>JARCFY010000007.1:124330482-126830482 GCA_029233225.1 Lepidodactylus listeri | reverse complement strand
ATCAGAAACTTCAGCTTGCTCCAAATGCTGGGGTAAGGGACACGTGCAGTTGGCTACATGACCCTCCTACTACAAGAACATCACCAGCTCCTGATCTGTGTCTGGGTATAATCCAAACATCATCTCCTCCTGTATGAACCTGTCCATTTGCTAAGGCAGGGCTTGGAGCCAACATGGTGAAGTGGTTAAGAGTGGAGAACCGGGTTTGATTCCCCACTCCTCCACCTGAAGCCAGCTGGGTGACCTTGGACCAGTCACAGTTCTCTCTCTCAGAGCTCTCTCAGCCCCTCCTACCTCACAGGGCGAGTGCTGGGGGGGAAAGGAAGGGAAAGGCGATTGTAAGCCACTTTGAGACTACTTAAGGTGGAGAAAACCGGGGTATAAAGACCAACTCTTCTTCTTTTATGGCAGTACTCACTGGCACTGAATATCAGCACTGGGGGGGGAGCTCTGCCAAGTCCTGATCTTTGTGGGCTGGCCCACCCCACTCAGCCAAAGGAAGAGAGTGTGGACCCTCAGGATCAGCCTCGTGGGGATCTGCAGAGGGAAAGGGGCATTGGTGGAAATCAGTCTGTGTGTGTGTGTGTGTGTGCGCGCGCGTCTTCTTTGGATTATCTCCACCAACAGAGCAGAAGCAGAAGTGACCAGAGACAAGACCTTTTCAATTATGCCACCACACTAATAGAACATCCTCACTCTGGCACATTGTTTGTTGCATGGAGGCATCAGGCAAAACTGCTTCAAATGTATTTTGGCTTTTGGTGGTTCTTTTCTGTGGAACCTGCCTGTTTTGCTTCTGTCCTTTGAAACATGCCCTGTTGCCTTTGGTCAGGGGGAGGTGGATGCTATAGTGTCGCCTGATCTCATGAAATCTCAGAAGCTAATCAGGGTGGGTACTTGGTTTGAAAAGTAGACTTTGCAGAGGAAGACAATAGCAAACCACCTCTGCTGAATCACTTGCCTTGAAAATGCTATGGGGTTGCCACATACCTGAGGGACCACCTCTTCCCATATCTGCTCTATGGACCAACATCTCCTGGCTGTCCCTGGTCCGAAGGATGTCAGTCTTGCCTCGACCAGGGTCAGGGCTTTCTCTGCCCTGGCCCCTGCCTGGTGGAACCTGCTCCCAGTCGAGATTAGGGCCCTGAGGAGTCTTCTTCAGTTCTGCAGGGCCTGCAAGACGGAGCCTGTTCCACCAGGCTTCTGGCTGAGGCAGCGGGCATCCCTGTGTGGCCTCCCTGTTGTTGTTGTCCCCCACCTACCAACCCAAACAATATGCCAGGGAACCTCCCACAAGCAGCTGACTTGTCTGAACTGTGATTGTGTTTTAATGTTTATCATTGTTTTAAATTGTTTAAATTTTTAACTGCATTTATTGTATTGTTTTATGATGTTACCCGCCCTGAGCCCACTCACAGGATAAATAAATAAATCAGCCAGCTGCGACTAGACAGCATTTCACACACACGCAAGCACGCATGCACAGAGACATTGCCTTTTGTTAAAGTGGCGTAGTTCCGATTATTTGCCCGGTAGTTGTCCTGTTGCCCTGTAATCTACCTACCTCCTTTTTCTTTTCTTTTCTTTTCTTTTTTTGGTGTGTGTGTGTGTCATTAGTTAATGTGTTGGTCTTATCAATGTGAGCAACTTGGGACAATATCTGTTTTTGAAAAGTGAAACATTAAAAAAAGAAGAAACCAAAGTAGTGAATGGCTCAAAGGGACTCCTGGAGATGCAAAGCTGGGCTGGGTTCTGAACCTGGGTCTCCCTGATAGTCTAACATTAATTTGTCCCCTACACAACATGGGCTGAGTCCTGTTTGCATTGACGTTACTGGCATGGAATGCCTGGAGGGGTAGTGGGATAGCTATTCCCGAGGAACCAGGAGGAACTTCCAGCAGCAAGTGGAGCAAAAACACACCAGCCCGTGCCCATAAACTGGAGGGCCTCAGCACGGACAACACGTTTACAGAGTCATCTGCTCTGTGTCCTGGAGGGGTGGCATCTCCCTGTGGGAGGCAAGAGGATGGAAAGGCACATCAAGCTGCCTTATACTGAATCAAACTCTGGGTCAGTTGAAGTCAGTCTTGTCTACTCAAACTGGCAGCAGCTCTCCAGGGTCTCAGGCCAAGGTATTTCACATCACCTCCTACCTGGCCCTTTTAATTGGAGATGCCGCCGGGGATTGAACCTGGGATCTTCTGCATGCCAAGCAGAGGCTCTCCCACTGAGCCATAGCCCCTCCCTGTCACTGATGTGACTTTCAGCTGTATGTCCTGCATGTCTCTGTCTGTTACCCTTCATTGATACTTTGTCAATGGGAGTGAATGATTAAGTTATGAAGAGTAATTAAGAGTAACTATTGGTAATTAAGAATGGCAGCTGAGGAAACCTCCAATCACAGACTTTGTGCTTCGGAGAGCAACCGTGTCATTCTGCAGGAGAAGAGCTAGCACCAGAGAGACCAACAAGATTTTGGGGGAATTTGGGGAGTCAAAGCTCCCTTCATCAGATTCTTTGTGCTGTGTCCCTGCCATGGCTGAAAATGCTGAACAGTGCAGGACCATGTATAAGCTAAGTCTTTGGGAGGAAGGCCCTTCCCAGTAAAAAAAAAAAGCCCTCTGAAGTTAGCCCTCTTTTCCTCTGGAGACAAGCAAGAGCAGCCTTTAGGGAGGGGTGGGAGAGGCTGTGCATTTTTCAGCCCATGTAAATATTCATCAGGGATTCCTATGTGGCCAGCTCACTGGTTTAACACACTGTTTTTATATACAATTGAATGCACTTGTGTACCTGCCAAAGGCACAAAACAAATGCTAAAACAAAACAAAAACAGGTTACTAAATAACAGGGTTACCAGGCTCCATGTGGGGCCTGGAGATATCCTGGAATTATAACTCATCTCCAGGTGACACAGATCCATTTCCCCAGAGGAAACGTCCGCTTCGGAGGGTGGACTCCAGACCCCAGTGAGGTCCCTACACTCTGTTAGCCGAATTGCTGTGGTTTTAGGATTTTAAGGTTAGCAATTGGCAAATAACCAGGTTACAGCCAACTATACCAAGGTCCCGCCCCTTCCAGGAGTTCCCAGTAAATAGGCACTGAGGCAGAGGTCAGTTTAAATGGTTTTTACTGAATAAGATTCTCAGGATTACAAAAACAGATACACTCACACTAACACACAGTTCCTAAGAAACTTAGATAGAGAAATAGCACTTTTGCATGAGCAGGAGATTCGCTGGTTGGGAAATATTTTACCTGTCCTGGAGAGGGGTTGACCGTTCCAAAGGAAGAATTGAGGGATTGAAAGGAAAATAGGGAACGTGATCTGAACTGGCAGAAACACGCTTCTCTCTGGCTGCAGACTCAATCAAAGATGGAGGGAGGGTATTGGGATAGCAAGCTGGACTTGAGAGGGGTAGAAGCAGATAGGGGGCGTGGAAGCTCAAGAGACTGGCCACATGGTCTCTTTTATTAGGTGATCTGGGGGCGGGCAGCGCTGACCACATCCCCCTAACACACCTACCAGGTAGTCCGTCCCTACAAACCCTACCATTGGTTAAAGGAGAAAGAGGAGGGGATGCTGGGGGGTGGTCAATATTGAGACTCTAGTAACTAGACAGGAACTGACACCTGGGCAAGCTTGCAATGAGTCACTGAGCATCCTATTGTCTCTTGATGGCCCTAGCTTGGCCAGTTGATGGGTTGAGGATTAGTTGCCAAGCAACCTCATTCACAGTCCAAAATTCAGCATCTCTCTGGAATGTGTGGAATCCCACAGGTATGTTGGGGGGGGGGGATGGAGTTGCCTAGCATGAGTTGACAGGAGAACCCTTGTTCAATGGGATCCTTGTCTCCGTCTTTGTGTGAACCATGGCGGGTGTGTGCTTCTTGGAATAGACTGGAACCTCTTATAGCAGTGAAGAGGGCATGTAGTCCTTCAAAGCATAACAGCCCAAAGTTCAAATGTATGAACATTAAAAGTCCAGAAGAGCATGTGATGTGCCTTGCTAGGCAACAACTCCACAAACCCTGCCCTCCCCAGGCCTCACCCCCAAATCTCCAGGAATTTCCCAACCCAGAGTTGGCCACCCTAACTGAACTTCCAGCCCCTTTGCAGTTTTCTTTGGCTGCAGGATTCCTTCTCTGTTCTTATCCAGACACAGAGGAGGGGGAATGCGGGACCTGGTGCCGTTGCATGGTTTTCCTGTTCTGCCAGAGTCTGTGCCTACTGTTGTGTTTGTCCAACTGCCCCCTCTCAGCCTTCTTTCTGGGAAGCTTCACCCTCTGTGCTCCCCCCCTGGCCTGGCATCGGCGCCATTCTCTCAGCCAGTGTGGTACCCGACTCTCCTGCCAGACTGGAATTGGCGCTGCCTTCTCGTAAATCATGCTCTGAACAGCATGGGCTGGGTAATACAGTGGGGAGGGGAGAAAGGCAAAGCCCAGGGCTGGGGTGGGGGAGTGATATCAGGGAAGGGCCTGCAAGGCCATTAGTAAGACAGGGAGGGAAACACTAATGGAAGAGCCTTGGGATCAGGGAAAGGGGAAGGGGGGTTGATCGAAGAGTTTAATTAAAAAGAAATAACGGCTGCTTCTTGTGGATTCTCCTCCCCTCTCCCGCACAGGCTGTTCCCAGAATATCCAGGGTCTGCAAGGCTGCCTTGCTGGCTCTACACAAACAATTTATCTGTGTACAATATTAAGTCTTTAAACCCTTAAACAAAACCCTTAAACAAAACCCTTGCCTGGACTATAAACACTTCTGCAAAACATTACACTTTCCTATAACACACATCTGGATAGTATTATCTGACATACATCATACCTCCCTGGAATGTTAGAAACCATTATGAATTTCTGGGCAACGAACCATTTCCATGTATGTGCAACAGCACATCTTTGCACAATGCAACGTGGCTTCTAGTCACATTGCATACACTCACATCATCAACTGGTCCGTGCAACAAAAAGGCACACAAAGCTGGAAGGTGACTTTCTCATAATGTTAACAATGTGGGCCGATCCACACGTTTACAAAATCCATGTGGCAGGTGATTAGAAGTGCACAGAGAGTTGTTCTGTGCTGGAAACGTAATTCCTAGGCATGCATGAGCCTGATTTGGATTGCTGCCCCCCAAAAAGTCTGTACAGACTCAGAGTCCAATGAGCTCAACATTTTTCTTTCTGATCATATCTAACACAATAGAAGCAAGCCAAGATCTTATTATCTGTCCTTGTTTTGGCCAACAGCATTTAACACACACACTATCTCTCGCAACATGGAGCAACACATTTGCTGTAAACATGAAGGCTGCATTTTTACCTATTGGGAATTATCTTTCCTATTATATAAAACCGTTTTCAAGATTCCATGGGTCAAGATTCCATGGGGCGCCAAAATCAGTAGGCTGGACGGGCTGCTGCTCAAACGGGGCTCCCTGGCCACTGGCTGCATTTTCTCCCTGCTTTGCCTCAGTCCCACCCACAGAGCCACTGGCCAGCGTCCTGGCCTCAGTCTGGAGGGAGCCAGTGAAGGGGAAGGACCGACTGGGTGCTGGGTCCTCTCTTCTCCTCCGGCCACTGCCAGGTGAGTCTAACTGCCCCCTCAGTGGCCTGCTTCTGTTGGTGAAAAGACAATGGACTATCAGCATAACCTCCTCCACCACACACTGCCAGCGTGCCCAGAATAAACTGTCAAAATAAACTGTCAGAATAAACTGTCAGAATAAACTGTCAGAAACGGGGCATTTCACACAGCACCCCGCAGCACTTCAGGACCAGTACAAAGAACTGAAGAACACTTGGGAGGAGGTTACAAGGTAAACCGGCTCAGGGACGCTTCCCCAACGGAAGAGGCACGTTTCAGTGTGAAAGGGCCAATATGTTCCGTTAGGGAACTGGTACTAATAAAGTTCTGTGTAAAATGCCTGACAGAAACTGCTATGTATTGACCATGCGGTCGCCATGTGCTCCCTTAATTGCAACCGCATGGCCAGAGCACATGACCAGAGCATGGCCAGAGCACATGGCCAAGAAACTACCTGAGCTTCAGCCAGGTAGAACAAAGGCCAGGTGGATTCAAACCGGCCACCAATCCTGTACCTAGGTTTCTCCCAGGGAACCTATGAAATGTAAATAGACTTCTAATAGCCTATCAGGCCAGTTGGATGAGGTCAGGGGATTGTCCCTGACCAGCATAAAAGGAGGGCTTCGAGCCCTGGGTTGTATGCTTCATCCGGACCAGCAATAAAGATCATGCTGTTTCACTGTTCCACGGACTCCCGACTCCAATACTTATCAGTGGCGATGAAGGTGGGATCCCGATGAGCGACTCTCCAGCTGACCACAGCAGAACAGCGAGCTTCATCCCGCCGGCCACAGGCATCTCCGAGCCCCAGCACTCCAATGCCTCGCCGCAAGCCGCTCTGAGCCCCGATCCTCCGGCACTCGCCAGCGCTGAGCCTCAGTGCTCCCCGGCACCGCCGCAAGACCACAAGGACACCGCTCAAATAGCTGCCGCCGCTCCTCCTCTGGTAAATATGGCCAATGCTCCAGGACCAATTGCCCCTTTCGATACGTCTCGCCCTGAGACGTGGGAGTCCTGGCTCAAGATGCTGGGTTGCGCCTTTAAGGTCCGCAGAATAACCGATGCGGACCTAAAGAGCGCATGGCTCTTGAGTTCCGGAGGGGTGGAGGTCATGCGGGTGGCCCAGAACCTATTAGCCCCGCAAGACCCCACCAAGGTATCTTACAATGTACTAACCAAGACCCTCGGCGATTACTTCGCCCCGAAGCCCTCCAAACTAGCTAGGTGCTGGGAGTTCATACAGCACCAGCAGCAGCCCGGGGAGTCAGCCACCACCTTCCTGGCTGAACTCTGTCGACTAGCTGTGGGCTGCGAATTCCGCCATGTGGATGACCACGTGGAGACTGCCTTCATGGGTGGGGTCCGGGAAGCCAAGCTCCGCCGGCGCCTCATCGCAATATCGGAGCCAACCTTGGAGAAGATGCTCCAAACAGCGGTCGTGTTCGAGACAACACAAAAGGAGAAAGCAGCCCCCAAGGTCCACCAGGCGACGCTCCCCGAACCTGACTCGAGTGAAGAAGAGGCTGTCCACCGGATGCAACCACGCTCGAAGAAGGGTGAGCCCAGCATCTCCAGGCCCAAGGGCTGGCGCCCAGCATCTGTTCTGGTTCCCTCTTCTGCTTCCCTCAACAGGCAGGCCCCAACGTGCACCAGCTGCGGGGACCCCCACGACAGACGTACATGCCGCTTCCGTGATGCCGTTTGCTGAGCCTGCGGGAAAACAGGCCATCTCGGCCGGGCCTGCCGCCTAAGGAACAGCCCCCGTGCCCCAGCAGCAAACTTCAAAGAAGTGGACAACGTTGTTCCCGCGGCCACGGTAATGAGCTTGCCCCAGCCCATCCCAGGCGCAATTTCCGTGTCACTCCGGATAGAGGGAGTCCCTTACTCCATGGAACTGGACTCAGGGTCCGTGTATTCCATTGTGTCAGCAGCCACGTTCAGCCGCCTCTGCCCGAAGGGGGCACGCTGGCTATGGCTGCCGGCCGGGTTGGTCCTCCGGGACTTCCAGAAAAACCCTGTGGCTATTAAGGGGCTAGCCAGGGTCCGGGTCCAGTACCATGCCTTTAACGGCCTGCTAGACCTTCTCGTGGTGGAGCGCAATCTAACCAGTCTCCTAGGTCGCACCTGGTTCAAGCCACTCGGAGTGCAGTGGACAGGAATACACCGTGTGGGCTCCACCGACTTTTCGGCCATCTGCAATGAATTCCCCGCCGTTTTCGATGGCTCGTTGGGCTGCTACAAAGGACCCCCAGTTTCCTTCGACCTGGACCCAGCAGTCTGGCCCATCTGCGTGGCCGTCCGACGGCCACCACTCGCCTTCCAGCCCAAAGTGGAGGCGGAGCTGGAAAAGCTTGTGGCACAAGGGGTGCTCGAGCCGGTCTCCCAAGCCAAGTGGGAGACTCCCATTGTGACCCCCCTCAAAGCTAACGGGGAAGTCCGCATCTGCGCAGATTACAAATGTACAATTAATAAGGCATTACAGGACCACACGTACCCGGTACCGGTGGTCAGCCATGTTCTGGCCTCCCTCGCGGGCGCCAAAATATTTGGAAAATTGGACTTGGCCCAAGCCTATCAGCAGCTTTCCGTAGACGAAGCAATGGCCGAGGCACAAACGATTGTGACTCACAAGGGAGTGGCTTGGGCCTGGGGCCCCAAGCACGATGCGGCCTTCCAGGCCGTGAAGGACCTGTTAGTTTCAAATGCGGTCCTGGCGCATTTCGATGAGAGGCTCCCTGTCATCCTGGCCTGCGACGCGTCCCCCTACGGTGTTGGGGCAGTCTTGGGGCACCGGCTACCCAACAGAAAGGAGGTTCCGGTTGCCTACTACTCCAGGACCCTGTCGTCGGCGGAACGGAACTACGTCCAGATCGACAAAGAGGCTCTAGCGATCGTAGCCGGCGTCAGGAAATTCCATGACTATCTCTACGGGTGGTCGTTCACCGTGGCCACAGATCACAAGCCGCTGCTGGGTCTCCTTGCCCCCCACAGGCAGACCCCTCACATGCTGTCCCCGCGGGTCCTGCGGTGGTCATTTTTTTTTGTCAGGCTACTCCTACGAATTGGTACATTGCCCGGGGAAGGTGATGGGTCATGCAGATGCCCTCAGCCGTCTTCCCCTCCTGTCCTGTGACTCTGATCCGGCTCCCACTTTCCACGTCACGCTCCTAGAGGACCTACCGGAGCGCCCCGTACAGGTATCGGATGTGGCCCGTCGCACGCGGCGGGACCGCATCCTTTCCCGTGTCTTGGACTGGGTGGGAAGGGGGTGGCCGGAAAAACCGGGACCAGATTTCGCCGCTTTCACGGCACGCAAGCACGAACTATCGGCCCACAAGGGATGCCTGCTATGGGGATCTCGAGTGGTGATCCCCGGGCCCCTGTGGCCCCGAGTGCTAGAGGCCCTACACGAGGCTCACCCGGGAATTGTGCGCATGAAAGCTCTGGCCCAGAGTTACGTATGGTGGCCAGGCCTGGACAAAGACATTGAGGGGCGGGTCCAGAAGTGTACCAAATGCCAGGAGTCGTGGCCAGATCCGCCACACACTCCTGTCCGATCCTGGGAATCTACTAACAAGCCCTGGTCCCGCCTGCACCTAGACTTCACGGGACCGGTCCAGGGCCGGTTGTTTCTTATCGTTGTTGACAGCTACAGCAAGTGGCTTGAGGTAGTGCCGGTAGCTTCGACCTCCACCAACGCTGCCTTAAGAAGTCTCTGGCCGATCTTCGCGACACACGGAATGCCAGAAACTCTCATGACCGACAATGGGACCGCCTTCACCTTCGGCGAGTTTCAACGGTTCGTGGAAGCCTGCGGTCTGTGCCACATCCGCTCCGCTCCGTTCCACCCCACAACCACCGGCCAGGCCGAGCGCATGGTGAGGACAACGAAGGACGCGTTAAAGAAGATGGAGCACGGCGACTGGGAAGAGCAGCTGTACAAGTTCCTGTTCTGCCAACGGAACACATTCCACTCAGGGACCGGGTGCCGGCCAGCCAAACTTCTGATGGGAAGACGACTGGGAACCGTCTTGGACCGCCTACATCCCAACCGAGCAATCGAGGGGAACCCGACAATGGAGGACTGGCCAGCTGCCTGAGGATTCACTCCCGAGACCCGGTATATGCAAAGAACTTCTCGCGGGGTCCGACATGGCTCCCTGCGAGGATCGTCCAAGTCACAGGGCCTTATTCCTACGAGGTCCTTACGGAAGATGGCGTAGTCTGGAAACGGCACATTGACCAGATTCGATGCCGTACCCAGAACCACGATGATACCCAGGCCCCCAAACTCCCTGCACCAACAGACCATGACATCGACACGACTCCAGAAGCCGCGCCAGACCCTGATCCTGGGACTGCGGAGATGCCGCTCCTGCCCGCGGACGAAGCAGTCGCACCATCCACATCTGAACGACCCCAGAGCAGACAGGCCCCGCCAGCAGAACAACTACCCACACCACAACCTGCCAACACAAGCAACACGCCCCGCCTTACAACCCCCCGGTGCTCTGGACGTGAGCGCAGACGCCCGGACTATCCCAAAGACTATGTGTGCAGAGGGATTCTGGACTATGGGGGGAGGGGTGTTATGTATTGACCATGCGGTCGCCATGTGCTCCCTTCATTGCGACCGCATGGCCAGAGCACATGGCCAGAGCATGGCCAGAGCACATGGCCAAGAAACTACCTGAGCTTCAGCCAGGTAGAACAAAGGCCAGGTGGATTCAAACCGGCCACCAATCCTGTACCTAGGTTTCTCCCAGGGAACCTGTGAAATGTAAATAGACTTCTAATAGCCTATCAGGCCAGTTGGGTGAGGTCAGGGGATTGTCCCTGACCAGCATAAAAGGAGGGCTTCGAGCCCTGGGTTGTATGCTTCATCCGGACCAGCAATAAAGATCATGCTGTTTCACTGTTCCACGGACTCCCGACTCCAATACTTATCAGAAACAGTTACTGAAGAGTTCCTGAAACGGAACATATTGGCTGTGTGAAATTCCTCAGGCTCTTTCTCCTGCTTAGTGCCCATTGCTAGGCAACCAAGCTTGCTTCTCTGAAAGCCCCTTTCCACACCTATGTTGGGCTCTGGGAGAAAACTCATTGGGGCCAGCTGAACAGAATGCCATAGAGGCCACCCTCCAAAGCAGTCATTTTCTCCAAGGGAGGGGGGAAGATCTGTTGTCTGGAGTTCAATTGTAATACCTGGCGATCTTCAAGCTCCACCTGTAGGTTGGCTACCCTAGGCGTAGCAGTCAGTGCTTCAGAGCAGGATCTGCTAGACCCAGGTTCTTGCTGAGTGGGTGATTTCGGGCCAGTCACAGACTAAGCCTAACCTACCTCACAGGGTTGTTGTGCAAGTCAAAAAGGGGGAGAGGAGAATGATGTCAGCTGCTTCAGTCCCCATTGCAGAGAAAGACTACTTTTCCTCCAGGGGAAGTATGGTTGTCAATCTCCAGGCGTGGGCTGGAAATCACTCAGAATTACAAGTGCTCTCCAGATGGCAGAGATCAGTTCCCCTGGAGAAAATGGTGGACTCTGTGTCCTTATACCCTGCTGAGATGGACCCTTTATGACAGCCAATGTGATATAGCAGTCAGGGCTTCAGAGCACAGTGGAGGCTGCGGGGGGGGGGGGGAATGGAAACTTGAAGAGTGAGGTTGATGATTGGCTGGGAAGGAGACAGGGTTGCCAACTCCAGGTGGAAAATTCCTGGAGACTTGAGGGGTGGAACCTGGAGACAGTGAGGTTTGAGGAGGAGTGGGACCTCAGACAGGAACAATGCCATAGACTCCACCCTCCAAGCCAGCGAGTCCCTCATGGGGAACCATTGTTGCCAATTTCCAGTTGGGGACTGGAGATCACTCAGAATTACAACTGTTCTCTGGGGGGGAGGAGATGGAAAGCTGAAGCCAGGGGGCAGATAATGATACATTGACAGTTGGCTGGGAGGTAAGGTTGTCAACTCCAGGTTGGGAAATTCCTGGAGATCTGAAGGGTGGACCCTGGAGAGGGTGAGGTTTCAGCAGGGGTGGGACCTCAAACAGGTTCAGTGCCATAGACTCCACCCTTCAAACCACCCGTTCCCTCATGGGGAACCATTGTTGCCAATCTCCAGGGGAGGGATGGAGATCACGCTGAATTACAACTGCTCTTCAGATGGTAGAGATCTTCCCCTGGAGAAAATGGTGGACTCTGTGTCATTATACCCTGCTGAGGTTGCCACAGCAAATTGACACTGAGTGCCCAAGGCTGGGGCACTCTCCCAGAGCCTCTTTCTAGAGCCGTTGTATTTATTTCCACAACGGGCCTTATTCCTAGTAGAACAATAAAGGCATAAGGAATACCTTCACAGAAAACAGAGAGGACTGAACACTTTGTAGCATTTTAGATGAAAAAGAGACAAAATTGTAGATCAGATTCAAATTATAGTAATTGGAAGGAAGGGCAGTCATAATCTCAGTGGCTTGCCATGGAAAGCAAATGCATTGACAGGTATGAGCTAGCTGCCCATGCTCTGCCTGTACAATGTATGACCTGGGTTATTCTACCGGCTCAGTTATCTTGCCAAGTGCCACTATTAATTTATCCTTAGTAGTGTTATGCAGGAGTTTATTGGAGACCAGACTTGATTTTCCTGTCCTTTTTATCACAGTCAGATTTATGTTCTTTGTTCCCGCCCCCCTTCCAGGTTACCAGTCCTGTTTCATGTTGTCTCAAACCATAGTGATAGGCGTTGGAAGAGATTCTTCTGCGGGGATCCTAACTCAGAGCCCCCTGTGTTCATAACTTCTGCACAGTGCTGTGGCTAGTTGTTGTTGTTGTTGATGATGATGATAATGATGATGATGATGATAATAATAATGCTTAGCACTTCTAGAGCACAGCTAAAGGTGCTTCACATGCATGAACTCGGTCATCCTTACTTCAGATCCCTTTGTGCTGATTTGATTTCCATGGGCTTCATAAACATTGGAGAAACAAGAGGAGTCTTTAGAAGGGCAGGCACAGCTAGTCATTAAAAAAATGATGTCTATCCCCTTACTCACCCCCTCTGGCCCCAATCCCAACTCAAGGTGGCTTCAGGGATTAGCAGAAGTGGAGAAAGAGGAAGCATGAATGGCTTGGTCTTCTTTCTTAAAATTTCCTCTAGAAAGTGCAGGACAGATGCTTAGGATTCTGCATTAGAGAACTTCATACTTGCATTTCCACTCTGATTACTTCTGCTTAATATGTGATGCTGTCCTCATTCTTTCTCTTATCAAAGTGGGGGGAGTTTGTACATTCACAGTAGTGGAATAAATGCTGGGTGGTTTCATTCTGAAAAGAAAGTAGAATACAAGTGCAACGCACACGCCAGTCAGCTGTTGTGTGACCAAATGGCAATGGCCTTTTAGTCACTATGGAGTGATGATGTCTGATAGGCAGTTCAGAGTGCTCCAGATGTGGCTGCTCATGCTCTTGCTTGATTGGAAAGGGCACTGATGTGGGAAACGGTGTGCCGGGGCCAGGGACTGGGTCACTGCTGAGAGGACTGTCTGGCATAAAGCAGTAGCTGCTGGAGACTAGCCCTGCTAATTGATGATCAGCCCTGGGGACTTAAGAGTGTGTTTTATATCCAAAACCAGAAGGTGAGGAGGTATTTGGGTCACTCTGTCATAGTAAGCCTATTCATGGATTGCACGTTTGAATACAGTATATGAATCCCCTCCTTACTGCATACGTTATCACAAACAAAGCAAGTGTTCCTGAAAGACCATTAAGAAATAAAGACTTTGTTTTGAGCCACAAGGCCTGACTTATTGGATCTATTCAGAAGTCTCACAAATTGTGTGATCCTTCCAATCGGGAAGGAGTGAAACCCAGACCTGGCCATGTCGGATGATGGGTCCCTCGTTCCCACCTCAACTCCCAATACACCAGTCTCCACCGCACCTGTGGAGCCAGTGACTACGAACTATGATTTTTATGCTCCCCTCAGTCGGGGGGGAGCCACAGGGGGTGCAGAACCTTTACCAAGGTATTCCTGGTCAACCTTTGGTGGAGGTACTTTGGAGTCCTGGGTCCATGACAGGAGAGGAGCGCGCGTGCGGTTCTCGGACAATGAGAGGGACTCCTGGAGGTTGAGTTTGGTCCCAGACGAACGTGAGACCCCTTGACCATCGGACAGAAGCACAGATGACCTCTGGAAGCAGATGGACCGGAGATTCAATGAGATGCATGACCGGCTGGCAGTGGAACTACGAGAAGCGCTGCTCGAGATGCAACAGACCGTGCTGGGAGCAGCTGCGGGAGCGATCCCTCAGGCTGGAGGGGGAGGTTGAATGCCAGCTCAGCAGCAGGATGGCAGAGCGGGACCTGCACAACAACCACCCGTGGGTCCCCAACAGCAGCCAGCAGCACCAGCCCAGCCGGCCCCACGTCCTGTGGACCGGTTGTACCGGCAACCACCCAACGATCCCTTGACAGCTACGTTTGATGGGGATCCTGATAAACTCCGCTTTTTCATCATCGAGACTGAACGGTTTTTGGGGACTTGGGGCCACCTCTACCCTACCGAATGTGAAAGAGTTGGATACATTGGCTCTAAGCTACAGGACACTGCAAGTGACAGATATGTAAGTCTGCACAACTCCTCTGGTCCTGAATTGAGATCAGTAAATGACTTTATGTGGGCCCTCCGGCAGCACTACGAGGATCCCTTGGGGGAGGAGATGTTGGAAAAATGAGCATGTAACACAAGGCCTGAGAAATTCAGTCATTATAGGGTTAACCTATGCAACTTGTTTGTTTACCTTTGTTAGCCTGGAAGTAATACCTGGCAGCTGGCCAATTAACTCTAAGCCTGGGAAAACTAAAGGTGTACTGTTTTGCTAATTGGTCAATGATATCAGGTGTTTCCTTTCAGGGGTCAAGAAGAAGGAGAGATCCTCCATTGCAATCTCTCTCACTCTCTATCAGGATGTCTTAGTGTGCAGACACAGCAGAATGCTGCTTAGTAAGCATGTTTTGTTTATTTGTAGCTAATCCCGTTTACCTTTTTCCTTTAGTAATAAACTTCTTTTAAACTAAAAGAAGCAATCTCTTCTTTCCAGAAAAGCAAGATTCATTACTCTGAATTTTCTTGATTATTGGACAAAAGTCCTAACAGGAGAAAGCCAGGAATCAGCTGCAGAAGCTGGTTCAAGGCCGATCCTCTGTAAGGGAGTACACTGCCCAATTCCGTAGAATAGCTGCAAAAGTGCAGGGCTGGGGTCAAGATCTCTTCATTGAAAAGTGCAGGGAGGGACTGAACCGTGAGATATACGAGACTGTGTTACGAAATGACCGGCCCGCTTCACTGGCGGCTTGGATGCGGGCAGTGGCCGACGTGGAGGAGAGGTTCACTTTGATTAAGCTGAGTTCCCCGACCTCTCACTCAAGTACTAAAGGCACACCAAAGCCCAAATTTAAAACTGCTGTTCAAGAGCTTCATGATGCTCGGTTTAAGCAAGGGCTTTGCATGCGGTGTGGGGAGAGCGGCCACTTTGCATCGTCCTGTCCCCTGGGAGCTCCAAAAGTATCCAAGACTTCCCAGCCGACTCCTGGAGGAACACCACGACCCACGAAGGGAGGCTTCAAACCCCGGGCATTACAGCTGGAAGGGGCAACCCCAGAGGATGAGAATTCCACTTTGGAGGCTGTGACAACCCAGCCGTTGGGAAACTTCACTGACCTGCAGTAGGAGACGCGGAGCTGCAGGTCCCCCCTCCAGCCGCACCGCCAACGGTGAGCAATCCTGGACCTTTGCTCTATATGGTTGTGGCTGTTATTGCCCCTGGAAGTGGCACGCACGTCAGGGTGTGAGCTCTTATTGACTCAGGGTGTGCTCGAGACTTAATTAGTCCACTAGTGGTGGAGGGATTGGACCCAAAAGTACACACACTGTCTGAGCCTCTGCGTTTCACTCAGATGGATGGGTCTGAAATGAAAGAGGCTTGCATAGCAGAGACTGAACCTTTGATTTTGGGGACTGGGGATCACTGGGAGCAGAGAGCCTTTGTTATCACCCCCCACGCCCAGTTCCCCATGGTATTGGGAAGCCCATGGTTGGGGGCTCATGACCCTTATATTAAGTGGAATGAAGGCAAGATTACATGGGTCGATCCCAAATGCACAGAACATAAATGGAACCCCGGCTGGGGTTCAGGACCTCCCTCCACCCCCTTTGCTTGCCTGGTCTCCGAGGATGTGAACAAAATCCCTCCGGAGTACAGAGACCTGGCTGAGGTGTTTAGTGAAACAGAGGCTGATTAACTCCCCCCCCCCCCCATAGACTGACTGACTGTGCTATCGAACTGTTACCTGGGGAGAAGTTACCCAAGGAAAAGCTATATTCCATGGGGCCAGCCGAGAGGGAGGAACTGCGGAAATTTTTGGATAAAAACCTTGAGAGGGGTTTCATTCAGCCAGCTAAATCCCCTTTTGCGGCCCCTGTGCTGTTCTGGAAAAAAAAGGACGGTGGGTTACGGCTTTGCACGGACTATAGGGGATTGAATGCAGTTTCCGTCTCCAACGCTTATCCCTTACCACTGATCAAAGACTTGTTGGCAGAGGCGGCTAAGGGGAAGATTTTTTCTAAACTGGATTTACGGGAAGCCTATTTTCGAGTGCACATCAAAGAGGGGGATGAATATAAGACTGCCTTTAACACCCCACTGGGGCAATTCGAATACCGGGTCATGCCATTTGGTTTGAATGGAGGTCCCGGCGTTTTTATGAGCCTCATAAATGAAGTGTTACACAAGCATTTATTTAATGGGGTGCTTTGTTATCTTGATGACATCCTTCTCTATTCACCAGATAAACCTTCCCATGTTAAATTGATGAGGGAAGTGTTGTCCACCCTCATGGAACAAAAACTGTTTGCCAAACTGTCAAAATGTGAGTTCCATTGTACTGAAATTGACTTCTTGGGTTACCGCATTTCCCCAAGGGGGTTGGAGATGGATCCAGCCAAGGTGGAAGCAGTAATTTCCTGGGAAGCCCCCCGCACACGTAAACAACTCCAAAGCCTATTGGGATTTTGCAACTTTTATAGAACATTTTTAAAAGACTTTGCAACAATCACCCTTCCCTTAACTGAGCTATTAAAAACCAAAGGGAAAGGTCCTGAGGCTGGCAAGCCGGGTGAACGCTTACACTGGTCAGCTGAGTGTCAAGCCGCCTTTGTCAAGCTAAAAAAACTTTTTACCTCAGAACCTATTCTGGCTCATCCAGACGAGACCCGAGAGTTCATTGTACATGTTGATGCTTCGGATGTGGCCATGGTGGGGGGGGCGATTTTACAGAGAGGGGAGGATGGGAAGTTGCACCCTTTAGCATATGTCTCCAAAAAATTTAATGAGACGGAAAGACACTGGTCAGTGTGGGACAAAGAGGCAGCAGCTATCTGTCTCGCATTGTCTACCTGGAGGCATTGGTTAGAAGGGGCGCGGACGCCTTTTGAAGTTTGGACAGATCATAAAAACCTGGAGGCGCTGCGCACCCGTAGAACTTTGAATGCAAAACAACTCCGTTGGGCTGATTTCTTTTCCAAATTCAATTTTAAACTACGACATTTTCCGGGAGCATCTAATTTCCTAGCAGACGCGTTGTCCAGGCTCCCCCAACATAATTCCAAGAGGGTAGAAGTGTTTGATTCCATGTTCTCACCGGAGCAACTTAGCGGAGCTGCTGTCACTAGAAGCCAAAAGCAGCCAGCCGCCACGGCTCCCTCTTCTGAGTGGATTACAAAATGTGCACTGGAGTATTCTCAACAGGATCGGGATGAATGGACTGGGGAGGAGGGTGTGGAACAAAAGCCTGATGGTTGTTGGTATAAAGGCTCAAAATTGGTGGTGCCTAATTCTCTTAGACTGTCTGTTTTAAATGCTTGTCATGAATCTAAGCTTTCTGGACACTTTGGTTATTTGAAAACGTTAAATTTGCTTCAGAGGCAGTTTTGGTGGCCGCGGATGCGCAAACATGTTTCAGACTATGTAACTTCCTGCCAAACCTGTCTAATGTGCAAAAAACGAACAGGAAAGCCTCCGGGTCTGTTGCAACCTCTGCCCACTCCCTCCAGGCCGTGGGAGGACATTTCCATGGATTTCATTACTGACCTACCACCCAGCAAGGGAAGGACTGTGATTTGGGTGGTAGTGGACTTATTTTCCAAACAGGCACAATTTTTCCCGTTCAAAAAATTGCCCACACCTAAGGGTTTAGCTAAAGTATTTTTTAATCATGTGATCAAGCGACATTCTTTTCCGAGGCGCATAATTTCGGATCGTGGCAGTCAGTTCGTTGCCACCTTCTGGCGGGAGCTTTTACAAACTATGGGCATTGAGCCAGCTCTCAGTTCTGCTTACCACCCAGAGAGCAATGGACAGTCCGAATGAACAAATCAAATCCTTGAACAGTTTTTGAGGTGCTATTCAAATTATCACCAAGACGATTGGGTGGATTTGCTCCCTTTTGCTGAATACTGCTACAACAATGCTGTGCATTCATCCACTGGTGTGTCTCCGTTTCTGGCGGTGGGGGGGTACGAAGGCAACCCATTGCCCAATCTTCTACCCCCCCCAGTCAGTTCGCCTTCTCCTTTTGAATCCTGGTGGGCAAAACTGCAGGAATCATGGCCCCTTATTGCTAAGACGCTGAATCGTGCCAAAGCGGACTACAAAAAAAACGTGGACTGAAACAGGGCTCCTGGCTTGGAGTTGGAGCCTGGAGACTCTGTCTATGTATCTACTAAAAACATCCGCAGTTTGCAGCCGAGCCAGAAATTAGGGTGGAAATACACAGGGCCTTTTAAAGTCTTGCGTAAAATCTCTCCTGTGTCGGAATTGCCTAAATCGCTGAACTCTGTTCATCCTGTTTTCCATTACAGCTTGTTGAAGAAAAATCCTGGGCCGAATTCCTGGCGTCCGGAGACTCCAGCTCCTCCTGCTCTGATGAAGGAGGGGGAGCCGCATTTTGAAATATCCAGCATTTTGGACTCTAAACTCAAACGTGGACGTTTGTTTTATCTGGTTAAGTGGGTGGATTTTGGTCCTGAATGCAATGAGTGGATGGCAGCAGATCATGTTCATGCTACCCGTTTAATTCATGCTTTTCATAAACATTATCCTGCTAAACCTGGTGGGGGTTGATTTTGCAAGGGGCAGGATGTCAGGTTCCTGTCATGTTTTGTTTCCTTGTAACTTCCCCGATTACAGATCCCGGCAGGACCTTGGCATCAGTTCCTACTCTGACAACTCAGTTCCCCCTCCTTCCCCTCCTTTCCACTCCCCCCTTCTCTGGGTGAGCTCATGTGTTTTGCTAGACTTCTATTATCTATGTTGATTCCTATTGTAACCTTGGGCAACTGGGCTCTGCTTCTCCAGGTGTCTTATGCGGGGGCCGGCAAGTAGTTTCACACAGGGTCATAGTGGGAATTTAGCTTCAGCTTGCATGCCTATTTTTCCCTGAGAAAGTAATGGTAGATTTTTGGCGCCTGAACATTATCCTTCTGATTGGTACCTATGCTTTTGTTCCTGTTTGAATACAGTATATGAATCCCCTCCTTACTGCATACGTTATCACAAACAAAGCAAGTGTTCCTGAAAGACCATTAAGAAATAAAGACTTTGTTTTGAACCACAAGGCCTGACTTATTGGATCTATTCAGAAGTCTCACAACTACATCAACCATTTTCAGTATTTTATGTTTACAATTAGTTCCATCAGTCAATGAATGAGTGTTCAGCTGGGTAATCATCTGACTTTTAGCCACTTCATTATATAAATAAATGTGAGCAAATATTCAAACAAACACCAATGTACTGTTTTTGACAAACATTTATGTTATCAAACTGCAGGCTTGCCACTCATTCCTTATTTAAAGGAATGGTTCTTTATTTCTTATTAAAATACAAATGGAAAAGAAGAGCTGCACAGAAAAGTTACAAAGAGCAACTTTAACAAAATATCATTAGAATAAAGTAAGAGTCCAGTGGCACCTTTAAGACCAACAAAGTTTTATTCAAGGTGTGAGCTTTCGTGTGCACGCACACTCTAGGATATGTCCACCAAGCTCAGTTGAACTTACTTGCAAACAATTGTACATAAAATTGCAACCTTAGTTGATTAATATATTGATTAAAATTTGCAGCTGTTTACAGACTCTCTGAAACTTTCATACTTGGTTGTAATTGGTTGTAATTGTTTTAAAGTATAGAACTCCTGGTTTTGGATAACTATATGTCTATCTATTTTTTAGTTATACACATTTGATTTCAGAACTTGTGTCTGGTATGTCGTACTAAATTTGAAAACATCTGTGCCAGTCTTTTCCCCCTACCAGACTTAAGGTCAGCTTGGAAAGATGATATTCAGGTTCTTTCCCCAGAACAACTGCTGTAATCAATTTTTTTTGTTTTGCACGGCTCCCCCCTCCCCCAAGCTGACAGATCTCATTGTTTCCTGTATGTTTGGCTCTAAGAGCTTGTGGAAAATTAGTGTTGTGTTTCAGGTTATGGAAAAGAAGGGAAGGACACATGAACACACATGAGTAGCCTAAGAGGATACTGTGACAATGATCTTAGGTATTAACAGGGCTCTTCTTGTAGAAAAAGCCCAGCAGGAACTCATTAGCATATTAGGTGACACCCCAGAAAGCACAGCTCATTAACATATTAGGCCACACCCAATGTTCCCAGAAGTGTGGTCATCCAGCCACATCCACCTTTTGCTTCTTATTCTGTTTACCTTGTTGTCAAAACAGTTTTGACAAAACCAATAAAAACATTATTTTCTGTCCCATCTATACAAAACCTTGCCTGAACCAATATCTTATGTCCAACAATTATTCCCACACTGGATTGGAATCAATTCCTAAGGGTTAGGTTCCCATGGAAATCAGGTTGCCTTCCTGCAGAACTAGTACGCTGAATATGATTTTTTAGGATTGCCAACCTACAGGTGGGGTCTGGAGATCTCCTGGAATTACAACTGAGCTCCAAACTACAGAGATCAGGTGGCTGCTTTGGAAAGTAGAGTCCGTGGCATTATGCCTTGCTTAGGTCCCTCTTTCCCCTAAACTGCACCCTCCACTCCCAAATCTCCAGAGATTTCCTCAACCTGGAGTTGGCAACCCTAGTTCACTGGCAGAACAACGCTAGGAGACAGTTTGGTGTAGTGGTTAAGTGTGCAGACTCTAATCTGGGAGAACTGGGTTTGATTCCCCACTCCCCCCTTGTACCTGCTGGATGACCTTGGGCAAGCTATAGCTCTGTACCAGCTGTTGTCTCAGAGCTCTCTCAGCCCCACCTACCTCACAGGGTGTCTGTTGTGGGGAGGAGAAGAGAAAGGAGTTTGAAAGATGCTCTGAGACTCCCTTGGGTAGTGAAGGGCGGGGTATAAATCCAATCTCCTCTTCTTCTAGGTTTGTGGATGCACTGGATGGGAGTAGTTTGTGGACTATTTTATTCAAGGTACAAAATTTTATTCAAGGTATAAGATTTCATGTGCCACCCACACTTCTTCAGATGGAAGACGTGTGCATGCACACAAAAGCTTATACCTTGGATGAAACTTTGGACTCCAACTTTGTTCTGCTGCTTCAGACCAACACGGCTACCCACATGAATTATTACACTATAATACTTTTTACAAGCAATTATGTACCAGTGGAGTGGTTACCATACAGATTCTGTTCCACAGGTAAAATTATCCTGTGAACAGGTGGTCTTTACCACATAAAAGTATCACTACCATCACAAGATCACCAATCGTTGGAACTCCTCAGAAGTGGAAATCTCTCTTATTAGGAGGTTTAAGAACATCAACTTTGCTGGCCCATTAAAGGCAGATGTCAGTCCAGTGGCAGGAGAAGAGGGACAATCATCTTCTTCAGAAACTCTGCCCACTTTTTTAAATTTCACAAAACAGGCAATCTCCAAAGTGCAGCTGACCATGCTCATTTTTAGTTACAACTGCAGATGTCCCCCAAAGTGCCCCATGCAACAGTCAAGTGTTCTGCCAACACACACAACAATGAAGCTACTTTTTCAGATTTTTCTCTTACATGGCAGTAAGCACCAAACCACTTTAATAATAGACTTTAGACGCACATATATTTGCAAGCCATTCCCAACAATGAACTCAGGCTTCAAACTTACTTTTCTTAAGCAGAAGATGCCATGAGAAAACTAATGAGATTCTCAAAAATTAAAGATATTGTCAAAACCAGCATTTCCTGGGCTCTCTGCTTTTTTACATCCCCCCTTTTCAATAATTTTTTTATAAAAACAGAAAGAACAGAAGGAAGGAAGGAAGGAAGGAAGGAAGCAGTAGGTGGGGGGGAGAGAGAGAGAGAGAGAGAGAAAGGAAGGAAGGAAGGAAAAGGAAGGAAGAAGGAAGGGAGGAAGGGAGGTAGGTAGGTGGAGGAGAGAGAGAGAGAAAGGAAGGGGGGAGGGAGAGAGAGAAAGAGAAAGGAAGAAAGAAAGGTGGGCACAGAGAGAGAGAGAGAGAGAGAGAGAGAGAAAGAAAGACAGAAAGAAAGGTGGGGGGAGAGAGAGACAGAGGAGGAAAAGAGATGGTGAGGCACTTACTGGAGCAGGGAAAGCCACCCGACCTTGGCAAGCCAAATGCAGAAAGCCTAGCCCCTGTGCTTAATCTCTGGGCGGGGCTTTCTCCTGCTGGCTGTTTGCTCTTAAAGGGAAAGCACCCGGTGGAGCTTTTTCCTGCGGCTCTCTGCAGGAACTTTCCCTTTAAGTGTAAACAGCTCAGGCCCGGCAGGGAGGGGGCAGGGCAGGCTTGGCGGCCAGTGGGAACGGCGTTCCTGTGCGTTCCTTTTGAAATCGAGCCCTGGTTAAGCATCAGACTAATCTGTTATGAAATCTTCTTTTCAGTGCTGAAACAAACCGTTTTGTGCAGTTTTTATTTTTTATTTTTTTAGGATCTAGCGAATATGATTTGCCAGAAGACAAGGGTAGCCTCAACATAGTCCTGAGTGAAACAGCTAAATTCTTCCGTGGGAGTTCAGTGGTCAAGGACAGAAACCAACCAACTGAAGAAAACAACCTTAATAGTGCCATTCTATACTAAATTACTCCACCCTAAGTCCATTGAAATCAGTGGGCTTAGTCTGTTGTAACTCTGCTGAAGACTGCACTGTAAAGCTGTACTTATAAAAAAGTTTAAAAAACAGCCAAGGTTTTTCATGTTTTATTACAATCCCCATAGGAGGAATTATTCTAGTAACCATGTATTTGTTACAACATTCCTTGAATACCCTGAGTGGACACACCCAGCATGTCCTGGCAATAACTTATTCCCTCACATCGACTTCAGTCATCAATGTACTCCACCTGTCATTCTCCAAAGCAGGAGACTCTTTGAGGAATCAGGCAAAATTGTCAATAAAAACCAGGCTTTGGTTCCACTTTCCAGCAGAAACAGCAATGTGTAGACTCCTCTGGGGCCACAGAAATAGTATTTAGATTTCGTTGGTGAATCCCCCCCCCCCCCCCCCCGGCCAAATCCTAGCTGGTCCTTCTGCTTCAAGCAGCCATGCAGCAGCTAGGTCTCAGCAGAAGAAGGGTTAGTTGGAATAATTAGTTCATGTTCATGTCATAACAGTCCCTTCCTGATCCAAAGCAGCTGTGAAAGTCAGGTGGGGCTTCCAGATAGCTGTCAGTGGACACGCAGTGTTTGTTCAATCTCCATTTCCTTCTCCAGATTTTAGTACAGATGTGCTGCATTGTATTTTTCCAAAGCAAACCTGGTATTTATTCTGGGAAATGCTGGCAAAGAAAAATTGATATACCAAGGCTACACAACCATGACTTAGCCCAGATCTTTGGAGGACAAAGTGTATTATGTGAGCATCTCAGATTCATTTTTTAAACAAAATGAATTTCTAACCCTTGTGGCAGCAGAGAAAAGCTTGAAAAGGTGAATCCAAATGACATAGAAAGGGGATTGGTCTAGGAGTAAAAGTGGGATGGATTTCTAGGCATTGAACCGGAGGGTGGGGGGGGGGGGGGAAATCGTAGCCTCCAGAACGTGGGAGGCAAACATTGGACTTGTTTTTCATTGATAGGAACAGACAATGATAAAAACTAGATTTGTTCTGACTGTCAAGAGATAGTAAAATCATGTAGCCCAATCTTCTGCATATTAACTTCCAAGTTAATAAACACAAGATTACAGCTTTAAAGTGGGATTATGATAAACATTTCATTTCTGGAAAGCACATGAGAGATGGGCTGACTGATTTTTTATTTATTTTACCTATTAGGTGGAACAGTTAAAGAAGATCCCCCCCCACGCTTTATTTATTTATTTCATGAGATTTATATCCCGCCCTCCCCGCCACACAGCAGGCTCAGCGCCACACTTGCATTTAGGCTGGGTTAGAGGGGCTTTCCTAGCACAAAGAGAGAAAAAACAGATTCACCTTCCAAATGTCACTTCTTTGTAGGCAAGGACTTCTAAAGTAGATAACCTTGATGAAACATAAATAAACATAAATAAACATCAATAAAATGTCCCAAAATAATATGGGGGAAGGAAAGAGCTTTGTTTTAAATACTCCTACAGTGAGCAGGGGTGACAGGCAGTGTCCTTCTGAAAAAATCTCATTCCTCATTACAAATAATTTTACTTACAACTCTTTTATACCTGACAGAGTTTAACCCATGGAAATTACTTTGCCCCCTCTTTGCCCTCCTAAATATATATTTTCTAATATACTGGGTTTGCTACAGTCAAAGGGGTCGCAGGAACTTGACTTATCACTACTAGGAGATTAATGGTAGATCCGGATTCAAATTCCCCACTGTACCATGGAAACTTGCTGAGTGACCTTGGACCAATCACACACACTTCGCCTGCCTCACAGGGTTGTTGTGGGGATGAAATGGAGGTGATGATAAAACTGCAAGCCACTTTGAGTCCCCTTTGGGGAGAAAGACTGTTAGCCAAATTGCTCTATTTCTTAATAGTAGATTGGGGAATTATGATATTAATGTGCAACTGGCATAACTATAGGATCAGACCTGTATATACTGGAGTTGTTTTTCCCAAGAACCCAGAAATAGACGCAGAAGCTAGATTACTAAAGCAGTGATTTCTTTACTAAAGGATTCTTAAACATACAAACATAAAACCTAGCATTCACACACACAATAGAGAACTAAGGAAGCAGAGGTGATTAATAGCTAATGGAGGGGTTATGGGGTGATACTACCTGTCCAGATGTGCAGAGGTCCATGAAGAAACGATTATGGTTTAAACCCAAAGGGTTTAGGGGTGGACTGCCAGTTGGCATCAGGGCAGAAGCACATGGTCTAAAAAACCATGTGGTCACGGATATAAGCATTGAAAAACAATGCAGACCAATGGAAGGTCTTGGGGGCTGGTCTCAGGTGAGAACAATAGATTACCTGGACCAATGATGAGTCCCAGGGGTGTGTGGCATCAGGATGGGCAAGGCCTAGATGTGGCCAATGAGCTTCCAGAGGGGGCAGAGTCTGAATTAACAACTGGAGCCAGGTGTGCTGGGGCTAGCTGAATGGATTTATGACCACTGATGGTTCTGCCAAGGCAGTTGAATAGGTTCCCAGATACAGACAAAACAGGGAGATGGGCCCCTGATTAGCATCAGGAAAGATCATTAATAATTTGAATGTTTGGTTGGTTTATCTTGGTATCTGGAGGGATGGATCAAGGAAAGACAATGAACATAGACATGATGACACAAAAAGGGCTGGGTGAGGTTCTGGAGATAGAAGGACTACTGGCCTCTGAATAGCCTTAAAGTTAAATAAATAAATACATACATACAATGGGGAGCACATGGCTCAGTGGTGAAGCATAGCTGCACCACAAGGACCCAGGTTTAGTCTCTGCACATCCAGTTAAAATCTCTTGAAGTAGCAGGTCATGGGAATGAACCAGTTATGCCTTTATTTCACACACACGAATTAATACTTGGCTTCACCTTTCTCTGAGAGTTTTTTTGAGGCGGAAAACCCCTCTTGCTTTTTCACTTGGTATCAACAATGTCGATCCTGTGGTGAAAGTCCCTGAGAGTCCTGCCTGCCATAATCAGCTTACTGCATTCTTTCCTTGCACAGTGCAAGGTTGAGCATTTTTACTGTGAGTTCAGTGGGCACCCTAGTAAGGATAGTTGAGAATGCAGCCACAAGTCTTTCCTAGATCACTAAGGGCAATAACATTTATTTAGCACCCTAGAAGGATAGGGTATACTTGTTTCCATTTTACAGAAGTGGGGCTGTTATGGGTACCCAGGATGACCCAATCAATGGGCAAGGCATTGTGGTTTGATGGAACCCAAGTCTATTTCATGGTCTTCTGGGTGCTGCACTTTTCACTTCATGGAATGATGCTAAATCACTTTCTAGGAAACTAACAAAGAGGCTTGGGTTCCTTTGTAGATGAACCAGCTTATTATGGCATAAGCATTCATGACTTGTAGGGTTGTCAACTCCCGGCTGGGAAATTCCTGGAGATTTGGGCATGGAGCTTGACAACAGTGGAGTTTGGGCAGGAGCAGCATA
Source organism: Lepidodactylus listeri (assembly GCA_029233225.1). Classification (NCBI taxonomy): domain Eukaryota; kingdom Metazoa; phylum Chordata; class Lepidosauria; order Squamata; family Gekkonidae; genus Lepidodactylus; species Lepidodactylus listeri. The sequence goes on along the minus strand of JARCFY010000007.1, from coordinate 126,804,307 downwards.
TAATGCCATAGAGTCCACCTTCCAAAGCAGCCACCCCCCCCCCCCGGGAAATTTATCTCTGTAGTCTGGAAATCATTAATGATTCCAGGTGATCTCCAGGCCTCACCTGGAGGTTGGCAACCCTACCATGAGCCAGAGCCCACTTTATCAGATACTTAAACTGAAACTGAATAAATCTTTATGGTTCCACAAGGCTCTTTTTGTTATTTTGGCTGCAGGAGATTAACATAGTTACCTGTCTGGAACATGTCAGTATAATGGGTGCATTCCAACGGCCAGGGTGGCGACTTATGGTGCCACACAGGTGGCGACTTATGGTAATCCCCAAATTCTTTCAAGGCCACTTACCTTGAAAATCATCAACAGGTTCTAGGTCATGACGCTGGACTTCCTTGGGGGGTCTCCCATTCTGGTTAGTGTCCTATATCTGACAAGATGGGGCTAGCCTGGGCCATTCAGATCATGGTACACAGGAGGCATTTCTTTTCCCCATTGTTGGCTGCAATCATATGCTTACTTAGGTGTAAATCCCATAAAACTAAATGGAACACATTTCTATGTACACATACATAGGACTCTGCTGCTAGTTTGTTTTTATTCATTTCTTGACCAGCAAGCACCTCTGGACTTGTGTTCTTTGCCTGTGGTGTCCTCTAATCTGGATGATTTAGTTTCTTGTGTGGGGTGTGTGTGAATATGGGTGGTTCAAAGTGACTTTCACGTACTTTCAATGCCATTACAATGTCTATGATTCAGGAGTACCTTAACACTCACCTAGGTTTTGTCATACTGTGTTGTCTAGAGGAAACATCTAGATTGTTATGGGATGGCTTTTAATGCACAGCAGGCGCCTAAAACATTCTGTGCTTCAACACTGCCGGTCTAACGCATGAATTGCCACCTCCTTGAAGAGGAACAGAGGTCAGGTGGGTTTGCACAAGTCCAGCATTAGCCTTCCTCTTGATGGCAAATGCCTTTGCATTTATTCAGAATTAGGTTAATTCTTCCTTCAAGCTGCCAGCATCCCTTCCACTGTACAAGTCCTCCTCTGTTGTCCACTACTTGCTGTCCAATGTGGCAGCATAAAGGGATCCAGAGTAGGTTTTCATTTTGTTCCTGCATCTGCTCAGTCCCACATCTTGGACTCTGAAACAGGTGTTGCCTTCTTCTGCCATCCATTCAGGTGTTGTTGCCAGATGTTTGAATGATTCCGTCTCAGCTTTTGCCTCCACCCTCTTGCCAGCCAAGCCTATCTGCAGAAGTGCTCCCCCCCAAAGTCCTGACAGAATTTACCCATGCTTTATCATCTGCTAGGAGAATGTGGTTTAGCTGGATCCAGTTCTAGGAAAAACTCCCTCCCTTCCTCTCCGCCTCCCTCCGGCTTTTGAAAATGGCCCCTTGGCGTGAGAGTCCAGTCTGGGTATTTCACCACAAGGTATCAACCTGAGGGGTGGGGGAGAGAAGTTTTCCCTCCGGCCCTTTCCCCTCACTCCCCATCCTTCTGTGCGATCCGCTCCGCGTTTCCGGTCTGTTTGGCCTTCTGCCTCCCCGGCCCTGCTGCACGGGCTCTGCCCCCCCTGCTCTGCTTCTCACCCTCCTTCTTGGATCCATTCACGATCTTCCTTCTTTCCTTCCTTCCGCCCCGACTCTCTCCCCCCCCCCCCCGTTCCGCTCCAGATTTCCCTTCCCGCGCGCTGTATGTGCCCCCGCCCCGCCCCTCCCAGGTGTCTCCTCCATCCCTCCTTCGGGGTCCCGCGCCGAGGCCCCCCCCCCACTGCCCGCCCGCCCCGTGAATGGCCGAGGGGCTGGCTCGTGTGGCTGCGGCTGGCCGCCGCGGACGCAGCAGGGGAGGCGAGGAGCTGCTCCCGGCCAGGTCCCGCCCTCCTGGTTGCCTGGCCTTTTGCTCCCCCCGGTCCCCCCCCCCCCCCGCGGCGAGAGGGCCGGGAGGCCGCTGGGCTGGTTGCAAGGGGGGGGGGAGGGAGGGTCGCTCGAGCTGGCCTGGAGCCCCTTATCCGGGCGGGTCGCTCCCCAGTCGCCAGCGCGCGTTTGTGTGTGTCTGCCTGCGAGCGGCGGGGCGGGGGCGGCGGAGGGAAGAGACGAACGGGCAGACGGAGCCCCCCCCCCCCGCCGCCGCCAACGCGCGCGCCCCCGAGTGTGTGTGTGTGCGCGCGCGCGTGTGACTGGAGGGAGGGGGCAGCGGCGGATCTTGGGCGGATCTTGGGCTGCTCGCCGCCGTCTCCAAAATGCCCGGTATGCCTTCCAGGGACGGATATATTTTAAGACTTCCTTGCGCGTTGCCAGGCGAGGCGGCCGCCAGCGCCATCTCTGCGGGGGAAGGAGGAGGGCTCTGATTTGGCCCCTGCTTCTCCCCTTTCTTCTGCGCCTCCCCCCCCCCCCCGGCTGCTGTTTTGGGAGGGGGCGGCTGCAAACAACACGCGCGCGCGCACACACGCACACGCACACACACGCACCTACACCACAGGGACGGAGGCTGATTTCCGACATACTCCCCCCCCTCCTACTTTAGCCCGCCGCCGCCCCCTGCCAGCAGGGGCAAGAGGAGGCAGGACCCGGGCGCTTCGGGGGACGCGGGTGTGCGTGCCTGCGTGTGTCTCTCCCTCCCTCTCCCCCCCCCCCGCCCCGTTCCGGTGCCGCCCCGCGGGGGGGAGCGATCGGGAGGCGAGCGAGACCGCGCGTCCAGCTTCCGACCGCCTCGTGCTTCCGCACACCTGCGGGGGCTCCACCAGCCCAGCCGTCTGGGCGGCAGGATGGCGTAGGGCTCCCTGGATGGAGGCGCCGGACGACGCGGGACTGGACCGCCGGAGGTGAGCGCGGGGCTGGAGCGCGGGGGGGCGGGCAACCTAAGCGCTGAGCTCCCGGGGCACGGCTGACCCTGCTGGCCTCGGGCGCCTGGCTGCAGCGGACGGGCGGCAAGTGTCGGTGGTGGAACCTGGCCAGCAGCAGCGTCCGGAGGGGAGCCCGGGGCGTCGGGGGTGCAGGTCGAGCGAGCCCGGCGCTTTCCTCCTCGCCCCCCCCCCCCCCCCCGTGGCGCGGGCGGGCTGGCGGGCTGCTGGACCCGGACTTGGGTTGGCGCGTCTCGCAGGCAGGCTTGCCTTGCGCCATCGAGGCGGGAGCGGGAGTGTGTGTGTGTGTGTCGCTGACTGACTGGCCTGCGAGGCTCGGGGAGGAAGGGACCTTCTCCTCTCTGCCCCCGCCCGGGTTTGTGTTCCCGCTTGCCAGGGGGCTCTGCAGACGCGGGGCTTCTTTCTCCACGTACGGACGATGCGCCCCCCGCCCCCGCCGGCCTCTGTTGCGCGTACCCAAGCAAGACAAAGCCCTCTGCAGACAGACTCCCCGGCCCCCTCGCCGCCGTGACTGCGGTATTCTCCCTCCCCCCTCCCCGCCGTGGCTTTTGGAGAGAGAGAGATGGAAGTGTGCGAGCAAGCGGAGGGGGGGGGGGAGGTCCTCGAAATCCCGTACTGCACGCAGGGGAGGGGGGGGGGCTGTCAATTCTGGTGCAGGAAAAAAACAGCCGGAACGGGGACGAGATCGCGGCAGCTGCCCCCCCTCCCCACAATTTCCCCGAGACGTGTCTTTATGTAACAGGCTGGCTTTGGAGGAGGAGGAGGAGGAGGAGGCGGGGGGGGGGGAGGCACAGAACCGCCGATCTTCTCTCCCCCCCCCCCGTACAATCCCAAACTAGGAGGCGGACGCCGGCGGAATGGTTAATCGGTGGGGGGAGGGGGGCTGGGGCTGGTTGCGATGGGGCGCTTGGGCCGTGCCGCCCGCCCCCCTCGATGCCCACCCTGGTCTCCGCCCCCACGGCCGAGCTCACGGCTCTGGGGGCGGGCTGATGTGCCCCTTCCTTCACCTCGGGCCGGGCCCTTTGGCAGCAGCCGTCCTTGGGGGCGCTTGGTTGGTGGGGCGACTGAGCGGCAGCGGTGGCTGCGGATCCGGTCCTGCCCCATATGGGGCCTGCTCTCCGCTCGGCTCCCCCTCTGGACCAAGCCTGGGGGGGTGTGCAACCTGGCCCAGGGGATGGAGAGTCCGGAGGAAACGGACTGAGCACCTTTCAATGCATGGCTCCACATCAAACCAGGACCGCGGGGGGGGGGGGGGGACCAAGGGGAAGGGGGCTCTGGAAATGCCCTGCTTTAAACCATCAGCTCCCAATCGAGGGGGGTAGAGAAGCGAGGAGATGGATTGCTACAAACCATTTGGATTTTAAATTCTTCAGGGGGGGTGGGAGGTCGAGGAGGTAGGGTTTGAACAGGTCCAGGCTTATGACAGGATCTTGTGTAGTCTCTGTCTTCAGCTGGAGATTGGGGTGCGAATGTTCCTTACACCACAAGGAAAGGAGATGAATAGACAGGGGGCTTGTGTGTGTGTGCCTGATGATATTGTAAACAGGTTATGCCTCTGGGCATTGTGTAGTGTGTGTGTGTGCACGGAGACATGGAATTATCAGTGGGGGGGCAGTGGATAGACAAAAAGAGCAAAATATAGGTTCAGAATAAACACATGGAAGAATGAAGGGGGAATGGATGATCAAATAAAGAATCTGCTAGTAATCACTCTGCTCTTCTTTTCTTCTTCTCCGTAATTTATCTTGTATAAAGCTCTCCACACCTTCTAATTTCCTGATTATTTCTGATTACAAACAGTAAATGAATGGTCTTATGCCCCCCCCCCCCCCACATCTTTTTATGTATTGGTTAGCTTGGGTAATGTGGGGAAATCAAAGGGTGTAAAACAATAATTTCGTTGGAAAAAACAGAGTATGAGGTTTGTTATAAGAAATTGTTGGCATGCCAAAGATAGGATTTGGCCTTGCTTTACAAGACTGTCTCATTTTGGCACTTGAAGAAGAACACAGACAGTCTTGTTCCATGAGTGAAAGATTTGCATTGTGGTCTGAATCCCCCCCCCCGCCCCCCTTTCTGTTTTTCCTGTGCTGCATCTTTGAGCAGAAAAAAGGGGGAAGGTCATTGCTGGGATCCAGAAGGCATTCTCGAAGCCTCTGGTCATATAAATCTTTTAATTTGTTTATTTATTTAAAATGGAGGGTGGGGGAAGCCCTCAAAATCCAGCAACTAAAGAGAATAACAAAGACAAAGGAAAAAGAGTACACAGAGAGGCAAAAATAAATCTAACAGTGTCGTGTATCAAATGTCTGTGCGGCTTTGTCCCAGGTGGCACTGGTAAGGTGAGGTGCTGGCCCAGGACTGTTCCGTCATCTCTGGGGTGGTCATCGGGTGAGGAGGCGAGGCTGTAGATGCTTTTGAATCATGTCTGCAGTAGAATAGCCAGGAGACCAGATACTGAGAAACAAAGAGATTCATTCCAATATTATCCCTCTCCCTTCTATTCCTTTCCTTCCCCTGTTGTTGAACGAGTGTTTTCATCCTCAGTTCCAAGGAAGGAACGTGGCCCGTGTGGCTGGATGCATGGGAAGCAAAATCCCTGAGCTCTGTCTGTGCTTCGGAGCCACCGTGACTCAAGTCTACCTGAAAGTCATCACCCTTGGAAGTTTTGCCCTCTGACCCCAAACATGTTTAAGGTGGTTGCAATCCCTCTGGGGGGAAAGGAATACACACTGCTTATAATACAAGTCTTCCATATTATTTCTTCACAGGATGCAGAACTAAGAGTGCAATTCTAAGTACAGTTACACCCTTCTAAGGCCACTGACTTCAGCTTTCCTTAGAGTTGCCTTTAAGCCTTGATACTGAAAACACGTTTAGCTCCTGAGCATTGCTTATTGAGTATACGTATGTGGTTTTTTGAGGTACTTTCCAGGAGCTGCGGAGAAAAGCCCCAAGCACTAAGTGGGCAATAAACATCTGGATTAGGAGAATGGGAATGGAGAGCATAATTCCCAGCTGCTCCAAAAATAGTAAGAAAGGCTTGGCTTTATACTTTTCCTTCGCCATCTTAGGCCCTCAAGCCTTTCTTCATTGTATGTTGTTTTTGTCATTGATTGTATCTGTGAACCCTGCTCCCCCCGTACTTTATGATGGTATGACTTGCCAGCATCCCTTAAGGTTTTCTGCAGAATGGGCTGGAAGCCAGTCCTGGTTGAGGAAATTGTCTTCCATACTGCTAAAATCCTTGGAACTGTGAGGATTTATGCCTTGGAACTGTGAGGATTTATGGTGTGTGGACTGATAGGAGACCAGCCATAGGATCTCCTCTTCCCTTTCTGTCTGCTAAGACTATATACACTTCTTGAGATGAAAATTTCACTATGAAATTAGGGCACCCACTGGAAAGAGAGCCTAGGTGCAGCTGAAATTCAGATAACCGCCCCAGCACTTTCATATCCACACACTCAGTGTAAGCAGCAGGTGCACGTGATGAAATGGTTGAGGAAATTGAGATCCTTCATTTCCCGTGTTAATGGAAGCGCATCCCTGGAGGGGGTGTGGCAGGTAGCCCTGCTCTTGGAGTCCATGGAGCTGTCCTGGGCTGGGGCTGCGTCCAGCAAAGGATGGGAAAGGTTAACTTCCATGGCTGGGGTATGAAGCCCTTGCAAGTGCTGAACACAGGCGGGATTTGGTTTACTGCTTGCAGAGAGGATTGCCATATACTTGCCAGCACTGTAGGACAAAAGGGGTTTAACAGGCACCCTCTTTTTCCTACGTTAGTTTGTCAGATCCAGCTAGGCTAGTTCCTTGTCTCCAGTGCATGGAGTATTAAGTGATTTGGAGGCAGGTGGTGATTGCATGGACATCAGTAGCTTTCAGACTATATCTCCTTTCAGCACTAGCTTATTTCCAGAGCCAGAGAAGCGTTCCTCTTTTGAAGAGCTTTCTGTGAATATTGTAATCTTCACTGTTGTTTCCATTAATATACTTTCTCTCTAGTTTCTCTTTGAAATCCCAGATAAATACTTGAATGATGGGAAGTGAGTCTGTTTCTGAGGATGCTATTTACCCAGTTCCATTTGATAAAATTAGGGGATCTTCTCACTATGAAAAGAATGTCCAGCATGGATTCTCAGGGAATTCCTCTACTCAGAAAGAAGTTCCAAAAGTCAACTGTTTGCTTAATGCTCATATGCCCTGCAGCATGCTGTGCAAACCTGGTTTATAAAGGAGCCTGGGACAGATAGCAGAATGGCTTCTTGCACCAAATATGTACATCCATTTTATTTGTAGCTGTAGTGCATTCTGTATGGCTTGCTCTCCTTTTTGTAACCTTGAGGTTTTTGTGTCAAGAGATCAGGGTTCCAGTCTGGTGTAGTGGTTAGGAACATGGACTTTGATCTGGGAGAGCCAGGATTGATTCCCTACTCCTCCACATGCAGCTGCTGGTGTGGCCCTGGGTCAGTTACAAGTTCTTTCAGAGCTGTTATCTTAAGGGCAGTCCTTGAGAGAGCTCTCTCAGTGCCACCTATCTCATAGGCTGTCTGTTGTGGGGAGGGGAAGGGCAGGGTATAAATCCAGTCTCTTCCTCCTCCTCCTCCTCCTCCTCCTCCATGGCTTCACCTTGCAGGAGCTGATCAAATTGGATTCTTTGGTAAATCAGTAGCATTCCTTTGAAATGAATGGGAACTGGGCTGATTACCACCAGTTGGATTTAGTTAGCTGTTTACATTTGTGGTGCAGCCTTTGTGGGTATGTGCAAAGTCTGGGACAGGACGTTTGCTTATGAGAACTTGTGGTATTGCCCAAAGCCAGAATTGCAGCATAAAACTCCTCTGAGCCAGGAGCTCTTCAGCCATATCTAAACCAACATCTCCCTACATAGGTACAACCTTGCCTTAGAAACCTCACCAGCACCTAAGCTAAAGGGAGTGTATACGTGTGTCTACCAGAACCACTGGAGTGACAAAATAAATAAATAAATCCCTTCCATGCCCTGGTCATGTGGGATGTGGAAGCCAGATTCCCATAGTGATTATAGCCATTTGCAAGCCACCAAGTGTTCCCTTAGAATTAAGAAGTCTGAATTTCCAGGATTGCTGGAGAGGTCGTCTGGCATGTGATGGTTCACTGTGCAGACAGACCATGGCCTGCAAGCCACCGGGGGGGGGGGGGGGGGTGGTGGTGCAATTTTAAAAATGTATTTCCTTTCCATCCAAATCCTACAATTTGTGGGCTACTAATTCTTAGCTTGTGTATATAGGTTTTCAAAAATATTAATGGTTATTATTTAGCCAGGGAGCATGTGGGTGTCTGCAGCCAGTTTTTGAAGCTGTTACACCTGTCTTGCATACAGTGTGTGTGGGGGGGAGGGAATGGGACTGTTTCCCCAAGGACCTCCTGCAGTAGCCCTCTGTGTGTGAGTGTGTGTGTGTATAAAATACCTCATCTGTTCATATATGCATGCCGGTATACACACACACATGTAAAAATGTGCTCATCCATCCATGTTTTGTCCTATATGTGTATGCCTCAGCCACTCACACATACACACATTGTTTCTTTAGCCACCCTTCTGTGATCAGCATGGCACATGAGCCCTCCCCTCTGCCCGGTCTCAGTGGCTGCCTGGGGAGGAGAAGCAACACGCTGGGGAGTGATTGGGGGTGGCAGTCTGCTTGAATTCTGTTGGGGGGGGTGCAGCCAAATGGGAGGGAAGGAGAGGCAGAGCTCAGCTTCTCCTGTCTGGCTTTTGCTACAGGCATTTTAGATCTAGCCATCCCATAATCTCCTCTTTCTGTAGTCCCTTGTTGATTTCAACCACTGAATCAGCAGGCTTCAAATTCCCACCATCCCAGTGTCTCTCAGTACTGTTCACAAACTGTTACACACAGACAGTAGGTATCACCTTCCTTCAAGAGAACAGTAGCCAGTATCAAACTCCTCTAGAGAAATTTTTCTCATTGTAGGAAGGGCACTGAACAAGTGGGATTCTCCATTTCACTGCCTGATAGCTTCGATGATGAAGCCCTCATCCCCTTTTGAGATTCAGAACCTGCTATAGGTCATAAGAACATAAGAGAAGCCAATGTTGGATCAGGCCAGTGGCCCATCCAGTCCAACACTTTGTCACGCAGTAGCCAAAAACACCAGGTGCCCTCAGGAGGTCCAGCAGCGGGGCCAGGACACGAGAAGCCCTCCCACTGTTGCCGCCCCCCCCCCCCCCCAAGCACCAAGAATACAGTGCATCACTTGCCCCAGACTGAGAGTTCCTATCTATCCCTTGTGGCTAAGAGCCACTGATGGACCTCTGCTCCATATGTTTATCTAATTCCCTCTTGAAGCCGTCCATGCTTGTAGGTGCCACCACCTCCTGTGGCAGTGAATTTCACGTGTTAATCACTCTTTGGGTGAAGAAGTACTTCCTTTTATCTGTTCTAACCTGACTGCTCAGCAGTTTCACGGAGTTCTTGCCCACGAGTTCTTGTATTGTGAGAAAGGGAGAAAAGGACTTCTTTCTCTACCTGCTCTGTCCCATGCATCTAATAGTGAAGGCGTGCGGATACCTAAATCCATGTGGGGGGACACCTGGGGGGGCAGGGAGGTTTTTCTACAGACGGGAGGAACTCCCCCCGTTAGCAGAAAAATCTTTAAAGTTCTAAAAAAATTTCGGGGGATATTTAAATCCCCCCAAAAGTAAGAGAGCATGCCCTGTGTGTGCGCAGGAGACGGTCTCAGAACTACGGTGGCTCGGGGAGGGAAGGGGTGAGCGGCAGGCCTGGCGAGCGCCGCCAAGGCCTGCCGCGGCCCGTATGGGGGGGAAGGGGAGAAGTGGCGGTCCCCGGTGAGCGCTGCTGAGGCCCACCACGGGCCATGTGGGGGGGAAGGGGAGAAGCAGCGGCCCCTGGTGAGTGCCACCGAGGCCTGCCATGGGCCATTGGGGGGGGGGGTAGGGGAGAAGCAGTGGCCCCTGGCGAGCGCCACCGAGGCCTGCTGCGGGCCGGGGGGGAGGGGAGAAGCGGCGGCCCTTCGTGAGTGGCGCCAAGGCCCGCTTGGGGGGGGAAGGGAGAAGCAGCGGCCCCCAGTGAGCGGCACCGAGGCCTGCCGTGGTCCGTGGGGGGAGGGGAAGGATCGGGGGTCAGATGGGAATTGGGGAACAGGCCCGGGGGGAGGCAGGGAAGGGGGCGAGTGGCGGGCCTGGTGAGAGCCGCCGAGGCCCGCCGGGAGTCTCGGGGGGGGGGGAGTATCGCGGGTCCCCACCTTGTAATCTTATAAACCTTGATCATGTTACCCCTCAGCCGTCATTTCTCCAAGCTTAAGAGCCTCATTTAGCCCCAAGCTAAAGATCCATTACAAAGGGAAGAGGTTGAAATCAAGGATGCCCAAACTTAAGAATATGCCACTTCTGTGTGATAAATCACCCAAACGTAGAAACATGCAGTCCTAACATATCCTTGTAGTGGTGGCGGTTATTTCCCCTCTCTGGCAAACCAGTTCACTTCCTCCCTTTATTCCACTTTCTTAGGCCACCTAAGACTCTCTCCTGGTTCATAATTTAAAACATCCCCTGTGTGAACTAGCACTGCCATCAACAGCTGAGTTGGGCAGGCATGTATGAGTTGGCCTGTCCACCCTCGACAGTCTTTGTGATTCTGGGGCCCTGGGGATGAGATGGGGCACCAGAATCACAGCCATTCCTCCCATCCCAGGGAATCGCTGCCGACCCACCCTGCTGGGGCCCTCACCTGGTCTCCACTGCACCCTGTTGAGGCAGGCAGGAGCCATCACTGGAGGCTCACACCCCGGAGGGCCTGGCACCGGCAGCCACAGCTGAGCCAGCTGCCAGAGTCCCAGATGGGGAGGGTACAACTGGCTGTCACAATCAGTGGGTGGCCCAAGCTCCAAATAGGTCGGGCGTGAGTGGTACCAGTGGTGATAATCTGTACTTTTTATCTTCTTTCCTCCTCTGTCTGTGTCAGCAGGATGGGGCCTGGGGCAGCTTCCTCTTTTGCCTATTGGCTAAGACTGCCCACACCAACACTCTGTCTGGGGCGGGGGGCATGTTCAGATCTATAACCTGGAGCCCTGTCTTTGTCAGAGCTTGCTGATGCCCTGCCTGTGTCCGAGTTCTCATTAGTTTGTTATCAGATCCTTTCAGCCCTTTGCTGTGGTTGGAGGGGCAGGATCCCCCCCCCCCTTTTATCAGTAACACCTAGTTTATCAGAGTGGTGAGGGCAGTTCTTACTAACTGGTGTCCTGCAGACGGGCTTCAATAGCATCAGGATGTTTTACTGTCAACAATTCACTATATGGACAAATTGATTCCTGTGGAAATAGGACAATTTACCCCTTTGGATTTTTCACCACTGGAGATTTTCATGTGATGCTTAAATTGTTTTTTTTGCATTTGCCATGTTAACACTTCAGGTGCAATATCTACATCTGCTAGAATGTATATCAGATTTAATAAGGCTTCTCTAGCACTTTTATGCTATATTAACAGCATTCATCCATGCGTACACACACAGCACGAGAAGCTCAAAGGTGCTTTTAGTGTCCTATGAGACACCATGGTTTCCTGTTATCCCAGGCCATGCCATCCGGGCCTGAGCTGCTGGTACAGTATGTTGTCTAGCTGATTACCCCTGTTCTGTGTTCTCTGTGCATTGTGCTCAGGCAAGGAAGAGGTTATTTCCTGCCAAAGGATGATTAGTTAAAGCTATTATTTCATCCAGAGAGAAAAAAAGAAACACACCATTGCTCATTTGCATGTGTTGATTATCATGCATGCAGATTTTAAATTGCTTCTTGCCTAGCTGTGATGATGAGTTTTAAAACACACCTGGTAAGGCTGAGTTAAAAGTGGCCTGGTGGAAGCCATAATGATAATGGAAGGGGGGGAGACTGGTGAGGCCTCTGTAGAGTGAAGTGTTGAAACCAGATTGTTAGACTTTTCTGCTCTCTTTGGAATCTCTTGAGGGAGGCTTTTTGCAAGCAAACCAGAGGAGGGAGAAGTGAGAGTGGTAATGGACCCTCCTAGAGTAGTAGTTTGTCTGATTCAGTAGCTTTAGGGAGTAGAATCCATGTGTTCTTCAAAGTCATTGCTGACCCAAAAAATGACTGTAGAAACTGTTGTGCTGCCGCCGCCTTAGAACTTAGGAAGGGGCATGTGCATCCATGAACTGGTTCACGTGTTATGGCCAGCCCAGGGTTTGGTAGCAGTGAATGGCTGTCCTCTAGTGTCCTCTGTCCTCCCCATTCCTTGTCTCTTCGTCCTTGTGTATGCTGCACCCCACCCTTTCTCCCTCGACCAGACAAAACATTAGTTGCCGGGATGGCCAAAACATTTGCACAAACCATAGTTTCCCTCCACATCAGGTTTTCCAATTCTGGTTTGAAGGCTCACTATGGTTTGAGTAAACCATCCTGTGACGGAGAGAGAGGGGGGGGGGAACACCCAGCTACAGAGAAGCCAATAAGAGCAGGGTTCCACCAGCCAATAGGAGCTGTCGGCTGGCAAGCAGGAGTGAGTTTTACATTTCTGACAATTAGGATTTGAAGGGTGGTGGCTGGGAGAGCTTCCCCAGAGAGTGAGGTAAGGACAGTGCCTGATACTGGAGCTGTCCTGGAACGGAGAGAGGGTTCCAGAGTGAGGCTGTGTATATTTGTAACAGAAGAAGAACATAACAGAGCAGCAGCCTGCCTAGAGAAGGGTTTTTTCCTTTGTTTAAAAACAGCCATTCCACTTCTCTATGTTCACTGTTTATATGTACTTCAATTTGTGCTTCTTTCCTAAATAAACTTTGTTTTTGTTCAAGTTCTAAAACAAACCCTCTTGTCCCTGTGAGGGCACCTCATCCCTCACTTATGTTGATCAGGGGGGTGGGGGTTATTATACCCAGGCCTAGATTCTGTCCTCTCAAATATTCTTCTTGCTGGAATTCCCTGGGACAGTTAGGCACATGGGCAAGTGACAGGAATTATTTGGGGCGCTATCTAGTTCCAGGAACCTGTCCCACATACTTTGCTTCGTTTAGATGTCTTGCCCTAATAAGGGAGAGAATCAGAGCCTGCGAAAGGAAGAAGGGAGGAAACACTAACTAGACCAAAATTGGATTACTGTGTTTGGACTGGGCCCCTGTCTAGCTTGAGCTGCTTCCAGCCTGTAGGGCAGTATGGCTAAAGCATCCTCATCCTTGCAATGTGCCGTATATGATGAGAAAGGGCTGTGGCCTGTCCCAGTTTCACTTCTGACTTTCCATGGGAAATTGATTATGTTCATTTTAACAGCTGAACATAACCAATGTGCCCATTGCTTGGGGCCTAGAAAGAACGGAGCCCACCTGTCTTGGAAACAGGTAATAGGTAATGTTGTCTTGGCCATCCGACATCATATTCAGAGGCTTATCAATCCAAAGTTAATGGGGCAACGGATTAGTAGGAAGGCAGAAAGCTTTCTAAAGTAACTTTTAACAATAAACATATTGCTTTTTGCAGACACCTTCAGAAAGTGAGATCTCATCCATATCTTTTTACATTTTTCTGTAGAGTGACTGTGATTTCAAGATCTTTGGAACTCAATTCAATTCCTATCCTGAAGGAAACAATTGCCTCACCCTAATGCATTATGCAACACATAATTACAGTGTGGTTTGGTATTCCCTTTAAACTTATAGTGATTTTATCATTGAAAATTACATGGTGGGTTTGGAAAAGAATGAAATTACCCCTTTCTTAGGTGGCTGTATTTCACAACTAGTAAAAAGGATTCATTGCAGAGCCAACTGTGTTCAGGAACGGAAGAAGTTTTGGTGCACCTGGTAGTCCAATAAGTGGCAAAACTCCACTATAGCATTCCTTCCGCTCTCCTTCTGGGCTGAGATGGCTGAAACGAGTAGACATAAATGGTGTTCGGGCAATGGAAGAGTTTCTCTCCCAAAGACCTGTTCGGACACAGTAACAGAACACTCCCTGCCAGTATATGATGGCTGTGAAGCTTATGGAGGAGGTCAAAGTGGCTTCTGTGTGCTTCTTAGAGGCCTCTCTTAGGCTTTCTGCAGCTGGATAAATTGGATGACTAGCAATAATTCTGCTCTTCTGAAGTACCCCAGTCATACCTATAGTTAAGAGGGCCTTACGAGAACGGCACTCCACCTTAAAATTAATACTTAAAAATAAGATGGGTTCCAGGTCCCCTCCAGTGCTGGGTTGAACTCTTCAGAGATGAGAGGAAATGTTGCATTTCTGAATCAATGTGTTTTTATGAATGTGCAGTGTAACTAAGATTTTAATCAATTATGGAGGAAAACAAAGTGTTTTAAAAAGGTTTCCTTTGTACTTCAAATTCTTAGCCACTGTGTTGATCTCTCAGAATGAAAATGTATAAAACGAGGGAGGCGGTACCTTTTATTGGACTAACTAATGCTCAAGAATCAGAGGGTGATCTTTCAAAAACTCTTCATGCAGAGGTATTCAGAGTAAAAAATAAAAAATGTGAAAGGCAGAGGCTGTTAAGGAAAAAGCTCCTACATTTTGATGTAGAAGGAAAAAATAAAAACCATAAAGATGTGTTGTACCCTTTTCTGGGTAGAGAGGTGGGTGTGGGTATGATCTGATGTCTCCAGCAAAGCTACCATTTATAATCCAATTAATTTAGCCTCTGTTTTGGTTAACCTGCTCCTTTGTTTAAGGGAAGACTTTGCTTCACTGTTCCAAGCCTGGTTCAGAGATATTGCTTTGTTTAAAAGTTTTTTATTTTTGCCTTGAATGCTCAGGCCCTGTCACCTTTAAAGGCCACCTAGATAAATTTTAAACATTAAAATAAGTGGTGCAGCCTCTGTATATATCTAAGTGGCTTTCTGTGTATTTAATATATGCTAATATTGTATTAATGAGTCTGATCAGAGCCTAAGACAGCCCACTGTGCATATGAGTATTAGACCGATGCTCCTTGGTGCTGGGAGCTAAGTCCTCCCCCCTTCTAGTGGCGAGTGTATTTTAGCAGTGATTTACAATTAAAGGCCAATATGATAGCTAATTCTAAGGAAACAAAAAAAGAATAGCTTTTGTTCATTCACGATCACTCTTCAGTCTCTCTTTCGGACTAATTTCCCCACCTTCCTCCCAATCCATCACTTTCTCTTCCGCAGCCATCTTCTCATCTATAGCCCCCCCCCCCTTTCTGCTAGGGCTGCAGCTAATTGATATGATAACTGGGCACAGACGTGATTATGGTGATAATTGGTTGGAGCCAAGCTGGGGAGAAGAGTTCCAGTTTAATTTGGTCAGGGGCTCAGAGAATTTGGAAAAAGTCCTAATCGAGTTTCCAGCTAAGCAACGCTCTCACTTCCCACTGTGGGTTGGAGAGAGGAGGCGGTGGGAGGGAAAAGGCCCTTGTTGCCTGCTACAGACCAGCCCTCTTTTATTTAAGAGGAACAAGACTGGAAACATCATCCCAATGCATCTAAGCCTTCTGTTGGAGCCTGGCCTGTGGATCAGCACCTGGAGGTTCCAGGACCAAATCTGCCTCTCCCCTCCTAGAGAGAAGAAGAGAGGTATATAAGCCTGGATGCTAGTTATAGCAGTTTGTCTTTTCATAGTTTATATAAAATGGATGTTTTTGAAGACCTAGCAATACAGAATTAGCAATATACTGCAGTATTTTTCCTGTTTAAAATGCTGATTGTTTGAAGTGATTCATTTTATCTATTCGCGTAAAATATTTTTATGTTCTCTTTCCACCCAAATAGGGTCCCCAAGGCTCTTTGAATGTCTCTTATGACCAGTGTCTCCTCTAAGCTGAGTCAGTGTGAACTAGCTCTCAGTTTTTTAGCCTCCAACTCACACATTTTTGTCTTGGCTCAGGAAGGATGGCTCTAGAGCAAACTGAATTATGCAGCAACCACATCGCTGGCTCACAACTTTAATGCCAGTAGCTCAGAAAGTAGAATTTTTTGCTCACAAGACTCCATAGCTTAGCGGGGGCATTGCTTACGACTGGTTAAAAGCCACTCTGATTGTAGCAGGGGGTAAGGCATGCACTTTTCTGTTGGCACAATGTGTAAGTAGAGGTGGCTGTGGTGATAGAACCTGGTGGCAGCCCACATCTGAGGGACCCACGGACGGGCTCATCCCTCAAAGTGGCCCTTCCATAAAACTAGCTGCTAAATCACTGATGACATGATGTCCCAGTGGTAGCACAACAGCAGGACTTGGGCCTCGAACCCCACTGCTCTCCTTAGCTCCCAGCCCTTTGCTCTGGTTTGCTGGAGCCTCTTCCCAAAAATCATCAGGACTGTGGGAAACACAAGCTCATTGCACTTCACTCCCACGTGTGAGACTCTGAGGGTCATTGACTGAAAGCTGTAAAGCCAAGCTGTAAACATTGACTAAGTGCTCCCAGGACCAGTCCCTGCAGGAACCGAGTGGATTAATGAGCATTAATTAGCTCCTGGCTGCCTGTCACCAGGGGATCCCAACTTACCTGGCAGGTGGGGCTGAACAGGCCTGGAGAGGCAAAGCTGAGAAGAGAACTTTCTGACTAGGCTTTCAGGCCTTTGCTTTAATGACCCCCTCTCCCCACTGCTAGCCTCCCCCCCCCCCCCACAGGTGCTCTGGCCTCCAGGATTCCTCAGTCACCTTTCCCCAGTTCTTGTCCACAGCTGAGAAATTGCTTGATGGCCGTAGCTGCAGTTTGCAGTATAGTTTTGATGGCTTTAATTTTGGTCGCCATGATTTGTTCATACAATACACTTTAGGTCATGAGGCAGTCTTGCTAGGTATATACACCAGGTTGTATGCATGTATGTTACAGATATAAATGACCATAAACAGATCCATATCCTTGTAAGGGACTGGAACAATACACTTCAGTACAAACTAGCTTGACAGACAAATGCATAACTGCTGTAAAGAAATCACCAGGCTTCTGCAGCTGCTATTGTGACTATTTCATAAGCAGCATGATGCGCATAGGAGGGTATCGTGTGCCCCCCCCCCCCCCCCCCCCAGGCATTGCTTCAAGCTACAGAAAGAGTCGGGAGCTTGTGGACTGTTTTCTGCTGAGGTTCATGTCCTGATAGGGATAGATCCTTTCTTTGTGCTTACTGGAGAAGGGATTGATTGGCAACAGGGCTAGCTGTTTTGTGCAGCATCTTCAGTGATCCTAGCCTCAGACAAGACATGCAGTGGCACTTTTGTGAGTTTGCTGTCAGAGGCAGGAGACGGGGCTCATATCATCCCAGGGATGAAAGAGCTGCACTGGCTGCCCATTTGTTTATGGGCAGATTTCAGAGTGCTGGTTCTTACCTTGAAAACCCTAACTGGCATGGGGCCCAGGTACTTGAAGGCCTGCCTCCTGCCAAAGTGTCCAGCAGCTCATCGGTTTAGATCTGCCTCACAAGTCCAGCTCTCCCTGCCCCCCTCCGTCAGAGGCAAGGCCGGTAGCAACCAGAGACGGGGCTTTTTCAGTACTGGCACCTCACTTTTGGTATGCCCTTCCCCTGGAGGCTTGCCTGGCACCTGTGTTGCTTTCTTTTAAGTGCCAGGCCAAAATGTTTTGCTCACCCGGGCTCTTAATTAATGTTTTTGTTTGTTTGTTTGTTTAACCCATTATTTTAAGTTGTCTGTGGTCCGTTTTTATAATCTTTGTTTTTTATGTTGGGCTGGGGCTTTTAAATGCTGGATTTTAATTCATATTTTATAATATTTTGTTTTTATTATTTTTATGTGGAAAGCTGCCTCAGGCAGGCTCATGGAGTGGCAGCATAACAGTGTTCTAAACAAATGAATGGGCCAGCACAGAGATCAGTTCACACTTTGAGCTGCTGCGCCCCATTTCCAGCATAGTGTAGATAAGGCTGGGGCTGGATGGGAGGAGAAGAAACAATCGAGTAGCAGCTGGGATTCTGTGAAATTTCTATATCACGAACAATGAACTGGATTATTGAGACAACTCCGCTGGAGATAATGCTGCATCCATTTTTCAGAAGCATTCAGGGGGAGTCACTGAGTACCAGCACCAAGGGCTTTCTCATCAAGGTCAGCTCTGTGGGTGGCAGTGAGGAATTAGAGCTCTCTACAGCAGCCCAAGTGTGTTCTTGGGGGTAACCTCGCCTGTGTATTAGGCCCCCTGGGGTTTAATTGCTTGTCACAAGGCTTGGTGGCTCTCTTCTGGGGGTGGGGGCCCCCTGAATATTAGGCCCTCCAAGTGACATTGTTAAGCCTCGCCCTGCTCAGGTCATCCAAGAAGGACATGCCTGGCTTATGATCCTAAGTGAGGTGAAATTTTTCATGCTCCCTCACACTCTTAGTGTGAGCTCAGGTTGTGCATCAAATCATGTGTATATCACAATATGTAGAGCATATCAAAGAGTTAAGCATATAAAGACATTCAATAAAATGTTGACCCATTTTACTGAAGCTGAGAGTGGTTCCAATGATTCAATGAATTCGTAACAGAAAATTTATGCAAAAGCAGGAAGTGTGTAGGTAACTCAAGAAACTGAGCCAAAACACAGAGTATAAATCAGGTCTCACCCATGGAGTATGTAGTCAAAGAATTAAACATGTAGAAAATGTTCTAAGAAACATTTACTAGTCCCAAGTACAATGTCTAGTCCAGGGTCCCCAACCCTTTTGAGTCTGTTGTGGGCACCTTGGTGATTTTGTTTTGCAAAAGAACTGCAGAAAGGGAATAAGGGAGAGGAAAGGAGAAAGGGGGAGTATAAGGAGTGAAAGCCTAAAGGGGGAATAAATCTATACACCTTCTGAGGAAAGCCTGGTTGCTTACCAGCCCTCCTGATCTTTCAATAGCTGCGGCTGCTATGGTAGCTATAGAAAGCCCTTTCATTTGAATGAAGGCATCTAATAACAAGTCCTCCCAACTTCCTAAAAAGCCGAGTGGGCACCAGGGAACGTGCCGGTGGGCCACGTAGTGACAACTGGCACCACATTGGGGAACTCTGGCCTAGTCCATAGTAGATACCTCAATCACAAGCACCCTTTAAAAAAGAACATTATTAGTCTTTTATATCATGGGAACGCTGAGCATATAAGCAAATGTATCCAAAACTTACGCCTGTCACATGTCATAAACACACACAGTCATGAAGCCACACATCCAACACATCATGATAATGCACAGCTTAATAAAGCTCACATATCCCGTTTCCCACCGGGCTTGCCACCTTGAGTGGGGATGGCAGTCATAGGCATCATCTTCAGGGGGGCTGAGGAGCTCAAGCCTCCCCCACCAAATTTTTTCCAAGAGTGAATAAGCCTCCCCCGGGGCAACCAGTGCCAGTTCAAACTTAAAAATGTCAACATGCTCTGTGCTGTTTTCAGCGTCACAGCTCCTGTTCTCCAGCGTCTCTTATTTCATCTTTGGGAAGAGAAGATAGAGAAAGCCTTCCTCTGACTGGCTGAGGGCTCCTCCCCCTCCTCCTCTGAGGAGGGAGTGGGAGGGAAAGAACCAGAGAGGGGGGGAAATGGAGTCTGTAACTTTTAAGAATATTAGTTTTCTTCCTGCCCCAATGTTTATGTTCTGGAGACTTCCAGGACACCTGGATAATGGGAAGCATGCATGAGGTTGTGATGCAAATCTGAAGTAATTATGGAAACTGGAAATCTCTAAGCTCATTCAACTGCAAGGATTGTTTGCTTTTGCTGTGGAACCTCCTTGAAACCCAGCTTAGGTGCTCCTCCCCTTTCCTGCTGGCAAAGTAGAGCTGCTTAAAGAGATCTTCTTTGTGTTTGTCACTCCCAGTGTCCTTCTTTGAGTTACATTTTGGCTTTATGGGTAAGTGGCTCAGAGGTGATGCAAAGCTGCTTGGGTTTCTCTCTGTGCGCACCCTGACCATGAAAGGGGCACTGTGGAAGGTATCCCTCAGGTAGTAAGGCAGACGGTTCAGCCTCAAGAGGGCTTGTGGCTTTGCATTTTTGAAGTAGGGAACTTTTTGGTTCCAAATGGAGGTTTGAATCAAACAACTGTTTTCCCC
Organism: Lepidodactylus listeri; assembly: GCA_029233225.1. NCBI lineage: Eukaryota > Metazoa > Chordata > Lepidosauria > Squamata > Gekkonidae > Lepidodactylus > Lepidodactylus listeri. Next base: position 126,784,443 of record JARCFY010000007.1, on the reverse strand, counting down.
TTTCTGTTTCCACCCCCCATCCCCCTTTAAAGCCTTTTTAACTCTATGCATTTTATTGCATTGGTTTTGTATGGGTTGTTGTCTGTAGTGTCTGTGTATATTAAACCATGCAAAAAGGTAATTGTACCTACTAAGGTATCATTGAGAAAAGAACCTCCATGATCAGTGTACCGCTGATTGCTGGACATGGGGGTGGAGAATGAAAAGTAGAGTTGTGGTTGTGAGACCTTCTTATGGCATCTGCCTGCCTATTAGTGGGGACAGAATTCAAAGCTAAGTGGACTCTTCATCTGGTCCAGAAAAGCTGTGTTTGCTTTCTAGTTTCTTTCTTCCTAGTGATGTAGAATTACCAGGTGTGTGTTTGTGTGTGCATGTGAACGTTTATTTCACAGAACTTTAATGTGATCTGTCTTCTAGACAGTTGCTAAAAAGCAGACAGGGCAACCTTTACAAACATGACCATCTTATTCTATGTCGGGTTGCCAGCCTCCAGGTGACACCTGGAGATCACTTGCTATTACAATTGATCTCCATGCGACCAAGATCAGTTCCTCTGGAGCAGTGGTTCTCAACCTTTCTAATGCCGTGACCCTTTAATACAGTTCCTCATGTTGTGGTGACCCCCAACCATAAAATTCTGCCAACACACACAACAATGAAGCTACTTTTTCAGATGTTTTCTCTTGCATGGCAGTTAGCACCAAACAACTTTAATACAGACTTTAGACACACATATATTTGCAAGCTATTCCCAACAAGACACAACGAACACTCAGGCTTCAGACTTACTTTTCTTCAACAGAAGATGCCATGAGAAAATGAAGGTAGGTGGGGGGGAGAGGCTGTGGCAGGTAGGGGGGAGAGAGAGAGAGAGAAAGGGAGAAGAGAGACAGAGAGAAAGGGGGGAGAGGGGGGGAAGGAAGGAAAGTAGGTGGGGGGGCGGCTTTTGCCACCTTTCCGGGGCTCTCCTGCTATCCCCAGGGGTTGTCATTCCACTCTGGGGCCTCTCATTCCATTCCCAGAAGGCTTCTGCTACCCCCTGGGCTATTATTCCAAGCCGGGGCCTGTCATTCCAGTCCCAGAGTAGTCTATATGGGCCCAGAGACCCTAATGGAAAATCCATTCCACATTTTCTTTGCAACTCTACTTGTACTGTAATGTATTTCAGTGGAGCCCATGCAAATCAATTGGCATTCCTGGCTCCCATTATTTCCAATGGGCCTTCAAGTGTTTCCCATTGTTTCTAATGGGCAATCCTGTCCTTCCTTTTAGTACATCTCTTTCTGGCATGAGCAGTCAGAAACAGAAAAAAAATTGATTTCTTTCTTTTAAAAAATAAAAGCTAAGAAGTAACAAAGAACGGAAAAGCTGGAGAAATTCAAAAAGGACTGGGGGTGGGGGAGTGGAGAGGAGAGCTGGGTTGGAATCAAACTTTGCTGTTGGAGCAGGAGGGGGAAACAGAAGCCACATTTTTGCTTCAGCTTTTTGGGCACTGAAAATAGTAAGAAGCCTGATTAAAGATATATATTGTTTTTAATCCACAGTTTTTTCTACTCCTCTCTCTTTCTCTCTCTGTCCATACACACACACACACACACACACACACACACACACACACACACACACACACACACACCACCTTTCTTTCTACTTTGGTGTTCAAAATAAAAGAGGGGGGGGGGCGGCCACTGGAGGAGGGATCTCACCCTGTTCCCCAAGGATTTCTACATTTACAACACAAAAGCTTACCAGAGGATGCAGAAGTTGTGCAACCTGGAGGATCAAAACTTTTAGATAGAGGACTTTGAAACCCCGCCCCCCCCTATAGGAAAGCTACAGTGTGCTCTGCTTGGACTTCTGGGTGAGCGGAGCAGGGCTTTTGGTGAAGAAGAAGAAGAAGAAGAGATTGGATTTATACCCCGCCCTCCACTCCCCAAGGGAGTCTCAGAGCGGCTTACAAACTCCTTTTCCCTTCCCCTCCCCACAACAGACACCCTGTAAGGTAGGTGGGGCTGAGAGAGCTCTTTCCCAAGCTGTCCTTGAGGGAACAGCTGGTACAGAGCTATGGCTTGCCCAAGGTCATCCAGCCAGGTGCAAGTGGAGGAGTGGGGAATCAAACCCGGTTCTCCCAGATTAGAGTCCGCGCACTTAACCACTACACCAAACTGGCTCACCAAACTGGTGAGGGAGGGGTGGGAAGGGGAGGGGCTCGGATGCCAGCCTGCAACCCCAGTGAAATGGTTGTTCGACCCCAAACGGGGTCCTGACCCCAAGGTTGAGAACCGCTGCTCTGGAGGAACTGGCTGCTTTGGAGGGTGGTCTCTATGGCATTGTACCCTGCTGAGGTCCCTCCCCTCCCCATACCCTGCCCTCCCCAGGCTCCCCACCCCAAATCTCCAGGTATTTTTCCACCCAGAACAGGCAACCCTAATTCTGTTCATTTAAGGTATGTGTTCTGATGAAAAGTATGAATGATCCATTTTCTGACTTGGCTATGAGAGCTCCAAATAGTATGTTATGCATCACGCAGGGGTATGCAAGATGAAGCTGTGTCACCGGAGAACTGGCTCCTTTTTGCTACCAAAGTGTGTTGTGGATTGTTCAAGTTTGCCTGCTGCTTTATTTATTTTATTTATTTATCAGTAGGTCCATCAAGATAATCATATTTTTTGACAAGTGTGGCTGTTGTAGTCTTTATAGAAAATATTTTTTAAAATCTAGTTGCACCTTTTAAGACCAATTTTTAATTGCATGTAAGAGAAAGCATATGGTGGAATGGTTTACTCAGGAACTCTTAAAGGAACATTCAGTAATAAAGGTTATGCATCTGTTACAGTGTGAAGCTGTAACCTCTGTTTGAGCTTCTGACTGTATCAAACAAATTACTGTTCTAGTAACTGAAATTCTGTACTATCCATCTGAATATGGCATTTGGATGATAGCTACTCTGAGGTCTCCCAGAGTAGGATCCCCTAAATTTCTGGGGCACCCCTTCCTAAACCCCACATGGCTCCACCTCCATAGATAGTGACAATGGCCTGTGATATCACTGGCTCCTCCTTATGATGTCACTGGGCCTCAGTTCTTAAGGACCTAGCATAGCAATGCCTCTGGCCCAGCCCCAGCCCCCCCCCCCCCCCCGGAAATCGGAAAGTCTACGCCCTTGATGGCAGTGGTGTTTTCTGAAGCACAGGATGCATACCCAATTAGCTGCTTTGTTGAAGAATGTCATTTGGCATGTCGGGCAACTGTTCGGCTGATTTGGCTGTGCCTGGCATGAAGGCCTGAAATCTGTAGGTGCTACTTGTACGCAACTCTTTTACAATGCGGTTTGGACACTGGAGCACGAGGGTCCCTGGATGTGTGGGGTAGCAGTTCTGGGCAGAGGCTGGTGCAATGCCGACCTCACTACCAATGGGACCCTGTCACTCTTAGCACTGTCACCTGCTTCCTGACTTTAATTTCATTCACTGCTGAGGAACCAAGTGGAATGATGTTATCTCTTTTGCTATGCGCTCATCCCTGAAATGATACTTCTAAAAAAACCCAGACAATTCTAAGAGCTAACTTGGATGAAGAAAATATTTAATAGGGCTGTAGATTGCAGTTTGAGACTTTTCTTGAAAATGAAAGGCGGGGGGATTGCACATTTTTATCTTTCTTGACAGGGTGATGATCTGACACCACATGTTGCCATTCTGTTGCCTCCCCCATATGATAAACATTCTCTTTTGGCAACCTACTGGATTGAAAGCATCTGTAGACTGCATATAGATATGTTAGATAATGATTTGAATCATAAAGATGTAACTTTCTACCCAGCTACGGTCGTGAGTAAATGATCCACTGAACGCATGTGAAAGTTGAAATAAAGATGGTTTAAAGTTTATATATTGCTGTGAGTTGACTACTATCCAGAAAGCATTGGCTTATTCAACGCAGCCAGTGCAGGACGGAATAGTAAGAAAAGATGGCTTTCTCCTTGTTGCAGTAAGAAGCGCAATAAAGCAATAAAACTCCTAAAACTACGTGCCTCTGAGCTCAGGAAATGATTCTTCAGCCAGTCAGAGGGATGCTTAGCTGGGGAACTACGATTCCCAGACTGCAGCTGCTTAAAGATACACACAGCGGCTTCACTAAACTACAGTTAATGCTGACTGGGGGCAGCATAGTGATGATCTGACACCACATGTTGCCATGCTGTTGCCTCCCCCATATGATAACCATTCTCTTTCGGCAACCTACTGGATCCCCAGGTATGCAGAAAAATCTGAAAATTTAAAACACTATATGGGGGATATTTAAATCCCCCAAAAGTAAAAGAGCATTCCCTGCGCATGCACAGAGAATGCTCTGGGAACTGCGGTGGGCCAACGGCTGGGAGCTGCTCAGGCCTCATCGCTGGTGCCTGGGGGGGGGGGGGAGATCAGCGGGCCTGGGACTCGCCATCAGTGCCCGTGGGGGGGAAGGATTGGCAGGCCCGGGCCTCACCATCGGTGCTGGGGGGGCAGGGAGGAAGGCTCACCAGCGGGTGCTTCCTCCTCCTCAACGTGGAGCTCCTCCCCCCCGTGAGTATCGCGGGTCCTCCTGCTTGTAATATATAACATTGTAACAAGAAACTTAAACTTGATGAAATTTCAAATAGGAGCAATATAATGTTTATTCTTATACATTCATACATCTAATATATTGCCAACGTTCTATATTTGGTAAGGATCACCCTTTCCCCCCTTTTTGTCTCCTTTGACAAATTCTAGAAAAGGGAACCACCATTCCAAAAATATAGACTGATGTTCCGGATTCTCTGACATTAATATTTGGTCTGAGATTTTCTCCATGATGAGGTATTCCCATGATCTTCGACGTGGACTCTGTGCTTCACACTGATGGGTTTCTGCACCTGCACAGGAATCCTTCGGTATTGTAGAAAGCTCTTAATGGATTTTCGTGCATGCCCAGAGTAGCGGGCGCGGACATCCCACCAGTTCTCTTCTGACAGCCGCGCTGCTTATAATTTCTGCGATTAGCTGCGTTCTTTGAGGAAAGCTCTCCTTCACTTCGCTTTCTTTGTCTCCTCACTCTTTCTCCTTAACTTTCAACACTTTCTTTCTATATTCTTCTGTCAAAAAATATCGGAAAAAAATTCTTTCTCCTTGGTGGTGGGTTTTTTCCCTTTCTGCCTCCAGGTCTCTCCCCCCCCCCCCCCCCGTTCTCATCTCTGTGTTTCCTACTTTATGGCTACAAAGTGGGGCTGCTTCAAATGTTGCTCAGCTTGCGGCAGCAAATTAGCGGCTCCTGACGGCCACTCCTTGTGCATTCTCTACCTCGGAGAAAGTCACCAGCCAGATTCCTGCCCTCATTGTGCCAAGTTTAGCGACCAAACTCGGAAAAATAGGGCAGCCCGCCTGAAGGTCGCTTTACTGGAGTCGGCATTGCTTCCCGCATTGACCTTGGCCACGATGACCTCCTTCCCATCGACACTGACGGTATCGACAGCCGACTTCGCGGCCCTGTCGACATCGAGGCCGTCATCCGATATAACTCAACCAGTATCGAAACACCAGGCTCTGACACAGTCTACGGCTTTGATGCCAATCAAAAAGAAGAAGAAGGATAAGTTGGAAAAACGCCACAAGGCTCTATCCTCAGCCACTGGCAAGCCTTCGAGTTAGGCCCCTACTTCGGTTTCCGAACCAGTCGTACCCCCATTAGATGCTACCTTGGTACCGATAACTCCCTTGATCGTGCCTCCACCACCTACTGAAGTGACCACTATCACTCTTCTGGATTTGCCCATCCAGCAACCGCACGAGGCACTACCAGACCACATTCTGGAGGCACAGGAGTGACTCGAGACCGACCAAGAACAGCTCTATGCTCCGTCACCACGACGCCCGAGCTCTCGTTCTTAGTCCTGATTGCCATCTGAGGGATCCTTCTCCTACGTCGAGACCGATCCTCCTCGTCCAGACAGGGACGATAGACACGACTATCGGCCTCCACTACCCCGATTCCGCTCTCCGAGGCACAGGTCTCCTTGGTATGGATCACCTCAACACCGATCCCCCATTTCGATGTGCTGGGGATATGGTCCTCCGATGGCACCATGGGATCGGCACCATCCTCCCTATCAGTACGGAGGCTACCCACCATCAACATCGATGCCCTGGATCCCCCCCGGTCACCCATTCCGACTGGGATAGATATTCCCACCAGGCTCGATCTCGATCGCCAGCAAGATCACATCCACTGCCCTCTGCAGCACAGTCTAGACCCCCTACCCAGACTATGAACCAGCAATGTCCTACTCCTCTGCCATCGGCACCGAGCGCCACTGAACCACCAACAGCCACGGCATCGAAACACTCTGTGCGGGACCCGCAGTCGACACAGACGACCCTCATCTGTGTGACCCCACCCCCGGCTCAGTTGATTCAAACAAAAGCAGCACCTATCTCTTCCTCGTCTGAACGGGATTCTGATGGCGATCAGTCCGACCATAGTTCCCCTGTCGACCCTTCCCCGAAACCTGTCATGGTGGGAAATTTACCGATCTCCCTGTCAGAGGATCCCACCTCTTACAGAGACCTGATTAAACGAATGGCCCTTTCCCTTGGTCTCCCTATTGTACAACCAAAGCCTGCTATAATTGATCTGGTGTTCGACATCGTACAAATGGACACCTCCACTTCCATTGTGCTGCCGATGTCTGTGGTCCTCCTCCAAGCTGCCAAATCGGTATGGGATAAACCCTCATCGACACCAGTCTCTACCAGACGCCTGGATCATATGTACAGGGTCCAGGAGACTGATGCTGGGTTCCTGACAAACCATCCTTGCCCCAACTCAATGGTCGTCACCTCGGCTTCCAGATCCAGGAGGACACACTCTACCCCTGCTGATAAGGAAGGGCGCAAGTTTGATGCTTTCGAACACCATTTCTACTCTGCTGGAGCTCTGGGACTGAAAGTGACCAATTACTCCACCTGCATGGGATGGTATCACTACGCCCTGTGGGAACAGCTTTCGGAAGCCATCAGTTTGCTCCCTGAGGACCAAAGACTGGCTGCCAGAAGGATACAAAAGGAAGGCCTCACCCTTGCTAAACAGCAGGTGAACACCTCCAAACATGCTTTAGACACCTTCTCTAAAACCATGATGTCCGCCATAGTCCTGAGGCGTCACTACTGGTTACGCTCTACCACTTTGCAACAGGACACCAGATCCTTAGTTGAAGACCTCCCTTTTGATGGAGTTGGCCTGTTCCATGCCACCACTGATTCCGTCCTCCAGGACCTTGATAAAAGCATCAAGGCCTCCCACACACTAGGGGTGTCTTCTGCTTCTCGGCAATCCAAACCACGAAGTTGGTCTAGACCCTGGTTCCGGAGATCATCAAACCAGAGCTCCCCGGACAAATCCTGGCATCCATGTACTTCCCCTGGTGTGCAGAAGCAATCATACGTCCCGAGACAGAAATTCTCGCCAGCCCAACAGCCTGCCTGCTCCAAACAGTCCCGGCAGGCCAAGTAGGGCCTTTGATTTTATCCGTCCTGGCTTCCCTCACACTCGTCTTGCCCCCTTCCTTCCTATGTGGAACAAGGTAAAGTCAGACTCTTGGGTCCTCACCATTATTTCCAGGGGATACCTCATCGAATTCCTCCAACCCCCACCGACCCCTACCTTCATCGCCACCGCCCTTCAGATGTTCTCCTTCGAGAAGTCAAGGTCCTCCTCAACAAGGGTGCCATAGAACCCGTCCCCACTCACCACCAATGCAAGGGTTTCTACTCAAGATACTTCGCAGTACCCAAAAGGGACGGCGGCACCAGGCCCATCTTGGACCTTCGAGGCCTCAACCTATTCATCCAATACTGCTGGTTCCGAATGGTGACATTATGCTCCATTCTTCCCCTGCTACACAGACAAGCATGGATTGCCACCCTTGATCTGCAGGATGCCTACTTCCATATCACAATATGTCCCCCCCACCGGAAATACCTCTGTTTTGCCATTGGACATCAACATTTTCAATACAAAGCCCTACCGTTTGGCCTCTCCACAGCTCCCCGCATCTTTAAGAAGATAGTGGTTGTCATTGCAGCCTTCCTCCGACTGCAAGGGATCACTATTTTCCTGTACATAGACGACTGGCTCATAGTGTCAACTTCCCCCCATCACTTGCTGGCCGACATATCCATCGCGCAAACCGTCCTGGAGGATCTGGGCCTAATGATCAACGAGGACAAATCTCATCTCGTCCCTGCTCAGAGTACAGTTCATTGGGTTGGAACTGGATTCCATATCCCTACAGGCATACCTTCCGGAAGACAAAGTGTCACCACCTATAGTCACATTGGCCTCACACGTCCACTCCGATCCCGACTCTTCGGCCCTCTTGATCCAATGATTATTGGGACATATGGCTGCCACAACAGTGGTGCTGCTCTTTGCAAAACTCAAAATCCGTCCTCTCCAACTATGGTTCGTCCATTCCTTTCATCCGCAACGAGACCCACAAAACCTCCATCTCTCTCCCCCCCCAAGATGTCCGAGACTCTCTCCTCTGGTGGACCCTGCCATCCAACCTCCTCCAGGGATCCCCCTTTCATCTCCTGTTGCCACAACTCACCCTAACCACCAACGCGTCTACATGGGGATGGGGGGCACATCTGAACGGCCACAGCATGGGCGCTCGCTGGGAACAGGACCTAAGGTCCCACCACATCAATTATCTCGAACTCCTGGCACTCTTCTTTGCGCTTCAGACCTTTCTACCCATAGTGAAAGGCCACTGCATGGCTATCCTTACAGACAATACCACTGCAGTCTGTTATGTCAACCACCAGGGCAGCACAATTTCCCGCAGCCTTTGCCAACTTGCAATCCGACTTTGGAACTGGAGCACGTCCAACGACATTTTCCTGAGGGCCACACACATTCCCAGCTCCCTCAACAGCCACGCCAATCTCCTGAGCAGGGGACACGCCGGACATCACGAATGGGAACTGAGTCCAAATTACCTCAGCCAGGTATTCCTTTTTTGGGGAACCCCAGACATGGACGTCTTCGCCACTTGCCAGAACACGAAGTGCACGGCATTCTGCACGCAGGGTGGAATTATCCCCTCTCCCGGGGAGACGGCCTACTCTACCCATGGAATCACGATTTCATCTATGCCTTTCCACCTCTACCACTGCTCACATGAGTGGTACACAAGATAGTGCACGAGATGGCGAAATTCTTACTGATCACTCCTTGGTGGCCCAGACAAGCCTGGTTTCCAGTCCTCATCTCGTTGGCCCATGGGAAATTCCATCAATTTCCTCCACTACCAGATCTCCTGATACTCTCCAACTCTCCCGTCCTCCATCATGACATTCCCCGTCTCAAGCTCACGGTGTGGAGACTCTCCCCTCCATATTTTCAGATAGAGTGAATAATGTCCTGCTTAACTCTCGCAAGGCATCCACTCGTCAGTCATACGCTTACAAATGGACTAGTTTCTGTATGTACCTAGCCTCGTCCGACATAGAACCCTGCTCTGTGGGCCTGTCCCGTATTTTTGATTTCCTCCTATCCCTAGTGGATGCTGGACTCTCACACTCTTCTCTGAAAGTATACCTGTCTGCAATCTCAGCGTTCCACTACAGAATTGACAGCTTTTCTGTGTTCGCCCACCCCCTTTCAAAAATGCTTTCTGAAGGGCCTCCTCCATCTCTATCCACCCACCAGAGTCCCACCACAAACTTGGGATCTGCCATTGGTCCTCCGCACACTCACTCGGAAGCCATTTGAACCATTGGCATCCTGTGATCTCCGCCTGCTGGCTTGGAAAATGGCCTTCTTACTCGCCATCACTTCTGCTTGTCGAGTTGGTGAACTCCTAGCCCTCAGACACGATCCTCCGTTCCTCTGCTTCCTACCAAACGCAGTTTGCATGGTTCCGGACATTTCGTTCCTGCTTAAAGTTGTCTCCGACTTCCAGGAAAACACCCAGGCTCTTTGTTTCCTATGTGTCACACAGAATGGGCAAACCTATCATCGCCCAAAGACTCTCCAAATGGATTGTGGATTTTATTAAACTTGCCTATGAACTTGCCAAGACTCCACTTCCGGGGCCCATCCGGGCGCACTCAACCAGGTCTATAGCAGCCTCTATGGCAGTGGTTCTCAACCTTTCTAATGCCGCGACCCTTTAATACAGTTCCTCATGTTGTGGTGACCCCCAACCATAAAATTCTGCCAACACACACAATGAAGCTACTTTTTCAGATGTTTTCTCTTGCATGGCAGTTAGCACCAAACAACTTTAATACAGACTTTAGACACACGTATATTTGCAAGCTATTCCCAACAAGACACAACGAACACTCAGGCTTCAGACTTACTTTTCTTCAACAGAAGATGCCATGAGAAAATGAAGGTAGGTGGGGGGGAGAGGCTGTGGCAGGTAGGGGAGAGAGAGAGAGAGAGAAAGGGGGAAGAGAGAGAGGGGGAGAGAGAGAGAGAGAAAGGGGGAAGAGAGAAAGGGAGAAGAGAGACAGAGAGAAAGGGGGAGAGGGCGGGAAGGAAGGAAGGTAGGTGGGGGGGCGGCTTTTGCCACCTTTCCGGGGCTCTCCTGCTACCCCCAGGGGTTGTCATTCCACTCTCGTGGTCTCTCATTCTAGTCACAGAGCACTCCTGCTACCCCCAGTGGCTGTCATTCCACTCTGGGGCCTGTCATTTCCATTCCCAGAATACTCCTGCTACCCCCAGGGGGTGTCATTCCACTCCGGGGCCTGTCATTCCATTCCCAGAATACTCCTGCTGCCCCCAGGGGGTGTCATTCCACTCCGGGGCCTGTCATTCCATTCCCAGAATACTCCTGCTACCCCCAGTGGCTGGCATTCCACTCTGGGGCCTTTCATTCAATTCCCAGAATACTCCTGCTGCCCCCAGGGGATGTCATTCCACTCCGGGGCCTGTCATTCCATTCCCAGAATACTCCTGCTGCCCCCAGGAGCTGTCATTCCACTCTGTGGTCTCTCATTCTAGTCACAGAACTCTCCTGCTACCCCCAGTGGCTGTCATTCCACTCTGGGGCCTGTCATTCCATTCCCAGAATACTCCTGCTACCCCAGTGGCTGTCATTCCACTCCATTGTCTCTCATTCCAGTCCCAGAACTCTCCTGCTACCCCCAGGTCCTGTCATTCCAGTCCCAGAAGGCTTCTGCTACCCCCTGGGGCTATCATTCCAAGCTGGGGCCTGTCATTCCAGTCCCAGAGTAGTCTATATGGGCCCAGAGACCCTAATGGAAAATCCATTCCACATTTTCTTTGCAACTCTACTTGTACTGTAATGTATTTCAGTGGAGCCCATGCAAATCAATTGGCATTCCTGGCTCCCATTATTTCCAATGGGCCTTCAAGTGTTTCCCATTGTTTCTAATGGGCAATCCTGTCCTTCCTTTTAGTACATCTCTTTCTGGCATGAGCAGTCAGAAACAGAAAAGAAATGATTTCTTTCTTTTTAAAAATAAAAGCTAAGAAGTAACAAAGAACGGAAAAGCTGGAGAAATTCAAAAAGGACTGGGGGTGGGGGAGAGGAGAGCTGGGTTGGAATCAAACTTTGCTGTTGGAGCAGGAGGGCGAAACGGAAGCCACATTTTTGCTTCAACTTTTTGGGCACTGAAAATAGTAAGAAGCCTGATTAAAGATATATATTGTTTTTAATCCACAGTTTTTTCTACTCCTCTCTCTTTCTTTCTCTGTCCATACACACACACACACACACACACACACTCCTCCTTTCTTTCTACTTTGGTGTTCAAAATAAAAAGGAGGGGAATGGCCACCGGAGGAGGGATCTCACCCTGTTCCCCAAGGATTTCTACATTTACAACACAAACGCTTACTAGAAGACACAGAAGTTGTGCAACCTGGAGAAGCAAAACTTTTAGACAGAGGACTCTGAACCCCCCCCCCCTCTGTAGGAAAGCTACGGCGTGCTCTGCTTGGACTTCTGGGTGAGCGGAGCAGGGCTTTTGGTGAGGGAGGGGTGGGAAGGGGAGGGGCTCGGATGCCAGCCGGCGACTCCAGTGAAATGCTTGTTCGACCCCAAAAGGGGTCCCGACCCCAAGGTTGAGAACCGCTGCTCTATGGCATTTCTCAAAGGTGCCTCCCTGACGGACATTTGCACAGCTGCGACTTGGGCTACTCCGAACACCTTTATCAGGCACTATGCACTGGACACTCGAGTAGCTGCCCGCTCTGCACTGGGTTGCCTTATCTTATTCATTGCTTCTCAGTGGCAGCCTGCCTGCTCCCTCCTCCAGGTAGGACACTGCTCGTTACTCTCCCATCAGTGTGAAGCACAGAGACCACGTCAAAGATAAACACCTGTAACTGATGATCTTTGAGTGGTCATCTGTGCATTCACACTACCCGCCCATCATTCCCCTCTGCTGCCAGGCTTCCTCCTCATTAATACGCTTGGTTGCAACGGTCAGAAGGAACTGGCGGGATGTCTGTGCCAGCTTCTCTGGGCGCAAAAATCCGTTAAGAGCTTTCTACAATACCGAAGGATTCCTGCGCAGGTGCAGAAACCCATCAGTGTGAATGCACAGATGACCACTCGGAGATCATCAGTTACAGGTAGGTAACCTGTTTTTTTGTTTAGCCATTGATTAATTGTGGGAATTACTTTAGATTTCTATTGATGAGCTATTGTCACCATAGCTGCCGTCATTAATATTGCAACTAATTCTTTACTCAGTTTGGGTGCGTTTTTATCTTCCCACAATTGTAAAAAAAAATAATTTCAGGACTTAGCAGAACAGTGTGTCCAGTAATATATCTTATCTTTTCCAATATTTCCTCCAAAATTCCTGAATTTTAGGACATTCCCGCCAATAGTGGAAAAATGAGTCAGTCCGTCCACATTCTTTCTAACGGTGTGGATCAATACGTATATTTATGTGGTATAGCCGTAGCGGGGTCATATAGCATCTGGTCATTATTTTAAAGAATTGAGTCCTTATATTTATAGCCATTGTAAGGGAAGCGTTTGATGCCCAGTTTTTTTCTATTGCATTTCTGCAATATTGGTGTCATAATCTTTTTGCCATTTGGACTGATACGGAGGTTCCCCCCATTGGTTTGATTTAAGAGTTTATATAGTATAGATATCTCTCCCTTATTTATGTTTTATTGTCTTTTATTAATCTTTCAAAGACAGTAAGATCTTTACTTATGTTCTTTTTTATTTCTGGAGTATTCATTACATGTTATACTTGTAAATATTGAAACCAAAGTATTTTATCCATGCTCTTGACTTCCAGTTGAGAATTTTCCATAACTTGGCCTTTAGATTTTATATCACTAATCCTTGTTAGATTGTTTTTTCTCTGTATATCACACATGTTAACTATTTTACCAGGTATAAACCATTTCTGCCCCAGAAATGATGAAATGGGAGAAATACTAGGTTCAAGTAGTTCTCTTTTCTTATCCCATATACGTAAAGTGCTACCTAAAAAAGGATTTAACTTTATAAGGTTAGCTCTTTCTCTTGTTTTATTCCATATTATTTCATCTGGAGGGGTAGAATCAATTAGTAATTGTTCTATTGCCACCCAGCCTTTCTGATCTAAATGCTTAGTATATGCTATTATATATTTAAGTTTCGTGGCTTCATAGTATATGTACCTGGTATCTCTAACGGGCGTTGAACCTAGGAATGTCTGTGCACAAAGCAAGTGTTCTACCACTGAGCCACACCCCCAATCATACAACGTACCACTATGCCCCCAAACTGCTGAATTTTTTGCTACCAGAGTATTGGAATTTTGAAACCTCTAGCTCTCCTTGTTTCAGAATTTGTAAATTTACTTTTGTTTTGCTTACTCCAGCCCTTAGGTGTCAAACATCCTATAAACTGTCTCCCATCATTACCTAGATAAATAGAGGGAGAGGAGGGAGTTTGAGTTTTGAGCTAAGTTTGGGCCAGAGCTGGAGACAGAGCCGCAGTCAATTATGTTGTTTCTCATATGAAGTTTACAGTGAAAGCAGTAATGCAGAATGTGCACCAATTGGCTGTTGGGTCATTCGTAGCTATCAACCCACTAACCCCCACCCCGTGCCCATTTCCGATGAATCACCGCATCCAAGGATCGCATCCCTTTCATCCTAATGCAAAGTAGGATGCAAGAAGTGCATCTTTCATTGTAGCAAAGTTGACATCAACAAAGGAAACTCTCCTATGTTGGATATCACTGAAATCCATATAAAGGAAGCTGCTTTGTTAGGAATTTGTTGTCACATATTTTGTAAAGCAACTGGTATATCAGTGTAGGTGCCATATGCATCATGAGCAGCTCCAGCTCTGCCCCATGTGAAAATGCATAGGATTTCCAGCTAGCAGCTTGTGTAAGTAAGTTTTATAGAAAGGTCTGTGAGTGAGTGACTGCCTTGTTGTAGGACATTTGTCCCAAAGGTTGGAATGCTTTGTCTGAAAACTCTGTTTGCGTGTGTGTGTGTGAGAGAGAGAGAGAAAGAGAGAGAGAGAGATTGAGTGTGAGTGTGAAGAACACTGCCTGGTCTTTTCCTTCATGAACCCCATAGGCCAAAGTTTCACATCGTGAGATAGTGTATTAATATCTAGTGACAAAGAACTGGAAAACAACCTACTGTTGCTGGCAGTTGTGACTGTGCTGCTCTTGCAGCTAGCAGCCAAAGAGTTTGAATCTTTCCAGTGACCTAAATATGATGGGGCAGTTGTGGTTGGAGTGCCTTCAGATATGATGACACCATTCACTAATTAGACTCTCCTCAATAAGCAATAAAGGAAGAAGAATCCAAAGCTTTGGATGTTTCCCCTCCCCCCCCCAATGAATTCATTATTTAAAAGCAAGAAAGCAACCCTCATTATCATATCTAGAAAATTACCCCTGCTCCCCTGAACCGGCAATTTGCCTGCCATGCGGCTTCGCTCTGACTTGCCCATTAATTACAGGGATGAAAAATCATTTAGAAGCCAGGAAAGGAAACTAATTGGATCTTCCCCCCAGTAAGAATTAATGAGAAGCAGAGAAGATATAATAAGGTGGGATCCAGAATTCATAACCATTGGAGGTTCATGTTCTGGTTCATCCTGAATCCTACGACTGGATTCCTGCTTCTCTTTTTCTTAACACAGGCTTCCTCTGGACTATGATTTCACTCCCTTTACCATTTTCCCTCAGTTTGTCCTGAGAACTCTACCAGCTGGCCTTCTGTGTGCAGCACCTGGCACTGTGTGGCCTGATGACAATTGTGTTCTCTTGGAAACATAGGAAGACCTCTAGGAACTTAGAAGCAAGGCTGCCTGCAAAATTTGTTTCTGAAGCCAGGATGTCAGGTGCCATCAGACATTTTGATTGTATGCATATGCAGATGAACTGTGCTCCATGTGCTGTTGTGAGGATCTCTATAAGGGTGAGCTGCCAGGGGGAATGACTCAGATTGTTTATTGTGAGAAGCTCTGGGAACCTCAGTCCCTCGTCTGTGTGCACTAGTACGTCTGCCAGAGGAAGAAGGCGACAGAGGGAGGATGCTCCCATCTTCTTTTGCTAGCCTCTAGGCAAGAGACTATTGCTGGGCAAGAGCTGACATGGTGTGTGTTTAAGAGGTTGAGCTATGAATCAACAAGGCCCTGGTTCGAATCTTGCCTCTGCCATGATCTGCCATGTCTCTTGCAGCCTCAGTGTCACGTCACCCTCATCTGCAATAGGAGGGTAGTAAACCTGACCTACCTTACATGGTTGTTGTACAGAGTATTTGTATGGGCCCTTGGAATATTGTTTGGGCCTTTGGAATATTTATTGAAAGTGTTCAAAGTAATAAATGGTATTGCATGCTAGGCTGAAGATGCATTAGTAGAGTTTAGAGGAGAATCACCAGGAGGGATATGAAATATGGTTTCACTTTATAACTAAAGACCAGAAGTAGCAAAGCTGAACAATGGGGTTGTGTTATGAGGAAGCTGTAGTTCAGGGCTGAAAGGGATGGGCAGCGCTGGAGCAGGAGAGCTGTGCACGAGGCTTGTGCTGCCTGTGAAGAGAGAGGCTACCTCAGTACGGGTGGCTGCCCTAGGCCCAGCTCAGGCGGATGCGTTAGAGGTAGTAGCGTTCCCAGCTGTGTCATGACCTTCATTGCCAGGAAAGCGCTGATGAGTGGGACTCTGGCACAGGGATCTGGGGCGGGAGGGGGGGGAGGTCCATTTCACAGTCCAGGCAGCGGTGCTGTCTAACTTCCTTTGCCCTCTTCTTCTCGAAGCTGCTCCTTGGGGACCGCTGGCTCCGTAAGCAGAAGGGCTGGGGGTTTCCTGCTGCAGGCCCAGTGGCCAGGCTACTGAGCTGCTGCAGGGAGGAATGCGGCTCCCAGGGAAACTAGGACGGACTCCGTGGTAAGAATGGCGGGTGAATCCATGAAGCCACCCGGCACAACAGCTGTTATGCATGGTATTCTGGCACAGTTAGGTGCATACATGACCTGGCCTGTGCCATTCCTACATACAAATGTAATTGTGGTACGCATGACCATGCAAAGAATCACAAATTCTGATACACTCATGAGCATATGAGCACATTTGCATATGAGAGCCAGTCTGGGGTAGTGGTTAAGTGCGCAGACTCTTAATCTGGGAGAACCGGGTTTGATTCCCCACTCCTCCACTTGCACCTGGCTGGATGACCGTGGGCAAGCCATAGCTCTGTACCAGCTGTTCTCTCAAGGACAGCTTGGGAAAGAGTTCTCTCAGCCCCATCTACCTCACAGGGTGCCTGTTGTGGGGAGGGGAGGGGAAAGGAGTTTGTAAGCCGCTCTGAGACTCCCTTGGGGAGTGGAGGGCGGGGTATAAATCCAATCTCTTCTTCTCTTCTTCTTCTTCACATTAGATGTTTTCAAAATGGATGCCATCTGTGAAGATTTCTGGGTGATTTGGCAAGAGCTCTTAATCTGTGTATTTCTCTGTGTATACACTAAAAATAGAGTGGGGAGAGGTGAGGGTAGATGCTTGTTGGTTTGTTGCTGATCAGTGCCTGGGATTGAGTAGATCAGCCTAAATGTGTAATGTGTGTATTTGTGTAAGACAATGGCAGGGGTAGGTGACTGAAAGTATGTTGGGAACAGAAATGTTAAAAACCACACGTGGAGATGTGTATCTCCTGTCCTCACTAGCTTGGCACTGGACAGTGAAATGGCAGTTGTATCTGCCACACTGTTGAGAACTAGGCCCTTCTGTGTGGCGTAGAGCGCTGTGTATGTTATTATAGTGAATGCTGGAAACTTGGTTGTGCATCCTGAATTCTAGTGGTTGAAGTGGTGCTGATTTGTCTCAGCATGAAATCAGAATCAATTAGATTACTATGGAATTGTTCTTTGTCATAATGATGGCTTAAAGCTCAAGGCAGGTATACTTAAATCTTCAATAATGGCATTCCCCTCAGGGTACCCCCTTCAATTCCTTGGCTCTTATCGGATGAGTTGTCATCGAGAGGCCTCCAGGTTGCCTGCCTGTGGAACTGAGTGTAAAAAGGTGGGGGTCCAATAAACGGTGTGATCATCAGAGGCTGACACAGCTAGAGGCAAGGGGTGAGGGTCTGTCTTTTCAAGAGCAATTTGCCACAACCATCCAGTGCAGGTGGGATGGATATGGGCCCAAACACTTTCCCCTGGTTCAGCTGGTCAAGTGTTTATTCCTGTTTCCTTTTCCATATAACTGGTTGCCCTAGGTGAGAGCCACCCTCAACCCCTCCCCCCTTTCTGGGGGGAGAAAGGCTCACATAGATACCTCCTTTTGCAGCAAATCCTCCCTCAGTTAGATTACTCATCAGTGTCTCACTTACATGAGTGTATGAACCTGCATTGTACTGAGTAAGACCATCAATCCATTGAACTAAAAAATGTCTGCTCTAAATTGCTGCAGCTCTTCCAGTTTTGAGGCAGATAATGGTCTTTCCCAGCCCTACTACTTGAGATCCTTTTCACTGGGAGATAGCAGAGCTTGAACTTGGGGTCTTGCTCATGAACAGCATGCCCTCTGTACACTTGACTGTTGGCAGCTCATAGTATGAAAAAAAATATTTTCCCCCCACTTAACTGTCTGTTCAGTTTTTACCCGTTTGTTTCTGAGCTTGCAGAATGTGTTCCATGGCTTTCCCCCGTCACTGGCAGGGGGTGAATACTGAAGAAACATGTTGGGAGAGTAAAGACCATCATGAGAACAGGCACTGTCCATGTGACAAAGCACTTTTGTATTTGAGAGTGAAGTACTGAAATATGTTGCCTTTATTAAGAAATGAATTTTTAAAATTTGTTTATAGAATTTCTTTTCTACATTGCCTCAGAATCAAGGCAGCTTGAGTGTTGCCTAAAATCAACAGAGTCTCGGAGTAATGTTATATTTTTCCTAGCTGATTTTCAACCTTTACTGTGGCCAATGTGAGAGTCTTTGAGCATTTTGATTACATTATATCTTTGTACTTATTTTTAATTTACTTTATCAGTGCTACAGCAGTATCCTATTAAACTGCGGTTTGCTGTCTTTTGTTGCCCACTCCTATTGTGGGGTACTTCACTGTTGTTCTTCCAATGCCATTCTAAGTAGAGGCACACCCTTCTAAATCCATTGAAGTCAACAGACTTAAAAGGATGTAACTCTTCTTAGGATGGCGTGGTATCTTTCTGTAAAGGTGCCTGTTTAACCTAATCAAAGAAGTCATAAAGACAGGTTGTTCAGTGCAGACGATAGCTATTTTTGTTATGTTTTTGAGATGCCTTTTATGACCTTTTTCAAAAGGCGGATATTCCCTTCCCAATATAGCTACCCAGTTCCAATTCTTGACTATCTAGAGGATATCTAGATAATGTACCCTGACCTGGATAGCCCAGGCTAGCCCAATCTTGTCACATCTTGTAAGCTAAGGAGGGTCTGCTCTGGTCATTGGGGATGGGGGACCACTAAGGAACAGCAGGGTCACAATGTTGAGGTAAACAATGTCAAACCACCTCTGAACATCTCTTGCCTTGAAAACCCCACCAGGGTCACCATAAGCCAGCTGCAACTTGGTGGCAAAAAAAATTCTAGATAATATTATTTAGAAATAAACAGATTGTGCTGAAGTTTTTCTTTTTTAAAAAAAGCAACCCCTAATCACCGGCAGAGCTGAACAAGATGTAAATTTCTAAAAGCAGTTGAGGGAAAACAGCAATCAGTCACTTTACCCACAGACAATCTAAAGGGCACACTTGCATAGCTCACACACAGCCACTGAAGTTGCTATCATCTGGTGATGCTTTCTGAAGTTTCGCTTTGGTGGCATTGTTGGCCTAACTGCTTTAATTTATGTTTAGCAATTGGCACTATGACAGGTTCTTGCCAACTATACCAAGGTCCCACTTCCCCGGAAGTTCTCAGTAAATAGGCGTGGAGACAAAGCGGTTTCTCTTTATGATGTTTACTGAAAGAAGTTGTTCAAGCATACAGGGAATAATAATAAAAACCACATACATACAGGGTCTAGGGGAAATCAGACAGAAAATAGCACGTTTGCATGAGCAGGAGTATCGTTGAGGGGGAGTCACGTTACCTGGCTTGATAGAGGTTGAATCACTTCCACGAGAAGATTGAGGAGGGATGAGTAGGAAAAATAGGGGGAGCGAGATCTGAACCTGCAGATACACGCTCCACTCCTGGCTGCGCAAACCAGGGATTGAAGATGGAGGCAAGGTACTGGGTACAGGAAGCTGGACATGAGGGGTTGGTAAGGAGATAGAGGTTGAAGAGGGCAGGAAAAAGGCTAACGCTAGCTATTTCTGCTGTGCAAGATCTTTTATCAGGTGGCATTTGGGCGGGTTGCGCTGACCACATCCCATTGTCACACCCACTAGGTTGTCCGTCCTTTCTAATCTTTCTATTGGTCAGTGTCATAGTTAGGAGGGGGCAGGAAGGAGTGGGCAATATTGCAAAACTAGGTGCTAATCAGGAACTAACACCTGGGCCATCTGGTCGGTCTTCTTGGCGCCAATCTCTGGTCTCGTGATGGTTTCGGCCAGGTCACTTGATGGACAACGATTAGTTGCCGGGCAACCTAATCTCTTACTGGAATTGTTGGGGGCAGGTGTGAAGAGGGCCAGCACAGGGAGAAATGGACTCTTTGAAATGGAGTCTTGGTCTCCCGGATGGTGGGTGCATGTGAAGTAGATGTGAGAGTTCTTTGAAATGTATTTCGTGTTCTTCATGAGAGAGTTCTTTGAAATGTATTTCTGTTCTTCATGCAAGTGTGAACTCTGAAGGAAGTCTCCCGCTGTGGGCTGGAGCCTCTCATGGCAATGGAGAGTGCTTTTGCCTCAGGCAGAGAACCAACCCCAAAGGTCAAACTTATGATATTAAAGTTCATAAGAGCATATAAAATGCCTTGCTGGCTTATAGCATCTACAAGGGAGGAGGAAAGAGACTTGTGGACATTACTTGGTGAGTTTTATGACCAGGACCACAAAATGAATAAGAAAACTCACCTAACTAGTTAATAACTAGTTTCTTGTATGCTCTTTAGGCATACCAAAGAATTAGTAATTAATATGCAACTCAAGTAGAAAATAGGCATAGATTGATTGGTCATTGTTTAGTTTTGTAAGCCTATTTCCAACTATTCATATTGGTCAAGGACAGTAGGCTGGATCCAGACTAAATGGGCAGCTTCCCCAATGCACCCTCCCCACAGCAGACCCTCATTCCTCGGGGTCTCCTGTCCCCTGGGAGCAGCATTTTGTGGAGATCAGTGAACAGCAGCAGGAAGGGGGAGGCAGGAAAGTTTCATTTTGCCACTGGAAAATTTAGTCTGGATGCAGTTGTCAGCTGTGCTGCCATAGCTTGTGGGGGTTGGGGGTAGAAAGCTAGGTGAAGCTAGTAAAGCTTACAGATGTCTTTCGGCATGTTATGTTTCGGTTTTTGCGCTGTCTTATCTCTCTCACTGCCTGCGTCTGACTTTGGTGCCTAGTTACTTTTATTACCTTGGGAACTGCTAGGCGTTTTTCTGGCGTGCTTGTGTGCTTGCTGTGATTGGTTCCATTCCACCCCCGGGGTGCACTTTGAATGTATACATCTAATAGCCAAGGCACCCCCTGCATGCGGATAGCTAAATCCACACATCAGGGGCACCTAGGGGACAGAGATTTTCCTGCACATTTGGGGCAATCCCCAGATGTGCAGAAAAACCTGAAATCTATAAAAAAAACTATAGGGGGGATTCTTAAATTCCCCCCAAAGTAAAAGAGCGTTCCCTGTGCATGCACAGAGAATGCTCTGAGAACTGCCTCGATGCCGTTGCTGTTGCTGCCACCGCTGGGGGGAGGGGCATGAAAAGGCTTGGTGAGCTGGCAGCTGTGAGCTGGTTAGCCCTCGCCACTGCCGAGGGGGGGGGGAGGAAGAAGGCTTGGTGGGTCAGCCAGGCCTCGCCACTGCCTCTGCGAGGGGAGGGGGGAGGGAGAAGTCTTGGTGGGCCGAGCTCAGGCCTCACCACCAGTGCTGGGGGGGGGGGAGGGAGAAGGCTTGGTTGGCCCAGCTGCTGGGAGCCGCGCGGGCCTTGCCGTTGGTGCTGGGGGCAGGGGAGAAGGCTCACCTGTGGCTGCTTCCTTCTCCTCCCCCCTGCGCGTATCTCTGGTCCTCCGTCTTGTTATGTATAACTTCCCAACTCCTGCCTGGAGCGGCATTACTGACACAAAGTATGTTCAGGAGATCTGCCTTTACTGATTCCAGTAAACAGCTTACTGGTTAAGACTGAGTGTTGGGACTGATTGCTGCGAGACTCTGACACGGTGTCAGTAATCTTGACTTTGCCTCTGGCCTCATACCCCAACCATGGGTGATGAAGAAGAAGAAGACGGAGGTGTACTGGTGACTATGGCTGAGGAGCTGCCTCACAGGCATGAGGCCAGCGGGGCCAGCGCAGCCTGGAGCACCGGGGGCCTCCCAGGGGTTGGAGCAGCCGAAGGAGCTCCTGGATGCTACTTTCGATGGGAATCCAGACAAGTTGGCCTTCTTTGTGTTACAGGTCCAAACATTCCTGCAGAATTGGGGCCATCTCTTCTCCTCTGACAGCCACTGCATCAATTACATCGGCTCAAAGATGAGGGAGAGGGTTGCCAGCTGGTATGTGGGCCTGCACAACCTGAACGGATCAAGATGTGGAGGCATTCATGTGGGCTCTGCGGTGGCAGTACAAAGATCCCATGGAGGTGGAGAAAGCGTGCAACAAGTTGCGGGCACTGACCCAAGGCAATAAGACTGTGTGAGAATTCTCAGACGAGTTCAAGATGTATGCAGCTAAGATCCGGGGTGGCTGGAAGCGGTGGAGCAGTACCAAGTGGGGCTGAATCACAACATTGTAGCATCAGTGCTGAGAACCGTGAATCCAATCTCGTTGATGGCCTGGGAGCGAGAGGCTGGGGATGCTGAAGGTAGATTGCAATTGATCCAAATCACCCTAAAGCAGTTCCCAAGACCCCTGCGGTTGAACCAACGAGGGATCTCCGCATGAAGCAAGGTCTGTGTCTCCGGTGTGGCGAAGCCGGGCAGTACAAGACATCCTGCCCAGCGGGAGCTCCAAATCCCGGGGCTAGAGGATCTGAGCTGCCAGCTCTGTTGGCACCAGCTCCAAAGGAGTAGGTGTGAGCCCTACAACTCAGGACGCCTGTGGGGCCGTCATTGTCCAGCGGAGAGGAAGCAAGCCAGCCGGCGGGGAAAGGCCAGGACCTTCTGTAAACGGCGCAAATCAGCAGGTCCAAGAGCAACCCTCACCGCAATTGGTGATCACTCCACTCTCTTTATTTTTCGTGACTGTGTCCATAATTAATCCAGAAATGGGGGCTCAGGTGCGAGTGAGGGCCTTCATTGACTCTGGGTGTGCCTGGGACATAATCAGCCCATAATCAGCCCATCCATAGGGGCTATGGTAACCATATTGCCTGAGCTGCTTGTATTCACCCAGATGGATGGTTCAGCTATGAGAGAATCCTGCAAGTATCAAATTGTTCTGCTCATCATAGGCACAGGGACACACTGGGAGCAATGAAAGTTTATTATTAACCCTTTGGCCCAGTTGACCATGGTGTTAGGCAGTCCGTGGCTGGGTTCCCACGATCCTTACATCCTGTGGAGTGAAGGGATGGTGGACTTTATAGCCCCCAGGTGCAAAGAGCATCTCT
The DNA here is from genome assembly GCA_029233225.1 of Lepidodactylus listeri. Classification (NCBI taxonomy): domain Eukaryota; kingdom Metazoa; phylum Chordata; class Lepidosauria; order Squamata; family Gekkonidae; genus Lepidodactylus; species Lepidodactylus listeri. The sequence goes on along the minus strand of JARCFY010000007.1, from coordinate 126,761,217 downwards.
GGCAGCCTGAGTGGGGGGAGGCGCCTCAACCCGTCCCCCTGCGAGCTTGTTCGGCAGATGAGGAGCTTAGTTCCCTTCCTGCGGATTATAGAGATCTTGCAAAGGTGTTTGAAGAGGCAGAGGCAGATGAGCTCCCCCCCCCCCCCACACACACTCTGCAATGCGAACTGTGCCATTGAATTATTACCAGGACATAAGCTGCGGAAAGGGAAGCTCTACTCAATGAGCCCCGCTGAGAAGGTGGAACTATGAAAATTTATTGATAAAAACCTGGCCAGGGGTTTCATCAGGCCCGCCTCTTCCCTGTTTGCTGCCCCTGTTCTGTTCTGGAAAAAGAAAGACGGGGGCCTCCGCTTGTGCACAGACTATAGAGGTCTGAATGCTGTATCCGCCATGAATGCCTACCTCCTCCCTTTGATCAAAGACTTACTGGCAGAGGTGGCGAAAGGCAAAATCTTTACTAAGCTGGATTTAAGAGATGCTTATTTCCGAGCGCGCATTCGGGAGGGGGGATGAGGCTAACGCTGCATTCAACATGCCTTTGGGGCAGTTTAAATACCTAGTGATGCCATTTGTGTTGCAAGGGCCCCCGGGAGTTTTAATGAATTTAATAAATGAGGTTTTGCACAAGCACTTATTCAAAGGGGCTCTGATTTACTTGGATGACATTTTACTATACTCACAAGACAAAAACTCACACGTGAAACTGGTCTGTGAGGTGTTACAAACGTTGTGTGAACATAAACTGTTTCCCAAGCTTTCCAAGTGTGAGTGTCACCGAATAGAAATAAACTTTCTGGACTATCACATCTCGCCACGAGGGCTAGAGATGGACCCGAATAAAGTCGCTGCTGTGCTGGGGTGGGAGGCTCCCAAAACCTGTCATCAACTTCAAAGTTTCCTTGGGTTTGCCAATTTCTATAGAGCCTTCCTCCCCAATTTCACTCAAGTGAGCCTGCCCCTCACAGACTTACTCAAAACTAAGGGGAGAGGGGCTGATGGTGTAAAACCTGGGGTGAGACTGGAATGGACTGTAAAATGCCAGGAGGTGTTCAGTCGCTTAAAAAGACTGTTTACTACAGAACCAGTGCTCGCACACCCCAATGAAAATAAAAAAATTTATTGTACAAGTAGATGCATCAGATGTGGCGAGGGGGCAATCCTGCAGGAAGGCAAGGATGGTAAGCTCCATCCATTGGCTTATGTATCGAAAAAATTCTCCCCTACTGAGAGGAACTGGGCCGTGTAGGACAAGGAGGCTGCCGCCATCCGCCTGGCTTTACTCACCTGGTGTCATTGGTTGGAGGGGGCGCGCATGCTTTTCGAAGTCTGGACTGATCACAAGAACCTCGAGATGCTGTAGACCCCTCGGAGTCTAAATGCAAAGCAACTGCGTTGGGCAGACTTTTTCTCTAAATTCTGTTTCACTTTGCACCATTTCCCAGGCAAGGCCAACTCGTTAGCTAATGCCTTGTCCCACCTCCCTCAACACGAGAGTCAGAGGGAGGAAGTGGTGGACTTGATGTTCACCCCTACCCAGTTGGGGGGTAGTGCTCACCTGAAGCCAGGCGCGAGCTAGAAAGATGGAGGGGGAGCCGTGGCTAGAAAAAATCAAAGCAGCCTTTTCTGATGCAGACCGCTTGGAAGCCTCAGTGGACTCCTCAGCTGTACTCGGGACTGATGGCTATTGGCAGAAAGGAGCCAAACTGTTTGTCCCTCAGACTATGAGGGGGGAGGTGTTGCACATGGGGCATGAATCTAAGCTGGCAGGGCACTATGGTTACCTAAAAACCCTGCATCTTTTACAGTGTCAATTTTGGTGGCCATGGATGAGAAAAGACATTTCACAATACGTGGAGTCTTGCCAGACCTGCCTCATGAGCAAGCGTCGGTCAGGAAAGCTACCAGACTTCCTTAAGCCGTTGGAGACCCCCCGCACGGCCCTTGGAGGTGATCTCTATGGATTTTATCACAGATCTGCCTCCTAGCAAGGGGAAAACAGTGATTTAGGTGGTTGTGGACCTTTTTTCGAAGCAAGCTTATTTTATTCCATTTAAGCAACTTCCCACCACTAAGACACTGGCTAAATGTTCATGCATCACATTGTGAAGTTGCATTCAATTCCATGCAAAGTGATCTCAGACAGGGGCTCTCAGTTTGTGGCCAAGTTTTGGAAGGAGCTAATGGGAGTGTTGGGAATTGAACAGGGACTAAGCAGCAGTTATCATCCAGAGACTGACGGTCAAATGGAAAGAGTTAAGTGGTCAAACAATTTCTGCGCAATTTCACAAACTACCAGCAGGATGACTGAGTTGATCTGTTGCCCTTTGCGGAGTATAGTGATAATAATGCGGTCCATTCCTCGACTGGCGTCTCTCCGTTTATGACCCTTCATGGGTATGAGGGAGTCCCCCTGCCCAAGGTTTCCTTGGACTCCAGGCCGTCTGGGGACTTGCAGTCATGGTGGCAAGGCTTATGGGACTCTTGGCCACTGATCCAAAAAACTCTGGATAAGGCTAAATCGAATTATAAAATCCAAGCAGACAAAGGGAGGGCTCCTGAGTGGGCTCTCGAGCCTTGGGACTCGGTATACCTCTCTACACACAAGTTGGGGTCTCCAACTCAGTTGGAAACTGGGTTGGAAATATGTTCGTCCTTTCAAGGTTAAGCACAAAATAAATGAGGTGACTGTTGAACTTAGATTGCCTAAGTCACTTAAAAACTTGCATCCCGTTTTCCATTACAGTCTATTGAAGCCGGACCCTGGGCCGAATGCATGGAGACCCCGTCAACCACCTCTCCTCCTCTGATGATGAATGGTGAACCCCACTTTGAAGTGGCCTGGATTTTGGACTCTAAAATACATCGAGGAAGGCTGTTTTTATTTGGTGCAATGGACAGATTTTGGGCCTCAGCATAATGAGTGGGTTGATCATGTGCACATTAACGCTCCTGCATTGCTACGTAACTTCCATAAGATGTATCCAGCTAAACTTGGTGGGGAAGGGTTTTCAGAGAAGCAGAATGTCAGCTACGCTGTCATAGATTGTGGAGGCTGGGGGTTGGAAGCTGGGTGAAGCTAGTATCGCATACAGATGTCTTTAGGCATGTTAACTTTTGGTTTTAGCACTGTCTTATCTCTCTTACTTCCTGAGCCTGACCTTGGTGCCTAGTTGCTTTTCTTCCCCTGGGAACTGCTAGGCGTTTTTTCTGGCGCGCTTGTGTGCTTGCTGTGATTGGCTCCATCCCTCCCTGGGATGCGCTTTGAATTATGTATAACTTCCCAACTCCTGCCTGGAGAGGCATTACTGATACAAAGTATGTTCAAGAGATCTGCCTTTACTGATTCCAATAAACAGCTTCCTGGTTAAGACTGAGTGTTGGGACTGATTGCTGCGAGCCGTGTTTTCCATGCTTTCTTTTTGGAAGAACTTTGTCCTTCTTTTCTCAATTTGCCTTTGGAGGAGTGTGCATCCTGAATTTTATTAGTATACAAGATGTGCACTAGAAGCCTTCATGTTTCAGCTCCCTTCCCATCTACAAGTTAAACCTCTGAGGGGGAGGAGGCTTCTTGGTTCCATGTGTACAAAGTGCTAGTTAGCATCCTGCTTCCCTTCCATTACCCACTTAATCAAAACAATGTTTGCTTAATGTGTTTGAATTGCAGCTATTCTGTCATCAGTGCAAGCAGATCCATTGTAAAATTGTATGTTCTAATGAGCATTCTTTGTTTTGGAAAAAGGAAACCCTTGATGGTCAGTTTACTAACGTGCCTGCTTCAGAGGTCAGCACAATAAAGATTCATGCAGAGAAAACGAATCCATCGTATACCAAGCAGACATGAGCCTTCAGCAATGTGTAATGAGGGCCTAAGAATGGGAGTAGGGGAGACTCAACCTTACTGGCAGAAAAGCCTTGTTAAAACTATACAAGAATGTCCCAGTTTTCATTAGTGAATGTTGGAGGCTCTGTTGAAGTATAGTAAATACATAATTGATAAATATGTTAACTAGGCAGAGGTTTTTTAAATTATGTGGGAATGAAATATTTTAATCCTCTGCAGGTGACTGCAAGTACAGACGAGTGTGTGCACGGCAGAGTGGGATCTGGGCGGCAGACTTCCCCCTCAGCCTCCATGCATAAAATATACATTGTGCTTACAAGGTGCCTGTGTATAGAGACTCCTGTCCTACCGCCTATAGCTTGCAAGAAAGCAAAGTACAGCCTGTGAGTCTTTGTAGGCTTTGAGAAAAAAGTTCAGTCTACATGTTGAGGTCTGTGGTGAGGCCTGCTGTGGCATTCCCATTTCCCGCATTTCCCTCTCTCGTGTTGATAGTACAGTTTTCAGTCATTCTCCATGGGATTGATGTGAGACTGAGTGACAAGAGATAATATTTGCCTTGATATTCTAATGACTGAAACCTGGGCAACATCTTTGTTGAACAAGAATCTTGGGAAAAATATAACTGAATGTGATTTTTTTTGTTTGGTTAAGGTGTACAGTTGTAGATGATTAAAAGAAATGTCTGGAACATTAAAATGTTTTTTAATTTGCAATAGAGTTTTAGTAGTTTGTGCAGAGGATGGATAAATGGGTTGGGGGCTGAATTTGGTCTATAAGGTTGCTGTTAAGTTTTTTTGTGCATGCCTTATTCATATGTGACTACCAGTTTTTAGCTACTTCAATGACTACCTTGCTTCTTTAAGGCACCTTCATGTTCAACATGTGATTGTCAGTATCTTGGAACACATTCAGTTTACATGGTCTAGTCAGACGGAGTTGTACCTGCGAGAACATGGGAGATGTGCGCTGAGTCTGCATCAGCGATGACCTCGCTGGATGGAACTGGCCCCCTTACTCTTAGTCACAAGCACCCCCCCCACACACACACACTAGTCCATTTCATGTGAGAATGAAGTTTTCATCACAGGTTGCTCCATGCACTTACTTAACACAGCTGCTTAATCATAAAGTGGTGGTATCTTTTCCAGGGTATTGAATTTGGCTCCTTTCAGCCTGTTACAAGTAGGACATATTTTTAAACAGCCTCGACTAGTTTCTTCTTAGGATGTTATTTTTAAAAGAGATATAATGATATTAAAAACACTAGCTTGGATCCTGTAAGATCTGTAAGCAGAGTGCAGCTCACAGAGTGGGGATTTCTCTTCTCACTGTCCTGCTGAAATTCTGTGGGGTTTTTTGCGGGGCGGGGGGTCAAGGGACCTCTTTGGATGGAAGCAAAATGGGGGAGGGGCTGCAGTGGGTTAGGGGAATCATCTAAAATTGGCCCCTTCATCCACTGCAGCGCTTTTCTGTTGTCGGAAATGAACTGTAGGATCCAAATTACTGCTTAAAAGTTGCCGTTTGTGAGAGTTCTGCTCAAAGTAGTCAAGGATCAGATCTTGGTTGGTTAACCACAGTTCTTTATTCCTTACTTCTACATTAGTACAGCATCTCGGATTATTGTCAGAGATGAGACAGATTATACAAGCGGGTCTATTATACCATTCCAAGGAGTTTGAATTACCCATAGATAGCCAATCCCCGTAAGGGAAAATTGGCGGGCTAAAAGGTGTCCTGACCGTTTGGTTCTCACAGGAAAAAAGTGAGGTGTTAAGCAGTAAATTTACTCTCCCAAACCAGACCCCTCAGATGTTTCGAGTTCACATAACAATCAATGGCTCCAAGGTTCTTTGCATATGATAAGAGATGTGAAGGCATCCTCCCTTGAAGTTACTGCCGGAGCAGCTGGAATGCGGAGGCAGGGATGTGAGGCCTCCTTGTTCTTGCAAATCATAGTTGTCACCCTCCCGGCCTGGACAAGCATAATACATCATGGTTACATAGACCCCAATACATGATAGATACATAAGATAGTGAAGGCATGCATGCAAGATTAATACATTGTCTGAATTGGCAGATTCTGACACCCTGCCCTCCTAATAATTCACTTCACCTAGCTTTATCAGGAAACATTTTATGAAACAATTTCGTCAGTTTGGGAGCATGAACATGTTCTGAGCGAATCCACTCGTTGTGTTCTGGGCCGAAATCTAGCCATCTAACTAAGTAATATAATCGGCCTCTTCGCATCTTGGAATCGAGGATTTCAGTTATTTCGAAGTGGGGGCCCCCTCCTTCATCAGTGGAGGAGGAACTGGAGGAACTGGATGCCATGCATTCGGCCCAGGATCTTTCTTCAGTAGGCTGAAATGAAACACAGGGTGTATAGAACTCAATGATTTAGGCAATTCCAATTCAAAAGACACATCCGATATTTTACGTAACACTTTATAGGGTCCAACATATTTCCATCCTAGTTTTCTGCTGGGCTGCAACCCATGGATATTCTTGGTAGAGAGGTAGACAGACTCCCCGGGTTGGAGATCCCAGCCTGCTGCCCGTCCTCGGTCAGCATATTTTTTATAATCCTCTTTAGCCTGGTCCAGTGCTTTGCCTATTAATGGCCAGGAGTCTTGGAGGCTAGACCACCAAGTTTTAAAGTCCGATGGGGAAGCACCAGGAACATTCTCAATGGTAGGCAATGGTTTCCCTTCAAACCCTCCTACCGCCATGAATGGAGAGACTCCCGTGGAAGAGTGCACTGCGTTGTTGTAGCTATATTCAGCAAATGGCAATAACTCCACCCAATTGTCTTGGTGATAATTAGTGTAGCATCTCAAAAATTGTTCCAATATTTGATTAGTTCGTTCGGACTGGCCATCGGTTTCTGGGTGGTAACCAGAACTTAGGGCAGGTTCTATGTCCATCATTTTCAGGAGCTCCCGCCAGAAGCTGGCAACGAACTGACTGCCTCTGTCGGATACCACTCTCTTCGGAAAAGCGTGTAATTTTATCACGTGATTAAAGAACGCTTTGGCCATCCCTTTGGCGGTGGGCAATTGCTTGAAGGGGGTGAAATGTGCTTGCTTTGAAAATGTGTCTACCACCACCCAAATGACCGTTTTCCCTTTGGAGGGGGGTAAATTGGTGATAAAGTCCATGGCTATGGCCTCCCAGGGTCGAGAAGGGGTGGGTAGTGGGTGCAAGAGTCCAGGAACCTTCCCCCCCCCCCGCTTCTTGCACATTAAACAAGTTTGGCAAGCCGAGACGAAGTCGGAGACGTCTCGGCGCATGCGCGGCCACCAGAATTGACGCTGGATTAAATTAAGCGTTTTTAGGAAGCCAAAATGCCCTGCTAGTTTAGACGAGTGGCAAGTCAATAGTATTTCTTTACGTTTGACCCTTGGCACCACTAGTTTGTCTCCATGAAGCCAACACTGATCTTCTCTTTTGGAGCAGTCCCCCAAAGCCTCTAATTCTTCCACCTCTTCAGGGGCATAATCCCCCCCCCAATCACATTTCCCAACGTCCAATTGCGCCTTCTTGGTTTGGCTCCGAGTGACTACAGCCCCCCCCAATTGCTGAGGGGAGAACATAGAATCAAACACTTCCTCCTTGACACTCTCATGTTGGGGCAATCTGGACAGTGCGTCTGCCAAGGAGTTAGCCTTCCCAGGGAAATGCTTAAGCACAAAGTTAAACTTTGAGAAAAAATCAGCCCATCGCAGTTGTTTGGCGTTGAGGGATCTCTGAGTGCGCAGCGCCTCCAGATTTTTATGATCAGTCCATATTTCAAACGGGGTTTGCGCGCCCTCCAGCCAATGCCGCCACGTAGTGAGCGCCAATCTAATGGCCGCTGCCTCTTTGTCCCAAACCGACCAATTCCTCTCCGTGTCATTAAATTTTTTCGAAATATAAGCCAGGGGGTGTAATTTCCCTTCCGGCCCGCTTTGCAGGATAGCCCCCCCCATGGCTACATCCGACACGTCTACATGAATTATGAATTCTTTGGTTTCATCAGGGTGTGCTAGGATGGGCTCAGAAGTAAAAAGAGTCTTTAAGGTCTCAAACGCCTTCTGACACTCCCCGTTCCAGGCAATCTTTTCTCCTGGCTTCCCTGCTTCGGGCCCCCTCCCCTTAGTCTTTAGTAAGTCCGTTAAGGGAAGAGTAACTTTAGCAAAGTCTTTTATGAAGGTTCTGTAGAAGTTGCAAAATCCTAACAGGCTCTGCAATTATTTTCTCGTGCGCGGAGCCTCCCATTGCACCACCGCCTCCACCTTAGCTGGGTCCATCTCCAGCCCCTTCTGAGAAATGCGATAGCCCAGGAAGTCCACAGCCTCGCGGTGGAATTCACACTTAGATAGCTTAACATAGAGCTGGTTTTGCAGTAAGGTGGCCAGGACTTCCCTGACTAGCTTCACATGCTCTTTCTTATCAGTAGAATAGATCAAGATATCATCTATGTAACATAACACTCCCTTAAATAGGTGCTTGTGCAACACTTCATTGATTAAACTCATAAAGACCCCGGGCGCGCCACTTAAGCCGAACGGCATCACCAGGTATTCGAATTGTCCCAGGGGGGTATTAAAAGCAGTCTTGGATTCATCCCCCTCCCGAATGCGCACCCGGAAATAGGCGTCTCGTAAATCCAGCTTGGTAAAAACCTTCCCTTTAGTGGCTTCCGCCAACAAGTCCTTTATTAAAGGGAGGGGGTAAGCGTTGGTAGTGGAGACCGCGTTCAGTCCCCTATAGTCGGTGCATAATCGCAAACCCCCGTCCTTTTTCTTCCTGAACAGCACTGGCGCGGCAAAGGGGGACTTGGCTGGGCGGATGAAGCCGCGCGCCAGATTTTTGTCCAGGAACTTTCGCAGCTCTTCCCGCTCTGGCGGGCTCATGGAGTACAGTTTCCCCTTCGGGAGTTTCTCTCCAGGGAGTAGCTCAATAGCACAGTCCGACAGTCGGTGGGGGGGCAGCTCGTCCGCCTCGGTCTCGCTGAATACTTCTAACAAGTCTCTATACTCTTTAGGCACCAAGGCGGGGGTGAGGGCGAGCGCGGGGGTCGGGGGAGGAGTGGTCGGCGGTCCGGGTTCCCACTCCAGGTCCCATCTATGCGTGAGGCAGCGTTCATCCACCCAAGAGATCTTCCCCTCGCTCCATTTAATATAGGGGTCGTGCGCACCGAGCCAGGGACTTCCCAATACCATAGGGAACTGGGCATTTGGGGTGATAACAAAAGCCCGCTTCTCCCAATGTTCCCCCGTCCCCAAAATCAGGCTCTCAGTCTCTGCTATGCACTCCTCCTTCATTTCGGACCCATCCATTTGAGTAAATTTTAGAGGTTCTGCAAGTGGGGTCACCTTTGGCCCTAACCCCTCCACTACCAATGGGCTAATCAAGTCCCGCGCACACCCAGAGTCAATTAATGCGCGGACCCTCATGTGGGTACCTGATCCAGGGGTCACCACAGTCACTACCATATATAATAGGGGGCCAGGGATGCTCACCGGAGATGGCGCTTCTTGGCGAGGGACCTGCAGTTCTGCGCCGCTTACTGCAGGTCGTTGGAGTTTCCCGACATCTGCGTCTCCATCAGCTCCAGCTCCCCCTGTTCACTAGTAGTTCCCTCCAGCTGCAAAGCCCGGGGTTTGATCGGTGTTCTTCCCCGGCTAGGGGTGCTCCCCGCCACCGGCGTCGAGGTCTTCGGGCCTCTCCCTCCTCCTCTCGGGCAGGCTGAGGCGAAGTGGCCACTCTCCCCACATTTCATGCACAGCCCTTGATGAAACCTGGCATCCCGGACATCTTGCGCACTGGATCGGGGCTTCGCTCGGGGGACTGCTTTGCTGGCTGCCGTGGCCGAGGCTCCCATTTTGATCAAGGCGAACCTCTCTTCCATGTCGGTGGCGGCTCTCATCCAGGTGGCCAACGTGCCCGGGCGGCCCCCTAGCAGCACGGTTTCGTAGATTTCCGGGTTAAGGCCCTCCCAATACTTCTCCATGAATAACTCCTCCGGCCAGCCGTGGATCTTGGCCGCGATGCGCCGGAACTTGTCAGTGTAATCCCTCACCGTCGATCTCCCCTGGAACAGCTTCCTCAGTTGATTACGAGCCTTTTCCTCACCCAGGGGGTCTTCGAACTGATGACGGAGGGCCCACATGAAGTTGTTCAATGAACGCAATTCAGGTCCTGGGGAGTTGTGCAGGCTCACATACCAATCGCTGGCGGTGTCTTTCAGCTTGGAACCGATGTAACCAATCCGTTCTCTCTCGGTGGGATAGAGGTGGCCCCAGCTGTCCAGGAATCTCTCTATCTCCAGCATGAAGAAACGTAGCTTCTCCGGGTCCCCATCGAAAGTGGTCGTCAAAGGGTCGGAGGGGGCTGGGCGGACGGCTGGCGCGACCGGGACCGGGGCGGGTGCTGGGACGGGCCCTGGCACCGGGGCCGGGACGACCGGCTGGACTGGCGGGGCCGGCAGAGCGGGCACCTGAGGCTGAACCGGGACCCCTCCGGGCGCCGCTGGTTGTTGTTGGACTCCTACCCCCTGACCGGGGAGAGCTCCTTGCACTGCCCTCATAGCGTCTCGAAATTGGTGCTGGAGATCGAGGGCCAATTCGCGCAGTTCTGTGGTGAGTTGGAGTCGCAACTCTCCCATCATCTGATCCAAGAGGGCCATCTGCTCCTCTCGGTACGGATCGGGCCCATACGGACCCGTCCCCTCTCCTTCGAAAGGCGGGCGACGCGGCTCTCCACGGTAGATCGGCTCGCGGTCGTCTCTGAGGTAACTCGGTCTCCCTCGATCGAGCTGGTCTCCGGTGAGCGAAACTCGTACCCCTTTCCGATCGTGCACCCACGAATCCACGGTCCGATGACCGAAATGGCTCCAGGCGTACTTGGGGGTCACGCTCTGATGAGGATGTAGGCGCGGGATGTAGTGAGCCCCCTGGCTCGTAGTAACCGGCACTTCGGTGCCTCCTCCGCCGCCACCACCCCCGTTCCCCGGGTCCTTCGGGGTAACGGGAGCCTCTTCGGGGGTAGGGTTGAGGGGGACCGTGTCGTCGTCTGACATGGTCAGGAACGGCTGAGTCCCAGTCAGAGATCTCTGACAATCTGTGAGAGTTCTGCTCAAAGTAGTCAAGGATCAGATCTTGGTTGGTTAACCACAGTTCTTTATTCCTTACTTCTACATTAGTACAGCATCTCGGATTATTGTCAGAGATGAGACAGATTATACAAGCGGGTCTATTATACCATTCCAAGGAGTTTGAATTACCCATAGATAGCCAATCCCCGTAAGGGAAAATTGGCGGGCTAAAAGGTGTCCTGACCGTTTGGTTCTCACAGGAAAAAAGTGAGGTGTTAAGCAGTAAATTTCCTCTCCCAAACCAGACCCCTCAGATGTTTCGAGTTCACATAACAATCAATGGCTCCAAGGTTCTTTGCATGTGATAAGAGATGAGAGGCATCCTCCCTTGAAGTTACTGCCGGAGCAGCTGGAATGCGGAGGCAGGGATGTAAGGCCTCCTTGTTCTAACAAATCATTGTTGTCACCCTCCCGGCCTGGACAAGCATAATACATCATGGTTACATAGACCCCAATACATGATAGATACATAAGATAGTGAAGGCATGCATGCAAGATTAATACATTGTCTGAATTGGCAGATTCTGACACCGTTGCCCGGCTAGGATCCCTCTCTCAAGACCTGGCCATCCTGTGATGGTTCCCACAACTTTACTCCTCGTGACTGAGGCTATCGTTTTCTTATGCTGCATTGGTGATTCTATAGAGGTTAAATATCCTACACTAATACCTGGTTTATTATGGCCCCTATTGCCTTTTTTCCTCCCAGCGGGACTTATTTTTGCTCTTGGAAACTGGCTGGGAGAAAAGCAGCTGCGGGAAGCCATGTGGAAAGAAGAGCGGAGTGCAGAGGAAGCATTCAGCTGTGCCCTCCCACCTTCCGCTTTTCTGCTCAAAATCAGCCCTACCCATCTCCTGCTTTGCAGGAGTTTGGCAGTGATCAGTCTTTGAAGACACTGATCATCTATCACTGTAGTTCTTCTGCAGTATTAAGAGGCGGATGTGTAGCTGTAGTAAAGGGTTAGCCAGAGATGGGAGATATCATTTCTAGAAGACCACTTCATTTTCATGGAGACTGGTTATCATGCATTCAGGAAATCTATGAATCTACAACTGGCTCCTTTTGTGTAGCCTTTCCCAAGAGTCAAAAGATGATTATATGCATGCATTTGTTTCTGGACTGTAGCACTTAGCAAGAGAGGCGTTCTCTCCTGCAGGGCTAGATTCCAGCAGCACCTTAGAAAACAACCAAGTTTTTCAGAGAGTGTAAGCTTTCACTGCTCGCACAAAGCTGGCATGTTAGGAAGGAGACTAGCCTTAACCTTTCTGACATGGAAATTTTGTTTGTGGGTATCAAGAAAGATGGATTTTTTTCACATAAGGAAATATTCAAGCTGTCTGAAGTCCAGTAACAGACAGATATTGTAGTAAAGTTCAGACAGTTTTGACCGTGGTGGGTACTTCCAGTGGGGTGTTGCCTACTTGTGCAAAAACTCTGCTCATATAAACAGCCTACTGTTGTGAGCAGCATGTTGTGAGCAGTGCAGCTCCTAAGGAAGACAAGGTTGTTTGTTCCCTTCCATTACCTGAAATATTGCAAATTTCCCATTCAGAAAACAGAATAGGCAATCTTGCATTAGGTCAGTTCCTACACTGCACTGTTCACATAAGTAAATCACTCATGTGTGCAGTATTTTTGTATAGCCTCTGGTGATTTATCGGAACCAACAAAGCCTTTCTTGAATGTGCTTTTTCGGTTAAACAAAAGTGCCCGTATAAGGTGGTTCCGGTTTCTACCAGTCCCCCCTCTCAGACCTGGGAGAGCCCATGAAATAGGCTGGTACTCAGAACTGGTGGTGAGTGCCATCACAAGAAAATACCCCGACCCTCTCTTTTCGGAGCTGTTTTTACACATTATACAGTAACAAGTCTGTGCACTCAACAAAGAGCTACAGCCAGTTCTGGCTGTCTTACCAGGTGTACCTTGTTTGTCATGAGTTTGTCACATCCACATTTTAAAATACTAAGGGTATGCTTAAAGCAACTCAGGTTGCAATAACACGCGCAATTATTTTTAACATAGGAGCGGACGCCAGGTGGATTAAAGGAGTGCAATCAGACTACAACAAGGGTGGGCAAACTGTGGCTCGGGAGCCGCATGCGGCTCTTTCACATATATTATGTGGCTCCCGGCAGGGCGGCTGGGGAAGCTAAATATCATTAGCAAACAAATATCATTGGACAAATTAATATCATTATCAATATCTGCTTTTACCCCTTTTGTTATTATTTTGGCAGTCTCATTTAATGTTAATAAAAAGCAAATTTGCTTATTTTCCAATAAAAGCAGGTCATATTTGTTCATGTCTTGTGGCTCTTAAACATCTGATGTTTATTCTGTGCGGCTCTTATGTTAAGCAAGTTTGGCCACCCCTGTTCTAGGTGGCTCTTAAGCTGAGCAAGTTTGCCCACCCCTGGACTACAACATTTGGGAAGCCCCCCTCAACCATTGGCAGCTCATTTTGCTCCGCCACACAAGCGGATTTAAAAGACACCTTGGAAAGTCCGGTAGCAAATGGGTTGCTACAGGCCACAGATGGACTTTCCCACGTCTGATCACTCCAGCATGCTCTCATGACATTGGGATGGTCTGATCAGGCCATCCTGACTCTGTGCCATTGTTTTTTGCCCTTCTCAGTATGCGCATCATCGCACACTCCATAGTTAGCCCTCAGGGCTGAGGTGCGAATCATCAATCCCTCATTTAAGCACATCGGAGAAATGGCAAAACAACAACAACAACCACCCCCCGACTCACCCGCAGTTGCCTCTGATCACGCAGTGGCGGGCTGCCCCCGCAGCTTCAAAAGACTGTGTGATCGCACAACGGTGGGTCAACTTCTGCCAGAGGAAATAGCCTCTCTTCCCCCCCCCCCTGCTTTTTTCTCGCGTGTGGGACCACAACCTCAGATGTGCACCTAAAGCATGTTGCATGAAGCAGTCCTTATCTGTACAAAAAGGCTGGATGTTCCTATCCCTCTCTTTGTCTGTGCATGCCCTATCTGAGCTTATAGCCTGTGATAAAGTTCTTCTCCAATAGACCTTCAGTTTATGAGGCTGCCTGGCGTCTCGGAATCCTGATGTTGTCCAAAGACAGTTGGATGCAGCTGTGCTGAGAGCACTGAGACAAACTGTGTGGTTATGAATGCCAGCCATCTTGATGGATGCCAGACAAGCAAACTGCCAGGAGAGAAGCAGGGGCTCATCAGAGGTGGTAGCTCCATTATAATGGATGATAATTCCAAGGTTTGAAACTAAGCCCCACAGTAAGAAACATCCTCCTGTAAGAGAGAGAGTGCAATAAAAAAGCATCTTGATTAAGGTCTGAATTTTGACTATGGAGCCATAATGTGATTCAGCTGCAAAAAAGGGCAGATGTACCTCTTGAATGTATTTGGGAATGTTTTATGGTCAACCCCAGTGTTGACAAAAAGGGATAGTTTCATTTTATTAGGAGACGTTTAAGACACCTTTCTGTGTTCAGCTGAGAAAAAGGCATTCGGTAGCTATATGTGTAACTTTTGTGTAAGCATCTGCAAGCCTGCGCTTTGATTTCTTTGTTCTGGTGCTTTAATTGTGGCCCAGAGTTCTTCCCCATCCCTGCTCTGGGTTCTCCTCCTTCTGAGCATCAGACCAGCACAAACAAAGCCAGGTTTTCAGGTGGTGTAGAGCTGTGTTTTCTAAAGCTGCCTTTTAAGTGTATTATATTTGGGTGCTGGCTGGGAGAGAATTTTCTCCCTCACAAAGGCTGGTTTGGGTCCCTAAGGGGGGTTTCCTTATCCCAGAAACATGTAGTGTGACTTGAGTGTTGTAGACTGGCGTGTCTGACTTCTGCTCTCTGCTCTGTCTGTGGTGCCTGGTGGACCAGGTCATGTTTGTTTTATGGAGGGCTGGTGGATAGGTTGGCCTAGACTAGACTGTTTAGGGACATGTGAGAGGCTGTTGTTGAGGGACTAAGAGAATATCAGCAGAGTTTAGTAGGGGAGTTCTGCAACTGGGCTGTTAGAAGAAACAGAGAAACTGTAAAGCAGGAACCTTTGTGTCCTGTCTGATTCTGGAGCCTTAAGAAATGGATCATGCTGTTGCTTCCTGAGCGGCCTTCAAAAAATGAAGAGGAGGAGCTGCACCCCACACACACCCCATCTCCAGTCAGTGCTACTTAGTTTTCAGGCAGCTTTATCTTTAGGTTACAATATAGAGTCAGTCCTATAATGAGTAAGGCTGCAATCCTCACCTTCCTGGGAGTAGGTATCATTGAATAAGATGGGGCTTAATTCTGAGTAGTCCTGTTTGAGATTGCTCCTTGAGGCTGTAGCCTAGCCATACATTGTGCATGATCAGTACACTACAATTATACTTGCAACTGGATTTTCCTGTGTGGATAAGACAATCCAGGAGGTGAGTTGATTTGTATTGTTTGGTGACAGTACACTATCCAACAAAGTATGGACGCAACTTACACTCTTCATGCTTTAAGTCCTTTCCCTCTCTGTGTTATAATCCATATGTGCATCTGTTGGCTTTGAGTACATGGTGACTTTCCCCTGCCTGGTGCACGTCGGCACCAATGACATTGGGAAATGTAGTCATGTGGTCCTGGAAGGAAAAAAAAAAGGTTACTAGGCAAAAAGTTAAAGGCCAGGACCTTAAAGGTAGCATTTTTAGAAGGGGTTCCACGAGAAGGGCCAGGTAGACAGGCACAGGTCAGGGGTCTCAATGTGTGGATGAGAAAGTGGTACTGTGAGGAAGGGTTTAGATTTGTTAGGCAATGGGGGACTTTCTGGGATGAGCTGAACTGGTACAAAACAGATGGGCTTCACTTGAACCAAAAGGGAACCAGGCTGCTGGTGGTTAATATCAAAAATGTGCCAGAGCAGCTTTTAAACCAGAGGGAAAGCCAACAGGAGCTGGGGAGCCTCCAGTTTGGGATAAGTCAGTCCAAAGGGATGATTGCCTAAACAATCAAGGTAATATTGATAGGAGCGAAACAAAACTTGTAGGGTAGGATGGCAACTGAGGGCCATGTGTAGCGACTAAGGGGACAAGGGAGGCAAGGGTTACCAGAGAGGGAAACACATTATAGGTGTCTATATGCCAATGTTAGAAGTCTCCAGGACAAGATGGGGAAGCTGGAGTGCTTGGTGTTCTCCCTATGAGGCGGAGGACATCTCCATGGGTTATTCCCACCTTGCCTTTAGGGAGGCAGGAAGTAGTTTTTTCCTCCTTCCTGTAGGTGGCCTCGGAATAGCCCATTCCTCAGTTATGTTCCTGCCTCATAGGGAGAAGCAGCAAAGACCTAGGCTTAGCTTCTTTTACTTTATTGATTCCTTCCACTTAGTCTTTTTTCTCTATTTTTCTTCTTGATTCTTAGTGAAGGTTTCCTTCCTTCTCAGTCTCACCACTCTCCTCCTTTTTTCCCTCCTCTGCCTTGCCGCTTTCTTTTTTGTTTGTTGGAGTCTTCTCCAGCCAGCTCCTTTTCCACACACACCCCCGGCATTCTACACGCGGAGCAAGGGGACCGGGCCAAGGCTCCGGAGGAGCGAAGAGTGCAGAGGAAAACAGGAGCATCGGGCGGAAGATCAAAGGCGCGGGACGCGCCATGATGACCCGGGCAGCTCCAGAAGACTTTTCTTCAAGCGAAGAGGAGAGCGTGCGTGCCGCGGAGCTAGCGAGCGCACGCAGCAAGATGGGGACTGACCAGCCCTATGGGCATGATCGCGCTCCCCCAACGGAGCCGCTGGACGCGGCGGCGGTGCCACGCGCCAGCAAACGCCGGCGGCAGCACGAGGAGAAAGAGAACCACGCTGCCGCGGCGGCGCGGGAGAGAGCCAGCGGCGGCCATCTTGGAGGCCGGGAGTTCGCCTCCCTGAACCTCTTGGGAGCCCCTTCGGCCCGGGGGGGCCTGAAGCGACCTGCTCCCTGACTTCACCCGCGGACAACGCTTCTGAACGGGGTAAGGAAAGTGGCGGGGGGGCCCTGGTTAAGTCACCGGAGCTGATGGCCATAATTAACCAGGCCATTCAGCAGCAGCTCGCCATGCTACAACCTAGAGCCCAAGCTTCCCCCCTCGCGGAGCTCACTAACCAGGGCCTTCCCCTTCCAGCCACGGGACCCTGGCACCCCATGGCCGACCGCAGGGCCCCTCCACAGGCCCCAGAGGGTCTTCCTAGACAACAATGGAGGGAAGAGGTGGAGTCCAATGCCTCCTCAGTAGATGAGAGAGAGGAGGGGGAGTTCCTCTCTGAGGATGAGGAGGAGGAAATGGTCCTCCAGAGCAGTCCAGCCGCTTTTTTAAGCAGGAGGACTACCAGCAGTTCCTGAATAAAGCCCTTAAGGCACTGAAACTGCGAGATCTGCCCCCATCTGAGGATCAGAGGGCTGCAAAGGCTAAGTTTAAATTCAGGTCAGGGGGCAATGTTGAGTTTTTTCCCCCTGAGTCTTGCACTGAAAGGGTTTTTCCCTTCCCCGAGTTTTTTGAGCGCCAGCTCAGATCTGAATGGGAAAAGCCTGGGGTCAGCAGGCAATTTCCTTCTTTTGCAAAGAAATTATATGCCTTGCCCAGTTATGCCAATGAGATTCTACAGGTATCACCTGTGGACGGACCAACAGCCGCCCTGCAGTCCACGGGCCTGCTATCCAAGGATGGTCTCGGCACCATCCGCGACTCCACAGACAAGAAGGTGGAAGCAACCCTCAGGAGGATCCACGAGGCCATCGCGATGATGGTGAGAGCGGCCTCCACAGCATCCATCTCGTCAAGAGCAGCCATTGTGTGGGTGCGCAAGGTAACACAACTGGTACCTGAAGACAACCGCAGCCTTCTAGAGGGCGCTTCACGGATCCTAAAGGCCAGCGCTTTCACAGCGGACGCTACCTTGGACATTCTGTCATTTGCCTCCAGGGCCATGGCTTCTACGGCAGTGGTGCGCAGAATCCTATGGTTGTGCGCCTGGCAAGCCGGCTCACTATCCAAGTCTATTCTGGCGGCTTATCTGTTCCAGGGTGATCGGCTTTTCGGGGAAGCCCTGGATGAGATACTAGTGGAGACGCAGGACAAGAAGAAGGCCATGCCCAGGACACTGCGGAGACCGGAGGGCCGCAGCAACCAGTCCTTTCGGACCCAACACACGTTACCGAGGTTTCGTCACGACAACAAGAGACAGCAATGGGAGCCAGCCAAGGCCCCCAACAGGCGAGGATCCTACAACCCAAGGTTCCACAGGTCCGGATTCAACCGGGGCAACAGGGGTGACAGAGACCCCAAACCTAAACAGGCATGATGCCGCGACAATTCCGGTGGGGGCACGCCTTCTACACTTCGTGAAGGCGTGGGCTCAAGCCAGCGCGGACACTTGGGCAGTGGAAACAGTAACACAAGGCTACACCATAGAATTCCACCACTACCCACCGGAAAGATTTCTGAAGTCCCCAGCAAGCAAATCAAAGTCAAAAATGGCCATTGTCTCCTCCACAATTCAACATCTGCTGGATATCAACGCAATAGAGCCGGTGCCCACCACAGAAAGGGGCAGAGGCGTATACTCCATCTTATTCATGGTGCCCAAGAAAAACGGGGACTGGCGAGCGATCCTGGACTTGAAATTCCTCAACAGATTCATCTGAGTAAGACGGTTTCGTATGGAAACCCTGCGGGCAATGGCGGATGCCTTATCTTTACATGAATTCCTGACGTCCATAGACCTCACGGAGGCATATCTACATGTGCCAATCCACCCGTCACACAAGCGTTCCCTACGATTCTGTGTATACAATCAACATTTTCAATACAGGGCTCTCCCTTTTGGGCTGTCCACGGCACCCCGCTTGTTCTCCACGTTGATAATCAACCCAGTCGTGCGGCTTCGGGGGATGGGCATCCATGTGCATCCTTATCTGGACGACCTGCTCGTCCGGGCCAACAGCCAAGCAGAAGCCGACAGGAACACCAGGATCACGATACAGTGTCTCCAGGAACATGGCTTCCTAATCAATTTCAAGAAAAGTGCCTTGACACCGGCCAAGCAAATCGAGCACCTTGGGGCGGTGATAGACACCACTCGCAATGCTCTGGTTCTCCCCAACTCCAAGATGCAGAAGATACAGGAGCTGGTGAAAAGGGTGTATCGCAGCAGAAATTCACCACTCATGACCCTGGCCAGACTTCTAGGGCTGATGATCGCGTGCATAGACATGGTGCAGTGGGCCAGACTTCACGCCAGGCGGCTACAAGTATTCCTTCGCCCCTACCAAGCTTGCATAGCAGAGAAGAGGTCACTACACCTACAGTTACCGTTACCAGTGAGGAAGAGCCTGCTGTGGTGGATGAATCCGAACAATCTTTCCAAGGGCAAGATCTACTACACAAGCCCCACCCTGGAGGTGTTCACGGATGCAAGTCTGCAGGGCTGGGGGGCAACCCTCTTGGGGGCACCTGTGCAAGGGGTTTGGCGAACCCACGAAGCAGAACTACCGATCAACTTGCTAGAGTTGAGAGTGATCCGCCTAGCCCTGAAGCACTTTGCACCGTGTCTGATCAACCCAACATGTGCTGATAAGGACGGACAACATCCCTGCCAAGGCGTACATCAACAAGCAAGGTGGCTATCAGTCACCTCGACTACACCGAGAAGCAATGAGGATACTCGAATGGGCGGAAAGGACCGTCACGTCAATAAGGGCGGAACACATAAGAGGAGTCGAGAACATTCAAGCAGATTGGCTCAGCAGGGAGACCATCTTAGAGGGAGAATGGACGCTACATCCAAGGTTGTTCCACATGATAGTTCAACAGCTCGGTCAGCCATCTGTAGACCTCTTTGCGTCACCAGGAAATGCGAAAATGCCGAGATACTTCAGCAGGTACTACCATCCGGAGGCGGAAGCGACAGACGCCCTCACGTCAAGATGGCCCCAGGAGCTTCTGTTTGCCTTCCCGCCATTTGTCCTGATAGCCAAGACCATACGACGGATAAGAGAACTACGAGCAGAGGTCATATTAGTAGCTCCAAAGTGGGCCCGACGACCGTGGTTCTCGGCAATACAAGCCATGGCAACTCTTCCTCCACTGACACTCCCAGTAGCTCCGGACATGCTGTCCCAGGGACCGGTGTGGCACCTGGACCCAGAATGGCTGTGTTTGACCGCCTGGAGATTGAGCGGCGCAACCTAGCGGAATTTGGATACCCGACAGAAGTCCTGGACACTCTCCTAGCATCCAGACGGCCATCCACAATTAGGATATACAACGCTTCGTGGAAAGCTTTCGTGCGATGGTGTCGGCGTAAGGGCTTTGAGCCTCTATCACCTCCTCTTACGGCAGTACTGTCATTCTTGCAGGAAGGCCTGAACTCGGGTCTGCGGCCGTCAACTCTTCGCAGACAGGTGGCAGCACTAGCAACGGTGCTCCCTCCAATAGGAGGGATGAGAATTAACAGGCATCCACACGTCCAGTTATTCTTGCAGGGAACCACGATAAAATCTCCACCGCAAGTACACCGCTTTCCGACTTGGAAGCTAAACACGGTACTTAACGCGCTCACCAGGGCGCCATTTGAACCTCTCAGGGAGGTGGAACTGAAGTGGCTCAGGATGAAAACGCTGTTCCTAGTGGCCATCACCTCCGCTAGGAGGGTGTCGGAACTAGGAGCATTGTCCATCAAGCCGTCTCTCTGCATCTTCCATAAGGACAAGGTGATCTTGCGACCGGAGCCGTCCTTCCTGCCAAAGGTGGTGTCATCCTTTCACCGATCGCAAGAGATCGGCTTGCCCACCTTCTGTCCGCAACCCAAGCACCCCCGGGAAGTGGAGTGGCACTCTTTAGATGTGAAGAGGGCACTTCGAATCTACATCAAAAGAACAGAGAGTTGGAGAAGGACGGAAGCACTTTTCGTCTGCATCGCTGCGCCTTGCAGGGGGGAGAAGATGTCCAAGGCCACAATCAGTTCAGTACTTCGGACATGTATCTCGGAGGCTTACAGGGCCTCAGGGCAGACAATTCCCGAGGGCATCACAGCACATTCTCTGAGAAGCGCAGCCACTAACGCCGTGTTCAACAACAGAGCGTCGGTAGAGGAAGTCTGCAAGGCCGCCACATGGACCTCCATCTCTACGTTCATCAGACACTACCGGATCAACACAATAGCGTCTGCAGAGGCGGCCTTCGGGAGAAGAATTTTAGAGCACGTTGTATCGGTGGAAGAAGATGACAACCCACCCAAATAGGGGACACTGCTCGGGGAGGTCCCATGGAGATGTCCTCCGCCTCATAGGGAGAACAACCATTGGTACTTACCGTGAGGGGTCCTTCTCCTATGAGGACAGGAGGACATCTTGGCCCTCCCAGGGTCATCTCATTTCCACTTTTTTCTTTGCTATATGTTTCCCAGTCTTACTGGCTTCTAAGGGTGCTGGGTCTTCCCCTGATTACTTGTTCCTTAATTTTGTTCCTTAAGGGTTTCCCCCTTTTCTCCTGATTCCTAATGATTGGATTAATGCTAAGGTTAGGATTAATGTGTTTCTACGTAGTGTTATGTTCCTATTTAGGAAAAATTTCGTAGGTTACCAGACCTGCACTGCTTTCGGAGTCCCAGAACTGAGGAATGAGCTATTCCGAGGCCACCTACAGGAAGGAGGAAAAAACTACTTCCTGCCTCCCTAAAGGCAAGGTGGGAATAACCCATGGAGATGTCCTCCTGTCCTCATAGGAGAAGGACCCCTCACGGTAAGTACCAATGGTCGTTCAATGTCAATTTAGATACAGTAGGTATTTCAGAAATGTGATGAAATGGAGAAAGTCTATGGGATACAGTAATTCCTGGGTATAAGCTGTATAGATAGGACAAGGAGGGATGGGTTGGGGGAGGTGTTACATTGTACATCAAAGAGGGCATAAAATCAAATCAGTTAGGAAACAACGGGGGAATTAACTCGCCAACAGAAGCAATATGGGTGGAAATACTGGACCTTATGGGTTATGTAAGCCCTTGCGGCCGATCTTGAAATAGAGAAGGGAATAAAGGAAGTGACTAAAGCAGATAATATTATCATACTGGGAGACTTCAACTACCCTCACATTGACTGAGTAAACATGTGCTTGAGTCATGCTGTAGAAATGAGATTTCCTAGATATCATAAATGACTGTGCACTGGAACAGTTGGTCACAGAGCCAATCAGAGGGGTAGTGATCTTGCACTTGGTTCTGAGCAGGTTTCAAGACCTGGTGAGAGATGCAGAAGTTGTTACACCAGTTGGGAACAATGACCACAATGCTATTAGATACAGCATTCATGTCAATGGAAGGCTACCCCTAAAGTCCAAAACTGAAACATTTGATTTCAGAAGATGGAACTTTACAAAAATGAGGGGAATGGTAAAAAGGAAGCTGAAGGGGAAACACAAGAGAGTCAGATCCCTAGAGGATACTTGAAAACTATTTAAAACCACATTAATTGAAGCCCAGATAGAATGCATTCCACAGGTTAGGAAAAGCACTGCCAAGTCTAAAAGAATGCTGGCGTGGTTAACAATGCAAATCAAGGAAGTAGAGAGGCTTTTTAAAAAAAGTGGAAGATCTGCCCCAGTGAATCGAACAGGAGGGACTACAGGCTCTGGCAAAAGAAATGTCAGTCAATAATTAGGCATGCAAAAAGAAATTTTGAGGAACAGGTTGCTAAAAGCATCAAGACAAACAATATACATTTTTAAAATATATCCAGAGCAGGAAACCAGCCAGAAAAGCAGTGGGGTCTTTGGATGATAAAGGGATTGCTAAAGGAAGATGGGGAAATGGCAGAGAAACTTGATGACTTCTGTGTTCACTGTGGAAAGTGTGGGGCACATACCCATGCCACAGCCCCTGTTTTCGGGAAGGGAGTCTGAAGAACTAAGCCAGTTTGAGGTGACCAGAGAAGTTCTAGACGTATTGAGGAAATGAAAAACTGATAAGTCTCTGGGTCCTGATGGCATACACTCGAGAGTTCTTAAGGAACTCAGATGTGAGATACGTCAACTATCACTAAATTCAGCCGCTGTACCAGAAGATTGGAGAGTAGCAAATGTGACACCCATTTTTTAAAAGGGATCCAGAGGGGAACCAGGAAGTTCCAGGGCAGTCATCGTAACATCTGTCCCAGGCAAATGAGTAGAAACTGTAATCACAGATAGAATTGTTAGGCACATAGAGGGACAAAGCCTGCTGAGGGAAAATCAGCATGGCTTCTGCAAAGGGAAGTCCTCCCTCACCAACCTTTTGGAGTTCTTTGAGAAAGTGAACAAGCATATAGACAATGATGACCCAGCAGACATTATACACTTGGACTTTCCAAAGGCTTTTGACAAGGTACCGCACCAAAGACTCCTGAGTAAATGTAGTAGTCATGGGACTCTCTTATAGATTAAACACCAGCTAAATGACAGGAAGCAAAGAGTAGGAATCAATGGACAGTTCTCCCAGTGGAGGGCAGTAAGCAGTGGGATCCCACAAGGATCAGTATGGGACCGGTACTATTTATTAATCAGTGATGTGGAACTAGGGGTTAGTCGTATAGTAGCCAAATTTGCAGTTGACACCAAATTATTCAGGATGGTGAAAACCAAGGCTGACTGTGAAGAGCTCCAAGAGGACCTCCACAAATTGGGTGAATGGCGACAATGTGGCAAATGAAGTTCAGCATTGGTAAGTATAAGATGATGCACACTGGGACAAAAATCCTAATGTCAAGTACAGGCTAATGGGGTATGAACTTGGTGAGACTGAGAGGGGAAAAGATCTTGGGGTTGTAGTGAATAGCTCATTGAAAGTGCCAACCCAGTCTCCTGCAGAGATGAAAAAGGCAAACTCTATGCTAAGGATTATTAGGAAAGGGATTGAGAATAAAATGGCCGATATTGCAATGCCCCTGTATAGATCTATGGTGAGGCCTCATTTGGAATTCTATGTATAGTTCTGGTCACCATATCTCCAAAAGGACATTACAGAGCTGGAAAAAATACAGAGGAGGACAACCAAGATTATTAGGAGGTTGGAGCACATTTCCTATGAGGAAAGGCTGAAGAGTCTGGGACTTTTCTGTTTGGAAAAGCAACAACTAAGGGGGGACATGAGAGAGGTTTATAAAATTATGCATGGGGTGGAGAGAACTGACAGAGAAATTTTCCTCCCTCTCTTGAGGGCATCAAGTGAAACTGATGGGCAGTAGGTTCTGGATGGACAAAAGAAAATACTACTTTACACAGAGAGTGACTAAAATGTGGGATTTGCTGCCAGAGGATAT
Source organism: Lepidodactylus listeri (assembly GCA_029233225.1). NCBI lineage: Eukaryota > Metazoa > Chordata > Lepidosauria > Squamata > Gekkonidae > Lepidodactylus > Lepidodactylus listeri. The sequence continues at coordinate 126,736,960 of JARCFY010000007.1, read as the reverse complement.
AGTGATGGCCACAGGAATATACAGCTCTAAAAGGGGTTTAGCCAGATTTATGGAGGATAAGTCTATCAATAGCTACTAACCACGGTGACTGAGGGGAACCTCCACATACAGAGTCACTAATCCTCAAAGCCAGGAGGCAACATCAAGGGAAGGCCTCAGCCTCTATGCCCTGTTATTGGCTGTCCAGAGGAACTGGTTGGCAACTGTGTGGGTCAGGATGCTGAGCTAGGTGGACCATTAGTCTGATCTAGCAGGGCTCTTATGTTCTTATGACTATCCTAACTTTTTCTATGGACTCATAAACCTATTTCTTTTCTGAAGCAAAGATTAGTGAGATGCATTTTGTAAAGGAATTACCTTTGTATTGTGAAATGATCCTAGGCAAGGAGATAGTTGTTTTTGTTTTGTTATGAAACCCCGAAGTTGTGCAATCTCTGGATTCCAAGTTGAAAATAAGACTTATTTATGCCAGAAGGCACTGGATAATGAGTGCAAAAACTGTTGAATACACCAGAAATTAGCTGCATATTCTCCATGGCAAGGTAGAGAAAAAAATGAGGTGCAAGATTGAAAAAAAAACTGAAATGTAATGCATCCCTTTGAGGACCCAAAATCCAGTAATTGAATAAAACTCTCTAATGCCAAGCAAAACACATAGGTCTATTAGAGGGCTGAGAGCAGTGGTAGAATGTGGTAATTAATGCATTAACCAGTTAAGGTTGACATTTTGGCTTCCATTAGTGGTGTTCCCCCCCAGAAATATGGGACTCTTTTGGCTTGTTATCTTGTGATGTTGTGACTTTTAGGAGACGTTTACTATTATATAAACTCAGGAAATTATTTTATCAATATTGCCCTTCTGCTCCCAATCTCAGGTCCAATATCTTGTCACTTTGAAAATCTCTGTCTAGTAAGAAATAAGGAGAACATTCTATGGGCGTGCACTGAGCTGTACGAAAGCCAGGTCCCTGAAGTCATAAAAATCCATAAAGATGCCCATAATCATTGGACTTCCATCCAGTCCTTGGTCACACCCTGGGTGAGCCTGAGGCTTTGCCTTTCTTTACAGCATGAATTTGTACTCCCTGATAAGGTGAGATTAAGGCTGTGGTCATACGGTCATTTTGATCGGGTTTCACTATGTTCCCTCTCGCATTTAAAACTGCTGATCACACACCCGCTTCCGTCTCCTGCACCGAAGTGGGCTCACTCATGCGATGCTCCCGGTTCCCTAGTGAGTTTTTCTACATCTGGAAAAATCAAGTACTTTCCGGGTATTTGCACTTTGAATCCGCGATTTCGTCAGTCTGGACAACCATATCCTGCAATTATCGCGATTAGGTCATCTGAACGTCCTTCTCATGATGGGTCCCCCCCAAGCTTCTGCCATTGTGCGCATGAGCAGTCCTGTGCTGAATAAATTCAGTGTATAAACGTTCAAGCGCACATCTAGACTCCAGCGTTCGGTTGTACGTTGCCAGTTAATTTTGTTCACTGTTGGGAGGGGGAACCTGCAAAAACAAGGGAGTACGGCGCATGCACAAAGGCCATTTTTAAAAAAAACAAAACAAAAAACAAGCCAAGCCGCCGCTTGGGCAGGGTGGCTATCTGGATGGTGCCTGGAGCCTCATTGCGTGATGCAAGCGATTTAGGGAGGGATGTGTGATCATCCCAACCCAAAATACAATATTCCTGATATATATATAGTGAGATATATATATAGTGGGAAAATATCAGGATATGCTCGCCATGTGACCACACCCTTAGAGGGCTTAAACCCACCAGGTTAGCTAAAGAGAGTGGGGGTATCTATATCTGCAGAAACAATGTTAGTCTAGGTGTATTGTACACTTATTATCATCACGTATGTGTTAAAAAAATTAAGTAGCATATTATCTTGTCCAGTGATTTTTCTCCTTCCATGTTGAGGATCCTTTTGAAGGCAAGGTTACCTGTCTTAGAAATCTGATATTTAAGACAGTTTGCATCTTCCATGGATTTGTGATTCCCGTACCTTTTCCAAATGATCTGCAAATGCCTTTTCTTGCTGCAGAAACTAATATGTGGTACCGATGTTCCTTCTAAGCTACACAGTGTTGTGATCAGAAATTCTACTTTGTCAGCAGAAAAAGCTAGTAGCATTAAAGTTTTGAGCGAGTCTACATTTGACTATTATGTAAATCAGTTTTTTAGAAGATTACTTCCATAAATTTGTAAAAATTAAATTAAATATAGCTTAAATTATATTTAAACTGTATTTTAAGAATAATTTAAACATTATAAGTGAAAACAGAATCAAGTCAAATCTCACCCCTGCCTTTCCACTGTATTGGTGGACTTGTCCTCTGGAGAACAGGTCTACCTGCCGCAGTCAACTATATTGGTAGATCTGTCCTTCAGGGAACAGGTCTACCCACCCCTTTCCACTATACTGATAGACCTGGCCCCTGGGGGTCTACCCACCCCTTTCCACTATGTTGGTAGACCTGGCCTGTAGAGTACATGTCTATCCATCCTAGCCCGCTGTATTGGTAGACCTGGCCTCAGATATCACCCTGTGCTGAGCCATAGAAAACATACCAGCACTTGGGGGAGGGGGAACTCTTGCAGTCTACTTTGTGTTTTTTTAGTGAAATATGATAACCAGCATTACAGATCAAGGGTAACAGAGGAGGAACAGTAGAAAAGAGCAAGAGTCCAGTAGCACGGTAAAAACTAACAAAATATTTGGCAGGATATGAGACTTTCATGAGTCACTGCTCACTTCTTCAGGAACAATCACTGTCAGAACCCTGCCTAACTTAAAAAACAGGAAGTTGCTTAAATGTTATCAGCCTGCTCAAACTACTTATTTATTCTAATATTTATATCCCACTTTTCCCTGTGACTCAAGGCAGCTTTTATATCATATTGAAAAGCATAATAGGGGTATGCAAAAAAAAAAAAAAAACCTCCCCTCCCAGCTCCATTATGGCCAATGGGGACCATTATAGTCAATGGGCCCCATTGGCTGTAATGGAGAATCAATCTGGGGGGTATCTGGGGCTCTGGGGAGGTTGGTTTTTGAGCTAGAGGCACCACATTTGCAGCATAGCTGCTGGTGCTTCTCCTCAAAAACTTCCTCAAGTTTCAAAAAGATTGGAGATTGATGGGCAAATGTATCCTTAATTGTGATACGCTGAGAGTTATTGAGACCCTGCCATTACGCTCCATCCCTCTCCTGTCAAGCATGGAGGCGACCTTACAGCATCTTCTTCTTTAAAGTGGGGCAATTGGCTGAGAGAAATACATTCCAAATCTACTATTCGTTACTTTACATTACAATCTACTATTCTAATCTATTATTCCAAATAAAAAATAAAATAAAATAAAATAAAGACAACATATGGCCCTTCTGGGGGATTGGTGAGAATACAGATGTAAGGGCTGAATGAGGTTAGGATATGTAGTGAGATAAGAAACCAATATCCCTGTTAAGTCCTGGGAATTCCATTGTTCTGAGTGTTGTAAGAACTTGCAACTCAGCAATTTCCCTTTCTAGTCTGCTCCTGAAATTCCTTTGCAATAAAACAGCTACTTTGAGGTCACCCAATGAAAGGCTGAAGCGTTCTCCTACAGGTTTCTCGGTCTTGTGATTCTTGATGTCAGATTTGCGTCCATTTATTCTTTGGCGTATGGTTTAACCTGTTTGCCCTCTGTAGAGAACTGAAGGGCATTGTTGGCATTTAATGGCACATATACAGTGTTAGAAGATGAGCAGGTGAATAAGCCTGAAATGGTGTTGTTGATGTTGTTTGGTCCAGTGATTGTATTGTCTGGGTATATGTGGCGGCAAAGCTGGCATATGGATTTATTGTAAACTCTGGTACCAGTGATCATGTTCAAATTAGATGTTGTATTATTGTGGGTGAGGAGTTGTTTGAGACTGGGGGGTTGCCTGTGCAGAAGAAAAGGTTTGCCTCCCAGTATTTGTGAAAGAGAACTGTCATTATCCAGTAGGGGTTGTAAGTTGCTGATGACACGTTGAACTGTTTTGAGTTGAGAGCTATATGTGACCACTAGTGGTGGTGTTCTGTTATTGTCTCTTTTGGGCCTGTCTTGCAACAGGTTTTCTCTGGGCACCATTCTGGCTTTGTTAACCTGTTTCTTGACTTCATCAGGTGGATACTTTAGTTCCAAAAAGTTTTATGTAGATCCCTCAGGTAAGAATCTTTGTGTGTAGGATTGGAGCAAATATGGCTGTAGTGTAGCTCCTGGCTGTATACAATAGATTATTTGGTATTTTTAGGATGGTAGCTGGAGGCACGTAGGTATGTTTGTCAGTCAGTAGGTTTCTGGTATAAGGTGGTGCATATGTATCCATTGTGTATTTTTACAGTGGTGTCCAGAAAATGTATTTCTTGCATAGATTGGTTCATTGTCAGGTTGATGGTGGGGTGAAAGTTGTTGAGTGTCTGGTTGAAAACATCCAGGGCTTTTTTACCATGTGTCCAGACAATAAAAATGTCATCAGTGCATCACAGGTATAAATAAGTAAGGTATGAGTGGATGGTAGTTTAGGAAGCGTTGTGTCAAGTCAGCCCTAAAGATGTTCGCATACTGTGGGACCATGCAGGTGCCCATAGCTGTACCACTGATCTGAAGGAACAAATTGTTGCTAATTCTGAACTGGTTATGGGTGAGAACAAAATGGCACAGTTTGGTGGCAAAGTTAGCTGTGGTGTTGTCCGAAATCATATTCCTTATGGCTTGTAATCCATCTTTGTGTGGGATGTTGGTATATAGAGATTCCACATCCATGGTGGCTAAAATAGTATTCTCTGGAAGGCTGTTCAAAGATTGTATTTTCCTCAGAAAGTCTGCAGTGTTGCAAACATAACTAGGAGCATTGATGGCATAGGGTCTTAGAACAGAAGATAAAAGGTACCTGGTTGAGGTTCCTGAGTGTCAGGATCCTATGATCCTAACAAGGTTTTCATTGTGCTTTCTGTAACTTGCTATCGCTGAGCTAAAAGTGTAACCATTGCTATCTCTTTCAAGCTGTCTCCTGTTTCACCCCCACCCGTTTATTGCTCTGAGTTATATTGCTTTTTGAGGGTCTGGTCAGTGTAACCATTTCATCCGGGAGAGTGGCGACCCCGCATACTTGCACGTCACCAAAAGAACAAATGGCCTTTCCTCCCATGCATTCCCTCCTCCTTCATCTCCGGAGAGACAGGACTTTCTTATCGCTATGTGAAGACCTTGAAAGGCCGCGGCAACTACTTTGTTATGCATATGCCTAGCACATCTGGGACGCCCAGTTCAGAGGGGACAATTTTATAACTTTCACACTTCACCTTTCCTGTGGGAAGTAAAACGGCTAAGATCTTTTAACCACGCTTTTCCCCTTTTTGTGATTGGTCGAATGTCGGGGTTTCAAACTGTACTGGAGGGTATATTAGCTCTGACTGTTTTGTATGTGGCATCTCTAACAAACATTCGAGAACCTGTCATGCAGTATTAAGAAATAAAGAACTCTGTTTCATCAACAAAGGTCTGATCTTTTGCTGCTAAGTGCAGAAGCCTCACAGATTGTTAGAGATCTGTGTTTGGGACTTGGCCGTGCCTGACCATGTCAGATGACAGTACTATTCCCATTATCAAAGAAGAGCCGGTGACCCCAGCGGATCAGGGAGCCGGAGCAGGAGGCGGAGGCGGGGAGCCCGAGAAACCAGTGACCACAGCCCAAGGGGCTTACTATCTCCCGCGACCGGCCCCGCAACCTCCTTTCACCCCGAAGTACTCATGGGCCTCATTCGGACGTGGGACAGTCGACTCGTGGGTGCACGATCGGAAGGGGTTACGCGTCTCGGTCCCTGGGGACCGTACCGAGATAAGTCGCCCAAGCCTCTTGGAGGACGAGAGGGAATATCTCGGGGGTGACTGGCGGTTCCTGATGGACGAAGAGCGAGGTGCGCCCTACGGGGGCGACCTGACGGTAGATGATTCGAGCCACGCCCTGGACCGGAGAATGGGAGAAATGCGGCTTCAATTGATCGCGGAGCTGAGAGAGGTGGTGATGGATATGCAGTACCAGCTCTGAGATGCCTTAGCTGCACTACAGGTACCCGGGCAGCAACCGGGGGGGGGCACAGGGGCAGGTGTGTCGGCCGGTGGAGCACCTCCGCAACAGGTCCCACCTGGGGGAGTCCCCGCCGGGGGCGCCCCGCAGCCGGCCCCAGCCCCAGCCACAGCCCCAGCTCCTGCACCGGTGGAGCGTATGATTCGCTAGGCCCCAAACGACCCCTTGACGGCTACCTTCGACGGTGACCCAGAGAAGCTCCGGTTTTTCATCATCGAGATCGAGAGGTTCCTGGAAGCGTGGGGGCATCTCTACCCTACCGAGCGGGATCGAGTGGGCTACATCGGATCCAAACTATGAGACACCGCTAGTGATTGGTACGTGAGTCTGCATAACCCTCCGGGGCCTGAGCTACGGTCTGTGAATAATTTCATGTGGGCCCTCCGGCAACACTATGAGGACCCCCTTGGGGAGGAGAAGGCGCGAAACCAACTGCGGAAGTTGGCGCAGGGGAGGTCCTTCGTGAGGGAATACACCGACCGGTTCCAGCGCATCGCGGCAAAAGTGCAAGGCTGGTCCCAAGACCTTTTCATCGAAAAGTATCGAGAAGGTCTGAACCCCAAAATTTACGAGACTATTTTAAGGGGTGGGAGGCCTGGATCACTGGCAGCGTGGATGAGGGCAGACGTGGAAGAGCGATTCACCCTGATCAAGTTGGGGACCTCGGCGACAGCCCAAGCTAAAGCCACCCAAAAGATGAAAGGGAAGCCGAGTGTCCCGGAGATACGAGACAACCGCTTCAAGCAAGGGCTCTGCATGAGATGTGGGGAGAGTGGCCACTTCGCATCTGCTTGCCCTCGTGGCAGCGGGAAAGTTCCCAAGATTTCAACCCCCGTGAGCGGAAGCACCCCGAGCCGTGGCAAGACCTCGTTCAAACCCCGGGCACTACAGCTGGAAGGGGCAGCGAGCGAGCAAGGAGAGCTGGAGCTGACTGAAGCGCAGATGCCGGGAAACTCCCAACGACCTGCAGTAAATGGTGCAAAGCTGCAGATCCCTGTCTCCGACGCGCCATCTCCGCCTGCTGAAGAAGAATCCTGGGCCGAATGCATGGCACCCAACTCCTCCAATTCCTCCTCCACTGATGAAGGAGGGGGCACCTCACTTTGAAATCTCTGAAATTCTAGATTCTAAAATGCGTAGGGGCCGCTTGCTGTATTTAGTAAAGTGGGTAGACTTTGGCCCTGAACTAAATGAATGGTTTTTTTCTGAAAATGTTCATGCTCCCAAATTAGTTAAGGCTTTTCATAAACGTTTTCCTGATAAGCCGGGGTAGAATGTATTATGAAGAGGGCAGGGTGTTAGGATCCTATGATCCTAACAAGGTTTTCATTGTGCTTTCTGTAACTTGCTATCGCTGAGCTAAAAGTGTAACCATTGCTATCTCTTTCAAGCTGTCTCCTGTTTCACCCCCACCCGTTTATTGCTCTGAGTTATATTGCTTTTTGAGGGTCTGGTCAGTGTAACCATTTCATCCGGGAGAGTGGCGACCCCACATACTTGCACGTCACCAAAAGAACAAATGGCCTTTCCTCCCATGCATTCCCTCCTCCTTCATCTCCGGAGAGACAGGACTTTCTTATCGCTATGTGAAGACCTTGAAAGGCCGCGGCAACTACTTTGTTATGCATATGCCTAGCACATCTGGGACGCCCAGTTCAGAGGGGACAATTTTATAACTTTCACACTTCACCTTTCCTGTGGGAAGTAAAACGGCTAAGATCTTTTAACCGCGCTTTTCCCCTTTTTGTGATTGGTCGAATGTCGGGGTTTCAAACTGTACTGGAGGGTATATTAGCTCTGACTGTTTTGTATGTGGCATCTCTTAACAAACATTCGAGAACCTGTCATGCAGTATTAAGAAATAAAGAACTCTGTTTCATCAACAAAGGTCTGATCTTTTGCTGCTAAGTGCAGAAGCCTCACACTGAGGTGTTTCTGAAAGGATTTGTTCCTGAATGTGCAGGGGTAATTCCTTTATAGTCTTGTTTAGTTCATTTTTGTATTCCTATGTGGGGTCAGAGTCCAGTTGTTTGTAAAAAGCAGTATTTGAGAGTTGTCTCTGAGCCTCCTGGATGTAGTCGGATCTATTCATGATGACAAAACCAAACAAATGGTAACCATATAAACTAAACTTGTTATTCCTGTTCGGTCCTTGAACCTGTTAAACATCTTCATTATGCTGTATGCTAATTGACTGCCCACCCTCTACCTATATGTATGTAGTAATTTCCATTTCAGTGTGCCTGAGGAAGTGTGCGTGCACACGAAAGCTCACACCTTGAATAAAACCTTGTTGGTCTTAAAGGAGCCACTGGACTCAAACTTTGCTCTGCTGCTTCAGACCAACATGGCTGCCCTGCCTGAATTAATCGGGGTGGGATTGGATAGTTTCCCTCAAAGTAAAGGCTGAAAGTCTGAGGTGTTTTTTTTTTGTTTAGAAAAAAAGATGGCCAAGGTTTGGACACCATAAAAGCTTTCAAAATTATGAATGGTGGGAATAGAGCCCCGCCCCAAAGAGCTGCACTGGGCGTGTCATGCGGGGGATGCTCTAGCGTTTGGCTAAGAACTCTATGATGACCATAGAGTTTTTAGCCAAATGCTAGACTGTCCCCAGTATAATAAGCCCAGTGCGATAATGTCACTTCTGGGTGATGTCATTGCGGTGTGCGTGCTTTGTGTGTGTGCCAGAAGGCCCCATGGCCAAGGCCTGGGCCCCCCCCTCCCCTGCTGGTAGACAGGTAAGACCTGGCAACCCTATTTAAGGCATTCACCACCACAAGATGTGGTAGTCATTAAGTTACAAGGAACTTGAATTATTCATGGAATATTAGATCTATCAGCTGTGGCATTCAGATTGAACCTCCATGTTTAGAGGGAGTACAGCTTTAATCAGTATTAATAATGGATTAATCAGCAGCTTCATGGCCTGTTTATGAGCTCCCACAGTTATCTTGATAGCTGCACTTGGGAACTAGATGATAACCTAGAATGACCTTGATATGATCCAGTCAGGTGACTCATGTTCTTGCAAAGGTGACCATGGCAGAAGGGGGGGGTGGAGGAGAGGGGGAGCCTCTGGATGTATACGGACTGAGTCTGATGGGCAGGAGAGGGAGCAGAAGAGGAGATATTTGGGAGTGACTTGGAGATCTTTAAATAGGAGGATCCGACACTTGAAATCCACAAAGAGAGTGTATAAAGCTAGAGCCTATAAAAAGAAGTGGTGCTGGTTTACATTAATGGGCTCCACCTTTGCTCTCACTCTTAACATTCACCCACTCCTATCCCCAGGCCTTTTTTTTTAGAAAAAGCCCAGCAGAAACTCATTAGCATAACAGGCCATACACAACAGCAGAAACTCATTAGCATATTAGGCCACACCCCTGACAGCGCAGCTCCCTCCCAGGATCCACTTCCCCAGGCTTGCAGGGTGCATGGGGAACCCGAGGGAAGGAAGGCAGTTTCTAGATCGGCTTCCCCAGGCACACTGCAGCTGCAGGGCTCCTGGGGAACCTAAGGAGGGTGGCAGTTTAAATTACCTTTCCTCCCTGGATCGGCTTGGCTTCCCCAGGTGCCCCGTGGATTGCAAGGCACCTGGGGAATCCGAGGGGGGGGGCTGTGGGTGTGGCCAACTCAGAAGCCAGCCGGAACTCCGTTCCTGCCCCAAAATAGCCCTGCCTATCCCGACCCAGTGCAGGGCTTTCGAGAGACCAGCGCAAGATGAGAGCGGATCTCCTGCTTAGCTGCATTATGTCTGTGGCCCCCCAGCCACTACCTGCAGTGCCATCTTAACTCTTGGCTCCTGTGCAGTTTTACTGACACTCCTAAATCCTGACCTGCTAGAGCCATTTTAAGTTGGAGGTTAATTGATTTGAGACCACCTCTCTCCTTTGTCCTTTATTTACTACCTAAAATCTCATTAAAAAGAAACACAATGGAAACGGAAAGTAAAAAACTCAAGGGGCAAAGTAACAGCAACAAGCATTATGAAGCCAGTGGATTAAAAAGAACACAGAAAACAATTCTCTTAATTCTTATGCTGCAGGACAGCTCTACAAAGCTTCTAGCTAGGAGGGGAGCCCACCCTAGGGTGAGTCACTGCTGCAGTGATATTAACCACCTGAGTTTGCAGAGGGCTTAAGACAATGGCCGCTTAGAACTTAGCCCACAAACTCCCATTAAATCTCCAGATGCCCTTCCTGGATCTCAGCATGCATGAATGCCCCAAAGTAAATGTTTGCCAGAAGCGACTCTTCATGCGTCTCTCAGGTGCATGAGTCACTTGACTTACATACATGTGGAAAGGTACTCATATACCTTGGATGTACCTAACAAAACATGCTGCTTGTTAGGAGACAGGCGTGCTCTCCACAGAGGCAGAGGTCCTCTCTGCTTCCTAGATTGGCGGATTGGCTGAGTTCTGCTGTTTCCTCCATGGCAGCCGAGAGAGCTCGAAATCCCAATTATTATACAAAACATTTCTTATACTGAGTGGAAGGGCATCCCATGCTCATGCAGTTACTCTTATGTTTGACCTGTTGTACAAAGGAGTGGGTGTGTGGCTCAGCAGGAGGGCATCTGCTTGGCATGCAGAAGGTCTTGGGTACAGTCCCCTGGTATGTCCAGTTAAAGCAGGGTCAGGGAGTCGGTGATGTGAAAGGCCTCAGCCTGAGATACTGGAGAGCTGCTGTCAGTCAGAGAAGACTTTACTGACCTTGATAGACAAAGTTTGTGTGTTTCATGTATCTCTGCTTCCAATAAGAATCCTCCAGTGTGACTTCTAACCAGGTTCTGAGTTAGAAATAGCCCATCTCTGGGCATATAAGATTCTTTTTGCTGCAGGCCACCAAAAGGCTGAAACAGGAAACATTAAGCATGGTCTGCTTGGATGAACATCCCTACTCCTTCCCCTGCCACCTGCTTGGGAGTGTGGAATTAATGATGACACGGCAGACTGCCTATTGAGACAAAGAAGCCTTGAAGTCAGGATTCCTGAGTTTCCTGAAGAAAAAATGAGATCTGGGGAGTAGTGAAGTAGGGAGGGCAGTGCTCTTGGGTGTCAAGCCCCTGCTTAGCCACTGGCTAATTGTATGACTTAATTATGACCTGTCTTCTTAAGGTCTGGCTTTGATTCTGTCCCATGAGAGCCCCATGAGGCTTTTCTCCAGCGAGAGAACCGTTGTTTCTTGTGCAAGGGGCTGTGAAATGGTTGAGTGCTAATGCCCAGCCCCGGAGGGTTCTTTATCTAGCCACGGAAATAATTAATCCAAGACACAGATCCAGAGAGTGATCTAGCTGAGCCAATATATTTCTTTTACCCAGATCCAGTCCTGGGATGGTTTCTAGCAGTTAGTAAATACTAATCCATTGTAGACTAATCAGCATTTACATTAAATCCTCATTTAGGTAACTGCTATCACCCAGCCACACTTTTACTATAAGCTAAGTAAGGATACCCAACTAACATCATATCTGCAACTGACCTGGATGGCCCAGGCTAGCCTGATCTCTTCAGGTCTTGGAAACTAAGCAGGGTCAACCTTGGAGCCAGTTTGGTGTAGTGGTTAAGTGTGTGGACTCTTAATCTGGGAGAACCGGGTTTGATTCCCCACTCCTCCACTTGCACCTGGCTGGATGACCTTGGGCAAGCCATAGCTCTGTCATAGCTGTTCCCTCAAGGACAGCTTGGGAAAGAGCTCTCTCAGCCCCACCTACCTCACAGGGTGTCTGTTGTGGGGAGGGGAAGGGAAAAGGAGATTGTAAGCCGCTCTGAGACTCCCTTGGGGAGTGGAGGGTGGGGTATAAATCCAATCTCTTCTTCTTCTTCTTCTTCTTGCTTAATATTTGGATGGGGAGACCTCCAAAGAATTCCAAGATTACTATTCAGAGTCAGGCAAAGGCAAACCACCTCTGAAGGTCTGTTGCTTTGGAACCCTGCGGGGGTCGCCATCCGTGGGCTGCCGCTTGATGGCCCTTTCTACCACTGTCCCTTTCCTTACTTCGCATGTGGCTGTCCAGTTGCAACATCCACCTTCCTAGAGTCTTAGAGAACCAAGTAATTTGAAGCCCATGTGTGGTCCGACCAGAACTTTTGAATTAATGAGAACTAAACTGATGAATAGTAGTGGTTAGACTGAGTGTCTGACTAGTACCTCGGTGACGAAGCTTTGAACCCCCACTGTGCCACAGAAACTTGCTGGTTGACCTTGGGCCTGTCACACATTCTCAGCCTAATCTACCTCACAACAACCTTGTGAGGATAAAATAGAGGACAGGAGAATGTTGTAAGCCACTTTGGGTCTCCATTGGGGAAGAAAGTGGGGTATAAACAATGTAAATAAACAGAAAATGTTTATTTTTGGAAAAGAGAAGATAGCATAAAATCAGACGTGTTCAAGGGTAAGAACCCTAGCAAGCTCATTTAGCTCCAATATCCAGCACAATCCTATGCATGAAGGTTCACTTTCTCTGGGATTTATTTCCAGGTAAGTGTGTAGATGGGTAGCAGCCTTAACTAGAGGTAGAACTTCAATCAGAGTATGAAAATGTCCTAAAAGTTTTAATTCATTTTCAGGGAGGAATCTTTTCTCTCTCAGGTGGGGAACAAAAAAACATTTTTGTGTCACAGAATCTGTCTCTCAAGCTACCATTTTCAGCAAGGCCAGAACAAATCTATAGGAGAAATATTTCCAACTGGGCTGTGGATTTTCTGTTTTGCCTTCATTGCAGTGCGCAGGGTACATAAGAACATGAGAAGCCAATGTTGGATCAGGTCAGTGGCTCATCCAGTCCAACACTCTGTGTCAGTGGCCAAAAACACCAGGTGCCCTCAGGAGGTCCAGCAGTGGGGCCAGGACACTAGAAGCCCTCCCACTGTTGACCCTTCCCCCAAAGCACCAAGAATACAGTGGCTGCGATCACACACACTAAATAATCCACTTTCAATCCACTTTCAAATTGGATTTTGCCAGTTCACACAGTAAAATCCAGTTGTAAAGTGCACTGAAAGTGGGTTGAAAGTGGATTATTTTGTGTGTGTGACTGCAGCCAGTGCATCACTTGCCCCAGACTGAAAGTTCCTATCTATACCTTGTGGCTAACAGCCACTGATGGACCTCTGCTCCATATGATTATCTAATTCCCTCTTGAAGCCGTCCATGCTTGTAGCCGCCACCACCTCCTGTGGCAGTGAATTCCACGTGTTAATCTCTTTGGGTGAAGAAGTCCTTCCTTTTATCTGTTCTAACCTGACTGCTCAGCAATTTCATCGAGTACCCCCAAGTTCTTGTAGTGAAGCAATGCAGTGCCCCACTGTTCTCATTCTAACCTTGCTTGTTCTGGACTTACATTTTCTTACCCTGCAAAGCCATAGTTAAGGCTGATGTTTGAACAGATAGTGTTTCTTGAAAACATATTCAGATTACATATTAAAATGCTTAGAACAAAGCAGAGCGTGTTTTTGAACTACTACAGCAGTTGAAAAACCAAGAGCAGTTTTTGAATGGGAATGAAGTAGGAGTGAGTCTTGCAGGAGTGGAGAAAAGTATGGGGCAGATGAAAGACACCTAGATGCAGGTGATGTGAGTGGGAGGACCTGTGTGTAGCATTGTAGCCGAGCTCTTAAGGAGAATGTTGGTTGTGAGCAGGGGTCATTTGGGGCTGGAGCGAGGTGGAGCAGCGCTCCACCAGCCCAGGAGTGAGCTCTAGGGCAGCCGCGGGCCGAATCAGATTCTCTGATCTGATTTGGCCCACTGCCAAATTGCCGCCGAAATTTCGTGGCAGCTTTAAAAGCAGCTGGAGGGGAGGGGGTTTGAGGGAGAGGCTCCAAACTTACAGGGTAGCTTCTGGAGCCTCTCCCCCAAATACCCACCAAGTGGGTAATGTTTTCCCCCCACCATAGAGAACAATGGAGGGAATGGGCAACCTGTTTGGGGGCCCGTAGAATTGGACCCCATGGTCCAATCTTCTTGAAACATGGTAGGTATTTGGGGGAGAGGCCCCAGCAACTACCCTGCAAGTTTGGAACCTCTCCCTCAAACCCCCTCTCCTCCAGCCCCTCATATACCCTGTGAGTTTTTGCCATTGACTTCAATGGCCCATAGGGTAAAATGGGGCTTTAACTGACATTAGCCCGCCGAATGACTCCCCAATCCACTTGAATTGCCGAAACTGCCACGTGGAGGTCATTTGGCAGCTGGAACAGATGCGGCCTGATTTGGCCCAATCTGAATCAGGCCAAAAAATTTTTATTTGCACACCCCTAGTAAGCACAAATGGCAGTGGTAGCAAGCCCCTCCCCCAGCTCCCAGCGGGCCTGTGGAGGAAGCGAAGTGAGAAGAGGTTTAAAGTTTAAACCCCTTCTGTTTAGAGTCGTTTGGCGGCACAATCTTTCCATCGTATTCTATGGGGCCCTTCTTGCTTCAGTCCCCTCCCCACGGCAGGCCAGCTGGGGAAGGAAAGGGAAGGCTTTTGAAGATGCCCCCCCCTTTGCGCTTCCCTTTCTGACACACTTCTGGTGATGTCGGGGGCATGGCATATGCTAATGGGTATGCTCAGGGGTCCTTTTGTAAAAAAAGAGGTGCAAGAGCTTATTAGCATAACTTATTTGCATATGCTACACCCCCTGACGTCACCGGAAGTGTCATAAGGCCACACATCCCTGACGTCAGGTGTGTCAGAAGGCAAGAAGGAAGGGATGGGGAAGGAAGGAAAGGAACAGGAAGGAAGGTAGGTAGGTGGGGGAGAGAGAGAGAAGAAAGAAAAAGGAAGGAAGAAAGGAAGGAAGGAGGGAGGAATAAAGAAGGGGGGAAGGAAGAAAGAAAGAAAGGAACAGTAAGGTAGGTAGGAAGGTGGGGGGGAGAGAGAGAAGGAAGGAAGGAAGGGGGGAGAGAGGGAGGAAGGAAGGAAGGAAGGGAGAGGGGAAGGACGGGGAAAGGAAGGAACAGGAAGGTAGGTAGGTGGGGGAGAGAGAGAGAAGAAAGGAAGGAAGGAAGGGAGAGGGGAAGGAACAGGAAGGTAGGTAGGTAGGTGGGGAGAGAGAGAGAGAAGGAAGGAAGGAAGGAAGGAAGGGAAAGGGGAAGGAAGGGGGAAAGGAAGGAACAGTAAGGTAGGTAGGAAGGTGGGGGGGAGAGAGAGAAGGAAGGAAGGAAGGAAGGGAGAGGGGAAGGAACAGGTAGGTAGGTAGGTAGGTAGGTGGGGAGAGAGAGAGAAGAAAGGAAGGAAGGAAGGAAGGGGGAAAGGAAGGAAGAGGAAGGTAAGTAGGTAGGTGGGGGGAGAGAAAGAGAGAAGGAAGGGAGGAAGGGAGGGAGTATTGACGGGGGGAGGAAAGGGGCTTCCCGGGGCCGCGGCACTCTGCTGCAGCCCCGGGAGCAGTGGGAGGGGGGAGGGACAGGCCTTTTCTTCCTGGGGCCGGCATAGCGCCGCCGGCCCCGGGAGTATTGATGGGGGGGAGGAAAGGGGCTTCCCGGGGCCCGCCCCGGGAACAGTGGGAGGGGGGAGGGAAGGGCTTCTCCTTCCCGGGGCCGGCGGCGCTCCGCCGGCCCCGAGAGCATTGACGTGGGGGGGAGGCCGGGGGGGCGGGGCTTTGTTAAGTGCCCTTCCCCCCGCCTCCTCTCTCCCAGAGCGGCGCTCCAATGCACCCCGGCCCCAACGGAGCCCTGGGTATGCTAATGAGCCCCTGCACTTCTTTTTCTACGAAATGACCCCTGGTTGTGAGTACAGTTCTAATATAAACTCTTCAGGCATGAATATGAGCTGTTAACAGTCTTCTTCAGTAGTTTCCAAGTACCAATCAGTGCTAATGTTTGAACTCGCTTGACTGGACTCACTTGAATTAGTTATCTGATTCACACAATGCTAAAGCTATCCCACTATATAAACTCTCTCTCTCTCTCTCTCTCTCTCTCTCTCTCTCTCTCTCTCTCTCTCTCTCAATTTTGGTTGTTGATAACAGCTGTTCAAACTTGTCCTTGTTTATATTGCTGGACACCTGATAAAATAGAACAGAAGTCCAGTGGCACTTTAAAGACTAATAAAGATTCCAGGACATTTCAAAAATAATTTGGAGTAAACGTTAGTCTTTAAGGTGCCATTGGACTCCTGTTTTATTCTGCTGCTGCTGACTAAGGTGGCTACCTATCAGACATCCCACAAAATAGCTTTCCTATACCACACCCAATGCATTTTGGCTCATAGAGAAGGCCATAGTTTCACTCCTATTTGCTTTGGGCCTGGCCTAGCCTGGCCTGGCCAGTACCAGATGTATGTATTATCTCTTTGTAACTCACATCCATTCAAAAGTTCCCAATGTGCAATGCTGCCAGCATTGAAATGCTGCACTTTACACTTATTCCTGACCAGATTAATACATCCATTTATGAGTTGGCAAGACATCTCTGGAACTTGGCCACTCATCCTGCTTTCTGGGATTACATCTTTTCAACTCATCTGTCCTTTCATTACTTTTTGTGTGTGTGTGCCTTGTACACATAGACTGTTTCTGAGCTACCATAATGAAGCTGTTATTTGTTCTACAATTGGAGTTAGAACATTTTGATAGCTATATTGCACAATGTATTGCCAAACCACGTGTATAAAGTCTGGCATATATTGTGCAATATTACACAGCTATCAAAATGAGATGTGAACATGACCAAACAGCACACTTGTATTTTAGTTATTGGCAACTGCCTGGGTGAGCCCATTAAAGCCCAAGCAGTATGAGCTGATGACACAACTGTTTATACAACATTTTGACAACTTTAAGTCCTTCACCCTGTTTTTATGCCTGGACAGTTCTTCCCTGAGAGAACGAAAACTGAAGAAGGAGAAGGATTGTGAGCTCCCTTTTGTGGAGGGACTAGGACTAAGGCCCGTTGTGGAGATAAATACAACGGGCTCTAGAAAGAGGCTCTGGGAGAGTGCCCCGGCCTTGGGCACTCAGCGTCAATTTGCTGTGGCGACCTCAGCAGGGTATAAGGACACAGAGGCCACCATTTTCTCCAGGGGAACTGATCTCTGCTACCTGAAGAGCAGTTGTAATTTTGAGTGATCGTCAGCCCTCACCTGGAGATTGGCAACAATTGTTACCCAGGAGGAAATGGCTGGTTTGGAGGGTGGAGTCTATGGTATTGTACTTGTCTGAGGTCCAACCCCTCCTCAAACCCCACCCTCTCTAGGCTCCACCCTTCAAATCCCCTGAAATTTCCCAGCCTGGAGTTGGCAACCTCATGTCCTTCCCAGCTAACCATCAGCCTACCATTATCTGCCCATCTGACTGCAGCTGACTTCTGCCCTCTCTCCTGGAGATCAGTTGTAGTTCTGAGTGATCTCCACCTCTCACCTGAAGATTGGCAACAATGGTTCCTCAGGAGAAAATGGCTGGTTTAGAGGGTGGCGTCTATGGCACTGTACCTGTCTGAGGTCCCACCCCTCCTCAAACCTCACCCTCTCCAGGTTCCATCCCTCAAATCTCCAGGAATTTCCCACCTGGAGTTGGCAACCCTATCTACTTCCCAGCAAATCAACCTACCTTTATTTCTCCCTCACTGTTCAGCTTTCCATCTCCCCCCCCCCCGCAGCCGCTATCATGCTCTGAAGCCCTGACTGCCATGTCACATTGGCTGTCATGGGGGGGGGGGCATCTCAGCAGGGTATAAGGACACAGAGTCCACCATTTTCTCCAGGGGAACTGATCTCTGCCATCTGGAGAGCACTTGTAATTCTGAGTGATCTCTAGCCCTCACAATGGTTTCCTTGGCTGGGAGGGTGGGATAGAAATTTAAATAAATAAATTTCCCAGGAGGAAAAGTAGTCTTTCTTTGCAATGGGGACCAAAGCAGCTTACATCATTCTCCTCTCCCGCTTTTGACTTGCACAACAATCCTGTGAGGTAGGTTAGGCTGAAAGTCTGTGACTGGCCCAAAATCACCCACTCAGCTTCTACAGCAAGAACCTGGATCTAGCAGATACTGCTCTGAAGCACTGATTCCTATGCTTAGGGTAGCCAACCTCCAGGTGGAGCCTGAAGATTGCCAGGTATCACACCTGAACTCCTGACAACAGATCCCTCCCCCCGGAGGAAATAACTGCTTTGGAAGGTGGACTTTATGGCATTCTGTTCAGCTGAGGCCTCTCCCCTTCCTAAACCCTGGCTTCCATAGACTCTACCAGAAAATCTCCAGGAATCTCCCTACCTGGAGCTGGCAACCCTAGTCAGGACTGGCCTCATTGAGTTCCTCACAAAGGCCTGTGAAGGGTTTTCTTCCTTTGTCTGAACCAAGCTTGGTTGCCTACTGTGGCGAAACAGTCTCCAGTTTCAACTGTTCTCCTCCCACCCTCGTCCTGTGGGCGTATCTCACTCCTTAAGTTCACTGCCACCAGTCACTGAATTGTCACTGCCTTTTTAGAGGGACAGTGAGACCCCTGTGGCCAAATCTCCCTATTTGGAGATGGAATCCCCAATCTTTGGAGGATCCCTGGAAAGTTGGCAACCCAAGGGTCCCTTTCCTTGCTTCCCTGGGCTACCCCCTCCCTTTGGTATTGTGCAGAGCAGGGGAGACTATGGAGTCAGAGCACAACACAGATTATTGGCCCAAATAGAAGAATTTATTTTACTATTTACACAATTATGGAGCACACACTCTAAATGAATAAGGCACAACTGTAGAGTAAGCATGCACTATGAACCAACAGGGCATAAATCAACAGGGGTTAAACACAATCCCCCCTGGATGGGCTGGAGTCTATATCGATGGGACGGCCCCTCTTTTCCCGCATGTTTTGGCCTTGGGGCAGCTGGGAACTGTAGTCCAGCAGATGAGGAAGCCCCATTCAACCCAGTGAGTGATACCTCTGCAGGCCCCTCTCTGGAACTACAGCTCAAACAACCACAGACAGCAGCCATCTTATAAACACAGGTAACTGCCATTTCATAACACCTACCAAGAGCCACTGAAGTAACAGTTAGTCCCACACAGGAGGGAAGCAGGAGAAGCATCTTCGTCAAGAGAGAAAGCTGTCTGCTAGTAATTCTGACAGGGCACAGTGGCTGAAGGAGTGGGTGGGGAAGAGGAGCAGACCCAGCCCCCAGCCAATGGCACGTGAGTACTTAGAGCCAGTGGATAGGGACAGGTTCTGATTGACAGGTCAGGGGGCCAAAGGCTATGGAATGCTCCCTCTAAGCTGTGGAGTCTTGTGAGTAAAAATTCTACTTTGTGAGCTACTGGCACTGAAGTTGTGAGCGATCAATTTGGCTGCTGCATAAATTAGTTTGCTCTGGAGCCATCCCTCCTGTGCTAAGACAAAAATGTGTGAGTCAGAGGCTAAAAAACTGAGCTAGCTCACACTAACTCAGCTTAGAGGGAACACTGATGGTGGTGTGTGGAATGTTGAGGAAAGAGTCACATGAAAACTCAATCATATAATAAGGAGAGATGATACTCAATACTGTGCTCATTATTCAGGAGAACATTCCTTACAGGAGTAGGGCCCATTCTTCCTCTTCCCACCATGCCTTTGTTCTCTACACAGAGAAATCTGTAAGAACCAGAGCCAAAAAATACCCTGTGGCATATCAAGAGATGAGTTCAGTTGTTGTCATCTTTAGCAGCCCCTCCCCCTGCAGCAACTCAGTATATTTAGTTTCTTAAGCAGAATAATGTTCTTTTCAATAAGCAGTGATTTCCTCCAGGCTGAGTACCGCTGAGTCGCGTGTGGTCCCACCTCTGCAGGAAGGCCTCCTCCTGTCATCCCTCTCCTTGTTCTCCCTTACCTCTTTGCCCTGTGCTGCCTGGGAGATGAGGCCGACTGACGACTTCCTCTCTAGCCTCTGGCTAAGAGAGCTTAAATAGCTCCTGATATCCCCTGCAGTTCCCACCTCCTCCCTTCTTGTCCCACAGGTCTGCTCATCCATGGACCAGGCTGAAGATGGTTCCCAGTTCCTTATTTGTTTCTTACTAGGCGTAAGGCCCATTGTGGGAAAAAAGACAATGGGCTCGAGAAAGAGGCTCCAGGTGGGTGTCCCGGCTGTGGTTGGAGGGGCGGGAGAGGGAAAGGGGAAAATAGAGGGAAGCAAGCTGTGTTTATTTCCTTCTGCTTAGCTATGAGGCAGGGCTGCCTCAAGTCATTTTGCTGCCCCAAGTGGCAGTATGGGAGGACAGCCCCATGGTAACAGGTATGGTTCCCTCCACCCCGACTTATGTTGACTTGGGGCTATGCACTGGCAGCTATGGTAGAAAAGCACCTCCTCCCGTGCCATGTCTTCTGGGTTCCATGGGTCTGGAAAGCAGTTCCATAGCCAGTTACAGGGTTGCCAACTCTGGGTTGGGAAATACCTGTAGATTTGAGGTTTAGAGCCTGGGGAGGGCGGTGTTTGGGGTGCAGAGGGACTTCAGCTGGGTATAATGCCATAGAGTCCCCTGCCCAAAGCAGCCATTGTCTCCAGGAGAACTGACCTTGGTCATCTGGAGATCAATTGTAATAGGTGGGAGATTTTCTGTAGGGGAAATGATGTGCTGTGGCTGGGGAACACGGTGATTTCTGGGAGATCTCCAGGCCCCATAGGGAGATTGGTAACTCCAGTCAGGCCCGTAGCTAACATGGGGCCCACAGGGCCCAGCCCCCTAGCATTTCTTCTAGGTCCCTCCCTTCCAGGCTAGCACCAAAGTACCTCAACTTGCTGCCTGTGCCATGTTGCCTCCGACCTGGCTGCCAGACAACTGAGCACCTTGGCTGCTTCCCCACTGGCCTCACTCCACTCCCAGCCAGCAACATCCAGAACAGTGGTGGCAGAGGTGGTGGCAGTTCCAGCAGCAGAAGGTGCCTGGCTTGCTCGGTGGTGTGGTGGTTGGGCAGGTGGGCTTGCTGGGCTAGCCTGAGTGAGTGGGCTGGGGAGAGTGTCCTGCTGCCTCTTCCCACTCCCACCGTCTTTTTCTCCCCCCTTCCCTGCCAATTCCCCTCCTGGATTCTGCTGCTGCCCGCTGCCTGCATCTCCCTGCAGTGCCCCAGGGGAGACAGGAAGCTGCGGCTGCTGAATGTTACCTCCCTCACTTACCCTGGAGTCTGGTGGAGGTGCAGGGCTGCCTTAGAAGAAGGCTGGCTTCTAAGGAGTTTCACTAATTAACTTCGATTTAATCATTGTGTGGGTATCCCTTGACCATTTAAGGCAGGGGTGTTAAACATGCAGCCCGGGGGCCAGATCAGACCCCCGGAGGGCTTCTATCAGGCCTGCACTGAAACTGGCCATCTCCTCCTTCCAGTTCTGTTGCTGCTGCTGCTGCTGCTGCATCATAGCTTGCTTTGTGAGACTCTCTCAATTGCTCAGCCATTTCACATTTTCTCTTGGGTCCTAGACTCAGAACTCTGAGCATGAGATTTCTGTGTCAATAAATCAAAAGTAAGTTTGCAGCTAACAGATACACACCTGAACAGCATACGCAAGATTGCAATAGCACAGACATTTTGATGCAGTAATTCAGAGTAAGAGGAGACAGTTTTCAGATACTGTTAAATAAACAAAATATTGCAAGAGTTCTAATGTTTTAAGCATGTTTTTATTTTAAGTAAAAAAAATGTGTTTGTGTCCTTTATAAAGTTTATATCTCTGCTACTTGGCATTACATTTTATGACACATGTGGTCCGGCCCAACAAGGTCTCATTTATGTCAGATCCAGCCCTCATAACAAATGAGTTCAACACCCCTGGTTTAAGGGAAGATTGGGATATGTATTTTACCTCAGGACTCATTCAATGACTCCCAACAGCAAACTGTTTAGAATGTTTGGCAGGCCTCATATGCCAATCAGGCCTCATATGCAAATGACCTCTGTGTTCCAACTGGCTATGGTGGGGGAGAGGAACAGCAAACTGTTTAGAATGTGGGAGGCGAGACTCAGGCAATGCAGCCAGTGGATAGGGACAGCTTGAGTGACACATCAGGCAGCCAACTGATTTGGGAGCGTGTGGAATTTTCAGGAGAGTCCATGCCCAAAACACAATTATATATAAGGAGAGATTTGTGAATTATTCATGAATTCAACCAAAAACACTGATGAGAATTTGAAAGCTCTAAACCCCAAAATAAGGTCTGGACCACCACACAGCATACACTCCCAGGTTCACAGGACTCTCCGCTTCAAGTGGATATATGCTGTTTCCTGGTCTAAAGCGTGGTTCTTGTGCCCCCAAGACTGCTCCAAAGTATGGTAGCCCTAAGACAATAATACAGGCTGACACTAGGGCTTGGCTGCACCCTGAAAGTGTCTTTGTACCACCCCAAGAGGCACATCCCTGCACACTGGAGACTGTCCCCTGCAAGAAGACATACAGTGATGCCAGGTCCAAACACTGGTTTTGGTGCCATGAGCTTCTATTTGGAGTGCGTCCCAGAGGCCTGTATTTCAAAGAAGATTTAAATAAGAAACTGAGATGAATCCATACCCTCTGCACCCAAAAATAAGGTTTGGATCACCAGACATGATAGACCCCTATGTTCAGCAGACTCTCCTATTTAAGAGGATATATGCTATTTCCTGGTCCAAAGCACGGTTCTTGTGCGAGCCATTCAAAATTGGGGTGCCCCCAGAACAGTCGCACAGGCAGACATGGGGCCAGGCTGCATGCCAAAACAATCTTTGGACCACCCCAAGCAACACACCCCCAGACTCCAGAGACTGTCCACTGCAAGACTACATACAGCGGTGCCCGGTCCAAGTACTGGTTTTGGTTCCAAAAGCTTTTATTCAGAGAACCATTAAGGGGCATTTATTTCACAGGAGGTTTGAATAAGGAACTGGTGCAACCTCATGCCCTTTTCACCCCAAAATAAGGTTTGGCCCGCCACATGTCACTCTCATTCAGCAGACTCTCCCCCATCTCTGGAGTGTGGGGATGTGTTGCTTGGGGTGGTCCAAATATTGTTTTGGCATGCAGCCTGGCCCCAGTGTCTGCCTGTGTGACTGTCCTGGGGCACCCCACTTTGGAGCGGCTGGCACAAGAACTGGGCTCTGGACCAGGATATGCCATCTGTCCCTTTGAAGGAGAGAGTCCCCCTGAATGTGATGGCGTGTGGCAGTCCAATACAAAGATACAATAAACAATTTTTAAAATATAAAAATTAAAAATCTGTCCCCATTAAAATCTATCTTCTGTCAAGCAGGGTAGGATGTGTGGATGGTGAAGACACAGCTGAAGCATACCAGCTGCCTTGTGGATCACAGTCACCCAAAGTCCGCCCAAAATAGAGCAGCCTGGCATGCCCTGTGGAACCTGGGGAGGCCCCGCAAGGCACGCACCTCTTAGGGCAGCTGGTTCTGCAGGATGGGGGCCACTACTGAGAAGAAGGTCCTCCCCCTTGGTTACACAAGCCGGATAGTTCGTGGACCAGGGACCTTCAATAAATGCCAAGATGAAGATAGGAGAAGATGTGGATGATTATGCCAGGAGAGCAGTCCCGAGGGTATGAGGGTCGCAGTCCATTTAGGGCTTTGAATGTAAGTACCAACGCTTTAAATTGGCACTGAAAACTAATTGAGAGCCAGGGCAGCTGCCGTAGGCTAGGTGTTATATGCAGTCTTCAAAGGTAGCCCTACGTAGAGCGCATTATAGTAGTCCAGTCTTGAGAAGGACCTAGCCAATTACTGCCCTGCATCTAATCTTCCATTTCTGGGGGACTCTCTCCTACGTAGAGCGCATTATAGTCCAGTCCAGTCTTGTTGCAGAAATTACTGTGGCAAGGTCCTCTCGAGACAGATAGGGAGCCAGTTGGCAGGCCTGGCATAGATGGTAAAACACTGTCACCAAGGACACATGTTTGCCCATGGTGAGCAAAGAATCCAACTCTACACCCAAATTCCTGACACGGTTGACCGTAGAAAGACAGGCCCCATCAAGGGTCTGGAGAAGTGGCCACCCCAGTGGTCTGGGTTTCCCCAGCCACATAATCTCTGTCTTGGATTAATTTAGCTTCAGCCATCTCTCACCTAGCCATTCTACCATTGCATTTAGGCAGGAGGCCAAGACTGGAATTTCAGCTACTGGTTGCTCCTTAAAAAAGAGGTAGAGCTGGGTGTCATCTGTATATTGATGGCACCCCACTCAAAACCTCCTGACAATCTCCACCAGAGGGTGAATATAGATGTTAAATAACACTGGGATCAACCCCTGTGGAACTCCACAGGCTCGGGCCCGCAGTGACAGCCTCTCCCCATCCATGATTACCCTCTGGGACCGACTCTGGAGGAATGAGGAGAACCACCTCAAGGCCGCACCTCTCACACCCAGGGAGGCTGGGCAGTAGAGCAGAACCAGTCTACTGTGTCAAAGGCAGCTGACAGGTCCAACTGGATCCGTAGTGCCATCCCACCTGCATCAAAGTGTAACCAGAGATGGGTCATCCAGAGCTGTCTCAGTCCTGAACCCTGGCTGGAAGCTGGATTGGAAAGGATCTAGGGCCAATGTCTCATCCAGGAATTCCTGGAGTTGTTCAGCCACTGCTTGCCCAATCACCTTTCCCAGAAAGGGAAGATTAGATGCAGGGCAGTAATTGGCTAGGTCCATCTCATCTAACGATGACTTTTTTTCAGAAGGAGTGTCGCCACTGTTTCCTTGAGGGAGCTAGGGAAAGAGCCCTGGGAGAGTGAGAGATTTATAATGTCTCCCAAGGCTCTTCTCACCACTTCCCTAGAGGCTTCACCAGCCAGGAAGGGCAGGGACCCAAGGAGCAGGTAGTGGGCTGCACAGCTGTTAGGACCTGTCACCATCCTCCTGGGAGAGTGGGTTGAAGGAGTCCAGTTGCACACACAGGGCCCCAAGGTTCCCACTGACTCCAAATCTGGCAGCCAAGACTTTATCTGAAAAGAACGCTGCAAATTGTGTCACAGCTAATAGCTACTTTTGGAGCCACCGAAGGGGTGGTCAGCTGCCTAATAACTCTAAACAGTTCAGCTGGATGCAGTGTGGCAGATGCAGTGAAGGCAGAGAAGTGAGAGCACTTTGCTGCCTTCACTGGCGCTTCAGAAGCCTTCATGTGGGTTTTATGAAGTGCGCTCCTTGCTTCGTCACAAGTTCATTGCCAGCACCGCTCCGGCCTTCTGAGCTTCCTGTTTACCATCCTTAGTTCATCCGTGTTCCAGGGAGCCAAGGTAGTATGGGGGCAGAGAGGGCCCAAGGGTGGTGGTGGTGGTGGTTTACTCGGTCAGTGGCCTCCTGAAGGCTCAGATTCCAGGCATCAGTGAGTTCAAGATAGCTGCTGACAGAGCCAGAGAAATCCTGCAGAGCATTCTGGAATCCAGTGAGATCCATGAGTGTCTGTGGGTGAGCATAAATAAGCTCACTGCCCCTGTAGAGGAAGGAGGCAAATCTCACAAGGTGGTGATAAATCCATGGCACTGGTTTGCAAAGCACCACTAAATCCAGATCAATTCCTGCACAAAAGATCAGATCCCGCGTGTGGCCTGCCCTGTGCGTGGGGGCCAGTACAACCTGGGAGAGTCCGAATGATGCCATGGCAGTCATAAAGGCTAAGGAGGCACCAGCCAAGGCAATGTCAGTGTGGACATTGAAGTCCCCCAAGACTACCTGTTTGGGGACATGCAAGGCACACACCCCCAGCCTCAGCAGGGAGTCAGCTGGTAGGTTAGGTGGATGGTAAACTAGCAAGACTCCCGCCCACCCCATGCCAGGCCTACCCATTCAGTGCCAGCAATATTTGGTGCAGGAAGCCATTTCATACCATTTGAAAGCCACAGCCCACATGATTTAGCCGAGTGTTGCACATGCATCTGGAAGACCCACGTTCAAATCCCCACTCATCCATGAAAGCTTGCTGGGTGACCTTGGGACAGACGCTGTTTCTCAACCTAACCTGCCTCAGAGGTTGTCACTGTGAGGATGAAAAGGAGAAGGGGAGAATGTTGTAAGCTACTTTGGTCCCCAGTAGGTCTTCATGGAGCGTACATCATGATTCCAGGAGGAATCAGCAACCTGCATGTGGGCGGCAAAGGGACTCTCCGGAGAGAGAATAATTCATGCTGACAGAGCAGAATGATACATCATCATGCTTCTGGTCAAAGATGGTAAATGGGGGTCAAAGGCCCCATGTGGAAGTGCAAGCTCAAATGTAATGGAGTCATTTCATGCAAGACATTAAAAGAAAAGAAAAGAACCTCTCGGTAGGAAAACAAAATGTGTACACTTTCAGGTGTGAGTCACACCCCCGGATTTCAATGTAGCTGCGATTACTTATTTTCGGAAACGGCACAGGCTTCCAAATATGCTCTGATTTGTTTTGATTGTTGTTTGGATGGAAGATAATGTTATTCTCATTATGGCTGTTTCTTTGTTTTAATATGGTTTTTGTCTTGGTCTGTTGTACTTTTAAAAGCTTGAGTTAGTGTAGGTTGCTTCGTATTGATTTGGAGAGGCGGGATATCAATTGTTAAGTAAATAATAGTGAGAAAATAGGCAGTTTCCTGATTTCTCATGACTGGGTACATGTTTTTCCTTTCACTAATGTTATCGCTGTGTAGGAGAAAAAGGCACCCATGATGTGGGCCTTAGTATCAAAGGAACGGTGACAATTTCTGATGAGCCCAGGCTAGCCCGATCTCGTCAGATCCCAGAAGCTAAGCAGGGTCAAACCTGGTCAGTATTTGGAAGGGAGGCTACCAAAGAATATCAGGGTCATGACAATGCAGGCAAGGGCAAACCACCTCTGAATTTCTCTTGCCTTGAAAACCCCGTGGGGTTGAGAGAAGTCAGCTGCGAGTTGACGGCAAAAGACCCCCGAAGTTAGTTTGCAGGAGCAAAATAACACAGGACTCAAGTGGTCCCCCCCCCTTTTTTTGCTGTCCAGTGGCAGTAGACTTCTGGCCACCCTGTATGGCTTTCAGGGCAAGAGACACTCAGAGGTGGTTTTATCCACTGCCTGCCTCTATGTAGCAACCATGGTTTTCCTGGGCAGTTTCCCATCCAAATACAAACCAGGGCTGACCCTACTTTGCTTCTGAAGTATGATCAGGCTAGTGAGGTACTCTAGAAACTAACAAAATGTATTCCGGTTTATGCAATGCTCACACTAAAATAAATTCCCTTAGTCTTTAAGCTGAGACTGGACTCCTGTTTTGTTTTACAGCTATTTCTGCTTTCATACAGCCACATTCCTGGAACCCTCGTGTTTGAGTGTTGTGCCAGGATGGTAACAACCGGGGAAGAGGGGCATTTTTCCTCCTGGGATCATCCTGCTGCCCTAGACATTACTTGGTTTTCTTTGAGATTACCAAGGAGAGACTGAGCATGGGCTGTCAGACTGAAGAGGATTTCCAAGAATGGGTATGATTTTGATGTGGAGAATCTTAGGACAGTTGTAGAGCGTGAGATCCTGGCTTTTTATCTCTGGCATACTCTGGATAAGGGGCCTTCATGGGAATGACTGATCTCTCAAAAGAACACTTAAATTCCTAATACTGAAATTAGACTTGTACCAAAATATCAAATTCAGACAGGAAATAAATTAAGCTAGGATCTGCTATGTGAAGTCCTTTTATTTTTCTCTTTCACCAATATGTTCTTTCAGATTTGGTTTGTATTTAATCAGACTCTTAAGCTATCACTGTGAGCCTTAAATCCTCAGTATGAATGTCAGAAAAAGTTTGGATGGATAATAACATAAGCCATTGCTGGATCAGCCTACACAACGCCCCCGGGCCTGAGTTACGCTCCGTGCACAACTTCATGTGGGCCCTCCAACACCACTACGAGGACCCCTTGGGAGAAGAAAAGGCTCGGAACCAGTTGCGGAGGCTGACCCAGGGGCGGTCCTCGGTGAGGGAGTACACCGACAAGTTCCGGCGCATAGCGGCCAAGATTCGCGGCTGGACCCAAGACCTGTTCATAGAAAAGTACCGGGAGGGTCTGAGTCCCGAGGTGTACGAGACGGTGCTACGAGGGGGGAGACCGGGCTCACTGGCCGCATGGATGAGAGCGGCCGCGGACGTGGAAGAACGCTTCACCCTCATCAAGATGGGAACTTCAGCGACTGCCCAAGCCAAAGCGGCTCAGAAGGTGAAACCCAAGCCGAACCTCCAAGAGATCCGGGACGCCCGTTTCAAGCAGGGGCTCTGCATGAGATGCAGGGAGAGTGGTCACTTCGCCTCGGCGTGCCCCCGTGGGGGGGAGAAAAGTCCCCCAAACCTCCATCCCGGTAGCCGGGAGCACTCCTAGTAAAGGGAAAACCTTGTTCAAGCCCCGGGCATTACAGCTGGAAGGGGCTGCGAGCGAACAAGGAGAGCTGGAGCTGACGGAAGCACAGATGTCGGGAAACTCCAACGGCCTGCAGTGAGCGGCGCAGAACTGCAGGTCCCCATCCATGACGCGCCATCCCCGGTGAGCATCCCTGGCCCCTTACTGTATATGGTAGTGACTGTGATAGCCCCCGGGACCGGGACCCATGTCCGTGTCCGAGCTTTAATTGACTCTGGGTGTGCCCGGGACTTGATTAGCCCTCTAGTAGTGGAGGGACTAGGACCTAAGGTCGCCCCGTTGGGGGAGCCGCTCACATTCACTCAAATGGACGGATCGGAAATGAAAGAGGCGTGTGTGGCAGAGACCGAGAGACTGATTGTGGGGACGGGGGATCACTGGGAGAAGAGAGCTTTCGTCATCACTCCGAATACCCAGTTCCCCATGGTACTGGGGAGTCCCTGGTTAAGCTCCCATGACCCCTATATCAAATGGAGTGAAGGGAAAATCTCCTGGATGGATGAGAAGTGTCAAGACCATAAGTGGGACGTGGGGTGGGGAGCGGGGGCCCCGGCACCTCTCCGAGCGGCGGCGCTCACTCTGGTGCCCGCTGCAGTTCCCCGGGAATATCGGGACTTAATGGGAGTGTTCAGTGAAACCGAGGCCGATGAACTACCCCCCCACAGACTGTCAGATTGTGCCATAGAGCTGATCCCGGGAGAGAAGCTACCAAAGGGAAAGCTTTATTCCATGAGTCCTCCGGAGCGGGAGGAGCTAAGGAAATTCCTAGACAAGAATTTGGAGCGAGGGTTCATCCGCCCCGCTAAGTTCCCGTTCGCGGCCCCTGTCCTATTCAGGAAGAAGAAAGACGGGGGGCTACGGCTGTGTACGGACTACAGAGGATTAAATGCAGTGTCAGCCTCCAATGCCTACCCCCTTCCCCTGATTAAGGACTTGTTAACGGAAGCGGCTAAAGGAAAGGTGTTTACTAAGTTGGATCTCCGAGACGCCTATTTTCGGGTGCGCATCAGGGAGGGGGACGAATTTAAGACTGCGTTTAACACACCATTGGGCCAGTTTGAGTACCTGGTGATGCCGTTCGGCTTAAGTGGCGAGCCCGGGGTCTTTATGAGTTTAATAAATGAAGTGTTGCACAAGCATTTATTCAAGGGGGTGTTATGTTCCTTAGATGATATCTTGATCTACTCTGCTGATAAGAAAGAACATGTGCAGTTGGTCAGGGAAGTGCTGTCAACCCTGTTAAAAAACCAGTTGTATGTAAAGTTGTCGAAATGCGAGTTCCACAGAGATACCGTAGATTTCCTAGGGTACCGCATTTCCCAGAAAGGACTAGAAATGGACCCTGCCAAAGTAGAGGCCGTGGTGCAGTGGGAAGCCCCCCGAATGAGAAAACAGCTTCAGAGTCTTTTAGGATTTTGTAACTTCTACCGCACCTTCATAAAAGACTTTGCCACAGTCACCCTCCCGCTAACTGAACTCCTAAAAACCAAGGGGAGGGGCCCAGAAGCAGGGAAGCCCGGGGAAAGAATAGCCTGGACTGAGGAGTGCCAAAGGGCATTTGATACTCTTAAGACCCTTTTCACCTCGGAGCCCATCCTGGCTCACCCCGATGAAACCAAAGAGTTTGTGGTGCACGTAGACGCGTCGCATGTGGCCATGGGGGGGGCCATCCTACAGCAGGGGTCGGATGGGAAACTGCACCCTCTTGCATACATCTCGAAAAAGTTTAATGAGACAGAAAGAAATTGGTCAGTATGGGACAAAGAGGCAGCAGCCATCCGACTGGCTCTCACCACCTGGCGGCATTGGCTAGAAGGAGCACAGACCCCTTTTGAGATTTGGACGGATCACAAAAATCTGGAAGCCTTGCGCACCCAGAGATCCCTAAATGCAAAACAGCTCCGATGGGCCGATTTTTTCTCAAAGTTCAATTTTGTGCTTAAACACTTCCCCGGGAGAGCCAATTCGTTAGCAGACGCGCTATCCCGATTGCCCCAACACGAGAGCCAAAAGGAAGAGGTGTTCGATTCCATGTTCTCCCCCCAACAGTTAGGAGGAGCGGTGACCACCAGAAGCCAGAGTAAGCAAGCGGCAGTAGAGCCGTGGGGAAGTGACTGGGGGGGGGATTACTCCCCAGAAGAAGTCAAAGAGCTGGGGAACCTAAAGGACTGTTCCCTCCGGGAAAACAAGTGCTGGTACCATGGGGACAAACTCGTGGTACCTCGAAACAGAAGAAAGGACATATTGTTGACTTGTCATTCATCAAAATTGGCGGGGCATTTTGGATTCTTGAAAACGCTTAATTTAGTCCAGAGGCAGTTCTGGTGGCCACGCATGCGCAAGGATGTCTCGGACTTTGTAACTGCCTGCCAGACCTGCTTAATGTGCAAAAGGAGGGGAGGGAAGGTCCCGGGATTGTTGCACCCGCTGCCCACCCCCTCTTGCCCATGGGAAGTGATAGCCATGGACTTCATCACCAACCTGCCACCCTCAAAAGGGAAAACTGTAATTTGGGTGGTGGTAGATATGTTTTCAAAGCAAGCCCATTTTACCCCATTCAAACAGCTACCTACTGCAAAAGGGATGGCCAAGGCTTTTTTCAACCACGTGATAAAGTTGCATGCTTTTCCCAAGCGCGTAGTATCCGATCGGGGCAGTCAGTTTGTTGCCAACTTCTGGCGGGAGCTTTTGACGCTAATGGACATTGAACCAGCCTTAAGCTCGGGGTACCATCCAGAGACCGATGGCCAGTCCGAACGAACTAATCAAATCCTGGAACAATTCCTAAGGTGTTACACTACCATCAGGATAATTGGGTTGAATTACTGCCATTTGCAGAGTACAGCTACAACAATGCTATTCATTCATCTATGGGCGTATCCCCGTTCATGGCGGTGGGCGGCTTTGAAGGAAAACCTCTGCCCACCATAGAGGACACGCCAAACACCACCCCCACGGACTTTAAGCAGTGGTGGGCAACACTGCAAGACTCATGGCCACTGATAGCTAAGACACTGGACAAGGCTAAAGAGGACTACAAGAAATATGCGGACCGTGGCAGAGCAGAGGGCTGGGACTTACAGCCAGGGGACTCAGTCTACTTGTCCACAAAAAATATACACGGATTACAACCCAGTAGAAAATTAGGGTGGAAATACGTTGGGCCTTACAAAGTATTGCGTAAAATCTCTGATGTGTCTTTTGAACTGGAATTGCCCAAATCACTGAGTTCTGTGCACCCTGTTTTTCATTTCAGCTTGCTGAAGAAGAATCCTGGGCCGAATGCATGGCATCCAGTTCCTCCGACTCCTCCTCCACTGATGAAGGGGGAGGCACCCCATTTTGAAATATCAGAAATTCTTGATTCTAAACTGCGTAGGGGCCACTTGCTATACTTAGTTAGATGGGTAGACTTTGGCCCGGAACAAAATGAGTGGGTTCGTTCTGAAAATGTGCATGCTCCTAAGCTAGTTAAAGCCTTCCATAAGAGATTCCCAGACAAACCCGGGTAGATTGATTTTCGGGGTGGCAGTGTGTCAGAATCTGCTGATTCAGACAATGATTTCTGGGGTCTTTTGCGCTTATGCTATATTATACCCTGTTGCTATGTTGCTTTGCTTTGCTTTGCTTTGCCTATTGCTATCAGTTGCCCACTTTGTAACCATACCTTTTGCCATCTGATAGATCATTGCAAATGTATGCTATGTGACCCCAGGTTTATGGCTTTGACCAGGACTGGTCTATGTAACTATGTGCCCGGGAGAGTGACAACTTCAAAGCATGGGAACAATGGGCCTCTCACACTCCTGCCTCCGCATTCCATTCAACCCGGCTGGGAAGACAAGGGGAGGACAGGGACTATTTCTTATCAACGTGCGAAAGCCTTGAGGGAAGCATTTGTTATGTGAATATGGTTACATCTGAGGGTCTGGTTTGGGAAGGGAAATTTACAGCTTAACACCTAGCTTTCTTTCCTGTGGGAAGCAAACGGCCAGAGACCCCTTTTGCCCGCCGTTTTTCCCCTTTGGTGATTGGTTACCTATGGGCAATTCAAATTGTACTGAAGGGTATATTAGACCTGCTTCTATTGTATGCGTT
Organism: Lepidodactylus listeri; assembly: GCA_029233225.1. Classification (NCBI taxonomy): domain Eukaryota; kingdom Metazoa; phylum Chordata; class Lepidosauria; order Squamata; family Gekkonidae; genus Lepidodactylus; species Lepidodactylus listeri. The sequence continues at coordinate 126,704,480 of JARCFY010000007.1, read as the reverse complement.
ATCTCTGACAATAATTCGAGGACCTGTACCAATGTAGAAATCGGAAATAAAGAACTGTGTTTCATCAACAAAGATCTGATCCTTGACTACTTTGAGCAGAAGCCTCACAATCAGGAGGTCCACCAGTGGGGCCAGGACACTAGAAGCCCTCCCACTGTTGCCCTCCCCCCAAGCACCAAGAATTCAGTGCATCATTTGCTCCAGACCGAGAGTTCCTATCTGTACCTTGTGGCTAATAGCCACTAATGGACCTCTGCTCCATATGATTATCTAATTCCCTCTTGAAGCTGTCCATGCTTGTAGGTGCCACCACCTCCTGTGGCAGTGAATTCCATGTGTTAATCACCCTTTGGGTGAAGAAGTACTTCCTTTTATCTGATCTAACCCGACTGCTCAGCAATTTCATTGAGTGCCCACGAGTTCTTGTATTGTGAGAAAGGGAGAAAAGTACTTCTTTCTCTACCTGCTCTATCCCATGCATAATTTTGTAAGCCTTTATCATGTCACCCCATAGCCTTCATTTCTCCAAGCTAAAGAGTCCCAAGCACTTTAACCTTTCTTCATAGGGTAAGCGTTCCAACCCTTTTATAATTTTAGTTGCCCTTTTCTGCACTTTTTCCAATGCTATAATATCTTTTTTGAGGTGTGGCAACCAGAACTGTACACAGTACTCCAAATGAGATCGCACCATCGATTTATACATGGGCATTATGTTACTGGCTGACTTATTTTCAGTTCCCTTCCTAAAACCCCCCAGCATAGTGTTGGCCTTTTTCATTGCAGTCACACACTATTTTGACATTTTTATTGAGTTTATCTACTATGACTCCAAGATCTCTCTCTTGGTCAGTCTCTGCCAGTTCGGACCCCAATGTGTATTTATAGTTAGGATTTTTGGCTTCAATATGCATCACTTTGCACTTGGCCACATTGAATCCCATTTGCCACGTTAAGAACATAACATAAAAGAAGCCAATGTTGGATCAGGCCAATGGCCCATCCAGTCCAACACTCTGTCACACAGTGGCCAAAAACACCAGGTGCCCTCAGAAGGTCCAGCAATGGGGGCAGGAAGCCCTCCCACTGTTGCCCTTCCTCCCAAACACCAAGATTACAGAGCATCACTTGCCCAGGACTGAGAGTTCCTATCTATCCCTTGTGGCTCATAGCCACTGATGGACTTCTGCTCCATATGTTTATCCAATTCCCTCTTGAAGCCGTCCATGGTTGTAGCCGCCGCCACCTCCTGTGGCAGTGAATTCCATGTGTTAATCACTCTTTGGGTGAAGAAGTACTTCCTTTTATCTGTTCTAACCCGACTGCTCAGCAATTTCATGGAGTGCCCACGAGTTCTTGTATTGTGAGAAAGGGAGAAAAGTACTTCTTTCTCTACCTGCTCTATCCCATGCATAATCTTACAAACCTTGATCATGTCACCCCTCAGCTGTCGTTTCTCCAAGCTAAAGAGCCCCAAGCGCTTCAACCTTTCTTCATAGGAAAAGTGTTCCAACCCTTTTATCATTTTAGTTGCCCTTTTCTGCACTTTTTCCAGTGCAATAATAGGTGTGGTGACCAGAACTGTACACAGTACTCCAAATGAGGTTGCACCATCGATTTATACAGGGGCATTATGATACTGGCTGATTTGTTTTCTATCCTTTCTAATAACTCCCAGCATAGCATTGGTGTCAGGTTCCCTGTCATGTTTGCTTCCTTTTCTCAGTCCCTGTTTCAGGTCCTGGTGGGAGATCAGCATCGGCTTCCCTCCTGACGGTCCCCCCACCCCTTCCTGCTGCCTCACCCCTCCTTCCTCAGAGTGAGCTCATCTATTGCTAGACTTCGGTTATCTATGTTGTTGCACTTGTAACCTTGGGCAACTGGGCCTCAGCTCTTCCAGGTGTCTTTTGCGTGGGAATGCATGTAGATTACACACAGGGTCGGGGATGGGAATTTAGCTCCGCTTACGCACCTTTTTCTCTGAGAAAGTAACGGTAGCACATTTTGGCGCTTGATATTTTTATTCTAATTGTGTGAGACCTCTGCTCAAAGTAGTCAAGGATCAGATCTTTGTTGATGAAACACAGTTCTTTATTTCCAATCTCTACATTGGTACAGCTTCTCGGATTATTGTCAGAGATAACGCATATGACAGAAGCAAGTCTATTATACCTTTCAAGACAGTTTGAATTACCCATAGGTAGCCAATCACTAAAGGGGAAAAACGGCGGGCAAAAAGGGTCTCTGGCCGTTTGCTTCCCACAGGAAAGAAAGTGAGGTGTTAAGTTGTAAATTTCCCTTCCCAAACCAGACCCCTTAGATGTTACCATTTCATATAACAATCGCTGGCCTCGAGGCTTTCGCACGTTGATAAGAGATGGGACTTGTCCTCCCTTGTAGTCCCAGCCGGGATGAATGGAATGCGGAGGCAGGAGTGTGAGAGGCCCATTGTTCCCATACTTTGAAGTTGTCATCCTCCCGCCCTGACAGTTACACAAACCAGGCCTGGTCAGGGTCATAAACCTGGGTCATATAGACTACATACATACTGGCCAAAGTGAGGGTCTACATGGGGGAGGGGGCAACTACATGACAGGTGTTATAGAAACATCTATAGAAACATTTATAGAAACATACATGGCAATAGGAAGCATAGCAGCAAGACAGAAATCATAGCAGCAAGCAATAGAAATACTTTGTCTGAATCAGCAGACTCTGACACACTGGCACCCCGAAAATAAATCTATCCGGGTTTGTCCAGGAACCTTTTATGAAAAGCTTTAACTAACTTAGGAGCATGCACATGTTCAGAACGAACCCACTCGTTTTGTTCTGGGCCAAAGTCAAGCCATCTAACTAAATAATATAATTGGCCCCTACGCAGTTTAGAATCAAGAATTTCTGATATTTCAAAATGGGGTGCCTCCCCCTTCATCAGTGGAGGAGGAGTCGGAGGAACTGGATGCCATGCATTCGGCCCAGGATTCTTCTTCAGCAAGCTGAAATGAAAAACAGGGTGCACAGAACTCAGTGATTTGGGCAATTCCAGTTCAAAAGACACATCAGAGATCTTACGCAACACCTTGTAAGGGCCCACAAATTTCCACCCTAATTTCCTACTGGGTTGCAAGCCATGTATGTTCTTTGTGGATAGGTAAACAGAGTCCCCAGGCTGAAGGTCCCAGCCCTCAGCTCGGCCACGGTCTGCATATTTCTTGTAGTCCTCTTTTGCCTGGTCCAGGGTTTTTGCTATCAGGGGCCACGACTCTTGCAGGGTTGCCCACCATCGCTTGAAGTCTGTGGGGAGAGTATTTGATGCGTTTTCAATTGTGGGCAGTGGTTTTCCTTCAAAACCTCCTACAGCCATGAACGGAGAAACGCCAGTAGAGGAATGCACTGCATTGTTATAACTATATTCAGCGAATGGTAGCAACTCCACCCAGTTGTCCTGGTGATAGTTAGTATAACACCTTAGAAATTGCTCCAAAATTTGATTAGTTCGTTCGGACTGCCCATCGGTCTCTGGATGGTAACCAGAACTCAGGGCTGGCTCAATGTCCATAAATTTCAGGAGCTCCCGCCAGAAGTTGGCAACGAACTGACTGCCCCTATCGGATACCACACGTTTGGGGAAAGCGTGCAGCTTGATCACGTGGTTGAAGAAAGCCTTGGCCATTCCCTTTGCCGTAGGCAGCTGCTTGAAGGGAGTGAAGTGGGCTTGTTTAGAAAACATGTCTACCACCACCCAAATTACAGTTTTTCCCTTTGAGGGTGGCAGGTTGGTAATGAAGTCCATAGCTATCACCTCCCAAGGGCGAGAGGATCCTTGGGAGGTGATAGCTGTACACTGCCCAATTTTGTAGAATAGCTGCGAAGGTGCAAGGTTGGGGTCAAGATCTCTTCATCGAAAAGTACCAGGAGAGGTTGAACCGTGAGATATACGAGACTGTATTGAGAAATGATCGGCCTGGCTCGTTGGCAGCTTGGATGAGAGCGGCGGGCGACGTGGAGGAGAGATTCACGCTGATTAAACTGATTAAACTGATTAAATTCACCGGCCTCCCACTCTACCGCCAAAACCACACCAAAACCCAAATTTAAAACCGCCGTTCAAGAGCTCCGTGATGCCCGTTTTAAGCAAGGCTTATGCATGCGATGCGGGGAGAGCGGCCACTTCGCATCTTCCTGTCCCCTGGGGGCCCCGAAAACTGCGAAGACCCCCCAGCCGACTCCTGGAGGAACACCGCGACCCACTAAAGGAGTTTTCAAACCCCGGGCATTACAACTGGAAGGGGCACCGAGCGAGGGTGAGAATGCTACATTGGAGGCTGTGACTGCTCAGCCGTCGGGAAACTTCCCAGACCTGCAGTAGGAGGCGTGGAGCTGCAGGTCCCCCCTCCGGCCGCGCCACCAACGGTGAGCAGTCCCGGGCCTTTGCTCTATATGGTTGTGACTGTTATTGCTCCTGAAAGTGGCACCCACGTCAGGGTGCAAGCCCTTATTGACTCCGGGTGTGCTAGAGACTTGATTAGCCCCTTGGTGGTGGAGGGGTTGGGACCCAAAGTTAACGCGCTGTCAGAGCCTTTGCGATTCACTCAAATGGATGGGTCTGAAATGAAAGAGGCTTGCGTAGCAGAGACTGAGCCTTTGATTGTGGGTACCAGGGATCACTGGGAGCAGAGAGCCTTTGTCATCACCCCCCACGCCCAATTCCCTATGGTATTGGGAAGCCCATGGTTGGGAGCCACATTTTGAGATTTCCAGCATTTTGGACTCTAAACTCAAATGGGGACGTTTGTTTTACCTGGTGAACTGGGTGGATTTCGGTCCTGAGTGTAATGAGTGGGTGGCTGCTGATCATGTTCATGCTCCTCGGTTGATTCGTGCCTTCCATAAATGTTATCCTTCTAAACCAGGTGGGGTTTGATTTTGAGAGGGGCAGGATGTCAGGTTCCCTATCATGTTTGCTTCCTTTTCTCAGTCCCTGTTTCAGGTCCCGGTGGGAGATCGGCATCGGCTTCCCTCCTGACGGATCCCCCCCCCCCTCTTCCTGCCACCTCACCCCTCCTTCCTCAGAGTAAGCTCATCTATTTTGCTAGACTTCGGTTATCTATGTTGCTGCACTTGTAACCTTGGGCAACTGGGCCTCAGCTCTTCCAGGTGTCTTTTGCGTGGGAATGCATGTAGATTACACACAGGGTCGGGGATGGGAATTTAGCTCCGCTTACGTGCCTTTTTCTCTGAGAAAGTAACGGTAGCACATTTTGGCGCTTGATATTTTTATTCTAATTGGTACCCGCGCTTTTGCTCCTGTTTGAATACAGTATATCAGTTCCTCCCATTCTGTATGTGGTATCACTAACAACGCAAGTGTTTCCTGAAAGATCATTAAGAAATAAAGACTTTGCTTTGAAATACAAGGCCTGGCTTATTGGATCTCCTCAGAAGTCTCACAATTGGCCTTTCTCATTGCAGTCGCACACTGTCTCGACATTTTCATTGAATTATCTACTATGACTCCAAGATCTCTCTCTTGGTCAGTCTCCGCCAGTTCGGACCCCATCAACGTGTATTTATAGTTAGGATTTTTGGCTCCAATGTGCATCACTTTGCACTTGGCCACATTAAACCCCATTTGCCACACTGATGCCCACTCGCCCATCCTCGACAGATCCCTTTGGAGGACAGAATCCTCCCTGGTTCTCACCACCCTGAACAACTTCATGTCATCTGCAAATTTAGCCACTTCACAGCTTACTCCCAACTCCAAATCATTAATAAACAAGTTAAAAAGCATCAGACCGAGTACTGATGCCTGTGGTACCCCACTGCTTACCTCCCTCCACTGAGAAAATTTCCCATTTATACTCACTCTCTGTTTCCTATTAATTAGCCAGTTTTTGATCCATAAGAGGACTTGTCCTTTTATCCCATGACTATTGAGCTTACTTAGGAGCCTTTGATGAAGAACTTTATCGAAAGCTTTCTGGAAGTCAAGGATCTCAAGGAGTTCAGGGTGCCCTGCTTGCTTGGTCTGGCTAAATTATAGCAAGTCTTGTGGTGGCAGAAGACAAGCCTGATGTGCAGAGTGACTGCATCAGTCTTGGGCATCCAGGCGTAATGGTTCTTGTTTCCAACAGAAAAGGATTCCTGTGGAATTCTGATTCCTTGAGGAAACACCACTGGGACAATGCTTGCCTCTGATTCTAGGATGAGACCTGCATCAGTTTGCACATAAACTACTAAGCAAGGGAGCTTCTTACTTATCCCTGAATGTTTTTGGTTCAGCGTGTGCCACCAATATAAGGGTACTTTACAAAGAGGAAAAGAAAGGAAAGAAAAATCTAGTCTCTGTCCCAAAAATCTTACTGTCGTCAGTTTGACAGATGAAGAGACAACACTGTGTTGGGTGACTGAAAGAGTCAAGAGTAATGGGAAGAAATGTATGCAAATTCACTTAATTTGTTTAGTCTTAGGGTGCCATTCCAAGCCATTTACTTGAGGGAAATCCCCCATCCCCAGTTGCCTTTCTCCTCCCCTCCCCACACTGGGGTTTATTATAGCAGGTTGGAGTGGATTTCTCTTAGAGAAATGGAACAGAGGGAGGAATTAAACTCTTTTGCCCCACAACCACCATTCCAGTCCAGCTGACACACTGCCATTGCCTACTTAAGGAAAAATCAGATGGAAGAGTCATACGATCACTCTCAGCTAGCTAGATTTTTGGACAGAGAAACCAATACCGGACATGAAAGAGAATATGTAGGAAACCTTGTAGGGGCATTAGGAATTTTCCAGCTTCCCCAGAGGGAGGGGTCACCCCTTTGCCAGTGAAACATGAAGTACATAGCAGAAGAGATCCTGTTATTATGGGGTTTCCAGCTACTGTTGCTGGTATTAGATGATTTGCTTTCCTTCTGTGCTGATTTGGAGTAGCGGCCATCGGCATGTTGTAAAATTCACTAACATCACGACTGACAGTTGGCCTGCTGGTCCTCTCCGCCGGCCAGTGTCCCAGTCTTCCACAGAAGCTCCTCGTGCCTTGGAGAAAACAGACACTTCAATTTACAGACAGGTCTGTCTCCCACTACCAGCCAGTTACCTGACTAGGAATCTTGGGGTAATAGCTGTCAAGAGACTTACGTCTGTTAGGTTGCTTGTTATATTGGTCTTGCCAGTCTCTTATGGCAGTGAGTTCCGTATGTGCTACAAATAAAATTTTCTGTTGCTTTCAAGTATGTTGCTTGTCAATTTAATCAGCTCATTCTTGTATCACAAGAACAGTTATCAGACTTCTCTTCATCTTGCTGATGGATTTATCAAGCTCCCAGGCACTTGGTATCTCATGTGTCCCATACCGCATGCCATAGGAGGGGCTTTTTGCTGCAGACATAACCCAGTACAATGTATATTCTCCTTGGCTGGCTGTTTACTTAGCCTTTGGGCCAATCAGGACCATTTTCCTTGAAGGCCCGTTCCACATACAGCCTTGTGGAAACCCAGCATTTCTTTCTACAGTTTCTTTCAACAGCAGCTGCTATAGATTGCAGTAGTGCCAAGATTTGACTTTCTGAGAATCTTGGGTTTTCACTTTAAAACACTTGGAGTTTTTCTGGAGCCAAGTGTGAAAATGTCCAGGCCCCAGAGAGTTATTTATTTATTTATTAAAACATCTACACTGTGCACCTTTCTCAGATATAGGTGAGCTCAAGGATTCCACAACTCTGGGACAGCCCTTCTTGGTCCTGTGTAGATCGCAGCCAGCAAGTTACTCTAGTTGCATTAAATGGACTTAGAAGGGATAAATATCAGGCACTGTAAGACACAGGCTGTGTCTCCTCTTAGAGAGAGGGATTGCTTATCCCTTTCCACTTTAGCCATTTGTCCATTCCATGCTCTCATGTGGAATATGTGGCCTGAGAGGAAAGATTAAGTAACCCAAACTCTTCAATTCCTGTGCCTAACCTTTGAGACCGCTTAAATATTTGCTTAAAAAAGTAAATCATTGGGATAAAGTGACATGTGACTGTATGGCAGATTGGCATTGGCTTTTTATATGGTGGATTCCAAGTGTGCAGAGTGACGGATGTTCGGGAAAAAACCTTCAGCTACTGGGTTTATTAACTGGATATTTGTAATCAAAGAAGAGATCTTGGAAGGATTTCTGTAACTTCCTGAAAATATTGGCACAACGTCTTGCTGTCTTCAAAAAGGCAAGCAGAGTGCTAACGCTTGTTTGAAGGGGTGGAGACTGGAAATTAACACTGCAAATAGCAGTGACCGGTAGTGTGTTCCCTGTGGCCCTGATCTAGTTCTACCCACTCATCTCACACAAAAAGTAGAGATCCTACAGTGTGATATGTATTTCCATCAGTATCAATGAATAGCTTAATCAGCATGTTGATTTAATGTGCTGTGGTGTAAAAAAAAAAGGCAAATTCTGGGCTAGGAAATACTAGGAAAGGGATTGAATACAGAACAGCCAGTCATATAAGAACATGCTATAGATCTGTGGTCCAGCTGCCCTTGGAATATGATCTTACTGCCCTATCACAAAAAGGAAATTTTTGCCCTGGAAAAGATGCAACCAAAATGATCAAGGGATGGAGCACCATTCTTACAAAGAAAGGCTAGGGAGCTTGCAGCTTTATAATTTAAAGAAAAGATGACTGGGGTGGTGGTGATGGTGATAAAACTTTATATAAAATTATGCATGGGGCTGAGAAAATAGATATGGAGAAGTGTTTCTCCCTCTCTCAGAACGTTAAAATATGTGGGCATCCAATGAAGTTAATGGACAGTGGATTCAGGACAGACAAACAGAAAAATGTCTTCACTTAAAGAGTAGTTGTAAAATTCACTAACACAACATATAGAGGTAACCACTAGTTTAGTTGGTATTTAAAAAATTAGACAAATTGATGGAGGATAGGCTCAGTAACGGCTATTAGTCACAATGTGTCAGAGCTCTGGTTAAATCAGTTCTCAACAACGGCCAGTTTGTAGAAAACCAACTTTATTGAGATCAGTGATTGATACCATTCTAGACACGTCTTTGTTAGAACTAAAGGGTGAGCATACATAGGTTACAGATATAGGGGTTTCAAGCCGAAGCAGTAAAGATCAGGACCCAATCACCCCACGGTATTTGCCTGCCAGAACTAACAGTCAACTACCACCCCCACACTAAGCACGTAGACATCGTAAAACCAAGAAACAGAATAAGAAGTAAGACTCTGGGACGTTTGGCTCCACCAGAGTGACAAGCCCCGATACATCAAAAGGGAGGGGTGCCCCCCTCCATGACAGGTGAGCTGTAAATTTCACAGAGAGCCTGACACAATGAACAAATGGAGCCTCCATATTCAGAGGTGTGGATCCAATTGTGTGTTCCTGTGGATACAAGGATTTTCAGCAATGGAGCATAACTTTCGTGGCTCCCCCCCTCTCCTGGCAACCTCCCCATGAAATACAACCTCCCCCCCTCTCCTGGCAACCTCCCCATGAAATACAAGAACCAGCTCTGTACCAGCTGTTCCCTCAAGGACAGCTTGGGAAAGAGTTCTCTCAGCCCCACCTACCTCACAGGGTGTCTGTTGTGGGGAGGGGAAGGGAAAGGAGTTTGTAAGCCGCTCTGAGACTCTTAAGTGAGTGAAGGGCGGGATATAAATCTAATCTCTTCTTCTTCTTCTTCTTCATGTTGCTCCTGGGTGAGAGCAGACTCCCTGGACCAGGATTTCTGGGGCCATTTTGGTCTGTCATAGGAAGGGGAAGCTATAAAAGTCATGCTCTGCAGGTGGAAGTGACCCCTGTAATACTAGTATTCGGGGAAGTAGCAACAGAGAAAATGTTGGTCTCCATGTTGGCCTTCTGGGACACCTGATTGGCCACTGTGTGAAAAGGGATGGTGGAGTGGAACAGACGGATCATTGGTCTGATCTAATACAACTGTTCTTATGTTCTTATCCAAAAACACATCCATCCAGACATTCACCCAAGATGGACAGTGCAGTACACATAGAGTTATGGATCTGCTTTTGGATCAACTGCATATATTTATGGCTGCTTCTCCATATAGTTTTCCTTTGCTGGATTAAGGTACTGAAGTACTTTGTATAGTTCAGCCATTCTGTTTCAGAAAGGATATTATGAAACCGGAGAAAATGCATAGAAGGCTGACAAGTATTATCTGAGAGCAGAACACCAACTCAAGTAAAAGTTAAAGGGCTGCCCTTTTGTGTAGCATAAAGAGAATTAGCGGACAACATGAAAGAGACATATAGCATTATTAATACCAAATCAGTAAAGTGATTTTCTGTTTCACATAAAACTTCAGCAGATATGGTAATGGGAATTTATATAACTGGATTTTAAAAGGGGTTAAAACAGATTTGTGTGAGATGGTGTCAATGGCCATGAACTGAGATTGCTAGACCACACATCTTGTAGATAGTGACCCCAAATTTTGAACTGTCAGAAACCCACAGTGACTGATGAGGACTGGAGTGCTTGCTCTGTTAACTCATTATGTTACACACTTCTTTGAGAGGGGCATGCCAGAAATAGAAAATTGAGCTAGAGGACCAGTGGACACAGTAAATCCGTTCTTGTTGCTGTGATGTATATTTTCAACAGTGGCAGTCTTTGTGCATGAATGGTTGAAGAGAGGAGCTGATTTGACTGCTGCGCTTTGCCTCTACATTTTAATCTATCTAGGGAGTGGCAAAATTTAGCAATAGAAATCTATGCAATCAGAAACCTCTGTAAGAGTTTGCCCAGGAGATCAAAATCTTGAGAAGAAACTTCTGATCTTCAGAATACAGGGGTTCTGGTTATTTGCCTTCTGCTTTTTGAACTTTTGCTACAAAACTTTCTTCATAATAATGAAAACTAGCCAGTTGCTCTTTAAGATTCTGGAAAGTTGAGATTTTACTAAATTCCACAGATTGAAGAAGAAGAAGAGATTGGATTTATACCCCGCCCTTCACTCACTTGGAGTCTCAGAGCGGCTTACAAACTCCTTTCCCTTCCCTTCCCCTCCCCTCCCCTCCCCTCCCCTCCCCACAACAGACACCCTGTGAGGTGGGTGGGGCTGAGAGAGCTCTTTCCTAAATTGTCCTTGAGAGAACAGCTGGTCCAGAGCTATGGCTTGCCCAAGGTCATCCAGCAGGTGCAAGTGGAGGAGTGGGGAATCAAACCTGGTTCTCCCAGATTAGAGTCAGCGCACTTAACCACTACACCAAACTGCCTCTCATTGCTAAGGACGAATGAGTTCCTTTTTCTGACCCAATCTGAATCCATATATTTACATGAATGCAAAAGCCTCCTTTGCACCTAGAACCTGAATTCTGTGCCACAGTTTCATTGCCCCAACTCTGTTAATAAATAACATCTAGGGTCAGAGTAGATGCATCTAATATCACAGCTCTCCATTAGTCTTTTCAAGATCAGTGACACCCTGAATGGGCCTAATTCGGACCACGCCAGTGGGGGGGGGGGAATGAATCTTTCTACCCTCACATGGCTGTGCCAATTGACACCCTCCCCTGCAATTATTAGTCCTTTAAAGGAAAAAAAAGTATTTGGCCTATTATGGAGAAATATATTGTCTCCTGGAAGGTTGGCAACAAGCAGGGCTTCACTGTGCTGTTAATGGGTCTTGCTAGAGATAGTGGGAAGGGCCAGTTCACACACCCCCTTCTCCAAGCTGGGAATGGAGGTGGAGGTGTTAATTGCTAGACAGGTTACAGGAAGGGACTTGCTGGAGACAACAGGAAAAGGTGCCTTGACCTGTGCTGACTGGGGTCAAGGGGGAGGAGGAACGGAGAGGATAAATTCTTTGGGCAACAGAAAATAGCTCCCCCCCCCTTGGGATGCTGAGCTGAACAGACCTGTTTGAGGTTGGGAGCAGGCAGCCATTTTGGACCATGCATCTGGCCTAAAGAACTGGGAGCAAGCTCTGAGGTAATGGAGATCTCTAGATAACTAGAACACCTAAGATAAAGAGCCTATCCTATATTTTAGAAGAAGAAGAAGAGATTAGATTTATACCCTGCCTTTCACTCACTTGGAGTCTCAGAGCGGCTTTCAAACTCCTTTCCCTTCCCCTCCCCACAACAGACACCGTGTGAGGTAGGTGGGGCTGAGAGAGCTCTTTCCCAAGCTGTCCTTGAGAGAACAGCTGGTACAGAGCTATGGCTTGCCCAAGGTCATCCAGCCAGGTGCAAGTGGAGGAGTGGGGAATCAAACCCGGTTCTCCCAGACTAGAGTCCGCGCACTTAACCACTACACCAGACTGGCTCTCTTTACCATCAGATAGGGCACGTATAGCTGAGAGGGACAGAGAGTTCATGTTTTACCAATTTCTTTTGTTCTTCCTTGCTTCAGTCTGGTGCAGTGCTAAAAATATGCTCAGAAACTTTTTTCTTTTTAATAAATATTTTAAACTGTTGATGTGAGGAATGGTTCTCCATACCACATCGACCCATACTGTTTCTGACAAGCTATTTTAAAAGGGAGCCCCAGGACGTGGGGGAAGGCAAGTAGTTGGCAACTGGCTATTTCCCCAGGGACACACAAAGCATTATTAAACCATCTTTATGGTACTCAAGTGCTGGGCTAGCAGGAGACACTGAGGTAAGGCCTCTGAGCTTGGAAGGGGAGCAGCTGAGGGTCCTGAACCTGCCCCCCCAGTGCTTTAATCTGGCCCACGCCTCCCCAACCCTGTCCCCAACCTTCTGAGCTGCCGCTGAGTGCAGAGAGCAGAGGGCAGGGCTGCTTTAGTGGGAAATCCCTATATTGATCTGGTGGTAGTAGCCACTACTGGAGAGTAAAAGGAAAAGCCCCTCCATGTTGCTGGAAATCCCCTGGGAGGGCAGGGTGGAAATGGGGCCTGCAGACCAGAGCAGGCATGTTCTGCCACACCCATCTTTGTTTAAATGGCTACAACAATGGAGTGTTGTGTGGTTTTAATTTGCTAAACTCTGTTGGGGTGAAAGGGTTAAAGCTTTTCTCCCTTCCCTCCCATATGGCCATGTTGTAAATCAGGGCCCCATGTGGCTGTAATTGAGCTTAAAAAGATACTAGGAAGATCCACTCACAGCTCTCCCATTGTTTTGTTTATTGGATCCTCAGACTAAAAGCCAAACTCTACTCTGCTTGTTTTCCTCTCCGTCTGCTGCTGCCACTGCCGGATGGAATCCAGCCCGGAAGGAAATCACAGCTTGTGGTAACCCAGTACTCTGGGGATAGCAACCCTTGGTGGTGGTTAGCTCTGTGATCTGTCTTCATTTTGAAGCCTTATCTCTTTTCTCAAGACTTAATGACCTGCATCTACTGACAACTTAAGACCTGCACTCCAAGTGAATAAAGGGTTACACCTTAGCTGTGGCTTTAAGCTGTGTGAGGATAATTTATCAGCCAGCAAGTGCATTGGCTTGTATTGATCCATGCACAGCCCTGTGCAAATAGAGTCAGAGGGAGCGAGAATTAGGCCCAGCATGATGGTGACATTACTGTTTCTATTACACAGCAGCCCAGTTTGTGCTCAGGATCCTGCTATGCTGGGCACTCAAGTAAATGCAGAACAAAGGACAGTCTCTACGCCTAAGTTCTCCCTATCCAAGAACAGGAGCACTTCCGGTAGCTGCTGCGAAGAAGAGTTGGAGATTGGAATGATGAGTTTTCCACACCCTAGCTGCCTCTCCGCTCCATGGGGGCGGGGGGGGGGAGGGCTCTGTTCTATACCAGGAAGCAATCCAATCTATTCATGATACATACTAAGTAATGCTGCTGGATGGTTCTTCAGTTTGCCATCTGATTGTGAGCTGCAATCAGCAGAGTTGACCATTTGACAAACTGGTAGTTCATATTCAGACAGTCCGAATCTGTTCTTGATTGTGCCAAGAAGCTGACTGTGCGTGAGAAACCTCAGACAGTTTTCTTTGACCGCTGCAGTCCACCACTCTCATATCCCCCCCACCCCACCTGCTGTTGGCCAAATTTAAGTCAATCAAACATTTACTTTTCACAGTGAGTGATTTACAGCTGTGAGGAATCTCCTTCCGCTGCCCCAGGCTGGATTTTACCACGTGTTTGCTAATAGAAAAGGAAGTGAAAGGGAGAAGGTGTTTACTTCTTCAACCTCCACTCAGTTTTGCTATCCAAAAGCAAGCTCCCTGCTTTGTTATTAGCACTTGAAAGGAGAAGGGACAGAGATCTCCCCCTTTAAAATGCCAACAACAAAGCAGGGAGCCTAGTTCAAAACTGAGTGGAGGTTGAAGGGTTAGGCATTCTTCTGTGTGTGGCCTTGAGGCAAACTGAGGCTGCACAAACCCTCATTTAATTGACAGAACAAGTAATGTATTCTTTGTCTGGCATGTATAAGCCTTAAGAAAGCCTTGGTCAGTTTCATGTTCAGTTCACTGGAGTGAACACTCTTTGAGGAGTGCATCCTTGAGTTAAAAAATCTAAAGAGCACCAGCATGGTGTACTGGTTTAGAGTGTCAGGCTAGAATCAGGGAGACTCAGGTTTGAATCACCACCCTGCTTTGGAAGCTCACTGGGTGACCTTGGGCCAGTTGCACTCTCTCCGCCTCACCTCCCTCTCAGGGGTTGTTGTGGAGATAAAATGGAAGCGAGGAGAATGATGAAAGCTGCATAGGGTTCCCATTGGGGAAAAAGCCAGGGTATAAATGAATTTCGGCCAAATGTTTAAACATTAAATGTGTTAAACTTCCTGGTCCCTGTTCGTTCCACGTACGTGTTCGCCTTGGTGAATTACATTTGCCAGGAAGTGGAAGGTGCAAGTGGAGACTTTCAGGATCAGTGATCATTATATTTTTCTGGATCATTTAGTCAAAGTGAGTCTGGCAACTTCCACCTTACCATAATTCCAGACCTTCTTGGAGGGTAGAGCCCAGAAGGTGGTGCTAGGATACCGCAGGTCTGCTCCACAACTATTAGTCTAGGCCAGGGCTTTACAAGGTTCTGTTCTTTCTCCATTGCTGTTCAAGGTCTACATGAAACTACTGAGAGAAGTTGTCCAGGGATTTGGGGTGCAGTGCCAATAACTTTTGGAAGACATCTAGCTTTATCTGCTCTTTTCACCTGGTTCTAGGAGGACTTTGGTTTTGGCCCAGTGTATGGGATAAATGATGGGCTGAATGAGGAGACAGACACTCAAGCTTAATCCAAAGAAGATGGAAATTTTGATTCTGACATAGACAGTCTTGGAATTGTTGGACAGAGTTTTATTTGCCCTGAAGATGCAGTTTGAGTTCTTATTGGATCTAGTATCACTCATGGACAGCCGGGTGGGGGCTGTGATCAAAAACGCTTTTACCAACTTTATTCATATACGAGCTGTGACCTTTCTTGATGGTCTGATCCTGCCACGGATGCCCTGGTGACTTCTGGATTAGTTTATTGTTGCATACTCTGTGTGGGGCTTCCTTTGACAAGATCTCATACACTTCAGTTGGTCCCAAGTAAAATATTCAACTTCTGACAGGAACAATTCAGTTTGTGCAGATTACATCTGCACTGTTACATCTTCATTAGCTTCTATTTGTGTTTTTGAATCCAAGTCAGAGAGCTGTTTTTGATCATTAAAGCCCTACATGATTTGGAGCAAGTATACCTGAAGGATCACCTTTGATAACAAAGATCTAACTCTAAGCTGAGATCATGTGGAGCACCCCTGACTTATGTTCCTCCGACATTTGAAATTCAGTGAGTGGTTGCTGGAATAGAGCCTTCTCTGTAGTTTGTAGATATGATGAGGTTCACGTTACACCATCTGTGTTGGATTGTTGAAAGACTATCAATACTTGTGGCATTCAAGTGGGTGTTTTATTTTAGTTAACCTGTTGATTTGTTGTTTGTTGTATTTTTATCTGTTCTGGCTGCTTGTTCACCTTTGGAAGGGAGTTTGGATGTATTTATGTATGCCCTGATGAATTTTAATTTTAATTTTATGACAGCAAGCTGCTTTGTAGGACCTTTGGGACCAAAGAAAAGGGTAAAAGTATTTCAGTGAATAAAATAAATAACTGCCTCTTGTGAGAGTCTGCTTCAGTTTTGTGTGTCTTCCTGGCCTGACGTCTTGGTTCTGGGCGGCGGGGGGAGGGGGGGGGGAATGTAGCAATGCACATTGCTGCTCAATCTGATTTGGTTCTAATCCATAATTTTAGAACTCATCAACTGTTACATACAGATCCACATTGTTGTTCATGCTAGCATTAGGTCATGGAAAGGAAAAAGACCTTTCTAGTGATAGCTCTCTTCAGGTGACAGAAAGAAACTAACCGCTGTAAAGAATGAAAGGCATGCACATCAAGGGAAAAAAATCATATTCCATTGGTTGGACTCTGGAGACAGTCCTGGTCCTCAGTCTGGAGAGACAAAACTGTAATAAAAATGAGAGAAAATCCAGAGAAATTGCAACAAAATGATTATAGGTATTTAGAGGATTAAATAAGTGAGATTAAAAGGGCTCTCTCTGTGTGTGTGTATGTGTGTGTAGCAGCAAAACAGGAAGTGCAAAGAGGCTGCCTGGAACTGTGGCAAGGTGCAAACTTAAACAAATACCAGGACAAAGTGAGACCTTTTCTTGTATAGAATGGGAGTAAAGAGGGCGAGAAGGCAACTTGAAATTGTAATGTGGGGAAAACAAAAGAGAAGCATAAAGGGCTGTAAAGGGGTTGCTGTGGGACAGGAATGCCATGCATCATACAGGGCAAAAAACCCACAACCACTGCTCATTTGCACAAGTTAATTTATTTCAATACAGGCTAACTTGAATTTTCAAACAGACTCAAATTTAAAATTGGCCAGGTAGCAACCCTGAGGAGATTTGCACATCTCAGTAGACCATCAGCTTCAATTGGTATGCAGAACTCTGCTCACATACAGAATCCTGAGGTTGCTCGCACACCTTCTATGTGTTTTAGCAACAGCTGTGTTTTGTTCAGATTGGGAGCTTTTCAAAGGATAGAGTCCTTTAGAGCTCGCTGTTCCTGTTCACAAGGGCAGGAGGTACCAGATATTTTCACCTGAAGCAGCAGATACCAGATATTTTTAACTGTAGTCCAGTTTATATGAAATGTTTTTCTCTTTAAACTTACAATCAGTACATCACATGTGACGGGAAGTAATGTATTTTTTTTAAAGACCCTAAAATACTGTTTTAGTGCTGTGATTCTACAGTTGTGACTTAATTATTTGGTGATTGCCAATTCTGATTTTACAGTAATCGATGAAGAGGGGGCCGGACCAAGGCAAAACGCAGAGATGAAAAGTCAAGTGGTACAGAAGGAAAAGTATCTTCAGTGACCCACGCGTTTCGCGTGCAGCTTCATCGGGGAATCTTTTGGGCCCTTAAAGTTCCGTTCCCAATATTTGTTGTTGTTCAGTCACACAGTTGAGTCTGACTCTGCGCGACCCCATGCACCACATCACGGCAGGCTCTCTGTCGTGCTCCGGAGCTTGCTTTAATTTCATGTTTGCTGCATCAATGACACTGTCTAACCATCTCATCCTTTGCCGTCCCCTTCTTCTTTGACCTTCAGGCTTTCCCAACATCAGGGTCTTCTCCAGTGAGTGCTCCCTTCTCATTGGGTGGCCAAAGTATTTCAGTTTCAGTACCTGGTGTTCCAGGGAACAGTCAGGGTTGATTTCTTTTAGGATTGACTGATTTGATCTCCTTGCAGCCTATGGACTCTCAAGAGTCTTCTCCAGCACCATAATTCAAAAGAATCTATTCTTCGGCACTCAGCCTTCCTCATGGTCCAACTCTCGCAGCCATACATCACTACTGGGAATACCATGGCTTTAACCATACGGACTTTTGTGGGCAGAGTGATGTCTACTTTTTGTTATCCTGTCTAGGTTTGCCATCGCTTTCCTCCCAAGGAACAGGCATCTTTCCATTTCATGGCTGCAGTCACCATCTGCAGTGATCTTGGATCCCAGGAAGGTGAAGTCTGTCACTGCTTCCACGACTTCCCCTTCTATTTGCCAAGGAGTGATGGGGCCGGATGCCATGATCTTAGTTTTTTCGATGCTGAGTTTCAAGCCAACTTTTGCGCTCTCCTCTTTCATCTTTAGCAAGAGGCTGTAGAGGTCCTCTTCACTTTCTGCCATTAGAGTGGTATTGTCCGCATATCTGAGGTTAATGATGTTTTCCCCAGCAATCTTAATTCTGGTTTGTGATTCATCCAGGCCGGCATTTCACATGATATACTCTGCATATAAATTAAATAAGCAAGGTGACAATATACATCCTTGTCATACTCCTTCTCCTATGCTAAACCAATCAGTTGTTCCATATCTGGTTCTAACTGTCGCTTCTTGACCCTTATACAGGTTTCTCAAGAGACATACACTATAGCTAAGCTGCTGTAGTATATATTGGGAATGGAACTTTAAGGACTCGAAAGATCCCCCCTGACGAAGCTGTACGCAGAACACATATGGGTTACACAATCATTAAAGACTCTTTCCTTTGCACCATTTGTCTTTTCATCTTCAACTTTGGTGTTAAGAATGTTGGTATCTTGGGTTGAGTGCTTCTGAGCATGTGCAGATTTCCTAGGGATAATGTGTCTTTGAGCATGTGCAGTGCATGCTTGTTTTATCTGTGGAATAGTTCCCATTAGGGTTGATAGGTAACTGGTCACATATTGTCAATTGACTGCCTAGTGTTTGACTGCAGTCATATATTGTCACATATTCCATAAAGTCAAGAATATGTAAGGGGTAGTTTATATCTATATTTAATCCAGCCTTTATAGAGTATCTGGAAAGTACAGTTGGTTCAAATATGGCCACAGTGGTCCTAACAGGAACCTTGCTTGATTTATGTATTATTCAAAACAACAACAACCCAAAATGTAAACACCTATAGACTGGCTGTGGTTTTCCAAGGAGAAAGCCAAAAAGAAGTTCTCCCTATGAGGTGGAGGACATCTCCATGGGTTATTCCCACCGTTCCTATAGGGAGGCAGGAAGTAGTTTTTTCTCCTTCCTGTAGGTGCCCTCGGAATAGCCCATTCCTCAGTTCTATTCCTGCCTCATAGGGAGTTGCAGCAAAGACTTTAGGCTTAGCTTTGTTAGCCATTTTTTCCCTTTTTCCTTTCCTTCTAAATTCCTTCTCTCTTGGACCTAAGTCTTCTCTTTGAGAAGCACTGTCTTTCTCTTTTTGCCTCTTCTCTACTTTAATTCACTTTACTACCTCCTGCTTTCCCCCCCCCCCCTTCCCTCTTCTCTCTCTTCAACTGTTCCCTGCTTTCACCAGCCGGATCCCCTCTAGCAGCTCCCCCCGCGGAGCGAGGAGGGACCGGCTCAAGGCTCCGGCAGCCGGAGCGAAGAGAGAGAAGGCGCGAAAGGGACGGCTCGGGCGCGAGACGCGCCATGGCAACGGGGACGACTCCCGGGAACTTTTCCTCGGGCGACGAGGGAGACGCGTTCGCT
This sequence comes from Lepidodactylus listeri, assembly GCA_029233225.1. Taxonomy (NCBI): domain Eukaryota; kingdom Metazoa; phylum Chordata; class Lepidosauria; order Squamata; family Gekkonidae; genus Lepidodactylus; species Lepidodactylus listeri. The sequence goes on along the minus strand of JARCFY010000007.1, from coordinate 126,685,010 downwards.
GCAGAGCCGGCGAGCGCGCAAAGCAGGACGGGGACCGAGCAGCCTTCGAGGCGTGCTCGCGATTCCCCAGCGGACCCAGCTAGCGCAGCGGCGGAGTCCCGAGCTAGCAAACGCCGGCGGCAACTTGAAGAGCAGGGGAACCACGTTGCCGCGGAGGCGCGGGCGGCAGCCGGTGGCGGCCATTTTGAGGGCCGGGAGTTCGTCTCCCTGACCCTCCCGGGAGCCCCTTCGGCCCATGGAGGGCAAGAAGCGACCTGCTCCCAGACGCCAGGAGAGGGCTGCACTACGGAACAGGGTAAGCAGGCGACCGGGGGGCCCCTGACTTGTCCCACAGAGCTGATGGCCATGATTAATCAGGCCATCCAACAACAGCTTGCCATGCTCCAGCCCAGAGCCCAGCCCCCTCCCCCTCCCCCTCCACCTCCCATGGAGCCTTCCACCCAGGGTTTTTTCTTAACAGCCCCAACACCCTGGCCCACAAAGGCAGCTCACAAGGCCCCCCTGTTGGTCCCAGAGGATCCCAACAGACAGTCCTGGAGGGAGGAGGTAGAATCCAATGCTTCCTCCATGGAAGAGAGGGAGGAGGGGGAATTCCTCTCAGAGGATGAGGAAGAGGAGATGGCTCTCTCAGAGCAGTCCAGCCGCTTTTTCAAGCAGGAGGACTACCAGCAGTTTTTATGCAAGGCCGTTAAGGCACTGGAACTGCGTGACCTGCCCCCATCTGAGTACCAGAAGGCGGCTAGAGCTAAGTTCAAGTCTAAGTCTGGGGGCAATGCTGAGTTTTTTCCCCCAGAGGTACGCACCGAAAAAGTTTTTCCTTTCCCTGAATTCTTTGAGCGTCAACTCAGGGCGGAATGGGAAAGGCCCGTGGTGAACAGGCAATTTCCCTCTTTTGCCAAGAAGTTATATGCCTTGCCTAGTTATGCTAATGAGATCCTGCAGGTGCCACCAGTGGATGGGCCCGTAGCCGCACTTCAATCGACCGGTCTACTGTCCAAGGATGGACACGGCACCATCCGCGACCACACGGATAAGAAGGTGGAAGCGACTCTCCGAAGGATCCACGAGGCCATCGCAATGATGGTGAAAGCGGCCTCCACAGCGTCAATCTCCTCAAGAGCCGCCATCGTGTGGGTGCGCAAACTGACACAGCTGCTGCCAGAGGACAATCGCAGTTTGCTGGAGGGCGCTTCACGCATTCTCAAGGCCAACGCCTTCACGGCTGACGCCACCCTAGACATTTTGTCATTCGCTTCCAGGGCCATGGCATCTACAGCAGTGGCACGTAGACTCCTATGGCTGCGCGCGTGGCAGGCAGACCCACTGTCCAAATCAATTGTGACAGCTTACCCATTCCAGGGCGACCGGCTTTTTGGGGATGCGCTAGATGAAATCTTGGTGGAGACGCGGGACAAAAAGAAGGCCATGCCCAGATCACTTCGACGACCAGAGGGACGCAGCAATCAGCCCTTTCGGACCCAACACACGTTGCCAAGATTTCGTCACGACGCCAAAAGACAGCAGTGGGAGACAACAAAAGCTCCCAACAAGCGAGGCTCCTACACCCCCAGATTCCACAGACCTGGATTCAACCGGAACAACAGGGGCGACAGGGACCCCAAGCCCAAACAGGCATGACGGTGCACCAATTCCGGTGGGAGCGCGCCTTCTACACTTCGCGGAGGCGTGGGTCCAAGCCCGGGCGGACGCTTGGGCGATAGAAACTGTATCTCAGGGATATACCATAGAATTCCACCACCACCCACCGGAAAGATTCCTGAAATCACCCGCAAGCAGATCCAGGACCAAGATGGCTATAGTCTCCGCCGCAGTTCAACATCTATTGGACATCAGGGCAATAGAGCCAGTGCCCATCACAGAAAGGGGCAGGGGCGTGTACTCCATTCTGTTCATGGTGCCCAAGAAGAACGGAGACTGGAGGGCAATTCTGGACCTGAAGTTTTTGAACAAGTTCATTCGACTACGACGTTTTCGTATGGAAACTCTGAGGGCCGTGGCGGACTCCCTATCCCCGCACGAGTTCCTGACGTCCATCGACCTCACGGAGGCGTATCTGCATGTGCCCATTCATCCATCACACAAGCGTTTTCTTCGATTCTGTGTGTACAATCAACACTTCCAATACAGGGCTCTCCCCTTTGGCTTGTCCACAGCTCCCCGCTTATTTTCCAAGTTGGTCATCAACCCAGTCGTCCAACTCAGGGGGAGGGGTGTACATGTCCATCCGTATCTGGACGACCTGCTCGTTCGGGCCAACAGCCAGACGCAAGCCATCAAGAACACCAGAGCCGCGATCCAATGCCTTCAGGAGCACGGTTTCTTGATCAACCTCGAGAAGAGTGCCTTGACACCGACAAAACGAATCGAACACCTGGGGGCAGTGATCGACACCACTCGCAATGTGCTGATTTTGCCTGCTTCCAAGGTCCAGAAGCTCCAGGAACTCACGACAAAGGTGTATCGCAGCAGGGTTTCACCACTCATGACCCTGGCCAGACTTCAAGGTTTGATGATTGCCTGTATAGACATGGTACAGTGGGCCAGGCTCCACGCCAGGCAGTTGCAGGCGTTCCTTCGACCCTATCAGACCCACATAGCGGAGAGGCGGACAGTCAACCTGCAGTTACCGCCCAAGGTGAAGAGGAGCTTACTATGGTGGATGGATCCAACCAATCTCTCAAAGGGCAAGGACTACTATCCAAGCCCCACCCTGGAGGTGTTCACGGACGCGAGCCTACAGGGTTGGGGGGCGACCTTGCTGGGAGCACCGGTTCAGGGGATCTGGCGACCTCACGAATCAAAACTACCAATCAACCTGCTGGAGCTGAGGGCAATACGCCTGGCACTGACACATTTCGCTGCAAGACTGCGCAACAGACATGTGTTGATAAGAACAGACAACATCTCCGCCAAGGCGTACATAAACAAACAGGGGGGCTCGCGCTCGCCTCGACTGCACCGCGAAGCAATGAAGATACTCGAATGGGCGGAGAGAACCGTCGCCTCGATAAGGGCAGAACACATAAGGGGGGCCGAGAACATCCAGGCAGACTGGCTCAGCAGGGAGACCATCTTGGAGGGAGAATGGACGCTTCACCCAAGACTCTTCCAGCTGATAGTTCAGCACTTCGGACAACCAGCCGTGGACCTCTTCGCGTCACCAGAAAACCACAAGGTGCCGAGGTTCTTCAGCAGGTACTACCACCCGAAGGCGGAAGCGACGGACGCTCTCACCTCAACATGGCCCCAGGGTCTGCTACTGGCCTTTCCGCCGTTCGTACTGCTCGCCAAGACAGTACGACGAATAAGAGAACTCCAGGCCGAGGTCATCCTAGTAGCACCAAGGTGGGCTCGACGCCCATGGTTCTCAGCTCTACAAGCAATGGCAATTCTTCCCCCACTGAAACTTCCAGTATCCCCAGACATGTTGTCCCAGGGCCCAGTGTGGCATCCGGACCCGGAATGGCTGTGTTTGACCGCCTGGAGATTGAGCGGCGCAACCTAGCCAAGTTCGGATATCCTGCAGAGGTTTTGGACACCTTGCTAGCATCCAGAAGACCATCCACAATACGTATCTACAACACCACATGGAAGGCCTTCGTGAGGTGGTGTCGGCGTAAGAAAATTGAGCCCCTCTCACCACCACTCACAGCGGTGCTTTCCTTCTTGCAGGAGGGCCTGAACTCTGGCCTCCGGCCTTCCACTCTTCGCAGACAGATGGCGGCCCTAGCAACAGTACTCCCTCCGGTAGGAGGGACTAGGATCAACCGACACCCACATATCCAACTCTTCTTACAGGGGACCACGATAAAATCTCCACCGCAAATACACCGATTTCCAACGTGGAAACTCAACACGGTACTCAAGGCACTCACCAAAGCACCATTTGAGCCTCTCAGAGAGGTGGAATTGAGGTGGCTCAGGATGAAGACTCTGTTCCTGGTAGCCATCACATCCGCCAGGAGAGTGTCGGAACTGGGAGCGCTGTCGATCAAGTCGTCTCTCTGTGTTTTTCACAAAGACAAGGTCATCTTAAGACCGGACCCCACCTTCCTACCAAAGGTGGCATCCTCCTTTCACCGCTCGCAAGAGATTTGTCTGCCCACATTCTGCCCGCAGCCCAAACATCCCCGGGAAGTGGAGTGGCATTCTCTGGATGTGAAGAGAGCACTCAAGATCTACCTCAAAAGGACAGAGACCTGGAGGAGGACAGAGGCGCTCTTCATTTGCATCGTTCCACCTCGCAAGGGGGAGAAAATGTCCAAGGCCGCAATCAGCTCGCTACTTCGGGCATGTATTTCGGAGGCCTATAAAGCCTCAGGACAGGCGATTCCAGGGGGCATTACAGCACACTCACTGAGAAGCGCAGCAACCAACGCCGCATTCAACAACAGAGCGTCGGTGGAGGAGGTCTGCAAGGCCGCTACATGGGCCTCCGTCTCCACGTTCATCAGACACTACCGGATCGACACAATGGCGTCGGCAGAGGCGGCATTCGGCAGAAGAATCTTACAGCATGTATTATCAGCGGAGGAAGATGACAACCCACCCGAATAAGGGACACTGCTCGGGGAGGTCCCATGGAGATGTCCTCCACCTCATAGGGAGAACGACCATTGGTACTTACCGTGAGGGGTCCTTCTCCTATGAGGACAGGAGGACATCTCGGCCCTCCCAGGGTCATCTTGATTCCGCCTTGTTTCCTTTTCTCTTAAAATACTTTTTGATTCCAAGCTGTGTGGATTCTTCTCCTCTCTGGTTCTTGGTTATCTCTTCTTTCCTTGTTAATTCTCTGGTCCTTCTACAACCCTTACTGGGTTAGGACTGTTTTTTAAGGCTAATACGTTTTTGTGTTTGCAGTTATATTCCTGTTTAGGAAAAGTTCGTAGAATAGTAGACCTGCACTGCTTTCGGAGTCCCAGAACTGAGGAATGGGCTATTCCGAGGGCACCTACAGGAAGGAGAAAAAACTACTTCCTGCCTCCCTATAGGAACGGTGGGAATAACCCATGGAGATGTCCTCCTGTCCTCATAGGAGAAGGACCCCTCACGGTAAGTACCAATGGTCGTTCTTCACAATTATAGGAACCTTATGTAATATTGTTAAAAATTCTAATAACTGATTACATCTGCTTGGATCCATTCCACCCATGGAAGAGGATTTACACCCAAGACAGTAATGGCCTTCTTGCCTCCCTCCTGCTGCAGCCCAAAATAGCCTCTGAAATGGTGCAGTGGGAGGGGGGCATTTGGGGCTGCAGAAAGAGGGAGGAGTTGAAATGGTAGGAAATCCTTCTGCCTGTGGATAAGCTATGGCGGATCCAAGCCACTGGTGGGTTTTTTTGTAATTAAATTCCACTGTTCGCCATCCTAGTTAACTGCTTTTGTAATTAGTACCAGTATCAAGCCTGTGATGATTAAAGTGTCTTTTTTCCCTAACAAAAGTTAATGTTTTAAAATATTTGGAAAATGTTTAACCAGTGAGTGGACCAAGCTAATTTTGATGACATCACTGCTCCTCCCTGCACCCCTCATGCTGTGTGTCTATTCTTTTGCATTTATCTTGTCATTCTCTCCCTCACCTCCCTCTGCACACACACCCGTGTCTGCTTAGGCACTGCAGTGAGAAAGGGGCAGCCCAGGGAAAGGCAGCAGGCAGCAGCGGGAGAGGCTGGGGCTCTGCTCGGGCTGACTGGGTCATCTTTGTTGCCCAGCTGAAGGCCAACATCCCCCTGTTTAGTCATACCAAATGCACCCAGCAAAATTTTGCCAGCCATCTCTGCATACCTCTTGTTAAGGGGGAGACTTCCATGGGCACATACATTTGTTCTCACAGCACATAACATGTTCACTATCCTTAAATGCACCCCCCCCCCCGAAAGTAGCACATGTCTGTGGACTATGACATCTCACATAGGCTCACTAATGGCAAATAACTCCCCTAGATAGATTTTCCTGGCTTAGCTGGACTTTAATGTCTTTCCTGTAAAGGTGCTTCTACACTACCAATTTGCTGAATGTGTTTAACAACAGTAGCTGCCAATCTATTTAAGAATCCTCCCCACCCCCTCACTTTTTTTAAAAAAAATTTTTTTTTATTGATTTTACCAATCTATATCTACAACTACAACGCTAATTTCTATGCTAATTTACCTTATACAGAGAATACCTTGTAAAATATTCAAATTTACCAAATTAATAAACCTGAAAAACAAAAACTTTCTTGGTTTAACTAATTACTTATGTTGCTTCTTCTACAAATAACAGAGCTGGTTGGCTGGTACACATAACATTGAAGAAATGCTTATTACTTCCATTTACATTCTCATATAGTGCGCAAACATTTAACAACAATATAACATTTATTTCTTCTTCGGTCCTCTTCTTGTCTTTTTAGTCTCTTTACTAGATTTGGGAGCAGCCACTCCCTTTTCCGAATCCGACACTTCTTCTTCGCTTTCTGAGCCATCAAAACCGTACATACTTTCCTGCGATGCTAGCGAATCATCTGAATCTCCCTCCGTTTTCTTTTTCTTGCTCTTTTCCAGAATTTTTTTTTGCTTGTTCAACAGAGTCAATCTTATAGTTCTTGCCTTTATAGCTGAAAAACAGTCCCTCTGGACCATTCCACCGGTATACAATTGATTCAGACTGAAGCCAAGTAGTTAAACTTCTGTAGGCTTTTCTTCTTTTTCTTATTTCAAATGGAATGTCCTTTAAAACCTTGATCTCCTCTTCCTGGATCTTCAGCGTTGTTCTGTTTGTGGCTTTTAATACCACATCCCTTGTTGATCTTTTGGAGAATCTTATCATGATTTCACCTGGCAGGTTTTTCTTTTTAACAAATTCTGGAAAGGTCCTGTAGACCAAATCCATATCGCTTAATATTTCTTCCAATTTCAAACCTGCCACCGGCGCTAATGCCTCACTCACCAGTTTTTTAAGATCCTCCCCTTTTTCTCAGGAACATTCTGAAGCCTCGGAAAAATTTGAGCGTTCCATCTGAAGTTTTAAAACGTTGTCACACTGGAAAGCCTTTTCTTTCTCGAGTTTTTGTAGTCTTGAGTCATGCTTACTTGTAGTCGCTTTAATTTCCAAGAGATCCTGTTGCAGCTTTTCCGTTCGTTTGCCAGACTCTTTCATTTCTTTCTGCATTGAGTTCATTTTAGCATTGAGAGTAGTCATCTGATCCGCCAGAGGTCGCAGCAACGCTGAGAGCATTGAGCTCATCTCTGTGGTGTCGCCCTTTGAACTCGGAACTCCGCTTCCTGGCTTAGGGGAGGGTCTTTGTCTCCCCATCATTACTGCTGTTTCGCTTTTGTTTACAGTTAGATAAGACGGACCGTAGAGGAAGCTATCTTTACCGCACTAATGTCGTTTAAAAGATTTTTTCTTCGTGTATGCGATCCAGCCCTCCAGCATTTCCAGAATGCTTCTGGTACTGCAGCAACGCTGTGGGAAAGTCTCGTAACATAAGCTCCATTAAGGGAGGGGGGGAACGCGATCCACCCAACCCGTCCCAGCCGCTTTATTTAACAGTCTTTGATTGAGACTCACATTTTCACCATTGCGTATCAGGAGGGTTAGTTGTTTCTCCGCCTAGCATTCTCTGCTGCTTCACGGTCATGCTTACGCAGCCCGAAGGCTTCCACGACGGGGGAACCTACGGGGGTGTTGAAGGGGGCCTCGATTCCGCAGTCGCCACCGCCAGAAGAGGCTCCCCCTCGTGCCACCCCAGGCAGAGCCCCTTCGCTAGGGTCTCTGGGGGTTCGGCACCTGTCCGAAGCCCCTTCACCCCGCCGAGAGCGGGTCGCCTTTCCCGCAGAAGCGGAGGGAGGCGTCCGCCATTGAGCGTGTCTCTTCCGGAAGTCCTCCCCTCACTTTTTAAAGTGGTCTCACATGGTGAATCAGAGAAGTGAGCTGGTTGAGCAATGGAGTTAAGAAATCTTTTACATTGCAGCACTTTTTATCACACCCTTCTTCCGTGGTGGTGTGCATAGTTCTCCTGTGTTCTTCTCTTTGATCCTCCCATCATCGCTGTGAGGTAGGTTGGGCTGAGGGTAAACGATTGGCCCAAGGTCACCCAGGGAGACGCTGAATGGGCATTTGAAAACGTTCTCATGACCTGGCTTGCTTTCCACACATATTCCTGGCTGTTCTCATGACCTGGCTTGCTTTCTGTACAGCCAGCTGGCAGCTGCAGGGAACTTCTTCAAGTCCTACAGGACACAGCTTGGATTGGAACGACTGCATGGGCGGAGGAGAGGCTTCAGCCTCCCCATTGCACCACTGCTTGCATAACAACCCCATATGTCCTAACAGGGGGCAGCACATGCAGTCTTCAGTGCCATGGGGGGGGCAAATAACACCCCCAGGACCTTGGGAGGGGGAGAGGGGAAGGCGGAAGCCCTCCTCTCCATGCTATAGTCCTCCTCTTTATCAGATCTTGGAGTGTGGTGGGAAAGAAGTTCCTCATAGCAGTTGTCTGGCTATGGGGAAAGTGAACTTGGATGGGGGAATCCCAGCCTGTCTCATGGACAGACATATTGTCTAGTTCAGCCCATAGTTTTACACTCGAAGCAGTTTTACCACCCTGGGAATAGACAGGGCCAAGAATGCCTAGCACCTTGGCTAAGCTGATCTTCTTCCTCTTCTACAGCTGAAAATAAAACATGGAAGCCCTGTTCTGCTTGTGTTTCCACAAGGCCTGTGTGTTTCCTGCTGCTAAAAATTGTGACTGTATGTATGCAAATCACAGGATGCATTGTGGGGTGGGAGAGGAAAAGCTTAGCCAAGGCATCTTTGTGTTCAGAAGTGGAATCCAGGTCTGTGAAGACTAATAAACCCACTGGCGCTGGCCTTGGTGAGTGTTCTTTTCAGCTCTTAGCTTGGGTTAGTGCAAGTTGCTGTGACTCAGCTCAGCAGGGACAGGGGCGTGTGTAGATGTGACAGAACAGAGGAAAAACAGGTTCTTCTCCAAATTATTATGATTAAGAGAGCTTAAAAAGAAATGTATCTTTTCATTTTACAGTGTGGTGTTCCTGGCTTCCCAAACTAGGAAGATGTAAGGTAGCCGTTTCAGGGTTTCCAGCATAACAGTTACTTCAGGTTGATGTCTCTAAACATGGCCCTGAATCAACGAATGATGCTATAATAATATTTTAACTGGTGGTATGGTAGGACCAGATAGGTATTTGAAGCATCCGTATCCCATCCTCTCAAGTGATTGCTTTAAAGGTAGAGGCAGAGTTTCTAGCTTGAAAGGATGGGTCAGAACCGAGGGCCTTTCCAGAGGAAGACTTTATTGGGCAACACAGCTGCCATAGTCCTTTGTTTGTTGCACAGATTGCAGCCATCTTCCTTCTAGGAAGTACTTTTCTTTCAAGGATATTGCATTTTTCTGTCATTTAAATGGCAGTATATTATTGCTGGAAAAGTGCAGTTCCTTATCATGCTAGGGGAGGCCATTTTAGTTTAGAGTAATGGTTATGTCAGAAGTACCTACTGTGATGCCTCCCAAGCAACACAACTCACCTCGCATGCTTCCATCATGTTATGACTCCAGTGGCAGCCTTTAGACTACAAAGAGGGCCTTGCATGGAAGCTTAAATAGATTAATCTCAGGCAAGAATGCGGAAAAACTTCTTGACAGTTTTACACTGAAACACAACTGCATAATAACCCTCAGATTTTGCTTTGAGATTTTTAGCTAACTGCAGAGGTGAAACTTTGGCTCAAGAGTAATGAGTTTCAGCTCCCATGCAAATCCTTTCTTTACAGGTTGAAGACTCCCCCTCCAATAAACTGACGCAGCCCACCTTCAGTTCTTAGTAAAACAGGATATGGAATAGAACAGAAGAAGAATAAGAGGAGGAGGAGATTGGATTTATATCCCATCCTTCACTTGTAGTCTCAGAGCAGTTTACAAACTCCTTTCCCTTCCCCTCCCCACAACAGACACCCTGTGAGGTAGATGGGGCTGAGAGATCTCTTTCGAGAGCTGTCCTTGAGAGAACAACTGTGACAGAACTACAGCTTGCCCAAGGTCATCCAGCAGCTGCAAGTGGAGGAGTGGGGAATCAAACCTGGTTCTCCCAGATTAGAGTCCGCGCACTTAAAACCACTACACCAAACTGGCTCTCCAGAGAGAACATCTCTATCCCTCCTCCAGAAAGACTATTCTCTTTGATAAAGGCTATCCATCCCCTCAGTCCATTTTGAGTAGTTTGACTGCTGTGCTAAGTGAACCTGCAGGACTCAGGAGCCTCAAGGAACCCGGCTTGGTTGGGCTGCAGAAGCTTTATTTATGGAACTGGTACATTTATATATATTTCCATTCTGCAAACTGAATTATGGCCATTTTACAATTCAAAATAATAGCCTGCTGTAGAATAAACACAATGGAAGGGCAGAGGAAAACAAGCAAACTCAGCTCAGATCATTTATTAAAGCTGTCCCCTTCATGCCCAGATGGAATGGCCAGCTGCGGGAGGGTGGGATCTGTCAGCTAATGCTGCTATCTCCTGCCCAGGAGGTAGGATGTGTTGAACCCTCGATGTCAGGATTGTGGAATGTTATTGCTCTTTGAGCGACTTCGACCTTGAGGGACTGTTAGTGCCAGCCTATGTGACGCTTCTCCTTTCCGACTCCTATTCTTCCCGCTTTTTCCCTGGGAACTGTAAACCAGTATTTTAAGCACCTTTTCTCTGACGTGATGACTGGTTGCAATGCACCAGACCCCTTTTTGAATTCTGTATAATGGTGCTGCTTGGGGTTGTGTCAGCCGTTACTAACACAAGAAGTACAGATGACCATAGCAGACCTTTCTCAATTAAGCATTCCTGTTTAAGGACACTTGTTGATGACTGACTCTGTAGGACTCTCACAGATCAAATGGCACTTGGTGTGGGGGTCAGCCGACAGAGGGCACCTTGCTGTCTCATCCCTCTGTCGGCTGACCCCGACAGAGGGAGCTGTGAATGTAGTCAAGAGTTAGGTTTGGAGAAAAGTTATAAATGTGGGAAACGTCAGTTCTTTATGACAGTCAACTTGTGCTAAAGTAGGGCTTGGATCCTAACTGTTTTTTGCTCACAGAAGACAGGAAAGGTATGTTTTTTTAACTTTCACCACAGCCTCCCACTTTTAACCCTCATGATTTGGAAGGGGGTGCTGACGCACGAGGAGCACCATTTGGAGAGGCACAGAAGGCAGCAGCAGCAGGAGTGCAAGGAGTGGGCATTTCAACATTTCTGCAGTGCAGTTCTGCTTAACGCTGCATAGAATCCAAGCCAGAGTTCCTGGCTTGGCAACTGGTTTTGCAAATGCCAGCCAGGCTTGGAGGAAAAGGCCGGCACTGTAGCTGGACTCTCATTCTGAACTCCTTTGCTACATACCTGCCTTCAAAGGGGGCAAGAACGGTTGTGGTAAGGGCATGCTTTGTTTGTCCAAAGAAGACCTAAGCCAGGTATATTGAAGACTTTCTCCCCAGATCTTCTTCGTGGTCTCTGTGCATCACACCTCTGGGAGTAAGTGCGCCTGCGCCGATCCCGATCGGTAATCTTCAAAGCCTAACGGATTTTCGCGCCAGCTCCCCGATCACTGCGCATGACCCGGGGAGAGGCACGAGGATCCCGCCACTTCTCTTCTGACCGCCACGTCATGAGGATCCCCTCTCCGCTTTGGTTGGTAGTTGACTTTCGTTTTCCAATTGGAAAAGCCTTTCGGACTGATTTCTTTCCCCTTTCGGCCTACGGACTGTTTTCTTGGACTCGTTTTTGGATTTTCCTCGTTTACTCCCCGCTCGGCCTTTGGCCCAGCGGTGGGGCTTCTTTAAACGCTGTCTTAACTGTGGAAGTAAGATAGCGCCTCCGGACAAGCACTCTCTCTGCCTTTTGTGCTTGGCGAGTCGCACCGTGTGGACTCTTGTTCTAGCTGCGCTGCCTTCTCCAAACAAACCTGCAAGAACCGAGCGGCTGGGTTGAGAGTGGCACTCTTGGAAGCAGCGTTATCCTCGAAGATGTCCGCAGCCGACGCTTCGGGAGCATCACCATCGGCTCCGAAGGCCCCGACATCGTCTCCGGTAAGGAGCATCATTGGTACCGAGAAATCGGCACCGAAACGACCCCTCCCTCTGCCGCACACTCCTGCAAAGAAACGCAGAGAGGGCAAGGAGGGGAAGGGCAAGCTGAAGCACAAGAAAGTCTCTAGTGCTCCGTTGACGCGCCCGACGTGACCCAGCTCGGGTCCCCACAGCTTGACCCTTCAGGGCGTGAGCGATCCCGGGGTAGTTCCGCCTCCCCGATGCCACGACCCATTCAGTTGACGGACTCGGACCCCGACATCGAGCTGACTCAGGTCCCTCGAAGTAGCCCCGAGACTGGGCCCGATCCGTTACCGACGCCGAGAAGCGATCGAGACTGGCGTCTTCCGTCCTCCTCGGTGCCGTGGGACGTTCGACAATGGCGGTACCTGTACGGCTCCTACCCTCCACCACCACAGTGGTATCCATTGGAATGGGACTGTCAATCGACGTCATCCAGAGTCTCCCAATGCCGAGATCCTCCGGCTCCGAGGCCGACTCCACCACCGATGCCAACACCGATGTCGGTGCCGACACAAACCCCACCCGATGTCGATCTCCCTCCTTTTCATCCGGACCCATCGACTCCCATGTCCCTATCCGAACACTCCGAACGGTCGATACCGGACTCTTCCACATCTTCCGCTTCCGACGACGAATCACCCACCTACCCGTCGCCATCCCCCAATGTCGCCGACAACCTTCTGATCTCCCCTTCCGAGGATGTAAAATCATACGGAGAGCTCATCAAGAGAATGGCTCACTCCTTGGCCCTAGCCACGGTCCAACCAACCCCTACCACTACCGATGCCATTTTCGACATCGTGCAAATGGATACCTCTACTGCAGTAGCCTTACCACTTATTTTGATGCTCATGAACACCGCTAAAGAATCTTGGGGACATCCCTCTTCAACTCCAATCTCTAGCAAGAGACTGGACCACATGTACAAGCTCCAAGAACCTGGAGCAGAATTTTTGTTCATACACCCCAAACCCAACTCGGTTGTTGTGACCCCCTCTGCTAAAGGCCGCAGCGGACATTCCTCCCCCCTTGACAAAGAGGGACGGAAACTGGACTCTTTTGGGAGACGTTTTTATTCGGCAGGTGCATTGGGTGTAAAGACTACAAACTATACAGCCTGTATGAGCAGGTATCAATACTCCCTATGGGAGCAGATGACACCACTTCTGGCCCATCTTCCTGAGGACAAACAACGCTTAGCTAGGAAGATCCAGAAGGAAGGCATGGTCTAGGCTAAACACCAACTCATTGCATCCAAACATGCTGCAGACGTCACTTCCAAGACTCTCACTTCAGCAGTCGTCCTTAGATGCCACACCTGGCTGAGGTCGACTTCTCTTCCACAAGATACTAAAACCCTGGTGGAAGACCTCCCTTTCGAGGGTGAAGGCCTGTTCAGCTCCACAACAGACACAGTTCTGCATGACTTGGATAAGAGCATGAAAACATCCCGTAACCTGGGCGTCTCTCAGCCGAGACAGCAGAAGCAGAAAACCTGGCAAAGATCCTGGTCTAAGAAGCAGCCACAGCGATCTCCCACTGAACCCCAATGGCAAAGACCTTCCTCCTCTGCTTATCAGCAGAAACCCTATGGCCATAGACCATGTTTCCCAACCGCTTCTGCTTCCAAGTCGAAACCTCCGAAACCGAACAAGCAGGGTCTTTGACTTCCGCATTCGCTCCAGTCCTCCCACCCGTCTGTCACCCTTCCTTCCCGCATGGCAACTCATAATGTCAGACAAATGGGCCCTGTCAGTAGTAGCAGAGGGCTACCGGATAGAGTTTTTCCAGATACCGCAGAACTCTTATTTCGTAGTCACCCCTCCCTCCGACACCCTGTCGTCAGAAGTCGAGGCCCTCCTGTCCAAAGATGCCATAGAACCGGTACCTGTAGACCACCTTCAGCAGGGTTTCTACTCTCGCTATTTCACGGTACCAAAGAAGGATAGCGGACTCCGTCCCATACTAGATCTTCGGAACCTCAATGCCTTTATCATCTACAAGAAGTTCCGTATGACCACTCTACAGACCATCCTACCACTACTAGAAGCCAACGTGTGGATGGTGATGCTGGACTTGAAGGATGCATATTTCCATGTGATGATTCATCCGTCACACAGACTATTCCTCTGCTTCGTGGTCGGTCCGCGTCACTTCCAATACAAGGCCCTACCTTTTGGCCTTTCTGCGGCTCCTCGTGTTTTCATGAAACTTATGGCAGTAGTGGCGGCCCATCTCCGGCTTCAGGGTGTCCACCTTTACCCGTAACTGGACAACTGGCTACTGGTTGCGCCCTCCGCGACAACTCTACAGAGCCACATCTCAATAACTCTCCATGCCCTAGATTCCCTAGGGTTGACAATAAACCTCAAAAAGTCCATGCTCACTCCCTCCAGATGGGTGCAGTTTATCGGAGCCATTCTGGACTCCCTGCAGTGCAGGGCTTTTCTGCCCCCCAACAGGGCAATGGACATAGTCTCCCTCCTCCAATCCATCCAGGAAGACAAGGAGGCCACAGCCAGACAAATACTCCGCCTATTGGGCCTGATGGCTGCAACCACGGCAGTGATTCCGTTTGCCAAGTTGCGGATGAGACCATTGCAACTTTGGTTCCTGCGATGATTCCGTCCCAGTATTCACTCCCTCTCCAAGCATTTCTGGCTCTCAGACCAGGTCCTGGAAACCCTGCCTTGGTGGCTTGTGCCCCAGAACCTACAGTCGGGTGCACCTTTTCGGCTCTCGCCTCCCTTGGCGACCATCACCACAGATGCCTCCCTATGGGGCTGGGGAGCTCACCTGGATGGTGTCGGTGTGGGCGGCAAGTGGGATCCTGCTGTGGCCCACAACCATATCAATTTCTTGGAACTGCTGGCAGTTCTCTATGCGGTGAGATCCTTCCGCCAATCTCTGTCGGGAAAGACGGTGGCTGTTCTAACGGACAACACGACCACCATGTCTTATATCATCCGTCAAGGTGGGACGGTCTCCCGGGGACTCTGCCGTCTAGCTATCGAACTCTGGGACGAGTGTCAGTCCCTCAATATTCATCTTGTAGCGACTCACCTTCCCGGCCTGCTCAATGCCCAAGCAGACTTCCTGAGCAGGGGAGGAGCATCCCTACACGAGTGGGAATTAAACCCCCTCTATCTGACCCCGATCTTTGATCGCTGGGGGCACCCCTCCATGGACGTGTTCGCCTCTCGGGAGAACAGGAAGTGCCATCTCTTCTGTTCCAGAGCCGGCGCGGATCCGACCTCCCTTGGGGATGGTCTCCTTCTCCAGTGGATGGGGAGACATCTGTACCTATTCCCCCCGATCCCCCTAATACCACGGGTGGTACACAAGCTGATATGAGAACGTCCATGGGCGATTCTCATCACACCGTGGTGGCCGCGGCAACCTTGGTTCCCCACGCTTCTCCGTCTCTCTCTCGGAGTGTATCTCCACCTCCCGACGGACCCAGATCTGCTCTGGATGTATGGGGGCCAGGTGCTTCACCACGACGTGCCCAGATTGAAGCTGACAGCTTGGTTGATTCAACCTCAGGAATAGACTCCCGTATTGCACAGGTTCTATTGAACTCACGCAAACTCTCCACACGTTGTTCATATGCGGCAAAATGGACTAAATTTCTAGCCTTTCTGGCCTCTGTAGGACGACCTTCCGTCCCCGCTACCCTTAATGATGTTTTTGGTTTCCTTTTGTTGTGCAAGGATAGAGGACTGTGCCACTCATCTATCCATGTCTATCTGTCAGCCATCTCAGTCAACCATCCTGAGATCGACGGTTACTCAGTGTTTTCTCACCCAACCACAAAGCAATTCCTCAAAGGAATGTGTCGCCTCTACCCACCAGTGCGGACACCGGTCCCGGCATGGGACCTACCTCTGGTCCTTACCAAGTTAATGGGCAAACCCTTTGAACCCATGGCTTTCTGCAGCCTTCATCTCCTTTCGTGGAAGGTTGCGTTTTTGGTAGCCATCACTTCTGCTCGGCGTGTGAGCTCTCGGTGCTTCGTTGCGACCCACCGTACCTCACGTTCCACCATAACACCGTTGCCCTGGCTCCCGATGTTGCTTTCCTGCCCAAGATAGTCTCGGACTTTCACATCGGGGCGGACATTACATTACCAGTGTTTTTTCCTGATCCTCAGGATCCGACACAACGCAGTTTACACACTCTTGACGTCAATGGAGCTCTTTCCTTTTACTTGCACCGGACAAAACCATTTCGCAAGTCTCCGGCTCTCTTCGTCTCCTATGCCTTGCCCAGGCAGGGACAGAAACTGTCGTCTCAAAGACTCTCAAAGTGGATAGTAGAGATGATAAAACTCGCCTACCTCCTGGCCAAGAGGCCATTGCCGGCATCCCTCCGGACACACTCCACTCGAGCCGTGGCTGCTTCCACGGCATTCCTCAAGGGCATTCCCCTGGGAGACATCTGCAATGCTGCGACGTGGGCGTTTCCTCACACGTTTGTGAAACACTACGCCCTAGATGTCCGTGTCCATCAACATACTGTGGTGGGCCGTGCAGTTCTGCAAGCAGCTCAGATGTGAGACCTCCAGCACCCACCTCCAGGTATGTGGTGTGTTTATTGCTCGCTATTCTCCCAGAGGTGTGATGCACAGAGACCACAAAGAAGATATACAGGTTGCTTACGTGTAATTGGAGATCTTCGAGTGGTCATCTGTGCATTCACACCACCCGCCCTCCTTCCCCTCTGCTTTCGGTCTCCCTCATTTTTTCTTGGGGGCTGTTAGCAGCGGTCAGAAGGAACTGGCGGGATCCTCGTGCCTCTCCCCGGGTCATGCGCAGTGGGACGTGCACGTGACCGGGGAGCTGGCTCAAAAATCTGTTAGGCTTTGAAGATTACCGATCGGGATCAGCGCAGGCGCACTTAATCCCAGAGGTGTGAATGCACAGATGACCACTCGAAGATCTCCAATTACAGGTAAGCAACCTGTATTTGCGCAGTAATACAACCAGGCAAGGATGTCCTGGATGTCCCTTCCAAGCCTCCACTCTTGCAGCATCCTAGGGCCGCTCTTCTCCCAGAGCAGAGGACAAAGCCATTGCCTTTGTTCCAATACGTGTTCCATCACTGGATCACGCTGCACCAGCCAGAGACACTCCAAATGCCCTTTCACTCCCCCCTGTGTAATAATCTCTTCCCGCCCTACATCTGGCTGCTGTCTCACCCTGGTGTACATTACGGAGATATGTACATCACTGCCCTCTTGGGGGTAATGCAATAATTTGGCAGTTTTAGATGTAATTAGGCAGTTTCTTAAGAAGCGGCATCTTTTCCCAAGAGAATGAGAAGGAGAGAGAGCAGCCTTGTGGAGAGATGATAAATCCATAATTAGGGAGGCTTTTTGAAAGTGCCTTTAATGCACAGCACCCTGCCTGGGAGAGCAGCGTATTCCTGGCCCTGCTTCCCACAGCCCAGAGCAGACAAGGTGAAGTGCTGTGGGACAAGGGCTCAGGATGCCACGGAGGCAGGAGCTGGACAGCGTTCTCTCCGGGCTATGGTGGGGCAGGCAGGGGTGAAGGGGGAGATGTCAGCCTGCTTGTTAAATAACTAGTTTAAGCCGGGATGGTTTGAGTTCATTGGCATGGGGGAGCAGGAAATTAACATGAAAGGCTCTGCAGGGGATAATCTCTCCCATCCAAGAGTGCTGACACACATGTGAGAGAGAGAGAGAGAGAGAGCATTGTGTCGCAAGGGAGCAGGGGGCACGCTGGACAGCGGGGAAAGAGGCTCAGGCCCCACAGGCGTGGAGTGTGTGCTAGCCACAGGAAAAGGGAAGGGAACCAGAAGCATTTTCTTTACTGCATATTCAAACAACAAGAATTTGTAAAGTATTTTGCACTTCAGCTCTCTGAATGTGTGCATGTCCTTAATGTATGAGCACTTGTTGCCACAATGATCAATAGCCCTTGCTTCCAGAGGAGTCCGTCAGGTGGGTGCTGACTCCACTTCGTTACAAGCATAAGATCATTAACGGTTCGTTAGTGCCTGGTGTTAATCAGAGTCACTGGTTGCAGTAATTAATGCCAGTGAGCACAGCAATTGGTTGTGCCTGTGAGGCTTGTTATGTGCGGAGCATGTGGGCCTCCCTGGAAGTCATGGAAGCATCATTGCCTTGCATCATAGAGATTATAACTGCTGTGATGTTTAATTGTGTATATTCTCCTAGCAGAAGTTAACATCACCCCATGCGTATTTCCCATGGTTTATTAACAGTGTCCCAAACGGTTGTGTAGAGAGACTGTGGCAAAGAAAGTGCTGTGCTTAAGGAAGCAGACGTGGCGGTGGAGGGGGAATGGCCGTTGTGGAAGTGAACATTGGGCCGCAGGAGGAACTTTTGTCTCGGTGGTGCCCTGTCACAGTATTTGCAGGTGTCCCTGGGAGGTGGACAAGTGCCCATTTGCTGTTTCCCTGAGTCAGAACCTGATTAGTCAACTCTGTTGGCAGACTGAAAGAGCCACTGGAGCAGGGGTCATTTCTGTATCAACCACTGGTGTGCCTGCATCCGCCCTGGACTTGGGAAGAGCAAGGGACGTGAAGGGAATGGCTCCTTGTCAGAACTCGGTGTTCTCTGACTGTGATATATGTGGTCTTTTTCCACCCCATCTCCTGGCCTACTCTGAGCAAAGCCACGCTTCTTTCTTCTGAGAAAATTTACAGCTACTTGCTTATGTTGCATGCAAAGCTTTCATGGGGACTCACTGTCTCGCTGCCAGGGAACCAAGTGCCGAAGCCAAGTGTGGCATGTCTGTATCTCTTTCCTATGGGCAGTAACTGTCAGTGACCCTCTCCAGGATACGGGAGGGGAGGGAGGGCTGCAGGAGTCAGTAAGAAACACTCTCTCCATAACTATTACAGTACCCTTTTGCAGCACTGGCAGAGGGGACAGGATGTGGGGTCAACCAGAAAGAGTGTCTTTTGCTGGCCTTCCCTGCTTTGTTACAAGTGTAGCCCCCCTCCATTAAAGAGGGATCCTTTTCATGTCATATATGTAGAACACATGTAAACAGCAAATGTAAAATAGTATTGTGTACTGGGTCTGACGAATGGAGGAGCAGGACGAGGTAGTGATAACAGTTTATTAGGTACACAACAAGACATGGTAAATACCGGGCCAGGTGGCCAACTATATACAGACCCCTGAGACACAGCCACAGTCCCATTGGAGGGTTTGAATCTCCCGCCAAAGTCCCTATTGGTGTATCCTCGGAGGCTCAGGATCCTTGGCCCCTGTTGTTCCCTGGAGCCAAGCTCAGACTGTGTGTCACTGGTGCCAAGTGGTGGTCAGCAGACATAACAAATAGCTTGGGCATTTTTGCATAGAATGAGCTCTTGCTGAAAACTTCTGCCACCCTGTCTCGACCTGTTAATGCCTCCCTGAAATTCTGAACTCTGATTACTGTGCCTGCCCTCAATGTACCCACTAAACCCTCCATGCCAGGAAATGCTAACTGATTCCTGAACAACGCAGTGGGAATGTTTTCTTAGCTTGGCAATGCAGTGAACTTGCTCCTTAAACTGAATGGACGTTTCCTTATTCTTAGCCTGCACATGGAACTGGTATTCTGGGTCATAGCAGAGTGGGGTGGCCTTGAAGATGGCAAAGCCAGTGTGTTTAATTCAGCCAAGGCCCCATTGTTCCTAAGCTGGGGGAGCATGTAACAGCTGCTAGAGCATCTGTCTGTCAGCAGGGGCCTGTTATCAGACTTGGCTATGGGGATTATGGCTGGGAAGTGGGTCGTTGTTTCTTGTGTGCTGAAGGTATTTAATCCCATGTCAACACTCTCCTTTTGATGAATGGAGATTACAGAGCAGCCTGAAAGAACAAAACTCCCAGCAGTCTCCAGGCCCCTCCTCCCTGCCCGTGAAGTCTGGATGGGCAGCCTGAATAGCGCTGACTAGCCCGATCCCAGCAGAGCTGGCCATGGTCAGCGCCTGCACCGAGGACGATTGGGGTTACTGTGCAGAGGAAGGCAGGGAGTGGCCAACCACTGTTCACCTCTGACCTTGAGACCCCAGTAGCCCCGGGGTCACCATGAGTCAATTGTGATTTGACAGCACACAAAGATTATTATCGTACTGGGTGTAAGGCCTGTGGTGGGAAGGAATACAGTGGGCTCGAGAAAGAGGCTGCAGGTGAGTGTCCTGCCTGTGGCTGGGGGGGTGGCGGTGTGAGACTTCTGTTCAAAGTAGTCAAGGATCAGATCTTTGTTGATGAAACACAGTTCTTTATTTCCAATCTCTACATTGGTACAGCTTCTCGGATTATTGTCAGAGATAACGCATATGACAGAAGCAGGTCTATTATACCTTTCAGAACAGTTTGAATTACCCATAGGTAGCCAATCACTACAGGGGAAAAACGGCGGGCAAAAGGGTCTCTGGCCGTTTGCTTCCCACAGGAAAGAAAGTGAGGTGTTAAGTTGTAAATTTCCCTTCCCAAACCAGACCCCTTAGATGTTACCATTTCACATAACAATCGCTGGCCTCGAGGCTTTCGCACGTTGATAAGAGATGGGACTTGTCCTCCCTTGCAGTCCCAGCCGGGATGAATGGAATGCGGAGGCAGGAGTGTGAGAGGCCCATTGTTCCCATACTTTGAAGTTGTCATCCTCCCGGGCTGACAGTTACACAAACCAGACCTGGTCAGGGTCATAAACCTGGGGTCATATAGTTTACATATATACTGGCCAAAGTGAGGGTTTACATGGGGGGAATCATACATGGCAACAGAAATCATAGCAGCAAGACAGAAATCATAGCAGCAAGCAATAGAAATACTTTGAATCAGCAGATTCTGACAGGCGGAGGGATGGGGAAAACAGAGGGAGGCAAGGCACGTTTAGGAGAACCTCATGGTAACAGGTACGGTTCCCTCCACCCCTGACTTATGTTGATTGGGGCTATGCAGTGGCAGCTAAGGTAGAAAAGCACCTCCTCCCGTGCCATGTCTTCTGGGCTCCAAGGGTCTGGAAAGCGGTTCCAAAGCCAGTTACAGGGTTGCCAACTCTGGGTTGAGAAGTACCTGTAGATTTGAGGGGTAGAGCCTGGGGAGGGCTGGGTTTGGGGTGGGGAGGGACCTCAGCAGGGTATAATGCCATAGAGTCCCCTGCCCAAAGCAGCCATTGTCTCCAGGAGAACTGATCTTAGAGATCTCCAGGTGCTGCCTGGAGGTTGGCAACAATGCTCCCTCTAAGCTGTGGAATCTTATGAGCAAAAATCCTACTTTGTGAGTTACTGGCATTAAAGTTGTGAGCGAATGATTTGGCTGCTGCATAAATTATTTTACGCTGGAGCCATCCTTCCTGAGCTAAGAGGAAAATGGGTGAACTGGAAGCTAAAGAAATATGAGCTAGCTCACACTAACTCAGCTTAGAGGGCACACAGGTTGGCAATACTAAGGGGAGGGCCAGGTTTGTTGAAGGACTTCAGTGAGGTATAATGCCACAGAGCTCACCCTCCAAAGCAATCATTTTTTCCATGGGACTGATCTCCTACCTCTCAGGATGTCTGTTGTGGGTAGGGGAAGGGAAAGGAGTTTGTAAGCCACTCTGAGTGAAGGGCGGGTATCAATCCAGTCTCCTCCTCCTCCTCTGCAGTCTGGAGATCAGTTGTAATTCAGAGAGATGTCCAGACCTTCTCCCCCCCCCCCAACCCCTTTCAATTCCAAAGCCCCTTCCCATTTAACACTTTAACAGTTTAACTGACTCCTTGCTAATGCCCCACAGCTTCTTGGGACTCCCAACTTGGAAGTTGTAGTTCTAATTCCCTTTGCTATGGTTGCAGTAAGGCCAGCTGAGAACTATAACTCCCAAGGTGCAATGCGTCAAAAGTGGGGGTATAAGAATAGAGGAGCCAGCAGGATGGGCCAATAGAACACCAAGGCAGCTTCCCCAAAGGCCAATGGGTGAGTAGATGAGTCGTCGCCAGCATGGCTTCCCTTTTATATGTATAACTAGGACTAAGGCCCATTGTGAAGATAAATACAACGGGCTCTAGAAAGAGGCTCTGGGAGAGTGCCCCGGCCTTGAGCACTCAGCGTCAATTTGCTGTGGCGACCTCAGCAGGGTATAAGGACACAGAGTCCACCATTTTCTCCAGGGGAACTGATCTCTGCCATCTGAAGAGTAGTTGTTTAAATGTTTAAAGTTCATGAGTTTTCAGTATACAGATTGAAAACTTTATTTTCCTCTTGAGAGTTCCGGCTCCTCTTTTTTTTAAAAAAAAGCCCTGATAAGGATTATTGATCAAGTTAAGGATACTCTTTTGCTTGGAAGAGCTTTTGCAAAGTCCTCTGGCTAAAGGTGCTAAGGTCTGGAGCTCAGGCCCCTCGCCAAAGCAACCTGTAAGCCATCTGACTACCCACCTTGTGTAAGACCAGTAGCCACCTCAGCCTCTGCTACTGTTCACTGGACTATGTGGGAAAGCATGTGCTGCACTCCTTATTTCATCAGAGGGACAGAAGCATTTTTTTCTTTCTTTCAAGGTGACCTTGGGACTCTCAGGGGTAAGGAATGCTAGGCTCGCTCCGGTGCTCACCCATGCCAATTTTTCCCAGAAGGCAGTGTGCCAATGCAAAGGGGAAAGATTGCTCATGTTTCCTTGTTTGTTTATTTAGACATCCCTTTCCCACCCAAAGTGGCTCACAGCATCATTTTGTTCTGTTCCATTTTATCCTCGTAGCAACAACCCTGTGTGGTAGGTTAGGATGACAGAGGACGAGTGGCCCAAGGTCACTCCGCAAGCTTCAGGGCAGAGTAGGGATTCCAACCTGATTTTCCCAGATCCTAGTCCAAGATTGTAACCACTAGACCACACTGGTTCTTTGTAAACAGGAAGTCTTTTCTGCTGGTACCTATTCTTGAACACTGTCTTCAGACCAGGGCTGTAAAACATAAGGCTTTTGGGCTGATAGTGTAAGGGGTGTCGAACTCATTTGTTATGAGGGTCAGATCTGACATAAATGGGACTTTGTCAGGCCAGGCTATGTGTGTCATAAAATGTAATGCCAGCGAGCGGAGATATAAACTTTATAAAGGACATAGATAAAAACAATTAAAGCTATAATTTTTTTACTTAAAAACATACTTAAAACAGTAACACTATTACAATATTTTGTTTATTTAACAGTCCTTGATAACTGACACCTCCCAAACTGAAACTTCCTAAGCCAGATGCCAGCTTAAAATGGAGAGGTGGGAGAACAGTGGGATTTGGCAATGCAATTTTAAAAATAAAATATCAAGAAAAAACACAAGGATCACAGCAGAAACTGTCCCGTCCTGGGTAGTCCGGGACCTAGCCCCCACCCCCAGGGGACGCTCCCCGAAGCACTCACCCCGCACGGAGAGGCCAAGCGGTCCGGGGCCGGCCGGCCGCGGAAGGGTGTGGAGACGGCCGGCCATGGCCCCGCGGGAACCAGCAGCAACGCAGCGCTTGCCGGAGCAGCCCACGCCGCCATTGGCGGCTGCAAAGGAAGGCCCCAGTGACAAAGGCGGCACGGAGGAGAGCGGCCAGCAACACCGGGCTTGGCACAGCCCCAGGGCCCCGCGGCTGGGAGAGGAAGCGGGGAAGCGGGCCGCCAGCTGCACGACGTCTCCGCAGCCGGGAGGCCAGGGTGTGAAGGCCGGCGGCGGAAGGCCTGTGCAAGTCCGGCCAGCGCCCTCGCAGCTGCTGGGCGTCGGAGCAGAAGAAAGGGGGTGGCGTCAGGAGCGGAGGGGGAGGGAGGATCCTCGGGGGCTGGACGGGAAGGAGGGGTAGTAATAAAAGGGGGAGGAAACGGACAGGGAGGATGAGCCGGCAGGGGAGTGCGCAAGAGCCCCGCAACGAGAGAGAACGTGGGGGCACTTAACTCCCTAACGGAGGCAGAGCGTGGACCCAGGGTGTATCCAATCCCCACCTCTGGCCAAGTCTGAGGCCTGGCCGCTCCCGGACGACCCCCCCCCCCAAGGCTGCCCAGGACCCTCCTGAACCACATCCACTGGGGGCAGGCGGGGCCTGACAGAAACTAAAGATACAAACTAAAAAATATAAAATGTTCTGAGCCTAGAAAAACATGAAATGGCTGGGCATTGCAAGCTCCCCCCCCCCCCCCCCCCAGGTCTATTCAGAGTAGCAGTGGCTCTCCAGAGTCTCAGGGTGGTTTGAAGTAATTTTGGGGGATGTACTAAAAGGAGTGACAGCATTGCCCATTGGAAACAATGGAAGAGGCTTGAAGGCCCATTGGAAATAATGGGAACCAAGAATGCCAATTGAGTTGCATGGGCTGTATTGAAATACACTGCAACACAAAAAAAGTTGCAAAGAAAATGTGGAATGGTTTTTCCATTAAGGTCTCTGGGCACAGATAAACTGCTGTGGGACTGACAGCCCCCAGAGTGAAGTGATGGTCCCTAGGAGTAGCAGAAGGGATCTGGGACTGGGATGTCAGCCCCTAGAGTGGAATGACAGTCCCAAGCAATGGAATCTGCTCTGGGACTGGGATGTCAGGGCACGGAATGGAATGACAGCTCCTGGGAGTAGCAGAAGTGTTCTGGGAATGGAATGAGGGCCCCCAGAGTGGAATGGTCCAGTGTTTTAGACAATCAAGATGGAGTGAAACACAATGCATTCAATTTCCTTAGGCTCAGAATATGTCTGCCCTTGAACCGAAGGCCCTAAATTTTATTGGTTCCTTGATGTCTGTAGAAAACACCAATTTATTCAGGATAGTGAATTCTCAAGTAGACTGCATAGCTGCAAAAGCAAATCTCTGAACACGGAATGGAATGACAGCTCCTGGGAGTAGCAGAAGTGTTCTGGGAATGGAATGAGGGCCCCCAGAGTGGAATTGCTTCCCAGAGTGGAATTACATTCCCAGAGTGCAGTACAGAGAAAAGAACTGTGGATGCAGAAGAAGAAGAAGATGTTTGTTCAAAAACGACCTGGTGTCATCATGAGCCGTTATGGCATTGACTTGGTCCAGTGTTTTAGACAATCAAGATGGAGTGAAACACAATGCATTCAATTTCCTTAGGCTCAGAATATGTCTGCCCTTGAACCGAAGGCCCTAAATTTTATTGGTTCCTTGATGTCTGTAGAAAACACCAATTTATTCAGGATAGTGAATTCTCAAGTAGACTGCATAGCTGCAAAAGCAAATCTCTGAACAGTGTGACTGAATGGGTGGTTCACCGTAAGTGTAAGACGATGTGCAGTAGGTTAAAAACTCCTAACTACAAATACATACATGGTTGTGGGAGAATAGCTCCTTGAAAACATCAGCAGGCACAGCAGCAATGAAACAGGTAAATTCCTTGGGAACAATTATTCAAAAAGGATTGGAAAATTAAACAGCAAGTATCATAATGCCTTAATGTGGTGCAGCAAAATTTGGAATACCATGGTCCTTTCTAATCTCCCAAGCTCAAAACAGATGTAACAGAACTGAAAATGTACAGAAATGATGGAGAGGTCAATGTACCTTCCCTAAAGTGGCTAAAGCATCTGGGGAGTTTTGTTTAGGAAAAAGATTATTAAGAAGTTTATAAAATTATAAATGGTGTGGAGAGCATGGATACACATTTTTTTTCTTTAATACTATAATAATAGAATTATCTATAATACTACAATGAGAAAATCACCTAATGGGATTGATTGGCAGGAGGTTTTTGTCAGATGGGGTAAGAAGAGAAAAAGAAAGCTAGAGAATGGGTTAAAGAGGAAGTACTGCTCTGAAGATTTGAATATTTTACTTAGGAGGACAAGGTAGATAGTCTTCAGAGTGATTTGATGAGTTCATACTATTCTGTTTGGGGCAATGACTGGTCAGTCGTGTTTCTGTGTTGATGGCTGCTAGTGCCTCCTCCTGCTGCTGCCTTGGGGATGGACATTGACTTGGTCCAGTGTTTTAGACAATCAAGATGGAGTGAAACACAATGCATTCAATTTCCTTAGGCTCAGAATATGTCTGCCCTTGAACCGAAGGCCCTAAATTTTATTGGTTCCTTGATGTTTCTTGAACGTATATGTTGTTGTTCTTGGGCTGAGAGGGTTGTGCCATGCGTATGCAAACCCAGCACTAGGACTGGCGCTAAATGTCACAGAATAGTTGTTTTGAGCAGCAGATTCCAGAATGGGCACAGTTTTAAGAGTTGCCATTGCCATATTCAGCTTCTCCAAATCCAGATAATCTGTATTGCATACTATGCAAATTGGTGCCTAATTATGTAAATGAAGCATATTAACTTATTTTATCTACCAGTTGCTTTGCATCTCCTCTTGTGAACTACCACCAACAATGTTGGAAAGGATCATAGAAAATGTTTTTTTATTTGACCTTTTGTTCCTGCCAGGGTTTGCTCAGGCTCTAGGGAGAATTGGTTGCCGGGGGGGGGGGGGGGGAGGAAATGTCCTGTCCCTTTAATAGAGGCTTAATGGGATGTTATTTACCTCCATGTCATGAAAAGCTTCAGCTGCCCATTTCTGCACATTAAGTCTGTATTAAATGCACAGAACATTTTTCTCCATGCTGTTGACAGCCCTATTCTCTCTTCTGAAACAATAGCAAGGCATGCCTGGAAGACCGAAAAAGAGAGTCTCTGGTTTTGTTGCTCCAGCAGAACATGGCTCTGCATCTGTTTAATTAATGTACAAGGAGAAATTCCTGATCAGAAGGTTCTTTTTTTAAAAAAAATTTAATTGATTTTACATCTATTTCTACGTCTATATGCTAAATTCTATACTAAATTACCTTATACAGAAAATGCTGGATAAAATAATCATTTTTGGTAGCTTAATCAGTTTGAGAAACAAAAAATCTTGGTTTAACTAGTTATATATGTTACTGCTTCTAAAAATCACATAGCTGATTTGCTGGTACACATAACTTTGGAGCACACTTATTTTCCATTAACATATACTTAGTGCTCGACATTTAACAACAATGCAAAGTTTATTTCTTCTTTTGTCCTCTTCTTTTCTTTTTAGTCTCTTCCATGGGTTTGGGAGCCACAGCTCCCTTCTCCGAATTTTCTTCTTCACTTTCTGAGCTGTCCAAGCCATATATACTTTCCTGCTGTGCTAGCGAATCGTCTGAGTCTCTCTCTTTTTTCTTTTTCTTGCATTTTTCCAAAAAAACTTTCGCTTGTTCAACAGAGTCAATTTTAACATTCTTTTCTTGATAGCTAAAACACAGTCCCTCCGGAGTATTCCATCGGTATGTAATTGATTCAGACTGAAGCCAGGTAGTTAAACTTCTGTAGGCTTTTCTTCTTTTTCTTATTTCAAATGGAATGTCCTTTAATACCTTGATGTCTACCTCCTGGATCTTCAGCGTTGTTCTGTTGGTGGCTTTTAAAACCACATCTCTTGTAGATCTCTTGGAGAATCTTATCATAATTTCACCTGGCAGGTTTTTCTTTTTGACTAATTCAGGATAGGTCTGATAAACCAAATCCATGTCGCTTATTATTTCTTCCGCTTTTAAACCTGTCACTGGTGCCAAAGCTTCACTCACTAGCTTTTTAAGATCCTCCCCTTTTTTTCCAGGAACATTCTGAAGTCGAAGGAAGTAACTTGAGCGTTCCATCTGCAATTTCAATACATTATCACATTGAAAAACCTTTTCTTTTTCAATTTTTTGTAGTCTTGAATCATGCTTACTAGTTGTCGCCTTTACTTCCAAGAGATCCTGTTGCATCTTTTCTGTTCGTTTACCTGATTCTTTCAGTTCATTTTGCATTGAGTCCATTTTGCTGTTGAGAGTAGTCATGATCCACTAGCGGCCGCAGCAACGCTGAAAACATTGAGCTCATCTCTGTGGTATCGCCCTTTGAACTCGGAGGACCGCTTCCTAGTTTAGGGGAGGGTTTTGGCCGTCCCGTCATTGTTGCAGTTTCGCTTTTATTTACACTTAGATAAGAAGGACCATAGAAGAAACAATTGTAGTCGCACTAATGTCTCTCAAAAGGTCTTTTCTCCGTGTATGCGATCCAGCCCTCCAGCATTTTTAAAACGCTTTTATAGTTGCAGTAACGCCATGGGAAAGTCTCAGCCGCCTCGGTAAGGAGAGGGGGGGGGACACGATCCTCCCTTTCCCTCCCTGTCGCTTTATTTGCCGTTATATTTTGCAACCCACGGTTTTCACCATTGCGTTTCAGGCATGTTAATTGCTTCTCCGCCGGGCATTTTCTGCTGCTTCTCGGTCACGCTTACGCAGCCCGAAGGCTTCCTCGGCAGGGGATCCTACGGGGGTGATGAGGGGGGTCTCAATCCTGTGGTCGCCACCGTCAGGAGAGTCTCCCCCTCGTGCCACCCCAGGCAGAGCCCCTTTGCTAGGGTCTCTGGGGGTTTGGCACCTGTCCAGAACCCCTTCACCCTACCAGGCACGGATTGCCTCTCCCGCATATACGGAGAGAGGCGTCTGCCATTGAGCGCGGCTCTTCCGGAAGTCCTGGTCAGAAGGTTCTTATTTGTTTTTCTTCTGAGTCTTGAACCCTTGACAGCTAAGTATCAAAATGACACAGACCTTAACTTGTAGTGTTTAGCTTTAGTTAGCAAAAATAGGGTGTTTTCATAGTCAGCTGAAGTTAAATTTGGGCTGCTGTTCTGTGCACACTTACCTCCTATTAATTTCAGTGGGATTTCTCTGGTTTTCATGAAACTTACTGTTAATGAAGCGTGAATAATGCTGCAGCCTAAAAATCGAATCCTAATTTATGCAGAGTGAATCCTAGTGATACTGAGGTCCGAGTTTTTCTACACAAGCATTTAAGTAACTGACTACAAAATTTAAGATTACTGTATCAGCCCACTCCATAACCTCAGCTGCTTAACAACTCTTAGAAGACTTGTCACAAACTCCTCATCAACAGCAGCTGCTACTCCACAGTTGCAGAATCCCAATGTTAGTTTTATTGGCAATCCCAACCAAAGCACATGACAGACAGTAGTCAGCGATGAACAGCAGTCTATAGAAGATCATCAAGGAGTAGGGGTAATCCTCTTTCTTTAGACTATGTAGTATACAGCTAGGAAGAAGAGTCCTGATGCACTGAAAGGTTAGTATGGACCTCAAAAGTTTTTGTGCATACTTAAGAGTGTTACTGAATCCTGGCCAAAAGAAAGAATGAAAGAGACATAACATGAGCCTGCGAATGTGGGGAGAGCAGCCTAGAAATAAAATTAATTAATTAATTAATTAATTAATTAATTAATTAAAGATTGAAATTAGGCTGTGTGAAAAGAAAATAATTACAACCCAGTCACTCTTATGTAGATTTTCAAGGTAAGCCAAATATTTTCTCCAAAATTTTGGAAGACAAAGGCACCTAAAAGACTGGACTAATTACATGCCCACCATTCACTGAGTAATGGCACTCAATTTGGCCCCTTCATCTAAAATTATGATCCTGTTTTGAAAATATAAAGATCACTTTGTTTTTCTGCTGATGTCAGCCTTACAGATAGAGTTGGGAAAGGAACTGATAAACACTGCCCTTTTATATTTTAAGAGACCCAATTTTTTTATTACATTACTGGTTGTTGGGAGTTTTTTGGGAATAATTTGGAAATTTACAACAAGGCATAAAGTCCTTTCCCCTTAAATTACTTTTGAAGTCCGTTAAAGGCTACAAAGCAGAAAACAGAGATGGAGCTACAAACTGCTGCCTCCTCCTTGCCATGGGTAAGCAAAGTGGTCCCTTGGACTACCCTTTCCTGGCAGTCACAACGATCACTTCCCTAATTGGCTAGAACAAAGAACGGGCCCTTTCCCACTACTTCAATGTGCAGAAAACGATAAACCTTTTTTTGGTACTGGAACTGGGAATTCAGGCCAGCTGATGGGCCAGACAAGGACCAAGTGGTATGCTACCCAGGTAAAACTGGTTTCCAGCTGATGGAGAAAAATGTTCTGTCCCCTTTAATACAGGTTTCATGAGATATTTACCTCCATGCCACAAAAAAGTTTCAGCTGTCCATTTGCACACATTAAACCTCTGTTAAAGGAGAGGGCATTTTCCTCCAGGCCTTTCGACAAGCCCAAGGAACCCCCCCCCCCCCATGGTAACATGGCAGCCTTGTATCTTCCTTCTCTCCCCATCGCTGTGTGTTACTTGAAGGGGGGGGGGGGGGGGAGAAGAGCTCTGGTTCAAAGTGTGTTGTCGTTTTTAATTTTGCTTCAGGCATGGAAATGTCCATAGCCCTGCAGGGATTCTCCCTGCCTGACTTTGCGCACCGGAAAGATGGTCTGTGACTAAAGCAGTAACAGGCTCTGAGGAAAAGTGAGCAGGGCTACAGTCCTTCACAACACTTCCTGCTACTTGGGAATTGCTTCAGAAAGAGTTCTGATCTGGTGAAAAAGACCCCCACTATCGACTATTAAGACCTGTCCATGTGATGATGCTGTTCACAGCTAACTTCTGCAGCATGAGGTTGCATTACAAAGCAGCTGCCACACTGCAGGCTGTGTGTGCAACAGGTCAGGAGAGTGAGAAAAGGCCCTCAGATACACAGGAGAAGTCTCCCCCTCTAGGTTCCCCCTCCTAGCCCCCCCCCCCCCCCCCCAATCAGCTGTAAATTTCAAACCAAGGTCTGTGTAACCTGCTTTGTGGGCCCTCTTATAGCTGAATGCAAGCAAGAGAAATACATCCACAGGAGAAAGAATATGGCAGCTGTGGAGTTGCCAGGCAACCAGCAGGAAACCTGGAGGAGGTGCAGGGACAATGGGGTGGTTGTCTGTGACAGTGTGACATCACTTCCAGGAAAACTCAGAAGTGACATCACACCTCTTCAGGAATCACCAGAAATTCTGTGTCTAGAGTTGCCAGCCCCCAGGGCTGGGTGGGATTCCCCCCGCTTTTGGGGGCTCCAATCTGCCCCTGGCCAGCTGGCTGGTGGGAGGAGCCCTACCCCCAAGATCGACCACCTGCCTGGCCACCCCTCTCCCTCCCGCCAGATTTAAAGGGCTTCAGCTGATCGGTGGGGACCATGTGGCCCAGAGGGCCCTTTAAATGTAGTGGGAGGGAGGGGATGGTCGCAGGCCGCACTTTAAAGACCCTTTAAAGTGAACGGGGTGGGGGCCATGGTGCACAGGGCTGGTTTTCTCCAGCCCCACCTGCTGCATGATCCCCCACCCCACTCATAAAAAGACCCGTTAAAGAGTCTTTTTGCAAGCCGAGCGTGTGGTTCGCTACTGCCCCTCTCCCCTCCCTAGGGAGAGGGGTGGCTAGGTGGGTGGTTGCGCTTGGGGGTGGGGCTTGGGGACATCCCCACCCACCCCTGGAACACCCCCCAAATCCCCCCGCTGGAGCGATGAGGGAACCTGACAACCCTATCTGTGTCCCATATGTGATATCTCACCATCATGACAAAGATTTTTTTTCTTTCTCCCATGGTCAGTCTAGGCCCACCAACAAGCCTCACTTGGGGCAGAAGATCTTCCGCTCCCAGCAGGCACATGGCAACCCCAGGCAGTTGGGAGGGTAGTATCAAAATCTGCTGCACTGACTACACCTTGTCTCAATTATCCTTCTATAGGCTTCCCAAGATTTCCCTCAAAACTGGAGGTGAAGGCACCCATTGCTATATCTGCCTAGAAATCAGGCCATAAGACTATGTGGTAAAAAACTCTTTAGGACTTTTATGTATTTCTCACCTCAGATCCTTTGTTCACTCTCTTCATGCTAAATTCCTTGGCTCCCTTTAATCTGATAGTATTTGTTGTACACACACTTCATCTAGTTGAACTCATTTGTTATGATGGCTGGATCTGACACAAATGTCCCTTTGTCAGGCTGGGTCATGTGTGCCGTAAAATGTCATGCCAGGTATGAGAAATATAAACTTCAGAAAGGACACAGGCAAACTCTATTAATATTATTTTTTACTCAAAATACAAACTTGCTTAAAACGTTAAAACTCTTACTGTATTTCCTTTATTTAACAGTCTTTGATAACTGACATTATTGCCTTAAAACTAGAGTCAACGTCTGTGCTATAGCAATCTTGAATATGCTTTTTAGCTGTGTAGCTGTAAGCTGAGAATAATTTTTTGATTCATTGACATTTGTTACAGAAAAGAGCTGTTCACAGATATACATTGTCCCAAACACAGACAGAATTTTAGAAGCAAAAGCCTTAAGTTGGGGGTAATTCAGATACCAAAACTGGTAAAATTTGCTAATGCCAACTTCAGAAAGCTTCAACTTTCCCCCCTCCCCCCTCCCCTCGTAATTTGTGGCATCCTTTCATTGGTCAGTGGGGAGCAGTGGAAATGTCCCATTTTGTTGACTGTACTGACTCTATGTCTAATCCACCTTGAGTACGCCTCCCGTTTTGAAGAAACTTTTCCTGTTCATCCCCCCCCCCCTCCCCTTCCCAGAACAAGTAATCCCAGGGGTCATCTTCCTTCTCTGAAAAAACACTTCCCCACTACACTACATCAGCAAGTTGTTTCTCAGCAACCCTGGAAGACTTCTTGTGTGTGAAGCAGGGTTTCTTCCCCACTCAGAGAGGTCCACCCCAAAGCATATACATATAATATAAATTCTCCAAGGAACTAGAGCCACCACCCTCAACACTTGCTCAATTCACCACAAAAATCACGAACCCTCCACAGCTTTACCACCAGCCACCTGTTGATGACCAGAACTCCTAAATCAGCCCTTTTCTCCCACCACCTCTGTGTGATTCACCCACACCAATCCGAATCTCAAGTCTGCTCCCACTGACCACTCCTTTCCTTGCACTTCAGTCCCACTTAGAGACCTGACCTTCCACAAAGACACACATGCACCCCATGGCGCTGAGGTTGGAGCACGGGGACTAACAACTGGGAGACCCAGATTCATAAGCCCCACTCTGCCATGGAAGTTGCTGGGTGACTGTGGGCCAGTCACTCACTCAGCCTAATCTACCCTGCACAGTTGTGAAATCAAAAACATGGATGGGGAGAACAATAATTGCAACTTGCTTTGGGTTCCCATTTGGAGAGAAAAGCAAGGTACAGATATGCCTAGAAAATAAAGCTGATGCAACAAAATCTCATTAAGGTGGCTCAAGATTCCTGTTGTATCTTAGCCTCGAACTACACCCCTGCTCTGGCATGCCACCCCCCAACACAAACACTCAGCACCTTCCCTCACCCCAATAGCTATAGTTCTCCTGCCTGCCATGGCTTTCCAAGCGCAGTTCCCACCAGACACCCCACTGCATACACTTCAACTCTTTCCCTTCCTTGCCCCAGCCTCCAGTCCCTTACACCCCTCCCCCTCCCAATTCGCTCTGGCTCTCCCATTCCTACACTCCCCCTAACTCCCATTTCCATCAGCAGCTCCTCCCCATCACAGTCTTCACACATAGTGACTTCCTCCCTCCCTCCCTCAGGGCTGCTTGGCGAAGAAAGAGCAAGAGAGGAGCGCAGGGGAGGAGAAGAAGGTGGTGACAGCGGCGAAGGAGGGTAGCTTCTGCTGCTGAAGCAAATGGGGAGGCCCAGCCTGCATGCGCACTGACAAGGAGGTGGTGACTCCCCTGCCTCTAAAAGGAGGAGGAGAGGAGGGAGCAGTGGCCGCAAGTGCGCAGCCTGGCACCACCAATATAGTGAGGGTGGGGGAGATGGACCCTCCAGCCGGCCGACTTGATGTGGGTCTTTTTTGCTATTTCATGCTGCCACCACCCTCCTCTTCCTTGCTCACAGGCCAGATAACATCCCTGGATGGGCCCCTGGGCCTTATGCTCAACACCCCTGACTAGAGTACGTTCAGACATAGGATGGTGAGCTCTGTTCCTGACATGAATCCTGTGCCTTTAACAATTTCCTGACAGGCAGAAATTTAGCAGATGAAACTGTTTCTACCACTTCATCTCCAAGACAGGACAAGCTTTACTTGCTAAATATCTGCCTTTCAGACAGTTGCTAAGGGAAAATGCAGACTGCTACAAAAACTGCTTGTAACCTGGTTTGGTCATTATCATTATCCATGTTTTATGCATGCTTATTGGGAGGATCCAGTTCATCTTCTGTGGTAGGTTGAAGGGAATTGATATTATTTCATGGAGCACTGTTACTATTACTACTACTACTATTAAATATTTATTTCTTCTACACCATCAGCATGCATTGCACTTAACAGAATTACTACTCAAAATTAAGTGGGGAAACAAAGAGCTGCTATTTTAAAGGGTTTTAAACCATATTCTAGAGCAATGATCTTTAGCCTTTCTGATCCAGAACCCATTGCAAGCATGTGATACAAAGTCATGCAACAGTAGTTGTAAGACAGGAAGAGCAGGCAGAATTATAACCCCATCAATGTCAGTTCAGCCAATCAAGAGAGCCAGGGATCAGAAACACAAGCTGAACATCAGGAAGTTCATCATTGTAGCTTCTGGGCAGTCCCACATGGGACTGCATGATTGCAGACCAGCCACGGAGAAGAGCTTCCAAGATTTTCTGAAGAAGCTTCTAGGCTGTGAAGTGCTCCTCCTCCCCTCTGTCTATAGAGGTCCCTTTTCCTGCCCAAAGTGTCATGTGACAGAAGTGGGCCAAGAACTCCCTCAGTTCTCTTCTTGCCTCTCCTTGGAGTTGAGCATCAACACCAACAGTCTTCAGATCAAAACTCCCTTGGTGCCACAGTTCGCCATTGGGGCTCGTTTTTGACCCACTCTCATTCTCCGGTGGTCCAGGAGTGGGGCAGTCCTTCAGTCCTCACTCCTGGGAAGCTCCTCCCATCCTCCAATAGCAGGGTCGGCAACTTTCAATCCTGGATGGGGAGGGGCTTCATACCAGACCTTCAGTCTTCTTGACCCTGCTTCCAGGCAGGACGTGTCGGAAGTGCTCCGATGAGCACAAAGACCTGGAGAGAGAGAGAGAGAGAAAGAAGAAGAAGATTGTTTTTGGCAGGGAAGGGCAGGTATTTGTCCCTAGACTCCCTCCCCCCCCCCCCCCCCCCAGTTTCCTTAACAACTCCGAGTCTTGGAAGAAGAGGGAAGGAAGCCTTGGAGGGGGAGATCATGGCGCCGGCAGCCTCGGTAGGCCCCCGAGCGGTTGCGGCACCGCTTAACACTTCAGACCCGCAGGGAAGAGTGAAGCGCCTTCCTAAACACCTCCACCCAGTGTGCGGCGGCGACAAGAGCCGGCAAGGGAGAGGGGAAGAGCCCAGGGTCCAGGAGGTGGCTGAGGGAGGCGCGGTGATCCCGTTGCCTCTCAGCTCGGCTCTGGAGCGGTCCCTTCTTTTCCTAGGATTTGAGGCAGACTGGAGGCTCCACTGTCCACTGGCCTGAGAGAAGAAGGCACGGTAGGACAACTGGGGCCAGGGAAAATGGGACGGAATAAAGGTGGGAAAAGCGGACCCCCCCACACACACATGGGTGTTTTCCATTACTGCACTGGAAGGTTTTCCCTTTCTCGTCCTTCCCCCGGGAACTTTTGGGCAACCAGCAGCCCCTTGTTAGGGGAGGAGGGCTCTTCACAAAGGGGCATTAACCCCCCCCCCCCCCGCATTTCCTCTATTCAAATTTTTACCCCACTGCTGTGATAGGCAACGGGGGAACATAAAGAAGGGAGGTAAAATCTCAGCCTGCTCCTCTGTTGGAGCCATGTGCTGAAAAATAGAGGGGGAAGAGATGGGGTGGCCATTTTGTAGCTGAATCCTGAGGGTTCTAATTTTACTTTCACTTTTAGAACCATAAAATGGCCGACCAACTGGAAACCACACCCAGCTCTCTGGACATAGAGGCTTCTCAAAGTAGCCTTCCAGGTGTCCCCATATGGCAGCCTTCAGAAGAGAAGGCCAAACAATCATTGCTCTCCTGGCTCAAGGAGGAGCTAAAGAAGGACCTTAGAGGTCCTGTGTCACAGACTCCTTCAGATGAAACCTCTGAGAGGGATTATGATGTAGAGATCCCTAGTAAAAAACAGAGACTGTCCATTTCAGACAAAGGATTTACTCCTAGAATTACGGATTTTGATGAGGAATCCAATGTAGAACCCTCTTTAGTGGAAAAAGAGGAAGGGGAATTGTCTGAAGAAGAGGAGGAGACAGTCCCACCTATACAGTCTAGACTTTTTCCTCAAGACCTTTACCACAAACTGCTTCCAAAGGTCTTTAGAGCCTTAGAGTTAAATTACATTCCAAAGACACAAGAAGACAAGGAGGACCCTGGCCTTCCAGTGGGCTCTTCTAAAGCCATTCCGAAAACATCCACCAAGGCACCGGGGGTTCCTATTCCAGCTGCCTTTTATAACATAATGATGGCAGAGTGGGAGCACCCGGCTAACCCTAAAGCTGCTAATCCTCTGCTTAACAAACTTTATTCTTTAATTCCAGAAACGGGCAAAAAACTTAAGCTGCTGGCTGTGGATGATCCAATAAATTCCTGGGCCTCCTCCTCAGTTCTTCCCATGGATTCGGATAGTCTACCAAAAGACAACTGCGAAAAAAGAGTTGAAAAAGCTCTTCGCAGAGACTTTGAGGCTGCTGCAGCCTCTCTGAGAGCCTCAGCCACGGGGTCCCTCTTTGTCAGGGCTGCATACACGTGGGCCTCTGACTTAACCTCTGCAGGCAGTGAGATACCCAAAAAACTCAGACAAGATTAAAAAGATAGCTCTAGCCACAGCCTTTGTGGCAGACACCTCCCTAGACGCATTGCAAATGGCAGCGAGGTCCATGGCATGCAGTGTTACAGCCAGAAGGAACACCTGGCTGTGACATTGGGAAGCGGATCTTGCGGCTAGAGCCAAGGTAGCGGCAGTTCCGTTTAAGGGAGTACACCTTTTCGGAGCAGGCCTTGGTAGGTATTTAGTGGAAGATAAAGATAAGGAGAAAGTACTTCCTCTCAAATGCAGAGAAGGGAAGTACAAAAGGAGATTCCAACCTTTTCGTGATTTTAGGCTAGAGGATAGGCTCACACACAGACCAGGCAGAGGCAGGTGGCAGAATAGACCCAGAGATCAAAGGTCCCACCCTTTTCAGGGAAAAGGCAACAGGGAGGCAGAAATCAAAAGAAAGGCACCACTGCATGAGTATGCCAGGGATAAGGAGGGAGTGGGAGCCAGACTACTCCTCTTCTCAGACCGCTGGAAACAGACAGTCTCAGACAAGTGGGTACTGGAGACAGTTACCCTAGGTTATGCTCTAGAGTTTCAGTCAACCCCACCACAGAATTTCTTGAAAATGCCAAGAAAAAAGTCACTGGAACAGCATCAATCAGTGATGACAGCCATACAACACCTTCTGCTTATAGGGGCAATCGAGGAAGTTCCAGAAGCAGAACGGAAACAGGGAGTCTATTCAATCTTCTTCACGGTGCCCAAGAAAAATGGGGACACCAGAGCCATACTAAACCAGAAACAACAAATTCATAAAAAAGAGAAAATTCAAAATGGAGACCCTGAACTCCATCCTGGCATCAATTCAGGTGAAGGACTTCCTAGTTTCCCTGGACCTAGTGGAGGCATACCTCCACACTCCTATCTGACTGGAACACCGCTGCTTCCTCAGATTTGCATACAGTGGCAGACACTTCCAGTACAGGGCACTCCCTTTTGGACTTACATCATCGCCTTGGGTATTCACCAAAGTGCTAGTTTCACTGGTGGCAGCCCTGAGACTTCAGGGGGTATCCCTGTTCCCATATCCGGACAATATCTTGATAAAAGCGAACTCACACCAAAAGGTGTTAAGGGCTCTCGAGCTAATGATGCAAACGCTGCAAATATACGGCTTCAAGATAAATCTAGAAAAGAGTACTCTGATTCCAACGCAGATTATCAATCATCTGGGAGTAAGGATCGATGCCTTACAGGCCAGAGTCTTCCTGTCTTCAGAGAGGGAGAAAAAACTACATATCTTGATTCAGAGGATTCTGGAATCACCACAACAGGATGTACTGACCCTGGCAGCTCTGCAGGGAATGTTGGTCTCCTGCCAAGACCTGCCACACTGGGCCAGGTTCCACTCTCGTCCTCTACAGAGATTTCTACTGCGATTCCAGACAGAGACAATGTTCAAAATATCAAAGACTGAGCTACAGGAGAAGCTGCAGTGGTGGCAACACCCGCAACGCTTTTCCGAAGGGATGCCCTTAAGGGAACCCCAAAGGGTAGTGATCACAACAGATGCGAGCCTGTTTGGGTGGGGAGCTCACTCACAAGGGCTCATGAAGCAAGGGACCTGGAAAGTCGTAGAAAAATCCAGGAGCATCAACTTTCTGGAACTGAGGGCAATAAAACTTGCACTACTACAGATGCAATTTCAACTGAGGAACTTGCATGTATTAATACAGACAGACAACACAACGGCAAAAGCCTACATAAACAAGCAAGGAGGCACGAGAGTCCACAGCTTACATCAGGAGACGGTCCAGATCATGCAAAGGGCGGAATCACATATTCTTTCTATCAAGGCGATCCACGTCCCGGGGTTGGAGAACGTGGTAGCAGACTGGTTAAGCAGACACTTTGTGGACCAGGGAGAGTAGAGTCTAAACAAATCCATCTTTCTGGAAATATGCAGAAAATTTGGAAACGCAGAAGTGGACCTATTTGCGACAAAACGGAATTGCCAAACCCACCAGTTTGTATCCAAACACCCAGTAGAAGGGTCACTGGGGACAGACGCCTTGACCCTGCAGTGGCCAAAAACTCTTCTGTATGCTTTTCCACCTCTACCACTTCTCCCTCGAGTAGTGCAACACATAATAGACCAGAGAGCACAGGTCATTCTGGTGGCCAAGAAGGTCGTGGTTTCAGGATCTTCTGAGACTTTCACTGAGGAACCCTTGGAAGTTACCACTCAGAAGGGACTTACTTTCACAAGGGGACACTGTTCACCCCAGACCGGAACTGTTCCAGTTAGCGGCCTGGAGGTTGAGCAGAGACAGTTAGAGCAATTGGGGTATGAGTCTGGGGTAGTCTCTACTTTGCTGGCCTTTAGAAAGTTTTCGACCAATAAGGTGTATAGTAGAACATGGAAAACTTTTTCGGCCTGGTGTCAATCAAAAGATCTGAATCCCTTGCAGGTACCAGTGGGAACAGTTTTCGCCTTTTTGCAAGACGGTCTGGGGAAAGGCCTAAGCACTAGTACCCTTAAGAGACAGATGGCGGCACTCTCAGCAGTACGGGGAGCGAGTAAGGGTAGGTCTTTGTCCAGTCACCCTCACGTGAAGAGGTTCCTGCTAGGGGTGGCTTTACGAAACCCCCCCAATCACATAGATGCCCAACCTGGAACCTAAATACAGTTTTAAAAGCACTATGCAGGGGTCCTTTTGAACCCATGGCCTCTTGTCCCATAAAGGAACTTACTCTGAAGACTGTTTTTTTGGTGGGGATTACATCTGCTCGTAGAGTGTCCGAGCTGAGGGCACTTTTGATACACAAGGATTTGTGCATTTTGCATAATGACAGGGTGGTTCTTAGACCAGACCCGGCCTTTATCCCGAAGGTTAATTTGACTTTCCATAGGGCAGGAGAGATCGTTTTGCCTTCCTTTTACCCAGAGCCAAAGATTGATTCAGAGAAAATTTGGCATTGCCTTGATGTGCGTAGGGCGTTATGTTTTTATTTAAACAGAATGAAAGAATGCAGAAAAACTGAATCTATGTTTGTTTCATTTAGTCGGGCATCTCTGTCCCTCCAGAGCGGATTACAGCACATTCTGTGAGGGGGGCAGCTACCTCAGCAGTCTATAGATCTTTTCCTTCACTGGAAGTGATATGTAAGGCTGCCACTTGGCGTTCGGTTCATTCATTTACTAAGCACTACCGGGTAGACAAGTGTGCCTTGGCTGAAGCGAAGTTAGGTCAGGCTGGCTTAAAAGAAGTAGAGTGAGCACGGGAAGCTATACTTGACCCACCCGGAGGGACACTGCTTTGTTACGTCCCAGGAGTGAAAACTAAAGGACTGCCCCACTCCTGGACCACTGGAGAACGGAAGATTTGTACACTTACCATGAAGCTTCCTTCTCGGTGGTCCAGAGTGTGGCAGTCCTACCCGCCCTGTTAAAGGGTTGGCTTCTGGTGCTCACTAAATGGTATCGTCTGAATGATCTGGTTTTTTCTGGCTGGTTTGACTACAGCTCTTCCCCGGGGGTGTAGGGGCTCAGGGGAGTAAAGTTAGGAAGTTATTTTCATTGACTGTTTATTATCAAATTTATTTATTTATTTATTTTTCACATTTATATCCTGCCCTCCCCGCGAGCAGGCTCACTCTAATGTTAATAAAGGTTCTGTTCTTGGGGGGTTTTTTTGGAAAAATCGTCTCCCCGTGTTTGTATTCCTTCCCTACTAGGGTTTTGGGTGCTGAGTAGGGGAGGGTCTATTTGTGGGGGACGGATTTTTTTTTTAAGCTGTTCTAGTTGCTTACTGCAGGGGAAGGCTGGCTTTGGAACAGACTGAAGGTCTGGTGTGAAGCCCCTCCCCATCCAGGATTGAAAGTTGCCGACCCTGCTATTGGAGGATGGGAGGAGCTTCCCAGGAGTGAGGACTGAAGGATTGCCCCACTCTGGACCACTGAGAAGGAAGTTTCATGGTAAGTGTACAAATCTTCTGTTTCCATCAAGAAGAGTAGCAAGGTCTCCAGATTCCTTGGAGGAGAAGGCCTTCAAGATGCCTGCTACAGGCCCACCCATGTCACAAGACAAAGGGCAACCAGATCCACAGCCACCAAGTCAGTGGCCATCACAGCAAAATCTGTGGGGCCCATTTTCCATTCTTGATGCCACCACAATGGGGACTATGGGCACCTCTGTGGATGCAATACTCATGGCAGCCTACAAAATCTTCCACAAGATCAAGACGAGACCACCAGGATCAATATGATTCTGATGGCAGAACCCATCAAGGTTCTGACTCTGAGGATGCACTCCACCAAATTTCAGAAGCAAGTTCAGAGAGCACTTCAATGCCCTCTCTGGGTGATACAGTCAGAGCAGTTGATCTGAATTTCGAAATTCCTGGGTCTAGAGTTTAATGCTTCAGAACGTCAACCATTTGACCCTATAATGAAGGTTTTATACAGCCCTGACTTGGGTCCCAGTGTTGCAAGAGATGCAGGATATAGCAATGGCCATCTAGGCTAAGCCAGCCTCAATACAGCATCTTCAAAGAAACTGGAAAACCTCCACAGGGTCAGGGAAGAAGACTGTGACTACTTGTTTCGCCACCCCTGAGCAAACTCCATAGTCTCAGAGGTCCTTCCAGCCAACGGAAGAGCTGACAGTCATTCATCTCCTTTCAAGAAGACTTGACCTGCTGGGAAAGAAGCTCTACTCCTCCGGGGCAATGGGGCTGAGGGTGGCTAACTTTACAGCGGTCATGGGTCACTACAAAATGTTACTATGGGGAAATACGTCAGTTTGTTGAGTTGTTGCCTGTTGATAAGCAGAGTGCAGCTAAGGTCCTCATTACAGAAGAGCAGAATTAGGGAAACAGCAGCTCAGTGCTACAAGACATGGAGCAAATTGTAATAGCAGGTCAGTGGCCCTCCTGCTAGATATGAAAGCCAAGATAGAAGACTTCCCATTTGAAGGTCAAGACCTATTCAGTGACCAAACCGATACAATTTTGCATCAGATTAGGAAGAACAAGTTGACAGCCAAATCCTTGGGCATACCCTATAAACAAAGGTACTTCCCAAGGCATACCCAAAGGTATCAACAACTAAGGTCCTGTCATGCCCCAGATTACAGATATCAGGCCCCTCCACCCTTCCAGCAGGGCTTCAGGCCTCCTTATATTCAGCAATCCCAGCCCAAGAGACAGAATAGACAATGGGAAAGAAACTCCTCCCAATTCCCTAGGGTCCAGCACTCTAGAATTGCCCCATCTGCCTGACTAGGTTCTGACCATTTGTTTTTGGATAGGTTATCCAAGTTCTTTTATAACTGGTGCCAAATGACTGTTGACAGTTTGGTTTTATCCTTAATAAAGAGAGGTTATTTTTTGGAATTCAAATCATTGCCTCCAACTGAATATTCTCCAGCCCAGTCCTGCAAATCTTCCCCTTTTCTAACACAGGAGGTCTCCACTCTATTAGCTAAAGGAGCAATTGTAAAACTCTTTGCTGGGGAACAGTCAAAGGGCTTCTTTTCTAGATATTTTGCCTTTGGCAAAAACGCAGGGGTAAGAGGCCCATCTTAGACTCAGGATCCCTAAATATATATTTGAATGTCCCAAGGTTCAGAATGTTTTCCATACAGGAGGTGATGTCCTTTATGGTTCCTAATGTTTGGTTCGCCACATTACATCTAAAGGACGCTTACTTCCATATCTCAATATATGAGGAGAGCAGAAAGTACTTGAGGTTCCACTATTTAGGTACCCCTTATGAGTACACAGTGCTGCCCTTCGGGCTCACAATGGCACCTGGAGTGTTTACCAAGTATGTTGCAAAGGTTATAGCTCACAAGGTTAAAAGGTTGTATGGTGTACCTTTGCCTGGATGACTGGTTGTTCGTTGATGGCTCCCCAGACAAGCTGGACAAGAGCAGCTTGACTCTGCACACTATTCAGTTACTTGGTTCCCCCCCCCCCCCCCCCCCGTAAACTGGGAGAAATCTCACCTCACTCCCTTTCAATCTATCGACTGCATTGGGGCTTCTTTAGACTCCCTAAAAGGGAAAGCATATTCCCCCCACCCCCTAGGGCCAAGATTACATTGGCCCTTGTTAAGAAATTTCTGTCCAACAGGTATCAGTCAGCCAAACACATAGAAAGACTTCTAGGTTATATGGCTTCCATCACTGCAGTGGACCCATACACTCACTTATTCATGAGACCATTGCAAAATTGGTTTATAAAGAACTTCAACGGCAGTTCCAAACCTCGCTGGAGGAAACTGTCTGTCCCGAGAGTCATTGTAAGGTTTCTTCTTTGGTGGTCTATATCCTCCAGGGAATCCCTCTAGGGGTCCAGTCCCATGACACCCACCTCTTCACTGATGTTTCACTCACAGGATGGGGTGCTCACTGTCAGCCACAAAAGGTGAAAGGTACACGAACTAAGAAGAAGAAAAGAGGAGATTGGATTTATACCCTGTCTCAGAGTGGCTTACAAACTCCTTTCCCTTCCCCTCCCCACAACAGACACCCTGTGAGGTAGGTGGGGCTGAGAGAGCTCTGAGACAACTGTCCTTGAGATAACAGCTGGTACAGAGCTATGGCTTGCCCAAGGTCATCCAGCCAGGTGCAAGTGGAGGAGTGGGGAATCAAACCCGGTTCTCCCAGATTAGAGTCCGCGCACTTAACCCCTACACCAAACTGGCTTATCAGGAAGGAGTCCACCCTTCACATTAACCTG
This sequence comes from Lepidodactylus listeri, assembly GCA_029233225.1. Taxonomy (NCBI): domain Eukaryota; kingdom Metazoa; phylum Chordata; class Lepidosauria; order Squamata; family Gekkonidae; genus Lepidodactylus; species Lepidodactylus listeri. Next base: position 126,641,578 of record JARCFY010000007.1, on the reverse strand, counting down.
TTAGTGGAGAGCTGTCAAACTTGCTCTTGCTTCTTTTAGAGAGATCACCAGAGAAAAACACGTTCTGGTAGCAATGGACAATGTCACAGCAAAGTTCTGCCTGATCAAACAGGGAGGCATAGGATCCCTCTGTCTTTTCAGAGAGGCCACACTTATCTGGCAATGGGCAATAAGGCACAGGTGCCATTGACAGCAGTTCACATAGCAGGTCTAAACAATACATTAGCAGATAGCCTAAGCAGGGACACAAGCACAGAACAAGAGTGTTCCGTATCAGACTGCTATCTAGCCCCAGTTTTCAAGGAATTGGGAGGTTCCGGAGGTCGACCTGTTTGCATGAGTAGACAACAAAAAATGCTGTCACTTCTGCTCCAGACCAGTCATAGTCATAGGCTCAGTGAGGGATGCCTTCCAGTGACATTGGCATGGCCACCTCTTTTATATGTTTCCTCTATTGATTTCCTCCACAGGGTAATTCCCAAGATAAAGGCAGACCAGGCATCCTTCTAGTCCCTTTCTGGCCCAGAAGAGTGTGGTTCCCCCCACTGTGGAAGCTGGCCAGAGGGCAATACATGACATTGCCCCCAGAGGAAAATCTCCACGTTGGGCCTGTTTGCTAGCCATGGGTAGAATCATTGCACCTGACTGCTTTGGCTAATCCTATAGTAGAAAAGTTTTCGTATAAGGTTGAACAGCTTATAAAGGTCTCTTACAAACCCACAATGAGAAAGTCCTATGGAGAAGGTTTATGCGCTGGAGTGACAAATGTGGCCTTGATCCACAACTGTAGCTTGAGCAAAATCTTGGATTATCTATTGAAACTACAAAAAGGGGTTCTAGTGACCTCATCTACAAAGGTTCACCCAGCTGCCATACCTGCATTTCATGCCCCAGTTAATGGGTGGTTAGTTTTCTCCATACCGGGGTCCATAAAGGTTTCTTAAAGGTTACTTAATATGTTTTCTCCTGTTGTACCTGGTTCCTCAGTGGAGTTTTCCTTAGTGCTATCCAAGTTGATGTATAAACCCTTTGAGCCCATGGCCAGTGCTGAGCTGTCTTTTGTCTCTTATAACACTGCCTTTTTGGTAGCAGTTACCTCTGCCAGAAGGGTAAGCGAACTAAGGGTGCTGCACTGTGATCCTCCTTTTATTAAATTCCACCCAGACCAGGTAGTACTCAGACCTAGTGCAGAGTTTCTCCCTAAGGTGGTATCACAATTCCACTTCAACCAAGACATCACCCTCCCAGTATTTTTCCCATCCCTGATGTCATCATTGGAGCAAACACTACATACACTAGATGTAAGGGGAGCACTCGCTTTGTATTTTAAAAGGACACAAGAATTCAGGAAGGATAGAAACTTATTCATATATTTCAGAGGGTCATATAAAGGGAGAGCTGCATTAGTGCAGTCATTCTCCTGGTGGGTTGTGTCTGCAATCCGAACAGCTTATGATGAAGCTAAGGTCTCTTGCCTACTGTCCCTGAAAGCTCACTCAACAAGGGCTCAGCATTCTGTGCCAGACTCACACTGGGGGACACCTGCAAAGCAGCGACATAGTCCACTCCCTCTATATTCATCAAGCACTACTCGATGGACGTGGATGCCAGAAGTGAAGTCGCAGTGGGAAAAGTTGTACTACAAGCGATTTTCCGTTGATTAGCCCACACCCTCCTCCTAGGGTAAATGAGCTTGCTATTCTCCCATGTGGGACTGCACAGAAGCCACCACGATGTAAATGGGGTTGCACTTACCTGTAACTGTTGTTCATTGAGTGGCCTTCCATGCAGGCACACATCCCTCCCTCCTTTCCTCGCTGGGGGCTGCCGACTGTGCATGGGCCTCCTCACAGCACCGAACTGAACTGAGGGAGGAGTGCGCACCCTGCCCGTCACATGACCCTTTGAACGGGAAAAGGGACCTCTATAGACAGAGGGGAGGGGGAGCACTCCAGAGCCTGGAAGCTGCTTCAGAAAAGCTTGGAAACTCTTCTCAGTGGCTGACCTGCAATCATGCAGTCCCATGTGTGCCTGCACAGAAGGCCACTCAGTGAACAATGGTTCCAAGTAAGTGCAACCCTATTTGTACCTCAGTGAGTAACAAGTGGAACCTCAGAGCCATGGCAGAATCCTGTCCACCACTGAGTAACCTTGCCCGCTACTCCTCTCATCAGGCATTCCTTGGCAGATGTTGATGTAGAAAAGTTTCCCTCATGTTTGAAACCATTACTCTGGAGAATCTCAAGTACCACTGTAGCTGGATCACAAGAATCCAGCCTTGGAATCTGCCTTTGGTGGTAAATCATATAATACTTTTCATTAAAACCAACCAAAGTAACAGTACATAAGAACATAACAAGAGCTCTGCTGGATCAGACCAATGGTCCATCTAGTCCAGCATCCAGTCTCACACAGTGGCCAACCACTTACTCTGGATGGCCAGCAACAGGGCATGGAGACCGAGGCCAGATTCTTCAGCCTTTCCACATAGGAAGGGTGCTCCAACCTCCTAATAATCTTGGTTGCCCTCCTCTGTACTTTTTCCAGCTCTGCAATGTCCTTTTGGAGATATTTTGACCAGAACTGTACATAGTATTCCAAATGAAGCCACACCATAGATCTATACAGGGGCATTGCAGTATTGGCCATTTTATTCTCAGTCCCTTTCCTAATAATCCCTAATACAGAATTTGCCTTTTTCACCACTGCAGCACACTGGATTGACATTTTCACTGAGCAATCCACTACGACCCCAAGATCTTTTACATTCTCAGCAAATTCATACCCCATTAGCCTATACTTGAAATTGGGATTTTTTTTGTCCCAATGTGCACCACCTTACACTTACCAATGTTGAATTTCATTTACCACATTGTTGCCCACTCAGCCAGTTTGTGGAGGTCTTCTTGGAGGTCTTTACGGTCAGCCTTGGTTTTCACCATCCTGAGTTCCTTAAAAACTCTCAGGTGTAAGCCATTAGAACCTGGAGACTTATTGGTTTTTAATTTCCCCAGTAGATCTAGAATTTCATCTCTGGTCACCTCTAATTGGTTCAGTTCTTCAGACTCCCTTCCTGAAAATAGGGGCTGTGATATGGGTATGTGCCCCACACTTCCCACAGTGAACACAGAATAAAAGTCATTGAGCTTCTCCGCCATCTCCCCATCTTCCTTTGGCAATCCCTTTATTCCTTTGTCATCCAAAGGCCGCACTGCTTCTCCAGCTGGTTTCCTGCTCTGGATATATTTTGTAAAAATGTTTATTGTTTGTCTTGATTCTTTTAGCAACCAGCTCCTCAAAATCTCTTTTTGTGTGCCTACCTAATTATTGACATATATTGACATATATTTCTTTTTCCAAAGCCTGTGTTCCCTTCTGATCAATTAATTAGGGTAGAATCTCCACTTTCTAAAAGAAGCCTCTGTTTTTTATAGCTTCATTGACTTGTGTTGTTAACCATGCAGGCCTTCTTTTAGACTTGGCAATGCCTTTCCTAACCTATGAAATGTTTCCTATTTGGGCTTCAATTGGTGTGGTTTTAAATATCTTCCAAGTACCCTCTAGGGATTTGACTCTCTGGTGTTTCCCCTTCAGCTTTCTTTTTACTATTCCCCTCATTATTGTAAAGTTCCCACTTTTGAAATCAAATGTTACAGTTTTGGACTTTAGGGGTAATTTTCTGTTGACATGAATGCTGAACTTAATAGCATTCTGGTCACTGTTCCCAATTGGTATAATAACCTCTGTATCTCTCAACAGATCTTGAGACCTGCTCAGAACCAAGTCCAAGATCACTACCTCTCTGTGACCAACTGTTCCAGTGCACAGCCATTTATGATGTCTAGGAATCTCATTTTTGTAGCATGACTCAAGGAAGTCAATGTGAGGGTAGCTGAAGTCTCCCAGTATAATAACATTATCTGCTTTAGTCACTTCCCTTATTTCCTTCTCCATCTCAAAATCAGCCTCAAGGGTTTGATCAGGTGGGCTATAGTACACCCCCACTTTTCAATAGCTCTTAGGGTTCAGTCTTTCCACCCATATCACTTCTGTTGGTGAGTCAGTTCCCCTACGGTTTTCTAACTGATTTGATTCTGTGCCCTCTTTGATATACAACATGCCACCACCAACCTGTCCCTCCTTGTCCTGCCTGTAGAGCTTATACCTAGGAATGACTGTATCCCATAGATTTTCCCCATTCCATCATGTTTCTGGGATACTTAGGCCCCGTCCACACTGTCACTTTTGTCGCTCATTTCTCCCTATTGCTTCAGGTTCCCCCACCCCCCCATATGTTTTGTTCTCTCTAGTAGTCCCAGAGGGAGCAAAACACATGTGGAAAAGGGGGAGGAACCCAAAGCAATAGGGAGAAATGAGCAGCAAAAGTGACAGTGTGGACGGGACCTTACTAACTTGTCATTGAACATCAAGCACTCCAGCTTCCCCATCTTGTCCTGGAGACTTCTAGCATTGGCATATAGACAATTATATTGTGTTTTTTTCTCCAATAACCTTTGCCTCCCTTGGCCCCTTAGTTGTCATGCATGGCTCTCAGTTGCCATCGTGCCCTCACTCCCAAGTTCTGTTACGCTCTTGTCAATATTACCCCGAGTGTTTATGCAATCATCCCTTTGGACTGACTTGTCTCAAACCGGAGGCTCCCCAGCTTCTGTTGGCTTCCCCCCTGGGGTTAGTTTACAAGCTGCTCTGACACCTTTTTGATATTAGTTGCCTCTAGCCTGGTTCCCTTTTGGTTCAAGTGAAGCCTGTCTCTTTTGTACAGGTTTGGCTTGACCCAGAAAGTTCCCCAGTGCCTAACAAATCTGAAGTCTTCCTCATGGCACCACTTTCTCATCCAAGCACTGGGAGTACTTTTAAGTTGTCCACAACTCTTCATCAAACAGGACGTTCAAAAAAAGGGAAGGTGAATTGGGGGAGGAGGAAAAATGATTGTCTTGGCCATGATCTTCAAAGGCTTCTTTGTCTGTCTCTTTCTTGGGTGGAATCCTCATCTGGCTTCAGCAGCTTCCCAGTGTGGCTGGTATCATTTTGCACCTGTGACATTCTGGGAAGAAACGAGGGGGAAAATGGAAGCCATCCAATTGAAATATAAAACCAGCAGTTGATCTGATGTCAACAACAACACAAAACCTTTATTGGCATGAAAGCACAAGCATCATGGAAATCCACCAAAATACTAAGATGCATCTGACACATACACTTGTCTTTCACATGCCAAATAATAATACACAGCTCTCTTTAAAAAAAAACCCTGCAAATAAAGGGGGAAGTTTAAGTATTCTTGTATTAACAATACAGGAGATTGATTTAAGTGGACGCGTGAAGTAAAGAGTTAAAAGTATGGCAAATCAGGGTAGGGTTGCCCACTGAGTTTCCACAGGTTCTTTTTCCTCCCGTTGTTGAGTCCCTCTTTTTATCATGTTGATTCTGGTATATACAGAGTAGACAAAGTACATGGGTGGCTCTCATCCATCAATTAGGTGGTGCACTTAATTTATTTTATGTGTTCAACTTTTATCCCGCCCTTCCAGCAAGGCCAGTTCAGGGTGGCTTACAACAATGTAAAAAATGTGGAATAGTAATAGTAAAAAATCATTAGTTCATACAGTAAAATCCATACAGTAAAAATTCATTAATACAAGTTTTAAAAACAAAGTATAAAACATATATAAAAGTGCTAGTAGTTATTCTTCAACATACAGCCAGCTTTTATTATAATTCCTGTCAGCTGGTTAAAAAAGGCTTTTAAAAAAACTATATATATGTAAATGTATGTAAGACAATGGCATGCTTTTGTAGATGTTTTACTTGGATGTGCTTGGCACTTGTAAGAAGTCTGGATGTAGAAGGAAGGCGGATGGGTTACCGGGGAATGTCCAACCCTGTTAAAAAGAACTGTGAAAAATGTGGTTCTGATTGAAATTCTCAGTAGCCAGGGATTGTATGTGGGTAGAAATAAATAAAAGAAACAAGATCTCTTTTCATTTTACAAGATCTGTTATGCAGAATCTGGTTAAAAATTAACCAAACAATATCCTTCTATGTTGTGGGGACAAGGAAGCGGGGAATTGTGCATTCAGAATGTTCGTATTCACACGTAGGACTTCTTCTCTTTTTCCCAGGCCTGCTGTTACACACCACTCTGGGATGACCCCCTCTCTGCCTCCAGGTTGCTGACAGCGCTGGCACCCCAAGGGAAGGGCAGCATGGCCCGGCTCGTCCAGGCCCTCTGGAGCCTCTGCATCACCACCATCCTTGTCACCTCAGCCACACAAGGTAAGAGAGGTCTGAGAGGCTCAGGCCTGGCCGTGTGTGGACTTCCGTTGCCCTGGCACAGCAAGGACTGGGATGGTCCAGGGAGAGGAAATCCCCTCGACATCCCAACTGGAAGAAAAAGGCAATTCTGGAATGCCTGGAATAAAATCTCCCCCCCCCCCCTCAGAATAAACAGTTAAAGAATGTTTAGAACATTGTTTAAACTGCTTCTGTTGAGCGTGTCAAAACATTTTCTAATTAAGCACTGAAAACAGAAGTCCTTTATTTAGAAATGTACAGTACTTTGCAACTACTATTCCTGTCCTTGTCTGACATATATAGGTGTGGGATCACATTGTGTTTAATGTTTTATCTTCCTAGTCTGTAGAGTGCACTGCTCCAAGAAGTACATAGGGAACCTCACTATTGTGATTGTCTGTCTTTTGAGGGCACTGTGTCAGCAAGTGAACATTAGGAACCGTACAAGCAAACACAAGAAGAAAATCCACCTTGTCTGAGAGCATCAGTTGTATCTACGGTGACTACGTGAAGACACTATGGAAAGCCCTTTCCTGCAGAATGTATCAGTTATGGTGTTGGCTTCTACTAAACCACATTTAAATGTCAGAGGAGTTGTGATCTCCCACTATACCCCTGACCTGTTCATATGTAAGAGTAACATTTATTCCTGTCTGGTAATGGCTGCCTGTTAAGGGCAAAAATTCAACAGGAATAACTTTTCAGAAGCATTCTGGGAAGGATTCACATGTAGAACTTCTGTCAGTCATGCAGATGTTAAAAACAGCTGACCTGCTAGAAAAATGTGGCAAGGAGATGGAGAGAGAAATTAAGCAGAAAGCAACCCCGGGGATGTTATTTGACAGTCTCATTTTCTCTTTCCCCAGTCTGCTTACACTGATTCCCACAAATTTCATATTTCTGCATAATTGTTAGAGCAAAGTTAAGGACAGGGGCTTGGGAAAAGGCTGTTGATTCTTATACCTCCCTGGTCTGCCCTGTATCTCAGTTTGAGTGTATAGATTTCACCAGGGGTCCTTTCGTAGAAAAAGAGGTGCAGGAACTCATTAGCATAACTCATTAGCATATGCCACATCCCCTGACATCACCAGAAGCGTGTCAGAAAGGGAATGTCAGTTTCAGCCCCATTATATCCTATGGGCCATTGAAATCAATAACAAAAACTCATAGGGTATATGAGGGGCTGGAGGAAAGGGGGTTTGAGGGAGAGGCTCCAAACTTGCAGGGCAGCTGCTGGGGCCTCTCCTCGAAATACCCACTAAGTTTCAAAAAGAGTGGACCACGGAGTCCAATTCTATGGGCCCCCAAACAGATTGTCCCATCCCCTCCATTGTTCTCTATGGAGAGAAAAAACGTTAACTTTTTTCCTACCATAGAGAACAATGGAGGGAATGGGGGCAACCTGTTTGGGGGCCCGTAGAATTGGACCCCGTGGTCCAATCTTCTTGAAACTTGGTGGGCATTTCGAGGAGAGGCCCCAGCAGCTACCCTGCAAGTTTGGAGCCTCTCCCTCAAACCACCTCCCCTCCAGTGGCTTTTAAAATTGCCGCCGAATTTCGGCGGCAATTCGGCAGCGAGCTGAATCAGATTAGAGAATCTGATTCAGCCCCCGGCTGCCCTACTGGCCAGTCCTGAGCTCCGGCCCCAACGGACCCCTGGATTTCACACACTTATCTGTTGTGTAAAATGATGTTTTAGAAAGTTATAGCAGATTTCTGTGTACATCATGGGGCAGCCATTCTGGCATCACGTGGCAAAACACTCAGCTCCCATCAGTTTTTTTTAATGCACTTGATTTGTGGCTTGGATCCTCAAGCCGCGTCTGCAAATGAATGGTCTTTCAGTCTGCAAAAAGATTCCAGCTGATTCCTCACTCCTGCTGCTCCTCACACTGTGCCTTTGGGTCCACTGACCAGCGGGAGGACAGTGGAGGGAGGGCACAGAATGCTGCAAGGAGAGGGGAAGTGGTCTTCCTCTAGAGCCATCTGCTCATGCTGCTTAGGATCCAAGCCTTTCCTCCAAGTACTGTTTTCCCCCTCAGTGGCTCAGTTCGGCGGCCCTCTGATCAAGTCGAAGTGAGCAGCACTGTAACAATCAAAAATGTATCCTGCATATGTGCAAAAAAATAAATAACATTATAAATAACATTTTAAAAAAAGGTTCCAAGCCTTTGAATAAATGACTGACCCTAGAGACAGGGTTGTGTGTGCCTTACTCCAGCGATCTTTCTGGATGGATTTTGCTAACGATCAGTCTGACTAATCTCCAAATCTTTTGACTGGTAAAGGATTTTTCCTCTGTGTCACGCTCTTTGCTGCCCCCCCCCCGGGGTCGTGGCCCGTTGCCGTGGTCCTAGCGCTGAACAGGAGGCGCCGCCGTGTGGGGCCGGGGAAATTGCGATGCCTTTGCAGACCTCAGAATGGCGGGGGTGCAGGTTAACAGCACCTGAGCTCACCCTCTCGCCACCAGGAGTCAAAGTACCCTGTGGGCCTCGCCCGTCTCTCTCTCTGTTCCTCTGCTTCCACACACGCTCTCTCTCTGTTCCTCCTGCTTGTTGACTCCTGGCTTCCTCCTCCCCGGTCCCTCTGGCATCTCCTTTTTATTCCCTCTCCCACATGCGGCACCTCCCATTCCCCAAGCCCTGCCCCCCTTCAAAGGCCGGAATGCGCAGCTGGGCTCCTCCCCCCGGCTCTTGTCTACTGCCGGTTGCTCAGGGCCGCGGCGTCCTCCACGTCGTCCAGCCCCTCCTGCGCGCCGTCGGGCCGTTCTGCCTTGGAGGGCCCTGCCGCGTCCACTGTTGCATTGGCTCCCGGAGGAATAGGTGGGTGAGCTGCCCCCCCGGTGCGGGGCCGCCGAGCCCGGGGACGGGCGCGGCCCGTTTCAGCTTGAAAGTGGGGTGCCGGGGGCTGTGGGGCACCGCTGTGCCGCAGGGCAGTTGCGGGCGCGCGAACAGGGACAGCCCGGGACGGGACAGTCTGAACAGATTAGTGGCCATAACGTTTTTTGTATGCTGTATTTGCTTGGGGTTTTCTTCCCCTACCCCTGCCTTGTTTTATAGAATGTGGCACAGCTTACTTGCTTGTGTCACCCAAAGCTACAAATACAGGGTACACTGTCTGTTTGTGGCATATACTATGTTCTGCATAAATTAACATGATGGAGTAGAGCGCAGGTGAGTCTTCCATTTGGGTAGAAGGTTGAATTAAATGGGCTTTTGGTCCTTTCCACATTTCCTTTCCCCTTGGAAATTCACCAACAGTTTGCCATGTACTTGCCTCCCTAGGACTTGCCTTACAACCCTTTGTATCTATAGTTGTATTCAGGGCTATTTTGGGGCAGGAACGCACAGGAACGGAGTTCCGGCTGGCTTCCGAGTTGGCCATGCCTACAGCCTCCCTCCACCCTGGATTCCCCAGGCGCCTCACAAGCTGCAGGGTGCCTGGGGAAGCCAAGCCAATCCAGGGAGGGAAGGCAGTTTAAACTGCCTCCCCTCCTTGGGTTTCCCAGGCGTCCCACAGCTTGTGATCCAGAAACTGCCTTCCTTCCCTCAGGTTCCCCATGTGCCCTGCAAGCTGCGGGGCACCAGGGGAAGCCGATCCTGGGAGGGAGCTGTGCTGTCAGGGGTGTGGCCTAATACGCGAATGAGTTTCTGCTGTTGGGTGTGGCCTATTATGTTAATGAGTTCCTGCTGGACTTTTTCTACAAAAAAAGCCCTAGTTGCATTCCTGTTAACTTTTTTGTTCAGCTGATTTAACCAGGAGGTGGTGTTTTCTGGGAAGGATTTTTAAATGAAACATAGAGCTAAGCATAGCCAGCAAAGAAGGGCTTGTGAACAGGGATTGTCAAGAGTGCATGAACTGATGCAAATAGAAATAAGCTCAGTAAGGGATACCAGGGTTCTGATGTCTTAAAAGGAATGCCCACGATGTTCCTGGGGAGTATGGTGGTCCAGAATATCAGATGCGCGTTAAAATAAGAGAAAAATCATAATTCTCATAGGAGTGCAGTCTCTCAAATTAGGAATGTTTTAGCAGTGCAGGGCATCAGCTCCACTGCAAATTCTGTGGTTTTAGGAGCTCTGGACTGATTTCCTCCCTCTTGGGAGCAGATGTCCTTAAAATATCCTGCCACCTCCAGGGCTATTTTGGGGCAGGAACGCACAGGAACGGAGTTCCAGCTGGCTCCTGAGTTGGCCATGCCTACAACCAAACCCTCTGGCATGTGTGGCTACAGAGCACGCTGCCCTCCCCTGTTACAAGAGGGAAAGGCAGCATGTTAAAATGCCCTCCTTCCCTCTGGGGAGCCCCTTGGGATTTCCTTGTCAATTCCACTCCTGGCCAGTCAGCTGAGAGTGAAATTGATAAGGAAAAGCCTCTCTCTGTCTTCCCTTCTCTAGCTGACCTGTGGCAGCTGGAAAAGGGCAGGCAGAGAACCCAGGCACGTTGAAAATGCCTTTCTGTCCCTCCCTGATCTGGGGGAGGGAGAGAAAGGCATTTGACCATGCCCCCCCCGCACTTCCCTGAGTCTCTCCGCAATAGCGGAGGGGCTCAGGGAAGAAAGGGGCATGTGAGCATGCCTGTCTTCCTTTCCCCAGCCTGTCCGTCGTGGTGGGCAAGCTGGGGAAAGAGGGCAGGCATGCAGACATGCCTGGACTCCCCTCCTGATCTTCTCCAGGTGCGAGAAGATCAGGAGGGGAACCCAGGCACATTGAAAATGCCTTTCATTCCCTCCCCGATCTGGGGGAGGGAGAGAAAGGCATTTACCTATGCCTTGGCGGGCTGGCTGGGGAGACCAAGGGCAGCCAGGCAAATATGCCTGCATCCCTTCCTGATCTTTCGGGGGGGGGGGGAGATTAGAAAGGCGATGCTAAAGTTCCTGGGATCTTTCAGGCACTTCAGCAGTGCCTTTCCCTGGCCGTCTGGTGGGGGGGTGGTAGGAGACCAGAGAGGTGATGCTGAAGTGGGGTGGAGAAGCTCAGGGGGAAAGAGGCAAGCTTCCATGCCTGCCCTGTGCTTTCCCAGCCCCTTACCTAATATGCTAATGAGCTGTGCTGTCAGGGGTGTGGCCTAATATGCTAAGGAGTTTCTGCTTTTGGGTGTGGCCTCTTATGCTAATGAGTTCCTGCTGGGCTTTTTCTAAAAAAAAAACTTGGCACCTCTTATGTTTTTTTTGCAGGGTGTGGGTGTGGGAGATTTCTTTTTAAATTGGATCCACACACCATCTGTCTTTGGATTCTAATTTTAGAACTGGGTAGGTCTGGTTTAGGAGGAGCATGGGTGTTATATATTCAGTTACTGTGTTATTAGATGTGAGCTTAGAGTTCAGCTCCATAGAGGCCCCAGTATCCTAAAATACACAACTGGATTGATCACTGTTGCAAACAGACCAATCCGGAGAGACTTAGACTTTCGGCGGGAATAGTTCTCATTGGTCCCAAGCACTGTTTGATGATTGGACATTATTGTTTCTGGAAGTGTGGTTTGCCTGGCTCAGATTGTATATAAGCTGGCTTGTTTTGTGTATTGGTTGTTATATTCTGAGCTGAATAAAGAAATCACTGATTTAAACGCTGCCTTGATCTCAGTATATAATACTGGCGATGAAGGTGGGATGCAGTGAGTAGGCAGCCCCACAGAACCTTAGCTGATCACAGCAGTGGGCAAGGAATTGTCACCTTGGCCCTGAAAGCAAAGCCGGTGTACTGATACCACAGCCCCTGAGCAACACTACGATGGCTACCAAGGGCCAATTCAAGCCATTTGATGCAACCACTGAGGACTGGGACACGTTTGTCTCCAGATTTGACTTCTACATGACCGCTAATGAGATCATCAATCCAGACATAAAGAAAGCCAGATTTCTTAGCATCTGTGGAAAGAACTTTTTCGATGTAGCTAGAACATTAGTGGTGCCAGGCAAGCTCAAGGCAATGATGCTCACTACGATTACGGACAAACTGCGGGAGTATTTTACACCAAAGCCATCTGAAATTGCATGTTGGCACACTTTCCACAAGCACGACCAAGCCAAGGATGAGTCCATAGCCAAATATGTTACTGCACTCCAGAAGATAGCGTGGCAGTGCAATTTCACAGGCCTCTGCAACAGACTCCGTGACAGGCTAGTATGCGGCCTGATTTCGCAAAAAAAGAACTCACATTTCAGTCAGCATACGAAGAAGCTGTAGCTGCAGAAACTGCTGACCAATCAACCAAAGTGGTGTGACAGTCCAAATGCCACCTGAGTCTCGTAAGATGCAACCAGTGCATCAAGAGAGCGTGGAAGACACTGACAGCAAGGATGACGGAGTTCACTGAATGCAATCCGAGAGTTGCAAATGCTACAATCAGCAACCTGATACTAAGACAACCTGCACTGGTTGCAGGGGCGACCATGAACCCCGGAAGTGCTGTTTCTGTGAAGTCCAGTGTTGTAACTGCGGAAGAACAGGACACATCGCCCAGGTCTGCCAAGTTGTCACTTCACACATCGCCAAGCAGATTGCACCCTCCACCAAGGTACCCTTCCAAACCAGCTGATTGCCATTCAACATACAGATGTCTCCACTGCTTGTCAGTGGCAAGTACACATCTACAAACAAGGAACAAAATCAAGCTGACAGCCGTCCTTGACAACAGGCCCTGCGAGATGGAGGTCGATTTGGGATCAACACTCAACATCATTGCAACGCAGACACTACGCCGGTTGTTTCCCAGATGGAACAGACAATGTCTGGAGCAGTGCGACCTCCACTTAGTTGACTTCCAGAAACAGCGCATCCCAGTTGCAGGAATCAGCAAATTCATGGTGCACTACAAAAAGTTCTATGGCCCCCTAAGGGCCATAGTGGTCGAGGGACACTGTGCTAGTCTCTTGGGACTTGATTGGTTCGAAGTGCTAGGCATCCACATAGTGGGAGTGCAACAAGTCTCCCACGACAGCTTGGACTCTGTGTACAAAGATCTTCCTACGGTTTTTGACGGTTCTCTGGGTCGCTACACAGGGCCCCCGGTTTCGTTCGACCTTGACCCCATGAAGGCTTGCCAGGCGCCCTTTGCCTTAAAGCCGCGTATTGATGATGAGCTTGACCACCTCATCACACAGGGAGTGCTGGAGCCAGTATCGCATACAAGGTGGGAGACCCCTATCATCATGCCCGTCAAACCTAACGGGTCAGTGCGAATCTGTGCAGATTACAAGTGCACAATAAACAAGGCTCTGCAGCAGCATGCATATCCAGTACTGGTTGTCAGCCATCTCCTAGCATCGTTGGCCGAGCCATCTCCTAGCATCTTCGCCAAACTTGACCTAGCACAGGCTTACCAACAATTGCCTGTCACTCCAACAACTGCAGAGGCCCAAACGGTTGTCACACACTGCGGGGCATTTAAAGTTAACTGCCTACAGTTTGGGGTGAGCGTAGCCCCGGGACATTTCCAAGGCCTTATGGAAGGTCTTCTTCGGGACATTCCTGGCATCGTCCCATATTTTGATGACGTCTTGATAGCCAGCGCGTCCGCTGAGGAACTGGCTGCACGCCTTCAGCAAGTTCTCCACCGATTCCCGGACGCAGGCCTAAAGGTGAAGTGTAAGAAGTGCCAGTTTGGAGTTCCGCAAGTTTAGTTTTTAGGGTTCCTCATTGACGCTGATGGGGTCCATTTAACGGAGAGCAAGGTCAAAGTGATCCACAATGCACTGACCCCTACTTCAAAGAAAGAAGTCCAATCATTCCTTGGCCTTCTCAATTTCTACCACTCATTCCTGCCGCATAAAGCATCCGTCGCAGAACCATTACATCGCTTGTTGGAGAAGAAGTCACAGTGGAGCTGGGGGCCAAGTCGCGCACAAGCATTTGCCGCTGTCAAGGTCTTACTATCATCCAACTCAGTCCTCACGCATTTTGACGAACATCTACCACTTATCATGGCCGCTGATGCCTCCCCCTACGGAATCGGCACAGTCCTGAGTCACTGATGGTCGAGAGGCCCCAATCGCATATTTCTCCAGAACATTGTTGTCCACTGAGAGAAACTATGCCCAAATCGACAAGGAATCACTCGCCCTTGTTGCTGGAGTAAAGAAATTTCATGATTTTGTGTACGGTTGACATTTCCATATTGTAACCGACCTCAAGCCACTGTTGGAATTATTCGCCCCAGACTGCCAGACTCCCCAGGTTATGTCTCCCAGGATGCTACGTTGGTTGGTATTCCCTTCCACCTACACCTGCAAACTGGCCCACCGGCTGAGGAAGGCCATCGGCCGGGAAAGGCCATTGGCCGCGCTGACATGCTCAGCCACCTGCCTATCTGGGCCCTGGTACTAGATCCCTTCCAGCCTATGATGTAATAGCTCTTGAGGAGTTGCCACAACCTCCGCTCCATGCATCCGATGTCACCACACAGTCCACCAAGGATCCCACCATGTCCCGGGTCCTGAACTGGGTGTGGAGAGGGTGGCCAGCTGACAGTCAGACTACTGAGTTCTTGGTGTACAAGTCACGGCAACACAAACTGTCAGTCCACAAGGGATGTCTTTTATGGGGAAAACAGTGTGGTCATCCCCCCCCCCAACTTTGCCGCAGGGTGCTAGAGGCCTTACATGCAGGACACCCCGGAGTGACGCGGATGAAGGCATTAGCATGCAGCTATGTCTGGTGGCCACACCTGGACCAAGAGATTGAAGGATGGCTCCATACCTGTCAGCCCTGCCAAGAGTCATGACCGGAGTCGCCTCAGGTGCCAGTGCAATGCTGGGAGACCACCCGAGTGTCCTGGTCCTGCCTACATATTGACTTTGCTGGCCCTTTTCAAGGGCAAACATTTTTTATTGTCATAGACTCATTTTCCAAGTGGCTAGAAGTAGTCTCAATGTCTGTGTTGACATCGGCGTTGACATCGGCATCAGTCATTAGGGCATTGCACTGCATCTTTAGCACATACAGACTGCCCAAGACTATCATGTCGAACAATGGGACACAATTTACATCAGCTGAATTCCAGAGGTTCATGGAGGCCAACTTGATCCAGTACATCACAGCCGCCCCGTTCTATCCATCCACTAACGGACAGGCCGAAAGAATGGTCCACACTACGAAGGATGTCCATGGTGGCTGGAGCCATAGACTGGCCGAATTATTGTTACAGTAGCACATGACACCGCACATGATTACTGGGAAGAGCCTGGTGGAACTCCTAATGAACTGCCGTTTATCTACGGAGCTGGACCACCTGCACCCGGACCTCACACCTGACCGACCGCCACAACGAGAAGCTCTGGAACCCCTCTGATCCTTCCAGCCAGGCAATCTCGTCTACACCTGGAACTACGATGATGGGCCAGTGTGGATTGCAGCCAGAGTAACCACCAGCACAGGGCCGGTTTCTTATGTGGTGTCCACCACCGAGGGGAGAAGCCTGCGCTGGCACCTTGACCAGCTGCGGTGATGCTGGGCCTGGGAAGCAGAGCCAGCAGATCCAGATGACCGGGGGAAGAGTTTACACATTGCAACATTCCCCAGCCTACAAATTGCAAGGCTCCCCAGCCAATGTATTGCAACGCTCCCCAGCCGACTACCGGGTCACAGGCAGGAGCGGCTCCCTCATCCAACATGGAGTGTGAGAACTCTCCAGCACAGGCACTTCCCTTCAAGCCGTAGAGTCCTGGCACAACAGGCCCCGACAGTACCATGGACTGTCAACCACGCAGTTCCAGCAGAGACTCTACACAGTCTACCGGAGAACCACGGCTCTCCCAACGAGCAAGAACTTGCCCCCATCACTTGCGAGATTATGTGTGCTAACATAGGGGGGAGGAGTGTTATGTATTCAGTTACTGTGTTATTAGATGTGAGCTTAGAGTACAGCTCCATAGAGGCCCCAGTATCCTAAAATACATAACTGGATTGGTCCCTGTTGCAAACAGACCAATCCGGAGAGACTTAGACTTTCAGTGGGAACAGTTCTCATTGGTCCCAAGCAGTGTTCCCTCTAAGCTGAGTTAATGTGAGCTAGCTCACAGTTTTTTAGCCTCTGGCTCACATATTTTTGCCTTAGCTCAGGAAGGATAGCTCCAGAGCAAACTAATTCATGCAGTAGCCAAATCGCTCGCTTACAATTTTAATGCCAGTAGCTCATGAAGTAGAATTTTTGCTCACAAGACTCCACAGTTTAGAGGGAACATTGGTCCCAAGCACTGTTTGATGACTGGATGTTATTGTTTCTGGAGGTGTGGTTTGCCTGGCTCAGACTGTACATAAGCTGGCTTGTTCTGTGTATTAGTTATTATGTTCTGAGCTGAATAAAGAAATCACTGATTGAAATGCTGCCTTGATTTCAGTATATAATAGTAGGGTTGAGAGTTTCCCGGAGGAGGGGGAATCTGTATCCTTGATTTGAATGCAAAGGTGTCTCTACCCACTCAGGAGTGCACTGCTTAGTAGAAGGCCTTCAGAAGTTTTAGGTGCGTGGCAAAATAGCAAACTATCCCATTTTCCAAAGAAAATGCTGGGACTCATAGTTTACCAAACTTCTATTCCAAGGGCACGGCTTCATATTTTGCTACCTATGATTTGGGCGTTCTGGTGGGAAGGGCTGGTGGGGGAGCATGATGGGTGACTGTGTACAGCCTGGCCGCCCCGTGAGAGGGCAGCTGTGTTTATGCACTCCTGTGAGTCTTTGCACGCACCCATAGCAACTGCACTGGTGCAACTTTACACGGGCTTGTTTACTTTGCATGGGTTTGCTTCTTCTAGACATGGAAATAGCTGGCCTTCTATTAATTCCTTTGCTGCCTAACCTTGACCACGGTTGCTTGTGAGTGTCGAGTCCCTGTGGTGCAGTGCTAAAAGAGGCAGGCTGGGGTCTGAGAGACCCAGGTTCAAATCCCACTTAAAAATGCATCAAGGGTCGAGCTACAGCAACTAAAATGTCTATCAAAGAAATATATTTATTCTATAGTGTACACAGTAATATAATTTAAAACATAGGGCTTGAATATCAGGCTACATTAAGAGTAATCAAGAATAAGATTTTGGTAGCAAGAAACTATTCCTAATATTTAAGATCTGTGGATGTAATTTTAGCTTGATGAAGTTTTATCTCACTGATTTTATATACCAATAAAGGTTCTGTTCTGTTCTGAATAAGCTTTACATAAGCTGTTATAATTTCCTATACAAAGCTGATAATAAATATCAAATGTCAACACACAAGACGACCATATGCATTTGAGTCTCAAAGGCCTTCCTCAGTCGTCAATAGTATGTCACACAGTTTTTAGAAACACATCCAGAAAATAAACAACATATATCAGTCCTTACCAGGTGATGTTATCTGAAAATACAAAAGGGGTGAGAAAAGAAAAAGTCCAAATTGTTATAATAGAAATAAGCATTATTAATGCTCTATTGAATTTTTTTTTTGGAAAATTGTGAATGAAATAAAATTAAAATCCCACTTAGCCATGAAGTTTCCTAGGTGACCTTGGGCCAGAAACTCTTTCAGTCTAACAGGTTCTGGTGCAAGGGGGTAAAGGGGTGGAGGGGAGAACGATGCATGGCGTCCTGAGTTCCTTGTACATAAGAAACAAAGGAGGAAAAGTCCTTCTCTTTTGATAGCAGAGAGTTCAGGCCTGGGGTTTGCTGACCTTTCTCCTAGATCCTCCTGCCCCTCCCTTCCTCTCTGTCTTCCTCCCAGGAGCTCAGAGGAGCGTACCATGGATCTTCTTCGTGGTCTCTGTGCATCACACCTCTGGGATAAAGTGCGCCTGCGCCGATCCCGATTGGTAATCTTCAAAGCCAAACGGATTTTTGTGCCAGCTCCCCAATCACGTGCACGCCCCACTGCGCATGACCTGGGGAGAGGCACGAGGATCCTGCCAGTTCTCTTCTGACCGCCGCGTCGTGAGGATCCCCTTGTCATGCTTGCTCCTGACCCAGCCCCTACTAATCAGGACCAGGCTCCTTTAACTGGCTTGGACGTAAGTCCTGAGGAGTCAAGCCAGCAGCAGGATCCACCTACGGTTGATCAAGCTCTACCTGGCCCACGCTCATCCCCTCCTGGATCTTCCCCACCTGTTAGTCCGTGAAAGACGCTGACAGGAATTAAAGGAGAGACGGAGTATGGCACATCAACGGAGAATGAGGGATATCAGCCCAGAGTTTTAGCAGCAGCAGGGCTACGTTCGGTATGCTGCTAATTGCTGACAGCCAGCACAGGTTAAAAACAGAGGGCTTGTTCAGAGCCAGTTATGCTGGCAAAGATTTATTGTCTTTGACAGACCCCCTCGCTGGACACCTTTCTGATTCAGTGCGTTTCTCTGGACTTTGAACCCGGCTCTGGACCTTGGACCGTTGACCCTGGACTTTGGACTCTGGATTGTGAATTTTGGATTTGGCGTTCCGGTTCTATCCGTGTTTGTTCCTCGGCTATTCGACCCTCAGCATTCCTTGAGATGACGTCTCCCTGCTCCGTCCTTCGGCTATAAAGGTGATTTATGGTTTGACCACTGGACTGTTTGAGATAACGCGCTGCTCTAAGAACTGTTAACTCCCTGCCTGCTGTGAACTTCTGGCTGTCAACTTGGGCTGGTGTTTATTCTGCCTCGACCCAGAGGCTCTGTCATGACACCCCTCTCCGCTGTCGGTCAGTAGTCTACTTTCCTTTTTCCTTTTGGAAAGCCTTTCGGACTGTCTTTTCTCCTTTGACTTACGGACTGTGACTAGGACTTGTTTTTTGGACTTTTCCTTACTGATACCTGTCATGCCTGCTCCTGAATTAGCCCCTGACAACCCTGATCAGGCTCCTTTAACAGACCCAGACGTAAGTCTTGGGGAATCAAGCCTGCAGCAGGACCCACCTGCAGCCATTCAGGCTCTGCCCAGCACAAGTGATTCACCCCCAGCCTCACCTCCTCCTGTGAGCAGGCTCCGTGCACAGAGACGGCAAGAACTTAGAGTTAGGAGAAGTGAGGCACGAATGAGGGGGAGACGAACACTGAGTCCTGAGTATTAGCAGCGGCAGGCCGGTATCTGGAAGCTGCTAATAGTTTAATGAGCCAGCATGCTATATCAACAAGCTACTGACGCTGACAATACGTGCTGGCAATGTTACTTCCTGGATAGGATTTATCCGCACCTCTCTGAACTCCTGTGCATATTCTTGAACCTCTGACCTGGCTTTTGACTTCGGACTCTGACTACGGATTTTCCTGCTTATTGATCTCGGCTCTCTGACCTCCGGCATTCCTGTGACCACGTCTTCATGCTTGACTCCTCTGAAAACAAGGTGATTTATGGCTCTGACCTCTGGCTTGCTTGACTCTGCATTTGGAACTGTTAAACCCCTGTCTAAAGAACTGAACTCTTGCCTGGCTGTGACCTTCTTCTCTGACTTGTGTTGTGTTGTCTGAGCCTCATGGTCCTATCATGACAATACCTCCCACTCGGCTTATGGCCCAGCGGTGGGGGTTCTTCAAACGCTGCTTGAAGTGCGGCAGTAAGATTGCACCCCCAGATAGGCACTCTCTTTGCTTGCTGTGCCTTGGTGAGTCTCACCGAGTTGACTCTTGCTCCAGCTGTGCCGCCTTCTCGAAGCAAACCCGCAAGAATCGAGTGGCCAGACTTCGAGTGGCTCTCTTGGAATCAGCGCTGTCTCCGGTCATGTCTTCTGCCAACGTTTCGGGAGCCTCGCCATTGGTGCCGACGGCCCCGGCACTGTCCCCAGCGTGGAGTACCATCGGTACCGACAAACTGGCACCGAAACGACCACTCCCTTTGCCTGATACCCCTGCAAAGAAATGCAGAGAGGGCAAAGAGGACAAGGGCAAGCACAAACACAGGAAGACTCCTAGTGCTCCGTTGACGCATCCTGTGTCTGACTCGGCCCAGCTCGGGCCCGTGCAGCTTGACCCTCCCAGTCACGAGCGATCCCGGGGCAGTCCAACCTCCCCGATGCTGCGACCCATCCAGGTGATGGATTTGGATCTCGATATCGACCTGACTCAGGTCCCCCGAGATAGCCCTGAGCCAAGGACGGATCAACTTCCGGCACCGAGATTGGATCGAGACTGGCATCCTCCGTACTCTCCGGCGCCATGGGACGCTCGACAGTGGAGATACCTCTATGGCTCCTACCCTCCGCCACCGCAATGGTATCCTCCCGAATGGGATCGTCAATCGACATCGTCTAGATTCTCTCGATGCCGAGATCCTCCGCCGCTGAGACCAATATCAACTCCGAAACATCCTCCGCCCGATGCCGATTGTCCTCCTCCCTATCCGTCACAGGAACCGTCGAGCTTGACTCCGCTGTCACCATCGGAGCCCTCTGACAGATCAATACTGGAGTCTTCAGCCTCCTCTGTCTCGGGAGATGAGTCGCCTTCCCGTCCGTCTCCTACCCCTCATGTCGCCGATGACCTTCCAATCTCTCCCTCGGAAGACGTGAAGTCCTATGGAGAGCTTGTTAAACGCATGGCACATACGCTAGCCTTGACTACGATCCAGCCTACCCCGACTGCCACAGACACCATCTTCGACATTGTCCAGATGGATACCTCTACCGCAGTGGCACTGCCTCTCATTTCGGTCCTCATGACTACCGCCAAGGAGTCCTGGGCACACCCCTCTTCTGCCCCTATCTCTAGTAAGAGATTGGATCACATGTACAAGATCCAAGAGCCGGGAGCCGAGTTCTTGTTTGTTCATCCTAAACCAAACTCGGTGATTGTAACTCCTTCCGCCAAGGGCCACAGAGGACATTCCTCCCCCCTAGACAAGGAGGGGCGGAAACTAGACTCTTTTGACAGGTGTTTCTATTCTGCTGGTGCATTGGGCATAAAAACAGCAAACTACACGGCCTGTATGAGCAGGTATCAATACACATTCTGGGAGCAAATGACTGCACTCATTGCCGTCCTTCCTGAGGACAAGCAACGCCTCGCCAGGAAGCTCCAGAAAGAGGGTATGACCCTAGCAAAGCATCAGCTCACCGCGTCCAAGCACTCTGCAGACGTAGCTGCTAAGACGCTCACATCAGCAGTGTCTCTCAGGCGACATGCGTGGTTGAGGTCAACTTCTCTTCCCCAGGATACGAAATCTCTGGTGGAGGACCTTCCCTTTGAGGGTGAAGGTCTCTTTAGCTCTACGACGGATACCATCCTCCATGAGCTCGATAAGAGCATGAAAACGTCCCGTAATCTGGGCATCTCACAACCCAAGCTGCAGAAGCAGAGATCGTGGCAGAGATCCTGGTCCAAGAAGCAACCCCAGAGATCTCCCACTGAACCCCAATGGCAGAGGTCTCCCTCCTCTTCCTACCAACAGAAGTCGTATGGACATAAGCCCCGCTTTCCAGCTGCTTCTGCCTCCAAGTCGAAACCTCCTAAGCTGAACAAACAGAGTCTTTGACTCCTGTCTCCGCTCCGGTCCTCCCACCCGCCTGTCACCCTTCCTACCCGCATGGCAATGCATTACTTCCGACAATTCGGCCCTCTCCGTCATAGTTGAGGGTTACCGAATAGAATTCTTCCAGATTCCTCTGGAGTCTTATTTTGTCGTCACCCCTCCCTCCGACACCCTGTCGTCAGAAGTCGAAACCCTACTGTCCAAAGATGCCATAGAGCCGGTACCCGTCAGTCGCCTAAAGCAGGGTTTTTACTCCCGCTACTTTACGGTGCCAAAGAGGGATGGCGGACTCCGCCCCATACTGGACCTTCGAAACCTCAACGCTTTTATAGCTTACAGGAAGTTCCGCATGACCACCCTCCAGACCATCCTGCCGTTGTTGGAGGCCGACTCTTGGATGGTGACGCTAGACTTAAAGGGTGCGTATTTTCATGTGACTATCCATCCTTCCCACAGACCATTCCTTCGTTTTGCGGTCGGTCCGCGTCATTTCCAATACAAGGCCCTCCCCTTCGGGCTCTCTACGGCGCCTCGTATCTTCATGAAGCTCATGGCAGTAGTGGCAGCTCACCTCCGCCTTCAGGGCGTCCATCTCTACCCTTATCTGGACGATTGGCTCCTCGTTGCGCCCTCCATGACGGCCCTTCAGGACCATATTGCCATGACCCTTCGTACTGTAGACTCCCTGGGTTTGACAATCAATATGACAAAGTCCATGCTCACTCCTTCCAGACGGGTGCAGTTTATTGGAGCCATACTAGATTCCCTGCAATGCAGGGCCTTTTTGCCCCCCAACAGGGTGCTGGACATTGTCTCCCTTCTCAGATCCCTTCGGGAAATCAAGGAGGCCATGGCCAGGCAGCTGCTCTGTCTCCTGGGCCTTATGGCCGCGACCACCACGGTGGTCCCCTTTGCCAAGCTACGGATGAGACCCTTACAACTGTGGTTTCTTCGTCGGTTCCACCCCGAATCCACCCCCTCTCCAAACGCTTCCGTCTATCGGATTCGATCTTAGCTGCTCTCACCTGGTGGTTCATACCCCAGAACCTTCAGTCGGGTGCCCCCTTTCAACTCCCGCCTCCTTCAGCGACCATCACCACGGACGCTTCCCTGTGGGGTTGGGGAGCTCACCTGGATGGCTTTTGTGTGGGCGGCAAGTGGGACCCCTCCGTGGCCCAAAACCACATCAACTTTCTAGAGCTACTAGCAGTCCTATATGCAATTCACTCTTTTTGTCATCTCTTGTCGGGAAGGACGGTGGCTGTCCTCACGGACAATACGACCACCATGTACTATATCAACCGCCAGGGTGGTACAGTCTCCTGCAGCCTCTGCCGCTTAGCTGTGGAACTTTGGGACGAATGCCAGTCGCTCGACATCCATCTGGTGGCGACTCACCTTCCCGGTCTGCTCAACACACAGGCTGACTTCCTGAGCAGGGGCGGGGCGTCCCTACACGAATGGGAGCTCAACCCCCTCTATCTGACCCCGGTCTTCGACCTTTGGGGACACCCCTCTATAGATGTGTTCGCTTCTCAGGAAAACAAGAAGTGTCCCCTCTTTTGCTCCAGGACGGGCAGGGATCCAGCCTCCCTGGGAGACGGCCTTCTCCTCCCTTGGACGGGGCTGCACCTGTATCTGTTTCCCCCGATTCCTCTGATCCTGCGAGTGGTGCACAAGCTGCTGTCGGAGCACCTGTCGGCGATCCTGATCACACCATGGTGGCCGCGGCAACCTTGGTTCCCCACTCTCCTCCGTCTGTCCCTGGGGTCGTACCTTCATCTTCCAACGAACCCAGATCTGCTATGGATGTACGGGGGCCAGGTGCTTCACCACGATGTTCCCAGGCTGAAGCTGACGGCCTGGTTGATCCGACCTCTGGAATAGACAGTCACATTGCTCATGTTCTCCTGAACTCCCGTAAGCTTTCTACTCGCCGCTCGTATGCGGCAAAGTGGATTAAGTTCCTGTCCTTCTTGGTTTCGGTGGGACGACCTTCCATTCCGTCCACTCTCAATGATGTCTTTGGATTCCTTTTGTCCTGTAAGGATAGAGGACAGGGCCACTCGTCTCTCCGTGTCTACCTTTCAGCCATTTCGGTCAACCATCCTACAACTGATGGCTATTCAGTGTTCTCACACCCTACCACGAAGCAATTTCTGAAAGGGATGCGTCGTCTCTACCCACCGGTTCGGGTCCCCATGCCGGCTTGGGATCTGCCGCTGGTCCTTGCCAAGTTGATGGGCAAGCCTTTCGAACCTATGGCTTCTTGTAGCCCTCAGCTTCTTTCCTGGAAAGTTGCTTTCTTAGTAGCCATTACTTCGGTAAGGTGCGTGAGTGAGTTGTCGGCTCCTCGCTGTGATTCTCCGTACCTCACGTTCCATCATGATGCCATTACCTTGGCTCCTGATGTTGCCTTCCTACCCAAGGTAGTCTCTGATTTTCATATCAAGGTGGACATTACCTTACCGGTGTTCTTCCCTGATCCTCAGGATTCAGTACAACGCAGTTTACATTCACTCGACGTCAAGAGAGCTCTCTCATTCTATTTACATCAGACGAAGTCGTTCCGCAAGTCTCCAGCTCTCTTCATCGCTTATGCCTTGCCCAGGCAGGGACAGAAGCCGTCGTCTCAAAGACTCTTGAAATGGATCGTGGAGACGATAAAACTTGCCTACTTCCTGGCCAAGAGGCCGTTACTGGTGTTCCTGCGGGCTCATTCCACTCGAGCCGTGGCTGCCTCTATGGCGTTCCTCAAAGGCATCCCCTGGGCGTCATGCTGCTACTTGGACGTCTCCTCACACATTTGTGAAGCACTACGCTCTCGACATCCGTGTCCATCAATGCTCTGTGGTGGGCCGTGCAGTTCTGCAAGCAGCTCAGGTGTGAGACCTTCAGCACCCGCCTCCAGGTAGGTGGTGTGTTTATTGCTCGCTATTCTCCCAGAGGTGTGATGCACAGAGACCACGAAGAAGATATACAGGTTGCTTACCTGTAATTGGAGATCTTCGAGTGGTCATCTGTGCATTCACACCACCCGCCCTCCTTCCCCTCTGCTTTCGGTCTTCCCTATTTTCTCTTGGGGGCTGTTGGCAGCGGTCAGAAGGAACTGGCGGGATCCTCGTGCCTCTCCCCGGGTCATGCGCAGTGGGGCGTGCACGTGACCGGGGAGCTGGCGCGAAAATCCATTTGGCTTTGAAGATTACTGATCGGCGCAGGCGCACTTTATCCCAGAGGTGTGAATGCACAGATGACCACTTGAAGATCTCCAATTACAGGTAAGCAACCTGTATTTCTTCCTGCCTCATTTTACCCTCACAGGATCCCTGTGAGGTGAGTTAGGGTGAGTGAGAGTGACTGGCCTAAGGTCATCCAGTAATTTAATGCTGCCAGCTCTGGGTTGGGAAATGCCTGGAGAGGGTGGGGTTCAGGGAGGAACCTCAGTAGGGTATAATGCCATGCAGTCCACCCTCCAAAGCAGCTGTTTTCTCCAGGGAAACTGATCTCGATTGTCTAGAAATAGCAGGAGATTGCCAGGTGCCACCTGAAGGTTGGCAACCCTACTTATGCTTCATGGAAGAGTAAGGATTGGAGCAAAGCTCTTTCCAGTCCTAGCCCAGCATCTGAACATTATATTAGCTTCTCAGGTCTCTGCCTATTAAAGGACTGGTTAGAGGTGGATATTCAAGGACACTCTAGGTTCAGTTTCTTTATTTGTACCTGTTTGCATGAACTCACGCATCTGCTCAGGGCCTGAGAAAAGCAGAGGGAGGATTCCACCAGACCAGTCTTGCTGCCTGTGACACTGAAGGCCAAACTAGACATGTCAGACCCATGGTCACCTTTGCCATTTTAAAGCCTAATGCTGTGAGAGCCCTATCCAAATCCCCCCCCCCCCCACTTTTTAAAGTGCCTGTTGAGGGGGAAGGGTGTAGCCATCTCAGGATATAAAAGGGAACAGGGTTAGAGACAAGTGCCTCATTCTGCCACATTGAAGCATTTTAAAATCACCCCATTAGGTTTTAAGATGGCAGCAGGCTGGACCCAGGGACACTGTCACATCTAGTTTGGCCCTGAGATTGTGAGGATTCAGAAGTCTGGGCTCTGCAGCAATTTCTGCTTATGTGCCATACAGTTTCAACATCTGCAGAATATGCAGATTTTCATATGGAAGAATTTAGGTATCATTACGTTCTAAAGATAATTTTGTTCCTGATTTTCGAGATGCTGTAGCATAATTTTTCTGTGCCAAAGGCATCTCTCCCCTATAGTCCTCAGTCCCCACTGAGCCTAAATATGCACCTGTCTCCCTTTCTTCCCCTCCCTTTATTGCCTTTCGATATCACATTTTAGATTGTAAGCACCTCAGGGCAGAAACCTTGCTTTTCGTTGTGGCTCTGTGAAGTACCACAGACACTGATGGTGACATATCAGAAATGGTAAAAAATGATATTTGGAGCACATAGGATAGGACAGGATGGAAACAATTGCCAAAACTATTCTCTAAATCATGAGTACACACATTTTCACATGTTCTCACACATGTAGTGATATAACTCACAGAGTTATATTTTTACAGACCCACAGGCAACAATATTAATTTAGAGTGGAACAAAATTGTTTGAGAGACACAAGCTGATGACACTACATGATGGCATTCACATGTCATATATGACCACAGACTAGGAAACGTATGCAATGTACGTGCACAATCTAAGCTTCTTCCCTACTTCCTTTGAGCACCAAGAATTGTGGTAAAACACTAGGTCTGCTTACCTTCATCCCGTGAAAAGCAGGCAGTCAGGTTCCCTGGAGTTTGTGTTCTGCTGCACTGACTGGGATTCTAACTCTGGATTAAAGCCTGGGTTATGATCCTGGCAAATTGGGGAAATTAACTCTGGTTAATCTGCATACCCTCGTTCTTGTATCACAGAAGTTTTGTTTTAACCCTGCTTCTTGGCATGAGGAGAGATGGTGGGGGATTGAGGCACAAAGCCAAACAAGAATCTGGCTTTGTGCACAGTTTCTTTAATTGCAGTTATATGTAGCATCTAAATGAAGCCATACTTTCTTTGCTCCTTGTAAAATATACAGCATGATATGTGATGGAATGTCCTTGCATGTGACATTCCCTGCCTCACATTGTAGAGGAGGAGGGGACAGACATGCAGTGCCAACTGTTTTGTGTCACTAAAAACTTGCTCTCAATCAAAAGCACTTGGCATGTAGGCAGGAGAACAGTCAAAAATGTACCTTCTAGGGCTTATTAACAAATAACACAACTTCACTGAGTCGTGTAACAAACACAAAACTCCATAAAGTCCAAGGGCATCGTTGAAGGGCGCATGATGGAGCAGTCTTACCAAAGCCAAGCAGGGCTGCGATCACACACACAGTAAAGAATCCACTTTCAGAGCACTTTCCAACTGGATTTTGCCAGTTCACCCAGTAAAAATCCAGTTGGAAAGTGTGCTGAAAGTGGATTATTGGGTGTGTGTGATCGCAGCCCAGGTCTGGATCAGGTCACTACTTGGAGGAGAGACCTCCTGGGAAATCCACATATCCAGTCTTGAGTACTATGGTAGAAAAAAGGTGGGATATAAATGCAGCAATAAATACATCTAAACAAATAAACTGAGCCTGCATTTGCCACATTTACAAGGATACAAAGAGCCTGAGGAGGTTGGTAAGCATAATCTCCAACCCAGAGTTGGTGTTCCCCATCTTTCACCCTCATCTTCATGCCCCTGTCTATCATACTTGACCATGCTGAGACTGCTGTGTGAGAGAAGCATTTGATCTTCCTCTCCCTTTCAGGAGAAGGCTTTAGTCAACAAAGTCACGGGTAAATCTCCCATAATGCACATGGCCTCCCTTTAATCAATGCTTCTCTGTCCCATGCTACCAACTTCAAGGAGATAAAGCTGCCGCTCCTTTTGGTGTTTCATCTCTCTGGCCCGTTTGTTTTCCATTCCTAGGGCAACTCCACAGCGCTCGGGTCCAGCTTCAAAGCACTAACTGCATGGGTTTTGATAGGTGTCACACGAGTCACTGGAGCTATCTCCACTGCTGCTAGAGTCACTGGCCGCGCCTCGTGCCGCCACTGCGTCTCCCTTTAATAGGCAGCCAGGGCCTCAGATATGAGCCAGGAGGGGGAAGGTTACGTCACCGCTCCACACCTCTCTGGCCCCCTGGCAGGGATTCTTTTGGGCACTCCCTCTCTCTCGTTGTGGCAACATCCACTCCCAGGCTTCTCCTCCCCGGCCCCAACGGCTGCCTTTCTTTTATGTTCTCCCCCTCCCATCACCCCCTGCTCCTTGTGGCCACCCTTTCTAGCCCCGCCCCCCCTCTTAACTCCAGACGCCGGCTTCTCAGGGAGGCTTCCGGGTCCGCCCTCCTCCCTCCCCTTGCATTGCCCTGCGAGGAGCTCGGGGGCTGCTATGAGCTCTTGTGCCGGGCCTGCAGCCTGGCGCGGTCAGCGTTGTTCTCTCACCCCCTCCCCCATTGAGGCTGCCTGAGAGTGTGTCTGGCTGCTGCATCTGCTCCATGGCCTCCGTCCGTTCCTCCAACGCTGGCAGGGCTCGGCTGGGTGAGTTCCCTCTCCTGCCCCCTTCCTGGTCTGGTGTCTCTCTGTAGAGCCCCAGCATTTCCCCCCCGCCTCCCACATCCTGCCCGCCCTCCCTGCAGAGAAGGTCGGGCTCCCTTTCCTCTGTCACTTCTCCGGCCGGCCTGGCAAGTGCTGGGGCCAGGCTGGGGGCCGTCGCTGGGCTTCCTGGGCGAGTGGCGGGGGTCTGGGGTCCTGGGCTAGTCCCGTGATCGGGACAATAGGCAGGGGGTGGCTTTAAACAAAACCAGTTATCTGCACTAACCCTGGCTCCTTGTCTGCATGGCTGAACTTAACAACATGGATAGGGAGGGCCTGATGCCCACCAGAAGGCCATAGGTCTGGCATAGAATGATATATCTGCTTTGAATGGGTAGCCCACAAGAGCTTCTGGTTATTTTGGAGAGGTTTCTGAGCAGAACGCACTTAACAATTTATTTCTTCTTCTAGCTGCTGACCTGTCAGGGCCAAATAGTCTCCTTCCTTTTATCCTGTCACGCCAGGTCCCCTACAGAGAGGGATGTCTGCCATACTTGTATGCTAGATTCCTGTGATTTGCTCTTTGGGAATCAGTCCTAGAGGCGTATTAACTGACCATTGGCTTGCCCTATGCAAGAGGGGCTCCTTCAGTTGGAGAGCTTATACATTTAGTACTAAAGAGCTAGGGTGAGTCAGCCCTTGATAATTACAGCTTCTCTTGCCACTGCTTAGGGAGGCCTGTCTCTTTGCCCTCTCCTCAACACATCCATGTTCAAGGAATGCCTGGTGGTACTCCACAAAGGGAACAGACCTCTTCTCCATCCCGAGAATAGTCAGGTCCCCCAGCTGTTAATGGTGTGTCAGAAGAAGATGATAAGCCCATGATTGTCAAGATGAAATAAAGGGGAAATCACAACTGTTGAGAGTTCCCCATCTTCTAAAGGAAATGTTTGCATCTCATAGCTCCAGGTCACCTGGAAAAGTAAGGTCTGTCTCCAAATTTGGATCTGGGAGCCCTCACCAGATTTTGTCTCCAGGTGAGATCCCTTCAGACAGCATTTCAAAAGGGCCCTCTTTGTAGAGGGCTGCCATGTCCAAAAGCAGAGGCAGAGCTTGATTCTTTAGGTGCTTGGAGGCACTGAGCTAGGATGCAGCAGGAATGGCTCCCACCAAAGTACTCAGATGTCCTGTTGGCTACCCTTTCTTTCCAGGGCTGGAGGGGTGTGTGTGTGAAATGAGAACCCTCCATGTTAGTGCAGGCAGGAGGGAAACCAGAATGGGCCATTGAAACACTGAGGTGGGAGATGCTATTGCTGAGCTTCGTCATGCTCTCCTGGAGACTATAAAGCCCGAGGCACAGTTTCTGGATTTAGTTCTGGTGCTGTTACTAGATCTGCAAGCACTTTTCCATCAGAGATGAGAGCAGTAGAACAGGAGGCTTCTCCATCACAAATGTGCCCTCTTGCGAACCACTCTGATGTCCAGGTATCACACCCACATCTATCTGCAGCCAGCTGTCAGCTCTGAAACCAGAAAAATGTGCCATACTATAGCTCATTGCAGACATGTCCAGGTGTAACTGTAAGACTTAATGGGCTTTATTTACGTGGGCCTCTCCCAAGACTGCTGGTGTGCAAACAGGTGCCTTTGGCAGCCCCCTTTCAGTTGCTGCCATGATCAGAATAAGGCTCTTCCATCCCTTCTTCTTCATTTGCTGTCCTCTACCCTCAGCCGCCCTGTTGTTGCTCTCTCAGTTCCTACCTTCCTTGTCTGCCGGGCTCCCCCCACCCTCCGCACCAGGCTGTACTAGTTAGTTACTCAGCTAATGGTTTAATTACAGACTGCCTCCACAGGGCCCTTCCATTAACCCAGCAAGGGGGAAGGAAAAATTACACAAAGAGCAGCTCTGACATGCTTGCTTCCCAGTCCCCTCTCCAGCCTCCCTTTAAAGCCCTTGGAGCCACTAATGTCTGCTCCCCACTAGGGGCTCTGACTCTTGCCCTTTGCAGCTGAAGGCGCAGGGCTTCTTGTCTGATTAGCTGGAGCAAGCTGCGAGGATATATGAGGAGCACACTCGTGGTCTGCCGGATACAGGGCCACGATATACAGCCACCCAGAACTATGCGGCCCCCTTGGCACATCCCCTTCGGGTAATGCACCAGCTCCTTCATATGCTGTTTTCTGGAAAACACACAGAGGCCACATCAATGTGCTGCCCTCCAAGATTTTAGTGTCAGGCCAATGCAAATGGAGCACTGAACCAATCAGCAAAACTTCTGAACACTGGCCCCGGCAGGCACACCCGATGATGGCCGGGTCACCATTCTCAGTTCACGCTACCGCAGATCTCTGGGGAACGGGAAGGGCCGCCGCCAGGTGAGCCCTGGGGTGGGGCTTCACAGCCACAGCCCGGCATGGGGGTGGGATCGGGTGAGGCTGAGAAAATTAGCGGATTAGATGTGGGCCGCCAGTTTCTTTGCTGCACTATCCATTTTTTTCATTTATAGATGGTTTTGTGTCATGTCTATAGGTCTGGTTGTATCTGAAGAAGTCTGTGCGCACACAAAGGCTTATACCCAGGATAAAACTCTGCTGTTCTTAGAGGTGACACTGGTCTCAAAATCTGTGTCATGTCTGGTTAGGCATCTTGCATTATAGAAAGACGGGTCAGTTCTTGTCCTCAGATCACTATAGCTAGAGAGAGAGAACACGGGCAGGGGGAGACCAGAAGTATTCACACACGCAAGGACTTGCAATTTGGGGCGGTTACCCCCAGGCAATGCCCCACTCTCCCACTCTGCCCAGTGTAGATGTTGCCCAGGCCAGCAGCCCAGTGAATCCCACCTGCAGCTGTCCTTTGCACCCCCAACCCAAGCACAAGGCTGCTCTCTCCGGATGCGGAAGAAAAGCCAGTGCCTTTCATGATGAGCCCCACTAACGTTCTCCTGGCCTTGCCTCTGCCCTCTTTGGAAATGTGCCATGAGTACCTCTGAGGATCTGCCTCTTGCGGACCTAAGTGAGATGGAGGGTCAGCTCCCAGCTCCAGAGGAGCCTCCACCTGAGCCAGATGAGGCTCAAGCAAGCACCTCCCAGGGTTTCCTCCCAGCACCAGCTGAGCCACAGCCAAGCTCAAGCCCACCTGATTCACCTCCTCAGGTGGAACATCTAAGGTCCCAATGCAGGCAAGACTTAGCTGCAAGAAGGAAAGAGGCACGCCTGCGTGGTCGCAGATCACTAAGTCCTGAGTTCTAGAAGGAGCCGGGACCTCTCTGCCAGCTGCTAACAAGCACAGGAAGTGGCTGGGTATTTAGGCACAGCACAGAGACTACCAACTTGTGCTAGCAACAAGTCTTCTTGGCTAAGCTCTGCACCCGTTCAGCTCGTGATGGCTAACTTGATTCTGGACCCTCTGGCTTGTGATTCCGGCTTTGTTTGACTTCGGCTCTGTTGACTCCCTGGACTGGTCTACTCATGAGTTTCTCTCTTTGACCCTGGTTTGGACTGACTCTGCTTTTGGCTTAGTGTTTTGGACTTGGCAACTCGTTCCTGATTCGGCTTAACCCTGGACTGTCCCAGACTTCTGCTTGACTCCTGTCCTATTGGCATCCAGCTCGTGACAAAATGTGCAAAGTGCAGGCACACACTTTCCCCTCTTTCCCTCAGACCCCCTTCTCCTTTGCACTAGAAAAGGGCTGATTGGGAATGGTGAAGGGGTGGGAGAAGAAAGCGGATCCCCTCAGAGGGGCGGGTGGTGGGGACCTGAGAGGAAAAGGCCCATGAACGTACCTAACTAGAAGTGACATGACACTTAAGAGTACCTGTAAGTGAACACATGGAAAATGTCACATCTGGTGAGGACGTCAGTATAGCTGGGGAGCAGACCTGGAGGTTACTGGGCAGGCATAGTGTGCTTCCAGGCTCCTGCCATGGAAATGGAGAGCACCAGGGCAAAAGGTAGCTGTCATACTTCCCTAAACGACCCTGGTGGTATGAGGTGCCCTCTAAACAGCCACAGAGCTGGCTGTGAAGAGAAAGGAAGAACCTTTGGGGGGGGGGGGGTTGTGTGTGTTCCAAATTCCTTTCTGAGGAAGTCCAGTGCATACAGCTGGGTTCAGAAGTCAGAGCTCCCTATTCTCTTCAGCTGCTACTGTGGTGGAGAGAATTTTAGAATTCTGTGCCACCCCCTGCCTAAATCACAACAATACAAATGTTGAAATAGAGCTCAGATGTCTTTGTCCTCCTTGCTCACAGGTCTGATAGCGGAATTCAGGAGTCTGGGCACTCAGCCCCAGTATCCGTGTATATACACCCAATATCTCCTCCATCAGAAACATGAAGAGAAAGCGGTAGCAAGAATCCCTCTGGAAACCTCCCTGATATCCATGTTCAGTTTTCAGTTGGTTTTCCCCCTGGTTTACTTCCCACCTATGCCTTTCTGGTCTCACAAAACCTTGCAAGATTCAAAAGGATTGCAAAGAATTTTCTCAGCACATTTCCCAGACCCTTTCCTCAGCTGCTGTCTGTAAAGTGGGTCACGGGTGGTGTGTGGAGCCAGGAGCTTTGTGAAAAACATGTCTGGGTTTTTAAAGACACATCTGCCTGAGTCTGGGCAGCTTAGTTTGAATATACAACTTAGCCCAGCAAATGGGGCCAAAATCTCTTTTTTACTCCTTAGATAGTGTCAGGGCAAGCATCCCCCCACATAGAGACATACAAATATACAGAGAGTGTCAGAAGAAGGGATCCCAAACCCCTACTGTTTTGCTTTACAGATCGACGAGAAAAACACGCTTGGATGTAGGGAGATATGTTTCAGGTTGCACAGCATGTATACAGACAATATGGAGAGAAAAGCCAGAAATCCTGGTTTAGGAGGCCATTCCTGTAGCCCATTAATCTCCAAAGCCGGGAAAATAAACTCGCAGTCTTTCTTTTCAGTGCTGTGTTCTAGTGGTATGTGCTGTGCATACCTAAGTGTGTGTGTGTGGGGGGGAAGTTACAGAAATCAATCAGGAGATGAGCTGGAACTTCAGGATTGAGTGGCATGAGAGGCGAGAAGAAGCCTCACTCTCTCCTTTCGTATTCCAGCAGGTCTAAGCCGTGCTGGCCTACCCTTTGGTCTGGTTCGGCGGGAACTGGCGTGTGAGGGCTACCCTATTGAGCTGCGCTGTCCAGGCAGTGATGTCATCATGGTGGAGAATGCCAACTATGGGCGCACAGACGACAAGATCTGCGATGCTGATCCCTTCCAGATGGAGAATGTCCAGTGCTACCTTCCAGATGCCTTCAAAATCATGTCCCAAAGGTAAGAGCCACTGTAAAGTTTCAGTGGAGGTTGGGGTAGTGTCTCTTTTCCCTAACCAGCTTTCCCTTCAGGGGGTGTCCCTTTGTTTGAAATCCGAGGTTGTGATGTCTTGATTCCAGCCAGTATGTAGTCCTTTGGAAAAATCAGAGGTAGGGCAGTTTGCAGCCATTTCAGACCGAATCAGTTACACTACACCAATCAGCAATTAGTACCAGTTTACTTTTGCCCCAGTTTTTCAAGGGTTTTTACAATTAGGATGACTGCTGTGAGGGACTACATTTAAAATGCTGTTTTCCTAATGCAGCAACATCAGAGGAGGGAGGTGAATAGTTAACTCTGCTGCAGAATGTTGAGTGACAGGCGGCTCTTTTTCTTTGACTGGCCAGCGCGCCAGCAGCGGAGGGAAATGTAAGACCAGCTGTGTTTTGAGTTCAGCAGCAGTTACTGTTCAGTAAAGAAAAAATTCAGCTACAGGAGTGGATGTCTGAAGAGCCTGACTAAAAAGTCTGTCAGACAGGTTCACCTTTTGACTAAAGGGAGAGACTCCTGGTCTTGACTGGGTTAAACAGAACCTGAGGAAGAATTCCATCTAAGAATTCAGAGTCTAGTGTCAGCCAAACCTGAAGGACGTTTTCACACAGGTGCCAAGAAGTGGGTTTTGAGACCTTGGCAAAGAGTGACTGGGTAGCAGGCTGAAGCTCCCATTCAGGCCAAAAGAAAAAGGACTATAATTTCAGGGAAGAAATAGAAGTCCTGTCCAGTTAGTTAGTTAGTTAGTTATTTGGATTTATATCCCGCCTAGCCAGCACAGGGATTTGGCACTGAGGCAGTCCCTGGTCTGTGGCGAAAGGAAACAGTAACAGACTACTCAGGGCAAAGAAGACCCATCATGATTTCAGAAAAGGGGAAAGAATTTGATATACTAAAACAGTGACCTTTCCAGAAAACCTGAACAGTTATTAGGAAACTATATGCAGAAACATTGTAACTGAAACTAAAATACTTAGTCAACCATCTCTCACTGCTTAAGAACCAAGGATTTGTAAAAATAGGCTGCTACAACACCATCTTGTTTGTGAACTGAAAAATATACTGTTTTACCAACAATGTTTACCTCAGCCTTTCCCATTCCTGACTACCCTATGCCATCCCTGCCTATTAAATAAAATGTGTGTTATTGTTCCCTGTTACACCGTCTCCAGTGCCATTTCAAGTGATCCAAAAAGAGGAATCCTGTTTTCCCCTGATAAGTTCCTTGTCTGGGCAAAAGCCAAATCAGATTCTGTCACAGGGTGGGACATTCAGATTTAGAAAGCCGCAACTATTATCATGCTACTGGGGGCCAGCTCAGTACCTGAAGGGAACTAAGAATTTTGGTGGGAAAAATCTGCCTCACAGTGAAGAAGAAGAAGAAGGGGTCTGTTATAACTACATAGCAATGTAAAAACCACTTGAGATTTCGAGGGATTGAGGAAAAATTGAATGAGGATATTTTTACAAGAATGCAAGAAGCAATAGCAGATTTTTTACAAGAACAGGAAGAAGTTGATAACTACATAGCAATGTGGAAATCATGGCTGTGGAAATGTTACCTGCCCAGCGGCTTTAAGATCACATGGCTGAGAAAGGAAGGGTTATGGCTTACAGTGTCTCAATCATGGCTTCACTCATCAGATATCCCCAGATATACAGCCCATTAGTGCTACTCAACAATTCCTCTAAGTTTATACCTAAACACACACACCCTTCCCCAAACAAAGCTAAGGGTAAAACTAGGGGATATATTGGAGGGCTGTGTTTTGAAAGGGGGGGGATATCTCTTTAAGTTTCTTTTAAAAGCATCTTTTAGATGCTCCAAATTCAATTGGAATCATGGTGCAGGATTGTTTTAATCCTTTCCCCTTCATACTGGTTTTTCAGTATAAAGTATGCCTCCCCCATTCACAATTGCCATTTATCCCGCTGGAAAAAAAACTTAGCTGAGTTTTTGCTGGCAGATCAGAAAATCAAAATAGGAGAAAGTGTTACCCCCCTCCCCCCCAACCAAGATCCCAATCCTGTTTTACTGTCCCTCCTCCCCACACCAGTTGCTTTTAAAAGAAAAGTAAAGATACCAGGAATCTGATCATGTATTTCCACCATCTCTGAGCTTCCACCATCTCAGAGCTCCACTCGGCTTCACTTGTTATACACTCCTTGCATTGTTCCCAGGTCTGCCGCATTCTGTCAGACATGCACTTCCAAGCTAAGGAGGTCCCTGATTCAGCCCATGGTGTGTGGGGAAAGGGGGGTTAGACCTTCTCTCCCCCATAACCATTTCCCCAACATATAATAACCCCCGGTTGGGAAAACATACTTTTGCCCTGACAGTGTGTGTGATTTTGCTAGAGTGGCAAATGACAGCTCCAAGGGCCTTTTCAGGGCAGGGAACAGCAGCCTTCAAGTGACTCTCCCGTGTTTCCAATCCAAACCACATCCTCCTCGGAACTGAGTTCCCAGCAGAGAGCTGTCAGCACATGGCTGAAATATTGTCATACTAGACTTGGAAATGATGTCACGACCAGTGTTCCCTCTAAGCTGAGTTAGTGTGAGCTAGCTCACAGTTTTTTAGCCTCCAGCTCACACATTTATGTCTTTGTTCAGGAAGGATGGGTCCAGAGCAAACTAATTTATGCAGTAGCCAAATCGCTCATTCACAACTTTAATGCCAGTAGCTCACAAAGTAGAATTTTTGCTTACAAGACTCCACAGCTTAGTGGGGCCCTCAGTGAGTTGGGAAAGTTGGGCCCTAAGACAAACAGTTTTCCTCTACAAATGAGTTACAGGCTGAAATCCAAGAGATATTTTTTTTTTAACGTGGAAGAAGCCATAATTGGTCTTCTACAACACATCTTGAAACCCTGTTGGTTAGACAGTGTAATATGTGAACCATGCTGTATCTTTACTAACCCAGCTGTAAAAGGTATTTGCTTAATAAACACCATGCAGGGAAGGTAGGGTAACTGTTTTTAATTATCCTTTCAAGAAGTCAGGCTTGATGCCCTGGATGTTAGTCTCTCACACCTCTGTGTAGTGCTTCACATGTATTCCTGTGAATTCTACCTCCATCTGCTATCACTAACTGTTTTCAAGAATTTTGAATCAGCTTAGGTTGTTAGCTGCTGACACTTTTAGGAAATGCTGTGGTTTGCAGTGTCTCCCGTGAACTATCACTCTTAAATGTGGTCAAAACATAAAGGCTTGCAAATGTCATGAGACAAGCTGTATATGAAGTATCCCAAAAAGCACTTCCATGGGCCACATTTGTTATTCATTTTGACTCTACAGAAATGAAGGACTGCTGTGATCATATTTGTGAGACTTCCTGGATGAATTCACCCCACACAAAGGTTCTTGAATAAGACTTTCTTTATTGGGGGATTTTCTTCAGGGTATACATGTTGAGTTAGTAATGAGGGTGGATAATAGTGTTAGAAGAGATATAGTGATTGAAAACCCCCAATCCCTGCCCAAAGGGATAGTTCCCAGTCTAAAACAGTTCCCAGGCTAAAGAGCGGGAAGACGGTACGAGATGGCACCTGCAACAGCTTCTGAAATCTAATGCTGCTTTCGCCTGAAGGAGCATCCTTCTGTCAACCTGACCTTCCCTCACTGTCAGGGTCTGCAGGACTAAAAGTTTTGTACCATGATACCAGCAACCATTAGAATGCTTTGTAAGATTGTCGGGGTTGGCTAAGGAGGCTTCCTCCTCCTGGCTGTTGCACATTTCAAAATCCAGTCTGACTTGGCAGGGTTTGGGAGGTTATGGGTTTGGCTGCAGGTGATCACTACCCCCCCCCCCCAATTGCTCGGGGGTAAACATGAAGTCTATAATGGGTTCTCTTCAGCAGCCCGGATCCAGGCAGCCAAGGTGGTGGGGTTGACATTACATAACACAGTCTCATACAAGTCCAAATGCAACCCCTGCCGGTAATTTTCCACCACCACTTCTTCAGGCCAACCCCTTATTCTGGCTGCAATTCGTTTGAATGCTGCTGTGTACTCACAGACCGACCCTCGCCCTTGGGTGAGCCTCCTCATCTGATTCCGGGCTTTTTATTCACTCATCGGGTCCTCGTACTGCCTCTGAAGGGCCCACATGAAGTCTTCGACACAATCCAGTTCCGGCCCAGGAGGGTTGTGGAGGCTCACGTACCAATCAGCAGCTTCTTCTCACAAACGGGAACCAATATATCCCACTCAGTCACCTTCGTTCAGGAAAAGGTGGCCCCAGGTTTGGAGGAACCATCTGGCCTCAATAATAAAAAATTGAAGTTTTGCCGGGTCTCCATCAAATGTAGCGGCCAGTAGTTCTTGCGGTACCGGCCGGCAATCTATGGGTACGAGGGGTCCTGCTGGCATAGGCTGCGCGGGAACGGGTGCCAGCAGCCCCACTGGAACCAGCTGATCTGCAGGGATCTGAGCTGGCGGTGCTTGACCCCCGGGGGCCCCGGCTCCAGCTGCCTGAGCGTCAACCACCCTCTGGACAATCCCGGGTAACCCCTCCAGCAAGGCGGTCATCTCTCTC
This sequence comes from Lepidodactylus listeri, assembly GCA_029233225.1. Taxonomy (NCBI): domain Eukaryota; kingdom Metazoa; phylum Chordata; class Lepidosauria; order Squamata; family Gekkonidae; genus Lepidodactylus; species Lepidodactylus listeri. The sequence continues at coordinate 126,603,402 of JARCFY010000007.1, read as the reverse complement.
TGCAACAAATTCTCCATCGCTTCCATGCGGCGATCCACATGGGACCACAAGTCTCCGAACTCGGGTCTCTTGGGATGGCGGGAGTTGCGGGATCGGGCCCCTTCTCCCAGTTCTCTGCTCAGCTCCGTCCCCAAGGACCCCCCTTGTCGGGAGGGGGTCCAGGTCTCTGTTGGTTCAGTTCCAAATTGGGTCCACGAATACCTGACACCCCTGGGTCGACAGTCTACCCACGGGGTGGTGCGGAGAGGCACGATATTCTCTTCCGTGGATACAGGGACCACCATGTCCCCCGAGGTTGCCAGGGGTTCTCCACCGTCTTCCGACATAGTCAGGAACAATGGGATCTCCCCAGAGAGAAAAAGGGATTACTAACTCTCTGTGAGACTTCCTGGATGAATTCACCCCACACAAAGGTTCTTGAATAAGACTTTCTTTATTGGGGGATTTTCTTCAGGGTACACATGTTGAGTTAGTAATGGGGATGGATAATAGTGTTAGAAGGGATATAGTGATTCAAACCCCCCAATCCCTGCCCAAAGGGATAGTTCCCAGGCTGAAACAGTTCCCAGGCTAAAGAGCGGGAAGACGGTATGAGATGGCACCTGCAACAGAAGTGAAAATATAAAACATGTCTGTGTGAAGCCTACCAGTAACTTTGAACAGAGATAACAACCCTGTGAAGCTAGCAAGCGGATAATAACTCCCGTGAAGCAAAGGGGAGGGAATACCTTCCAGTTGGAGGCGAGGGGAGGATTAGAATCGTCTTGCCCAATTTGGTAAATCCCATCTCCCGCCCGGGAAAGTGGCAGGCGTACCTGACAATATTGCAGACAAAGCATGCCGTGTACCCTCTGGTGAAGAATTCAGTAAACTGCTGAAGAACTCTGGGAATCTGGACTTTGTTTTCTTTTACTGGTTTATTCATTTTATGTAGTTCCATGTTTGGGGAGGAGTCATGCTGTGGAGAATTTCTAATAAACACTTTGAAACAAAAGGTCAGCCTGGAGGCCGCTTCCGTTGGCCAGCGACTGGCACTTCTTCACGCAGCACAATTTGCAGTTCCCATCTGTGCTCCCCAGTTTCTCTTATCTATGTGCTGAACCCCAGATGTCCTAGGAGTCCCAACTTCTTTCCCCTGATCTGTGTCAAAAAAACTGGAACAAGAGCTCAATGGAAGATGAATAAATCGTACAAATAAAATAAAATATACAAAAAAATACATCTGTTATTACATTTCTGTCTTCTAAAATTAGGGTTGCCAAGTGGTACTTATGATTTGGCGGGGGGAGTCCTTGCCGGGTCCGGGAGTGTTCTGGTGCATGCCTGGAAGTGATATCATCATGTTGAGCACATTGGGGGCGAGACCTCTGTAATTCGAGGGAAAACCATAGAGTTTTCCCTCGAACTATAGAGCATGTCCCCCCCCCCCGAAACTTGCCTGATGCGATGACGTCATTGCGCAAGGCATGTTTCTGCAGCCTGGCAATTTGGGGGTGAGGTTCCCCCCAGCAGCCCAATCCAGGCTGGCGGGGAGTGGGCCGTTTGAGTGGGGGTTTCCCCGCCCCCTGGGGGACTTAGCAACCCTATCTAAAATACATGGGTACATGTGTGGTTGGCATATGCTTGCTTGGATAAGTTCAGGAGCAGAAAGGCTCTGTAAGATGCTTGTGTGCAGAGGGATGGCAAATACATAAAACAGAAGAATGGCACAGGAGATGGAGGGACATAATCCAGATCATTGCCTTTGGTATGAGGGGAATTCCAGAAGTTGCAATAAACAAACATGGAGTTATACAAAGACTCATACTGAATGATTCATTTTTTCCCCTTTTCAAAAGCTTGCTAGGGACAATTTGCAAAGATTCAACAGAGCAAGTGAATGCATGTTACATTTCTTTGGAACTGATTCACACTTCTTTTTGGCTTGTTTCAGATTTTAATTTTTTGCCAAACCTACACCAAATTAGCATGTTGTGACTTTGTGTGCTAAGGTTTGCCATGCAATCAGATTCTCAGTGGCTCAGCTTTTTGCACTCAATTACTTTTTTTTTTTTTAAGAAATTTTTATTATTTTCAAACATTATAACATATTTTTCTTATACAAACCCTTTTTCATTATTATATCCATTTTTTGTTCTATTGTAGTCTTGTTGTGATCTTATATTGATGGTTTCCCACCATATCTGAAGCATATAACATTTTCAACTTTAACCATTCTTTAAATGCATATATATGTTTTTACACTCCTGGTAACGACGTAAACAGCCTTAAAAAATTATGCATCATATAAATTCTTATTTTCTTATACAATTCTAAAAATATCCTCGTTATCTAACTGCCATTTATACATTCAAATATCTCTTTTTAATATTATGTCCAAGTATAAATGTAATTTTTCATATCCCAATATTGTTCAACATATTCTTTCAAATCTTTCCAGTCTTTCAAAAAAGTCTCTGAGTACAGATTATTCAATTTTCTCGTCCATTTGTCCATTTCAGCCATATACAACAGTTTTTTCAACCACTCCCACACCTCTGGTATTTTTTCGCTTTTCCAGTTTTGCGCATATGCCATTCTTGCTGTTGTAATCATATACCATATTAATGTCCTTTTTTTTACATTTATCTCCTCTAATTTAAGTCCAAGCAATAACAGTTCCGGCAATTTCTTAAATGTACATTTCAAAAATTTTTCCATTTCTGTATGTATCATAGACCAATAAGTCTTTGCTTTATCACAAGTCCACCACATATGGTAAAAAGAACCTACTTTTTTTTTTACATTTCCAACATTTGTTTGACATATTTTGACTAATATTTGCAATTTTTTTTGGCGTCATATACCATCTATACATCATCTTAAAACAGTTTTCTTTTAGATTATAGCATGTAGATATACTCATGGCATTTTTCCATAGAAAATCCCAAGATCACATTTCAATATCTTTGTTAAAATTTATCGCCCATTTTACCATTTGTTCTTTAACCATTTCATCTGCGTTAAACCATTTTAACAAAATTTTATACATTTTAGAAATCATTTTTTTCCCTCCTTCCTCCCAAATTTGTTCAATTTTATTGTTTTTTTCCTCTGAAACCAGATTTTTTATCACTCTTATAGATATCATACAATTGTCTATACCTCAACCAACCATAATCAAAGTCTATCAAGTGTTGCTCTTTCAGTACAAAATCCTTGCCTTGTCTTATTAATAAGTCTTTATATTTCAACCAGTCCTGTCCTTTATAGTACGATGATGGATTTAACACTTCTGCTGGTACTATCCACATAGGTATTTCCTCTGGAAAAAAGTTCTTGTATCTTGTCCATGTATCCATTAATGTTTGTCTCAAATAATTATGTTTAAACAAATTGTCCATTTTTTGCTTTGCCATAATACAAATAAGCGTGCCAACCAAACCTGCAATCATGGCCTTCTAGGGCTAGTAGTTTTCTATCTTGCAACGTAACCCAAGTCCCTATCCAAGTCAAACATACAGCATCATGATATAGCCTTAAGTTTGGTAACTGAAAACCACCTCTTTCTTTGGCATCACACATTATTTTCATCTTAATCCTTGGTTTTTTCCCTCCCCATACAAACTTAGACAATTCTTTCTGCCAGTATTTAAATGCTTTTACATCTTTCACAATCGGAATAGTCTGAAATAAAAACATTAGTCGTGGTAATACGTTCATTTTAACCATAGCAATCCTCCCCAACATTGACAAATTTAATACATTCCATTTTTTAATGTCTTGCATGATTTGCTGCCATAGCTTTTCATAATTATTTTTATAAAGATCAATATTTTTCATTGTTAACTCAACACCTAAATATTTTGTCTTTTTTACCACCTCACATTTTATAAGTTCCTGTAGTTCAGCCTGTTTTTTATTTGACATATTTTTACACATCACTTTGGATTTGTTCTTATTTATATAAAAGCCAGCCAGATCACCAAACTCTTTCACTTTTTGCAACAAATATGGTAATGTAGTCATAGGTTCTTCTACTATAAACATCGCGTCATCGGCAAAAGCTCTATATTTAAAAGAAAAACCTTTTAATGTTAAGCCTTTAATTTCTTTGTCTTCTTTCAAGTTTGACAGTAAAACTTCCAATATCCAAATGAATAACAATGGTGAAAGCGGGCATCCTTGTCTTGTTCCTTTTTCAATCTTGAAATAATCCGTTTTTTCAGTATTGATTATAAGAGAGGATTTCTGTTCTTTATAAATTGATTTAATGAGGTTTAACATATAGTCTCCAATCTGAAGTTGTTCAAGTACCTCAAACATAAAATCCCAATTTAAATTATCAAACGCTTTTTCCGCATCCAAGAAAAAAAAGCCCACTTCCCTTTCTGGGTGCTTGTCATAGTACTCTATTGTATCAACCACTGCTCTTAGGTTATCCCTTATTTGACGATTGGGTAAAAACCCTGCTTGTTCTGTTTGTATAGTCTCCTTAAGATGTTCTTTTAACCTTTCTGCTATAATCTTAGCAAAAATTTTATAGTCATTATTTAGCAGAGAGATTGGTCTATAGTTCTTTACATTTGTTAAATCCTGACCTTCTTTTGGGATAAGTGAAATAGTTGCTTCTTTCCAAGTTTCTGGGACCTCACCTGTAACTCCAATATTGTTCATTAATAATAGCAGTACTGGTGAGATCGACTCTTGAAATGATTTGTAAAACTTCACCGTAAATCCGTCCGGACCCGGAGCTTTACCTAATTTTGCTTCATTTATTGCATTTTTGATTTCTTGTAGTGATATAGGATTATTAAACAGTTCTTTAATTTTTTCTGTTGGTTTTTGAAGCTTCAATGTTTGTAAATATTCTTTAATCCCTCTTTGATCTTTTTTCTCCTTCTGAAAAAGTTTTGCGTAGTAATTAAAAAACTGTCTCATTATTCCTTTGTTGTCTACTATCTCTGTATTATCACGTATCACTTTTGTAATGAATTTATTTTCACGTTTTTTCTTTAACTGCCATGCTAAATATTTGCCAGGTTTATTTGCGCCTTCAAATGACTTTTGTTGGAGTTTTTTTAAGTTCCAATAAGTCTCTTGGTTCAAAATAGCTTTTATTTGGTCTTGTAACATCCAGATCTCTTTTTGCAGTTTCTTTTTCCCTGGTCTTTTCTTCAGTTCATTTTCTTTTGTTTTAATGGCTTGCATAATATTATCATATTGTTCTCTTTTCTTTTTATTTTCCTTGGTATTTAACGATATCAGTAGTCCTCTCATCACTGCTTTATATGCATCCCATACAATTTGAAGTTTGGTCCCTTTTTGCATATTTGCTTGGAAATATAGATTAGTCTCTTCTTGCAATTTTTTTGTTATCTCTTGATTGTCCAGTAAGTCCTCATTTAGTCTCCATCTCCCTTGTCTTCTTGAATGACCAGAGATCCATATATTAGGATTATGATCCGAAATTATTTTAGGTAAAATTTCTATTCTTTTTGTCATCAACGCTAGATTAGTTGTCATCCAAATCATATCAATTCTTGAATGTGAGTCGTGTCTATTAGAATAAAAAGTAAAGTCTTTTCCTTGTGGGTTTACTTTCCTCCAAGCATCTTCTAACCTTTCTTGTTTTATCAGTTTAAAAATTTTTTGGGGGTAATTTCCCCAATGCTTCATCTTTACTCTTGGATCATCTATCCATCTTATTGTTAACAGTTCCATTAAAATCCCCTACCATAATGGTTTGTTCGTAGTTTACGTTGTCAAATTCAGCTTGTAATTCTTTAAAAAAAATTTCTTTTGCTCCATTAGGGGCGTAAATGTTTACAACTAAGGTTTTCTTTCCTTGTACAGAAATTTCAATAGCCAAATACCTTCCTTCTTTGTCTTTAAATATTTCTTTGGGTTCCAGTTCTTTTTTCACGTATGTTACAACACCATTTTTTTTGTTACCTGCCAATGAGAAAAATTCTTCCCCCAGTTTTTTCCTAATTATATATTTATGGTCATGCTTCTTAAGATGTACCTCTTGTATACAAATCATGTTACATTTTTGTTTTTCCAGCCAATGTCCTACCATTCTACGTTTCTGGGGTGAATTAAGTCCATTTACATTCCATGAAAGTAATTTGTAATCCATCATGGTATGGCATTAAATATCTCCAAACTCTTCCTTATGGTCTGCAATAAATGCATACATCTCTCCTGAACTTTTAATCACCACTCTGGTACTGTTGTGGTTAAAACTTAGTCCTTGTGGTATTTCCCAACGGAATCTGATTTTTTTCTCCTTCAGTTTGTCAATCAAGCGCTTAAATTTTTTCCTGTCTTGAAGTATTGCTCTAGGCAGCTCTTTCATCACAATTATTTTTTTCCAGCCATTTCAAAAGTGTCTGTAAAACATTTCTTGTAGATTTGTTCTTTAATCCTCTTCATTGTTAATTGGACTACTACATCTCTTGGTATATTTTTATCTCTTGCATATGCTGAATTAACTCTATAAACAAGGTCCATATGTTCTTTAATGGTTTCCTCTTCTTCTTGTAGAAATTCCGCTAGTGCCTCCTGCATTTTTGTAAAAATATCTTCACCTAGATTTTCATCAATCCCTCTAAATCTCAGATGATTTTGCATATCTTTGTAGTGCATCATCTTTTCCACTCTGTCGTTGTCTTTTGATACTTTTTGGATATTTTCTTCCAGCTCTTTTACTTTATTCTCCATTTCTTGCAGTTAAAGTTTGTAGTTCAGTTTTTATATCTGTAAAATTCTTGTCCACTTGTGCAGCCATACCATTTATTTTATTGTTCACTTCTCCAATTGCACTTAACATTTTGGCATTCACTTCTCCAATTGCATCTAACATTTTCTTTTCCATTGTTTCCATGACAGCCAGTAATTCTTTTTCTTTTTTTGCAGCCATTGTAGGAGAGGACCATGTAGCCGCTCTCGATCTCAGTCCGCGATCCGTCTTGTCACTTTAAAAAAGATCGATTTTTTCTTGCTCTTTAAATTGAACAGCAATGATTGCATTCACAAGTGCTGGTCATGCCAAGTCAAACAACATTAATTTCGCCGTTCTATGTTGTATAGTTTTTGAAATATTAATGTTTAAAGTTTTTATAAATCCAAAATGGCGGGCGCAACTTCTCTATGGTTTAGGTCAAAGGTTACTGTCTTTTCAACTTTGCTTCTGGCTTGCCGTAGTCTTCTTCTGTCCCTTCTTCTTTTTTCTGCTTGTCTGCTCTCCAAACGTCACTTCCTGTTATAGTCCGTTGTAGTCCGTCCAGTCTAGTCTCACTGCTATGGTTCCCAGCCTCCTCCATCCCTTCTTCTTTTTTCCACTTGTCTGCTCTCAAAATTGTCACTTCCTGGTATAATCCACACAGCCTGCTCTCGCGGTGATTGGACTCCCTCCTCCCAGCTTTTCTTAACCGCAGGAATGTTAAACAACGTGTTTTTAAGCGATTTAAGTCAAAATTCGGCTTTTTAGCTCTCCAAAACTGCACTCAGCCAACTCTCCAGTACTTTACAGCTTCACCCATTCGACTTCCCAATTTTAGAAATGCAGCAATGGTAAGCCAAAAGTTTTTTTTCGTTACCTTTTGTTGATACTTCACTTCAGATGTGGTCTCACAGTTTAAACTTTGTCTTCTTTGCTAAGAAATCGGGGGGATGGCGATTTTATGCTGAATAAATCAGCCCGGCTCGGCTCCTTAGAGATGCTTGCAGAAATCTTCTTCGGGAGGGGTGCTCAAGGTGTTGGAAAAGTCTCCTCCGAGGCTCCTCCTTCACCGAGCTCACTCTCACCTGGATTATAATGCTTGCTAGTCCTCACACTGCCTGTGTGGGGTTGCGTCGGGTGTTTTTACCACCCGAGCTGTCAGTAAGAGCCTCCGTTCGCTTTGCCACGTCGCAAAGCGTGTCAGATTGCCATTCCTCCAACCGGAAACCTCTCTGCACTCAATTACTAATGTGCATCTGGGCAGGCGGTGAACCTGAGGCCATTAATATACAGGTTTTTTCTCAAAATAGGGGTTTTCAGTTACTTAGTTTAAGCCATCTTTTACTAGGGCTCAGTTCTGCAAGACATATTTTCAGTGCCAGGGCTGAACCACAGAGCAAAGGAGAGTGATGGTAACGCTAAGGAGAGTGATGCTGAGCATGCGAGGGCTGCTGGGGAGGGAGCGGTGCCCCTGGTGTTGCCTCTCTAACTTGGGGTGGGGCAGGGCCTCTGGTGGGGGCTGATTGGGATCACGACAGTGGCAAGCGAGGAGGAAGGGGTTGCAGCCTCCCCCTGCCTCGTGCCATTTTCCTGACCTGAACTAGCCAGGAGGGGGCTGTTTCCTCTGTTAGGGAAACGTATGTGCAGTCTGTCAGAGGATGTAGTGAAGTGGTGATAGCCATAGGCACAGACAGCTTTAAAAGGGGACCAGGCAGATTTATGGAGGAGAGGTAAATCAGTGGCTATTAGCCATGGGGACTAAAGGAAACCTCCGTGTTCAGAGGCAGGCAGCCTCTGAATCCTAGTGCCAGGAGGCAACATTAGGGGGAGGCCTCGGCCTCTCTGCCCTGTTGCTGGCCCTCCAGAGGAACTGGTTGGCCACTGTGTGAGACAGGAGGCTGGACTAGAGGGACCCCTGGTCTGATCCAGCAGGGCTCTTCTGATGTTCTTATGAAGGCCTCGGCCTCTCTGCCCTGTTGCTGGCCCTCCAGAGGAACTGGTTGGCCACTGTGTGAGACAGGAGGCTGGACTAGAGGGACCCTCACTGGTCTGACCCAGCAGGGCTCTTCTGAGGTTCTTCTCAGGGGAAGGCCTCGGCCTCTCTGCCCTGTTGCTGGCCCTCCAGAGGAACTGGTTGGCCACTGTGTGAGACAGGATGCTGGACTAGAGGGACCCCTGGTCTGATCCAGCAGGGCTCTTCTGATGTTCTTATGAAGGCCTCGGCCTCTCTGCCCTGTTGCTGGCCCTCCAGAGGAACTGGTTGGCCACTGTGTGAGACAGGAGGCTGGACTAGAGGGACCCTCACTGGTCTGACCCAGCAGGGCTCTTTCTGTGTTCCATGTTCTCTATGCTGGATGAATTTTCTTCATTACCAGGCCAGCAGCCAGCCCCCTGCATACCTGTTACTGGGTAGGGTTGTCGAGCTCCAGGTAGTGGCTGGAGATCTCCTGGAATTACAACTGATCTCCAGGTGACAGAGTTCAGTTTACCTGGATAAAATGGCTGGTTTGGGCAGTGGACTCTATGGCGGTATTGAAGTCCCTCCCCTCCCTCCTTAGGCTGTACCCCCCCCCCAAAAAAATCTCCAGGTATTTCCCAACCTGGAGCTGGCAACCCTTTTACTGGGAGATAATTATTTCGAGTCACAGGGTCTGGCTTCCAGATGGATTTGATACCTGGAACCTCTGTTTTTAAAACTGAAGTGCAGGGAACAACTCTCATTTATACTTAACAGCAAAATGCACCAACCAATTGTTATTAACAATCTTAGATGCTTAATTTATTACCAATACCATTTCTGAAGCATTTACATGCCATCTGGATTTTTATTTTTGTCATCAAGCATTAACCAATAATTTATACAAATAGTTTCTGTTGCTGAGCAGCTTTGTCTTGGGCTTACAGTTTGGTGTAGTGGTTAAGCGTGGTGGGCTCTAATCTGGAGAACCAGGTTTGATTCCCCACTCCTCCGCCTGAAGCCAGCTGGGTGACCTTGGGTCAGTCACAGCTCTCTCTCTCAGAGCTCTCTCTCTCTCAGCCCCACCTGCCTCACAGGGTGTCTGTTGTGGGGAGAGGAAAGGAAGGAGATTGTAAGCCGCTCTGAGACTCCTTCAGGCAGTGAAGAGCGGGGTATAAAAACCAACTTTTCTTCTTCTTCAACTACAATCCACAATCTAATTGCCCCAGAGGAGCCCCTGTTAAAGTCAGTGGGATTTTCCAGGGCAACTGGGTGGCTCAGCTTCATTTGCACCAGGGCGTGGCCCGGGCCTGCACAGCGTGGGATTCCCCCAAGCTGCATGCCTTCTCCCATCTGTGTAATGTGATCTGAAAGATGCCTTGTTAGCCCTGCTGGTTTTTGAAGCCCTAGGAAGACAACAGAAGCAGGATTTGTATTGAGCCCCCTGAAAAGATCCCATGCTGGGATGCTGTGTTTGTCTTGGTAGGTTAACAGTTCTGCACATTATGGGCTTATTCCCACAACAAGCTTTCAAGTACCAGAACTCAGCCCTGAGACAAGCAGCATTTGACTGCGTGCTTTGCAGACCAGAAGGTTGGTAGTTCGGTAGTTCCAAGACCCGAGTGCCGCATGATGGAGTGAGCTCCCATCTCTGGTCCCAGCTCCTGCCAACCTAGCAGTTCGAAAGAAAGAAACTGCAAGTAGATAAATAGGTACCGCTTCAGTGGGAAGGGAACAGCGTTCTGTGTGCCTCAGTGTCTAGTCATGCCAGCCACATGATCACAGAGACATCTTTGGACAGCGCTGGCTCTTTGGCTTGGAAACAGAGATGAGCACCGCAACCCTAGAGTTGGATTTGACTGGCTTTCGAGCAAGGGAAACACCTTTTTATAACTGAGCAACTACAATTAAGCACTGCCGATCTGAGATTCAAAATAAAGCTACACGTTAAGAAATATCAGATAGTAGGTATTGCATTTGCTGGACTGTGCAGTCACAGACACATCCTTTAGGGGGAGACTTCAGAATATAGATTGCATATTTGAACACTTTGTTCATAAAAATTCCCTGCATATAGAACATAAGGGCACAAGGAGGAAAGCAGGCCAGGACCCTTCTACTAGACCTTCTTTCCACATTTACAATATTTTTTGTGTGTGGTGGAATATTCAAACTTGCAGTCCCCTCCCATACCCACTGGTGATCACAAGCGGTGCAGTCACAGCTGGTACTGTATCAGATGTTGTCTTTCAGTGGAGGATCTTCCAGTTTTTACATATTATATTCATAAATGCATTTATTTAGAAAAAGGGCAAAGGAACAGGGTGTGTATAGAATAATTCATCTAGAGCAATACCATTATCCCATACTGGGCAGAATGAGTAGCATTTTCTTCAAATTTCCAAGTCAATCAAGAACTAATTAACATGTAGATTAAACAATGAGAAAGTGGCAGGAAAGGACACATCAACTTGAAATCTTAGCACGATTAGCCAGGGCTCCAGGGTACTGACTCTGCTATCTGATAGGAAAGTCTGCTAGGAGTTTGAAATGAAAGCTATAAAATAGATTATGATCATTTCAGAATACAATGTGGGAACAAAAGGACAGTTTAGTTTGGGAAGCATAACCTTTAGTCTAATGCAGGTTTGTCAAGAAGTCTCGGTTTACAGTCATGGGGACTTTCTGTGAGGCTTCTGCCCTAGGCAGTCAAAGATCAGACCTTTGTTGATGAAACAGAGTTCTTTATTTCTTAGTACTGCATGACAGGTTCTCGAATGTTTGTTAGAGATGCCATATACACAACAGTTAGGGTTAATATACCCTCCAGTACAGTTTGAAACCCCGATATTCAACCAATCACAAAAAAGGAAAAAAGCGTGGTTAAAGATCTTTAGCCGTTTTACTTCCTACAGGAAAGGTGAAGTGTGAAAGTTATAAATTTCCCCTCTTGAATTAGGCGCCACAGATGTGCCCCGTATATCCATAACAAAGTGCCTCTTCAAGGACTTCTCACAGTGATAAGAGAGTTCCGTGTCTCGGAGGGCGGGGGAGAGGAGGAATGCAGGGGGGAAGAGGCCATTTGGTCTCAGGTGATGTGTCAGTGTTTGAGGTTGCCATTCTCCCGGATGAAACTGTTACATTGACCAGACCTTCACAAAGCAATATAACTCAAGGCAATAAAAGGAAGGGAGGAAACCTGAGACAGCTGTAAAGAGATAGCAATGGATTGCAATGACATCTGCACAAAAATACTACACAATGCATAAAGGAATACTTTGTTAGGATCACAGGATCCTGACACTTTCCGTCATAACAACATGTAGATGGTGCGGCCCTCTGCTGACTCTCTTGAGAGCCCCTTCGGAAGCAAAGCCCAGTGGGATGGTCAGCAGTTTTCTTGTGAGTGCTCAATGCAGCAGAACCCTGGGGATAATTTCTCCATGTTGGGCCCCATGGATAATGTCACACAATCCGGTGAAAGTAAATGTTCCCCACCCCACCACTAGTTCAGCATGTTATACCTTATTGGTCACAGATGTAGGTTCCTGTGGGCCTCTTTGACATGGAGGCCAGTGGTCCTGTCTTGAAAAACAATGCTAGGGACACAGCAGAAGGATCTTGGAGAAGGATAGGCAGGTACCTCTGGTGCTGGGAAGAGAGCACCAAGTAACTGGAGCTGAGATACGATCTGCAGTCAAATATACGACTGGGTGGTTCAAATCCGTGTTTGATGCTCAGCCTCCTTCTACCTTAGACATTTTCGCTTTACCTAGTGTCGTGGTTAAGTGCGCGGACTCCAGTCTGGGAGAACCGGGTTTGATTCCCCACTCCTCCACTTGCATCTGCTGGATGACCTTGGGCAAGCCGTAGCTCTGTACCAGCTGTTGCCGCCCCATTCGGAAAAAGAGACAGACTCAAAGATTGGGTTAAACAAGGGCCACTTTATTATTTAATTAACTTTGTGGCAAGGGAACTAACCAACCATTGTGCGGAATCAGCGAGCCTGGTCACCACCAGGACCAGTTCCTCACCTTCAAACGGCTGAGCACCTTACCCCCGCCAGGGTATACTTCATGACCACGTCCTGGCCATGCTTAGGTTACCCTGTGTCCCCTTCCGGAAGCCCTAAAACCTGCCAGAGGAACCGTTCAGGGTCCTACCAAGGTCCCTCAACCCCAACCCTGGGCCCTGAAACCTGCAGGCTGTTTGTGAGGGACCCTAATTCCCTAAGGAATAACCAACTGATGCTCACCGGATCCGCATAAGAACTACTCCAAAACCGCCATTGCCAGGACCAAGCCTCTGCTTAAGTCCTAGCACCCACTGGCAGCCCCAAGGCTGCCCTAACCCCTTGCCGCAAATCACCTAAAAATAAGTCATTGCCCTTGTCGGACAAATGAATACCGTCCTCCCTGTAAAGGTCCGGCAAATCAACCTTAATATCAGGGTGTGGTAAAAACTGACCAAGACCACCCTCCATAGCTGAACGCAACTGCCGGTTCACTTTCCTGCGTGCTCTATCGAGCCCCCTCGGATCTCCCATACCACGCCAAACACGGCGTGGTAGCAGGGCGGACCAAACCAAGTGAACACCTGGCCATCGGCACTTAATCAACCGCAGGTCTTCAGTTGCCTGAACTATAAGGGCTTTCCCCTTCATCAAACCTAAATCATTTCCCCCAAGATGGATCACCACAACTTGAGGGGGAGGACCTTGTCGTCTCTCCAACAACAATGGCAAGAGGCCAGCCTATCTCATGCCCCGTCTGCCCCACCATTCGACAACGGCATGTCCGCTCAGGCCCAACTGTGATCCGAAATGTGTCTTGTTAGCATGGTGCCCGGCCCAAAAAACCATGCTATGTCCACAGATCACGATACACCGTCTCGACAGGCTGGGAACAGGACCTGAAACAAAAACTAGATTAGCACCAACGTATAACCAAAAACAAACTCACTGAAGTGTCAGTCTTCAAAGAACATACTCAAGCCTCAAACATTAAACCCCCTAACGTATGCCTTATAACACCGTGAATGCCACCGACCTATTCTTTTAATGTCTTGTTCCTGGTACCCCATCGCCGCCGCTGTGGAAGCCGCACCTATTCTAAAGGAGTGGGTACCAAATTGGTACTGACCGAGCCCGAGCACCCGAAGTGCCCGCTTAGTGACCACCCAAAATTGATACTTTGTAAGTGGGGATCCATCAACATGAACAAATAATGGGCCCGCCCTGGTTCCCCGAACAGCCAAGTAGCGCCACAGTGCCACCACAGGGCACAATGTGTCATCCTGACAAACGCCTAACCGCAATACCATCCCTTTAACCTTTTGGTCAGTTTTGGACCTCCTAATCTTCAGGGTCATAGTGGATCCGTCAAAACCCACATCCTGAAAGCTAAGGGTCCAACCCGACCTATCTTCCTTGGAACTAACAACCAGTTCACTAATTCGAAGAGCTGCAAAAAAGGCCATCAGTGCAGCTGAATGAAAAAGAGCAACTTCAAAATCAGAGGAGCACACTCCGGGCCATACCCCTTGTAACCCCTTCAAAATCGCAGGTGAAATGGGTTCCCTGGAATCAGGAGTTTTTGGCGTCTCCCTAGACCACCCCTCTAAAAATTTTCTTATGCGAAAATCGCCTGTAGTGTCAGGCAGAACCAGAGGAGGGGGAGCGTCTTAAAGGCAACGCTCCACCCCACGCAGCAGTGGAGTAACATCAAAGTCTCTCCCAGCTCTCTGTTGTCTCCCTCCTTCGGGACGGCAAAGACGGCCCCTCCCCCAAGTGCCGTAGCTCTGGAGGGAGAAGTAGCCGCATTCTCCCAAGGACAGTTGTCTCAGAGCTCTCTCAGCCCCACCCACCCCCCAGGTGTTTGTTGTGGGGAGGGGAAGGGAAGGGAAAGGGGTTTGTAGCCGCTCTGAGACTCCCTTGGGTACTGAAGGGTGGGGTATAAATCCAGTCTCTCCTCCTCTTCTTCTTCTTCTACCTGCTCCTTCAGCTCTCGCAGTTCTCAAGCCATCAGTGCGCCCTTCAGTTCACGTCCTTCTTGCCCGGGACATGGTTCTGTGATGCTCCCTGGCCGCCCTCCCCCCCTTTTCCCTGGCTGCTTTTTCTTTTTGACACTCATGGATGTCCAAAAGCCCATCTGAAGAATCAAGGCACTGGAACTCCTTTCCTGCAAAGAAAGGCTAAAAGCACTCAGGGCTCTTTTTTCAGTTTAGAAGAAAAGGTGGTGAATGGAGAACACTAGAATTTTATAAAATTGCGCATGATGCAGGGAAAGTGGATGCAGAGTTAGTTCATGAACATTTCCTGAGATCTCATCTGCTCAGCCATTGGAAGCTTCCTAGGAGCAGGCAGTAACCAGTTTGTATATGACTTTTTATCCTTTCTATATGTACAGTATAAGCTACAGGTAAACAGCATTTCTCATATTTGGTCGTCTGAAAGAATCTTGCCGTATTCTCCACCGTGAGCAAAATGGATACCCTAACAGTGAATCAGAAAATTGCTAGCTCTGTTCCCCTCGTTCCCAATTACTTATCATTGTTCCTCCCCACCCCACCTCGGGTCTTCAGCATCTCAACCGATGCCTTCTGTTGAAGCCCCCCCCACTTTGAAGGCAAAGATAATGATTGCAAGGAATGGGTATTCCACGCGGGAAGCCCCGAGGAAGTGACTGGGCTGGGGAGGGGTCTGTGGTGCTGGAAGCAGCACCCCTTCAGCCCTTGTCCAACCATTTCACTGGCAAACTCAGTTGCAGCAAAGCAGGTGGCGGCTGTCCTGCCCCCGGAGACCTGGGCTGATACTGGCTCCAGTTGCTTTGGCAGCCGACAGCCCCTGGGAGCCCCCCCTCCAACCGCCCTTGCCTGTTGCATCAGCCTTCCAAGGGAGAGCAGGTGGCAGGCACTAACGAAGTGGGAACTGGGCGGGGGGGCAGTCCTTCTCAGGTCTCTTTCTGGACTTGAACAAGGGTGAGGACCTAATGATGGGGAATGATGGGGTATGAAATGGCTGCCTACTTTATCCGATAATCACTGCATGAAAAGGTGGGCTAAATAAATAAAAAATAAACTGGTTTTAAAACGGCCAGTGGTGCCCTCTGGGTTTGTGGGTTTTTGTGTTTAACAGTTACGTACATAGGAACTAGTTCATACTGCTTTCCCAGGCTTCATTCACTTGAGGAAGCTGAGAACAAGTTCAAGGTTTTCTCAATAAGATGGACCAATGATTGTCTAGATGAACCTTATTATCTGGTAGCATTGGGTGGAATGGCAGAGCCCCGTCTCGTTCCTGCATGGAAGCTTGCAGGTCAGGTGGTGAATGACTGAAATCTCCGTGATATATAGGAGGTCTCCCTTTTGAGTATTTGCAGAAAAGTGTGGTAGAAGCATTATTTGGACAAACAAAAGAACATAGATGGTTTATTACTGCACAGATGCCTGCATGCACCTATGGGTTAATGTACATGTACTTAGTGTTCAACATATGAATTTAGTGTGAATAAAGGATGTTTTGCTTGCCAGTAAGTAAAGCCGTCAGATGTCTCTTCAGTTAGAGGGTTGTCTATCCTTGCACAATATCACAGTGGTCAAATGCTGGCTACAGTCTTTGGTACGTAGACTTTCATTCATAACAGGGAAAAACTAGTCTGGATTTATCTGTGTCTGATATCTGTAAAGCCTTCTGCAGGCTGGTTCTGGAATGGGATGAATGAAGTGCTTTATATGGGCTTTATGACACAGGATTCTTGTAACAGTCATGCCTGCTCACTGCTTGCAACAGCTTCATACCTGAGAATACAATTTGGATCTGAAACAAAATAGCCATGCAGAGGTTCTTAAGAGAGTCTGAAATGTGCAACTGTGGTGTCAATCAGTGCCATCTAGTGGCTTCTTTTAGAGTAACACAATGTGTTGCTTTTTCCAATGGCCTGTTGGTCTCTTTTCTTTTGCAGGTGCAATAATCGGACGCAGTGTGTGGTTGTGGCTGGCTCAGATGCTTTCCCAGACCCTTGCCCTGGCACTTACAAGTACCTGGAGGTCCAGTATGACTGTGTGCCCTACAGTGAGTCCATTTCTCATTGTACTCCAATGCTTTACCCTATTTCTGTTCTTGTTCCAAATAAGATCCCAAGCTGACCAGGGAGGAGAGACTCCCCTCCCCCTTAAGGCACGTCCAGCCAGTGTTGGTATATAACACTGAGGATGGATGCATTTGGAAGAATGATTCACTGGACCTGGAACAACGAACTCTAACTTCCGTTTCTGTTGTGCAGGGAAGGGAAGGCTTGGTGGGATGCAACAAACTGTTGACTTCTGAAAAGAGAATTAAATTAAATCTGGAAAACTGAGCAAAATATGTATGCTCATATGGGTTTGCATGACTGCTGCCTTAGTTTAGCTGCCTTTTCTTCCCTTCTGATGTATTGCATACTTGGATTTTAAGTACTTGACTGGGAAGAAAATTGTGGTTTTAAATGTGAGGCATAGTATTTCTGGACAGTATAATTCTTTTTGTCTGGATTTAGGGTGAAGGTTGAACACCAGCTCAGTTTCTAGGCTATTATAGGACCTTAGATCGTTAATATGGGTGTTTATAGTAATAAGTAGTCTGTCCCCAGCTTCTTTCCCTATGTTGGCTGATTTTACGACAACATAGGCCTTTCTGCAGGGGGTTACCCAATCATCTCTGTATTACAGCCTCACCCCCACACCAAACTCATCTTTCAGAGAAGTAAAAAGAAACTCAGGGAAGCCCTGATCCTCAGAAGAGAGAACATCACTGTATGTGTGCAGGCCTACACAACTCTGTATGCAAGGTATATGTGCTTGAACATACATGCTTTCGGTATGCAATGTATGTTTGCAATAGCTATACATCTATGAGGATATGTGTGGTTCTATAGCACTTATCTCATCCGCAGTGAGTGTGCGTACTTGATGCATTGGCTGAATGCCCCTTGTGTGCTGAGAGAGTATATGCATTGGTCAATGCATATATACTGCATGTTCATATGGATAACCTTTTATGCATATGTCCATTTCCATGTCTGTATGCAAAGGATGCACACAAGCTCTGAGTAAGTGTGTGTGCATATGCATGTTTCAGTGTCTTGGAGTGTGCTTATAGAATTGTGGGTGGTTCTATCTACAAAAGATTCATAATAATCATCTGGGAGGTGGGAGCCAGTTTGGAGTGTAGTTTTGGAAGTACTATGGAGGGGTGAAAGGTGATAGAGGTGGCATGGGTACTAATGCCTCTTCTCAACAGAGAACCAAGCTGAGTGTGCCTGTGGGGCATGGCTTCTCCAAAGACACGGCTGTCACTGTTGACTAAGGCAGTTATTTGTACCCTTGCTTTGTATGCTTGTAAGTAGGTGGGTTGGCTGTCCATATGTGTGTGGACACCTCTGTGAATGCTCACATGGTGTATGTGAATTTCTAAGCACAGGAATACTGGTGGCTGTGTATGTGTTCTTATGCATGGTTACTGAATGTAGGGCATGTGTATTCTGTGTGTGTTTCCATCGCCACTTGAGTGTGACTTAAGCACAAACCTATTGGTGTCCACACCAATAATCCATGGTGTCCAGGGAACTGAAATGGAGCTTACTCCACTTTTCCTTGGGTAAAAAGAAACTAAGGAGACATCCATCTTAAAAGAGCCTCTTCTGAGAAGTCAGTGATGGTATTTTTTTTCTATAGGGAAACAAGATAGCGGCAGATGATGTCTTGCTAGGGTTGCCCACTCTGGGTTGGGAGATATCTGGAGATTTGGAAGGTGGAGCCCAGAGAGGGAGGAGTTTGGGGAGGGGAGGGATCTCAGTAGCGTATAATGCCACAGAGTCCACAATCTGAAGCAGCCATTTTCTCCAGGGCAACTGATCTCTGGAGATGAATTGTAATAGCAGGGGGACTCCAGGTGACACCTGGAAGTTGGCAACCTTCAATAGACTGAGTGAAGATGAGGCTGTTTCTCTGGCAAGTGAGATGTTTGTCAGGTTCTATGGAATATGGGAAGCAGGAGGAATATTTTTATTTTGTGAGGGTTCCTTATCATGTGGAACTTACATTTCATTTATGCTAATACAGCAAGCATAGTTTATTCTGTGATGTAGCTCCATTCTGTAACCAGGTTGCTAGCTGTCTCTTAGTAGGAGGCGATCCTCTCATTGCCAAAGACCATAACAGGACCATCCCACTTACTCTACGTACCACCACCTCTGAGCTCCTCTTCGGCAATCCTAGTCCAGGCTGAAGTGCCAGGTTTCGGACATCCCTCCTCCCTGGGTCAGCAGGTCATACATCCTCCTCCTTTCCCACTCTGTATTGCTTGGGTGTACTGAGAGGTTTGCCCCATCTCTTTTGGTCTCTTGTACCCTCTCCCCTGGGGCTAGAGTCCATGGAGGGGGGGGGGTATCAGCATCGCAGGGTATGTCCCCTTCCCCTCCCTGCTAATGCCCCTTTGGTTTCTCCTCACAGATGAAGCAGAGAAGAGCAGCAGGGCAGGCATAGCGTCTTAACCTCTTAACATTCATTCCCGCCCCTTTTCCTTCCAGCTGCTGTGTGGCTTCGAAACAAATCAATCAACGCTCATCTCAGGGTGTAACCAGCTCTGACTCCTCACAGTTAACAGCACTGGGGACCCACAAAACCAGCAATGGGTGATAAAAGCTGCTTAGGGCACAACCTGGGAAACGAAAGGCAGAGGGAGAACGGATGACATGAGGCATGCTGGGAGCAGGTGTCAGGGCTGATTGGCAGGGAGCACCACTGAGCATGGCAGAGTCATTGGCACTGAGAGGGCCCCACACTGCCTGCATACCAAAACCTGCATTTGCATATATCCTTGCGGATTTCATAAGACCTGCGCAGTAAACGTTTATAGACAGTCATATTCCCCAGCTCCTTCACATATTTTCACAGACAGGCATCTACTGTACACAAGCACACACTAGATCATAGAGGCAAAGGGGCACATGGATGTTTTGCATACATTCCATATTTGCACATTCATTCATATGTCACATGAGAACATTCATATATTTACGGAATATATGTCTGTATTCCAGGGTATCTAGTTGTTTGTCCCCAGTTACACATGTTTCCATATGCATTTTTATATATGAACCCTTTTGCATAGATAATGCATGTGCATTTCACATGCAAACTTACACATGTTCCCATATGCAGTCATAGATGTCAAAACACACTCACATAGACAACTCATCTGCATTCAGCTGTATCTTGACTTCACGCAGGAAGGCAAACGTAACGCCAGCTGTCCTGGGGGCCCTCCTCAAAACCTGAACATCATGGCACCCCTGCTGGAACTTCTTTGAATGAAAGGGGGCCTCTCTTCCACAGGGCTTTTGTACTGGATATCCTGTAGATTCACAATTCCGCTCCTGCCCCGAGCATAGCCCAACCCATCCCTGCATTTGCTTCTGCGTTCTGCCAGCTGCTTTCCCCTGTCTCTTTATGCAGGGAATGGCTCGATCCAGTGCTGTTGCCTTGATGGGATCAGGGCTGGGGCAGGTGACGGGAGGGGGAAGGACAGGAAGGTGGAGACCCCGGAGGAGAGGGGTGGGCAATGCAGGGATGGCAGAGGTGGGAGGGACCTATGTTGTCAGACTCGTTTGCTTCCTTCCTTTGCAGCTGCCTCCACTCTAACCAGATACCAAATCTTCCTTCCTCAGGGGCCAATCTGACATGTGGAAAAAAAAATCATTCAATGTGTCTGATTTTTAGTTTTGAATTTTTTAAAGTGAATTGTTATTACTATGTTGATATTTTTCAAAACACAACCTCCCTCTTCCCTTCCTTCTGCCCACCCTTTTCCCCAGCTTTCTCCTCCTCTTCTTTCACTCCCAGTTTCCTGCTGCTGGCTCTCTCTCTCTCGGCTTTTTTCTTGGTCCGGGGCTGCTTTGTTTCCCCTCTGAGGAGGGATTTTAAAATTACTCACTTTGGCTATTTAAGGAACTTGCTGGCTGCCGCCACTCACTCATCACTCACCAAAACAGTTGCTTGCACAATAATTTAGTGTATCCCAGGTGCTCTCCCAAGGTGCAGAGAGGTTTTTTCCAGGCTCACCAGACAAACACAAAAACCAGGGAAATGATACATGGGAGTTATAGGGAGACTAACACTCTGCTCAGTCTGGGATTTGATGCCTAAATGACAGCTCCAACATCCAAACAGGAATTTCGACCTGAACCAGAGTCACTGCCTAACCCAGGAAGTTTTTAGCTGAAATACATTTTCCTTACAGATCTATATGGATTTAGGAAAGGATTACCTTAAGGGTGCATGTGTGCTGCTAGGCTGAAGACAGACAAAAAAGTTAATGGTGAAGGCAGACATAATATTTAAAAAGAAGCCATCGCAGGTTCTTCCTCCATGATATGAGCTCAGCTTCCTCTGATTTTGTGATTTGTATGACAGACAGACATTCTTTTGAGTCAGATGTTGGAGCAGCCTTAGCCCCTAGCTCCATGCTTCATTTGAGGTGCCTCCTTTTTAATGCATCAAATATATGTTTAAATTACATTATACCTAATATATTTAAAGTTAATGACTATACAGGTGTCTAGATGACATCATGGGTATTGTTCAGTCAGTTCCATCCATAGTGGGCTTTTGCTGGTAACTTTTAGAATCAGAGTTTGACAGGGAATGTGGGAAAGTATGTTTGTATTCAGTTCAATGAGGACATTTCTGACCTGACCCCCACTGCTCTACAAAATGTTATATCTGTCTTCACCCAAAGGGAGCTAAAAATGGTTTGAAAGTAGCTTCAACCCCGCTGGTAAACACTTCTGTTGTTCTAGTGTGGCCTCTGGTCAAACTGGTTTTGCAGACCTTTGAGCCAATATAAAATATCTGCTTACTGGAGGTAAAAGTGGGACATGCACATAGAGTGCTATGACTCCTTCTTTCTTATTGTCTTCTTCTCTTTGAAAAAAATGGTCTCCAGCTTAAATTGAGATCACTTTTCTAACAGGCTTGTAATGGCTTTCCCCAGACATCCCTGTGAACGGTAGTCCAGCAAGGGTGCTAAGAATCCCCTTGCCATAGATGCCCTGTCGCCTCAGAGGACCACAGTTCCCGGTGGGGCTTGGTTGGAAGCCGTGACAGCTGGATGGGCTTGAAACTGATTTGAACTGACGTAATGCCGCAGGCCCTGGACAGATAACATGGGCTAGCCAGTGTCTGTGCCACAAATGACACTGAGGTGAGAGTGATTACAGAGTAAAAATGAGATAAATATTGAACATGTTCTTGCAGTATAAAAGGGAAATGTTATGGATTGGCAACACAGAAGTGGTTCCAGTGCTGTACTTCTGGCATTGGTTTGACTGTGGCTAGAAATTTGCATTCAGTTTTGAGCAACATTTTTAAGGAGAATGAGGAAAAAGTGAAGAAAAAAGACCACGAAGGATATTGAAGAATGGGAAGGACAAAGGAGCTGCATAAAGAATCCTCAGGAAGAGAGCACTGAATGGAATATTGTTAACAGCCTTGAAATATTTACGTTTAAGATGGCCTACGGAAGACAGCAAATAACAGTTCCGCTGTCATTGAGGGTAGGGCTAAAGGGAATGGATTTGAGGTACAGGACACTAGATGTATGCTAAACATTAGGAGATACTTGTAATCAAAGGAGCAACTAAACATTGGAATAAATTGTCAAAAGGAAATACAGGCTTCCTTTCATTGGTGTTTTTACCTGGTGGCTAGATCTATCAGAATTTTAGTATTCTGCTATTCTGCCTCAACAGGGACTGGATGATCTTTAAATCCCCCTTCTGGACCTATGCCTAAGCACCCAGGCTTCATGATTCCAGTTGTTTTCTCTTCAGCCTTCTGGTGTTGTCAAAATGGGATGCCCTTGATGTCCCCGCCAAAGTAGTTCTGTATGATCCTGTTTTCCTCAACTATGTTTGTGGGCATGTCCTCACTTTTATATCCCCCACCCCCATTCCTTCATCTCTTCGTCCAGTGCTTTGATGGCACCTCGGGAGTCAGAATGGGACACAATGTTGTGATACTGCTGGGGAGGAGCTCTTATAGAGCAGACCCACAGTCTCTATCTAGCCTCAGAGTTCTGTTGTCCACATAACCAGCAAACAATACAAGATTGTATTGTCAGCCCTGCAACATACAACAGATCTCTTACCTTAGCCTCAGTTTCTCTCCTCTCTTCAGAGAAGAGACCTTCTCACTCTCACCTGGTCTACAAGAACTGGTCTCATGGTTTTCATGTAGCCTTACATACTTCATGTATGTGAGCGAACTCTAGAGAATTAGTCATGTCTTTTAATGTATAAAGCTATTTCCTGCTAACAAATTGAGCAGTAATGTCCTCCCTGCCCCCCCACTTTGGGTGATTTGGATGAAAATTGGTGTATCATGTGTACAGAAGTCGCTTACTTCATACTGGGGCAAGCTAAGATCTTTTGCAGAACTGGCTCAGCTTCCTATGTAGGTTCATTTGAGGAAGTCAAGGAATTTGGAACATATTTCTCAGAGGATGCAAGAGTCAATAGAATAACCAAAAATATAATAATTTTTTTTTAAAAAACCTGGTATTTTCCACTTGTTTCTTTGGCTCTTTTGCTATGGGGGCTGGAAACAGACTTATTTTAAATTAATCTGAATAACAAACTCTCTGAACATCTTTCACCCTGCTTCTTACATTATCTCCATATTCTCAGTTTATTCTCAATAATATTCCATAAAACACAACAGCTTGTTGGATTTATCGTCTCCATAAAGCATACTCTTAAAACATCAATGTTCATATATGACCCTTAAAACAAGCCAAAGCTGTTTCCTCCTTTATATACACGGGGAGCTGGGAACCATATCGATCCATAACTTATGACTAAATGGCAGTTCTCTAGGAAATTGTGGGTTGCAGTTCTGGTCTTCTGGGCCAAAAAGCAGAGTATTTAGTTGTGGGTTTTTTTGTTTTCTTTGCTCAGTCTGAATTGTATTAATGGCATTAAGTCAAAAACAAAAACAAAACCTGTGTAATACCTTTTATTGGGCCTGACCAAATTGGTTGTTTTGATTGGTCTTAATAAAAGGTATTACACAGATTTTTTTCTTGGTTTTGGATTTTGTGTAAACAAATATGGCTGTACAACTTTTTCTGCTTTAACTGCATTAAAACCAACCTTTTTACTAATTATCCAGGGAACCATTAATCCAAGTGAGGAAAAATGTTCCATCTTATTTTGCTGGACATTAAATTGTGAACAGAATTCTAAAATAAAGGAACAATTATTGTTCAGAAAGTAAATGAAAATTGCAAATAAAACATTTGGTTGAAAATGGTCTACGCTGTACTATTTCTGAGCTGCTGAGTATTACTTTATAGTATATCTGCAGCTCTGAGGGCAACAAATAACTTGTATCCTAACAAATGAAAGACGAGATTAGCCTTCTCTAAGAAGTTCACCAAAACACAAGAAAAGAGAACCACAAAAGCAGCGCTTGAGGATTCTGCAAAGCTCATCTGACCCAAACTCTATATACCTTTGTCTAGTCATAGGGTGTAGTGAGGGCTCCTCTGATGTTTCAAATTTAAAAAGCCAACTTTTTGAAATAGTCTTCTGTCTATAAAATATATTCATTGAGAAATAGTTAAACCCATTAATATATACAAAGAATTCTGTGAAATGCTCTTTTGTCAGCCAAGTGTTCATTCCATTTCCTTCCTTACTTATGCCCGTGTTGATGATCTCATCACAGTTTGCTTTTCTACGAAATGGAGACAAAGTTAGCCTCTAACGAAGTCAGCCTCCAAAAATCTTCCTTGCTCTTACTGTTAAGAATTCACCTTCCCAAGATGAGCAGCAGTTTCTGTTATGATCTTTTTCTTACAATAAGAAGAATAAGAAAATCCCTGCTGAATCAGTAGAAAAGAGCAAGAGTCCAGTAGCACCTTAAAGACAAACAAAATTTGTGGCAGGGGATGAGCTTTCCTAAGTCACTGCTCACTTCTTCAAATACAGCTAGAATGTGAGTCCATCTGTCCTTATATCTTGGAGAGTGGAGTGATTTCAAATGCCAAATGACAATAGCAGCTGAATGACTTAGCAGCTGGCTAATTGGATTAGATGTGATATGCAGAGAGGTAGTAGGTGTAAAGAAATCAGCAGCAGTAATGAGACAGGAAACCTAGGTCTCAGTTCAGTCCAGTAGTTTGCATTGTCTTAAGCTTTGTGATCAGTTACAATTCAGCAGTCTCTCTTTCTAATCTCCCTTTGAAATTCCTTTGTAAGAGGAATTGCTACTCTTAGGTCAGCAATGGAATGTCCTGGAAGGTTACAGTGTTCCTCCACTGGTTTTTGAATGTTGTGATTTCTAATGTCAGACTTATTCTCATTTATTCTTTGTTTGTAGGGACTGGCCTGTTTGTCCAATTTAGAGGGTGAAAGGGCATTGCTGACACGTGATGGCATAAATCACATTAGAGGATGACCAGGGGTATGAACCTGGGATGGTCTGGCTGGTGTCCAGTGATGGGGTTGCTAGGATCCACTAAACCCACACAGACAATTCAGCTCTATGGAGACCTGGGGGCCTTTTGCCACGATCTACGTTTAAAGGAATACTTTCACCACAGAACAGAAAGGATTCGGACAGACAGCTTCCTCACAGCTTCAACGATCTGCTGTTGAACAGCCACCTCCTCACCCTTCCACCAATGAACAGTGTAAGGGTGACCAGTTGGCTCCCACTCAACACTGCAGAAAGAAGGACTCTGTGTGGACTCCCCCTGAAGGCTGCAACACCACACTGAACCTGTATATAGAGTGCTTCTGCCACTGGGCCCAAAAACACAGCTCAAGATCCAATCTCAGCTGCACAGAGAGAATGCCATAAACAGCCTGGAAACAATCCAGATACTACAATAAAACAAGCTGACAAGGGAGCAGCCATTGCCATAATGGACAAAGCAAACTATAAACAAGAAGCTGAGCAACAGCTCCTAAACACCAGTTTCTACAGGACGGTATCCTCAGACCCCACACAGGAATACCAGCGAGAACTCAAAAAATCATGGAGAGATTACCAACACACAGACAGGAACAAATTCATATGGCTGCACCCCAAGGACCTTGGCCGGGCACTCTCGGCCTCCTGCCAAAGATACATAAACCTGGCAACCTTGGAAGTTCCATTGTCTCGAGCATAGGCATATATGGACTCCATCTTGAGACCATATGTTATTAATACCCCTAGCTATGTTCATGATACCACAGACTTCCTGAGGGAACTGCAGTCCATGGACTATCTCCCAGAAAACAGCATTCTAGCCACTGTGGATGTTGAGTCTCTGTACACCAACATCCCCCATAAGGATGGGCTATAAGCCATTAGAAACATCATCCCTGAAAACACCACAGCAGATCTTGCCACTGAACTCTGCATGTTTGTTCTTACCCACAACTCCTTCAGGCTTGGTGAGAACTTACACCTTCAAATCAGTGGCACAGCATGGCTCCACGGTATGCCAACAATTTCATGATGGATCTAGAACAGCATTTTCTGAACTCCTACCCATTGGCACCTCTCCTTTACTTGAGATTCATTGATGAAATTTTCATTGTCTGGACCCATGACTAAGAAGCTCTCGAAAGATTTCTCCAGGCTTTCAACAACTTCTACCCCACCATCAATCTAACTATGAATTACTCTACACAAGTAATAAACTTCCTGGACACCACAGCACAGATACATGAGGGACACATAAGTACCACATTATACTGAAAACCAACGGATCAGCAAACACATCTGCATGCCTCCAGCTACCACCCCAAGCACATTTAAAAAATCCATTGTCCGTAGCCAACCCTTTGCATCTGTGGTCGCATCTGCTCCAGCCCCTCAGACAGAGATACCCACTTGAAGGATCTACAGCAGGCAGTTTTGCAACTACGATATTCTCCCAATATGGTAAGAAAGACGATTGGAAAGGCCAGAATGGTATCCAGGGACAGCTTGCTACAAAACAAACCCAATGAAAATGACAACGGAACACTACTGGTGGTCACATACAGCTCACAGCTCAAGCCAGTTCAACTATTATTAACAGCCTACAACCCAGGCTGGATAGTGACACTTCCCTCACAAAGGCACTGGGGCCCCCAATCTTTTCTTGCTTACAGACAGCCTGCTAACCTAAAACAACTTCTCACCCGCAATGATAAATTACTTAACAGGAACATGGCCTCTGGTACCAGTTCCTACAACAAACCAAGATGCCAACTTTGCTCTCATATAGGTCCTAGCAAAACCATCAGTGGAACCAGTAACACCAGCCAGACTGTCCCAGGTTCATATTCCTTCCCATCCTCTAGTGTGATTTATGCCATCACGTATCAGCAATGTCCTTCCACCCTCTAAATTGGACAAACAGATCAGTCCCTACAACAAAGAATAAATGGAGGTAAGTCTGACATTAGAAACCACAACATTCAAAAACCAGTGGGGGAACACTGTAACCTTCCAGGACATTCCATTGCTGACCTAAGAGTAGCAGTGCTCTTACAAAGGAATTTCAAAGGGAGATTAGAAAGAGAGACTGCTGAATTGCAACTGATCACGAAGCTCAAGACAATGCAAACTACTGGACTGAACTGAGACCTAGGTTTCCTGTCTCATTACCGCTGCTGATTTCTTCACGCCTACTACCCCTCTGCATATCACACCTAATCCAATTATGCCAGCTATTGTCATTCAGCTGCTATTGTCATTTGGCATCTGAAATCACTCCACTCTCCAAGATATAAGGACAGATGGACTCACATTCTAGCTGTATTTGAAGAAGTGAGCAGTGACTCAGGAAAGCTCATCCCCTGCCACAAATGTTGTTAATTTTTAAGGTGCTCCTGGCCACTTGCTCTTTTCTACTGCTACAGACAGACTAACACCGCTACCCATCTTTGGTGTAGTGGTTAGGTGCATGGACTCTGATCTGGGAGAACCGGGTTTGATTCCTCACTCCTCCACTTGCACCTGGCTGGAAGACCTTGGGCAAGCCATAGCTCTGTACCAGCTGTTCTCTCAAGGACAGCTTGGGAAAGAGCTCTCTCAGCCCCACCCACCTCACAGGGTGTCTGTTGTGGGGAGGGGAAGGGAAAGGAGTTTGTAAGCCGCTCTGAGACTACAAGTGAAGGGCGGGATATAAATCCAATCTTTTCTTCTCTCTCCTTCTTCGTCATCTATCTCCCTGCTGTATCAGTTTGAACATCCATCTTTTCCAGCATCCTTTTTCCAGCAGTTGCCAGCTAGAGGCCCCTGGGGAAAGCCACATGTTGAGCATCGTTCCCCCCTTTCTGCCCCCTCTGTATCTTAAATTCAGAAGTATATTGTGATGTGGTACCTAGAAAGTTCTTTTAGGTATAATAGCTAATAGTAGGAATATGCATATTTCCCCCCCACTTTCAGTTCATTTGAGTTTTATTGCTTTTACTTCTATTAGTGCATATTTTAGTTTTTTACTATATGATACATTTCTGTTGATTTCAATGGAAAACACATTGATCTTCTTTGTGGTCTCTGTGCATCACACCTCTGGGATTAAGTGCGCCTGCGCCGATCCTGATCGGTAATCTTCAAAGCCTAACGGATTTTTGCACCAGCTCCCCGGTCACGTGCACGTCCCACTGCGCCTGACCTGGGGAGGGGCACGAGGATCCCGCCAGTTCTTTTCTGACCGCCGCGTCGTGAGGATCCCCTCTCCGCTTCGGTCGGTAGCTAACTTTCGTTTTCCATTTGGAAAAGCCTTTCGGACTGATTTCTTCCTTTCTTTGACCTACGGACTGTTTTTCTGGACTCGCTTTTGGAAATTCCCTCGTCTACTCCCCGCTCGGCCTATGGCCCAGCGGTGGGGCTTCTTTAAACGCTGCCTTAACTGTGGGAGTAAGATAGCTCCCCCAGACAAGCATTCCCTTTGCCTTTTGTGCTTGGGCGAGTCGCACCGCGTAGACTCGTGTTCGAGCTGCGCCGCCTTCTCCAAACAAACCCGCAAGAACCGAGTGGCCAGGTTGAGAGTGGCACTTTTGGAAGCAGCGTTATCCCTGAAGATGTCTGCAGCCGACGCTTTGGGAGCATCTCCATCGGCGCCGACGGGCCCAATGTCGTCTCCGGTATGGAGCACCACTGGTACCAAGAAATCGGCACCGAAAAGACCCCTCCCGCTGCCGCATACTCCTGCAAAGAAACGCAGAGAGGGCAAGGAGGACAAGGGCAAGCTAAAGCACAAGAAAGTTTCTAGTGCTTCGTCGACGCATCCTGCGTCTGACGTGACCCAGCACGGGTCCCCACAGCTTGACCCGCCAGGGAGTGAGCAATCCCGGGGCAGCTCCGCCTCCCCGATGCCACGACCCATTCAACTGACGGACTCGGAACCCGACATCGAGCTGACCCAGGTCCCTCGAAGTAGCCCCGAGACCGAGACCGATCCGTCACCGACGCCGAGAAGCGATCGAGACTGGTGTCTCCCCCCCTCCTCGGTACCGTGGGACGTTCATCAATGGCGATACCTGTACGGTTCCTCCTACCCTCCACCGCCGCAGTGGTACCCGCTGGAATGGGATCGCCAATCGACGTCGTCCAGAGTCTCCCGATGCTGAGATCCTCCGGCTCCGAGACCAACTCCGACACCGATGCCGAAACCGATGTCGATACCGACACAAACTCTGCCCGATGTCGATCTCCCTCCTTTTCAACCGGACCCGCCGACCCCTATGTCTCTTTCCGAACAGTCAATACCTGGCTCTTCCGCGTCTTCCGCTTCTGATGACGAATCTCCCACCCACCCATCGCCATCCCCTGATGTTGCCGACAACCTACCGATTTCCCCCTCCGAGGATGTAAAGTCATATGGAGAGCTCATCAAAAGAATGGCTCATTCACTGGCCCTAGCTACGGTTCAACTGACCCCCACCGCTACCGATGCCATTTTCGACATCGTGCAGATGGATACATCTACTGCAGTAGCCTTACCGCTTATCTCGGTGCTCATGAACACTGCTAAAGAATCTTGGGGACACCCTTCCTCAACTCCAATCTCTAGTAAGAGACTGGACCATATGTACAGGATCCAAGAGCCAGGAGCAGAATTTTTATTCATACACCCCAAACCTAACTCAGTGGTGGTGACCCCCTCGGCTAGGGGCCGTAGTGGACATTCCTCCCCCCTTGACAAAGAGGGACGGAAACTGGACTCTTTTGGGAGACGTTTTTATTCGGCAGGTGCATTAGGTATAAAAACTGCAAACTATACAGCCTGCATGAGCAGATATCAATACTCCCTCTGGGAGCAGATGACACCGCTTCTGGCCCATCTTCCCGAGGATAAACAGCGGCTAGCCAGGAAGATCCAGAAGGAAGGCATGGTCTTGGCAAAACATCAGCTCAATGCATCCAAGCATGCTGCAGATGTCACTTCCAAGATGCTCACTTCAGCAGTTGCCCTTAGACGCCACGCCTGGCTGAGGTCGACTTCTCTTCCACACGACACAAAATCCTTGGTGGAAGATCTTCCGTTTGAGGGCGAAGGTCTGTTCAGTTCCACAACGGATACAGTTCTCCACGATCTGGACAAGAGCATAAAAACATCTCGTAACCTGGGCGTTTCCCAACCGAGACAGCAGAAACAGAAAACCTGGCAGAGATCCTGGTCTAAAAAGCAGCCACAGCGATCTCCCACTGAACCCCAATGGCAAAGACCTTCCTCCTCTGCTTATCAGCAAAAACCTTATGGCCATAAGCCACGTTTTCCAACCGCTTCCGCCTCCAAGTCCAAACCTCCTAAACCAAACAAGCAGGGTCTTTGACTCCCGCATCCGCTCCGGTCCTCCCACCCGTCTGTCACCCTTCCTACCCGCATGGCAACTCATAACGTCAGACAAATGGGCCCTCTCTGTCGTAGCAGAGGGCTACCGGATAGAATTCTTCCAGATACCACAGGACTCTTACTTTGTAGTCACCCCTCCCTCCGACACCCTGTCATCAGAAGTCAAAGCCCTTCTGTCCAAGGATGCCATAGAGCCGGTACCCGTAGACCACCTCCAGCAGGGTTTTTACTCCCGCTACTTCACGGTACCAAAAAAGGATGGTGGACTCCGTCCCATACTAGATCTTCAGAACCTCAATGCGTTCATCACCTACAAGAAGTTCTGCATGACCACCCTCCAGACCATCCTACCACTACTAGAAGTCGACGTGTGGATGGTGACGCTGGACTTAAAGGACGCATACTTCCATGTGACGATTCATCCGTCTCACAGACCGTTCCTACGCTTTGCGGTCGGTCCACGTCACTTCCAATACAAGGCCCTACCTTTTGGCCTTTCTGCGGCTCCTCGTGTTTTCATGAAACTCATGGCAGTAGTGGTGGCCCATCTCCGGCTTCAGGGTGTCCACCTTTACCCATATCTGGACGACTGGTTACTGGTTGTGCCCTCCGTGACAACTTTACAGAACCAAATTTCAGTAACCCTCTGTACCCTAGACTCACTAGGGTTAACAATAAATATCAAAAAGTCCATGCTCACCCCCTCCAGACGAGTGCAGTTCATCGGGGCCATTTTGGACTCCCTGCAGTGCAGGGCCTTTCTGCCCCCCAACAGGGCAGCGGACATAGTCTCCCTCCTCCAATCTATCCGGGAGGACAAGGAGGCCACAGCCAGACAAATACTCCGCTTGTTAGGCCTGATGGCCGCAACCACAGCGGTGATCCCGTTCGCCAAGTTGCGGATGAGACCATTACAGCTTTGATTCCTGAGACGCTTCCGTCCCAGCATTCACTCCCTCTCCAAACCTTTCCGACTCGCAGATCATGTCCTGGAAACCCTGACTTGGTGGCTTACGCCCCAGAACCTACAGTCAGGTGCACCCTTCCGACTCCCGCCTCCATCGGCGACCATCACCACAGATGCCTCCCTGTGGGGCTGGGGAGCTCACCTGGATGGTGTTGGTGTGGGCGGCAGGTGGGATCCTGCTGTAGCCCACAATCATATCAACTTCCTGGAGCTGCTGGCAGTTCTCTATGCGGTGAGATCTTTCCGCCAATCCCTGTCGGGAAAGACGGTGGCTGTTCTAACGGACAACACGACGACCATGTATTATATCAACCGTCAGGGTGGGACGGTCTCCCGTGGACTCTGCCGCCTAGCTATCGAGCTTTGGGACGAGTGTCAATCCATCGGCATTCACCTCGTAGCAAATCACCTCCCAGGACTGCTCAACACCCAAGCAGACTTCCTGAGCAGGGGAGGAGCATCCCTACACGAGTGGGAATTAAACCCCCTCTACCTGACCCCGATCTTCGATCACTGGGGTCACCCCTCAGTGGATGTGTTCGCCTCTCGGGAGAACAAGAAGTGCCATCTCTTCTGCTCCAGAGCCGGCGCGGACCCGACCTCCCTTGGGGATGGTCTCCTTCTCCAGTGGGCGGGGAGACAGCTGTACCTCTTCCCCCCGATCCCCCCGATACCACAAGTGGTACACAAACTGATGTCAGAGCGACCATGGGCGATCCTCATCACACCGTGGTGGCCGAGGCAACCGTGGTTGCCCACACTTCTCCGTCTCTCCCTAGGAGTCTATCTCCACCTCCCGATGCACCCAGACCTACTCTGGATGTACGGAGGTCAGGTGCTGCACCACGACGTACCCAAGTTGAAGCTAACAGCTTGGATGCTTCAACCTCAGGAATAGATTCGCGCATTGCACAGGTTCTCTTGAACTCACGCAAACTGTCCACACGTCGTTCCTATGCAGCAAAATGGAATAAATTTCTAGCCTTTCTGGTTTCGGCAGGACGGCCCTCTGTCCCTGCTACTCTTAATGACATTTTTGGTTTTCTTGTGTCCTGCTCGGATGGAGGACTGTGCCATTCATCTATACAGGTCTACCTGTCAGCCATCTCGGTCAACCATCCTGAGATCGAAGGCTACTCAGTATTTTCCCACCCTACTACAAAACAATTCCTCAAGGGAATGCATCGCCTCTATCCACTGGTACGGACACCAGTCCCGGCATGGGACCTACCCCTGGTCCTTACCAAGTTAATGGGCAAACCTTTTGAACCCATGGCCTCCTGCAGCCTTCAACTCCTTTCATGGAAGGTTGCGTTTTTGGTAGCCATCACATCTGCTCGGCGTGTGAGTGAGCTCTCGGCGCTTCGTTGCAACCCACCGTATCTCACTTTCCACCATGATGCCGTTACTCTGGCTCCCGATGTCGCCTTCCTGCCCAAAATAGTCTCAGACTTTCACATAGGGGCGGACATCACGTTACCTGTGTTTTTTCCTGATCCCCAGGACCCGACACAACGCAGTTTACACACTCTTGACGTCAAGAGAGTTCTTTCCTTTTACTTGCACCGGACAAAACCATTTCGCAAGTCTCCAGCTCTCTTCATCTCCTATGCCTTGCCCAGGCAGGGACAGAAACTGTCGTCTCAAAGACTCTCAAAGTGGATAGTAGAGACGATAAAACTCGCCTACCTCCTGACCAAGAGGCCATTGCTGGCGTCCCTCCGGGCACACTCCACTCGAGCCATGGCTGCTTCCACGGCATTCCTCAAGGGCATTCCCCTGGGAGACATCTGCAATGCTGCGACGTGGGCGTCTCCTCACACGTTTGTGAAACACTACGCCCTAGATGTCCGTGTCCATCAACATACTGTGGTGGGCCGTGCAGTTCTGCAAGCAGCTCAGGTGTGAGACCTCCAGCACCCACCTCCAGGTATGTGGTGTGTTTATTGCTTGCTATTCTCCCAGAGGTGTGATGCACAGAGACCATGAAGAAGGTATACAGGTTGCTTACCTGTAATTGGAGATCTTCGAGTGGTCATCTGTGCATTCACACCACCCGCCCTCCTTCCCCTCTGCTTTCGGTCTCCCTCACTTTTTTTCTTGGGGGCTGTTAGCAGCGGTCAGAAGGAACTGGCGGGATCCTCGTGCCCCTCCCCGGGTCATGCGCAGTGGGACGTGCACGTGACCGGGGAGCTGGCACGAAAATCCGTTAGGCTTTGAAGATTACCAATCGGGATCGGCGCAGGCGCACTTAAGAGGTGTGAATGCACAGATGACCACTCGAAGATCTCCAATTACAGGTAAGCAACCTGTATTTCTCTGTAACTCCCAGCCAACTGGGATTAAATTCTTAGAGACTGTATCTCTCACCCCAGAGAACATCCCTGCCAAACTTCAGGAAAATAGAAGAAAGTGTTCCCGTTTAATAGGCAACTAAATTTTTCACTTGCAGATGTTTGCCCATCCAAGAAAGCAGGTGGGCACAAATAATATCCAACAATAAATAGAGGAATCTTCTTATCAGAGCCCCCCTGTTCACATTTAAAGCCAAGATATAGAGTTTAATTTTTACACAAAAATAGAGTACACGAGGAAACCCATTGGTCTTTCCCACATCTTAACTTGTTGCATTCCAGTACTTGAAGCATTTTTCTTCCAGCCCATCTCCAGTACCAGAAGTGAGGCTGACTGGGGGGAAACGCAAGGAAGGAAAGGTCCATGGAGCTGCAGGGTTAATGCCCCTTGCTCACATGTACTGTATTTTATTTTTTCTTGAAACATTTGTACTCTTGTTATTCTTGAAGGGCTCATGGGGGCCAACAAGAAAAATCAAATAATTGCCTAAAAATAATGCAAATGAAACAACTCAGATAAAAAACCCAACCCTCCACTAAACTAAATACCATTTCCCACCCTATACTACCAACATCACTGAACAGCAAACACAGCAAAATTATCTTTAGTAGTAACACAAAGCCATTTGAAAAAGAGACGTGTTACAAGCCCATTTAACAGACAACATGGGATAGAGTCTGTTCTGTGGCCTGAGGGAGGCTGTTCCAGAGGGCTGGTGTTACACAAGGAAAGGCCTTGTCTTTGATATCAGGAGGGCAAGGGGGGTGGGGAGGAAATGACAGCAGAGGACACCGGGCGTATCTTAGATGGTTACAGGTTCATGCCTGGAGAAGTGGCCCTTCAGATATGTGAGTCCTCCTAGGTCCTCCTTGCTTTGAAGGTAACAAATGGCACCTTGAATCAAACTCACAATCAAATAGCAAGCAATGTAATTATTTAAACACAGGTATTATTCACTCACAGCAGCTGGCACTATCCAGGAATTAAGCAACCATATTTTCTACCAGCTGAAGTTTTAAAGTTCTCTTCAGGGGCAGGCCCACAGTGAAGTGATCCAGTAATCCCCACTTTGATGCTGCTGATGTGTTTCTTGTCCCTAAAACATCTCCTCATCAAAGCAAAGAGCCCATCCTGTCTATTCTTCTGCACTTTGGAGCAGGAAGTACTTTGGAAGAGCCCCGGAACCTCTGTGTATACAAAGAGCACCCATTCACAAACAGCTGCCTCCATGATAGGAAGAAGCTTGGGTTGGAACTCTGAGCCACTCTGAGACTAGGCACAGCCTCTATGGCAGCATTCTGTGACTGGCTGCACCCATCCTGTGGCAGCCAGGTTACTGTGGACAACACTACATGCAGTCAGAATTTCAAACCATACCCACAGGTTCAGTGTAGTTGGGAACCCTCAAGGTTACAATAGCAGGGACAGATGTAATATGGCCAGATTACCTGAGGCTAGAAAGGAGGGGCATTTCTTAAGCAAAAGTAACTGGGAGACAATATCGATTGCCTCAACCTGAACCTGTTTCTCAGAGACAGTCAAAAAGCACTGTGAGACCCTTTATCTGAATCAGATAGGCATGACTTCCTATGAAACAGGAAAATCAGTACCCTCGCTGGAACATCAGCCTTACTGAGAAGTATTGGAGTCGGGAGTCCATGGAAGAGTGAAACAGCTAGATATTTATTGCTGGTCCGGATGAAGCATACAACCCAGGGCTCGAAGCCCTCCTTTTATGCTGGTCAGGGATAATCCCCTGACCTCGCCCAACTGGCCTGATAGGCTATTATCAGTCTATTTACATCTCATAGGTTCCCTGGGAGAAACCTAGGTACATGATTGGTGGCCGGTTCGAATCCACCTGGCCTTTGTTCTACCTGGTTAAAGCTCAGGTAGTTTCTTGGCCATGTGCTCTGGCCACATGGCGGTCGCCATTACTGGAGCACATGGCGACCGCATGGTCAATACATAACACCCCTTCCCCCATAGTCCAGAACCCCTCTGCACACATAGTCTTTGAGATAGTCCAGGCATCTGCGGTCACGTCCAGAGCACCGGGGGGTTGTAAGATGGGGCGGGTTGCTCGTGTCGGAAGGTTGCGGTGCAGGTAGTTGTTCTGCTTGCGGGGCCAGTCTGCTCGGTGGTCGTTCAGGCGTGGATGGCACGGCTGCTGCGTCAGAAGGCACAAGCGGAGTCTCCGCAGTCTCTGGATTCGGGTCTGGCGCTACTTCTGGAATCTTGTCGATGTCCCGGTCCGTTGGTGCAGGGAGTTCGGGGGCCTGGGTAGCATCGCGGCTCTGTGTACAGCGTCGAATCTGGTCAATGTGTCGTTTCCAGACTACGCCATCTTCCGTAATGACCTTGTAGAAATAAGGCCCGGTGACTCAGATGATCCTCATGGAGATCCATGTTGGACCCTGCGTGTAGTTCTTAGCGTATATGGGGTCTTCGGGAGTGAACCCTTGAGCAGCTGGCTGGTCCTCCGTTGTCGGGTTTCCGGTAATTGCTCAGTCGGGATGTAGGCGGTCCAGGATGGTTCCCAGTTGTCTTCCCATCAGAAGTTCGGCTGGCCGACACCCGGTCCCTGAGTGGGGTGTGTTCCGTTGGCTGAACAGGAACTTATACAGCTGCTGTTCCCAGTCGCCGTGCTCCATTCTCTTTAATGCATCCTTCGTTGTTCTCACCATGCGCTCAGCCTGGCCGTTGATTGCAGGGTGAAACGGAGTGGAGCGGATGTGGCGAAGACCGCAGGCCTCCACAAACCGTTGGAACTCGCCGGAGGTGAATGCGGTCCCGTTGTCGGTCACGAGAGTGTCAGGCATCCTGTGGGTCGCGAAGACCAGCCAGAGACTTCGTAAGGCTGCGTTGGTGGAGGTCGATGCTACCGGAACCACCTCAAGCCACTTGCTGTAGCTGTCTACAATGATAAGAAACAACCGGCCCTGGACCGGTCCCGCGAAGTCTAGGTGCAGACAGGACCAGGGCTTGTTAGTGGATTCCCAGGAGCGGACAGGAGCATGTGGCGGGTCTGGCTGCAACTCTTGGCATTTGGTACACTTCTGGACCCGCCCCTCAATATCTTTGTCCAGGCCTGGCCCCCACACATAACTACGGGCCAGGGCCTTCATACATACTATGCCTGGGTCGGCCTCGTGTAGTGCCTCTAGTACTCAGGGCCGCAGAGGCCCGGGGATCACCACTCTAGATCCCCATAGCAGGCACCCCTTGTGGGCCGAGAGTTCGTGTCTCCGTGCCGTGAAAGCGGCAAACTCTGGCCCCAGTCTCTCCGGCCACCCCCTTCCCACCCAGTCCGAGACATGGGAAAGGATGCAGTCCCGCCGCGTGCGATGGGCCACATCCGATACCTGCACAGGGCGCTCTGGTAGGTCCTCCAGGAGCACTACGTGGAAAGCTGGAGCAGGATCCAGTTCGCAGGATGGGAGAGGGAGACGGCTGAGGGCGTCGGCATGTCCCATCGCCTTGCCCGGGTGATGCATCAAGTCGTAGGAGTAGCCAGACAAAAAAATTGACCACCGCAGGACCCGCGGGGACAGCATGTGAGTGGTCTGCTGGTGGGGGGCAAGGAGACCCAGCAGTGGCTTATGATCCGTAGCCACGGTGAACGATCGCCCATACAGGTAATCGTGGAATTTCTTGACGCCGGCTACAATCGCAAGGGCCTCCTTGTCGATTTGGGCGTAATTACGTTCCGCCGATGACAGGGTCCTGGAGTAGTAGGCTACCGGCACTTCCTTGCCGTTGGGTAGCCGGTGCCCCAAGACTGCCCCGACGCCATAGGGAGATGAGTCGCAGGCCAGAATGACAGGGAGCCTCTCATCGAAATGTGCTAGGACCGCATTTGAAACTAATAAGTCCTTGACGGCCCGGAAGGCTGCGTCATGCTTGGGACCCCAGGCCCAAGCCGCTCCCTTGTCCAGGAGGCGATGCAGGGGTTCAGCGACGGCCGCTTTGTGTGGAAGGAAGGATAAAAGTTTAAAAGTCCCAAGAACGCCTGTAGTTTCGCCTTCGAAGATGGATGGGGTGCTTCCGTAATCGCCGCTGCCTTCTCCTTGGTTGGGTGAATGTCATCCGTGGTCACTTTGAATCCCAAGAAGTTCACTCAGGAGACTCCCAGGGTACAGTTATCCTTTCGGACCTTGAGACCCGCGTCCTGGAACCGTTGCAGCACCATCCGAAGGCGTGCTGCAAACATGTCGACGTCCGGGGCGGCGATGAGGACGTTGTCGAAGAACGGTTTCACACCTGGAACATCTTTAAGGAGAGAATCCATTAGATGTTGAAAAATCCCTGGCACCACGCTGACCCCGAATTGGAGCCGCTTCACTTTGAACGCTCCCTTATGAGTCACAATTGTTTGTGCCTCGGCCGTTGCATCGTCTACAGGAAGCTGCTGATAGGCCTGGGCCAGGTCAAGCTTTCCAAATATTTTGGCTCCCGCGAGGGAGGCCAGAACATGGCTGACCACCGGTACTGGGTACACGTGGTCTTGTAACGCCTTATTAATAGTGCATTTATAGTCCGTGCAGATGCGGACTTCCCCGTTAGCCTTGAGGGGGGTCACAATGGGAGTCTCCCACTTGGCGTGGGAGACCGGCTCGAGCACCCCTTGTGCCATGAGGTTTTCCAGCTCCACCTCCACTTTGGGCTGGAAGGCGAGCGGTGGCCAGCGGACGGCCACGCGGATGGGCCGGACAACCGGGTCCAGGTCGAAGGAAACCGGGGGTCCTCTGTAGCAGCCCAATGAGCCATCAAAAACAGCGGAAAATTCCTCGCAGATGGATGAGAAGTCAGTAGAGCCCATGCGGTGTATTCCGGTCCACTGCACTCCGAGCGGCTTGAACCAGGCGCGACCTAGAAGACTGGTTAGATTGCGCTCCACACGAGAAGGTCTAGCAGACCGTTAAATGCGTGGTACTGGACCCGGACCCTGGCTAGCCCCTTAATAGCCACTGGGGTTTTTTGGAAGTCCCGGAGGACCAACCCAGCTGGCAGCCGTAGCCAGCGTGCCCCCTTCGGGCAGAGGCGGCTGAACGTAGTTGCAGACACAATGGAATATGCGGACCCTGAGTCCAGTTCCATGGAACAGGGAACTCCCTCTATCCGGAGGGACACGGAAATCGCGCCTAGAATGGGCTGGGGCAAGTTCATTACCGCGGCCGTGGTAACGACGCTGTCCATTTCCTCGAAGTTCGCTGCTGGGGCATGGTGGCTGTTCCTTAGGTGGCAGGCCCGGGCAAGATGGCCTGCTTTCCCGCAGGCACAGCAGACGGCATCACGGAAGCGGCATGTACGTCTGTCGTGGTGGTCCCCGCAGCTTGCACACGTTGGGGCCTGCCTGTTGAGTGAAGCAGAAGAGGGAACAGAGACAGATGCTGGGCGCCGGCCCTTGGGCCTGGAGACGCCAGGCTCACCCTTCTTCAAGCGTGGTTGCATCCGGTGTACGTCCTCTTCTTCGCTCGAGTCGAGTTTGGGAGGGGCCGCCTGGTGGACTTTGGTGGCTGCCTTGTCCTTTTGCATTGTCTCGAACGCTGCTGCTGTTTGGAGCATCTTCTCCAAGGTTGGCTCCGACATTGCGATGAGGCGCCGGCGGAGCTTGGCTTCCCGGATCCCTCCCATGAAGGCAGTCTCCACGTGGTAATCCACATGGTGGAATTCGCAGCCCATGGCTAGTCAACGGAGTTCAGCCAGGAAAGTGGCAGCTGACTCCCCTGGCTGGTGCTGGTGCTGTATGAACTCCCAGCGCCTAGCCAGTTTTGATGGCTTCGGGGCGAAGTAATCACCGAGGGCCTTGATGAGTACGCCGTAAGGCACCTCGGTGGGGTCTTGCAGGGCGAGTAGGTTCTGGGCCACCCGCATGACCTCCACCCCTCCGGAACTCAATAGCCAGGCGCTCTTCAGGTCAGCCTCTGTGATTCCGCGGACCCTGAAGGCACAACCCAGCGTCTTGAGCCAGGACTCCCACATCTCTGGGCAAGACGTATCGAAAGGGGTAATTGGTCCTGGAGCGTTTGCCATAGTTACCGGAGCAGGAGCGGTGGCGGCGGTTTGAGCGATTTCCTCGTGGTCTTGCGGCGGTGCCGGGGAGTGCTGAGGCTCGGCGCTGCCTAGTGCCGGAGGATCGGGGCTCAGAGCGGCTTGCGGCGAGGCGTTGGAGCGCTGGAGCTCAGAGATGCCTGCGGCCGGCGGGACGGAGCTCACTGTGCTGCTGCGGTCGGCTGGAGAGTCGCTCATCGGGATCCCACCTTCGTTGCCACTGAGAAGTATTGGAGTCGGGAGTCCATGGAACAGTGAAACAGCTAGATCTTTATTGCTGGTCCGGATGAAGCATACAACCCAGGGCTCTGAGCCCTCCTTTTATGCTGTTCAGGGATAATCCCCTGACCTCGCCCAATTGGCCTGATAGGCTATTATCAGTCTATTTACATCTCATAGGTTCCCTGGGAGAAACCTAGGTACATGATTGGTGGCCGGTTCGAATCCACCTGGCCTTTGTTCTACCTGGCTGAAGCTCAGGTAGTTTCTTGGCCATGTGCTCTGGCCACATGGCGGTCGCTATTACTGGAGCACATGGCGACTGCATGGTCAATACATAACACTTACCAAATTGCATTACCATTTCCTTGCCTAGATTCAGTTTCAGCTTATTCGCCCACAGCTTATTCCACTTGACCACTGGTTACAACCACTGATTTACTATGGAGTCTGCTGTATTCTGGAGGCTGACTTAAGGAGATACAGAGGATACTGATACCCTGCTCCAAATCATCTGTCGTTCCCAGTCAGGGGCCACATATAAGTATTAAACAGTGCAAGTGAGAGCACAGACCTCTGCAGAATTCCACAGTTCAGAGGCCAGATTCTTGACTCTGCCTCTGCAATAACCACTTTGGGGGGTTCTACCAGATTTTTAAAAGATTACAACCAGTGGAGTCAATGCTCCCTCTAAGCTGTGGAGTCTTGTGAGCAAAAATTCTCATTTGTGAGCCACAGGCATTAAAGTTGTGAGTGAGAGATTTGGCTACTGCATAAATCAGTTTGCTCTGGAGCCATCGTTTCTGAGCAGAGACAAAAATGTGTGAGCCAGAGGCTAAAAAACTGTCAGCTAGCTCACACTAACTCAGCTTAGAGGAAACACTGGGAGGAGTACTGTCCCCATACCTTGCTTTCTGACAGATGTAATAAGATGCTGTGATCAGTGGTATCAAAGGTGGCAGAAAGATCTAATAACCATAGCAGGGAAGAAACTCCCCTATCTAACTGTAAGCAGAGATCATCCACCAGTGTGCCCAGAGCCAGAGGGAAATGGGTCCGGTGCAGAAGTGTTACTCATATAAGCCTGGAGTTGTTCTGCCACTATTTGCTCAGTCACCTTGCCCCAGAATTTAAAAACGAGCTGGCCTCATTTGATACGTGCTCTATTTTCCGCTTTAAAAAATAGACCCACCCCCTGTTTTCTTTCCAGGAGGTTGCCTTTCTCTTTCCCTTACTGAGGCTAGTAGCATTTGAGAGAGGGCTAATTTGTTTTAGAGGAATTTAAAATAACCCTGCCGAGTGTTGCAGCTGATACATGTCCTCCTTCCCCTGTAGCTGCTTTTCAGTGAAACTAAAGATGGTGGGGGATCTCAGAACCTTACCAGTGGCCAAATGGAATGCTCCTGCCTCCTGCCCCCCTTCAGCCCACTGATCCCCACAAAATGCTCTTCCTGGGGGATAGGTGAAACTGAGGGGGATCTGTGGTGGGAACAGGCAATTGGTGGAGATTACCAATTTCACCTGGATCTAACCCAGTGGCTACAATACTATGAACCTGATCCCCATTGAATAAAATGACACCTACTTCTGAGTCGACCTTTTTAGCCCCCCTCTCTCTGCCAGCATTAGTGCTGCCTATCACTGAGGATGGGTGGGGGTGGACATAACATTTCCTTCTTTGTTCAAAGCTTTGACTGCTTGGATACTAGTGTACATAAGCAGATGTTGCCCACTGGGCCTAGGGGGCACAGAAGTAGAGA
Source organism: Lepidodactylus listeri (assembly GCA_029233225.1). Taxonomy (NCBI): domain Eukaryota; kingdom Metazoa; phylum Chordata; class Lepidosauria; order Squamata; family Gekkonidae; genus Lepidodactylus; species Lepidodactylus listeri. The sequence goes on along the minus strand of JARCFY010000007.1, from coordinate 126,561,501 downwards.
GAGCAGAATATCAAACACTGTTGTTTATATAGCTAGTAATATGACTTATGCCAACAGAACTTCAGAAAGACAGACCCTTCAGTGCAGTCCTTTTGGGTGGCAATGTCTGTATGTGATTCTGCTGATTGGTAAATATCCTTTTTAGTTAGAGATCTACCAAATCACTCTCTTTTTACTCTCCCCCTTCTCTCTGACCTCTTTTAACTTTTAATCTTAAACAGGTGGCAGAATAATAGCCAAATCTGACTATTCAGAAAGTTGTTATTGTTTCTCATTTCATGTTATTATTATAATATATTATATTAATGCATTACATAGTTTCAGTTTGGGTTTTGATTAGTTAATATCTGATTGCACAGTCCTAGTTAATAGCAATTGAAAGAGCTATCTTCCATGAATTTGTCCAAGAATCTTTATAGCTGACTGAAAAGATCTTTTCAGAGTATAACTTTACTGGAGACTTTATGTGACAAATAATATTTGAATCAAAAGCAGATTTCAGTTTCTGTAAGACCACTGGCCTTTATGGATTAATAAAAACAAAGATGCTATTTGAAAAGCTGAGTATTTGCTTAATTTTAACTGAGTATACAGCTTCCTAGACAAAGTAACAGCAAGACAATCTTTGAAATGTTGCAGTGCTTTCTGTTTTGGGGAGGTTCCTCCCCCTTCTCGCTCATACATATGTACAGCTTATAGCTCTTCAAAGATATGGAGGCAATATTGCAGTTGGCATTGCCCATGATATATCCTTCAGCTGTTATGTTTTGCAGTTGACTCTGGTCAAACCAGTCATGAAGGTTTTTATAGCCCTTTAAAATGTATATTAGAAACAACACAAGTCTCCAAAATTAAATTGTTATTTTAATGGTTGTTTTAATGGTATTACATTAGGATTGATGTAAACCGCCCTGAGCCCGCCTGTGGGGAGGGTGGTATATAAAATAAATAAATAAATAAGATGTGTGACTTTTTAAACATTATTTTACAGGGTTACTCTTTAAAAGCACCCATAATAAGTAACACCCTCACCCTACCCATTGTCTACAGATTTGGAACTGCAAGATGAAAAGATGAGCACCTATCTACATTTATGCTTGTCTAGCCATTTAGGCAATTTCTTGCAGTAATGAAATAGACCAGACTAGAAGTTGCTTCCTAGTCAGTGTCGTTGTAGGAGCCTGGGGGGAAGCAGATGTACTTCGGAATGGGAAAGTACAATGAATAGGGTTCCCCTCCCCCAGATCTCCCTCTTCCTTTCCCCGTTATGTCTGTGCAGCTGTTGAGCTACTGAGACTGGATCAGACCTCGTGCCGTTGTAAGGAAGAGTCAGTCCTCTGGCTCCAGAGAAATAGTTGTACCCAGCCACAGAGGATATAGTTTTGTTACTAATATACTGTGATTTTGAAATTGATCTTATGATTTGAAAAATCACTATTTGGACTGTGAACTGTATGGAGATGCAGTTATGGGGCTGCAGCTCATGATTTGCCTTGTATTTATAAAAGTCCCACTAAACACCTTGGCGGTCCCTGGCTGCAAGGAGCGGAAACAAAGAAATACTCTTCCCAAGAGGCCCAGCAGAGCTGCGGCTGTCCGTGTGTCAATAGGAAGATGGTCGGGCTGATTCTTGGCAAGGCAGCCATTTCCTTGGGCATCAACAGCTGCATGGCTGATCAGACCTATTACTTGGCTGGGGTGGGGGAATGGGCAGAGGGCTACATTTACAATACCTATTATGTGGCTATGGTTACCAGCATGGTGGTTAGCAAGAGGATTCTGAATCAGGACAGAGGAACACAGGTGTGACTGAATATAGGTTGATTCAAGTTAGGGTGAGCTGGAAAGAGAAGACTTTTATGGCCAGGGTGGGTCAGCCTTCCATAGAAAGTAAGGATGGATTCTGGGATGTTTTTCTTTTCGAACTCTTGCTCTCTCTCTCTCTCTCCCTTTCTCACTTTTCTGCTTGCTCTCCCCTTCCCCCCTCGCTCTTCCCTCCCTGCAAATGCTCTCCACCCAAGCAGACCCCTTTTGTGTTTTGTTCCTTCGTTGTCCTCTCTGGTTGGTTTTGATTTCTGACTTTTCTTCTGAAGGGCAGTGTCGCCGGCACAAAATTTAAAAAACAAAACATGTAAACCTCAAAGTGATTAGATGATGTAAGAAAAGGAAAATGAGAAAGTATAATTACCACCACCAAACCCAACACACTGTCTGCCTTGAAACCATTCCAAAGTGGGAGGGGCTGGCATTTGTTGGGCTGGTGGGATGATGGGAGGGGAAATTTGCAGTTTAAGAAAGAACAAAAAATGGTTTCTATAGGGTGGGGGTGGGAAGAAACAAAAAGCAATTTAATCTCTTTTCTCTTTTTTTTCCTTCTTGCACCTTTTTTTTTCAATATATTTTTCTTCTCTCCCTTCCGATGCATAAAGTAGAAGTGGAACAGAAAGGTAAACAACATTACCACTGACCCCCCACCCCTAACCCAGCACCTTGTTTTTTCTCTGTGGCCATATTTAATGTGACCTTCCTTTACCTTTTCTCCTCAATCCTTCTTCTTCCTAACCTCCCACCTACCCTTCCCTCGGTTTTCCCAACTCTTCTCTCTTTGGTCTCACTAATTCCAATTGGCATTCCCCTCCCCTTCTAGAAACAAAGCTTCCAATAACTAAAGAACACCCAGCAAATAAAGGAATAAGGCAGTCATCTAATAACCACCCTTCCAAGCTTCTCCATTTTTCCTTGTTCACGTGTGGAGGGGAAGCACCATTAATGTCTGGACTATGACTGTCCTCTCTCGGGTTTTGCTTCCTTCAGCGGAAATGCACTTTTCCAAACCGTCCTCTGCGGTCTTTTGTCATTCAGCTGATTCTCTCTGAGCCTTTCTTCATGTTTCCGTGGCAACCAACTGGGTACCTTGGCCTACCTCAACCACTACTTCTCTCTTTCTTTTTTGTAATTAAAAAAATCCCAATTCCTGATTTTTAAGAGATGCTTAAAATTTTTGGGGGGTGTTACATATAAATTTTTGATACAGTGCAGAAAAATAGTGGGAGGGTATGTTTTCTTTTTAAAAAAAAATATGTTTTTTTAATTTTGATTACTAATTGGGCATTTTCAATTAATTCTTCTCGGAATTCTTGCAATTATATACATATGTCAAACTATATTTTCATCATAGAATTAAACTGTTAAGCTGTCTGTGAGATCCCAGTGGAAATGTACACCCTTAAATACAAGTGAAAGTAAATGCTACTGTATTCAATATGCCTTTTTTCCAAACCATACTTTCAGGATCATGATATATAGCACAAATTTAGTGCTTTAAAGAAATTGGACAGAGTGGATGTGTTCTGTGTAGGTCCCCTCCACACATTTAATATACTCTTGTTTGTGGGCTGAAGTGTCAGGAACATTCAGTGGTACATATTAAGTGGCACCTCTATAACTCATTCAGTAAAGCAACTTTAATCAGATATGTGGATGAAACTGAGGATCAGTTGTTCTACTCATGATCCGTTTTTCAGGGAGAATTTTACCCTGAGCTTCCTCAGTTCTTTAGAGAGAATTCCCAAGCTAAATTTTCAGCTGAGGCATCATAGTCATCCCCCCTGCATGCAATTATTTCAGTAGACTTGAGGAGCTTTTTCTTAATGCTTGTGTGCGCTCTTCTATTAAGATGATATGGAAATCAGGCAAACCCATAGAACATAACCTTTTTTCCAGAACACATATAAAAAATTTATTCCAATTTACTAACCACTTTGATGTGGACATTTTAAAATTTTCTTGCTTACTGTTTCTTTTTATTACTTTTCTTTTTAAATTCCTGCTCAATTCTGCGTGATTTTATTTGGGTTTTTCCCCCTTTCCTTTTCTACCTATTTTTTTTAAACGAAAGCTGCAGTCATGATCATTGGCTCTGTCTGTTATTGGTGAAAGATGGGGGTGGTGCATGAAAGAAGGGGGTCAGTCAATGTACTTTTAATTTGAATTTCTTGGCTAGATCTGGAAGCAATATACCTAATGTAAGTACCAGGAGTCACAGCCGTAACCAGCCTGTCTAAACAAGGGACAAGCTGCCAGGTTAGCACTAAGAATCCAGCAAATTAATTTATTTCAGAGTATTAAAACTCAAAAGCCAGGCTTGATTCCACCCAACCCATGTCTCTCTTCCTTCTCTCTCTGTTTCTCTCTCTCTCTGTTTAGTTTGTTCTAAAAGCTCTGTTGATTTTTTTTCCTGCATTTGTTTGGAATTTTCCCCCGAGATTGGGGATGGGGGCATATACTTATACTTTTCTTTCCCACAGGTTTCCATGGTTTTGGATGTGGCTTTTTACTGATTGTTTCCTTCTCTGTTTCTGACATCTTCTCCCCCTACCCCAGAGCACAGTTACCCCCATCCCGACTTAGAAGGCTGAGTCGACTCTGCCCCATCCATGAGGGATCGGAACCAGTTAACGCTTTGTGCTGTCCCCCCCTCGCCAGCGCTTCATTCTTTAATGGTGTGTTTCTCCTCCCGCTGCCAGGAGTCATCCATCCCACCCCACCAACCCAGATGGGAATCTGGGCTGAGCCGAACCTGTGAGACTCCATGAAGCTGCTTTTTTGGCAACATTGCCAGGCAGATGTTCACAGCTGCCAGGCAGGACTAGACATCTAAAAATCCCCCAATTTTTCCACCCATGCCCTGTTTAGCTACACCAGATGTTCATAGATCTCACTATTTTATTCAAAGGCAAGAGACAGTGACATCTGCATAAACACAGCACCGACACAAATATGGGCAGAACAGACCAATGCGTGGATACACACAGGTACATCCTGGCCCAGGCTTAATTGTAATGATCCCTCACGGTAGCAGATACATTCGGCTAGATGTGTGCATTTGGAAACTGAGGGCCGTGCATTCATGTGAAAGAATACGTGGTGCGGAACGTGGAATCTGAACACACAAGGCCAGCTTTACATACGGAAAGGGACAACTGCACAGACTCATATGCACGTGGAGGATTGATTACATGCACTCAAAAACAAACTCAAGCACACAGAGATGCACATTCAGGAGCATGCAAAAACTAGCTACACAAATATAGATTCACAAGACACAGAAGCCAGTTCAAGTGCTTCAGCAAGTTGGTGTGTTATAAATTACAAAATGACATTTACATGCTCTTATAAGCAGTCCCCGAAATTGGAACGTGGCTTGACCCCCAGGGTCATATCCCACATGAAAACCAGATAGCCCCAGCTGCAGCCTTTGCATGTACTCAAAGCTGCCATGACTCCGGGCATGCACTGAAGAAACCAGTTCCGACGCTTTCTTGCCTGCTCAGCATTGTGCTTTGTTGGCAAGAGAGAAGCTTCTCATGGGTCCTGGCAGGGATCAGAGGGAGACACCACACAGCCTGGCCACCTGATACCTCTCACTCCCAACCAAAAACCACTGATTTTTACAAGACAGTACAAAACAAACGTGTGCAACATGCGTGGCCACAATAGTCAAGCATGCTACATCTATGGTTACTTGGATGATGAAGCATTCAGAGGGTTGCTTCCCCTAAATCAGAGTGGAGCCCCACAAAGGATAAGCTATGGCTGCTGGAACTCACAGGTTCAGGCTCCAGGCCCAGGCTTAATTGTAATGATCTTTCAGTTCCAAGCTGTTTCCCTTAAGTATGACATGCAGGGAGAATTGAATGAGTTATGGGCATGACATAAGATGGGTCCCCAGCTATGTGGCTGCTTTGGTCCTCTGGGAGACAGTAGGGGAGGGCTGTACTGACTGGGCAGGATTTGGTCACCTTCCCAGTAAGGAAAAGGAACTACCTCCCTGTCTGATGGGGGGAAAGCCTCTGTTGGATTGATACAGCATGAATTTATCAGGTAGCTCATGGTGAGAGAATGACAGAGGGACAAGATAGGACACATTCCACTTTGGCCCATTTGGTCATGAAATCCTCTCTCTTCCAGTTTTCAGTCTTTATCTGGACAGTTTTGCACATGTTTCACATTAAAACCAGCTGTAGGCCTTATTCTGGCACAGAGTGCCACCAAACCCAACAGACTTTGCTCTGTACTAAATTTTCCTTGGCTAACCATGGAAGGTGGCTTTTGGGAAAACAAAAACAAAAAATAGAACCCGGGTGAGGGGTCTCACTAAAATAAAAGTGACAATACTACAGTCGCAACATAATCCATGTCAGTAAGAATCAAATATCTGCAAAGGCCATCATTTACACTTCAGTGAGTCTTGAAGGATTTTTTAAATCTCCGTTTAGGAAGACTGACGATGACAAACCCAAGTGAGGAGCTGTGTTCATCTGTAGCAGCACAATACACAGGAGTCCAGTGGTACCTTAGAAATTAACAGCATTTATTCCAGTATGAACTTTCTTGAAAAGTTTCTCACAAAAACTTATGCTAGGCTGGGCAGCTCTTTATATTACCCTGTAGTGGGACATGAGCACCCTACTCCCCAAAAAAGCACATGTACTTCAAATGATAGGATTTTATTGGATATACATCATGGGTCTGTAACATACATAATGTAATGCATGCTATTTAAGGAGCTCTCTGGGCCGCTTCTGGTTCTAGAGGAGACTGGAGTTCATCAGTTAGGAGGAGTCTGGCACCCTGGACTCTTTGGGGTTCTAGACTCATCATGGTCAATCGCTGTGACCTCTCCCTGACATAGGGTGGTTCCCCCCTGTCTCCACAACTGAAGTTCGGAAGTAGAATTTGCCAACAATTGCAATGGCAGGAAGGTTATTAATCAGAGTGATTTCTTATTCCTGAGAAGGGTACAGCATTGCATCTCCATAGAGACCAAAACACTGTGAACAATCTTGAGTGAGCTCATCAGGTTTCTGATTCAGCCTTGCTTTGCTCTTCCTGGGAGTTACCCAGGAACAGTGGCCGTTGGAAACGGCAAGCACCATCGAGCAATGCAGTTAAACCCACATAAATCCCATTGCCTTCAGTGGAACTTAAGCTTGCTTAACTGCAAGATAGATTGTGCCCAGTTTTGCATTATTCTCTCCCTTCATATAAATACTGATACAAAAATGGATCAGAAGTAGGTCTTTGTCCACTATCACTGGTACGGCAGCCAAAGGTCCTGCCTGGATCCAGGAGAACCGGGGGGGGGGGGGGGTGGCATTATTCATAAATATTTGCGGAGGGGCCTAGCATTGTCAAAATCCATGGATCTGCCATTAATTTCTGGCGCTCTCTTCCTCTACTTCCTGGTATGTTCTGACAAGGTTTGATGTTACTGACTCCAGCCAGACTCTCCAAGAACAGAGTCAAAGTTATGCCCAGCCCAAATAAGCTTCACTGCAAACCATGTCCCGAGTGACATGGCACATCACAAAAATTGTGCGTATTTAATAAAGGCAGAGCAGAGAATTCACTTCTGCACCCACAAAATCTGCTTCCAGACATTCTGGCACAGATATGCAGTCCTCACAAAACCCTGGTTACATTGCAGTGAGAAATATATTGGCCACATGGGCAAACAGCAAGCCAACACGCAACAGAAACTGAGCTGCCTGTGGATCAGGTTCCTATTGTACTGCCAGGTTCCTTTCCCTTGTACTATGACATCAAACCAATGTCTTGGCCTCTAAAATCTAGGTCTCATTTTAAAAAATGCACCATGCACCATTCAAGGCTTCTGGCCTAACCTGAGTTTGTCCACGTCTTTATCTGCTGTGTGGCTGACTCGATGACCCTGCACACACTGTGCTAGAATAGACAAGGTGAATTCTCTGCTTCAGTGCTGCTCCCCTCACCCCACCCCCTCCTTCCACCACTAAATGCTTTTTTCCTCCCAGCCTTGCTCCAGCTAACCAGAGCCAGACACTTGCAGAATGGCTAGCTTGAATGGTCTTCCTTTCAAACTTTTTTCCTCCTGGCTTTTCCCAAGATTTCAGGCTGCCAACCAGCTGTGGGTGGGAGGGAGGGGTTTCCTTCCCCATCTGCCCAGGTCTCCCTCCCACTGTCACACTTCACACCTTCACCACCCTGCCATGCACACCACTCTCATGTCCCTTGCTGATCTGAATCAAACCTGGCTGATAAGTTGCTCCAGGGGCACCCAGTATATCGGGCGCCGGGTGGGGGGGGGGAGCCAGTTCCTCAGCTAATCCACAGCTCTCTGTCTTCAGGGATTTAAAGTAGTTTCTTTCAGCAGGAAGACGAAACACCCAGTGTTTTGCATTCAGTGGGCTTTTAATTGGCCAAACATGGGATTTTTAATGCTTGTTTTTCGTTCTCCATTCCTCTTTATCCATGTGCCAGTGCAGGAGGGTTAGGGCTAGCAGCTCTTGCCTTTCCCCCTACAAGAATGCTGCCTAGGGGGAACTGGGGCTCCCCGGCCTGGCACTCAGCTGCTTCCCTGCTCTCTGTTCCATAGGGAGTTGCACTGGGCTGGCTTGTGGCCCTGGGAGGATATTTAGCTGCAATCCAGGGAAGACTAATGGCTATTAATATGCCGTTAATATCCCTCCCTCTCATCTCCCATTCCAAGAAGGTAAGAAAAATTGAAACAGCTATTTGAAGAGCCCTTTAAGTTACTAGAGATGAATTGGGAGCCCCTGAGAAAAATGAGAACAAAAAGCATCAGATGTGGAAATAACGATTGGTGTTTATGCCCGCACAGTGCTGCAGCGTCTAAATGAGCCTTGCCCCATGGGGCAGGGGGGACCAGCAGTCTCAGACGAAGGACCCCCGTGGAACAGAATCTTTGTAAGAATGCAGCGGAGCAAACAGCCAACATGTCCCTGCTCTGGAGAGACCTACAGGCTCTCCAGACCCAAAGAGCAGGGGAGCACACCCTATTCCATGGATCCCTCAGGACAGACAGCCTCACTGCTCCTTACTAAGCCCTCTGCTTTTGAAAATCTGGTCCAACAGCCTTAATTTCCATACCATTCAGAGGTCCCCCCCCCCCCCCCCAATTAGTCCCAATGGAGAGGATCTAATTCAGATCCCATAGGGAGCTGGCTTGTGCCTGTGGGTTTTGACCCTTCTTATGCTGACTTCCACAGAACACACGCCCAAGGAATAGGGGCTAGAATTGTCAGTTCAGCAGCACTCATGCTCAGCTTTCTGCTGTTCAGATTTTGGCAGGAAAAGTTTGACATCTTCAACTTAATGTAGCAAAAGGGGGGGAAATAATTTGGAACCCCAAAATCCCCATGTTAATTTGATTTGGAGAAAACATTTCTTCCCTCTGTGATGCCTACCTGCCCCCAGTTATTTATTTATTTAACTTGTCACTGAGCCGTCTCTGCTCAATAACAGATAAAAGTCTCATGATTGCAGCTGCTCTCAAAACTCAGCGCGGATTTCACTTCTCCTGCCAACAGCCTTTTACAAATTTATCCTTTCTTCTCTCTCTCTCTCTTTCTCTCTCTCTCTCTTTCTCTCTTTCTTTTTTTCTCTTGTTCTGTCACACTCTCTCTGGATTTTTCCCCCTTTTGCCCAATCATCCTTTCCATCCCCTCATCCCCTCCCTAGTATTCGTTTGCCCGGGGACTCTGCACAAGATCCTGGAACCTACCTCGGCCCACGAGTCAGAACACCAGTCTGGAGCCTGGTGCAAGGACCCTCTTCAAGCTGGAGACCGAATATACGTCATGCCATGGATCCCGTACCGGACAGACACACTGACAGAGTATGCTTCGTGGGAGGACTATGTGGGTGGCCGACACACCACCACGTATCGCCTGCCCAACAGGGTTGACGGTACTGGCTTTGTGGTGTATGACGGCGCAGTCTTTTACAACAAGGAGCGGACACGCAACATTATCAAGTATGATCTGCGGACACGCATTAAAAGTGGAGAGACAGTTATCAACACAGCCAATTACCACGACACTTCACCCTACCGCTGGGGGGGCAAGACTGACATTGACCTAGCTGTGGATGAAAATGGGCTGTGGGTCATCTATGCCACTGAAGGCAACAATGGGCGGTTGGTGGTGAGCCAGCTCAATCCCTACACACTGCGCTTTGAGAACACATGGGAGACCGGCTATGACAAGCGCTCAGCATCCAATGCCTTCATGGTGTGTGGCGTCCTCTACGTGGTACGGACCGTTTATGTGGATGATGACAGTGAGGCGGCTGGGAACCGAGTTGATTATGCCTTCAACACCAACATGAACCGCGAGGAGCCCGTTTCGTTGAACTTCCCCAACCCCTACCAGTTCATCTCCTCCATTGACTACAATCCACGGGACAACCAGCTCTACGTGTGGAACAACTACTTTGTCCTACGCTACTCCCTGGAGTTCGGCCCACCTGATCCTAGCACTGGTAAGACATAACCGTAGCATCCAGATAGTCCGGGAGGGGGGGGGGGTGTCTTGAAAGTCATTGGTTGTGAGTTCCTGTAACCATGGGATTGTCTAAAGTTTTAGGGGACAAAAACAGCCATGCTAATTTGCAGAGATGCCCAGTTGTTAATATCAGTACAGTATTCTAAGTACAGCATCCATGATCTTTGTGGTATTTGTATAGCTGTCTTAAAACAAGCTGGAAACACATGAGGCCTTGTGGGAGGGGGGAAAGCCTTTGAAAAATCCCACCTCAGAATCTTCCCATCCCTGGTTCTATACAGCCCTTGCTGGCTTGGGCAGGCCAATTTCTCCTCCCCTCCATTTTCTTTAGTTGACTCAGCTGCTGTGAACATCCTGTGCTTCTAGGAGTACATTCAGTCCTCATTATACCATTTTTAAAGTTGTTTTCTTTTTCTTTTCTATTTCTTCTTTTTTTAAAGGTAAATTTACAAAGCCGTATGTTCCTATACACCTGGAAATGTTACCTTGCCCATGGATAGCCCAGTTTTGCTGCTTTTGCGATTGGCATGGCAGGCCAGCCACTTAGACGCAGCAATAATACTAAAGCTTATCAAAAGTCTTTTACAAAATGCACATAGCCTAAGATGGCTACACTTTGACTTGAGTTAAGTGCCAATCAAAGTGCATACACTTAAGATATACTGTAAAGAACTGCAAGTCATTGAGCCAGTGACTTCCCCCAACAGCTGCTCTGTGATATATCTTCCATCCATCAGATTTTGAGAAACATTCAGCTGCATAGCAGCCTACAGTAAGGCGTCAGTCCCAGAGCTGGCTTTCTGAAAATATCTTTCATTTCACTGCTTTGCCCCATGCAGGTCTTTTGGTTCCCATCACACAGTAAGCATCAGAGAACCTACTTAGCTCAATTCAAACTCTCCGTGCCCTCGACAGAGCTGGTGTGTGCCTGAAATCCTGACAGTTAGCATCACTTGGAGTTTAAATTGACACAGATGGATTGTCTGATGTGCAGCATTTGGCAGAAGCCTAGAGTCTACAAAAACTAATTCCTTGAAGATGGACTGAAGGAGAAAATAAATCCAGTGCTTATTTTAGACAGAATGAAATCAAGATCAGCTTTGCCCAGGTGCATTGACAGATCTAGGTATATTTAGAACCCCATGTAGCTAATTTCCTTCCTTTGTCTGATCACCCCGACTCAACACTTGCAGTCTGCGAGGCAGCATTTGAGCTTCTGCTGTGGGTAGGGTGGAGGGAACTCGTCCCGGGTGTGAATGCAGCACTGGCAGTGAGACTCAGCTGTGACGACGCTTGCTGGCAGAAGCTGTTTTTAGGGTTGGGGGGGGGGTTTAGGGACAAGCTAGGTTTGCTTCTGGGAGATCTGTGAACTGGACCTTTCTGGGGGGGGGGTGTCTTTTTTTAAAGAACTGAAATAAACAGCCATGCAGGATCTGAGTTTGGTTTGAGACAACGTTGAAGGTGGAGAGGGTATTTAATCCTTACTCCCCATGTATGGCTTCATCAGCTGAAAATGACCACACAGACATCTGTACGGGTATTAGACTTAGATGAACAAATGGCATCCACACTTTGCCTTTCTTTGTTCCCTTCCAGGGCGAGGAAAAGCCTGGGAAGGGGCAGGGTTGCAGTCTATGGAATGTATGGAGGGAGGATTAAGCCTCCTTGGTTTCTGTACTGTGGCCCTGATCCTAACAGGGACACCCACACCACTGCTATTCCCATTTTGAAAATGCTGGGAAGATCTGTTCATGGATTTCTCCCCATCACATCTAGTTTGTTTCCTAGATCCTTGCCTTAGAAATCAGACATTTGCCCTTTAGATCTGAAGACGAAACAGGGGGAAAGTCCATGGTGGCACCTCTCCCATTTCTTCTGCAGTCCTGCCCCCCCTTGCCTGCCCCCCCCCCCCATCCTCATCTTCTGTGAGAAGCAGATTTCCAGGTGTGCCATAGGGCAGGTGGGAGAGACGATAACAAGATTAAGGATGGAAAAGCTGGGAGGACCTGTGGCTGCCATGTAGGCAGTTTCAACTGGCGGTTTTAAAGGCAGTGTCCAGTGTAAGAAGTAACAAGGCTGGTTAGGTTAAAGAGAAGAAGAGTGGTTACCTTCAAAGTTAACATGTTCTTGCTAAACTTGTCAAATAGCAGCAATTAAATTCAAATTAAGTATTTGTTCAATTAAAAACAGTGTAATCTTAGGAAGCTTTGTCATAGTCCATTGCACTCATTATTACCATTTTGAAAATAAAAACGGTAAGAATGAAGATATAACTCTTTAGGAGGGAAAATGTTACATACTTTAGGGGGGCGGGGGGAAGTGACAGTCTCTCCCAGGCAGTATACAAGCCAAGGGGGATATGAAAGAATTAGCAGGGATTTGTAAAGGCAACTGGTCAGGGACTTACTTGCCAGAAAGCAATATTCTAATGCTCTGAAAGTTCATTGTAAGCAGCCTAAATTATGCAAATTCTAGTTCATACAAACATTCCTTATCTGATCTAAGGAATCAAAACCAAGAATATTTGCTTTAGGAGACACACAGTATTTTAAGCATACCATTAAATATTGCCCCCAAAAGCCAAGAGAAATAGTTACTGTGACTCATGAGATATTGGCCAGCAGTATAAAGGAGTCAGAAAACTGGTAGTGAAGTCCAGGGGAAGGAAAAAACATAGCTTCCCTCTGTGCTAATTTGAATCTCTGATCCTTCAGTATTGGAGTATTAGCAGCCTCCACCTTTGTCCTCTAATGCTTATTGTTGCAGCCCTGGTAGGTAAGAACTAGCGTGTTAAAAATCTGAGATCCTCTAGAATCTGGCAGATGTTTTGGTAGTGTATCCTTTGCCACAAGTGTGACTGTGCTGTGCTGCATTAAGATCCCTGGCTGTGGTTCTGGCTGGCTGTTCCAGAATAGGTGTGTTTTGCCATATGGGGAAACCAACAGCCAACAGCAGGGTGGTAGAGCCCCTGCTAAGGCATACAGGAGGTCCCAGATTTGTCTGCTGTTTTTTTTCCAGTTAAAAGGACCTTGGGTAGCAGAACTGGAAAAAATACTCTACCTGAGACTTTGGAGGGCAGCTGTCAGTCCAGTAGACAGTTCAGGACTAGATAGGCCAGTGGCCTGACTCTGTTGAAGGCAGCCACAGAGAGTTGCTTCATCTCATGGGGTTACTTTTGGAGCTCAAATGCTTTCAGAAGGAAACTGTCAGAAGTTCCTACAGAGGGACCAGTTTGTGACAAGAGCCCCAAGGACTCCTAGTGGGAGATCATGCTCTCCAGCTTACTGTAGTCTGGTGAGATACAGAAAGGGCCTGTGAGATAAAATTCATTCTGCTTTGCGCATAGTGTGAGAAAACCTTGGATGGAACTGTAGAGACATTTCTGCCTCTCTTTTATTGCCTTTCTGTCTACAGGCCCAGTCACCTCGACACCAATCAGCACCACAACCACGGCTCGTCCCACTACAGTCACCAGCACAATCTCACCTGCCGCTACCACCACCACCCGCCAGGCGCCTCTCACCACCCACCCTGTTGGGGCCATCAACCAGAAGGGAACGGAGCTACACCCAGTCACTGCCTTAGTGCCCAGCACCCGCCGCCCACCAGCAAACAATCAGCATGTTTCTCCAGAGCTTTTTTGTGAGGCCAAGGAGGTGCGGCGTGTCCAGTGGCCAGCCACTCAACAGGGCATGCTTGTAGAAAGGCCTTGCCCTAAGGGCACACGAGGTAAACTAGTCCCAAACAAACGTTACCTTACATTTGTCCCAACCCCAGCAATGTCCCCGTGGAGTCTTGGGAGCAGGCCTGTAACCAGGAAATTTTGTTTGGTGGGGCATTGGGAAATGGGGGGGGGGAGGTAAGGGAGAACTTTTTGCACTTAAAAAACAACCCGTGCCCCTGTGGGGGCGGGGGGAGCGGCAACTTCCCTGCTCTCCCCCCAGTTGAGGCAGGATTTCTGCTGCCTCGAAGGAGAACTTTTTTTACTGACTGAAGCAAGTCCCGCCCCCTTGGTGCCAGCTGGCTGTGGCAGGAGAAACGGTAGCTCTTCTTTGGCTCCCATCTCTGCCCTGTGGCGGGCAGGTGGCTTTCCCCTGCTGCTCTGCTCTTTCATTCTGCCGGCCGAGGCCACGGGCCAGTCCCAGCTGGCCTGCCTGCACCGCAGGGGGGGGGGGGACGGCCTGCTGCCCACGTGAGCCTTGTGGCTGGCAAGGTGGGCTCCTCCCTGTGCATAGACAGGGAGGGGAGGGAGGGAGGGAGGGAAAACTTGAGAGGTCACAGGTGCCAGGACCAGCAAGCCAGGACAAGACACTCCAGGCAGGGCCCAGCGTATGGCGTGGCACAACTGTCCAGAATGTAGACCAAAATAAATATTTTAAAAACAGGGTTTCGAGCAGCAGGACATGTGGGACGGGGCTGTTGCATGAGGAGGCATGGCCTCGAAATGCCCCACCATGACTACGGGCAAAGTTGGGGGCCTGTCCAGTTGGTCAAATGGGAACAACTAGGCCTCTGGCACTTTCTCCATTAGATGAAGGTAATTTGCACCTTGGTCATGACTCAGCTCCCACACCACTCGTCTAAAGTAGACGGAGCTAATTGGAGCTTCACCCATGGCTGATTCACTTACTCAGCTTCAGCAGTGTGAGCAGTCGTGACTTCATAGATGGCAAATTCAGGTGGATGAGCTGTCCCCCCCCCCCCCCCGTTAATAGAACTCTTCTGCTAATTGGAGCGGTACTCAGCCATTATCCTTGCTCTGTAGCCATGGCCATATTCGTCAGATACGAGAAGTGGGCTGGCTTTGGGGGCGGGTAGGGGGCGGGGGGGTGTGCATGACCAGGCAGCCTATGTGTGCCTAAGCGATTCGCCTCTCTTTCCACTCCTCCCCGTGCTTCCCTTGTCACAGGAATCGCTTCCTTCCAGTGTCTGGCTTCCCTGGGAATCTGGAACCCCCGGGGCCCTGACCTCAGCAACTGCACCAGTCCGTGGGTCAATCAGGTGGCCCAGAAGGTACTGCTCTTTTTCCCAAGGCTTTCTTCTTCATTGCAGTGAGGGTCAATCAGGCATGCCGTAGAAGAAGGGTCAGGAGTCATGCCTGCAGGGCCGGACTGAGGCCCAGTCTGCATTCCTTCCCCCTTTCTTGGCAGATCAAGAGTGGAGAGAATGCAGCCAATATTGCCAGTGAGCTGGCCCGCCACACTCGAGGTGCCATCTATGCCGGAGATGTCAGCTCCTCTGTCAAACTAATGGAACAACTCTTGGACATTCTGGATGCCCAGCTCCAGGCCCTGCGCCCCATTGAGAGGGAATCAGCTGGCAAGAACTACAATAAGGTGCACAGCACAGAGAATGGTTTCGGGAAGCCTGAGCTTCGAGGGCTCTGCGTCCTCTCTTTGTACCCCAGTCTCTCCATTAGTCAGCCAATCTTGGGAGTAACGACAGAAATTCAATGGTTTATAGTTTTATTCCTGCGGTGATTGCCGGGGGGGGGGAGGGGGGATGTCACCTATTGAATTTCTGCTCCCTGTTCAGCTGTTGAAATCACAGAAGCCCCCCAGAGAGAAGCGACCACTGTGGGGTTGAATCAAGTAGTGTGGAAGGGAGGCTGGGGCTCCCCAGGCACTGGGCACTGTCGCCACACAGGGGGAGAATGGAACAGCTTAGAGGGAAAGGGAGAGGCTAGAAGTCAGGAACCCACAACTGCATGTTTCAGGGAACCAGCAGTCCCTGTCTGAGACACAGGTCACTACGCTGTGCGGCTTCCTTCATTTCAGTGGGTCTTGCTTGGAAACCTTGCACCAGCTGTGTTGATATGAATAGAGGGTGGAGAGGAGCAGTCTTTGCCCAGACTGTTGTCAGTTTTAAAATTCACCTATTAATGTAACTGGAATTCAGTATGAATATGTTACTCATGAACGGGATATTTTTATCAGAATCTTAATAACATTAACATTGCTTCATAACATAGGAAAATAAGGATAAAAGTATTAAAGTAAAATAACTTGTACATTTGAGTTTCAAATGTCCAATAAAATTCAAGGAAAATGTTCATTTGCTCCTGGTGGAGAGTGGCTTATGGGCCCCATAAAACCCGCCCCCCGTCACTGTAGGTGCTTCCTGTCGTAATCCTGTACCAATCAGCCCTTCCCTCTGTTTCTCCCTCTGGCCCACTGCTCGCCCTTTGCAGATGCACAAGAGAGAAAGGACATGTAAAGACTACATCAAGGTGAGTATGAAATCCAGGCACCGACACCAGTCCAAGAAGCACAGGGACCACAGCTCTGGGGCTCAGGGAACCCTCAGCTGGCTTGACGCTGTCGACTACAGTAAGATAACTGCCTCAGTGGGATTACCTTTAGAAGGACTGGCTGACTTCTTGATTACTGTTTTCATAGCCAGAGTTATAAACAGCAAACCCTCACCTCACAAAAGGAGAGCACAAAAATTACTACAGAAGTTATCACGTAACTTAACAACAGCTATGAGGGATTTTTCCACACACAAAGTGGTTTGTATATCTTTATCTTTGAGTAGTCAAGATGATTTAGCTTCTGAGGAGATAAAGTCCTGATTAACTAATGGAGAGATCAGTTCACCTCTTAGATCTGGAAATCTGAGTGAGTCAAAAGAATATGATCCATAGAATTGATTCTGTTGTTGCCACAACTGCAGTCTGAGTATAGAGTTCCATTGAATCTTCCTAACATAACAATTGAAGGCAGGGCATTCCAGCATGCAAGCACTGCTCTCATCCAATGAAACTGTTCTGTATTTATATTACCATACCTAACCCCCCCCCCCAAAAAAAACCCACTTCCCCATTGCATTATTTTTGTTATAGGAGTGCTCATCTAACTTCTCTCACCCATAGAAATACTTTGCAGGGCAATAACCAAGACACATATTTCCCATCCAGTTAAACTCTGATGTAAGATCTTGGAATTATGGAGAATTCATAGGTTAAATAATCATGTCAGGCCTCTGTCACTTCAGTGTAATGTGAGAAGCCACTTATCTGAAGTTGTCCCTGTTCAGAAAATTGCCAAAGAGAGAATACTTAAAAACTAGCCATTACTTTGATGTGTGTGTTTCCATGAGGGTAAGCACAGACGAAACCCCACCCTCACAGCCCTGGGGGCATACCCAGCGAGTGGGAATGTAATCCTTTGGCAGTTGTCTCCCAAGTCCGGATTCAGTATGCAAGTGTACAATATCCAGCCTGTGCATAATAGATGCAGTGGAATAGCCTTGTTGCAGATGAAACATATTGCCCTTCATGCAAAAATACCAAAAACATGGCAGATGCCCACTCCATAGCTAGAAAGAGGGCGTCACCTAAGTTCAGTTCAGTTAATTTGTTTAAAAGCAAAACGTTTGCAAGCTGCAGAGTATGTCTGTGAGTGGGAAAGTGCTTAAAATGGGGGGTGGGTTTAAGCCATGGAAACTGGGTTTTTTTTACCATGGACTTCAGAGGGAATATTCAGAAGATATACATCACGTGCCATGCACACAACCACATTACCCACATCAGTGGCATATCCAGGGGAACAATTTCATGCTCTTGTGTGGTGGAGAAAATGCCATACGCTTTGTAACAAAGATGCAAATTAGTAAAACTTATGCATTTATTGCATGAAAACAGTATTATTATGAAAAAGTTGTAGAGATTGTGAAGATGCTGTAGGAGAACTTTACCAGAGCACAAAGCCATGTATGATTTGCCAACTCTGCTGGTTAGACAGGAACACAAGGCGGAAGGAGGTCATTCAAGGCCTAAAGGAAGGTGATTGAAAAGGAATGAAAAGAAAGTAGGTTTCTGCCCCCCTCAAAACTCCATGTCATTCCAGGCTGTGGTGGAGACAGTGGACAATCTCCTGCGCCCCGAGGCCCTGGAATCCTGGAAGGACATGAATGCGACAGAGCAGGTTCACACAGCCACAATGCTGCTGGACATCTTGGAGGAGGGGGCCTTCTTACTGGCTGACAATGTCAAAGAGCCAGCCCGTTTTGTCGCTGCCAAGGATAATGTGGGTGAGTCTGAGATGCCTGGCCTTGATGTCAAAGAAATGGGGAAGGGGGCCTGCAGTCCATGTTCCGTGTCTGCATGTGACAAGGGAGTCATATTAAAGATAAGCCATAAAAAGGAGGTGCTATTGTTACTCCCAAAAAAGAGGTCCTTGAGTTATGCCTACTGGAACTGTTTTTCTTTGCATCCACTGCACCCAAGATATATTTACTGAATCCCCCATAAGGGTTACATTTGTTACACAATGCATTGGCCAGACAAATTTCCTGTACTGACATTGCATCTAGGCTGCAGACCACATGCCCTCTGCTTGCTCTTCACCATACCTATACCTTTACCACCTCCAAACTTCTGGGGCTCACTACAAGATGCCAGAAGATGTCTTGAACAGGGATGAGCACAAACTGAATTACAAACCTACGTTCATCACAAACTTTGCCCAGTTTGTGGTTTGCAAACCTCAGTTCATGCCATCCCACCCTCATGAAGCTCCAGCGAACGTTCCTGGTGGGTTCATGTGGTTTGTGTTGGCAGTCACACTGGGTCCGGTGGCAGAGCTTGGAGAAGGCTTTTAAAGAGACTGAGGTCTCTTTAAATGCCTTCTCCAGCTGTGCCACTGTGGCAACATGGCTCAGCAAGTCAACTGAGAAGGCATTTAAATGAAATGCTGAAATTGCTTGCAAAAGCCATTCAAAGGGAACGTTCCCACTTCCAAGCAGGGTGGGGGAGAGAAAGGGATCGCTTAAATGGTTTGCAAAAATTCCCTTTAAATGGCTTTTGCAAGAGGGCACCGCAGCTGAGTGAAGTCCAAGCGGCAAGTTCACCCGGAAGTGGTGAAATCACTGCTCTGGACTTCACTCACATGGCCCACTTGCAAAAGCGATTTAAAGGAAAAATTCCCTTTAAATAGCTTTTGTAAGATCTAACCCCCCCTTCTATTTTGCTGGCCTTGGGGAGCCACCACCAGCAGAAAGGAGAGAGAGAAGATCCATGAACTGAACTGGTTCACAAACCGGGGGAGGCTCATTGTGGTTCTTAGGACCTCACAAACCATGAACCAGGACAAACCTTCATTTTCCCAGTTCATACCCATCCCTAGTCTAGAGCCACCTCTTAGGTCAGGGGTGTCGAACTCATTTCTTACGAGGGCTGGATCTGACATAAATGCCACTTTGTCAGGCCGGGCCACGTGTGCCATAAACTGTAACACAAGGTACCGGAGATATAAACTTTATAAAGATGATTTCAGATGCCGAATGGCAATAGCAGGCATGATGGAATTAGGTGCAATATGAAGATTGGTGGAGATATCAGCACTGGTGTGATATACAGAGGTGTGGAGATATCAGCATTGGTAATGAGACAGGAAAGCTAGGTCTCAATTTGGTACAGGAGGGTTCAGTCCAAGAGGATGCAAAGAATAAATGGAAATAATTTTGAAAAAGTGAGCAGCGACTCACAAAAGCACATACCCTACCACAATTTTGTTGGTTTTTAAAGGTGCTACTGGACTCTTACTCATTCTACATGTCAGAGTCCCACAGCAACCAGTCCCAACAACGGCCCTTAACCAGGAATCAGTTTATTGAGATCAGGAAAGGCACAGGTCCATCGGTACACACTTTGTGCCAGGAATGAGTCTCCAGGCGGGAGTTGGGAAGTTATACAGAATTCAAAAGACACCCCGGGGTGGAATGAAGCCAATCACAAATAAGCAAGCAAGCACGCCTAAAATAACGACTACAGGTTCCCAGGGGAATAGGAGCACCCAGGCACCAAGGTCAGAAACAGGCAGGCAGAGAGATAAGAGAGAGGGCAAGAATCGAAAATTAAACTAAAACTTTTTAGAAACTAAAACATTCAAAAACTGGGGGGGGGGGGGGGGGGACACACATTTTACTCTCCAAGATATAAGAACAGATGAACTCATATTCCAGCTGTATCTGAAAAAGTGGGCAGGGACTCCTGAAAACTCAATGCCCTGCCACCAATTCTGTTAGTCATTAAGGTGCTGCTGTGCTCTTGCTCCCTTTCACTAATAAGGAATGCAAGCTGTGCTGTTAGGTTTCTCCCCCACCTCCATCTGTTAGAAATGGAAAGAGGGACCTCTCCAAGTGCCATGGGATGCTCTCGCGCGCGCGCGCGCACTCGCTCGCTCACTCTCTGTCTCATACACTTGGAATAAAACTTTTTTTGGGTCTTGAACACAGGACCCCCCCATTCCTGGAATAAAATGTTTTTTGGTCGTAAACACAGGATTCCCCCTCCCATCGCTGGAACAAAACTTTTTTGTTCTTAAACACAGGACTCTTCCACCCCCATCCCTGGAATAATACATTTTTTGGTCTTAAACACAGGACTCCCCCCCCCCCAATCCTGGGAACAAAGCTTTTTTTGTCTTAAATACAGGACTCTTTCCCCCATCCCTGGAATAAAATGGTTTTGATCTTAAACACAGGGCTCTTCCCCCCCCCCCCCCCCATCCCTGGAATAAAATGGCTCTCTCTTTTTTTGGTGTGCTCTCTCTCGCTCCTCCCTCCCCCCCCTCTCTGAAGAAAAAGTCTGCTTATACCTGGAATAAAATGTTGCTGGTCTTCTTAAAAGTCCTATGAGAAGTGATCTGGAATGCCAGATTCCTGTGCGAAACTGTTGCACACTAATTCACCATAGTTACATGTACAGTGTTAACTGTCACAAAGCGGAGATGGAAACTTGACAGGCACAAGGTACACATTCTGCAGAGGACAGGGCATATATTAGAACAAAGAAAGAGAGCTTGAAATGGAATTGCCCCATTTCAGTTTTGATAATCCAGAGATGAGGTAACATGCAGAGAACCCCTGGCTCTTTCTGCTACTGAACGTAACTCTTCATGTGAAAAAAAGGATAAGAAAGAAGCCTGCTCTGGACCTTGTCATGACTCTGCTGCCTGCTTCTGCTCATCTCACCCTTCCTTCCCTCCCTCTGCAGTGCTGGAGGTGACTGTGCTGAATACAGAGGGGCAAGTGCCAGAGCTTATTTTCCCGCACGATTATACCACCAGAAATTCCATCCAGCTGTCAGCCAACACTATCAAGCAAAACAGTCGTAATGGTGAGTTGGACATCAGAGTCAGAGCTTGGGATGGAGAGAGGACTGGAGGGCACAGCCCTGATCTCCTTTTGCTTCCCTCCCCAGGGGTGGTCAAGGTTGTCTTCATTCTCTACAACAATTTGGGGTTTTTTCTCTCTACTGAGAATGCCACAATCAAGCTAGGCAGTGAGGTCGGTCCGCTTAGCCCCTCGCTTGTCGTCAACTCACAAGTCATCGCTGCCTCCATCAACAAGGAATCCAGTCGTGTCTTCCTAATGGACCCTGTCATCTTCACTCTCTCTCACCTGGAGGTGAGGCTGGTATAATAACACTTGGGGACACTGTGCCCACTCCCCATCTTCGCCATGTCCCAGCCTGACACTTGGTGTTCTGTCTTTGCACACTGCTCAGCACAGGGAACTTGGCACTTAAGGGT
The DNA here is from genome assembly GCA_029233225.1 of Lepidodactylus listeri. Lineage (NCBI taxonomy): Eukaryota > Metazoa > Chordata > Lepidosauria > Squamata > Gekkonidae > Lepidodactylus > Lepidodactylus listeri. The sequence continues at coordinate 126,539,618 of JARCFY010000007.1, read as the reverse complement.
ATTGTGTCACCAGCACTGCAGGCATACCAGTTCACTTCCTTCTCTCTGGAACTGAGCACTGTCCTTTATCTCAAAGCCTAGGGTCCCTATACTGCGCAGGCTTTACCAGCCACATCACTGATGACTCCTACAGGTATACTTGTTTCCATATAGGACAAGAACCACTTCAATGCCAACTGCTCTTTCTGGAACTACTCGGAGCGCTCCATGATGGGTTACTGGTCCACGCAGGGCTGCCGGCTGGTGGAGACCAACAAGACCCACACCACTTGTGCCTGCAGCCATCTCACCAATTTTGCTGTGCTCATGGCACATCGTGAAATTGTAAGAATACCCACGAATAGGGGGTTGGGGGAAAGGGGCTATGCCAGATTGGTAGGGGGGAAGGACAGTCGTTTCCTTCCACCATACAGGCCATGTCAAAGTCTCTCTTCCACCTTATTAAGCACTTAGAATTGTCATACTGCTTTATATGTGTCCCATATAAAATCAGAATGTGTGACCCTAATATGAAGCCTTAGGCGCTAGTTCTTTTGCAATACTGCAGAAGATTCACTGGACTGCAAACACTTGGAGCCAGCCTGGTGTGGTGGTTAGGAGCGGCGGACTCTAATCTGGAGAACCAGGTCTGATTCCTCACTCCTCCACATGAAGCCTGCTAGGTGACCTCGGGCCAGTCCCAGTTCTCCCAAAACTCCCTCCGCCCCACCCACCTCACAGGGTGAGACTGTTGTGGGGAGAGGAAGGGAAAGGAGGTTGTAAGCCGCTTGGGGATTCCTTAAGATAGAGAAAAGTGGGGTATACAAATCTTCTCTTCTCCTGGTGAATGGCAGCTGATCAGAGAGTAACCAGTGACAGAGGTTTGCAGATTAAGCCGCAAGGGCATTGGGACCGACCCTTCTGCTGTCTCTTGGTGGTTTCTGCCCAGGGATGTGCTCATGCGGGGCCCCCTGCGGCTGGTGCAGCGGCAGATCAAGCGCAAAGGGCAACAGGGCCCCCACCCAGGAACTCAGAGGACCTGTTGCACATACTGTCACGTTATATTGACATGACAATATGCTAGTGCCAGTTTTTTGAAAATAAAAAGCTCCCCCAGTGGCAGGGAAGAAGATGTGGCTGCCAGGGGGAGAGTTTCAGGGGAAACGGCTGCACTTCCCAGCAGCACTGAACCCGGGGCGCCTAACTTGTGCGTGAATGGCCTCTGTGTGTGTGTGTGTGAGAGAGAGAGAGAGAGAGTGAGGGAGGGAGTGAAGGTGATATGGCCAGAGAGGGAGAGGGAAGCTGTGCACATCGTGCCTCATTCCCCTTCTCTCCTCAGTACCAGGGCCGCATCAATGAACTCCTGCTGTCCGTCATCACGTGGGTGGGTATTGTGATCTCCTTGGTCTGCTTGGCCATTTGTATCTCCACTTTCTGCTTCCTGCGTGGGCTGCAGACGGACCGCAACACCATCCACAAGAACCTCTGCATCAGTCTCTTCATCACAGAGTTGCTTTTTCTCATTGGCATTGATAAGACACAGTACGAGGTACGTGACAGAATAACGTCGCCCCCAAATGGGTGGCAGGCACCTTTCAGGAGTGGGGAGGGGGAGGAGGAGGAACAGGGAGACTCTGGCAGGTTGGGTGGCCAGCCTAGGGGTGCGCCTTGGCACAGTGACTCAAGGGTCCGTACAATATGGGCGGTTGCTGCTCAGAAGTACTGTTTGTAGAAACCTACCATAGGATCTTATAATCTAAATCTCAGCAGTGCGGGAGAAAGCAAAGAGACGGAAGGGAGGGAAGAGAAGAGAAGGGTAATGGGACAAACCTCTGCCGGAAGAGGCAGCCACAGGGCAGGGGCATCGTATCGATATTCCAGAAGGGGTTTTTACATAAATCAGGTGTAATGTTCAGGTCATTCATTTCTACCCAATAAGGAGGCTCCTGCTAAAGGGATCTTTCTCCTCCTCCCTTCCAGATTGCCTGCCCTATCTTTGCAGGGTTGCTGCACTACTTTTTCCTTGCAGCATTCTCCTGGATGTGCCTGGAAGGCATCCACCTTTACTTAATGCTACTTGAGGTCTTTGAAAGCGAGTACTCCCGCAAGAAGTACTACTACTTGGGTGGCTATTGCTTCCCTGCCCTTGTAGTAGGTATTGCTGCCGCCATCGACTACCGCAGCTATGGCACTGACAAAGCGTGAGTATGGAGGAGACCTTGGGGGGGGGGGGGGCGGTCAGGATGAAAAAAGAGAGCACTGCGGCAGGTGTGTTTTAGCCTGTTCATGGGAAATGGAGCCAGAGAACTGAGAAAGCCGGCCTGTTGATCCGAGAGAGGAGATGAAGCAGGGCTCAGAACGCCACGAGGGAAAGGAGCGATGTAGGGATAGGGCACAGGACTCAGTGAGGAGGGCACAGGAGAGGGGATTTTAGGGAGAGAGAGGTCTCACGGCAACAAGGTGGGAGGCAGGCAAGCCTTGGGGTGTTCCCTGAAGGGTCTCCCCCTCTGTCTTGACACCTTCTTGCTCTCCCTCGGCAGGTGCTGGCTTCGAGTTGACAACTACTTCATCTGGAGTTTTATTGGGCCGGTCTCTTTTGTTATTGTGGTGAGTCTTTAGGAATTCTTTGGTTACCCTGGCACAAGGGCCCCCTCCGCCGTCTCAGAATCCTGAGAGTCCTGGAAGTAGGACCAGTAGGAGAGCCCGTGTCTTTGCTTTAGCCTTCAGGCCTCACTTTTCTTCCTGGAGCATGGAAGAGAGCCGGGGGGATGGGGGGTCCTTGTTCCTCCTGGTTGCAGCCACTGTGGGAGGCGTTGTCCCCTCAGGATCTTGGTCAGTGTTGAGCTCAGGGGACAGCTGCCAGCAAAGGACAAGAGAGTTGCTTTAGTGCCACGTGCTCCCTTGCCCTGTCTCACATCCAGCTGTGCACCTTTCCCAGATCAACCTGGTGTTCCTCATGATTACTCTGCACAAGATGATCCGCAACACATCTGTCCTCAAGCCCGACTCCAGTCGCCTGGATAACATCAAGTGAGTTCGTATTTTGATTCTTTCTGCTTTTATAGTTTGGGTTTAAACATCTTCCTCTCCTGGAACACTCCTCAAATGCCTTCTGATAATTAGAGCACCTTCAGTAACTGGGATCTTCTAAAAGCAGTTTATTGGGAGAAAGCCCATGGAAGGAAGACTCATAAGAAGAAGCAACCAGCTTTGCCCAGATCACTGTCGGGAAGCCCCAGCCATGTCTCTCTTCTGACCCACAGCTGGGCATAAAAAGCATTTGGTCTAAAGATTAGTAATCTCAGGGCTGAATCAAATTGTCCTCTTAAAGCACTAGGAAGTGAGCTGACTCACCTCACTTAGACCTGGGACTATCATGAAACAGTTATTTGATGGCTTCATCAAGGGCCCAGGCAACTGGTCAGTTTACAGTGACTATCTGCCCCCAGCTGCCACATGGCAAGGACACATGTAAAATCAGCTTTCACTCCTCTCATGTAAGAGAACTGGTTCTTACTCCATCCCACCCTCTCAGATTAACAGAGTCGGGCTGCTTCATTCAAGTCAGGTGAGCGCAGTGATGCTATCTGAATCACCTAGCAAATGAAGGGAGAGTTGTACCCCTTTGAGTCTTATGCTGCAAATGTGAGACTGTCAGAAGGCCATGTGTTACTCACAGGTTCACATTTTCGTAGGGTTGGTGCTTCTGTCTGCCATGAGAACTTTCTCTCAAAGATGGGATGGGAGTTCTGTGCTTTCCAGTTGCACTGTGGGTCTTTTCTTCCTGTGACTAGAGTGTACAGAGAGATGGAGTGGCTTCAGCCTCCCCCCTCCACATACATATTGGTGTTTTTGGCCACTGTGTGACAGAGTGTTGGACTGAATGGGCCACTGGCCTGATCCAACATTGGCTTCCCTTACGTTCTTATGTTCTTGTGAGTCATGAAACCACAGTCATCTTCCATCTTCAGTGCCAGCCCACGTTGGGACTGTGCCTGTGCAGGCCAGCCGCAGAACATTTTTTCTAGTGTAAAGCTCCCAAAGGAGGTGCCCCTGCCCCTTCTGGAGCCGATGCACACAGGTTTCCCCACCCGAAGTGTCATGTGCTCTGATGGCAGCTGCCCCCATCCCTCATTTCCTTTCTGGCTGCTGCAAAGATCCGAAGCTTTTTCGTGTGCTCTTCTTACTGGCTGGGGTTTTGTCATCATCAGTTAGATGTCTTTGTGCTGTGTTCGAGTGGCTTCGGCTCGCAGGGTGAGGCAATATCAGACTGGTCCGTCCTGAATTGTTCCTTTTGGTGCGATAGCTGGTGGTGCCTAAAATATGGCAGCCTAAATGCAGGACCAGCAATGAGCATGAACTTTGTTTCATGTGTCTTGGAGATTCCCATAATGTCAGCATTTGTGCCGTTTCCCAGCACTTCATGGCCAAAGTTCAATCCAATAGGGCTTCCTGGCTGAAGGCCGCATTCTGGGAGAAGGTGTTGTGGATCAGCCAGGCACAGCCAACCCTGAAGAGGCAGAGGACTGCGGAAGAGGAATGGGCAGGCGAAGGAGATCCCAGCTCACATTTGGTTGCAGACGACCTGCTGCAAAAAGTTACTGCGACCCTCCCAAGTAGCGATTCATAGTCTGACTGTGGCTTCCCAGTGGTTCAGGGCCATAGCTCAGAATCAGATAGCGTCCCACCATCCACCTTGCCTCTCTCATCTCCAGAACCGCTGGAACATAGATGGAGGAGGAGCCATCATGAGATGCCGGAAAGAAGGCGGAGTACGCGATTGGCAGCTCAGAAACACCTGGGTCTAGAGACTAAGGAGGGAGAGTGCACCCATCTGCATGACGCGACCCAGCTGCGAAATGAGTGGCCCTGCTCTGAAGGGTGGAGAGAGGGGGAGAATGGCTGTGGAAGCATTATGTCAAATTCCTCCTGACCTTGCCGCCGCTGACCCTGCCTCTGTCTCGTGACTTTTGTTTTGACTGTCCATCCCAGTAAGCTCAGATAACCCCAGTCTTAGAAATAGGTCAGCACAGTTTATTGAAGCTTGGTGTTCCATCAGTGCAGATGCTTGGGTTTCATCTGTAGTTTTTGAGGGTCACAAGTTAGAGTTTCTTTCCCTTCCCCCTTGTCACTCTGCTTCTGCTGCAGTGGACAATCCACATCCTGAGCTCCATGTTCAGCTCAGGGAGCTTCTTCAGAAAGGGCCGGTGGTGGTGGTGGTGGTGGTGGTGGAAGAGGAGGAGAAGAAGAGTTGGATTTATACTCTGCCCTTCACTCAGAGTCTCAGAGCAGCTTACAATCTCCTTCACTTCCTCTCCCCACAACAGACACCCTGCTAGGTAGGTGGTGCTGAGAGAGCTCTGAGAGAACTTTGAATGGTCACCCAGCTGGCTGCATGTGGAGGAGGAGGGGGGTATCAAACCCAGTTCTCCAGACAAGAGTCTGCCACTCTTATACCACGACACCAGGCTGGCTCTCCCGGGTGGCCTCCAGTCACATGGTTTCCATTCGAGGTTCTTCCTCATTGACAAAAAGGATGCTGGGTGTAGACCTATGCTTGTTCTGAGAGAATTAAGTAAGTTCTGGAAAGTTTCAAAGTTTAGAGTAGTCTCTCTGTCTTCTGTTATTGAGTTCCTTTTTCTCAATTCGTAGTTTGCCCTAGACCTGAAGGACGCTTACTTTTACCTAGCCATACACCCCACACCCAGGAAATACCTGTGATTCAAGCTGCTCTCCCGTTTGGCCTCGCTCCTGAGCCCAGGGTTTTCACTAAAGGTGGGGCTGTGGTTGTAGGCCACCTGCACACAATGTGTTGTGCCGTCTTCCCCGTATTTGGGTGACTGGCTTCTGGTAGCTCCCAGTAAGGACCTTCTGAGGGATCATGTTTGATTAGTTTCCACTTGTGTCCGACTGGGCTTAGTGGTGAAATCCAAATTGGGAGAAATCCCATTTGGAACCCTCTCAGCAGGTACAAGGGGAACAGAACACGGTGGGTGAGATGGTTCCAGAAACCATGCGTGAGACGTGATGGGGGCAGTCAGAACTGACAAAAGAGTAAGAGGGATGGGGCAGGGAAAAGACTGGGCGGAAGTGCTGGAAGGGGCAGAGCTGCATATTTCCTTTTTTCGGGTGGAATGATAGCACTTTATTTTTCATCTCTGTGAGGTTCTTGCTATTGGGGAAAACGGTTTTACTTTTAAACACTCTCTTTGTATATAAATTTGGTAGTTTTCTGCTGCCACCAGAATTTAAAATTCCAAATCCAAAATAGGTTTCTGGTTATTTTGAACAGGTGCTGAAGAAAGGAACTTGTAAATATAACTGGTAATGCTTGGTGCTACAAACTGTCCCTCAAACTCCAAACTCCACTCTGACTGGCTTATCTCTCTCTCTCTTCCATATATATAGCCACACAGGCTAGTCTCTTTTGTTTTATTCACACAGAATTGAATCAGTCACACAGACTAAACTTCACAAAGACTCTCTTCAAACTTCTTCCATAATTGTCTCTCTCTCAATACACACACAGAATCCTTCATAGACATCTCACACACCCACTCTCAGTCATCAGCCAGTCAAAATCACACCTGTCTCCCTCTATCACCCCCCTACAGTACTGCAGCCAGGCTCAACATTTAAAGGAACCCACACACCAAAACATGAAATCATTACAAATCCCCCTCCTTGTCCTTAAGCGGAACACATCTCTTTTTCCAAAGAATTGTGTGTAGCTTCTCCTGACATTGGGAATTTCTCATAGTCTTTAGTCTGTAAATTCACTTTAGTCCATTCTTCTCCTCTGTTGCTGTTAAAGTCTGTGGTTTCTTTAACTCACAGTCCCACTCTGCTGGGGTGTTGTTCTCCTCTAAGTGATGTCTTCTGCTAGGCTGTGGTCATCTCTCGGATGTCGCTCTGCTGGGCTGCTGTTATCTCTAAGTGAACAAGCTCGTTGTCTGATGAAACAATCTCCAGGGTCTCTGTCTGGATTATATTCCAAAGCACTGATACAGATCAGATCAATATCTTTCAGATATTCTTTTGCAGTCAGATACTGGTGAAGATCAGTCTTAGAAATAATTGCTGAAAGATCCATTGGCTGCTTGATAACTGTGACATAGGTTATGATGACACAGCACCCTAATCCCAGATTTTCTCCTGCTGGAGTTTAATCCGGGATGTTTTCATTCGGGTTGGGATGATCACACTTCCCAACCCAGTTGCGGCAATGGCTGGGGGAGGCAAGGTGAGGGCATCACCTTGGGCGCCGAAAATGAAACGTGATTCCGAAACGTGCCTGTCCTCCATAGGAAACCTCGCAGCATATCCACGAGGGAGAGCTGGCTCGCCCTGCTCTCTGCTCCAGGCCCCGAGCCCCGCCGGCCGCCACCTGATGTAGGGAGAAGCATGCTGAGGTGGGGGGTGCGGCGGCGGCCGGCAGGACTTGGGGCCTGAGCGGAGCACGGGGCGTTTCGAGGAACACTGGCAGCCAGGCAGTTGAGTGCCCATGCGATCAAGTGCAAGAAGCAGCCCACCTCCCCAAGGATGATCAGACAGCCCTTCTGGCAATCATTGCGAGAGAGGGCTGTCCAGATCGGCAAAATCGCGGCTTGAAAGCGCAACTTCCGGGAAAGTAGTTGATTTTCCCGGGGTCAGAAAATGTGCTAGGGACCCGGGAGTGAGCCCGCTTCGGTGCGGGAGTAGGCGCGGCTGGTCTGATCAGCCTATTTAAATCCAGGAGGAAACAGCGGTGATTCTCGCTTTAAAGAACCATGTGACTGCGGTCACAGTCTGGTACCTCATGCAAAACAACTGGTTTTGTAAAGACACGGAAATGTTTGTCAGTGGCAAGCCTGTGAGTAACATTTCTTAAGAAAATATGAAGTTCATGTAAAGGGCCTTCTTCTTGCTCCTCAAGTCGTTTGACCTCTGCCTCCTGTCAGCTGCTGCAGTTCAGGTGTTAATTTTTGTCTGTTTTCAATCACTGATTCATTTGCAAAGTCATTGTCTTTCTTGGGGTCAACATTTGTTTCAGTTACTACAGCATCAATTTCTTTTCCTTCCTTCTGCGATGCAAAATCTTGAATCAACACTGTATTTTGAACTCTGCTTTTCTTTACTTCCACATCTTCTCCCATTAAAATGGATCCATTCTGCAGCTTTTCAGTATTTTCCTTGGAAGGCTCAGAAATGTTTTCCTTGGATTTTTCAATTTCAACTCTGTCGGCTTCAACTCTGTCCCCTTTTCTATCTACAACTTCTTCTGTAACTTCAGTTCTGGCTTCTGCAGTCAGTTCTCTGAATTTTAATCTTAATTCATTTTCAGATTAACTCTTCTGTTGCTTACAAATGATCCCAGCCATGTTACTTTGGAAATAAGCCTCACTGACTTCAATCAGATTTATTCTGAATTAACAATGTGTGGAATAGCAGCTTTGATGGGCAGAGGAGTAGTTGCTGATTAACAGTGTTATCAGCGATATAACCATTGTTTTGCTCAGAAGTCACCCCTGACACGGTAGTTTATCCTGGATTGTGTCTTAATTAATTTACAGAAGGGTTGGGGTAAATTTCTTAATTGTCCGCATGATCTTGCAGATCACTTCTTGCAATCCTATCTGGTTCACTGTATTTGCAAATAAAGTTGTTCGGCAGACTCAGAAGTCAGAAATAAAGATTTTAACACTGCTTTCTAGTTTTGAGCTTTTCATCTAAATTACAAATAGACAGTTCATTGCTTCGAATATTTATAGCCTCCCGCTTGAAGAGTCTCAGAGCGGCTTACAAACTCCTTTCCCTTCCCCTCCCCACAACAGACACCCTCTGAGGTAGGTGGGGCTGAGAGAGCTCTGAGACAACTGTCCTTGAGAGAACAGCTGGTACAGAGCTATGGCTTGCCCAAGGTCATCCAGCCAGGTGCAAGTGGAGGAGTGGGGAATCAAACCCGGTTCTCCCAGATTAGAGTCCGCGCACTTAACCCCTACACCAAACTGGCTTAGGAGATCAGACTGTCTATTACAGGGTAGTAGAGGGACAATTGCAGTCTGATCCTGTACATGTTTATTTGGGAGAAAGTTCAATTGTCTCCAGTGAAACTAGTTTTTAAGTGGGTGTGCTTAGAACTGCAAACTGAGGATCTAGCCAGACAATAGTTTTCTTGTGCATGTATGTGCAGTTATTACTTGTTGCAGGAAGATTTAAATGTCTTTCCCCCCCAGCAAGCATGTCTGTTACAAGGATGTCACTTTTTCGGTTTCATTATACCATATGGGGAGTGGTCCCCATAGAGTAGCATGGAGAATTGATCTGGGGGGCTGTTCTTTGAGGTAGAGACACCAAACTTGCAGCATAGCTGCTGGTGCCTCTCCTCACCACCACCCCTTCAAGTTCAAAAAAGATTGAACAAGGGGGTCCAATTCTATGGACTCCTACAGAGGGTGCCTCCATCCTCCATTCATTTCAGTGGAGGAAAAAGAGGCATTTAGAGGGCTCACAGTGCCTTTAAATGCTTCCGGAGTTTTCCAAGCCACTGAGTTTTGCAGTCTGGAGAAGGCTTTTAAAGGGATCATGATCCTAGTAAATGCACTTTGTTCATCTATCTGGTGATCCCAAAAATCCCAAATATTTTTGGGATTTTCGGGGTTTGGCCATTTTGTATAGATAGACAATATCTAAAATCTATATCTGGCTGCAGGGCTCTTTTTGTAGGAAACTTATTAGCCTAATAGGCCACACCCAACAGCAGAAACTCATTAGCATAATAGGCCACACCCCCAACAGCACAGTTCCCTCCCAGGATCAGCTTCCCCAGGTGCCCTGCGGCTTGCGGGGTGCATGGGGAACCCAAGGTAAGGAAGGCAGTTTCTGGATCGGCTTCCCCAGGCATGCTGCAGCTGCAGGGCGCCTGGGGGACCCGAGGAGGGGAGGCAGTTTAAACTGCCTTCCCTCCCTGGATCATCTTGGCTTCCCCAGGCACCCTGCGGCTTTCGAGGCGCTTGGGGAACTCGGGGGGGGGGGGGAGGCTGTAGGCATGGCCAACTCTGAAGCCAGCCGGAACTCCGTTCCTGTGCGTTCCTGCCCCCAAAATAGCCCTGTCTGGCTGAATCAATAACAATAAGGTATTTGGGGGGTATTTTTTCAGCTCGGATTTAGCCGAATGCTTTCCCCAGCAGCTGTTAGCCCATATTGGCCAATATATTGGCTGTTGGCTGAGTGATGCAGCTCACTGATACCATTTTGTGACCATTCTTTCATTTCTTAAGAGTCTGAGCAGTCTGTTATTGTATTTCACAGATGGGTCTGCTCCTGAAGCTTTTTCTAAAAGTGCTGAATATCATGAAGGCTGTCCTCCTTCCCACCGATCCAATCCATCACAGCTGCATCAGTACCCTGTGATTTTGTAAATGTCAGGTTTTTCCCTGTTCAGCACAGGAGTGTCCATTAACTTTATTGTTTCTAAAGGACTGAAAATGTTATTCCAACACACGCAGTCAGGCTATCTCACCCATGCCTTATGTGGAAATAGGAGATGGTGCTAGAGCACCAGATTGGAGCTAATAATAATAATAATAATTTTAAAAACTATGGGTATTTTGAGGCATTGATCATTTGATGTGCTTGAAGGGCTATAATTATTCGGGTTGGATCCAGTTATGCTGTCACTCAAGGATCTGGGATCTTCCCGTTTCCCTCTCAGCTCCAGGAGGTTTGACTTCCAGGGTTGCACGGCCTGCTTGGAGCAATGGCCCCCAGTTGTGGGCTGCACTGAGGAGGAGAAAGGAGGCAAAACAAAACAAATAAACAAATAAATAAAATTTAATGCATCGGGTCACTGTTTAAAGTAGCAGTCCTGCCCCGTGCTGGGAGGCAGCAGGGAAAGAGGGGCCTTGGCCTCTGTGCCCTCTTTGCCCTGGGTGGGCGGGCACTCTTTGGCCAGTGTGGGTGAGACAGGATGCTGGCCTCGGTCACTGCCTGATCAGACCTCTTCCGAAATCCAGTAAAGGGTTCCAAGCCTTAATAGGTAGATAATTTTTAATCTATTTGTACACTGTTGGGCTTTCATTTGTTTTTATGTTGCTTTGAGTGCCTAGTTTAAAAAAAAAAAGAGCTGTGAATAAACATGTATGTAAAAACAGCACTGGGCAGTGAGGAGAGTGGGATCAGTGACTAAAGAAATGACCCCTCCCCCCCCCCCCCCCCGCACCTTTGTTGACACGAGAAGTCTGTGTGGACCAGGAAACGCAGTATGGGCAGCAGGGACAGTGTGCTGCCACTCCATCTGCCAGCAGCATTGTTCTGCCTGTTCAAATGCCACAAGAAAGCAGTCCCAAGACCTTTTCCTTTATAGAAGAAGAGATTGGATTTATATCCCGCCCTTCACTCACTTAAGAGTCTCAGAGTGGCTTACAAACTCCTTTCCCTTCCCCTCCCCACAACAGACACCCTGTGAGGTAGGTGGGGCTGAGAGAGCTCTTTCCCAAGCTGTCCTTGAGGGAACAGCTGGTACAGAGCTATGGCTTGCCCAAGGTCATCCAGCCAGGTGCAAGTGGAGGAGTGGGGAATCAAACCCGGTTCTCCCAGATTAAGAGTCCGCGCACTTAACCACTACACCAAACTGGCTCTGGGTACCGCTGGGGTGTCATCTGCCGGAGAGAGGGTTCCCCGCACCCGAGGCTGTGCTCTGCAGGTGGCTTCCTCCGTCCCCGGAGAGGTCAGTTGCATTGAGGAGAGGGGCACAAAGCCTGGGGTGGGGGGGAGCCTGCTGTGGATTCACACATACTCTTTTTTGGACTGACATATGAACTTCCGAACCGAGTGAAGCCAGGAAGCAACCAGTTCTTCCTGTTTCCAGGAGAAGGTTGTGGTACAGAGCGCTTGTTGATCAGCCCTCATGACAGTCATGAGACCAGCATCTCCCTCCTCCTGCTTCCCCAACTGACTCTGCAGGAATGCTCACCGGTTGGTCCTTGTGGCAGTCACAGAGCTACTTCTCTCTCCCATCAATCACCATGAGCAGTGCTAAAAAAACAAAGAACAGTGACTATTTTCTTAAAGTTCTGAATTTGAAAAAGCATGCCTTGCGCACAACAGCTCATACCTAGGCTAAAACTTTGCTGGTCTTAAAGGTGCCACTGGACTCTAAATTTGAATTTAGAACAATAAACATTTTGGGTACCTTGGAGAGGGATTGTTTTTAAAGGCCAAAACATGTCTAAAAACATGTGGCAGGGGTGAACATCCATGCTGGGGTTGAAGCCAGATAAGTGTTTCTGCACTGCGATGAGGACAGGTGAAAAGCAGAGCACCCTCAATAGCAGAAGCGCTACAGCCACTCCTGGAGGGGAACATCTTTGTCGCCAGCATAACTGCAGGCCTGTGTGTCGCCAGTTTACTCCTGTGCAAATCCCTCATTCTGTAAGTTCACCCCGAACCTCCTGTGTCTCCCTCTACAGGTCTTGGGCACTCGGGGCCATCACTCTCCTCTTCCTCCTGGGCCTCACTTGGGCCTTTGGCCTCCTCTTCATCAACAAGGAGTCTATTGTCATGGCCTATCTCTTCACCACCTTCAATGCTTTCCAGGGCATGTTCATCTTTGTGTTCCACTGTGCGCTGCAGAAAAAGGTTAGTAGCCATGGGCCAGAACCAAAGGGTGGCAGAAAGACTAGCACTTGTTCAGAAGAACTGTGGGACCTGGTATGCAAGATGATGGGAGGTGGGTGCCAGGTGCTCAGTGCAGGGAGTGGAATCACAGAGCTCTAGAGATTGAGGTGTATGGAAGCCGTGATCATTTGATAGGGCTGTAAGTCTTGAATGTGTGACTAGGGTTATAGGAGCTTCCAAACAGAACTGAGAACCATTGACTGTGGAAGGTGCTGGGATATGATTGAAGGGTACTGCGCAAGGATTGAGCCTGAGAGAGGGACCTGCAGAACAAGAATGAAGCACTGCAGATAGTTAACACTGTGTATGTGTCTTATCTCCCTCCTCCTCTGAATCTCATCCCTACAATTCCACCAGGTTCACCGGGAATTCAGCAAATGTCTGCGACATGCATCTTGCTGCTTACGGAGCCCTCCGGGGGCCACTCTAGGCTCCCTCAAGACCTCAGCAATCCGCAGCAACAACCGCTACTATACTGGAACACAGGTGCAGTTGGGCAGTGGGGTTAGGGTTATGGAACCAAAAGCCTTAGGGGCAATCTGGAGGAGCCGGGATGCATGGAACAGATATACCCAGGCTGGAAGTTTTGCCTTGCTGAACCCAGAATGGGGATGTCTTTTCAGAGCCGGATCCGGAGGATGTGGAACGATACTGTAAGAAAACAAACTGAGTCCAGCTTCATGGCAGGTGATCTCAACAGCACTCCTACCCTTAACCGAGGTGAGCAGTCACTCTTATCTGCCACTCCCAATAACAGCCCTCCTGAACCAAGGCAAGAATGTGTTCTTGCACACCCACGTAAAATGGGTTAATTAGCACCAGCTGAGCCCACACAAACAATAGAGCTCCTCACATTATTTGAGCACCTTAGCAGTTACCAAACCACTGCCTTTCTAGCTGATGGAGGAGATCTCTTCCTAGTACTTCCACCTTTTTATGAAATTCCTCTAGTGAGCCTCTCCTCCTCCTCCTCTAAATTGGTGGAAGTTTTCGTTCTCCTTTTCTCACCCACTCGCCCACCCCCAAACTTTTACCCCCCCAGAGATCTGGGGGGTGTTGTGACTGGGCCGTACTGACCACCTGGCCTGTGCTGCCTCTTGCAGGCACCATGGGGAACCACCTGCTGACCAACCCCGTGCTGCAGACGCGGGGCGGGACCAGTCCGTACAACACGCTCATTGCTGAGTCCGTGGGCTTCAACCCTGCCTCCCCTCCTGTGTTCAACTCCCCAGGTAAGGTTACCACCACCCACCATGGATCTCCTTTCCCCTGGATGTTCTGTTAGCTTTTGGAGCTTCAGTTTGGATTAAGGTTATGTGTACAAACACACATAAGAGTTCTACACTACCGAAAGTTGGGGCAGAGGAAAGTAAGAAGCCCAAAGGACTGCCTGCCGTTGCTCCCTTTGAGTCTGATATGAGTAGCAAGTCCTAACCTGGGTGGCCCAGGCTAGTCCAGTCCCATCAGGTCTGGGAAGCCAAGCAGGGCTAGAGCTGGTGAGTGTTTGGATGGGAGACCACCCAGGAAGTCCAGGGTGGCTCTGCAGAGGCAGGCCAAGGATAAAACTACCCCTGAAGGTCTCTGGCCTTGAACACCCCATTAAGCGGTTTGCCATAAGCTGGCTGCCGCTTGATGGCACTTCCCACCACCATTAGTAACAGCCTCTCAAACAGGAATGCTCTTCAGTCTTGAGGCCCTGGGGAAAAGAGGCCAAGCAAGCTGGCTCTGAGGGCAGGCCCTGGCTCGTGCCACCAGGAGATGCCACCGGAAGGGTCTCAGCCTTCTGTCTTCTGTTTCATTACTGGCTTTGGCCACTTGGGTAACTCTCTCTCTCTCTCTCTCTCTCTCTCTCTCTCTCTCTTTCTCTTTCTGCCCAACTGGTGCTGCCTGCAGGGAGCTTCCGAGAGTCCAGTACGTCACTCCTTTCCAGTTCCATTTCGCAGTAATGTTTCCTTCATTGCTAGTTTGACTGGCAGGCTGGGGGTGGGTGCAGCTCAGATGTGAGCGAGTAGCTGGTGTGTCCAGCTGCAACCTGCCAGAAGCAGGAAGCGTTATAAGCAGGACCACAGTGCTGGCTTTTAGCGGGAATGCCTGGTTACTTTCCATTTATCTGTGGGTGGCGGTGGGGGCATCATGGTTCATGCAGTTCTGGCTGTGGACACTAGATGGAGATAAAAGCTTCAGCAGAGCACAAGAATGCAAAAAACAATGCCCATCCTTCCCATTCTTGCATGCGGTATTAAAATATGGTGGGCCTTGCACTCTACCTTTTGCTGCTAACCCTGTGGACTAACCACAGCATATCTGAAAAATGCTTCCTTCAGCCTTTGATGCAACCTTTACTGTGTGGAGGCGGTTGGCCATGTAACCTTTTATCAGTCCTCCGCCACTGGCCAAACAGATGGTTGCCGGCTCCATAATGCACGTGGCTGTTTGTGGCTAAACTAGATACATCCATATGGCTTTTCTCCTGTCCCACCACCCCAAAAGTTATACCATAGTTACACCTTTGCTTTGTCTCCCAACAAATCATTTAACACATGCGCATCCTTCTCAGACTAAGCAAGTGTATCAGTTCCTAAGAACACTTTGCTGAGAGTAAGCCCCTTTGAATAAAACAGGACTTACTTCTGAGCATCTGCTGAAGATTTCTCCCTCAAGGGCAATAGACAGCTCTCTGTATTTTCCAGTTTCTAGAACTCTGAGAACAAATACAATTAACATGTGCACCGAAGTATTCTGTTGTTTATTTTGGAGTTCTGCGGAAGAAAGCAGAGCTGGGTGACTTGCTTGCCTTGTGCTGAGAAGGAGCAAGATGAGAAGCAGCCACCGCTTCTGCATTTAAGGCCTATCAGCCTCCTGGCCAGCAGTTGCTTCCAGCTTACTCTTGGAGGGACTGTTCTTCCCCTGTAAGCAAGCAAAAGTGGCTGCTGCCATGGGTAAATACAGTGTGGAAGTTGTCCTCTCTAGTGACTGATGGGAACTAGAGATGCCACAAACTTCATCTCAAATGAGACAATCAGCTGGTCTGGTCGATTGGCAGCGAACAACTTGAATGCCTGCCAAACAGCTTTGCACGGTTGTGTGTGTTTGTTTTTCAAAACTGTGCATGTGCAAAATGCTGTTGATGCATGTGGAATGGCAGTCATTAACTGAAGACTACTTAAATGAACACCAAAGGGTACGTTTTTTAAAAAAATACAGTAGGTTCATGACTGATTTACATAATGTACAAGTTTAATTATCTATGGCTGCGGTCAGACAAGCAGTTTGATCCGATGTTGTTGCTCTTCCCTTCTGGATTTAAAATGCATGGTCAGACAGCAACGTCTGCCTCCATTCCCCAGTCGTCGGTACCCTGTTCTGATCCACCTTCGAATCAGAGTTACTAGGCACCAGGGAAAGTCTAGTCTTTATGGATGTCAGGGCTTTCACCCTGCATTTCCGGATGTCTGAACTCCCCTGTTGCAAACTCAAGTCGGTTGGGAAGTATGAACCTTCCCGTCTGTTTCACACACACACCCCTTTTGATCAGGTAGTGATGTGTGCATAAAGCGCCCTGTGGTCTTCAATCACTGCTTGTGCATTTATTTTTTACAGACAGTTTACAGACCTCTCTCTCTCATGGGAGCTTCTCAAGACTGTTTTTCTTAAGAAAACCTCCAAAGTACAGTTTCAAAATTACTTCCCGCATGCTGCACTATATATTCCTGTAGCTAGCAACCCGAGCTGCAGTGTAAGGAGTCAAGTAGCACTTTATAAAATGATAAGTTACAAATAGAACACGTTAATTTACAAAAGTTTCTTGCAGTGTATATTTTTTTGTTACTTGGCACTATATATCCCAGCAGCCTTCTCCAGCCATCCCATTGGCTACCAGCTGCCATCTTGCCAGGAGTTTGAAGGCATACCCTTAAGGGGGCAGGGCCACAGCTGTCACTTTGGAATCCTCATTTGATTTCTGGTGAAGCTGAGCTGTCAAAAAGGAGCGGTGCTTCAAATATGCACTTATGCACATGAGTGAAAAACAAATTTTTAAAAGGTTGCTGCCTGCCTGCCATGGTTGCCATGCAGCAATAATCTGAATGGTCAGCCACAGGGTGAATGTGCAGTGAAGCTGGCTCAGGGTGGAATGTCCAATCAAACTCCCCTATGACAAAATAAAACAGTGTAATTAGAAGCGCAGCCAGAGTGTGCCAAGCGTGTTGTCTGACCACAACCAAAGACTGCATTCACATAGTAAGCTCCCATTTTTCCTGTGTTTTTCAACTGCCATGATACCTGAAAGGTTTTGGAGGTCATTAAAAAAATTAGTAATCTAGCATTCTAAAGATGTATTGCCAGAACTGCTGATGTCCCAGCTCTCTTTTCTTTTTAAAAAGTTTTGAACTTTTCTTTTTTTAAAAATAAATCTTGAACCTATAACTACTAGTCTTACTTTTTAAAAAGTGAGTCTTGTAGTTATAAGGAGATAGGTGTAAGCAGTATATTTCCCCTTATAACTCTGCAACTGAAAGCATTAGAGAATTACTTTTTAAAAACAAGAGCAGAGACTTCAGTGATCATGGCAATACATGGTTAGAATGCTAGACAGTAATAGCACAGTAGCAATTACTTTTTAAAAACACATTTCAAAAGCCTTCTGATGGCATAGCAAAAAAAAGGCTGAAAGAAAAGCTGATTGTGCTGTATTGCCCAGTTAGAAAGGAATGCAGTGAAGCAGCCTGTCAGACAACCATGGACAGGTCAATGAATGGCTGAATTGGTCATTAAAAAATGGCACTTTATTTGAGACCGGTGAACAGGATGTAAGTGGGTATTTGAGCATCCCTGGCCAGGAGCAAAGATAACATGCGGTGAACAGCAGTGCCCCTCCTTCAGCTTCTCATGAGCACCCGTGGAGCCGCCCTGTACTGAATCAGACCCTCAGTCCATCAAGGCCAGGATTGCCTGAACAGACTGGCAGCAGCTCTCCAGGGTCTTTCACATCACCTCCTGCCAGATCCTTTTAACTGGAGATTGAATCTGGGACCTTCTGCATGCCAAGCCGATGCTCTAACACTAAGCAACAGCCCTCCTCTGCCCAGTGCAGGGCAAGGGTCACTCTACTCTCATCCACAGGTTTCCAGAACAAGCAGAGACAAATGCCAAAACAGGTCGCAATTGTAGTGTGTGAATGAGGTGTAAGAGAACACCTTGGTCAACTATAGAACCGTGTAGCACCACTGTGCTTGCAAAAACAACATGTACTGAAATACACTTGACTTTTCTATTACATTTCATAAATTCTTAATCTGACTCATTTCAGGATTGCCTGTCTGCTTTTTCAGCAATTTGGGGTGCTGCCTTCCACTCTTATTTATGCAGATAATGTCTCTGTGTATAATAACCCTATATATCTCTTATACACAACTACTTCAGTTCTTTTACTTCTGTACAAATACATGTCTAGTTTTCAGTAACGATGCATGATGTCATACATGCTGCTCACACATCTTTTTTTCTTGCATACACTGCCCTTGGACAGATCTTCTGGCCATTTGGTCCTCAGTTTCTAAGTGATTGCCTCTACTCCCTGACTAGTCCCCTGCTTCCCGTCTCCCCCCCCCCCACTAATACCCATCTCTGTGCCCCCCTCGCAGAGCACCCCCTGAACAACAGCCGAGATGCCTGTGGCATGGACACCCTCCCGCTCAATGGCAACTTCAACAATAGCTACTCCCTCCGCAGTGGTGACTTCTCAGCTGATGGCAC
The DNA here is from genome assembly GCA_029233225.1 of Lepidodactylus listeri. Classification (NCBI taxonomy): domain Eukaryota; kingdom Metazoa; phylum Chordata; class Lepidosauria; order Squamata; family Gekkonidae; genus Lepidodactylus; species Lepidodactylus listeri. The sequence goes on along the minus strand of JARCFY010000007.1, from coordinate 126,521,228 downwards.
GAAGATGGCTGATTGCCGACGTAACCTGACTGATGCTGCCGCCTTTGAAAAAATGATCATTTCTGAGTTGGTTCATAACAACTTGAGGGGAGGAGGAAGTGGTGTGGTCAAGGGAGGTGGGGTTTCCACAGAGCCCTCCAACCCCCCTGCGCCACCTCCCCCTCCCAGTGTAGCAGCAGGGGGAGGGGGTACCAACAGTGAGGATGACGCCATTGTGCCTGATGCCCCTTCTTTGACCCATGAGGAGAACATGGAGATTGAACTCATGTATAAGGCCTTAGAGGAGCCACTCTTGCTTCAGAGGGCACAGTCCATCCTCTACCAGAGCGACTTGGAGGAGTCGGAGAGCTGCACAGCTGACCTGACAGAGGGGGGTGACGGCCAAGCCCCTTCACCGAACAGGGACTCTTTATACACCAGTATGACCAACCTGAGGGACTCCCCATACCCGGACAGCAGCCCTGAGGCAGTTGGGGAAGTGCTCCCTCACGCCCAAGCCATCAATGAAATCTACTACACCAACCGGCCAGCCTTGGTGCCACGCAACCAGCTTCAGGCCTACTATCAAGTCCGGAGACCCAGCAATGATGGTTACTTGGTCCCAGGAAGCTTAGAAAGCCCAGCAGTGGAGGGAGATGGCCAAATGCAGCTGGTGACAAGCCTCTGAGGGGCCAGAAAAGGGACTGAGGGACCAGACCTCTCCCAACCCCAATACGGCATCCTTGCCGTGACCTGAACATTTTCATTTTTTCCTGGAGGAAAGGGTAGGGGAAGAAGAGAATGGAGCAAGGTTGGGGAATGAATGGAGGAGAGAAGTGGAAGAAAGAGCTGAGTGTGGCAGAATGCTTTTCCAAGGGAGGGCAGCCATTTTGTCCTGCTTTCCTCCTGACAGGAAGTGGCACATTGCCTTGTGGGTTGTGTCAGGCAAATGCAGTGGAGGGAAGGGAGCCGCGTGCAGGCCAAGCGACCAGACTTCTTCCAACAATACCTCCAAGAGACAGGAGGGGCGGCGGGGGGTGGGTGAGGAAATATTAAATTGAAAGAAGAAAAATTTAAATAATTATGAGTTGGGTTTGGGGTTTTTGCTTTGTTTTGGAGGGTTTGGGTTGTTGTTGTTTTTGATGCTACAAAATCAAAGCCATGAGGGTGTGATCTGCAGAGAAGGAGACCCGGGTGGGGGGAAGGCCCTCCTGCTTCTTCCTGGCACCGCAGCCGCTCTCTGCCCTCCCCTTCCCATGGCTTGGCTGGAGCAGAGGGGCCGGTTGTTTTTCAGAACAGGACAAGGGACTAATGGGGCCTTATGGCAGTTGGCCTAGCTGGGGCATAGATGCAACTGTTGCCAAAAAATATTCAGAGAGGAATAAGGGGGGGGGGGAGGTATGTGTGGAGGGAGAGGAAGGAGTTGTTCAGGTTATGCTCAGCCCAGAACTTGCTTTTCAGTATTTGTTGCCAGTCACAGTTTATCAGTAGGACTTTGGATTTAGCTCTTTCTTTCAGGCTGGTAGGATGGTAGGAAAATTTTCCTTTGTTTGTTTCAAAAGAGCCCACATAGGAATGCCTGACATGCACCACTGTTTCTAGGGAAAGGAAGAAGTAGCGGTGAGGTAGCTATTTTTAGGTTTGATTTGATTTTTGTGGATGCATTGGGCAGCCTTTCCCTCATTACTGCTTTGGTGTGGTAACCAGGCTTGAAATAAAATTGCACAGAGTAGGGATGACTGGGAAGGGAAGGGAAGGGGGGGCCCTTCTTCCTGGGTTGTCTGTTTGACTCCGTTCCCTCAGCCCGCCTGCCCGCCCCCACTGAATTCCTGCTCCAACATTTAGCTGTGATGCAAGAAGAATTATCTGTCCTCCTTTCTATTTCATTCCTGCCTACAAAGAAGCAAAAGCCAGGAGTACCTGCAATGCAAATATGGCTGCCGTCCAAACCCATTCGGGACCAGATGGGGGAGGGGGAGTAGGAGTGTTGAAACATGAACTCTTTCCCCCCCCCCAAAACTGAAATGATTGTCCTTCAGCAAAAATGACATAAAGGGGGGGGGGGGGGGACAGCAACAGAAACGATAACCCAGACTGCACTCCCCCCCCCAAAAGGAAAAATGAAATAACAGATCTCCCTCTTCAAGCACAACTCCGACTTTTCTCACCGACTCTTTTCCCGAGAGAGATGGGGGAGCAGCCAGTCTCACCTAGAGGCGTCATATCTCGGGGGCGGGGGCGGTGGGCGGGGTCAGAATGGGTGGGGAAAGGGGGGGACGTGATACCAGTTGAAATGCTGTAAATATGAAATCCTCAAAACAACAAAAAGAATTGATTTTACTCACTTGAAAAAGGTAAAAAACAAACAAGGAACTTTTCTGTCTGGGTTTTAAATATATCTATATTTATGTAATATATATATAGATATATGGTCCTCAGCTCTGCTCTAGCTCCGTGTGCGGTCCAGGAGCCTGAAAGGGAAAAGGAAACCCCAGCTGCCACAAAGACCAGGCGGGGAGGGGGAACCCATTCAGAGCAGATTTTTACAATCAAAAAGAAAAAAATGAAAAAACATTTTGGCACAATTTTTATGTAATATATAACATATACGGCATCATTTCTGTGATCTTAAAGCATTTCCCCTTTCCTGCTGGAGGAGGTATCTTTTTCATACATCTACATGAAGTTGATTATTTTCTCATTCGCTGCCTCTGGAATTGTGGGTGGAAAGAAAAAATCAAAAAACATTTTTATTGCAAGACCCAAAGATACTGTAATTCTGTAACAGTGTAGGTTCCAGGAAAATCCTTTGTTTTTAGAAACTGGTGGGTTGGGGGAGACAGAATGTTGTTTCATTTCATTTAAAAACAAACATGCATTATCATTTGTATTTGTTTGAAATGTTTAGGCTAGTGGCCGCCTGGCCACGTTGCATTGACAAGGGAAGTGGTGTGTGGCATCGCTACTTGCCACCTCAAAGTGTTATAGTTTTCTTGCATTTATTCTGTTTGTATCTCCCCTCCCCCCCCCCCTTTACTAGTAGCATTCTGGGAGACTGTAAAATGTAGAGGTTAGCAGTTGAAGGGAGCCCCTTGGACTAGGCAGAGCTTTTCTCTCTCCACTATGTTGTGGAAGGAAGGAAGAGCCATCAGCAATCCTTTATTACCTGTACCTCCTACCTAGGGCTGCCAAGTCAGCCCGGGGGGGCGGGGGATCCCCTGCTACAGGGGTTCCCGATCCGCCGGCCAGCATTCGGCCAGCGGGGGAAACCCCACCCCCGAGGTCGTCCAGCCTGGACGACCTAACATAATGATGTCACCCGGAAGTGACGCCATCACATTGGGGGCGTTGCCAGGGCGATGCTCTGGCAACGCCCCCAACGTGCTGATGTCACTTCCGGTGGCGCTGCCCGGCCAGTGGAGCTTCCCCCCCCCCCCCGCCGGTAAGTTAAATACACTTGGCAACCCTACTCTTACCCCAGTGCCACTGCTGAGAGTCAGTCAAATCCTGAACCTGCCCTGACAGTGTCAATGCAAGCCACACCTCCTTTACATCGAGAGAGAATTCTACCCCTGCACTAGTGTGATTGTTCAATGTTCCCCTGTGCTATCATTGGGCCTGGCCTGGCCTGTTTGCATGGCTTCCTTCCTTCCCTGTTGAACTTTTTCTTTTCTGCTAAACGGGAGGTGGCCATATACTCACATTGGCTTGTTCTTCTCTGCTAGGAGCCAAGATGGAGGTGAGAAGAAGAGCATGCCTTTGTGGCAGTTGGAGAAATAACCCCAAACGGCATTAGAGTGCAGAACCTGATCTTGCAGTTTTTAGAACCTGGAGAGATAAGCGTATGGCCAAGATACTCAGACTTTTCCACCTAGAGACTTAGGAAAAAAATCCATCCCACATTGCAATCAGATTTCTGGTTTGGGAGACAATAGAGTTAGCATCCTGGAGAAGTGTTCATGCACCTTTGTTTTATAGGTTAGATCCAGGGGAGGATTTCCACTGATGGAGGGGGGCAGTTTTCATCAAAAAAAAAAAAAAAAAACCCCACACACACACACACTGCAAAACTTTGGTCTCCCTGTCAAGCTTCTCCTAGAGCGCCCTTCTTCCCAGGAGCGGCATTGGGGGGGGGGGCGCATTTGGGGCAGGAAGGAGGAAATGAGGCCTTTAACTCTGTATATCGGTCCTTTTTTCCAGGAACACAAAGGTCTGGGGTGTTTTTTTCTTTTTTGGGTTGATGACCCTTTGTTGAATTACTCATTGAATAAATATTAGTTAGTTTGGGACTTCTACAACATCTGTTTACCCAGACTCCTTTCTGCCACTCTTTTGATCTTAGTCCAAGGCGCTCATTTACTTTCTTTGGAGCACACCTTACCCCAGTGAAGACAATGTCTCAAGTATCTATTCCATCACCATGTTGTGGTTCTTTTTAGTCCTTTCCCAGAACCAGATGGCCTTATTCATCCCACTTGCATTTGCTGCATTGGCCCAAGGAAGGCCCTCTGTTCAGGAAGCTCCTTGGCATCATTACCAAGAGGTATCAACATCTGGAAACCTCACACTTGAAAACCAAAGACGTATTTGCCCTCTTGGAGAGAAGCCAAGGAGGTGGCGTGTTTACCAGCCCAACCTTAATGCCTGGCATTGTCCAGTCCAGTGGGAGGGGTCAGTAGTCCCCCCTGGAGTTTTCATTTTAACATTGACTAGCAGGAAGAAGTCAACACATTGATGAGGCAATACCAGTGTTGCTGCCTCTTCTGTCTTGACAGTAAAGGGACATGTGAGGAGAGGAGGCTCCCGCTTCTGAGTTGGGAAATGCCCGGAGACTTGGAGGGCAGAGTTTGGGGGCAGGAGGGAGCTGAGCAGTGATGTGGTGCCAGAGAGGCCGCCCCCTCCCAAGCAGCCACTTTCTCCAGGGGGACTGAGCTCTGTTGTCTGAAGATCAGTTGTTATTCCAGGAGAACTCCAGTCCCTACCTGGAGGTTGTCACCCCTATCTCAGCTTGCTTTGAGGGAGTGGGGAAGAGAAATCGAAAAGCACTAATCCAAACTAAGGGAGGTGTCGTGCTAGTTGTAGCCTTTAGGCTCTCAAATTGTCCAGCTCCTTATAGTACCATTTACCTTCGGGCAAAATGGTTGGCATTTGAAGCAGGATTGCCGAGGCACACTCACCAGAATAATTTAGGCTGAAGAACAAGGAGAGTTGTATATCAGATGTTGTCACTGGGAGCAGAGAGGAGGTATGCTCATTTGCAAACACGCATGCCGCTTGCCATGAGAAAGGAACATCCTTAATGTTTCCCCTCCTGCTTTTTATCAGTGACTCCTCTCCTTGATAAGCAAACCCACTTCTGTCCACAGAGAGTAGACCTAGGAAAGGACAGCTGCCCAGCTCAGCTCTGTCCTGAAGAATGATTTGCTTGGAGGAGTCCCCTCCCACCTTCAGAGGTAATAAAATACTCTGGACGTGGGCGATGATTCAGTTGTGACCAGGGCTGTTTCCATCCTTAGTCTTAGTTCCATCCTTAGTTGTTTTGAGGAGTTGCTTGCACTTTTCATTCCCCACACCATGCATTGTCCCAGAAATCTCCTAATCTAGCAGCCTGTTATCTTGTTTTGCTTTGCAGGAAAGCTACGCCGCCGCCTCCCCCCCCCCCCCCCCCCGTCACTTTAGCTGATTTTTTCTACACCTCTTTTTTTTTTTTTTTTAACAACCTTCATAGGATGAGGGCAGAGAGAACTGCATTTTGTTTTCTAAATGTGGCTGCACCATAGTTTTCTCTTAAGGGCATTGTGATGCTTGCAGTTTTATTTTTGTTGTCCTCCCACTGCTTTGCATTTTTCAAACTGAAGGTATAACGTTGAACTTCCTGCTGTGACCCTGATATCTTATTCGTAGCCAGTTCTGTAGTCATTAAGCAAGTGCTGAGTTTCAGCAGCTTCATATGACGTCCCTTCCTATCTATCAGTATCGCAGACTCCTCCAAATCACAGATTATTGAAACATCCCATGAATTTACAGGATGCACGTTTCTACTTGTCTCCCCGGGTCTCCGCAGTGCAGATGTCCCCCCCCCCCCCCCCGGCCCGCAGCAAGCATTCTTAAGCGCTTGAGTCCAGGTGGATAGTGTCCAATCTATGTGGTGTTGTCATCCCCAAAAGGAAGGGTGAGTGTCTAGTCTAAACCCTCTGTGTGGGCAGATTCAATACTACTGTAACTTTGTACAGACTTCATCATTATAGTCTTGTCTGTTTTATTTTATATCATTGACAGCAGAATGGTGGGTGCGGATCCATAGGAAAGAAATACATAGAACAGTAGAGGATAGTCAGCAAGCAAACAACGGGTGGCCTCCTTGTGTATCTCTACAGGTCAGCATATTCCTTCATTTTTATGGAGCAAGAAGTGAAGGCATCCCGGTCTGGAAGCCGCCTATGTTATCCAGCTAACCCTTCCTGCGGATGTTCATGTCTCGTCACTTGGGGCCCTGCCAGTATACCCTTTTGTTGCAACCCTTTAGTTGTGGCCTTTGAACTGCAGTTCTCTCTTTGTATTCCTAGAGAGGCTATTCTTTCGTCAGAGATTTATGTAAATCCATCAAAACGCTTTATCACAAGTGTTCCCTTCAACTTCTCAAAAATCATTCACTGTCATTGGTGCGATTCGAACAGACAGCAGATCAGTCCAAATTGGTTCTCTAGCCACAAGACTAGTCTAATGCAGAACACACAGGGTAACATCTAAAAGAAGGCTATAGCCCTTGTGTTTCCCATCCTTCTGAAGACAGTTGGAAGGATACCCTATATACCTCCCCAACTACGCTGCAGTCAGCTCACCCCAGCCACCTCTTCCTTCTCTAGAACTGGCTTTCTACAGGCCAACATGAGGGACATTTATGCATAAGCTAGTTCAGCACAGCACTACCTCTAGGGCAACATTAGAATTCAGAACCTACTGCTCTTACGCATCTGGAGCAGAGGCACACATGCCTTGTTCCCTCTGCGGAAGTAAAACATATTCCTTTCTCTGCCAGAAATTCTCAGGCTGCCTCTGAACTCCTCTAGTATGAGGGGAAAGGCTGAGTCTTTTGCAAAATCTGTGAAAGGACATACATAAAGCCTGAACCAGCAACCAGCAGCTGTCAAATGTGGAGAACCTTCTGTCCTCCCTACATAACAGTCAAGATGTCTGCTCCCGAGTAGTGGGGCATTCCTATTTAAAGGAGTCCATTCTCCGATAACTCAGCAGAGGAACATCTCCTGTTAGCCAACTTTACCCTATAGGGCTCCTTATACCAGCAACTCCTCACTATTTAGAGGTTGTTGGAGTCCATCCATCCCCCATCCACCCCCCGTGCCCTCAACTGTGTCTCCCACTTCTGGATACAGCAGTGCCATGGGAAGGGATAATCTCGAAAAGGCCATCTAGCAACGGTCAGTGGTCCTTAATGCAAACTCTTTATCACTAGATAGTTACAGTGAGGCATGAGCACCATGACAGGAGGCTCTGCAGACACATGAAATGGATACCAAAAGAGGAAGTTGTTGGCAATGCAGGAAATGGCAGCAAGTGGTGCAAAGCTCCAGGCTGGTTGCCTACTGGGTCCACGCTGCACCTCTGAAGCTCCTCATCGCCACCCTAGTCTCCATCGTCATTCCCAGCTCCGTTTTGCTCCAGGTTTGCCAGTGAAGCTGTGCCTTTGGAATGGCAGTGAGAAAGCCTGCACCCAAGAATACAGGGCCTACAGGGAAGGTTTGTGCTTCATTCTCTCCTATATTCCCCTCTACAGGTTGGTGCTGATCCATTTTTATGTCCACACCATTGCTTTTGTCCACTTTTGCCTTTTACATTTCTCTGTCTTTTGGTTCCCTTCCTTTCAACATGCCAAACCAATTTTGGGTCGAGTGCATTAAACAGAAAAAAAATATAATAATGAAAATTTTAAAAATATTTAAAAAATGGAAACTTGTTGAGTTACAAAAAAATAAAACAATAAAGAAAATATGATTTCTTGGAACGGCAGGGCATTGCGAATGTTTCTTTGTGTGGAAGGAGCGAATGAGGCAGGGTGGCAGAGCGAGGAGAAACCGTGGAGGTGGAGATGGAGGGGACGGGCTGGGCGATGGCGCTTCACCTGCAGGCCCGGTGACTGCTTGGCCATCACGCGGCTGAGGTTATTCTCGGGCTTTTTGAAATAACAACAAGGATGCTACCTAGAAGAGGCCTGTGGCTGGGGACCTGGAGCCCTACCTATTTGGGTCAGGTCTCTGAAGGGTTCCCAGTGGTTCTGATGGGTCCAGAACCCCGTCCAGTGAAAAAACTGCCCAATCTGCTACAGTGTAAAGCTTGGGGGCAGTTATGGGGATACAGTGAGGGGCAAATGCAGGCTCACCTCTTGCTCTTCTGGTAACTAGCCTGAAACAAAAATAGGCTAGGTTTTACCTTTGGTGAAAGATCTAGGTGGGTGACAGCCAGGAACAGAAGGCCTTCATAACACTTAATGGTGGCAAAAGGAACCACCATGGGCTGTATGTTTCAAACATGGGTAAAACTAAAAAGAAGTGCCAGTCCCATGTGGGGTTCAGTTTTTGAATTCTACGTGTAGAGACAGGTTTGATTGCTTAGGAATGACAACTATACATTCTGCGGTGGGGGGGGGGGGCCTAGTGGTACTTTCCAAACTTGTAAAGTCCAGGGCCCAAGAGGTCTCACTGCAGGGGCCAAATTTGTATGTCTTTAATCTTACACTCGGGAGTCTCTGCATGGATGCTTTTCTGGCATTTGAAACACAGAAATGTGCATTGAGCATGGGTGCCAATACACATTATTTCAGATTTGTAAGTAAGGACATTGTCTCTAATGGGAGGAAGTCATGGTCAATGGGCATGGTTAAAGAGCAGCTGTAGAGCTCCAAAATCAAAAGCATTAGACACTCCCCCCCCCCTTACACTACTATATTAAAGTAGCGTCTGCTAGGGTTGAGTGCAGAAGGATCAGCCTGTGAGAGGTGTAGGACATATGCGAGAGTCATGGGAGGAAGAAATACTAGAAAGCTTTCGAACCATCGTCTCAATGGCTGGCCTGTGCATAGATGGCTCCATGTGGGACTGCACAGAAAACAACTCGATGAACAACAGTTACAAGTACATGCAACCTTGTTTAATGCAGGAAGTACTTGCCAAGCTGTGGTATTTTAGATAATTTTACAGCCACTATTCTGCTGTTTTCCCCCATCCCCAGCCTTACATTAAAAAAACAGCCACCATTTTCTTTTTTGCACAACATTGTAAAGACACTAATTTTGGAAGTAAGGTGACCATCCTCAAAGGAAACCCAATATAGTTGAACCAAAACAAGCCCTGCAGCTTATCTATGGCCCAGCTCTGTGATATAAGGACAGTCATACACTTAGTCCTCTGACAAAGAATAATGTTGTGAAATGTCAGGAAAAAACACATTTAGCCAGTTGGACAAAATGAGATACAGAGACAGAGGAAGACATTTATAGCAGAAGGGGAGTCCAGGCCTTTTGTTCTCACTCTGGAAATACAGTGGCGTGTTCTGAGTTCGAACAGAGATCCAAAGGGCAAAGTCTGACAACCCAGAACTTCAGGATTTTGTTTTCAGCCTTGGTAGTGTCCATTTTTTAATCAGTCTAAACCCAACAGTGTGTCTTTAGCACCTCTCTCCCTTACCACTTCCAGCAATCCAGACAGGTCTGTTGTCACCTGTTAAAGCAAACTAAAATAATGCAACAGCTTATTGCATTCGGGCATTTCTTCATCCCTGCATTGCTAGAGATGGAAAGGGGGGGGAGGGGATAGGACTGCTGGTGCTCTTAAGCAGCTCCCTCCCACAAGGTGATAAAAAAAAAATCAAGATACTACATTGACCAAGATTTAGCAACTGGAATGGTTTCTTTCTAGAAACAGAGCCTTTCCCCTGAAACTGATTTTTAAAAAATCATGCTGAATTCTTCCTTAACCTTCGGATACTATGATAAAAATCAATTACCTTCTTCAGAATGTAAAACAAGAAACAATAAAACGTCAAATGAAATTAGAAACACAACCATTCTACTGAGCACATTTCCTCCCTGACTTCTATATTGGAACAATGGATTTTTTCTTCTTAAATTAGCACCACAATTTCCCCCGTGTTTTAAAATAAACAGCTGGCATGTGTCAAGCTGCTGGCCACAAGCATTCAAACATCATAACAGATGGTCTTGAAAAGTATGAGGGTCTTGAAGTTATTTTTAATTACTCAAATTTGGCTCTTTAGTTGGCTGAGCATGTGGGAACTCAGCTTTGTGAAAAACCAGAGCCCTTAAACAACTGGGAAACTTGGAACACTAAGACGTTTAAGGCCTTGAAACTCATGTTATGGCTTCAAGTAAAACTTTCTCCCCAAAAAGTATCTGTCTGCTAGAGTTATTCAAGTGTCTCTCAATAAATACTTTTTTGTATTTATTATCTCTTTCTAAAGAGATGCAGCATCCCCAAAATAACCCTTGATCCTTGGCCAGGGAGATTCCGCTGCCTTGGCATTGCAACAGGGCCCCTGCTAGGTGGCAGCAAATTCCATGTGACCTCTGGTGCTGTTTGATTTATTTGAAAATGTATAGAGGCATAAAATATGCCTCTTAAAATGTGCAATCAAAACTCATAATTCAGCAAAATATGTTTACAAATGTGCGACATTTTACCTGAAGTTGTATTGTTGCTTTGGGGACACTAGGAATTGCAGGACAGGCAAACGAAATGAAATGAATTCCGAATCACACCTCCTCCCCATACTCAGGACTGGGAAATGGTAAACACACACTTTGAACCCTGCTGCCTCCAAATGCTTAGGAGGGCCTCACAGTGAGAGTAGCCCTGAAAAGGGAGGGCGTGGTGAGAGGCAGGGAACTGTGCCAGAGTCAGGGCGGGGGCCAGGCTTTTTTGCGCCCTGAGCAAGTCTAACTACTTGTGCCCTTCCCCAACCAATTTTCAAAAACAGATAAATTGTAAGAAAAATTAAAAGCACAAAACTTGAAATTTATAATTTTTTTTAAAAACTGAGAATAAGTAATACAACAATCTATGATTTTCTTTCTCAAGCAGAAAACAGGTTTAGCACACAAATCATTTTGAATAATCCTGTCAATTGTGATGTTAAAATTTAAGTCTCTTGAATGTTTCCATTTCAGGCACATCAAAATCTCATTTTGCGTACCTTTTCCTTTGCAAATTTTCTCGCCAGTTCCTTCAGGTCAAGTTTTGATGCTCCTGCCTGTTAAATTGATATAGATGCCAAACCAAGCAGTCTCTTTGGCAGCATTATTGAGTGTCTGTATGTTTTTATAAGTTTGAGCTTTGAGAAACTGCGTTCACCACTTGTCACTGACACTGGAAGTGTGAGAAGGATCCTTAGAGCAACAGAACCATTAGGCACACTGTCCTGGAGGTTTTTGTTGCAGCATTTATTTATTTAATTTATTTTTTTGGATTTATGAATTGCCCATCGTGCAAGCAGGGTGTGGGTGATTTACAACCTTATAAACATTTAAAATGTAATTGAAATGTAATTAAAATAATCGCCAGTAAAACAATAAATTAAACCAATCCAAGATGGCAATAATAAGCCTCCTTTGCTGGACACACCACTGCCCCGCAGGGCAGGGCAGGGTGCATGGGGGCCACGGACGAGAAAGAGGGGGTGCCAGTCCTAACTTCCCATTGCTGCCCTCAACCAAAAGCCTGGCAGAACACCTCTGCCTTACAGGCCCTGCGGAATTGCATCAGATCCTGCAGGGCCCTGATGTTGTTTGGCAGAGAGTTCCACCAGGTCGGGGCCAGGACCGAGAAGGCCCTGGCCCTGGTTGAGGACAGCCAGACTTCTCTAGGGCCGGGGATCACCAGCAAGTTGTTATCAGCTGATTTCAGTGGGTCCCTGACTGTTCAAGGCCTTGAAAGTCAACACTAATACCTTGAACCTGACTTGGTATTCCACTGGTAACCAGTGTAGCATTCCCGCTAGGATTCACACTGCCGCATTCTGGACCAGTTGGAGCCTCCTGGTCAGTCCCAAGGGCAGGCCAGCATACAGCGAGTTACAGTAGTCCAACCTAGAGGTGACCTTCGCATGGAGTACTGTGGTTAGGTCAGGGCGCAACAGTAAAGGGGCCAGCAACTATGCTTGGCATAGATGGTAAGATGCAAGTCTGGCCGTGTTTGTGATCTGTGCCTCTGTAGTCAAGGATGCACCTGGAGTCATTCCCAGATTCCTGACAGAGCATGCTGGTATTAACAGCACCCCACCAAGAGCCAGGAGCCTGAACCACAATGCCAAAGCCCCCCCCTCCCCCCCAGCCACAGAAGCCCCATCTTCCCTGAGATCAGTGTCCACCGACTCTCCCTGAACCTTCACACCACCCCTGCTTTGTGGTGAAAGTTGAGAACAACCATTCCGCGACAAGATTACACGGGGAATCCAAAGTGTGTGTAGGTGGAGGCATCTCTTGCCATCCCCTTCCTCACTTCTAACTCTAGGATAGGGTTGCCAGCCTCCAGGTGGTGGCTGGAGAGCTTCCCAAATTACAACTGGTCTCCAGTTGACAGAAATCAGTTCCACTGGGAAAAAATGGCTGCTTTGTAAATTGGCCTCTAAGGCATCATACGCTGCTGAAGCCTCTCCCCTCCCCAAACCCCACCCTCCACAGGCTCCACCCCCCAAATCTCCAGGAATTTCCCAATCAAGAGCTGGCAACCTTACTCTGGGAGGACCAGGATGCACCTCACCACAGACAGGACTACATTTCGGTTCTGGATCAACTGTTCATAAACATCTGTCACATTTGCACTACGCCTTGCCTCCAAGGGCAGCAGACACATACCGTTTTTATGTTCACAGCTACATCAGGTTGCCAACCTCCAGGTGGGACCTGGAGATTGTCTGGAATTACAATTTTTCTCCAAACTATTGAGATCAGTTCCTCTGGAGAAAATGGAGGATGGACTCTATGGCATTATACCCTTTTGAGGCCCTTCCCATCCCCAGGCTCCACCCCCCAAATCTCCAAAACGTTCCCAAAATAGAGCTGGCAATCTTACAACCACCCCATGAGGGAGGCTAGTCTGACCGTTAGCTATCCCATTACACACCACCAGCTGTTCTCTTCTATACAATCATTTTCTAAAGAGCTGCCTCCACACTGTAGATTTTGCAACTGTAAAGCTGGGTAATGGATTTGTTATAAACTTGCTTCTATCCATGAGGGGCTGTTAGAAATTCCAATATATTTAGCTAATTCGCTTGGTGGCAAAACCATAAAACATCAAGCAAAGTTTGAGCTAAGCAATAAACAGTCTATGGTCCCAGCCAGCTGTCCTGGGAGATCTGACTGTCATCCAATTCACACTATAATCACACTATAATCTTAAATTAGCAGGCAGAGCAAGACAATCCACAGGACACCCAGTTCTTCTGGGCTTGATGTGTACACTGGGTACAAGGATGACATCAGCCATGTCTTCCACATATAAGCTTCCTAACCACAGTGCTATTGAGTGGGGTTAACCATTGTAACTAAAGTGGCAGTCCTTCCAGGAGAACTGCTGAGTAAAGCAATAACATTTCCCCACAGCTTGTGCCTAGCAGGAAGAAGAGGAGGAAAGAGAGGCTAACCACTTCATTTACCTTGCAGCAGCCATGAACATTTCCCGGTCAGAATTATGCTGGTAGTTCTGTGCTCAGAACTTAATTTCCCCTCCCCAAACACCACTTTCCCACCCTGAAACAGACCCAAGAGGCTGCTATTTGCCCCATTAGGAAAACCTAATATGTACTAATGAGCAGGGGTCCTTTCTTTAAAAAAGAGGTGCAGGAGCTCATTAGCATAACTTATTTGCATATGCCACACCCCCTGATGTCACCAGAAGTGTCAGAAGGCCACACAACCCTGACGTCACCGGAAGTGTATCAGAAGGCAATACCCACCGCTCAGGCTCCACCCCAAAAATCTCCAAGGCATTTCCCAACTCAGAGCTGGCAAGGCTATCTGATGGCAAAAAAAGAAAGAAAGAAAGAGAAAGGAAGGAAGGAAGGAATAGGAAGGAAGGTAAGTAGGTAGGTGGAGGGGAGAGAGAGAGAAGAAAGAAGAAAGAGAGAGAAAAAGAAAGAAAGAAAAGAAGGAAGGAAGAGATGGAGGGAGGGAGGGAGGAACAGGAAGGAAGGTAAGTAGGTAAGTGGAGGGGGGAGAGAGAGAAGACAGACGGAAGGAAGGAAGGAAGGAAGGAAGGAAAGAGAAAGAAGGAAGGAAGGAAAGAGGAACAGAAAGGTAGGTAGGTAGGTGAGGGGGAATGAATGAGAAGGAAGGAAGGAAGACTAGGCACTTCTCCCCCCCCCTCGCTGCAGCCGAGTGGCTGTCAGCCACTCTGGTCGGCGTTTCCCTCCCCTCCCCCGGTCTTGCTTGGGCCTGAGTGGCTTAATGCCACTTGGGCCCGGCTTCTCCCTCCCTCCTGCCCCCCCCGTGATGGCGAGTGGGGGGAGGGATGGAGAGTTTCTCCCTGGGCAGCGGCCTGCCGTGGCCTGGGAAGGGAGAGCTGGGGGGGGAGCTTCTCCCCGGGTGGCAGCCTGCCGTGGCCTGGGAAGGGGGAGGGAGGGGAGCTGGGGGAGGGAGGGAGAGCTTCTCCCTGGGCGGCAGCCTGCTACGGCCCGGGAAGGGTGAGTGCCACAGCTGGGCAGGCATGACAGTGAGCTGGTGGAGGGAGGGGGAACTTCTCCCCGGGCGGCGGCCTCCTGCAGTCCGGGAAGGGGGAGCAGGGGAGGGAGGGGGAGCTTCTCCCTGGGTGGCGACCTGCCGTGGCCTGGGAAGGGGGAGGGAGGGGGAGCTGGGGGAGGGAGGGAGAGCTTCTCCCTGGGCGGCAGCCTGCCACGGCCCGGGAAGGGGGAGTGTCACAGCTGGGCAGGCATGACAGTGAGCTGGTGGAGGGAGGGGGAACTTCTCCCCGGGCGGCGGCCTCCTGCAGTCCGGGAAGGGGGAGCAGGGGAGGGAGGGGGAGCTTCTCCCCGGGTGGCGGCCTGCCGTGGCCTGGGAAGGGGGAGGGAGGGGGAGCTGGGGGAGGGAGGGAGAGCTTCTTCCTGGGCGGCAGCCTGCCACGGCCTGGGAAGAGGGAGTGTCACAGCTGGGCAGGCATGACAGTGAGCTGGTGGAGGGAGGGGGAACTTCTCCCCGGGCGGCGGCCTCCTGCAGTCCGGGAAGGGGGAGCTGGGGAGGAAGGGGGAGCCTCCCCCCGGGGGGGGGGGGGATCGGGCCTGGGAGATGTGGCAGCAGGTGAAGGCAGGCTCTAAAATTGTCTCCCAGGCCCGGTGTCCGGCACGGGGCCTGGAGAACGGAGCGGCGGCGGCCCTGCTAGGGGCAGGGCTTCGTCATGTGCCCACCCCCAGCCTCTTCACTCCCGTAGCGGCGCTCCACTGTGCACCGGCTCCAACGGACCCCTGCTAATGAGCTACACCTGTGTTCGTCCAACAGGACAAATAGCATGATTGGCTGCCTGTGGCCATGTCACATGAAGAGGGAAGGCTGAAGACCCTCCCTGCCCATACTGTGGGTCCTGATCTGAATCAGATTTACACAGGCCTGGGCAGCACAGAATTCACAGAACACAGGAGTCACAAGAATGTTGTAATGTGTGAATTGTCCCAAATATTTTTGGTTGCTGTTTGGGAGCAGTTCTCTGAATTGTAAAGCACCAGTAGGAACTGTTAGCAGGATCAATATTAAAATATTGTCAATAAATGTAGTTCTAGTATTGTTACACAAACAGTCTGTGTTGAGAAAGCCCTTAAACTTAAGGGAGACGATGGGTGCGTTCATACAGCTCTTTTGAGCCATGCCAGTCATGAGTGCCTGGTGGATTTAAAGTGCACCTTCAGACCTCAACATCTGGGAATCGTGCCACTTTCGTTAGTAGCCTGTCGATCCCCGTCAGGGATCCATCCTTAAAAGATAGTGCTTAAAGTCCAGTCTAAAGCTGGCCGATGGGCCAATGCCGGACTTTCCGCCATCAGGTCATTCCACCAGTGTGCAATCAGCCCATAGGGATGGTCTCCAGACCATACTGAATGGCCGCCATTTAAAAAAAGTCTTAGCAATGCATGCATAACCGCTTAAACATGCAACATCCCCAGAGCTACGCTCAAGCGATCCGAACAATTTAATGTTTCTAACAGTCCCCTGAACTTTATCAGCTTTACAAACTGAAAGGGTACCTAGAGGAAGGTACCACTGGTGGCGCTTTTACCATTTTAGTCTGTGCATGTGCGGAAAAACAAGTATATGGTGAGGCATATATGCTTGTGTGCAGACAGGATTTTTAAAAAAGCCAACCGCACAGCTCCTTACGGTGGATGCCATCTAGACAACCCACCGTGGGAGTCACACGCGGTAAAGCACTTCACGGGCGAGCTGTCTGGTCCTGCAACGCTGGATCAAAAAGATCTAGCTCAAATTACAGCCCGGCCAATGGTGGGATCAGCTGCCCGTCTGGACACCCCCGATACTCCACTGAACCAGCACAGTCCTGCACCCACCCCCAAGTCTGGCTAAAGCAATTACATTTTGCATCAGTTTATATAACTAGCTCCAGCAGGGTAGTAGTCCAGAGGTTTCTGCGCTGGAGAGCCTTCAGCACTTGCCTCCAGCTCTAGTTGTAGAGGCACACCACCGATTTATGTTCATCTTGCACTTCCTGTCTTGTCCTAGCTTGTCTCCTGGCAAAAGGGCTGCTTACGGGCTACTTGGAGAAACTTGTGACAGTGCCCAGAGAGAGAGAGGGGGGTAGTGGCAGCAGTAACAACAACTGCCTGCCCTGCAAACAACTGACAATGGCAGGAGCTGCTGCCAGGGGCCCTCTGTGAAGAAGAGCAGGGGAAGAGGGCAGAGGAGCCCCGGCATGGGCAGAATGCCCAATGAGCAAGCAGGTGGGAGCCCTCTGCCCTCATCGAGAGCCAGTTTGGTGTAGTGGTTAAGTGCGCGGACTCTAATCTGGGAGAACCGGGTTTGATTCCCCACTCCTCCACTTGCACCTGCTGGATGACCTTGGGCAAGCCATAGCTCTGGCACAGCTGTTCTCTCAAGGACAGCTTGGGAAAGAGCTCTCTCAGCCCCACCTACCTCACAGGGTGTCTGTTGTGGGGAGGGGAGGGGAAAGGAGTTTGTAAGCCGCTCTGAGACTCTTAAGTGAGTGAAGGGCGGGATATAAATCCAATCTCTTCTTCTTCATCGAGAGTGCCCCAAATCTGGAGCCAGTCCAGCATATTCTCTTCAAGCATCCTCACATGCATCACCATGTCCCACAGCCAGCCAGATCTCCTGACTCAAGAGCTTGGATCCTTTTGCCATCTTCTTTCTTTGCTCTCTCAAAAAAAGTGTGTGTGTGAAAATTCCATGCAGATATATGCAGATGAAAATAATCTCCCTAGACAGGGCAATCGTTTTGGAAATGCCAGGCTGGGAGACTGGGAGAACGAAGTTTGTGCTAACTTGTAACTCCTACTGCCGCCACTCAGTGAAAGGCACCTGCAGATACCTGGCGTGTGGCAGCACATGAACCGTGGAAGGTGGATCTATATAAGCACCAGTCTCAACTTTCTAACCAGTGGCATCGCAGTGCTAGAGTCAACACAGATAACCGAAGGACAGTGTGCAGCCCAGTCAAACCTGACACCTAGATTTCAAGCATGAGAACAGCTCCTAGGTATGACCCACAATGCAAAGCAAGAGGGAGGAAGGCATTGGAGGGAATGAGGCAGTTTAGAAGGCAGGCTTGCGAAATGAGTCTCTTATTGTTGTATTTCCTGCCTTTGTTCCATACTTCAAGTTCATGGGACAGAACTGAGCCTGATGTTATTAAACAGGAAATAGTTTAGTGTACTAAGGGCTATTAATGGCACAGGCTCTGCTTTTAATTATGGTGAGGCCCTGCTTAAACCACTTCAATCCAAATACCATCCAGCTTCAGTTTACTATTTATGAGCATATAAATATGGGTTGAGAATTAGACAGCATACAAGAGGCGGGACCTGCGATAACCGGGGGGGGGGGGGGGGAGAGAAGGAGCTACTTTTGGGGGAATTTACATATCCCCCCCATTTAAACTTTTTAGATTGTTCTGCACACGTGGGGAGTCCCTCAAGTGTGCAGAAAAATCTCCCTGCCCCCCAAGTGCCCCCTCTGCGTAGATTTAGGTATCCACACAGAGGGGGCTACTTAGGAATTAGATATATAGATGATTTTGCAAGGACATTATTTTGCTGATGTATGGGGCATGGACAGAGACCCCCTAGAGCCACTTGCCCTACCAAAAACAAACAAGAACCCCCATATGCTCGTTGTGGTCTGAGTTGCCTGTGGCTGACTTCTGCCTGAGGCGAGGTGCTGGCGGTGACTTGCTGTTCTTTGCTGCTTCCCTTAACAGTGTGCTTTATAAATACTTCTGTTCCCCACCTTCCTCTTTTCTTGCCAGCAGCCCACCCTGACTGGTGCCACGTGAAAGGAGAAACACACCGAGACACGGGGACACAGTGTCTGGGACTACATGGACAAAGAACTCTTCAAAGGCAACTGGAACCGCTCAAAACATAGGAGCCAAGTCTCTAAGTTGTGGAGGTTATGTGTGAAAGACCAATTCTGCATCCACACAGCCCAGTACCTGAATTCTTTTAGCTGTGTACATACTCTAGCGTTGCCAACCCTGGGTTGGGAAATACCTGGAGATTGGGAGGGGGGGTGGAGCCTGGGGAAGGGGGGTGGGGAGGGAGGGACTTCACTGGTATATAATGTCATAGAATCCATCCTCCGAAGCCCCCATTTTCTCTAGGGAGCAGATATCTGTCATCTGGGGATCAGGTATAATAGCAGTAGATCTCCAGATAGCACCTGGAGGTTGGCCACCCTAAAATACTCCCAGTTGTACAAAACTACCAGACAGAAAATTATCTGGGGGCAGACTCCTACTTGCAGCCTGTGGAATTTCATAAGGACTTCTTCATTTAAACTGTTTTTCTACACAGGCTCCACACCTCGGCATACAATGCATGCACATGGCGTCAGGTGTGGTACTCACACACACACACATATACACACTCATATACACACATACACGTGTACACACTGCTCATGACCCTCACAAATCCATGCAATTGGAAATCACAGAGGACCAGTTTCTCTGAAATGTTGTTTCAAAGAGATATGCCAAAAATCCATATACAGGCACTTTACAACCCGTTTGGCTCTGCATGTCTTCTGTACTTGAGACTCATATGTGCCTTAAAATATATATCCCCTGAAGCCGTACCACTGGGGACAGGGTGTGACTAACCTGCAGTGGGTGGGGGGGAGTGTGCACATGCTCAGAGGCACTGCTTTATCATAACATCACATATTCCGGGATGTAGTCCTGATATGAAAAAATGGTTTCAAGGCTGATTTCATGTCAGTAGATATAGACTGTAAATGCAATAAAGCAAGCAGAAAAATTCAGTCTGCTACTCTATGGCCAACCGCCCCCCCCCCCCCCAAAAATACTGCTTGCAAACTCTAACAAGGAAACAGCCCCTGAAGAGTGTGCCAGGCAAAGGAACTGCATAAAAAGCTATAAAGTTGGGGCTTGATCTGGAGAGAATGTATTGAGCAACAGAGCCAGCAGCAATTACAGACAGACGGGGGGGGGGGGGGGATATGCAAGTTCAGAGTCTGCCCCCCCACACACACACACACTCCTGTCTGTAGAAGCATTGTCAGGTGTCCCATCCCAGCAGTGTCCGAGTGGCTTGACTTATGTCACACTTTGGGAGCCTCTGCCTGGAGGCCTTCTGGACAACAAAATTGTCATGAATTGAAGTAAGATTTGAGCCCAGGGGTACCTCAGAGACCAGCAAGATTTCCCGGGTGCCCGCTGGCAGGAGTCAGAGCTCCCCTTGGTCAGACATGGGCAGGAAGGGAGATCCCTCAGCTTTTTGATCCCAGTCTGAAGGTGGGGGGCGTGTGTGCGTGCGTGTGTGTGTGATGAAGAAGGCTTGTGAAGGATGCTGAGGTGCAGGGCAGGTTGTGGTGAGCTTGACGAGAGCAGAGGGGAAAGGCCTGCCTTGGCCTGCTTCACCACACCCCTCGCCCACCTTCTGAACTGACTCAGATTGAGCTGTTCTGCCGCCAACAGACATGGCCGCCCTCTGAATCTGTCTTCATGAAGAAAAGCTGGCTCTTTAATCTTGTCATCCCAGCAAGGCTGCTTTCATTCCCACAGCAGCTTCCAGCCTGAGCCCTTGTTTAATTTGAAAACAAAGACACAGTTGCGAAATACACAGGCAAGATACACATCCCCTCTGCCCTCCTAGGTTGCTCTCCAACTCACAAAGCAGGAGCCAGGGAGCCTCTTCAGCCGAGGAGGAAACTATAAATAGACGGTGCATATTTGTTGGTTAAAAATATATTTTAAGCCTTTGTCATTTAAAAACACAGTGCCAAAATTCCCAGCCGTTAGGGCCTCTTTGTGCACTGCTGGCTCCCATAAGTCCAGCAGGAGAGGAAGTGAGAGGAAAGGTCATGGGACAGATGGACCCTTTGTGTGCAAGTCTGGGGCCACATGAGACAATCTGGAGCTGTCGTAGTTCCTGGTACAAAGCCGCAGGGCCGCCAGAATCACCATTTGCAGTCACACCCGTCTGCAGAGCACTGGCCTGCCTTGTGCCCCAGGACCTCTCAGCAAGCAGGCCGCCTGGAAGGGCTGACTTCGCGTGGACAGGAAGACACCCGTCATCAGCTGGCCTCCAGGTGTGTGTGACGCTGTCTCCCTACTGGCCACTCTCAGCTACTGCAGATGAGCAGGAATACAAGTCACCCAGCTCAGGCCCATATCTTCTGCATGCTGCAAAGTTTGTGGAAGAGTGGGCTATATTGTCAGCGCAGGGAGGATGGAATTGGGTAAGTCATCTTCTGTGGGGAGGGAGTATGGGGAGGGAAGGCAGCATGGTGTAGCCCAATCTCATCGGGTCTCAGAAGCCTAAGCAGGGTGTCAGGACTTGGAAGGGAGACCGCCAAGGAAGCCTCTGTAGAGGAAGGCATCACCAGACTCCGGCTCTTTTCTGCTTGGTGATTCCAAAGGTGGGGATGAGGTCAGAGTCAAGGAACGGGGGAAGGGGGGCACTTTGGATGCAGCAGGAAGCAGAAGTAATAAGACGAAGGATAAGCTGCATGATAAGTATTGGAGTCGGGAGTCCGTGGAACAGTGAAACAGCTAGATCTTTATTGCTGGTCCGGATGAAGCATCCAACCCAGGGCTCCGAGCCCTCCTTTTATACTGGTCAGGGACAATCCACTGACCTCACCCAACTGGCCTGATAGGCTATTACCAGTCTATTTACATCTCATAGGTTCCCTGGGAGAAACCTAGGTACAGGATTGGTGGCCGGTTTGAATCCACCTGGCCTTTGTTCTACCTGGCTGAAGCTCAGGTAGTTT
The DNA here is from genome assembly GCA_029233225.1 of Lepidodactylus listeri. Taxonomy (NCBI): domain Eukaryota; kingdom Metazoa; phylum Chordata; class Lepidosauria; order Squamata; family Gekkonidae; genus Lepidodactylus; species Lepidodactylus listeri. Next base: position 126,499,738 of record JARCFY010000007.1, on the reverse strand, counting down.
CTTGGCCATGTGCTCTGGCCATGTGCTCTGGCCATGCGGTCGCAATTAAGAGAGCACATGGCGACCGCATGGTCAATACATAACACTGCACGTTCCTATGAAACAGCTATGGAGCCTGAACCCGGGTAGGTAAGGAAACAGACAACCTATGGCCTGGAACTCTACCTGGGCACTGGCCTGCTCCCAGTTTTTCGGGGGGGGGGGGGGGGGCTGGACAGACAGTGCCCCCTTCTGGCTATCACCAGGCCCCTTGTGCCTCCCTTTCCAGCCAGCCATCTATGTTGTGTGCGTCCGTCCCGTCCCCCCTGCATTTGACTGGGCATCTTTCCCCTGCTTGCAAGCTTTCCCAGTCCCTGCACTCCGAGCCGCCTACAACCAATTCATGTGCTTTCCCTGACAGCCCTGGCTTGTGCCCTGATTGGCGGCAGGACTGCCACTGCTGTGCACCACCTGCAGGCACTTCCCCATCAGCAGTGGAAAGCTGGGAGCATGGGGGGTGGAACGCTTGCAGCCACAATGGGAGGAACGAGCAAAAGGATTGTTGGCAGGGCAGGTGTCCAGGTGCAGGGCCAGGGACAGTGGGTGCCGCCAGAAGTCCTGGGTCCCAGCAACTGCCCCACTTCAGGGTATGCTGATGTTGATGCTGACCCTGCCGTTTCCTTCCCCTTGCCTGCCCCTGCTGAGCAGTGATAATGCTGCCATGTGTCTTGCTCTCTCCCCATGGTGGCAATAAAAGGAGTATCCACACTGGGACACTTCCCTGCAGCCATTCTGCAGATTCTAATGAGTTCCTGCTGGGCTTTTTCTACAAAAAGAGCCCTGGTTTTTTTCCCAATAAATTTTTTATTTTTCAAAAATACAACCAACAACAACAAAATAAGCTTGAACATTGTAACCAGAGCATTATACAAGATTGAGGTACATGTTACAATCATTTCAAACTGCAACTTGATTTAAAATCTTGTCAGAACAATTAGCATCTTAAAAGTACAATAAGTTTCCATAAAAAGGGTTTTTAGGAACTATCTTGCACTCTGTTAAATAACCTATAATGGGGAACCAAGTAGCTTGAAACTCTTTCTGCCTTTTTGTTTCATTTATATCTGACACCCCAGCAATACGACTATATACAAAATATTCCCACAATTTGTTTTGCCAACAGTATAAAGATGGTGCTTTTTCATTTTTCCAGAATTGTGCAATCGATATTCTTGCAACTGCTATTAGTATAGATATTTGTAACTTTTTAGTTTTGTCTTCAATAGAAATCAGACCTGGTGACAATCATCTTCATCAGAAACACTGCCCACCTTTTAAATTTCACAAAAGAGGCAATCTCCAAAGTGCTGCTGACCATGCTCATTTTTAGTTACATCTCTGTTTCTCTGCAGATGTCCCCCAAAGTCCCCCATGCAACAGTCAAGTGTTCTCCTAACACACACAACAATGAAGCTACTTTTTTCAGATGTTTTCTCTTGCATGGCAGTAAGCACCAAACCACTTTAATACAGACTTTAGACCCACATATATTTGCAAACCATTCCCAACACACAATAATGAACTCAAGCTTTAAACTTACTTTTAAGCAGAAAATATCATGAGAAAACTAAAGAGATTCTAAAAAATTAAAGATATTGTCACAAGCAGCATTTCCCAGGCTCTCTGCTTTTTTACATTCCCCCCCTTTTCAATAATTTTTTTAATAGAAACACAAAGAACAAAATGAAACAAAAAGAAAGGAAGGAAGGAAGGAAGGAAGAGGTGGGGGGAGAGGGAGAAAGAAAGGGAGATAGATAGATAGATAGATAGATAGATAGATAGATAGATAGATAGATAGATAGATAGATAGATAGATAGATAGAGGAAGGAAGGAAGGAAGGAAGGAAGGAAGGAAGTTGGAGGAGAGAGAGAGAGAGAGAAAGGAAGGGGGAGGGGGAGAGAGAAAGAGAAGGAAATAAAGGTGGGGACACAGAGAGAGAGCGAAAGAAAGAAAGAAAGAAAGAAAGGGGGGAGGGAGAGAGAAGGAAAACAGATGGGGGAGGCACTTACTGGAGCAGAAAGAGGGACGTGAGGTCGGAAAGCCAAATGCAGAGCCACGCCTTTCCTGCAAAGAGCCTAGCCTCCTGCTTAATCTCTGGGCGGGGCTTTCTCCTGCAGGCTGTCTGCACTTAAAGGGAAAGCACCCGGTGGGGGGTTTTCCTGCTGGCTCTCTGCAGGAACTTTCCCTTTAAGTGTAAACAGCTCACACCTGGCAGGGAGGGGGCGGGGCAGGCTCCGACGCCAGCCAGAATGGTGTTCCGGTGTGTTCCTGCTGAAAAAGAGCCCTGGTTTTTAAGTGGCTGCTGTGTGCTAGTCCTGAGATGGCCACAGGGCACGAAGCATGGAGGTTGGCAAGCGCTGAGTCACACAAGAGATACCCAGAGCCTAAGCCTGAGGTTCAAGTGCCTCGTTTGTCCCTTTGTCCATCCTGTGACAAGTAATCCTGTCAGGCTACAGTTCCATGCAGAGGCTTGGTCACATGTACATTGATCTCATGTAGAAGATTGCTGGCCCCACTCCCCACCTTCACCGGAGCATCTGCATGGAACCTTATGCACGTCACAAGTGCATGTGCAGGGGATCGGCAGGAGTGGTTGAATACCTTGCTTTTTTCAGAGTTCAGATCATGCACAAAAGCCTACATTTGCACACTCGTATGTGCACAAAACTCCATGGAGGGGTATTCTACAGAATGCACAGAGGCTGTGAGCAGGCCAAGTAAGCATCACTTCACTCCTGTCTATGGGCATTTAGTACATCTTGTACATCTGCATGGGGCTAAAATTAACACTACCATCTCCTTCTCCCCTTCCCCACGGGCTCATATAAAGGTAAAAGTTTCCCTTGCTCGAAAGCCAGTCAAATCCAACTCTAGGGGTGGTGCTCATCTCCGTTTCCAAGCCAAAGAGCCAGAGTTGTCTGAAGGCATTTCCATGGGCATGTGGTTGGCATGAATAAACACCGAGGCGCATGGAACGCTGTTACCTTCTCACCGAAGCGATCTACTTGCAATTTCTTGCTTTCGAACTCCTAGGTTTGTAGGAGCTGGGGCCAGAGACAGGAGCTCACTCCGTCCCGTGGCGCTCGGGTCTCGAACTGCTGAACTACAGACTTTCCAGTCTGCAGCTCAGCATCTTAACCTCTGAGCCACCACAGCCATTTGTCATATTTCACAGGGAAGAAAATAATGTACAGGCCGAGATATTTTGGAGAAGTATATTCAGCATTTCCCCATATTTAAGATAGCAAAGTAGAAAGGGTCTTTCATTTACAGTGTTAACCATGTCACATGGTGAATGAACGTATATAAACTCCTCAGTTCTGGGCCTGGTGGGAAGGAGGAAGTGAGATCTAGTAGTTGCAGTAACAAAGGGATGTCTAGTTGACTTTCTTCTTTCATGCCCATGCCATCTCTACATCTTTTATGTTCACTCCATGTCCACATCATCTATTGGTGATGTGTTTGCATCCTGCCCTTCGTCCAAGGAGCTCAAAGTGGAGCGTTGGCTTAGAAACGGTCTCAAGACACAAACTAGACAAGAGAGAGCAGCCGTCAAGGCCACCCGGGGAGTTTTGTAGTGGGGGGGGGAGTTCAGCCTGATGCTGAACCTAATATTCACACAGCCAAACCCCTTTCTCTAGATACTGTCTCAGACTGGCTCTTTTTTCTTCTTTTCTTTGTTTTAGCTTATCATCTTCCCTTGATCCTTTTGCAGTGGTCGCAGTTCCATTGTCTAACCAAGCCCTACTGGGACTGTTCTATTGCACAGACACGGGCTCTGAGGGGCCTTCCCATTACTCAGAACAAGAAGTGCCTGCAGCTGGCCCAGCAAAATTACTTCCCCAGAAAACAACAGTGGAGGCTGCTAGGCTGGACTGTTAGTCTCTGAACATCAGCTGTGGCCACATCTGCCTGATGATCCACAGAAGCCTGACAAAGCTTGGATCCCTTGATAAATCTCCACTAAGGGAAGAGATTTCCATCATTTGAACTGGGCTTTCTTGCTCCCCTCTGACATTGTGTTCCTGGGGGACTGGGGACACCCCTGGAACAGCATGTTGGGTGTGTGGAAGCTCTGTAATGAGAGGAAGGACTCCATGATCATCACCCCCTTTCTGTTGACAGACAATTTTTCACAGAATGCAAGTCAATAACTGTCTGCAATCCAAACCAATCTCTTTGCGACTACAATATATAGTCTAGACTCTAGAATGTTACATTTACCACCTTTTTAGAAATGTGATGCATGGTCTGAGCAGTTTTGCAATTACTTACAGATAGTATTATATATCACCTAATAAGGGTTGGACTCTCCACCTGCAGCTACCCTGCAGTTCCCTTGTTGGACAGCCTCAAAGGAGCCCTGTGTTAAACATGGAGTGTGTTCTAATATTTAATGCAATCATGTGTTTCTTTTCACAAAAATCACTAAAAACACCCCTTTTATGTGAATTTTCTGTAAGGAAAACAATTCTTTAAAAATGTAAGTACCGTCAGTCTGTGAGGATTATCATTGAGCAAACCCCTGCTGGGCGGAGGAGGGGGAACAGAACACGATACCAGCAGAGCCCGGGGAAAACTTTTTAAATTTTACTTTGCATAGACTAGCAATTGAGTTTAAAAATAGAGGCAAAATATTGCTGTGAATCAATGCATTGTCTGTTACATCTGTGGAAGGCTGGGAAATAGATAAGTCCCCTGTGCTTATATTCCTCATGCATTTGCTTCAATAGATCCTTCTAACAAATAACGATCTCTTGGTTAGCACTTTTCCTGATGATTGTACTTGTACTATATATCCTTATACTGAAATAGCCTTTCCTTATTATATAAAAGCCAGTTGTGGTGGCAGCATTCCATGGGGCGCCAAAATCAGTTGGCTGCAAGGACTGCCACTCAAAAGGGGTCCCTGGCCACTGTCTGCATTCCCTCGCTGCATTGCCTCAGTCCCGTCCACAGAGCCACCGGCCAGTGTCTCGGCCTCAGTCTGGAGGGAGCCAGCGAAGGGGACGGACTGGGTGCTGGGTCCACTCTTCTCCTCTGCCCACTGCCAGGTGGGTCTAACTGTCCCCTCAGTGGCCTGCTTCGGTCAGTAAAAAGACAATGAACTTTCAGCATAACCCCTTCCCCCTCCACTGCCAGCTTGCCCAATTTCCTGTCAGAATAAACTGAAAACGGCTTTCTCTCCTGCTTAGCTCCACCATGGCTGGCTGGCCAGCGACCATCAGACCATTCTCTTCAAAATCTGCTGTGTGGCTGATTTTCCCCCTAGAGTTGCCAATCGCCAGGTGGGACCTGGAGATCTCCCGCTGTTACAATAGATCTCCAGATGACAGAGATCAGTTTTCCTAGAGAAAATGGCTGCTTTGGAGGGTAGACCCTATGGCATTATACCCTGCTGAGTCCTTCCAACCCCCCCCCCAAAAAATGCTGCCCTCCACACGATCCACCCCCCAAATCTCCAGGTATTTCCCTAATCAGAGCTGGCAACTGTACTTTCTCCTCAGTGCCTGTTGCTAGGCAACCAAGCTTGCTTCTGTCAGTAGAAGGCCCTTTCCACACCTATGTTAGCCTTTGGGAGAAAACTTATTGGGGGGATAGGATTGCCAACTCCTGGTAGAAAATTCCTGGAGATTTGAGGGATGGAGCCTGGAGACAGTGAGGTTTGAGGAGGGGTGGGACCTCAGACAGGTACAATGCCGTAGACTCCACCCTCCAAGCCAGCCATTCCCTCATGGAGAACTATTGTTGCCAATCTCCAGGTGGGGGCTGGAGATCACTCAGCATTACAACTGCTCTCTAGGAGGGAGGGGGAGGAGATGGAAAGCTGAAGCTGGGGGCAGATAATGATACGTTGATGGTTGGCTGGGAGGGAGATAAAGTTGCCAACTCCAGGTTGGGAAATTCATGGAGATTTGAGGTGTGGACCTGGAGAGGGTGAGGTTTCAGCAGGGGTGGGACCTCAGACAGGTTCAGTGCCATAGACTCCACCCTCCAAACCACCTGTTCCCTCATGGGGAACCATTGTTTTCAATCTCCAGGCTGATGATCACTCAAAATTACAACTGCTCTTCAGGTAGCAGAGATCAGTTCCCTTGGAGAAAATGGTGGACTCTGTGTCCTTATACCCTGCTGAGGTCGCCACAGCAAATTGATGCACACTCCCAGAGCCTCTTTCTAGAGCCCATGGTATTTATTTCCACAACGGGCCTTATTCCTAGTAAAATAAAATGCCCAGTTCTACAGATTGTTTGCAAAGAGTGCAGTATGACAAAATGTATAAGTCTTGCTCTTATGCTGAGGAAAGTGCAGAGATTTCTCTCTAAATTTGTTCTTTCAGGAGAACAATACAACAATAAGCAGTTTGCATTGTTCTCAAGCCACTTTGGACTAAACCTTTTGTTGCATTGGTCTGCAGAATGCCTTCTCCCAGCACAAGATTGCCCCAGGTGCTGCAGAGCTGGTTTGCTCTCAGAAATGCACACAGTTCTTACGAATGTAGCTGGATGACACATACTGTACCCAAAACTCACTCTCAGGAAAGAGAGCCAGTGCAGTGTAGTGGTTAAGAGCAAAGGACTCTTAATCTGGAGAATCAGGTTCAATTCTGCACTCCTCCACATGAAGCCAGCTGGGTGACCTTTGGTTAGTCACAGTTCTTTCAGAGCTCTCTCAGCGCAAAAAAATAAGTCTTTCTGGAACTAAATCTGAAAAACACTGTAATGAAGGAATACACACAAAAATTTTATTTGAAATTACAAAATAACTCTTATTAACTATTCTTTAAAGATGCAGTGTACATACAAGTTGAATTTAAACATAATTGCAAAAAAACTCTTATTAACTATTCTTTAAAGATGCAGTACAAGTACAAGCTGAATTCAAACATGTAAAGCTAAACCACAATACATAAGGTTAATCAGGTAGCATTAACCACGGCAAAGAATGTCCCAGGTACATCTTTGTTTTGACCCTTCATCAGGCCGTAATCATATGGTAAAGCTGCAACAAAAATTACAGAAATTGAGCATGCTATACATTCATATTGAATACAGGTCATGATCATATGGTAAAGTTGCAACAAAAATTACAAAAATCAAGCATTTAGCTTGTCTCCATGCTCCTGCATGACAGTTATTCTGATAATTGTATACAATATGACTATATAAAATGCTTAATTTCCTTCTCTTCCAGAGCCCCTGCTGCTTCTGGTCAGTTTTACTCCCCTCCATCAGCTGTTAGGTTTAACAGCCTATTGGAGGGGAGTGAAACTGACCAGAAGTGGGAGGGTGGTTTCCCTTTCCTCCCCACCCCCTTGCAGGGAGGCTGGGGAAGGAAAGGGAAGCTGCCCTGCTGCTTCTGGTCAGTTTCACTCCTGCAGATCAGCTGTTAAACCTAACAACTGATTGGTGGGAGTGAAAATGACCAAAAGCAGCTGGGCAGCTTCCCTGGAAGAGCAGGGGAGGCCGCGGAGGGCCAGAGGTAAAGAGAGGCACAGCAGGGGTGGGGGTCTGGGGGGTCTGGCATCCTTCTGGGGTGGGGCAGGGCTCCACCCTGGTGGGACTCCACCCTCAAATGCCCAACAAAGGCTATGGGCCTGGGGTCATCCTGGCCTGGTTCTGCAGTTTCTTAGTAGGCCCTGCACTCCTGCAGGCTGCTAACAGGGAGACTAAGAAGAGAAACACTGAGTCCCTCCTAATCTCTTGCTTGCTCTGAGGCCTCCAACCAGTTCCCTATCCACCAAACTATCCTAGAGTCCAATCCACAGTCCTCAAGTTTACCCATCAGAACATCATGGGGAACGCTGTCAAAAGCTTTACTGAAATCCAGGTAAACAACATCAGCAGCATTCCCTTGATCCAGTAAGCTCATCACTCAATCAAAGAAAGAAATGAGGTTGGTCTGGCAGGACCTGTTGGGGACAAATCCGTGCTGACTTCCCTGGATCACCAAGTTGTCCTTTAGATGCCTTTAAAATCTGCTTCAGTATCTTCCCTGGGACAGAGGTCAGACTGACTGGCCTGTAGTTTCCTAGGTCATCCTTCCTCTCTTTTTGGAAAATTGGGATATCTGCCCTCCTTCAGTCTTGTGCCACATCTCCCATCCTCCAAGACGTCTGGAAGGTGATGGACAAAGGCTCTGCAAGCTCTCTAGAAAGTTCTTTGAGTACTCTTCGGTGCATACCATCTGGCCAGGGGGATTAGTACTCATTCAGTGCAGCCAGGTGCTTCTCAACTACCTCTCTGTCCATGTCAACCAGCAGCCCGGATGCTGTGCCTTGCCTACTACCATGTCTAGATGAGTTTGTTCTCTTCTTCAGGGAAAAAACTGAGGCAAAATAGGCATTGAGCCTTTCTGCTTTCTTTCTGTCCTCTGTCAGAGTTTCTCCATTTTCACCCAGCAGTGGGCCCATGGCCTCTTTTATCTTGTGTTTGCTCCTCACATATCCAAAGAAGAATTTCTTCTTGTAGTGAGCCTCCCTGGCCACCTGTAGCTCACTGTGAGCTTTGGCCTCTCTGATGGCTGACGTACAGTGCCTAGCAACCTGCAGATGCACTTCTTTAGAGGTATGCCCTTGCCTCCATTTCTTGAACATTTCCTTTTTCTCCCTTAGCACATCACAGAGTTCTCTGTCTATCCACATTGGCTTCTTGGATTCCCTCCTATGTTTCCTTCTTGTTGGAACAGTGAAGGCTTGAGCTTTCAAGAGCTCTTGCTTTAGGAGAGTCCTTTCCCTTCCAGCAGTCTTGCCCATAGAATGGTTCTCATCATGCCTCTGAGTTTATTAAAGTTTATTAAAGTCTGCCCTACTGAGATCAAACATAGACATGTGGCTATGAACTTAGTTGGTCCCCCATAGCAAAAGGAATTCTAGCAGGACATGGTCACTCTTGCCTGTTGGTCAATATTAAGTTGAGTTTGGCTGAGCCTTTTGTAGCTTCCTCCACCATTTGATGAAGGAAGCTGTCAGCCAAACAGGTCAGGGCGCTTTGCAGAGTTTGTCTCCCGGCACACATCAGGGAAGTTGAAGTCACCCATAACTACCAGGTCCTGTTGTTTGGATACCCTGTCAAACTGTTCAAGGAGGGCAGCATCCCCCTCCTCATCCTGATCAGGAGGTCTGTAGTAGACTCCAACCACAATACTGTTTTTCCATCCTTCTCTTATCCTCACCCAGATATTTTCCACTGGGCTGTCGCCCTCCTCCTCCAGTATTTCCTGACAAACAAACCCTCTCCTCACATATAGTGCCACTCCACATCCTTTTTGACCCTTTCAGTTTTTCTTGGACAACTCGTATCCATCCACTACAACCATGGGAACCATCCCACCAAGCAGTGTTCCCTCTAAGCTGAGTTAGTGTGAGCTATTTCACAGTTGTTTAGCCTCCAGCTCACAGATTTTTGTCTTAGCTCAGGAAGGATGGCTCCAGAGCAAACTAATTTATGCAGTAGTAAAATCACTCACTCACAGCTTTAATGCCAGCAGCTCACAAAGTGGAATTTTTGGTCACAAGACTCCACAGCTTAGAGGGAGCATTGCCACCAGGTCTCTGTAATGCCTACTAAATCATATATCTTTATCTGCAATTAGAAGCTCAAGCTCTTCCTTCTTATTGCCCAAGCTTTGGGCATTGGTACATAGACACCTTTGGCTCCAATAGACCCAGTCCTTCCAGGTGGACTTATGTTGTTTGCTCTCTTTCATTTAAATCCCTATGTTGGTCATCTCCTTTCCCTTGTGGTGTCATTTTAAAGCCCTCTTGATGAATCTCCTCAGGTTTCTGCCAAACACGTTCCTCCCTGACCTTGACAGGTGAAGTCCATTGTGTGCTAGTAGGTTGTCATCCAGAAAACCTAGCCCGTGGTCCCAGAAACCAAATCACTCCTCCCGGCACCACCAACACAGCCAGTGGTTCACCTCCATTATCATCTGCTCCTGTTGTATTCCTCTTCCTATAACAGGAAGGATCAAATAAAATTCCCTTCAGCTTCCTCCCAAGAGCTCTATAGTCAGCCTTATCACTTTCGATGGTGTTCATGGCCATGTTGTTGGTTCCCAAATGGATCATCACAAATGGATAATGCTCTGTAGGTTTTATGAGTTTTAGAATTTTTGTCTATAATATTCTTTTTCATTTATTAGCTTCTATGACCAAAGGTCTTAAGCTCAGCCAAAGTAAGTCAAGTATCAAACACGGGTATACAGCATTAGCCTCAGGATATGAAACTTACAATCAAAATTTACAACTAAAATAATCATATCTAAAAAATCTAAAATGTTAAAACAGAAGTTAAGCTGATAAAAACTATAATTCATTTAAACAGATCATATTATCTGAGTATTACAAATTCTGTTACAATCGGGTCAAGCCAGATTTTTGTCGCTTTGCAGATAAAAGTATCATTAAAAATTTTGTAACAAAATAAGTAGTTTCAGGATTAGTATCTGCCAACAAGTGGGGGTCACCCAAAGTTCAGTAGGTAATCGGTGTTTGGTAAGAACTGGAGTGATCCTAATCGATCTAGGAATCTACCATTGGTGACAAAATAATAGAAGATGGCCAAGTGTTTCTACAACTCATCTCACAATTACATAAGCGATCCGAGTATGGAACTTTAGAAAAGCGACCTATTAACTCAGCAGTGGGAAAAGAGTTAAGCCTAGCAAGAGTGAAAACACAGCTGTAACTAGGTATTTTTAAGGATCTAGTATATGAAGGAAGAGACTCCGGAGGAGGAATACCTAAGGCAAGAGTGGAACATGCATGTCTTGCTTGAGCTAAGGTGCTAGCCCGATCAAGATTCATCAGCTTTATTCTGGTCTGCTTTAAGGCTTCCTGGTAAGTTAAATTATTCCATACTGTTAGGGGAAAGACCAATAACTCAAGTCTTTCCCAGCTGCTTTTGTGGTTGGAGGATAAGCACAGAAAGCCACCTTGGGGATATGGTACTGAATAGAGGACTTTGAGTCTTCGTTTGAAAGCTGCAATCCAGGCTCCAGACTCCAAGGAATGTTGGGCAAATTCCACTTTAAGTGCAGTTCCAGCCACACATCTAGGAACCCCTGCCATTCTATGCAAAAAATAAAGAAGTATACGATTGAGAGATTCAGAAACTGCGTTAATCCAAATAGCCACCCCGAATAAAATCTGAGAAGTTACTTTAGCATTAAAGGCTGCAATGGCCATCGGTACATACTGACCCCCCTCCCTTGAAAAAAAAATCTAAGGATTGCGTTTGAGATTCTTCTAGCAATCTCTGATGCTGCACTGATATAAGGCTTCCAAGATAGACTGTGAATAAATGTCACTCCGAAATATTTGAACTGGGTCACCTATTCTAGTTTCTCACCCATAACAAACCAGGATTTCTTTCTACAATAGGAATGGTTTGAAAAAAACATTATTTTTGATTTATTAGTTTATTGTTAACCCCTCTTGAGTACAGTATTCTGTAAATGATTTTAGAATTTTCCAGAGTCCTGCTTCTGATCTTGACAAAAGGACCATGTCATCTGCATAAAGCAAAATGAGAATTTCCTGGCCAACCAGTATTGGAGCATGATGTGCTGTCTCCTTGATATATGGGATCATATCATTGATATAAAGATTAAAAAGGATAGGTGCTAATAGACAAGCTTGCTTAACACCCTTTAACAGGGCAATAGTGTTGGTAAGCTCAGGGCCAGTGCCAGGGTTTTGTGCACACTAGGCGATGCTACCTTCTGGCGTCCCCACCCCACCCTGTACACTCACCAATTTTCAAACATAAATGCATTTTAGGAAGAATAAAAAACACAAAATTTGAAATTGCTAATTTCTTTTTTTTCTAATTGTGAGAACAAGTAATACAATCTCTGATTTTCTCTCTCAAACAGAAAATACAAATCACAAAGCATTTTGAAAAAATCCTGTCAATTGTGATGTTGTGCCAAGCGGAGTGGGGGGAAGAAGCCTGTGGCAAACTGAGGGGGGGGCAGCAAAGCCAAGCAAAAAAAATTATATATAGCAAAAGTGGGGAGAGCAAAACCAGCAACAAAAAAAGCAACCAATCCAGTTGAACTGGCACTTGAACTGGCAATGAGGAGACACAGTTTGGGCTACCCGTAAAAAAATCCAGTTAACCCAGTGAAGGGTAATTTTTTTCTCTGCACTGCATTCTTTTCTCTCTGCATGTGGCAAATCTCATTTTTTTCTTACTTTGGGCAAACATTTGTGTGTCCAATTTTTTTTAAAGAACCCTCCTGGTGGAACAAGTGCCCTTTGCTTTTTTTTAAAAAAAACTTATTTTTTTGCTAAGTGCTTTGGAAAATAAAGGTGTCTGTGCTTAGTGGGGCGGGGGGGAGAGAAACCATCCTCCTCTCCCAAAGTTGAAGAAAAAGACCTGGAAGTAGTAAAAAAAGGAGGGGGAGAAAAAAACATACAGTTTTGTGAAAATAAAGCCAGCCCCCCCCCCCATGATGATTATTTTTAATTGAAGGCAGAATCTCATCTTGAAGTATGCAAAGGAGAAAAACAAACAAGCAAGCAAAGAGTTTCTTCTTTTTTTGGAAGTTCTTTTTTTTTTGCAAGATCATTCAAGAAGAAAAAAATAGAGGAGGAGGAGGAAGAAGATCACTCCCCCCTCCTCCAACCACACCCCCCCTACCTGAGTCCAGCTCTCCGGGCGATGACCAAGTAAATGCTAGGGCAACATCCCATCGCAAGCAGGGGAATCCACAGTACTTGTCACAAAGGGAAATTACCATGCATAACTTGCAACTCCCCAACAAGCTAGTCCGGAAGGGAAACTGTGTGGATGGGTGGGAGGAGGGCAACAGAAAAAAAGGACAAGGGAACCTGGGCTGTGCGTTTCTCTGGGTGGCGTGAAATTGACCAGGAGAGCTTTTTTGGGGGGTGGGATAACTGAAACAAAGGGTCTTTCTGAGTTAGAAAAGAAGGGAGGGAGGGTGCTGGTGTGTGTGTGTGTGTGTGTGTGGCTGGCTGGCTGGCTGGTTGGCTGGCTGGCTGGCTATGAGGATGGGGGAGAGGAGAGAGAAGGAGGAGAGTGGGGGGCGAGAAGGGGTGGCGGTGGGGGGAAATGCAAAGTTTGGAGGTGAATTTTTGCAGGCAAGTGTTGGAGGGACCAGAGGATGCCACAAAGTCAGTTTGCAAAGGAAAGGGGCATTGGGAGAAAGAGAAAGAGGTGGGGGCCGCACAGCTCCTGCTGCTGCTGCAGTAGCCCTACGCTGCTCCTCCCCTTTGCACTACCAGTGCTTGTGCTGGCGTGCAGATGGTGCCAGTGGAGGCTTGGAAATTTCCCACCCCAATTGCCTCCCCTGGGCCCCCCTGGGCCAGCTCTCCTGTGTGCACCATGCCCCCCACTCCAGGCGCCTTGCCCTCCACCGGGGGCTGGCTCTTGAGTAAGCCTTCTTGGGCCTCCCTTCCCAGCTCCTGCTCACCTTGGCAAAGAAGGGTAGCGCAGGTTGCACTCCAGCAGCAGCACACCCACTATCACCAGCAGGGCAGTGCTGGTGTTGGTGGCTATGGGTCAGGCAGTGGAGGGCACCAGCAGGGGCGTCAAGGCCCTAAAGAACAGCAGCAGTGGCAACACAGCCAGGCCTATGGATGGGGCGGGAGAGGAGCTCTTGGCCACAGAATTCAGAGCCGGTCTGTGGGGCAGCTGCACTGGGCTCCCTTGGAAAAGGTGCCCCTTCCGCGCAGGGGCAAGGGAGGCGCAGGCCGGCAGGCCAGCGGGGCATCCTCCAGAACTGGCACCCTAAGGCAATAGCCTAACCTTGCCTCTATGGAAGAACCAGCCCTGGGTAACCTGGCCCTCCAACCCATAATGGATTTGAGCAATAGTACTCTTATATAGTTTGGAAATCAACCAAAGCAATCTTTTATCAACTGAGGTTTTTGCTAGTGTGAGCCAAAGCCAAGACCTAGGGACTGAGTCAAAGGCTGCTTTCAGATCCATAAAGGCAACATATAAGTGGCCTCCAGTATAAGATGAATATTTGTCTTTAATTTTTGCCCCTGGCAAGCAACACATCTCTCAGGGCAGGGGGGTCAGGCCTGGACATATGACATTCCATACCCCTCAGCTGTTGGTGTGTGTGTGAGTTGTGCTAAACAGCACTGTAGCAGAGGTTGAAGATTCCAAAATAAGAGACAAAGCTATGTACAGTTTATGTACATTTATTTACAAATATTGCACTCAGAATCAAAGTGCTTCGCCAGCCACCAATACAGAAGAGAAGAGAGAGTACTATACAACATATATCATATATATACATTTCACTGTACTCAGTGGCCAATTAGGTCCATGCTGAGTCATTCCCCAAGTCATACCTCTATACAAGACTGCACCTGTCTTGTCCAGTTCTAACCAGAATAGTCATATGACTTGGTACCAACATGTCTGCAGTGATCTCACTGACAGCTCCTTGACAGTTCACTGTTTATGTGTCTCTAATACTGACACTCCTCCTAGACACATCAAACAGTTAGACCCAACATGTCTTTACACTTCTGAAACTTTTCAATAGTTAAACACTTGGTAAAAATGTCTGCAACATTTTTCTCAGAACTGCAGTGTTGTATTTTCACTAACTTTCTTTCCACTGCTTCCCTGACATTCTGATATCGTATCAGGATGTGCTTGCTTCTAAGCTTTACCATTTGATCACTGGCTAATATCTGTGCAGCTGAGTTGTCACAATGTATTGTAATAGGTAGAGTACAGGATAACCTTAAATCTTGAACCAATTGATGTATCCATTCAAGCTGTGACACACATTCACTCAGTGCAGAAAATTCTGCTTCACGCGTACTGGTAGCCACCAGTTGTTGTTTGACTGATTTCCACATTATCAAACCTCCGTGTAGGTAAATACTAAGACCTGTGGTAGACTTTCCGTCCTCTCTGTCTCCCCAGCTAGCATCCCCATAGGCTTCTAACTGAGTGTTGTTTTGCTTTCCCAACACTAATTTCTGTGATGCTGTAGCTTTTAAAAATCTTAACACCCTTTTTGCTGCTACCCAATCCTTCTCTGTTGGATTTGCACACTTTTGACTTAATACATGTACAGCATAGCATATCTCAGGTCTGGACCAGCAAGATAAATATAATAGTGATCCTACCAAGGACTGGTACCTGGTCTTTTGCATAAATGCTTTCTTGTCAGGGTCTTTTACATAACTCACTGTGATTGGTGTCTCCACACCATGGGCCTCTGTCATTCCAAAACTCTCCAACAGCATTTGTATTTTGTTGTGCTGACATAGCTCATAGAAACCTTCTTCATTTTGAGTAATGTCCATTCCCAGATAATGACTGATTTGACCCAAATGTTTTATCCTGAACTTCCCTTGCATTTCCTTTACAAACCAATTCAGCTGAGTTTCTTCATGAAACATAACACAAAGATCATCCACAAACACAAATATATAACATTCCTGTCCATTTATGTTTGCACTGAAAAAACATGGATCAGCAATACCTTGCTTGAATCCTAGACCCATCAAAAACTTCACCAAACACTGGTTCCAATTCTTGGCACTTTGCTTTAAACCATAAAGTGACTTGTTTAACTTTAACACCAGCTTTGTGTTTGGAACCTGGAACCCTGGAATTTGTTCCATGTACAAGTCTTCTTCAATAGCAGCATGCAAATAAGCGGTTACAAAGTCAAAATGATGAATTTTCATTTTTGCAACCCCTGCCTTTGTCAACGCTGCTCTCACAGTTTCGGCTCTGACGGTGGGGGCAAACGCTTGATCATAATCCTCCCCCCAAATCTGTGAGTATCCTTTTGCCACTAACCTGGCTTTATACTGCACACTACCATCTGTGAGAGTCTTGTGTTTATACAACCAACGGCAACCAATTGTATTTTTGTTACTAGGTAACTCAGTCAAGGTAAAAACCTTATTCTCAGTCAGAGAATTGCACTCTTGCAGCATGGCTTCCAGCCAATGCTTTTGTTCACTCTTCTCCAGTTTCAACACATCATTATAACAAGTTGGCACTTTTATAAATACATGGTTTACATCAGTTTGTTCAAAACCATAACGCACGGGTGGCACCCCCTTTGTGGATCTGTCAGACCTCCTAGGCCCCTCTTGCCCACTGTGCTCACTTTGTGCAAAACTCTGTGAACTGCCTGCGGTTACCTCCTCCTGTTTTGGCACAACTTCAGGAGCTTGAGAAATTGGTAACTCGGCTTCAGATAAATTTGACCCCTGTATTTCATTCCAGTTTGCATCCTCATTAAAACTTGCCGACCTGCTGAAACTTACAGCCAAATTTATGCAAACCTATAAGCTTTCATGTTTGGTTGATAACCCAAAAACAACAATTTCCGTGATTTATCACCTCCCTTCCTCCATTGCCTGAGAGGAATGTTAACCCACGCCTGGGAACCAAAAATGCGTAAAAAACTTAGACTGGGATTCCTATCATAAATCCGTCTATAAGGAATGTCCTCTACTGCCTTCGTCCACACTCTGTTCAGGACATAGCATGCCGTAGAAATAGCCTCAGCCCAATATGCGATAGGAAGCTTAGCATCTGCTAACATAGCATTGCATAACATTTTGTAATATTCCAGCATGTCTTTCTGCCACCCCATTTTCTTTTTTTAAAAAAGATTTTTATTGATTTTATCTATATTCTACATTTCTACGCTACTTACTATGCTAAATTTATCTTATACAGAGAATACTTTATAAAATGCTTAATCTATCAATTTATAAAAATTATTATAGCATTTAAAAAAAAACATGGTTAACACATATTACTTTGTTACTTTTTCCATTCAAAAAGCTATTTGGCAGTATGCATAGTTTGGAGACAACACTTAATAACAAAGCTTCTAATTCATACTAGTGCATATGCTTAATAAACATTTAACAGTCATTTCTTCTTTTGTCCTCTTCTTGTTTTCTTAGTCTCAACATGTACTTTTGGAGCTGCTGCTCCTATCTCCGAGTCTGATTTCTCTTCTTCGCTCTTAGAGCTATCAAAACCGTACATACTTTCTTGCGAAGCTAGCGAATCATCTGTGTCTCTGCCTTTTTTCTTTTCTTTGTCTTTTTCCAAAAAAAATTTCGCTTGTTCAACAGAGTCAATCTTATATTTCTTATCTTTGATCCTGAAGCTAAGTCCCTCTGGAGTATTCCAACGGTATATTATTGATTCAGACTGAAGCCATGTTGTCAGCTTTCTGTAGGCTTTTCTTCTTCTCCGTATTTCAAATGGTACATCTTTCAAAACTTTAACTTCTTCTTCTTGGATCTTCAGAACCGCTTTACTTGTGGCTTTTAAAACCACATCCCTTGTTGATTTCTTGGAGAACCTTATCATAATTTCACCTGGCAGGTTTTTCTTTTTAATATATTCTGGGTAGGTCCTATAGACCATATCCATATCGCTTTTTAATTCTTCTGCTTTTAAGCCTGTTAACGGTGCCAACGCTTCACTTAACAGTCCTTTAAGGTCTTCTCCTTTTTTTTCTGGTACGTTCTGCAGTCTCAGGAAGAAATTCGCCCGTTCCATTTGCAATTTCAGAAGGGAATTGTGATGAAGAGCCTTTTCTTTCTCTACTTTCTGTAGTCTTCAATCTTGATTTTTTACTGACGTTTTGACCTCCATAAGGTCCCGCTGCAGCTTCTCTGTGACTTTATTCGACTCCTTCAGCTCCGACTGCATTTTATCCATCTTGATGTTCAGTGATGTCATTTGATCCACTAGAGGTCGCAATAGCGAGGAGAACACCGCACTCATCTCAGTGGTATCAACCTTTGAACTCGGAACTGTAGTTGCTAGCTTTGGGGAAGGTTTCGGTTTCCCCGCCATTGTTGAGACTTCGGTATTGTTTATGTTTAGATAAGATGGAGATAAGAAGCGATTTTTTCAGCTGCACTTGTATCGTTTTAATTGTTAAGTCCTCAAGTATGCAATACCGCCATCTAGCAGCTCATCTAAGCTTTCCTTCCTTCAGTAACGCAGTGGAAAAGAGCCTCGTAAGTACGCCGATAATGGAAGGGGGGGGATTTCTCTCCACCCGCCGCTTTTCCCGCTAAGTTGCTTATTTCAACTTCGAGACTCACTTTTTCACCTTTGCGTAGCTGGAAGTTACTGCTTCATCGCTTCATATTTTCTGCTGCTTCACGGTTTGCGCTATAGCCATGCGTCTCCTGCGATGGGGGAACCTATGGGGGTGATGAGGGGAACCTCAAATCCCGCGGTCGCCACCACCGGGAGAGATCCCTTCTCATGCCACCCCAGGCAGAGCCCCCTCACTGGGGTCTCTGGGGGCTCGGCACCTGTCCAGAGCCCCTTCTTCCCATCGGGTACGGATCGCCTCCCCCGCTAGTGCGGAGGGACACGTCCGCCATTCTTCGCAAGTCTTCCGGAAGTCTCTGCCACCCCATTTTCTTGAGGAGTAGCCACATTTGCAATTCTATGAACAATTCCCTGGGACTGCAACCAGTTTTCAAACTCTTGAGAAATAAACTCTCCGCCCATGTCGGTCTGCAGTGCACACACTTCCAAGCCTAATTGCTTTTGCACTCTCTGCAGCCAAAACTTAAATGTCTGAAATACCTGGGACTTATGTCTGAGAGTATACGCCCACAAAAATCTTGAGTGGTCATCCACTATCAACAAACAAAAACGGTTCTTTGAATGACTCTTTGGATATGGCCCAATTACATCTGCATGCACCAGTGTTAGCGGCCTGTCTGACACCCGGTCACTTTTCTTAGCCACTGGATAAGCATGAGATTTCACCTGTTTGCAAACCTGGCAGTCTAAATATTCACGGCAGTCTTTTACGACTTCTTTACCAAGTATTGCCTAAGTTTTATTGATGGCATTAAAACCTATATGCCCTAATCTTCTACGGAGTCTGTGGACACAAGATTCATGTGGCATTTTATTCAAAATTGATCTTGCCTCACCTGCACCATTGCCCAAAACATAAACATTGTTTACCAACTCACTATTTGTGAGAACTCTACCATTCTTGGCTATTTCACAACCACTATTCACAAAAACCACAGAAAAACCAGCTTTAGCCAATGCTGAAACACTTAATAAATTGTTCTCCAGAGATGGTACACACAGAACGTCTTCAAACGAATGCTGCAAAGCAGGAAACGTGACAGTTCCTTCACAAATCACCAGAGAAACACTCCCGTCTGCTAAAGTGACTTGCTTCTGGCTGGAAGAATGTTGGTTACACAACAGATCTCTATCCCGACAAAAATTCTGTGACACTCCAGAATCTAAAATCCACACATCAGCTTGGGGACCAGATGCAGCAATCACCAACTTTGTGTTCTGACTGAACGATGGCCTCGGGAACTCAGCAGCTTTACTTTTCTTCCTCTGCGGGCACGAAGAACGTAGGTGCTCCATTGATTTACAGATGAAACACTTTTTCCTTCTTTGCACCTCCAAGGCTAATGACCGCTGCTCTCCTCTCTGCTGGCAGTCTACCCTTGCCTCCCTGAAGCTGGCCTCTCCGCTCCGTCTCTCCCTGGAATGCATCTAAGACAGCGAAGAAGTGTCCTTCAGTGCCAGAAACTTCTGTTCCTCTTCAATTAGACGGCCGGTAACATAAGCCAAGGACAGTTTATCAGTGTCCATGGATTCCAATGCAGTTACCAAAACACTAAACCGCTCATCAAGGGAACTTAGAAATATATAAACACGGTCCTCCTCTGGAATAGTTTTTCCTCTCTGTTCAAGTTGCTGACAGCATTCATTTAGTACATTCAAATGCCTTTGAACAGAGTCTCCAGGTTTCATTACAGTCCTGTACAGTTTCCGAGTGAGAGCAATCAATGAGCCTGCAGTTTGCCATATATAGACAGACCTCAGACTTTCCCACACAAGTTTTGCGCTAGTCCGTCCAGAGACATGGACTAATTCAGGGGTGGCCAACCTTGCTTAACGTAAGAGCCACATAGAATAAACGTAAGAGCCACATAGAGATGTCTGAGAGCCGCAAGACAGGAACAAATATCACACACACGTTTTTATTTTTAAAAATATGCAAATTTGCTTTTTATTAACGTTAAATGGGACTGCCAAAAATAAAAACAAACGAGGAAAACCAGTTATAAGAAAGAGAGAGAGAGAAACTAGGAAAGCAAATAGATGGGAGGGAGGAGGGAAGGAAGGAAGGGAGAAAGAGAGAAAAAGCATGCCTCCCCTTTGCTTCCCCAGCCGCCCTGCCAGGAGCCGCACAATATGTGTGAAAGAGCCGCATGTGGCTCCCGAGCCACAGGTTGGCCACCCCTGGACTAATTGATCATCTGCCACACTCAACACGATAGCTGCCAAGGCCTTTTCATCATTTACGATGTCCTGGGCTGTCAAGGGATCAGGAGGAGCATTAACAAACAGCCACAAACCTTCCCTCTTTAAGTAATGCTCCATCCGCAGAACCCACACACTGTAATTAGAGGTGTTGAGCTTTTCCACCAACAGTGACATATTCATTGCGCCTCCCTGTGCCATGTTGCCACCGATATCAGCTACCTGAAGGTCTGAAGCCATGCTCTCGTCCTCGGACTCACTCTCAGAGCTGCTTCCCGAAACCAAACTCAGTACAGCCTCGGTCTCTTCAGCACCTGCAACAGGGGACACCTCCTTCTCTTCAACTGAGCCACTGTCAGGAACTCCTCCTGGCGACGCCACGATTCCAGCAGCTTTCCCGGCTCACCTCCTCTGTCCAGACGAGTCGTCTCTAGTAGAGCTTCCACAGCACAGCACACTGGGCCCATAACCCTGTTGGTGTGTGTGTGAGTTGTGCTAAACAGCACTGTAGCAGAGGTTGAAGACTCCAAAATAAGAGACAAAGCTATGTACAGTTTATGTACATTTATTTACAAATATTGTGCTCAGAATCAAAGTGCTTCGCCAGCCACCAATACAGAAGAGAAGAGAGAGTACTATACAACATATATCATATATATACATTTCACTGTACTCAGTGGCCAATCAGGTCCATGCTGAGTCATTCCCCAAGTCATACCTCTATACAAGACTGCACCTGTCTTGTCCAGTTCTAACCAGAATAGTCATATGACTTGGTACCAACATGTCTGCAGTGATCTCACTGACAGCTCCTTGACAGTTCACTGTTTATGTGTCTCTAATACTGACATTAGCAAGGAGTCACCTATGACCAACACCTTCCTTTTCCTTCCAGTGCTATTTCCTCGTATCTCCCTGTCCACCTTGTTTTTGTGATACTTCTATTAGCAGTGTTTCCATCTCTGCCTCCACTGCAAGGGCCTGGAACCGATTCCTTAGTTTTAATGGCACTGAATGCCATGTTGCTCGACACCTTTGGGGTCCAGCTGTAGTGCTCTGAGGAGTCTAGTTAAAGCAGTTAACCACACTGCTGTCCCTTGGACTGCTCTCTCCTTCCCTATGCAGGACATGAAGGCTTACTGGGATAATCTCTTAAAGAGGCAGTACACAGCAACTTCCATCCAAGTACTAACCAGGGATGAACCACCTGAGGTCCCAAGAGATCTGATGAGATCAGTCCAGCCTGGACCATCCAGGTCAGGGCAATGGACTCTTATGCTGGACTAAAATTTAGTTAGCCTTCAAGGGACCACTAGATCCCTTTATTTCTACTAGTAAGTAAGTGTTATGTTTTGAAGTCAGTACGTTTTAGAATGGGCTGCAAGTGTCTCATATTCTAGACTGAAATAATTTAGGAGGGAACAGCAAAAAAATCACAATAATGGATGACTTGCACTTTTATTGAATTTTAGAGGAAATTACACATCTCAGAGTGGTCACAGAGATACATTTTCTAGAAGTCATAAATAATTGCCTCCTAGAGTAACTCGGTCTGGAGACTCAGTCTTTTTCCTAAGTGGAACACAGGAACAGATCCAAAATGTAAATATAGCTAAATTTCTAGGAAATAGTGGTCAAAATCCAACAGTTGAGGAGATTCGGTGGGGAGGGCTCTACCATACATAACAGTTAATTTTCCAGAGAAACTTTGAAAAAATGAGGGCACTTGTTAGAAGACAATGTCAAAGGCCATTTTATGAAACAAAAAAGTCCCTCAGAAATTCATGGGTACTGTTTAAGAATACCAGCATTACCATAAACAAAATCTGGAAAGGAGTGGGGGGGAGTACAGACATTACTAACCACCGGAGTAAAATGAGTTATCTAAAGCAGAGACTTGTTTTTATAAATGCCTAAGTATATTCCAAGTAAAGGCAAACATTCTGGCAAGTTAAAAGTAACACAGTGACAGTAAAATGTGTAATTGTGAGAAAAGACACAAAGATTTTTAAAAATGCATTTTAAAATGGAGGGGTTTTGAGAACTAGCGTAACTACTAAATGTTATGTGTTTATTTTTCCATTCCCATATTTATTACTTAAGACATAAATAGTATTTTCAGATATATCATTATTCAGAGCAACTGAATGTGGTGAAATTTCATGGGCTACTTTTCATTTTTTTAAAAGCACATTGGGGCATTGTAACTTGTATTTGCATGCCAAAACTATAAAAAGCCTCATATTTTTAATGGAGAAACTTTATTCTCATATGTCTAGCTTCTCAGACTTTGACTAAGATCAAGTGTAGCAACACAGCTTCACAGCAGCTGGAAGGAAGGGAAAATAACTTTTCTATTTCTGCCATCCTTCCTGTACTCTCACTTCAGATTTCAGTTAGCTGTATCCTTTTGATAGTTTTTTAGTAGACAAGATTCTTGTCATGAAGCTCACAGTGGCATCAGACTCAGTGTAACTGCATCACTTTATACATATTTATCTCCACAATTTTCCTATTCTCTTTGGTAGAAGAACACATTTGTGCTTTCTTTAATTTTGATTTGATAATATTCTGGCACAACAGTAATTCCCACCTGCACAAATGATGCAAAAACAAAAGGAACACAGCTGAAGGAGGAAATTTTCTGTTATCTTAGTTGCTTATTTCACGTAGCCTACTCCTGAGACTTTTTAGAACCCGTTCTGCATGAAGGGGTTTTCCATACCCAGCCCAACTTCCCCTCTCAGGCTTCCACCATGCTCTCCCTTCCCATTTCTGAGAACTTTGAAATGCCACGTGGGAATCCTGTAGCAGCATATTTCCCAGATTGGAGGAAGTAAATAAACATTAATTAATCCCAAGTAGCAAGTAATATGGTCTTATCGACCAAACACAAAAGCAACCTTGAAAAATGCAAACAAAATCTGTTTTTTTGCAAAAATATTTATACTATTATAAGATAAGCTATCATGAAAAGTGCAAATAAAGTACAAAGTGCATAATTACACTGAAGACATACAATTACAATGGCAAATGGGACATACACCCTGCTGAGCTACAATCTTATAACTTTTCATGGTCATGACTGGGAAAGATGGGAGTATACCGAATGAATTCAGTGCAGTGCCAAGATCAGCCTATCTTACTCCTGCATTAAAAAAGCCCAACAAACAAAATTCATTCTGAGATCAGAAAGTAATAGAAGGCATTAAGTATTTGTTAACTGTAAACTTCTAACTACATCCCAACATCAGTGGCAAAATTGTAGAAACTTTACCCAACACATTGAAGATTGGATTTTAAGAAATAACATATGATGCCCATTAATAAACTTATGCACTATTGAAATCTGTGAAAAGGACAAAGGATTAATTTGTGAGACTTCTGATGAGAGCCAATAAGTCAGGCCTTGTGGAATAAACAAAGTCCTTTATTGTCTTATGGTCTTTCAGGAACACTTACTTTGTTAGGGACTTATTATACAGTATTCAAACGGAATAGAAATGACAGGCACCAATCAGTGTAAAAACATGAAGCGCGAAAATCCCCAAACCGTTGCATTCCCATGAAAAAGGCGTGCAAGCTAATTAAATCCCCCCCCTTTCGCCCCTGTGTACAAAACCACTTGCATTCCCATGCAAAGACATCTGGAAGAGCAGAGAGTGAAACAGCTCAAGGTTAACTGGCAACAACAGCGATAAGCAAAACCTGCAAAGGAAAACGGCAAAACGGGATGGGAGGGAGAAGGAGCGAGGGGGAGGAACTCGGCTGCCAGTCTCCCGACTGGAGGACCTGTGAATGCAATCAGTAACAAAGCCAAAACATGACAGAGAACCTGACATCCTGCCCCTCCCAAGATCACTCCCCACCCGGCTTAGAAGGATATTGTTTATGAAAAGCACGGATCAAATGTGGAGCATGAACATTTTCAACTGTAACCCATTCATTACATTCAGGACCAAAATCAACCCAATTAATCAGATAAAACAAGCAACCACATTTGAGTTTAGAGTCCAAAATGCTGGAAATTTCAAAATGTGGTTCCCCCGCTTTCATCAGAGGAGGAGGAACATGAGGATCTCCACGAGTTCTGCCCAGGGCTTTTCTTCAACAGGCTGTAATGGAAAACAGGATGCACAGAGCTTAGTGATTTCGGCAGTTCGAGTTCAAATGAGACAGGGGAAATTTTACGTAACACTTTGAAAGGTCCCACAAACTTCCAACCCAACTTCCGGCTAGGCTTGAGACCCCGAATGTTCTTAGTGGAAACGTAGACAGAATCTCCCGGCTCCAAGTCCCACCCCGGAGCTCTCCCCTTGTCAGCATATTTTTTGTAATCCACTTTGGCCCGTTCCAAAGTCTGCGCAATAAGGGGCCAAGAGTTCTGGAGGGTAGTCCACCATAATCCAAATTCTGAGGGGGGGGTATTCCCGGGAGGGGTAAGAGTCAGCAATGGATCACCCTCGAACCCTCCAACCACCATGAAGGGGGAGACCCCCATTGAGGAATGCTGTGAGGTTTCTGTGCTATCAGCAAATGATCAGGCCTTTGTTGATTAAAACATAGTCCTTTATTCAGATACTGGTACAGGTCTTGATGTTTGTTAGTGATACCATACAAAGAGGGCAGGGGACTATTATACCTGCAAACATGAAAGTCTAAACATTGATCACCAATCAGCATTCAGTAAAATTGCGGGAAGGCAGATTCACCTTTTGTCACCCAGGGGTGAGAGAACATAAAAATTCCCAGCTCGAACTGTGTGACCTAGAGATGCCAGGTCCCCGGCAAAACAGGCAGGAAAAACAATAAAATAATTCCCAAGGCTACATTTAGCAGATAGCACTCTCAGGCAAAGGGGGAGGAAGTACAAGGGAGTGTAAAAGAGATAGCTTTGTACTATGTGACACCCTGGTATGTGGGAACCCGAGTTCCCGCCTGAAATGTTACATTGAGCAGACAAGTAATCTAAACCAAAAGGAGCAATAAAGCATCTGGTCAAATGCACACTACAAAGAAAACGAAAGTAAGTGACAGAGCAGTTTTACAGAGATACATCAATGTCAGATTCAATCAATAGGAAACATTATAGAAACATCATGAAAAGATCCTTTATGCGAAACAGAATCTGACAAATGCACTGCATTGTTATAACTGTACTCTGCAAAGGGGAGGAGATCTACCCAATTGTCCTGATGGTAATTAGAGTAGCACCGCAAAAATTGTTCCAGTATTTGATTGACACGTTCGAATTGTCCATCGGTTTCTGGGTGATAAGCAGAACTTAAGGCGGGTTCAATTCCCATCAATTGTAAAAGCTCCCACCAGAAGGTGGCAATGAACTGACTTCCCCGATCGGATATTATACGCTTAGGAAAGGAATGTAATTTCACCACGTGGGCGAAAAACGCTTTTGCCAAGTCTTTGGCAGTGGGTAGTTGCTTGAAGGGGACAAAGTGTGCTTGTTTAGAGAATAAGTCCACCACCCCCAAATGACCGTCTTTCCTTTGCTGGTAGGGAGATTGGTAATAAAATCCATAGAAATGGCCTCCCAGGTTCTGGACAGGGTTGGGAGGGGTTGCAGTAGACCTGGAGTCTTCCCTCTCCGTTTTTTACACATCAAGCAAGTTTGACAGGAGGTCACATAGTCTGAAACATCCCTACGTATCTGAGGCCACCAAAAGTGTTTTTGGGCCAAATTTAATGTTTTTAAATATCCAAAGTGTCCAGAGAGTTTGGACTCATGGCAAGTTTGCAGAATGGACAGTCTTAAGGACTCCTAGTAATTATGGCTCCGCTTAGTTGTTCTGGGGAAAACATGGAATCAAACACCTCCTCCCGCTTGGACTCATGTTGAGGCAGCCTAGACAACGCATCTGCTAACGAGTTAGAAGTCCCAGGGAAATGATGCAATCTGAAGTTGAACTTTGAAAAGGAATCAGCCCAACAAAGCTGTTTAGCATTGAGAGTTCTACGGGTGCGCAGGGCTTCTAAATGTTTATGGTCAGTCCAGATCTCGAAAGGTGTTTGCACCCCCTCTAACCAATGCCGCCAGGTAGTAAGAGCTAGGCGAATTGCTGCAGCCTCCTTATCCCAAACTGATCAATGTCTTTCAGTCTCGTTAAATTTCTTAAACACATATGCTAAGGGGTGTAATTTGTCATCGTCTCCCTTTTGCAGAATTGCCCCCCCCCCATTGCTACGTCTGATGCATCAACATGAACAACAAATTCTTTAGTCTCATCGGGGTGAGCCAGAATAGGTTCTGACGTGAACAGCCGTTTTAGGGTTTCAGAAGCCACCTGACACTCATTTGTCCAATTTAATCGCTCACCCGGTTTGCCGGCATCGGGCCCCCTCCCCTTTGTTTTCAACAGATTAGTTAGAGGCAGGGTGACTGTGGCAAAACCTTTTATGAAGGTTCTGTAGAAGTTGCAGAACCCTAAGAGGCTTTGGAGTTGCTTCCGGGTACGGGGTGTTTTCCACTGTAAAACAGCTTCTACTTTACTCGGGTCCATTTCAAGCCGCCATGGGGAGATGTGGTACCCCAGAAAATCAATCTCCGTGCAATGGAATTCACATTTGGACAGTTTGGCATACAGTTCGTGGTCTCTAAGAGTGGTTAACACTTCCCTCATTAGTTTGATATGAGAGTCCCGGTCTTGTGAATAAACAATGATATCATCTAAGTAACAAAGCACCCCCTTAAATAAATGCTTGTGCAACACCTCATTTATAAGGCTCATAAAAACTCTGGGAGCCCCAGGCAATCCGAAGGGCATAACCAGGTATTCGAATTGCCCCAGGGGTGTATTAAAGGCTGTTTTGTATTAATCTCCTTCCTTGATGCACACCCGGAAGTAAGCTTCCCGTAAATCCAACTTAGAGAAAATCTTTCCTTTCGCTGCCTCCGCTAGCAAATCTTTTATGAGAGGCAGGGGGTAAGCGTTGGAAGCAGAGACAGCATACAGTCCTCTATAATCCGTGCAAAGGCACAGTCCCCCATCTTTTTTCTTTCAGAAAAGTACAGGGGCAGCAAACGGGGACTTGGCAGGGCGAATGAAACCCCGTTCCAGATTTTTATCTAAAAACTTCCGCAACTCATCCCTCTCAGCAGGGCTCATGGAATACAACTTCCCTTTTGGCAACTTCTCCCCCGGCAACAGTTCGATAGCACAGTCAGTGAGTCTATGGGGGCGAAGCTCATCTGCCTCTTTTTCACTAAACACTTCAGCCAAATCCCGATACTGTCAGATTCTCTGCCATTAATTGTCTCTTGTCTGGGTTTCTATCAGTAATTTACTGCTAGCCTTGAGTTTATTGTCTGTCATGAATACTATGGCTCTTTCTTCCACCGGGAGGGTGGCTTGCTACATACTGCCACGTCATATAACACTCTGGCTATCTTACCCGCACCTCCTCCCCTTGTCTCTTTCATCCTGGCGTCTCGGGCAGCTAATCTTGCTTTGGTAACCTTGAAGAATTCTGAACTGATTTAGGCCAGGTGCCTGGCCTGTGAATAGCAAGTAGAGTTCACAAAGGGAACATGGGGGGGGGGTTGTAGTGCTTTTGCGCCTTTTACTGTGAGAACATAACGGTTGAGGTTTTTCGGGCTTATTTTAGTTGGCTCTGATTGGTTCTTCACCTGTCTCTACCTTTTTGTATACAGTATATTAATCCCTGTTGCTTGTAACTGGTTATCACTGACAAACATCGTGTACCTGAAGGATCATTAAGAATAAAAGGACTTTTGCTTTTACCAAAGGCCTGGCTTATTGGATCTAATCAGAAGCCTCACAGATTGTCAGTGGTCCCATTTATGGGACTATCCATACCTGACCATGTTGGATGATGGGACTCTTCCCGTTACTACCCAGGATACCCCGGTCACGACAGCTCCCAGCGAACCGAGAGAGCCGTGTGTGCCAGGGACGACGGGCCAGGACTTATTTACCTTTCCATGCCCAGGTGGGGCAGATATGGGTTGGCCACCCTCGCCGCGGTACTCGTGGTTGGCGTTCAGGACTGGTACCTCCAAGTTGTGGATCCATGACCGGAAAGGGGCCCGAGTACGGTTCAGTGAGGACCATTCCAAGATTGGCCGTTTGAGCCTGCAGGACGAGGACCACTTCATACCTCGTCGGCCAGACCATTGGCAGTTGAGCCTCCTGGAAGAGGAGCGACTCCTGCCTCGAGGTCCGGACCAGAGTTCGGATGACATCTGGCAGCAATTGGACCGGCGGTTCAGTGAGATGCACGACTGTTTGGTAGTGGAGCTGAGAGAAGCAGTGCTAGAGATGCAGCAGCAGCTGATGGGAGCAGCTGGGGCTGGAGCAGGGGCAGGAGCGGCGCCTGCACAGGGTGCAGGGGAGCCGGAGCGCAACCCCCTGGACAAGTACCTGGGGGGGGGCAGGAGCAGCTTCCGTGTTACCCGCACCCACAGGTGTTCCTCCAGTAGGAGTACCTGTACCTGGGCCCGTAGTACCCCGCTCGGTTGATCGAGTGTTCCATCAGCCACCCAACGACCCGTTAATCGCTATATTCGATAGGGACCCTGAAAAACTCCAGTTCTTCCTAATCAAGATCGAGAAGTTCCTGGATTCCTGGGGTCACCTCTACCCTTCCGAACGTGAGAGAGTGGGGTACATCGGGTCAAAGCTGAGAGACACCGCCAGCGATTGGTATGTAAGCCTGCATAACCCTCCCAGTCCCAAGTTGCAAACTGTAAACAATTTTATGTGGGCCCTCAGGCAGCACTACAAAGATCCTCTAGGGGAGGAGAAGGCTTGGAACCAATTACACAAGCTGGTTCAGGGCCGCTCCTCCATGAGGGAGTATACTGCCCAATTCCGTAGAATAGCTGCTAAAGTACAGGGCTGGTCACAAGACTTGTTCATCAAGAAATACCAGGAGGGGCTGAATTCGGAGATATACGAGACCATCCTCCGAAATGATCGACCGGGATCTCTGGCGGCATAGATGAGGGCTGTGGCAGATGTGGAGGAGCGCTTTACCCTGATCAAGTTAGGAGCCTCCACCCCCCATACGGCCAAACCCACCCTGAAGTCAAAATTTAAGACAGCCTTGCAGGAACTACGTGACTCCCATTTCAAGCAAGGTCTGTGCATGAAATGCGGTGAGAGCGGCCATTTCGCCTCGGCGTGTCCTCGGGGAGGACCCAAGACTCCGAAAACTTCAACTCCTCTGATGGGAGGAACCCCCAGGTCCAGCAAGTCTTCATTTAAACCCTGGGCATTACAGCTGGAAGGGGCAACGGACGAGTCTACTTTGCAAGCAGAGTTGGAGCTGGTTGCTGCACAGCCAGCGGGAAACTTCAAAGACCTGCAGTAAAAGGTGCAGAGCTGCAGGTCTCTTCACCTGATGTGCCACCTTCGGTGAGCATCCCTGGCCCCTTACTTTATATGGTTGTGACTGTGATAGTTCCCGGCACGGGGACCCACATTAGGGTGTGTGCCAGTGTTCCCTCTAAGCTGAGTTTGTGTGAGCTAGCTCACAGTTTTTTAGCCTCCAGCTCACACATTGTTGTCTTAGCTCAGGAAGGATGGCTCCAGGGCAAACTAATTTATGCAGTAGCCAAATGATTTGCTCACAACTTTAATGCCAGTAGCTCACAAAGTATAATTGTTGCTCACAAGACTCCACAGCTTAGAGGGAACATTGGTGTGTGCCCTTACTGACTCTGGGTGTGCAAGAGACTTAATCAGCCTGTTGGTAGTAGACGAGCTGGGACCCAGGGTGAACCCACTGGGAGAACCCTTATGATTCACCCAGATGGATGGGTTGGAAATGAAGGAGGCGTGTGTGGCAGAGACTGAACTGTTAATTGTAGGGACAGGAGACCACTGGGAGAAGAGAGCTTTTGTTATTACCCCCAATACCCAATTCCCCATGGTGCTGGGAAGCCCGTGGTTGAGCTCGCACAACCCCTACATCAAATGGAGTGAGGGAAAGATCTCTTGGATTGACCCTAAATGTGTTCAGCACAAATGGGACCCCGCTTGGGGAGCGGGGGGGGCCATCCCTCCTGGTAGCAGCTGCAGCGTCCCCGATGCCATGTAAGATCCCTGTAGAGTATCAAGACTTAGCGGATGTGTTTAGCGAGATGGAAGCAGACGAACTTCCCCCCCATAGACTCACTGACTGTGCAATCGAGCTATTACCCGGGGAGAAGTCACCAAAAGGGAAGTTATACTCAATGAGCCCAGCCGAGCGGGGTGAGCTCCAACAGTTCCTCGATAAGAATTTGGCGAGAGGGTTTATCCACCCGGCTAAGTCTCCTTTTGCCGCCCCTGTTTTGTTCCGGAAAAAAAAGGATGGGGGATTGAGACTGTGTATGGACTATAGAGGTCTGAATGCTGTGTCTGTTTCAAACGCTTACCCCTGCTTTTGGTCAAGGGCCTGTTGGCGGAAGCGGCCAAAGGAAAGATTTTTTCCAAGTTGGACTTACGTGATGCCTACTTTCGGGTGCACATAAGGGAGGGGGATGAATATAAGACTGCCTTCAATACCCCCCTTGGCCAATTTGAATACCTTGTCATGCCGTTCGGATTGGCTGGCGCTCCCGGAGTTTTTATGAGTCTAATTAATGAGGTGCTACATAAACATCTCTTCAAGGGGGTGCTCTGTTACTTAGATGATATCTTGATCTATTCCCCTGATAAGCAGTCACACGTAAAATTAGTGCGGGAGGTGCTGGCAACACTGCTGGAACACCAGTTGTATGCTAAACTCTCCAAATGTGAATTCCATCGCACTGAGATTGACTTTTTGGGCTATCGAATCTCCCAGCAGGGGCTGGAGATGGACCCTGGTAAAGTTGAGGTGGTGGTGCAATGGGAAGCCCCTCGCACCCGAAAACAACTACAAAGCCTATTGGGATTTTGTAACTTCTACAGAACGTTCTTCAAAGACTTTGCCACTATGACCCTATCCCTCACTGAACTATTAAAAACTAAGGGGAAGGGACCAGAGGCAGGGAAGCCTGGGGAAAGGTTGTGCTGGACTGAGTAGTGTCAGAGAGCGTTTGATGCATTAAAACGTTTGTTCACATCAGAGCCAATTTTAGCACACCCAGATGAAACTAAAGAGTTTGTAATTCATGTTGACGCCTCGGATGTGGCTATGGGGGGGCGATTCTACAAAGGGGTGAGGACAATTTCTACAAAGGGGTGAGGCTTACATTTCAAAGAAGTTCACTGAGACCAAGAGGCATTGGTTGGTGTGGGACAAAGAAGCTGCAGCTATCAGACTAGCTCTTTCCACATGGAGGCATTGGCTAGAAGGGGTTCAAAAGCCATTTGAAATTCTGACTGACCATAAAAACTTAGAGGCTTTGCGCACCCGGAGGTCATTAAACACCAAACACTTTGGTGGGCTGATTTTTTCTCCAAGTTTAATTTTGTGCTAAAACACTTCCCAGGCAAGGCAAATTCCTTAGCAGACGCCTTGTCAAGATTACCCCAACATGAGTCCCGAAGGGATGAAGTGTTCGATTCCATGTTTTCCCCCCAGTAGTTGGGCGGGGCGGTGACCATCCGTAGTCAAAGTAAGACGGCTACATCTCCCTCACAGTGGATTACAAAATGTGCTCTGGAGTATTTGGAGGAGGAGGTGAAGGAGTGTGAGAGTGACAGCGAAGCAGAGAAACAGGCTGATGGCTGTTGGTATCATGGTTCAAAGCTAATCATGCCAAAATCTCTCCGCGTTGAGATTCTTCTAGCTTGTCACGAATCCAAACTGTCGGGTCATTTTGGTTTCCTAAAGACTTTGAACTTAATTCAGAGACAGTTTTGGTGGCCCCGAATGCGTAAAGATGTGTCTGACTATGTCACTTCATGCCAAGTGTGTTTAATGTGCAAAAAGCGGGGAGGGAAACCACCGGGACTCCTGCACCCTTTACCCACACCCTCTAGGCCCTGGGAGGACATCTCTATGGACTTTATAACCAACCTGCCACCCAGCAAAGGGAAAACAGTCATTTGGGTGGTCATGGATTTATTTTCCAAGCAGGCACACTTCGTTCCTTTTAAGAAATTGCCCACTGCTAAAAGCCTGGCAAGGGTTTTCTTTTCTCATGTGATCCAGCTCCATGCTTTTCCAAAGCGCATAATCTCTGACAGGGGGAGCCAGTTCGTTGCCACCTTTTGGCGGGAGCTTCTCCAGGTGATGGACATAGAGCCTGCTTTGAGCTCGGGTTACCATCCAGAAACTGATGGCCAATCCGAGCGAATTAATCAGATATTGGAACAATTCCTTCATTGTTACACCAACTATCATCAAGACAATTGGGTGGAGCTCCTCCCTTTTGCTGAGTATAGCTACAACAATGCAGTGCATTCCTCTACTGGTGTGTCTCCCTTTATGGCGGCAGGGGGGTTTGAGGGGAACCCTCTTCTTTCATTGCCCTCCCCAGGGACAGCCCCTCAGTCTGAATTCTTCCAATGGTGGACTACCTTACAAGACTCTTGGCCCCTGATTGCTAAGACTCTGGATTGAGCTAAAGGTGACTACAAAAAATATGCTGATCGGGGCCGAGTCAAGGGATGGGATTTGCAACCTGGGGACTCTGTGTACTTGTCTACAAAAAACATTCGTGGACTACAACCAAGCAGGAAGTTGGGGTGGAAATATGTGGGTCCGTATAAAGTACTCAGAAAAATATCTTCCGTGTCTTTTGAACTAGAACTGCCCAAATCATTGAGTTCTGTGCATCCTGTTTTTCATTACAGCTTGTTGAAGAAGAATCCTGGGCCGAACGCATGGAGACCAGATCCTCCTCCTCCTCCTCCTCTGATGAAGGAGGGGGAACCGCATTTTGAAATTTCTGATGTGCTGGACTCTAAACTTAAATGGGGTCAACTGTATTATCTTGTGTGGTGGGTGGATTTTGGGCCTGAGCAGAATGAGTGGGTCGCACCTGAAAATGTCCATGCTCCTAAATTACTTCATGCATTCCACAAGCATTTTCCTGAAAAACCCGGGGGGGGGTTGATCTTGAGGAGGGCAGGATGTCAGATTCTCTGCCATTAATTCTCTCTTGTCTGGGTTTCTATCAGTAATTTACTGCTAGCCTTGAGTTTATTGTCTGTCATGAATACTATGGCTCTTTCTTCCGTCGGGAGGGTGGCTTGCTACATACTCCCACGTCATATAACACTGGCTATCTTACCCGCGCCTCCTCCCCTTGTCTCTTTCATCCTGGCGTCTCGGGCAGCTAATCTTGCTTTGGTAACCTTGAAGACTTCTGAACTGATTTAGGCCAGGTGCCTGGCCTGTGAATAGCAAGTAGAGTTCACAAAGGGAACATGGGAGGGTTGTAGTGCTTTTGCGCCTTTTACTGTGAGAACAGAACGGTTGAGGTTTTTCGGGCTTATTTTAGTTGGCTCTGATTGGTTCTTCACCTGTCTCTACCTTTTCGTATACAGTATATTAATCCCTGTTGCTTGTAACTGGTTATCACTGACAAACATCGTGTACCTGAAGGATCATTAAGAATAAAAGGACTTTTGCTTTTACTAAAGGCCTGGCTTATTGGATCTAATCAGAAGCCTCACAGATACTCTGGAGGGATTTTGGAAATGTCCTCTGCCACTAGGCAGGCCAAGGGGGACGAAGGGGGCCCTGACCCCCAAGCAGGATCCCAGGTGTGATGTGTGCACTTAGGGTCAATCCAGGAGATCTTCCCTTCACTCCACTTAATGTAGGGGTCATGAGCTCCTAACCAGGGGCTTCCCAACACCATGGGGAATTGGGCATGGGGAGTTATAACAAAAGCCCGCTTCTCCCAATGGTTCCCCGGGCCCAAAATCAAAGGTTCAGTCTCTGCCACACAAGCCTCTTTCATTTCGGATCCATCCATTTGGGTGAACAATAGTGGCTCCCCCAGCGAGTTTACTTTAGGACCCAAACCTTCCACTACCAATGGGCTAATCAACTCTCTGGTGCACCCCGAGTCAATTAAGGTGCGCACTCGGACGTGAGTGCCATGTTCAGGTACAACCAGTCACAAGCATGTAAAGTAAGGGTCCAGGACTGTTCACCATTGGCGGTGCGGTGGAGGGGGGGACCTGCAGTTTCGCGCCTCCTACTGCAGGTCTGGGAAGTTTCCTGACGGCTGGTTAGCAATCACCTCCAGCATTGCCTTTTCAGCTCCATCACTCGGTGCCCCTTCCAGCTGTAATGCCCAGGGTTTGAAGATCCCTTTGGGTGGCTAGGGTGTCCCACCCGGCATCGCCGCAGGCGTCTTGGGTGTCTTCACCCCCCCCCCCCAACAGGCAGGAAGATGCAAAGTGCCCACTCTCCCCGCATCTCATGCAAAGTCCTTGTTTGAAGCAGGCATCACGGAGCTCTTGGATCACTGTCTTAAACTTGAACTTAGGGGCGGCTTTACCAGCAGAGTGGCTTGTCTGCGACCCCAGCTTGATCAGTGTAAAATGCTTCTCAACGTCGGCCGCTACCCTCATCCATGCCGCCAGGGAGCCGAGTCGATCATTTCGCAACACAGTCTCATAAATCTCCGAATTCAGACCCTCCCGGTATTTTTCGACAAACAGGTCTTGAGACCAGCCATGCACCTTTGCAGCTATTCTACGGAACTGTGCAGTGTACTCCCTTACAGAGGATCGGCCTTGAACCAGTTTACGCAACTGATTCCGGGCCTTCTCCTCCCCCAAGGGATCCTCATAGTGCTGCCGGAGTGCCCACATAAACTCATTTACCGATCTCAGTTCAGGACCAGGAGGGTTGTGTAGGCTCACATACCAATTGTTAGCAGTGTCCCGCAACTTTGAGCCGATGTAGCCTACACGTTCATGCTCAGTGGGGTAAAGATGGCCCCAACTCTCCAGGAACCGCTTGATCTCGATGATGAAAAAGCACAGCTTGTCAGGATCCCCATCAAATGTAGCTGTCAGGGGATCATTGGGAGGTTGCCGGTACATTCGGTCCATGGGCCGGGGTACGGGTTGGACAGGTCCCCCAGGTACCTGTTGTTGCACAGGACCCGCTCCCGCTCCTCCATCCACCGGTTGGGGAGGGTGATAAATTCCACTGTCTCCCCCAGCACCTCCCGCTGGTGCCGCTCCCGCAACTCCTAGCACGGCCTGCTGCATCTCGAGAAGCGCCTCACGTAGCTCGGCTGCCAACCGATCATGCATCTCATCAAATCTTCAATCCTTTTGCTGCCAGAGGTCATCCCCGTATCTCGCTCCGGTCGCCGAGGGGGGACCCGTTCCTCAGGGAGCAGACTCAGCCTCCAAGATTCCCTCTCCTCGTCCGTCTTAATTTCAATTGTGATGGTGTCTATGTGATGCTTGTTCACAGGTATATAATGTGGCTTGTCATAGATGCTATTGATACAGTCACCAGTCTGCCTGCGCACAGGGATACAGCGCAGTAATGGCACATACGCGTCTCCCACAATTTGGTGCTCCACAATGTCTGTATAAACATATAAAGTATTGAACCCCCCTGTGATGTCTGCTGTAAAGGGCATTTTTTGGACAGCCATGTGTGGGAACACCCCTAAAATGTGGGCTAATTCTGTAGAAGCTGAAAAGGTGTAAGTAGGCAGAGCGTTTAGTATGACCTTCCTAAACACTTGATCATAGTCCAGGCTCAGTTCAGGGGGGTCCCGGCGAGCTTGCATGATGCTTTTCATTCTCCCTAGCATGTCGGGAATGCTTGAGTAATACCCGCGGGGGAGTTTGAAACCCCACCGCTTCTCCCTGTGAACGATTGCAAAGGTGGCCTCTTCACTGAGGATGTTCCAGCTGTGAGGATATTGTATCTCCACCAGCCCTACATCCCATCCCTCTGGAAGGTCCAATGGCCGTGCTAGACGGATGGTAAAGACAGAAGCAGTGTTCTGTGGAAAAACACTTGTGCATGCGTTGCTAGGAAGAGTGATGTAAAAGCTGTTGTCAGCCATTTTTTTTCTATACAGGATTGCACAGTTGAGAAGCCGGGACCCAGCTGTTGAATTTATCAGGCCACCCTAACCACTTCACCAGGTAGTATTTTCTCTTACCTCTGCCTTTGGAGGCTAAATTTTTTTCAATTCGATATGCCCTGTCTCCTTTACTCTTAACTTTCTGTAACTCTTCAGGATAAAATGACCCTATGACAGAGTCTCCAGCATAATCTTTTAGCCGGTATACAGGCCTCTTGCCTCTATGGATGACCTGCTCCACTGTGAAAATTTCATCTGTGTAGTTCTGTTCATATCCTTTTACAAAAATGCCTTTGATTTTGGAGACTCATACATGGTCCCCTTTTCTAAAGAAAGGACTCTTCCCCTCAGTTTCTTTTGCCCCAACACCATTTCCGTAAACCGTTTTCCACACTGTCTGTGCATTGGCGGAGTTTACATCCACAGGGCAGGCCCTGATTGTCCTGTGAAAGCTGTGATTGTAACTTTGAATGAGCAGCGGCAACACATCAATATATCTGAATGTGTTGTTGGCGGTAAAATACCTCCACATTTCGGTTTTTAAAGTACGATTGAAGCGCTCCACAATGGCAGCTTTGACTTCATTATGGGTGAAAAAGTGGTGAACTCTGTGCTGTTTTAACACGTTGCTTACAGAATGGTTTAGAAACTCCTTACCAAGATCAGTCTGAAGTTTGGTGGGTATTCTGCCTTGACTGAAGATATCCTTAAAGGCTTCTGACACCCTCCTCCCAGTCTTATCTTTTAAGGCTGTGGCCCAGGCATATTTAGATAGTATGTCAACCACTGTTAAAATATACTTATAGCCGTCATTATATTTGGATAACTGCTGCATATCCACTAAATCAGCTTGCCACTGGGCATCCAGACCAGAAACTATGATCTGATTTCTCTTAAAGCGGACTCTGGCCGGCTTATGTAACGTATAAGCATCTTGCTCTGAAAGCCACGTAGTAATCTTATCCCCAGTGAGAGTTTTACACTGCTTTTTGGCCGCCTGGAAGAGAGGCCTCACCCCACCAAAGCTCCCTGCTTCTCCCGGTGTATAATATATGTGCCTTAAGACCTCCTCCTCTTGGTCAGCCGTCTCCATCATCCCCTGCTTCACCCAAAAATGAACACGCAAGGTTAAAAAACAAATGTTTTTATTGTTACAAAACTATCTCTTCCCCCCCGCCCTTTTTTCTCCTTCTTCTTGTCACTGGGGGTAACGTTGGTGCAAAAACATGATACACATGAGAGGTTCGCGTCAACAGGGTTACTGATGGGCAGATTGCCAAATGCCTGAATAAAGTCCTCATCAAGCTGCACAAACAGAATAATAATAAAAATCAGTGAAAAAGGCCTCCTCGTTTGCCATTATACACACCCATTCCCAGCCACTCCATTACATCGTTACCTGTGAGTTTGAAACTCTGTTTTCGACTTCCATGGATTCATTTAAAGCCGCTTCACGTTCA
This sequence comes from Lepidodactylus listeri, assembly GCA_029233225.1. Lineage (NCBI taxonomy): Eukaryota > Metazoa > Chordata > Lepidosauria > Squamata > Gekkonidae > Lepidodactylus > Lepidodactylus listeri. Next base: position 126,461,953 of record JARCFY010000007.1, on the reverse strand, counting down.
TGCTCCTCTGGAGTTTCCTCATCTTCAGACTCCTCTACTGGGGTTTGGTAAATACACCACGGCGAGGTGGGTATATCCATGTCCATCTCATCTGCAGGGTAGCTGGAAAACTCCAGTTCCCCACCATGATGGCCTCCCCATGTTGGAAGCATTGTGTTTTCTTTGTCCATGGAGTGATTCACCTCATTGAATACCAGTGTGAGACTTCTGCTCAAAGTAGTCAAGGATCAGATCTTTGTTGATGAAACACAGTTCTTTATTTCCAATCTCTACATTGGTACAGCTTCTCTGATTATTGTCAGAGATGACACAGATGGCCAAACCAGGTCTATTATACTTTTCTAAACAGTTTGAATTACCCATAGGTAGCCAATCACTACAAGGGAAAAACGGCGGGCAAAAAGGGGCTCTGGCCGTTTGCTTCCCACAGGAAAGAAAGTGAGGTGTCAAGTTGTAAATTTCCCCTTCCCAACCAGACCCTTCAGATGTTACCAGTTCACATAACAATCCATGGCCTCGAGGCTTTCGCACATTGATAAGAGATGAGACTTGTCCTCCCTTAGAGTCTCAGCCGAGATGAATGGAATGCGGAGGTAGGAGTGTGAGAGGCCCATTGTTCCCATGCTTTGAAGCTGACATCCTCCCGCTTTGACAGTTACACAAACCAGGCTGGTCAGGGTCATAAACCTGGGGTTACACATTCTACATACATGCTAATACATACTGGCCAGGATGAGGGGTACATGACAGGTGTTCATGAAGGCATACATACAGTACTATAAAAAAGCAAAGCAGCAAATACAAAGTGAAGCATGGCTGTAAGTAGCAAGATACATTTGTCTGAATCAGCAGATTCTGACACTCTGGCACCCCAAAAATACATCTATCCGGGCTTGTCTGGGAACCTTTTATGGAAAGCTTTAACTAGTTTAGGAGCATGCACATTTTCAGAACGAACCCACTCGTTTTGCTCAGGGCCAAAGTCAAGCCATCTAACTAAATAATATAAGTGGCCCCTACGCAGCTTAGAATCAAGAATCTCAGAAATTTCAAAATGGGGTGCCTCCCCCTTCATCAGTGGAGGAGGTGTCGGAGGAACTGGATGCCATGTATTCGGCCCAGGATTCTTCTTCAGTAAGCTGAAATGAAAAACAGGATGCACAGAACTCAGTGATTTGGGCAATTCTAATTCAAAAGACACATCAGAGATTTTGCGCAACACCTTGTAAGGGCCCACAAATTTCCACCCAAGTTTCCTGCTGGGTTGCAGTCCGTGTATGTTTTTGGTAGAAAGGTAGACAGAATCTCCAGGCTGGAGGTCCCAGCCCTCAGCCCGACCACGATCTGCATACTTTTTGTAATCCTCTTTGGCTTGATCAAGCGTTTCGGCTATTAGAGGCCACGACTCTTGCAGGGTCGCCCACCATCGTTTAAAGTCGGTGGGGGAAGCATCCGAGGCATTTTCCAACGTGGGCAAAGGTTTTCCCTCAAAGCCCCCCACCGCCATAAATGGGGAAACGCCCGTAGACGAATGCACTGCATTGTTGTAACTATATTCCGCAAATGGCAGCAACTCCACCCAATTGTCCTGGTGGTAGTTAGTATAACACCTCAAGAATTGTTCCAGAATTTGATTAGTTCGTTCGGACTGCCCATCGGTCTCTGGATGGTAACCAGAGCTTAGAGCAGGCTCTATGTCCATAAACTTCAGGAGCTCCCGCCAGAAGTTGGCAACGAACTGACTGCCCCTGTCGGATACCACGCGTTTGGGAAAAGCGTGTAATTTGATCACGTGGTTGAAAAAAGCCTTGGCCATCCCTTTAGCTGTAGGCAGCTGCTTGAAAGGAGTGAAATGGGCTTGCTTAGAAAACATGTCCACTACTACCCAAATTACAGTCTTTCCCTTTGAGGGTGGCAGGTTTGTAATGAAGTCCATAGCTATTGCCTCCCAAGGGCGAGAAGGAGTGGGTTGAGGGTGCAGGAGTCCCGGGACTTTTCCCCCCCCTCCTTTTGCACATCAAGCAGGTCTGGCAGGCAGAGACAAAGTCCGAAACATCCCTGCGCATGCGTGGCCACCAGAATTGCCTCTGAACTAAATTGAGTGTTTTTAGAAACCCAAAATGACCTGCCAATTTAGAAGAGTGGCAGGCTAGTAATATGTCCTTTCTCCTGCTGCGGGGCACCACCAATTTGTCTCCATGATACCAGCACTTATTTTCCCTGGGGGAGCAGTCTGCCAGTGCCTCCAATTCCTCAATTTCTTCTGGCGAATAGTCCCCCCCCCCCCAATCGCACGTCTCCGATTCCACTGTTGTTCACTTACTTTGGCTCCGGGTGGTTACTGCTCCTCCCAATTGCTGGGGGAAGAACATAGAGTCAAATACCTCCTCCTTTAAACTCTCATGCTGGGGCAAACGGGAGAGCGCGTCGGCTAGCGAATTGGCTTTCCCAGGGAGGTGTTTGAGCACAAAATTAAATTTTGAAAAAAAATCCGCCCAACGGAGTTGCTTTGCATTCAGGGACCTCTGGGTGCGCAGCGCTTCTAGATTTTTGTGATCTGTCCATATTTCAAAAGGGGTTTGCGCCCCCTCCAACCAATGCCGCCACGTAGTGAGGGCTAGCCGGATAGCCGCGGCTTCTTTATCCCAGACTGACCAGTTCCTTTCCGTTTCATTAAATTTTTTCGAGATGTAAGCGAGGGGGTGCAACTTCCCGTCTGAACCTTGTTGCAAAATGCCCCCCCCCCCATAGCCACATCAGATGCGTCTACATGGATTACAAATTCCTTAGTTTCGTCTGGATGGGCTAGAATGGGTTCTGAGGTAAAGAGAGTTTTAAGAGTCTCAAACGCCTTCTGGCATTCCCCATTCCAGGCAATTCTCTCCCCGGGCTTCCCCGCTTCCGGGCCCCTCCCCTTAGTTTTTAGCAACTCAGTCAACAGGAGGGTGACAGTGGCAAAGTCTTTTATGAAGGTGCGGTAGAAGTTGCAAAATCCCAATAGGCTCTGGAGCTGTTTCCTCGTTTTGGGGGCTTCCCATTGGACCACCACCTCTACCTTGGCTGGGTCCATCTCTAGCCCCTTCTGCGAAATGCGGTACCCCAAAAAGTCCACGGAATCTCGATGGAACTCACATTTAGACAGCTTCGCATACAACTGGTTTTTTAACAAAGTGGAAAGGACTTCCCGGACCAATTTCACATGTTCTTTCTTATCAGTGGAGTAGATCAAGATATCATCTAAGTAACATAACACCCCCTTAAATAAATGCTTGTGCAACACTTCGTTTATCAAGCTCATAAAGACCCCTGGCGCGCCACTCAAACCGAACGGCATCACCAGGTATTCGAACTGTCCCAACGGGGTGCTGAAGGCAGTCTTGAACTCATCCCCCTCCCTTATGCGCACTTGGAAATAAGCGTCTCTGAGATCTAGTTTAGTGAACACTTTTCCCTTTGCCGCCTCCGTCAACAAGTCTTTAATAAGGGGGAGGGGGTAGGCGTTGGAAGCAGAAACCGCATTTAGTCCTCTGTAGTCCGTGCACAACCGCAACCCCCCATCTTTCTTTTTCCGGAACAGAATGGGGGCCGCGAAGGGGGATTTAGCAGGGCGAATGAACCCGCGCTCCAAGTTCTTGTCTAGGAACTTCCTTAGCTCCTCCCGCTCCGGGGGGCTCATCGAGTAGAGCTTTCCTTTGGGGAGTTTCTCGCCCGGGATCAGCTCTATAGCACAATCCGACAGTCGGTGGGGGGGCAATTCGTCCGCCTCGGTCCCACTGAACACTTCCAGTAGGTCACGATACTCCCGGGGGACAGTTGAGGGCACTAGGGTGAGGGCCGCCGGTCGGAGCGGCATCGGGGGTCCTGGTCCCCACCCGGCATCCCACTTATGGCCCTGGCACTTGTCGTCCACCCAGGAGATTTTCCCTTCACTCCATTTAATATAGGGATCGTGGGAGCTTAGCCAGGGGCTCCCCAGCACCATAGGGAATTGGGTATTTGGGGTGATGACAAAGGCCCTCTTCTCCCAATGCTCCCCCGTGCCCACAATAAGTCCCTCAGTCTCTGCCACACACGCCTCCTTCATCTCTGAACCGTCCATTTGCGTGAATTTGAGTGGCTCCCCCAATGGGGTGACTTTGGGTCCCAGCCCTTCCACCACTAGTGGGCTAATCAAGTCTCTAGCGCACCCAGAGTCAATTAGGGTGCGGACTCAGACGTGGGTCCCAGTCCCGGGGGTCATTACAGTCACTACCATATACAACAAGGGGCCGGGGATGCTCACCGGAGATGGCGCGTCATGGCGAGGGACCTGCAGTTCTGCGCCGCTCACTGCAGGCCGTTGGAGTTTCCCGACATCTGCGCTTCCATCAGCTCCAGCTCTCCTTGCTCGCTCGCGGCCCCTTCCAGCTGCAAAGCCCGGGGTTTGAACGAGGTCTTTCCTCGACTGGGAGTGCTCCCGGCTACCGGGGTGGAGGTCTTCGGGATCTTTCCCCCTCCCTTCAGGCACGCTGAGGCGAAGTGACCGCTCTCCCTGCATCTCATGCAGAGCCCCTGTTTGAACCGGGCATCTCGGATTTCTTGCATGTTGGGCTTGGCCTTTGCCTTCTGCGTCGCCTTGCTGGGGCCTGTCAATGAAGATCCCATCTTGATGAGGGTGAAGCGCTCTTCCACGTCTGCGGCTGCCCTCATCCAAGCGCCCAACAACCCTGGCCTTCCCGCTCGCAGGATCGCCTCGTACACCTCGTAACTCAGCCCCTCTCAATACTTTTCTATGAGCAGGTCCTGCGTCCAGCTGCGAATCTTGGCTGAGATGCGCCGGAACTTGTCGGTGTAGGCCCTCACCGAGGACCGCCCTTGGGTCAGCTTCCGTAGTTGGTTCCAGGCTTTTTCTTCCCCCAAGGGGTCCTCATAGTGGTGTCGGAGGGCCCACATAAAGTTGTTCAGCGAACGCAGCTCAGGCCCGGGGGCATTGTGCAGGCTCACATACCAATCGCTGGCGGTGTCCTTCAGCTTGGACCCGATGTAGCCAATCCGGTCCCTCTCGGTGGGGTAGAGATGTCCCCAGGTGTCTAGGAACCGCTCGATCTCCAGCAGGAAGAAGCGCAGCTTCTCGGGGTCCCCATCGAAAGTAGCCGTCAATGGGTCGGCGGGGGCCAGGCGAACCACTGGCCCTGCCGGCATGGGACCCGGCACAGGTGGAGGTGCGGGCACTGGGCGAGGAACGGCAGGGGGGACCTGCGGCACCACTGGCTGCTGCGCGGGCGGCTGCACCGGGGCGGGGACTCCCCCGGGAGGCACCACCGGCTGCTGGGCTCCGACCACGGCTGGCGCCGGCTGAGCCGCCTGCATAGCCGTGAGGGCATCCCGGAACTGATATTGGAGATCGAGGGCCAGCTCTCGCAATTCGGTGGTAAGCTGGAACCGCAAATCTCCCATCATCCGGTCGAGGGCTTGAGTCTGGTCTTCTCGGTAGGGATCGGGCCCGTAGGGTCCCATTCTCTCTCCGTCCAGGGACTGGAGACGCTAATCTCCGGCGTAGGTAGTGTCGCGTTCGTCTCCCAGGAAACTCGGCTTCCCGCGGTCGAGGTGGTCTCCCTGGACCGAGACTCGGGCCCCTTTCCGATCGTGCACCCAGGAGTCCACGGTCCCGCGACCGAAATTGCTCCATGAGTACCTCGGGGTCCCGCTCTGAAGAGGAGGTGGGCACGGGATGTAGTGAGCCCCTTGAATCGTAGTCACTGGCACTTCGGGCTCCCCTCTGCCGCCTCCACCACCGGCTCCCTGGTCCCCAGGGGTGGTCGGTGTGTCTTCCGGAGTAGTAGGGATGGGAAGAGTACCGTCGTCCGACATGGTCAGGAACGGCCAAGTCCCAGTCACAGATCTCTGACAATCTGTGAGACTTCTGCTCAAAGTAGTCAAGGATCAGATCTTTGTTGATGAAACACAGTTCTTTATTTCCAATCTCTACATTGGTACAGCTTCTCGGATTATTGTCAGAGATGACACAGATGGCCAAACCAGGTCTATTATACTTTTCTAAACAGTTTGAATTACCCATAGGTAGCCAATCACTACAAGGGAAAAACGGCGGGCAAAAAGGGGCTCTGGCCGTTTGCTTCCCACAGGAAAGAAAGTGAGGTGTCAAGTTGTAAATTTCCCCTTCCCAACCAGACCCTTCAGATGTTACCAGTTCACATAACAATCCATGGCCTCGAGGCTTTCGCACATTGATAAGAGATGAGACTTGTCCTCCCTTAGAGTCTCAGCCGAGATGAATGGAATGCGGAGGTAGGAGTGTGAGAGGCCCATTGTTCCCATGCTTTGAAGCTGACATCCTCCCGCTTTGACAGTTACACAAACCAGGCTGGTCAGGGTCATAAACCTGGGGTTACACATTCTACATACATGCTAATACATACTGGCCAGGATGAGGGGTACATGACAGGTGTTCATGAAGGCATACATACAGTACTATAAAAAAGCAAAGCAGCAAATACAAAGTGAAGCATGGCTGTAAGTAGCAAGATACATTTGTCTGAATCAGCAGATTCTGACAACCAGGCGCCTGATGGGGTTGCCCCTGTTCTCACCAAAAGCAGGCCTCACCAATGGCAGCGGGGTGGAAAGCTCCAGGGGTCTCACGGGGGTGTCCATGTCCTCAGCAAGAGCCCTGACTGCGTGTCTGCTGCTAGCGCAAATGGCTTCTTTCCTCAATCCCCTCCTCCTCCGGGCCGGGTCCCAGGCCCTTGGCAATTGGTCAGGGGTGATGGGGCGTGTCACTAGAGGGGTCACATGGCCTCACTTGGGCATTCCCATTGGTGGTTGCCCCATTTCCGGGAGTGGGCTGCAGCAGGCGGCAGTTCAATGATGCTCCAGTGGGTGGCGCTGGACAAGGGGGCAGGGCTGGGGTGGTCAGGTGATATCTGGTGATGGGGTCAGGGGTCGCTTCTGGTGACGTGGCAAGTGGTGGGGAGGCCGACGTCATTGCCAGGCACGTCACTTCTGCCACGCCGCCCTCATTAATATGCAAGGTGTCCCCTGGGCACCGTCATATTGCACCAATGGCTTTTGTTCTCAATCCCCTCCTCCTGGGCGGGTCCCAGGCCATTGGCAATTGGTCAGGGGTGATGGGGCATGTCCGTAGAGGGGTCACATGGCCTCACTTGGGCATTCCCACTGGTGGTTGCCCCATTTCCAGGTGGGGTGCCACAGGCGGAAGTTCAATGACGCTCCAGTGGGTGGTGCTGGACAGGGGGGGCAGGGATGGGGTGGTCAGGTGATATCCAGTGATGGGGTCAGGGGTCGCTTCTGGTGACGTGACAAGGGGTGGGGAGGCCGACGTCATGTCCGGTCACGTGACTTCCGCCCCCGCCCCCTCATGAATATGCAAGGTGCCCCCTGGACACAGTCATATCCGGTGATGTCACTTCTGGCACGCCCCTCATGAATATGCATGGTGACCAGTGCTTAAACCACGCCCCCTCATGAATATGCATGATGATGCCCCGCTTAAGCCACGCCCACCTCATAAATATTCAAGGTAGGGCCATATACTACTATTGCCAGTGGGGCCACAAGCCTAAATAACTTTGAAAGGGGGTTAGGCAGATTCATAGGGGAGAGACCCATCAACGGCTACTAGCCATGGTGAATAAAGGGAGCCTCCATCTACAGAGAGAGCAAACCAGTTAGTACCATTGCTGGGAGGCAGTGGCAGGGGAAGGCTTCAGCCTCTATGCTGTGTTCATTTGGCCCTCCAGGTCAACTGGTTTAGCCACTGTGAAACTGGATGCTGGACTTGATGGACCACCAGTATGATCTAGCAGGATCTTTTATGTTCTTATATTAATCTACCTAACTTTTCTACACTAAAGATTAAGATTTTTCAGAACTGGTATGCATTAAAAACAGGTTTGACCAAAATCAGGGTTGAAAGAACTAGTGTAACCACAAAACAACATAGGACCTTATTTACAGTGGATGGGGGGGGGGGGTCTCCTTTCCCCCTCCTTTTCCTGCACAGCAATCCTGATCTGAATCAGGCCATGCTGCACATTTACTCATGAGTTGCCACCAAGGACTAGCAAGCGCCCATGAGGAACTCATGTAGTCTGCAACATCTAGAGATGCCCTTAGGATACCAACTATGCTTTCCCAGCAGAGAAACACCGGGGGGGGGGGGGATAGTAGCAGGGGTCTGTTGGAGCGGGAGCACACAGGAGCGCAGCTCCGGGAGTGAGGAGCCCAGGGGGCGGGCACTTGACCAAGCCCCGCCCCCTCCTCGGCTTCCCCGAGCAGTGCAGAGGCGCAGCGCCCCGGGGAAAGCCCTGCTAGGGTCTTTATTGTTTTTTATGTTTTGTTTGAATATTGATAATTTTATCATTGTTCCTTTTATGACTGTGTGCTGCTTTTCCAGAGACTTGCTCAAGGTGGCATATAAATTTTCTAAGTATACCATTTTTTATCTGGGCACATGGCACATAAGTACTGGAGAAATTTCACCAACCCTTCAGCAGCTACCACCTTATCAGTTTGGTGTAGTGGTCAGGAGTTGGACTCTAATCTGGGAGAACCAGGTTTGATTCCCCACTCCTCCACATGCAGCTGCTGGTGTGACCTTGGGCCAGTCACAAGTTCTCAGAGCTGTTCTCTCATGAGCAGTTCTCAAAAGACCTCTCTCAGCCCCACCTACCTCACAGGGTGTCTTGTTGTGGGGAAGGGAAGGGGAAGGGATGGGTGGTGCACATGTCCTGGGTATCTCAAGTCTACTTGAAACCTGGTGGTTTCAAGGGAGCAGGAAGAGACTGAGGGTGTGTTCTTTACGCTTATTTTTATTGCCCAAAGTATTGGAGGGGGAAGGGAATGGAGGAAGAGCAGGTCAGTTTCACTCACCTGTGGAGTGGAGCCTGAGGGGTGGGTGTTGCCTTCTGACACACTTCCAGTATGTTAGGGGGTGTGGCATATGCAAATGAGTTATGCTAATGAGTTATGCTAATGAGCTCCTGCACCTCTTTTTCTACAAAATGACCCCTGGATAATAGTACTTTAAAGGAGCTAAGATCATAGCACAGCAGAACACTACATACATTTACCAATGAAGAAGCGTCATGCTTGATAACATATGGAGGTCCATCAGTGGCTATGAGCCACAAGGTATAGATAGGAACTCAGTCTGGGGCAAGGGATGCTCTGTATTCTTGGTGCTTGGTGGCGGCGGCGGCGGCGGCGGCGGGGGGGGGGGGAACCAACAGTGGGAGGGCTTCTAGTGTCCTGGCCCCACTGCTGGACCTCCGGAGGGCACCTGGGGTGTTTCTGGCCACTGTGTGACACCGAGTGTTGGGCTTAATGGGCCTCTGGCCTGATCCAACACTGGCTTCTCTGATGTTCTCAAGTCGGATGCTATGGGATTGCCAGTTTTCCTGGTCTAGCCAGGTTCCTGTGACTCTGAAAATTGCTGTAGCAGACAGCAGAATGGCCCACACAGCCATCCTTGTCGCTGCATGATCCCAACGGGTGTGGCTTCGCTGGCCCAACGTGGTCCAGGGACTCTGCTCGGAGAGGGCCGGCCACCCCCTAACAGAGCCGGCAAAGGCTCCCTATTTGTCTGTCGTGGGCATATCCTGGGGAGGGGCCCCTTCTGCACTGTGCACCCTTCCCCTGCGGGGGAGACCACCACTTGCTCCCGAAAGGAAGAAAAGCCCCCAAGAGCCGGATCCTCACGGCTCCGCAGGCATTTTGCAATGGGGGTTGCTCTCCTCCGCCCAAGCTTCCGGGGCCCTCGTTCGTCGTCCCCAGAGCCGTCGAGCCACCTGCTTCCCCCCCCCCCCCGCCCCCAAGTGTCCTATGGTGCAAACGGAAGCGGCCGGGTTGCCTCCCGCGGATCTCCCTCCTTCCAGGAGACCCTAGGAAGCTCGACGCCGGGGGGGGGGGGGGGACTCTTGCGGCTCGGCCGCGCCGGCTCCGGCCGGACTCCCGCGATTCCCCCCACCACCACCACCACCACCACGACGCGGCTCGGCGAGGGGCCGGCCCTTTTTCGGGAGCCCCGCTGTGGCCGCGCCCGCTCCCTTCGCCGGCCAGCCCGGGCTTTCCTGGGCGGGGCGAGGGGTGGTGGCCGTCGTGCCGGCCCGCCTGCCTCCTCCTGCTGCTGCTGCCTCTGGCGGCAGCGGCGCTGTGCGGGGAGCCTTCCTCGGACCCTGGCGGGCCGGGGAGGAAGGATGGCGCGGGACGGCGGGCTGCTGGCGCTGGGTGAGTAGCCCCCGCTGCGACCTGCTCCCCGAGCATTCCGGGTGCCAGCCAGGGCTCCGTCGGGTCTGTGCTGCCGGGGACCGCCGCTCCCCCCTTCTAAGCGGCGAAGAGGCTTCTTGGGAGCCAGAATGCTCCTTGGTGAGCTGCTGCTGGGGTGAAAGCTGCGAGCGGGCGATTGGGCTCCTGCAGAAATCAGTCGGCTCCGGAGCCCTCCTTCCTGAGCTCAGGCAAAAAGGTGTGCGAGCTGGAGGCTTGAAAAACTGGGAGCTAGCTCGCACTGACTCAGCTGAGAGGGAACACTGCCGGAAATCCACTGCTTGGGGGTCTCCCAGGACCCTGTCGCTAAACTGCTCACTGCCGAGGGTAGGAGGTTCCGGGGTGCAACTGGGTGTGAGTTCTCCCGCTCCCGGTGGTCCTAGTTGGCAGACACTTTGCAAGGTCTGTGGCGTAATGACTGCTAATGGTGACCCTGGGTTTATGGCTCGAACTGCGTGTTGAGGAGGAGGAGGAGGAAGAGGAGCAACAGGAACTAGACGGCTGTTTGGCTGCAATCTTAAAAAGCCTTTTCCTGGGAGTAAGCCCTACTGAATAAAATTCTAAGTAGTCCTGGTTAGGACTGCTCCCTTTGCGGCAGTAAATTTATTTATTTATTTTTTGTAATAAGCTTAAAAGCAATCCAGTGCTTTCCCAAAATGATCAGTCTTGCATCTTACCTGTGCTTGTCCACCCCCCCCCCCCCTCAACCACAGGATGTAGACAAGGGGCTCTTCTAGATATTAGGGGCTGAGGAACAGGGATGCGCCAGGTAATAGGGCTTAGCATTTATACAGAGTACAGAACATATGCTATGGTCAATCATTCTTAGAAAAACAGCCCTGTACGATAGCCTAGTATTACTATCCTCATATTGCAGGACTAAGGTTGGGTCACTTGCCCCAAGATCACCTTGTTAGTTTATAGCTCAGGTGGCATTTGAACTGGTCACCTTAAGGGTCATAACTCTTCCTCCGAGCCACTGCTCTACAGCAGCCTAAGACAGTTCTTTAATGGGTATTTGAAGCAACCTGCCCAACTTTTGCGTTTCATTCATGAAATAGGGTATAAAATACAATGAGAAAGGTGAGTTTGAAAATGATGCCATGTTTAAAGAAACACTTCTTGGAGAAGCATAAAAACACAACCTCTTTAAATAAGGCAAATTGTCCCCAGGAGAGCTGTAAAATACTAACATATTTTACATGAATATTAAAAGTGTAAATTGCTTGGACTGACCAGAAACGTCTAATGTCAAGTAAAATGCATCTCTAATTGCTGCAGATCCCTCCTCCCATGCCGATCATAAAATGCCACCAGGTTTATCGAAATATTGTTTTTAATCCCCCCCCCCCCAATTATTTGGGGTTTGAAATCCTCAAAAAAGTAAAAGTGATGCCTGTGGCCTGGGGGGGGGGGGGGACTTCCAAGTGCGGACTGACAACTGGGGAGGGAGGCAGAAGAGGGGAGAGAGGGAGAGATGGCCGTGAAACCCTGGGAGTGAAACCGCTGGCAAGAGGGAGGGGAGCAAGAAAGACAGGGGAGGGGGAGGAAGAGGAAATGGGACTGGGGGGGGGGTATAAAAAGCAGAGACTAAGAACATCAGGTGGGGGTGGAGAAAAGAGTGATGGAGGCGGGCAAGTGACAGCAGAGTCAGAGGTAAAGCGTAGGCTGGCATGGGGGGAGGATTCCCCCTCCCACGGACTTTCTTGGTATGAGTCCCTCTTGCAGTTTATGATGAAATGCTGCGTAATTTGGTGTTCACTATAATATGTAATAGATCTTCAGTCATATCTGGAAACCGCACGGAAAATGTGTGTATATGTACAAATGAAAACCTCAAATTGCTCAACAGGTGGTAACAATGCTATTTGGTTCTAGCCTGAGTCTGTTCTTGGCAACTTGGCCTTTCATGTATCTTTGAAAGGTACTGTTTCCAGCAGGGGTCCTTTTGTAGAAAAAGAGGTGCAGGAGCTCATTAGCATAACTCATTAGCATATGCCACATCCCCTGACATCACCGGAAGTGTGTCAGAAAGGGAATGTCAGTTTCAGCCCCATTATACCCTATGGGCCACTGAATCAATGGCAAAACTCAGGGTATATGAGGAGCTGGAGGAAAGGGGGTTTGAGGAAGAGGCTCCAAACTTGCAGGGTAGCTGCTGGGGCCTCTCCTCGAAATACCCACCAAGTTACAAGAGGATTGGACCACGGGGCCCAATTCTATGGGCCCCAAACAGGTTGTCCCATCCCCTCCATTGTTCTCTATGGTGGGAAAAAGCGTTACTTTTTTCCTACCGCAGAGAATAATGGAGGGAATGGGGGCAACCTGTTTGGGGGCACGTAGAATTGGATCCCCTGGTCCAATCTTCTTGAAACTTGGTGGGTATTTCGAGGAGAGGCCCCAGCAGCTACCCTGCAAGTTTGGAGCCTCTCCCTCAAACCCCCTCCCCTCCAGTCACTTTTAAAATTGCCGCCAAATTTCAGTGGCAATTCAGCAGCTGGCCAAATCAGATCAGAGAATCTGATTCGGCCGTGGATGCCCTAGTGGCCACTTCTGAGCTGGCGGAGCTTTGCTCCGCCTCGTTCCGGCCCCAAAGGACCCCTGGTTTCCAGTATCATCAAAGGTAAAAACTGTGAATAAAAATAAAAGATCTTATGAGGGGAAAACACTGAGAATTAGTTCTCTAGGCTGTCTTTAACATGCAAGTCATTTTATGTCAAGAACGAATGGTCCATCTCTCGGTATTTTTCCCTTTCTGTTGTTGCTTTTCCCTCTTTTCCTTTTTACACATCTCCCAGGCTCTCCGCGCAGCATGCGGTTGAGGTGCTGCTGTGGGTTAGGGTTAGGGTGTGGATGGAGTTGTGTTTTCGCCATAGGGACTTTCAGGCTGTGGAGGAACACAGCACCCCCTGGGGGCTCACCTGACCTCAAAACCTACCTTTTCAGGGAGCGGCTTCTTTCAGTTCTTATCTGTGTAGAATTTTACCTCAGCTACATTAGTGCTACTTGTCATTGTCTCTGTTCCTCATTTGTGTTTTTAGATTTGCAGCTGCCTTTATTAATGTTATTGTTTTAGTGTGATTGTATACGACTTTGCATGTCAAAAATCGTTGTGCATAAATTTGAAACTAAGTAACAGGCAATGCTATTGGCACCAAAACTCTGGAACTCTCTCCCCAGAGAGATTCATCTGTTCCCGTTGCCATCTTCCTCCACTGGGTGAAGACTTATTTCATTTGGCATTCCCTCTGTGAACCCTCCTTCCTGCCCAGTGTTTTAATTGCTGTTTTTATATTTTTGTATGTATTTTAGTTCTGCTTTTAATAATGTGCTTTTTGTTCATTTTAATAGTTTTAAAGATGTGGTTTATTATGTATGTTTTTAATTTGTTAGCAGCCTTAGTGGACCTTATGAGGGCAAAGGGCAGAATATAAATTTTGTAAAATAAGGGGGGAAAATTGCAGGTGAGAATTTCCCCAGCACTACATCTTTATGGGGGGGGGGGGGGGAAGAGCTTCAGGTTGAATTGCTGCTTTTCATAGCTGATCAGAGGCGTAGAATCCCTGCTAGGAAAAATGCTGGCAGCTGTAGCTGTTAACCTCCCAGCCTCCAGTTTCTTCCCAGGGGCAGAGAGGGAAGCCAAGAATCCTGGCTTCTCGCACCAACCTCCTCTTCAGGGTTGCAGGCATGACTCCCATGTCAAGACAAGACTTGGCTTCAGGGCCTGAACATCACCTTCCTGGGCTCTGTACTCATTTGTCACATTTTTTCTTCCCCCTCCCCCTGCTATCCCATATTATAATTTTTTAAAGACACGAAGTAAAGATGTCTATATCTTCAAGGACATAAGTAAACCATGTCATGGGTTTCCAGCCCAGGGTTCCCCTGCACCTACCCCAGATCCTCAGGCCCTGGAAAAGTCTCCTCCCATCTGCTTGTATGGGATGTTGGATTCAGCCGGGAGTCAGTGGAGGTGGCAAGCGACACAAGCTTGAAAAATTTATTTTCCACTTTAAGGAGTATTTTTACTGTTTCTAATGTTGAGACATTACTGAAATTTCACATTCTTTGGCCTAAGTTGGTTCTTCCAGGAAAGTGACTTTAAGTGGGTGGGTGGCCTGGGTGACATCAGCCCTGTGCTGGAAATGGTTGTGCTTCTTCACTGCACAGAAGACGTGTACCAAAAATCTTCAACCTGGATGCCTCATCTTGGGGTCTTAAATCTAGCCCTTGCTCCCAAACAAAGTGACTGTCAGACTGCAGTCTTATGTGTACTTCCTTGAACATAAGACCCGCTGGATTTAGTGGGACTTCCATCTGAATAAACCTGCATTAGATTGTTAATTCAGTCTCCATAGGAGAGGCCATCATTCTTCATGTGTGATATTAGGAAAGTACATCAAATAGACGTGGGTGCTGTTTCTGCCCATGCTGTGATTATGCATGGGATGAAACTTCATCCCTTCTCATATTCTCCTCTGAATGATGCGGTTGTTTTTATTGAAAGTAAGAACTATCCAAGGCCAGGTCTGTTTTTGCTGAGAACAATATAAGGCTGAATCCAGAACTAGTGCCCCTTAATATAGCAGTACGTTCCTCACAAAAATCTGTCACCCTGGGTGAGATTTCAGTTCTCTGCTTCTTGGGAATAAATCTGCTTTGACAAAGAGTCATCTTCTCCCTGCAGTGTTCCTTTGGTTTTAGCCTGATTCATTTCTTCCTGCTTTGTGACAGGCTTCTCTGACATTCGTGAATCAACTTGTTAAGCAGCAGTAGGTGGGAATGATTAAGTACTTTGTAGCTAGCCAAGCTCACTGTTAATTTTATTAATTAATACAGTTGTGAAAGGACAATAGAAATGAGCAGATATTTTTGGTGAGCTGAAGAATGGTGATCTCATCCCTTCTCCTCCGATAACATACAATATATTTTAAAAATAGTAGAAAAAACTCTGGCAGTGAGAGAAGAAGGAAGTTATGAATGAAGTGGGAAGAAGAAAGAAAAGAGGAACAGTGAAAAGGTAGTTCAGGGAAGCCTTGATACTGTGTTTTAGTTGTCCACACAGCGCAAGATAATGCTGCAGTTGTGTTTACATTTTAAAAAACTGCAACAGATTGGCAACCATGTCATGTAGACTTTCCCTACAAACTGAGTGAGTGAATGATGGCAAATGGCAACTCCAGGCTGAATGCTCGGGTGGAATTGTGCTAACGTTAGGTGATCTCATTCGGAGCCATAGTATTCCGCCTTTCTGCCCTTATGGAGCTCACGTCTGCTTAGATATGGTTCCAGTGACGTTTCCCATCAAGGCCCTGACCGTATGTGGGGGTCAATACAATCATGGATTCCTATGTATCTGTCTCTTGGATCTTCTCTAAAACATGCGTAATTTGTGATAACCCTAAATTAATATTAGAATGCAATCTACACCTGGGTACACTTTCCTGGGAGTATGTCCTGTTGAACTCAGTGGCATTTCCTTCTGAGTAGAAGGCTTTCTCCGTTAAGAGCCTTGGCTTGGAAAACTGTTTTTCTCTTTGGAAAAATATATATATGGGGCTCCAAGGTGAACGTAGATTTTTCAGTCAAGAGCTCTGGACGTAGTGTTGAAGTATCTGCAAAGGTTGTACGTGGCAGGTCTAATAAGTTACACTCACATCTGGCCCTCACAAACACCGCTTGCCTCCTAAGCTTGGCTCAAAGTGTCAGATTGGGTAAGTTAAAAGTCGGGTTGCCAACAGGCCTGAAGAAAAAATGTCCTGTCTCTTTAATAGAGGCTTAATGTGTGGATGTGCCCCTATTTGAATAACCCCGGGTAGCCTGATCTCGGAAGCTCAGCATAGTCAGCCCTGGCTAATATTTGGATGGGAGACCTCCAAGGAATACCAGGGTTATGAGGTGGAGGTAAACCATGTCAAATTACCTCTGGACGTCTCTTGCCGTGAAAACCCTACGTTGTCACCATAAGTCAGCTGTGACTTGATAGCAAAAAACAAAAAGTGGGTGGAAATGGGAAGTTGCAGCTGTTCATGGCATGGAGGTAAATAACTTTGCCTGTGTTTTTCCCCCCTCAAAACCCCCCATTAAGCTTCTCTTAAAGGAACAGGACACTTTTCTCCATGCAGTTGGCAACTGTAGTTCTAAGATCTCACTGACAGCCTCATCCACACTCAGGAAAATTATGTCCTCTGCCACCCTAAACACTTCTTGCAACAGCTTCCTGCAAAGGCTTCCTGTACTTCAATATGTGCGTTAATGCCACTTGAGGAATACAGAAATTTTAATCCATTTAGCAGGAGTTTAAAAGCATAAAGATGAGAGTGGTGGAATCCAAGGGGATCCCCACTGTCTTTGGTCACGGATGGAGTGGAAGAGACAGACTGGCCTGCATTTTGTTGCTGGCACTGAAAGCAAAATAAGATTAATCCTCAGATGCTCTTATCCTTCCCAGGATACGTGTGGGCTTGCCAAATTACCAGAGGGGTGGGGGAGCAGCGTGGCTTGTCTTGATACACAGAAATCAAGTGGAGGTTTCCATGGCAGGGACACAGGCACAGCTCCAGCTGCTGTGAAGGACGCTGGGTGATCCTGCCCTGACCTTTCCCCTCCGTTGTTATATCAAACCCACCTTGGAACAGAAATTTCCCTCTGCATTGCATGCTGATGTCACTTCCTTTGATCATCGGATTTTATGGTACCCTCTACACTGCATGCTGCTTTCACTTTCTTTGATCATTGGGTCTTGTGGTACCTTCTGCATAGATTTATGGCCGTTCAGGGGTGACTTTGCAGCAGGCCTGTAGCTACAGTGGGCGTTTCGGGGCTCTGCCCCCTCAAAAGGGAGGCATGCCCCACAACAGCTGCTGCCCCTCTCCCCCTCCCCCCTCCTGTGACATTAAAAGGGCCCTGCAGCTGATTGGCAGGAACATGTGGCCCATCGATCAGCTGGAGGGCACTTTAAATCTTGCAGCCACCCCTTTCCCTCCCCTCCTCCTAGATTTAAAGAGCCCTCCAGCTGATTGGCGGGCCATTTAAATTTTGCAGGAGGTGAGGGAGAAGGGCGGCTGCTGGCTGTACATCTTCCCTGAACTCCAGGGGACTCCCTGAACTCAAGGGAAGGCATGCAGTCAGCATCCGCCCCCACCCTTGCCTCCTGGAAGGGAGAGAAGCAGCCACACACCTTCCCTGAACTCCAAACACCGATTTTGCTGCTTGGAGTTCAGGGGAGGCATTCAACTGCCCCTCTCCCTCCCCTGCTGCCCACCAACCCAAAAATTCTGGCTATGGGGCTGCTTTGGAGTCAGTACAGCATTGCCCTGAGGTACTTGAATGTGGTTTTGAGTGGCATCTTTTGTGAGACTTCTGATTAGATCCAGTAAGCCAGGCCTCAGTGTAAAAGCAAAGTCCTTTTTATTTTCTTAATGGTCTTTCAGGAACACATTCATTGACAGTGATACCAAATCAATAGGACCCAAAGCAATTATACTGTTTTCAAAGAGCAGATAAATGACAGGCACCAATCAGTGCAGTAAGCCAAAAGCGTGAAAAAACCCAGCAGTTACTTTCTCAGAGAAAAGGTGCGCACTCTAGAAACCACTCCCCCCTCCCCCCGCGAGAACTCCTACTTCCCAATCCCACACAGTCAGGCACCTGGAGGAACCCATCACAGAAACATCCCAAGGTTAACGTTACAGCAAAACAGATTAGCAGAGCTGGCGAGACGCAGGGGGAGAAGAAGGAGGGGGGGTGTGGGTAAGAGCACTCTGACGTGGGAAAGAACAGGGTACCAGACTCCCGTCTTAAGTATACAGTTAGCATGGAGGAAATGAACAACAAAATGACAGGGAACCTGACATCTTTTCTGTTCCAATGTGGGTTTGGTAAAACAACAAAGGGAAAAGCCAACACAGAATCAGCCACAACAATCCGATGATTAAAGAAAGTGAAAGCAGCATGCAGTTCAGAGGGCAATTTCTGTTCCAATGTGGGTTTTGTAAAACAAGAGGGAAAAGCCAATGCAGAATTGCCCCTTGCTTGGCAGTTACTAGCATACTTAGGATTCAAATGTTGTCGCTCTGAAATTGAACAAATACAGACTGCTTCCTACTGGGTGCCTATTTATAAGAGTCAGGAGTTCCCACCGGGGGTCTGATGTGGGTGGACCAGAATGCTAATTCCAGTTCCTTGACTATCTGCCACACCTGCTCTCATGGATTGTACAGCAGCTCTAAAACAACATCCTTATGGCTAAGAATGTGAGAGGCAAAAGTCGGGCAATCTGTGACTGGAAAAGAGGGCTAGCTGCCCACACAGCAAGGGGAGGAGGGAGCTGTTGGGTAATTTCAGGGCATCATAGGTTTAGTTCAGATGTTGTGCAATGAAACTCACTATGAATTTGGCCCCCTTACCGTGGTTAGTTTAGCTCCCTTAAACTGGATTCTGAAGTTAGTGTATTAGTCGGTCACAGACTGCTTCTGCAGTCTGTATGGAGAGCAGGAGGCCCTCACCTTTAAAGGGAACTTCCACACAATGTTATGGTAATTCTGTGGAAGACTTGTGGGCTTCTCAGGGCTTTCCCCATTAAACCAGATTAAAAAAAAAAAAAGACTTATTTGAAGTGCTCCAAGGGGGGGGGGGGGGGGACCCTGCAGGAGGCTCCTCCAGCAGCCACTAAACGGTGAGCAATGGATCCCAACTCTGCTTCCAGAAGGGCCTGACTGCTTGAAGGGGCTCCTTCCCTTTCCCAGCCCCTCCATGTGCTGGGCTTTTGCACAGACATGACGGGAGAAAGGAGGAGGGTGGGGGGTGGGGAGGTGACAGCAGCAGCAAGAAGGATAAGAACAGGTGTGTTCCACTCCTGCCCCGCTCTCGGCTTTATGTTCAGTGCTGAGGGGAATTTCTGTTCTGCTCTGTTCTGCTCATGTAAATACAGTTCACTCTTGGTTTAAGGAGATGGATGTCTGGGGAATCCTGGCTTGATGCATTTCATACTCCCTGGGCCACAGTGATGTCTGGTGAGAGCTGCTAGAAATGCAAAGTGCTCCAGCTTTCCTCTGCCTCTTGAGAGCAATCTCCCTTGGTGTGAGTTCAGTTTAGTCAGTGTGCGTTATGATCTGGTGAGGTGGAAGTGTTCGTGTCCGTTCCATGAAGCTTGACTGGGAAGGGGAATATGGCTCTTTGTTCATCAGCTGAAGCTTTCCTTTAGCTGAGTGCCTCAATGCAGACTGAGAGAGCAGCTGGTTTGGGTTTTTTTGGGGGGGGGGGGGGTGCGACTGAACAACACAAAAAGAGGAAAAGGAGTGGGAGAGTGAGAGAGCGCTAGAGAATTTGTCAAGGCAGATTCAGATTATATACTTGTCTGTGAGCCAGATCCTAGAAAGAAATCGCAATTAAAATAAGCCGTGGCTTCTTCTTCTTCTTTTTTTTTAACATATTTTATTAAATTTTTCAAGTTAACCAGTTAGTAGCATCATTTTTGGTATACAGAGCGCAAAAACATTATAACTGAAAGTATAATTTGGACCACACAAGCTTTGGATCCTTTTTGTTATCCATATTACATAAGTAGCTCAGCTTATCCATTTCAGCCCAGTCTAAAAGTTTATATATTAAGTCCATTTTTCCCGGTAGTATAGTTTTTCCAATTTTTTGCTCTTAATATTCGCGCTGCGGTCAGGATGTAAGCCAACAGTTTCTGATCCATTTTACTTATTCTCTCCGGAAACATGTTCAATAAGAAAACTTCAGGCTTAAGAGGTAGTTCAAATTCAAAAATTTCACAAATCCAGTTTCCTATCATTTCCCAGTATTTTTGCATCTTTTTGCACGTCCACCACATGTGGAAAAAAGATCCCACTTCAGTTCCATATAACCAACATACATTTGAAACATTTTTGAAACATTTGCTTAATCTATCGGGGGACCAGTACCAGCGGTGAAAGATCTTATATATATTTTCTTTGTAGCCTACCACTTTCAGATATTTGAGTGAACTCCAAATTTCGAACCATTTATCCGTATCTATAGAGTAGCCAAAGTCCTTCATCCATTTAATCATAGTTGCATTTATTGTTTCCTCCTGCATTTCATAGTTAATCAATAAGTTATATATTTTCTTAATTAATTTGTCTTCACTATTTAGCCAAATATGATCTAGCTCATTTAAATTGTCACAAAATCCTATTTTTTTTCTTCTTTATATCTGGATTGTAGTTGAATAATCTCCCACCAAGATAAGTCAAATATTAATTGTTCCCTCAATTGTGTTTCTGATTTAAGGTTTCCCTTCTTGTCCAAAAGATCTCGATAACTTATTAAATTACTCTGTTTCAGTAGAGATGGTTTTATGAAGGCCTCTAAAGGAGATACCCATCTTGGTGTCTTATAGTAAAAATTTTCTCTAATTTTAATCCAAATTTTTATCAGAGCCGCTCATAATGTGTGTGTATGAAAGATGGAGTGTATTTTGAATTTATCATACCACACATAAGCGTGCCATCCCATATAGAGATCATGACCCTCTAGGGTCAGTACTCTTTGATTCTCCAATTTAATCCAATCTCTTATCCAAATAAGGGCAGCAGCTGTTCCATAAATTTCCCAGTTGGGTACCCCTAGTCCTCCTCTCTCTTTCCTATCTTGAAGTGTCTTCCACTTGACTCTCGGCTTTTTCGGGAACCAAATAAAATTCCTTGTTAGCTTATTGATCTCTTTATAGAAGGAAGCTTTTTCATTTAGAAGGGGGATTGTTTGAGCTAGAAATAAAAATTTGGGTAAAATATTCATTTTAATGGCTGCTACTCTTCCTAACCAGGATAAGTTTAAGTTTTTCCATCGGTCCAAATCCTTTTTAATTTTACTTAGTAAACTATTATAATTATCTACAATAAGGGAGCTTGTTTTGTTTGTACACATAATGCCTAGATACTTTACTTTCTTTGTTATTGAGATGCTAAAAGTGGTTTGCAACTTGTTCTCTACTACTTTAGAGCAGCTTTTGGTTAGCAGTTTTGTCTTTTTCAGGTTGATTTTTAAACCCGCTACTTTTCCATATTTATGAATTATTTCTAACAATCTTTCTATCAATTTCTCAGGGTTTTCCATGATAAACATGACGTAATCCGCGTAGGCGCAAAGTTTATATTCCTGTCCTCTAATTTTAAGTCCAGTAACTTTCGTGTCATCCCGCACCCGATCACATAAAGACTCTAAAGCATATATGAAGAGTAACGGAGAGAGAGGGCAGCCTTGTTTCTTTAGATAAATCCCCATTTATTATTATTCGTGCAAATTGTTTTTTATATATTGCTTCAATCATTGTTTTGAATTTCTCACCAGGGTCTCCCTTCTCTAATTTGGCTATTAGAAACTTCCAGGAAATGTTATCAAATGCCTTTTCTGCGTCCATGAACATCAGGACAGCAGATTTCTCTGGGTGTGCCTCATAATACTCTAAAACACCCATTAAGGTTCTCAAATTTTCTCTTAATTGCCTTCCGGGAAGGAAGCCCACTTGATCCCTGTTTATTGTCTGCTTAAGTACTTTTTTGAGTCTTTCTGCCAAGATGTTTGCATATATTTTATAATCAGCGTTTAACAGGGAAATTGGTCTATAATTATTAACCTCCTCTAAATTATCTCGATCTTTAGGTATTAGGGTTATCAGTGCTTCTCTCCAGGAGTCTGGTATGACCCTAGTCACGCCTATTTTCTTTAGCTTTGTTCTTTTTCTGTCTATTTATGGCCTCCACTACGTCACACATTGTAACGGGTTCATTTAAGATATTCTTTTGAGTTTCCGTAAACTTTTTGGTATTAGGATGATCTTTAAGATATTGTCTTATATTTTCCTCACTCTCTTCTCCTTGTTTGTATAGATTCACAAAGTAATTTGCCGCTATCTCTTTTAAATCCTTTAGCAAGTATCTGTTAATCCCTTTATCATCTTTCAATGTAATTATAGATCTTTTGGCTTCCTCCTTTTTCAGTCTGTAGGCCAGCCACCTGGTTGGCTTGTTTGCGTTTTCGAAAAAGTACAATTTATTGTACTCCATTTTTTTGGCTACTACTTTACTTAGCAGGAGGTTCATTTTATGCTGACTTATCATCAACTTTTGTCTGTTAGTTATTCCCTCTTTATTCTTTAAACAATTTAGTTCTTCTATTTTGATCTGTTTAACCAGTTGTTTTTATTGTTTATTTTCTTGTTTTCTTTTCCAAGCGGAATGGCTAATTAGCTTTCCTCTTACAAAAGCCTTTTAAAGGTATCCCATACCGTGTTAATTGAGATGTCTGGTTGGATATTTCTCTTGAAGAAATCTTTGATTTCTTCCCTCAACTTTTCTACAAATTCTTGGTCTTTTAACACGTACCTATTCATAATCCACCTTCTGCTTTTCCTTATCTCTCTCATAGTTAAGATTAAGGGATTGTGATCTGCGAAAGTCAGAGGTAATATGTCTACCTCCATCGTTTCCATCAAGAGTGATCTTGAGACCCAGGCCATGTCAATTCTTGACCATGATTTGTGCCTCGCGGAATAGTATGTAAAGCCCTATTCCTTCTCCATGCATCTAATAAATCATATTCTTCCGCCAATTGTAAGAAACTGTTAGGTAGTACGGAACCACTTTTATTTTTGGTAGCTAATACTTCTGCTAATTCTTTGTAAAAGGGATTTTGGTTGGTATTAGGGGCGTAGATATTAATTATTAAACATTCTTTTCCTTGCTTTATTATCTTTATTGCTATTATTCTCCCATCTTTTGAGGCATATACAAATTGTGGGTGTAAATGATCCTTTGCATAAATTGCTACTCCCTTCTTTTTCTTATTTTCATCCACTGCTGTAAATACTGCCCCTAGTCTTTTATTTTTTAAATATGCTATATGTTCTTTTTAAAGGTGTGTTTCTTGTAAGCAAACTAAATCAGTTCTTAATTTGACAAATTGATGCAATATGCGTCTTCTTTTCTGTGGACTATTTAAGCCGTTAACATTCACTGAAATTATTTTAATTTCTTTAGTGCTCGGCACCATTTTTATTTTTTAGTTCTTTAGCCTTACTTTTAGATTTGTTTCTTGTCTGTATTTGAAGTGGAATTAAGGTGCTACCTTTTTTGCCTCTTTTTTTTTTCTGCTTCTCTCTGTTTCCCTCTGTTTCTTCGTCGTCGTCTTCTGTTTGTGAATCTTCCTCCTCTTCTTCTTCTTTTTCTTTTTCTGCTCCTAAATCTGTACTATATCTTTCCAGAAAGTGCTTGAGCTTGAATACAGAGTCTAGTTTGTGCCTTTATCCTTTAAATTCAAAGATCAAACCTTCGGGGATATTCCATCTGTATTCAATCCCCCTTTCCCGAAGTAGTGCAGCTAGGTGTTGGTACATGCCAAGGTGTTTCTCTCAGGAATCTGACTTCCTCTCCTTGCAGGACCACTTTCTTTTCTTGCGCCGCTCTTAATATTTTGTCTCTGGTGTCCCTTTTGTTGAACTTGACGTGTACTTCTCTAGGTACGTTGAATTTCCTAGCGTACATCGAATTTCTTCTGTAAAGGGTATCAATACTATCCAGTAGTTCATCGATCTTTGTGTAGATAGGTGTAATTTCCTTTTTTATCAAGGCAGGGAACCTCTCTTCAACTTTCTCCATTATGGCCGGTATCGTGTTTTCCACTACCACTTTTATAGCGACTGCCACCATTTCCTCAATCAGTGCCTTAATCTCTTATGACACTTGAGAAGGGTTGCTCGATGAGGGTTTTTGTTAGCTCATTGTCTTCAGTAATGCTGGCGATGGTAGAGAGCTTTTCCTCTTGATGTTCCAGAGGTTCCAGAAGTTCCAGAGGCCATAGGTCAAAAATGTAGTCACCCTAATAAAGCAGCAATTACTCCCAGTATCTTCTTCTTATTAAATGAATTTAATAAGTTTTTCAATTATTTAATGTATAATTAATTAATTAATTAGTCAATCAGTTTCAGTCTGCTATTTAAATAACTAAATTATGCTTTGCTTATTTACCTCTCACACTATTTATTACAACCAGTCAATTTACAGCCACTAATTATGTGATTATTTCCTGAGACCTGACAATCACTCTAGTGTTCAGTCAATCAAGCTTACACCTAGTTAATTAAATCAATTAGATATTAATTTCTTAAACTAAATATTTAATTAAATAGATTATTAAGTAATTAATTGATATACCAATTGAGTGCCAAATATTTAATCAACTGACTAAATAAATTAATTAATTACGTTCTTTTACCTTTATTCACCACTTACTGGTCTCCCGATAATTGCCCAGCCACAATTCAATTTTATCAATTTTAACTTTTATCTATTATTTACAGTTATTCAACCACCAACTTTTCCCACTTATACAAAATT
Source organism: Lepidodactylus listeri (assembly GCA_029233225.1). Lineage (NCBI taxonomy): Eukaryota > Metazoa > Chordata > Lepidosauria > Squamata > Gekkonidae > Lepidodactylus > Lepidodactylus listeri. Next base: position 126,437,288 of record JARCFY010000007.1, on the reverse strand, counting down.
GAGAGCGAGCTAAACAAACCAATCAATTAGTCACATTGATTTCCTTAATTCCCCAGTCACATAAATTATCCACTTACCACTCTTGGGAAAGAAAAAAAAAACAATCAGTTATTTACAGTAAATTACAATCAATTATTTACAATAATTACCAGTAGTTATGTTATACTTCACAATTAACTAGCTAGTATAAATCAAATTCCACTTATCTATACTCTTCTATATTCTCTTTGCAGGCTTATTCTAGTTATTTGCTATAAAGCTCCCTTCTATGTTCCCTTTAAATCCTCTTTAAGTTTTTTCTGTAGAGTTACGTGTTGCTCCTTGTGTCTTACGCTAGCTGCTTGGCACTTTCGTTAGCTTTCGTCCTTCCAACGCTGTTGACGTTATTTACGTTATTTATGTATCTTCCTTCTCTCTCTTGCTTCCTTGATGATTTCTTCCCCTTACTCTGATTGCGTAGCTCCAATTGCGTCCTTTCTCCACTCGCTCCGGAAGCGTTGCTCCACTTGCGTAGCTCTTAGTGGTTACGTGCCATTGTGCACGCCTGCACCTGTGCCATCGCTGTGACCTCGCCCCACGCCGAGGATTATTTTTCAAGCCGCTACTCTCAAGTCGGCTCGCCTTACCTCGCCTTGCCCCAATTTGGAGGGGCTCGGATGAGGCAAAAGCACACCTAAGGAGGAAAGGAACCCCCCCCCCCAACGAGAGAAGGTTAGTGCAGCGCTGCGAGTGCTTTTATGTTGCCAAAAAGCTCCCCTATTATTTATTTTTATTTATCCGGGTCTGGCCTCTTCATGGGAGCGTTCTACCTACAAAATATTAGTCTACAGCTTTGACAAGCCCTTCACCCTTCCCCGGGCTCTACTTTAGTTTATTAAAGAGGACAAGAAGATAGCTTTTCACTTATCTTTCAAAGGTTTTTATGGTTTTGGTCCGTTTCTCTCAGGCTCCACAGGGTTCCACTCTCTCCAATGCCTCCAACCAGCTCCAGTTACGGGGATGGCGGTGCTCCTCTTTCGGTCCTGTTTAGGGCATGGGCGCACCCCTGGGAAATTGCCTTTTCCCTCGGGGAGTGTCCACAAGCTCTTTACTTCACCCCTCTCTTCAAGGGGGTGAAAGGCAAGCTTTTTTTGCCTCGGAAAACTGAAGGTTATTTTGCAGCTTCACAGGAGCTCTTTCTCCTGCGACCGCTGCAGGGGTGGGTGGAACCGGAACTCCGATTGTTCAAAATAAGCCGTGGCTTCTTGTGATGTCTGAATCATGCCCCTGTGGAGAGCTTCCTCTGCCTCTGTTGTGCTTTCTAGGTGAGTCATTCCACCTGAATTTAGGTTTGTGTTCCAGAGTTTCATGAATTTTAGCAGGGGTCCGTTGGGGCCGGAGCGAGGGGGAGCAAAGCTCCGCCAGCTCAGGAGTGGCCACTAGGACAGCCACGGGCCGAATCAGATTCTTTAATCTGATTCAGCCCGCTGCCGAATTGCCGCCGAAATTCAGTGGCAACTTTAAAAGCGACTGGAGGGGAGGAGGTTTGAGGGAGAGGCTCCAAACATGCAGGGTAGCTGCTGGGGCCTCTCCTCGAAATACCCACCAAGTTTCAAGAAGATTGGACCAGGGGGTCCAATTCTACGGGCCCCCAAACAGGTTGCCCCCATTCCCTCCATTGTTCTCTATGGGAGGAAAAAAGTTAACATTTTTTCCCACCAGCAGCTACCCTGCAAGTTTGGAGCCTCTCCCTCAAACCCCCTCCCCTCCAGCCCCTCATATACCCTATGAGTTTTTGCCATTGATTTCAATGGCCCATAGGGTATAATGGGGCTGAAACTGATATTCCCTTTCTGACACACTTCCGGTGATGTCAGGGGACATGGCATATGCTAATGAGGTATGCTAATGAGTTATGCTAATGAGCTCCTGCACCTCTTTTTCTACGAAAGGACCCCTGAATTTTAGTATTTGCTTAGCCCAATAATAGATACAGCTGTTATTCTAGAGGTGGAGTTTGTATAAATTGGCCTTGTTCAGTGGGTTCATTTCCCAGTTGGTGTTAAATTGGACTTTCACTGAGAGCTCAGTGCTTCCGTCTTTCGCTGGTGTAGTCCCTCCACTGACTTCTGTTTTAAGTTTGATATTCTGCCTGGCGGGAGGGATCTGTTGTGGGGGATCACGTATCGCTAATGCCTGGTAGTGCTCTGCCGTACAGCCGAGCTGGACCCAGCCTTTCGTAAGGTGGGCTTTCTCATGAGTACACATAATGTGTGTCACAGTTGCGCAGTCCCACTATGCAGAAGTAGGTCTCTCTCCTGTGGTTTGCGGACATGGTAGTTCTTGTTCTTGCTCAGAGGTTATTTACACTCTAACCCTCTACTAAAAACAGGCCTTTTTGGGGAACCGTGCAGGAAATGAATCAGCTTTGTTCAGTTGGTTACCTTCAGGTTCCCCAGCTACCCCCTGACACTCTACCCCTCCTCCTGCTACTGCCTGTTTAAAAGAAATCACATGATGCACATGTTCAAGCAAGCACTTTTCAGGCAAGGAATTTCCCGCGTGAGATGCTCAACCAGGCTTGAGTTTTCCAGCAGCGATTGGCTGTTTGCCAAGACCTTTCTTGGACCATCAAGGCACTCTGTTTTAAACCAATGGTTTTATACAGAAGAAGGTTTGAAAGTGATAATGCTATAGGAATTGTGCTGGTGCTTAAAGAAGAAGAAGAGATTGGATTTATACCCCGCCCTCCACTCTCCAAGGGAGTCTCAGAGCGGCTTACAAACTCCTTTTCCCTTCCCCTCCCCACAACAGACACCCTGTGAGGTAGGTGGGGCTGAGAGAGCTCTTTCCCAAGCTGTCCTTGAGGGAACAGCTATGACAGAGCTATGGCTTGCCCAAGGTCATCCAGCCAGGTGCAAGTGGAGGAGTGGGGAATCAAACCCGGTTCTCCCAGATTAGAGTCCGCGCACTTAACCACTACACCAAACTGGCTCTGAATAAGATTTTTTCCTGTTTTGATATGTACAGCTAACTCATGTATGTCCCTGTGTAATTAATGGGGCTCATTCCTAAGTCTTGGGAGACACATAAGTACCATGAGATAATAGAGCCCATCAGGTAATGAGAGATCTCTGCCCCAAGGAGCATACTTAGGGACAAATTGTGTTACCTGGAAACGCATGTAACTATGCTCTAATAGCCATTTGAATAAGAATTTTTGGAGGGGATAATTTTGATAGAGAAGCAGTAGGTGAGGAGGTGGCACACAACCCCTTTCTCTTCTCACATTTCCTGCTCCAGATCTCTTATACTCATTTGCTCCCCTCTGGTTCCAGATATCTTTGTACTTTTCCTATACCATTAATAGCAGTCTGACTCACAGAAATTTACATTTCTTGGCATGGAGATGCAGTAGACAAATTTCTCCTCCTACCTTTTTGTATGGGAACAAAAGCCAAGCCAGTTTACAAGGTAACAGATCTTCAGCTGTTCCTTTTCCTGCAGTGGAGATTCGGTGATGAGAAAAAAATTACCAAATATCTGTTGGGTAAGTGTTAAGGGCACGTCCTAGCTGGGAAAAAAATTGGCAGTCCTATTTTAAAAGAGGTCAGCACCAAACGATTTTTGCCTTTTATGGTTTTCTTGGTAGTACCCAGTGATCCCTCTAAGCTGAGTTAGTGTGAGCTAGCTGACAGTTTTTTAGCCATCAGCTCACACATTTTTGTCTTTGCTCAGGAAGGATGGCTCCAGAGCAAAGTAATTTATGCAGTAGCCAAATGGCTCGCTCACTGCTTTAATGCCAGTAGCTCACAAAGTAGAATTTTTGCTCACAAGACTCCCCAGCTCAGAGGGAGCATTGGTAGTACCTATCCCCTAATATTAGAATTCAGGGACGTTTGGTGATGTTGATGTGCAAGAAATTCAGGGCAAAAGTAAGTACTTTTTTAATTCAACAAGTGATTAAATAGTGAAGTTCACTGCCAGTGGACGTAAAGATGGCCATGTGCATAAGTGACTTTAACAGGGAGTTAGATGGATTCATGGCAGATACTACCACACCATCATACCATCCTCTATCTAAAAGCAATGTGTTGCCCCCATCAGCGAATATCTAAATCTGCGGATTGATGCCACACGGAGACTAAATAGATTGTCCTGCAAACTTGGGGGGACCCCCCCCCCAGCATTTGTAGAAAAATCTGAAATCTTAAAATACATTGGGGCAAGGGTGTAGACTTTCCAATTTCCGGGGGGGGGGGGGGGGCTGGGGCTGGGCCAGAGACATTACAGGCCATTGTCTCTGGGGGAGGCTCAGCATGTCCTGGAAAAGTTTGGGGGGGGGGAGGGCTTCAGCTCCCCAGCCCCCCTGAAGTTGACGCCTATGCATTGGGGAGGTTAAATTCCCCCCAGAACAAGAGCATTGTCTTGCTTCCATTTCGCTGGTGGTGGTAGGTGAAGCCGGGTCCCGCTCTGGGGGCTCCCAGACACCCCGCCCCACCCATTTCCCACGAGGCAGCAGCACTGCTAGGATTTTAGTGCCATCTGTAGTTAATGTGGACAAGTAGAATCAGAATACTATGCTTTTATTGTCCTATGTAGATCTTAATTTGTTTTATAAATGTTTTATACAGTTGTGTTGTACACCGCCCTGAGCCTGGTTCTGCTGGGGAGGGCGGTTGATACATTTAATAAATAAATAGGATAAAATGGAGGGAAGGAGAATGATGTAAGCTGCTTTGGGCTTCCATTCAAGAGAAAAGGTATACCACGATGCCAGCTTTGCTCTCCTACAGATCCTGGCAATGCCATCAGTGGACCCAGCAACATCAGCAGACCATCTCGGGTTCATATTTCCGCCCATCCTCTAGTGTGATTTATGCCATCACGTGTCAGCAATGCCCTTCCACCCTCTACATTAGACAAACAGGCCAGTCCCTTCGACAATTAATTAATGGACATAAGTCTGATATTAGGGACCAGAGCATTCAAACACTAGTGGGGGAACATTATAACTTTCCAGGACATTCAGTTGCTGACCTAAAAGTGGTATTTCTCTTACAAAGGAATTTCAAAGGGAGATTAGAAAGAGAGACTGCTGAATTGCAACTGATAATGAAGTGCAAGACAACGCATCCACCTGGATTGAATCGAGACCTAGGTTTCCTGTCTCATTATCGCTGCTAATTTCTCCATGCTTATTACCCCTCTGCATATCTCACCTAAATCCAATCACACCTGCTATTGTCATTTGTCTGCTAATGTCATTTGGAATCTGAAATCACTCCAATAAAGAGGACAGATGGACCCCCATTCTAGCTGTATCTGAAGAAGTGAGCAGTGACTCACCCTGCCACATAGTTTGTTAGTCTTCAAGGTGCTACTGGACTCTTGCTCTTTTCTGCTGTTACAGACAGACTAACGTGGCTGCTCCTCTTGCTAGTACCATTAATCTAAAAATACAACTGATTTCCAGGCTGAGGTCCCAAGGCCCTCTGGACACCTTTCTGCAACTTCAGCCTGCAAATGATTTCGTTTTTAACACTAACTTTGCTTAAAGCTTGTTTTTCAGAGAATTTCAGGGAAGATAAAAGATTCTTAGTATAAAGTAATGTTGTTAATCTCTTAGCTATTATCTGCATGTTAAAAAAAGTTTTCCACTGTAGCTTCCCTCCAAGTAGATATCAAAGACCACAGAGCCCTATCTAATAAGAACATAAGAGAAGCCAATGTTGGATCAGGCCAGTGGCCCATCCAGTCCAACGCTCTGTCACACCGTGGCCAAAAACACCAGGTGTCCTCAGGAGGTCCAGCAGTGGGGCCAGGACACTAGAAGTCCTCCCACTGTTGCCCCCCCCCCCCATCAAGCACCAAGAATACAGAGCATCACTTGCCCCAGACTGAGAGTTCCTATCTATACCTTGTGGCTTATAGCCACTGATGGACCCCTGCTCCATATGATTATCCAATTCCCTCTTGAAGCCGTCCATGCTTGTAGCTGCCACCACCTCCTGTGGCAGTGAATTCCACGTGTTAATCACACTTTGGGTGAAGAAGTACTTCCTTTTGTCCGTTCTAACCCAACTGCTCAGCAATTTCATGGAGTGCCCACGAGTCCTTGTATTGTGAGAAAGGGAGAAAAGTACTTCTTTTTCTACCTGCTCTATCCCATGCATAATCTTATAAACCTCGATCATGTCACCCCTCAGCCGTCGTCTCTCGGAGCTAAAGAGCCCCAAGTGCTTCAACCTTTCTTCATAGGGAAAGTGTTCCAACCCTTTTATCATTCTAGTTACCCTTTTTCATTGAGCTATCTACTATGACTCCCAAGATCTTTCTCTTGGTCAGTCTCTGCCAGTTTGGACCCCATCAATGTATACTTATAGTTAGGATTTTTGGCTCCAATGTGCATCACTTTGCACTTGGCCACACTGAACCCCATTTGCCACCCAAATGGCAAAGTTGACACCCACTCGCCCATCCTTGACAGATCCCTTTGGAGTGCCTCACAGTCCTCCCTGGTTTGGATGCAGATTGACTGTGTAGGTCATAGTTTAACTAAAGAGGCAGGTCTTGCACAGACAGACAAAAAACACAAAAGAAGCTTACGACACAGTTTTCTCTGCTAGGGGATCCCCCTGTCCCTTGTGGCTCTCAATAGAAAAGGGTATTTTGTGCCTGTGTGCATGGGGGTGGGGAAGAGAATGGGGATCCTGGCCCTAATGGTTGAGAAAAAAACATTCCAAACACCAGATTTCTCATGCAGAATGGGAGCCTCCAGGCTGGGACTCTGGCACTGCTGGAAGAGTGGGATGGAAACCTGGTTAGGTGTTGTCTCGGGTGCAAGAATCAGTGGCAGTTCAAAACATTGGACTGTCTCAGCTGCCTGAGGGGGAAAGAGGGGAAGGTGGTATGGAAGGAAAGGAGTCAAAGAAGCACTGAGAATCTCAGCTCAAGACTACAACCAGGGGCACGTTGTGTAATGGACGCATGAGCCCGTAGCTCCCTGAAGAGTACTGGACTCGGGAGACCAGGAACGGTGAAATCATGAAGCCTTTATTGAGTGATTTAGCATGTCCAGTAGATGGTCAGATCAAGCATGCTTACAGGGCTCCAGGGCCCTCATTATATGCTGGCTGGAGCCACACCTCCGGCCGCACCCAAAAGACCTGATAGGGGCTTTACATATGCACATGTTTGTCATAGGTTCCCTGGAGGAGCCTTTAGCTGCATTGGCTCCCCAGGGAGAACCTAGGTCCCACATTGGTGGAGGCTTTGAATCCAGACGTCTATTGTTCCTCCAGATTCAAGCTCCCCTCTCTGCCTGACCATATGCTCTGGCCATGCGGCGGGCGCCATTACCTGGGAGCCCATGGCAGGCTAATTGCTACACAGAACATACTAAATTACACCCCTCCCCCAATAGTCTGGACTGTCCCTTGGCAAACATAGTCTCTGAGGTGTGTGGGACATTTCCGTTCTCTGGTTGAGCAGCGTGGGGTTGCTGGAGCCGCCGGTGTAGGGAGCGGAGATTCAGGGATATCTGCCACGGGCTGAGCCGGGTCTGGTGCTGGCACAGGGACAGTTACTGGAATGATGTCTGGGCGGGTGGCTTCTGTGGAGTCCTCCTGCAGAGTCTTGGCCGGTCATGGGGCAGGTGGATTGTTTGTCTCTGGTACCTTGGGTTCCGCATCTGAGAAATCCAGCCCTGGATCATCCGCGGAGAAGGCTTGCAGGCGGTGGTGAAGCTGGTCCATGTGGCACCTCCACCGTTGTCCTTCCTCGCCCGCGACTTCATAGAAGAGGGGACCGGTGACATGGATAATCCGCTCTGGCAACCACAGGAGGCCCCGGGCATAGTTGCGGACATAGACCGGGTCCTCCTGCGCGAACCCTCTGGGAACTTTGGGGACGTTGGGTTCTTTGGAGGTGGCTGGTGCCCGATCGGGGTGGAGCCGATCGAGCTGGGTTGTCAGCCAGCGACCCCTGAGCAGCTCTGCGGGGCTGTGACCAGTAGCCAAGTGAGGGGTGGTACACTGGCCGAATAGGAAAGCCGTTAAATTAAACCCTAGATTCCCCTGGTCCATGCACCTCAGCGCCTCCTTAGTGGTGCGGACCATTCGCTCTGCTTGGCTGTTCGTGGCCGGGTGAAAAGGGGTGGATCTCACGTGCCGGATGCCATGGAGCTCCACAAAGCACTGGAATTCTGTGGAGGTGAAAGCTGTGCCATTGTCCGAGACGATGGTGTCCAGCAGGCCATGGGTGGCAAAGATGCGCCACATTGCTCCAATGGCATCTTCAGAGGAGGTGGCGCGCACCGGAATGACTTCCAGCCACTTGCTGTAGCTGTCGACTAGAATAAAGAAAAGCTGCCCCTGTACCGGGCCTGCAAAGTCCACATGGAGCTGGGACCAGGGGCGTTGGGTGGACTCCCAGGGGTGGACGGGAGCATGTGGAGGGTCCGGACAGGTCTCTTGGCACTTTTCGCAGCGGCGGACCCGGTCCTCTATCTCTTTGTCAAGGCCTGGCCACCAGATGTAGCTCCGGACCAGGGCCTTCATTCATACTACCCCAGGGTGGTGCTCATGCAGAGCGGTCAGCACTCGCGGGCGGAGGGGTTCCGGAATCACTACCCTTGAGCCCCAGAGTAGGCACCCCTTGTGGGTGGAGAGTTCTGCACGCCAGATTGAGAAGGCCACGAACTCAGGGTCTGGATTTTTGGGCCACCCCCTTCCCACCCAGTCGGAGACTTGGGAGAGTTGACAGTCCTGGGCCATGCGCTGGGCCACGTCCCATACCTGAAGCGGCCGGTCCGGCAGGTCCTTGAGCAGAGCGATGTGGTAAGCCAGAGCTGGGTCGGGGTCGCAGGAGGGCAGCGGAAGGCGGCTGAGTGCGTCCACATGGCCCATGGCCTTCCCCGGGCAATGCACCAAGTCGTAGTCGTACCCCGCGAGGAAGATCGACCATTGGAGGACTTGCAGGGACAACATGTGGTGTGCGGCGATCCAGGGTGAGGAGGCCCAGAAGAGGTTTGTGGTCTGTGGCGACCGTGAACTTGTGCCCGTACAAGTAAGTATGGAACTTTTTGACCCCGGCCACGATCGCAAGCACCTCCTTGTCTATCTGAGCATAGTTCCTTTCGGCGTCTGGGAGTAATATGCAACCAGAACCTCCCAGCCGGCCGGCAGTTTGTGACCCAAAACTGCCCCCACCCCATATGGAGATGCGTCACAGGCCAAAACGACGGGCAGGGCTTCGTTGAAGTGGGCAAGGACTGCATTGGACATTAGGAGGTCCTTGGTGCCCTGGAAGGCCGCCGCCTGGTGGGTACCCCAAGTCCAGGTGACGCTTTTGTCCAAGAGCCTGTGTAAGGGCTCAGCTACCGCCGCCTTGTGGGGAAGGAAGGCGTGGTAGAAGTTGATGAGTCCCAGAAAAGATTGCAGCTCAGCCTTGGACTTGGGGGCCGGGGCATCGGAGATGGCCTTTACCTTGTCCTTAGTGGGGTGAATTCCGTGGGCGTCAACCTTGAAGCCGAGGAAATCCACCGCAGGCACCCCGAGGAGGCACTTCTCGCATTTCACCTTCAGGCCGGCGTCCTGGAATCGCTGGAGGACAGAGCGTAGGCGGGCCGAGAAGGTCTTGACGTCCGGAGTGTGAGAGTTCTGCTCAAAGTAGATCAGATCTTGGTTGGTTAACCAAAGTTCTTTATTTCCAATCTCTACATTAGTACAGCTTCTCGGATTATTGTCAGAGATGAGACAGATAATACAAGCAGGTCTATTATACCATTCCAAGGAGTTTGAATTACCCATAGGTAGCCAATCACTATAGGGGAAAATTGGCGGGCAAAAAGGAGTTCTGACCGTTTGGTTCTCACAGGAAAGAAAGTAAGGTGTCAAGCTGTAAATTTCCTTTCCCAAACCAGACCCCTCAGATGTTACCAGTTCACATAACAATCAATGGCCTCAAGGCTTTTGCATGTGATAAGAGATGGGAGGTATCCTCCCTTGAAGTTTCAGCAGGGGCAGCTGGAATGCGGAGGCAGGGATGTGAGAGGCCTCCTTGTTCTCATACATTACCGATGTCACCCTCCCGCTTCACTTGCTACAAACTCCAGGCTTGGTCAAGCAGTAGAACAGTATAACATGGCAGTTACAAACACAGAATAAAGCATAGGGTAACTAAGAGGGTACAGGCATGATTATTATGATGTCTGAATTAGCAGATTCTGACACACTGGCCTCCCCATAATTCCCTTCACCTGGGCTTATCAGGAAACATTTTATGAAAAATTCTAACTAGTTTGGGAGCATGCACATTTTCAGAGCGAATCCACTCATTGTGTTCAGGACCGAAATCAAGCCATTTAACTAAATAATACAATCGGCCCCTACGCATCTTAGAATCAAGAATCTCAGTTATCTCGAAATGAGGGGCCCCCTCCTTCATCAGTGGAGGAGGAACTGGAGGAACTGGATGCCATGCATTCGGCCCAGGATCTTTCTTCAGCAAGCTGAAATGAAAAACAGGATGCACAGAACTCAGTGATTTAGGCAACTCTAATTCAAAAGACACATCTGAAATTTTTCGCAACACCTTGTAGGGCCCCACATATTTCCAACCCAGTTTTCGACTGGGTTGCAAGCCATGTATATTTTTTGTTGACAGATAGACAGAGTCCCCAGGCTGGAGGTCCCAGCCTACTGCTCGGCCCCGATCCGTATATTTCTTGTAGTCCTCTTTCGCTTGGTCCAGTGCCTTGGCTATTAGTGGCCATGAGTCTTGTAAAGTCGCCCACCAACTTCTAAAATCCGTTGGGGAGGCATTGGGCACATTCTCGATGGTGGGCAACGGTTTTCCTTCAAAACCTCCCACGGCCATGAAGGGGGAGACGCCCGTGGAAGAATGCACTGCATTGTTATAGCTGTATTCTGCAAACGGCAATAAATCCACCCAATTGTCTTGGTGGTAGTTGGTGTAGCACCTTAAGAACTGTTCCAGGATCTGATTAGTTCGCTCGGACTGTCCATTGGTTTCTGGGTGGTAACCCGAGCTCAGTGCCGGTTCTATGTCCATTAGTTTTAGAAGCTCCTGCCAAAAGTTGGCAACGAATTGACTGCCCCTGTCGGATACCACCCTCTTAGGAAAAGCGTGTAATTTAATCACCTGGTTGAAAAACGCTTTAGCCAGTCCCTTAGCCGTGGGTAACTGTTTGAATGGGGTAAAGTGGGCTTGCTTCGAAAATGTGTCTACCACCACCCAAATGACAGTTTTCCCTTTCGAGGGTGGCAGATTAGTAATGAAGTCCATAGCTATCGCCTCCCAAGGGCGGGAAGGGGTAGGCAAAGGATGCAAGAGTCCCGGAACCTTTCCCCCCCTCCTTTTGCACATTAAGCAAGTTTGGCAGGCCGAGACGAAGTCGGAAACATCCCAGCGCATGCGCGGCCACCAAAACTGACGTTGAATTAAATTAAGCGTCTTTAGAAACCCAAAGTGTCCAGCCAGTTTGGAAGAATGGCACGCCAATAAAACATCTTTACGCTTGCTTTGAGGCACCACCAATTTATCCCCATGGTACCAACACCGGTTTTCCTTCCTCGAACACTCAGCTAGTGTTTCCAGTTCCTCAACCTCCTCGGGAGAATACTCGCCCCCCCAATCGCACGCCTCAGTGTCTACTGGAGTTCGTTTGTGCTGACTTCTGGTAGTGACTGCCCCTCCCAGCTGCTGGGGGGAGAACATGGAGTCGAACACCTCTTCTTTCAAGCTCTCATGTTGGGGCAACCGGGAGAGTGTGTCGGCTAACGAGTTGGCCTTTCCGGGGAAGTGTTTTAACACAAAATTAAATTTCGAAAAGAAATCAGCCCACCGAAGCTGCTTTGCATTTAGTGATCTCTGCGTGCGCAGCGCTTCTAGATTTTTATGATCAATCCAAATTTCAAACGGGGTTTGCGCCCCCTCTAGCCAATGCCGCCACGTAGTGAGAGCTAGCCTGATAGCCGCGGCTTCCTTGTCCCACACCGACCAATTTCTTTCCGTGTCATTAAATTTTTTGGAAATGTAGGCTAGGGGGTGTAGCTTCCCATCCGGCCCTTGTTGTAGAATGCCCCCCCCCCATCGCCACATCGGAAGCGTCTACATGAATTATGAACTCTTTGGTTTCGTCTGGATGGGCTAAGATGGGTTCAGAAGTAAAAAGGCCTTTTAGGGTCTCGAACGCTCTTTGGCACTCCCCATTCCAGGCGATTCTCTCCCCAGGTTTCCCTGCTTCCGGGCCCCTTCCCTTGGTTTTCAGCAAATCCGTCAGGGGGAGGGTAACTGTTGCAAAGTCTTTTATAAAAGTTCGATAAAAGTTACAAAATCCTAAGAGGCTCTGCAATTGTTTTCTTGTCCGGGGAGCTTCCCACTGGACCACCGCCTCCACTTTTGCTGGGTCCATTTCTAATCCCCTCTGTGAAATGCGATACCCTAGGAAGTCTACTGACTCACGGTGGAACTCGCACTTTGACAACTTAACATACAGTTGGTTTTTCAGCAAGGTGGAAAGGACTTCCCGGACTAATTTCACGTGCTCTTTCTTATCAGCAGAGTAAATCAAGATATCATCTATGTAACATAACACCCCCTTGAATAAATGCTTGTGCAACACTTCATTTATCAAACTCATAAAGACCCCAGGAGCGCCACTTAAGCCGAACGGCATCACCAGGTATTCAAACTGTCCTAACGGAGTATTGAATGCAGTCTTGAACTCGTCCCCCTCCCTTACGCGCACCCGGAAATAAGCATCCCGGAGATCTAGCTTGGTGAATATTTTCCCTTTGGCCGCTTCAGTCAATAAGTCTTTTATTAATGGGAGGGGGTAGGCGTTGGAAGTGGAGACCGCATTTAATCCCCTGTAGTCCGTGCACAAGCGCAGCCCCCCGTCTTTCTTTTTCCGGAACAAAACGGGGGCGGCGAAGGGGGATTTCGCTGGGCGGATGAAGCCTCGCTCCAAATTCTTGTCGAGAAACTTTCGTAGCTCCTCCCGCTCTAAGGGGCTCATGGAGTAAAGTTTTCCTTTGGGGAGTTTCTCGTCCGGGAGCAGCTCTATGGCACAGTCTGACAGTCTGTGGTGGGGTAGCTCATCCGCCTCGGTCTCACTGAATACCTCCATCAGGTCTCTATATTCCCGGGGGACCGTGGAGGGGGCGAGGGCGAGGGCAGCCGGTCGGGGAGGAGGGTTTGGTGGTTCCGGTCCCCACTCCGAGTCCCATTTGTGCGTCAGGCACCTGTCGTCCACCCAGGAGATTTCCCCTTCACTCCATTTGATGTAGGGGTCGTGCGAACTCAGCCAGGGGCTCCCCAGTACCATGGGGAACTGGGCATTTGGGGTGATGACAAAAGCTCATTTCTCCCAATGCTCCCCGGTTCCCAAAATCAGGCCCTCAGTTTCAGCTACACACTCTTCCTTCATTTCCGACCCATCCATTTGCGTGAATTTTAGGGGCTCTGCCAGCGGGGTGACTTTGGGTCCCAACCCTTCCACCACTAAAGGGCTAATTAAGTCCCGAGCACACCCAGAGTCAATTAGGGCGCGGACCCTCATGTGAGTGCCCGTTCCCGGGGTCATTACAGTCACTACCATAAATAACAGGGGGCCAGGGATGCTCACCGGAGATGGCGCTTCGTGGCTGGGGACCTGCAGTTCTGCGCCGCTCACTGCAGGCCGTTGGAGTTTCCCGACATCTATGTTTCCATCAGCTCCAGCTCCCCCTGTTCGCTCGTGGCTCCTTCCAGTTGCAGTGCCCGTGGCTTGAGTGGGGTTTTCCCTCTGCTAGGAGTGCTCCCCGCCACCGGGGTGGAAGTCTTCGGGCCCTTTCCTCCCCCCCTGGGGCACGCCGAAGCGAAGTGGCCACTCTCCCCGCATTTCATGCACAACCCTTGTCGGAAACGGGCATCTCTGATGTCTTGCACACTGGGCTTCGGCTTCGCTCTCGCCACGACTTTGCTGGCCGCGGTAGCCGACGTCCCCATCTCGATGAGGGTGAATCGTTCCTCCACGTCTGTCGCCGCCCGCATCCAGGTGGCCAACGTCCCCGGGCGACCCCCCAGTAGGACGGTTTCGTATATTTCAGGATTGAGACCCTCTCGGTACTTCTCCATGAAAAGCTCCTCGGGCCAGCCATGAATCTTGGCAGCGATGCGCCGGAACTTATCGGTGTAGTCCCTCACCGTGGACCTCCCCTGGAACAGCTTCCTCAGTTGGTTCCGGGCCTTTTCTTCCCCCAGGGGGTCCTCGTATTGGTGTCGGAGGGCCCACATGAAGTTGTTCAGCGAGCGTAACTCAGGACCGGGGGCATCGTGCAGGCTCACATACCAATCGCTGGCGGTGTCTTTCAGCTTGGACCCTATGTAGCCAATCCGCTCCCTCTCGGTGGGATAGAGGTGGCCCCAGCTGTCCAGGAACCGCTCGATCTCCAACAGGAAGAAACGTAGCTTCTCGGGGTCCCCATCGAAAGTAGCCGTCAGAGGGTCGGAGGGGGCCGGGCGAACGATCGGCCCTGCCGGCACCGGGGCCGGCGCCGGGACGGGACCGGGCACCGGTGGAGGGATGACTGGTGGAGCCGGCGGTGGTGGCGGCCTCGGCTGCACGGGCACCTGTGGTTGAGCTGGAACTCCTCCGGGAGCCGCCGGCGGCTGCTGGACTCCCGTCGCGGGGGCAGGAAGAGCCTCCTGCATGACCCTCATAGCGTCTCGAAATTGGTACTGGAGATCGAGGGCCAATTCTCGTAGTTCGGCGGTGAGTTGGAGCCGTAAATCTCCCATCATCCGGTCTAGGGATGGCATCTGGTCTCCCCGATACGGATCGGGCCCATATGGGCCGGTCCTCTCTCCTTCCATGGGCGGGCGACGCGGATCTCCTCCGTAGATCTGCTCGCAGTCTTCTCCCAGGTAGCTCGGCCTCCCTCGATCGAGTTGATCGCCAGGGAACGAAACCCGTGCCCCTTTCCGGTCGTGCACCCAGGAATCCACGGTCCCACGACCGAACTGGCTCCAGGTGTACTTCGGGGTCACGCTCTGAAGAGGAGGTAGGCGCGGGATGTAGTGAGCCCCTTGAATTGTAGTCACCGGTACTTCGGGCTCCCCTCCGCCGCCTCCACCTCCGTTCCCCTGATCCACCGGGGTGGTGGGGGTATCTTCGGGGGTAGTAGGGATGGGGACCGTGTCGTCGTCTGACATGGTCAGGAACAGCTAAGTCCCAGTCACAGATCTCTGACAATCTGTGAGAGTTCTGCTCAAAGTAGTCAAGGATCAGATCTTGGTTGGTTAACCAAAGTTCTTTATTTCCAATCTCTACATTAGTACAGCTTCTCGGATTATTGTCAGAGATGAGACAGATAATACAAGCAGGTCTATTATACCATTCCAAGGAGTTTGAATTACCCATAGGTAGCCAATCACTATAGGGGAAAATTGGCGGGCAAAAAGGAGTTCTGACCGTTTGGTTCTCACAGGAAAGAAAGTAAGGTGTCAAGCTGTAAATTTCCTTTCCCAAACCAGACCCCTCAGATGTTACCAGTTCACATAACAATCAATGGCCTCAAGGCTTTTGCATGTGATAAGAGATGGGAGGTATCCTCCCTTGAAGTTTCAGCAGGGGCAGCTGGAATGCGGAGGCAGGGATGTGAGAGGCCTCCTTGTTCTCATACATTACCGATGTCACCCTCCCGCTTCACTTGCTACAAACTCCAGGCTTGGTCAAGCAGTAGAACAGTATAACATGGCAGTTACAAACACAGAATAAAGCATAGGGTAACTAAGAGGGCACAGGCATGATTATTATGATGTCTGAATTAGCAGATTCTGACACGGAGCCGCAATCAGGACGTCATCAAAAAAGGGTTGCACCCCTGGAAGACCTTTTAGCAAATGGTCCATTAACTCTTGGAAGATACTGGGGGCTACGCTGACCCCGAACTGGAGGCGCTTTACCTTAAATGCCCCCTTGTGCATCACAATGGTCTATGCTTCTGCTATGGCATCATCGACTGGCAGCTGCTGGTAGGCCTGGGCCAGGTCTAGTTTCCCAAAGACTCGCACCCCGGCCATGGAGGCCAACACGTGGCTGATGACCGGGACTGGGTAGGCGTGGGCCTGAAGTGCTGTATTGATGGTGCACTTATAGTCTGCGCAGATGTGGATGTCCCTGCTTGCCTTCATTGGCGTCACAATCGGGGTCTCCCTTCGGGCGTGGAACACTGGTTCTAGTACTCCCTGGGCGACCAGCTTATCAAGCTCCTGCTCGATCTTGGGCCACACTGCAAGTGGTGGATGGCAGACCGGTATGCGCACGGGCCGGACCACGGGGTCGAGGTCCAGGAAGATGGGCGGCCCTGTATATGAGCCCAGTGCCCCATCAAAAACTGCTGGGAATTCCTCACAGATGTCAGTAAAATCTGTGGGCTGCAGGCTGTGTACCCCATTGACGCCCAGCCCTAGGGGCTGGAACCGGGAGAGTCCCAGCAGGCTTGTGAGGTTGCCTGCCACCACCAGGAGGCCCAAGCATCCTGTAAAGTTCTTAAATTGGGCCCGGAACTTGCCCAACCCCCTTATCGGTATCGGGTTCTTCTGGAAGTCCCGCAGGGTTAGGCCCTGGACTTTCCGAAGTTGGGCCCCCCCGGGGCAGAGCCTGTGAAGGGTGGACTCCGAGATTATGTAGTAGGATGACCCGGTATCTACTTCAATCTGGCAGGGGGTCCCCTCGATCAAAACTGAGACCTTAATTTTGTTGGAGGTGTCGGGGGGCAAGTTCATTACCTGCTGTGTCTTGCGGTGGTGGTGGCGGGTTGCTGTTGTCTGGAGGAGTTCGGTGGACTACTGGTGCGCGGCTTGGGTGTGGTGGTTGGATCGGGTGCGGCAGGCCCGGGCGATGTGGCCCTTCTTGCCACAAGACCGGCACTCTGCTTCCCGGAAACGGCAGGTCCAGCGGTCATGCTGGTCGCCGCAGCTAGCGTACGTGGAATGTTTGGAGTGTGGCATCGGTGAGCAGGAAGCCTTCTCACCCAAGTTTCAGGATCCCTGTCCTGGAGGCTGGCGCTGTACCTGGAGCATCTCATCATCCTCAGGTACATTGGAGTCTGCAGCGGCCCTGATCTGGTGGGCGGCCATGGATGTTCCTAGCTTCTCCCGCTGAGAGACCTCAAAGGCACAAGCCGTGGTTAGCATCTCGTCCAGGGTGGCGGTGGAATTGGCCATCAGCTTCCTTTGAAGCTTGGGGTCACGAACCCCACACAGGAATGCAGAGTATAGCGTGTCCTCTACGGCCACGAACTCACACCCCACCAGGAGATGGCGGAGACTGCCAGGTAATTGGAGGCAGACTCACCCTTCTGCTGCAGCCGGCGGAAGAACTTCACTCGCTGTGTGTTCTTGGAGGGTCTTGGCGAGAAGTGGTTCCTTAGGAGTGCCATGATGTCATTGTACGTGGCCTCCGCTGGGGTACGAGGGGAAAGCAGGCTGCGGAGTAACTTCAGCATCTTTATCCCACAGGAGGCCCTGAGCCAGGACTTCTTTCCGGCATCCGTGATGTCCTGTGTGTCGAAGTAGGATGTGAACTGGTCCGTCCAGGCTTCCCAGGCTTCGGGGCAGGCTGGATTGAATGGGTGGGTGGTTCCCGGAGCGGTGGCCATTCTGGGACGTGCAGCAGTGCGTTGAGCGAGATCCTCAGGAGCCGATGGCGGTGCGGTGGCACTGGAGCCAAGCGGGGCCGGTGGCTGACGGATCTGGTCTGGGCTCGATGCAGTGCTAGTGTCGGCCGAGGAGTCGCTCATCGGGATTCCACCTTCGTTGCCAGTGAGGTGTACTGGACTCGGGAGACCAGGAACGGTGAAATCATGAAACCTTTATTGAGTGATTCAGCATGTCCAGTAGATGGTCAGATCAAGCACACTTCCAGGGCTCCAGGGCCCTCATTATATGCTGGCTGGAGCCACACCTCCAGCCGCACCCAAAAGACCTGATAGGGGCTTTACATATGCACATGTTTGTCATAGGTTTCCTGGAGGAGCCTTTGGCCGCATTGGGAGAACCTGGGTCCCACATTGGTGGAGGCTTTGAATTCGGACGTCTATTGTTCCTCCAGATTCAAGCTCCCCTCTCTGCCTGACCATGTGCTCTGGCCATGCGGCGGGCGCCATTACCTGGGAGCACATGGCAGGCTGATTGCTACACAGAACATACTACATTACACTCCCGCTATCTTCCCCTCAAAATACCCATCAAAACCAACCTATAAAGAAACAAACTGTTCCTAAGTAATGGGAAAGAAGTCTGCACCCAAGGACAAGTGACTCTCAATTGTGAGTATTTTCTGTGGTGATGCCATTCCTGACAGGAATTTTTTTTCTCAGACTCGCTCACTCACTCTGCTGTAGTGTCCTTTTGCTTATTTTGTGCCTTTCTGACACGTATTTTGGGGTGTTTACTCAAAATCCTGATGCTGGGCACCAATATGACCCTACTCCTCTTTACAAGCTGTAGTTTTAACTTTCCCTCTGAGGGAACAGATCGGCCCAGCTGTCTATGAATACTAATCAGGTCCCTCTCTTCTTAACTAGTCTCTTCAGGGATTGGTTTTTAAGTATGAGTCAGGGACCAAGGTTTTCTCAAGATAAAATAAAACTAATTTATTGGCAGAACACAACAGGGGAATATCGGTTGTTTGTACAGAGAACTCTGTTGCTGAAAGGGCTGGCACTGGTCCTCAGACTACGTTCAGACCATATACTTATGGGGTTTTTGTTGTTGTTGCATACAGATGGTTACATGTTCACTCCACTCTATTATACTCTTTCCTGTCCTGCTTTGTGGTTCCTCTATAGCGGTGTCTTTGAGTCCCAGCTGGCCTCTACACAGCTGTCTAGACCCTGCCAGAGTTCAGCCCTCCCACAACCACATCTCACAGGCTCGCCAGGGTTAATGTATGTTAGTGTTTGTGTTCACTTAGTTCACTATGATTGAGTCTGTTCCTTCCTAGAAACAGAATTCTCCACAGAGTCTCTTCAGAAGGTGAAAGTCGCTTCACTCCCTCAGCGCTTCCCTTCTGAGTCTGTTAACGGACAATAACCGAGAGCTCTGAATCCAAACGGCCCCCTCCTCACTCTGTCATGTGACTCACACTCTGCTGGTCATAGGGTTTTTTCCCCCTTTAATCCTGTCACAGCATCAATAAGGAAAAATGTGTTTTTATCTGTGGATGTGACTCCTTTTGCCATGTGACTGTGTCTACCATGAGGGTCCGTATCAACCAAAGAGATGAGAAGGAGGAAGATTTAGATCTGTGGTGGACAACCTAAATATTTAGAGGTACCCATCTGTCTGTTACTTTTCAAGCTTGTGTATGGGTGTGTGTGTAACAAGCTGGTTTGTTATAATCTCTCTCCCATCCCTGTAATATACCCTTAGTTGTCCTTAAAACACTTCTTGCTTACTTTAAATTGTGGGCTGAAGTGCTGCTTGACAAGAGAGGTTGCTGGGTGTGCTGACTCCAGGGCTTTAGTCTATTCTGTACATTTCTGGTAGATCCCAAAGGGCTTGCTCCTGGCCCTGGGAGACTTAAGGGAGGGAGGTAGCAGGCAGCTCCATAAGGATCTCCTTACTTACAAAGGCAAAGCAGAACATGTATTCCATACTGGTCTTAGGAGCAGAAATTCTTTGTGGCATCCTTGGAATTGGAGGGAATATCTTTATTGTCAGGCACAGTTTACAGTAGCAGGGGCAGAATGAGAAGACCCATGTGACCTTCTGATTCAGGTTCATAAGCTCACGTGGCCCAGTTGTGGCAGCTGAGCAAGAAGGTGCTTGAGGCAGCTGCTCCTGAGACAAGGAGGCGCCAGCAGGCCCTCTGCAGTCCTTGTGACTGCTACTTCCTCACTGGGAAGGGGGTGGCAGCACGAAGAGACCCGCCCTTGCCTCGGCTTCCTTACAAAGAGGTGAGGTCGAGTCCACAGGGAGGAGGCCATTGCTTTTGTGTTCGTTGCTGAAGAGGTTGCAGCTGCTTCTTCCTTCTCACAAAGACTGTGATCCAGATGTGAGCACAGCACTCACCTTCTCCTCCTCATTCTCACAAACAGATGTGAAAGTGGCAGTGGCTGCTGTGCCTGGATCACTCTACTCAGAGCTGTTGCCTCTTCCTCCTCTTATATTGAGTGTTCCAGGCATGAATGCTCCCTGCCACCTCCTTGCCAGCCAATAATCCCATCTGGCAGAGGCAGCATCTGCTGCATTCGCACATGGACCAATAGATCTTTTATAAGAACACACAGGAAGCCAGTGTTGGATCAGGCCAATGGCCCATCCAATCCAACTCTCTGTGCCACACCATGGCCAAAAATACCAGGTGCCATCAGGAGGTCCAGCAGTGGGGCCAGGACACTAGAAGCCCGTCCATTGTTGCCCCCCCCCCAAGCACCAAGAATACAGTGCATGACTTATAAATTCATTTCGGCACCATAGGTAATAGGGTTGGAATCCCTGCTTATGTGAATTCCTCTCCTGAACTTAATTTGATGCAGGAAGTACCATAGAAAATAGGGAAGCTATGTTGGGTAAAGAACGTTGTGGTTTTGCAGCTCATGAGACAATGTGGATGTATGACCTCTCAGCCTCCCATTTGTTCATGACCCATGGATGGCAGCTTCCTGTGACCCATGCAAGCATAGCAGGGAAACGACTGACCACTGTTCTCACGCAAACCACTGCCTGGGAGAGGCTTCTGTCAGCAGGGTCATGCCAGTTCAGATTCTGCTCCCTTTGTGACTGTGGGCGATTCTGCATTGGCATTTCCCTTCCTAGAACAATGAAACCCACGATGGAACAGAACTTCCCCTTTGCATTGCATGCTGCTTTCACTTTCTTTGATCTTTGGATTTTATGCACTCTTTGCCCTAGCAGCAAAGAAAATCCGCATCAAATCCTCTCCAGCTAAATAGTCAGGACTATGTTAAGGTAATTAAGATCCTTTTTGTAACCTTACCTTATTTTTATTTTGTGTGTTCTAATTTTTATCTTGCATTATTTTAAGCAGTTTTATGCCAGACACATACACACATACAGAGTGTTTTTACTTTGTGTTTTAATGCAGATCCTATTCTGTATTTTATAACTTTTATTGTATTGTATTGTATTTGTAACAGCCATTGGCCATATGCAATAAATCGAACTGAACTGGTACCCTCCACTGCATGCTGCTTTTGCTTCCTTTGATCATCGGATTTTAGGTTCCTTCTGCATAGATTTATGGCTGTTCAGGGGTGAGTTTGCAGTCAGAATGGTGTTGCCCCAAGGTATCTGAATGTGGTTTTGATCTGCGCTTTCACCTCCCAGTTGAGAAAATGTGGAACAAATGCCAGATGCATAGTCGCCCTGTGTGTCCGGGGGGGGGGCATTCAGCATGGAGGGCTCTGGAGTGTCCATAGTGTATAATGGTCAAACTACACATGACATTCAGCTGTTTGTTTTTTGGTTTGTTTAATTCATTTGAAGCAGCTGTGAGCTACACATGAGTTTCTGCAACAGGCAAATAGCAGCTCTTCAGAACTTTTTCAGGCTGAGAAACAGCACCAGGGAAAAAGCTGAAGCTCTCTCCATGTGCCACAGTCTCAATCTAGATTGGTCCCCCAGTGTCAACCAGGAACTCACATTGTGGGTCTGCTTGTCAGGAACTGAGGCAGACCTGGATATGACCCAGGAATAGAGTTGTGTAGCTGGGGCAGACTATATCGGACAGCCTTAAGTGTATGGTAGAATTTGCAGTGGGATTTGTGATGTGGTGATTGTGCATGTAATTGCCATTTCCAGATAACTGTAAAGAATTCACAGCTTGACCCTGAAGATACCCAAGGATATTCCAGATGGGCAGAAAGGGTGGGTGAGTCCTGTGATATCCATTTGCTGGCTCAGGTTTTGTTCAGCGTGCAGTGCCCTCCCTTCCCACGAGCTGGTACAGTAAAACTGTTGCTTCACTGACTGGTGTTGGTATCCTTTAAAACATCAGCACCATTGCCACCTTTAGCCTGCAAACTCTGAATGAGCCACAGAGGCTGATTCCTGTGGCAGCAGAGAAGAGGATTACTTAAAGGAGAAGGATGGATTGAAGCCCTGTTCAGTGGAAGAAGGAAACGGGATTGTAGCTACAGCTCCTGCCCTTGATTAGTGGTGTGCACATCAAAAACTTTTAGATTAATTTTGGATCTGAATTTGGGGACGGCATACTTTTTTAAAATTTGGAGCCATTTTAGCATTTGTCTCCTATGCCCACCCGCTGAACCAGCGAGGGGGGGAGGGGAGGGAGGGAGGGATCAGCTCTCTCTCCCTTTCGCAGCCTGGTCCTCAAAACCCAAAACACTGCTGAAATTCTGCGAGGTGAATTTTTATTATCCCTAGATTTTGGGATTAATTGGTATGATCTGAGATATTTCCAAGGTGATCCAAAATAACTATTTTCTTGGTTATTTTTGCCTTGGGTATATCGAGCAAGGGAAACCTTTATTATATCAGAGTATACACTTCTACCCTTAACATCCATGTATTCGGTGGAACATATCAACATCTTATGTGCATGGGTTCTTTTGTGAGTACAGTCTACACATGTGTAGAACAGTGTGTGTTACTGTGTTTACGGTGTGTGTCCCAGTGAATGTGTGAACGTTGGGGGCAGGGCCTGCCAGTTTGATCCCCACTTGTCCGTGTTTGTTGTATTGTGATCATTGCCTGAGCAGGACTTCAATTACAGAAAAATAATCTTAGATTGATAATCAGCATCAGTGTTAGATAACAGTCTGCAAAAGAATACTTCTACAGCAAAGTTTTGTGTGCAACAAATAAGTAAAGAAAAAAGATTTTCTTACTGTGTTAAATGTACAAGGGTGGCCGCAACATGGCACCCACCAAGTATTTTAATGGGGGGGGGGGTGTTTGCCCCGCAAGGCTTCTGATTGCCCATTGGCAATTTGATTGGCTGTGCCAATTTTTAAAAAAAACTGAAAGCAGCTGCTGTTATCACAGCACAAGAACTTTTACTGTGTGACTGGAGGTGAGGTATGGCAGTCATTTTGTGGCTAGCTCTCATCATGCCGTGTCAGAATTCCAAATGTGCCCATGGTTCAAAAAGGTTGGGGACGCCTGCTCTAGGTGGATAGGAACCCCTGGCAGGTGTGCCAGACATCGGCTTTCATGGCTAGTTCCTTGCCCAAGGAACCAAGGCAAACTTCTAGGGCACGGGCAGCACAACTGGGAGGGCTCAAACTGCTTCCCTTTTGTCTGGCCAAGTGCAATCCTTATGCCATCCCCACCCCCTGCTTTTGTCATACATAACCAGTATCTGCACAAAGAGACGTTGTAGGGTTTGGGGCTCTTGGGGCCAAAAGATTACCTAACTGCATCTAGACAAATAAGTAGGATAGTTTCCTGTGGTTAACCAGGAGGCCATGAAAAGAGTTTCTGAAATATAATTTAAAGTATAGATAGGGGAGAGAGAGGTAAGTTTGAAAAGGTCTCATCCAAATATGTGCAGATGGTGGCTGGGGTCCAACAAATTGTTTTGTCCCACAGAGCGCAACTTTCTTGCCTCTCCCCTCCTGCTGTATTGGAAATGCTGTGTTAGATCCAAACTAAGATAACTGATTAGCATTTGAGCCCCAAAATATGGGTACCACTCAGCCAAAGTTAAGCATGTCAAGAACCCACTAATGTTGATGTAAGAGCATTAAGCACATATTTTATATTTGAAATCAACAGGAATTAAATGAAGTTAACTTTGATTGAATTATGTCCAGGCCATAAAACATGTGAAGAAAGGAAAAATAATGGTTATATAAATCAGAATGAGTGAAAATATGCAAAAGTATTCATGGTTAAAGTCCGATGCAGGGTGTGTGTGTGCAGTGCTGCCAAGCTGCTTCCGCCTGAGGGGCCGGGGTCTTTGAGAGCGCGGGGTCTTCGCTGCGTATGAAAGTTCGGGATGCTCTGTTGCTCCGGGCAAGAAATAATATAGGATGACATATTTCTGGTCTGTCCAAATTTTTCATATATAATTTTTTATTGCTTTTCTATAAAATTACAACAGAAAATAGGAAGGGGGAACTACAAGCTATGGGAGAAAGAAAAGAAGGCCACTAAAAGCCCAAGTGGCAGAGGTCATTTTCAATGTTACATAGCTTAGTTGAAATTTCACTTACAATACGTTTTAGTAAGATGAAGAATAAGAGTTATGTTTATATACTATTAGTAATACAGAAGGATTTTTTTTTTTAGGGCTGAAATAGGTACGTCAGACCATTCATAGTTCCAAACAGATAACTGGATTCATGTTTCTTATTTTTTTGGTTTCTTCCCTGTAGGTTTATTTTTATCAGAGTACTATCTGACTTTAAGTAATTTAGGGGCAACAGCTCCTAACTCAGATTCAGAGTCCTCCTC
The DNA here is from genome assembly GCA_029233225.1 of Lepidodactylus listeri. NCBI lineage: Eukaryota > Metazoa > Chordata > Lepidosauria > Squamata > Gekkonidae > Lepidodactylus > Lepidodactylus listeri. The sequence goes on along the minus strand of JARCFY010000007.1, from coordinate 126,412,850 downwards.
AGAGAAACTTAAATTCCTAGTATGCCAGTTGGGAAGAAAATGGTTTGATTATTAGGTGGTACCATTTAGAATTAATGTTTTAAATAAGATACAGATTATAGTAAGAACAATTGTGGAAGCAAGGCATTTCTGGGGAGCAAAGGTCTCTTCCACAAGTCTTCGATTCAGACGCTGAATAAGATTTTCACTCCAAGAAAGAATGGGAATGTGACATAGGCTGCGGTCACACACACCAGTGCGCACTTTCCAGCTGGATGTTGCCAGTGGAATGAAAGTGGATTATTTAATTTGTGTGACTGCAGCCAATGCTCCCTCTAAGCTGTGGAGTCTTCTGAGCAAAAAAATCTACTTTGTGAGCTACTGGCATTAAAGTTGTGGGTGAGCAATTTGGCTACTGCATAAATTAGTTTACTCTGGAGCCATCCTTCCTGAGCTAAGACAAAAATGTGTGAGCCAGAGGCTAAAAAACTGTGAGCTAGCTCACACTAACTCAGCTTAGAGGGAACACTGAATTCCGCAGCCAAAATCTCTTGCCACACTTCTCTGTAATGTCCTGGGTTCTTGGCTTCTTTAGCTGCAGGGAGTTAGAAAAAAGATTGCAAACATCAAGCCCTCTGCCATGGGTCTTATCGGGTTGCAAAGGACAGGAAGAGGTTGTGCTTGCAAGTTCCTGTCTTTTGCAGGTTTGCAGGGGCTAAGCAGACAAATTTATGTCTTCTGCTGCATTTAGCCCAGGGCTTTTAACATTGGTGTGGGATTTTTGGGGTTTGGGGAGGAGTTGCCATTCATTTGTGGACTCTCAAACTCACCTAGGCAAACATTTGTAATACTTAACATTTTATAGATACCTGTTCAGGACTTAATGTGAGCTGGAACTTGTGAAGAAATAATATAGGAAGCTCTTCTGAGCACTTTTGCAGACTGCATTTTGCACACAGCCCCATTCCTGTGCGTCTTTCATTTTGAGAAGTTCTTCTGGGCCACAGTTTGTGACTTTCAGCTGGGCTGAGTTCACAGATAGTTTCTGAGAACTCAACCGCTGCTCATATCGGTTAACCTGATAGCCACAACTGCTTGTACAACAGGTTCTTAAAAGTGCACAGTGGTTCTAGTGTGGTTTGTGTATGTGGGGGGGAACCTACTGAATGGGCACAGATTAAAAAGCTGTTGTGCATACAGATGTCTCATTTATCAAACTGTAATACAACAAATAAAAATATGGCAGACAGAGGATGAGAAAAACATATTTTCAGCACAATGTTTGCAAATGTTAGGAAGTGTAATATGGCAAGTCACGAAATGCGACAGGCATCTGCCCAAAATAAAATAAAATCACAACCATCTGTTAACATCTTTTCTAACTCTGTATTAATGTAAAGAAATATGCCTTAAAACATCAACAAAATTCCACATTTTGTTCAGTACACTGGAAATTTTTTCACTAGCATTTGAGCTGCCGCCTCTTAGAACGATAGGCTTCATAAATGGCAGAGAGGCAAGAGGCCACGTGCCAGTTCCAAATGCCCAAGGTGGGTTTAGGTTGTGGGGATTAAACATTTCCCTCTGCCAGAAAAAGGCAAGCCAGTGTTAAAATGGAAACAAGGCTGTTTTGCAGGCTGTTACTCAAAAGGTAGTAATCCCGTTGGGCATGGCCAAATGAGGGTACCTACAGGGGTTCTTTGGACTCCAGCCTCTGGCCCCAAATATGCTGATGAGAGGAAATGCCCTAAACCCCACATGAAGTTTTTAAAAGTATTATTTAATTAATTAAATTCCTAGGCCACCCTTCCCTGCACCACAGGGCTCAGGGTGGGTTATAGCAGTCAATAAACAATACATTTAAAACAAAACATTGTCTAAACCAGTGTTTTTCAACCACTGTGCCGCGGCACACTGGTGTGCCGCGAGATATTGTCAGGTGTGCCACGGGATTTTTTCAATTAAAAAAATGTGCCTTCTGGGCTGACCTTCCAGGACGCATTTGCACATGCGAGAAAGAACAGTGGCGTGCTCTCGCTGATTCCGCTCGCACGCTCTGTGGCTGGCCTGAGGTAGGAGGGAGCCGCCGTTGAGGCGCAGCTCTGCTTGGCCTTGCGAGGACTCGAGGGAGGGAGGGAGAGTACCGAGGGGCTCTGTCTGTTCACCCACCCAACCTGCCAGCGCCACGACGGAGGCAGCAGCCATGAGCAACCGGGAGCAGCTGCTGCAGCGAGCCCACCTGGCTGAGCAGGCGGAGAGATACGATGACATGGCCGCGGCCATGAAAGCGGTGAGTGGCTGGGGGGGAGGAGGAGGAGGAGAAGGGGGGTCCTCCTCAGGAGACGCACGGCGCCCCCCACGGGCCCCGCCGTCGCAGCCTTCGCTTGGCCGCGATGGAGCCAACGCCCTGGCTCGTCTGCGCCGCCCCCCCACGAGCCTCGGAGAGGGCAGCTGAGCCTTTCCAGGTGAGGGCTGTCTTCTTCTGCGTGGCCTCTCAGCCCGGAAGGTGGAGGTGGGCCTCCGCGGGTCCCGCTTCATGGCTGCTCTTTTTCCGTCTCTGGCCCTGGCGCTGATGTTGGCCGCCTCCAAGCCGTGTGTCGGCGGCGGCAGTCGGGTGATGCCCGCCTGCGTGTTGGAGAATGAGCAGGGCGAGGCGGCAGACTCGAGCGGCATCCAGTTTGTGGGGGCCGGAGGCAGGCTCGCACACGGCAGATGGTTTTAAATGAATGAGGAGGACTCGTGTGCTGAATCAGAGTCATGCTAGACCTGTGGATGTTAATACAGAGGACAGGAACATTTGGTACCAAGGGCATTCACTCCTCCAGCAGAGTAAGCTGGTTTCTTCCAGTGCCTGGCTCCTGGGTTTTGTGTGTGTGTGTTGGGGGGGGGGTGATTTGCACCAAGACATTCCAGTAAACATGAATATGTTTGATGGTAAGAGCTAGTTGTTTCTGTCAGGGTGGGGCTCAAATCAGTAACTGTCCCTCAGCGAAGAATGGGTGTACTGTGTTTCTCTTCAAATCACTTATGGTCAGCGGAATGCCGTTTACATAAGAGTAAGAGTTTAAACTCTCTCTTTGAAAAACTTTAGCAGAATCGCAGTATTAAAATACATCCACATATTTCTTCTGAAAATCAGGTCAATGTTATGGGAAGGAGCCATTACACTTTGGATCTGTAACTTACGATTTTAAGTTGAGTGGCTATTACGTGTATTTGTAATACTGTCATAGTTAATACTTGAGCTGAGGCAACTAATGACCCATTTATCTTGTATTTCAATGTTTTTCAACCACTGTGCCATGAGATATTGTCAGGTGTACCGCGGGATTTTTTCAATGAAAGAAATGTGCCTTAGCTCGAAAAAGGTTGAAAAACACTGGTCTAAACAATAGTAAAAAGTATATAGCATAAAGTATATTGAATGATCATAACAGCTTCTATCCAATGGATCTCCCCCCCCCCCCCCCGGTGTAACAACGCAACTTCTGGGGCAGAGGCTGCCAACCAGTTCCTCCCTTCCTTCTACAGCAAACTCCCCACATTGTGTGTACTGCTGTTCCTGAGGGGAAGCGTTTCAGGGGGCTACAGCAGGAAGGGGATATGGGAGGAAGGGGATCTGTTCTGCAACCTCCACTCCACTGATAGGTCTCACTGGACAGAAAACATTGGTACTGCAGTGGCCTTTGCGGTGTTGCTGGGGGGTTCCAGGCTACTTCTTTGCTTATTCATTTATTGACATTTTTTAATTTTTGTTAGTTTTTGCTCATGATCTTATAAAAGGCAAAAGGTATAATATAAACATTCATTGACATGATCATGAAAAACATGCTGCTGGGTTCCTTAGCTTAAAGCAGTTGTGGCTTCTGTCTTTTTCACTCTGGACAGCCTCTGGCTCATCTGTTGCATGTCAGCTGCCAAGACAGAAGCCGTTCCCATGTTAGCAGACGTGTAAATCATCACTTCATAGTCCTGCCACAGAGAAGCCTTCCCTTTCATGTCTGAGAAGCTGTGGCTGCTGAGAGGACTGTCCAAGCAGGCAAAGGAATGTAGGGCTAAATAACTGGGACAGGTGTGAGGCTTCTGAGCTGACACTATCAGACCTGACCTTTGTTGAAATCAAAGTTCTTTTATTTCTAATAATGGTTCAGGTTCTCAATGTTTGTTAGAGAAACATGACAGTAAGCAACAGGGATTAATATACCTTCAGTCACAGTTGAATACAGGTTCTGGACCAATCAGAATGGATACAAAGAAGCGGGAAAAAGTGGCAACCGTTTGGTTCTCACAGGAGAGGTGGGAAAGTAATAAAAATTCTCTTCCTGCCCTGTGTGACCCAAATGTGTGAACGATAGGCTAAACATTGGGTTAGAAACAATTCAAGAGTCCCCAAGGTTAAAACAGCAAGATAAAATACTTTGAGCCTCAAAGGCTAGGGGGAGTGGACGGATGCGATAGTCTCAGTTGTTTATGTGACGTTCAGGAATGCGACAAGCCACCCTCCCAGGGAGAAGACAGTTACATTCAGCAGGGCAGATAACAGACTTCAAGGCAAGCAGTAAATAACACATGGCTACAATATAGATCACAGAACCAGAGAAACAAGCATACTATTGTCAAATCCTGACAACAGGAAATTACCTCACCATTTATTCATCAGAAGAAGAAGAGATTGAATTTATACCCTGCCCTCCACTACCCGAAGGAGGCTCAGAGTGGCTCACAATCTCCTTTCCCTTCTTCTCCCCACAACAGACACCCTGTGAGGTAGGTGGGGCTGAGAGAGCTCTTGCAAGAACTGCCCTTGAGAGAACAGTTCTGAAAAAACTTGTGACTGACCCAAGGTCACACCAGCAGCTGCATGTGTAAGAGTGGGGAATCAAACCCAGTTCTCCCAGATTAGACTCGGCGCTCTTAACCACTACACCGTTCAGGTGGAGTAGCCATGTTGGTCTGCATCAGCAGAATAAAGTTTCAGTCTAGTGACCAACAAAGGTTTATTCTGGGTATAAGCAGAACCATCACCCATATGTGACCATTACATACAGGTGCCAGGAAGGCAACTTGACTCTGATTGGCGCTTCCTGGCAACACCCTCCCCACCTTCTACCTGTATGTAACGGCTAGTGACTTCTGTTTCAGTGTATCTGAAGAGATGTGTGTGTTTCCGTGCACACAGGAAAGCTTGTACCCAGAATAAATCTTTGTTGGTCTTAATGGTGCCATTAGTCTCGAACTTTGTTCTTCAATCAGAGTAAGCCACAGAATATGGCAACTAATAGAACATGGATTGCATTCTTAAGGAATAGTGTAAGGAAATACATTCTTAAACCTACCTCTTTAAAAAATTGTGCTATCTATGGCCATCATTTCCCCTTTTCTTGTCTCCTAGTGATATGTAGTCAGAGGAATTTTACAGATCTTGATACTCAGTTTTACATTTCTCGGGTCTCGGGAGAAGCCCTTGGTTTAGATAGGTGTTAAAATGTTTCTCCTTGAATACTTTTCTACTTTCCCCCAACCAATTAACTGAATTGGTCAAAATAAAAGGCAATGAAGTTACAGAGGAAACAGCCCATGGCTTTTTCCATGCTGTCAGTTCTGAATATCTGGAAAGCAATCTTGGCATTCAGATCAGCTCAATCAGCCACTACCTCTGAGCATCAAATAAGGCTTTGTGTGAAGAGGCAACATTTGAAATGCCCTCAGAAGTACTCAGGAGCACTTTCCTAGACAACATCTGAGATCCACACACAGCTTTTCTTCCTAATAAGACCTAATGGCTTTGTCTGACTCTGGATGGAAACTTGTGTTTGAATTCTGGGAAAGATTCATTGTGTACACTTTTATCCCACCCTGCCTCCAAGGAGCTCAGAACAGCACACACCCTTCTTCCGTTCTCAGTTTGTCCCTCACAGCAGCCTGTGTGGTAGGCTGGGTTGTGATGAAGAGAGCAAATGGGCCCATGTCATCCAGCAATCTTTGTGGTAGAGTCTGGATCTAAATCCATTCTTTCCTGGCTCCTAGTCCCACCTTCTGATTACCTCACCACAGAGGCTCATGCTGGCTACAATGCATGCGATATGTGTGGCTAAATCTGGTTTCTATTTATCTTCCAGGACTCTACATTAACCTCGTTCTCTTTCACACTGCTATCCAGAACAGCACAGGCTCAGGTAAGTTTCTGCTGGGTCAATAAGCTTCCAAAGCAGCATTATAGAAGGCCCATTTAAAACTACTGCTTTTTGATTTAGCTTGTTTTGAGAGTGCTAGTAGAACGAGCTGTAGTGTTCAGTGCATAGCTAGGTACAGAAATCAATCCAAGAACCACTTTTCTCTCCAAGAGGGAGATGTCCCAGAAAGTAGCAAGAAAATCCCGTGCTGAGGCAGCCACTCCAGCTCAAGACAGCTAACAATGTAAAAACAACAACAGATAACATGAAATTTTAAAAATCATACATGAAAAACAGCCATACAGCTATCGATAAAACTTCCAGGAAGGGCCATAGGCAGTATAAATGGAAATTAAAAGTAGTTGTAATTAAACTGCCATAATACTAAAAAAAAAAAAAAAAACAGTACGCAGGCCACAAAGGAATCAGCTCAGAAAGAATGATAACCCTTGAAATAAAAGCCAAGGTAAAAATGTTTTACCCAGTAGAGTAGCTGCCAGATGAGCCTTGCAGGGGAGGGGGAGAGGCATTACAAATGTGAGGCACCATGACTGAGAAACCTCTGTCTTTAGGGCCACTCACATCCCCTCTGCAGGGACCGAGAGGAAGGTCTTAGCTGACAGGCTGATCCACGTGGGATAAGGTGGTCCTTCAGGTACCCCATCCCAAAGTGTTCAGGGCCTTGTAGTCCAGCACTGTAAATTATGAGCAGAAAAATTAGCCAGTGCATAACTTTAGCACAGGACTGATAAGACCCTTGTATCCAACGTCCAACATCAATCTGGCAGCTGCATTTTGTACCATTGGAAGCTTCTGGACAGCTTCCAAATCTAGACCCACTTAGAGCACATTATAGTAATCTGGATGTGAAGAGAGGATGGATCACTGTTGCCAAGTCATACTTTTCAAGGAACAGTCAGAGCTGGCGTATTAGCTGAAGCAGGTAGTAAAAGGCACTACCTGCCCTGGAGGAGACCTGAGCTTCTAACACCAGGCCAAGTTCTCACAGCAGTCCCAAATTAAGAACCTGCTCCTTCAGGGGGAGAGCAGGCTGACCCCTCAGTCCTCAAGCAGCTTTCACTGGCCATCTTGTCTGGAATGAGCTTAAGCTTATTGGCCTTGATCCATCCCATTACCTTCTCCAAGCATTTATCCAAGACCTGACCCAACTGTTAGAAGTAGAGCTGGGTGTCATTTGTATATTGGTGACACTTTGAAGAAGAGGAGATTGGATTTATATCCCGCCCTTCACTCACTTGGGAGTCTCAGAGCGGCTTACAAACTCCTTTTCCCTTCCCCTCCCCACAACAGACACCCTGTGAGGTAGGTGGGGCTGGGAGAGCTGGTTCTAGAGCTGTCCTTGAGCGAACAACTGATACAGAGCTATGGCTTGCCCAAGATCATCCAGCCAGGTGCAAGTGGAGGAGTGGGGAATCAAACCCGGTTCTCCCAGATTAGAGTCCGCGCACTTAACCACTACACCAGACTGGCTCTCTTTGCTCCACATCTCTGAATGATCTCTCCCAGTGATCTCATGTTAAATCACACAATGGACAGATGGACTCCCATGGGGCCATACAGTACAAATGCCACAGGGCCTAACATCCTCCCACAGCACCATTTTTCAGAATCAGTTGACCAGGTAAGTATGGAGCCACTGAAGCACGATGCCTTCCCCACTCCCAGTCTAGCTAGTCTCTCAAGGCCAGGGCACCGTGGTCCAGGAGAATCAGCAGGGAGGCACTCCATCTGTCACTCTTCTGCCAAAGACCATCCGTCAGGGTGACTGAAGCCTTGTCTATCCCAAGCCAAGGCCTGCATCCAGATACAGATGGGTACTGATAATCTGTGTTCTCCAAGACTGCTTGAAGTTCTGTTGCCACCATCATACCCAAGAATAGAATCTTTGCATAGGTGAAGTTAGGAGAATTGTGTTCAGAGCATGACTCCTTGTAGAAGTACCTTCCTGTCTAGCCAAACTGCAGCAGCATCTTGCACGGAGACATCAATTCTTCACTGAAGGGGAATCTAAAATAAAGAATTAATGGAGCCTGGTCTACTGGCATGCTATTCCCATGTAGATGTTTTGCTCTTCCTTATTGCTGCAGTTTCCTGGAGTACCCACCCAGCATTATCCTCTATTTTTCCTGCTTCTATGTTTTCTCCTGCTTTGCTGTAATCTTTCCATCACCTGGGTTTGTATGATCCTTTGGGAAAGATCACAGTCAGAACACCTTTGGATACAGTGTGGACAGGAAGGTGTGCATTTTTGCCAGTTCCTCCAACACTGTAGCTGTTTTCTCTGCCTTTGTCTCCATGGCAGCCATTCTCCCTATCACTATTGGAGGGCTTTAAAAAAAATGGTAACAGCTAGACGGTTGCACTAGGTCCTAGTGGCTATCATGACACTGTGCTGATGTGCCAGTTCCCCTTTTTCTTTTCTGAAAGTAAGTCTCTAGCCTTTTGGTTGCGATAATAAGTGAAAAGGTGCAGACTGCTTATTTCTCCTTATAACTCGACAGCTCAACGGGTAGAAACTATAAAATGAAAGCTGGGAAATCGTAGATCATGGCAATAGATCTCTCTAAAATGATAATGCTACAATGATCTAACTACTACCTTAAAAAAAAAAAGTCCTCTGGTGGAAGGTGGAAACGGCAGCCGTGGGAGGCTGAGGAAAGGGAAGAGAAAACTTAGCATTCACAGCAGGAGTGGGAGCTGCAAGAAGAATTGTTTCCGTGTGGAAGGAGCCCTGAAGGTTTCCTGTTTCTGTGCATTTTATTTTGACTCCAGATCTGAATGGCCATAAACCAATCTGGATTAGAATGAACAAATTTTAACTGCTGTGTGTTTTTAGATATCGCTGGCCTTGTGATACTTTTGCTAGATGCATGCTCTGAGCTACAAGATGAAACCACATAGTACATTGATCTGGGTGGGCAGCCATGTTGATCTGAAGCAGCAGAACAAAGTTCACGTCCAGTGGCACCTTTAAGACCAACCAAGCGTTATTCAAGGTGTGAGCTTTCGTGAGTTCATACCCTGAAAAAACCTTGTTGGTCTTAAAGATGCCACAGGACTCAAACTTTGTTCTATTACATATTACACTTAACTCTTTAAAAAAATGTTTCCTAAATGCAGCTGCGAAGGCTTTTTCTTAAAGAGTATGGGAAGAGAAGGGCTTTTTAACCTTCCCTCCCATCATGTTTTCTTCTTGAGAAAATGTTACCCGATGAGCCATTTTTCCCATAAGGATACACATAGTGTTCCCCAGTGTGGGTCAAAGAGGTTTTAGGGTGGTGTTTTTCAATGGGAAATTTGGATGGAGAAGAATTTGGGGGAAGACTCTTGAGAACCTTCACAGAAGTAAATCTAACTTGTAGTCCTCACCTCATAAACTCTTGAGAAGCCCCCAGAAATATTAGGGCTCATTGGTCTCCTGGGAAGCAAGAAACACAAGAATAAAATGATATGCTTCAGCCTTATGCTCTGCCAAAGGGAACAGCACCATCTTGCCTCAAGCAGATTTCCTGGAGAGGCACTATAGAAGTGCTATAAATAAGATAAAACCCATTTATGTAAAAAACAAATGTTAGTTGAGAAAGATACAAGACATTAGAATAAAATAGATGTAAGAAAAAGTACTTCTGCTTCATATATGGAGGAATTTTCCTTTCTCTTTGGGGTGATATGAATTCTTTACCCCTGGAAAATTCCCAAACACAGCTTTTCCTTAGCCCACTTTGCCTTCTTCCCTTACAAAATACTTACCTGTCCTGGAGTACAGGCAGAATAAGGCAACAGCTAGATCGCAGCCGAGAGTCCAGTCCAGAGATCAAATAACAGTTTAGCAGCAGTCAGAGTTCAGGGGCTGTTTAGGAAAGCAGAGTCAAGGCAGTTGGAGGTCATTGATCAGCAAGGGTCAAGCAGAACCCAAAAGCAGAGTCAAGGGTCAGTCACAGAAGACAGGCAACATCCAGAGTTGTGGCCATGAACTTCACAGAGTTGTAACAAGTTGCTTCCACAATCTGTAGTTTTCCAGGCCTGATTTATATAGGCATTCCTTAACAAGCCTGATTTATAGCCATCTGCTCAGAGGTGCACCTGCACTTACTCAGAACTGCTATCACTAAGCAGCTGGCACCAAGCCAAGGGGCAGCACTCTGTCTGTGTGTTCTTAAGTCTTATGGAGCCTTCCCCTTCACTGTTCAGTTAACAAAGGGGATCCTGGAGGGCTGCTTTCCTGCAGCTGTGCTTCCTTGGCTACTTCAGAGCTGTGCATAGGTGAGTCTGACGGTATGATGACGCCGCAAAATTAGCAGAGTGACTCTGTTTCATATATACAGAGTATTTACATTTATTTACACTGAACAACTGGAACTATATACAGTACTTTTAGTAGCAATTTCTGGGTTCAACCGGACAGAGTGCTACGCTGACAGCTGTACTCCACGAGAGAGCCAAGAGCAATGAACTGTCTGAAATATATACTAGTACCAACCAATCAGGTTGCACCTCTAATAGCTGAGTCATGATGAGTGTGTGCAAAAATCCAATATCATTCTGGTCATTTGACTTCCCCAGCTGTCAAACTAGATCAGCAGGATCTAACACATTGGTCCATGACTCACTGATATCTTGTCAGCAATTGAACTAAATGCTGTCAGAGTCAAGGTCAGCTGCTGGCCATGAATCTTGAGGCTCCTGTGTCTCTAACTCACTGACTTCAGAGCTGGTTGCCTGTGGCTCCTTGACGCCTGAGGAGTCCTCAGCCACACTGGACTCAGACCGGCGGAGAATATTGTTAGAGAAGGATGGAGGAAACCATCGGCAAGCCACAAGTGTCATTTAGGCTCAAACTTTGGAAGACATCAGCATGGAGGGTGATATACTGAGCACTTTCTGCAGTACATAAGGGCCCTGTGATAATTGCCACAAGCAACTCTGTTGCACATGTGAAAATGTGCATTCTCCAAAACACCCCCACCTGCTGAAACAGAGGTCCAGAGTTGCTCATGACATTGTAATATATACTGTTTGTAGAATTTTGATTTCCATGCTGGTCATGGAGTATGCAGTGTCTTGAGGAGGGTGTGTGTGTTAAGTGTCGGTATGTTGGGTAAGATTTAGGAAAAATAGGCAAAATTATTGTTTTCCCTCTAGTGGGGGAGTCTGATGAAAAGAATGTAATCTGGGTTTGTAGCATAATCAGATTCTAATATATTGCTGATGTTCTTTCTTTTTATCCAGAACCCACCAACCATAACAAAATCCTTTCCTGTCCAGAAGGATATTATTCTTGCAGGCCGGGTTCTTTGGGATGTCATGGTAACAATGCTATTTTGCTTTCTATGTAACTGTAGTGCATGAATCGAGAGAACCAGCATTGAGTCTGGGGAGTGTGTGGGCCAGATGTCAGCAGCACAGGCTGAACAGTCTACTCCTCCTCCTCTCCCCAGTGGTATCACCCAAAACTTCCCAGTTTAAAGCCAAACCTCCTGTCAGGTTGCTTAGAGGGAACCTTTATAGACGACAGAGGGTTTCATAGCTATTCCTACTTCTTGCAGCCAGCCTGGGCACAGTTATTTTCAGGGTGAGGTGGCGCCAAGAACTGTTCTCCTGGATAAAGAGATGGAGTTCCGCATCTGCTGGAGTTCCACATCTGCAAGATAATAACAGTAATGATGCATCTCAAAAGCTGACATTATTAGCATGCTGAGTTTATCAGTAGGTTGCAGTGTAACCCCAAACCAACCAAATAGTCAAATAATTATTTTAAAATAATTTTTAAAGGGACATTGTCACATAAAACAGAAACTGCTTCTTCACAGGATAATTACTAAATATTCCAGAATGACTGTAGAAAATTGCAAAAGGGTAGCTTTGCTGATCTGTTGTAACAAAATAAAACAAGAGTATGTTTTAGTCTTTAAGGTGTCGCTCAACTTTTGTTTTATTTTGACCACAGAAAATCCTTTAAAAATTAAGTAGGTGATATTGCTAAGTTGCAGCCAGAAATTCTGATTCAATTACCTTCCTACACTGATGAAAAGGCTTCTCCTGGAACAGTACAAAGTGTACATTGAGGGCAGACGCACCCGTTTCAAGGGAAGCATGGGGTTTCTAACCAAGTTTTCTGTTGGCAGAAGACACTTCTGGCAGGTGGTGGTGGAGAATTTAACAAATTCTCTCTTCCCCCCACGGACCCCCCCCCCCAATTTGCCCCATGCTGTTCTGGGGGTCCAATGATTCCGCCCCTTCAGGGACATGATTGTGGAGGGCACCTCTTGTGAGAGAAGAAGACTGAGACGCTCAGTTCTGTGGGCCCTGCTGTGCTTGCTCTGTACAGGATCCATACCCAGAAACCTCTCTTGCATGGCAAATTGAAGTCTTGCAGTGGAAAATAGGGCGAAGGTTTTTAACTCTTCCCTTGCCCACTAGTCTTCTGTGAAGAGAACTCAAAAGTAAATCTACGTGCAAGCAGAGTTGCCACATTTTAAACTGGTTCTCTAGCTGTCCATTTAATCTCAGTTTGATCTGCAGCAAGTTTACCTCAGTGCCATGAAAAGCTTCAACTGCCCATTTCTAAACAGGAAGCCTTTATTAAAGGGACTTGACATTTCTCTCCAGGCTAGTTGGCGTCCTTACCTATACTACAGAATCCCATCTGCATATGCTGGGAAAGTCCACAGCATGTGAAGTTACTCTGCTAAGTTACTTGTAGGAGTAACTTAGAAGTAGACTGCTCAGAATCCCAGAAAATTGAAATTCTTAAACAGGAATGGAATTCTAGAAAGAATTCTGAAAGTGTTTAAAGTTATAAAATGGTATATTATAAGCAAATAACATTTGCAGAATTTTGATTACTATACCTGGGGAGTGGAATGTCTGAAGAAGCCTGCCTTCTACAAGGAGGTTAATGGAATAACTGGAGATGTTGACTAACATAGATGTGAGCCAGTCTGGTGTAGTGGTTAAGTGCGCGGACTCTAATCTGGGAGACCTGGGTTTGATTCCCCACTCCTCCTGACTAAGAGCTGGATCTGATAGCATTGGCACATCTAACCAACTGTTGTTCTTTCTTCTCTCTCAACAGAATGTATCGACCCTGAGGAACCTGGAAACATGGTCAAGTGTCTGGATTATGACCCTGAAGAAAATGAAGACAATGAAGAAAAATGTTGTTGTGGTAACAAGGCTGTTTTTTGTAATGGTGAAAGTAGTACAGAGTGAGCTAATACTGAACCTGGGAATAAAGAAGGCCTTATATGGCAAGACAATCGTGTGCGCCTTCCACTCCCACCACTTCCTGGTGGCGTTTCTTGCAGCTTCCCCACTGGTCTGTAATCAGACATGTTCTAAAGTGCAGCTCAGCTTTCCTGTATGGCTGTCAGTTGGTTCAGAAACCTGAACTGAGAGTGTCTAAAACTGCCTGGCTGTTGTGTACCAACAGAGGGAAAAGGGCTGAGAAGTGGTGCAGGTGAATGTAGTCATTGGCCCAAAGCAAAGGAGACGCTGGGAGACCTGTGATTGGCTTCTAAACTGGCCCAGACTTTGATGGGGCCTGTGAGGGAAGGGAGAGGGGTTTAACTCGGTCACTCCTGCACAGTTTTGCTAAGTGAAACTGGGACCCCTGCACTGTTATAGCCCTTGAAAGATAGAGATGCATCTTTTTTCTTTAAAAGGCTAATAACAAAGTATGGGAGAAGGTTCTTGGGAAACTATATGGTGTGGGAATGGTTAAACCCTATCAATCCTTCCAGAGGGGCCTGGAACTTTAAAAGATGGAACTCTATAATCTTCGACGTGGTCTCTGTGGTTCACACCAGTGGGTTTCTGCGCCTGCGTCGAAACTCGTCGGTGTCTAAAAAGCTAACGGATTTTCGCGCCCAGCTCCACCGCGCACGCGCGGGGCGCCTACCGCGCATGCCCAGTGGAGCCGGGCACGCACATCCCGCCAGTTCTCTTCTGACCGCCGCTCGGCTAACAGCCTCTTTCGTCGGTTCGTCAAAAACTTCTAAATTTCTAAAGCTCCTTACAGATTACTGACTCGGACTACTTCTTGGACTTCTCTTTGCCTTTCGGACGCCGGTACTTCCCAACGGAACTCCCTGGGCTCTTCGAGCTCCGGGAGCTTTTGCTCCTCTTCCCCGACCTGAAGCCCCCATTGCATGGCTCAGCATTGGGGCTGTTTTAAACGCTGCACCTCCTGTGGCAGCAAACTTGCAGCCCCGGACGGACACTCCCTTTGCATCCTCTGCTTAGGTGAAGCCCACCGGCCGGAGTCTTGCGCGCATTGCGCAAAGTTTTCCAACCAGACCAGGAAAAACAGGGCAGCGCGTCTCAAAGTCGCGCTTCTAGAGTCCGCTCTTCGACCATCAGCTACCACACCGATGGACTCTGCCCAACCCTTGACATCGACGTCAGCCTCGACTCCAATGGTGACCTCGAAACCACCGATACCGAAGGCAGCCTCCGACGTTGATCGTCGTCCACATAAAAGACCCCTGGTCCCCCACTCCTCTTCCTCGACACCTACAAAGAAAAAGAAGAAAGACAAGTCGGAGAAGAGGAAGCAACGTCCAGCCAGTAAGTCCCGAGACAAGGGCAAGGCTCGTGCTCCGGCTGAGCAGGACGTTAGACCTCCCACCCCGACGGCTTCTCCGAACACCGCTCGACCTCCGCCGCCACCGGAGATCATTCAGCTGCTAGACTCCCCACTCCGCCCACTGGGCCCTGAGCCGCCTGACACGGTCTTACAGACTCAGGAGTTTGCGACAGCGGCATACCAGTCCCCGCATGGACACCGCTCCCACTCGGCGTCGTCACATTTGGGATCGAGACGCTCGGTATCGCTGACAGGCTCGGAAGGATCACACCACCCAGACTTTCACAGTCCACCTCGGGACCCTGAGGTTACTTCTCTACCTCGACATCCGACGCGTCCTTGAGATCTCTCTCGGCCTCGGGATCCACCCCGATCTCCACCCAGGCTTGATTACCGCCAATGGGACCCCCGAAGCTACTACCCCTATGGCGCCTACCCTCTCTCCGCAATGCTGCCATGGCTCTCGCCATCTCGCTCGGCATGGGAGTCGCAGAGGTATCGCTCCCGTTCCCCCAGGAGGCATGATTACGATGCCCCACCGCACCATCCCATCGACATGGACGATCGGCGTCGGGGCCGTCATCGCTCCAGGTCTCCAACCCCGCTGGTATGGACATCTACCCAGGGCCACCGGAGACATCCACCTGCTTCGACACCAGCCCCACCACCTCCACCACCTCCGTTGCCGCCACATCCATCGATGTCGACGCTCCCAGCCCAGCCACACCATTCGCCTCCTCCGGTACCCCCATCGATATCGGAGTCCTCCGAGACCGAATCCGATCCCGACGAGGGTTCTACGGACAGCTCTCCAGATCGGCCGTCCCCCAAACCAGACACCTCAGAAAATCTTCCGATCTCACCGTTGGAAGATGTCTCTTCCTATGGAGACCTCATCAAAAGGATGGCCATGTCCCTAGGCATCCCCATCGCACAACCGCCTCCAGCGGTGTCAGACCCCGTGTGCGACAGTGTGCAAATGGACACATCGCCATCGGTGGCACTCCCGCTCTCTACGGTCCTACTTCAGGCTACCAAATCACAATGGGACAAGCCAGCCTCCGCTCCAGTCTCCACGCGTCGCCTAGACCACATGTATAGGCTCCAAGAAGATGGCATCGAGTTCCTCCTGACCCACCCAAAACCAAACTCTATGGTGGTCAGTTCATCCACCAGATCCAAACGGGCTCACTCGACCCCCCCAGACAGAGAAAGCCGCCGCCTTGACGCATTCGGCAGATGCTTTTACTCCGCTGGAGCCCTGGGTATCAAGACATCCAACTACCTCGCCTGCATGGGGAGGTATCAGTATGCTTTATGGGAGCAGATCTCTGCCCTTACCCAGGGCCTCCCAGAGGACAAGCGACTTGCGCTGCGCAAGATTCAAAAGGAGGGCCTGCTCTTGGCGAAGCAGCAAGTCAACTCGGCCAAGCACAGCCTAGATGCCTCCTCCAAAACCATGTCTACAGCTGTAGCATTAAGGAGACACTCCTGGCTCCGCAACACCACCCTGCAGCAGGACACCAGGACACTCATAGAAGACCTCCCATTTGATGGCCTGGGTCTTTTCCACTCAACCACAGACACAGTGCTCCAAGACCTTGACAAGAGCATCAAAGCGTCAAGGACCCTGGGAGTGTCTGCACCCACTACGCGCTCCTTCAAACTGCGCACCTGGTCAAGACCCTGGTCACGTCGCTCTTCTGTCAGAGGTTCCCCGGAGCGTTCTTGGCGCCCACGGCCTTCACCGGCTCGGCAACGGCCACAATACCAAGCCAAACAAAGACCAACCACTTCACAATCTTCGGGTCGCCAGAAATTCCCGAGGGGCCCCAAACAGGGCCTTTGACTCTTTCCCATCCTCTTCCCAAACCACGCGCCTAGCACCTTTCACCGAGGCTTGGCGCGAAATCACTTCAGACGAATGGGTCTTATCCATCGTCACCTCCGGCTACTGGATAGAATTCCTTCAGCGACCATCCTACCACAAATTCACGGCCACCCTTCCCACCCCGGCCCTACACAAGGAGATTGCCACCCTCCTTCTCAAGGACGCAATCGAACCGGTTCCCCCAGATTATCGAGGAACGGGCTTCTTTTCACACTACTTCCAAATTCCCAAGAGAGACGGAGGCACGAGACCCATCCTCGACCTCCGCAATCTCAACACTTTCATCCAGTACAAACGGTTCCGGATGATCACCCTACGCTCCTTCCTCCCCCTCCTCCGCAGAGGCTCCTGGATGGCAACCCTCGACTTACAGGACGCCTATTTTCACATTACGATTGCTCAGCACCACTGGAAATTCCTCCGCTTTGCAGTCGGGAACAACCAATTCCAATACAAGGCCCTCCCCTTTGGCCTTGCCATGGCACCCCGCGTGTTCACCAAGACCATGGTCGCAGTGGTCGCCCACCTTCGCCTGCAGGGAATCTCAATATTCCCCTACATAGACGACTGGTTACTGGTGGCAGACTCCCCAGAGATCCTGTCTCTTCACATCGCTCAGACCTGCGACCTCCTCACGTGACTGGGCCTCCAGGTCAACGAAGTGAAATCGCACCTATGCCCCTCGCAACGGGTCCAATTTATCGGAGCAGTCCTAGACTCCACATCCTTAACAGCTTTCCTGCCAGAGGACAGGGCTTTGGTCCTGGCAGCGTTAGCAGAACAGATCAGTACTCAACCCTCCACTTCGGCCTTCCTCATCCAACGTCTGCTAGGCCTCATGGTGGCCACTACCGCAGTCATCCCGGTAGCCAAGCTGCGTATGCGAACAATACAAATCTGGTTCCTCGGAGTCTTCCGCCCGAACCGAGACCTGCAGTTGGCTCTTCGAACACCCCCCCGCGAGTATGGAACTCCCTACTATGGTGGACTCACTTCCCCAACCTTCTGCAAGGAGCCCCCTTCCACGTCCCCTCACCCACAAGGACACTCACGACAGATGCTTCCCAATGGGGATGGGGCGCACATCTCTGCGGACACACCACCAGAGGCCCCTGGGACACCCGCCAACACTCCAAACACATCAACTACTTGGAGCTCTTGGCGGTCTTCCATGCCCAACACACCTTCCACGATCTCCTGCGGGGTCACTGCGTGGCCATCCTATCTGACAACATGACAACCGTTGCTTACATCAACCGGCAAGGGGGTACGGTGTCTCGATCACTCTGCCGCCTCTCCCTCCGACTGTGGAACTGGTGCCTCCTGCACAACATCTACCCCAGGGCCACGCACATCCCAGGCTGCGAGAACACCAAAGCCGACAGCCTGAACAGAGGCCTCCTCTCCCCACACGAATGGGAAATGTCGGACGTCCACCTACGCCCCATCTTCCAACGCTGGGGCAAGCCAGACATAGACGTCTTCGCTACCAGGACAAACACCAAATGCTGCCACTTTTGCTCCCGAGGAGGCATGCATCCGGAATCCCTAGGAGATGGCCTTCTCCTCCCTTGGTCACAAGCATTCCTCTACATCTTCCCCCCACTTCCCCTACTTACACGGGTCATGGCAAAGATCCGAGCAGAACACGCAGACTGCATCCTAATCGCGCCCTGGTGGCCTCGTCAGCTGTGGTTCTCCCCTCTACTCCTCCTGGCTCAAGGTCACTTCATTCACCTTCCATCCGACCCGCTTCTCCTCAGCATCAGTGGCTCACCGCTCCTGCACCACGACGTCCCACACCTGAAGCTTACGGCGTGGAGGATATTCCCCCAGGCTTCTCTCCAGGAGTGGCCAACGTCCTCCTGAACTCCAGGAAACAATCCACCAGGACATCATACGCATACAAATGGTCTAAATTCCTTCACTTTCTCTGCTCAGACAACACCTCCCCTACCTCCGTAGGACTTTCACGCATCTCAACTTCCTATTATCCTTGGCCGATTCCGGTCTGTCCCATTCTTCTATTAGGGTCTACCTGGCGGCCATCTCCGCATTCCACGGCACGATAGACTGGTTAACAGTTTTCGCGCACCCCCTTTCCAAGCGCTTCCTTAAAGGTCTGCTATACCTCTATCCGCCGTCCAAGCCACCGGCACCCCTCTGGGACTTACCACTGGTACTGCGGCAGCTCACTAGAAAACCATTCGAACCTCTGTCCTCCTGTCACCTCCGACTTTTGACCTGGAAAACTGCATTCCTCGTCGCCATCACCTCGGCCCGCCGTGTTGGCGAGATTCTTGCCTTCAGACATGACGCACCCTACCTCTCCTTTCCCCCAAATGGAGTTCGCCTACTCCCTGATATCTCCTTCCTACCGAAGATACTGTCCGAATTTCACCTACACTCCGAGGTCTTCCTGCCGGACCTCTACCCCAACTATTCCTCGGAGGAGGAGCGCTTACTACACACTCTCGATCTCAAGCGTTCTCTTCTCTTTTACCTCCAACTTCTCTTTTACCTCCAACAGAACTAAGGCCACGAGACGATCTCCATGCCTCTTTGTGTCCTACGCCCCAGGCCGAATGGGCACACAAATCACATCGCGTAGACTCTCCCGATGGATAGTGCAACTCATTTCACTGTGCTACAAACTGGCCCACACTCCGTTGCTGGGTCCCGTGAAAGCACACTCTACCAGAGCGATGTCCACCTCCACGGCCTTCCTGAAAGGTGTCGCCTTATCGGACATCTGCAGGGCCGCCACCTGGGCGTCCCCAAACACGTTTATCAGGCACTACGCCCTCGACACCCGAGCAGTGGACCGGGCAGCCATGGGCAGAACTATCCTGTCGACCGCCTCTCATTGACCTCTGGCCAGCACCCACCTCCAGGTAAGACTGCTCGCTAATCTCCCACTGGTGTGAACCACAGAGACCACGTCGAAGATAAACAGGTTGCTTACCTGTAACTGATGATCTTCGAGTGGTCATCTGTGGATTCACACCTCCCGCCCACCTTCCCCTCTGCGGCCAGGTGGACCTCTGTCTCTGGTTGCAGCGGTCAGAAGGAACTGGCGGGATGTGCGCGCCCGGCTCCACTGGGCATACGCGGTAGGCGCCCCATGTGTGCGCGGTGGAGCTGGGCGTGAAAATCCGTTAGCTTTTTAGACACCGACGAGTTTCGACGCAGGCGCAGAAACCCACTGGTGTGAATCCACAGATGACCACTCGAAGATCATCAGTTACAGGTAAGCAACCTGTTTATCTCTGTTACCGTATTTGGTAAATGAATATTTATATATCGTTATTTATGTATTGTTGTTAGCCACCCTGAGCCCACCAGGTGGCAAGGAGGCCAGGATATAAATGTAAATATAAAATAAAAAAGTATATACAGATAGCCTTCCCAGCAGATTTACCAGCGAAAATATGTCTTGACTCCTAGGTTTCAGTGTCCTCTGTCTGGGGTCAGTGGAGGATTTCACTTCTGTTTCTGCTCTTTATAGTCAGTTTGGGCAAGGCTGCCTAAAGTGTGAGGTGACAAGAACAGCTCTCCCTCCAGGTTTTCCCCCACGACACTGCTCCGCCAGTCTCACGTGTGTGTGTGTGTTTGACAGCAGAGGGGTGGTAGCAGCAGCAGAGCAAGAGAGGCATGCCTGGTATGGCTGTTCCTGCAGGAGAGGGAGGGGACCGGCCAGGGGCCCCAGGCACAGGGCAGAGTCTCGTGCCATTCAAACAGGGCAGGCAGCTGGGAATGGACAGCAGTGGTTGGTCAGGTCGGTGCCGCCGCCCCCCAGAAGTGTATACATTTATCAGAAACAATGTTTAAATCATTTTAAATTTAAAACACAAAGTAACTGGTCAATGATTAATTGACTTTGCCTCCTACTTTCTTGGCATCTGCCCCTGCCCCCTTACCAAAAAAAGGTCAAACTGTTTTTCTCCTGGTCACTTGGCAGCCCTATAGAGCCAGGATGCCGAGTGTACATGGCTTGGAGGGCCCACACAGCAAACGCCCACAGAGCTCACATCCAAAACCTGTCCACAGAAAGCTGCCAGTCCTACCTGAATATGAAACCATCTGTTTCCCCTCTACTGGATGCTAATACTTTGAAAAATCAGGAATTTTCTGTTGGGAAATTATCAGGTCTTAAGCATTTCTAGCATCAATATAATAACTATGCTAGATTTGAGTCCCATAGGACATTAAAGACCAACAAATTTTTCAGAGTATAAACTTTCAAGAGTCAAAGCTTCCCTTTGTCAGATTCCCGCGTGCTGTTTTCTGGCGTGTCTTGCCTGGGGAAGAGCTATCTTCTCCCCCTCCCCCCCTCCAAAATTCTTCAGACCAAATGTTCCTGCTGTCCTAGTTAGTGCATCAGCTTCGGAGCCATGGATATGTCTTAATAATTTGTTTGCTGCATGATAAGAGGGATTCAATTCTTTTCGGTATGATGACCCAGAAGTCCAAATTTACTTGGTAGGGTGACCCATCCAGGGGCTGGCCCAAGGTTTTCTGGCACCCTAGGCAAACAGTGACCTTGGCACCCATCTATTTCAGCAATCTACTATCTACAGTTGCTAACCATTTGTTTCTGAGAAACTAACAAACATTCCACAAAGGGCACCGCTGCCCTTGCTGTTATCCCCAAGCAAGTAGCATTCTGACATAGACAGCCTTTGCATACGGAGGTTACATTTGACCACCCTCTCCTTCTCCTCTACTCCCTCTAACCCACCCTGAGATTCTAAGAAGCTCACTCTAGTAACCATCAGGACAAGATTTACTTGATCAGCATTGATCCTTTCCGCATTTGCCTGCCACTCTGCATTTTCTCAGTGTTTGAGTTGAGGCAATTTAAGTCCAGTGCAAAACAGCACCCAAGTAACCTGGGGCAAGAGCAGGCTGAAACCGGGCTGGCCCCTGAAGGGAGGGGATGTCATGCAGAGCTGGGGTGGGGGCGGAATAAAAAGAAGGTTGAATTTGATTTTAGTGCTGAATTGCTTGGAGGACGCCACAGTGAACATGGATTAAAAGGAGAGTGTGGAAAGGTGAGGAAGAAATACCAGCTAATGTATGACATGGAAGATACTGTTTCCAAAATACAAAAGAGAGCAATGGAAAGGCCATTAGGAAGGGCTGGCCCATGACCCATGCTGGCTTCGCAACCCACTTTTGTGTCCCAATCCACAAGCTGGGAAACACCGCCATAGACCGTACTGGAGATCCCAAAAGGGAAGCCCCCCCCCCCCCCAGTCTTTGTGTTTTGAGAACTCTGTTCAGAGAGTCTGGGGTCCCAGTGGAGACATAGACTCAGGGTCTCCACAAGCTACTTCTCAGATCCTCAGTTCCTGAGAGTTCATCATTCAGTGCATGCAGGAGACAATCAACAGGCAACTTGCAAAGTGTGTTGTCCTATATTGCAGATATCAATGAGTGCGGAAATTTTGACAAATGTGGGAAAAGAGCCAAGTGTGAGAACACTTATGGAAGCTACAACTGCAGCTGCGTAGAAGGATTCCAGTCCAGCACTGGACAGGTCATCTTCAAGAATGCCAGTGAGGTCACATGCAATGGTAAGGGGCTTTCTGGTCTCTTGTGTTGTTCGAGGCACTGCA
This sequence comes from Lepidodactylus listeri, assembly GCA_029233225.1. NCBI lineage: Eukaryota > Metazoa > Chordata > Lepidosauria > Squamata > Gekkonidae > Lepidodactylus > Lepidodactylus listeri. The sequence continues at coordinate 126,390,578 of JARCFY010000007.1, read as the reverse complement.
CACGCCCACCCCAGGCACAGCATGGTTCTATGTTCATATTCAGAGCAGCAAGCGAGGCATTAGTATGGCAGGATTTATCTTTTGCACACACAGGGATTCTCTCTCTCTACTCTGAACAGACTGAAAAATTACAGACGGGGCAAAATAATGCTCTAATGGAGGTGTGGCCATCTTGCAAACTATGTGGTGGCCCTTCTATTTCCAGAACTGCTGCATGAATTGGCCCATGTATTGCTGGCCAACTTATTGGTGGCCGAGAGTTCAGTTGGACAACAGTATGAGGAACAATAAATAAATTAAATAACTGCACTTTAATTCTGTAGGCTGTCTTTTGTTTTTAAACATTTATCAGTGATTAAAATGATAGGTAGAAATATCAAGAACCTGTCGTAGAGAGTGATTAATTACAATACATTAGATTAAAATCCAAATAAATAGAGCCATTAAAGCATCAAGTATAGCTATAAAGCAATGCGGAAAATGTTAAAACCAGACATTAAGAGCATTTAAAAGAATCAAGTATTAGCAGAAGGTCAATAAATAAATAAACCTTGTTTCTGTAAGAAAAAACGCATGCGCCTCATAAGCGGAGAGCCAGTGCAGTGAAGCATTTAGAGCATTGGTCTAGGACCTGGGAGGTCCGAGTTTGACTCTTTGCTCTGTCAGGACAGGCTACCGGGTGACCTTGGGCAGGCCTCACACTTTCGGCCAGCCTACCTCTTGGGGTTGTTGTGAGAAAGGCAGGATATAAATGAAGTTAATAAATAATAAAGGTTTTAGGTTCTTAGGGAAGCAGAAGCACATACCTTTTCACAATATTTCAAAACATCTGTTGGAATAAAATGAGTTGTATCTACAAAATTAAGTAAATAGGGACCTTTTCCAGAATTATTTCCTGTCTATTTTCTTTATACTATATCAGTCAGTTTTGCCATCGGTGCATAGTCTGCTGTTTGGTCCTGCGGCATTTATGAGATGGGGGTTCTACAAGGTTCCATCTTGTCCCCCTTGCTGTTGATCTCCCTGAACCCGCTGAGAGAGGTCACCTGGAGGGATTTGGAGTGAGGTGTCCCTAATATGTTAATGACCCCAATTTATTTATTTATTTATCTGTCTCATTTGTGCTCCGCCCTCCCCACAATGCAGGCTCAGGGTGGCTCACAGTGCGCAAAACAATTAAAACAGCATAAATGCCTTCCTATATCTGAATTTAGAGTCAGCCTTTCCTGGAGGGGGCTGTTCTCCCCCTGACAGAGCAGGTTCTTAGCTTGAGGTTGCCACTGGATCCTGGCCTGTGGTTGGAGGCTAAGAGCTCTTGTATGGCATATAGTATCTATTATCACCTCCAGCTGCCTGGCCAGCTACAAGCATTCCTCAAAAAGCACGATCTGGCCACAGTTGAAGGAAATCTTGTGGGGCTGGCCCTTTAAGTAAGGGGGGCAGAGCCCCAAACTGTCCCACTGTAACTACGGGCTAGGTGATTCATGCTCTGATCACATTTAAGCTAAGACTGTTTTAATGCCCTGTGCGTGGAGCTGCCTTTGAAAACTGTCTGGAAACTTCAGTTGGTCCAAAATGCAGCAGTCAGGCTATTGTCAAGGCTGGTTACAGGGATCGTAGCACCCCTGTGCTGACAGACCTGCACTGGTTCCCCATCTGTTTCCAAGTGCAGTTCAGAGTGCTGGTTCTTATCTTCAAGGCCCTAAATGACCTGAAACACTATCTCCTCCCGTACTGTGCAGCCAACCAATTAAGATCTGTCTCTCAAGCCCTATTCTCTGTCTCCCCCCCCTCCCCATTTAGAGGTGAGGTGGGTGATGACTAGAGGCAGGGCATTTTCTGTGGTGGCACCTCACCTCTGGAATGTCCTCCCCCTGCAGGCTCACCGGGTGCCTACTTTGCTTTCTTTTAGATAACTAAATCAAAATGTATCTTTTTACTCAGGCTTTTAATTAAAGTTTTTATCTTACCAGCTTTTTAATGGTCTATTTTTTTTGTAGGTATTTGTGTGTGTGAATGTGTGTGCATGCCTGGAAGTCATGGTGACTCCGGGCGACCCTAGTGGGGTTTGGGCATTTTCAGCAAGGTAGCTTGATAGCTTGCTTCTGTGTCCCGAGCCCTGGTATTCCTTGGAGGTCTCCCTTCTAGTTACTTGCCAGGGTCGGCCCTGCTTGGCTTCCAAGATCTAATGAGATCAGGCTTGCTCCAGCTATCCAGTTCAGGGCAGTCTGTTTTATGGGTAGTTGTCGTGCTTTTCATTGTCCAGTGCTTTGTTTTTAATATTGTGATGTTGTTTTACGCCATTTTGTGCAGGACTGACGAAACAGCATAGAAATATCCTAAATAAATAAATAGTCCCAAACTTTATCCAGCCATTTCCAAATTGGTAGGAGTTCTGCTTGCATCTATAACTTTGACAGCTATAATCATGTTTTTTTTAAAAAACAAGTCTGGTATCATGGTGATTTATTTTACCATTAATCTCAGTTAATAGATAGATACCAACAGGGACCTGAGGGAAACTCAGAAAAATCCCCCCTCTTTCTTTCCTTCTGCACCCCTTCCCCACGTCTTCCTCCCCTGCCACTTCTTTTCTTGCCTAAGTGAAATGTAGATGCCATACTGACCGAAGTCAATTATTTTTAAATTTGAAGAGTTGGTAGGAGCCAGTGGCAATAGCTTAGGGGATTTTAGTTTGCTTGTTACAGAAAAGCAAAACTGCCTTTGGGTGCTTTCCCCCCTTATACTGGCAGTCCTGGGGAAGAAACAGGGTGTCCTGATAGAACTTCCCCGGGAGGCACAGGCTGGGGTCCAGCAGGGTAGATCACAGGCAAGGTGGCAGAGAGGAACCAAAGTCCAGTCCAGAAGCCTGGTGGTGCTGAGTCTGGGGAGGGGCAGCCCGGAGTCTGCCTCAGCAGTGGGTGGGAGGGAGGGAGGATCCCAGAAGGTGGGAGCAGCTCCCCCCCCCCCATCGCTTCCACACTTTTCAGCCTACTGGCTTGGAAACCCTCAGATCAGTGAGGCTCCTACTGCTCCCCCTCTGCCCTCCTCCAGTGAGGAGCGAGTGGAGGTACATGGTGTGTACAAGCAGAGACAGGACTCCCATTTTGGGGGGATTTAAACTTTCTCCACACATTTTTTGATAAATATTGGAGTCGGGAGTCCGTGGAACAGTGAAACAGCATGATCTTTATTGCTGGTCCGGATGAAGTATAGAACCCAGGGCTCGAAGCCCTCCTTTTATGCTGGTCAGGGACAATCCCCTGACCTCACCCAACTGGCCTGATAGGCTATTAGAAGTCTATTATCATTTCATAGGTTCCCTGGGAGAAACCTAGGTACAGGATTGGTGGCCAGTTTGAATCCACCTGGCCTTTGTTCTACCTGGCTGAAGCTCAGGTAGTTTCTTGGCCATGTGCTCTGGCCATGCTCTGGCCATGCGGTCGCAATGAAGGGAGCACATGGCGACCGCATGGTCAATACATAACACCCCTCCCCCCATAGTCCAGAACCCCTCTGCACACATAGTCTTTGAGATAGTCCGGGTGTCTGCGCTCACGTCCAGAGCGCCAGAGGGTCGTAAGGCGGGGCGTGTTGCTTGTGTCGGCAGGTTGCGGTGTGGTTAGTTGTTCTGCTGGCAGGGCCTGTCTGCTCGGGGGTCGTTCAGGTGTGGATGGTGCAACTGCTTCGTCCGCGGGCAGGAGTGGCATCTCCACAGTCTCCGGATCAGGGTCTGGCGCTGCTTCTGGAGTCGTGTCGATGTCACGGTCTGTTGGTGCAGGGAGTTCGGGGGCCTGGGTATCATCGTGGTTCTGGGTATGGCGTCGAATCTGGTCAATGTGCCGTTTCCAGACTACGCCATCTTCCGTAAGGACCTCGTAGGAATAAGGCCCTGTGACTCGGACGATCCTCGCGGGGAGCCATGTCGGACCCTGCGTGAAGTTCTTTGCGTATACGGGGTCTTCGGGAGCGAATCCTCGGGCAGCTGGCTGGTCCTCCGTTGTCGGGTTCCCCTCGATTGCTCGGTTGGGATGTAGGCGGTCCAAGACGGTTCCCAGTCATCTTCCCATCAGAAGTTCGACTGGCCGGTGCCCGGTCCCTGAGTGGGGTGTGTTCCGTTGGCAGAACTGGAACTTGTACAGCTGCTCTTCCCAGTCGCCGTGCTCCATCTTCTTTAACGCGTCCTTCATTGTCCTCACCATGCGCTCAGCCTGGCCGTTGGTTGCGGGGTGGAACGGAGCGGAGCGGATGTGGCGCAGACCGCAGGCTTCCACGAACCGTTGAAACTCGCCAGAGGTGAAGGTGGTCCCGTTGTCGGTCACGAGAGTTTCTGGCATTCCGTGTGTCACGAAGATCGGCCAGAGACTTCTTAAGGCAGCGTTGGTGGAGGTCGAAGCTACCGGCACTACCTCAAGCCACTTGTTGTAGCTGTCAACAACAATAAGAAACAACCGGCCCTGGATCGGTCCCGCGAAGTCTAGGTGCAGGCGGGACCAGGGCTTGTTAGTAGATTCCCAGGATCGGACAGGAGCGTGTGGCAGATCTGGCCGTGACTCCTGGCATTTGGTACACTTCTGGACCTGCCCTCAATGTCTTTGTCCAGGCCTGGCCACCATACGTAACTCCGGGCCAGAGCTTTCATGCGCACAATTCCCGGGTGAGCCTCGTGTAGGGCCTCTAGCATTCGGGGCCGCAGGGACCCGGGGATCACCACTCGAGATCCCCATAGCAGGCATCCCTTGTGGGCCAATAGTTTGTGCCTGCGTGCCGTGAAAGCGGCGAAATCTGGTGCCGGTTTTTCCAGCCACCCCCTTCCCACCCAGTCCGAGACACGGGAAAGGACACGCGTCCGATACCTGTACGGGGCGCTCTGGTAGGTCCTCTAGGAACGTGATGTGGAAAGCGGGAGTCGGATCAGGGTCGCAGGACGGGAGGGGAAGACAGCTGAGGGCGTCTGCATGACCCATTGCCTTCCCCGGGCGATGTACCAATTCGTAGGAGTAGCCTGACAAAAAAACTGACCACCGCAGGACCCGCGGGGACAGCATGTGAGGGGTCTGCCTGTGGGGGGCAAGGAGACCTAGCAGCGGCTTGTGATCTGTGGCCACGGTGAACGACCGCCCGTAGAGATAGTCATGGAATTTCCTGACGCCGGCTACGATCACTAGAGCCTCTTTGTCGATCTGGGCGTAGTTCTGTTCCGCCGACAACAGGGTCCTGGAGTAGTAGGCAACCGGAACATCCTTTCCGTTGGGTAGCCGGTACCCCAAGACTGCCCCAACGCCGTAGGGGGACGCGTTGCAGGCCAGGATGACAGGGAGCCTCTCATCGAAATGCGCCAGGACCGCATTCGAAACTAACAGGTCCTTGATGGCCCAGAAGGCCGCATCGTGCTTGGGGCCCCAGGCCCAAGCCGCTCCCTTGTCCAGGAGACGATGCAGGGGTTCGGCGACCGCCGCCTTGTGTGGAAGGAAGGCGTGGTAGAAGTTCACAAGTCCCAAGAACGCCTGGAGTTCTGCCTTTGAGGACGGGTGGGGTGCACCTGTAATCGCCGCTACCTTCTCCTTTATAGGGTGAATGCCGTCCGCGGTGACTTGGAACCCCAAGAAGGTCACTGAGGAGACTCCCACGGTGCACTTGTCTTTTCGAACCTTGAGACCCGCGTCCTGGAACCTTTGCAGCACCATCCAGAGGCGAGCTGCGAATGTGTTGGCGTCCGGGGCGGCGATGAGGACGTCGTCGAAGAACGGCTTCACTCCTGGAACATCTTTTAGGAGAGAGTCCATTAGATTTTGAAAGATTCCGGGTGCTACGCTGACCCCAAATTGGAGGCGTTTTACCTTGAACGCTCCCTTGTGAGTCACAAACATTTGTGCCTCGGCCATTGCTTCGTCTACGGGAAGCTGCTGATAGGCTTGGGCCAAGTCTAATTTTCCAAATATTTTGGCGCCCGTGAGGGAGGCCAGAACATGGCTGACCACCGGTACCGGGTACGTGTGGTCCTGTAATGCCTTATTAATTGTACATTTGTAATCCGCGCAGATGCGGACTTTCCCGTTAGCTTTGAGGGGGGTCACAATGGGAGTCTCCCACTTGGCGTGGGAGACCAGCTCGAGCACCCCTTGTGCCACGAGCTTTTCCAGCTCCGCCTCCACTTTGTGCTGGAAGGCGAGCGGTGGCCATCGGACGGCCACGCGGATGGGCCGGACTGCCGGGTCCAGGTCGAAGGTAACCGGGGGTCCTTTGTAGCAGCCCAATGAGCCGTCGAAAACGGCAGGGAATTCCTTGCAGATGGCCGAAAAGTCGGTGGAGCCCACACGGTGTATTCCTGTCCACTGCACTCCTAGCGGCTTGAACCAGGTGCGACCTAGGAGACTGGTTAGATTGTGCTCCACCACGAGAAGGTCTAGCAGGCCGTTAAAGGCGTGGTACTGGACCCGGACCCTGGCTAGCCCCTTAATAGCCACTGGGTTTTTCTGGAAGTCCCGGAGGACCAACCCAGCCGGCAGCCGCAGCCAGCGTGCCCCCTTCGGGCAGAGGCGGCAGAACGTAGCTGCGGACACAATTGAATATGCGGACCCTGAGTCCAGTTCCATGGAGCAAGGAACTCCCTCTATTTGGAGAGACACGGAAATTGCGCCCGGGATGGGCTGGGGCAAGTTCATTACCGTGGCCATGGGAACGACACTACCCACTTCTTCAAAGTTCGCTGCTGGGGCACGGTGGCTGTTCCTCAGGTGGCAGGCCCGGGCGAGATGTCCTGCTTTCCCGCAGACACGGCAGATGGCATCACGGAAGTGGCATGTCCGTCTGTCATGGGGGTCCCCACAGCTGGCGCACGTTGGGGCCTGCCTGTTGAGGGAAGCAGAAGAGGGAACAGAGACAGATGCTGGGCGCCAGCCCTTGGGCCTGGGGACACCGGGCTCACCCTTCTTCGAGTGTGGTTGCATCCAGTGGACGTCCTCTTCTTTGCTTGAGTCGGGTTCGGGAGGAGCCGCTTGGTGGACTTTGGTGGCTGCCTTGTCCTTTTGTGTTGTCTCGAAGGCTGCTGCCGTTTGGAGCATCTTTTCAAGGTAGGTTCCGGCATTGCGATGAGGCGCCGGCGGAGCTTGGCTTCCCGGACCCCTCCCATGAAGGCGGTCTCCACGTGGTCATCCACGTGGCGGAATTCGCAGCCCACGGCTAGTCGACGGAGTTCAGCCAGGAAAGTGGCAGCCGACTCCCCCGGCTGCTGCTGGCGCTGTATGAACTCCCAGCGCCTGGCCAGTTTTGATGGCTTCGGGGCGAAGTAATCGCCGAGGGTCTTGGTGAGCACGTCGTAAGACACCTCGGTGGGGTCTTGCGGGGCTAGTAGGTTCTGGGCCAGCCGCATGACCTCCACCCCTCCGGAACTCAAGAGCCAGGCGCTCTTCAGGTCCGCATCTGTGATTCCGCAGACCTTAAAGGCGCAACCCAGCGTCTTGAGCCAGGACTCCCACGTCTCGGGGCGAGACGTATCAAAAGGGGTAATTGGTCCCGGAGCGTTTGCCATATTTACCAGAGCAGGAGCAGCGGCGGCTGTTTGAACAATGTCCTCGTGTCTTGCGGCGGTGCTGGGGAGCGCTGAGGCTTGGCGCTGGCTAGTGCCGGAGGATCGGGCTCAGAGCAGCTTGCAGCGAGGCATTGGAGCGCTGGAGCTCAGAGATGCCTGTGGCCAGCGGGACGGAGCTCGCTGTGCTGCTGTGGTCGGCTGGAGAGTCGCTCATCGGGATCCCACCTTCGTCGCCACTGATAAATATTGGAGTCGGGAGTCCATGGAAGAGTGAAACAGCTAGATCTTTATTGCTGGTCCGGATGAAGCATACAACCAAGGGCTCGAAGCCCTCCTTTTATGCTGGTCAGGGACAATCCCCTGACCTCACCCAACTGGCTTGATAGGCTATTAGAAGTCTATTTACATTACATAGGTTCCCTGGGAGAAACCTAGGTACAGGATTGGTGGCCGGTTTGAATCCACCTGGCCTTTGTTCTGAAGCTCAGGTAGTTTTGAGCTGAAGCTCAGGTAGTTTCTTGGCCATGTGCTCTGGCCATGCTCTGGCCATGTGCTCTGGCCATGCGGTCGCAATGAAGGGAGCACATGGCGACCGCATGGTCAATACATAACATTTTTTAAAAGGCTTCAGATTTTTCTGCAAACCTAGGAGGTTCCCTACATTTGAACAAAAGTCTCCACTTTGTATCAAAGTGGCCCTGATCCATAGATTTAATTATCCACAGGTCGGGGCACACTTGACTTTTAGATATGTGATACCAATGGGTCTTGTCTAAGTTCATACCCAAGATTCTTCCCGTCAACCTCAAAAGCTCTTAGAATAAGGGCGCATCCACTAAAAATGAAAGAAGTCTCTGCTCTCTTTTTGACACTCAGGAAGGGAACAACACTGACCATTAAAGAGATTAGACTCATAAGTAACAGAACTCATAAGTAACAGAACACTAAGACGAGCAGCCCCTTCTCTGTGCTGGCCATTCTACATTACAGGCAGTGCTATTCTAAGCAGAATCACACCTCTCTAAGACCACCGACTTTCATGGACATAGGAAGACATAATTTTGCTTAGAACTGAACTGCAATTGTCTTTAAACCAAGTATTTTACTTTCCCAAATATTTTTTTCAACAGATGTCATTTATTTTTTCTAAGTTCAATTTAACATGGAAAAACAAAAAGAGGAAAGTTATTTTTGGTACTATTATTCTCACCAATGATTTTCTTCCTGGAAGGGGTAATGTCAGCTTTGCCCACTGTTCTGTTAACTATGTTTCCACAGGTAGTCTGTCATAGTTATATTTGTAGAGATCCTGATTTTTTTTACCAAAGACATTCATGACCATCTTACAAGTTTGTCAGGCCAGTAATAGGGGAAATCTTTTTATTTCTTCTGTTCTTTTTCTGTTTATATTAAATGGCATAATCTCTGTTTTTCCCTTATTTATATCCAGTTAAATGTGCATATAATCTCACTGACCACTTTGCAAGAGTTTTACAAGTTCTGCTGTAGTCATCTGTGGACAGTACTGATTTTTGCAGTATGTTTCTGAATAGACGTTCCCTTTTTCCTTGTCATTCCCTTATTATTGCCAGTGGTTCTAATACCAACACGATCATGATAGTGGACATCCCTGTCTTGTTCCTTGGGTCAGATCAAAGGCTCTGATCATAACCTTCTACTCTGACCTTGTGGCTGTGGTATATGTTCTTTTAAAAAATTCTCTCATTAAATGTCTTCAAGTCCTGGAGTAAAAATTCTACGATTTCTAAAGCTGTTTTTTTTTTTGGCTGTGTAAGAATAATAATAGAATTTTTATTTGAGCCAGAAGCCGAGTTTTATTTTTTTAATTACAAAATAATTTTGCATTTTCCTGTTCTACAAAAAAAAACCTACAACTGTTCATGATGTTTATGGTTATGCAAAATCTCATTTAATGTGTTGGCCAGAATAACAGCAAAGGGCTTGTTATTCAGGAGCGAGATAGGCCTGTAGAGATTGGACTTCCTCTTCTTGGGTATCACAACTATTTTTGCATCCTCACTGAAGTTGAACACCTTTCTTGATTCTGGAATTATCATTTATTACCTTTGTTATGAATCTTCGATGAGACCTGCAAATGTTTCATAATGGTAAGATTACCAACATGAAATTGTTTAATCTCAGTTGTCTGACGCTGGTTTTGTTCTTAAAAGAAAGCTTAACTTTTAATCTAAATATTAGCTGTGAGTCCAATCAGTCCTGGAGTTACCCTGGACATACCAGTTCTGGAGTATGTGTCACAAGGTATTGAATAGAACCTATAGTGTTTTACCAATGGACTGAAATATCTTCAGGTGTCAACCAGCTGCAGAACTTCTTTAACACTCATTTCTTTTTATGGTAGCTGTTCCTTTATTCCTTTACCCAGGTATGTGTAATTATCAATTTATCATATCAATTTTACTTCCTGGTAAAATTTCACATACACACACCAGCAGAGTCATTCAAAATCCTGAAAAAAGGCAAAAGTTATTTTTGCCCTTGTTGGGAGCATACAGTATTCCAGTAGTGATCTTCTTTCCCAGAAGGCTGATAGCTAACAGTTATATTCCTAAAAATGCATTCCTGGGAACAAGCCCCATTGGAAAAAGAAGACTGACTTTTGAGCAGATAAGTTTAGGATTGCTTCTGACAGGATGTGCATACTTTCTATTTCTAGCAGTTGTTTAAAAATCAATCCATTGTCAAAGACTTATCTAAAGTTCTGTTTGGTCATGTGTCTTGATCCATCTGTAAAATACAACCTGTCAGCTCGTGGGGCCTCCTTGTCTCTCAGGGCTATTGTAGAGAAGGGAAGGAAGTTTAACCCTTCAACTGCACTTAGTTTTCATAATCAGAACTGGTTGTCCCATTCTGCTAGTTGCATTTTTTTAAAAATGCAGAGTAGCGAAACTGTTGTAGGTTGAAGAAAGAAGTCCCCCTCTTCCGCTTATGCAAAGATACAAGACAGATTTAGGCTGCCTGAGTCTGCAGTTTGCATTTTATGGTTAGATCAAGGCTCATGATCTTAACCTTGGCCGTTTGTGCTCTACTTAACGCACAGCTTCAAATGTTTACAAACACTAAGAGAAGGAGAGGTGGGACAAATGACGATAAACCAGAAGAGTGAATTGAGCAAAGGACACGTGTTGCAGACTACTACTTGGAGAAAATGCTTCAGAGACCATCTAGTAGGCAATTGTTTCAGTTTGCAGTATTTGTAAACAGATCACAACCTTCTGAAGAAGCAGTTCACCTCCTACATGTCGTACAGAAGAAGAAACAATAGTGAGCAATTAAAATACCTTCAAAAAGCAAACATGAAAGGTGGGCTGCCAACATCAGGCAACAAGCGATGAGTTCCTCATGAACAGGAACAAAGCAGCCTAACAGGAAGAGGAACCTGAGAACTCCCTGCCAGGGAAAAACCAGTCTACCAGCAAAATAAGCCGGACACAGAGCATCAAGAGAACAATACTCTAACTGCAGAAGGAGTTGCAAGAGGAAGGTTGCAACAGAAGGCACATACAGGTACCTGGTACTGCTAGGGCCCCAGTGGCTCAGAGGTTAAGATGCTGAACTACAGACCAGAAGGTCGGTAGCTCGGCAGTTCGAGACCTGAGTGCTGCTTGATGGAGTGAGCTCCCGTCTCTGGCCCCAGCTCCTGCTGACCTAGCAGTTTGAAAGCAAGAAATTGCAAGTAGATAAATCGGTACTGCTTCAGTGGGGAGGTAACAGTGTTCCATGTGCCTTGGAGTTTAGTCATGCCGGCCACATGACCATGGAAACGTCTTCGAACAGTGCTGGCTCTTCAGCTTAGGAACAGAGATGAGCGCCACCCCCTAAAGTTGGATCGGACTGGCTTTCAAGCAAGGGAAACCTTTAGCTTTACGTTGACCTTTTCCTAAGTCAGACCCTTCGTCTGTCAAGGTCAGCATTGTCTTCTCGGACTGGCAGCCACCCTTCGGGTCTCAGGCAGAACTCTTTCTCATCCTCTCCTTCCTGGTCTCTGTCACTGGAAATGCTGGGGGTTGAGCCTGGGGCTTTCTACATAGAAAGAAGGTGCTCTACCACTGATCCAGGGTCCCTCCCCAAATTCCTCTTGAGGAAGTCAGAAGCCGAACACTGAGAAAGATTACAAATGCACACTTTATAACGCTGAAAGCTACTGGTGTTCTGTCCTGGGAGCTGGGGGGGGGAAGCTAATGATGATCCCCCCCCCAATGGGTATCCGCTTTCAAATCATGAATATGTGTCAGTGCTCAGTATGCTGTGTGGTGAGAGGGGCACCATGTCCCACACTAGAGACCCCTTTGGTTTTGACAGCTCTTTTCAGAGGGCCCCGTGTCTCTCACTGGACATGTAGAACCAGAATCTTTATGTGCTGCTCTTCAGATCCTCAGTTCCTGAGAGTCCCTCATTCAGTGCATGCAAGAGACAATTAGCAAAGCTCGTTATCCTATATTGCAGATATCAATGAGTGCCTAGGGCCAAACAGATGTGGAAGTCACACTGAGTGTGAGAACACCCCTGGGAGCTACATCTGCCCCTGTAGAGCTGGATTCCAGGAAGACCTCAGGAGTGCCAGTGTGGTCACATGCACGGGTAAGGGCTTTCTAGGTCCCCAGTGTTGCTTGAGATGTTGCATGCTACCTCCTGGCATGGCACTGCATGAATATTTGTGCCCCTGCTTCAGCTCTCACCACTCTGACAGTACTTACTGTGGCACAGGCAGCGATTTCCCTGCTCTTTTCTGAAAGAAATGGATGGAATGATTGCAAGTGGAAGAAGGTAATATTCCCTATGGAGGTTTGGGCATCTCACGAACTGGGTGGTGACTCTTCAGTTTCCAAAATGGCTGCATGAACTGGCCCATCCGCTATTGACCGTCTCTGCTGCTGGTGGCAAAGAATTACACAGGACAAAAGGACAAGGAAAATGATTTGTCATTTAGAAACAATGACATTTTAATTCCACATACTGTCTTCAGTTTGTAGTGATATTGTCCAAAACAGTATTGAAAATACAAAGCCATCTCCACCATGCCTCATAGAAATTGCTGTGAAAATTAGGGTGCCAAGCAGGTCTTCATCTGATACAAGAAACATCTGCAGAAAGAGAGCCATTTTGCTAGTGAAGTCAAAATTGTTCTTTTATATTTAGAACACTGAAACAAAAAGCCTCTTACTGCTTCCTCTAGGATCAGTCTCACTGTGTCCTTTCTGGATTGTTTCTTCTCTTTTTGTTTGTAGTATTAGGTTTGGTGTTTGTTTTCCTAGGTTCATGTTTCAGAGCAGTGAACAGTCTTCTGGTGGTGAACCTGTAAACACTTCCACTACATTCTTTAGTTATGTAGGCCTGATCCATTGTCAGCCCAATAAATGTGCATTTGATTCTGATTGCTGTGCAGAGTTCACACAACTTTAAAAAAGCATATTTCTTACACACTTTTTAAAACCAAGCATTGGGTACTGTGAACTCTATTAGAATTTTATTTTAATTTTAAAAAATTGGATCTGTGCTGGGTAACTACCAGCACTGGAGTGTTCTTAAGGCCTTGTTTTAACTGGAAAACACTCAAGGCTGTTTCAATTCACCTTTCAGGGATTTCTTTTTAGCCCTCCCCATATACAAAGCCAGTTCTGAGGGGCTCATCCAGCTCACTTAAAAAAAGAAAAGGTAAAGCAGAGCAGCAATATCCCACCTTTATTCTTTATTTTTGTGTTACATATTGGTCCTTCCTTCCAGGAACCTCACAGTGGCTGGGCTAGGGACCCCTCTTGTGGTAGTATGCTGGGTGATGCTGGGCCAGTCACGCATACTAACCGAACTCACTGTCCTGTTGAGAGGATGAAATGGAGGAGGGGATAATGCTGTAAGCTGCTTTAGGTCTTCATTGGGAAGAAAAGTGGGGAGCAGATCTCTACATCAGTAGTCATTGTAGGCCTTTGAAAAGTCAGTGCTTCTGTTATGAAATTCTCCAAGCCAGTAATGAGATTCAAAGAAAGATGAAATATTACTCTGGACAGTGGCAATACAAAGAGTTAAAATAATGGAGGGTAACGAAAATAGCCCATGATGAAGGCTTGTTTGGAATAACTGCATGGCATCTTTCATCCAAGAGGAATAACATTCTAGCCCTCTGTATTGCAGAGGTAATCTTGTGTACAGGACAGCAAAAGACTAGTCAGACACTCTAACCACTATGCCATGCTGGCCCTCTAAAAGTTCCTTCCAGGGCTTGAGGTTTGTTGTCATCTGTTCTTTTTGCCTTTGCACAAATTGGCACCAAAAGCAGCAACCATCATTCAGAGTCAGCACATCACTGGGCAATGTCCACATCAGAGCACTCTTATGATTAGCGTGTGAACATCCATTGGTGGAGAACTGCTCCATTTTTGCCTTAAGTTGATGTATTTGTAGCTGCTCTGGCTGAAGATGAACACTTTACTTAAAAACTAAGTCTTGGTGCTTTTTCTCCTGGCAGTTTGTTCTTCTAAGTTGGAAAGTTCTCCACCTATTCCAAATGGGAATCACCAGCAAAATTTCTTGTGCTTGGCATGCGCCTATTCATTCTCGCCTTTTAACTGGATGGAATGCCTTTTTGTTCCCTCTAACCACATGGTGTCTTAGCAATGGGGTGTTGCAGCCCATCTGAGAATCACTTCTCTGACTGTGCTTCACAGCATGCCTTTTTGCATGGCTCAGTCATGGTTGAGTTTTCCAGTCCTGGGACTGGAATGGCTTGTTTTCTCACAACCACTAGTGCTTTCTTCTTTGCTGTAATAAGTGAGTTCACCAGGTTGGAGCAGGTTGCCTTGTGTCATGTGGAGGATGGAAACAACTTTCTCCTTACAGACATTGATGAGTGCCAGCAAAATGCCTCCATCTGCGAACCCAATGGAAGTTGCATCAACAGTATGGGGGATTACCTGTGTAAATGTAAACCAGGATTTGGGAAGAGCTCAAAGGATGATAGAAAGATATGCAAAGGTACATCCCAATGAGAACACATTTTTTTCTTAATCAGCCAAAATAATGCATGGATAATGAAACCTCTTAAAGTTACATCAGTGCTGCAAATCTTCTGGTGTTGCAAAATGAGTGGGACTTGTTTTTTTGTGCCCAGGAAATAGTTTGAGAGTGCATGATGAACTTATATTCTTCAAGTGACCCAGATAGTCACTACTTAATCATAAGATTTCCTGGAGCTCCCTAAAAGCTGATCTGAGCTTTCCAAACAAAGAGCAAGGTATGTATAATCAGTGACTCAGCTTGATTAGTGCTTCTTCACATGGAATAGAGTATCCATCGTGAACATGATTTGGCCTGGAGGGTCTCTGTTTTTGAGTTAAAGCTCAGGTTGCACGTGTCTATGTGTAATGAAATTGTGTATTAATCTGTTAGATATAAGAACCCTGCAGGGCTCATTTTGTAGCAGGAGCTCCTTTGCATATTAGGCCACACAACCCTGATGTAGCCAATCCTCCAAGAGCTTACAGTAACCCCTGTAAGAAGAGCTCTGTAAGCTCTTGGAGGATTGGCTACATTAGGGGTGTGTGGCCTAATATGCAAAGGAGCTCCTGCTACAAAATGAGCCCTGGAACCCTGTATTTACTTTCATTTCATATGTTTAATGATCAACTTGTTTTCACATCCATGATTTGTATATATTCATATGCACCATCACTGCATGTTTTGTGGAGGTGAGTTTTCATACATGTAATGTCGATGGATTTTTCTGTGGAAGAATCCAGTTGCATTCACTTCTTGCAGAGTCAATGTGATCTTTGTGTAAACCATAAGGGACACTGGTCTGCCAAGGCCCATATTGCCCTTAGAGACTGTCCTCTTCTGTCCTGTCTTCCCCTCTGTGTCCAGCAGGGTCTCTCGTTCATGCTGGTGTCCACATGTGAATGTGCAGTTATCCTTTTTAAGGCAGATTCAGAGATGGATGATTGCCTAACCGCTTATGTTTGTTTCTGGCTTCACATAAAGTAGCAGAAAACAAACTGGGATCACAGCAAATGAGAATGTAACAGAATATTACCAAATGCTATATGTATTTGCATTTAATGAATAAAGTGCTGAAATATCTTAATGTCTGAATTACAATAATAAAGTAAACATCTGTGTATCAGCCTAATAATAATCAATCATAGAACTAAGTCCATCTCAAAAAAATACAAACACGAAGTACCCTATTTTAATCACATTGGTATCCAGAGGAGGGCATGAAACAATGTCTCATGGTAACCTTGTCCTCCATCTTTAGTCCTCCACCTTCCCTCTTGGGCCCAGGCACTAGTTTCTTTTGAGTGAGAGTTCTCTCCCTTTTATATCCATTGGTATCGACCCTCCTCCGTGATAACACAGTAATTAGTTGATTCGTAACAGAGATATTTGTGCAGAGACTCATCAGGGACTAGAAACGTTACTGCAGGCAGTCATGTGATGAGTTCCTATCTGGCTTATGGATGGTGCTGACTGCTTTGGCATTTGTAATAGGGCAGGGCCATGGTGTGGTGTGGTGAATTGAACAGGCTCCCATGCGCTGAGCAAGACCCATATGCTGGATGGCAAAAGCGAGATGATGGTGGTGGACTGGCCGTGAAGAATAATACTGCTGCTAGAGCAGGAGCATGAACTTGAATTGCTGTTT
Source organism: Lepidodactylus listeri (assembly GCA_029233225.1). Taxonomy (NCBI): domain Eukaryota; kingdom Metazoa; phylum Chordata; class Lepidosauria; order Squamata; family Gekkonidae; genus Lepidodactylus; species Lepidodactylus listeri. The sequence goes on along the minus strand of JARCFY010000007.1, from coordinate 126,374,367 downwards.
ATTGTAGATGGCAGTTATAGAGGCAAGAAGAGTTTTTTGAGGAGCCAGGAGATTTTACTAGAGCTCAAATTCACAATTGGAATCACCTTTGGAAGTTAATACAGCTAGTTTCGAGTCTACCAGCACCTTAGAAAAAAAGAAAGGTTTTAGGGTATAAGCTTTTGAAAGCCTAGTTCCCTTCATCAGATACTAGTTGGAATGGAGATTTTTGAGTCCTTATATCCCAGTCATAAGGTGGGAGGGGTGTTGCAGAGAAGGACCTCAGGATGCAGAGGTACAATGTGCATAGTAATCAGCAAAGTAATCAACAGTGGGGAAATGCTTGGGACATTGTACTTATGCATCAGAGTTCCTTCTTTTCAAACCCCTCCCCATCTTCTGACTGGGATATAAGGACTCAGAAATCCCCATTCCAACTTGTATCTGGTGAAGGAAGCTTCAACTCTCAAAATCTCATATCTCAAAAATCTTGTTGGTCTCCAAGGTGATGCTGGCCTTGAATCTAGCTATTCTCTTGAAGACCAGCATGACTACCCTCTGGAACTTTTTGGAGGCTAACGTAGCCATGAGTGCCTGTTCCTTGACAGTGTTTGAAACCATGAGTGTCTCCATTTCCAAAGAAAATTTTTGGAGGAACCTTCATGGTGAAAGGTTTTTATATGTGTGTGTTGTCCATTCATGGGGTGCTGCAGAAGCGAGTCATGCCCAGAAGACTGACTTCCACAGCGCGCCTGAAAGCTGCCATGCCTAACCTGTCTGGCAGATTATGGTGGGTCGCCGTGGTGGTCTGAAGCAGCAAAACAAAGTTTGAGTTCAGAGGCACCTTGGAGACCAACCAAGTTTTATTCAAGGTATAAGTTTTGTGTGCACACTGTGACCAACTTTGTTGGTCTTCAGGGTGCTACTGGACTCAAACTTTGTTCTGCCTGGCACAAGCATTCTATTACTGATCTGGTAAAAGAGTTGGCTGTGTTTGAACCAGCACTGGAGAGCAAATTGTTCTTTGCATGTGAGGAAAAGGAAAGGGGATGGAGGAAATGGCAAAAGGAATTTTGTAATTTGCTAAAATGTACAGATTAGCAACCAATTTCAGGAAATCGCTGAGGCAGTGAAGCCAAAGTGCCTTTCCAGTTAGCTTCTCCATCTAGTCCACATTGCAGTAGAGCTTCTCAGTGCCAGTTTCAGTGCCTGCAAAAGCTTCCTGCTTGCATGTTCCTTCCAGAACACAAAGAAGATCTTGCTCTTGGATCCTGTCTTCTGCCACGAGCTAAAATTCTGGGAAGCAGGCCAGCAAGAGAGAGAAGAAATTGCAGCTCTCTATGTGGATGTTGCCTTTCAAACCCAATGTTGTCCCAGATTACTGTATGATTAAATATAGGATTTATTGTTTTTATTAATTCAGAATCTGTTAGGTGTTATTAAATTGTCATTATCCTTACAAGTTAATTGCATAATATTTAAAAGTTATATCTGAAATGAATCTGAGTGTTGTAGCTTAGGTTCAAAATAAATCTAAATGTGGCTTCATTTTATTACAACAGTCAGCGACCAGCAGTACAGTTTGGTTAAGAAATGCAAAAGCCAGGGACCAGCAATACAATTGGATTAAAATACACACACACACACACAAGATAAAATTAATTCTTCAAAACATACAAAATCATGCCAAATAACTACAAGGTCATGCTGCCAAAAGGGACTTTCTGATTGGACCTTTGTGTGGTTAAGACAGGTAAAAAAAATGTGTTCTATAGAGACAATTTCCACCCAGAGAGCAAGAACAGAGCCTTCAGGGGTAAAGGATTGCTTTAAACCTCCTTTCCAACACTGCCGAAGGCAAAGTTGTACTTCTGGCCAGTGTGAATGCCCTTCTGGTGTTGTTAGATTCCAGAAAATATAAATAAGCAGCTGGGGCTGCCGCATGTTTTTTTCTGGGGAAATGAACTCTGGCGCTTTGCTCAGTTTCATTCCACTCCAAAGGTAGGGGTCCCAACCAATGATTCTGCTGTGCATAGGAAGGCTCTGTTGTGTGTAAGGATGCTTCTACATACAGGAGTTTTCAGATTCTTATGGCTGGGATCCTGGAGCTACACATGGAGAAAGCAACCTCCCTGCTTCCCCCCTTTCACTGCAGCCTTCTGCGCACCCCCTCCCCCCACACACACACACACAATTGTGTGTCTGCGTGTCAGTGGACCTGAAGGAACAACAGTGTGGGGGAAGCAAATTGAGAGTCTGCATCAAGATGGGGAAATTGGCATTCGCAAAGATCTCCCCCCCTCCCTCCCCAGAAGAAAAAGCCCTTCCTTCAGAGAAGCTGCTGCTGTGCTGACAGAATGGCACCTCAGGAGAAAAGTCATTATCACTGGTGCATGCTGTTGGAAAGCCTTGTGTGCGCATGGAGCCTTTCCCGTGCTTGAATGGAGAGTGGAACACTCTCACTTGTAGCTTGCATCCTCACCTGCATGCCATGTAACTTGCATCCTCACCTACCGCCACCTCCCTACCTCCCCCCCATCTTATGACCACCAATGATTGGCCATGGGTACCACCATCCGGAGCTAGAGACGTCTGACATCCGGAGCCGGAGAACGTGGGGTTTACTTACTACATCATCTGACATATCACTGAGCACTTTATTCTTACTGTTATTGCTTTGAGATTGTTTTATTATGTTTTAATTGATTTTAATGTACTTATGTATCTTGGCCCTGCCAAGTCATGTAAGCCGCTCTGAGCCTGCCCTGCGGGGAGAGCGGCCTATAAGTCTAATAATAAATATAAATAAATAAATGTACTGAAGTATATTTTATAATTTCATCAAAGTTACTGATAATGCACCATGTCACACTGGCTCTGCAATTTCAAGAAAGCCCCCCTCTCTCTGAGAGCGCCATTGCCATCCCTGCCCCCACCACTTGAAGACCAGTTCAAGACAGGCCCTTTAGCCTGGTTGCAATCCATGCTGAATGTATGACACTGATGAATAGCAGCGTTTTCAAAATGTCACATTATGCACATTATACTTGCAGGAAATCAGATCTAATTAATTCACACAACTACAGTTCATTCTTGCAGGCACCCAGTCGACATAGCAAGATTTTGTAGCCTCAGAGACATTTTGTTGTTCCTCCGCCTTTGTCTCTAGTTTCCCTTTTCAGATGTCCTGTTCTCATGATAGTTTTTCTTCTTCTTTTTTCTTTACAGATATTAATGAGTGTGCCTCAAGCCCGTGTGGCGAAGGTGCCAAATGCCAAAACTATGAAGGGGGATTTTGGTGCCCATGCCTCCCTGGGTATATGAACTACACGGAAGTTACCCGCGAGGGTGAAACAAAGAGCATCTGCAAGCGTGAGTCATGGGGCTGGGGGAAGGGGCTGGGGGCAGGACCAGGTTGTGACCTATAAATTGACTTGGATTCTAGAATTCTGTGCAACATCTAGAAAAGGCTAGTGGTGCAAAAAAGGAAAATGTTACAGAATCTGGGGAAAAGGTGCACTTGTAGAGCATTTAAAAATAATTTCTTGTAATATTTTGTTCAAAAATCTGCACACAAGAAACAAAATAAAGCAGAGGTCCCTTGATTGCTTCAGTAAACCAAAATGACCTTCCTGGCCTAGCTTGTTTCTGCAGTTCTCCGTGTGCAAAGACAGCTAGATCCCCAATGTGTTGACAGCAATCATTTTCTGCTCAGACAACCTCTAACTAGGCTACTCAGGTGCACTGTTTTTTTTAAAACAACAACAACAATGTATTCAGTTTTTTAACAGTGTATAAAATTGAACAAACCAAAAATAATTTTCATATTAAATTCTGATTGAACCAACTTAATAACCATTCTAATACAACCAATTGAAGAACTTGGACCAAATAAAGATGGGGTCTACGTTACAGTCCGAGTTTAACAAATAACTCAATCTATCCAATTCCGCCCACTCCACTAGTTTATAATGTCCACTCTTCCTGGTAGGGATGATGATTTCCATACCTTCGCCCGTGTTATACGTGCCGCCGTTAGGATATAAGCTATTAATTTTGTATCTACACTTGGCATGTTGTCTACAAACATATTTAATAAGAAAGACTCTTGTTCCAACTTTAGATCAATTCCTGTGATCTCAAAGATCAAATCTTTAACTATAGTCCAAAATTTCTGTACTTCAGTGCAGGCCCACCATATGTGGTAGAACGTCCCTCGACTCTTCCCACAGGCCCAACATGAATTAGATATCGTTCCAAAACATCTATTCAGTTTATCAGGTGACCAATGCCATCTATAAAATAATTTATATATGTTTTCTTTATAGTTTACAGCCTTTAAAAATTTGGTTGATTTCCAAATCTTTGACCATCTAGTGACCTCCACACTATGTCCAAAGTCCTCCATCCACTTAATCATCCCCGTTTTAATCTCTTCATCCTGCATTTCATATTGTAGAATTATTTCATATAATTTTTTTATTAATTTTGTATCATTATTTAACCATACCACATCTAACTTGTTTAATTTACTACAAAAGCCCGCCTTTTTATCTTCTCTATATCTGGATTTGAGTTGGTTAATTTCCATCCATGTTAAACTGATTCCCATTTCGTCGCCTACTTGGGCCCCCGATTTAATATTTTCCTCACTGTCTAGTAACATTTCATAACTCAAGATTTTATTGGGAATCATTGAGGAGGGCTTGATAAAGGCCTCCAAAGAAGAGACCCATTTAGGTATCTTTACATAAACTTTTTCTTTTATACTCATCCATGACTTCATAAGTGCAGCTCTAAGTGGGTGTAAAGTAAACTTCCGATGAATTTTATGTTTGCCATACCAGAGGTAGGCGTGCCATCCCATGTAAAGATCATGGCCTTCTAGAGCAAGAACTCTAGGATTTTCCAGTTTCACCCATTCCTTTACCCAAACTAATGCAGCCACGCTACCATAAATTTCCCAAAAGGGTAAACCTATTCCTCCTTTCTCTTTACTATCTTGAAGAACTTTCCTCTTAACCCTAGATTTACCTGGGTACCATATAAATTGATTTATGATCTTATTAAGTTCCTTATAGAAGCTGGCCTTACTATCTAATAGGGGAATAGTCTGAGCTAGGAACAAAAATTTTGGCAGAATATTCAGGTGCACTGTTGTGGTGGTGGTTTTTTACAACCTTCACAAATGGTTCATTTCCACCACCGGAGTCACTAGTTTCCACTCCCCTGGAATGCCGGCATGACAGCTTCCTTTTCCAGCTTGGGTGATTGACAACAGTTAGTTAGTTCTCTGGGTTCATTTCACACTGTTCTGGGATCTGCAGCAGTGTTTCTGGCACTTCCGGTGCCTGAGGTCCAAGCACTCTCCAGCTTGCACTGGCTTCTCTTGGTCCCCACAGGGGCGAGTGAGAGATGAGTATGAACTGTGCAGGCTGGCTTCCTACGGTCACTGTAAGTGTGCCACAGGGACAAGATGCTTTTTGAGAACATGCTTCTTGCATTCCCAGCAAATGATATTTTAGATGCCAATGCAAAATTACCAGCACAAGGCAAGGGGGACAACAACCTTCTTTGCCCCTAAGTGGCTGAAGTGGGTGGTGTAGCCCTCCATAAAATGCTTGGCCAGGGTGATCCTTTGCACATTTGGAAGCTGATGCAAAAGCAGCATAACATGGCTTTCACCAATGACATTACAAAAATAACCCGTACTACGTCAGTGGCCGAGCTTGGCAAAAGCCATACCAGGGACAACAATTACACCTTTTCAAGACAAACAAAGCAAATGTTAGCCTGGCTAGGCCTCCTGCTGGAGTAGCTGGTGCAAAATCAGGGTCATCCTGGGAACCATCTTCAAGGTGTGCTCCTTCTGGTGCCTCTGCTTTAGGGAAAACAGAACTTAAACAACAGTGTTTTTCACCTAAAGCAACAAAAATGGAACTCACACACAAATTTGCCCACAGTTGTTTTAATTACTTTACAGTGTCTTAAATCCACCATGGGGCACCTGTTGCTGGGAACCCTTGGAACAAGACACTTTGGGGGGACTTTTATTTTTTTTGAATTGATCTATGAATGACTCTGGGCAGAGCGACGATTGCACTTAGCTTCATCCACCTGTATGGAGATTCATGTCTCATCAAGGTCCTACACTAGTCCGTGGTTATCCAGGCCACTGACTGGGTGTTTTCACCTGTGTCTAAAATGAGAAAAGGATTAAAAAACAGACAAATAAAATGAACTTAATTGTGTTATTGCATTAGTGCGACATAAACGGGGGGGGGCAGCATAATAGAAAAATTGACTAAACGTGCACTTTTTAAGGTGCAGATGCAGCAATAACACACCGTGGATGCAACATCTGTAATGTAATGTACCTTTATATTGACCAACCAATCATGCGTGTAAACTCTCGGAATGCCCCCCTCAATCCACTTACTTGCCAAATGCACAGTCATGGGACTGCAAATGTGCTCTGGATTAATGGTCAAGCGTGTGATAATAGTTCCTCTGAGCCAATTGCTGGTTCTGCAGGTGTCCTGGGCACAGGTGGAACAAACCGTATTTCCAGGCTCCTAGCCACCCGTTTGGGACACATGCTTGCATCTTCGCACGATATGTGATCCAGCTGCTTAACATATGGGCAAGCTGTGGGAGCATTCCCAGAACAGCTGTTATGAGTAGCTACCCATTTGTACTCCTGTCTCCTGTCTTTTGTTTTCATCCGGCACTCCTTTGCCAATCGTTTGCGCCCCAGGGAGTGCATTTGCTGTGCAATCCTTTTTTTTTTTCCCAATAAATTTTTATTAACTTTTAAATAAACAAAACAAACCAAAAACAATTACAACATCGTCAACCATTGAAATACAAGAACTAGAATCCCAATATACTATATAACACTAAATTACAAACACAATCCAAAACACAATATCAACTAAGGTCTCACCATCTACTATCAAGAGGTTAAAAGAACAATAACTTCTCATAAAAAGGATTTTTTGGGACAATTTTACAATTTGACAAATAGTTAACAATAGGGAACCAAATTGCCTGAAACTGTTTTTGTGTAGATTCTGTCAACTGTTCAGAAGTGCGGCTATATACAAAATATTCCCAGAGTTTGTTTTGCCATTCATAGAGTGTTGGAACCTTTTCATTTTTCCAGAACTGCGCAAGAGTTATACGTGCTACCGCTACCAATATAGACACCTGACACTTTAAATTTTTCATTTCAATACAAGAGAAACCGGATTCCAAAATTATAGCCTCAAGAGAAAACTGTAATTCACAGCCAGTGATCAAAAAAATTTGTGTTACTATTTCCAACCAAAAGTTCACGACCTTTGGGCAAGGCCACCAACAGTGGACATATGTACCCATTTGATTACATTTTTTCCAGCACTCTGCCGAATATGAGGGGTTTATTTTATGAAACTGTTGAGGAGTATAGTACCATCTATTTACTACTTTAAAGGTATTAAAACGAATATTGAAAATTCTAGAATTAAAATTTGGTTGTGCCCAAATTTCTTCCCAAACCTTATCAGAGGGGAGTAAAGCACCATCTCGAAGCCACACATGATGCAACCGGTTTCTCTTTCCTTTATTACAAGTTATAAGTAGCACATACAGTTTTGACAATAAGCCTTTAAATTCTCCATCATAATTTTTTAAAATAAGTTCAAGGTCCGTTAAAGGTTTGGAAAAAACCTCCTGGGAAATCAATCTTTGCATCAAGTTACTAATTTGCAAATATCGAAACCAGGGAATTACCTTTCCCAATTTATCCTCTAATTTTAATTTGGTATAAGCTCTGCCATTGAATATAAGGTCTCTGAGTCGAAAAATGCCTGCCGGTTTCCAAGCTTTATAATAACTGGTTTCTTTCCCCGGCATAAACCATTCTTGATTAGTAATAACGGAAAATTGGGAAACTGTTGGCAAAAAAATCTTCTTATATTTTATCCACAGTTTCATAGAGGTTTTCAAAAAAACATTTTTAATATTCTCAATCTGGAGCATACTAGGAGGATTCCAATAAAACTCAGTCAAAGAAAACCCCTTGGTTTCTGTTTCTTCTATAGAGCTCCATATTATATTATCAGATCTATATAGTATCCTTATTATTTGTGACAAACGGGCCGCCTCATAATAAAATCTTAAGTCTGGAAAGTTAAGTCCACCTTGTTTTGTTAAACACCTTAAAGTAAAAAAACGGATTCTAGGTTTCTTGTAATCCCAAAAAAATTTAGTTAAAATGCTTTGCCATTTTAACAAATCCTTATTAGAAATAAAAACCGGGAGTGCTCTAAACAAAAAGAGAAATTTCGGTAAAATAAAACTCTTAATAATATTTAACTTATCTGCCCAATTATAACCTTGCTTATGCCATTGTTTCATTCGTTTTTTAATATCTTTAATTAACTCAAGAAAGTTGCATTTTATTAAATCATTTAAATTTTCAGGAATCATTATCCCTAAACATCTCCATGTAGAGCATTTCCATTTAAACTGAAATTTAACCTGAAGACTATTTACAATATTCTTATTCAATAAAATAGGAATAATATTAGATTTTTCTACATTTACTTTTAAGCCAGTAAAATAGTGTATTTCTTTTAAAATTTCCTGTAAGGCCATTAATGAACGTTCTGGATTAGATAAATAAATAATCAAATCATCCGCATATAAACTGATTGTGTGCACCGTGGTGCCTGTACAAATACCAGTTATATTAGCATCAGATCTAATTGCAGAGGCTAAAGGCTCAATTGCCAAAGCAAACAAAAGCAGAGACATTGGGCATCCCTGACGGGTGCCTTTATACATAACAAAAGAATCACTAAGTGTGCTTCCAACTCGGACTTTCGCTGTTGGGTTTAGGTATATAAAAGCTATAGCATTTAAATACAAAGGGCCAAAGCCCATCTTTAATAACAATTGTTTTAAATAATTTATATCAATACTATCAAAGGCTTTTTCTAAATCGACTGTTAACAAAATAGCCTCTTGATCATTTTCTCTACAGTATGTTATAACATCCAAAGTCCTGTGTATATTGTCCATCATGGAGCGTTGTGGGATGAACCCTGTCTGATCCGGGTTAATATAATTAGTAATAATTTTCCTAAGGCGGGTGACTAAAATGGTGGAAAAGATTTTTGAGTCGCAATTTAACAGGGCGATAGGCCTATAAGAGGCAGGTAATTCTCTATCCTTGTTTTCTTTTGGGATTGTCACAATATGAGCTTCTCCCCATGTAGGGGGATGATTTCCTGTTTGCAATATATTGTTGCAAATTCTCGTCAGAGGATCTACCAGGTCATTTGAAAATGCCTTAAAAAATTCCGGGGTAAAACCGTCACAACCAGGAGCAGTATTTGGTTTTAACTTTCTAATAGCCTCTATAACTTCTTGTTTCGTGATCATTTCATCTAAAAAAGCTTTATGCTGTTCGGATATTATATTCTGTACTTTATATTTCCCAAAAAAGGTATCCCAATTTCCTGCTGATGTAGGATTCGCTGCATACAATTTACCATAAAATTTAGCAAAACAATTAGCAATTTGCACCCCAGTAAACACTGTCTTGCCAAATTCATCCTTCATTGAAAGAATTCTTCTTTCTGATATTTTACGATTTAATCACCATTTCAATGAACGGAGAGCTTTAGGGGTTTTTTGCCAGAATTTTTGTTTTAAAAATAAAAGCTTTTTCTGAATCTGTGTAGTTTCCAGAATATCTAAAGATCTGCGAGTTGCTAATAGTTCTTTATAAAAATTTTTATTGCAAGTCCTTTTATGCAATTTTTCTAAATGTTGAATTTTTTCTAATAAATCTTTTATCTTTTTTTGTTTTTCTTGTTTTAAAAAGGAAGTCATAGCAAGCAGTTTACCCCTTAACACTGATTTAAATGCGTCCCACAAAACAAAATCATCTACTTCACCATTATCATTCAGTTGGAAGTATTCCTTAATAGCCCCACTCACTTCAGATCTATTTATTTCACCTAATAAAGTTGCATTATTCAACCTCCAGATTCTGTGTTTTATTTCCACCTTTTTTTTGAAAATATGACAATCAACAAAAGCATGATCTGTCCATCTAAATGGGCCTATAGAGGTACCTTGAAGCCTACTTAAAACCGCATCTGAAAGAAAAATATAATCAATCCGAGTATAAGAATGAAACCTTGGCGAAAAATAAGTATAATCTCTCTCTTTAGCATGTGTTAGTCTCCACGCATCCGTAAAATGATATTGTTCCAGAATATCAAATAGTTCTGTGCAAAGCCTTACTTTTGGGTTTAAACTTTTACCCGAATTATTACCTGACCTGTCCAATTGTTTGTTTACTATAAGATTACAATCTCCTCCAATAATTATCAAACCCTCTTGAAAACCTTCTAACTTATCCAAAACTGACCTCAAAAATTGTCCTTGTTTATCATTTGGAGCATACAAAGAAACTAAGGTAACCAGCTCATCATCCAAAAGACCTTTCACAAAAAGAAACCTACCCTGATCATCTTTTATTTGTCCCAAACAAACAAAATGCAGATTCTTTGCCAACAAAATAGCTGTTCCTCTAGCTTTAGAAGAGCCAGGAGAGGTATATTGCAGAGGATACCATTGTGTGTTTAAAACTGGCAAGTCTGCTTGTTTTAAGTGCGTTTCTTGCAGAAACACAACATCTGGTTTAGTTCTTAACAGTTCTTTCACCACTCTCCGTCGTTTGGTGCAATTATTCAGACCTCTGACATTTAAAGTTCTAAATTTATAGACATCCATATAGCTTATGTTACTGTCTATTGACTATGACTTTTAATGGATTGCTTTCAAGTTATAAAAACTACAGCTATATACCAACCCCCCCAACCAAAACAAAACAAAACAAGATTAACAATCCCCCTCCCACCTCCCTCACCCACCCACAACACAGACCCCTAAACGTCTAGAAATTACTTATTCAATTGTTAAATACCACAGCTAACCAGGAGCCTCCTCAAAAGGGGAGGAAGACAGAACAGTACTGTCACCCGGAACTGTGTTTTAAGGGAACTACCAGACCCACCTACCCCCCCCTTCCCCCACGCCGTGTTATAACAGTGTTATAAAATGCCCAACTGTGCCTATAAACTATGAATTTGAAATACGCTAAAATTATTATAACATCCTACATATATAAAATACAACATATCAAGGAGACCTTTCTACCAAGCCTAATCAGTAGTATAAAGTCCTATCTAGTTTTAAAAACTACTCATCCAGAACCGGTGTGTATAGGAATTTTGCTGGATTTTGTTGGAGTCATAGGAAAAAGGTTCTTCCTTTTAGCAGAGCGTTTCACATCTTGTTCCATCGGGGATTCTCTTAGCAATGCAGCCAATAGTTCTTTGCCACTTTCTTCATCCCATGCTGTAAGATGCTGTCCTTGGTGATACACATACAACTTTCTTGGGGGCATCCATCTGTATTTAAGGTGCATATCCTGTAAAGACTTTGTTATTGTTTTCAATTTTCTTCTGATAAGTAAAGCGTCTCTTGGGATGTCAGGAAATACTGCCACCTGCTCTCCTTCAAATTGGAATGTCTCAGAGTTCTTAGCTTCCATTAAAATACGCTTTCTCACCCTAGCATCTGGGACAGTAACAACAATGTCTCTAGGGGTGGATCTCTTTGCAGCTGTTTTAGAGCCTATTCTGGTTGCATTAGATAAAACTGGAACAACTCCTTCTTCTAAATGCAGAGCTTTGGCAAGAAAGGAAGCCATAAAGGCTATTAAATCAGCCTCTTCAGGGATCCCCCGAAATTTTAAATTAGGCATTTTCATTTCAGCTTCTATACGAATGAGTCTATCATCATGTTCCAAAGACAGTTCAAATAATGAAGAAATATTAGCTTGGTTTCTGGTGCTTTGCTCAAAGGCTAATTCTGCCTGCGTCACTGCTTGAGACACTGCTATTTTTATATCATTTAGCTGTGTAGTTAAAGAAGACATACCTTCCAGCAGGCTAGCTTCCATGTTCTTTAGATAGGTTAAAACTGCAGAGTCTGCTGAGTCCGGGTGAGCTTTCTCGGCCGATTTTGCTGCGGCCGCCATTTTGCCTTCCTTAGAAGGCTGGGTTGCACGAGCCGGCTCCGCCTCAAAATGCTCCTTAATGGAGCGCGACGACGACGAAGAAGGCTTTGTTTTGATGGGGTCTCCTTTGCCCATGTTTTGAACGTTTTTTGGAGCAAATTAGCCGCGTGGGCGCTTGCTACGGCGTTAGGGGAATCAGCGGGAGACGGAGCAGCGGGACTACACGACCGCCATCGCTGATGCCTCGCCATACCCCCCCCCCGTGCAATCCTCAAAAACATCAGTGTTCTGGTGGCAGGAGCCAAGGGCCTCCTGCACCTTCTTCCCCCCCCCCCAGTGAAAGCAGGTCTAACATTTCCCACTCACACCAGGACACCCACACACACACACGCCTCTAGGCTTGGTATTCGAAGTCATTGTTGATTGATTGCTAGAAAACCAAGGAGTAACAAACTGATCCTGAGTGAAAATGGCTGCTTGGGTCCACTACCCCTGCTCTGTTTCTCCCATCTGCTGATGAATATCCTTTGTTCAAACTCCCCACCCACGCTTAGCAGATTTCACCATTGGAGGAAGTTTGCATTCCACCCAGCGCATTGGAAAACTTTTGTGATGTGGCAGTTATTTGGTCTGTGGTTAATGACCACATATGCCCAAGATTCGTAGGGAACAGCATGGTTTCCACCATTTCAAGGATACTTTCTCCCCTTTAATCACCAACTAACTGTCTCCCCCTTAGTCACCAACTATCGGTGGCGATACAGTTGCAGAGCTTTCTGGATGACACTTCTGTATTAGATCCCTTCCAGTCTGGTTTCTGCCCAGGGCACGGGATGGAGGCAGCACTGGTCACCCTTACTGACGACCTCTGGAGACACCTAGATTGAGGCGGTGTGGCAGTGCTGTTGCTGTTAGATCTGTTGGCTGTGTTTGATACGGTCGACCACCAACTACTGACCCACTACCTCACCGACGTGGGGATAAGGGGGCTTGCCTTACAGTGGCTTGTTTCCTTTCTTCAGGGTCGGGGACAAAGGGTGGTGCCATGGGAACAGCAGTCCCAGAGGCACCTGCTTGAATGTGGAGTGCCTCAGGGGGTGGTGCTTTCCCCAGTGCTTTTTAACATCTACATGTGCCCCCTTGCCCAGATTGTCTGGAGGTTTGGGCTGGGATGTCATCAGTATGCTGATGACACCCAGCTCTATCTGATGTTGGGTGGCCAGTCGGACTTTGGACTAGAAGATCTGGACTGGGCACTGCATGCTGTAGCTGGATGGCTCAGGCTAAGTAGGCTGAAGCTGAACCCAGCGAAGACAGAGGTCCTGTGCCTGAGTTGGGGCGGTCTGAGGTTGGGGCTCCCACTCCCAACCTTCGATGGGGCACCATTGATGCCTGCACCACTGGTCAGGAGACTGGGAGTGCTCCTGGATCCCTCTGTAACAATGGAGGCCCAGGTAGCAGCCACTGCCAAGTCGGCCTTTTATCATCTGCAGCTGGTGCGGCAGTTGGCTCCCTTCCTGGATTGCTTTTTCGGTGGCAGCTCCTTACTGGTGGAACTAGCTCCCGGAGGAGATCAGGGCCCTGCGGGACCTTGTGCAGTTCCACAGGGCCTGTAAGACGGAGCTCTTCCGCCAGACTTACAACTAGGAGCCACCACCCCCCTTGCCACTACCACCAACAGCCACAACCCATACTGTGGGCTGTGACTGGCCACGGTTATGAACAAGCCACGACATCTAGAGAGCTGGAGAATGCTGGGTAGATATATTACGCCATCTGATATGGTGACATCACTGAGCACTCTATTTGTTACTATGACTATTGTGTTTTAATTGTGTTTTAACTGATTTTAATGTTTATATGTACCTTGGCATATCTAGCCAAGCCATGTAAGCCGCTCTGAGCCTGCGTGCGGGGAGAGCAGCCTATAAGTTTGATAAATAAATAAATAAACTAACAAAATGGCCAGCAAAAATTCCTTAAAAATTCTAAGAAAAATAACATACACCTTATAATCATTAAAGTATATGACAACACACAACAGTGTTGTTATGATTGTTTAATTTAAAAAGGCATGTCATGAACATGAACTTCAAATAACGAACAACTTAAGTTTCAATTATTTTAAAAAGTTTGTACCAGAAGAAACAAAACAACAGTAGGCAAGAAAAACCACCCACCAAAACCACCCACAAAAGACATTAATTAAGAAAGGGAAGGGAAGGGAAGGGAAGGGAAGGAAAAACATCCAGCAAAAAACATAGTGAACAACAAGAAAAATAATGATGGGAGGTGTTCGTGGATGAGCAGCTCCAAGAAAAAGTCAGCATTGCAGACTTCATGAAATTGTGGACCGCACCGCATGCTCTTCATGTTCCTGTGTTATAATGTAGTAATAGAACAAAAAATAAAAATCAGCATTGTAACGCAATTAATAGAACAATTTTTTAAAAATTAAACAGTTCACTATGTGGGGGGAGGGGGTATTTTTAGTTATTTATTTATTAAATTGGATTTACTAGGCTGCCCTTCCCTGAAAACGGGCTCAGAGTGGCTTACAACAAAATAATGGATGGAGTTTCAAAGCAATGGTGATGCCACAAAAGGGCAGCTAAAGACAAAATTCAAATTTGGGAATTTCACACTTGAACAATCTGAGTCTCTACCTGAAGGGGGGAAAAGTCATGGGAAAAGCGGATCAATACTTAAATTGGGGGGGGTGGGGGGGAATTGAAAAAGTGGATCTGTATACCGTGCGTTAAAGGGCCACTAGAACCGAGGCTATTGCTGGAGTTGCCAAAACTAGTGTGGCCAAATTGGCAAAATTCGCTGATTTAAGAAAACCAGTGTGTGGAAATGGTCTTACTATTTGGTGCTCATTTAAGTTGGTGGTGTTGAGGTTATTTTATGCACGCACGTTTTTGCACAGCCCAATGGGAGTCATAGTTCCCAACACCCGGAGTCATTTAATTGCCTGACACAGATGCCTGTGATCCTGGGGAAGAAGCAAATTCACCTGTTGTGGAGGCTGAAAAGTGCCCTCAAGCCAGAAGAAAATGACAGTCCACCCCCTGGGAAGCTGTTGGAGTTAGATGGTGGCAAGGCTCTAAGGTTCAGCTCACAAGTGATCCCAGCTGTTGAAAACTGTATGTTTGACTGCTAAACTTGTTTGCCACGCAGTTTGTTGTATCCCTAGAAGTGACTAAGTAGGTTGCAATCTAGCCGTATGTGCAGAATGGACACATTAATGATATCTCGGAGGGGGTACCGTTAGGTTGATGTGTAATGTGCTTTCACAATCTTTTAATATCCATCCTCTCAGCTACCCAGCAGATTACGCTGGAATTAACTGTCACTATTAAAGGTATTGTGGGCCACTTAATACAAATATTAATGTTATATACTGTAACTTTCAAAAGGGAAAGAATGTGAAGGACTTTTAGGAAAAGGGATGGGAAGCAATGGTATTCTAATACCTTATCTGCTCTTTCCCCAGGATTCTCCTGTTCAACATCTTCAAACAGTAGCTGTTCAGATGAACAGGTGAGCCCCAAATGCAGAATTTTGAAAGGCAGGACCAAACTGACTCCATGTGTAGTCTAAGCTGATTTTTTTTTTTACTGAATGAGGCAATGGATGTAACATGTGCATGTCTGATACTTTTTTAAAAAATCACAAAAATTCTTCACATAGGCAACACAAAATTAAAATAAATAACATAAAAACCCTTATTTTGCAAATTTACATGTAGTTGATTATTTGGTATAATTTCATACTATCCATGGGAGAAGGCAAAGAGCTCCTAAAACATGTAGATTCTGCTGAACTCTCACACTGTCTCCTAAGATTGCTTCTGAGCACTGTGCACCAATACTTGAACATGTCCTTACACTGTTGCCTGAAGGATTAGAAATGTGTTGGGGGCTTTTTTAATGTAAACTTAAATTTTCTGGATGCTAAATTTGTGACTAGGGTTGCAGTCACATGCGTGAGATAAAGCAGGGGGGGAGTGAGGCTATTTCCTCTGGTGGAAGTTGACCCATCATTGCGCAATCACTCAAGTTTTTGTAGATGTGGGCACAGCCTGCCACTGTGTGATCAGACACAACCACCGGTGAGTCAGGTTTTTTTTTTTTTTTTTTTTAAAGTTTGTTCCTGATGCGCTTACAGGAGGGATCGATGATTCGCACCTCTCCTTATGGAATGTGCAGAGGGGGGTGCTGATGCACATACTGCGACCGGGGGTGGGGTGGGGGGACAGCCCGGAGTCGGGATGGCCTGATCAGACTATCCCACCACCATGGGAGTGCCATGGCGCGATCAGATGCAGGAAAGTCTGTGGCCTGTAGCAACCTGTTTGCTACTGAACTTTCTGAGGTGTTTTTTTACTCCGCGTGTGCGGCGGAGCAAAACAGGTTGCGGATGGACGCTTCCCAGATGTTGGTGTCTGATCCTTTGGTGTCTCCTTTGATCCGCCTGGCATTCGTTCCTATGTCGGGGCGAATTGTGCGTGTGATCGTGCTCTAGTGCAGTTTTTTCATTTGTGTTATGCAGTTTTGGAGAATGCACAGTTTTACTTATTTTGTTTTTTGAGATAATTGAGATTATTAAGGATGGGTGCAGGTTAAGTAGATTTTATCTTTTAAGATTCAAACCTGCAAATGTTTTATACCAGACATTTCCCAGCACTGACAGACAGTTTTCTCCCCACTTACGTACCATACACCCCTGTCATCTACATGCTTTTTGTTTTAGCTGGTGTTTCTGTTAATCTCTGCATTTTTTAAGCAACAGAATCAAAGTATCTACAAAGTAAGGTAAAGGTTTCCCTTGCTCAAAAGCTAGTCAAATCCGACTCTAGGGGGCGGTGCTCATCTCTGTTTCTAAGCCAAAGAGCCAGCGCTGTCCAAAGACTTTTCTGTGGTCATGTGGCTGGCATGACTAAACACCAAGGTGCACGGAACGCTGTTACCTTCCCTCCAAAGCGGTAACTATTTATCTACTTGCAATTGCTTTCGAATTGCTAGGTTGGCAGGAGCTGGGGCCAGAGGTGGGAGCTCACGCCATCTCATGGCACTCAGGTCTTGAACTGCCGAACTACAGACCTTCCGGTCTTCAGTTCAGCGTCTTAACCACTGAGCCACCGTGGCCTCTCATCTACAAAGTATGCCTCCCCCAAAATAGGTTTCAAAACTTTCATTTACTGGAAAATGGAAAAGTTTTTATTCTTGTTGAAAGAAACTGAATCTGTTTTGAATTTCATTATTCAGTGCATCAGAACAAAATACTTGCAGTGGGCTTGTCCTCTAAGTGCATCTTGCATGCACATAAATGTAGTAAATTCCAACCATTTATTATTTTTTCCCAAATTCTGTTCTTGATGGTTCCCATGACCTCTTTCTTGTTCCACTTGTAATTCAGCAGCATAACCCACAGCCTAATCCTTCATGCTTTGCCTTAAACGGGCACAGTGGTTTTTCAACCACTGTGCTGCGGCGCACTGGTGTGCCGCGAGATATTGTCAGGTGTGCCGCGGGATTTTTTCAATGAAAGAAATGTTCCTTCCGGGCTGACCTTCCGGGACGCGTTTGCGCATGCGAGAAAGAACAGTGGCGTGCTCTCGCTGATTCCGCTCGCACGCTCTGTGGCCGGCCTGAGGTAGGAGGGAGCCGCCGTTGAGGCTCACTTTTGATCTGTAACTTACGATTTCAAGTTGAGTAGCTATTACGTATATTTGTAATATTGTCATACTTGAGCTGAGGCAACTAATGACCCATTTATCTTGTATTTCAGTGTTTTTCAACCACTGTGCTGTGAGATATTGTCAGGTGTGCCGCGGGATTTTTTCAATGAAAGAAATGTGCCTTAGCTCGAAAAAGGTTGAAAAACACTGGTCTAGACGCCTCTTCTCATTCCAGTTCCCTCCATCTCCGTCCTCTGGAGTTTGGGAGGGATTCTTTTGCAGACATTCATCTGCGACTTTACAGCACAGTTGGATAGCATCTGCAATTCATCACTGAGTACACAGAACCATACGGATAAAGAGAAGCTCCTGAAGGTACATTTTGAATTTCCTTCTTTTCTGCCACCTCCCCTTTCTGGTATTATTTCAAGGATCCAATAGACTGGTTGTTAAAATAGGCTAGTAGGCAGTGATGTCCAGCAGATTCCTCCCATCCGTGCACACCCACGCTTGAAACAAGTGGGATTCACATATTATGTATTTATAGTTCATATGTTACTTTGAGAGAACTTGTGTATTTCCATACAGGACCCTCCATCCCCCCTCCTCTGTGTAGTCTCACAGACAGTTTCACAGGGCTGACAACAACAGCTTCTGTTCAGAATAGCTGAATTAAGCAAGGCAGCCTTATCCATTTATGTTGGCCGAGGAACGCCTGAAAGAAGAGAGGAATGTCCCAGTTGGATACTGGAGGGCGGGGGGGATCTATGGCAGAATAAAAACAGTAGAGTGCCCAGTGTGATCTGATTTTAAAGCTACTACTGGAGGTAGATCAAGATGGGCAGCCGTGTTAGTCTGTCTGTCTGGAGCAGCAGCAAAGAGCCAGAGGCCAGGAGCACCTTAAAGGCTAACAAAATATGTGCCAGGGGAGGAGCTTTCCTGAGTCACTGCTCACTTCTTCAGATACAGCTAGAATGGGAGTCCATCTGTCCTTATATCTTGGAGAGTGGAGTGATTTCAGATGGTGAATGACAATAGCAGGTCTGATTGAATTAGGTGTGATATGCAGAGGGGTCAGCCCTTTTCTTGCTTACAGACAGCCTGCTAACCTAAAACAATCCCCCCCCCCCCGCAATGATAAACTACTTAAGAAGAAGAGAAGAGATTGGATTTATACCCCGCCCTTCACCACCCAAGGGAGTCTCAGAGCGGCTTACAAACTCCTTTCCCTCCCGCTCCCCACAACAGACACCCTGTGAGGTAGGTGGGGCTGAGAGAGCTCTGACAGAAACTGCTGTTTTTCAAGAACAGCTGTGCCAGAACAACAGCTTGCCCAAGGTCATCCAGCAGCTGCAAGCAGAGAAGTGGGGAATCAAACCCAGTTCACCCATGTTAGAGTCCATGCATTTAACCACTACACCAGACTGGTTCTCAGTAACAGTAACGAACTCTGATACCAACGACCACAATAAACCAAGTTGCCAACTTTGCTCTCACATAGGTCCTAGCAACACCATCAGTGGACCCAGCAACACCAGCCAGACCATCCCAGGTTCATATTCCTTCCTATCCTCTAGTGTGATTTATGCCTTCATGTGTTAGCAATGCCCTTCCACCCTCTAAATTGGACAAACAGATCAGTCCCTACAACAAGAATAAATGGATGTAAGTCTGACATTAGAAACCACAACATTCAAAAACCAGTGGGGGAACACTGTAACCTTCCAGGACATTCCGTTGCTGACCTAAGAGTAGCAGTTCTTTTACAAAGGAATTGCAAAGGGAGATTAGAAAGAGAGACTGCCAAATAGCAACTAATAATGAAGTTCGAGACAATGCATCATCTTGGACTGAATCGAGCCCTAGGTTTCCTGTCCCAAGTTCCCCAGGAGCTAGGATTGCACTGCAGGACACTTTTGTGCTGTTCAATTATTCTGTTTGTACATTCAGCTACAAGTGAATTGCACTTAATGTAGCTCTGTGTGAGGCTTCTGCACTTAGCAGCAAAAGATCAGACCTTTGTTGATGAAACAGAGTTCTTTATTTCTTAATACTGCATGACAGGTTCTCGAATGTTTGTTAGAGATGCCACATACAAAACAGTCAGAGTTAATATACCCTCCAGTACAGTTTGAAACCCCGACATTCGACCAATCACAAAAAAGGGAAAAAGCGCAGTTAAAAGATCTTAGCCGTTTTACTTCCCACAGGAAAGGTGAAGTGTGAAAGTTATAAAATTTTCCCCTCTGAACTGGGCGCCCCAGATGTGCTAGGCATATGCATAACAAAGTAGTTGCCGCGGCCTTTCAAGGTCTTCACATAGCGATAAGAAAGTCCTGTCTCTCCGGAGATGAAGGAGGAGGGAATGCATGGGAGGAAAGGCCATTTGTTCTTTTGGTGACGTGCAAGTATGCAGGGTCGCCACTCTCCCGGATGAAATGGTTACACTGACCAGACCCTCAAAGAGCAATATAACTCAGAGCAATAAACGGGTGAGGGTGAAACGGGAGACAGCTTGAAAGAGATAGCAAGAGTTACACTTTTAGCTCAGCGATGGTAAGTTATAGAAAGCACAATGAAAACCTTGTTAGGATCATAGGATCCTGACACCCTGCCCTCTTCATAATACATTCTACCCCGGCTTATTAGGAAAACGTTTATGAAAAGCTTTAACTAATTTAGGAGCATGAACATTTTCAGCAAAAACCCATTCATTTAGTTCAGGGCCAAAGTCTACCCACTTTACTAAATACAGCAAGCGGCCCCTACGCATTTTTGAATCTAGAATTTCAGAGATTTCAAAGTGAGGTGCCCCCTCCTTCATCAGTGGAGGAGGAATCGGAGGAGTTGGGTGCCATGCATTCGGCCCAGGATTCTTCTTCAGCAGGCTGAAATGAAAAACAGGATGCACAGAGCTCAGTGATTTAGGCAGTTCAAGCTCAAAAGACACATCAGAGATTTTGCGCAACACCTTGTAAGGTCCAACATATTTCCATCCCAGTTTCCTGCTGGGTTGGAGCCCATGGATGTTTTTTGTGGATAGGTAAACTGAGTCCACTGGTTGAAGGTCCCATCCCTCAGCACGCCCTCGGTCTGCATATTTTTTGTAGTCCTCTTTTGCCTTATCCAAAGTCTTAGCAATCAGGGGCCACGATTTTTGTAGATTGGCCCACCATTGGGTGAAGTCAGAGAGGGGGGTTTCACCTGAGTCATTGACTGTAGGTAAAGGTTTCCCCTCAAACCCCCCCACTGCCATAAAAGGTGACACGCCAGTAGAGGAATGCACTGCATTGTTGTAACTGTACTCTGCAAAGGGCAACAGCTCTACACAATTGTCTTGATGGTAGTTAGTATAGCACCTTAAAAACTGCTCCAATATTTGATTAATTCATTCAGACTGTCCATCGGTCTCTGGATGGTAACCCGAACTCATGGCAGGCTCAATGTCCATCATCTTCAGAAGCTCCCGCCAGAAGTTGGCAACAAATTGACTTCCCCGGTCGGATACCACGTGCTTGGGGAAAGCATGTAATTTGATCACGTGGTTAAAGAACATTTTCGCCAGACCCTTTGCCGTCGGCAATTGTTTGAATGGGGCAAAGTGAGCCTGCTTTGAAAACATGTCCACCACCACCCAAATAACCGTTTTTCCTTTAGAGGGTGGCAGGTTAGTTATAAAGTCCATAGATACCGCTTCCCACGGCCTGGAGGGAGTAGGCAGGGGGTGCAATAGTCCAGGAGTCTTTCCCCCCCTCCGTTTGCACATTAGACACACTTGACATGCGGTGACAAAGTCAGAGACGTCTTTGCGCATGCGCGGCCACCAGAACTGCCGTTGTATCATATTAAGAGTCTTTAGAAACCCAAAATGTCCAGCCAGCTTGGAAGAGTGGCAAGCCACTAAAACATCTCTACGGCGTGCCTGGGGCACCACCAATTTAGTTCCATGATACCAACACTTATCGGAGCGCAGGGAGCATTCCTCTATCCCTGCTAATTCTTCAGCCTCCTCTTTCGTATAGTCCCCAGCACACCTCTCACTCCATGAGTCAACAGTTACATTCTTACTTTGACTTTGGGTAGTGACTGCCCCTCCCAACTGTTGTGAGAACATGGAATCGAACACTTCTTCCTTTTGGCTCTCGTGTTGGGGCAACCTGGATAGGGCATCTGCTAAGGAGTTTGCCTTCCCAGGGAAATGTTTTAAGACAAAATTAAATTTGGAAAAGAAATCGGCCCACCGGAGTTGTTTTGCATTGAGGGACCGTTGCATGCGCAATGCCTCAAGGTTTTTGTGATCAGTCCAGATTTCAAATGGAATTTGCGCCCCTTCTAACCAATGCCTCCATGTGGTTAGCGCTAGTCGGATGGCCGCTGCCTCCTTGTCCCAAACTGACCAATTCCGCTCCGTCTCATTAAACTTTTTGGAGATGTATGCCAAGGGATGCAATTTATTGTCATCCCCCTTTTGTAGGATGGCTCCCCCCATGGCTACATCAGAGGCATCTACATGAATCACGAATTCTTTGGTTTCATCGGGGTGGGCGAGGATGGGTTCCGAGGTGAACAATTTCTTTAACGTCTCGAATGCTCGTTGGCATTCCTCGGACCATGCTATTTTCTCCCCTGGGTTCCCTGCCTCTGGCCCCTTCCCCTTGGTTTTCAACAGTTCGGTTAGGGGTAGGGTGACCGTGGCAAAGTCTTTAAGGAAAGTGCGGTAGAAGTTGCAAAATCCCAAGAGGCTTTGTAGCTGTTTCCTAGTTCGGGGGGCCTCCCAGTGCACCACTGCTTCCACCTTAGCTGGATCCATCTCTAACCCCTTCTGAGAAATGCGATACCCCCAAAAAGTCTACTTCGTTCCGGTTAAACTCACATTTAGACAATTTAGCATACAGTTGATTTTTCAACAATGTGGCTAGCACCTCCCTGACAAACTTTACATGCGACGCCTTATCAGTAGAATAAATCAAGATATCATCTAAGTAACATAACACCCCTTTGAATAGATGCTTGTGCAACACTTCATTAATTAAACTCATAAAGACCCCCGGAGCGCCACTTAAGCCGAATGGCATCACCAGGTATTCAAACTGCCCCAAAGGTATGTTGAACGCAGTCTTGTACTCATCCCCCTCCCTAATGCGCACCCGAAAGTAAGCGTCCCACAAGTCCAATTTGGTGAACACCTTTCCTTTCGCAGCTTCTGCCAGCAAGTCTTTGATGAGCGGGAGGGGGTAAGCATTCGAAGCGGATACAGCATTCAAGCCCTGGTAGTCAGTGCATAGCCTTAAGCCCCCGTCTTTCTTTTTCCGAAATAACACTGGGGCTGCAAAAGGGGATTTGGCGGGGCGGATGAAACCCCGCTCCAATTTCTTGTCTAGGAACTTTCTCAGCTCCTCCCGTTCAGCTGGGCTCATGGAATATAATTTACCTTTCGGCAGCTTTTCCCCTGGGAGTAGTTCAATGGCACAGTCTGACAGGCGGTGAGGGGGCAACTCATCTGCCTCCGTTTCACTGAATACTTCAATTAAGTCACGGTATTCTCTGGGGACTTGGGAGGGCATTAAAGAGAGGGCGGCTACTCGGATAGGGGCAGGGGGTCCCGGTCCCCATTCCGGATCCCATTTGTGGTGGTTACACTTTTCATCCACCCACGAGATCTTCCCCTCACTCCACTTTACGGTAGGGGTCATGTGAGCTCAGCCACGGGCTTCCTAATACCATGGGGAATTGGGTATTGGGAGTAATAACAAAAGCCCTCCTCTCCCAGTGCTCCCCCGTCCCTACTATTAACAGTTCAGTCTCTGCCACACACGCCTCCTTCATCTCAGAACCGTCCATCTGCGTGAAAGTAAGTGGCTCCCCTAAAGGGGTGACCTTCGGTGCCAGCCCATCCACCACCAAAGGGCTTATCAAGTCTCTAGCACACCCTGAGTCAATCAAGGCACGGACCCTTACGTGGGTCCCCATGCCGGGGGCTATTACAGTCACTACCATGTAAAGTAAGGGGCCGGGGATGCTCACCGGAGATGGCGCATCGGGGACAGGGACCTGCAGTTTTGTGCCATTTACTGCAGGCCGTTGGAGTTTCCCGGCATCTGCGCTTCAGTCAGCTCCAGCTCTCCTTGCTCTCTCGCTGCCCCTTCCAGCTGTAGTGCCCGGGGTTTGAACGAGGTCTTGCCACAGCTCGGGGTGCTTCCGCTCACTGGGGTTGAGGTCTTGGGAACTTTCCCGCTGCCACGAGGGCAAGCAAATGCGAAATGGCCACTCTCCCCACATCTCATGCAGAGCCCTTGCTTGAAGCAGTTGTCTCGTATCTCCTGAACACTCAGCTTCCCTTTCATCTTTTGGGTGGCTTTAGCTTGGGCTGTCGCCGAGGTCCCCAACATGATCAGGGTGAATCGCTCTTCCACGTCAGCAGCTGCCCTCATCCACGCCACCAGTGATCCAGGCCTCCCACCCCTTAAAATAGTCTCATAAATTTCGGGGTTCAGACCTTCTCGATACTTTTCGATGAAAAGGTCTTGGGACCAGCCTTGCACTTTTGCCGTGATGCGCCGGAACCAGTCGGTGTATTCCCTCACGGAGGACCTCCCCTGCGCCAACTTCCGCAGTTGGTTTCGTGCCTTCTCCTCCCCAAGGGGGTCCTCATAGTGTTGCCGGAGGGCCCACATGAAATTATTCACAGACCACAGCTCGGGCCCCGGGGGGTTGTGCAGACTCACGTACCAGTCACTAGTTTGGATCCGATGTATCCCACTCGATCCCGCTCGGTAGGGTAGAGATGCCCCCACGCTTCCAGGAACCTCTCGATCTCGATGATGAAAAACCGGAGCTTCTCTGGGTCGCCGTCGAAGGTAGCCGTCAAGGGGTCGTTTGGGGCCTGGCAAATCATATGCTCCACCGGTGCAGGAGCTGGGGCCGGGGCTGGGGCCGGCTGCGGGGTGCCCCCGGCGGGGACTCCCCCAGGTGGGACCTGTTGCGGAGGTGCTCCACCACCCGGCACACCTGCCCCTGCCCCCCCCCGGCTGCTGCCCGGGTACCTGTAGTGCAGCTAAGGCATCTCGGAGCTGGTACTGCATATCCATCACCACCTCTCTCAGCTCCGCAGTCAATTGAAGCCACATTTTTCCCATTCTCCGGTCCAGGGCGCGGCTTGAATCGTCTACTGTCAGGTCGCCCCCGTAGGGCACACCTCGCTCTTCGTCCAACATCGGGAACCGCCAGTTGCCCCCGAGATATTCCCTCTCATCCTCCAAGAGGCTTGGGCGACTTATCTCGGTACGGTCCCCAGGGACCGAGACGCGTAACCCCTTCCGATCGTGCACCCACGAGTCGACTGTCCCACGTCCGAACGAGGCCCATGAGTACTTTGGGTGAAAGGAGGTTGTGGGGCTGGTCACGGGAGATAGTAAGCCCCTTGGGCTGTGGCCACTGGTTTCTTGGGCTCCCCGCCTCCACCTCCTGCTCCGGCTCCCTGATCCGCTGGGGTCACCGGGTCTTCTTTGATAACGGGAATAGTACCGTCATCTGACATGGTCAGGAACGGCCAAGTCCCAAACACAGATCTCTAACAATCTGTGAGGCTTCTGCACTTAGCAGCAAAAGATCAGACCTTTGTTGATGAAACAGAGTTCTTTATTTCTTAGTACTGCATGACAGGTTCTCGAATGTTTGTTAGAGATGCCACATACAAAACAGTCAGAGTTAATATACCCTCCAGTACAGTTTGAAACCCCGACATTCGACCAATCACAAAAAAGGGGGAAAGCGCGGTTAAAAGATCTTAGCCGTTTTACTTCCCACAGGAAAGGTGAAGTGTGAAAGTTATAAAATTTTCCCCTCTGAACTGGGCGCCCCAGATGTGCTAGGCATATACATAACAAAGTAGTTGCCGCGGCCTTTCAAGGTCTTCACATAGCGATAAGAAAGTCCTGTCTCTCCGGAGATGAAGGAGGAGGGAATGCATGGGAGGAAAGGCCATTTGTTCTTTTGGTGACGTGCAAGTATGCAGGGTCGCCACTCTCCCGGATGAAATGGTTACACTGACCAGACCCTCAAAGAGCAATATAACTCAGAGCAATAAACGGGTGAGGGTGAAACGGGAGACAGCTTGAAAGAGATAGCAAGAGTTACACTTTTAGCTCAGCGATAGCAAGTTACAGAAAGCACAATGAAAACCTTGTTAGGATCATAGGATCCTGACACCCTGTATTCCCCATTAATTTATGCAGCATGGGCAAGAGCCTATTTTATTGATTGATTGATTGATTGATTGAGACTTATATCCCGCCCTCCCCACCGCATGGCAGGCTCAGGGCAGCTAACAGCAAACAATAGACATTAATATTATAAAACATACTGTATGTTTATTTAGAAACAACCCTATTAAGCAAAGTGCTTCTTCTTCTTGGCAATTCTTCTATTTATTGCTTTGTTTGCAGCATAACTAGTTATTTCTTGTGGCTGCAGCATTTCTGGACCACTGGTTAATTAACAGTGTAGAGGTGGGAAAGGGGTTTTGAATACAGTGTTTCATTTTCAGATTTTATTATCATAATTTTGTGATAGCACTATAATTATTATAGACCTGTAATAAAAATGAGCTACTTTGGGCTGTAAAGTGAAAAGCAATATTTAATCTATCTCCCCAACCCCCACATTGACAATTGATTAATAAATGTTGGGGCCAGTCAGATGGAGAGAGCTTAGAAATAATTAAGCTAGGGGGAAAAAATCAAAACTGTAAAGGGACAGTAGCCTTGAGGAACCTTAGTAACAAACTGTCCATGATGGACAGGCTGGCACTCTAATTGCATTTCATGCTTTAAAAGTGGTCACAAATCAGATCTGAAAAAAGATAGGACAACAGGAAAAACACTCAAATGTAGTGGGTTGCCAAAAGCATTTTCTGGATTCACTGTTAAAGCTAAATTAATGAATTATCAATCTTTTTTTAAAAAAAAAATCCCTGCCTACTCCCAGGGAGCTCAGAACAGTATATGTGGATATCCTCCCAGCAACCCTATGAGGGATAGGTCGGGTGGGCTGAGAGAGGGTTCCTGGCTTGATGGCTTGACAGGAATTTGAACACAGGTCTTCCCAGTTCTGCCTCAGCACCATAACCACAATACCAGCTCTCCAGTGTGTTGCCAATTCCATAGTAAACATCTAGTGTGAAAGCAGTCAACCATCTGGGTGAACAATTAGATCAGAAAGTTGGAAATTGGTCTTGGCAGGGTAAACGAAATATCTTTATGAGTCACTGTAGCTTAGAACCCTTGCAAAGTGATCTCTCCATGGAGTAATAGGCCCTGGAATCTGAAACAGACATTTCCTGCTTTAAATGGGAAAGGTTAGAGATGTGGATATACTAGAAAGGACCCTTTTTAATATGTGTTGGTTGTATCTGAAGATGGATATTATTCTGGTAAAGGGCCTTAGGTTGTATTAATCCAGTTATGGGCATTATTATCTCCATGGATCTAGTTATAGTGTTAATTTGCTATCTGAAAGGGCTAGACAAACAGAATATTTAGGAAAAGGAATGGAGACTTTATTTATTTTTGTTATCACATTTCTACCCCTACCCCCCCCCCCCCCCCCCGCAAGCGGGCTCAGGACGGCTTACAAAAATTGGTCCAGTGTACCTGGTCAGCATAAAACATTTAAATAGTTCAAAACAATTTAAAAAATCAACAAATTAAAGTGCTCACAGTACTATACAGTTCATTCATTATAAAAGATAGTGTGCTCCAGGATCATATATCAGAATGTGCACTTCCGTGACCTTTGGAGATCTTCCGGCGGAGATAGGGCTCCATCTCCACATGCCAAGGCTCTCTCCGCCACCAGGGCCAGCCCTCTACCACAGATGTTCAAGTGGTGGTAGGAGATGGTAACAGTAGGCGGCTCCTAGTCAAAGGCCTGGTGGAAGAGCTCCGTCTTACAGGCCCTGTGGAACTGTAAAAGGTCCCGCAGGGCCCTGATCTCCTCCAGGAGCTCATTCCACCAGTAGGATGCCGCAAGCCTGGCATCCCTGGGACCAGGGATTGTTAATCGGTGTTGTGATCCCAACCATAGTGCTCGCTGGGGCCTATATGGGGAAAGGCGGTCCCTCAGGTAAACCAGACCTTGGCCATATAGGGCTTGAAAGGTAAGTACCAGCACCTTGAAGCAAATTCGGTATGCTATTGGCAGCCAGTGCACTGCCTTCAGCACAGGCCGGATGTGCTCCCATCTAGGGAAACATATCAGAAGCCTGGCCGCAGCATTCTGCACCAGCTGCAGCCTCCGGATTTGCGACAAGGGCAGCCCCATGTAGAGAGCATTACAGTAGTCCTGAGGTGATTATCACGTGGATCACTGTAGCCAGGTCATCGCGGTTGAGAAAGGGAACCAACTGCTGGATCAGCCGAAGATGGTAAAAGGCCAACTTGGAAGTGGCTGCTACCTGGGCCTCCATTGTTAAGGAGGAATCCAGGAGCACTCCCAGACTCCTAACCTCCGGCGCAGGCAGTAACAGTGCCCCATCAAAGGTCGAGAGTGGGATCCCCCTCCCCAGGCCACTCCGGCTCAGGCACAGGACCGGATTTAGCTTCAGCCAACTCAGTCGAAGCCAACCAGCCGTGGCATGCAATATCTGGTCCAGATCTTCAGGTCTGGAGTCCAACTGGCCACCCAACATCAGATAGAGCTGGGTGTGATCCACATACTGGAGACATCCCAGCCCATACCTTTGGGCAAGGGGGTGCATGTAGATGTTAAATAGCATCAGGGACAGCACCGCCCCCTGAGGCACCCCACACTTAAGTGGGTGTCTCCTGGACTGCTGTTCCCCAAGCACCACCCTTTGTCCCCGACCCTGGAGAAAGGAAGCAAGCCATTTGTTAGCCTGACTGCTCTTTTATGTTATTAATATTTGGGGAATATTAGCTCTTAACAATATGCAGCCGGCTTTACGGGGTCTAGCCAGTGTATACAGGGGCGGCGCTAAACCGAGGCGTCTCAGAGACTGACACAGACTCAAGTTAAAATGTAAAAGATAGATCGATTACTAGAAGTATAATAAAAGATTTATAAACAATGTTACAGTGTTGTACTGTCATTCACACAGTTATACAGAACAAAGAAAATAGGTAAGAAACACAGAGACAATTGCATGAGCAGGAGATTTGATGGTTTCCGTTGAAGGTGATATTTACCTCTATATGAATCAGTGGAATCCATCTGGAAAAAGGAGGGGAAGAATTCTTCGGGAAGAGGACAAAGGATCGTGGTTCTGGACCAGCAGAAAGCCACGTGGCGGACCCTGGTGGTGCACCCAAGGGTCCGTGAGGGAGGAAGGAGAACAGGCAAGGAGCAGGAACTGGAACTAAACTAGAACAAGACTTAGATTAGCTGTGATTCTTGGGGAGCAGCTTTTATTGGGAGGTGGTACCTGGGAGGATGGCATGATATGATGCCATCTCAAAAGAGCCTATAGGTGGTCCATTCTCTATCTCTATCCACTAAGGGGGTGCTATAGGAGTGGTCAATATTCAGATCTACCTGATGGTCAGGGCAGGATGCTGACGCCAGCTGCATCTGGCGCCTGTCTTCTGGATCACAGGAGTGCTGGGAATGGGAACCGATCCTCAGGAAGCACCCTGCTGTCTTCGCACCCAGGTGTGAAGTCCTTTGATGTAGAAATGGTAATGAGGTCTTGCAGAATGGGGCATAAGCCTATGTACGTGCCTGGAGTGCATACCTATATGAAGTTGCTGATAGAGCCTATAACCTCATGGCTTTGTGTATGAGAATGTCTTTGTTCTCTATGTTAACCTCCTGCCTAGAGGTGGCAACCTCAGAAAATGGTGTTTTGACCCTATAGTGTAGGTGTCTGTCCCCATATTCCCACTGGTTACCTAGTGTACTTTCATGTCTCACATAACTGGCATCACAGTCCATGCACTTCTCAGAGAAATCAGCTGTAAAGTCCATAAGAATGCTGTGTGTCCTTACACGTTGCAAGGCAGGCCCCTGTATCCCCACGTCAGTGGGGCAGTGGGTCAGCAACTGATGGTCGACAGTGCTGAATGCGGCCGACAGATCCAGCAACGACAGTGCTGCCATACCACCCTGATCCAGATGTCTCCGGAGGTTGTCAGTAAGGGCAACCAGTGCTGTTTCCATCCCATGTCCAGGGGGGAAGCCGGACTGGAAGGGATCTAATATGGAAGTGTCATCCAGAAAGCCCTGCAGCTGTATAGCCACTGCCCTCTCAATCAGTTTGCCCAAATAGGGCAAATTGAAAATTGGCCGTTAGTTGGCCAATTTGGCTGGATCCAAAAATGTTTTTTTCAAGAGAGGGCGGACCATCGCTTCCTTGAGTGCCCTAGGGAACTGCCCCTCCAAGAGGGATTTATTGATAATCTCCCTTAGGGCACCTCAAAACCCCTCATGGCCGGCTTGAATAAACCAGGAAGGGCACGGGTCAAGGCCGCATGTGGTTTGGGCGTACAGTCAAGAGCAATCTGTCAACTTCCTCCAGGCTGGCTGGGCTGAAATAATCCAAAGCTGAAATCGAAGACATGCAAGGGGCCTCAAGTTCTATTACTCTAATACCTTCTATTAATATATCTAATTTTCAATGTGGCCAAATCTGTGGATACTTAAATCCAGAGATTGGAGCCATGAACAGACATGACAGATCTTTTTCCCCATTAAAATAGTTTATTGTTTTCCATGTAAGATAGTCAAAATAAAAGCAAACTGTAACACTACCACGTACCACCACCACCCCTCTTCCCCAACATACACCACCACCAAGAAGACTGAGTAAGAGCTGAGTGCACTCAGGCAAGAGGAGGCAGGGGAAGCCAAGAGGCCATGGGAGCTTTCAAGGAAGTGAGAAAAGAGATAGTGGGGGAGGGAAAAATGAAATGGCCCCTGCAAGTCCTTGCAGGTCCCCTGCTTGTAACTTCTCTGTTTCTCTCCCCCCATTGAATCTCCGCCCCAGTCACTCTCCCAGCCCTGATTGCACCAAGATCTGCTATGCTGAGGTGCATGGGCCGGAGAGTCAAGGCAATTCATATTTCAGCATCTGCATGTAAATTTATAGAATTGCGCTCCTAGTTCCCGCTTTGTGCCTGAAGAGCACTGGACTTGGGAGACCAGGAACGGTGAAATCATGAAGCCTTTATTGAGTGATTCAGCATGCCCAGTAGATGGTCAGATCAAGCATGCTTACAGGGCTCCAGGGCCCTCATTATATGCTGGCCGGAGCCACACCTCCGGCCGCACCCAAAAGACCTGATAGGGGCTTAACATATGTGCATGTTTGTCATAGGTTCCCTGGAGGAGCCTTTGATTGCATTGGCTCCTCAGGGAGAACCTAGTCCCACATTGGTGGAGGCTTTCAATCCGGATGTCTATTGTTCCTCCAGATTCAAGCTCCCCTCTCTGCCTGACCATGTGCTCTGGCCATGCGGTGGGCGCCATTACCTGGGAGCACATGGCAGGCTGGTTGGTACACAGAGCATACTACATTACAGTGCCACTAAAATTCACCCCTTGTCTCTGGACTCGGGGGTGTTGGTAATGGTTGATTTACCTGTACTGATGTTTATCATATTGGCTGTCTTGCTCCGTGAGTGTGTGTGTGCGTGCGAGTGCCTGAACATGTTGTTGCCCTCAAGAACCAGTGATGTAAGTTGTCTTCAACTGTAGGATATGCTGAATCTGCTGGACGATCGCGTGAGTTCTCTTGCACTGAAGACTGGAGGTGGGGAGGAAAAACACCGCAGAGCCTCTGAACTGATGAGAGAGACAGAGTCTTGGCTCAGACGTATTGCAGTCACTCTGGCCCATGGGCCCATACGCATTGAGACCAGCAAAGGCACAGGTTCGTGTGCAGAAGGCTTGGGCCAATCTCAGTCTTCCCTCACCTGCGGAGGTTGGGATTCCCCTCTTACCTTCCTGTCCTCTGTCAGACTTCCAGGTGTGTCTGGCAACAAAAGTGCGGGGAATGTCTTGCCTTTCCTTTCCAGCTTCACTCAGCTTCATACAGGCTCTGGACTCTGTGGGTGGAGCTGCTGGGATATTTGGAAGAAAGTGCTGTGCTGTCCAATGATAGCTACCCTTGCCGCCCCTTTCTGCTAGATGTTCACCTGGATGCAATTCTTGTCATTCCAGAACTGGACATGGAGATCAGGACAGCCGGAAACCACAGTCAGCGCTCAGCATTGCTATCTCAGAATGGGACACGGATGGAGCTGAGCTGGGATGTTGCAAACAGAGAAGACAAAGGTAAATAGCTTCCCTGTGCCCCAAGGACAGCCATGCCTCTTTTCCGTGCAAGTCCCCCCAGCTTTTTGTAGTGAAAGAAGGCATAGAGCTGTAGCCCCAGCACAGTGTAGCCTTCTGTTACTACAAAAAGATGAGGAACTTATATAGGGAATAGGATTGTCCCCTTGCGGCACGGCTGCAGTGCCAGGCATTACTCTGGTGGAGGTCTGAGCTAGCAGCGACCAACCAGGAAGAAGATTGTGGGGATATGGTGGAGAGCTTAATGAAAATGTCTGTTCTGTGTGCTGCTGCTCTGAAAAAGGGAAATTCCACTGTAGGGACTGTTAGGAAAGGCATTCACAATATAGCTACAGATATGGGAGTGCCCCAGGATAAATCTGTGCTGCAGTCATATTTGGAATACTGTGGACCATTTTGGTCACTCCATCTCATATGGACTTCCATCTGGCTACCACTGTTGGTAACAAAGTACTGGACCTTGGTCTGATCAAGAAGGACGTGCTCTATAAATGTATAAAAGTTACAATAGCTCAAAATGTGTCTTAAGAGACAAATATTTTGAAATGTATGTTTACCAGTTGATATATGTGAAGGTGCAGGGGGGGGGTGGGAAGTCATTTAATTATTATATATATTTTTTAAATTAAATATGCAATTTTATAGAGAATGGAATATGTATAAAAGCTAATTGTATTAGAAAACAATGGAAAAAATAAAAAAAAATTATTGCAAAACTAAAAAAAAAAGAAGAAGGACGTGCTCTCAAGGGTCACTAGAAGGAGCTTCTCATTGTGGCATCACAGCCAGCAGCTGCGGAGCCCTCTGTTCCCTGGGAGCCAGGGCATTCTCTCTAAATTGCCACCTCTGTCCTTCCAGCCGCCAGTCTGATCGGCTTGCTCTCCTACCAGGGCCTTGGGCCCCTTCTGACTGGAGCGCCTGTTGATGGGAGTGAACGGGAGGCAGACCAGCCCATCTCTCAAGGAATACTGTCCAAGGTGGCAGCTGCCTTTGTAGGCCACGAAAACACGGTGTCCTTGAACAGCCCTGTGAATTTTACATTCAACCACACAGAAGATGTGAGTAGTTCATTGTACCCTTCCTCTTTACCCTTCCTGCCTGGGCCCAGTAGCTTACCATGCTTCCTTTCCCTGGCTTTGCACAATAACTGCCATTTCCCTTTTGCCCAGGGAAATGGACATGCCCGAAGAGAGGGACTCTCCTCCTTGGCCCTCCTCTGTTTGGCCCTCTCCCCAGCCTCGGGCTGTACGTCTTCTCTCTCCACGCTGGTTGCAGTCAGTCCCCAGCTGCCTGTCCTTCCTGACACACTGCCTTCACATACAGGCTTTGCGCTCCCAGGCCGCTGAGCATGACTTTGACTCCCCTTACTTCTCAGGTGCGTCCTCCCAATTCCTCCGTGGGCAAAAAGCTTGAACAGAGGCTGATTTGTGCCTTCTGGAAGCCCGTCAGCGGGGGCTGGTCTACCAAAGGCTGCCAGCTCCTGGGATCCAGTGGCAACAGCACCCGCTGCCAGTGCAGCCATCTGACCAGCTTTGCCGTGCTCATGGCCTTCTATGAAGTGGAGGTGAGTCCAGAAGAGACAGCACCGGGGGGGGGGGGGGGAATGGCTCGGAGGGAGAGCCTCTGCTTTGCAGGCAGGAGATCCCGGGGCCACTTCAATAGCATCTGGGGTGGAAAAGGATCCAGGTGTCTAGGCAACGTGAAAGGTCTCTGCCTGGGACCCTGTAGGAGTACTGCTGGTCCGAGTAGGCAGGACAGACCTTGGCAGGCCAGTGGTCTGACTTGGCGTGCAGAAGGCTCGGGGGCTTCTTTTTTGAACTAATTTATCACCCTCCTTCCTTGATGAGACTCAGGGCGGACCACAGAATTTTTAAAAAGCATGCTTTCTCCGATAGTAGCAGTTTTCTTCTTGTGTGCTGATGTGGAGGGAAAAGGTCTGGAGAAAGGAGCCAGGATGACAGACAGAGAGTATCCGGCCTGAGGCTGGAGGAAGCCATGAGGACTCTTCTCCCAGCCCAAGGAGAGCCTCCCCTCTCCCCCCCCCCCACCTCAGGTGTCTGCAGTGTTGGCGGGAGAGCCTCTGAGGTCGGAAGGCTCCTCAGGGCGGAGGGAAGTTTCCCCGCCTGCCCAGTGGCTGGCTAGGATCCATGCCAGTGAGTCCAGGGCTGGATGCGAGAGAGAGAGAGGAGGAGACGGGAAGGAGTTTCAGGTGAGGGTTCTATGGTGATGATGAAGCCGACATCTGTGGGTCGAAGAGGGAACTTGCACAGCTCCCACCACAGTGAGAGTCATACAGTCGACACACATCTGGTGACCAGGCCTCCTCCTGCCAGAGAGATGCAGCCCCTTTTGCAAAAACGATGAAAAAAGGATGCCTGGTTCACTCCTGTGTCCACGAAAGCAAGGGGACAGCTGGAAAGGAGCTCACTGTGTGGGGATGCCTGTCAGTTTTCTTCTTTGTATTCCTGGTGTAACACCCTAACGGTTGCACGTACAATTCAGAGCTGACTGTTTAACAGTCCCTGGGTCAACGACAGGCTGTGGGACCCCGGGGCCAGCAGCAGGCCCTCCCCGACCAGAGACACTAGGGCTGCCAAGTCCCCCAGGAGGGCGGGGGAAACACCGATTTTTCATGCTTACCCCCACTTTTTCAAAATTGGCCACCGGGGGAGGCAATGGCTGCCAGCAAGAACACAGGGAAACGTCGGAGCCTGCCCTGCCCTCTCCCTGCCAGGCCTGAACTCTTAAAAGGGAAATGTCTGCAGAGAGCCTGCAGTAAAAAGCCTCAACAGACATTTCCCCTTTAAGAGCAGAGAGAGCAAGAGAGCCCCGCCCAGAGATTAAGGAGGGACTAGGCTCTTTCTACTGAAGGGTGTGCTTTTGCATGTGGCTTGCAAGGTTGCTGCTGGGGTAAGTGCCTCTGCCAGTTTTTTTTCCTTCTCTCTCTCCCTCTTTCTTTTTTCTGTCTGTCTGTCTGTCTCTCTCTCTCTGTCCCCATCCAGCAGAGGTCTATCAGTGGCTATTATAGCCACAAGGTCTAAATGGAACCCTTTGTCTGGGGCAGTGATGCTCTGCATTCTTGGTGCTTGGGGGGCAACAGTGGGAGGGCTTCTGGAGTTCTGGCCCCGCTGCTGGACCTCCTGAGGGCACCTGGTATTTTTGGCCACTGTTGTGACACAGAGTGTTGTACTGAATGGGCTGTACAGGATGGGCCGATCCACTGTGGCTTCTCTCCTGTTCTTATGATATGAAAATCATATTTAGCACTTGTGTAGCACTTAGTGCTTCATATTCTGCCGAGATGAGGATGGATTCAGTAGGGCTGTTGCTCAGTGATAGAGCATCTGCTTGACATGCAGGAGGTATCAGCTTCTTCAGCTAAAAAAGGATCAGGTAATAGGTGACATTAAAGATCTCAGCCTGAGACCCTGGAGAGCCACTACCAGTCTGAGTAGTCAATACTGACCTTGATGGACCAATGGCCTGATTCAGGATTAGGAAACTTCATGAGTTCATGTGTCAGCATGTGGAAGCAACATCACAGGATGTGACATCACAAAATGATGTCACTTCCTTTCTCCTGACTCCACCCCCAAAGTCTCCTGGCTCCACCCCCAAAGTCCCCAGATATTTCCCAAGTTGGACTTGGCAGCCCTAAGAGACACTGCCACCAACTGTGCTTAGCTCTGACACGCACACCAGATGGTGGCCAAAAAGGAGCAGAAGGGAAGTGATGTGATGGCATTTCTGAGTGTGAACCGCACAGGCTGCTTGCCTCGGGGCAGCCCTGTTTCTGCAGGAGTCCCCCCCCCCCCCCGCCACTGCCTCCAGCCCACTCGGTTGCCCAGGGCCCAGCGGATGAGTGCAGCTGAGCGGCAGGAGCCTCAGAGCACCACAACTGCAAGAAAGGCGGAGGCAGCAGCTCGGGGCGGGGGGAGGCTGTTCTGCCACCTGCCTGTGACTGGGCTCGCTTCACTCCCCAGCACAGCATGTGGATGTAGCAAAGTCCCCAGGCAACAAGAGAGAGGAGGAGTGAGTCGGTTTCCATCTCAAGTATCAGGTGGGTGAGGAAAGGGGTTCCAAGGGCCCTCTGGTGCCCAAAGGCCTGCAGCAGTCTAGAGGTGAGCTGCTTTTGAATGGCACCTTCCTGGGTAGTCCTGGGTAGAAAGCACAGTAGCTGCTAGGAGTGAGTGTACGAATGGGCTTGTTCGTGGGCAGTCTGGCCCAAGGCTGCCCAAAGAAGAAGGACTTCTCCATCTTCAGATGACATATCAGGACTGCGTTACCTTTTAAAAGCTTTACTCCCACTTCCAAACTCCCCTCCTTGCAACATTTCCCAGAAGAGGAATCGGCAATCCGTGCTGTCCTGTATCATAGCATCAAAGTGTTATCTCCGAGAAGGAGCAAACAGGAAGTTCTCTTCTCCAACACTTGTTTATTTGAGTCCACCAGGAGGGGGTTCTGTTGTGGGCAGATTTTGCTAAATCGCCGGTTATGGACCTGTTTCTGCTGGCTGGCATTGCACTAACCTTAACAATTGCCCTTCCCGGCAGGACGAGGGACTGGCTGTCATCACCAGGATCGGGCTGATTGTCTCCCTGATCTTCTTGTTCCTCTCCATCCTCACCTTCCTGTTTTGTCGCTCCATCCGAGGCATCCGCACCACCATCCACCTCCACCTTTGCCTGGCACTCTTTACCGCCCATGCCATCTTCCTGGTGGGTGCTGGGAACACTGCCAATAAGGTAACACACAGCTTGCATCTCAATAGCCTGGCCTGGTCCGTGAGAGGCATTCCAAGGGAAGTAGCTGGGAGGGAGGGAGGGAGGGGGAAAAGGGAGCCCAGGGCCCCTCCTTCAAGGCTATTTTCCAGCGTGGGTGGCTCCCAGTTACTCCGTGGGAGCATGGGGTTTTTGCACTGATTGACAAGTGTCCCTCCCATATCGTCCCAGAGGACACTACTGCAAGGACTTGTGTGCCTGCTCCTTCAAAGAGGGGCAGTATGTAGTTGAACAGGTAAGAACTGAGACCCACAACGGATTGCACGTGACCAGAAGTGCAGCATATAACAACTGAAGGGGGCACTCTGGGCCCTGGGCCAGTCAGTGGGACTGCCTCCAGTGCTCCAGCTGTAACGAAATGGATCCTTTGCATCTTCCGTAGTGCAGAGACCTCCCTGCTGAGACAGAAGCGTAGCATTTTATTTTGCACAAAATAACTGCTCACAGCAATTGAAGCCTCTTCTCAGAAGCTGACCTGGGTAGCCCTGGCTGGCCCAATCTCCTCAGATCTCAGAAGCGAAGCAGGGTCAGCCCTGGCTAGTCCTTGGATGGGAGACCCCCAAGGAAGTCCAGGGTCGCTACGCAGAGGCAGGCAATGTCCAGCCACCTCTGAAGGTCTCTTTCCTTGAAAACCCCACCAGGGGTCGCCAGGAGTTGGCTGCAACCTGGCAGCGCTTCCCACCGCCATCGGAATCCTCAGCTTTTGCTAGGAAGTCAGGTTGCTTTGCAGAGATGCACAGAGGTCCGTGTTTTGCTTGAGGGGGAGGGTGACAGGTCGCTTGGTGCTGTGGCTAGATAGCAGACCTCCACCATGGACATTTCCGTTTCTAGGCTGTGGCCCTATCTGCTTGAAAAAGCCAGTTTGGGGCAGTGGTT
Source organism: Lepidodactylus listeri (assembly GCA_029233225.1). Lineage (NCBI taxonomy): Eukaryota > Metazoa > Chordata > Lepidosauria > Squamata > Gekkonidae > Lepidodactylus > Lepidodactylus listeri. Next base: position 126,336,659 of record JARCFY010000007.1, on the reverse strand, counting down.
AAGAGCGGCGGGCTCTGATCTGGAAGAACTGGGCTTGATTCCCCACTCCCCCCCCCCCATGCAGCCATTGGGGTGAGAGTTCTCTCAGAACTCTCTCAGCCCCACCTACCTCACAGGGTGTCTGTTGTGCTGCTCTGAGACTCAGAGTGAAGGGCGGAGTATAAAATCCAATCCTCCTCCTCCTCCTTCTGTAAGGTCTGGGCACGACACCCTTAAACCTTTGTGCAGATGTCTTCCCTGAGCAGTCTCTTCACCGTCTGTCTCCCTTTGGTCCTTTTCTCCTCTTCCAGACAGCATGTGCTGTAGTGGCTGGGCTGCTGCACTACTTTTTCCTGTCTGCCTTCTGCTGGATGTTGCTGGAAGGTGTGGAGCTCTACTTGATGGTGGTTCAGGTCTTCAGAACCCACAGCCTCAAGCACTGGCACCTTCTCCTTGTAGGATACGGACTCCCAGCCGTCATGGTCGGGATTGCAGCGGCCACCAACCACCGGGGCTATGGCACCAAGAACAGGTGAGTCCTGGAGTACTCTTCACCTGGGGTTACAGCAGGCATCCCTGTGGGCACTTCGGGGATTTGGCCCCCAGAGCCAGATGCGTCTGGTGCAGCAGGAGTGTCGTTTAAAGGGTGGGATGGTGCTGGTGAGAGAAGAGGCCAAGGCTGGGCTTGCTCTTGGAATAAGAGGCCTCAACAGGCAAGCAAAAGATCGTGCAGTTTCCATCCTCAGGCACTAAGTGGTTGGTGACACAGCTGCCATTGGCGTGGCTGCAATTCCTGCCCCATTGGCAGAGAGGCTTCTGCTCGTGAGTTCACATAGGAAGGATGGCAGAGGGTTCTTTTAGGGAAGAAAGCACGGGATGTATAGTTTTAAACAACTTTAAAATTATTCCCAGGGGGTGGACGACTGCTATGAGCACTGATGCGTGCAAAAAGATTCATTTTCTGCTTTCCCCTCCGCAGCTGCTGGCTGTCAAGGAAACGTGGGTTTCTGTGGAGCTTCTTGGCCCCTGTCTGCCTCATCATCCTGGTAAAGCCGAGTGACTCCTCCAGGACCCATCCCTCCCACCCGGATCGCCACCCTTCCCTCCATCCCAGCATGCCCTCTGCTTTCATTACTTAAGCTTCTGTACAATCAAAACTTTATGTCGTCTGCAACACACATGCCCAAGTAGCTGACTCATCTCTGGGTGCCCTGGTCTCAGCTAGCTGTTTACGAGGCCCTTTATCGGTTCCCTAGCTGCATCCTTGCAGTTTGCCTGATACTTCCTATTTTACCCTTTTCCTGCGGAGGCATCGGCAGTCACCTTCTGTGTCTTTCCTGGTGCCACACAAATACCTCCCACACGGTGGTTCTGGAGGAACTTTCCCCAAGCAATGGAGAAGCACTGGACCTGTATGGATCTGGGGCTTAGTTCACCCCAGTGAAACTGCTCGGACTCTGGTTCCCCCTGCCTTCCAAGGCACATTCCATCAGTCTGGTCACAGTTCAATGCAAAGGCTTTTCCAAATGGGCTGGGGACCTTTTGTCTGGCTGTATGTTGCATTTTGGGCAAGTGAACTCACCAAAGCAGCTAAGGCTTTTAACTCTCCAAGTAGCCCAGATATTAATCTTTGTTCTCTAAAGGCTGTTTCACACATGACTTTTTCCTACTGGTGTATACACATGTGTGTGTGTGGTGGGGGGGGGGGGGATGCAGACCAACATGAGTGAAAACCAGTGTCTTTTTAGCTGCATATACACCTATTGGGAAAGTTTAAAAATGTGATGCCTGAAGCAGCCCTAAGTCCAGGTCTTCTCTCGGCCCCTTGCTTACCTCCCCTTTCTCTCTCTCCTAAACAGATCAATGCCATTGTCTTTGTGGTCACTGTCTGGAAGCTGACTAAGAAATTTGCAGACATCAATCCTGACATGAGTCAACTAAAAAAGCAGAAGTAAGCTTCTAAAGAGAAGGTGGTCCCCTTGAAATCTAGTGCTGTATATTTTTTTCCTTTTGTTCAATTTTTCAATGTTTTATTCATTTTTGTTTCATTAGTACATTACTTATCATTTATTTTTACCTGTATTTCCCTGAATAGAAGACAACAACCCCCTTGCAGTGTTTCTTTTTAAAAAAACATTGTACTGAATCACAGAATCATAGAGTTAGAAGGGACCTCCTGGGTCATCTAGTCCAACGCCCTGCACAATGCAGGAAATCCACAAATACCTCCCCCTCCACTCCCACAGTGACCGCTGTTCCACGCCCAGAAGATGACAAAAAATCTCCAGGATCCACGACTATACTGGCCTGCAGAAAAATTGCTTCCTGACCCCAAAGTGGCGATCAGCATTTCCCTGGGCATGTAAGAAAGGGCCACAAGAACTAAGCACTGAGACAACCCTTCTTGCCCCCCACCCCATTGCTTTACGCACTTGTACCTTGTATGTGAGTTTAAGGAGGTTGCCTTCTTTTTCTTGATTGCACACTTGGGGGGGGGGGGGATACTAGCCTTCCTTTTGGGTAAACAGTAATTCTTGCTGGTTTCAGTGGAAAACATGCCTCCAATCTGAAGGAACTGTACCATTCCCTCAAGGAATCCTAACTGCTAAATTTCTGGCAGACTGGAAAAAAGATTTGGGTTTAATAGGCAATTAAAATTTGTGCTTACACAGTCTCTTCTGTCACAAGGTGCCTTTTACTATGCTAACTGGAAGTGGTCCTCATCGTTTTATTCTGTCCTGTCTCCTTCCAAACCTGAACTCTGCCTGAGCATTTTCAACCAGACAGCCAAACCCCAGAATAATCAATGCATGTTTTCCATTTGTTTTTATTATTACTATAAAAATCCACTCCTTTTGTTTCCTTGCTTTTTCATTTGTTAATAAACAGATGCCTATCACTGCTAGAGCCTAGAGAGTACCTGTCATTCTGCAAAATTTGTTGTAGCCTCTCCATGTAATGATAAGACTGCAATAGCCAGTTTTCTTAGCCCTACTCATGATACAACCTCCCAATTTAAACCCCCCACCCTGGTTCTGTTTTGTAGATCAGGGTTTCCTAACGTGTGGGTTGGTACCCAAAAGTGGGTCAGAAAGCCTTTGCTTACTTACTTAAATGATATTGATCTAACTGGCCATAAGCAGTATCACACTGAAACAACCCTATATTATCCCCTTTTACGATTAGAAGAAGAAGAAGAAGAGATTGGATTTATACCCTGCCCTTCACTACCCAAAGGAGTCTCAGAGCGGCTTACAGTCTCCTTTCCCTTCCCCTCCCCACAACAGACACCCTGTGAGGTAGGCAGGGCTGAGAGAGCTCTGACAGAAACTGCTCTTTTTCAAAAACAGCTGTGCCAGAACTACGGCTTGCCCGAAATCATCCAGCAGCTGCAAGTGGAGGAGTGGGGAATCAAACCCGGTTCTCCCAGAGTCCACGCACTTAACCACTACACCAAACTGGCTGGCAAATTAATTACACCCAACAAAAAGTTTGCTACTAATAATGTGATCCTATTGTCTGTATCTAATAGTAACATCTAAATTAGACTCTGTGAAGAAAGATAAAATTTATAAGATACAAACTGCCCTAAATATTTCTGCCTCAGATCCTCCCCAAAACAGCAAAATGTGTCCCAAAGTCTCAGTATGACCCATCCACACACTGACATCTTCTGTTGGAATAAGGAGTCCCTGCATAGTGGCCCTGAGGAACCACTGATGGAGAGGCGTTTAGCCCAGCATAAACACTCTTCCATCTTGGGGCACCCTTAAGTAAAAAACATATTGTGAAACAAAGGGAACTAGACCAGGAGCAGCTATGGAGGATATTTGTTGTGCTCTCTCTCCGGCATACTTCTGAAATCCAAGGATTTCACGGCTAACTTGATTTTTTTCATCTTGTTTGCTTTGTTTGGGTTAAAGCTTGTTTTCAGTGACCTTTTTCCAAGCGTTCAGTAGCAGATCTTTTCTAAGGAGCCCCTCGTTAGACATGAGCATCTTACAATATAAGAAAAATTATCTTTGCCATGCTACAGAGTCCAGAGATTTCTGATTTAATTCCACTCTGAGAGCTACCCCAGAGACACAGTTGGGCATGCCTGATATACTACAGAGAAATTGTCTTAAAGGTTCGTCAGTTGCTTCATCTACTGCACCAATCAAAATCCCAATACTATATACCAATTGGGAATTACCTTAGCATTAAATGCTTTGATTGCTCCAGGTATAAAATTCCCACCCTGGGTATGAAAAAAAGTGAATTAGAGCGTTATTGGAAACCTTTGCTTTATGTTTAATGTTTTTCAGATATAATTTCCAGTTTAAATTAGCTTGAAATAAGGTCAATTTTCTTTCCATTAACTTGCCATTTATATTCAGGAATATTTTTTTGCTTGAGAAAAGACCATGATTTTAGATTTCTGGCTGTTTATAGATAACCCCTCATTTAGACAACATTCAGAGAAGGCTTAAGTAATTTGCAAAGGTCTAATGGGGAGCAAGAAAGGAACACGGCATCGTCTGCATAAATAGCATGAATGGCCGTGTTTGATCCGCCAGAGTTAGGGGCGTGCGGCAAGTGTGGAGCTAGAAAGACAGAGAGATCGTTTATAGAGAGAGATCGAATAAAAGAGGGGCCGGGGAGCAACCTTGCCTGACCCTCTTATTCTGAAGGATTTCTTGTGTTGGCTGTCCTAAAATGCCTGTTTTAATTTGGGACAAGGAATTAGAATATAATTATTGGATTAGCCATAATAGCCTTTTGTCTGTCATTTTTTCCTATTTTTTCTGAAGTTGCTCTCTTGTGATTGAATAGAAAGCTTATTTTAAATCTATAAAAGCTGCAAAGCCCCATTTTACCATAGTGTGTTTTTCCACCAGCAATCGTAAAACCAGATTATGGTTTTGTGGAGACTGGCCTTTCTGAAAGCCAGCTGGTTCAGTTTCCAGAATGTTAGATAAACAGACCCAAGATGTTAACTTGTTATACAGGAATGAGGCATACAGTTCTCCGGGGAGTGGGGTGGCCCTCCCTCTTGGGGAAGAGGCTCCTCCTCCAGAACAGGGTCGGTTTCCTCTCAGACTGGTCCAGGAAGGGGAGGGGCCTGTCCCCTGGGAACATCCCAGTCTCACTGGCCCTGCTGCTTGAGCAGGACATGTTTCACAGGTAGGGCGGGGGAAACACCGATTTTTAAAGCTTACCCCCGCTTTTTCAAAATTGGCCACCGGGGGAGGCAATGGCTGCCAGCAGGAACACAGGGAAACGTCGGAGCCTGCCCTGCCCTCTCCCTGCCAGGCCTGAACTCTTAAAAGGGAAATGTCTGCAGAGAGCCTGCAGTAAAAAGCCTCAACAGACATTTCCCCTTTAAGAGCAGAGAGAGCAAGAGAGCCCCATCCAGAGATTAAGGAGGGACTAGGCTCTTTCTACTGAAGGGCGTGCTTTTGCATGTGGCTTGCAAGGTTGCTGCTGGGGTAAGTGCCTCTGCCAGCTCTTTTCCTTCTCTCTCTCTCTCCCCCTCCCCCTTTCTTTCTTTCTTTTTTCTGTCTGTCTGTCTGTCTGTCTCTCTCTGTCCCCATCCAGCAGAGGTCTATCAGTGGCTATTATTAGCCACAAGGTCTAAATGGAACCCTTTGTCTGGGGCAGTGATGCTCTGCATTCTTGGTGCTTGGGGGGCAACAGTGGGAGGGCTTCTGGAGTTCTGGCCCCGCTGCTGGACCTCCTGAGGGCACCTGGTATTTTTGGCCACTGTGTGACACAGAGTGTTGTACTGGATGGGCTGTTGGCCCGATCCACTGTGGCTTCTCTCCTGTTCTTATGATATGAAAATCATATTTAGCACTTGTGTAGCACTTAGTGCTTCATATTCTGCCGAGATGAGGAAGGATTCAGTAGGGCCGTTGCTCAGTGATAGAGCATCTGCTTGACATGCAGGAGGTATCAGCCTCTTCAGCTAAAAAAGGATCAGGTAATAGGTGTCATTAAAGATCTCAGCCTGAGACCCTGGAGAGCCACTACCAGTCTGAGTAGTCAATACTGACCTTGATGGACCAATGGCCTGATTCAGTATTAGGAAACTTCATGAGTTCATGTGTCAGCATGTGGAAGCAACATCACAGGATGTGACATCACAAAATGATGTCACTTCCTTTCTCCTGGCTCCACCCCCAAAGTCTCCTGGCTCCACCCCCAAAGTCCTCAGATATTTCCCAAGTTGGACTTGGCAGCCCTATTCACAGGTGCTCTGTACAGCACAACGATCCAGGAGCTAGAAGAAGAAGAGAGGGAGGAGGGAGAGACCCTCCCTCTTCATTATTTTGAGTCGCGGTCGGTGGCAGACTGCAAAGGCAGCCAACGGCGCTGGGAGATTCCCAGTAGCCGTGGCTGTATACGCAGACTCCCATCGAGGCCCAGCCTGTGGCTAGAGGTGCCCTCCCCAAGCAATTCACATCAGGGGAGGCAGCTGAGTCTGCAAGGAGACCAGGGCGACACCAGAAACCTGGCCACTCTCCCCGGGTCTCGGAGGAGAGTGCAGTCGAACAGTCAAGCTGGGAGCCTCTAGCCCTCGCCAGAATCATGGTAAGCCTTTATGGGGCCAAAAACCCTAAACTGGATGCAAAGGAGGGCAGGCTAGTAGACTGGGGAAAAACCCCAAGCAAACCCCCGAGCTATTCAGGGAGGAAGAAGGGGAAATGGATTCCTGGGGTTTCCGACCTCCCTAATCTGGGACAGGCTGGAGTGGATTAAAGAGCCCTTCCCCCCCTCCTTTTCCCCTTCAGGGGGAAAGTTCCCATGAACAGACAGGGAGCGGGAAGGCCATGGAAGGGCAGGGGAAATGACAGTGGCCATCTTGGTTCCCTGGACCCTCATGGCAGACTTACTTTTGCTTTCACTCCCAAGAGAGCAAGTGAATAGAAAATGGCTGCCAGTCAGACCTGCCAGTTCCCTGTGCCCAGACCTGCATATCCCAAGCTGGTTTGATCTGTTGAAATCTTAGACGCTAAGCAGAGGCAGCCCTGGTTAGTACCTGGATGGGAGACCACCAAGGAAGTCGTCCAGGGTCGCCACACTGAGGCAGGTGAGGGCGGCGGCCCTGGCCTGGATGGCCCAGGCTAGCCCAGTTCAATCAGATCTTGGAAGTTAAGCAGGGTCAGTGTCAGGTTCCCTGTTATTTATATGCTTTCTGATATGTTTTGCTTTCTCCTGGCTGGGGAATGGCGACCCAGTGCCCTCTACGTCATAGTGCTCTCTATCGCCCTCTCCTTCTCCTGTGCTTCTCTCAGTCTGACCCGGTGAAGTGTAACCTTGATTTGTTTATGTAATGGCAGAGCTCCAGATGGCTGAATGTGTGGGAATCTGAAGTTGGAGTTGTGGGAGGGAGAGCTGGGCCACCAAGCCTAATCATGATGAACTGTGCGCCTTTTTGCTGAGAACGCAATGGCTAGTAATTTTCCCGCTTTACTGTAGGTGCCCTGATTGGTGCTAATATTTCTCCTGCTGTTTGAAGGGTGTAACCATAAGCACAAGTATCTCTAACACTGAAGGTGCAAACTGCAAGACCATTAAGAATAAAAAGGACTTTGTTTAACACTGAGGCCTGGCTTATTGGATCTATCAGTTCCTCACAGTTGACTCTCCAGCTCCAGCTCTGACTGTCTCTTGCCTTGAAAACCATACAGGGCTGCTGCTTGATAGCACTTCCACCACCTCCACTGTTTGCCAGAGAGAGGCTATAACAGATTTTGGGGGGTACACTTAGCAAGTCAGATCTGTTCAGATCATAAGCCTCACAGTCCCTGCAAGACTCTGTGGAGAACCAGGAAACAGAGGCAACAAAGATAGCTCAGGATAGCCTGAGCTCATCAAATAAGCACAGTCAGCCCTGGTCAGTATTTGGATGGGAGACCACCAGACAATGACACAGAGGCAGGCAAGGCCAACCATCTCTGAACATCTCCTGCTTGAAAACCCCAAGGAGGTCACCACAAGTGGGCTGCTGTTTGATGGCTGCAAAAAGTCTAGGAAGGGCTCAGACTCCCCAGTTCCATCCTCAGATAGGGTAGAATGGGAATGGTCGGAGGAAGGAGAGGAAGTGGCACCAACAGTACAGTCCTGGCTATTCCCTCAGGAGCTGTACGCGAGATTCCTTTCAAAGTACTTAGAATTTTCTCCAGACTGAAGGAAAATGATGATTTTGACCCAGAACTTCTGGTGGAATCTGGCCAGATGATGTACAAACTGGCAGTACCTCAAGCAGAGATGCCAGCCCTGGCCTGGATGGCCCAGACTCGACCACACTAGTCAGATCTCAGAGGTTAAGCAGGGTCAGTCCTGGCTAGTACTTGGATGGGAGACAACCAAGGAAGTCCAGGGTTGCTACGCTGAGGCAGGCGAGGGCAAGCCTCTAACTGCCCACAGCCTTTTATAGTCGGATGAAGGCAGAGTGGGAACACCATTCCAAGCTTAAAAACTAACCATCAGATGTTCTTCCCCCCAAGCTTTATTCCCTGATACAAGAGGCTACCAAGAGACTCAAGGGGCCAGTGGTGGACGAATGGTGGGACTAGCTTGACCTCCAACTTAGTTCTACCTATGGATGCAGATAGGTTGGCCGAAACCCCAGCGATAGGGGATCTGAGCAGGCCTTACATCGAAGTCTCAGCCGGCTCCATCGGGATGTCAACAGCAGGTTCAGTGTTTGCCAGGGCAGCACATTCTTGGGCATCAGGACTAGCCTCGGCTAATAGTGGAGTCCCAAAAGAACTTAAAGACAAACTTAAGAAGATTGCCTTAGCGACAGTGATTGTGGGAGATTCTTCGCTGGACGTCCTGCAGCAGTTAGCCAGAGCCATGGCATGCAGTGTAGAAGCCAGGAGGAAGATAAAGACGTGTTCTATGTTTAAACAAAAAACAAAACACAAAAACAAACTTGTCAGTCCTGTCGTGGCTCCAAAAGGATATCAGTCCCAGAGCCAAAGAAGAATTAGGATGACAGGAAAATCTTGGACCTGAAATGGCTAAACAGCTGCATCAGAACTAGAATGTTCAGGATGAGAACTCTGAACTCCATTCAGGCAGATGTTCAAGCAAAGGATTTCCTGGCATACATCGATCTATAAGCAGACCATTTACACATCCCACTTCAAGAGGCTCACTGCAGGTTTCTACGCTTTGCGTATGATGGGAAACACTTTCAGTACCAGTGCTGCCTTTCCACCTGAAGTCATTCCCAAGAGGGTTCACCAAGTTTATGGTGGCCATTGTAACACATCTTAGACTTCAGGGAGTGTTCCTGTCACCATCTCTAGATGACATCCTTGTCAAGGCCCCTTCTTACCAGCAGAGCAGGGAAGCATCAGAGATGGTGGTGATTTTTGTTGTTGAGGGCTGCCTTTGTGGTCGACATGGAGAAGGGCTATCTAAATGCCTCTCAATCGTGGGTACACCTGCGGTTGCAAATAGGCACTTGGGAGAGACAACACAACATACAATTTCTGAGTATGATACTGGCCAAGCTTCTGAGCATGGTGGAATCAAGCCATGAAGTGCTTCAATGGTCAAGGTTCCATGCCGGACCTCTACAGACATTTTCCCTTACCTTACCAGGATGTGGTGGCCAGTTAGGGCTACAAGCCAGTACAGTTGCCAAAACAACTTCAGCATCAGCTGCAGTGATGACTAGAACCCTTTTGTTTCCAATGGGGATCCCCAATCTGAAATCTAAAGAGGATGGTGATGACTGCAGATGCAAATCTGCCAAGGTGAGGAACCCACTCTCAAGGGACAATGACACTAGGGGTTTGGTCTCAGGAAGAGACCTCACTGAGTATAAAACTTTTAGAACTCAGAGCCACCAGGCTGGGGCTCTTGGAATTCTCCAAGATACTTACAGGTCATCATGTTCTAGTCCAGACAGACAATATGACAACAAAGGCATAAGGAACCAGATTTCGGACCTTACATGCAGAAGCGAGCGACCTGATCAGATAGGCAGAGATCCAGCTACAGTCATTGGAGGTGGTCCATGTGGCAGGCCAGGACAGTGCATTGATGGACTGGCTGAGTAGATGGAGATGAGACCAGTCCGTATGGATGTTCTGCAAGTTGAGTTTTCAACAAGTCTGCAAAAAGGTACAGGATGATGGAGATGGACTTCTTTACCACAGACCAGATTCATCAATTTCCGTATTTCATATCCAGAGTTAAAAACCAGTGGGCGACAGGAACAGACGTTCTGAATTGTGACTGGCCACCGGAATGTCTATACATGCTCCAACCAACTTAATTGTTTCCCGAGATGATTCAGAAGCTGTTGGAACAAAAGGCAGAACTAGTGCTGATAGCACCCTTTTGGCCACAAAAAGCTTGGTTCCAGGATTTGAAGAGATTGTCAACCATGGAACCATAGTGGCTACCACTAGGAAAGGACTTATTGACACTAGGATTGGCACAACATCCTTGCCCAGTCTTCTTAAACCAGTCCTGGAGGTCAAGTGGAAACAGCTAGAAGGGTTGGGTTACCCTGACAGGGTGACAGACACCATATTAGTTTTCTAGGAGGAGTTCCACGAATAGGGTGTATAACACAACCTGGCAGGTTCTTCACTCTTGGTGTTCAGAACGTGATTGGGAACCATTAAATGCATCAATTAGAGGCATCTTAGCTTTCTCCAAGATGGTTTGGATAGAGGGCTAAGCATGAGTACATTAAAGTGACAGGCAGCAGCCATGTCGGCAGTGATGGGGCTAGCGAGGGAAGTCCCTTAAATTGCCATCCACACATTAAGAGATTCCTAAAGGGTTTACTATGTGGTCAAAACCAACACAAGTACAGAGGTTTCTGACTTGGAACCCACATAGGGTCCTGAGAGCACTGTGTAGAGAACCTTTGAACCCATGGAGTCTCAAGGAGCTAACATTCAAGACCTCGTTTTTTAGCAGACATCATGTCAACTAGGTGGGTGTCGGAACTGAGGACGCTGTCAGTTGGCAGGGAACTTCACGTTTTCCACAATGATAGGGTGACATTGTGCTTGGATCAAGCTTTTGTTCCCAAGGCTAATCCAGTTCTTTCACAAGTCAGAGATCATTGTCTTACCTTTCTTTGTCCCAATCTTAGGCAGGACAAGGAAAGGGAATGGCATTGCCTAGATGTCCATAGGGTATTCAGTTTTTTACGTTGGCAGATCAAGCATTGGCATGATTCAGATACCCTATTTGTTTCCTTTAGGATATCTTCCTTAGGTCAACTGGTATCACCTCTTACCTTAAGTAGGTGGTTTTAGGGGTGGCATCATTGTTGCATGCAAGGCTCAGGAGCTGGATCCACCCATCAGTGTTGCAGCATATTCTCTGTAGGGGGGCTGCTACGTCAGCAGTTTACAGATCACTTCCATCCTTGGAGATGGTAGGTATGATGGCCATCTGGAAGCCTGTGCACTCTATAGAATAGAGAAGCTGTCCTTGGCTGCGGTGGCTTTTCGTTGGAGTGTGCTGCAGCGCACCCTATAAACCAGAAGCTGGATATCCCACCCTGGGGCACACTGCTATTGTATGTCCCAAGAGTAAGGACTGCCCCACTAGCCAGACCACCGGAGAATGGAAGATTTGTATTCACTTACTGTGAAGCTTCCTTTCTCGGTGGTCCAGGAGTGGGGCAGTCCAACCCACCCAGTTTTGGGGGGCAGCTTCCAGAGGTTGTTTTTGGGGGGATATAGAAACTGGACGAACCTTTATGGAGTTTCTCTGAGATGCTAAAACAAAAAATGGTGAGTTAATCGGGTTAGAGAGCAACAGAGGGTTTCAACCTTGGTCTACACCCATCGGAGGGGCATAAAGTTATAAGGCTGGTTGCCTCGAAAATCGAGCTTCACTATGGTGGGGAGAAGTGTTTTTCTTTTCCTTCATGTGATCTTAGAGGATGCACGGCTTGGAGACAACTGGGATATTCCCAGGGGACAGGCCCCTCCCCTTCCTGGATTGATCTGAGGAAACCGACCCTGTTCCAGAGGAGGAGCCGAATCCCAAGAGTAAGGACTGCCCCACTCCCGGACCACCGAGAAAGGAAGCTTTTGTGGATCTGAAAAACTTCCTTTGTTGTATGTGGGAACAATAATAGTCTCCCTCCAAGAATCAGGCATAATTCCTGAGCTGTTTATTCTAGAGAAAATGGGATCAAGAATCCTGGTCCACCACACTGGACTGGCCTTGAAAAGTTTGGCTGGGCCTCAGTCTGGACCGGGAGCCTCATGACGTCTTAATCCTTTAATTAAACTTGATATTTCTCTAGCAATAACTGGAGGCCACCCTGGGGCCATCAGTATATCTGGTCCCTTTGAATTAGCAATGGGGTCAATGACAAAGTTTCTGAAAGTGAGTCACAGGCCAGCCCTCCCTAACGGCTGCCCCTGCCGCCCTGTCCATTGCTCTCTGTTGCATTTTGGAAATGAAGAACCAGTATCTTCCATGTCATACATTTGTTGGTATTTTCCCCTCGTTGCATGTATTGTTGATCAAGCAAAATGTGTCCCGATGATTCCTGGAGTGAGTTCCTTAGACTCTTCGGGGAGATTAGAGGGAGTCGTGGAGAAGGAGAGGGCGGCCAGAGGCTGGAATATGCAAAAGCTGTACATATCGGAATGCTGCTTGCTTAGGGTTGATGGGCGGGGGGGGGGGGGGGGGAGCCTATAATGATGTTTATTGGTTTCTCAAAAACATTGGGGGTAACCATTGTAGAAAATGGAATGCTGAACTGGACGGATGCCAAAGTCATAGTTTGCCGAGGGTCCCCCAAAAACCTTGGGCCAGCCCTGGATGGGTCGCCATACCAAAAAGTTTGGGAATTGCTTTTGTAGAGAACCATGCTGAGAACCACAGGCTGTGCCCAGGACTGGCTGATATGGCAGCCTGCCTACACTGTGACTGATCCTGACCTCTGTGAGGCTTCTGCCCTAGGCAGTCAAAGATCAGACCTTTGTTGATGAAACAGAGTTCTTTATTTCTTAATACTGCATGACAGGTTCTCGAATGTTTGTTAGAGATGCCACATACAATATAGTCAGAGTTAATATGCCCTCCAGTGTAGTTTGAAACCCCGATATTCAACCAATCACAAAAAAGGAAAAAAGCACGGTTAAAAGATCTTAGCCGTTTTACTTCCCACAGGAAAGGTGAAGTGTGAAAGTTATAAATTTTCCCTTCTTGAATTAGGCGCCACAGATGTGCTAGGCATATACATTACAAAGTGGCCTTTCAAGGACTTCTCACAGCGATAAGACAGTTCCGTGTCTCCGAGGGCAGGGAGAGGAGGAATGCATGGGGGAAGAGGCCATTTGGTCTCAGGAGACGTGTAAGTATGCGGGGTCGCCATTCTCCCGGATGAAATAGTTACATTGACCTTCAAAGAGCAATATAACTCAGGGCAATAAAGGAAGGGGAGGAAACCTGAGACAGCTTGAGAGAGATAGCAAACAGTTACAACTGCATCTGCACATAGCAAATTACACAATGCATAAAGAAAACATTGTTAGGATCCTAGGATCCTGACAACCGCCTTCTGTGAGGACAAGGATAGTAGCCATCAGTCTAGTTTGTGCACTGAACTCTTTTCTCTCTGCAGGGTGCTTCTAGTCACCGCCATGGCCCAGCTCTGTGTTTTGGGAACCACCTGGATCTTTGGCACATTCCAGTTCAGTGATGCCAGCCTTGTCATGTCCTACCTCTTCACCTCCCTCAACAGCTTGCAGGGGCTCTTCATCTTCGTCCTGCACTGTCTGCTCAAGAAACAGGTAACTGGACATGGGGAAGGGGGTGAGGCAAGCCAATGAGGAGTTGCAGAGTTCAGCATTTGAGGATGCCAGTAAACTTCAGGTGAGGCTGTAAGATCTAAATATGTAAGATGGCATTTGGGAGTTCTTGAAGGATAACAATTGTCTGGCTGTAGAGAGCTTTTTTGCCCTGATCTGGAGAGCCCAGGCTAGCCTGCCTGATCTCATCAGATCTTGTGAAGCTAAGCTGGGTCAGCCCTGGTTGGTACTTGTGTGAGAGACCACCAAAGAAGTCCAGGGTTGCTGCACAGAGGAAGGCAATGGCAAACCACCTCTGAACATCTGTTGCCTTGAAAACCTTACACGGTCACCATAATTCAGCTGTGATTTGATTATGAAAAAAAGAGAGAGCTTTTGTTCAGAAATGCTGATGATGATTGCAACGCACATGTCAGTCATAATTTTGTTCTGTGTTCAGGTACGTGATGACTACTGCCGATTGCTTTGCCGGCACAGAAGTGGCAAACCCCAGAGTAGTGACAAGTATACAGAGTTCAATTCTACAGGGACTTTCAACACATTACGGGTAAGAGAAAACTGTGGAAAGCTCCCCCCCATCAGTCCCCTCCCCCACCCGGGAGATTCTCTGCAGATCACCACTGGCCCTTGCAGGAGAATCCTGCCATTCTGGGACTCTTTTCCAGCCCGGCCGAGGCTTTTTATTCTGTAGCCCCACCCTCTTCTGAAAATAACCCCAAAGTTTTTTTTACCTATTCCTTTTATTTATTACATTTGTTTAAATCATGTGTATGCCATTCTTCCTAACAGTATCATCAATTAAAAACAAACCTTGGTCTACAATCTTTTTTAAAAAACAAAACACCTAATAAACTGTGGCATTCATGCCATAATAAAATTAGAATCCCCCCCCAAAAAAAACTTCTGCAATTACAATTATCAGGTGTTATAATGAACCATAGCTGAGTGTCCAGAAACATTCTTCCGTCCCGTAACCATCTGCAAAACCCTCTCTGGAATAGCCTGGCTTTCCTCAAGGCTGAAGGGGACAGGCTCTGGCTGGTAGTCTTGAGGAGGCTGTTCCATATTGGGGGTGGTGGTATGGCTACAGAGAGAGGGAGATCTCAGTTCCCAGCCAGGACTACCCCCAATGAAGGGATTGTTGGGTTGCTCCAAGCACACACGAGTCTCTGCTAAGAGGGGTGATCCTGTGGTTGTGGATAGTTTCCGTAAAAAGAAGGAAGTTTCTCCAATACAGCTATTTCCCTTTAGGGGAAAAGATCCCTTGGAGGCAAAGATTTACAAGCCAGGAACTCTGGGTTGCTTACTGTAATGGGGTACAGAGGTAGGAGATGGTGAGTGGAAAATATATGGATGATATGGTAGTATAATAAGCTATTGGACTGATCTGCTTGCATCCTGCTCCTTCCCTACAGCCACAGAAGTCTTCTCAAGAATCTGGACTGTAGCAATGTCTTCTGAAACGTGTTCCCAGACTGCAGCTTTGCACATGATAAATACATCCCATCATTCCAGTAGCCTTTCCTCTGGTGGAGCTACACACTGCTACAGGCCTGCTGCAGCATGGACAATAGAAGGGCACAGAGGCTGCCAAGAGACTGTGCAGGATCCTACAAAGGACGGTTCAAGAACTGGACTGCTCGGGTGGAGCTGAAGTTGCCGCTGGGCCCAGGCTGCCTCTGCAGAATGCCTCTTCCTCCTCCGCACGGGTACAAAGAGACTTCTCTCTCTCCCCACTGAAGCAGGTCTGTCCAAAGAAGGGTACTTGGGCACACAGCACTCTTCCAATAGACAACGCTTGGTGCCAGCTGGATACACAGAGTGTGCGCATCATATTTGAATTGGATTTTGCAGCGCTGGTACACACAACCAGTGGCATTGTAGAGCAGACAGAGTCTGCTTCCCCAGTGATGCCATGCTCTTCAGGGACCACTCCACAGGCTTCTGTACCCTGACAAAGTGCTACTGGAAATTTTTTTCCAGCTTAGCTTACTGCCTAGAGTGATAATCATGTTACCTTACTGCAGGAAGAACCAAAAGGAAATTTCTAGCACTTGAGTCAGTCTGTGCCATTTCAAGTACTTCTGGCATCCTGTTGGCTTTTGCACCCCCTTTCCCCCTATGCCTATGTCTATATATAATCTCCCAGCTGAAAAACACTTCAAGCAACTGATGCAGTGGGCATTAACCTCCAGAAGCTTGTGCTGTGTGAGACTCCTCTGCCTTTGCTCTGAGCATAAACCCGTGATATTCAGGGCAGGATGAGCTAGCCTGGCAGAAGGAAAATATTGTCTACACACAGCATGTCCACGTGTGGGGGGACGTGCAGACACTGACCATGAATGGCAGGTGTGCCCTTTACTGTGTGGCTTTGGACCACAGCTTCCCTGAATGGACTTGTTGCTAGCCACCCTGAACCTACTTGACAAAAGCCAGCAAAAATCCAGGTTTTATGGAGGTGGGGAACGAACATTGGGGGGGAGGGGGCTCTGTTACATTTCCATAATTTTCTCCCCAAGTACTTCTGTAAAAGATCTAGGTTCCTGTAGGTATAGAGTTTAATGCCCCCCCCCCCAGGCCCCAGTCCAAGGCAAGAAATCTGTGTCTGGGCTATATTATTTCAGAGCCGGGACTCTGAATGTATGGAGAGCTATTAATTAGAAAAAACCTGCCTGTAGAAAACTAGATGTTTGAGAGAAGTGTTCTGTGGAAGAGAGCGTTGACACACATCAGCCTCTGAGTCGGGGGTACTAGCTCTGTAGAGGGGGAGAGCCTCATTTATAAGTACCATCAGAGAAGAGGTGTGAGGTTTCTGTACTATCAGCAAATGATCAGGCCTTTGCTGGTTAAAACATAGTCCTTTATTCAGATACTGGAACAGGTCTCGGTGTTTGTTAGAGATACCAACTACACAGAGTGGGGGGGTTAATATACCCACAAGCATAAATGCAAAATGAATTTCTACCAATCAGCATACACAGAAAAATGCGGGAAAACATGGTGGCCCGTTTGTTCCCACCGAAAGTGTGAAATGCCATAAACATTCCCCTTCTGGCCTGTGTGACCCAAATGTGCTAGGTCCTAGGCATAACAATAAAGCACTGATGATAAAAGGAGCTTCAAGGTTGTAACCAGCCAGATAACACCCTGAGAGACTGGAGGGGGAGGGGGAGGGAACAGGAACAGAGGGACAGGCTCCCGATAACATTTTGTTATATGACGCGTAGGTATTCAGGTCACCACCCTCCCGCCTAAAGATGTAACATTAAACAGACCAGCTATCGAGAAGAGAGGGCAATAAAACAAAGAGGCATTCAAGCATTTGGCACTACAAAGAAAATGAAAGTAATATGAGATCAGTCAGTATACATAGCATTGTCAGATTCATTAAAGAGAGAAACATTTAGCAACATTAAACAAAGAGCCAGTATGAAGCAAATGGAGAATCTGACAGGAGGTTGGATTTAAACCCTGTGCCCTTCACTACCCAAGGGAGTCTCAGAGCGGCTTACAAACTCCTTTCCCTTCCCCTCCCTGCAACAGGCACCCTATGAGGGAGGCGGGGCTGAGAGAGCTCTGACAGATGTCAGGAGGCCTGACAAAGATTCATTGTTTTCACTATGTCACTGCTCTAATGAAATGTTACATGTCTCCTTCTCTGTCTTCTCCCCCCTCCCCGAGCTCTCACCTTGAAGTATATTGCTTTTAGCAACTCTGGACAATGTAACCATTCTCAGCCGGGAGGGTGGTGACTCTGCATTCTCACACGTCACTAAGAAAACAAATGGCTTTTCCTCCCATGCATTCCCTCCTCTTCTTTCCTGGGACTGTGAATGCCTTATCTTGTTGTGGGAACCTTGAAGGTCTGTTGTGGCCACTCCGGGCCATTTGATATGCAAGGATTTAACACATCTGGGTCGGCCAGTTCAGGAAGGGAATTTTTTTAACTTTCACACTTCACCTTCCTGTGGGAATCAAAACGGCTCAAGCCTTTTTGCCCGCGTTTTTCTCTCAATTGTGATTGGTTGAATGTTGGGGTTCAAACTGTACTGGAGGGTATATTAATCCAGACTGTCTTTTATGTGGCATCTCTAACAAACATTCGAGAACCTGTCAAGCAGTATTAAGAATAATAAAGAACTCTGTTTCACCAACAAAGGTCTGATCTTTTTGCTGTTAGCACAGAAGCCTCACAGATTGTTAGAGATCTGTGTTTGGGACTTTATCGTACCTGACCATGTCAGATGACGATACTATTCCCGTAACTCAAGGCGAACCTGTGGTGCCAGGGGATAGCGAACCCACCAGGCCGGGGGAGAAGCCAGTGACCACGGCGCAGGGAGCGTACTATATCCCGTGCCCAGCACAGCAGCCGCCGTTCACCCCGAGGTACTCATGGTCTACGTTTGGTCGTGGCATGGTAGACTCGTGGGTGCATGACAGGAAGGGGTCCCGCGTATGGGTCGCAGGGGACCGCACGGAAGTAGGTCACCCAAGCTTCTGGGAGGATGACCGAGAGTGCATGGGAGGCGATTGGCGGTTCCCGCTGCCAGACGAGGAGCAAGGCGCTCCCTGTGGACCCGACCTGATGACCGAGGAGTCGAGCCGCAGCCTGGATCGGAGGATGGGAGAGATGAGAATCCAGATTACCGCGGATCTGAGAGAGGTGATGATGGACATGCAGCAGCAACTACGAGATGTCATTGCTGCGGTTCAGGTACAGGGGCAGCCGCCAGCCGGAGGAGCGGGTGGAGGAGTACTGGCAGGAGGGGCACCCCCGCAACAGGTCCCCCCGGGAGGAGCCCCCGCCGGGGGCCCTCTACAGCCGGTCCCCGTTCCCATCCCCACGCCGGCAGATCGGATGATCCGCCAAGCCCCCAACGATCCCCTGACGGCGACATTCGATGGTGACCCTGAGAAGCTCCGTTTCTTCATCATCGAGATCGAAAGGTTCCTGGAGGCTTGGGGCCATCTCTACCCAACCGAGCGGGACCGTGTGGGATACATCAGATCCAAGCTACGAGACACCGCCAGTGATTGGTATGTAAGCCTACACAACCCCCCTGGGCCCGAACTACGTACTGTCAATAATTTCATGTGGGCCCTCAGGCAGCACTATGAGGATCCCCTGGGGGAGGAGAAGGTGAGAAACCAACTGCGGAAGTTGGTGCAGGGGAGGGCCTCGGTACGGGAGTACACCGACCGGTTCCGGCGAATAGCGGCCAAGGTGCAAGGCTGGTCTCAAGACCTGTTCATTGAGAAGTACCGATAGGGACTGCACCCCGAGATTTACAAGACCATTCTGAGGGGTGGGAGGCCCGGATCCCTTGCCGCGTGGATGAGGGCAGCAGCTGACGTGGAAGAGTGGTTCACCCTGATAAAGTTGAGGACCTCCGCAACCACTCAGCCCAAGGCCCGTCAAAAGATGAAAGGGAAACCGAACATCCAGGAGTTACGAGACAGCCGCTTCAAACAAGGGCTTTGCATGAGATGCGGGGAGAGTGGCCACTTCGCCTCCGCCTGCCCTCACAGCAGCAGCAAGGTGCCCAAGACCTCCACCCCGGTGAGTGGAGGCACCCCGAGCCGCGGCAAGACTCCGTTCAAACCCCGGGCACTACAGCTGGAAGGGGCAGCAAGCGCACAAGGGGAGCTGGAGCTGGTTGAAGCACAGCCATCGGGAAACTTCAACAACCTGCAGTAGGAGGCACAGAGCTGCAGGTCCCTTCCCCCGACGCGCCATCTCCGGTGAGCATCCCTGGCCCTTTACTTTACATGGTAGTGACTGTGATAGCCCCTGGCACCGGGACCCACGTGAGGGTCCGTGCCTTAATTGATTCCGGGTGTGCTAGAGACTTAATAAGCCCCTTGGTGGTAGATGGACTAGCACCCAAAGTCACCCCTTTGGGGGAGCCACTCACGTTCACACAGATGGACGGGTCTGAGATGAAAGAAGCGTGTGTGGCAGAGACTGAACTGTTGATTCTGGGGACGGGGGAGCATTGGGAGAAAAGGGCTTTTGTCATTACCCCGAACACCCAATTCCCCATGGTGCTGGGAAGCCCCTGGCTCAGCTCCCACGACCCCTATGTGAAGTGGAGTGAAGGGAAGATCTCGTGGGTGGACGAGAAGTGTAATCACCACAAGTGGGACCCGGAGTGGGGGTCTGGGCCCCCAGTCCCCCTGCGGGTGGCCGCCCTTACCCTAGCTCCCTCCCCGATCCCAAGAGAGTACCGAGACTTGGCTGAGGCGTTTAGTGAGACGGAAGCGGACGAGCTGCCCCCCCCCTCGCCTATCCGATTGTGTGATCGAGTTGCTGCCAGGGGAAAGGACTCCCCAAAGGAAAACTTTACTCCATGAGCCCGGCGGAGCGGGAGGAACTACGGAAGTTCCTAGACAAAACCTTAGAACGGGGTTTCATCCACCCGGCCAAATCCCCTTTCGCAGCCCCAGTATTATTCCGGAAAAAGAAAGACGGGGGGGCTGAGACTTTGCACAGACTATCGTGGGCTAAATGCTGTGTCTGCTTCCAACGCCTACCCCCTCCCGCTCATCAAAGACTTGCTGGCGGAAGCCGCCAAAGGGAAAATGTTTACTAAACTAGACTTATGGGACGCTTATTTTCGGGTGCGCATTAGGGAGGGGGATGAGTACAAGACTGCCTTTAACACACCATTGGGTCAGTTTGAATATTTGGTGATGCCATTCGGCTTAAGTGGCGCTCCGGGAGTTTTTATGAGTCTGATAAATGAAGTCTTGCACAAGCATTTATTCAAGGGGGTGTTATGTTACTTAGATGATATCTTGATTTATTCCGCTGATAAGGGGTCACATGTGAAACTGGTGAGGGAGGTGTTAGGCACCCTGTTGAAGAACCAGTTGTATGCAAAAGTGTCTAAATGTGAGTTCAACCGAATGGAGGTAGACTTCCTGGTGTATAGGATTTCCCAGAGAGGGGTGGAGATGGATCCAACCAAAGTAGAGGCAGTAATCCAGTGGGAGGCCCCCCGAACCCGCAAACAACTGCAGAGCCTCCTGGGGTTTTGTAATTTTTACCGCACCTTCCTCAAGGATTTTGCTACGGTTACTCTGCCCCTCACCGAACTATTAAAGACTAAGGGGAAGGGACCCGAAGCAGGGAAACCAGGAGAAAAACTAGTGTGGACCGAGGCTTGCCAGTTAGCGTTTGAAACTGAAAAAGTTGTTCACCTCGGAGCCCATTCTAGCCCATCCAGACGAGACTAAGGAATTCGTGATCCATGTAGATGCTTCTGATGTAGCCATGGGGGGGGGGGCAATACTCCAAAAAGGGCCCGACAATAAACTGCACCCCTTGGCGTACATCTCCAAAAAATTCAATGAAACAGAAAGGAATTGGTCAGTGTGGGACAAAGAAGCTGCTGCCATCCGTTTAGCTTTGACCACCTGGAGGCACTGGCTAGAGGGAGCACAAACTCCTTTTGAAATTTGGACCGATCACAAAAACTTAGAAGCGTTGAGAACGCAGCGATCCCTCAATGCAAAACAGCTCAGGTGGGCTTATTTCTTCTCTAAGTTTAATTTTGTGCTGAAACACTTCCCTGGGAAAGCGAATTCCTTAGCAGATGCTCTGTCCAGATTACCCCAACACGAATCACAAAGAGAAGAGGTGTTTGACTCTATGTTCTCACAGCAGCAGCTGGGAGGGGCTGTCACTACCAGGAGCCAAAGTAAAAGCATCCCTGAACCGTCCTGGAGTGGAAAGTGTGCGGGGGAATATTCAAGAGGAAGCAGAGGAGTTGGCAGGATTCGAGGAATGCTCTTTGCACACAGACAAATACTGGTATCATGGGACGAAATTAGTAGTACCTCAATCACTACGCAGGGACGTCCTGGTAGCCTGCC
Source organism: Lepidodactylus listeri (assembly GCA_029233225.1). Lineage (NCBI taxonomy): Eukaryota > Metazoa > Chordata > Lepidosauria > Squamata > Gekkonidae > Lepidodactylus > Lepidodactylus listeri. The sequence continues at coordinate 126,314,997 of JARCFY010000007.1, read as the reverse complement.
ATTCCTCTAAGTTAGCGGGCCATTTTGGATTCCTGAAAACTCTGAATTTGGTGCAACGCCAATTCTGGTGGCCGCGCATGCGCAAAGACGTTTCAGACTTTGTGACCGCTTGCCAAGTGTGTTTGATGTGCAAAAGGAGGGGGGGAAGTTCCTGGACTGTTGCACCCGTTGCCTACTCCCTCCCGACCTTGGGAAGCTGTGTCTATGGACTTTATTACGAACCTACCACCCTCCAAGGGAAAAACGGTCATTTGGGTGGTAGTAGATACGTTTTCCAAACAGGCTCATTTTGTCTCCTTCAAACAACTCCCAACAGCAAAAGGTTTAGCTAAGACGTTTTTCAATCACGTGATCAAGCTACATGCTTTTCCCAGACGCATGGTTTCCGATAGGGGGAGCCAGTTCGTTGCCAACTTCTGGCGGGAGCTTCTAAAAGTATTGGACATTGAACCAGCCATGAGTTCGGGTTATCACCCAGAGACCGATGGACAGTCCAAATGAATTAATGAAATATTGGAACAGTTTTTGAGATGCTATACTAACTACCACCAGGACAATTGGGTGGAATTGCTACCATTTGCTGAGTATAGCTATAATAATGCAGTGCATTCGTCTACTGGGGTGTCGCCCTTCATGGCTGTTGGGGGATTCGAAGGGAAACCCTTACCTACATTGACTGAATCACCTGAAACGCCCCCCCTCTCGGATTTTACACAATGGTGGACCAATCTCCAAGACTCTTGGCCACTGATTGCCAAAACTTTGGACAAAGCGAAAGCTGATTACAAAAAATATGCTGATAGGGGCCGTGCAGAAGGTTGGGACCTCCAACCCGGGGACTCTGTTTATCTGTCCATGAAAAATATCCAGGGCCTCCAGCCCAGCAGGAAATTGGGCTGGAAATATGTGGGGCCCTATAAAGTACTAAGGAAAATATCTGATGTGTCATTCGAACTGGAACTGCCTAAGTCACTGAGTTCTGTGCATGCTGTCTTTCATTTCAGCCTACTGAAGAAGAATCCTGGGCCGAATGCATGGCACCCGACAACTCCGATTCCTCCTCCACTGATGAAGGGGGGGGGATCCACACTTTGAAATCTCTGAGATTCTTGATTCTAAAATGCGTAGGGGCCGCTTACTGTATCTGGTTAAATGAATGGGTCGTTGCAGAAAATGTTCATGCTCCTAGATTAGTTAAAGCTTTTCATAAACGCTTTCCTGATAAGCCGGGGTAGAATGTATTTTGAAGGAGGCAGAGTGTCAGGAGGCCTGACAAAGATTCATTGTTTTCACTATGTCACTGCTCTAATGAAATGTTACATGTCTCCTTCTCTGTCTTCTCCCCCCTCCCCGAGCTCTCACCTTGAAGTATATTGCTTTTAGCAACTCTGGACAATGTAACCATTCTCAGCCGGGAGGGTGGTGACTCTGCATTCTCACACGTCACTAAGAAAACAAATGGCTTTTCCTCCCATGCATTCCCTCCTCTTCTTTCCTGGGACTGTGAATGCCTTATCTTGTTGTGGGAACCTTGAAGGTCTGTTGTGGCCACTCCGGGCCGTTTGATATGCAAGGATTTAACACATCTGGGTCGGCCAGTTCAGGAAGGGAATTTTTTTAACTTTCACACTTCACCTTCCTGTGGGAATCAAAACGGCTCAAGCCTTTTTGCCCGCGTTTTTCTCTCAATTGTGATTGGTTGAATGTCGGGGTTCAAACTGTACTGGAGGGTATACTAATCCAGACTGTCTTTTATGTGGCATCTCTAACAAACATTCAAGAACCTGTCAAGCAGTATTAAGAATAATAAAGAACTCTGTTTCACCAACAAAGGTCTGATCTTTTTGCTGTTAGCACAGAAGCCTCACAACAGAAACTGCTCTTTTTCAAGAACAGCTGTGCCAGAACTGTGGCTTGCCCAAGGTCATCCAGCAGGTGCAAGTGGAGGAGTGGGAAATCAAACCCGGTTCTCCCAGATTAGAGTCCATGCACTTAACCACTGGCACAAGACTTTCAGCTTACCTGTTTCTCTGGTGCTGTTTTAAGGTGGGAGCCACCAGGCCACCATGAGCTCCACCAGGCCGGGGCCTTGCTGGCTTTCCAGAAACGTGGGGCTGGTGCCACAGTGAAGAGCAGTGCTCAGAAGAGCTCCATGTGGCTCTCGGTGCTTTAGACGCTACCTTTAGTACAGCCCAGCTTTAAGCTTACCACCTCAGCAAACGACTTGGCCTTTCAGAAAGTATCCCTGGGCAAGGCAGGACATCTTCAGTTAACCACTTCCCAGAGGTTTCAAAGTTCTAACAGAAGGGAATCTTGTGTTTCCGGATTAAATTTAGGAGAGCGATGATAAACAACATAGATCCAGCTCAGAGCTGTTTCACAGTCAACATGTCTTATTTGGCTACAAGTACAAAACAGATGGAGTACTTCAGCATTGTGAAAGGTGCCTTTGTATGTTTGACATGTGTCTTGTGAAACCAGGCCCGTAGCTATGTTGAGGCACCTGAGGTCTTGCCCCACCCCCGACTTACTTCAAAGGCCCCATGACTTCCCATCCAGCCCCTGCCCCCCCTGAGGTGGCAGGGGGAGTGGGGCAGGAGGCAGGTCTTCGTGCGCAGCTGCGCTGTTTGGCGTGAGGCCAGGGGCCAGCTGCAGTAGCCATAGCACCTGATGCAAACGCCCCCTGCGCTGCCACAGCCGCCTCTCCTTGATTGGCTGAATGGCTGTGGGAGAGGGGTCTGTGCCACCCGCTGGGGCCCCTTGCAGTTCAGTCCTCCCCAGCAAAGCAGCCCGACACCCCAAAGACCCAGCCAGGCTCAGCTGGGAGAGCTGATGGGACAAACCTGGGGCGAGGAAGCAAGCGAGAGAACCAGGGGGAGGCAGCAGGTGGCAGCTCTCTCCCCTTCGCCTTCGGTCAGCTGTTCCCCTTCCTCTCACTCACTCCCTTCTTCCTCAGTATTGCTTTTTACCTCTCCCTCCCCTTTCTCCTTTTCTGTTTCATTTTCTCCCCCTTTTGAATTTTCTTCTTCACTTTTTCTTCCCTCCTCCTCTAATTAAATTAGCCAGTCCCGTCCCCCCCGCAATTTAAATGCCCACCAATTTTAAAATTCCTGGCTGTGGGCCTGCGTAAAACTAGTTGAAAACAATGAGCAGGAAAGCGTCAGATATACCGAGAGGCAGACTACACAAACACACCCTCCGTGATTCACACAGCAGAGCCGAATTAAATGGCGCCAAATGGCACATGGGTGCCTTTCCACTTGCCTTCTAAACACACAGAAACGCATCACTCCATATGAATGGTATCAGTCATACACTGGCAATGTGGTCAGCTACTTGGTTGCATTGTGCTCTACCAATAGACCTTTTAGCATTTCCACTGTCAGGATAGGGGAGATCAACTTGACTAATGTTCCATCGCACAGGCTTGACTTGACCAAGACTAGCGCAATTCATTTGACACCTTTTATTAGGACCAACCAAAGGCCACATAACTGCTGGCTGGATCCCAACTAAATGGAAGAGGTGGAGCAAGTCCCGTCTCTTCCCTCTTCCTGCTGCAGACCTGATTTTTCTGCTCCTGCTGTTCCTGAGGAGGGCCCAGCCCCCCAGCATTCTGGACAGTGGGTTGTGGGGTGGGGAGAGAGGCACCTTCTGCTCCACTGGCAGGAATGTCTTGCTTGAGTTGAAAATTTAGTCTGGATCCAACCCCGAGTATGAGCTGTGGAGTTCTCTAGAACTCATCAAGCTAGATGTTACAAAAAAATAAAAGTATAAAATGGAGTTTTTGAAGGGAATGCCTCAGGAGAATGTGATGTTGAATCCTGTGTTGCATGCAGAGCAGATTCAAACGGTGCCGATGTCGAGTTCCCCCCAGCCTTTTCTCTGACCAACAGGCAATAAACCAGATCCATTCCATCCTGTGATGCGTCAGTTGGTCCTCATGAAAGGTACTGTGGATGGCATTCTTGGCTTGGGTTTTGCTTCTAGTCCAGCATGAATGTGGAGCTACTTAATCCTGCCTACCCAGGCAGAGCAGTCATGAAGGAACTCACTATTTATCACTACACCTAATCCAGAAACAAGGTCCCGATGCTTCATTTCTCGAGAGCTGGCCTGTTTTTGTTGACTCTTGTCCCCAGGAGTTCTACACAGTGGCAGCAGAATGGACAAGGAAGGAGACAGAAGACACAGCAAGTAATGCCACCTTGAACAGAAAAACCCATCAGCCACATGGGAGAGGGTTTTTTACACAAAGACAGAACAAGACAGACCAGCAGGAGCTCCTGTGAAGCAGCAGAAGGAAGGGCTAGCAGCACTGATAGCTCAAGGCTGCTATTGAAGCTAATGAAGGAAGAGAGACCGTGGTGGTTGGAATACTGGATATTACAAAGCTTCCTGGTTTAGACCAATTTATTTAGGGCCATTTCCAGTTTCTTGCCATGAAACTTGGCTGTACATACAGAGCAATGCTGGGTGCGCTTTGCCCATGTAGGAAGTCAAAAGCACTAGAGTTAGAACAAATCTGAATTCAAAATCGCAGTTTCAAATGTTGATTTGGTTGCTTATCCAGAAACTGTTAATCTTATGGAACAAAATCAAGTTGGGGCTCAAATTCCAGCTACTAACTGGGTATAAGAATCTGACCGCCGAGGGGTTTCCGGTCGGAGGAATGGAGGTCTGACACGCTTTGCAAATGCGCAGGGCGGACAGCGGCTCTTTCTGACAGCTTGGGTGGATTAATCCACCTGACGAAACCTCACACAGGTAGTGTGAGGACCAGCAAGCAATATAATCCAGGTTTGAGCAACCTCGGTGAAGGGAAAGTCTCGGAGGAGACTTTTCCGACACCTTGAGCACTGCAGCCGAAGAGGATTCTTGCGAGTATCTTTAAGGAGCCGAGCTGAGCTGATAAATTCAGCATAAAACCTCCAATTCCCCTGATTCCTTAACAAAGAAGACAAAGTTTAAACATTGGGACCACATCTGAAGCAAAGTAACAACAAAAGGTAACGGGAAAAAAGTTTTTTGCCTTACCACCGCCGTGTTTTGAAAGACGAAAAGCAGATCGGGTGAAGCAATAGACTGTTGTTGATTGGATGAGAGCAGTTTTGAAGCGCTAAAAAACCGAATTTGAACTTAAAAAGCCAAAAAAACAAGTTGTTTAACATTCCTGCAGTTAAGAAGAGTCGGGAGGGGAAGCCAAGCATCGCGAGACAAAGAGGGAGAAGGGAACCAAGCATCGCGAGATTAAGACGTGAGGACTGAGTCAGGAAGTGACGGCTAGAAGAGCAGACAAGAAGGGAAAAGGAGAAGAACCGGAAGAAGGTAAAGGGGACTCTAAATACTGCCGGACCAGAAAGACCATAACAGGAAGTGACGTACAGAGAGCAGACAAGTAAATAAAAGGAAGGGACAAAAGGAAACTACGGCAAGCCAGAAGCAAGGTAAAAAGACTATAACCTTTGACATTAACCATAGAGAAGTTGCGCCCGCCATTTTGGATTTATAAAATTTTTAAACTGCAATATCTCAAACATTATATAACTTAGAAGGCTGAAACCAACATAATTTGACTTGGCAAGATTAGCTTGTTTGAATGTACTAATCGGTGTTTGATTTGGAAAACAAGATAAAATCGATCTTTTTTAAAGAGGCAAGATGAACCGCGGACTAAGATCGAGAGCAGCTACATGGTCCTCTCCTACAATGGCAGCAAAAAAAGAAAAAGAGCTATTAGCCGTTATGGAAGCAATGGAAAAGAAAATGTTAGACGCTATAGGAGAGGTAAATGTTAAAATGAATAATATAGCGGCTCAAGCAGATAAAAATTTCATGGAATTAAAAGCAGAATTTCAAAAATTATCTACAAGAACACAAGATATAGAAACTAAAGTAAAAGAACTGGAAGAAAGCACCCATAAGACAATGAGAGAGAATGAGAGGATGGAAAAGATGATGCATTATAAAGATATGCAAAACCATTTGAGATTTCGAGGGATTGAGGAAAAATTGAATGAGGACATTTTTACAAGAATGCAAGAAGCAATAGCAGATTTTTTTACAAGAACAGGAAGAAGTTGTTAAAGAACACATGGATCTTGTTTATAAAGTTAACTCTACATATGCAAGAGACAAAAACATACCAAGAGATGTGGTTGTCCAATTTACAATGAAAAGAACAAAAGAACAAATCTACAGGAAGTGCTTTACTGATCCTTTTGTAATAGATGGGAAAAAAATCATAGTAATGAAAGAATTGCCTAGAGCAATACTGCAAGAAAGGAAAAAATTCAAGCGTCTGACGGATAAACTGAAGGAGAAAAAAATCAGATTTCGTTGGGAAATACCTCAAGGACTAAGCTTTTATTATGGCAACTCCAGAGTAGTGATTAAAAGCACAGAAGAAATGTACGCATTCCTGGGAGAGAATAAAGATGACTTTGGAGATATTTAAGAATATATCAAGATGGATTACAAAATACTTACATGGAATGTAAATGGACTAAATTCACCCCAAAAACGTAGAATGGTAGGTCATTGGTTGGAAAAACAAAAATGTAGTATAATTTTCATACAAGAAGCTCATCTTAAAAAACAAGACCATAAATATTTAATAAGGAAAAAATTGGGAGAAGAATTTTATTCTTTAGCAAGCAATAAAAAAAATGGTGTTGTAACATATGTCAAAAAAGATTTGGAACCTAAAGTAATATTTAAAGACAAAGATGGAAGATATTTAGCTATTGAAATTTTACTGCAAGGATTGAAAACTTTGAATGTAAACATTTATGCTCCGAATGGAGCTAAAGAAAATTTTTTTAAAGAACTTCAAATGGAATTGGACAATGTAAACTATGATCAAATTATGATGTTAGGGGACTTCAATGGAACTGTGGATAATAAATTAGACAGGCGCTCTAAAAGAAAGGATGAGACATTAGGGAAGCTTCCAAAAAAATTTTTTGAACTGATAAAACAAGAAAAGCTGGAAGATATTTGGAGGAAAGCTAACCCACAAGGAAAAGATTTTACCTTTTACTCTAACAGACATGACTCACATTCAAGAATTGACATGATTTGGATGACTACTAATCTAACCTTTAAGACAAGAAAAGTGGAAATTTTACCCAGAATAATTTCAGATCACAATCCGTGTTTATGGACAGCTGGGCAGGTTAAAAAACAAAAGAGATGGAGAATAAACGAGGACTTATTAGATAATCAAGAAATAATTAAAAAATTACTTGAAGAAACAGACCTATACTTCCAAGTAAACATGCAGAAAGAAGTAAAAATTCAAACCGTATGGGATGCATATAAAGCAGTGATGAGAGGACTATTGATATCACTAAATGCTAAAGATAATAAAAAGAAAAAAGAGCAATATGAAAATATTCTACAAGCCATTAAAACAAAGGAAGAAGAACTGAAGAAGAAACCAGGGAAAAAGAAACTGCAAAAGGAAATTTGGATGCTACAAGACCAAGCAAAAGCCATCTTGAACCAAGAGATGTACTGGAACTTAAAAAAACTTCAACAAAAAGCATTTGAAGGTGCAAACAAACCCGGAAAATACTTAGCATGGCAATTAAAGAAAAAACGTTAAAATAAATTTATTACTAAAGTGATAAGAGACAATATTGAGATAATAGATAACAAAGGAATAAAAAGAGAATTTTTTAAATACTATGCAAAACTTTTTAAGAAGGAAAACAAAGACAGAAGAAAGATTAAAGAATACCTGCAAACATTAAAGTTACCAAAACCAACAGAGAAAATTAAAGAACTATTTAACAATCCAGTATCATTACAAGAGATCAAAAATGCAATAAATGACTCAAAATTAGGAAAAGCACCTGGACCGGATGGATTTACAGCGAAGTTCTATAAAACGTTACAGGAGTCAGTTTCACCGGTGTTACTGCTATTGATGAATGATATAAGAGTTACTGGAGAGGTACCTGAAACCTGGAAAGATGCATGCATCTCACTGATCCCGAAAGAAAATCAAGATTTGACCAATGTTAAGAATTATAGACCGATTTCTTTACTGAATAATGATTATAAGATTTTTGCTAAGATTATAGCGGATAGACTAAAAGAGCACCTTAAAGAGACTATACAAACAGAACAAGCAGGGTTCTTACCTAATCGACAAATAAGGGACAATCTAAGAGTAGTAGTGGATGCTATAGAATACTACGAAAAACATCCTGAAAAGGAAGTGGGCTTTTTCTTTTTAGATGCGGAGAAAGCGTTTGATAATTTAAACTGGGATTTTATGTTTGAAGTTTTAGAACATCTTGAGATTGGTGAATATATGCTTAACTTCATTAAAGCAATATATAAAGAACAGAAATCCTCATTAATAATTAATACCAAAAAGACAGACGATTTTAAAGTTGAAAAAGGAACAAGACAAGGATGCCCACTTTCGCCGCTGCTATTTATTTGGATTTTAGAAGTTCTACTGTTAAATGTGAAGGAAGACAAAGATATTAAAGGCTTAACAACTAAAGGTTTTTCTTTCAAATATAGGGCCTTTGCAGATGATGTGATGTTTATAGTGGAAGACCCCTTGTCCACACTACCATATCTGTTACAGAGAGTAAAAGAGTTTGGTGACTTAGCAGGATTTTATGTAAATAAGAACAAATCGAAAGTAATGTGTAAAAATATGTCAAATAAGAAACAAAACGAGTTACAAAAACCTACAGAATGTGAGGTGGTGAAAAAGACAAAATATCTGGGTGTAAACCTAACTATGAAAAATATTGATCTCTATAAAAATAATTATGAAAAATTATGGTTGCAAATTATGCAGGATATTAAAAAGTGGAATGTATTGAATTTGTCATTGCTGGGTAGAATTGCGGTGGTTAAGATGAATGTGTTACCACGATTAATGTTTTTGTTTCAAACTATTCCAATTGTGAAAGATGTAAAAACATTCAAATGTTGGCAGAAGGAGCTGTCTAAATTTGTGTGGGGAGGGAAAAAACCAAGAATTAAGATGAAAATAATGTGTGATGCCAAAGAAAGAGGAGGGTTTCAACTACCAAATCTAAGGTTGTACCATGATGCAATATGTTTGACCTGGGTAGGGACATGGACTATGTTACAAGATAGAATGTTATTGTCCCTGGAAGGTCATGATTGTAGATTTGGGTGGCATGCATATTTGTATTATGGCAAAACAAAAATGGACAATATGTTTAAACATCACTATTTGAGAAGAACACTAATGGATACGTGGACAAGATATAAAAACTTTTTTTCAGAAGAGATACCTATGTGGATTGTACCTGCAGAAGTCTTACATCCAACATCAAGATATAAAGGACAAGATTGGCTGAAGTATAGAGACTTATTAATAAGACATGGTAAAGACTTCAAACTGAAGGAGCAGCATCAGATTGACTTTGATTATGGTTGGCTAAGATATAGACAAATATATGATATGTATAGAAGTGATAAAAAACACGGTTTCAGGGAAAAAAACAATGAAATAGAACAAGTCTGGGAGGAAGGTGGGAAAAAAATGATTTCTAAAATGTATAAAGTCTGGCTAAAATGGTTTAATGCAGATGAAATGGTAAAAGAACAAATGGTAAAATGGGCGATAAACCTTAACAAAGACATTGAAATGGAATCTTGGGAATTTTTATGGAAAAATGCTATGAGTATATCTACGTGTTATAACTTAAAAGAAAATTGTTTTAAAATGATGTATAGATGGTATATGACACCAAAAAAAATTGCAAATATTGGTCAGAATATGTCTAACAAATGTTGGAAGTGTAAAAAGAAAGAAGGTTCTTTTTATCATATGTGGTGGACTTGTGATAAAGCAAAGATTTATTGGTCAAAAATACATGCAGAAATGGAAAAGATCTTGAAATGTTATTGCTGGGACTTAAACTAGAAGAGATAAATGTAAAGAAAAGGACAATAATATGGTATATGATTACAACAGCAAGAATGGTGTATGCACAAAATTGGAAAAATGAAAAAATACCAGAGGTGTGGGAATGGTTGAAAAAATTGTTATATATGGCTGAAATGGATAAATGGACTAGAAAATTGAATAATCTGTACTCAGAGACCTTTCTAGAAGACTGGAAAGATTTGAAAGAATATGTTGAAAAATACTGGGATATGAAAAACTACATTTATACATGGTTATAACAGCATAAAGGAATAGAAATATAATATATGAATGTATTAGTTAAAATTAGACAATGAAACTGTTTTTATTTAGAAATACATAAGAGTATAGAAAATAAGAATTGGTGTATAAGTATTTTAAAGATATATAACCGTTACCAGAAATGAAACATAGATATAAGTATTACTATTTTGAATAAAATGGAAAATGTGTTATGCTTCAGATGTGGTGGGAAACCACCAAAACAAGATAAAAATAGAATGTACAAATAGAACAAAATGTTATATAATATGGAAAGAGGGATTTGTATAAGGTAAATGTATTATTTTTGATGTTCTCTTTTGAAAAATAAAAATTTCTTTACAAAAAAAAAGAATCTGACCGCCGTACCTGGCCTTGAAGCTGATAGTTTTTCCAATTTTGGAATGTATGAACTGCATCCTAATCAGTGGATGCAAAGCACAGGGAAAACATCACACCTCTGATACTGTATAGTTTCCGTGGTGGTGTACTGATATGTGTTCACTCTCAGTGCCTTTAGGTAGGTAAATGTATAGTGTATCAAAGGGTTTTTGCCTTTATCCCCCGATACCCAGTCCCTTATTCAAAGCATTTGTGTCAACCACTTTTTCCTGGTATGTATATTTTGGATTCACAATTGTACAGCAAGTCACTTGGGTTGGAGGTAAAAAGAGGAATGGGCAGTGTTAAAGCAAGGACTGTTGAACCTGCAATGTCTGACAAGCTGCTCCAAACCCCACCGTCCCGGGCTTCCAAACAGAGACAGGCTTGGGGATTGTAGCTTTCACTCAATCTGCGCTCATTTATAAAAGGAAGTGCTTTCTCAAAATACACACCATACCATGCAGGGATCATGTATAGCAAGACGCTGGTGATCTGTTTTCTCCTGTATCTTTCAAAAGTGATGCTGCTTAGACAAGGTCAAGAAGCCAGGCCAGAATGTAAAGAGATTAGTTTCCTGCAGAATCACACATGGTAAAGATTCCTGAAAATGGGAAGTTCATAGGTAAAAGAAACTACCAGGGGGGTCAAACTCATTTCTTACTAGGGCCGGATCTGACATAAATGTCACTTTGTCGGGCCGGGCTACCCGTCCCTTAAAATGTAATGTCAGATACCGGAGATATTAGGCTTTATAAAAGACACTGGCAAACCCAATTAAAGATATTCATGTTTATTCAACATACAAACATGCTTAAAATATTAAAACCCTTACAGTAGTTCCTTTATTTAACATTCTTTGATAATTGACACGTCTTGCTCTGAACTACTGCATCAGAATCTGGTGTCTTGTAAATCATTTGCTTGGGGGAGAACACTGCTGGCAGGTGCCCGGGAAAGGCACTCTCAGCCCCTCCCCCCCCCCCCGGATCCTGCCCATCAGAGAGAGAGAGAGAGAGAGAGAGAGAGAAAGAAAGGGGGCAAGGTACCCACCAGCACAGCAATCATACACTCCTCCCCCATTTATGAACCTTCCTCCTGGGAAAAGGCAAACAATTGATCCCACCCCCCTTTTCTGGTGAAGCTGGATTACAGCCTCATGAAGGCACAGAACACAGAATTATTAGGACCAACCCAGTGTCACACAACAGAGGGCAAGCTTTTGAGTTCTCCAGAATTCTTAAAGCAGAAATTACCCCCCCCCCTCCCCAAAAAAGGGAAAAGAAAGATGCTGGCTGAGATGTGATGCAAAGCCCTGTTGTTGTATGTGCCAGACTAGGTGTTGGATACATGCTGGGGGGGAGGGCCCACTTTCGTTGCTTTTTTCAGCAACTGCAGAGGAGAATGCAGGTGCCAGGGAAAGGCAGCCTGCACACCCCCCGAGGCACTGCCACCTCTCCCCTGGGCCACAAGGCAGGCTCGCCCAGACCAGGGCTGAAGGGGGTAAGAGAGGTGGGCCCCAGGAGAAGTCCAAACAATACTCGGGCAGGTAAATCAGCCAGCACCGAAGAGCAGTCTGGCTCCAGCCAGCGAAGAGCCATGCCTGGAACTCCTCTTCCCCACCCTTGGAGGAAGTGAGCGGGAGAGAAGCACTCGCAAAGAGGGGCTTGTGGGCGGAGGTGAGCGCAAGGCAGCCAGCAGAGCACAGAGGAGCAGCTTCTCCCCAGCCTGCCAAGGGCAGCGCCTGGCTCTCACCCAAGCTGAGCAGAGGGGGGGGCAGAAGCGCCTGCAGAAGAGGTGCTTGTCATGTGCCGGGACAAGTGGGAGCTGCTGGCCTGCTGAGGTGTAGGGCCATGGAAGGCACACAAGAGTGGGCACTGGCCCAACTCTGCAGGGTTGATTCAGGTGAGGAGGAACTGTCAGAATCTATGGATTCTAACAAACGTTTCTGTTATGTTTAATGTTTAATGCCTGTATGCTTTGTATAACCTGTCCCTGTAGTCGCTTTGTGACCTTTATCTATGGCTTCCTTTATGACCCTGGATTTATGGCTCAAGCTGGGTCTGGTCAGTATAACCATTTGGTCCGGGAGGGTGGCGACTTCAGCGCATGAGAACTATCGGCCTCTCACCTCCACGCCTCCGCATTCCTTTCCTCCCTGCCTGGGAAGACACAGACCAGTTTCTTATCGGCGTGTGAAGACCTTGGCAAAAGTTATTTGTTATGCATAAGATGGATACATCTAAGGGGTCTGGTTTAAGGCTTCACACCTAACCTTTTTCCTGTGGGAAGCAAACGGTCAAAGGACCTTTAGCCCGCGGTTTTTCCCTCCTTGTGATTGGTTACCTATGGGTAATTCAAATTGTACTAGAGGGTATATTAGTCCTGCTTCTATTGTATATTTTATCTCTAACAATGGTCCGAGGACCTGTAGTAATGTAGTAATAGGAAATAAAGAACTGTGTTTCATCAACAAAGGTCTGATCCTTGACTACTTCGAGCAGAAGCCTCACAGATTGTTAGAGATCTGTGACTGGGACTTGGCCGTTCCTGACCATGTCAGACGACGGTACTATTCCTATCCCTACAACCGAAGATCAACCGGTGATCCCGGGCGACCAGGGTGCCGGAGCTGGAGGCAGTGGTGGGGAGCCCGAAGTGCCAGCGACTACGGCTCAAGGGGCTCACTACATCCCGCGACCACCCCCTCACCAGAGCGGGACCCCGAGGTATTCATGGAGCCACTTCGGCGTGGAACAGTCGACTCGTGGGTCCACGATCGGAGGGGAGTGCGTGTCTCGGTCCAGGGGGACTGCACCGAGTACGGGTGGCCGAGTTTCCTGGGAGACGAACGCGAGACGGGCTATGGGGGAGACTGGCGACTCCCGCTGCTGGACGAGGAGAGAGGCGCGACCTACAGTCCCGATCTCTACGGAGAGGATCCGACCCAAGCCCTAGATCGCATGATGGGAGATTTGCGAATGCAACTCACCACGGAGCTACGAGAAGTAGCCATGGATCTGCAGTTCCAGTTCCGAGACGCCCTGACCGCAATCCAGGCAGCCTGGGCAGCCCCAGGCGGGGCCGGAGCTCCAGGCGGGGGAGCCCCGCCGCAGCCAGCTCCCCCAGGGGGAGCTCCCGCGGGGGTCGTCCCGCAACCGGTGCCACCACAGGTTCCGCAACCGGTCCCTCGTCCGGCTCCCGCGCCCGCCCCGGCCCCAGTGCCCGCGGGGCAGATGATCCACCAGGCGCCCAACAATCCGTTGACAGCTACTTTTGATGGGGACCCCGAGAAGCTACGGTTCTTCCTCATAGAAATCGAGAGGTTCCTAGACACTTGGGGACACCTCTACCCCACTGAGAGGGATCGGATTGGCTACATCGGGTCCAAGTTGAGGGACACCGCCAGCAACTGGTATGTGAGTCTGCACAACGCCCCCGGGCCTGAGCTGCGGTCAGTGCACAATTTTATGTGGGCCCTCCGACAGCACTACGAGGACCCCTTGGGGGAAGAGAAGGCGCGGAACCAATTGCGGAAGCTAACCCAGGGGTGGTCCTCCGTGATGGAATACACTGACCGGTTCCGGCGCATAGCAGCCAAGATCCGCGGCTAGACCCAAGACCTCTTCATCGAGAAATATCGAGAAGGCCTGAACCCCGAAGTGTATGAGACGGTGCTGAGAGGAGGCCAACCCGGCTCCCTCGCAACGTGGATGAGAGCGGCGGCTGATGTGGAGGAGAGGTTCACCCTCATCAAAATGGGAACCTTGGCGACTGCCCAAGCCAAAGCTGCCCAGAAGATGAAGCCCAAGCCCAGCGTCCAGGAAATCCAAGACAGCCGGTTCAGGCAGGGGCGCTGCATGAGATGCAGCGAGAGTGGTCACTATGCCTCGGCATGCCCCCGCGGAAGTGGGAAGGTCCCCAAGACTTCCACCCCAGTGGCGGGGAGCACCCCCAGCAAGGGAAAGACCTCGTTCAAACCCCGGGCATTACAGCTGAAGGGGCAGTGAGTGAGCAAGGGGAGCTGGAGCTGACGGAGGCACAGATGCCGGAAAACTCCAACGTCCTGCAGTGAACGGCGCCAAACTGCAGGTCCCAAACCCCGACGCGCCATCTCCGGTGAGCATCCCTGGCCCTTTACTGTACATGGTAGTGACTGTAATAGCCCCCGGGACTGGGACTCATGTCCGGGTGCGTGCCCTAATTGACTCAGGGTGCGCCAGAGACTTAATAAGCCCATTAGTAGTGGATGGGCTAGCCCCAAAAGTTACTCCACTGGGGGAGCCACTCACGTTCACGCATATGGACGGTTCGGAAATGAAGGAGGCGTGCGTGGCTGAGATGGAAAGATTAATAGTGGGGACGGGGGAGCATTGGGAAAAAGAGGGCCTTTGTTATCACCCCCAATACCCAGTTTCCCATGGTATTGGGGAGCCCTTGGTTGAGTTCTCACGACCCATACATCAGGTGGAGTGAAGGAAAGATCTCGTGGGTGGATGAGAAGTGTAATCACCACAAGTGGGACCCGGGGTGGGGATCGGGGCCCCCGGCCCCCGTTAGCGGCGGCCCTCACGTTGGGGCCCTCCGCCGTACCTAAGGAGTATCGGGACCTAATGGGAGTATTCAGTGAGACCGAGGTGGACGAGCTACCCCCCCACCGACTGTCAGACTGTGCCACAGAGTTGCTCCCGGGAGAGAAACTACCGAAGGGAAAACTCTACTCTATGAGCCCTTCAGAAAGGGAGGAACTGAGAAAGTTTCTAGACAAGAACTTGGAGCGAGGTTTCATCTGCCCTGCCAAGTCCCCTTTGCAGCGCCCATTTTGTTCAGGAAAAAGAAGGACGGAGGGCTGCGGTTGTGCACGGACTATAGGGGTCTGAATGCAGTGTCGGCTTCCAACGCTTACCCCCTCCCCCTCATAAAAGACTTGCTAACGGAGGCAGCTAAAGGGAAGGTGTTTACCAAGCTGGATCTCCGAGATGCTTATTTTCGCGTGCGCATCCGGGAGGGGGACGAATTTAAGACTGCTTTTAACACACCATTGGGACAGTTCGAGTACCTGGTGATGCCATTCGGCTTGAGTGCCGCGCCGGGAGTTTTTATGAGCCTGATAAATGAAGTGTTGCACAAGCATTTATTCAAGGGGGTGTTATGTTACTTAGATGATATCTTGATCTATTCTACTGATAAGGTGTCGCATCTAAAATTGGTCAGGGAGGTGCTTTCTATACTGTTGAAAAATCAATTGTATGCCAAGCTATCCAAATGTGAGTTCAATCGAGACTCGGTAGACTTTTTGGGGTATCGCATTTCACAGAAGGGGTTAGAAATGGACCCTGCCAAAGTGGAGGCAGTGGTACAGTGGGAGGCGCCCCGAACTAGAAAGCAGCTGCAGAGTCTATTGGGGTTTTGTAACTTCTATCACTCCTTCCTAAAAGATTTTGCCACGGTCACCCTCCCGCTAACGGAACTCCTGAAAACCAAGGGGAGGGGCCCAGACGCAGGAAAGCCAGGGGAGAGGATAGCCTGGTCCGAGAATTGTCAGAAGGCGTTCGAGACCTTAAAGAAACTATTCACATCAGAACCCATCCTTGCTCACCCTGATGAGACTAAGGAATTCGTGATCCATGTAGATGCGTCGGATGTGGCCATGGGGGGAGCCATCCTTCAGAAGGGGACGGATGATAAGTTACACCCTCTGGCTTACATTTCAAAAAAATTTAATGAGACAGAGAGGAACTGGTCAGTATGGGATAAAGAAGCTGCAGCCATACATTTAGCACTAACCACCTGGAGACACTGGCTGGAGGGCGCGCAGGCCCCTTTTGAAATTTGGACCGATCACAAAAACTTAGAGGCGCTACGCACCCAAAGGTCCCTGAATGCCAAGCAACTCTGGTGGGCCGATTTTGTCTCAAAATTTAACTTCGTGCTCAAACATTTTCCTGGGAAGGCCAATTCGTTAGCAGACGCTTTATCCAGGTTACCCCAGCATGAGAGTCAAAAAGAAGAAGTATTTGACTCCATGTTCTCTCCCCAGCAACTGGGAGGAGTTGTTACTACCAGAAGTCAAAGCAAGCAGGCAGCGATAGAATCATGGGAAGACAAGTGGGGGGGAGACTATTCGCCGGAAGAAGCAGAAGAGTTAGAAAGCCTAGAGGAATGCTCTCTCCGTTCTAACAAATGCTGGTACCATGGAGACAAACTCGTGGTGCCTCGAGCTCGGAGAAAAGATGTGTTGCTGACCTGCCACTCATCAAAACTAGCTGGGCATTTCGGTTTCCTAAAAACTCTTAACTTAGTCCAGCGGCAATTCTGGTGGCCGCGCATGCGCAAGGATGTATCTGACTTTGTTACTGCCTGTCAAACATGTTTGATGTGCAAGCGGAGGGGGGGGAAAGTCCCAGGACTGCGACACCCGTTGCCCACCCCCTCTCATCCATGGGAAGCGATAGCTATGGACTTCATCACCAACCTGCCACCCTCAAAGGGAAAAACTGTGATTTGGGGGGTGGTTGACATGTTCTCGAAGCAAGCACATTTTACCCCATTCAAACAGTTGCCAACCACAAAGGGACTGGCTAAAGCATTTTTCAATCACGTGATTAAACTACACGCCTTCCCCAGACGGGTGGTATCCGATAGGGGCAGTCAATTCGTTGCCAACTTCTGGCGGGAGCTTTTGAAGATGATGGACATTGAACCGGCCATGAGCTCGGGTTACCATCCAGAGACCGATGGCCAGTCTGAGCGAACTAATCAAATATTGGAACAGTTTTTAAGGTGTTACACTAATTACCATCAAGACAACTGGGTGGAGTTGCTACCGTTTGCTGAATATAGTTATAACAATGCTATTCATTCGTCCACGGGCGTGTCCCCTTTCATGGCAGTGGGAGGCTTCGAAGGGAAACCCCTACCCACTATAGAAGAGACACCGGATGACTTTAAACAATGGTGGGCTAACCTGCAAGCCTCGTGGCCGTTGATTGCCAAAACTCTAGATAAAGCCAAAGAGGACTACAAAAAATATGCGGACCGTGGAAGGGCTGAAGGTTGGGACCTTCAACCAGGGGACTCTGTCTAGCTTTCCACCAAGAATATACATGGTCTACAACCCAGCAGAAAATTGGGGTGGAAATACGTTGGCACTTATAAGGTGCTGCGCAAAATTTCTGATGTGTCCTTTGAACTGGAGTTGCCTAAATCACTGAGTTCTGTGCACCCTGTTTTTCATTTCAGCTTGTTGAAGAAGAATCCTGGGCCGAATGCATGGCATCCAACTCCTCCGACTCCTCCTCCACTGATGAAGGAGGGGGCGCCCCATTTTGAGATTTCCGAAATCCTGGATTCAAAAATGCGTAGGGGCCGCTTGCTATATCTAGTCAAGTGGGTAGATTTTGGTCCTGAACTAAACGAGTGGGTTCTTTCTGACAATGTTCATGCTCCTAAATTAGTTAAAGCTTTTCATAAACGTTTCCCAGATAAGCCGGGGTAGATTAGATTTTGAGGTGGCAGAGTGTCAGAACCAAGGATTCTAACAAACGTTTCTGTTATGTTTAATGTTTAATGCCTGTATGCTTTGTATAACCTGTCCCTGTAGTCGCTTTGTGACCTTTATCTATGGCTTCCTTTATGACCCTGGATTTATGGCTCAAGCTGGGTCTGGTCAGTATAACCATTTGGTCCGGGAGGGTGGCGACTTCAGCGCATGAGAACAATCGGCCTCTCACCTCCACGCCTCCGCATTCCTTTCCTCCCTGCTGGGGAAGACACGGACCAGTTTCTTATCGGCGTGTGAAGACCTTGGCAAAAGTTATTTGTTATGCATAAGATGGATACATCTAAGGGGTCTGGTTTAAGAGGGGAAATTTACAGCTTCACACCTAACCTTTTTCCTGTGGGAAGCAAATGGTCAAAGGACCTTTAGCCCACGGTTTTTCCCTCCTTGTGATTGGTTACCTATGGGTAATTCAAATTGTACTAGAGGGTATATTAGTCCTGCTTCTATTGTATATTTTATCTCTAACAATGGTCCGAGGACCTGTAGTAATGTAGTAATAGGAAATAAAGAACTGTGTTTCATCAACAAAGGTCTGATCCTTGACTACTTCGAGCAGAAGCCTTACAGGAACTAACCGGCCAACCTACCTATCTCCCTTCTCCTCCAGCACACCTACAGTGGCCACGGGCACTCGTTTTTAAGGCAGCAACATTGTCTCCATAGGAACTACAGAGGCAAAAGTCAAGCCTCTTTTTATTACCAAGTAAAGAGACCTATTGGCAGGACAAGGCAACTGTAGCATGTCCGTCCCCCCCCCCCCCCCGCACCAGCCTGGTAAGAATCCTGGGCAGGCTGGGGTCGGCCCATGGGCCACATGTTTGACACCCCTGAACAGTCTAAAGACCATCACTGAATACATTCCAGCTACAATGAGTAGCACACATGCAACAAACAGATCATAGGCGGAATGTAAAACAGGAAAGAGTTAAGAAAGGATGGAGGGTATCAAGCAAGAAAGCTAGGAAGCCTGAATCTCTGATAAATTTCCACATCCACACAACTTCAACAGCAGCCATGAAAATGGCATCTTTAAAAAAATCATTTAATAGGTCACTCAGACACAGGGGCTTACTAGACAGAAAACAGAAACATCTAATTAAAAAGCCCCCAGACTAGAGCCGAGGCAAAATACCACCTGGGCAGTTTGTGAGACAAGTCATTTTAAGACCCCAACCCCTAGAGCAGGGGTGGCCAACCTTGCTTAACGTAAGAGCCACATAGAATAAACGTAAGAGCCACATAGAGATGTCTGAGAGCCGCAAGACAGGAACAAATATCACACACACGTTTTTATTTTTAAAAATATGCAGATTTGCTTTTTATTAACGTTAAATGGGACTGCCAAAAATAAAAACAAATGAGGAAAACCGGTTGTAAGAAAGAGAGAGAGAGAAACTAGGAAAGCAAATAGATGGGAGGGAGGAGGGAAGGAAGGAAGGAAGGAAGGAAGGAAGGAAGGAAGGAAGGGAGAAAGAGAGAAAAAGCATGCCTCCCCTTTGCTTCCCCAGCCGCCCTGCCAGGAGCCGCACAATGTGTGTGAAAGAGCCGCATGTGGCTCCCGAGCCACAGGTTGGCCACCCCTGCCCTAGAGATTCAACAGCGTACCAAAAAAAGAAGGGGAAAAAAGCAGACATTCATCTGGTTCCAACTTAGAGCCTGAATTGTGGGGGTGCTGGTCTCAGCTTCCATGCTCTATGAGTCAAGGAGGATCCATGAGAATGAGCTACCGGCTTTGCTCAACTGCAAAAGAGAAGACACCTGGTGAATACCATTCATAGCAAAGCCAAAAGTTAAAGCAAGTTGATTATAGTTGTGTCTGCCACAGAATGGTCCTCCCCAAGGCCTAACCCCCCCCCCCCCACCTTCCAGTCTTGTTACACTGGGGCTCTTCAGCTGGCCTAATGGTAGGTCAAAACAGCCCTCCAGCCCAGTCGGGCAGGGCTAGGCAAAACTGCTGCCCTGCCTGAGCAGCCTCCTCCAGAATGACCCAGTGCAGCATCTTTTACTGTGAGAGCATGACCTGTAACCTTCCTGCCCTCAGCAGCCTTCCTCCTTATGGGTCCTGTAACTGCTACTTCTGCCCCAACATCTGCATCATTTCTGCCAGACAACCCTCCCCCCCCCCCCAAATGAGTATTTTTGCCCTTCTGGTTCTAAACTCTTTAATCAGGCCCCTTATCAGTCCGAGGATTCCCAATTAGATCTCACAGCTTCCAAATACAAGAATCATTAAATTACTGATTAGCAGCAAAATTTACAGCCAAGCAAATGCATATTGATGCTTCACGTACACAGCAAAGGTCACTGAACATGCCATCTATATTTAATTTAGGAAGCTATTTACCCCCCCCCCTCCCCAGTGGGAACCCAAAATAGCTGACAATAAGGGTCATGCCCTCCTCCATTTTAATCTCATACCCACCCATCAGTCGATAGGTTAGTTTGCAAGAGTGAGTGGACCAAGGCCAGCCAGTTGCCTTTCACGGCCGGGGGGGGGGGGGATTAGACCCTGGTCAGTCGGTCAGTCTCAACCACTACACTGCAGAGGCTTTCTCTAGAAACACAACTGCACTGCTAGCCTTCCTTTTCTACAAGGTTTCCAGATAAACAAGCAGACAGTGTTCACACAAAGTGTTCACACTTTGCAAAGACCTGCCCTAGTTTTTAACAGCACACACAGAAAAAACAAACCAGCAGAAAAACACACCAGCAGAAAGTTACTAAAGTCAATTCCAATACTTACTATATGAGGAGATGTCTATCTCTTCAGGGAGCTCGGCCACATTCACCTCAAAGCGGTCCTGAACTTCATTGAGGATTTTGGCATCACCTTCATCAGACACAAAGGTCACGGCCAAGCCTTTTGTGCCAAAGCGCCCGGCTCGGGCCACCTGGAGAAAAAAGAATCCATCAAGACAATTCTGGGCCTTTTGAATCTCTCACACTAGAGGCAACTTGGGGAGGGGGATGTGTCCACCACATCACAAATATCACAACATTAGTTCAGAGGTTACCCTGTGCAGGTAGGTGTCAGAATCCTCCGGCATGTCGTAGTTGAAGACAATGTTGACCCGCTCAATATCCATTCCACGGCCAAAAAGATTAGTGGCCACCAGGATTCTACGCTGGAAGTCCTTGAATTGCTGGTACCGTGAGAGCCTGGAAAAAACAAAAGCAACAACCGATCCTCATCAAACCATTCCGCCCTCACATTGCAACATACAGCTCATGGTTCCTGCAGCTCACACAAGCAGAGGACATGAAACATTCTAGATTTCTTTCCCACCAAATTCACAGAATGGATTTAATGGTTGGCTGTGTCACACCTGAAGAGACAAGGGCTCTGCTCAGCAATCCGTAACCTCCCTGGTCCATCTCCCTGCACTCACCTCTCTTCCTGAGACATGCCCCTGTGAATGGCAATGGCAGGAAAGTTCTGCTCAACCAAGAGCTGGGCTAGGGCCATGCAGCGCTGCACGGATTTCACAAATATCACAACCTGCAAGGGGTGGAAAGAAAGGAGAAGGGATTATAACCAGGAAGCCCGCAGGGGCCTGTGACCAGTCAGTGTGAGCTAGCTCACAGTTTTTTAGCCTCCAGCTCAGAGATTTTTCTCAGCTCAGGAAGGATGGCTCCAGAGCAAACTAATTTATGCAGCAGCCAAATCATTCGCTCACAGCTTTAATGCCAGTAGCTCACAAAAGTAGAATTTTTGCCCAGAAGACTCCACTGCTTAGAGGGAGCATTGCTTGTGACCTGGCTCAGTCCCCAGTGCTAGAGCTGGGAACAGCATTTAGAAGTGACAGATGCTAGGCCTCTTGCACACAACCTGGTTGAACTCCAGCACGTCCAACAAGTCAAAGAGCTTGCGGTTTTTCTCTGTGTCCTTCAGCTTCACATAGTACTGCTGCAAGCCATGCAGGGTCAGCTTGGTCTCATCGTCCACAAACACCTCCATGGGCTGCAAGCAAGGAAGACCCAACAGTGTGACCTTTTGCAGATAAATGATGGCAAAGTTCTCCCAATATAGCCATCATGTTTTAATCATTAAAGTTTACTTGAGAAATGTAGAAATATCGAAAATCCTATAGCAACAGGCATTGCTTTGATCACAACAGTGTCTCTGTAGGAGGCTGGGGGGCAGAAACCAAACTGTTTTATCTGTAGAGCTATAGATCGAATCTCAGCATGTCCAAGAACTCCCCTTGCTAAACACTGCAGGGAGAATTCCCACGATTATTAATTATCTGCAACATTGGTTTAAGTGCCTGGCAGCAGAGAGAACTCCGTTGATACATGTTTGTTCTACCCTTCAACAAAGTTCCGAGTTAAACAACCCCCAATCCACTGTGGCAACAGTGAAGATACAGAAACACTTAGAACTAGTCTATCAACTCAGTGAGATGGTCCAGCCTCATGGGACGTTTAATACACCCCTCTATAAGCAGAGCCGGCAGTAACAGCACTCGGAAGCAGGCACTGTTTGGTTTGAAGGTGTGCAAGTGTTAGTGATATCCCAGGCAAGCTTCCCAGTTTTCAATGGTACTGTGTGCCTGATTGTACCCAACGTATTTTCCCCTCTGGCTGCTGTAGCACACTGGTTAAATCTATGGGGAACAGACTATGCAAACTGTAGTTCAATGGCGGAGCACACTTTGCATGAAAACGGGCCCCAAACCCTCCCATCTACAATTAGAAAGATTGAAGACCCTGGAAAGTCCCTGCCCTTTAAAGAACGGCACTTCTGTACATTCAACACTGTAAAGAGAAAGTTAATTTGCTTGGCTGCTAGACAGCACATGTCCCCATTATTAACAGTATTCACTGAAACCCGGAGAAACGAAGCTGCCTTACACTGAGTCAGGAAAGAGGGACCGGGTGCAAGGCCGAAGGATTCTATTAGGTCTTCTAGATCCCTGCATGTTTTGCTTGTATGTTTCATCAGGGGATCTTTCACAGAAATCTTCTCTCTTAAATCGAGGAGATCTAATAAAACTCCTTAACCATGCACCTTGTTCCTCTTTCCTCCTACCTACCAGTGTGGCTTTTATCTGTTCCCTGTTATGCTGGATCAGACCATCGGTCCATCATGGTCAGTATTGCCTGGTCAGACTGGCAGGGGCTCTCTGGGGTGTTTAGTAGAAGTCTTTCACATCACCTACCACCTCTAAACTGGAAGGGCTGGGGATTAAACCTGGGAACTTCTGCATGCCAAGCAGATGCTCTACCACTGAGCCCCAGCCCCAATTCAGTCATGGCTCTGGACAGGGATGGACATGCCACCAGTCTATGGTGACTCTGCTGACATTCAGGAAACACAGGTGTTCTGGGCTTCAATCACTAGCTTTTATCCAAACGCCACTTGCAAACAAGGTGTAAAATCAGAAGCTCGAGTAAGCCAGTGCTTGACACAGGCCGGGGTACCCTCCTTGTCAAGAACCCCTTTCTTTAAAGTGTAACTGAAAGAGACAAACTGCCTCAAAGAGATTCCTTTAGTCTCTATATCAAGCAATGGCCAGTCTGAAAGGCATTTTCCTGAATATATCACACATACGTCCTGCATGAACTTCCTGCAGACGGGCCTGATCTCCTTGCTCAAGGTGGCACTAAACATCATGCACTGCTTCTCATGGGGTGTCAATCGAAAGATCTCCTGCACGTCACGACGCATATCTACCAAAAAAGAAAAAAGAAAAGCAGGAATTTGGTGTTTCCCAATAATTCAGCCAATACTAGATTTTGAACTCATGGATATACCAATCCAAGTCTCCGCTCCTGAAATCCAACATGGTTTGGTCTAACCATAGTAATGGTTTCTGAGCAGCTACTCAGAAACTGGCTCAAATTCACAAAGTTCCTTCTCATCACTTCTATCCCGTGATACCTTAAAGATCCACAGCAGCCTTCCTCCTAAAAACGAAGACTGCCCACCTCCCCAGTATTCCTCTTCAACCATCAAGAAACAGGTCTGATCTTGAAGGAGATGTTCAGAGAAGCCCAAACGTGATGGACCTCTCTCCCCCTTGTGTTCCAATTGTGCAGTTTAAGTACTTTAATTCCATCCTATTTGCACAAAGGGGCAGTGTGTGAAATTAAAGATTAATCATCTTTCCAATCTGCTGGCTGGAACACCTCTTCCTCCAAGCACTTGAAACAGACAACAGCTGAACTCCTGAAGTTCCTCAAAATGTTTTCAGTAGAATCGCTCTTCCCACTTGCTGGATTTTCCAGTTTGATTTAGAAGCTGAGCATCAGCCCACCAGTGTTCACACAAAAACGGACCAGCATTCTCCAACCACAACAACTCAAACCAAAACAGTTTGCACTTCAGCCCCCCCCCCCCCAGCCTGCCCCCCCCCCGCCTTCTCTTACCCAGTTGCTCCAGCATCTTGTCACACTCGTCCAACACAAAATGCTTGACGCTGCGCAGGCTTAGCGTCTTGTTGCGGACCAGAGCTAGAATACGGCCTGGGGTTCCCACCACAATGTGTGGGCAATTCTTTCTCAGCACTTCTTCGTCCTTCTTGATGGAGAGGCCCCCAAAGAAGACAGATACCTGCAGAACGAAGATGAATCACTCTCAACGACACTGCAAAAGCCTCTGAGCTAACCCACAAAACACTTCACAGGTCTCAAGAATGCTTCCACAGATGGGATGCAGTACACGGAGAAAGGAAGGACCGCAATAAGTCGTGAATAATGCCTGACTGTTTCAGCTCAGTTCCCCCTGGCCCATCAGACCGATTCTTCCTCCCGAACCAACACTCTGGGTCCTCTGAAGCCATCTGGTGGCACGCAGAAGCAGGGATAAGCTGCCTCACAATATGAGAGGATCTGGAATCAGCCATACGAGCATCAGGCTACACAGTCCGACAAAACTGTCCGCGTCATGAGCTGATGTTATGTTTGTAGTGCGAGATGCTCATCAAGTGGGGTGGCCATTTCTAAAATCAGTACAGGCACCACTCTCACGACACACTCCTTCCCAAACGATGCATCATTCCCTAATTAATCCCCCTGCAGCCTTTCCGTCGCAAGTCTTCCTGGGGTTTTATATCTTTTGGACTTAACTGTCGTGTTCTTCACCTTGACAGAAGACATATACTTGGAGAAGCGCTCATATTCCTTGCTGATCTGGAAGGCCAGCTCCCGGGTGTGGCACATCACCAGCACTGACACCTGCCAGACAGAAAGAGGGCATCATTCCAAAGGCAGCACAAAGGGCTTCTCCCTGCCCTCGGACCCACCAGTGCCCCAGCTGAACCTCCAGAACCAACGCCCCATAGAACATGCGGTGTCATTTAAACCGCATCACATTACACTGCAAGCAAAACTACCCATCGCCAGCAAGCTACGCCATCGTCTCAGAGCATTCTGGGGAAGCTAGAAGTCAGGTCAGGTGCCCTGGCTGAGCAAGATACCACAAGCAGCTACTAGTAGTCTTCTGGCCACATTTTCTGCTGGCTGGGCTTAGTCTTCTATTGGAAGGAGATTAGAACTGGAACTTTTCCGGCAGCTCAGTTGTTTTCCTCATTGGAACATGAGAACTCCAAGACTGGCAACAGCCATGGAAGTCCAGAAATTAATCCAGACCTCCCACCCACTATTTTAGCAGCAATAGGCCGCAAACAACACTCTCCTCTGTGACACACTGGGGCACCACAATGCTTTGAGAGCCAGCCTGGTGCAGTGGTTAAGAGCGGCAGACTCTAATCTGGAGAACTGGGTTTAATTCCCCATGCCTCCTCCATATGAAGCCAGCTGGGTAACCTTGGGCCAGTCACAGTTCTCTCAGAGCTCTCTCAGCCCCACCTACCTCACAGGGTGAGTGTTGTGGTGAAAGGAAGGGAAAGGTGACTGTAAGCCACTTTGAGACTCCTTAAGGTAGAGAAAACCCGGGTATAAAGACCAACCCTTCTTCTTTATTAACATCTGTTCCACAACAGATTTCTCTGGAAACCATGCCCTGCATTATTCCCAGAGAGCTTCTGCAGCAGGCTTCATCAAATTCGCACTCTCTCATCTTGTCCCCCTTTAGGGCAGCACTCTGGCCGATACCTTCAGACAGCCAGATGGCCACAACTACTGCAGAGCTGCATTCCCTCTCTTACGCACCTGCCCGTCAGAGGGTTCGATCTGCTGCAGGGTGGCCAGCACGAAGACAGCCGTTTTGCCCATCCCTGACTTGGCTTGACATAGCACGTCCATGCCCAGGATAGCCTGTGGAATGCATTCGTGCTGCACTGAGAGGGCAAGAGAAGACGTCAGCACACAGCACACACAGGGAGGGGTTAAGCAGCCCCCAAGACAAGTGGGAGAACCCAGAATAAATGGCGTGCGCCCCAGGAGGCCTGCGTCCCAGGCTCCTTCCTCCACTTCAAGTCTTGAGATTGCATAGACACTCACCCATAAGGTCAGCCTCACCGTACACTAAGGAAACGAGCAATGCTATTCTCACACCAAGAGCCTCACTTCTAGCAAATGCACTGCAGCCTTCCAGACTTATTGCTCTGAATTCCAGGTTAAAGTGAGACGGTCAGGGAGAACTGTGGCACAGATGAGTGAACCCACAGAAGGATCTGGCTGGAGCAGGCTTGAGGACTGCATCATTTAAAAGTCACGTGGCCCATGGGGCTTCTCTGCTCAGCTAAGCATTTAGACACATGAGACCCCTCAACCTAGAGGAAACGACTCAACTGGCAAAATGCAGCTGGGCTTCTCCCATATGGAATCTCAACAGCAGCAATCGGGTGGCGTTTCCCAAAACCCACAATAACTTCAGCAGTAACACCAAAGAACCCCTTCCCTGATCAATGCCGCCCTCCCGCCCCGGCAGCCCCCAGCTCTCACCCTGCACCGTGTGGCACCACTGCTGGCAGCTGCTCCCCGGTGGGTGGGCTGGGCTGGCTGGCTGGCGAAGGGCTCAAGGGCCTTGGCTCAGCTCCTACCTTCTGACGGATGCTCAAAGCCGCAGTCCACAATGGCACGAAGCAGCTCTGGCTTCAGAAGGAAGTCTCGGAAACCAGAGCTGTGGATGGAGACATAGGAGCCCTTCACATCCTTTTTGGCAGGGGTGGAGGCGGCATCAGTCACTGCCTGCGGCTCTTCATCTTCCTCATAGTCCAGCAACTCATTCTCCACATCCTGTTCAGCCATATTCTGATAGTAAGAGAGAAACCCTGGGTCAGAATTTAAAGGGCCATTTAAAGAGCGCCATGGAAAGACTGGGAAATCCAGGCTCCGGCAGTGGCCAGCCTGGGAGAGCTGAAATGTAAGGTAGAAACGACAGCCATAATTGCGGGCAACCAGACTGAAGCGCTCCATATCTTGTCCTTTTCCAACTAACAACCTCTGCTAATGGCCAAGGCAGGCAGCACGGTTTCCCCAATGCGCTGAAGCTATGTTCTTATAGCATGCAGTGAACCACTCTTAGGATTTCTTCACACATTACGTTTTTTTTATAAGTCCAATTAGTATTTCCCCCATGAAGTATTTTGTTAATGCATGTGAAGTAGCAGAAGTGTCTTTTTAACACCTGTGTGCATGCTGCCAAGATACAGATGGCCTTTTCCACAAATCCCCATCTTCCCCCTAAGAAGCCAGAAGAGGCACTGGGCGACCAAGGCAAACCCAAAGGATGTGGCACGTGAAGCAGACCCCTTGCTGAAATAGGGATAGATGGAATGCCTCCTAGGAATTCTGTGTATGCTGCCTCGGATTCCTAAACGATATCCATTTAATAAATTTCTTTTCAAGTCTATTTCTGAGTTTTCAAAGATAATGTCACACAACAAATAAATATAGCATTTGCATGCATGCCTTTGAGTCTACTGTGTCTTTTTTTGATCTATCCATACATACAATTTATTCCATCTTTTACTGAATAGTTCTTGATCTTTCCCTTGTAATATAATGCTTAATCGATCTGTTTCTGCCACCTCCAATAATTTCTGAATTAAATCCTCCTTTGAAGGTAAAGTATATAGTTTCCAGCCTTTTGCTATAAGTATTCCAGCTGATGTTAACAGGCATGTTACCAAGTCTATCTCATTTCTTTCGACTGTGCCAGGAAATGAGCATCTGAAGTGACCCCACTTTTTGCTCAGGGACCTTGCCAGAATGCTGTGGGGCCATTTGTCCGTGCTTTCCCCAAGGGGGGAGCCTCAGGTGGAGCTGGATGGCACTCCAAAGAGCCGCCCACTAGTGGATATGTTCCCTTCCCCCCCCCCCCCCGTGTCCCCCAACCCTCACGGACTCGGAGCCACCGCGCAGGGACCCTGCCCCCCCTCCCCCCCGGGGCGCACGGTGATCCGGCCTTCGAAGGAGGCCCCGCCCCGCCCCGCCTGCCTTTCAGGAGCCCCTCCTCTGCCAGGAGCCCCCCCCCCCCGGGCCCCCTCCTCCTCCACTCGCCCGGCCCTTAGGGAAAGGGGGAGGGGCGGGAGGCCCGGTCCCGCACACGTGCTCTTCTCCGCCCCTCCCCGGCCCAGGGCGCGGAGGGAGGTCCCCGGAGCCCGCCCCGCGAGCGCGCCTCGGAGAGACCGGCCGGCCGGGGCCCGGGAGCTGGACGGAGGGAGGGAGCCCCGCGGGCCGGGGAGGGCTGAGCTGCTGCTGCTCCAGGGAGGGGAGTGCGCGGGGGGGGGGAGCCCGGCCGCCCCTCCCCCGCGTGGCCCCCGCCCGGCCGCGACCCACCAGACACGCGCCCGCCGCTCCGCTCCGCTCCGCTCCTTCCGCCGCGCGCCGGCCAGGCTCCCCCCCGCCCCCGCCCCTCCGCCGACGGGAAGGCCCCCCCCCACACACATCCATTGGCCACCGCCGCCGGGCCAGGGCGCCGGATTGGGTCCCGTGAGCCGCGCCCCGTGAGCGAGAGGGCCGCCTGGTGCCCCGCCTCCCTCCCCCCCCCCCCCCGCGCCGCGCCCGCCTAGAGAAAGGGAGGGAGGGAGGGCGCAGGAGGAGGAGGAGCTCGGAGACGAGGCCCGTGCGGGGCGCGGCGAGGGAGGAGGGGGCCTGCCGTGGCCTGGGCGGAGTCTGCTGCTGCCCGCGGGACGGGGGTCCTTGCCGGGTCACCCAGGC
The DNA here is from genome assembly GCA_029233225.1 of Lepidodactylus listeri. Classification (NCBI taxonomy): domain Eukaryota; kingdom Metazoa; phylum Chordata; class Lepidosauria; order Squamata; family Gekkonidae; genus Lepidodactylus; species Lepidodactylus listeri. The sequence goes on along the minus strand of JARCFY010000007.1, from coordinate 126,285,790 downwards.
ACCCGCTGTGGGCGCCGCGCTGCCGGCTTGGCTTCTGGCTCCCTGAACTCCGTCGAGGTCCCGGCCTCCTCCCCCGCAGGGACTGGAAATGCCCCCCCCCCCCCCCCGCGCACCCTCGCCGCCTCCTCTATTTGTAGAAAAGATCATGTTGGTCAAACACTTTTCGTTAGTAATGCCCAAGCTTGGAATTTCAATTACAATTATACTTGGTATGAAATATGGTTTAACTACCAGGGCTGGGTGACTGCCCCCCCCCCCACACGCACGCACACACACACACGCATACACACACACACCCCACACCCAATCAATAGGGAGAAGTCTTGGCGCCCGAATATACTGGCTCAATATTACCATGGAAAGCAGGGCAAAATGAGTTCTCAGAGAGAAATACTATTGAATATTTGGGGGGGGGGGAGTTCCCAGAGAAACTAAGCAAAAGGAATACATAACACCTGTGATTCTTGTAACACATAACAGGAGGCCCTTTTGTTCAAGGTCCTTAGCTAAGGAGGCTAGAGATAAAAGGGAAAATAAAGCAAATGAGTAATGAGCATAAGCAAAGCAAGCGAGGCGTGCATTCCAAGGGTGGGAGTTGGTTTCCCGATGCTATCTCCCAGGCAGGACCTACAGATGTTACGCGTAAAAGAGACCGGATACAAGTCAAGCAGGAGTCTTTACATTCACTATCACACAGGCTTCCTTTGCAGCCAGGTCTGCAGTGCTATTGCTCAAAGCTTCACTAGAATTTCCCTTTTGATGTCCAGGCACGTGAACCAAAGCCACCTGCCCTGGCCGGAGGAGAGCTTCTAAAACTCCTTTTACCACATTCTCATGCGCCAGCTTCCGCCCTCTTGTTGACAATAGCCCCCTTTCATTCCAGATTTTTCCAAAAGTGTGCACTACTCCATAGGCATATTTTGAGTCAGTATAAATAGTAACTGATTTCCCTTCTCCCATCTCTAGAGCCCTTTTTAAAGCATATAGCTTGGCAGTCTGTGCCGACCAGTTTGGAGGTAAAACTCCACTTTCCACCGTCCTGTGGCTGTTCCCTTCAACTATTGCATATGAGGTTCGCCTCACCCCTCTTTCTACCCGACTAGTACCGTCCACAAAGAGTATTTCACTGCCTGGGATAAAGGTGTCCTCCAAATCCTCCCGCACCTTTGTCTGTAGCTTTGTTAATTCTATGCAGTCATGCAACCCTTTACAAGCCTCCCACCCAACCAATGCTAGTAATGGGGATGGTACAGGATCTACTTCTAGGGTCAGATTCTGATGTTCTAGGAGCATGGCTTCCATAGCCACCAACCTAGTATCTGAAATGTATGGTCTCGCAGCCATAGTAAGCAAGGCTCTCAGATTGTGAATCGAATGAAGCACCAAATGCCCCATCCAACAAACCTTCCGAGCAGCCTTCAGAGCCCTTATGGCTGCTGCACAATGTTGTAAACACTGTGGCCACCCTTGTTCCACTGGATCAAGTAACCCCTTAAAATACCCCAGCGGGCACTGTTTCCCCCCTCGCTTTTGGTAAGCCACTGCCCTGAAGTGAGAAGCCTGGAGGTCTACTGCCAGGTGGATTTCCTTCTTGTAATCAGGCAAATGTAGGGCTGGTCCTTGCAATAGTGCTGCTTTCAGCCCTTCTAGGGCATCTCTCTCTGTTTTTGTCCACACCAATTGAAATGGCTCCCCATCCCTTAATTTCTTATACAAGGGCTCCGCCAACTGGGAAAAGGCATTTGTCCACATTCTACAGTAATTGAATCCTCCTAAAACACTCCACAATTCTTTCTTGGTTTTTGGCTCATTCATCATCCGTAACCCCTCCACCCTTGCTGAAGATAAACATTTGGTTCCCTTTGAAATGTTCAGCCCTAGATATGTCACTTCTGGCTCCACAAATTGCACCTTGTCTCTGCTTACCTGTAACCCCTCTCTGGCAAGAAAATTCAGCAACTCCCTAGATACCTTCCTCACTGCCTCCTCATTTTCCTCCGAAATCAGGACATCATCCACATAAATCGTTATTCGGCAGCCTTCAGGGTTTGGAAAACGTTCCATTATTTCCCTGAGCTTTTCGCTAAATAATGTAGGACTTTCAGTGAAACCCTGGGGCAAAACTGTCCATTGCCATCGTGAGGGGGTGTTAGTTCTTGGATGGGGCCATTGAAAGGCAAAATACGGCCTACTCGTCTCTGCCAGTGGCACGGAAAAGAAGGCATCCTTTATATCTATCACAGTGAACCAGCCCGCCTCAGGAGAAATGGTAGCCAGGATTTCATGGGGGTTTTGCACCAGGGGTGTCCTACTTTCTGTGATAGCATTTATTTTCCGCAGGTCCTGGACTATGCGATACTGCCCATTTGGCTTCTTAACAGCTATTATCAGGGTATTCCAGGAGGAGGTGGATGGCTCTATAAGTCCCTTTTTCAATAAATCCTCCATCACTTTTCTGAGACCCTCCTCTTGTTCCTTAGTCACTGGGTACTGTTTTTGGTAAATTGGTGTCTGGGAAAGCAGCTCAATCTGAACAGGGGTTATGTTCATTTTCCCTGTGTTGAAGGGGGATGCCCAGGCCGCCTCATCGATACCCTTCATGTCTTCCTCTCTTAAAAGCCCCATGCGTACAGAACAATCCCGCCCTTTTAAACTAATCTCTATTCCTAAATCCGTGGCTACATCCCTCCCCAAAATGTTTATACCCGCTTCCAGGATGAGTAGAAAAGATTTCCAACTTTGTTTCTTTCCTTCTCCTGCCTGGACCAATATTGGTTCTAAAAGGCAGACCAGTCGCCTCCTGCCTTCAACCCCTGTTATGTTCAATTTCCCCTGCATTAATTTAATTCCCTTTGGGAGTTTAATTAAGGAAGACCTAGTTGCCCCCGTGTCGCATAAAAATGTCATTTCTTCCTGATTAGCCTTAAGGTTAACAGGTTCCGCAAGGGCTGGGCCATGATGCAGGAGCCCCTGAACCCCCTAGTCGTCGTAGTCCTCATACATGGTGGCTACCCTGTAGGTATCCCATTTGTCTTGATCTCTATTTGGACATTCTCGGCCTCAGTGTCCCTTTTCCTTGCAAAATTTGCACACATCTCTTGGTAGGGGCCTCCTCCCCCATTCCCATTCTCTCCCTCCCACGGGGGTCTACGTCCCCTAGTTTCTCGCCTGTCGTCCCCTTTCCTTTCCCGTCAATGCTCCTTAGGTCGCCCTCCCCTTTCTGTCCGCTGCATTTGCTGCACTGTCTGCACCATCAACTTAACTGTTTTCTTCCCTTCCTCTTCTTGTCTTCTAGCCACTACCTTCTGTGCCTCCACTATTAGCTCCTGCAGGGGCTTATCTAGTATTCCATCAATCTTTTGTAACTTCTTTTGGATGTCTGGGTAGGAGCCCCGAACAAACTGGAATTTTAAAACTGCCCTTCCTTCCTCTGTCTCCGGATCCATGCTGGTAAATGCTGCAACCCCTCTTTTAGTTGGGTGGCATATTCCATGGGAGTTTCATCCTTCTTTTGTGGGTGTCCAAAGGCCTTTTGTGGGTTAAACACCTTCGGGACCATCTTAACTAATCCCTCTAAGATAAGTCCTCTATATGTTGTGCACAAAGTCCGTCCCTCTACCATCTGTAAATCTAAACCCTGGGGGTTAGTATCAGGAAGAACTGCTAGGGCCCCTTGAGGTGTTCTGTCTTCTGCACCCTTCACCCATTCCTTTCTAGCGGTCTCCAAAGCCTGTCGTGCCTCCTCGTTCCCAGCCAATTGTTTTAAAATGTGCATAAACTCTTGTGGAGTATATGTTTGAGGTCCCAGTAACCCATCTAAATAATACTGGGTTCTCAGTTAAGGGCGGCAATTGCCCTTTCATTGCCCGTAACTCCACTGTGGTGAGAGGGACCTCCACATATCCTACTCCTTGTCCCATAGCCACCTCTCTAAGGGGAGCCATTAGATTTTCCTGGGTTCCTGACGGGGGACACCCATCTCTGAAACTGGGTTTCAGGGGCAAAGCTGGTTTGTCCCTTCCTTTTCTTTGACACCCCTGATTGTCCCACCCCCATTGCTCAGTCCTATGTAAAAGGTCTCGTACCTCCTTATGTGTCACCCCTCGCCCTCCTCCAGGTGCTAATCCTCCAGTCTCTGCAGGTCCCTTCTCCCCATGTTCCTCCCCGCCACCTTCTGCCACCTCCTGTTGCCCACCTCCTTCACCCGGCGGCGGCGGCGCATAAGGGTGTGGGCTACTATAATCATTTGGATCCCACTTATATTCCTCCTCGTCTTTTACTTCTTGATCTACTCCTCTACACGGAGCCATTCTAGTTGGTCCCATGTGAGGTTGATTTGCAAAATCTATCCAAATACCCACACACTGTAAATTTAATGGCACCTCTGGGCGAGGTTCCAAGTGTAGCCAATATTGATTCATATCATAAATAACAGGTTTTAATAAAGTTCCATAGGGTGGCCAAAGATGTCCATATGGCAAATCAGTTATTTGTGGCCACTCTTTAACACATTTTTGCACAAATTGTTCCTTAGTCAGTCCATAATTCGCAAACCATTCCCAGTGAGACAAAACTTGTCCCAGAGGAGATGACACTGGATATGTCAGTGGAGTCTGTCCTCCCCTAGGACCTCCACTCCCACTGGATTCTGTCTTAGGGACGTCTCCCTTTGAATCCTTCCCTTTCCCTTTCCCTTTAGTCAACTTATTCCCCGTGTTGGTGTATCTGACTTAATAAGTCTACTCACCAAGTCCCAGACCACGGTCAGCCAGAGTTCCCCGATGCCCCTCACCGGTCAACGTTCTCAAGTCCTCTTTCAACGGTTCTTACCCCTTGGATGTCGTCTCGCCGGAGGGCCGTGGAGTGGGCAAAAAGGGGAAATGTCCCTTCGGGCCCTAAGCCCTGTCCGGGACCCCTAGGCGAGGGACCCTGTTAGAGGAATATCCCACCGCTGCCACCAAATTCTGTTACGTGTAAAAGAGACCGGATACGAGTCAAGCAGGAGTCTTTACACGGGAGGACTAAACAAGTCTGATTTTATTGCAGCGTGGTTTGCAAAGCACAGAGAAGCTGGATGGGCAGTCCACCCATTGCCTCTGGAGATGTGTCGCAGCACACTCCTATTATATTTCCTCCTATCTCATTGAACCCACCAATTGGTGACTCGCGCACAATCTTACTCCTCAATAACTCCCCTCCCCTTTTCTTTGTCCCCTTCATGCACTCTCCTAAACATCCCCCCTCCCCTTTTCCTGTGTACTCGGGGGTCGCTCTACATGCTTCATTGTACTAGCTAGGAGCCTCTTATCGTTATTTACTACATTCCTTCTATGGCAGGATGTCTGTTTCAACTCTACAGTTAAGCTACATAACAGGATGTCTATTTAAAACTCTGCAGTTAAGCTATATGTTTTCCATATATGAATAGATTGCAACATTTTCCCCTCTCACGGAGGTTAAATGAAACCTTGGAACACAAAGCATTGTGAATTAAGCAGTAAACGTCAATGCAACTCAGGAAGTATTGCAACAGGTAACACAGCAACTTCATTGATCATGGCAAGACAGTCACCCAGGCTTATGGCAGTTAGCCTATGCTCAACTGACAGTCAGCGTGAGAAGAATGGCCAGCGGGTCAGAGATTACTCACCTCGGAGGAGGAGGTGTGCTGAGACTGGGTTTTGGGACGACCTCGAAGACAGTCCCTGGGGGGACAAGCAGGGGCAAACCCAAGCAACATCACAAAAAGGGAGAGACACCTCACCCTGCCCACAAAAGTCCCTGCGGTCAAAGCCACGGTGTTCCCAGCCATGACCTACGGCTGCGAGAGCTGCACCATGAGGAAGGCTGAGCGCAAGAAGAAGAGATGCGATTGAATTATGGTGCTGGAGAAGGCTCTTGAGAGCTCCTTGGACTGCAAGGAGATCAAATCAGTCAATCCTAGAAGAAATCAACCCCCCCTGCTCCCTGGAAGGCCAGATACTGAAGCTGAAGCTCAAATACTTTGGCCACCTATTGAGAAGGGAGCCCTCACTGGAGAAGACCCTGATGTTGGGAAAGATTGAAGATCAAAGAAGAAGGGGATGGCAAAATGTTGTTATGTTGTTAGCCGCCTAGAGCCAGCTTTGGTAAGGCGGGATATAAATCGAAGTTAATAAATAAAGTAAGTAAGTAAATAAATAAATAAATGATGAGGTGGTCAGACAGTGTCATCGATGTAACAGACATGAAATTAAGCAAACTCCGGAACACGACAGAAGACAGGAGGGCCTGGCATGATGTGGTGCATGGGGTCGCAAAGAGTCGGACTCGACTGTGCGACTGAACAACAACAGAATACATATCTTTAGTGTATTGTATAACACTTTGATGATCCCAATTTTATGTCTTCAGATGAAGATATATTTATTTCCTACATTTTAATCTTAGGCTGCAGTCTGCAGGGCACTTTTGTGGGAATAAGTCCCATTTAATACCATGGGACTTACTTATGAGTTGGTTAGGACACAGTTCTAAGCAAGTGTTTTCAGAAGTAAGTCCCTGGAAAGTGTTTTTAGAATTGCAGCCATCATTCCCTACATGAAACTTGTAGACCCTGGGAAGGACTAGTCTTGGGGCAGGGGAAGGGATTACATACTGTGCTTTGTAATACATGTTACATTGAGGCCTGGGTTAGTTTTGGCTAGCAAACATCAAGTAATATGTATGCTATTTCATTAAAAACTTTCATCCTCCCAGTGGCCAATCCATTTTACCGATAAATCTGTGTCATATTTTTCATAAGAATATGGCCAGCTGTAATCCATTCCTCCATTATTCAGCTTTCATTCCTGTGCTAAATATAAGAGACAAGAAGTGGGGACCCGCAATACTCACGGGGGGGGGGGGAGCTCCACGCAGTGTGAGAGTTCTGCTCAAAGTAGTCAAGGATCAGATCTTGGTTGGTTAACCACAGTTCTTTATTACCTATTCCTACATTAGTACAGCATCTCGGGTTATTGTCAGAGATGAGACAAATAATACAAGCGGGTCTATTATACCATTCCAAGGAGTTTGAATTACCCATAGGTAGCCAATCCCCTGAAGGGAAAATTGGCGGGCTAAAAGGTGTCTTGACCGTTTGGTTCACACAGGAAAAAAGTGAGGTGTTAAGCAGTAAATTTCCCTTCTCAAACCAGACCCCTCAGTTCACATAACAATTCATGGCTCCAAGGTTCTTTAGCATGAGATAAGAGATGAGAGCCATCCTCCCCTTGAAGTTACTGCCGGGGCAGCTGGAATGCGGAGGCAGAGATGAGAGGCCTCCTTGTTCTCACCCTTAAGGGTTGTCACCCTCCCGACCAAAACAGGATTAATACAAGGTCCAATACATAATGACTAAAGGTTACATAGTATGCATGCAAGAATACATTGGCTGAATTGACAGATTCTGACACCCTGCCCTTCCCATAATTCTCTTCACCTAGCTTTATCAGGGAACATTTTATGAAACAGTTTAGTCAACTTGGGGGCATGAACATGTTCAGAACGAATCCATTCATTGTGCTCTGGGCCGAAATCCAACCATCTAACTAAGTAATACAAGTGGCCCCTTCTCATCTTGGAGTCAAGGATTTCAGTTATCTCGTAGTGTGGACTCCCCTCCTTCATCAGTGGAGGAGGAGCTGGAGGAACTGGATGCCATGCATTCGGCCCAGGATCTTTCTTCAGCAGGCTGAAATGAAACACAGGGTGCACAGAGCTCAGTGATTTAGGCAGTTCCAGTTCAAAAGACACATCAGAGATTTTACGTAGCACTTTATAAGGTCCAACATATTTCCATCCCAATTTTCTGCTGGGCTGCAACCCATGGATATTTTTAGTAGAGAGATAAACAGAGTCCCCGGGCTGAAGATCCCATCCCGGTGCTCGCCCTCGGTCTGCATACTTCTTGTAGTCCTCTTTGGCATGGTCCAGGGCTTTTCCTATCAATGGCCAGGACTCCTGGAGGCTGGACCACCAACTTTTAAAATCCGAGGGGGGGGTTTGGGGGTCCTCCTTAAGAGTAGGGAGTGGTTTCCCTTCAAAACCTCCTACTGCCATGAAGGGTGAAACCCCTGTGGAGGAATGCACTGCATTATTGTAGCTGTATTCTGCAAAGGGCAGCAATTCCACCCAATTATCCTGGTGATAATTTGCGTAACATCTCAGGAATTGCTCGAGAATTTGATTAGTTCGCTCGGATTGGCCGTCGGTCTCTGGGTGGTAACCCGAGCTTAAGGCAGGTTCTATGTCCATTAATTTCAAAAGCTCCCGCCAGAAGGTGGCAACGAACTGACTTCCGCGGTCCGAAACCACCCTTTTCGGAAAAGCATGTAATTTGATCACGTGGTTGAAGAAAGCTTTAGCCATCCCTTTGGCTGTGGGCAATTGCTTGAATGGGGTGAAATGGGCTTGTTTAGAAAAAGTGTCAACCACCACCCAAATCACTGTTTTTCCCTTGGAGGGGGGCAAATTGGTGATAAAATCCATGGCTATGTCTTCCCAGGGTCTTGACGCCGTGGGTAGGGGGTGCAGCAATCCTGGGACTTTTCCCCCCCGTTTTTTACACATTAAACAGGTTTGGCACGCCGAGACGAAGTCCGAGACGTCTCGGCGCATGCGCGGCCACCAGAACTGACGCTGGATCAAATTAAGTGTCTTTAGGAAACCGAAGTGCCCGGCTAGCTTTGAGGAGTGACAATTTAGCAAGATTTCCTTGCGTTTGGTCTTAGGCACCACTAATTTGTCCCCATGCAGCCAACAGTGGTCCTCTCTCTTGGAACACTCTCCCACAGCTTCCAGTTCCTCTATTTCTTCGGGAGCATACTCCCCCCCCCCCACTGGCAATTCCCTGTGTTTAGCTCGGCTTTCTTTGCTTTGCTCCGGGTGACTACCACCCCTCCCAGCTGCTGGGGGGAGAACATGGAATCGAACACCTCTTCTTTTACACTCTCATGTTGGGGCAATCTGGACAATGCGTCTGCCAGGGAGTTAGCCTTCCCAGGAAAATGCTTTAGCACAAAGTTAAATTTGGAAAAGAAGTCAGCCCAGCGCAGCTGCTTGGCATTGAGGGACCGCTGAGTGCGCAAAGCCTCTAGGTTCTTATGATCAGTCCATATTTCAAACGGAGTTTGCGCTCCCTCCAACCAGTGGCGCCACGTAGTAAGCGCTAACCTAATGGCCGCGGCTTCCTTGTCCCACACCGACCAATTCCTTTCCGTTTCGTTAAACTTTTTTGAAATGTAAGCCAAGGGGTGCAGTTTTCCCTCCGAGTCACTTTGTAAAATGGCCCCCCCCATGGCTACATCAGAAGCATCGACATGAATTATAAAGTCTTTCGTCTCATCCGGGTGTGCCAGAATGGGCTCAGAAGTGAAAAGGGTCTTTAAAGTCTCAAACGCCTTCTGACACTCCCCATTCCACGCCAGTTTCTCTCCTGGCTTGCCTGCCTCGGGCCCCCTCCCCTTGGTTTTTAATAAGTCCGTTAAGGGAAGGGTGACTTTAGCAAAGTCTTTGATGAAGGTTCGGTAAAAATTACAAAATCCTAAGAGGCTCTGCAATTGCTTTCTCGTTCGCGGAGCCTCCCATTGCACCACCGCCTCCACCTTTCCAGGATCCATTTCCAACCCCTTCTGAGAAATGCGGTAGCCCAGGAAGTCTACGGACTCACGGTGAAACTCGCACTTAGACAGTTTCACAAAGAGCTGGTTTTTCAGTAAAGTTGAAAGAACGTCCCTGACCAAAGTCACATGCTCACTCTTATCAGTAGAATAGATCAAGATATCATCTATGTAACATAACACGCCCTTAAATAGATGCTTGTGCAACACTTCATTGATTAAACTCATAAAGACCCCGGGCGCGCCACTTAAGCCGAACGGCATCACTAGGTATTCAAATTGCCCCAAGGGGGTGTTAAAGGCAGTCTTAGATTCATCCCCTTCCCTTATGCGCACCCTGAAGTAGGCATCTCGTAGATCCAACTTGGTAAAAATCTTCCCCTTGGCCGCCTCTGCCAAGAGGTCCTTTATTAACGGGAGGGGGTAGGCATTAGTGGTGGAGACTGCATTTAACCCCCGGTAGTCAGTGCATAGTCGTAAACCCCCATCCTTTTTCTTTCGGAACAGCACGGGCGCCGCAAAGGGGGACTTGGCGGGGCGGATAAACCCCCTTGCCAAGTTTTTGTCCAAGAACTTCCGCAGTTCTTCCCGTTCCGCCGGGCTCATGGAATATAATTTACCCTTTGGGAGTTTCTCTCCTGGGAGGAGTTCTATGGCACAGTCCGACAGTCGATGGGGGGGCAACTCATCCGCCTCGGTCTCACTGAACACTTCTAGCAAGTCTCTATACTCTTTAGGCACCATGGCAGGGGCGAGGGCGAGTGCGGGCGCCGGAGGAGGCGGGCTCGGAGGTCCAGGGCCCCATCCGGGGTCCCACCGGTGGCTCTGGCAGCGTTCGTCTACCCACGAAATCTTCCCCTCGCTCCATTTTATGTAAGGGTCGTGCGCCCCGAGCCAAGGGCTGCCCAGCACCATAGGGAACTGAGCGTTCGGGGTGATGACGAAAGCTCGCTTCTCCCAGTGCTCCCCCGTTCCCAAAATCAAGCTCTCAGTCTCTGCTATGCACTCCTCCTTCATTTCCGACCCATCCATCTGTGTAAACTTCAGGGGTTCTGATAACGGGGTGACTTTGGGTCCCAACCCCTCCACTACCAGGGGGCTGATCAGATCTCGCGCACACCCAGAGTCAATTAGAGCTCGAACCCGCATGTGGGTACCCGATCCAGGGGTCACCACCGTCACTACCATATATAACAGGGGGCCAGGGATGCTCACCGGAGATGGCGCTTCTTGGCGGGGGACCTGCAGCTCTGCGCCGCTCACTGCAGGCCGTTGGAGTTTCCCGACATCTGCGCTTCCATCAGCTCCAGCTCTCCCTGGTCGCTCGCCACCCCTTCCAGCTGCAAGGCTCGGGGTTTCATTGGTGTTTTACCACGGCTAGGGGTGCTCCCCGCTCCGGGAGTTGAGGTCTTCGGGCCCTTCCCCCCTCCTCTGGGACAAGCGGAGGCGAAGTGGCCACTCTCCCCACACTTCATACACAACCCCTGTCGAAACCTCGCATCTCGGACGTCTTGCACACTGGATCGGGGCTTCGCTCGGGGGGCTGCCTTGCTGGCCGCCGTCGCGGACGCTCCCATCTTGATTAGGGCGAACCGTTCCTCCATGTCGATGGCAGCTCTCATCCAGGTGTTCAGGGTGCCCGGGCGACCCCCTAACAGCACCGTCTCGTAGATTTCCGGGTTCAGGCCCTCCCAATACTTCTCCATGAATAGTTCCTCCGGCCACCCATGGATTTTTGCAGCGATGCGCCGGAACTTGTCAGTGTAGTCCCTCACTGACGACCTCCCCTGGAACAGTTTTCTCAGTTGATTTCGGGCTTTTTCCTCACCCAGGGGGTCCTCGAACTGATGCCGGAGGGCCCACATAAAATTGTTCAGTGAGCGCAGTTCAGGTCCAGGGTTGTCGTGCAGGCTCACATACCAATCGCTGGCGGTGTCTTTCAGCTTGGACCCGATGTAGCCAATCCGTTCTTTCTCGGTGGGGTAGAGGTGGCCCCAACTGTCCAGGAATCTCCCGATCTCCAGCATGAAGAAACGTAGCTTCTCGGGGTCCCCATCGAAAGTAGTCGTCAAAGGGTCGGAAGGGGCTGGGCGAGCGGCCGGCGCGGCCGGGACTGGGGCCGGCGCGGGGACGGGCCCCGGAACTGGAACTGGGACGACCGGCGGGGCTGGTTGCGCCGGTAGAGCGGGCGCCTGCGGTTGAACCGGAACCCCTCCGGGCACCTGCGGCTGTAGTGGGACTCCGACCCCTTGACCGGGGAGGGCGCCTTGCATCGCCATCATAGCGTCGCGAAATTGGTGCTGGAGATCGAGGGCCAACTCGCGGAGCTCGGCGGTGAGTTGAAGCCGCAGGTCTCCCATCATCTGATCCAACGGGACCGTCGGCTCCTCGCGATACGGATCGGGCCCATACAGATCCAGTCCCTCCTCTTCGGGAGGCGGGCGACGCGGCCCTCCACGGTAGATCAACTCGCGGTCGTCTCCTAGGTAGCTCGGTCTCCCTCGATCGGGCTGGTCTCCGGTGAGCGAAACTCTCACCCCTTTCCTGTCGTGCACCCACGAACTCACGGGTCGCCCCCCGAAGTGGCTCCATGCGTACTTGGGGGTCACGCTCTGATGAGTAATCGGGCGGCGCGGAATGTAGTAAGCCCCCTGGCTCGTGGTCACCGGCACTTCGGGACCTCCTCCGCCGCCACCACCCCCGTTCCCCGGATCCGCCGGGGTAACGGGAGCCTCCTCTGGAGTAGTAGGTTTGAGGGGGACGGCGTCGTCTTCTGACATGGTCAGGAACGGCTGAGTCCCAATCACAGATCTCTGACAATCTGTGAGAGTTCTGCTCAAAGTAGTCAAGGATCAGATCTTGGTTGGTTAACCACAGTTCTTTATTACCTATTCCTACATTAGTACAGCATCTCGGGTTATTGTCAGAGATGAGACAAATAATACAAGCGGGTCTATTATACCATTCCAAGGAGTTTGAATTACCCATAGGTAGCCAATCCCCTGAAGGGAAAATTGGCGGGCTAAAAGGTGTCTTGACCGTTTGGTTCACACAGGAAAAAAGTGAGGTGTTAAGCAGTAAATTTCCCTTCTCAAACCAGACCCCTCAGTTCACATAACAATTCATGGCTCCAAGGTTCTTTAGCATGAGATAAGAGATGAGAGCCATCCTCCCCTTGAAGTTACTGCCGGGGCAGCTGGAATGCGGAGGCAGAGATGAGAGGCCTCCTTGTTCTCACCCTTAAGGGTTGTCACCCTCCCGACCAAAACAGGATTAATACAAGGTCCAATACATAATGACTAAAGGTTACATAGTATGCATGCAAGAATACATTGGCTGAATTGACAGATTCTGACACGCAGAGGAGGAAGCCACCACAGGTGAGTCTTCTTCCCTGCCCCTGCCAAGCTCTCTCCCCCCCCCCCCCTGGCAGCAACAGCAAGACCTGTGTGGTTCCCAGCCGCTGGGCCTGCCAAGCCTTCTCCCCTGCCCCCAGCACCGGCGGAGAGGCCTGAGCTCAGGCTACCAAGACTTTTCCCTCCCCTAGCAGCAGGGGTGGTGAGGCCTAGCTGGCCCACCAAGCCTTCTCCCCCCCCCAGCGGTGGCAGCAATGGCACCAAGGCAGTTCTCAGAGCACTCTCTGCACATGCGCTGGGAACACTCTTTTCCTTTTGGGGGGATTTAAGTATCCCTCAAATAATTTTTTTAACTTTTTGGATTTTTCTGCACACTTGCCCTCCAAGTGCCCCCGATGTGCAAATTTAAATATCCACACACAAGGGGCGCCTTGGCTATTAGATCTATAGACTGTATCTGTTTCAACAGCCCCTTCCCTGGCACAGATTTAGCTTGTCACAAACTGGAAATTGTTGTTTGCCTTCTAGAAGCAGCTTGCTTCAAGCTAGGAATGACTGCGTGCTTTGTTTTGTTCTTTTTTAAAAAATTAGAATGAGTTCCTGCCTTGTAGAAGCAGACTGCCTGAAGCTGAAAATGCTTGCTTTGTAAAAGAGCTTAGTGGGATCCTAACTTTCCACTGCAAGCAAAGTAGCCCCTAATGAGTCAGCAGAATGCAGTCTACTTATAGGCAGCCAACTTGAACCTTTTGTTTACTATTTGTGGGGTGCCTTTTCAAATCCAGCCGTAGTTTGCCAACCACTGACGTTATCAGTCATTCCGTAGGCAGCTGAACTGAAAATAACTATAAGGTTCCTTTTTCTTGCATATTTACTAGCTGAAAACAGTAAAGAAGAGACTTTCCCTTGCCATTAGGTTAAAACTTGTTCTCTTCTTTCAAAGGGAAATTAATAAGAACAAAGGGGTCTGGGTTCAAATTTGATACAGTGCCTCTACCTAATATGTCATAAACTCTGCAGTTACTAGACGGTGCTGTGTGGCTCCTGTTTATCATCCTTCCTTAGCCAAATGGTGACAATTACAGAGAATGGAAACTCATTCCTTGCTTCAGTTATGCCCCCCCCTTTCTCTCCAGTGGGGATCCAGAGCAGCTTATATTGTTCTTGTCTCCTCCATTTTATCCCCCCAACAACCCTGTGAGGTAGGTTAGGCTGAGAGTGTGTGATGGGCCCAAGGTCCCCCAGCAGGCTCCCATGGCAGAGCGGGGATTCGGGAGGTCTCTCCGATCCTAGACCTGACATGCTAAACACGCTTGCTGGATTACATTAAACTGTGTTCATATTAAACTGTATTTAATGTAAGTGTTGGAAAGGCAAAGGGCCTACACAGAATAAATTTCAGACAATGTGGTTCTCCAATAGCACAGTAAATCCCCCCTACCTAGCAAGCTTGTTCAAGACTGTGTAGAATAGGGTGTGATTCTCCACCTTCCCGCCTGGAAGCTCTGGAGTTCACCACTGTCTTTTATGGCCCTTGGTGGCGATGTGCTTCCAGCAGGTATTGGCATTCAATTTGTAGGTGACCTCTCGGACACCTCCAGGAACTGTGCAGTCCCTTTTCAGACCTGAGCTGTTGAGCTTTATAAAATACAATTCCTGACTGGCTGTCAGGCATGGCTTCTGCTAAGCTCAGATACAGGCAGCTTTCCATGGCTCAGGGGTCTCAGGGGGTTACTCTGATCAGTCTGTACAGTGACGGTGGAAGTCCAGTTATGGGTCTTTAGGATGATGCTACAGTGAAGACATGATTGTTCCTGCAGGGGCTCTTACTATGAGGGTGTGAAACACTGACGTGATTGAAGCAGCATTCAAAACCTTGACAGGTTTTAAAGTGAAGGCATCTCTCTTACTTGACTGAGAGGCTGGATGAGGCTGCGGTTGTGGCAAATATATTTTCTCTGTTCAGCGTCACATTGTTTGGACGGAATGTGGGATATCAAAACAAGGCTACAATATTGAACACGTACGAAAGTGGGATCCAGCTGCTCTCTTCCTGTGTGTGCGTCCCTAAAGTCCCTGCCAGGGCAGCTAGATTACTTAGAACTGCTATCTTGAGAGACAGCTGAGGACACACTGATAATGCCAGGGAAACCGTTGCAGGGAAATCATTGCAATTGTCGTTCATATAGGTTTGATTTTTTCCCTACTCAACCTGTTTATATTCTTATTACTTAGCAAATCATTTTTGCAAATCTCTATTTTAACTTAGTTCATATTTCAGAATCAGTCTCCATTACAAAAGCTATCTTTGAGTGCATTCCCTGAAAATGTATTGAATAAATAATAAAGACTAGATTAGAGGTGTGAAACTCATTTGTCACATGGGCTGGATCTGACATACATGTCACTTTGTTGGGCCAGGCCATGTGTGCCATAAAATGTAACACGAGGTACCGGAAACATAAACTTTATAAAGGTGATTTCAGGTGCCAAATAGCAATACTAAGTGAATGTCAATAGCAGGCTTGATTGGATTATGTGTGATATGCAGAGGGTTAGTAGGTGTGGAGATACCAGCATTGGTAATGAGACAAGAAACCTAGGTCTAAGTTCCGACTTCCGGAAGAAATGCGCTCAATGGCAGACGCCTCCCTCTGCTTCTGCGGGAGAGGTGGACCACTCTCGGCGGGGTAGAAGGGGTTCCGGACAGGTGCCGAACCCCCAGAGACTCTAGTGAAGGGGCTCTGCCTGGGGTGGCATGAGGGGAGCCTCTCCTTGTGGTGGCAACCGCGGGATCAAGGCACCCTTCATCACCCCCGTAGGTTCTCCCGTCGTAGAAGCCTTCGGGCTATGCAAGCGTAACCGTGAAGCAGCAGAGAATACCAATCGGAGAAACATTAAATCTTCTTGATACACAATGGTGAAACCGTGAGTCTCAAATAAAGTTTGTAAATTAAAGCGGCTGGGACGGGCTGGGTGGATTGCTTCCCCCCCCTCCCATAACGGAGCTTACATTACGAGACTTTCCCACGGCGTTGCTGCAATCTCGGAAGCGATTTCGAAGTGCTGGAGGGCTGGATCGTATGCGCGAAGAAAAGATCTTCTAAACGACATTAGTGTGATAAAGATATTTCTTTCTTCGGACTTCTTTAACTATCTATAAACAAAAGCGGAATAGTAACAATGACGGGGAGACAAAGACCCTCCCCTAAGCCAGGAAGCGGAGTTCCGAGTTCAAAGGGCAATACCACAGAGATGAGCTTACTGCTCTCAGCGATGCTGCGACCCCTGGTGGATCAGATGACTACTCTCAACGCTAAGATGGATTCAATGCAGAAAGAAATGAAAGAGTCTGGGAAATGAACTGAAAAGCTGCAACAAGAACTCTTGGAAGTAAAAGCGACAACAAGTAAGCATGACTCAAGACTACAAAAAATCGAGAAAGAAAAGGCCTTTCAAAGTGACATTTTAAAACTTCAGATGGAACGCTCGAATTTTTTCCTGAGGCTTCAGAATGTTCCTGGAAAAAAAAGGGGAGGATCTTAAAAAACTGTTGAGCGATGCACTAGCACCAGTGGCAGGTATGGAAGCAGAACAAATATTAAGCGACATGGATTTGGTCTATAGGACCTATCCAGAATTTGTTAAAAAGAAAAACCTGCCAGGTGAGATTATGATAAGGTTCTCCAAAAGATCAACAAGGGACGTGGTGTTAAAAGCCACAAACAGAACAACGCTGAAGAACCAGGAAGAGGAAATCAAGGTTCTAAAAGACATTCCATTTGAAATCAGGAAAAGAAGAAAAGCCTACAGAAATTTGACTACATGGTTACAGTCTGAGTCAATTATCTACCGTTGGAATATTCCAGAGGGACTGTTTTTCAGCTACAAAGGCAAGAATCACAAGATTGACTCTATTGAACAAGCAAAATCATTTTTGGAAAAATGCAAGAAAAAGGAAACAGAGAGAGAATCAGATGACTCACTGGATGCGCAAGAAAGCATGTACGGCTTTGATGGCTCAGAAAGTGGAGAAGAAATATCAGACTCAGAAAAGGGAGCTGCTGCTCCCAAGTCCAGCAAAGAGACTAAAAAGACAAGAAGAGGACCGAAGAAGAAATGATGTCATAATTTTTTGTTTAGTGATTACACTATGTCAAAATGTAAATGGAAGTAATAGGCGTTTCTTCGTAGTCATATGTACCAGTCTATCAGTTATGTTATTTACAGAAGCAGCAACATAATGATTAATTAGTTAAACCAAGAAAGTATATTGCTTTTCAACTGAATAAGTTAGTTAATATGATTATTGCAAACAGTATTCTCTGTATAGGGTAATATAGCTTAGTCATTAGCGTTTTAGTTGTAGATATAGTATGAAAAAACAATAAAAACTTTATAAAAAAAAAAGAAAAGAAACCTAGGTCTAAGTTCCATCCAGGAGGATGCAAAGAATAAATGGACATATGTCTGACATTTGAAAGCACAACATTTAGTTGCTAAACTAAGAGTAGCAGTGCTCTTACAAAGAAATTGCAAAGCGAGATTAGAAAGAGACTGTTGAATTGTCATTGATAATGAAGCTCAAGACAATGTACCCTCCAGGACTGAATTAAGATCTAGTTTTCCTGTCTCATTACCAATGTGTGCTGTTATCATTTGGCATCTGAAATCACTCCACTCTCCAAGATATAAGGACCAGTCCAAGTGTTCTAATTCCTAATCAGGGTCAGGGCCAGACCGTCATCTACACATTTTAGGCAGCCGCCTATAGCGGCCCCTTAAGAGGAGAACGCCACACTGGCCTGCTGCCCCCGCCCCTCCCTCGCCTCATCGAAAACCCCTGCCAGAGCTGGAGAAGGCACCGCCACCCAGCAGCCAGTTCCTTTCTTCCGGGCCGACTGGAGGCTTCCATTCCAGTGGGGTGCCCTGGTCCTGGCATGGACCGGCGGGCTTGCGCTGTGCAGGGCCAGCATCGCTGCAGCCTGCTGGCAAGAATCATCAAGGAGCACGGCTTCCCTGTCAGCCCGGGGCCGCCTTGACTGTCGAGCGCTCTCGGCCTCTTCTTTGCTCGGTAGGCTGCATGGTGAGTTCTTCCCACCAGTTCAGATGTTTTGCTGCCTCCCCCACGATGGCAATTGGCTTGGGAGGCCGTGGGGATGTACCGTCTCTGTCTGCTGAGGGGAGGGGAGATGGTTCACGGCCTGGATTGCTCCCCCGCCCGAAGGCCAGAGCCTGCTTCCCCCTTGCCACCACCTGGGTCCTGCCCCTGCCCCGCCGGGCCTCTCTTGCTCTGGCCTCGGTTGGGTTTGCCAGGGAATGGCCACCCCTTCTTCCGAGCTCTCCAGAGGCGGCCAGGGTCTCTTGGCGCTTCCCAGGGACGACCACCTCTGCCTCGCCACCTTGGCTCCGCCTGCCCAGCTGCATGTTTTCTTCCTCCCGGGGGGGGGGGGGGCAGGAGGTGGCAGGAGTTCTGTGCATGCGGTTCGCTCAGGGGCCTCCTGCAACCCTGTGAAGTAAGTTGGGCAGAGGGAGGGAACAAACCAAGGGGGCCCAATGATCTTCATGGTTCTCCCCTTCTCCAGCAGTCCTTTTCTCCCTTTCTCACAGGACAAGGATTCCTTGTGGGCGGCACTCCATGAAATTGCTGAGCCGTCGGGTTAGAATGAATAAAAGGAAGTCCTTCTTCACCCAAAAAGTGATTAACACATGGAATTCACTGCCACAGGAGGTGGTGGCAGCAGCTACAAGCATGGGCATCTTCACGAGGGAATTGGATAAACATCTGGAGCGGAGGTCCATCAGTGGCTATTAGCCACAAAGTATAGATAGGAACTCTCAGTCTGGGGCAAGTGATGCACTGTATTCTTGGTGCTTGGGGGAGGGGAAACAACAGTGGGAGGGCTTCTAGTGTCCTGGCCCCACTGCTGGACCTCCTGAGGGCACCTGGTGTTTTTGGCCACTGTGTGACACAGAGTGTTGGACTGGATGGGCCATTGGCCTGATCCAACATTGGCTTCTCTTATGTTCTTATACATATGGAGCAGAGGTCCATCAGTGGCTATTAGCCACAAGGTGTAGATAGGAACTCTTTCAGTTTGGGGCAAGTGATGCTCTGTGTTCTTGGTGCTGGGGGGGGGGGCAACAGTGGGAGGGCTTCTGTCCTGGCCCCACTGCTGGACCTTTTGAGGGCATCTGGTGTTTTTGGCCACTGTGTGACAGAGTGTTGGACTGGATGGGCCACTGGCCTGATCCAACATTGGCTTCTCTTATGTTCTTATGTTTATTTTATCCCCCCCCCCCCCCCAATTACAACCCTGTCAGATAGTTTAGGCAGAGGGGGGGGGGCTGCGTGTGTGAGAGAAGGAGAGAATTCATTCAGTGAGCTTCATGGTGTTCCTCTGTCCTCTGTGGTTATGGATAATGGGTGTAAATGAAGTTGTTTGTGAAGATGTATACCTTGAATGTTGTTCAAGCTGCAGCCGTAGACAAACTTACTCAAGAGCAGCCGATACTGAGATCAGTGGGACATAACTCTGGGTGAGAATGACCAGATGGTGAACTAATTTCAACTCTCACTGGGATTGCCAGGTCCGGGTTGGAAAACACCTGGAGACTTTGGGGCGGGAGAGGGTGGGGTTTGGGGGAGGGTAGTGTGAGAATCCTACAGAGTCAGTCACAACCAAGTGTCCTTAAAGAAAGGTGACCTTTATTGAGAAAGGTCTGTTATGGTCATCTATACGTTCTGTGTCTGTAATGGCTAGAAGGAACCCTAGCCAGAGCAATTATACAGAATTCAAAGAGGGTTTTGCAATGAAATGCAACCAATCACATAAAAAAGGTGCTCAAATATACTGGTTACAAGTTCTCATGGAAAAAAGTGTGAAGGTAAATCAGCAGACACTCACCAGCTGCCAAGGTCAGAGTGAAAACAGCAAGCGATAAGCCAGCAGGGAGGGAATCAAAACACTTGAGCACTTGAGCACTTGAGCACTTTAATATTACTGTGTAATAAATTCATATTGATTTATAATGTTTTAACTGTTTTAAC
The DNA here is from genome assembly GCA_029233225.1 of Lepidodactylus listeri. Lineage (NCBI taxonomy): Eukaryota > Metazoa > Chordata > Lepidosauria > Squamata > Gekkonidae > Lepidodactylus > Lepidodactylus listeri. The sequence goes on along the minus strand of JARCFY010000007.1, from coordinate 126,265,745 downwards.
TGTTTTATTGTGAACAAGGTTCACCTAATTATGTAAGCCGCTCTGAGCCTGCAGTGCAGGGAGAGCGGCCTAAAAGCCGAATTAATTAATTAATTAATTAAATAAATAAATAAAACATAAGATTCCAAGCAGCTTACGTCCCCAGGCAGTCCAAGCCACCTCCCAGGCAGGGGATGGCAGCATTAGCTGACAGGGAGGGGGCCTCAGCATGCCACCATGCCATAGAGTCCACACTTCAAAGCTGCCATTTTCTCCAGGGGAGCTGATCTCTGTCAGCTGGAGATCAGTTGTAAAATCGGGAGATCCCCAGGCCCCACCTGGAGGCTGGCAACCCTAACTCTCATTCTGTTTGTCATGTGCAGTTTTCCATTTCTCCCCCTTCTTATTTATTTTATTTATTTATTTGATTTGATTTTTAGGCCGCTCTCCCTACACAGTAGGCTCAGAGCGGCTCAGAACTAGTTCTTCTCAGAACTAATCAGTTGGCTGAAATAACATGTGCCTCCAACTATGCTGAGTTAGCCATCCAGTTTTCAGCCACCCAACTAGTAGAATGCAAGGGCAACATTCAAGGTGGGGGTCTCATATAATCACCAGATCTCATGCTGGTACTTTGTACTTTGACAACATCTGTTTACCTTGACCACTGATTATAGTGGTTGGTGGAGAACTTTAGTAATATAAAAATAAATTACTGATCTGTACATTTACATTTTTGTGTTTTTAATTCTTCCTAAAAATGCATTTATGTTTGAAAATTGGTGGGTGCATTGGGGGGGGGGGGAGGAAGGTAGGCTCACCTAGTGTGGAAAAAAACCTGGCACCAGCCCTGATCAGGGTCTTTTTGAAAGAAAATAAGATCTAGATAGGAAAAGAGATATCCAGTCTTTTTTTAAAAAATCCACAATAGGCCAAAATAATTTCCTAAATGTAAATTGTGCTTGTCAGAAGAATCCACCCACCCACCCACCCTCCCTTCCTCTGAAGAAGTGTGATTGCAGTCAAAAGCTTATACCTGAAATAAAACATTGGTCTTCAGCTTTGTGTGTGTTCTCTCTCCCCTCCCCCCTCCCTTCCTCCCCAAAAGAGTGTCAGTTAGCTGCCATAAATTCTTCTCAATACCTGTATGACTGCTACTGAGTGTATTTACATGTTACAAAGGCAATTTTGGTGGCCAAGGATGCAGGGGGATGTTTCCACTTAAGTTTCATCTTGCCAAACCTGTTTAATGAGTAAATCCCATAGTGGAAAACCCCCGGGACTGTTACAACCACTGGAGACTCCCAAACGTCCTTGGGAAGTCATTTCCATGGACTTCATTACAGATCTCACACCCAGCAAAGGGAAAACAGTGATCTGGGTGGTTGTGGATACTTTTTCAATGCAAGCTCATTTTATCCCGTTTAAAAATTTGTCCACTGCCAAGAGTCTGGCAAAAGCGTTTGTAAACCACATCCTTAGGCTCCATTGTTTACCTAAGAAGAAACACAATTCATTGCCAACTTCTGGCGGGAGCTTTTACACTTGCTAGGAGTAGAGTCAGCTCTAAGCAGTTGCTACCATCTGGAAACGGATGCACAGACCGAAAGAATTAATCAAATCTTGGAACAATATTTGAGATGTTACACTAACTATCAGCAAGATGACTGGGTTGATCTCTTACCATTTGTGGAATACAGTTATAACAACTCAGTGCATTCATCCACTGGAGTGTCCCCCTTCATGGCGGTGGGGGGATTTGAAGGGGTGCCTCTCCCTGAGCTCATGCAGGAGGCCGAAGGGACCACTGAGTTTGCTCAATGGTGGAACTCTTTAAGAGACTCTTGGCCATTAATTACCAAAACTGTGGAGGAAGCCAAAGCTGACTATAAAAAATATGCTGACAAAAAGAGGGATCCTGGTTGGGACCTCTCCCCTGGTGATTTCTGTCTGTGTGTCCACAAAAAACATTAAGGGTCTGCAACCCAGTAGAAAACTGGGCTGGAAATACGTGGGACCTTTCCCAGTAGTGAGGTGTCTTAACAAAGTGACTTTTGAACTGAGTCATTGAAATTTGTACATCCTGTTTTCCATTACAGCCTGTTGAAGAAAGTTCCTGGACCGAACAAATGGAGACCCTCCTCTTCCTCTCCTCCTCCTCTGATGAAGAATGATCAGCCTCACTATGAAATTGATCACATTTTAGACTCTAAGATGAAACGGGGTCGTTTGTTCTATCTTATAAAATGGTTGCATTTTGGTCCTGAGGAAAATGAGTGGGTGGAGGAATTGCATGTTCATGCCCCTGATAAAATTCGTGCCTTTCATAAATTGTATCCTTTAAAATCTCAGGGGGGGTGGAGTTTGTTATCGGGAGGACAGAATGTCAGTTAGCTGCCATAAATTCTTCTCAATACCTGTATGACTGCTACTGAGTGTATTTACATGACCCCTGAAAAGTTTATTGGCTTTCATGTGTTTTTTCCTCATGATTGGTGACAGGTCCCGCCCGGGAGTTCTCAACGGAGCCATGACTCCCTCCTCTGGAATGTGTGCTCTGCTTCGCTTGCTTGCTTAGCTGCTTTGTTTGCACATGCCCGTCTCAGTACTTTGCTTCTTCCCTGTTATCTCTGTGCCCTGTCCTTGAACAGGAGCGCTAGCAGTTATGTGTGAGCCAAACACACTGGTATTTTGTATTCTTCTTATCCATGACTTGAGAACTGAACTTCAGAGATGTTCAACATCATTATTCTCTGGGAACCCCTTTTCCTGTGTTTTCTATGGGAACTCCTAGCCAGTATATTTGAGCGCCTAATTGAGGCACCCATTGATGAAACCATGTAATTGCTTAGCTATATCTTCATCCTTATGCCACAGCACACAAGCTCTTGGAAGAATTTGCTAGTAACATTCACATCATCAGTTGGGATGTGGGCAAATGGTGAAGTAGGTTGCAAGGTGAAGTGATAGAACTACTTTGGCACTCATAATGTTAACTTGCATTTGGTACATCTTCAGGATCATGTGAATCTGAGAACAGAAGTCTGCCTTTGCTTATACAGATGAGAGTGGTTTTTGAAATGTGTCCTCAGTGGTTTCAGGAGTCTCTTATTTTTTTATTTTTTGCAGCTGAATATTTTCAGAACAGCAAAATTCTAATTTGCCAGAGCACCTTTTTTAAAGTGCACATTGCCAAGAGCAAGCGCTGACTTTGCTGTCAATGCTTGAAAAAGACAGAGCAATGGAGATTCAGACTTCACATTTATTATCCTTCCTTTTCTCCAAGGAGTTCAGGGTAGAATACTGTGAGACTTCTGATTAGATCCAATAAGTCAGGCCTTGTAGTTCAAAACAAAGTCTTTGTTTCTTAATGGTCTTTCAGGAACACTTGCGTTGTTAGTGATACCAGATACAGAAGAGGAGGAATTGATATAGTAAACTCAAACTAGAGTAAAAACACGGGTACCAATGAAAAAAGAACAAACAAGCACCAAAATGTACTACCGTTACTTTCTCAGGGAAAAGGTGCATAAGCAGAGCTACTTTCCCATCCCCGGCCCTTTGGTTTTTTCTACATGCATTCCCATGCAAAAGACACCTGGAAAAGCGGAGGCCCAGTTGCCCAAGGTTACAAGTGCAGCAACAGAGATAACATGAGTCTAGCAAAATATCTGAGCTCATTCTAGTGAAGGAGGGGTGAGGGGGGGGGGAGGAACCGTCAGAGCGGAAGCTGATGCCGATCTCCCGCCGGGACCTGCAACCGGGATAGACATAGAGAAGCAAAACATGACAGGGAACTTGACACATCCTTAGATAGCATAATCTCATTTCCCCCCCTTTCACAACAGCCAGTCAGGCAGGTTAGGTTGAGAGGGGGTGACTGGTTTATGATCTCCCAGTGAGCTTCACCGTGAGGGCTTGGATGATTGTTTGTCACCCCTGTCTGAGTTCAGCACTTTAACCGCTAAATCACTTTGTCTCCAATCTTGATCTGTTGCTTATGTTATAAGATGTAGCAATTCCACAAGTTTTGAGTTCTAGCAGAGAATTCTGCCTTGATTGGTATTTGTATCTCTTCTAAATATATACACTTCTTAGGGCCTCTTATTTTCACTTTCATTTACATTTGTGTGCATCTTATTGGTGTATGCTTATTTTTAAAAAAAACACAAGTTCCTGGTGAGATTGCCAACACGCCTGGAGAAAAAAAAATGCCCTGTCTCTTTAACGGAAGCTTAATGTGAGGAGGTGGGCCCCTGAAGCTTTTTACAGCATGAAGGTAAATAGCATCCTATCAAGCTTCTATTAAAGGGACATGGCATTTTTCTCCAGGCTGGTTGGCAGCCCTAGTTCTTGGATAAACAATGTTAAATTTGAACTTAAATCTAAGATATACACCACTAGATACCAGGGCTTTCTTATTTCTTTATACCTCTGCATTTCTGTAGTAGCTTTTCTGACTTTTAAAACATACTTGTTTCTGATTTTTACAGTTATTCCTAGTGTTTGATCCAGTTTTTAGAGTGGGGATGGTCAGCTGCTAAATATTAGTGTTTCCTGTACATACAATACAAATAGTGTGGTCATCCCACTTGCCCGAGTCTTTGAAAGATTATTACACACAATACTTGCTGGTCCTCATGCTGTGGGCTACATTAGGGCTATGTGTCCTAACATGCAAAACAATACAAAAAAAGCCCTGGGTTTTGACAACAAACAAGGTAAACAGAATAAGAAGCAAAAGGTGGGTGTGGCTGGATGACCACTCTTCTGGTAACACGGGGGTGTGGCCTAATATACTAATAAGCTGTGCTGACAGTGGTGTGGCCTAATATGCTAATGAGTTTCTGATGTTGGGTGTGGCCTATTATGCTAATGAGTTCCTGCTGGGCTTTTTCTACCAAAAAAGCCCTGATGATGACTATTGTTTATGTTGATGTTCTCTTTTCTTTTGGATTTTAATAGTTGCTGTTAGCCACCTGAGAATCTCCTAGATTAAATATGGGAATACACACACACACACACACACACATTTAAATAAAGCAAACTGTTATAGCTTTTAACTGTTTAATTTCTGGCTGTAAAGGTTAATCCAAGTGGTTTTTTATGTTGCTTATTTTTGCACCATCCTAGATACTGCAATGGTGGGTATAAATTGAGTAACTGCATGACTAAACCAACAGACAAAGCTGAATGGTGGAAAGATATCACTGAGTGTATAAAATGAAATGGTTTTCTAGCATCCTTCCACAAGCTGACTCAAAGCTATTTTCAGAACATCTATCTCAAAACTGAAAATGGTTGCCAGAATGGGAGGAGTCCGAAGCAGAGCCAGATCTTATTTTATTAGGTACAAATATTTTTCAAAACCAAAAACTCCAGATGTTGTTGCCTTGAGCTACAGCAAGGTAACTGGAGCTCAGATGAAGATGGGGAGGCAAAGCTGAGCTGTTGGGATATTACAGACACCTGTGATGTTTTGTAGTAGCAAAATAATCTCAATGGACTCATCCAATAAAGGAAGGAAATCTTGGCTCTTCTCTCTCCCAGGCCCATCCGACTGCACCATGTAAGGGAGCTCACAAGAGCCAGAGGGTTTGTTGAAGCTGATTCCCTCAAAGTAGATGGTGGGACCAGGCAGGGGAGAGCAGCAGGAAGAGTGACTCTCAACCTATATCTTTGTTTAAAAACATCACTCTAATTTCCAGCGTAAGCAGTGCAGGCACTAGGGGGTTAAAATGGGATCTAGGAAAAAATAAGGCTTTTTTCTTCCATCTCAGCACAAAGTGAGGGGAAACGACACGTGTGAAGGGACCAGCCAATGGCACAGTGTGCTTGCTGAAGAAGTAGCGGCAGTGCCAGGAAGTAGGAGGCCGTGTCCTGTGGAACACTGTGAAGATCCACAGCTGGTGTGAACCTTCTACTGCCCCTGCTCCCCTGAGCGCCCCTGACAAGAGGACTCGTGGTTAAGCAGGCCAGAGTTTTGCACATTCAGCAACTGCACCAAGAGGTCTGTGGCTGAGGTGTGGGAGGGTTCCTCAAAGCCGACGGTCAGGAGCTGCTGGTAGTCCCCCTTGGGCTGACGACACAGTACCCTGTGAGAGAGAGAGAGAGTGGCAGCAAGCCAGGTTAGTTCAGCCCCTGAGTATTGACATCAGTCCCTGCAGCAGCCCTGTGGTACTGTCAGGTAATCCTGCCACTCTCCAGGGTGGGAGATGGGATTTACTGGGCTGGGCGAGACAACTCCACTCCTTCCCCCTCCTCCCATTGGAATGTACTCCCTTCCCTCCGCTCGCTGGCTTCACAGGGTTGTTATCTCCATTCAAGGCTACTGGTAACTTCTCACAGACATGTTTAGTGTTTTTAGCTTCTTTTGCAGGTGTCATCTATTAATGCCTTCCCACTCTCTAGCCTGGGAATACTTTTAGGCAGGATTCATCCCGGGGCGGGGACTGGGGAACCCGTGTGACAATACACATTTGAAATCACTATATCTATCCTAACACTATTGTTCCAATCCATTACTAACTCAACAAGTGTACCCTGAAGAAATTTCCCCAATAAAGAAAGTCTTGGTTAAGATGCTTTGCATGGGGTGAGTTCATCCAGGACATCTCACAGAGAGTTAGTAATCCCATTTCTCTCTGGGGAGGCCTGCCATTCCTGATGATGTCGGAAGATGGTGGTGAACCCCCAACAACCTCAGGGGACATGGTGGTCCCCATATCTATGGAGGAGGATGCCGTACCTCCTCGCACCACCCCGTGGGTGGATTGCCGGCCTAGGGGTCCCAGGTACTCATGGACTCAATTCGGAACTGAACTGATCAAGACCTGGACCCCCTCTCGACAGGGAGCATCCATGGGGATGGAGCTGGGCCGAGAACTGGGAGAGGGTGCGAGATCCCGTGACTCCCATTGTCCCAAAAGACCCGAGTTTGGAGACTTGTGGTCCCATGTGGATCGCCACATGGAAGCGATGGAGAACCTGCTGCAGAGAGAGATGACTGCCTTGCTGGAGGGATTACCCAGAATTTTCCAGAGGGTAGTCAACACTCAGGCAGGAGGCACTGGGGGGGCCGGCGGCCTGGCTCCTCCGGCTCAGGTCCCTGCGGGTCAGCCGGTTCCAGTGGGACCACCGGCACCCGTGCCCATGCAACCTGTGATGGCAGGACCCCTTGTGCCAGTAGATCGTTGGCCGGTCCTGCAAGAACTGCTGGCCACGACGTTCGATGGAGACCCGGCAAAGCTACAATTTTTTATCATCGAAGCCGGATGGTTCCTGCAAACCTGGGGCCACCTCTTCCCGAATGAGGGTGACCGGGTGGGATATTTCAGTTCCCGATTGCAAGAAGAAGCCACTGACTGGTACGTGAGTCTCCACAACCCCCCGGGGCCTGAACTAGATCGGGTTGAAGACTTCATTTGGGCTCTCTGGAGGCAGTATGAGGACCCGATGAACAAAGAAAAAGCCTGGAACCAGATGAGGAGGCTCACCCAAGGATGAGGATCGGTACGTGAGTACACAGCAGCCTTCAAACGAATTGCAGCCAGAATAAGGGGGTAGCCTGAGGAAATGTTTGTGGAAAATTACTGACAAGGGTTGAATCTGGACTTGTATGAGACTGTGTTACGTAATATGAACCCTACCACTCTGGCAGCCTGGATTCGGGCCACCGAAGAAGCTGAATCGCACTTCACACTGATAAAGATGCGAGCTGAGACAAAGAGTCCCAAGGGATTGAGGCCCTCAGCACAGAAGGCAAAGTCAAAGGGGCCCCTCAAAAACATCCATGAACTACGACTGAAGAAGGAGTTGTGCATGCGGTGTGGCGAAGCGGGGCACTATGCTTCATCCTGCCCCGCTGCTGCCCTGAAAACCCTACCTCCCACCACCCCCAACCCCTGAAAGCAATTCAGGGATCCAAGCCACGAGTGTTGCAACTTGAGCCCGCTCCCAAGGAGGATAAGGTGGTGATTATGGAACTTCCCTTGCCAGCAGGAAATGAGAAGGACCTGTGCTGAAGGACGCGAAGCAACAGGTCCCCGTCTCCCCAGTGCTGAAAGTGGTGAGCTCTCCTGCCCCTTTGTTGTATGTTATTGTGACAGTTGTTGCCCCCCCAGACCGGAACTCACATGAGGGTACGGGCTCTAATAGACTCGGGGTGCGCCCGTGACCTCATCGACCCCATGGTTGTTGATGGTCTGGGGGGGGGGGTGAATTCCCTAGAAGAACCCTTGCGTTTCACCCGAATGGACAGGTCAGAAATGAAGGAGCCTTGTCTCTTCAAGACCCTCCCCTTGGTTTTGGGAGTGGGGGAGCATTGGGAGAAATGGGCATTTGTCATAACCCCACATGCCCAGTTCCCCATAGTATTCAGCAGCCCTTGGCTGAGTGGACATGATCCATACATCATGTGGAGGGAGGGAAGAATCCAATGGGTGGCCCCAGCATGCGAACACCACACTTGGAAAGCAACTTGGGGAACCAAGTCATCCACGGCACAAGCATGCCTGGCCACAGAGGATTTGTTACAAATATCTCCCGCATAGAGGGATTTAGCGGAGGTTTTCAGCGAGACCAAAGCCGATGAGCTTCCCCCCCATTGGAATACCGAATGTGCCATTGAACTGTTGCCTGGGGTAAAACTACCCAAGGGGAAATTGTATTCAATGAGCCCCTCTGAAAAGGCGGAGCTCCACAAATTTATCGACAACAACTTACAAAGAGGGTTCATTTGACCGGCCCAATCCCCGTTCACCGCACCAGTGTTATTTCAAAAGAAAAAAGACAGAGGGTTGCGTTTGTGCACGGATTATAGAGGCTTAAACGCTGTGTCAGTGTCAAACACTTATCCTCTACCCCTCATCAAAGACTTGCTAGCAGAGGTCGCGAAGGGGAAAATATTTTCCAAATTGGATCTTAGAGATGCCTACTTCCGGGTTCGCATCCGTGAGGGGGATGAATATAAGACTGCTTTTAACACCCCTCTGGGCCAATTCGAATACTTAGTTATGCTGTTCGGACTTCAGGGTAGCCTGAGCATTTTTATGAACCTAATTAACGGTGTTGCACAAGCACCTCTTCAGTGGGGTCTTATGTTAACTAGATGATATCTCGCTGTACTCCCCAGATGAGGAATCCCATATACAGCTAGTGCAGGAGGTGCTAACCACCCTCAAGGAGCACAAACTTTTTGCTAAACTATCTAAATGGGACTTTCATAAAACAGAGTTTCATTTTTTGGGCTACCACATCTCCCCCCGTGGATTAGAAATTGATCCGGCAAAAGCTGTCAATGACTGGGAAGTGCCCCGCACCTGGCGACAGCTTCAAAGCTTTCTAGGATTTGCAAATTTTTATCGCTCCTTCATCAACAACTTTGCCAAATGTAGTCTCCCCCTCATGGAGCTCTTAAAGACCAACGGGAAGGGGGATGATGCAGTCAGACCGGGGGTGAAACTGCATTGGACTGCTGAATGTCAAACTGCATTCAAAACACTGAAGTCCCTATTCACCTCAGAGCCCATCCTGGCCCACCCAAATGAACTTAAACAATTTATAGTGCAGGTGGATGCCTCAGATGTGGCAATGGGGGGGGGGGGGCGATCCTGCAAGAGGGGACAGATGGGAAGTTACACCCATTAGCCTATGTCTCCAAGAAATTTAGTGACACGGAGAAAAATTGGGCAGTGTGGGACAAGGAAGCTGCGGCTATCTGCCTTGCCCTCACTACTTGGAGACACTGGTTGGAGGGGGCGAGGGTTCCTTTTGAAGTCTGGACTGATCATAAAAACCTTGAAGCCCTCTGTATTCAGTGCACGTTGAACGCCAAACAATTACGCTGGGCTGATTTCTTTTCCCTTCACCCTCTGACATTTCCTGGGGAAGTTTAATTCACTGGCGGATGCCCTCTCATACCTTCCTTAATATGACTGTCAAAAAGAACCCATTATAGACTCCATGTTTACTCCTGAACAGTTGGGGGGGGGGGTAGTGGTCACCCGTAGCCAAGCATGTAGTCACAGGGAACCTACCCAATCAGACTGGATTTCAAAATGTGCAAAAGCTTACAGCCAGGAGGAGGAAGCCTCCTTGGTCAGCCTTGACAATATTACAAAGAATCCTAACAGTTGCTGGTATCATGGTACAAAACTGTTTGTCCCCAAAAACCTAAGGGGAGAAATCATGCACTCAGCACACGAGTTCAAGCTAGCAGGGCATTTTGGCTTTGTAAAAACTTTAAACCTTTTACAAAGACAATTCTGGTGGCCCCCATGTGACAAGACGTTTCTGACTATGTTTCCACTGGCCAAACCTGTCTAATGTGCAAAAGGCGTGGGGGGAAAACCCCGGGACTATTACAACCGTTCGAGACCCCCTCACGGCCCTGGGAAACCATTTCCATGGATTTTATCACCGATCTCCCCTTTAGCAAAAGCAAAATGGTCATCTGGGTGGTTGTAGACCTGTTCTTTAAGCAAGCCCATTTCATCCCCTTCAAACAACTTCCCACAGCTAAAGCTATGGCCAAAAGTTTCATGAGCAATATTATCCGGTTACATTTATTTATACTTTCGACTTCTAGGCCGCTCTCTCTGCTATTGCCGGTTACATGGAATTCCAAAGAAAAGTATCTCCAATCGGGGGACTCTGTTCATTGCCAACTTCTGGCGGGAGCTCCTAATCATCCTGGGAGTCGAATTAGCTCTGAGCAGCGCTTACCACCCCAAAACAGATGGCCAAACTGAAAGAGTTAATCAAATCTTAGAACAATTCCTCCGCTGCTATACCAATTACCAGCAGGACGATTGGGTAGAATTGTTGCCTTTTGCTGAGTATAGTTATAACAGCGCTATACATTCCTCGATGGGGGTGTCCCCCTTCATGGCTACTGCCGGGTATGTTACCAACCCTAGATGCTGCCTCGCCAAGCCCCAGCTGCCTCAGTGACTGGTGGAACTCCCTGCGTGACTCCAGGCCACTTATTGCCAAAACTTTAGAAGCGGCCAAATCTGACTATAAAAAATATGCAGACAAATGCAGGGACCCGGGTTGGACTCTAGAAGAAGGGGAGTCTGTTTACTTATCCACCAAAAGCATCAAAGGATTGCAACCCAGCCGTAAATTGGGTTGGAAATATATAGGACCTTTTAAAGTGAAAAAAAAATTAATGCTGTCACATTTGAACTCGAACTTCCTCTCAAAAATGTTCACCCTGTTTTCCATTTCAGCTTGCTGAAGAACGACCCTGGATCGAATTTGTGGAGACCTCATCATCCAGCTTCTCCTCCTCTGATGGGGGGGGGGGGACCTCACTATGAGATAGATCAAATCCTCGACTCCAAACTTAAATGGAGCCACCTATACTATCTTATTAGTTGGAAAGACTTTGGCCCTGAACATAATGAATGGGTCGCTTCTGCGCATGTTAATGCTTCGGCAAAACTCTGTGCCTTCCATAAACTGTACCCACTAAAACCCGGGGGTTAAAAGGGTTTTCAAGGGGGCAGTGTGCCAGGTAATCCTGCCACTCTCCAGGGCGGGAGATGGGATTTACTGGGCTGGGCGAGACAACTCCACTCCTCCCGCTGGAATGTACTCCGTTCCCTCCGCTTGCTGGCTTCACGGGGTTGTTATCTCTATTCAAGGCTACTGGTAACTTCTCACAGACATGTTTAGTGTTTTTAGCTTCTTTTGCAGGTGTCATCTATTAATGCCTTCCCACTCTCTAGCCTGGGAATGCTTTTAGGCAGGGTTTCACCCCGGGGCAGGGATTGGGGGAGCCTGGGTGGCAACACACATTTGAACTCACTATATCTATCCTAACACTATTGTTCCAATCCATTACTAACTCAACAAGTGTACCCTGAAGAAATTCCCCCAATAAAGAAAGTCTTGTTTAAGATCCTTTGCGTGGGGTGGGTTCATCCAGGAAGTCTCACAGGTACGGCTTTAGGAATACCTAGATTGTATTCCTAAATACCTAGAATTCTGATTGTAACAGGCATGGAATACCTTTGCCCGACATCTTTTCTTGGCGCTTTCAACAGAAACTAGTTATAGAGGAGCCTTGTTGCTACTGAGAGAATATGTCCATTCTGAGAATTTTCTGCGCTTGGGGAGTTCTTATATTTGTTTTCACTGTTGTTTCTGTATGTCTTTTTTCTTCCAGAAAACATGTGCTGGCATTCAGCTAAGAGCCTTCAGTCAGGATATTGAACTAACAGGGAAGTGTCAGCAGTACTGAAGTTTACTAAGTAAAGAATGTGTGGGAAGTGAAAGGGGGAGCTGCTTATACACATTTCAGGCTGCATCCCACATTGCATTCAGGAAGAAATGCCATAAAATTGTATCTGATCTGGAGGTGGTGCAGAGTTTCTTACACATAAGCCCATTCTGATTTCCATGTTGGATGTATTTTAGTACCAAAGACCATGCAAGAGGTGTGTTTTCAGTATCACGTATCTGCTTCCCTATCAAGGCTTGAAATGTGTATGTCAGTGATGCTAGATATTGCTGTGACAGCTTTTCCGAAGCTGTATCTAGTTGTTCTAACAAGACCTTAGCTCCTGAAAGTAAGGTGTATTCTGCATTTTGCTGGTGGTGTCTGCTCAAGGGTAGAATTTCACCTTGCATTATTCTCAGGAAAAGAGTAGGAAATGGATGCTAGAGAAAGCTGCTTCTCAACAAGGGGTTTGTTTAAGTGAGAATCACATGGACAATACTCAGAGTTGAGCTCCATTTAACAGGGACTAAAATTTATCAAAATCCTTAGAGATAATACAGTATAATTAGAAATAGTATTGCAATCACAGACCCTTCTTAAAATGGAAACATTTATTTAAAAATATCCTAGAAGATGACACATAGAAAGTTGCTCTGGAACCTTTTTTGTGAATTGAGTAGCTCACATTGAACTAATAAAGCAATCCTCAGCAAATAGTAACTTCTTCTACACAAGGTTAAATGGAAACTAGATCACCAATTAGTTTCAGGAAGGCCACCTTGAGATTGCTGGTTTCTGGTTTCTTGTGGAGGTTGTTGGACTAGATGGACCTTGGTCTGATGCAGTAGACCATGGTAACATTGTGTGTTCTTAGAGTGTGTCGTCATGATCAGGGGTCCGTTGGAGCGGGAGCGCACAGGAGCGCAGCTCCGGGAGTGAGGAGCCCGGGGGCGGGCACATGACCAAGCCCCACCCCCTCCTCAGCTTCCCCGAGCAGTGCAGAGGCACAGCGCCCCAGGGAAAGCCCTGCTAGGGTCTTTAATTGTTTTTAATGTTTTGTTTTAATATTGATAATTTTATCATTGTTCCTTTTATGACTGTGTGCTGCTTTTCCAGAGACTTGCTCAAGGTGGCATATAAATTTTCTAAGTATACCATTTTTTATCTGGGCACATGGCACATAAGTACTGCAGAAATTTCACCAACCTTCCAGCAGCTTCCACCCCATCAGTTTGGTGTAGTGGTCAGGAGTTGGACTCTAATCTGGGAGAACCGGGTTTGATTCCCCGCTCCTCCACATGCAGCTGTTGGTGTGACCTTGTGCCAGTCACAAGTTCTCTCAGAGCTGTTCTCTCATGAGCAGTTCTCAAAAGACCTCTCTCAGCCCCACCTACCTCACAGGGTGTCTTGTTGTGGGGAGGGGAAGGGAAAGGGATGGGTGGTGCACATGTCCTGGGTATCTCAAGTCTAGTTGAAACCTGGTGGTTTCAAAGGAGCAGGAAGAGAATGAGGGTGTGTTCTTTACGCTTATTTTTATTGCACAAAGTATTGGATGGGGAAGGGAATGGAGGAAGAGCAGGTCAGTTTCACCTGTGGAGTGGAGCCTGAGGGGTGGGTGCTGCCTTCTGACACACTGCCGGTATGTTAGGGGGTGTGGCACATGCAAATGAGTTATGCTAATGAGCTCCTGCACCTCTTTTTCTATGAAATGACCCCTGGTCATGATCACTTGGATTGGTTGTGCCTCAGTTGTTAAGAGACCTTGATTCTGTGCTCTCACTTTCTAACTATTAAATGGACTAGTAGGTTTCAGGGACTGTAATAATAGCAAGCCATGCTGGACAAAAGTCGGCTCCTCCTTGTTTGAGACAGCAGCGCTGGGCTGCATACCTACCAGGAGAGCACATCTGAGTTGTGCTCACTGTCAGGGTCCACGGGCACCCAGCGTCCAATGGACCAGAGCTTCTGCATCTTCACTGTTGTTTCATCTCCTGTATCTCGGAAGCACAAGAAGTAGCTGGAACAAATGCACAAGATCACATATAGGCAGCAAAGAACGAGGATGGAAAGGTCGTGCATGTCTCAAAGAAGTTCAAGGGATGGAAATATAATAAACCATCAATGACCGTGACAGCTGTTCAATATCATAGCCCCGTGGAATTTACTACCTTCCCAGTACTGGAAGCAGGGAGAACTGTCATTGTGTCTGTCTGTCTATCCATTTAAGTCCTCTCCACCCATACCTCCCACCTCTGGAGTGTTCAGAAACTCACTATTCTGTGCGGTGTGTTTGATTCCGGCCAGCAGGCCCTTCCAAAATGTCAAGGTTCCAGCGCATCTTCTTATATAGGTTGCGGGGAACATGGGCAGCTGTGTAAGGTGCTGAGATGCAGTACCGAAAGATGGAAACTTGGTGTGATTCATTCAGCCAAAATTTTCCACAGAAGAAACACGAGACACTGGTGGAGAGTTGGAAATGGAAAGGTTGGAGCAGAATTCTGACTCTGCCTTGTGAAGGAGTGTGAACAAAGGGAGCCAAGACAGAAGTACATTCTTGGTGGGAAGAAATACCTTCTAAAATGCGAGGGAAACTAATGAATACACTTTGGATTATAAAAGTAATTCCTTTCAACAGAGCGTGAATATGAAGATCTTAGGTTACTTTAAGTGTGTTTTAGATTCCAAATACCTTTCCAAAATTGAAATAATGAGTTGGATCCCACCAGGTTTCCCATTGGTGAAAAAGGAGGTCCCATTTGACCGCCAAGAAGGGCCATGTCGTTTGAATATTACCGACATGGCCCTTCTTGGCGGTCAAATGGGACCTCCTTTTTCACCAGTGGGAAACCTGATGGGATATTCAAACTAATGGATTTGGCTGAAGCGGAAAAATTAAGCCAGACATTAAAAATGAAAAAGATTAAAATAATGAAGGAAAAATGGTCAAAATTTTACGATTGGTATAAAAATAAAATAACGACTCAGTAGAAAGATTCAAATAAAAACTTAATTTTAATAAAGATAGTGAAGACATAAATAACAAATAACAGATAAAATGTGTATATATATAATAACAAACCAGAGGAAGGTACATATTAAGAATGTTTGAATAACATTACTATTTGCTTTGTTTTTCTTTCTGTCTCCATTATTTGTTTTGGAAATATCTAATATACCCATATATATTGGTGAAGGAGAGGTTGTAGTAATATAGAACTTGATTGTTATTAAGGTAGTGATGTATATATGGATGGTCAATTGATTGTTAATTTTTGTAAATAGAATGGATTTGTACCTTATACTCTATATGTAAAATAAAAAACTGTTCAAAAAAAAAGAAAGAAAGAAAGAAGGGCCATGTCGGGGGTTATGGGGCCTGCATTGATAAAAGCCATGTAAGACAGTAGCAAAGAGAAGAATTCGGCAAGATTGGATTAGAAAGGTGGCTGTCTCCAACCTAATAACTCTAAACAGTCATTATGACAAAAAAGATCAAATAATTTCAAAACCAAATACTGAAACCTTTAGGAAAATTTTAGAAGCTAAGGTTTTCTTTAAACAAAAATCTTTTGTGGAAACATTTGTGCAACTGTGCCCTCTGGAGGACAAGTCTTTATCTTCAGGCAAAACTTGTACTCGTCATGATGCAAAATCAGCTGCTACTAATTTAGTTGAAAGAATTAATTTTCTTCCACTCTACACATTCAAGAAACTGGCCAGCACCAAGTACAGAACTCTTCATTCTTGGCCTCATGGCATTATAAGCTGCTTCTGCAGCAACTCCGAGGCACAAACCGTGCCACTGAGACCTCTCTTGGAGCTCCCCTCCTACCTGAAAGGGTCGGTGTCGTCGAGGGAGATGAAGCTGAAAGAAGCATACATCAGCACCAGTTGCTCCAGCTGGCAGGCCAGTTGCTGGGAGATCTCCAGGAGCTGTGTGAAGAGACTAGGCAGGAGCAAATGGCAATGGCCAGTCAGCCTGAGACCTGCTGCGAGTTTGGTGTCCAGCACGCCGGGGGGCCAATCTACCGGGTCACGAACCTCACAAACCAAACCACTCCATTTAATGCCTAAAAGTGTGTGATGGTTTATGGTTTGCGAACCAGGCACACCACAAACTTAACCACATTTCCCCAGTTCATGCCCATCCCTAGTGGTGGCCACCGTGGTGTGGAATGGCCCTCCTGAACGTGTTAGGGAACCCCTTTACTGAGTGTTAGAAAACTGTAAGGCAGAGCTTTTTAGAAGGGCATTCCATTAGTGTGTTGATATGGAATGAGATTTACAGGATCAGGTTGTTTTTAGTTAATTGTTGCTGGATTTATATATATATATATATATATGCTTGGTATTTTACAGATAGCCATAGTCTCCTTGAATCCTGTATTTGGAGAGAGGTTGGGTTATAAATACTGTAAATAAATAATCCCCTTTAACACCTTTCTCAGATTTGTGGCATTTTGAGCTGAAGACGGCAGCAAACAAACCTCTCAGCTGCCCTCTCCCTCCAGACTCACCCTCCTCCACACTGGCTCCTGGGGAGGTCTTAAACAAGGCGTGCAGCTTCGTGCTGTGGATTCCAGATGGTGGAAGTAGGGCTGGCACATCTGCAGGAATGTGGGCATTGCTTTGGCAAATTGCTCCTTCTGCATTCGGTCTCTACTAAAATAGGACAGTTGTATGGTCACCACACAACCTTTAGCTCAGCACTCGTTCAGGGAAGAAACTGCCCTCTACTAAACTATGCTGCCTGCAACCTGCTATTTTGGCCTGAGCCTGCTATTGCATACATGCTGATGCTGCACGACCTATTCTGCTCTTGGGAGAGCGCCTAGTAACAGCCTAGAGATGGGTTTGATTTTGGGGAACCCTTGAGCATGACATCCCACGACGATCCCTTTGAACCATGAACAGGCTGGCGTGTACACAGAGCACCCAGCCTTCCATGTGCAAATGCTTCTCCCTCTCCCCCCCAGCCTTCGGTAGAGCACTTGGGGGACTAAGCTTAGTCTCCTCCTTAATCAGGGCACCTGGGAGCAGCATGGATTTGGGCTGCTTCTGATCATCCTGCACAAAGAGCGACTGCTGCCCCAGAGGCCATTGCAGAAAAAAACACCCCAACCTTCCCTGGTGCCCCACGAAAGGATTCACAAGAGAGGGCCCATCACCTGCTTGGTGGGTGGAGGAGAGCCTGAAATAGGGGGCGTGTGTTGTGGCCACATAAAAGGAAGAACTGGGCCCGGAGGCCTCTCCTCAGCTGGGTGTGATGGACAGTTACGTTGCCATTCCAGAACCAACCCAGCCTGCTCTCCTACACTCGGTACTATCCACTGCCACTCTTCCATCTTTCAAGTTGCTTCACCATCATGTTTCAGCAAGCAGAACAATGAGGAATGGTTAAAAAGAAGCCACATCCCATGCTTGTTCCCCACCCCGACCCAATCCTTTGCCACCTGTACAGCAGGTATGTCTGGAAGTCTTCCGCTTTCTTCAGCAAGTACTTGAGCTTTTCCGTAATGGGAGCGAGGAGCTCTTCTAAAGTGACGGTCATGTCTGAAGGTGCTGCAAGCGGTGGTGGTGCAGAGCTCAGCCAGTGGGGCTCAGGGATGGCTGGGGAGATGAGGCAAAGACCTGGGCTGCAAGGGCTGAGAGTCAGGCTGCCTTCGGGGCTGTACGCAGGAACATCCACAGAGCCTTCAGCAAGGCAACTGTATCCTTGCTCAGTAGCCATCTTTGAACTCCTCTCCCAGTATTCTGCTAGGAGAATTGCAGGGAGCTAAGCATTAATACAACACACCCTTTGCCAGGAGTGCTGCCAAATGTAATTGCCAGACCAAAAGGGAAAGATGCCCTCGCCCCATCCCACCTGCATCCTGTTCTAATCATGGTGGTGTGATAATATTGTTGAACAATGGATAGCTAGGTTCAAAGCTGGTTCTCTTAGGATGTTCGTTAGGTAATGATGGCTTGTTCATTAAATCTCAGTCTAGCCTGCCTCACATGGTTGGTGTGAGGATAATGTTTGGGAGAGGAGAAGCTGAGGATGCTGCCCTGAGCTCCTGGTAAGCGTGGGCTCTATCCGTGGCTTGAAACAAGTTGACAGTTCTATCATTTGTATCCTGTCTTTCTCCCCAGTGGGGACCCAGAAGGGATTACATCATTCTCCTCCGTATTATCCTCACAACAACCCTGTGGGGTATGTTAGGCTGAGTGTGTGTGTGCCCAAGGTCACCCAGCATTTATGTTATGAACTTGTTACAAAGAGTACATAGCCATCTATAAACATTTGGTTTATGCTTGGGCATCCCCAGGGACAAGTGTCCTCTATGGAACCAGGAATAACTGAAAGTTGCTTGTAAGGTGGACAATTAATCCAGTCGTACTTGACGGTCTTGCTACAGTCTTCAGGGTGACACTTACTGTGACCCCTTTCTTCACTGTATCAAGTTTTGGTTGCCTATATTTGGGGATCCTGCAATTATGAGCACAAAGAGGGACACCATAAAACCCTCCAT
This sequence comes from Lepidodactylus listeri, assembly GCA_029233225.1. Taxonomy (NCBI): domain Eukaryota; kingdom Metazoa; phylum Chordata; class Lepidosauria; order Squamata; family Gekkonidae; genus Lepidodactylus; species Lepidodactylus listeri. Next base: position 126,247,022 of record JARCFY010000007.1, on the reverse strand, counting down.
AAATCATGATGAGAAGAAGAAGAGAAGAGATTGGATTTATATCCCGCCCTTCACTCATTTAAGAGTCTCAGAGCGGCTTACAAACTCCTTTCCCTTCCCCTCCCCACAACAGACACCCTGGGAGGTAGGTGGGGCTGAGAGAGCTCTTTCCCAAGCTGTCCTTGAGAGAACAGCTGTGCCAGAGCTATGGCTTGCCCAAGGTCATCCAGCAGGTGCAAGTGGAGGAGTGGGGAATCAAACCCAGTTCTCCCAGATTAGAGTCTGCGCACTTAACCACTACACCAAACTGGAAGGATGAGTAGGGACATTTCTAGGAACAGCTGTTACAGTTAGGGACGTTTGACAGAAAACAAGAGACTTAACTGTAAGTGATACTGAATTTAGTCCACGTGTGCAGACAAGATTCTGATGGTGGTGGTCAAGGTGGACTTTTCTAGAAAACTGTGGCTGTTAAGGTTCAAAAGGAGGGGGCCCCTCGCAGCCAATGAGCTGTTGCCACCTTGTGGTGTTCTACCCACCCAGGAGGGGGCTCCCTCTTCCTCCCTTCAGAGGAGTCCACAAGCGCCAATAACACCCAGGCTGTCCCTGTGAGGAGGAGGGCGGCAAATTGTGTGGCTGCACCTGGACTGCACTTGAAGGGCATCAGTTACAGGGAATGCCTGAGTGTCGATCAATACACCATCCCACGCAATGGATTAATACCATACATTCGTAACTGAATAGAAAACTGTCTTTATATCCCTCAGACTGCTGAGCCTTTTCAAGCTCCTTATCTCCATTTCACTCCAATAAAAACACTTTACTCCGCAGTAAAGAGGACCCTGACAGAAAATTCAGTATGAACAACATGACAAATTCCTTTGTCAAATATGAATATTCACTGTGGCTTTCTCAACATTAAGGACTGAAACTGGAGAGAAACCTCCTTCCTTGTGACTGTAAAGAATCAAGGGCTTAACTAAACATTACATGCAAATATATACAATAAAACTCCAATAGCCCTTATATTCCAAAAAAATGTTTCAGGAGAGGAGTGGTTAACCATTTCTCCACCCACCGTTTCTGTGTTCCAAATCATCACACCAGTTGCTCTCCTCTCATAGGGTTCCAAGAGCATGTTCGCAAGAGTAGTCACACATTTGGGATCCCGAAGGAGCTTCTGGGTGGAGCAGCCAGTTTGGAGCAGAGCACTGGCGGTCATGGAAAGAGTTTGGCTTTTCTCCTTTGGTGTCAATTCCCTGCGGTTTTGTCCCCCCTGAGTTTTCCTGTTGTTTTTTGTTAAAGCAAAACAGATTTTTGTTTGCATTTGTGAATAATGTTTTATTAGGTTCTGAGTGTCTATGTGTCCTATTCCACCGGTGAGGTATGTTAGGCTGAGAGAGGCTGGTCCAAGGTCATCCAGTAAGTTTTGTGGTCAACCAGGGATTGGAACTCAGGTCTCTGCAGTTCTAGTCCAACTTTCTTAACTACTGCAATAAAGTAGTTATAAATAAACACAGCAATAAAGTACTGGAAAGCAAGGCTAAGCCCCCATCATGCTGGGTCCCTGTTCACCTTCCCTCATGTAGTAAATGGGGGGGGTGAAGTGGAGGTTTAGCTTTAATATCCTGACTGTGTTGTAATTTAAGCCCCCTCCCATCCTGTTCTCTCAGGAAGAGCAGCAAGGAGAGGTGACTTAGCTGTCATTCTGCTCTGGACACCATGGAAGCTAAGTATCCAATTAGCTCTTATCCTCATAAATAATTGGGGTGGGTAAATTTGTGGAGCTCACTCTCTAGTTCTCTTCTTGCCTAATAGTGCGATAGCTGCCCAGGAGAGAGGATCAAACTATTCAGAGCACAACTCAGTTGAGAGAAAGAAGGGGCCTGGTGTGAGTCTGATGGCTGCTCTCCATCCACTTTAAGGTGACCCTTCAAAGTACTGGAAAAGCAAGTTTCAGCGGATATTGCTCTAAAACTGTTCATGGGACTTGAACTCCCTTCCTTAAGCACTTCAGCCTTTTAGAAGCTTCTTCCAGGTAAGGTGAACCAATGTTTTCCAGCAAATAGATGATGATGATGATAATAATGATAATAATGATAATAGAAGAACTTGGTAGATATGAAAAGTTCCCCCAAAGAGTCCATTGGTCTAAGTCCCAGTATTGTCTATCCTTTCGATAAATACTCGATAACTAATAATTACTACTTGGTCAGACTGGTAGCAGTTCTCCAGATGCCCAGGTTTTTCTGTTTGCTGAGAATCTGTAACTGGAGATACCTGGAAAGTTCCGTTCCTTGTTCAGTCTGCAATTGCAATACTGGTTTCAATAAACGAACAAAGAGAGCCCTGTTGAGGCAGAGTTGGAGCCCAATGAATTGCAGCTTCCTCCGTCAGATGCATGATGCTTCCACCACAATAAATTTGTGCCTCAAGACGTTATTGTGGCAGTAGCAGACTAACCTGGCTACCTACCCACTGGGAATCTGTTTTGAATAGGACACTGGAAACCAGGAGTCAGCTCCCAGTTAGCTGGCGAGCGAGTCAGAGTGCGTGTCTTCAAGTTGCAGCCAACCGATGGCAATCCTGTAGGGTTTTCAGCGTAACAGAGCGTGGTTTGTAGAAGTTTAAGAGGTACTCTAGCACTGGGCTATAGGCTCGCTCTCACCAGTCCTTTCGGAGACCGATCTTCTACATATTTCTCATTCCAATCCCACAATTTGAGCCACAGCTCAGCTATAGCATCTGTTTTCAAAACCCTGGCTAGGAATCTGTAAAAAGATGCCTTTGAGCAAATTTTAAGTGGCACATGAATATAAAGCGCATTGTTACTCACTGAACATCCGCAGCTAATCCTGATGCACTTGGATGAGGGCCACGAGTTTTTGGTTCAGGAGTTGTCAACAGAAGATTGATACTGCACCTCTTTTGAAATCAAGTTTTACCCAAACTGCAATGCCAGTAAAGTGACCCTCTCTGTTCCCTCCAACCAGGATTAATATGTAGGTGTCTGTAAAGTAGCTTTGCTTAATCTAGACTCATTTGTTCACCACAGAGAAGGTAAGATACTTGTCTGGAATCTCCAGTGTCTCTGAGAAATCCAGTTACAACTGAAGCTGGGAGTTGGTGGCACTTGGTTTTGAATTCACACCATACACAGCAGGTGATAGGTATGCTAGACCAACATGTTTGGGGGTTTTTTTGATGTTACGGGAGCTCTTGTTAGACTGGTAAGACCAACAACCTATTTGCAAATAAACAGTGACTGCAGTGGGGCCATCAGAGGTCACCACAAGGCGGCAGTAGCTCCTCCTACCCCTGCAATTAGGATAATAACAAGAGCCGGGACCCACGGGGCGGGGGGGGGGGGAGGATTCCTAAAGGCTGCAGCTCCACATCAAGGAGGAAGCAGCTCCAGGTAAGTCTTCTTCCCTCCCCATCCCCCTGGCACCGGTGGCGAGGCCTCAGCGGCTCTCAGCTGCTAGGCCTCCAGTCTTCCCCCTACTGGCACTGGGGTTGAGGCTTGGACGCCTCCCAACTGCCGGCCAGCCACAGAGTTCACAGAGCATTCTCTGCACATGTGCAGGAAATGCTCTTTAACTTTTGGGGGGATTTAAATATCCCCCGAATAATTTTTTTAACTGTTAGGATTTTTCTGCACACCTGGGGAGTCCCCCTAGTATGCAGGAAAATCTCTCTGCCCCCCAAGTGTGGATTTAGATATTTTACCATTTTATCAACATCTGCCAAGCTTCTTTTCACTTAGTATAACTCCTTGAATTGACAGATTGGCCATTCCCAAACTCCAGTGGAGAAGTCCATCCCCCGGCTGCTTCTGGTAACCAAAAGGGAGAGCCAGTCTTGAATCCAGTCGTACCTTAAGAGACCAACAAGGTTTTCCAGGTAGAGGCTTTCAAGAATCAAAGCTCCCCTTATCAGCTGCTTTATACTGAATCAAACCATGGTTCCGTCAAGGTCAGTCTTGTCTGCTCAGACTGGCAGTGGTTCTCCAGGGTCTCAGGCGGAGGAGGTCTTTCCCACTGCCTACTGTCTGGTCCTTTTTAAGTAGAGATGCCGGTGATTGAACCTGGGACTAGGGGTGTGCGCTTGGTAAAAACCAAGTCAAACAAATACCAAAAAAAATTTGTTGGTGTTTTTCGGGTATTTATTAAGCCAAATTCAGATTAGGGAATCTGATTGGCCACCAAATAGCTGAGCCAAAAATATAGCTTTTATTCGGGTAGCTGTATCGATACTGAAGCAGACAGCTCACTCGGAAGTGGCTTACTTCTTGGTGAGCTCCCCGTCTGCTTCAGAGTCTTTGCAAAATTTATTTATTTATTTATTTGGACTTATATCCTGCCTAGCCAGCACAAAGCAGCTTTGTGGAAACATCCATTAAAGGGAACATCCATTTAAATGGCTTTTGCAAGCCCCGCAGCACACCAGTGAACTCCGAAGTGACCAGCAACCTCACACAGAAGTGAGCTCGCCAGCCACTCAGAGTTCTCTGGCACGCGGCATGGCTTGGAGATCAGTTCTCCATTGTACCCTATAGGGACGATCCATAGGGTATAATGGAGCCAAATACATCCAGCAATTCCGATTATTTCCTGAACCCCAGTATCATACTGATTGTGTGTATGTGTGTGTGTGTGTGCATGGGTGCACACCCCTACCTGGGACCTTCTGCATGCAAAGCAGAGATTCTTCCTCTGAGCCACAGCTCCTCACCGTGGAGAAATACCTTTTCATTTTGGTGCTGGGCCTGACAAAAAAAAAACCCGTTTCATTTTTCTCTCCCAGCAGAATATCAGTCGGAGAGAGGAAGTCAGTTGGTCCTAAACATCCCCCAAGTACCAGCCACCGAAGCTTTGGCTATGCTAACGGCCATCCTGGTCAGAGACAATAAGCAGGAATCAGACACCTGGAAGTTGACAGGGAACTGGAGGTCTGAGAGGCTAATCTGCATCTTCCTCAAAGACATCAGGAAAGGATTCTTTGAGCTGCAAGAGGTAGGCAAACAAAATCCCTTGGCACCGAGGGAGTGTAGGTCCACGTTGGCTGATTCCATCTGGAGATAACATGCAGGAGGGAGTTCTCACATCAAGCTCCATCTTGGATGGCAGTCATTGCCACACAGAGCAGACAGCTTGCCTGGATAAAGACTTCAAGGTAACAAGAAGCTTTTAGAACACTGTAACTTCTAAGTTTAAAAGCCTGCCTGAGAACAAGATCACCTAGGGCACGTATTACACTGAGTACCATGTGCTTATGTCTTTCCTTTACATTCCTTGCCCAATCCATTGCTAAGCAGAGAGAATATGCATGGATTTTTTAAAAAGAAATTCTTTGCTATTTTAAATACTGGTAGTTGTTATCTGTACCACATACATCTTCACCTAAGATGCTATTTCGAACAGGCACCAGGGGAAGGCAGGTGATCAGTTGCTAGATTACTATTTCTTCAGGAGTGTACAAGGGCAGCAAGCGATCACCGTGACAACCAGACCTTGGGGCGTGGGAAATGCAGACACTAGGTGGGGAAGCCTCAGAGTACTGGCCCTCTCGGTGAGCAATTCCTAAAATGACCATGTGGTGGCAGCATACCAAGGGAACAGCAAAAGGAGCACCCCTCTGAGAGTTGGGTGAGTCAGGAGAGCGGAGTGTGACCAGACAGAGAACTGGGACACTAGCTGGGTGCCTAGATGCTCTGGAGAGCCAAAGGGAGCTGCGCTCACAGGTCAGCACAGCCATTACACCACAGTCAGTTACATTTCAGCAGTCATCTTGTTTAGTTTTTCTTAAACTGGTAACTTGCTGCCAGCACCTGCTCACTGGGCTTTTGCACAATTGAAAGCATCTGTTTCCATGCAAAAAGGGGCAACCTTTCAGCTGTCCAGCACAGAGGGCACCTTTTAAAAGCAGGTAGATGAACATGCCCAATTTTGATTTAAAAGGGCTATTTTTGTCATTTCCCCCCCAATATAAAAGGTCAATATGGCTGAAAATGGAAAATATCTCCAGAACTACCAGAGTTCAAATTAAGATTCTAATATCTGAAGCAGAGACACTCACAGCTTTTACACACTAGCTTCCATCACGGCAGGGCACTCAAATTGAACTAACTGGAACGTTTGTTTCTTCCTTGGCATGGACACTTCTGCAGTAGGTGAGCAGGGCTTTCAGAAACCATCGCTTGGGTAGCAAATAAATAAATAAATAAATAGATTTGTCCTGTTTATTTATTTATTTATTAGATTTTTCTGAACACCCTTCCCCGCTTGTGTGGGGCTCAGGGAGGTTCACAACAATTTAATTCAGTACAGTGTACAATACGTTAAAAACATAAAAACTCAGGATTTAAAACATTCAAGCATTTAAACATTTCAAAACATTTTAAAGACAAGATGGCCGTGCTAGGATTCAGTGGGGGGGGGGGTGTCCCAGGCAGATCTAAGGAACCGCTGCCGGCCTCAACCAAAGGCCTGGCGGAACATCTCCACCTCACATGCCATGCGAAACTTTAAGAGGTCAGGCAGGACACAGATGTCACTCAGCAGAGAATTCCCCCAGGCTGGGGCCAGGGCGGAAAAGGCCCCGTCCCTCGCCGAGGCCAGCCAGATGTCTTTGGGGCCGGGGACCATGAGAAGGTTCTTATCTGCTGATCTTAAGGCCTTTCAGGGGACATACCAGGAGAGGCGGTCCCGAAGGTACGTAGGTCCCTGACTGTTAAGGGCCTTAAAGGTAAGCACCAAAACCTTGAATCTGATCCGGTGCTCTACCGGCAACCAATGCAGTTTGCGCAGCACTGGTTGTATGTGGGCCCTCCTTGGGGTCTTCAGAAGGACCCACACCGCTGCATTTTGGAGCAGTTGGAGCTTCCAGGTCAGTCTCAAGGGTAGCCTTACATAAAGGAAGTTACAGTAATCCAGCCTGGAGGTGACTGTTGCACGGATTACTGTGGCAAGGTCGGGACAAGACAGGTAGGGGGCTAGTTCTGGACTTGGCGCAGTTGGAAAAATGCCCACTGAACAATGTGGCTGACTTGGGCCTCCACAGATCAAACGGGGTCCAAGATCACCCCCAGACTCCTGACGGTAGGTTCTGGTGCCAGAAGCACCCCATCAAGGGCTGGAAGTTGGCTCCCCAATCCTGAGACACCCCCACCCCCACCCCCACCCCCACCACAGAAGTTCTGTCTTAGTTGGATTCAGATTCAACCAGCTTTGCTTCAACCATTCCACCACAGCCTCCAAACCCTCGGCCAGATTTTTCGGGGCAGAGTCTGGGCAGCCAACCATCAGCAGATATATCTGGGTGTCATCAGCATATTGGAGACACCCAAGCCCGAAGCTCCAAACCAGATTCCACACTGATCCAGGATGGATCAACTTTGCTACCACACTATTTTGTAAAGTCAGTATTTTCACTTTATGGACAATGGTTGCACACAACAAAAAGACCCAAGAAAACTGTTATAATTTACATGTTGTTATTGAGAGCAGCCAGAATACCTACTGTGTGCCATGCAAATACAGGAACCACAGCAGGAACGGTTAATAAATTACTGAGTCCTGGCAGGATCATAAAGACCAGCCTATCACCTCTACACTGGGCATCAATAATTAAATTGATTCAAGGAAAGGATTTGGTTAAATTGTGAATTTCCTTCATCCTACATATAAAACTGTATAGGATGCCACACATATTCTCTAGAATCTCATGGTGTGGGGTTTATGGTGAAGACTGACTGAAGTGGCTACAAAGCTGGTCAGAAAAATTAAGTCCAGCAAATTCAACATCACACAAAAGAACAATGCTGGATACAGAAGATACATTAGCTGAAGTAGATGTAAAGGGCTGTATCAGCACTCCGTTCCAGGAAACTGCTATCTGTGCTACGTGTTTCTGCTGAATCAATTACCTTGCTTTTGCTGCAGAGTTTTCTAAATTCTACCCTACAGAGACTTATTTTTTTACTAGTAACAGCTTTCCCAGGTTGAGCAAAGATGTACGAACTCAGAGCAAGCCTGTCTGATTAAATCAACCTAAGAAGCGGACACACAAAGAAAAGGTGTCCAGCTAGTTTTACTGCTGATAGTTCACAGATGTAATGCTATTAGTAGAAGATTCACAAAGCTAGAATAAACCAGCATTATGGCGATGGAACTGCACAATCCAGCAAGAAAAGTAGAATCACAGGAGTTCATGATTTATCCTCACTGAGTCCCAACAGTGCAAGGCCCCTTGACACAAACTGGAACTCCAGATAGACCTCTCTCTGGCATACAATCGCCTCGGACAGTCACCAGTTAGGCAATCCAATTCTTTGCATTACGGACAAAGGTGCACATTGAAATCGTTTGTGATAGAAGCTCCCATTTCCTCCTTATTTTTACAACTTTCCTTGACAATCTGTCTTTACATTCCACTTAATTCCATCTTCCTGAAACAAGGGGTGATGCTTGTTCTTGTATCTAAGACGCTGCTGCTTTCGAGTGGCATGGTAGGTCCAATGCCCAGTGAGGGATGCAAGGCAGTCCTGAAGCATTTGTTACATGGTAAGATGATCAGAGATGCAGACTTATGCTGTAGACTTTAAACCTCAAAGTGACATAAACTGTACACATGAATGCAGAGTCAAGTCCCATGCAGCAAAATAGGTTTAAATCAGGAAAAGAATCAAGTTAATCCTGAGGCATCAATCAACATTTAAAAGCTCGGCTTATTCCCTCACTCCCCCCTCCCAATTTGGGAACTATCTGCCTATGGTGTTCTGTATGTATCTCAGGCTCAGTTCACAGTATCCTGGAACAAGGCTAGGTACACCTGGAACCAAAATCAAATTTCTACACCTGAATTCTGGTAGCTATATAAATTATGCAAAGTAGGGACATTTATAGGTGTTTCCTTTTTTGGCATGGGCAAAGAAGAGACATAGGTAGGGCAATGAAGCCAGAGCATCTAGAAATCTTTCTTCCTGCTCTGGTTTTGGAAATTCACACACAAAAACCAGGGTTACAACCATAACGTTTAGAAATGTGATTGGGGTGTGTGTGTGAAATGAAAGCTGCAATTTTCAAGTGCTGGATTCTGTGCCCAGTACCACACTGCAAAGCGCCCTGATGGAGCCCGGAAAACAGGGCCTGCCCAGGACTTCCATGCCGTACAGCGGAGCATGATACCCTGGCTTTACTGTAACAACCAAAGGCCCACTCTATAGCTTGACCAGCTGGGCATGTGACGGTAGTAGTGTTGTGTATCCAAGCGAAATAAAATGCTTTTAAACCGAGGCCAAAGCTGGTTTCCCCTCTTCTCCAGCTGGGGAAGGAAGGAACAGCCAAAATCTATTCAGCGGGTGAACATTAGAAGCCAGACAGAACCAAAGAGCTCTTGTATCATATCCAGCAATGGGCTGGGGATAGAACCCAGTGGTCCTGCCTGGTGCTCACTTGCATGGCTTTTCCCTCACACATCCTTAAACATGCCTGTTTTGGTCTCGACAGCTTTATATTAGCAAGTCCACAGTTTAAAACGCAAGACTTTACAGTAGAGAAGGGAAGGATCTAGGCAGCATTTTTGTGGCCACAGTATGGTTCTGGTCAGGCAACAGAGGTAGTTGCATTAAGAAAGGAAACTCAATAAACAAGACAAGTCCTTAGCACTAAAGCACCTGCCAGCACAAAATCCATATAGATAACTCAGCTTGGACATGCCCCTTCAGGAAGATACGAGAGGCAATGTAAGAAGAAAAAGAGGCACAAAGGAAGTCAACAGTGTATTGTCTAGGAACAGGTGCTACTTTCCAGTGTTTCAGACAGAAACACTGGGGTCTTTGATCCCAAAGCTGTGATGCTCAAGGCCCTCCTTCCCAGAACTGAGAACAGACCCAGAAGCCTTTAAAACAGATTACAGCTGCAGTTACAAAACAGAGCAGCCCAACTTCTGGACTGGAGTGTTTAAAAAGGGGAAAGGCGGCTAGCTAAAGTAAAGCAGAGATATACAAAGACTGAGGCAGAATGAAAACTCCCAAGGTACTTCACTCCCATGCAAAAGTTCCTCTCTAGGCCTTGGACATTCTCACATTCTCAGTAGCAAGGCTGCTAAATGCTGGAGCCTTTCCCTCCCAATGCAAACAAAAACTGGTTCTATTTTCTTTGAAGGAGCAACTTACAAAGAAACCTCCCATTGAGCCCATGTTATTCTAACAGCACAGTCCTAAACAATTACATCCTTCTAAGTCTATTTGACTTCAGTGGGTTTAGAAGGGTACAAGAGGCGGGACCTGCGATACTCGTGCGGGGGGGGGGGGGGGAAGGATTCCTAAAGGCTGAAGTCCCAGGTAAGTCCTCTCCCCCCCCCCTCCGATTATTCTTCTGGAGAACAGGTCTACCCACCCCTTTCCACTCTATTGGTAGACCTGGCCTCTGGAGAACAAATATACCCAGCCCTTTCCACTCTATTGGTAGACCTGGCCTCTGGAGAACAAATATACCCAGCCCTTGCCACTCTATTGGTAGACCTGTTCTCCGGAGGCCAGGTCTATCAATATAGTGGAAAGGGGAGGGTTCTCCGGAGACCCGCAATACTCGCCGGGGGGGACTGGGCCTGGCAGGGGGAGCGGCGGGCTGGGAGGGGGGGGGCTGGGCCTGCCTTCCCCGCCAAAAGAATCTGCAGCCGCCCGAGTGGGAGAAGCCCCTCTTGCCAGGAGCTTCCCGCTGGACTCCTGAGCTCCAGGGCCCGGCAGTGGGACAGGCTGGGCAGCGGCCGCCTCCAGGAAACCCTGTGGCCTCACAAGGCTGTGGCAGCAGGGAGTGGAGGAGAGGTTAGGCAAGGCGAGGGGCGGGGCGGCTTTCCCGCACTGCCTGCACATATCCTGGCCTGCCCCCTCTCCAGCAGCGGTGGCAAGGCCTGAGCGGCGCACAGCTGCAAGCCCGCCAAGCCTCCCCCCAACGGCCAAAGCCAGATCCTCCCCCCCGCCCCCCCCCCCAGTGACGGTGAGGCCCGCCAGCTCTATCTCCCCCCAGCGACGGCCAGGCCAGGCCAGGCCAGGCTTCTCCACTCACCCCCCCTCCACCAGCAGCAACAGTGCCAGCAACAGAGCTGAGGTAAGTGCATTCCCTGTGCATGCGCAGGGAACGCTTTTTTACTTTTGGGGGGATTTAAATATCCCCCCAAAAGTTTTTTTTTACTTTTTAGATTTTTCAGCAGACGGGAGGAGTCTCCCTGCCCCCCAAGTGCCCCCCCCCCAACGCAGATTTAGATATATAGATATAGCTCTGCTAGCTGATGACGGAACTCTCTCTCCCAACACTGCAGACTGAAGCCTTCCATTCTTCCTTCAAATGCAAATGGATGCCAGCTCCTGAATTTCAACCCTAGAACAGGGCTGAAGGTTGAAAAAAGAGAGAGTACTCAGTAAGAGGAACGTCCTCTGTATGTGAACTGGAGACCAGAAGAAGTCTGTTAGGGAAAGAGCCATGTTGTGTACGAGCAACGAGGCCCTGCTCCTTTGTACTCAGCATACAATAAGGGAAGGGATAGAGCCTACAGCCTCTTGGCCAAGCTATGAACAAGTGCCTCACCTCTTAAGGGGCGCATACTCAAGAACAAGATTAGTTACTCCTTAACGTGCTTTAAAAACCCTTTCATACTCATATCAATGTGATCAGAGAATAGTAAAAGGGCATATTTTGCCTCCCCCTTCCCAGAGTAGAGCTTCTAATCAGCATTAGTGACTGAATAAGGAAACAGGTGATCATCACCATTCCAGGTTAACTGATCCCAGATGAAAGGGTGACACGGCAGTCGTGTGATCCAAGCCACAGCACCCATCTCAGGTGTAGCTAGCAGTACCAGGCAAGGTTCTTACCTGTCTAGAAAATAAAGCCAATGTCCTGCAGACAGAGCTACGTCTGAGTAACGCACAGCCCTGCCTACTCCCACTTAATTTCTCTGTGCTCAAGAATACGAGGTCAATGTTTGAAAGAAATGTTCAGCTTCACACTGAGGAAACCGTGCCAAGGACATGCTAACAAAAATAGTACTTTGAATGGGCACTGAAGAAAGGGGACAAGTTAACGCTGCATGATGAGAGCCCAGGGTGCTTTGAAGAGTCTAATGGGGACCACACTTCAAAGAGGACCAGCTGTATGTTAGTGCCGGTGGAGCTCCCAACCAGTCTCGTTTTGAGAAGGATTTTGCTGCGATCGTGCAGAATGGCGCCTACACCGCAAAGGCGGCTCACAAGCTCTTTCCCAGGCCTGTGTTGCCCCTTTCACAATAAGGCCTTGAAGTGCCAGAGCTCAAGTCTGGAGCTGCCTACAGCTGTGCAGACAGGGTTCCCAACTGCCTGGAGAAACACTGTCCTGTCCCTTAAACAGAGACCATGGGGTGTTATTTACCTCCATGCCTGGAAAAGCTTCAGCTGCCCACTTCCACATGCTGAGCTGCTCTGTTAAAGGGACACGGCATTCTTCTCCATCCCTTTTGGCAACTCTACCTGTGCCTCACCTTGCTTGAGTGTGATCTAGCTATTCACTGGCAGGGCAGGGGAAGGACAGCAGTGGGAAACAGCCTGTTTGTTAGAAATGCTACAAATCAAACAAGGAGAGGAAAAGGACAAAGGTCTCGAAACCCCGTCCTCTGCCTACATCTGAGATATTCTCTTAGAGAAAGTATCAGAGAGGGAGCCAGGATATAGGCTGGGAATGGAGGATGAGTTCAATCAGTCATTTCCAAATGGTAGGTATAAATCTACTGGTAGGTTGCAGGACTTTTACAGGCAGGTACATGACAATGGTGCAGACAAGGCAGGAAAGGTTTCCCTTCTGGATTGGGGAGCTGCCTAAGAAGCTTTCAACAGCAGCACTAGCAGGGCAAGCCACTTCTTAGAAACATTTGCACTGTTTTCAGTGCCAGCGGCTCTCAGACGTGTGTGCTGAGGTTAGGGGAATGGCTCTCTGACCCCCTTGGCTCCAGCACCTGTGGACCCCTAACTATGGAAAATTATCTCTGCTTGGTTCAGCAGGAAGTCTAGGAACCAATGGAGAAAAGATGTTTTCACCGACATGTCTTTGCTGGAGTCCCTGGGTCTGTATTACTGGATATAAGATGGGGGTGGCCACCTGTCTCTTGCTCCCACCCCCACCCCATGGGGCTAGCAGACATCCACGTGCCTGCATGGATGAGGCCCTGGCCCGTGGCGGGCAGAGGCATTTCTGGGGCTTCCCCTACCTACTTGCAGAGCTGACGAATGATGATGAACAGTACTCTACCCTACGAAGCTGGCAGTGTTGCTGGGCTTTCCCAGCCCCACCCCTGGCACCAGCAGGCAGGTCTCGCAAGCATCCGAGTCCCCGATGGAGCCGAATCCTGCCCTGTAAGGCTGGCAGCGTGGCTGGGGGTCTCCTTTGCCCCCCTCCTCCCAGAGCTAGCAGGCATCAGAGACATAGTCAAAGTCCTTGAAGGCATCCTGGTCCTTTTGGGTGAGGGGCCGCACTTCACGGGGCGGGGTCAGCAGGGGAGCCTCCGCTGTGAACTCCTCGTCAAAGTTGCTGATGTCTTCCCGGCCCTTGACGGCTGGCACAAATGGTGGCTTGATCTTGCGGGCCAGCAAGCTCTCCCACTCGATGCTCTGCAGGGAGACACACGACGGGGGCGGGGGTGGGGGAAGGAGGAAAAAAGGACAACAATAAAAATAGCAGAATACTCAGCTGGGAGCACGGAGTGTTTGCAAGAGAAGCTACAGGGGGTAGGCCCTGGAAAGAGGTAGTAAGCACTCTAGTACACAGGCGAGCAGGCTCAGCAAGGGGTACTCTTTACAGAATTCGTATTCACTTCCCTGGAAGAGGAGGAGGAGGATGCTGTACACACAGACACAGGAAAAACACTTCCCTTCGGTGGCGTTTATAAGGTTTTCATGTAGGAACACTGCTGGCTAATAACAATGGCTCACACTTATAGAGCCCTTGGAGAGCACGCAAACAGCTTCCCACCCTAGTGCCTCAGTCCTTTCTCCAGCTTGAGCGTGACCGAAAGGCCTGTCTCCAGCCTTCGGGGGAGATGCAGCCATCACAGAATCTCCTAGCTCTGGCCATCGGGGGTTGCCACACAGCTCAAGCAGGCACTTCTGAGTTGCTAAGAAACTGGGCAGTCTTTTCTCAGGATAGCCAGAAAGCCAATTATGGATGGACTCCTACTGACCCGGAAGAAGGGCTGCTTCTTCACATCTTCAGCATCACGCTCACTGGAGCCCAAGCGCCGCTCTGGGTTCCGCCGCAGCAACTGAATAAAGTTGAATAAAGACCACCAGTCTCAGACCATCATTTGGACAAACACATGCACCATCAACCTGTACACACCTTCTGCCCAGTCCTGTGGGCATCTGCTCTACCTGACTCCCTCCGTCCCTTCCTGTACCATCCAGGCCTGGAGCAGGACAAAGAAGGGCTGCGACTGCTGCATCTTTGGATAAGATCCCCAGCCCTCCCACTGTTCTACATCGCTTTGGCTCCCTTATTGTGAATGTCCTCGTCATCCTGGATTTTGACTCTGGCTCTCCTCAGTCTAGGCAAAAAACAACCCCAGACTCACCCGGCGCATGATGCCAATGGCCTCCGTAGAAAGGAAGCGGGGATAGCGGACTTCATCATTCACAATGCTGTCAAACACTTCCTCTTCATCATCTCCAGGAAACGGGGACTGTAAAGTCAGTGGAGGCAGGGTAAGATTACAGGGGCACCACTAAAGCCAGTCTTGCTCATCTCCCGCAGAACAAATCCCTATTACCCTCACTATGCCGGGCCCCCTCAAAAACTCTCACATAACCCCCTGTATCAACTTCCTCCTCTGAAAACAGCTCTTCCCACCCACAACCCTCCTCAGCCAGCTCTAGCTCTGTCCATTCCAGGCACCTGTATAGCCAGCTCCTTCTGTGGAATAAGCCTAGTTCAATATTCCACCAAAGAAGACTCTGCAGAGAAAGGCAATGGAAAACCACCTCGGCTTCTTATTTGCCTTGGAAGTCCCTTGCTGAGTTCTCCATAAGTCCGTTTCAACTTGATGTCACTTCTGCACGTAATATTCCCTGAAATGCCCATCTTTTCGCTTTTCTCAAACAGGATGGACAGCCAATCTCCCGTCTGCCTCACTGCCAAGTACCCAGCCCAGTCTCTGGCACACCCTGCGTCCTTCTCCTGGGTCACATGGCTGGGACTTACCTCCCCTACAAGCATCTCATATATCAGTACGCCCAAGCCCCACCAGTCCACAGCTCGTGTGTATGAAGTGTCTGTCAAAACCTCAGGAGCTAGAAACTCTGGTGTCCCACAGAATGTGCTGGTGCGGTCCGCATAGCCCATCCCTGGCAGTACAGAACAGAAACAACGGTTAAAATGCCGCTCATTCACCCACAGTCCTGTTCAAAACCTTTCCCCTCCCTGGGGCAACTGCAGAGCAATGTAATGCTCAGCACTAGATGGCTGCTAGTTCACTTTCACTTCTGCAGCAGATATTTTACTTGTACTTTGACTTAGTGGATCCTTGGCCCACTGTGATGGCGTCTATTCCACCCTAGACAATCACCTTCCTTGCAGAGGCCAAAGTCTGCAATCTTCACAAAACCTTCCAAGTCCAGCAAGAGGTTATCCAGCTTCAGGTCCCTGTAAGGGAAGAGAACATGAGGCAGAATTCGGGAGAATATCTTAGTAACTACCATAATGGAAGCACAGCATAATGAGTCTTGAATTTACATTTTAGAGACTGTCATGACGACTATTATGCAGTCTTCTGCAAGAGAGATGGGATGGACAATGTTCACTCTGATGGCCCACCACTCCTAGGCCAAGGGCAGAAAAACTAAGGCAGAGCATTAAGAAGTGAAAGGATGTGGAAATGGCAGGGGAAGGAAGGGAATTTACTAGGTTTATGGCCCCCGCTGCATATTACGTACCTGTATACAATTTTGTGTTCATGAAGAAACTGCAGCCCTAGGACAACACAAGCAGCATAAAATCTGCAGAAGGTAACAGAGAGGCTTTTTCAAGAAGAAAACTCAGTGCCCAGGCAAACTCTAAGGCATCAATGATGACTGCAGTGGAATCTGGGAGGGAAGTGTGACGGAGCGGGAGAGATGAAAAGGCCTGGGAACTAGAGCTCTTCCGGGTGCTGAAGAGGAGTGGCATAAAATGCACACCGAGTGAGGAGGGGCTCCTGCAAAACTCTTGGCCCATTTCCCTCTGCGGCATATGGGCCTCCCTCCCTCCCTCCCCCAGGGGCTGGACTTACGTGGCACGTGGCTCAGTGAAGACATCCGTGTGGATGTGCATCATCAGGTCTCCACCAGCAGTATATTCCATTACGAAGCAGACATGCTGGGATGTCTGGAAACAGGCAAAGAGGTTCACCAGGAAGGGGTGCCGGGCACGGGTCACGGCCTCAAATATCCGTTTTTCGCACATCAGGCTGGCAGGGAGAAGACCAAGTCAGGACAAGGAGCAGCTGTGAGCTGACTTGAGAAACAATTCCATTACAGAACCTCCACGGGAACTGTACATCCACACATATGGTGAGCCATGGACAGACAGACAGGAAGGGCTCAGGTTCCATCTCACTACTTGGTCTAGTCAGGCTTCTTACTCTCTTCGTGAGTGAAATGCAAAATATCCACATCAGAAACTATTCCCAGTTCCCACCACCTCATCCCATCTACTGGCACTTTTGCCCTCATTTATACGAAGAGGCCTTGTACTACTGGAGACATGTGGCTGGCAGGAGCGTGGTACTAGAGTCGCCCTAATAAGGAAAGGGGCAGCAATGAAGGCAGGAGCCGAAGTGGAGATGGTGTGAGCCAATCGGGTGAGGGGATGCAGGAGATGGGGGCAGCTTCGGAGCCCCTGCGCTTTTCTGACCGGAGCCACTTCTGCACTGAGCACCAGTTGTAGAAAGGCTTTTTCAACCTTTGTTCACCCCCCCCCCTTCATATGCCAGTGCACTCTCGTCAAAACAACACCACCCATCCTGACCTGGATAGCCCAGGCGAGCCCAGTCTCATCAGATCTCGGAAGCTAAGCGGAGCTGACCCTGGCAAGTGACTGGAAGGGAGACCTCTAAGGAACACCTCCAAGGGCTCTGGATACAGAGGCGGGCAGTCAAGTCACCCCTCTAAAAAGTCCAAATCCCATTAGGGGTTGCCAGAAGTCCCCATGACTTCCAGGCATGCAAGCACACACACACACAACCACCAAAAAACCCAGCAACAACACTACCCAAGCCCAATATTGGCTTATGTTGCATCCCAGATTAAACACTACTGCTGTACCAGATATACCAAACAATCAGAAAGGAGATTTTGTAACAAATCCCCAGCCATCCCAGCACCACCCCCGTGCCTGGCTAGCCACTCACCTCTCCACTTCATCCCTGGCCACGATGTCCCCCTTCTTCAAGGCTTTGATGGCAAAGAGCTCCCCTGTCCGACACAGCTCAGACAGCAGCACCTACATCCGAGAAGGACACCAGCGAGCCACGGTTAATGGTAGCCAAAGGTTTCTATTGAGCTCAGCTGGATCTCTGGGATGTCTCGGCTCAATGACCAAGCAGGCTCAAGTAGAACCGGAGGCCATTGGGTACTCTCCCCCATTCTGCAACTGGTTGGCAGATGCCTGGAAGTCCTGGGGAGAGAGAATGGTTGGAACCCCAGGTGGGCACACAGGACTTACTTTGCCAAAATGGCCACGGCCAAGCACAGCCACAAATCGAAAGTCTTCCATGGTGAGAGGCGTTTTTCTCAGGCAGCTGCAGAGGGAGAAAGAGCAAATCAAAGATGTGACTTCCCACCACCCAGGCGGAAGAGCAGATCATCACAACCAACATCAACATGCATAAGATCAAGAGGGACAAAGTAATGACCATCCTAGTGGCAGAAGGGCCTTCTAATATATGTGCCTCATGCCAGGGGCGTAGACTTTGTAAATCCCCAAGGGGGGTAGGGGCTCTTTCATGCGCACGTGCAAAGCGCGCGCACACGGGACCATGTCCCCGCCGCCTCTCTCTCCCCCCCCCCCCGCCCTGCAGACCTTCTCCTGCTGTGGGCGCTCTTAGAGCTCCGTCTCGGAGGCGGCTTCCACGCGGATGAGGCGACGGCGGTGGGGTGAGCGGGGGGCGGTGGCGGGGTCCTCGAAGTTGCGCTCCCGCTGCAGCCGGTAGGCAGCCAGGAGGTCGGGCTGCTTGGGCCCCGCCAGCGTGTAGTCGGGCTGCGGCAGCGCCGGCTTGGCGCTGCGGAAGAGCAGGTGGTCGCGGAGCCAGTGGGCCATGGTGGCGCGCTTCCCCCCGACGCTGCAGCTGCCCGCTGCCCAGAGCCAACGCCAGGCTGCCCGGCTGCTGCCCCAGCCCCAGAGCCCGCTCGCCGGCTGGGTCGGGGGGCCGGCTGGCGCGGCAGAGTCCCTGTGCCTGCCCATCGTGCTGGCTCTCGCCCTCCCTCCCCCCCTCCTCGGCGGCTGCCTTCTGCCGCGCCCAGCACCCCCTGGGCTCCCGGCGGCCCTCCCCGCCTCCCCCACCGGCGGGTGCTTCATTTTGCCGGGGGTGGCTGAGCCCCCCCCCAGGAAATTTCGGGGGAGGCTTGAGCCCTCGAGCCCCCCCGTAGTTGATGCCTATGCCTCATGCCAAGTCAGGAAACTGGCTGAAACATCACTCTTGTACACAGGCTGAGTAGGGCTCTTTGCATGTTCATTATGATAAGAGGGCCTGTTTGAGGCGAGTGGAAAGAATGTAGAACTGGGGCATGGCCAGCAGCATTCACCTCATGCAGCTTCAGCAGAAAGTGGATCCTGGTTGTGTGCAGTAACTTGTTTATTTCTACCCCAGCTTTCCTCATGGTTCAAGATGTTTTACAGTAATAGAGAACATTTTCAGTTAAAACCAAAATAAAGCAACAAACCCCAGATCTCTCCCTCTCTCAAAAGATGCCTGCCATCCAAAACCCCTCAAAAGCACTGGGGCGGGGGGGGGGGGGGGGGAAGCAAACACAAGCGGGGGCCGACTAACAGTTTCCCCTCTTTGGGCCTGGAGCCTTAACAACACAAGCTGCTTCCCATGAAAAGCCCAGCAGCATAACACAGTGTGGGTATTGCAGAGTTAAAGTCAATATCCTGAAAGTGCTTGTGATATTTGCACACTGCAAATCACCACAGCGCTGTTACCCTGGAGAAACAAATAGGTTTTCCATGCAACAATGTACACTGTGTGTGTTATCTCCAAAACTGAAACTATTTCTTGAAGGACAGATGAGGCACAACAGTGCAATTGTTGCAATTTGGACTGATTTCCCGGGAAACTGGGCATTTCACTGATGTGAACCGTCCTTGATTCAGTTCAGCCGTTCTCCAGGACTGTGGGCAGGAGCTACGGAGAGCAGGAGGCGGCACCATGAGAGACAGTCAGATGAAGGGGGACAAATCTGGGACACAGCCAGCAAAGGTAATCACGGTGGGTGAGTGACACAGGGAAACCGCAAGATGAATGCAGGTATACACGTAGGGGGGTGTTGGGAGTGGGCTGCATGTTCCCTACCTGTGAAACGTACTCTCAGACCCTTTGGCCTCGCCTCCTGGGCCCAGCTCCATCTGGAAAGGAATCTCATCCCCCACCCGTGAAGTCTGAAGAAACAAGGAGGTGAATAATTCAGAGAGGCCTGAAGACAACAGCTGGAAGCAACATTCCAGAGATTGTGCAACAGGCAGCAAGAAGACCAGCAGTCCTGGTCAACCAAACCAAAGACAGACGCTTACCAACAAGACCTTACTGGGTACTTCATTGTCATCCTGACCCACTTGTTCCACTTGTGCTCTGTCCCCTTCCAAGCTCAGCTTCTCAATGGCAATGTCCCTGGAGAGGGAGAAATGCCAGTTTGGAGAATCCAGGCAAAACCACTGTAAGAACTGCTGTCTGGTGACAAGGTGGGGCTGTGGTAAGCAGCACCCAGGTCCCTGTCCCCAGAGCATGTCAGCACCACAGCATCCCATTGCTTCCTGGCAGGAGAGTATATGAGCTGCAGAAAGAGGTCTGTGCCTTGGGGGAAGGCCACTGCTTGCTCAGGGGAAGGGCTGTAATTGCTCTGTGCGCAGGGCCCTGGAATGCAGTTGTCAGGAGATCTAGGATCTTGAACAGCTATGGCAGCACCATGAATCAGAAACAAAGCAGGATCCTTATACTCTTAGCCTCCATTTGAAAAGAATGGGTCACATTACAACCAATATAGTGATGAAAATCGTGGCAATTTTGGCTAAAAGTCTGTGAACGTGAAGGGGCTTTGAGTGGGACAGAAGATGGAGTATTTGCATCAACACTGCCTCTACAAAAGGATCGCTCCTCCTACCCCAAACCTTTCTTTCCTAGTCCTTGATGATAAAAGGGGGAAAGCCGTAGCTCAAAAGACAGACGCTTATGACAGAAGCTGGGATTCTTCAGAGTGCCAAGTGTTTGCCTACCAACCATAGAGGACACTCACCCAGAGTTGAGGCTGTGCCTGCTCTCTGAGCCAGATGTTGGGGTCATCTGTGTGGAGGGGCTGTAAGTGCCTGTGGAGTTGGCCGTGGGGATGACACGTCGCAGGAGCCGTACCCAGGTGGCAATGTCAATGTTCATCTGCCGGGCACGCAGGAAAGCCTTCCCTGAGAAGGACAAAAAGGGGTGTGGGGATGTTAACAATTGTATCAGTCCATGCACTGTGATACCCCAGCCGCCAGCAAGCAAAGGATCAGGAATCACAAGTTACAGCATGTTGTGTGCACAAATGCAAACATTAGCTCTACCAGGTTTGTCATATAAGACACAATTACCTTAGAGCCAGCATGCCATCATGGCGAAGAGAAAGGGCTGGGACCTCACCCCAGCAACAAACTCAGTGGTTTTAAAGGCCTTGAGCTGCCGTGACTCGGCATAAGAAGTGGCCTCAGGACACCCACTATTCCCTCGGCACACAGACACCCGCCTTCCTGTTCAAAATGGTAGTAAGATTCATGCATAACAATGTTCCATATGAGTTTCACCTCTCCTAATCCTGAACAAAAATACCGCCCACACCTATTCTTCACCAAACATGACCCTAGTCTGCATTACATTATCACAGTCCTACAGCGAATGGCTCTCTCGTGCTCACTAATGGACGGCGGCCCCCACAGTTTCAACAGAGGCGCAAGCAAGCCAAGGATCCTCGCTAACATTCCTTCAGTCAGAATTTTTTTAAAATTTTCAATGGATCGGTCTGCCCACTTTGCTTTCCTGTGTCTCTTCTGTCTACTGAAATACAGCCACCCTTTGGGTAAAGGAAGCACCCAAGCAGACAAGATAAGAAGAGCTCTGTCTTGCAGGCCCTGCAGAACTGGAATAGGCCCTTCTTTCCAGTTGGGCCTCCTAGTGGCATACAGTGGATTGTGGCAGCTCTTGAGGGTGATTTTAACAAAAAACTTCCTCCATGGTGATTGAGCCAATTTTAAAACATTTTATTTCAGGACAGCTGCAATCGTGACTACCAAATCTTCTGCCACCCTTCAGCTGAGGCAGCGGGTACCCACCTGCTATTGGCTGCCCCTCCAGTGACCTCAGATCCGAATGGCCACCTGGGAACAAACTGCTTTTTGCTGACATCTGTTGAGGCACTGGTCTTTTATTGACTACTGCTTTTAGATAGGCTTTGAAGATATATTTTAACTGCAGATTTGTTGTACTATGAATTTTATGATGGAACCCGCCCTGAGCCTGCTTGCGGGGAGGGTGGGATACAAATCAAATCAATAAATAGATAAATTTATCTTTTAGGAAACAGGTAGTGAGCTAACATCCCCCCCCCCCCCCCCCGGTTTGGTTGGGGAACACTGGCTCCTTGACAGTCAAAGCTCAAATTCCCAGCGAGAGAATTTCAGCAAAAAAATGACTACTGCTGCTTGTGATAGCAACCTACTTCTCCGTAAGCGATCTGGAAAGAGTCCTGTAGCATGCAGAGCAGTCTACATCCATCTCTCTCTCTCTTGTGGCGTACAGCCACCCTCTGGGTAAAGGAAGCACCCAAGTAGACAAGATAAAGAGTTGGCAGTCACAATTGCAGCTGTCCTCCTGACAAGTACTATTCCTTACCTTGCTGCTTGGAGAAGATCTTCTTCTGTCGCTGGAGCTTGGGAATGCGTTCGATAACCGGGTTGAAGAAAGTAACCTGCAGCAAGAAAGAGTTGGGAGAAATGGGACTGCGCACTGGGCAAACAATTTCCACCAATATTATTACAATACAAAAGGCAGAGGCTGTTGTGCAAGTTACAAGATGGACCCAGATGTAGAAGTGGGACTGAACAGACTTTTATCTAGAAGGATGAATTCTGCTTTCACCATGACCAGCAACAAAGTGAAAATGCTTCCTTTCCAGGCCAAAAAAGGGTTTTGCTCGTTGCTCTCTCACCTTCTTAAAAAGTGAGCTACTTTCAGGAAAGTAGACCTTTAAGCCCTGATCTATGGCCTTTCACATCGAAGTCTGACATAACAGGAAACCGCCAGTTTTGATTGCTAACTGTGCACTACAGCCTGGGATCACGGACAACTCTAGGTAGCACTATATCCATAAGTACTATCCATGAGTCCATGGGTCCATAAGAGCCAGAGCTTGTTGTTTTATCCTATCAACTCAATACAGCAGAAGCTGGGTTGTTTTGACTTCAGCATTTCAATTGTCTCCTGGGTAGTATCTCAAGGCCTACGCTAACCATAAACAAAGATGAATTCCCGCAACACAAACTCTTTGTGGAAGCCAACAGAAACTAAACATTGTAAAAATGATGACATCATCCAGTTTATGAATAATCTGTATTTTGATATATATCCAATTGACAAAAGAACATTTCAAAAGAAGTGTAAGACTCTTTTAGAGCTTTTGCACATTAAAAAAAACATCTTTACTAGATATCTGATAGTTGTTGTATGAACTCCAGTCATTCTTTCTCAAGACAGTGTTTTTACTTTGAATTATATTTTTCTATCATTTGAAACAAAATACTTTCTGGGTGGGAATGGAGTTCACCATGGTTCTTCTTAAGGCACTTTAAAAAGCTCATGTATTTCCTAGTGCACCATTCCATCCTCATAAAATGAATAGGGAGAGAAACACAAATATGGAGTAATGCTACACAGACTGGGGTGGGGGGTGGGGGTAGCCATTGTGTACTTTTTCCTGGGCCAAAGGGTGTGGATCTACTCCTCTTTACTTTTTCAAAGCCTCAAAACTATGAAGCTGGCATTTTATTCAGATTGCAAGAAAACATATTTTAATCTCCGTTTTGTTTGGTTCTAGATTTTTAGTTGACACCATTTAATTTAAAGCTCTCATTGTTTCAAACCTTGTCTGCGCACATGCTTTATTTAAATCTGACTGCTAGCTCCGTAGTGATTACAAACTCATTATTTGTAAATTGTATTGTAAAAGATTTAGTTTCATTATGCCTACATCAAAGGTCATTATTATACCAGGAACACAGATGTAACCCTGAAGTTTATTCACTGGGTCAGAACTTAATAGAAATATTTCAGTCTTTTATGAAGAACTGGTGTCAGGAATATAACTGAGCCAAAATAAATCTGAACCCTTTGCCCATTTGTGCTTATACATATTTCCTCTTTCTTCCTAACCAAAGCACAAAAAACTGGGCTGCTGTATCACCTCCTTTTCACCTTGAAGCATGACTATATATTTTTCCTAATTTCCAGCGCTCTTTTTGTAGAAAAAGCCCAGCAGGAACTCATTAGCATAATATGCCACACCCAACAGCAGAAACTCATTAGCATATTAGGCCGCCACCCCCCCGACAGCGCAGCTCTTTGGCATATTAGGCCACACCCCCATGTTACCAGAAGTGTGGTCATCACCTCACACACAGCCACGTTGTACCTGATGCACTCCCACACCAAATACTCTCCTCTGGGGTTACCATATTTTGAAAAGCAAAAAAGAGGACATATCTCCTGACTGACTACTTCAAACAAGGGGTCAGTATGGCAGATCTCATTTTAAATACCCTACTATTTAAGCTGTCATCACTGCTACTCACAAGGAAGATTCCTAATCTTCCAACCTCAAAAGAGAGTATTTTCATCCGTGTTTTAAGAGCTCAAAAGAGGAGAGCCACCTCCACACCATGCGGAGAGACACATTTACAGAGAAAGCCCTGGCCCTATTCTCATAAGAACATAAGAGAAGCCATGTTGGATTAGGCCAATGGCCCTTCCAGTCCAACACTCTGTGTCACACAGTGGCCAAAACCCAGGTGCCATCAGGAGGTCCATCAGTGGGGCCAGAACTTCAGAAGCCCTCCCACTGTTGCCCCACCAAGCACCAAGAAGACAGAGCATCACTGCCCCAGACATAAGAACATAAGAGAAGCCAATGTTGGATCAGGCCAGTGGCCCATCCAGTCCAACAATCTGTGTCACACAGTGGCCAAAAACACCAGGTGCCCTCAGGAGGTCCAGCAGTGGGGCCAGGACGCCAGAAGCCCTCCCACTGTTGCCTCCCCCATCAAGCACTAAGAATACAGGGCATCACTTGCCCCAGACCGAGAGTTCCTATCTATACCTTGTGGCTCATAGCCACTGATGGACCTCTGCTCCATATATTTACCAAGGAGCAAGGGGGTTGCTGTGCAGCAGAAGGCAATGAGAAACAGCTTCTGCTCTGTTCAGCTCTTGTCTGGAATGTCCCATGGATGAGGGCTACCATGAGTCAGTTGTGATTCAATGGCATCTTCTTCTTCTTCATGGTAAGTGGCAGTCTGATTGGCATAATAGCCAGGCATTTCTGCCAAGAGAATAGTCGTGGCAGCCCAACACTGGCCCTTCTGGTGAGACAGTGCTGTAAACAAAGGCACAAATCAGTAGCTTCAAATAAAATCAGTAATTTCCTCTCATTTATTTCAAGCTGAGAGATGTGCCGTCCAAGCTTATACAGAGTTAAGACATCCTTTTGAACAGGCTTAAGTGTGCCTAAAAATCAGGTTAAGTGCATGCTTTATTTCTCATCGAAATACAGGACTTTCAATGTGTTTAAATTTTATCTGAATCATGCTGTGCTGGTGCAGGTATTTTTTTAAACTACACTGCATTGTTTTAGAAATAGTGCAATGTTTGGGCCTTTATGAATTTTGATATTAAAAGAGAAGGAAGGAAGGAAAGAGAAAGAGAGAGAGAAGGAAAGAAAGAGAGAGAGAAGGAAAGAAAGAAAGAGAGAGAAGGAAAGAAAGAAAGAAAGAAAGAAAGAAAGAAAGAAAGAGAGAGAGAAGAGAGAGAGAAGGAAAGAAAGAGAAGGAAAGAAAGAGAGAGAGAGAAGAAAGAGAGAAAGAATGAAAGAAATAGAGTGAAAGGGAAGAAAAAAAGATTTCCCACGAGGCACTGCTCCGCTGTCGCTCTTCCCTTTCCCCCAATTACACACTTCAATTTCCCACTCTTTGCCGCGCACCGCATTTTGACCCACAGCTTCTCCTGATTTCCCCCGCAGCTTCTGGATCCTATTTTTTGAGGATCTAGACACCACAGGGGAAATTGGGTCAAAATGCGGCGTGCAGCAAAGGGTGGGAAATTGAAGCACGCAATCAGGGGAGAGGGAAGAGCAACATCGGAGCAGCGCCTCAAGAAGGAAAGAGGCGAGGCAAGGTGGGAAGCAGGCACTGCCCGCTCTGCAGACGAAGAGAAACAATTTCGCTTGCACCAAGATTAGCTGCTGCCGAACTGCCCGCACTCACTCACTCACCGTTGCCGCCTTGTTCCTGGCCACTGTCCTTCACCACCATCTGCGTCCCCCCCGCGATGTCCCTGCTGCAGGGGGGGCAGAGGGGGAGGAGGCGGTGTGCCAGGGGGTTCTCAACTGCCAGGCCACCGATTGCCATCATCGCCGGGCCACCCTCACTCTCTTCTTGGCGGGCAAGGCAGCGCGCTGGCACCCATCACATGGCTCTCCACTGCCACCCCGCACTTGCAGGAACTGCTGAACAGAGCACAGCTGGGCCTGCTTCTTCAGGGCTTTTCGTGAGGAGGGGAGGGGTGGGGTGGGCTCGGAAGGCAGCCAAAACGCCGTTCCAGCCCAAAAATAGCCCTGCTTATTTCCCTGCTAAGGTGAGGAGCAGAAGGGACTGTAGAAGGAGAGGCAAACTGAAGAATATAATCAACTACTTTCAAATGGTATTTTATGATCATGCCTCTAATTCTGAACTTGGTGCCCTTGCAGATCTAAAACCCCATGGAATGGGGACAGGTACAGATAGGTGGTGTTTTTCTACAGACCTGGAGGATCCTCTGCAGTAATACATAAAAAAAGAAAATTTAAGGTTTGGCTGAAAAGAACAAGATCTCATGACACCATGTTGTGAGATCTGGGCTGCCATTTTAGAGAAGAAAGGAACAGTCACCTGCTACAATGTGAGACGGGCAGCCCAGGAGAGGAGGAGTGGGCAGGGCTACGGCTCTTACCATGCTGGCACTGTGGGTGGGTGAGGAGGAGCAAGAGCCACACCCCATAAGGAAGATGGCCAGAAGATGACAACTCTGCAAAGTGGGGGCGGGGGTGTGAGTGTGAGATCCTGACACCTGAGTGAGCGGGGAGGAGGCAGCCTCTTGGGTCCCCCACTTGTATGGTTATATATGGGGTAACCAACTCCATTTTAAACTGCTACACTGCCCTATGCTTATGGTGAAGCAGTACGAGGAAAACGTCTCTAGAGGCTACAAAACTGAACCGACTGGTTCTGTCCTTTCTGGCAAAAAGCCTGGCATCGTATCTCAATTTATATCTGTGTGACAGAATGTATTACTGCCACAGAACTCATTGGATATTATTTTTTTCCCACATCTTCCCCTAGTTGCAGTCAGCAACAAAATCTCACTGACGATCCAAACATTCATTCTATGGCCCTCGACTGACCCTGAGCGACCTTCCATTATTTGTTACCTCTGCCAAGAGGGTGCCCCGTGGCTCCAGCTCCAGGTGGATTTCGTGGCGTTGGTTGTCAAGGAAGTCTTCTAGCTTGAGGTACTTCAGGGCACAGAGGCTGCGATAATCACGCCAGTATACGCCTATCTCCAACTCTCTTGCCTGGTGCGGATATGAAGGGAAACTGTCTGTCACAAAGTGGCAAGTAGGTAATGACTCCAAATTGTACCCACATCCGCCATACCAGGTCCCAACCCATAACTGTAAGCCATAGTGGGTCAACAAGTTCCTTCACCATATGATTGAAGAAGAGAGTTCTTGGAGACTACCATAAAGGCATCAGGGTCAATGCTACAGAATATATTCTGAGGTGAGTTAAAGGGCAAAATGTCTTGATGATCTATGCATAACGAACAATTCTCCCTGTTTAATCAGTATTTGACTTTTGATGCTTCTTAAGGTTAAGGAGTTATGCTAGAGAAGAACTTCAAAAGCAAATAAGGGGGTTAGTATGACTACTCTCCTTGTATTTATTTTCCACAGTGATGTGAGTTAACCCCTGTAACCTACAGAGGTATCATGGAAAAGTGAAGTCTTTGCACATACCCTCTCCAGCTCCACAGTGAAAATCTGGTTCCAGGACTGCAGGCCACAGGGTTTCCAGGCTGTCTGGCCTACAACTACGTTATCAAGCTTCAGTACAGCACTCACCTCATCTGTGAGAACAAGAAGGACAATAAACTGGAAGTCTGAGGGGCAGCAGGTAAGTGAGAGGCAGCAAAACACAGCAACCTCATTTAAGGCTGACCGAATAGCTTGAAGGAAGGAAGTGAGCAGCCAGAAGGCCCAGCTGCGCCCCATCCCCACCACCCACAGCACTCAAACCCTCCACTCCCTTTAGTGCCCCTCAGTCCACAAGACTACTCACTGCTGATCTCTTCCGTTTTGATGGTGGTCCTGCCGCTTACACTACCACTCCGGCTGTACAAACCTCGGCCACTCCGGCTCATGAAAGAGGGCCGTGCTTCGCCAGGGCTGCTGCAAGGCAGAGAGACAGTAGACCCACGGCTGCGTCCTGGGACAAGCTCCAACAACCCACTGCAGCCCAACAGCTGCACCTCCAGAGTGCCTGCCAACAAGAGAAAGTGAAGGATCCAGGAAGAAGACCCGCTGGAGCCTGCTCAGGGAAGTCCAGAGCAGAGGAGTCATGCACTGCCTCGGCATTATGACTGC
This sequence comes from Lepidodactylus listeri, assembly GCA_029233225.1. Taxonomy (NCBI): domain Eukaryota; kingdom Metazoa; phylum Chordata; class Lepidosauria; order Squamata; family Gekkonidae; genus Lepidodactylus; species Lepidodactylus listeri. The sequence goes on along the minus strand of JARCFY010000007.1, from coordinate 126,218,851 downwards.
GTGAGCCGGGAGTCACACCCCCTTTACACCCACAAGTGAGGGAGAGAAGACGGGGGGGGGGGGGCAGTGTAAAGTTGCAAAGTAAATATGGTTGCTAACTATGAGCCGTGGGGGTCATTTAAGAGACTGGACTGTAAGGAGAATTCTGGCGGAGTACAGGGTTGAAAGGGACTGGCCAGCACACGGAGCCGAGCCAAGTCCACCAGAAATGCACTGTTACCTGTCAGCGGAGAAGGCTTTGAAAGGGTGTTGTACTGGTTGTGCTGATAGGTAGTGGTATTGCGAGCACTAAAGGCAGGAGAAGAGGCTAGGATGAGCTCCTCTTTGATGATGCAGCCTTTTGGGTGATCTTCGGGCAGCTCCCCGAGACGCTGCTCCAGAGAGTGGCGCAAAAGGTCGAGCTTCTGGCTCGACTCATTCAGCTTGGTCTGTGCCTACAGCAGAAGGCCAGATCGTTCAGTTTAAGTACTGCTCCACCCTCCACCTTCTTTTTTCATTCATCTCCCAACCATGCATTGTCAATTCCTCTGGGATATTAACTAAGACCTGGAGAAAAAGCACCCTTTTGTTTTGGACAGGTTGAGGTGCCTGAATCTCATCTGACTGCTGTTTCAGTCATTCATCTTATGACTGGAAAGCCATAATGCAATCATCTATCCAGATCTATCTCCCTACGGGTTGCGGTGGCCAGAACTAGGTACTGCAGGCCAAGGGAACTCTGCGTCGTAACAGAGAAGAGCACATGAAGGAAACAGCCCTTGGGACCAGCGTCTGCCTGTCTCGGATCAGGCGTATTAGGATGTCTGTGGCATAACAATTGTGCCAAATAGTTGATGGCATTCCCATTCTTTGAAAGTTCGCTTGTTTTTCTCTAGACAACTATACTGACATTGAATTCCAGAGCAGAAAATATATGTGGGAGAAGCAAAGGGGAATTGGATTATTACAAAAGTATTACATGTTAACTTTCTTGTAGGTTATGGGGGAGAGAAACCAGCTGTTTTATGCTTCCCCCCACGATTCATTCGTAATTCTACCTCTGTCTCCTCCGTGCAACCCCAAAGGGAGGGTACAGCTGTCCATTACCTCAGAGATGGCATGGCGGTCTGGAACTCTGCTTGAACCCAGCAAGCGCAGGACATTCTTGGCCCCCTCAGACACAGCGTGCTCCACCTGGAAGTGGTGTCTCAGCTCCTCAATCCTCCACTCTATGGCACTCAGATCAGTGTTACCTGCAAGTGTCATTGGCACTGTGAGCTCCCAACACTTGTGATTAGGGAACAGCAGCTATTTCTGCATGAGACAGTGGACTTTGTTGTGGGAGGGAACCCAGAAAATCCCAAGCCTGAGCAAACTGGGCTTCAGCACCAGGCCAAGGTGGGGCAGAGGGGTTTCTGAAATCTCTCCAGAAAGTATGCTTCAGCTCCCGAAGACTGAAGGACTCTCTGAGGACGGGAGGAAGGGGGTGGGGGCTGGCCTTTGCTGAATGGCTGTCTGCCTGCGCTGAGAAAGTCTGCAGGGCATAGGTACTGCTGTCTTCATCATCCTCTCCTTCACCTTGCCCATCTTCCACATTCAGCTGCACCTCGTCGGCCTGCATAGCCTTGCGGATCTGCATGCGGATTATATTGATCTTAGTCTTGCTGTCCTGTAGCATCTGCTGGGCTGTCTGCAGCAGCTTCCGATCCTAGAGGGCAGACAAAATGGGGTGTGATTACCAAGGAGAAGAGAAGGTAATGAGCTATTAGAATGTAATCAGACCCAAGAACAGAAACCACCCATTTGGCTCCCTGTGCATATAATAACCTAAAGAATCCCCAAGCACTTGCCACCCAAACCTGGGGATAACACCAGTCCACACACGTCTCTGCACACTGTTTAGAGAGCTGGAAACGCATCCTAGTCTATCTGTAGTGCCCCTGGCCTCTGGTCTGAAAAGGGAGTCTACCTGAAACAGACGAAGACACCTTGCTTCTTCGAACAAAACTGTTTCCAACATGAAATTTAAAAAACAAACTCCTGCAGTTTGCAGGTATCAAATAACAGTAATTTTAACTTTTAAGTCATAAAAGACCGCATGCTGAAACTGTGTGTGGTCATGATACAAGAAATCCAAACAAATCACAGCAGTGTCTGCCTTTCCAAAATTCACGGCTGTGAAAATGCTGCGGGTTTGGGTACCGCTTTAGCCAACGGCTGCAGTCTTTGTCCAAGGGAGAATTTAACATGAAATTGTTCTCCAGTATTTGTGACTTGTTTAGTCATTTCAAAGTAATCTTTGTAAAAAAATGAAAAAAAATTGTAATTAAAAATACAACCAGCCTGCCATTCCTATATTGCTAGAAGCAAAGAGGCATCCTTTGCATGTCAAAGATCCTGGACTCAAGTCCTTCATCTATTCGCTCCAGGAATTTCAGGCGGCCGAATGAGGACTCTCCAATTGTGGATGCTCTTTACGGCAGCCTGGTGGGAGGGCAGACACACTCACCTGGACAGTGCGCAGGAGGGGCCAGCCAGGTCGCCAGATGCCTTTGGCAGCAGCCAAACATGTGGCGCAAGAGACAGTGGCAAAGACAGCACACCCACCTTAGCAGCCCCATTGTCGTACATCAGGATCATGTTCTCTGCCCCCTGCTTCACCTTCAGCTCGATGCTTAGCTGCTTCTCCAGACCAGCAATACGGGTTTTGGTCGCTGTTGACCGGCTCAGGCTGCCTGGAGACTGGAGAGCAACTGGAAAGATCACAAGAAGTGGTGAGGTTGATGCCAGGGTACAAGTCCAAAAGTGCCAAGGGAAAGATGTTCGGTGCTTATGCTTTATAAGGCTGGTGGTTTCTCTATGGCACAGAGCATCTGGGACAAAGAAATGCACACACAGCCTTACATTTTCCATCACTAGAATATAACGACAGAGCAAGACATCCTTATATCAAACCATTTCTTAAAAATCACACATCACTCGTGGATGGCTGCACCTTAAGAGCAACCATAAGAGATATAAAATAATCACTGTCTGTTTTAGCTGAAACTTGATGAGGTCTGAACTTGGAATTTATCTGTGGCAACAGGGAGACAGGACTACTGCTCTTTAAATCTTAAAAGGTAAAACATTAGCACGTGTAAAACGTTGCAAAGTAGTCTGCCTAGAAAGAGGATTCTCTCCCTGTGTTCTCTGCCCAAGAAGACAACGGCTGTCAGAGTGGCGATGCAGAGAGAAATGGATTCAGCTAACAGGGTAGGACGTCCGGGACTCAAAGGGAACACACTCCTCTGGCTTGCAGTACTCCAGCAAGTGATTTAACTGACTGCAAAACGTCCAGTTCCATCCAGCTGAACAAATAATGCCCCCTCTGCTCTGCTCTGCTCACTGCTGTTAGGGGAAGAAACTGAAGACACGGACCCCAGACCTTTTAGAAAGTAAGAGGCAACATTCAGACTCTGGCTTTTAAAATTCTGGTCCTTAGTCGACATCATGTGGAATTAGTGTTAGGCAATGGTATGCCTAAAACAGTCTTCCTTCTCTCTCTCTCTCTCTCTCACTCTCTCTCTCCAAAGAATGACTATCGGACCAGTAGCCTGCTCTTGTACAAGACTGCCAGAACTGCTTGGTATTCACTCCTGAGCAATGTAGTGCAGAGCAAGCCAGCTGTAATGGGAAAAATTGGGAGCTCAGATTTTAAAAGCCAGTATGCCAGTGAATAAATCCTAGATTTTCAGAATGCCTAGTCAGAAAGAACACTTGCAGTGTTGTCAGCAAGAAAATACCACAAACCCTGGGCTAAATGGGGACAAGCTTGTGACTGGAGCAAATCAATAATCCACCCAGAACTCTCTATTATCCTCAGTGGTGGCCAAAACCAGATGCCATCGGCCAGAGAACTGCCTCTTCACAAGAGTGGCAACATTTCAAAGCAGAATGGGCCACTTTCCTGCATCTGGAAAGGAACTCTGAGCCCGAGGCCCCAACTCTTTATTACAGATTGTTTTGGGTGAAAAGGAAATGGCCGCCCCTAGGCCCTGAGCTCTTTCAGCCCAGTTGTTTCCTAAGCTGGCTCTGTCCTCCTCCCCCTTTTCTGTGGCCTGTCGGGTGTGAGAGCCACCACTTCCTCTTGCAAAGTCACAGGCTGCTGCCTCTGCATCTGGTGCAGTCCCAGTTTTGTGTAATGAGCTATCTTGGAATGGATGCTCTAGAAGAACACAAAACCACTGACTGGGGAGTCAGACAAGAAAGAGAGGACTGCCAGAGGCAGACAGGACCGCTTGTTTGTCCTTCACCCTTCTCTGCAGTAGTGGGTAGGAGGAGGCTCATTCCTCTCTCTAACCATGATCACAGACTGGCAAGGTTAGTGTTCCTTAGGAAATGGGGCTGGGGAAAAAGCAGGTAGGGAGCAGCAAACAAACAAGTATTGCCGTGTTCTGAAGCGTAAGGTTTCACACACCAGAGAAAAGGCTCCAGTAGACTAGGGTGGGGATGTATAGGAACAGCTATAAACAAATAACGCTTAGCAAACCAAACTGGATTCTCTCTTGCATGCAACCTCTCAGCTTTGCTCAGGCTTATGAACAGTCAAGGCCTGCAGGTATCAATGTATGGGAGAAGTATGATTTTACTCCAACAATTGATCAAATGCCACAGATAACACTAAACAGAATCACAGATTATTAAGATTACTCATTTTTTCAGTTCAGTTTTCCAAACTACTCCCCCCACAACCCAGGTGTGATAAAAAAAATTTCCCAGATATCCTCACATTGCATCTGAAAGTGAATACAACCGCAAGAATGATTCCTGAACAACTAAAGAGAAGGAAAATGCATAGCTTCTAACACAGAAGGGCATGTCTCAATAGTTCCAGGGAAGGCATTGGACAATATAGTTTCTTTCCATGGAATCTGGCCTGTGTCTGAACACGGTTTCTCTAAAGCATTTGAAGAATAGCTAGGTGAGCTGTGGGGCACTGACATGATTCACACAGCAATGACAACCCATATCAATAAATGCCTTTACTCTCCAGGTTCACAAATCCAACAGCCTGCACTAAAGTCTTTTATTAATTTGTACTCAAAACAGATTCTTTCTCCATCTGCTACAAAACCTTTCTGGAATGCAAGTGGATATGGCAGCCTGATGTCACGTGGGTGATTTCTTTACACATGTGTAGCTTTTGCTGAACCAACCATTCTCTTCAAAATGGCTGCAACCCGATTAGGGACAAGTGCAAACAGTACCAGTTTGGTTACCACCAGATGTACTTCTGAAAGGCTTGTTTATTCTTTAACAAAGGAAGTTCATCACAGCATAGCTTAAGAGTCTTTTCTGGAGTCTCAAGAACTCTCGCCAGATGGAATCACCAGAATGCCCAAAAGAGCCCTAAATTCACTGACAGCTGGCTATAGACTATGCACCTTGTCACAGCCCCCCCCCCCCCCTCGTACTTCTGCCGGCCCTGTGATCCCTGGCAGAGGCTGCCCCTTGGTTTCCTCTCCTCCCATGATTGAATTCACACTCACCCTCTAACTCCTCAGGGTCTTTGACCACAATGTGTGCATTGAGATCCTGCAGTTGGTGGTGCAGCGCCTCCAGCTTGCGGTTGGAGCTCTTGAGCAAGTTCTCCACATTGGAGAGATTTTTACGGTCTGTCGTGGCCTTGCGTAGGTTCTCTGCTCCCTCTTTGATCTTTAGCTCTTTGCGGATCTCACGCTTAATCTTTTCTTTCTCTTCATCTAACTTCTGCTGCACGCTGGTGTCTGAGAAATCCGAGCTCTGGTCCAAGCCCAGCTGCTCCAGCACCGACCAGCTGCCTGGGTCACTCTGTGAGGGCAAAATGGTGGTTACCGGAATGGACCTCTCGTCTTAAGCATCATTTCTTGTCCCTCTGTGTGCTGCTCTTCCCCTTTGCCATGCTGGAGAATAAGCCCCTATTGCACGTTAGTTGACATATCCCACAATATGCTTAAAGAGCCCCATGTCGTGGTTAGAGTGTCTGACTAGGATCTGGGACACCCATGTTTGAATCCCGCCTCTGCCAAGGAAGCTCACTAAGTAATCTTAGGCCTGCCTTGCAGGGTTGTTGTTATGAAGATAAAATGGAAGAGAAGAAACTCTGGGGAGAAAAGTAGGGCCTGAGTATCTAAATAAATAAATAAAAATAAAAATGCCAGGCACATAACTCAACCATTTTATAATCAAGACAGTCAGCAAGGCACAAGCTCCGCTGCTCCAAAGCTCGATCAAGAACACCACAAAAGAAAACACCGTGATCATATTGCAGGTAGAATAAGGAAAGGCAGCATTTGGAATTTAAAGGAGCGACTGAACAGCTAGCCAGGCACCTCCCAGCATTCCTAAACAGAAAACTAATATCATAATGGCTAAGCTTGAGGTAAGGCTTTAAACTAGAGGTGGCACGGCAGACCCTTCATATGAAAGTCCTGTAATTTTTTCTCTTTCCTCCAAAGAAGCCATATGGGCCACAATGTGATTAGGGAAGCAATACTAGGGAAGAGGGTGCTTAATCCCCCCACCCCACGGTGCTTGCGACATTCCCCAATTTAAACTGCTCTCCTGTAAAGCTGATATTAGCACTGTGAGGAGGGTGGAAGACAAGTATAGTATCTGTACCTATCAACTCCAGGGCAATGATTTACATGGAATTCAGGCTCAGGCCCACAGCTCCTCTAGAGCTAAAACTGGTGCCCCCTATATCCCACTTACTCTAGCCCATACGCACAGGCGGATTCTTGTGGCATAAGTTACTAGATTATCAGAGGATCAAAACTGCCCTGACCTGGAGAGCCCAGGCAAGCCCCATCTGGTCAGCTTTCGGAAGCTCAGCAGGGCCAGCCCTGGCAAGGAGTGGGATGGGAGACCTCCAGAGAATACCAGGGCCAGGAGGCAGAGGCAGGCTGTCAAGCTACTTCTCCAAACATCCTCCGTGCCCCAATAGGAGTCGCCAAAAGTCGCCATGACTTCCAGGCACAGGCACACGTGTACACACACACACACACACACAAAATACAAAACAGGGTCAAAACTGAATGTTAAACTGGGAATCTGTGATTATATCCTCCAGTCCAGGGCATAATTTAGCACAACACTTCTCTCATCAAAACTGGTCGTCCAAGGCTGCTTTTAGTTTTGGTATGGGAGAAACAGAAGCAAACACAAGATTCAGTCTTTTTGCCTCACTGGAGGAAAAGTTGTATAAATGTAGGGACACAGAGTAAAAGATGTGGAAACCAAAAAAAACCCACCATTGTGCAATATGCTATTAATATGTATTCAAAAGGTGTACTCAATATACAAAATATACAAAATCTTATTGGTGATTTATATTTCATATAACCATGACTACAAATTTGAAGATTTCACATACACAGTTCCAAATACTGCACAGTATAATCACATTCACATTAAAGCACCAATCCATACAGAGGGAAACATTCCCAAGATTGCTAAATCCCCTACGGGTACCTAGATTTTTTGTGCCCATTTCAACATAGGTCTTCCTCAGGGAAAACTACCACATAATATATTTTGTTCAGAGGTGCTAAAATGATCACCCAGAAGGTCCTGAAAGGAGCCTTCTTAGCAGCATCCCACAAATGCAGAGGGGGACATGGCCCTCCGAGGTCTTCATGCACAGTGTTTTTTTGGTTTGCACATCACTGGAGGGAAAAGCAGTTCAAGGACAGCTGTAGCATCAGAGGAAAGCAGGTCCTTCTCTCTCTTTGCCAGCACCACAGTTCTGAATTATGAGCCCTCTTTCGTTGTTACTTTTTAAAGGCAAAAGTTAAGTGTCACCTTTTTAAAAGGTAAGCTCCATGTTGGAGAAATGGATAACAGATTCCCAGGATACTGCGCAGCTTGGGGCAGAGAGTGGTCTAGCTACAAATGGGAGCTCAGGAGGCGAGAACCTGGCACGTTCAGTTCTATAGTAATTCACACCCAACTGTTTTCCTCCCACCGTTCAGTGACACAGCCCCGACACCTCTGCTGGAAGGAATAAAATGCCTCACATTTCCCAAAAGGAAGCAGATCCTGTATTTGACAACCTCCCCCCCAAAAAAGTTATCCATAAAACGGTTTTTTTATTACTGTACATGGCTGTAATTTGTATGAAAATCAAAGATGGCCCACTTTCCCCCTTAATGGTCTAGAGAAACACAACAGAGAACTGCAACCAACAGTTCATGATGCTATGCAAGATACAGTGCCCTGGCGCTCTGGGGCCTGTTTCATGATCGGAAAGCTATGGGATGGGGGAGGGGGCACCAAAAAATCATGCCTGTAGGTGATCCTTCTGTCCTCTATGTATCAGTTGTATGTTAATGCAGAATTAGCTCAAAGAGTGATCTGGAGTGCCCATTCCCCCCCCCCCAAAAAAACCAACTGAAATTTACAGGATTTTGAGCAAAGTGCAAATACACACATATCTGGCATAGCTTAGGCCAGAGGTGTCAAACATCGTTTCTTACGATGGCCGGATCTGACATAAATGTCACTTTGTCAGGCCTGACCATGTGTACCATAAAATATAACGCCGGGTACCAGAGGTATAAACTTTATAAAGGACACAGGCAAACCCAATTAACATTATTATTTTTTACTCAAAGTATAATCAAAAGCAATTGATTCCTAGGAGTGAAAACAAATGATTTACTAGGGAATTAACAAAAGCCCCAATAAATGTATTTAATCATACTCAAGACTAGGTTCCCCCCCCCCAAGGGATACCATAAAGTCTGAGCCTGGATCTCCCAGATCACCACCACCAAGCGGTGGGGCTGGGAGGAAGGCCTGACAGAGAGACCGTTTCCCAAACCTCCAAAGGTTGCTTTTTGTCCTCCTGTGACCCCTTTTCCTTCATGGGCTGAGAACAGGGGGGGGGGAGGTTGCCACCCCTCCACACACACACTCTGCCTCCTGGTTCCGGCAGCGCCCCTTTCCCCCTCACTCCTCCACTTGCTTCCGAGGCTGGGAGGCCTCCCCCCTCCAAGCAGCATGCACAAGGCAGCCCAGTCCCCTCCCAAGCCACTGGCCGGCCCTCTTCCACCGCCCTCCCCTGGCGGCCCCATCCCTTCATCTGCAAACCCCCAGTCCAGATACCCACGCTCACCAACCCCAGCCCTCCCAATCGCTGCTGCTGGGTGTGGCAGAGGCAATGCCGGCTGCTCCGCTCTGCCTCTCCATTTAGTGGCTTCACCAGTCCGTGCTGAGCTGCCCCACGCCTCCTCTTTCTCTGCCTTCCTTCCCTCCCTCTCACCAGTTGCTCACAGGCCAGATAAGAGCCCTGGACAAGCCAGTTCTGGCCCCTGGGCTGTATGTTGGACACCCCCCCCCCACCGCTTAGGCAGTATACACGGCGCTGAAGTCCCACTCTCCCCTCCACGTATTTGCACACACACATCCTGCATAACACACCTGCTATTGGTGTCACATGTCTGATACACTGGAACAAGAATCACAGCCCCTCCCTTCCCAGCTCGTAAGGTGCTGAACGCCCCTTTCCAACAGACAAATAGCTTTGCTTACGAAGTATGTGCACATCCTCCCACTGCTGCTTGCAACACACTCTTGCAGCGCCATCCAAAGCCGCGCTGCACCATTCTAAGTCCTCTGAAGTCAATGGGCTTAAAAGGCTGTGGCTCTGCTTAGCACGACACGGTTGAGAATACAGCATTCTGTACCCCTGACCTGGATGGCCCCGGCTAGCCTGATCTCCTCAGATCTCGGAAGCTCAGCGGGGTTGGCCCCGGCCTGTATTTGGAAGGGAGACCCCCATGGAATACCAGGGCCATGACACAGAAGCAGGCAATGGCCAGCCACCTCTGAGGGTCTCTTGCCTTGAAGACCCCACCAGGGGGTCGCCAGAAGTCAGCTGTGGCTTGAAGGCAAAAAAGCACCCCCAAATCCAGGCGCGCCATCTCCAGCAACACACTGCCTGCTTCTTGTACAATTATGTTTTTTGCCTTTCATGCAAGTAGCTACCCCTGATGATGTACAAGGAATTCATATATTCATCTATAACCTAGTTTGTGTATACAGATAGATGTGCAGCAAGGTGAGTTATAATGCACACAGCTACTCCTAAGCCAGGCTGCACAGTTCTCTAGCCATAAACACACTCCATGATGCCTGTCTGCACCCAATTTTAACACATCTTCTTAGGGTTGCCAAGTCCGGGTTGGAAAATACCTGGGGACTTTGGGGGTGGAGCCAGGAGAGGGCGGGGTTTGGGGAGGGGAGGGGCCTCAGCATGGTACAGTGCCATAGAGGCCACCCTTCAAAGCAGCCTCCAGGGGAGCTGATCTCTGTCAGCTAGAGATCAGTTGTAAAAGCGGGGGATCCCCAGGCCCCACCTGGAGGTTGGTAACTCTACATCTTATACTTGTTCAGTGGTGTTTCCCCCCAGTCTAATTCCTCATTTACAGTCAGATTCCTTCCCCTCCCCATTACAGCCTTATTGATTTTAGAGCACTGCTTATCTCTAGTCACTGCCTGAGGAACGTACCCCTCAGATACCATAAACTAACAACAAGTTATTGTGTCTTCTCTACCCCATCACTCCAAAGCAGGGAGGGTAACAGTGATAATCAAACTCTTTCCAAGCCTCCCAGGACCCCCCTCCAAAGGCAGTACCTCCAGCTCTTGATCACAGGGTGCATCTGCTTCCGAGAGAGACATCCTGGCCCCAGGAGAGGTGCACCAGGCCACTGGTCTGCTCAGGACTGTGTGCGGGCTACACCCTCACTTCCTGCCTGTCAGTTTAAACAGCCCTTCCAGCCGGTGAACAAACAAACCACTTCCTTAACAGAGTTCCTGTATTCGTTGGCACTACCGGAACAGGCCACAGCAGCAGGAAGCAATGACGGAGCCTGCCTGTCCTCTCTCCTGCTGCCTTCTCTTCCCGCATTCCTCCTGAGCCAGTCTGAAGGACAGAAGGGTCAAAGGCCACCAGGTCACCTATGTTATGATGACCACATGCTTTTAACGTACTAGTCTGGTCGGGATTCTTCACTGAGATAAACGTGCTGCTAGAGAATACGAACAAGTCAGCTCTTTAATAATACCCACCAAAGAGCACAGGAGACAGAAATACAAATTTCCAGAAGACGACCAGATCCCAAAGACAGGGCAGTAGTTCACTTCTGTGCCCTCTAATTGCTTTAAGGTGCAGCTTTACAGAAAGATGTCACTGCTGCAGTATCTGATCTCTCCCAAGATCTCCCGCAATTCCTACTTACCACTTTCCTATGGGATATCTGGCCTGTGTTCCATTAGACCCTTTCATTGTGCTTCCAAATAAGAGCAACACTTGATGGAAAGATACCTCTCAGTTTCAGCCTCTCCCACATCACACTAACTGTACATTCACCTTTTTGGAGGACTGGAGCTTATGCTTCCCAGTTTCAACCTCCAGTGTGGAATCCAGCTTTGCATTTGGTAACAGTATACTTTTGCCCCTTACATTTTACTGCCAGTGTGTGTGTGTGTGTGTGTGTGTGTGTGTGGGGAGGATCAAATTGAGGTAATAGGGGGGGGGAGAAGACTGGATTTATACCCCGCCCTTCACTACCCGAAGGAGTCTCAGAGCGGCTTACAATCCCTTTCCCTTCCCCTCCCCACAACAGATACCCTGTGAGGTAGGTGGGGCTGAGAGCTCCTTCGAGAACTGCTTGTGAGAGAACAGTTCTGAAAGAACTTGTAACTGACCCAAGGTCATACCAGTAGCTGCATGTGGGGGGAGTGGGGAATCAAAACTAGTTCTCCCAGAGTCCGTGCTCCTAACCACTGCACCAAACTGGCCCCCAATATGAGGGCATCTTTATCTCTTTTTCAAGCAATGCACCCTATTTCAGAGTTGTGTTTAACATTGCAGGGCTCTGTTTTGCTCCCCGCGCTCTCTAATGTCTACTGGACATTGCTTGGAGAGGCTTTTCAAGGACATGGAGGGAGGTGTTATTTGTATGCAGATGCCATCCATCTCGTTTCTTCTCCTCAGCTGAATCAGGTGGAACACTGGCTGCATCTGGAAGGTGCTACAGGGGTGGATGAGGGCCAGCAGATTGAAACGCAATCCAGATAAGGACTGGGAAGACAACACTCACAAGACTGCCACAACCAGGGCGTGAGGAGCCAGCCCGTGTCAGACAGAGGAGTTTCCCCCCAAAGGAGCAGGTCCACAGCTTGGGGTGATATCAGATCTGTGCTTGCAGATGGAAGTCTGGGGGCCAAGAGGTGACTTTTGTCTTTTTACTTCACAGACACCCTGCCTTCCTCCCCAGTGGGGACCCAAAGCAGTTTATGTCGTTCTCCTCTCTTCCATTTTTATCCTCACAATAACTTTGTGAGGTAGGTCAAGCAGAGAGTGTGTGACAGGCCCAAGATCACCCAGCAAGCCTCCGTGGCCGAGTGGGGATTCAGACCCAGGCCTCCCAGGGACAACTGTCTTGCTCACTTTTGCTTTTGTAGATTCATTTGAGTCATTTTGTTACGGACATCAAGCTAGCTGGAAACTCCCCATATGGTAGCAATATTTTCTCATGTGATTTTAATGCTTGTGTACTCTTGCCTCAGTCAGCGAAATAATTTCCTTTAATATTACTGAGTTGTTTTTACTTACAGTGAGCTGTTTCAAAGGCCACACATTAGAAACGGAGACAAAGGTAAACAAATAAACAAAAATCCTGTCCTGAATCAGACAGCTGTGGAGCAAGGCACAGAGGAATCCCGAGGAGGAATCATGGGAAGCAGGCACCTGAGAGAACGGAAGTTTTCTATCACTTACCGTGAAGCTTCCTTTCTCAGGGGTCAGGAATGGAACAGTCCTCTACGCTGGGATAAGCTCCTCCCTCCGCTTCAGGGTCGGCTCTGAGCTTCTAGGACTGGTGGGAGGGGCTTATCCCTGTGACGCTCCAGTTGTTGACAAGCCCCTCCATCACCTATACTCGTGCTATGAAAGAATATCATCTTCCCCCCCGTATGGGTCCCACTTGTAACCCTGTACTACCTCGGGGTGTTTTTCTCATTTGTAAGTTATGCTACTTTGTCTTCAACCTCTCTCATAGCTGAAGTAGCCCACAGCAACGGGTGGGCAGGACTGTTCCATTCCTGACCCCTGAGAAAGGAAGCTTCACGGTAAGTGATAGAAAACTTCAGTTCTCCAGTGGTCAGGCAGTGGAAAAGTCCTCTACGCTGGGACTTAGAAAAGCCATGTCCCCTGGGTGGGTAGTGTGACTTCAGCTACAAGACCTGTTGAAGAACTCTATGGCCAAATGTGGCTTCTGCCGAGGCTGCTATGTCCACCCTATAGTGTTTAGTAAAGGTATGGACCGACTTCCAGGTCGCTGCTCTGCAGATGGTTTCCAGACTGGGGAATGCTCTATACACTGCTGATGTCGTGGCTCCCCTAAGGGAGTGTGCCACAATGCCCTCCGGTAGTTGCGACCCACTGGCCTTGTAGGCCAGAATAATGCAACCTTTGATCCACCTGCTAAGAGTTGAGGTGGACACTGGGGAGCCCTTAGTTGAGTTAGTGAATGATACAAATAGAGATTCTTTCTCCATTCTTTGGTTCTCTCTATGTAGTGGGCCAACGCCCTCCTTACATCTAGGCAGTGCCATTCTCTCTCCTTCTCGTGTTTCGGGTTGGAGCAGAAGGATGGTAGAACCACCTCCTCTGACCTGTGAAAAACCGAATTAACCTTAGGGACAAAGGCGGGATCTAGTCCAAGAACTGCCTTGTCGTTATGAAAGGTGCATAGGTCCTTATTGATAGATAATGCCCTAATTTCTGATACTCTTCTAGCTGACATAATGCCCACTAGGAATAGTGTTATGAATGTCAGTTCTTTCAAAGGGCAGGATCCCATAGGCTCGAAAGGCTGTTTGCATAAGGCTTTAAGAACCGTATTCAGGTTCCAAGATGGGAACCTGTGAATCTGTGGTGGATTGACTGAAGCTGCCCCTTTCAGAAACTTCTTAACATGCATGTGATGCAATAGGGACTTGCCCTGCCTAACTCCCTGTACAGCAGAGATGGCCAAGACTTGTCTTCTAAGGGTGCTTGTGCGGAGTCCTTTATCCAGGCCGTCCTGGAGGAAACGCAGCACTGATCTGATAAAGGCCTGTATTGGGTCCAATTCCCTGGCCCTACACCATTTCTGGAACACTTGCCTTGTGGCATTGTAAGATCTGTTGGTGGAGGCCCTGCGGGATGCTAGCATGGTGTCGACTACCTTTTGTGAATACCCTGCCCCCATCAGGAGTCCCCACTCAATCTCCACGCTGTGAGTCTGAGCATTTCGGGACGGGGATGTGTGGCTAGGCCCTGTGTCAATAGATTGTCTCTGATCGGTAGGGGCCACGGGTTCCCCACCGACAGTGCCTGTAGCTCCGAGAACCAGGCCCTTCTCAGCCAGTGTGGTGCAATCAACACCACTTCTGCTCGTTGTAGACGGATGACCTGAAGCACTTTGGGAATCATCTGGATTGGTGGGAATGTGTATAGCAGCCCCTTGGGCCAACTGCAATTTAGAGCGTCCATGCCCTCTGCATGGGCGCTTCTTCCCCTTGAGTAGAATCTTGGGAGCTGGCGGTTGTTGTACGATGCAAACAAGTCCAGGATCAGCTCTCCGAACCTCTCTCGAACTTGTAGGAAGGTCTTTCTGTGCAGCTACCACTCCGTCTGGTTTATTACTTGCCTGCTTAGCCAGTCCACCAGTTCGTTTTCTCTTCCTGTGATGTGTGTCACCACCAGAGACTGGACGTGGGCCTCCGCCCACAACATCAGTTCGACTGCTTCCGTATGTAGTCTTCTGACTCTTGTGCCCCCTTGTCTGTTCACGTAGGCCTTGGCCGTTGAGTTGTCCATCTGAACCAGAACATGTCCTCCCTCTAATAGGCTTTGGAAGCTCCTTAGGCTCAGTTTTATTGCTCGCAGTTCCAACAAGTTGATACTCTCTTTCGCCTCCTCCGGCGTCCACTGTCCCTGGATCATCTGGTCTCCGGAGTGCGCTCCCCAGCCCGTGAGGCTTGCGTCCGTCGTCACTATGACCCTCTGTGCGATCCTCAGTGGGTTTCCCTTCTCGAATCTGTCCTGGTCTATCCACCAAGTCATCTGTCATCGTACCTTGTGCGGGAGGCGAAGAAGTTTGTGTTGCTTGAGAGCTATAGCTTTCTGGTGAGGTAGCAGGAAGAGTTGCAACGGCCTCGCATGGAATCTGGACCACTGCACTATCTCCTGGCACGACACTAACAAGCCCATGATCTTGGCCAAAGTCATCAGGGGAGTCCGCGGCTCCTCTACTACCTTCCTTACTAGCGTGCGGAGTTTTAGGACCCTGTCCGGGGATAGGAAGACTCAGTCCCTGACTGTGTCTATCACTACCCCTAGGTGAGTGAGTCTCTGAGATGGTTCTAGCTGGCTCTTCTCCCAATTTACTACCAGCCCATGTTTCCTGAATGTGTCCAGGGTCAGCTCCAGTGCCCTTCTGGCCCCCTGGAGAGACGGGGCTTTTATCAGAAAATCGTCCAGGTACGGAAACAGGTGTACGCCCCTCGTCCTGAGGTGCGCTACTAATGTTACCAGGACCTTCGTGAATACCCGGGGCGACGATTTTAATCCGAATGGGAGTGCCCTGTACTGGAAGTGGCTTGATGCGTACACGAATCGCAGAAACTTCCTGTGTGCGGGATGTATAGGTATGTGAAGGTACGCCTCCGATAGGTCTATGGATGTCATAAAGTCTCCTTTTTGTATGGCCGACAGGATGGATTTGAGTGTCTCCATCCTGAACCTCCTGTCCTTGACATGCCTGTTTAACCACTTGAGGTCCAGAATGGCTCTTGTGGTTCCGTTCCTTTTGGGTACGGTAAAGGAGTATACGCCTTGCCCCCTCTGGGGGGACAGAACTTCCTCTATAGCTCCTATCTCTATCAGGTGATCTATAGCTTCCTGTGTTTGTCTGTGTTTTGTCGTGTTTTGGTGACGCGGCACCTGGATGAGACGCTGCTGAGGTAGACGGAGGAACTCCAGCTGATATCCCTGAGAGATGGTCTGTAGGACCCAGCGGCCGCTTACTGACTGCGTCCAAGTCTTTGCAAACAGCTGGAGTCGTCCCCCTATCCTCAGTGCGTCTGTTGGAGGTGAATAGTCATGCTGTTCCTCCCTTCTTGGGGGGTTTGGTAGAGGGTTCTCCTCTACCTGATGTGAAAGACTTGTTTCCCCTTGGTCTAGGGTGCCACTTTCCCCTGAACTGTCTAGACAAGGGGGGTTTCTGCTCTCTCTTCTGCTCCCGAAAGGGCTGGAAGCGCTTTCTGGGCTTGAACTCCCTCCTCTTTGATGGGAGGACTTCCTTTTTATCCTTGTTTTCCACCAGGTATTTTTCTAGTCCGTCCCCGAACAGTGACCCTCAAAGGGCACTGCCGCTACCTTGGCCTGTGCCGAGGAGTCTACCTCCCAGTGGCGTAGCCAGGTGTTCCTTCTGGCTGTGACACTGCATGCCATCGCCCTTGCCGAGAGCTGGAAGGCGTCAAGGGAGGCGTCTGCCGAAAAGGCCAAGGCTAGAGCTATCTTCTTAAGCTTGTCCTTAAACTCCTTCGGGGCTTCACTCTCTGCTGAGGCCAGGTTCTGCACCCAGTGGTAGGCCGCCCTAGCAAAAAGGGAACTTGCTGTAGAAGCCCTCAGTGAGGCCGATGAGGCCTCAAAGTCCTTGCGTAACGCCTGTTTTATTCGCCTATCAGTATGATCTTTAGGCATTCCATCAGCGTCCATAGGGAGCACTGATGACGAGTATAGACTGGTGACCGGCTCATCCACCACCGGCAGTCTCAGTCTCTTAGCGGCTTCTGATGATACTGCATAAAATTTGGAAGTCAGGTGATGGGTAGTTTTGGCCTTGGTCGGGTGGTCCCATTCTGCCTGCATTATGTCGAAGAAAGAGACTGGGAGTGGTATTCCCTGTTGGGGAGTGGACACTTTTGGCATAAGGTTCCCCGCTCCCTTCTGGAACTCCGACTCCTTATCTACTTCCTCCTTGGGCTTTGCTGACAGGTCCAGCATCCTCATCACCTTGGTAAGCATGCGTGAGAATAATTCCTGTGGGAACAATCTGGATTCTGCGAGGGGCACGTCCTGCTCCTCTTCCTCCCCAGACAGTTCCCCTTCCTCCCTCTCTGAAGGGGAGTCAAGAGTCCTCAGACCCCAGTTTTCCGTCCTCCATCAGGGGACTATGGTCCCTGGGATGCTTATCTTCCTTCCTCCCTGGGGACCTGGATGAGCTCGAGGATTCCCTTTGGGTAGTCCTGGATCTCTTTTTGGACCTTCCCCTGTTCTTAGGGATGCCTGAGGATGAGGATTGCATCAGAGTCTCTTTCATCATCATCATGAACTCCTGCCTCATTTCGCCTCTGAGCCAACTCATAAGTTCGTTTTTGTCTGGCTCTTCCCTTCTTTCTGGGAACATTCTGGCCCCGCTCGAGGCTAGGGATACTGAGGTCCCAGGTCTGTCCAGGCTGTCTGTGCTATCAATTGACTGGCTCGACATCTGTGTAACAGAGGGTAGAATGATAGGCCTTGTTACTCAGGAGAGTCACACCTATATCTTCCCATTGCCTGCCTCTGAGGGTCAACCCTGGTCTTCCCTGGTGGTCTCCCATCCAAGTACTGACCAGGTCTAGCTCCCTGTGGGCTTCGTACCCATCGCCCCCCCTTTGAGCCCCGGGTTTCCGTGGGGGGGAGGGGGGGCGGCCTCTTGCTTCTGAGGAGGCCTAGCCCCTCCAGGTATATGAGAAGCCGCCACCCCGTGGCATCGCTAAAAATGGCCACCGCCATAGCAGCATGCTGCCGTTCCACCACTATGGCCTATTGGCGCCCCCCCCCCCCGGTCCGTTTCTGCCGACTTTGGGGTGTGTCGTGGCCGGGAAGCTTGCTTCGCCCCCTTTTCGTCCCCTCCCGTTCCGCCCGCTGTTTTCTAACGAGGTGGCGAGTGGCAAACAATGTCGGGTGGCTGCCGCGGCTCCGCTGCTCTGGGAGGCCCCCCCCCATCTCGCTGCCCCGGGAGGGGATGCAGTTACTATACTCGTAACCTCTCGCTGGTCCGGGGGTCCCCATTGTTCGTAACGGCTTATGGGGGGGAGGTAAGGGGGGGTTAGCGCCGCAGCCGCCTCCTGAGGAGGGTTTGCGGCGCCGCTTACCGCGTCCCAGCAGTTCATCTCGGCCTCCGTCAGTGGGGGGAAAACCCTTGCCTTGGGCTCCGTCCCTCTGCAACCTCCATTGATCTCCCGCGCTCCACCTGTTTCCTCCCTGGAGCAGGCCCTCCGCTTTTTTAACGGGTCAGGCCGGCGGGGAACAAATCCGCTGTCGGGAGGAACTGCAGCCAGACTCCCTGCCTCTTTGCAGGGTGCCTCTCTCTCTTCTCTTCTTCTTTGTCCTTTCCTCTCCTTTGGAGCTGCTCAGGCACGTCCAGTCGCTGAGCAGGGCCGGCAAGAACTGGAGCCTCACAGGGATAAGCCCCTCCCACCGGTCCTAGAAGCTCAGAGCCAACCCTGAAGCGGAGGGAGGAGCTTATCCCAGCGTAGAGGACTGTTCCACTGCCTGACCACTGGAGAATTAGGCTAGCAAATTAGAGCAGTGGATGTAGTAAGAATGAACTGGAAAATGTAGATGGGGAAAAGGTGAGAAAGTCCTCATCTGGTGTCAGAAAGCAAACTCATCTAGGCTGCAATCACACGCCCTAAACAATGCACTTTCAACCCACTTTCAGTGCTCTTTCCAACTGGATTTTGCCAGTTCACACAGTAAAATCCAGTTGCAAAAGTGCATTGAAAGTGGGTCATTTAGTGTGTGCGATCACAGCCCTAGTGTCGCTTTCTTCCTGAGATGCTTAGGCTGCGGTCACACACACTAAACGATCCACTTTCCAACTGGATTTTGCCAGTTCACACAGTAAAATCCAGTTGGAAAGTGCACTGAAAGTACATTGAAAGTGCATTATTTAGTGTGTGTGACTGAGTATTTGACGATGGAAAAGTTTAAACCAGAATGCTCTCCACAGTCTGGAAGGGGCTGGAAGGGCCACTACAAACCTTATTCAGAAACTTCTCTGCCCACATACCTCTAGCAGAAATTCTCAGGAAGCTGAATTCTGTTCTGTGGCTGCTGTTTCTTCCCATGAAATCATAGTAAACACACAGAGATGCAGACGTATGGAGTAACTGTTTTATCTCCTTTGCCCACAAACCAGGGATATTTTCTCTGCTCCTTCCCTAGATGCTCGTCCAGGTTTGTTCCTCTTCCCTACCAGGCACAGAAGAACTTCCCCCCCTTCAGCATCCAGCCACACTTACACCCTGGTCTGCAGGACCAGAATAATTCCAGCCTTTTCTTTTTCGGGTGGGGCGGCCATATTGGTCTGAAGCAACGGGACAAAGTTTGAATGCCGTGGCACTTTTAAGACCAACGAAGCTTAATTCTGGGTATAAGCCTTCAGGTGCATACACACTTCACCAGATAAAATGAAAACAGTTTTCCTCAAGCCTTATAAGCCAGAATTCACTAATACCCAGAAACAATGCTCCCTCTAAGATATGGAGCCCTGTGAGCAAAAATTCTGCTTTGTGAGCTGCTGGCATTAAAGTTGTGAGCAAGCGATTTGGGCGCTGCGTAAATTAGTTTGCTCTGGAGCCATCTTTCCTGAGCTTAAGGCAAAAATGTGTGAGCTGGAGTCTGAAAAACTGTGAGCTAGCTCATACTAATTCAGCTTAGAAGGAACACTGCCCAGAACTGATCTTTGTTGGGCTTTGAAGTGCCACTGGACTCAAACTTAGTTCTCACTTCTGTTTGCTAACTCTTGTATTTGCATGCTAATTTGCTGCCCTTCACAGGTCTTAACAATGGCTATAGTCCAATCTCAGCTATACTTATCGCCCAGTTACTTATGAATCTTGACTCTAACTAGCCCTTCCTGGCAACAACCTCCCCCAATATGTAAGGCTTGAGGGACACTGTTTCACTGTATCTGATGATGTGTGCATGCCCACACAAAAGAGCTTATGCCCAGAATCGAGCTTTGTTAGTCTTTTTTTTTTAAGTTTTAATTGATTTTACCACTATAACTACAACTACAACGCTAATTTCTAAGCTAAATTACCTTATACAGAAAATGCTGTGTAAAATATTCATCTTTAACAAATTAATAAACTTGAAAAACAAAAGTACTCTTGGTTTAACTGATTAGTCATGATGCTGCTTTTATAAAATACAAAGCTGATTGGTTGGTACACATAGCACTGAAGAACGCTTATTACTTCCATTTACATTCTCATATAGTGCGCAAACATTTAACAACAGTGTAAAACTTATTTCTTCTTCGGTCCTCTTCTTGTCTTTTTAGTCTCTTTACTGGATTTGGGAGCAGCAGCTCCCTTTTCCGAGTCCGACACGTCTTCTTCGCTTTCTGAGCCATCAAAGCCATACATACTTTCCTGCGATGCTAGCGAATCGTCTGAATCTCCCTCCTTTTTCTTATTCTTGCTTTTTTCCAAGAAGGTTTTCGCTTGTTCAACAGAGTCAATCTTATAGTTCTTGCCTTTATAGCTGAAAAACAGTCCCTCTGGAGTATTCCACCGATATACAATTGACTCAGACTGAAGCCAAGTAGTCAAACTTCTATAGGCTTTTCTTCTTTTTCTTATTTCAAATGGAATGTCCTTTAAAACCTTGATCTCCTCCTCCTGAATCTTCAGCGTTGTTCTGTTTGTGGCTTTTAAAACCACATCCCTTGTTGATCTTTTGGAGAATCTTATCATAATTTCACCTGGCAGGTTTTTTTTTTTTTAACAAATTCTGGATAGGTCCTGTAGACCAAATCCATATCACTTAATATTTCTTCAGCTTTCAAACCTGCCACTGGTGCTAAAGCCTCACTCACTAGCTTTTTAAGATCCTCCCCTTTTTTCTCAGGAACATTCTGAAGTCTCAGGAAATAGCTTGAGCGTTCCATCTGAAGTTTCAAGACATTATCACATTGGAAAGCCTTTTCTTTCTCGAGTTTTTGTAGTCTTGAGTCGTGCTTGCTTGTAGTCGCTTTAACTTCCAAGAGATCCTGTTGCAGCTTTTCTGTTCGTTTGCCAGACTCTTTCATTTCTTTCTGCTTTGAGTCCATTTTAGCGTTGAGAGTAATCATCTGATCCACCAGGGGTCGCAGCAACGCTGAGAGCATTGAGCTCATCTCTGTGGTATCGCCCTTTGAACTCAGAACACCGCTTCCTGGTTTAGGGGAGGGTCTTTGTCTCCCCGTCATTGTTGCTGTTTCGCTTTTGTTTACAGTTAGATAAGACGGACCGTAGAGAAAGCTATCTTAGTCGCACTAATGTTGTTTAAAAGATTTTTTCTTCATGCATGCGATCCAGCCCTCCAGCATTTCCAGAATGCTTCTGGTACAGCAGTAACGCCGTGGGAAAGTCTCGGTACGCTTCATTAGGGGAGGGGGGGAAACGCTAGCCACCCATTCCATCCCAGCCGCTTTATTTACAGTCTTTGTTTGAAACTCACGGTTTTCACCATTGCGTATCAGGAGGGTTAGCTGTTTCTCTGCCAGGCATTTTCTGCTGCTTCTCGGTCACGCTTACGCAGCCCGAAGGCTTCCTCGGCAGGGGAACCTATGGGGGTGTTGAAGGGGGCCTCGATCCTGCAGTCGCCACCATCAGGAGAGGCTCCCCCTCATGCCACCCCAGGCAGAGCCCCTTTGCTAGGGTCTCTGGGGGTTCGGCACCTGTCCGAAGCCCCTTCACCCCGCCGGGCGCAGACCGCCTCTCCCGCATGAGCGGAGGGAGGCGTCCGCCATTGAGCGCGTCTCTTCTGGAAGTCCGAGCTTTGTTGGTCTTAAAGGGGCCTGACTGGATTCAGCTTTCTCAGTCCGCCAGCTGAAGGGGTAGGGAGCAGGAGTTATCCCCACAGCAATGCAGGCACCTTTCTGTAACGCACCTGTTCCCATACCACAAACTGGATTTATTATTTGCATTATTTTATAAAAGAGCTAGTTGCAAACAGAATAAGTGAGTGTTCCACTTGTCCAGGAAGAAATTTTGGTGTAGAGAAAGAGACCTAAAAACTTCTGGAGAGGCTACAGAAGAGGGGCACCAGTTAAGGTCTTGGCAGCATCTGTGATTGAAGAGTACTGGACTCAGGAGACCAGGAACGGTGAAATCATGAAGCCTTTATTGAGTGATTCAGCATGCCCAGTAGATGGTCAGAACAAGCATGCTTCCAGGACTGCAGGGCCCTCATTATATGCTGGCCGAAGCCACACCTCCGGCCGCACCCAAAAGACCTGATAGGGGCTTAACATATGTGCATGTTTGTCATAGGTTCCCTGGAGGAGCCTTTGATTGCATTGGCTCCCCAGGGAGAACCTAGGTCCCACATTGGTGGAGGCTTTCAATCCAGATATCTATTGTTCCTCCAGATTCAAGCTCCCCTCTCTGCCTGACCATGTGCTCTGGCCATGCGGCAGGCGCCATTACCTGGGAGCACATGGCAGGCTGGTTGCTACACAGAGCATACTACATTACAGTGATAAAACACAGCCAGCTCTGCTGCAAACTTGCATGCATCAAAAGAAACATCATTTTATATCAGAGAAGCTCAAATGCAAGCTTTTATTTCTGTGGATGCCTAGGAGTATGCGACAGACCTGGCTGCATGGGTCAAGGAAGACGATGCACTGTTGATTTGCACTGTGGACAACAAAGGAAGCTGGCAGCCCTGAGAAAAATCTGATGGCAGTGCAGGCGCAGCACAGACTGGCCCAAGCCCAACTCCTTCTGGAGCCCACCATCTCAATGGGGAAGTAAGAGAAAAAAGGAAGCTGGCGAAATGCACAACTGATGCGGTGCCTTGTAGTTCAGGTTCCATGTTGTCTCAGCTTGTGTGTTGTGCCCAGCCTGGTCTCCGCTCTGGGCCACGTTGAGAGTGTAAGCAACCTTCATGCTCAGAGGGGACACTTCGTGCTGCAGGGCAGGAAATGGAGCTGCTGACTCACCCCACTTCCCTCACAGGCCCAGCTGGCACAAACGTTGCTCAGTAGGCCCTATGGCAAATTAAAGGGGAGGGGAGCCTTTCTCTACCCAGTGTAGGAGCCGCATTCCTAAGAAGGGCTCTGTATTGTAGGAAAGAGAATAGAGCATTTATTGAGTTTTCCTGGGACTGTTTCATAGGCCCTTGGCAGAAGAAGAGAAGCTACATCTCAGAGAACCACATATATAAATGGTACAAATGTATACAGTAAACATCAAGAGCACATCATCTCCCCAGCACCCACCATCAATTAGCTGCAATACTGCTTTGTTTTTGTCTAATTCATGTGAGTTTGATACTGAATTCTGCACAACTAAATACAGTAGAACAAGTCCACCTACACTGATGAAGCTGGGTTTACTATCTGCCTGGTAGTGTTGGAAAGTTCATGTTTAAAGACCTGATGCCCCCAAGTACAGCAAGAAAACTCCAGGTCTACTGTTCACAGGGTTACCAATGGCACAGTCAAAAGGAGAATCTTGCAAAGGACTCTTCCATACCCAAAAGTGCAGACTGCTATGGAAAAACAACACACATCAGAGCCCATACTCTTTATGTATGACTTGCAACCCACAAACTTCCAGTAGCTGACTCCTGTGAGGTTTACCCTTTTGCTTTGTAGGCCATGCTTGTTGCCCTCTTTATGCTGGTTGTCCTATTTTCACAAATTGCTCTGCTACTGAAGGCCACACAGAATATTTCCCAAGAGAGTGTACACAAACGTGCAGTTTATGCATACAATCCTAATGACACAAAAGGGAGACAAGGAGTCTTAGAACTATGCAGCAGCTGGTGTTGTGGCTCTCAGAAGGGAGACAATACCCTGTTGTGATCATTCAGACCAGCAATTCTTACTGCAGCACAGGAGCAGGCAGCAGATTCCTTATCGCAGCAGAATAAGGAAACCGACGCAATCTTTCATCACACAGAGCAGAGCTACATCCTAAGTCAATAAGCATAGAAGGGTGTAACTCCATTTAGGACAGCACTGTAGCCATGAAGTCCATATCCAAATTTTAAAACTACAAACATCGCAAGCCTAACTTTGTCAGACATTCCCTTTTGCTCTTCTCATTCAGTCACACAGAGTCCACATTCCTTCCAAAACCTGCCTGTGGGCAGACCACCGCTCAGCTATGCAAAGAGAAAACTTTACAGAGGCTGGCCCGGACTCTGCCATGGCTCTCCTGCACTTTGAACCCAGCTGGCCTTCCATTCACAGTACATTATCTATCTGACAGATGTGTTGGTCGGCAAACCAAATGGTGAGTCAGTAGTCTACTTTGTCTTCTCCTGATTCTATGCTTCAGAATGTCTGCCTTTATAATTCCATTAAATATACATTTCTGCCCCCTTCCTTTTACTTTGCTTTTTAAAAAGCAGAATCTATTTTTAAAGCATTCAAAAGCTGCTTCAGGAAAGGGAGTTGATGATGCCATCAGCTTCCAGCCAATCAGTGCTGTGCACAGCGAGCTTCTGCAGTGAACACAAAACTCACTAGTCTGGACTTAACTAAACTCGGGCTGATTTCACATGGAGATTTACCCCACATGGAATGCTGAAAGCCCCCAAATTCAATGGGAACATCCACACATATTTGTGCTCATTCTGAACACTATTCATGAACCTTCTGGAGCTTTCCTCTTTAAATTGGATCACAGGAAGAACTGTGGTGTGGACACTGCATTTACAGCCACTGTGGGGAGAGGGCAAAGCTAAGGTCCATCTTTCCAGACCATTTTTCTTTTTCCAGAACAACATGGAAGAGAAGCTGCAAGGCCACAGGGCCCCTGGAACAATATCATGCCGGTGCTTCTGTGCAGAAAATACAAACAAACTAACAACTGTGATATGTTGGCTGACACATTTAGTAAAACTTTTACAATCTCTCTATATAATAATTCTCTGTTGGTGGTGGCACGCTCTTGCAGATTCCACACGCCACCCCAGTCTTTGGTCCCCTGGCCTGTCAATCAGAAGCTGTCCCTAGCCACTGGCTGAGAATACTCGCATACCATTGGCTGGGTGCTGGGTCTGCTCCTCTTCCCCACCCACTCCTTCAGCCTCTGTGCCCTGTCAGAATTCCTGGCAGATGGCTTTCTCTCTTGATGAAGACACTTCTGCTTCCCTCCTGGGGGGGATTAACTGTTACCTCAGTAGTAGGTGAAACGAAATGGCAGTTACCTATGTTTATAAGATAGCTGCTATCTGTGGTTTGTTTAAAATGTTCCCCCATAAGGTTCAACTGTGACCTCAGTGGCTGTTAGTAGGTGAAACGCTGCAGGTGGGGGGGGGGGGAGGTGGAAAGCTGAAGAGTGAGGGGAAAATTAAGGTAGGTTGATGCTTGGCTGGGAAGGAGATGGGGTTGTCAACTCCAGGTGGGGAATTCCTGGACATTTGAGGAGTGGAGCCTGGAGAGGGTGAGGTTTGAGGAGAGGTTGGGGTCTCAGACAGGTACAATGCCATAGACTCTGCCCTCCAAACCAGCTATTCCCTCTTGGAGAACCACAGTTGCCAATCTCCAGGGGAGGGCAGGAGATCACTCAGAATTACAACTGCTCTTCAGATAGCAGACATCAGTTCCCCTGGAGAAAATGGTGGACTCTGTGTCATTATATCCTGCTGAGGTTGCCACAGCAAATTGACACTGAATGCCCAAGGCCTTGGCACTCTCCCAGAGCCTCTTTCTAGAGCCCGTTGTATTTATTTCCACAACAGGCCTTATTCCTAGTCAATATATAAATCTCATGTCACATTTTGGAGAAGTACATCCTTATGATATTACAAAGAGACTTCCATCTTCATGATGTTACTACGAGAACCCGGATGTAAGCTCGTTTTGTCTTAATAAAATGATCTTTGCATTTGGCTTTGGACCAACACTGCTAGTTGTAATATTTATTTTAAACTGGGTTATTGTTAAAACAAGAAATTATAGCTAAATCTTTTTTTAAAAAAAATTAAAATATCTGTTTATAAACCAAAATAGATTTTATCCATCTTGCCCACAGCTGCTTTGAACTAACCTTTTAAAGGAAGATCCAACCACAGATCTGCCAACATCTTGTTTATTTTGGTCCCAAGGGGGCTATCAAATGTAATAGAGAAGGAATTGCTTCTATTATGGCCAAAAGTTGCAATGCTTGCCTGGAACTTGGGTAACTAAATGATCTTCTCCCCTGCTGCCATATTCTGTCTTTAATGTGAGATATCTAGAAGTTACTGTGCCATCTTGGCCTGCCAGGCCCACCCTGGCCACCAGTGGGGGAGTGGGGAGAGCCATCAGCCTCTCTAGGAATGGGCAAGAACTCTGTGGTAAAACTACAGAGTTTCCAGCAACTCCGAGGGAGGGCTGCCCTGAGCCCAGTGACCATTAAAAAAATATTTTTCTTCTGCCACTGCTCCAAGCAGCCGTGTGAAACGAGAGGCAGGAGTGGGGGAATCCCCTGCTGGGGGACTGGGCAGCCCTCAGGCAACCTTACACAGAGTTGCACCATTCTGAATCTATTGAAGTGAGGATTGCACTATGTATTGGCTGTGCATATGTTTGTTTGACATGCCTAATTGTATGTTCTCTTCTGGTTTCTAATTGGGTTGTCCTGGTTTATTCAAAAGGTCGACCTACTTGTTCTTTGCCCCCTGATAAATATTTTAGGACGGTGAATAAAGAACCCCCCTCTGTCTTAAATAAAAAAGAATGTACAAAATTTATATCTGTTTGGCTCCTACTTGTGTTGGCCAGAAATCTTACTGTCCACACAGGCCAAGTGCCAGAAAACAGTTTTCTGGTTAACTGACTTCTGTGGCTGTCTGTTAAAAGTCACCAGAGAGCTAGTTCTGAGTCCATGAGTCATGCCACATTACCAATACGTCCTTGGGCCCACAAAAAAGCCTTAACATTTAGAAACCTTGGGAGAAGTCTGATGCTCGGTAGAGAGCAAGTTGAGCAGCTCCCATTTTTACTCAGTGATAGGTTTCCTCCTCTGGGACTGGCACTCAGCATTGCTCATAAAAGAAATATAACTATCTTCTACACAATAGGTTTAAGTATGCCCAGCCAGCTGGCACACAAAAGGATCCTGTCATTTCTTTTTGAAAGTACCAGATTAAAGAGGCTAGCTATGGCTTTTTTTACTGGAACTGGAAGGCAGTGGGCAACTTCCGTTACCCCTTTTAAGGTGGGCAGCAAATCTGCAACAGAGCCAGTATTTGTCCTTCCCAGTTGCAATAAAAGTTCATTGCTTTTTTAGGCTTCTAACCCAAATACCCTCTTAGAGCTGAAAAGGGAAGCCAAGGGTTCAGTCTCTCCCTTGCTTCAATCCTTACATTAAACTACCTTTCCCAAGCTGATTGCCCTTGATGGCATCCATCCCCCAATTCTCACCAATGGTCCTAGAAGCAAACCAGCCCTGGATCTTCAAGCCCTAGCTCTGTCTAGCCCATACACTCACCAGCACATATGAAAATACAGCCAAGAACGAAAACAGATATTGCTACAAGGCAGAGGAATGCAGAACAGTTTGTGTTGCAGATTCTGGGAAGGGCAATAAGCTCTTGTGCTCCGAAGTGGTCCTTGACAGAGAGACCTTGGAGGTTTAGGATGAGGCTTCTCTCTTCCCTGCATAACTTCTTCTTCCTTCACGCCCATCCATGGTGCAGACAGACTGTTTCGTTCTGCATGACCTTCCTATGAGAAGACCACTCCTCAGTCACTATGCTTGTTAATTCTGATATCAAAACATAACATACTGTGGTAGTTAGAGAAGAAAATGAAGTTATAAAATTGCTGCCGTTTGTGAAAACTTTGACTGAAGTAGAAACCTCACATCATATTCCAAACCAGTGTCTTCCTCAGTCTGCCAGTTATGGCCTTTCTTCAGAATACACATTCTCAGCCCCTACTCTGGAACAACCATACTGTCCAAGGCTGTCATCTCTTCCCATGCACTCACAGATATTAGTCTCAGGTTTCCAACATTCCTAAGGAAGGGCTGGGCCAAAAAACCTAGTTAGCATAGAGCTCTATTGTTCCAGCCAGGCATCCACCCATACTGCAGCTTGAGCAAGCGTAGATTTAAGTCCTAGTGCCCAAGTTCAAAGCATCCAGTGGAATGTTCCCTAATGTCGCATGACAGACCGCAGACTGATGAGAGGGGTTTTGCTGGATTTCCCAACTCTACTGATAGTTCCAACATCCTCTCCCACCTGGCAGAAACTGATCTCCCTTGGCCTAATCCACACAACAGCTGATGACCTGGACATTACAATGAGGTTATTCACTCCACCCTAAGTCAGAAGCACAAAGAGTAACACAGCCCAGATAGTTTCAGTCAGTAAACTGTGTATCAAACTACCGTGGGAGAAATGGGGGCAGCAGAGTTGGTGGCTTTACACTTTGTAATCACTGGACAACTCTCAGTGGGGGGCACCCTTCGTGGGGTTTCATGGGCTGCATCTTTTACATCTGACTCAGGTTGCAAATGCCATCATAGGTCACTAAAGAAGAAATACATCTGCACATAACTTGGGGACTCCAATCATCACTAATAATGGGTGAATTACAGTAGCACTGAAAAGTAGTTGAAATTAGAGAGTTCTTAACAGAATCTTAAGAATCCATGGGATGAATTCAGGGGAGGCCTCCTGCAGACAGAAGGCGAACTTCCCCCTCCTCTATCCAGACCAAGCAACTCCCAGAAGTTCTTCTCCAAGGAACAGGGAATCCCAAACAAACAGCATGGAGTGGAATCTCAGGTTTACTGCAGGAGCGGGGAATCAGCAACAACTGACCCACCATACATCAGCAGAAATCCTCCATGAGATCCAAGCCCATTTTTGGGCAAGCCAAACATGCATGTCAGGAGTCTGATGTTGGTCTGCTTAAAACCCTTCCGTTATGGCTACCAACAGCTCTGCTAAAGTGTTGTCAAATGAGCCTTGAGCTCTGAACACCTTTGTAATGGATCAGAACTATATAGGATTCACTGACCTTTTGGAGCTATAGCAACCAAAATATGCTAGGAAACACCATACCTTTTAAATTTTGCTTAGCAGGGAGCTTTCCGTGAACATCCACCTGATCTAGAAATGCACAGAAAGGCTGGGTGTTAGGGATCCTGTTTTCTGTCAATCTATGACTATCAAGGTGAGAGAAAGGAAGTTAGGCTGGGCTAACTAAACTATGCAATCAACCAACAAATGAGTTAAACTTGATATGAAGAGATAATATGAATGAGAGTGAAGGAGAGTAACAGTAGAAAAGCTTATGGGTAAACAGCCACAATCAAAGAAATTCAACAAACGGGACAGGCCTGTTGTCCACCATGAGGTAAGTACCTCATGATAAGAATAAATTCAGGTTAACATTTCTCACATGTTCAAGTTATGAAATCACAGGCCAGTGAGATACATTAATAGGAATGTTTTCCTCCCCTCACCATTCTACTCAGCTCTACAGCCACGCTTCATGAAGGGCACCTCCACGTGGGTTATCTTGCCTCCAGTTCACTGGGTCTGGGTAGTGGGTTTTTTCTCCACAGCACCATGGTGCATTTGTGCACCTCCACAGGTTTCCCCAGTTTTTCTCAAAGTTTTTCAAAAGATTGCAGTAAAGCCTGGATGTCTGCTACATGGGTGGGTAAATTAGGATTTTTTCACCCACAGGGCAGCCATCTGAAATCAGTACTAGAATACTGTTAAAACTGGGAATTCAGAGAATCTGCTACACCTATTGTTACAATGGTGTATTAATATAACAATATTTTTGTACTGATTTTTTAAAAAGATTGCCAAAGCCTAGGGGGAGTGCGGTGGCTGCTTCCCAGGGATTAGGGCAGGAAAACTACAGGGAAACCTGCCATGAAGAGACTGTGCACTGCAGCCACACCAGCAGTGGAGAAACCACAAAATCCCGTCCCTGTGTGGAAGTGATAAGTATTGGAGTCGGGAGTCCGTGGAACAGTGAAACAGCATGATCTTTATTGCTGGTCCGGATGAAGCATCCAACCCAGGGCTCGAAGTAGGGCTGCCAAGTCCCCCGCTTGGGCGGGGGAAACACCGATTTTTAGAGCTTACCTCCCGCTTTTCCAAAGATGGCCACCGGGGGGACAAAATGGCTGCCTTAAAAGGGAAATGTCTGCAGAGAGCCTGCCCTGCATTAAAAAGCCTCGCCAGACATTTCCCCTTTAAGAAGTCAGCAAGAGAGCTTCTTCCACAGCAAGAGAGCCCCGCCCAGAGATTAAGGAGGGACTGAAGGAGCTGCTTTTGCATGTGGCTGGCAAGGTGAGTTTCTCTTCCAGCTCTTTTCATTCTCTCTCCCTTTCTTTTTTCTGTCTGTCTGTCTGTCTGTCTCTCTCTCTGTCCCCATCCAGCAGAGGTCTATCAGTGGCTATTATAGCCACAAGGTCTAAATGGAAGTAAGTGCCTCTGCCAGTTTTTTCCCCTTCTCTCTCTCTCCCTCTTTCTTTCTTTTTTCTGTCTGTCTGTCTGTCTGTCTCTCTCTGTCTCCATCCAGCAGAGGTCTATCAGTGGCTATTATAGCCACAAGGTCTAAATGGAACCCTTTGTCTGGGGCAGTGAGGCTCTGCATTCTTGGTGCTTGGGGGGCAACAGTGGGAGGGCTTCTGGAGTTCTGGCCCCGCTGCTGGACCTCCTGAGGGCACCTGGTATTTTTGGCCACTGTTGTGACACAGAGTGTTGTACTGGATGGGCTGTACTGGATGGGCCGATCCACTGTGGCTTCTCTCCTGTTCTTATGATATGAAAATCATATTCAGCACTTGTGTAGCTCTTAGTGCTTCATATTCTGCTGAGATGAGGAAGGATTCAGTAGGGCCGTTGCTCAGTGATAAGAGCATCTGCTTGACATGCAGGAGGTATCAGCCTCTTCAGCTAAAAAAGGATCAGGTAATAGGTGACATTAAAGATCTCAGCCTGAGACCCTGGAGAGCCACTACCAGTCTGAGTAGTCAATACTGACCTTGATGGACCAATGGCCTGATTCAGTATTAGGAAACTTCATGAGTTCATGTGTCAGCATGTGGAAGCAACATCACAGGATGTGACATCACAAAATGATGTCACTTCCTTTCTCCTGGCTCCACCCCCAAAGTCTCCTAGCTCCACCCCCAAAGACCCCAGATATTTCCCAAGTTGGACTTGGCAGCCCTAGCTCGAAGCCCTCCTTTTATGCTGGTCAGGGACAATCCCCTGACCTCACCCAACTGGCCTGATAGGCTATTAGAAGTCTATTTACATTACATAGGTTCCCTGGGAGAAACCTAGGTACAGGATTGGTGGCCGGTTTGAATCCACCTGGCCTTTGTTCTACCTGGCTGAAGCTCAGGTAGTTTCTTGGCCATGTGCTCTGGCCATGCTCTGGCCATGTGCTCTGGCCATGCGGTCGCAATGAAGGGAGCACATGGTGACCGCATGGTCAATACATAACAGGAAGACACAGAAGCCAGCTCTGGGGACCATCCCTGCAGCTTGTCTGCTCAAAATGCAAGGCTTGAGTAGCTTTCTACAGACCAGGTTCGTACCGCTGGCAGCTAAGAGGAGCCCGGCACCTGGCAAAGTTTCTCTTGTCCTGCAGTTCCATGATGCCAGCAGATAAGAGGACTCAAGCAGGGGTCACACTCTGGAAGCTTGGGATAGAGTTGGCATTGGGTAGAGTTTCTTCTTGTCCAAGAACTTCATGGATCCAGGGGTCAAGATTCGCAGTGGCCTACGCTAGGTTCACAGTGGCCTACATAAATGAGCTATGCTTGCTTAGCCTCAGTCCACAAGAGTCTTCTGCCTGTAATGGGACAATCCCTTCAGAGGTACACCCTCAGAGGCTCATTCCTTAATTCCATTTTGGTTATTTTCTTGCCATTACCTTAACTCCAGCCCCAACTGACTGTAGGGTCCTGGATATATCCTGCAATCTGATGCCAGCATTCTCAGGCAGATATCAGTGGGCTGACAGATATGAAGGTGAGAAGGGTGTAATTTAAAAATGAATAAATCATTATTTCCCTACATACCCCAGTAGTTTTACCCATATACAGAAAGCTACCTTGGCCTGTTCTTCCAGATATTTTCAGTACACCTGCATGATCCCAAAAGGGAGAGTTATAATTCATATATAGTGCATC
Organism: Lepidodactylus listeri; assembly: GCA_029233225.1. Classification (NCBI taxonomy): domain Eukaryota; kingdom Metazoa; phylum Chordata; class Lepidosauria; order Squamata; family Gekkonidae; genus Lepidodactylus; species Lepidodactylus listeri. The sequence goes on along the minus strand of JARCFY010000007.1, from coordinate 126,186,634 downwards.
ACAAACGATGGCAACCACTCCTTGGGCATCACCCAACACAGCAAAGAGCAATAGCTAGAAAAGAAGCCAGGCCGCCCACCTTCTAACTCACTACCCTTGCGCTCCGAGACCCATTATCTCTGTAAGATCTGGCAATGAACTGCAGCTCTCTGCTCAGCCTATACACACAATGGGCACATGTTCATCCTTTTATCAAAGAATTTAGAGTACGGGTTCTGAATGGGTCATCAACTCTCCAAGGAGGTGGTGAATAATCCTGCTGGTCAACTGACTGTGAATCAACAAAGAGGTCTATGAAGATGTCTGCTTGGGGGCTGGCTAGCTCGTGTATAGCACTGCGGGCAACATGTACGACTATCTGCCAGCTGGATAGAAGTCATGGGTGGGTGCTTGGTGCAAAGAGCTCCCCATTTTCAAGGAATGAGTTTGTACCCTTGAGGCCAAGGTGGCTGACCTGGAGAAGCAGAAACAGTCAGTTAGGCACACAGGGAAGCTCACGCCCAGCACAATTGTTTAGGGCGATCAGTATCTCATCACTTAGTTGTTAGTTTGAAGATCGCCTCCGCATTCTAGATCAGTTGGAGCTTCCGGGTCCATCACAAGGGCAGGGCAGCGTAGAAGAAGAAGAAGAAGAGATTGGATTTATACTCCACCCTTCACTTGTAGTCTAAGAGCGTCTTACAAACTCCTTTTCCCTTCCCCTCCCTACAACAGACACCCTGTGAGGTAGGTGGGGCTGAGAAAGCTCTGGGACAACTGTCCTTGAGAGAACAGCTGGTACAGAGCTATGGCTTGCCCAAGGTCATCCAGCAGCTGCAAGTGGAGGGGTGGAGAATCAAACCCGGTTCTCCCAGATTAGAGTCCACACACTTAACCGCTACACCAAACTGGCTCTCACAGAGCGAGTTACAGTAGTCTAGCCTGGAGGTGACCGTCGCATGGATTACTGTGGCCACGTCAGAGCATGACAGTAAAAGGGGCCAGCTGCCGGGCTTGGCATAGATGGAGAAGTGCCAGCCCGGCTGTATGTGTGTGACCCGGGCCCCCGTTATTAAGGGAGACATCCAGGATCAAACCCAGGCTCTTGACAAACTGCGCTGGTGCCTCTGTCTTTGTCGGATTCAGTTCCAACCTGCTCTTTTTTAACCATCCCATCACAGCCTCAAACCCCATGCCCAGACTTTCTGGGGTGGCATCCAAGTGGCCATCCAAAAGCAGATACAGCTGGGTGTCATCAGCATATTGGTGAAACCCAAGCCCAAAGCTCCGTGCCAGCTGGGTGAGGGGGACACATACAGATGTTAAACAACATCAGGGAAAGAAGTGCCCCCTGAGGAACCTCGCACTCCGAGGGGTATCCAGAGGACACATTCTCCTCGAGCACTACCCTCTGCCCCCGGCCGTGGAGGAACAAGGGAAGCCACTGGAGGGCTACCCCGCAAACTCCTATGTTGGTGAGGCGGTAGGTCAGAAAATCATAATCAACCATGTTGAACGCTGCCATAATATCTAATATCAATAGCAGTGCCAACCCACATCGATCCAGCTGCCAACACCATTTCCATTTCATGGCCAGGACGGAAGCAGGACTGGAACAAATCCAGAGATAACTCACCAAAGATGTCGACTCAGTGTGCGGTTATTAGGAAGGGGACTGAAAACAAATCAGCCAGTATCATAACGCCCCTGTATAAATCTATGGTGTGGTCTCATCTGGAATACTGTGTACAGTTCTGGTCATCATACCTTTAAAAAGATGCTGTAGCATTGGAAAAGGTGCAGGAAAGGGCAACTAGAATGATTAAGAACACCTTCCATATGAAGAAAGGTTAAAGAGGTCAGGGCTTTTTAACTTGGAGAAATGATGACTGAGGGGTGACATGATAGAGGATTAAAATATTATACATGGGATAGAGAAGGTAGAGAAAGAAATACCTTTATCCCTTTTCTCACAATACAAGACACCTGGTGAAATTAATGAGCAGTAGGCTTAGTACTTCTTCACCCAAAGAGTAATTAACACATGGAATTCACTGCCACAGGAAATGGTGGCAGCTAGAAGCATAGACAGCTTCAGGAGGGGATTGGATAAACATATAGAGGTCCATGAGTGGCTATTAGCCACAAGGAATAGATGGAGCACTATATCTGGAACAGTGATGCACTGCACTCTTGGTGCTTGGGGGGGGCACAGTGGGAGGGCTTCTGGAGTTCTGGCCCCGCTGGTGGACCTCCTGACGGCCCCTGGGTTTTGGCCACTGTGTGACACAGAGTGTTGGACTGGAGGGGCCACTGGCCTGATTCAGCACGGCTTCTCTTATGTTCTTTTGTTCTGCCCATGTGCTTGAAGTGTGTATGTGTGTAAAGTGCTGTCAAGTCACAGCTGATTTATGGCAATCCCAAAGGATTTTTCAAGGCAAGAGAGCAACAGAAGTGGTTTGCCATTGCCTGCCTCTGCTTTGCAACCCTGGAGTTCCTTGGTGGTCACCCATCCAAATATTAGCCAAATATTAGCCAACCCTGCTTAGCTTCCAAGACCTGATGAGACAGGGCTAGCCCAGGCCATCCAGTCACCATGCCTGAAAGACACGTGCTTTCTACTACAACATCCCCACCGCCTCCCAGTGGCACTTCATGGAATCTGTTCAGCTGGATGAATAACTGGTGCCTTTGGCCAAGCAGGCCACTGGTAAGCTGCTTGAAAAATACCTATGCTTACACAGGAACAAGTGGCGTCTCAAAGGATTGCACAAGGAGCTCAGTTATTACCTAACTGGAGCAGGGGACAGAGGAACAGGCAGTAGAGAATTAAGTTGTCTAAGAGCCATCCGGACCTCTGACTGTAGCTGGATAGATTTGCTTCTGCTGCCATCGTGATAGCAGTACCTCAGTTCAGCTGAGAGGCACTCAGGTTAAGATGAAATCATGTTTCTCAGCTGAGTTAAGGCACTTCAATCACTGTTGCAATTGCAGCATCCTGGCTAAAAGTCACTGCAGATTTAGTTGCAGGCAGTGCTTGGAAGAGGGCAGGGCGGGGCGGGGCGGGGCGGGGCGGGGCGGGGCAGGAGTGATGACCAGGTAGCTGCTTGGGAGGGGACTGACAGTTTACTGGCTAAACCTAGGTATGTTAGTTTTGTTTCATACAGCAACTGTTTAAACTATTTGAAATCTCATATACTCTCCCTATCCCTTGCAACCCCTCCCTCCCAGGAGGCGGGGGAGCTGAATTTTCCCTGCCATCTTGGACTGTGTACTGATTTATTTATTGATCTGTTTCGGGGTAGTTTTAATTTAAATTATTCATTGTGTGCTATTCTGTTGTAAGCCGCCCTGAGTCCTTCTTGTAGGGAAGGGTGACCTAGTAAATCTAATTAATTGAATTAATATATTAAAAAGTATGTTTAAACATTCACACTGACAATCTATCCCGCCCACGCTAGACATTATCAGTTCTGCCACTGATTTTTGTTAAGAAAATCATGTTGATGTATTCTAGTGTCAGTTTTGCTTGAAGATGATTAACGGGCCAGCATTGGAAAACTCAAGTCCCTTAGGGACAGGCAATCCAGGAATGCACAGGTAACCGTTTTGTCAGTTTTCCAAGCCTAAGTAAACACTGAAACATGAGAGCAATATACAGGGTAGTAAATGACTTGTGTAATGTTGTCAGCCCCCCCTCCAAGTTTCCTTGGGGAGCAGCCAGGTGCCCCCTTCCCCCCACTTGTCTCCCTCTTCTGCGTTTGGGATTTTGCCTGGTGCGTGCTCTGGAGCTGCCTTCATTGCATGACCTCTGAAGAACCAAACCAGGGGCTTTTTGGAAGGCTGGGAAAAGATGCCAGCCCATCATTGGAGCCAGGCTCAGAGTTTCCCCTCGCTGCCTCCTCAGCCCCAGGAAGGTCCTTTGGGCTCTGTGAGCCCGGGCACTGTTCCCCTGAGGAGTTAGATCCTGGGGGAGGCCCCTCCACCACTGAGTCTCCAAAGGCCACCCCCCCCCCCCCGGCCTGTCTTTCAACTGCCAACTTGAGCTGCCTAAGGCTTTTTTAAAAAATTTCCTCCTAGGGAAACAGCATCTGGTATTTGGGTAAAAAGGTTATTCAGTTTAGTTAAATTAATTATTCATTCTGCTGTTGTTTAACCAAAGAAAGTTTTAGTGCCAGCCCTAATAACCACAGCTGTGCTACTTTCCCTGCCAGTATCTACTCAGCCGGGGAGGGGGCCACACAGTGCACGTACCCCTACGCGAAGCACTCCATTCTGTACCCGTTCTGGGCTGTCTGCTGAGTTAAATAACAAAAATCAAATTTGTTGATGAGTTCTACCCAAAAGCTTTTCTAAATCTAGTGCCCCAGGAGTTTCAGTGATGTTCAGTCTAATGATATGCACATTTACTCAGAAGTAGCTGTGCTGAGAAGTTTGCAGCATGTGAAGCAGCTTTATGCTGAGTCAAACTGTTGGTCCCTCTAGTCCAACACTTGTCTGTGTTGAACAGGGGAGGACTTAAGGGACATCCATCCACAAGTGGTTCCCAGCCTCCCACTGGAGAGCCCCTGTTCTTAGAAGATACTAACATCTGACCAGGAAAGGATCCTTTGCACACACTGTTTTTAAAATTTATTTAGGGTATTTAAATACCTCACCTTTCTCTCTGCTACTGTCAGGACAAGTACTACATGGGAATAGTCATACATTAAATCATTAAAACACATCATTTATACAAATATGTCAAAGTCCACACTTGTTAACCTTCCAGTTGCCCCATAAGCTGTTTTAAATATTTATTTACTTCATTTATAATCTAATTTACTCACTGGGACTCAAGGAGGATTACAGAGTTAGAAAAGATTGCTAAAAGGCTACTATAAAATATGCAACAAATGGAATAAAAACTGGATTACAAAACTATAGAACTGAGATAAAAACAGTGTAATACAAGGGTGTCAAACCTATGGCCCTGGGCCAGAACCAGCCCACCTAGGCCTTTAATCCAGCCCGGAAGTGGGGCTCTCTTCTCTCCCCCCTCCCCTGCCCATCCTTGCTGTTCTGAACTGGAGCTGCCGGGGAGTGTAGAGCGCGTGTGCGCACACACACACACACACCCTAATGTGGAGCTCCAAAGGAATAATAGCAGAACAACTGCTGAAGAGGACACCCAAATTTATCTCAGACCACCCTGTAAAAAAAAATCCCTGAGACCCTGGAGAGCCACTGCCACTCTGAGTAGACCGGGGGGGGGGGGGGGGGGAGGAAGCTTGCAATGCTCAGCCATTTCATGTTCTTCCCCTGGGTCCTAGGCTCAGACCATTTATATTTGTAATTTATATATTTTTGGGGGCGCGGGGGTGGGGGGAGGCTTGGGACTAACCACAGTTAAAATATAGAGTTCAGCAAACTCAATGAACTTCAGTTTTGCAGGGAACTATTAATTTTAACACACACACCCTCCTAATGTGGGGTTCAATGGAATAGCTGATATAATCTTTACTTGTGTTTGTGTCCTTTATAAAGTTGATATCTCTGCTACCTGGCATTACATATTATGACACACATGGCCTGGCCAAACAAAGTCAATTTTATGTCAGATCCAGCCCTCATAACAAATGAGTTCGATGCCCCTGGTGAAATACCTCCAGTAAACAATGGATGCATCGTTTTAATGGAATGCAGAGGTTTTTTCCACAGCCATCAAAACTACAACCCTGTTCCCTTTATGAAAGGTACTCTCCGAAACAGTTCTACAGGATTGTTGGAAAGCCTCAAGGCTTGCCACCTGCCTCACCCCTTCCAGGAAGGAGACTATTCCACAGCAGCAGCAGGGCAGCAATGAATCATATTTATTTATTTACAAATTTTATATCATGTCTTCCTTCCCTCATCAGGGCCATCAAGGCAGCTAACAAATTGAAAACATACACAATAAAAACAAACAAAAACACATAATTAAAACCAAGCTAAAATATACATACAGGAATATAAAAACGATAATTAAACAGAGGACAGGAAGGTAAGATCCCTTAGGGAATGCCTGTCGAAACAAAAAGGGTTCTGGAGAGTGACATGACCTTGTTTTGAGGAGTGCAGGTATTGCCCTCCCAAGTCTAGGCTCCAAGCCATGAATAGCTTTAAAGGTGCAAGTACCAGCAACTTATCCTGGACTCAGAAGCAGGCAGTCATGTACAGGACACTGGTTCTTCTACCAGCTGAAGCTTCTGAATGTCTTTAAGGGCAGCCCCCTGTAGAGCTGCAGTAATCTAGCCTCAAGGTTACTGTAGTGTGGCCAGATCAGATGTATGCAGAAAAGAGGGTCAACTTCTAAACCAGGGGTGGCCAACCTTGCTTAACGTAAGAGCCACATAGAATAAACGTCAGATGTCTGAGAGCCGCAAGACAGGAACAAATATCACACACACGTTTTTATTTTTAAAAATATGCAAATTTGCTTTTTATTAACGTTAAATGGGACTGCCAAAAATAAAAACAAACAAGGAAAACCGGTTATTGATAATGATATTCCTTTTTTGCTAATGATATTGAGAGAGAGAGAGAAAGAGAGAGAGATGGAAAGAAAGAATTAAAGAAGTGGAAAGAAAGAGAGAGAGAGAAACTAGGAAAGCAAATAGATGGGAGGGAGGAGGGAAGGAAGGAAGGAAGGGAGAAAGAGAGAAAAAGCATGCCTCCCCTTTGCTTCCCCAGCCGCCCTGCCAGGAGCCGCACAATATGTGTGAAAGAGCCGCGTGTGGCTCCCGAACCACAGGTTGGCCACCCCTGTTCTAAACTGAATCCAAAGAAAATATTTTTCAGTATCAGGAAACATTAATGTAATAGGATACCTAAGCTTTTAACTGAGTCTTTTAATGAAAGTTGTACCTCATCAACAGCAGAGAGAACTACCACATTTAATGCAGGTATCTTACTAAGCAGCAGCACCTCTTTCTTATATGGATTCAGTTTATTTTCCCTTGGCTATTCCCTGGTTCAGTACAGAGATGACAGTTCCTGAAGGTTTAGTCACGGTGACACTACAGCTGAGTGTCATCAGTATATCTGATCTTGTTCAGGAGTCTCACACTAATACTGAATTAAGAAGAAATGACCAAACCTAGTACAGCTCCCCTACTGCAGATCCCATGAATCTGACTCTGCATCTCCCACCATCACCCTTTGAGTTGGACCTGTTACAAAGTACCTAAACCATTTTAATAGTATTCCTTTCCTCAGCACTTCAGCAGTTCATGGTGTCAACAGCAGCCAAAAGATCTAGTAGAAGTATTGTATACATTCCTCTTTCAATATAAAAGTCATCTACTGGTGCCACTAATACTGTCTCTATCCTAAAACCAGCCAGTAAAGCCTGTTTGAAAAGGGTCAAGGGCATGTGTCATCCAAGTTAGCCTGAAGCTGTATTTTTTTTGGCCAGGAAAGGAAAATTTAATGCAAATCTGCTGTTGATTAAGGATTGCTTATCTGTAGGAAGTTTCTTTAATAAGGTCTGATAGCCACCTCTTCCAGGGGCTTTGGGGGGAAACCCTCCAATATAGAGGTATTCAATGTTTTCTGAATTAGAGGTTTCATTAACATGCTACAAGATTTTATTTATTATTATTTTTATTTTATTAATTTAATTTATACCCTGCCCTTTCTGCATGCAGGCTTTTATAAACCAGAAAAGGCATGGATCCTAGTGGTGGCTTTCATGCTTCCCAGGATCTTGTCAGCCCCACTCAGGGATATTACAGTGAACTGATCCAAGCAATTTCAATTAGATGGTGCTATAGAAGCTCTCATAGGGGCTGCAGTGGCTCAGGTGGTTAAGAACCAGTAGTTTAGCAGTTCGAGACCCAAGTGCTGCATGACAGAGTGAGCTCCCATCTCTGGCCCCAGCTCCTGCCAACCTAGCAGTTCGAACGCAAGAGATTGCAAGTAGAGAAATAGGTACCCCTTTGGTTGGGAAGGTAACAGCGTTCCGTGCGCCTCGGTGTCTAGTCATGCTGGACACATGACCATGGAGACATCTTCAGACAGCGCTGGCTCTTTGGCTTGGAAACGGAGATGAGCACTGCATCCCTAAAGTCATATTCAACTGGCTTACGAGCAAGGGAAACCTTTACCTTTACCTATAGAAGCTCTCAATGCCTGGTAACTAATTAAATTAGCATATGAGCCTGACACATTTTATCAGCAAAGAATCATGCAAAAACATAACAGCCAAATACTAGTTCACAAACATTTACTGATTCCCGGCGCTGTCTGGTGCCGAGTTAGTCTAAATTATTGTGCTGGATCTAAGTCAGCTGCTGCAGTGGTAGAGGAGAAGTAATGTTCCTTCTCTGTGATCGTCACCACCTTATAAACCTTACAGTGGGCTCTAAAGCATGCACTCTAAGTCAAAACTAAGGTCCTTTTCCTTGTCTGGGAAAACTTATATCTGAATAAGCAGGCTCTAATCTATGAACTGTCTCCACCAAAAATCTGTTAATCTCTAAGTGCCACAGAACTGCTTGCTCTTGAAAAAATTATCAGTCCTGTTTTGTAATCTCTGTTGGACAGAAATTTAGGCTGTGGTCACACGGTCCCTTAAATCCGGGAGTCCTCCCGGATTTAAAGAGACCGCTTTTCTAAGCTTCAGGTTGGGATGTCTTCACATCCCAACCCCGCCAGCTGGCAGCGGCATGCAGCGGAGGAAAAAAGTGGCGACGGAGGAGCCAGCGGCGGCAGGCAACAGAAGAGGCAGAAGCTGGCGGTGGCGGCCAGGGAGGCTTCAGTGGCGGCAGAAGAAGAGGCAGCAACGGAGGAGGCGGTGGCAGTGGGCAGCAGGGGAGGTGGCGGCCGGCGGCAGCCAGGGGAGGCACTCTTCCCCGAGCCCCTCTGGCCGCCTGGTAAGTTTTGGGGGGGGTTTTCCCCTTTTACACTTGGGCGCTTGAGTGGCCAAGCGCCCAAGTGTAAAAGGGGGAAAAAATGGCAGGGGGGGCCATCTGGACAGCCCTGCTCTCGCAATGATTGAGAGAGAGGGCTGGCCAGATGGCTCAAATGCGGGTTCCTCCCACGACTCCCGGGAAAACTGTCAATTTCCCCGGGGTCGGAAAATACGGGAGGAACCCGCATTTGAGCCCGCTTCGGCACGGGACTTGCTGCAGCTGGTGTAGTCGGCCCCTTTAAATGCAGGAGGAAACAGCCTTTCCTCCCGCATTAAAGGGCCATGTTACCGCGGCCTTAAAGTAAGTACAGTACTGGCCCTTTTAAATATGAGCTAAGAGACCAAACAGCATATACACTTTGTGGTATAAGAAAAAACCCCAATGTAAAGATTTTTTTCACCAGTTTAAAAGAAATTTCCCTCTCCAGTGATGCAGGTCTAGTGGGCTTGAAGTTCACACAGGAAGAGCTGTAGAGGCCATTTGGTGTGTTTTGGAAGCTGAGTTTGGCTTGGTAAAACTCATGTGTCCTAAAAGACTAACTCCCCAGTGTATTGGCTGCTTCTGTTGCAGGGTCTTTTCAGACGAAGGGAGGGGGGGGGGAGTGTTCGCAGCTGTAAAAACTGGGCTGATTTCAGCCAGTGGTGGCATGCTTCTGTCCCCCGGTTACAGGTATGCAGCCTTCTTGCTAGAGAACAATCAGCAGCTCTGCACTGCAGTTCTGAATGTACAGAGGAAAAAGAACTTCCCAAGAACAGAAACCCTGGCATATTTTGGATCACTGTTCACTTCCCCCACACAAAAGCAACATTGTCTGAAAAGGCCCACAAGTTCACTTTGGGCATATAGATTGCATTACAGGTTGTTAACACTAGGGGTCTTCGGAAATAATCAGTACAAGATGTGTGCACCTCTGCCTTAAAGGATACCTCCAGGGACTGCTTTCGTAGAATGCTCACCCCATTCATGCCCATAGTTTATTCATGGTTAGACATCCAGCCAGGCTCAAGTGACCACCAAACCAGAATACAAAAACAAACTTAAAATTACAATTAGGTATGTAACACTTTTTACTGAGATAAAGTAAAACAACATAAAATGTTCAAATTTGCTAGAACTCTTCTTCGTGTTAGACATTCAACCAAAGACTCACAAAAAGATGAATAGGCTAGGGGAGGGGGAAGAGAAGAAGTGATGCGGGGAGGGACCCTCCACATCTGCAGTTAGAAGCAATTTTTAAAAAGAGTCCAGGAAAGGTATGCAAACTTTATTAGGATAAACCGTGACAAACACAAGAGTTGTTGGGACATCAAGAAATGGCTGTTCTCGCTTTGAAAATATAAAAGCCTGCATCAATTCAGATCAGCCTCTGCCACTAACTGAAACTGTGCAGTGTTAACTAGCATGCTCAACCTAATCAAGTCTGCTTAACATCTCCTGAATTGCCATCTTAAGACTGCTACAACCCGCAAACTATGGGAGTTCCTCATGCCCTAAAGTAATCATGCCAATCCCCCAAGCTTTCTTTACTGAACTTCTAACTAAAAGAATCCTGAAGAACTTTAAAGCTAGCTTGCTATTTTGTGACTTTTTCATTAGTCCTAATAAAATATATTCTACAGCTGTTTTGAGACATACAATTTAAGTTGTTTCGTTCAGTGAACAAGCTCATCCTTATTCCTTTCTAAAGCCTTTGAACACATTCTCCCCCCCAGACGTCCTCTAATCACCATACAGCTGTCCGGCAGTCACAAGATGACTCTTGTCTTCTCTTTTCAGGTCATCTCTAAGTTCAGAAGTTGCTTTCAGTTCTCTATCCTGAATCAGTAAGAAAGACAGAAGCAATCTTGACGTAGAGTTAAAACTGCACCCTCCCCATAGGCACTGTGACTGAAAAAGCAAAGATTTGCTTCTGTACCCCTGCAAAGGTTAGTATGCAACCTAAACCATGACAGCTCAAAGTACTAATGGGCCAGTCCAGATTTCAGTAACTGAGGCCATTTCCGCACGCTCATTTCCATCGCTCGTTTGTCCCTATAGCTCCAGGGTCCCCCCGCCCCAAAAATGTGTTTAGCTCTCTCTCTAGTAGTCCCAGAGGGAGCAAAACACATGTGGAAAGGGGCGGGGGGGGGACGGACCCAAAGCAAGAGGGACAAAAGAGGGACAAAAATGACAGTGCAGAAGTGGCCTGGGATAAATGCAATAAGAGCAGTGCTGCTAATACTCATGGCTCACTGAAATTGCATGCGAGACCAGAGATGTAAAATTTCCAGAAATTTTGAACCTCAGGAGAAAAAAAACAGTTTTTTTTCCAGGAAAAAACAGAAATTTTTGGAAAAATTGAAAAAAATGCGACATTAGCACTTTTTTTTTCTTTTCCAGATTGAAAGTCATTCTGTTACTTTAGAAACATAAAATATGACTATGGACAATTTTACTTGGCATGAAGTTATCACAACTAGCATATTAAAATATAGTGTATCCAAACAATTATTATAAACAGAATTTACTTTTTTAATAATATTTATTTGTAATTGTAACTAGTTTATGTGGAACAGATAAAAAAAACCTCTATAAAAAAATTTTAAAAATCCAGAAGTAACAATTATTCATATTTCCTCTCCACAGTATTAAATAAAAATTAAAAAACCATTCTCATATAAAGAATTGAAGGGGGAGAAGTGTATAGGAGAGAGTTTGGGACTAAGTTTCAATGAATGGGCATGAAATTTAATCAGAATCATTTTCTGAGCTGTAATGATCAGTTTCAGTCTCTGCTTCTGCAGCTACTTTGTTGTGTCTGTCATTATCACAGTTATTATGGACATCTAAAAACTATACTTTCAGGTCCTTTTTGTTGCTCTGTATTTTCTTCCAATGCTTTGTGGTCTAGTGAAGCCTCAGTGCCAGTATACCCACCCTGTGAGACTTCTGCTCAAAGTAGTCAAGGATCAGATCTTTGTTGATGAAACACAGTTCTTTATTTCCAATCTCTACATTGGTACAGCTTCTCAGATTATTGTCAGAGATAGCACATATGACAGAAGCAGGTCTATTATACCTTTCTAAGCAGTTTGAATTACCCATAGGTAGCCAATCACTACACGGGAAAAACGGCGGGCAAAAAGGGCTCTGGCCGTTTGCTTCCCACAGGAAAGAAAGTGAGGTGTCAAGTTGTAAATTTCCCCTCCCAAACCAGACCCCTTAGATGTAACCATTTCACATAACAATTGTTGGCCTCAAGGCTTTCGCACGTTGATAAGAGATGGGACCTGTCCTCCCTTGACGTCCCAGCCGGGATGAATGGAATGCAGAGGCAGGAGTGTGAGAGACCCATTGTTCCCATACTTTGAAGTTGTCATTCTCCCGGGCAGACAGTTACACAAACCAGGCCTGGTCAGGGTCATAAACCTGGGTCACATAGCTTACATACATACTGGCCAAAGTTAGGGCTACATGGTAGGCATAGGGGCAACTCAAAACAAGACGCATGTATACATAGTGGGTGCCATAGAACAATACAAAGCAATAGAAATCATAGCAGCAAGCTCCAGAAAACCTTGTCTGAATCAGCAGATTCTGACACACCCACACGCAAAAACAAAACTGAAACCTTTTTCTTTCTTTGTGACAATAGCACCTCCTAAAGGAAGAAATGTATCTTGTTCTTGCATTGGAGAGTTCAGTTTGTAACCTAAGACTTGCTTGTCCTCAGTGCACAGAAATCAGATTAATCTGATACCATACATATTTTTTAGAAATGATTTGGAAAATATTTGAATACCTTGTCTTAAAATATTTTATTCATCATGTTAAAATAAAACGTTCCATAATCAAAAAAAATTATTTTCTTTTTTCAGTTTTTCCAATTTTTTGTAAAACAACAACAAAGGCTTCAGGAAAAAATGGGGGGAAACTGGTTTTTTTCTGAATTTTTCTGTTTTTTTTCCAGGTCTTCACATCTCTATGCAAGACTCACAAAAAGGCACGGAATGCACACAAGTTGCATCCTTCCCTGGCCTATACCTGCACACCAACTTGCAAATCACTGAGAGAGAAAAATGCTCTGACCTTTTTGAGTGGCCTTGTCACCAGTGCCTCCTCCTCCTCCATCTAGTGATGGGGAAAGTTTTACCAGCAAGGAAAATAGGATGGACTTCAACCAATGCTGGGAGAAGCAACTGACAGATCAATGGCTCCTAATTTCTTTGCCCATCCTTCTGTCCAGAGGCAGGTTTAAGATTCTCTGGGAGCACTTATGGCAGGCATATACTGAGGTGCTACCTGTAAAATAGAAACTTCCATGCATTCTTAGCGTCCTAACTCCTCTGAAACAATCACAGGGTTGGATCCAGCCAACTCTTCTACTGCCAAAAAAGGGAAGAAGAGATTCCATTTGACCACACAAAATGACTTATTTTGGAGATCATGGGACCTGCATGTACAGGAACCACATGGGAGGAAAGACTCCCCAGTATACAGGGGTCATTTTGTAGAAAAAGAGGTGCAGGAGCTCATTAGCATAACTCATTTGCATATGCCACCCCCCCCCCCCAACATACCGGAAGTGTGTCAGAAGGCAACGCCCACCCCTCAGGCTCCACTCCACAGGTGAGTGAAACTGACCTGCTCTTCCTCCATTCCCTTCCCCATCCAATACTTTGGGCAATAAAAATAAGGGTAAAGAACACACCCTCATTCTCTTCCTGCTCCCTTGAAACCACCAGGTTTCAAGTAGACTTGAGATACCCAGGACATGTGCACCACCCATCCCTTTCCTTTCCCTTCCCCACAAGACACCCTGTGAGGTAGGTGGGGCTGAGAGACGTCTTTTGAGAACTGCTCATGAGAGAACAGCTCTGAGAGAACTTGTGACTGGCCCAAGGTCACACCAGCAGCTGCATGTGGAGGAGTGGGGAATCAAACCCGGTTCTCCCAGATTAGAGTCCAACTCCTGACCACTACACCAAACTGATAAGATGGAAGCTGCTGAAGGGTTGGTGAAATTTCTCCAGTACTTATGTGCCATATGCCCAGATAAAAAATGATATACTTAGAAAATGTATTTGCCACCTTGAGCAAGTCTCTGGAAAAGCAGCACACAGTCATAAAAGGAACAATGATAAAATTATCAATATTAAAACAAAAGATTAAAAACAATAAAGACCCTAGCAGGGCTTTCCCCGGGGCGCTGCGCCTCTGCACTGCTCGGGGAAGCCGAGGAGGGGGCGGGGTTTGGTCATATGCCCGCCCCCTGGGCTTCTCACTCCCGGAGCTGCGCTCCTGTGCGCTCCTGCTCCAACGGACCCCTGCCAGTATATGGAACAAAGCCAAGCAACCATCAATTCAGTTCCAGAGACTAGAAAGGAAAACCTTTGATACACACAATATTATAGGAGTAATACTTTTTCAAAGGCCAGTGGTGATGCACACAAAGATGGTCCTTCAAAAGTGATGCTGAGCTGCATCTTACGCTGGAATATAGCATTGGTATTATGGGCTGGAAGAAATGGATTTTTACTAAACATGCCCATACCACCTGTAAGCTTCCCCATATACCACCATGAAGCCAATACGAAAGAGATGCACTCATGTTTCCCACGTGGAGAAAGAAACAAGGAAGCATATCCTCTCTGGCAACCAGAAACAAAAGCTGGAATTTGAAGGAAGGCAGAGGGGTCTGGAGAAATGTTTAGGTCTAACTCCCACTTTACCCTTGACAATTTTGTTTTTCCAAAGCCATTTTCTAATACATGTCATTTTCATGTGGAATGGTTTCAATTTGATTCGGACCCCATCAACGTGTATTTATTGTTAGGATTTTTGGCTCCAATGTGCATCACTTTGCACTTGGCCACACTGAACCCCATTTGCCACGTTGATGCCCACTCACCCATCCTCGACAGATCCCTTTGTAGTGCTTCACAATCCTCCCTGGTTCTCACCACCCTGAACAACTTTGTGTCATCTGCAAATTTAGCCACTTCACTGCTCACTCCCAACTCCAAATCATTAATAAACAAGTTAAAAAGCATCGGACCAAGTACTGATCCCTGCGGTACCCCCCTGCGTACTCTACTGAGAAAATTGCCCATTAATACTCACTCTCGGTTTCCTTTTAATTAGCCAGTTTTTGATCGACAAAAGGACTTGTCCTTTTATCCCATGACTACTGAGTTTACTTAGGAGACTTTGATGAGGAACTTTATCAAAAGGTTTCTGGAAGTCAAGGTAAACAACATCTATTGGGTCCCCCTTGTCCACATGTTTGTTTACTCCCTCAAAGAATACTAACTGGTTAGTGAGACAAGATCTTCCCTTACAGAACCCATGCTGAGTCTTCCTCAATAGATTTTGCTCATCAATGTGCCTACTAATTTTTTCCTTAATAACAGTTTCCACCAACTTACCCAGTATTGACGTCAGACTGACTGGCCTGTAATTTTCCTGATCTCCTCTGAACCCTTTTTAAAGATGGGAGTGACATTCGCTACCTTCCAGTCCTCAGGAATGGAGGCAGATTTTAAGGAAAGATTACATATTTTTGTCAGGAGATCCACAAGTTCACATTTGAGTTCTTTCAGAACTTTCAGATGTATGCCATCCGGGCCTGGTGATTTATTAGTTTTTAAATTGTCTATCAGTCATAGGACCTCCTCTCTCGTCACCTCAATCTGACTCAGGTCTTTCAACCCCCCTCCCGAAATCAGCGGTTCTGGAGTGGGCAGGCACTTTTCATCTTCCATAGTGAAGACAGAGGCAAAAAATGCATTTAGCTTCTCAGCCATTTCCCTATCATCCTTCACCATGGTCATCCAAGGGCCCCACTGCCTCCCTGGCTGGTTTCCTACTTCTAATGTATCTGAAGAAAGTTTTATTGCTGATCTTTATGTTTTTTGTGATATGCTCCTCATATTCCCTTTTTGCCTGCCTGATCACAGACTTGCATTTTATTCACCACAGCCGGTGTTCCCTTTTATCAGCCTCACTGATAAGAGCCAGTTTGGTGTAGTGGTTAAGTGCGCGGACTCTAATCTGGGAGAACCGGGTTTGATTCCCCACTCCTCCACTTGCACCTGGCTGGATGATCTTGGGCAAGCCATAGCTCTGTACCAGTTGCTCCCTCAAGGACAGCTTGGGAAAGAGCTCTCTCAGCCCCACCTACCTCACCGGGTGTCTGTTGTGAGGAGGGGAAGGGAAAGGAGTTTGTAAGCCGCTCTGAGACTCCCTTGGAGAGTGGAGGGCGGGGTATAAATCCAATCTCCTCTTCTCTTCTTCACTGAGACTAGCTTTCCACCGCTTAAAGGAATCCTTTTTACCTTTTACAGCTTAATACAGATTAAGACGTATTACCACTCTAGACATTTTCTGTTCCTTGGTAGGTGAACTCACTAAGATAAAGAGAGGGTCTGTTTTATGAGTTGACGATGAGTGGCTGATGTAGATCCTTGGGACTCTGAAGATCTAGCATGTGCCACTTCTTTTCCTTGGGGTGGAATGGTTTGGGACAGAATGAAGGCAATGATATTGACTGGGAGCAGTGGAAGCAAGTATTGACCTTTGCAAGTATTGAATGTTGGATCCATTCTTAGAATTGCTTGTCCTTGTGAAAAAACATAGACTTTTCTTGGTAGATAAAGCTCCTAATTCCAAGACCCTTCTGGCCAAAGTCACAGCTGTCAGAAACAGGATCTTCAATCTCAACTATTTTAGTGGAACTTCTCTCAGAGGTTCAAATGGAGAGTGAGTATGTGCCGAGGGGGAAATGTGTACTTGCCAAGAAGGAAATCTATGGACAACTGGAGGGCTGACACAGGCTACTCCTTTAAGAAACCTGATTATGTGAGAATGTCTGGATACAGAGCATCCATCAACCTCTGGGACCACTGTAGCCAGAGCTGCCACTTGTCCGTGTAGCATATTTTGGTCGACACCATTTGCAGGAACTCCAGGATTTAAGGTAACATAGGGGAGAATGGGTCTAGGCGCTTCCACCTGCATCAACTGGGGGGGGGGTCCGGACACCCTTGAAATTTCCCGGGGGGGACTGAGCCCCCACAGTGAAATGGAGTGCCCACCGTGCCTCCCCGCCTTGCAAGCCCACCCGCCCCCGCCGCCAGAGTCCCTCTCCCCCCCGCCCGGCTCCCCTGCATTCACTCCAGGGACCATCTGGGCGCCATCTGGGTGAGTGGCCAGTGTGATGTCCCCGCCACCACTGCTGCCGCCAGAGCCTCCATCCACCACTCCCTCCTTCCAGGGGCCATCTGGCTGAATGGCCAGCGTGATGGCGTCACCCGGAAGTGATGAAATCATGCTGGGCACGTTGCCGGGGCAACGCTCTAGCAATCACCCCGAAACTCTATGGCGCCATAGAGCTATCTATGTGGCATTCACGGGGCGAACTCATGGGCACTCCATGAAATTGCTGAGCAGTCGAGTTAGAACAGATAAAAGGAAGTACTTCTTCACCCAAAGAGTGATTAACACGTGGAATTCACTGCCACAGGAGGTGGTGGCAGCTAAAAGCATGGACAGCTTCAAGGGGGAATTAAATGAACATATGGAGCAGAGGTCCATCAGTGGCTATTAGCCACAAAGTATGGATAGGAACTTTCAGTCTGGGGCAAGTGATGCTCTGTAATCTTGGTGTTTGGGGGGGGGGGGCAACAGTGGGAGGGCTTCCTGCCCCCACTGCTGGACCTTCTGAAGACACCTGGTGTTTTTGGCCACTGTGTGACAGAGTGTTGGACTGGATGGGCCACTGGCCTGATCCAACATTGGCTTTTCTTATGTTCTTATGAAGAACAGTCCCTTCCCCCTGTTTTTGGGCGGACAATTGAGTCCTCATCCTCCTTGGAAATTAAGATGTCTGAGGCGCTGCAGAAGTTCTTCATGTTCTCCATTGCCTCAGCCACTCCACCCTCGGGGTGGGGGGGAGGCCAAAGGAGGAACTGAAGTATAGAATAAAGAAATGAGAAGTAGGTACTAAAAGCATGGAAATAGGAGTGTTCAGTGCCTTCTGCTGACTCGCAGGGGTTTTGCTGAACAGCTCTAACAAAAGCCTGCTCTCCTTACTAAAGCAGGAAACAAACTGAGGAAAGTGTGTGACTCCGCCCAGGAGACAGGAAGCCTGGAAGGATTTTAGTCCTGCCTCCTCGACAGTCAGATGAAAATCACCCAGGTCAAGATGCCCTCCTCCTTGGAGAAGAAGAAGAAGAGAAGAGATTGGATTTATACCTCGCCCTTCACTTGTAGTCTCAGAGCGGCTTACAAACTCCTTTTCCCTTCCCTTCCCCACAACAGACACCCTGTGAGGTGGGTGGGGCTGAGAGAGCTCTTTCCCAAGCTGTCCTTGAGGGAACAGCTGGTACAGAGCTATGGCTTGCCCAAGGTCATCCAGCAGGTGCAAGTGGAGGAGTGGGGAATCAAACCCGGTTCTCCCAGATTAGAGTCTGCGCACTTAACCACTACACCAAACTGAGAGAGAAGAGGGAGGGAAATGGCTGCAGATGGGGTTGTTGATGCCTTGGGAGCAGCTCACTTAGTCGATTTATTCATCACCTTTCTCCCCCAAAAAATCCAAACCAGTTTACAATTGATTTATTTACTTCATTTTATAGCTCACCTTTCCCGCCAGTAGGAACCAAAGCAGCTTACACTGTTTGCTTCTGCTCCATTTTATCCTCACTGCCACTCTGGAAGGTAGTTTACAATGAAAACACAATGAAAACCATACAGTTTAAATAAAACAAGCATAACGTAACCAACTATACTTTGGTCTGGTCTTGAATCCGAAGGCCCAGCTCATTCAAGGCCACAAGGCACGAGTCACTGGCCAAAAGCACTTGCCCTCTAGCTAGGACCCCAGGGCTCATCATGCCTTTGGCCATGCCCGAGTTTATCCCTGCAGAAAGGAAGAGCGGGGGGGGGGGGGGGGGATCACAGCTTAGATGTTGCAGATGGCAGCAATGATGGCCTTCCTGTTGTGCTCTCCTGGAGGCCTAGGTAGCACCAAAGAGGACCATAAACAAAGGGTGCCTTCTCCCTAAAGGAACAATGGCTGATAACAGTGCCCGGGGAACCCCTGTTCCCACTGTCATCCATGAGCTGAAAGAACAAACAAGCCCTGCAAGTCCTAGTATAATTACTACTGCCTAGTAGAGGGTGGCAGGAACTTTTGGGGGTTAGGGTACAGAGAATGGGGCCAAAGAGTCCGATTACTCTTGCTCAAAAACTAGGACTCACTTTCCTGCTACAACAAGCACACGGACAGATCCCCTGTTTTGTCTGCTCTGTTCATTCCGACCGTTATACTTGCTTCTGCCCACGAGATTCATGCCGGGCATTTTCACTGCAGGCAGGGCTGGAGCAGAATGTCTCTGGGCCTGATAAAGTCTTTTAGCCTGATGACCCCCCCTCCCCGCCAAGAAGTCATGAAAGAAAAAATACCTTTTTTTAAAAAAAAAATGACATAAACAAACCACATTATGCTAAGGGGCCTGCAGCCATTCACAGTGTATTCTCTTCCCTTCCCCCCAAGCTTGGTCTCTTCCCCACAGATTGTACAAAGCTAAAATGAAAGGACTGAGTGTTTTGAGAAACTCTTGCTCAATCAGTTCCAAATTCTGAGTGGGATAAAAAGACAAAGACCTCCCCCCGCATGTGAACACATATGGTGTGATATAGCAGTCAGAGGGCCACATTATAATTTGGGAGCTCCAATTTCAAATCCCCACTCCACCATAAAACTTGATGGGTGACCATGGATCTGTCATGCTGCCTCAGACTAGCCTTACCACACTGATTTGTTGTAAGAGTAAAACAGAGAGTTTGAGCTCTATGCAGGCAAAGCGGTACAAAAATGTAACAGTGTTTTTCAATTATTATTTTTCCTTGGAATTGTATTCTTAATATTCAGAGCACTGTATTGCACCTTGCCTGAATTAGAAATTTGATTTAACACTAAAGACACTCCCAGGTGATAAAATCAATGTTGGTGGTGGTAGAAAGTGCTGTCAAGTCACAGTTCATTTATGGAGACCCCACAGGGTTTTCCAGGCAAGAGGCAGTCAGAGGCGGTTTGCCATTGCCTGCACCTGTGTCACAACCCTGGGCTTCCTTGGTGGTCTCCCATCCAAATACTAACCAAGGCTGAACCTGCTTAGCTTCCAAGATCTAATGAGATGAGGCTAGCTGAGGCCATTCAGGCCAGGGTAAAATTATCATCAAAGTATTCTGTGTTAATATATACTGTAAGCTTTGTTTTCCAAAAGTCTTGCATTTTATTAGTAGTATTTCTGTTAATGCTGATAGGCACAACAGTCTCCTCTCTCAGACTTGGTGGATAGGTACTTTACCTAGTGTATGTATGGAAATGGAATGAGAGTGGTAGAAACAACAGATTTAAGTCAGTATCTTTGTCTCCAGCATTCCAACCCTGTAACAAGAATGTAATTGTATTCTACAAGAAAAGATCTTCCTACCTAGAAAATGTACTTTTACAGCAAAAAAATAAATAAATGAGAAGTCCTGCCCTTCTCTACTCTTTAGTGTTGGAAAACAGAAAAGAAGGGACCTCTCCATCTACTTCATCTGCTCTAGCTTTCCCCATGAAAATGCTGGTTTGCTTGGTTAAACTAGATTTTCCAAGAAGAATGAATACTACTTTCCATATGCAACATGGAGCACTGATAGGAAGAAGACAGGGTTCTTATATTTCTAGACAGCCCCGGGCACTTGCTGCTCTCAGTACCTTCTTTTTCTCTATCCACAAAAGCTGCTGTCAACCACCACACTCACAAGAGGGACACCAGCGTAGCTCAACATCTGTGTGCCAGAGACTAGCAATTAGGTAACAGTCAGCCAGGGCGACTAATATTCCCAGAGATTCTGAAGCCATGGCAAAAAACATACAGATAAAGCACATTATTTGGGGGGAAATCATGATATTTGCAATAATTGCCCTCATCAATTCTCAGCTTTTTACTCATTTAAAATATGAAATATATTATGTGTAGCTTTACCACATAATATACTAATTCATTTACAAAATTTAAAAGCGCATGCGAAGTTTTAAGGTGGTATGCAAACTACTGCACACCAATATACCAAATGTATCAGTAGTTTTGTCAAATGGGAACAAAAATAGGAGATGAAAATAGAAATCAACATTGTGGTAAAGCTTTTAAATCCCTAGGACAAGGATAAGCTATTTGTCTCCCCAAATTTAAACCCTCTGCACACACCCCCCCCATTAAAAGGATTACAACCATGTAACAAACCAAAAAACACGCTAGAGCTCCTGTAAGAATTTTTCCATACACACACACACAAATGAGTGGCGGAGAGAGATTTCAGAGATCCCTGCAAGCGTGGCTCATTTGCTATGAATGGCTGGCTGCCGGTATTAAGCTCTGCAATTCCAGGCCAATGGCCACATGAGCTGTTCTCAGGGCCAAAGCAGCACAAGGGCCTCCCTGCTTGACCTGACTGGCTGTTTCCAATGAAAGACCCTCTCTGCCTACAATTCAAGTGCAATTCAGGCCATCCAGCAATTGTGCACAAGGGTCACAAGGAAGTCAAACACAAAGCCCAACCCCAAATTTTGTCTTGAAAAAGCAGAAATACAGTCTAAGGCCAAAACAATCCCTCATGGTGATGGACAAATAGTTTGTAGCACAGAATCTACTCTAACATCATAGGACCCAGAGATGTAGATGATGTAGGCCAAGTCACCAAATTCCATGCCAGCCAGCTCTCCATTTCTGAGTCACCGAAGTCCAGCAGAGATTATGACAAATGCTTTCAGAAAAAGCATTCTAGCTGTAAGTGACCCTGAGTTCTAAAACAGAGGGGAGCCAGGTCTTCACTAACAAAGAACAGCCAAATAGAGGGGCTGGGGTGGAACATACAGCTGCCATGAAGAAGTAAAACACAAGGTGTTATTTGTCTCAGCAGCCTCATATTTGAAGGCTGCAAACTAATTTCTCTCCTCATTCCAACTCCAAACCTTGTCTCCCAATTCCACCCTGGACAGGAGCCAGATGGGAGAAAGTGAGTCAGCTGCTGGGAACTGCGGGGACTTGTTGCCATTTGTGGCCTTCAGGGAGAGATTTGCACTGTACGGCGGGGTGGGGGGGGGGGGGAGTGCTAGTCACATAGCTGCTGCATCTCACAACAGGCACCCAAGGAAAGGAGCCACAGACTAAACTGGCAGATAGGAGACGATGTCCAAATCACCCTGAAGTTTCTGTGGAGTCAGCATTCTCCCCACACACACACACACAATGCCACAGGAGCCGGCCCCTTCATTCTCCTTGGCGGCAGCAGGAAAGGATGCACTTCGTGAGGCTCGGTCTGCAGCTGTCAACTGGCTGCAACGTTCTTGTGTTTAACGTACTAAGAGCAAGTTCTTTAAAAGCAAACAGGTACAGCCAGGTGGTTAGGCGATGGTGGCAGTACAGGATGCCATCCCACGTCCTGGAGACAATCTGGGCACTTAACTCTCAGGGAAAACCTGAGAACTGTAGTTCTGTGACAACAGCCAGCAATCTCCCACAAAAGATCCTCAGCATTCTCTCCAAACGACAATTCCAGAATTCTTTGGAGAAATCACAATCCAAGTTTTATAAGACAGGAACATCCACCCTGCTCAGAATAGTCTCTGTGAGATAACACAGCACCCTAGCTTTCTATCCCCTACATCAGGGGTGGCCAACCTGTGGTTCGGGAGCCACACGCGGCTCTTTCACACATATTGTGCGGCTCCTGGCAGGGCGGCTGGGGAAGCAAAGGGGAGGCATGCTTTTTCTCTCTTTCTCCCTTCCTTCCTTCCTTCCCTCCTCCCTCCCATCTATTTGCTTTCCTAGTTTCTCTCTCTCTCTTTCTTTCCACTTCTTTAATTCTTTCTTTCCATCTCTCTCTTTTTCTCTCTCTCTCTCAATATCATTAGCAAAAAAGGAATATCATTATCAATAACCGGTTTTCCTTGTTTGTTTTTATTTTTGGCAGTCCCATTTAACGTTAATAAAAAGCAAATTTGCATATTTTTAAAAATAAAAACGTGTGTGTGATATTTGTTCCTGTCTTGCGGCTCTCAGACATCTGACGTTTATTCTATGTGGCTCTTACGTTAAGCAAGGTTGGCCACCCCTGCCCTACATATTTGAGCTGCAGTTTCTTCTGTACTGTCTCTTAGGGAGAGGAGGGATTGGGATGAATAGTTAGACAAAATTGGTTTGATGCTTGTTTGTCCCATTATTTGTACAATCCATTGGACACTTTCGAGGGACTTTACAAAGGCAACAATGAACTTTTACATAAACACAGTTCAGGTTGTTGTTGTTAGCCATTCAGTCGTGTTCGATTTTTGGTGATTTTCCAGTCTTTTACTGTTTCTTTGAGTTGTTCCATGCTCAGGCTGGGGTCAACTTTTATGGTGTCTAGCCACCATGTTCTTTGGCGGCCTGGTTTCCTTTTGCTGCTAACCAATCCAAGCAGAATTGCTTTTTCTAGTGAGTTCCTCCGCATGACATGGACGAAATAAGTCAGTCGCAGTTTTATGATTTTTTCCTTCCAGCGGCATGCCTGGTTTTATGTGCTCCATAAATGTGCTTGTTTGTCACCTTTGCTGTTCAAGGAATGCGCAGGAGCCTTCTCAAGCACCACAACTCAAATGAGTCGATTTTCCTCCTGCCTTGCTTCTTCATGGTCCAACTTTCGAAGCCATAAGTTGCTTTGGGGAATACAATAGCAAAGACTAACCGACATCTGGTTGCAAGGCTGATGTCTTTGCTCTTCCATATTCCATCCATGCTCATCATTGCTGTGTGACCCAGCATGATTCAACGTTTTATTTCTGGACTGCATTCCCCATTTTGGTATTTAACTTCTTCTCAATGCCACTGCAAAATATATAGCAGCATCCTTAATCTGAGTCTCTATGGCACAAGCAGAAATCACACCCAGCAGCTATTGTCATTAAGACCTGTTGAACAAGAAGCAGGTCATCTCCTCCTGTCTTATAGTCAAGATAAGCAACGGCTAAACTGCAGGGTCAAAAAGTGCTGAGGCTTCCGTTTCAAAAACGTGTTGGGGGGGGGGGGGACATGGAATCCTGATGTCTAGTATGAGACAGGAAAGACCCAAGTCCCTGGTTCTGATGTTCTTCACCGCCTCTCCCATTCTCCACAAACCTGTGGGTTTGTTGCACATTCTGCTGCATTTCCTAGGAATAACTAAAAGAGCAGGCATGATTCAGAACAGTCCAGAAGCTTGTTCAAGCTGCAGATGTGGATCTGTCTTCCAAAAGAAACCACAAAATGTCCAGGTCAGTTGCTTATCTGCTGTAATCATATGAATTTCCATAAGAGCTTTAGAGTAGATGGTTGGAACAGAGCCAGGAAAAACAGACTGAAAATTCTGCACTGCCGTAACTCAAAATACTCTGAAGAATAACTGTAGTCTGCAATCCGTTCAAATTATGTACATAAATTGTACTGGCATGGCATGCAGACCCTGTGGTGTTTGCAGCATAGTAGCTACTCTGCTATGCTTTGGTTCTAAGATGCTAGGCTGGGGCTAACTATTACCTTTTCAGCACTTCAGCTCCAGGGAGTGGATGACTCCAAAATACTTCTGCTGAATCCTCTGGTAACAGACACACAGCATGCTCATCACTGCAAGGGAGACTCAGGGCCAAAACATGCAATATAGAAGATCAACAAGTCATGGGAGACTCTAGATTTTGATAAGAGCAGTGGTTCTGTAAAAGGGAATTCGTGAGCTGGGCACACCACAAACTGAACTCCATTTTCCCAGTTTGTGCCCATCCCTAGTTACAGAACTGGTGAAGCCATACCTGTCTGCATTATTCACCCTGCATTTCCTCACTGCGCTATCAACAGTACCCGTCCTGCATCCATGGAGTCTTTCTAAAAGGCCAATATTCCTTATTTCTCAATGACACACATCCAGAAATACATGCATAAAGAACTTTGTGTGTGTGTGAGAGAGAGACAGACAGACAGACAGACAGAAAGAGACAGAGACAGACCAGGTGTTGCTTTCTTGAATGCTATGCTGTTCCTACAAATTTGTATAATGAGCCTGAATAGTAGCTGTACAAATTCTCCGTTACCCTTGATGGAAGTGACACACAACCTGATGAATGGGACATTTGGTACCGGAATAATTTGGAGAATTTGTACATACATATCTCTCACTCACTGTGTGTATATATACACGTGTATACACACACACACAAAATTCTTTATGCATGTATTTCTGGATGTGTGGCATTGTGAAATAAGGATTACTGACTACTGAGGAAGGCCCATAGGAGCAAAATGTGTATGGTCCTTAGGTCAAAATTTTTATCCATCAATTTGATATGTATAACAATCAGTTCTGAATGAAATAAGCTTTTACAGTCTGAAATTTAGACTGTTTCTTTTAACCTCATTATGTTTTATTTATGTGTACACCCTAATAAATATTTGTGTTTTTATATTAATTTATTTGTTAG
Source organism: Lepidodactylus listeri (assembly GCA_029233225.1). NCBI lineage: Eukaryota > Metazoa > Chordata > Lepidosauria > Squamata > Gekkonidae > Lepidodactylus > Lepidodactylus listeri. Next base: position 126,161,200 of record JARCFY010000007.1, on the reverse strand, counting down.
CTTGACCCTCTTAGATCACAGCTACTTTTTGGGTTGAGGCCCCCCCCCTTTTTTTTCGCTTTTTGTCTTTCCAAAAGGGCCAAAATGCACACATGAGTTATTCAGGGGAGACAGCAAGAGAACTAGATTCACTCCGCCTACTCTCTGGGAAGCAGAAGGATGTAGCCAGCACTGCTTGCACGTCTGCTAGATATGGTGTCGTAGTTACAGTGCTGGAGTAGGAACTGGAAGACCCGGGTCTGAATCCCCATTCTGCTGCGGAAGCTGGTTGGGAGACCTTGGGGCAGTCACACATTCTCCGCCTAACCAACCTCACAGAGTTTTTGTGAGGATAAAATGGAGGAAAGAAGAATGAAGTAACCTGCTTTGGGCCCCCACTAGGAAGAAAGGTTTATGTTGACTTTTTTCTCAGTATTAAAAAAATGATGTTCTTGTACTAAATCACAAGTGTGCAATTAAAAACAAAGACCAAGTGTTCAAACCATTTTGGATTAGGATTACTATTTCAGTAACATGCTGCTCACTTTTGCTTTATTATGTTATTAATTCATCTGACTGGCTGTGCAGGTCAAATTAAATCCAAAGCTAAAACTCTCATTTATAGGTCTCCTCACATATGTTGGAAGAAATACTATAAACACGTCTGATATAGAACAAGCAAGAAATGCAAGTGATTAAGTTCACCAGTAACCTCCAAGGACAAGAGTTAGATTCTACTGAAAAAGATGAATGGTTAACCACAACCATCGCACACCATTCATGGTTTTTTGACGAAAGCTAAAAGTAGCATTAACAGTGCTTGTTAATTTAAATAGTATAAAATAATTACATTACATATTGCCTTTAATTTTTTATGACTATTATTCCAATAAAACAATTTCCAAACAAAACTTTGAGCTTGAACAGAATATCTAAATCACAGCTGATTTGGTTAATCAAATATTCCAATTTGATTGGAAAATAAAATTAACATATGGTTACTTTTAACATTGGATTACTAAATATAAGTCAAAATAAATATGTCAAAATGCACATCACTGTCTTTTGTAACAGAGGTTCTTAGCCGGGGGTATGCGTCCCGTCGGCAGGATGCAGAAGCAATCTAGGTGAGGTGCCAGGCTTTCGTAACAATGACTGATAATCCACTCTCCCTCCGTCCCCATGCAAATGTGATGTGCCATCTCCTGCCAACCTTACTTGCCATAGATTACCCATCTGTGATTTTTTGACACGCTAGTAGTAATCCCCCATTTCTCCTACCCACCAGCAAATGTCTTTGATACACTGAATCCTGCCAACATAATTCCAGGGATTATCCATTGTGCTTCTGCAATTTTTAATGTCTTTAAAATTCACTGTAAATGACAGATATAATAACAGAATGCCTGTAAACCTATGTGTTTGTATTGGGAAAAGTGAGTTTTTAAATTTCTGTCATGATGGAATCCAAATTCTTTCATAGAGTGACTGGTGGGATATAAGATACAAAAGGTTGAGAAAAACAGGTTTCTTACCTGTAACTGATGATCTTCGAGTGGTCATCTGTGCATTCACACCATGGGTTTCTGCGCCTGCGCAGGAATTCATCGGTATCTGGAAAGCTTAACGGATTTTTGTGCCTAGAGCCTCCAGGCATGTGCGGAGCCCCCTCGCGCATGCCCAGAGGAGCCAGGCGCGGATATCCCGCCAGTTCCTTCTGACCGCCACTACCAGTACTAGTAGACAGCCTGGCAGCAGAGGGGAAGGATGGGCGGGTTGTGTGAATGCACAGATGACCACTCAAAGATCATCAGTTACAGGTAAGAAACCTGTTCATCTTCAATGTGGTCTCTGTGCTTCACACCATGGGAGATTAACGAGCAGTGACATACCTGGAGGAGGGTGTATGCAGGCTGTCACTTTGAAGTGGTCGACAGGATGAGTCTCCCCATAGCCATTCTTTCAGATGCCCTGGTGTCTAGGGCATAGTGCTTGATGAACGTATTTGGAGTGATCCAGGTGGCGGCTCTGCATATGTCAGACAGAGCAGTGCCCTTGAGAAATGCTGTGGAAGTAGAGATGGCCCTGGTGGAGTGCGCACGTATAGGGTCTGGTAATGGGGTATGCGCTAGTTTGTAGCATAGAGTTATTAATTCTACTATCCAACGAGAAAGTCTCCTGGAGGTGATCTGCGTTCCCAGCCTGTTAGGCACATAGGAGACAAATAATCGGGGCGTTTTACGGTTCACCCTCGTGCGTTATAGGTAAAAGAGGATTGCTCTTTTAACATCCAGGGAGTGCAATAAGCATTCCTGCTCTGAGGAGTAGTTCGGGAAGAAGTCTGGGAGAAAGACTTCTGAGTGTAAATGAAATTCCGACAGTACTTTAGGAAGGAAAGATATATCCGGCAGGAGCCTGACACCATTGGGTAGAAAGGAGAGGTACGGAGCGTCGTGTCTAAACGCTAGAATCTCACCTACTCTCCTCATCAAGGTGATTGCCACCAGGAAGGCCGTCTTACAGGACAGTAGGTTGAGATCGCAGGTGGAAAGGGGTTCAAACAGTCTCCTGGTTATCTGGCGCAAAACCCAAGGTGAGGTCCCATAGAGGCATTGGATGTTTAATCGGGGGTACAAATGAAGGAGGCCCCACAGAAAACGCTTGGAGAGGGGGTGTGCGAAGACTGAGAAACTGTCCACCCTGTTGTGGAACGCTGAGATAGCTGCGAGATAGACACGGATTGAAGAGTGTGATAAACCTGACTCTCGAAGGGAGAGGAGGAAGTCGAAAATAAGTGGTAGGCCCGCAGAGGTTGGTGATATAGTGTGATCTCTAAGGGAGGTAGAGAAGCGGGACCATTTGTATGCGAACGACTGTCAGGTGGAGAGCCTTCTTGAATTCAATAAGACATTGGATACTCTACTGGAGAACTCCGAGGGAAAACTCTCCACACTGTTAATCTGAGGTGTGGGATGTCGTGATGGAGGATTGCTGAGTTGGTTAGCGTCAGAAGGTCCACTTTCGGAGGGAAGTGGAGGAAGCGGCCTCGGGAAAGTGACAGGCAAACAGGAAACCATGGTTGCCTGGGCCACCATGGTGCGATAAGTATGCAGTTCGCTTCCTCGTGAAGTATCTTCCCCATGACCTTGGTTGAGCAGCAGAAGTGGGGGGAAGAGGTATAGGAACCCCTGTGTCCATGGGACTAGGAGACCGTCTCCTAGGGAGGCTGGATCGGCCCCTCCTTGTGAGCAAAAGAGGGGACATTTCGTATTGTGTCTGGTTGTGAATACATCTATATCAGGATATCCCCATAAGCAGAAGACCGGGCGGAGGTAACGTTAGGAGAGTTCCCAGTCGTGTGGGCGGGCGTGCCCTCTGCTGAGGAGGTCTGCAGTAGTGTTGTGAATCCCTGGGATGTGGGTCGCTCAGAGGAAGATTCCTTCCTTTAGACTCCAGTCCCAAAGCGCCAGGGCCAGGCTGCACACTGATCTGGAGACCGTCCCTCCTTGCCGATTTATGTAGGCCACTACTGTCATATTGTCTGACAATACTGCTACACAACTTCCTACTACCAGAGGTAAGAAGGACCGAAGGTTACCGCTTGCATCTCCAGAAAGTTGATGTGTTTGGAGCGAAGTGTGGGTTCCCATGGGCCTCCTGTCGTCTGACCGTGTAAATGTGCACCCAATGAGAGGCATCTGTGGTCAAGGTCCACTTGGGCATGGGAAGGTGGCACAACCCTTGGCACAGGTTGTTGAAGTCCATCCACCAAATGAGTGAGTCTCAGATTCGAGCAGATTGAATTCGAGCAGACAAAAGAGCAGATTGGGGGTCGATTTGAGGTCGGAAGGCTCTGAGAAACCACATTTGGAGGGGACGCATTCTGAGCCTCATGAATAGGAGGACAGAAGTAGTGGCCACCATCAGGCCCAGAAGTCGTTGTATCATAAGGGCCGTTGAAGAAGGATGTACTCAGACAAGCTCTGAGGGGGTGGCAATGGAGGAGGCTCTGTCCTCCGGAAGGTATGCCATGAGGGATGTTGAGTCCAAAATCGCTCCAATGAACTTCACGCGTTGTGATGGGTCGAGGTGGGATTTTTCTCTGTTGATCATAAGACCCAATTGTGAGAGGAGGGTCAGAGTCCGCTAGACGTGATCTCTTAAGAGTTCTGTGGAGTCTGCCACCACAAGCCAGTTGTACGAGAATATTTGTATGCCCTGTAAGCGCAGATGGGCAACCACCACTATCATCACCTTGGTGAATACCCTCGGTGTGGTGGACAGGCCAAACGGAAGGACCCTGTACTGGTATTGGTTGGGCCCTACAGGGAACCTAAGGAATCTCCTGTGTGATGGGGCGATCGTGACGTGGAAGTACGTGTCTTAGAGATCCAAGGTGGCCATCCAGGCGTTGTGTTTGAGTAGTGGGAGGATTGAGCGAAGGGTGACCATACGAAATCTTCTGTACCTCACAAATTGGTTTAGATTTTGGAGGTCTAGAATTGGCCTGGTGCCTCCGTCCTTCTTGGGGATGGTAAAGTAGCGAGAGAAGAACCCTTTCCCTCGATGAAGTGTTGGAACCGGTTCTATAGCGTTCTTCTGGAGAAGGGTATCTACTTCCTCTAGTAGAGCTGGGAAAGGTGGTGTGGTGACGAAAGACACACGGGGGGGTTGGTGGGTGAATTCTATAAAGTAGCCCTCCGTGATTATGGAAAGCACCCACGCATCCGATGTTATCGCCTGCCAGGAGTGGAGGAAAGGGGCCAGGCGGGTGCTGTGTTGTGGAGAGGGCCGGAAGTCAAAGGCCCTGCTTGGATGGGCGAGCAAATTTCTGACGGGCAGTCATTTGACCTGAAGCTGTTTTCTGTTTGTTGGAGAACTGCGGTCTCTGAGCATTTGGTGAAGCCCTTGGGCGCCACGTACGTTCTGGAGATGATCTTGACGACGGTCTCCTGGACCATGGTCTTGTCCAAGAGCGTGACTTGTAGGGTTGAGGCGGTGGAGCAGAGATTCCCAGGGTGCGAGATGCCTTGATACTTTTGTCAAGGTCTTGGAGAACTGCATCCGTTGTAGTGTGGAAAAGGCCTTGACCATCAAATGGCAAATCTTCAATGAGAGATCTGGTATCTTGCTGTAGGGTGGTTGTGCGTAGCCAGGAGTGTCTCCATAGTGCTATAGCAGAGGACATTGTTTTGGAAGCAGCATTCAAAGAATTTTTTGCAGAGTTGATCTGCTGCTTAGCTAAGAGCAGGCCTTCCTTTTGCACCTTTCGCGCCGGTAGACGTTTATCTTCTGGTAGTGAGTTGATGTATTCAGACATCTGCTCCCATAGGGCATATTGATAACGCCCCATACAGGCGAGGTAGTTGGTGGTTTTCAGGCCCAGGACTCCCGTTAATTAGAAACGCCGCCCAAATGAGTCTAATTTCCGGCTCTCTCTGTCCGGGGTGCCGAGTGAGATTTTTTGGTTTTGGTGGAAGAGATGACCACCATCGAATTCGGTTTGGGATGGGTATGAAGGAATTCCAGTCCAGTTTCCTGTAGCCGGTACATATGATCTAGCCTGCGTGTTGATATCGGTACGGAGGCTGGCTTGTCCCATTGGGATTTTACTGCCTGTAACAATACAGAGAACATGGGAAGTGAGATCGATGTCGACGTGTCCATTTGGACTATGTCGAAGACTGGATCGGTGATGACCGGTGTCGGTTGAACGATAGCAATGCCCAGGGTGTGGGCCATGCACTTCACTAGGTCACCATAGGTGGGTATATCTTCTGATGGCAAGATAGGGAGATTCTCGGTGATATCCTGATTCGGGGATGGGTGAACAGGTGAGCTATGTGTCGAGGAAGCTTCACTATCTGATTCTCCTTCCGACGAGTCAAAAGTCGGTGGTGGTATCATCGGTACGTCAGTGCTCGGGACGTGTACTGGTGCCGGCGTCGATATGTGCTGCCTCGGTGACGGTGCAGGAGGCTGGGGGTAGCCTGTAGAACAAGGCGCCAGAGACTGGAATTGGTGCCGATGGTAGTCCCGTTGTCCAACAAAAACTTCCTCCGGGGGTTTCAATGCTGCCACAGAGGGGTAGAAGTATCGAGGGGAACAGGAGCGATGGGCGGCTGGTCTGTCCCAAGCATGGTAGTAAGACGAGGGCCACAGCATCGTGGAGATGGGGTACGCTCTGTATCGACGGTGGTCATGATCCCAATGCGGACGAGATGGGAATCGATCTCGATCTCTTGGAGACCCGGCGTGCCGATCTGGGCGTCTGTCGACATCGTAAGGTGGCCGATACGGAGACCGAGTCAGTGGGGATCGATGCCTGGCATCTGTGGCTGGACGTCGAGGAGGCTCCCTATCTCCCGAGGGCACTGAGTGGTGGGAAGATGGCGAAGAGCCCAATCTGGATCGATCCCGACGCGGGGATTCTGAGGGGTAGATAGGGCCCGAGAATACTTGGGTCTCTATAATGTCCTCCGGCAGGTCGACATCTGGCTCCCGAATAGGGGAGTCAAGTAAATGTATGATTCCCATCGGCATCAGTGGAATAGATGGACGGTCCAAAGGAGCCAACTGTACCGATGCGGCAGCTTCGACCGTGAGGTGGCCGGACTCCAGGCCCTTAGAGTGGGACTTATTGGTCACAGACTTTTTAAGACGTTTCTCCGTCTTGTCTTTTTCTTCTTCTTTATGGGGGTAGAAGAAGATTGCGCCGGAGCTGGACGCTTCATCGCCATGGATCCAAGGTCCGACGTCGTCCTCGATATAAGAGGTTTCGCCGCCGATGTCAACGCCGAAGGCGGGGGTAATGTTGACGAGTCCATATGGCTGGACTTTTCCTTAGGAGGACGAAGGGCCAACTCTAATAAAGCAACTTTTAGGCGAGCCGCTCTGTTCTTGCGGGTTTGGTTTGAGAATTTTGCACAGTGGACACAAGATTCAGGGCGATATGATTCCCCCAGGCAAATGATACACAGGGAGTGCCCGTCTGGAGCTGCTAGTTTACTGCCGCAAGAAGCGCAACGCTTGAAGCATGCCCAACGCCGCATAGAGGAGTGTTGGGGCTGGGGGAGGGGGGGGAAGTATGGAAGAAAAACTTCCCTGAAGTCCGATGTCGCCAAATCCAAAGAGTTGTCCATGAGAATGGTCAAACAGTCCGGTAGGTCGAAACAAAGAAAAAGAAAGGCTTTCCGAAGAACTAATCTGGACTGACGAAGAGTAGCTGTTAGCTGCGCGGCGGTCAGAAGAGAACTGGTGGGATGTCCGCGCCTGGCTCCTCTGGGCATGCGCAAGGGGGCTCCACGCATGCCTGGAGGCTCTAGGCGCAAAAATCCGTTAAGCTTTCCAGATACCGATGAATTCCTGCGCAGGCGCAGAAACCCATGGTGTGAAGAACAGAGACCACGTCGAAGATCTACTGTTCTACACCCATTTGAGGCTTCACTGTCAACTGCAAATGCTTCCTAGTTCACTTCCAGTTTAAAAATTTTCAGTAGTAGGAATAGGCAACTGGGAAACCAGGACTCAGACCTGCAAATGCTTCCTAGCTGATGTTCACTTCCAGTTTTAAAATTTTCTATAGTGGAAACAGGCAACTGAGAAACCAGGCCTCAGACCTGGAAGGGTGTTTTCTTTATCCATTTAGCCACAACATAAATAATGTGTTCACATTTAACAGATATGGACTAGGCCGCTGTGAAAAAAAAGGGACTCAGATATAACTCTCTACCTCTTCCTTTAGCACCAGTCAAGTAACTTGCACAGCTAATTATTTATCAGTTGGAAAAGCAAAAGGGTAATTTATAACATGGAGCTGTGTCCTAAAAACCAAGATTTACAAAGTTTCTAAAAAGGTGGGGGAAGAGCTAAGAACTACTTTCCACAGACAATAACTGAGCCACAATAAAGTGCAACCTTCTTCCACCATACTTCCAACAGAATGCTCCAATAAAAGAACAACAGTGGCCACAGAAGCGGCAGTGGCAGAGGCGGCGGCCGCAGAGGCGGCAGCAGAGACAGCGGCGGCTGTGGCCTGGTAAGTTTGGGGGGGGGGGGTTTCCCCTTTTACACTTGGGCGCTTGACTGCCCAAGCGCCTAAGCACCCAAGTGTTAAAGGAGGGGGGGAATGGCCGACGGGACCATCTGGACAGCCCCGCTCTCACAATGCTTGTGAGAGAGGGCTGGCCAGATGGCTAAAATGCGGGTTCCTCCCGCAACACCTGGGAAAACTGTTGATTTTCCCGGGGTTGGAAAATGCATTTAAGCCCGCTTCGGCGCGGGACTTTCTGTGGCCGTTGTGGATTGCCCCTTTAAATGCGGGAGGAAATAGCCCTTCCTCCCGCATTTAAGGGCCGTGTGACCGCGGCCCTAGTGTTCAGTTGTAAACTAATGCCCAACTGAAGTAACATTCAACTTGAACTGTGTTCCTCCCACACTGTATCTTTAATATGCTTGTGAACTGGCAATGACTGATGCCCATTTCCCCTAATTCCTTCATGTTGCTTTTACCTGCTCACAGAAAAATCTAAGTTCAATCATTATAACCTCTCCACTTATATCAGGGCTTTTATCCAAGAAAACAAGATGAGGGGTAGTAACGATTTTGTGTTGTATCCCATGGCTCATGCAGGTGACAGCGAGTAATTAAAAAATACACATGTAGAAGTGCAGAGTGCAGCAGAAACAGACACATTTCCCAGCCCACAGTTCACGAGAAGGCAGAAAATTTAGAGTATCAAGGAATTTACAAGTCAAGTCAAGTTTATTAGTACGGTCAAGCGACCAGTCAAAATAAAACATTTCCAAAGGGAATATTGATATAAAATACACAATAAATACATAAAATTCAAGTAGATATTTTAAAGGGCATTAAAACAAAACGAGAGCAGCGCAATGTATCATTAAAGTGGGAACAAAACGATGCTAATTTATCATTAACTTACTATCTAGGATACAAGTTTCCTCTTCTTTAATGCCAGAAAACAAAATTTTGCCACAGCTAAAGATATCCTCTCTTTCCGATCTTCCAACAAAAAAGTTAAAATCCTTAATTTCACAAATTTCAAATGAACATCCAAAGGTTTAAATCTGGACAACAATGGGAAGATTAACAACTGTCTCTCCACAACATAAAAATGACAATGTAATAGGATATGTGAGACTGACTCTGTCTCAAGATTTGTACAAGGACAACATCTTTGAGAGATCGGCCAGCGCAAAAACCTTCCTCGTAATAGATTAGAGGGTAGGGCGTCAAAATGTGCTCTTGAAAAAGCCCATCTATAGCCGTCATATATGATGTTAGATAGATATGGAGCGGGTACAAAACCTGCCCAAGATTTCAAAGCTCCATATCTCGGAAGTAGAAGCGCTTCTTCTGTCTGGGCCTCTATATCCATTAAACGCTGGAATACTATAGATTTAGCTTTAGTCAATCCTAGATCAAAAAGACTAGCAGGGTGAAGCCCAATTGATTCGAGTTTAACCAATATTTTGGAGGACCATTCAGGATATGGAGTGGCAGCTAAAAAAGATGGAATTAGCCCTGTAGGCTTCAGATGCGTTCTTAACCAGTAAAAAACTGAAGCAATCCAGATTTTTGTTTTCACTCTTGGCACCCCAATCTCCTGCCTGAGAACTACGTTTGCTGTGCATTTAGGCACATTAAATAATGCTCTAATAAATTTAGATTGAACTTTTTCCAGCTCCTTAAAGTTATTATCACTTAAAGTAATTACTTGCATACCATATGTAAATTGGGTTAAAAACTTTGCATCAAATAGTTTCAAAGCCGCGTGAATTACACCTTGGCCTTCCCGCCTGAAAAATCTGATAAAAGCATTAGCATTTCTCTCAGCTGAGCATATTGTAGAAGTTATATGTGCTGAGGAGCTGCCATTATAACTAAGAGTTGCCCCCAAATACTTGTACATTTTAACTTGCTCTATAAGATGTCCATTTATTCTCCAGGTATCTTTCTTATATACCCTATTAAAACAAATAATCTTGGTTTTGGAATAGTTAATCGTTAATAATTCCTCATCACATTTCTTGCTAAAGATTTTCAGGGCCCGTTTAAGACCAACTCTAGTTTGGGACAGTACAATAGCGTCATCCGCATACATCAATATTGGAACCCCCTCTCCTCCTGAGAAGTTAGGGGCGTGCACGTCTGCTCCATGTAGAAACTGAATTAGGGAATTAACATAAATATTAAACAGGGAGGGGACAAGTAAACAGCCCTGTCTTACTCCCTTCCGAGAGGAAATAGATTTAGATAGCACTTCAAGGAATTTACAGTAATAGCCAAAGCTATAGTGGAGAAATTAAATGGGCCTTGCATTCAAAGACAGTCACCAGCCTGTACAACAGCCGCTGCTCTGAAAGGTTTTAGCCTAGTTTTGTGATGGGGCCAGCAAAAGGGCTTTCAAAGAAAAGAGACAGCCCTAGCAACAGGCTTTGTATTCAGTAAAAAGTTTCCACCCCCCTCCCCAAAATACACCGGTAATTTCCCTCTCAGCCTCAATCAAACAAGCATACAACACATGCCTGTTATATGCACAAGGCTCCGTACCCCAATATGAAAATGCAAACATACTAAGCAAGCGTGTGGACATGCACACACACTCCCCAAACAGCTACCTCATTCAGCTTTCTTGCCTCCCTAAAATCTCCAGTCTAGCATTACAGGGCAGTGGGTTTCCAATCTCAGTTCCAGAGTCTGATGCAAAGGGCTGAACATTCCCTTAAGAAAGCGTTCTACAGAAACCGCCCCAACCCCCAATGTGCTCTTTAGACCCCAAGGTCAAAAAGTTGTTTAGGAGGTCTGAAGCAGCATCTTTTTTAAAATAAAGAAAATACAAGGGAAGAGGCTGCCAGGTCACTGTCTACCTATTATTTCCCCTTTTCTGAAGGGGAAGAGGAGACTGTGAGGAAAAGTTTTGTGCAACAGATGCTTTATGATGGAAGATTATAAGGCAGATTCTTTTTATATTAAAGAGCGACAGGAAAATATAGAAACGTGTATGGACAGCACTCAGCATGAGTGTGGAATAACAGCAGATGTGTACATTCAATCTGCACATGTGCAGGTCCATGCTTGTACACGATGACACGGACATCTTCCTCCAACAAAGAAACAGCGTTCCACTTGTGTGTTTTTGTTCAGTTAGCTGCTCCAGAGGAAACAGCGTTCCACTTACCTGTAACTATTTTTTGAGCTGTCTTTTGTGCAGGTTAGGGTTGCCAGGCCTTGCCTTCCTGCTCCTCTCTGGGAGCTTCTGCTGCACACGTGATGATGACATCACCCGAAAGTGACATCATCATGCTGCCACCATCTCATGGTGACACTCTAGGTTTTGGGCAAAACTCCATGGTTTTGAGCCCAAATTTACCATAGAGTTCCACCCAAAATGTCCGGGTGATGTCAACGCACCACGTTTAGGGGCATTTGCAGGCAGGGGGAGCCTGCAGAAGCCGGGAAAGCAACGCCCAGACCAGGGGGGCTGGCAACCCAAGTGCAGGTACACATTGGGACCACACAGCCGCAGGCCAGCCCCCAGAGGATTTTTCCATTTCCCCCCCTTCTCTCTTTTAGAAGCTAAGGGGGAGCCCCTCCATTCAGAGCAAGTCAGTAGCCATTTTCCCACTCAAACATTCATGTGCTCCGAAGGGGGGGGGCTTTTCCTCCGTAAGACACCCAAAGAGAGCTCACAGAGGGGGTAGGAGGGAGGGAATGTGTGCCTGCACAGAAGGCAACTTGATGAACAACAGCTACAGGTAAGTGCAACACTGTTTTATCTTCAGTATTCTGTGCTGCCCCACAGTGGGAGACTATAAAGCTACTCACCCAGGAGGTGGGGTAATGCTCTTATTGGAAGGGAGAGTGCAGGAGTGCCTTGCCAGCTGAGGTCTCCTTTCTTGCATTAACATCCACAGCCTAGTGTATCTGACGACAACCGCATTGCCGCCCTGCACATGTCTGTCAATGGAGAGCCACACGTGAAGGCTGCAGGAGCTACTTGAGCTCTAACTGTCAGCAGACACGGTTGCTTGGCCTGATCATAGCATCGTCTGATGGCCTTTGTGATCCATCTCAAAAGGTTCTGGGAAGAAGGTGCTCTACTCCTTGGAAGTGCCCGAGTAGAATACAAATAAACATACTGACTTTTTATTACAGGTTTGTTCTACGCACATAATATAATAAAGCCCTCCTGACATCCAACACGTGTAGGTCCTTTACTGCTTCAGAAGTCGGGGATAGGGAAAAGACAGGCAAAATGATATCCTGTGGCAGGTGAAATAGGGAAACAATCTTGAGCAAAAAACACAAACTAGGCCTCAACACTCCCTTGCCAGTGTGAAATGTTACAAGTGAGCAGCAGTCTGCTCTAAGGCAGGGGCGTCAGGTTTTGAAATCCCGGGGGGGGGGGGGCTTGTGCGCGCACTTTGCGCGCGCGCTCCAAAACGATGCTGCCGCCGTCTCCCCCCAGCCACTCTTCCCTCCTTTCCTTTCCCTCCCAGGACTCCAGGCAAATGCCCAAAGTGATAGCCAGGTGATGCTATCACATTGGGCATTTGCCCAGAGCCCCGGGAGGGAGAGGGAAGGAGGGAGGAAGGGAGGAGTGGGTACAGGGGAGCCGGGGGTGGGGGTGGGAAGAAAGAGGCTCTGGCGGTGGTGGCCGGCCAGCCGGTGGGCCTAGGAAGGGCCCGGGGAGGCGGGGGGGGAGTGGCAGCGGCAGGCGCTCTGTTTCGCCGGGGGGGCTCAGTCCCCCTGGGAAATTTCAGGGGTGGCCTGAGCCCTCGAGCCCCCCCGTAGATTACGCCTATGCTCTAAGGGCTGTCAATTTCCCCCCTCTCCTGGCTGATGCAATAGACACCAGAAATAGGACCTTCATGGACAAGGCCTATAGAGAGGAAGTGGCCATAGGTTCAAGAGGTTCTGACATCAGTTGCATTAATACAAGTGTCAGTGACCACTGGGGGATTATGAGCACCAATGGGGGGGGGCATGTTAGGTAACTTCTTGAGGACACAAGGCCTAGTGAGAAAAAAAGGTCTTCCCCTCCGCCATAACACAGGAAGCAGAAATAGCTGCTGAATGCACCTTGACGGAGGACACTGAGAGCCCCGCGGTCTTAAGAGTTAACAGATAGTCAAAAGCTAAGGGAGGGGACAGGAGTCTGCAGGAACCCCCTTGGAGACTGCCCACAGCACAAACCATTTCCATTTACTAGCACAAGAAGCTCTGGTAGAGGGTTTTCTAGCATTAAGAAGAACCCAGCTGGCCTATTCCAAAAACTTTACACTGGAGGGCTCAGTAACCAGGCTGTCAGGTGAAAACTGCCCACCTTGTCATGTAGCATGGTGGAGCCCTTATTTGGCAGGTCTGAAGCTGCCGGAAGATGATAAACCTCTCCCAGGCCACTACCATGAGGGTCTGGAACCAAGTCTGTCTTGTCCAAAAGGGAGTCTCACTAGGATGCACCAGGTCCTTTCTACCTGGATCTTGGCTAACACCCTTGTTGTAATCAAGGGGAAGGGAGGGAAAGCGTAAAATAGGGAACCCATCCACTTGAGTTGACAAGCACCCCCTATTGACAAATGACTGCTCTCTGCCCTGGAGCAAAAAACCTTGGCCTTGGAATTGTGCCTTGTTGCAAACAAATCCACCAAAAGGGCTCCCCACTGAGCAAGCCTGGCAGTAGGTGTTCTGAAGTACAGCACCATTTGTGATCCAAGCAGCTCACTCAGCTCAGGGTATCAGCTCTGGTATTTTCAGACCTGGCTATATGGATGGCCTGCAACAAAGCCCCCAAGGCAATTGCCAACTTCCAAATAGCCTCTTTGCAGAGAGAAAGAGATATCGTACCCCCTTGGCAGTTGACATAACACAATGGAATCGTATTGTCTATATTTGGATAATCTTCCCTTTGGCTAATGCTGAGAAGGAATTAAGGGTATAATGAATAGCATGTAACGCTAACATATTAATATGCAAATCCCTCTTGGAAGGCAGCCGCTTATCTTGAATGGAAAGTCATCCACAATGTGTTCCCCAGCCTTCTACGGAGGTGTCTGTAGTAATGGTCACCTGAGACTGTTGTTGACCAAAGGGGACCCCAACCGACAAGCTATGTTCCTGCAATCACTTAGGAGAGCTGGCGTATCAAGTAGCCTGGGACAGAAAACCTCTGCCCCAAGAGCACACAACAGGATTAAACTTCCTGACAAACTCATTTTGCAGGGGTCACATTCTAAGGCATGCGTGTGGAACTAAGGCTGTGGTAGAAGCCATAAGGCTTAAAAGTTGCTGGGAAAAGAGAGCTGACTGGTAAGATTGCCTCGTGAGATGGAAAACCAGAGCCCTGATATGGGTTGCTCTGCTCCCAGGAAGGAAGGCTCTCCCCACCGTGGAGTCTAGCAGGGTTCCAATAAAGGAGACCCAGCTAGCCAGTGTCAGCTCGGACTTATCAAAACTGACAAGTAGGCCTAGGTGTCATAGTGTGCAAAGAATTATAGAGACATGCTTCTGAAAGATGGGGTGGTAACCAGCCATTCATCAACATATGGGTAGATGGAGTAGCCCTGGGATCTGAGGTGCACCACTGCCACAGATTTCATGAATACCTGAGGAGCTGTGGCAAGCCCAAAGGGGAGTACTGTGTACCCATGTGTCAGAAGTCAACTGCTGCCAGTCATGGAAGTGGAACGATCTGTCCCAAAAATTGGGCCTTGACCCCAAAGGCAGGTCCTCTATTCAGAAGGGGCCTTTTGCCCCAGCGCAGGGTCTTTGGAGGACTGCTGTTCATGCTGTACCATGGATCTGGACCTATGAGGGGTCCTGCGCCTCACCTAATGCCGAGAGGGTGGGAACGCTGTTTCTTGAGGATAATGCATTGGGTCGTGGAACAGCTGGAAGGGCTGATAATGGCTGTAAGGATGCTGTTGATACTTGAAGACCTTGGGTAATACAGACTTGAGGACCTTGGGTAATACAGTGCAGTAGGGGTTGCCGAGATATCAAAGGAACAACCAGTTTATTCTTTTTTGTTTGTGAGAGGACCTTGTCTGCTTTGGTTGAAAAAATCATGGCTCCCTCAAAGGGAAGGTCCTCAACTTTATGGTGTGTCTCCACTGGGAGAGCAATGGAGTGAAGTCACACATGCCTGTGAAGCATGATCCGCAGCATCTCTACCAGCATTAATTTGCTGTTTTGATAAGCAAACAGCTTCCAATTGGAGTTCTGCAAGTGACTTTTTGTCATCTGGTAAGAGAACAATATAAGAGGATATCCCCTCCCATAAAAACAACTGGTAATTGAGAGAAGCTCTTTGATGGAGTGAGATCCTACCGTATTTGCATCCAGAAGAGAATAAAGAACTATATAGATCCCTATGTATTTAATGAAAGAATTTAATAAAATGCTTAGACAAAGTTCATATTAGTAGAAAATAAGAAATTGTATAATCATATATTTGCAATTATGATAGCACAAAGTGGAAAAATGATAAAGATTTAGATAATGTATGAGGTAGTTTAATAGGGGGAAAGAATGAGATGAAATGCTGTACCCCGATTTTATGTTTGTTTTTTAAAAAATAACTGGCAACCACCCATCACAGCTATGCAACTGAGAAGAGAAGAGAAGAGAGAAGTTCTCAAACCCAAGGCAGCGGAGGAATAGGCTTTACTGCTGACAGCATCCGTTTCCCAGTTCTTTCTCTTGGCAGGAGACCTGTGGGTACCCGGATGATGACCACCCTGCATTTCCTGAGCGACGAGGGACGATGGGACTGGGTGCGTCAACAGGAATGGGCAGCCTTCCTGCTGTAGCTTGTAAAGGTTCTTCACTCTCTTGGATGTGGCAGTGGTGCTAGGTGGCTTGACCCAGACAGTATCAGAGATGTCCAAAATACCCCCCAACACAGGGGAAGGTGATGGTTCCCGGTGCGTCTGAATAGAGCCTTCCCAGAATTTTGTCCCTGGGTTGTGGGGCTGAGAAAGTCACCTGGATTTCTAGCAACTTGGCCACTCTGATAATCTGTTCAGCAGGCAGCCAAAGATCTTTGCTGGGTGATATTGGATCCATGCTTCCCACCATTTTGTGAGGGGATGTGAGGGGTTGCCCAGAATTCTGTTCCAATGGAGAGGCTGCCCCTTTATCCTCCAAGTCATGTAGAGGAATCCGTCACTCTCTTCTCTTAAAGCCACGGTGGTGGCTTAAAATCAACCTGCCTCAATAGAAGGCAATAGGAGTCAGCAGACCCCCTCCACAAGGTAAGGGGGGGGGGAGAAGAGAAGAGAAAGATCTTTTTTTAAAAAAAGATCTGAATTGTAGAGAGAGCAAGAAGAAATTCAGTTTAAGAACAGGAATAAAAAAGGAGTTGGATAGTAGTAAAAAGGATTAGGTGTCAGGCAGCACCAGCACCCAGCTGCTCTCCCTACCGAGGCAGGAAAAGACCTGAGCCCAGGGTGACTCCCACCACAGGAAACAGGAAGAAGTCAAACTCAGTCCTGCCTCCCTGATGATGGATGGGAATCACCCACAAGATGGCCTCCACCTCAGAGGGAGAAGGCAGGTGGATCCCGCTCAGGCAGGGGAGCAAAGGCAGACCAGGTCACCATCAGTGTGCGTGCAGAAGGAAGCTCAGAAGGACGAGCAGGTTCAGTTCCAGAGGGCCTAGGGAAGTTGCCCCGTTCCTGCAGGAAAGGTGAGGGGAAATAAAAGAGGTATTGCTGCCCAGGCAATGGAGGGGCTGGCAAAGGCCAAAGGTCCAGTTGTGGGGGCTCCAGACAGCAAGGGGGCCAGAGACTGTAACTGTGGTGATGGTGTCCTAGGAGGAGGCAAGTCCTCTTGAACAGGTGCCAGAACTGGCGAGGTTGGAATGGTCAGGACCGACAGAGTCATCTTGAGCAGAGAACATCTCGGAGCCGACTGGTGCTTTTCACAGTGTCTGGCCTGGGTCCTGGCCTTTTTCGGGGGAGGCTCCAATGCACACTGAGAGCCATCAGGGGACACAGATAAGTATCTGTTCAGAACCAACCACAGCACCAGTGGAACTGAAGATACAGAAGGCGGACCCGACGACTGATCAGTTAATCCCGATGATTTACTAGGGATCATCTGCAGCTGCTCCACCAAGGCAGAAGATTTCACGGCCGGGCTTTTGGAGAATGTTAGGGCCTTTTCCCAAAGACTAACCTTCAACCTGGGCACTCTATTGGGCCATGCCTTTTGGGTAAACTGGAGGCAATGCTTGCAATTGTCAGTGTTCTGTCCCTTGCCAAGACATAGGAGGCAGAGGGAATACCTGTCGGGGCGTGTCATCTTTGTTCTGCACTGGGAACATTTCTTAAATAGCACGCGCCTGATGAGAAGGGTGACAGTTCTGCAAACAAATAAGCCAAAAGGCAAAGAAGATTGCTGGAACACATCCTTGCTCAGTGGTGACAAGAAAAGAACTGAGGGAAAGGGGGACCACTTCCTTCGGCGCGCGTGACTGTTTGAGTAGGTAAATGACTACTAATTTGCTCCAAAGGGAAGAGCCCCCCCTTAGCTTCTAAAAGAGAGAAAAAAAGGCTAGAAAAGTCCTCCAGGGGCCGGCCTGCACCCACACAGTCCCAATGTGTGCCCGCACAGAAGACCAAAGATGAACATAAAATATGTAGCAGGATGTTACTGCAGGGAATATGAAATACATACCAGGATGGGTAAAGCCACAGCTGAATGACCAACCCCATGCCAGAAAACAGACCTCGTACACAGGACCTGTGTACATATAGTCCTGTGTGCACAAAGACATAACATAGGAAGTTGCTCATAATGACATCGCTCACTCAAGGCAAGGGTGAAAACAATGAAAAAAGTTTTATTCTTCACTACATTTCTTAAAATGAGGGAACCCACCTCTCCACCAGAAACTTAACTCCAAGTTCAGTTTTCAAAAGTCACATAGCCCATATTTTCACACTTCTTCTCAACCAGCAAGATTAACTACTGTTTTATTTCCCATGGATGCCGGTGTTTTGCAGTCAAGCCACGTTTTTTACAGAGGGATTCCACTTATGCAGAGTGCAAGATCCCTCTGACCCTAAGCAATGCCATCCCGAAAACATTCAGAAGGCCTGAAATTCAGGTCCAGGTATTTCACAGGGCAACCAAGAGATAATTCCACCAGATAATGACAGAAATGACTAACCAGGAAACAAAAGCTAGTTATTTTAAGAAGTGAGACATTCTTGATGAGAAGCAGAGTCCACAGTTTTTACCAGGGACAGTAACTAACAGTTGCTTCCTGGCTGACCTGAACTGGCTTCACCTGACCAGGTGGCTAATTTTTACACATATGCACACAAAAAAAGTGCAAGATCCTGGACAGCATTTTAAGTTATGCATAAGTAGCATACATTAACTTTGGCTAAGATTCCTTCTTTTCAGAAAGGTAGACACTTGGCTTTGGGGGAAAGCCACCAAGGCTCTCTTGCTGACCACCAGATGATCAAGACTAGACACTTGCAAAGGCAGCTTAACTGGAAGTCATTATTCATTCTTGTTCTTCAGACCACCAGCAAGAAAGCTCATACTGACATCAAAAGCCAGTGGCTATCAGGTGCCCTTTGACCCTTTCCCAGAGGAAATGATTGCCCTAAGCAGCACAGGAGCATCAAGATAACAGGTCTTGTGTCCAAATATACAGCCCTCCACTGAAGGGAGGGGGGTGAAAGACACTTCCTCAGGGCTTGATTTCAGCAGGAACGCACAGGAACGCCGTTCCGGCTGGCATCCGAGCCTGCCCCGCCCCCTCCCTGCCCGGCCTGAGCTGTTTACACTTAAAGTTCCTGCAGAGAGCCAGCAGGAAAAAGCTCCACCAGGTGCTTTCCCTTTAAGAGCAAACAGCCAGCAGGAGAAAGCCCCGCCAAGAGATTAAGCACAGGGGCTAGGCTTTCTGCATTTGGCTTGCCGACCTTGTGTGGCTTTCCCTGCTCCAGTAAGTGCCTCCCCATCTCTTTTCCTTCTCTCCCTCCCCCCACCTTTCTTTCTTTCTTTCTTTCTTTCTGTCTTTCTCTCTCTGTGTCCCCACCTTTCTTTCTTCCTCTCTTTCTCTCTCTCCTTCCCCCCTTCCTTTCTCTCTCTTTCTCCTCCACCTACCTACCTTCCTTCCTTCCTCTGTCTACCTTCCTTCCTTCTTCCTTTTCCTTCCTTCCTCTCTCTCTCCCCCCCACCTACCTCTTTCTTCCTTCCTTCCTTCTGTTCTTTCTGTTTTTATTTAAAAAATTATTGAAAAGGGGGGGGGATGTAAAAAAGCAGAGAGCCCAGGAAATGCTGGTTTGACAATATCTTTAATTTTTGAGAATCTCTTTAGTTTTCTCATGGCATCTTCTGCTTAAGAAAAGTAAGTTTGAAGCCTGAGTTCATTGTGTCTTGTTGGGAATGGCTTGCAAATATATGTGTGTTTAAAGTCTGTATTAAAATGGTTTGGTGCTTACTGCCATGTAAGAGAAAAATCTGAAAAAGTAGCTTCATTGTTGTGTGTGTTGGCAGAACACTTGACTGTTGCATGGGGCACTTTGGGGGACATCTGCAGAGAAACAGAGTTGTAACTAAAAATGAGCATGGTCAGCTGCACTTTGGAGATTGCCTGTTTTGTGAAATTTAAAAAAGTGGGCAGAGTTTCTGAAGAAGATGATTGTCTCTCTTCTCCTGCCACTGGACTGACATCTGCCTTTAATGGGCCAGCAAGGTTGATGTTCTTAAACCTCCTAATAAGAGAGATTTCCGCTTCTGAGGAGTTCCAACAATTGGTGATCTTGTGATGGTAGTGATACTTTTATGTGGTAAAGACCACCTGTTCACAGGATAATTTTACCTGTGGGACAGACTCTGCATGGTAACCACTCCACTGGTACATAATTGCTTGTAAAAACTATTATAGTGTAATAATTCAGGTGGGTAGCCATGTTGGTCTGAAGCAGCAGAACAAAGTTGGAGTCCAAAGTTTCATCCAAGGTATAAGCTTTTGTGTGCATGCACACGTCTTCCATCTGAAGAAGTGTGGGTGGCACATGAAATCTTATACCTTGAATAACATTTTGTACCTTGAATAAAATAGTCCACAAACTACTCCCATCCAGTGCATCCACAAAACTAGAAGAAGAGGAGATTGGATTTATACCCCGCCCTTCACTACCCAAGGGAGTCTCAGAGCAACTTTCAAACTCCTTTCTCTTCCCCTTCCCACAACAGACTCCCTGTGAGGTAGGTGGGGCTGAGAGAGCTCTGAGACAACAGCTGGTACAGAGCTATGGCTTGCCCAAGGTCATCCAGCAGGTGCAAGGGGGGAGTGGGGAATCAAACCCGGTTCTCCCAGATTAGAGTCCGCGCACTTAACCACTACACCAAACTGTCTCCTAGCGTTGTTCTGCCAGTGAACTAGGGTTGCCAACTCCTGGTTGAGGAAATCCCTGGAGATTTGGGAGTGGAGGGTGCAGTTTAGGGGAAGGAGGGACCTAAGCAAGGCATAATGCCATGGACTCTACTTTCCAAAGCAGCCATTGACCTGATCTCTGTAGTTTGGAGCTCAGTTGTAATTCCAGGAGATCTCCAGACCCCACCTGTAGGTTGGCAACCCTAAAAAATCATATTTAGCATACTAGTTCTGCAGGAAGGCAAGCTGATTTCCATGGGAACCTAACCCTTAGGAATTGATTCCAATCCAGTGTGGGAATAATTGTTGGACATAAGATATTGGTTCAGGCAAGGTTTTGTATAGATGGGACAGAAAATAATGTTTTTATTGGTTTTGTCAAAACTGTTTTGACAACAAGGTAAACAGAATAAGAAGCAAAAGGTGGATGTGGCTGGATGACCACACTTCTGGGAACATTGGGTGTGGCCTAATATGTTAATGAGCTGTGCTGTCAGGGGTGTGGCCTAATATGCTAATGTGTTCCTGCTGGGCTTTTTCTACAAGAAGAGCCCTGAACTTCCTTATTAGCAGACTCCTTTTTAACAGATAAACTGATGTACAAATAATTGGCTTTGCTGGGGCATGTGCTTTCTAGGAGGGGTTTGGGTCAATCTCTAATTCAGGCACCCCTGTTCTATCAGTTCAGCTCAGTTGACCAGTAGAAGAGTAGAAAGCTATGACCCACCCCAACATGGTATGAGGAGTGGGAAAATGTAGACCTTTAGTGCACGTTTTAGACTAATGTTCTTGAAGTAATCCACAAAGGAATACAAAACCATATCAGTTTTAGGAAAAACTAACCAGGATTTCAGGTTGACATTTCAATAACAAGCTTGAAAGGAGATAATACTGTGCAGGGGTGGCCAGCAGGAATTGCTGGGATGCACAGCCTTGTAGTTTCACTCAGCAGGTACTTACCAAGAAACCTCCTGGCTCTGCCACCAAGATATATAATGTATGACAAACTCTCTGCCTTGTTTCCCTACCTTGTACATTAGCAGCTGTACTGCCAGACATTCATTATTCACAAGCCTTCCATTCCAAACTTTGGAAAGCCTTTTCTGTTCTTGTGTCAGACAGAAAAGACTCTTGTCTAGCAGGAGACCTACAGGGGTCAGCTCTGCCTCTTGCTAAAGCCCCAAGCAGACATTACCCAGGTATCATTCCCCTGGCTTTTTTAAAAAATCAAAACCCTCATCTAAATGTTGCAAGTCTGAGTGCAAGGCAAGCGGGAGGAATGGGGTGCTTAACCCTTTCCCCGTTCATTTCCCTGCTATAAATCCCCACCGCTGCTGCCCCTCCACTCACTAGTCTCCCTGTGTCTCCTTCCCTCCATCCCCCTAACAGATTACTGCAACAGAGGTGGAACGGTACAGCTGTTAGCATTTCTTGACAGGCGACAGTCTCCTTATCACACAACATTAACAAGATAAGTATGCTCACTGCAAGAATACAGAACCAAGACACAAGGAGATGAAGGATATGTCTTCATTACACATGCAAACTAATTTAAACCCACATTCAAGGGACCCTGAGAAAACAATGCTTTTATGCAGAGACTATTAACTTCTAACAAAAAATTTCCTAGCACCTTCACAAAACTTTGATTTCTTTGGCTAGAGACCTGTGGACAAGGAAACTATTTTCAACACTGTTTAAATGTCGTGGTCTGCCCAAGGTCTTTTAGGGAGCTTTCAATAGAACAGGAGACGACTGAAGACCACTACGTGGATTCCTGCCAGCGTTTGCACCAACAGGCCAACCCCATTCACAGACTGCTGTTCAATTTCTCTCCTTTCTCCCCCACCCTTTTCCTTTCTTTAGAAAACCTACACACACACACACACAAACACCAAGTGTGGGGAAAAGATCTGAAAAGACAAAGAAAACCCTGCAAACCCCAGAGGAATATTTGATCTTCTCCATTAATTCAAACGGAATTATTCACAAATAAAACTCATTTTTTCTCTGTGTGTATTAATAAGATAGCTTCAACCTCCATTCAAGCCCACAATTGCACTCTTGCTTGGCTCAGCCTCCCCTCGCGAGCACTCCAGACAGAAAGCAGCCTCCATCCATGGCAGCAGTCACCACGCAACTGTGACACTAATAAGCACTTTGCAGCAGCCACTTCCGACTACACAACTAGCAGTGGAAGGAAAGCAATAATTTAAGTTTCCCTCCAAATCAAGAGTAGGCTTGGCTCCAATAAGCCAGGCCAAATACAATTGCACAATTAACCCACACCGTGAATAATGCAATGAACACCACAGGAGAGAATGCTCAGAGGGATGCAACACCTCCCACAAAGGAAAAACTGTGCTCCTTTTGTAGCCGTGAGTTAATTGGCTTCTCCACTGGCAAAGCATAACTAGCTCTGGAAGTGCATGCAACTGTGCTACCCCTCTGAAACTAATTGTACTTCAATCTGACTATCCAGCAGTTGTACCACAGAAGATACTGTAGCTTATAGATCACATTCCCTTGTCCAATTAGAAATGAAGCTTAGGGATATGTCTGAACATTTTGTAGTAACACACACTTGCTAGAACTTTACAGCTCCATTTCTCACCTGCTGGAGAAAATAAAGTATATGAGAAAAATATATACTCACAGTTCAGTTTAAGCTTATTGATACAACATATGAACTATAGAGTCGGCATGCCAAAAAAGGACATACAGTTGCCCAGTCTGCCCACTGCCTTCACACAAACACACACAAGTCATTTCAAGTGAAACTATGGGTTGGATCCAGACTGAATTGACAATTTCCACCAATTCCCTCTTCCCACCGTAGAACCCCCCTCAAGTTTTCCTCAGGGTCCCCTGTCTCCCAGAAGAAACATGCAGTGAAAAACAGAAGACTGCAGGGGAGCGGGGGGGGGGGGGGGAGCAGGAAAGCTTCATTACCCATAAGGAAACTTTAGTCTGGATCCAATGATCCAGTTCTATCTACATGGCCTTTAGCAAGGAATCTCTCTGCAGTCACAGAAAGTTTAACTGAACAGCACATTTATCCTGCATGTTCGAAATCCATGAAGGCCACTAACAAAAATAAAAAGCAATATAAAACTAAATTAAAAACTGACAGAACAATAAAAACAGCAGAAAGAGGCAAAATACAAAATCAAGCATCGTACCATAAATAATTACCTTAGCCATAAAAGCAGTAAAAGCAAAAAAACAAACAAACTAAAACAATAACAAAAATATGAACAAAATAAAGAATATGGGCAGAAACACATAGCAAGTTATCAGAAAACACTATGAGAATGTCCCAATGAATATAGTCCACAACAGGTCTTGTAAATAAAAGTCCTTTACTTGCAGAAAAGATTATTGGAGTCATACACTTCTGTTAGTAATGAATTGCTTTGGGTTACATGCATTGATATACTAAACTCATAAAACGGCTACAGGTGCCCTACCAATCAGAATACAATACTTTAGGCGCGCAACAGGAGATAGAAACAGTTCCCACAGAATCCGCGGGAAACCCTTTTCTCAGGGAATAATGATGCTGAACATTCTAAAAACCAGTTCACAGAGACGTGAAATCATAACATCAGAATAGTTTCTCTTCACACCAGAGCCTTTCATGTTCAAGGACAAGACATATGATAACCAGCCAGAAGAGAAGGTAGCTAGGAATCTGCGCAGGCCCTAGGAGCATGCCAAGCAAAGCTGAAGCAAAACAAGAAAGGAGGCGGGGGTTGCTGGAGGAGCGCTGGCTGACTCCGCATTCCTAGGGACTGGGTAGGAATCCCGTTGTGAACTCCCGGGCAGGACCTATGGGGAGGCTAGAAGCAAGATTAAATGTAAGTAGGCTGAAAGCAAGGTCAACATACCAGTAGGGCATAGATAAACATATTGTATGGCGGGCACAGAATATATGGCAGATACTGACAAACACCTTTGAAAAATAGTAATAGTTTCATCTAGTACCTAAAACTCAGAACCAAGTAAACAGGTATTGGAAGAGAATTCCAAACATAAGGTGCCACGACAAAGAAGGCCCTGTCTATGGTAGTCATCTGTTTTACCTCTGAGAGTAGCTAAAGAGCTTTGTGATGTTTACAGTGTGGAATGCAGCACTTCAAATGGAGTCTTATATAATCAGGAATTCCTATCACAGTATCCAGCTAGAATGTGAAATCTAGGGTTCAGGCAGAAACTATTCCAGTTTTAGCTACAATGTCTAAAAAAGTAAGCCTGATTAGATCAGTATTAAAGGAGAGAGGATTTGTCTCGTGTATGTACACGAGTATGAATACTCACACACCCCATGCCTCAGCCAGTCAAGAGCAGAGCCAACAAGCATAGCTGGGGGGGCATGTGGCTCAGAATCCAGTACCAATTACTCTCACAGCCCCCCCCCCCAGTCATTCTCCCTCTTCTCCGCAGCTTCCTCCTTTTGGTTCTCCATTTGTCAAGATGTAAATCCAGAGATCCCTGCGTACGCTGGAAATAACCCACACATTTGCCAGCAGAGAAACACGACCTTGTGGCCCTCGCACAGACCTGTGGCCCTGACCTGACTCTTCCTTCACTGGGAAGCAATCTGGCTGTTCCACCAAGCAAGTCGGAGGGCCCTCATGAAACACCAGGCTCCTACAGGAAGCCTCTGCTGAATATAACTTCTACCTTATGGATGTTTGCTTCAGTGGCACACGCAGTAAAATGAGAAGGCTACAGAGATTACTGGCATGGACAGAACATGCAGAAGACATGCAAATTCGTGAAGCCCTCTGAAAGCTGGAGTACTGGGTTGTGAAATCACCAGTTCAAACCTCCCCTCAAACTTGAACTCGCCCAAGGGCTGTAAGAGAGCCACTGTGCCCTCAGCCTTCCATATGCCATGGGGACGATCAGATACCGGTTTCCCTTTCAGGACTGCTGAGTACTGAAATAAATACATAAAGCACACAGCACGTAATCAGCAACTTTTTATAATTAAAGAGCCAACCTAAGTCAATTTTCAGACCCAAAGATCAACAAAGAGTCAGTATAGGAAAGCCCATTTTCATAAAAAGAAAATGTACAATTTAAGATCACTGGTAACTGACAGGACAAATAATCCATGTTTCTGCAACCCAAATGCTGGCTATTGCAAGTCCTTTATTATGAAGTGGCACACACACACGGCCTCACAGTAGACAGTAAGTATACAAGAGGCATCCTGTGCAATTGTTTTTAGTGGGCTGGCATAAATCTCCACATGGCTTTTGCACTTGGATTCCTGGCAATGGTGCCCCTCTGTCATTCCCCTTTCTAGAAAACAACACTAAGAAGCCCTTCACGCCCATGAGTGTCTCCGCCTGCCACCACCCTTCATTCCCTGGTTCTTCTCACATTCCAGCTACTTCCTCCAAGACACCTTCACTTGAGGATTTCATATTTATTAAAGAGACGTATTTTATTTTGTACTGAGCTGTATTTGACTCTAGAGCCACCGGCTGCAGACAGACCCCCATTATAAATATTAATTATAACTAGATGTTTCACATGCAATTACAACATCGGCCAGAATCCTTGAATTTTAGGATAAGAATCCAGGTTTCTCCCATCAGGTTGCAAAAAATGATTGGAATAGGTCCCCCCTCCATGTGCTCTGAGCTCTCTTTCATTTGCTGCATATTGCACACACCTTAAAGGCTTATACATGGCATGGTAGAAACCTGAAGCACAGGTACACAAACAGGCAGACACAATATCCCATCTGATATGTGTAATGATATAAAAGACGGGAAAGAAAAATGTCTTCTTCCTCTAAAATTTCATAAACAAGGCTTACTACAGGAATAAGTTCACATCCTCCTGAAGTGTGCTCATTTGACATTTCCCCACCACCACCGCTATTATGTTTGGGCTCTGGGTTCACACTGTATACTAACAGTTACCATCATATTCCTTCTTTTAAAAGGCAAATGCTAGGAAGGATTGAAAGCCTGTATTAGCAATGTCTGATTTGTTTCTGTATCTTCTCATACTCTCTTCAGTGAGGTTTTAAGAACACTCAATATAACTCTTCTCCTATTAAATTATTGCAGTTACACCCCTATATGCACACTGGCTCTAACAAAACTGTACTAGTAGCCCAAGCCTGATGCCTCTGAAGTCTCACATGTATTTAGCCTTGGCACCTTTAAGACCAACAAAGTTTTATTCAAGGTATAAGCTTCCGTGTGCATGCACATTTCTTCAGATACAATGAAATGTTGCCCTCCATGCTTGAGGGAAGACGGATGAAATGTAATGGCAGGGTCTCAGGTAATTACTCTCAATATTCCACAATTAAGGATACATCTGCCCATCAATCTCCAATTTTGACATATTTATTTCCTTCACTATATCGCCCCCCCACCTGGGAATTAAACTCAAACCAAATAAACTAAGCTTGTTATTCTTGTTTGGTCCTTGAATTTGTTAAACATCTTCATTATGTTGCATGCTAATTGACTGCCCACCCTCTACCTATATGTATGCGTGCGGGAAGGGTGGGATAAAAATATGAAAAAATTTTAAAAAATTAAAAATAAATAGTAATTTCCATTTTATTGTATCTGAAGAAGCGTGCATGCACACAAAAGCTTATACCTTGAATAAAACTCTGTGGGTCTTAAAGGTGCCTCTGGACTCAAACTTTGTTCTGCTGCTTCAGACCAACACGCCTACCCCACCTGAATGTGTTTAGCCACTTTCTTCCGTTTCACTCACGATAGCCTCATAGTCAGCAGAACTTCCTCAAATGGGCAAAATGAGAGGAAGCAGCATAAAGCACTTAAAAGCTCCAAATCCTTATATAGCTCTTTAAGGCTCTCAGTTACTTTCTGCTGTTTGATTTCAGTAAGATCATTAACAATTTTCTCAGCTTCACTTTTTGCTTCCTGTATCCTCTGGATTCTTATTCCACTGTGTTTAAACAAGATTTACAATGCAATCCAGGGCATTCTTCGCAGAAAGGAACTCCACTTTATGGGGCTTACTCAGAGATAAGTGTGCACTAGATTGCATCCTTAGCCCTAACTATTACATAGTATTATACAGTTCATTGTCTTCAAACATCTGAACGATTTCTCTTAACAGAAGTTTCCAAAATAAAATTCCAAACTCTCAAACCCCAAATCCTTAATCTCTCTTTCTAAACCTGGGGTATGTAACTGAAGCATGCACTATGAAAACCAGAAAATCTGCAAAAGAGTTGCCAGTTCACGCCAAAAGTTACACAAAGTTCCCACTTGTGATGCTTTACAATATGAACATGTTTACAGAAGGTTACAGTAAGCCAGTACTAAGCATTTTCACTACATGACTATTATACATCCATAGTGCTGAAATTAAAAATAAGAAGGCAATGACAAAATCCCTATGATGTATTAATAGAATCTGTCAGCATGAGACACAAACAATTACAAATTTGGATGACATGGTGTGAGACAGAAATCTTAAGTTCTTTTCCACCTTTTTACTCTCAGGGCAAATTGACATTAAATATTCTCAACAACAATTTTCTATTGAACAAACACTGAAAGATACACACACGTGCCAAATAATGTGTGCCTTGATTGTCAACTGAGCAAATTCTTTCAAGGGGTGCTAATTTTTAAGGAACTTCCAAGCCAAGGCGAGCCGTTGTCTTGCTCCTTTCCTCATGCTTGCTATCTGCAAGAACCCTCTCTACTCTGTGACCGACTGAACTGTGAAGCTTAATATCACTAGTATTTGCTCTTTATTTCAGACATTCAAGCTGAACAAAATATGAAATGCAACGTCAGGGTAAAAGCTTAATCTGATCTTTCTGTCTCTGCTAGCTCAATGTCCTCCATTGACAGTGCAAAGTAAAGGGTTGACAGTAATGGATTTGATTATCAGCAGCATACCTTTAATCACTGAAATGTTGGTAGTTGCTTGGGCAAGGAAGAACGCTTTTAAAGCATCAATTTTTAGCTGGCAATCATAATTTAAACAAGCAAACAACTGAGCATACACATTCCTTAAGGTGCAATTTGCCTTGAAGGGAAGAGCTGCCAAATACCTTATATTTCAAAACAATCCAATGCCCAGAGTAAATCCTCTGTCCCCATTTCCAGCAACCCCCTTCTATAATATTACAGTCAACAAGTACCAATCCATAGTAGAGCATCCCCTGGAAGCCTGTGGCAGGCCTGATTCCAAGGGCTGAATGAACACAGGGCAACACTGCCCAACGGATGCTTGTCTAACAAATGCATTTTCCCCCTAGGAAGTCTTCCCTCCCACAGAGCTCCACTGCAGGCCTCTCTTATTATTAAAAGTCTCCCTTCAGTGTTTCTTTATGACTGTAAAGCTCTCCTCTCAAGAAGACTCCCTTGACTACACAGATGATACAAACAATAAATTCAAATAGATGGTGGTACTGGGGAAACCAGCTAGCACTAAGATTTCCATGAAGAAAAATTCAGGCAGGTAGCTGTGTTGGTCTGAACCAGCAGAAGGAAGTTTGAGTTCAGTGGCACCATTAAACCCCGCAAAATTTTATTCAAAGTGTAAGCTTTTGTGTGCAAAGCTGAAAGGTGCCACTGGACTCAAACACTGTTCTGGCCCTAAAACTGATAATCCTGAATGGAAATACTTATGAAAATCTTTGGCATCCAACTACCTAGCACAGCTCTTCAAACTCCCATGCCTGCAAGTCATTAGGACCCTTAAGCCATAAAGAGAAAAGGATCTGTGAGACACCCACCCAAGCAAAAAGAGAAAGAAACTACCTTCTGCTGGGCATTCACACACAGTGGCTGGAGTTCATATCCACACTGAAAACAAGGTGGCAGGCTTATCTGAGAGGGGGCTTCAGGTGGGCAGCCCCCTCTTCGTCCGCAGTAGAAGAGCGAGGCTAGAACCCCTGGGAGAACCCTAAAGTCCAATTAAACTTTGGCCCCACCCAATGAGAAGGGAGCACTGGCTGGTGAAGACCCTGATGCTGGGAAGGTCACAGAAGAAGGGGGAGGGGGCAAAGGATGAGGTGGCTGGCCAGGGTTGCGGATGCCACAGACACGAAGTTGAGCAAACTCTGGAGGACCAGGGAGGCCCTGGCGTGATGTGGTCCCTGGAGGGGGCGGGGCGAAGAACAGTGGGACTTGACTGTGCGACGGCACCCCCCCCCCCCCCCACACACACACAGACCCCTTCCAGGCGACCCAGAGCTCTGGTTGGGTCTTGCGGGTGCTGCTGGGCTCGCCTCTCGCTTGCCGGAGAGAGGGTCTCCTGCCCCAGCCCCTCGGGACGACTCCGGCGGGGCAGTCTGCCGGGTGCACTAAGCCTGGGCCAGCCCCCGGGCCGCCAGGCTGCTGGCGGGGGACGGGATGCACATGGCCGTCCTCCCCCCTGCCCGGGCCAGCCCGCTCCGTCCGCCGAGGGACCGCCGAGTCCCCTCTTCCCCCGCCCCCCACGGCTCTTGGGGGAATGGGGGGGGGGGGGCGCTGCTCCGGGCAGCTGGGCCGTGGCGGGGGCTCTGGCAGACCAGGCCGCGTCTCCGCCTCCTCCCCTCCCCTTCGGGCCCCGGCCGGGACTGCGGGGGAGCCCGCCTGTCCTCACCTGCCCTGCCGGGCCGGGCCTATAGACCGGGGGGGGGGGTGAAGGAGAGCTCCCGCGCAAGCCAGCCAGCCAGCCCCCCCGCCCGCCGCCCTCCTCCCTCCTCCTCCGTGGCCAGCCCCGGCCCGGGGGCGCAAGGCTAGGGTGCTCGCTCGCTGCCCCCCCCCCGGGGGTGGGTGTCTGTCTGCGGGCAGTTTGCGCCCCCTCCCCGGTCGGGGGGCTGGCGGAGTCGCGCGGCTCAGCCTGGGGCGGGGTGTCTCCTTACCTGCAGCGCCTCGTCGGCCATCCCCGGCTCCCGCTTCCCGCCCAGCCCCAGCTGCCGCCGCCTCGCCCTCCTCGCTCGCGGGCCACCGGCTGACTGGCTGGCTGGCTGGCCGGCTTCCCTCCCTCCCTCCCTCGGGGGCTGGTGGGGCGTGCCGGGGAGGCGTGGAGCCCCGCAAGGAAGGGGGCGGCCCGCCCAGGAGCCCAGCCGCCCGCCAGCCAGCCAGCGGTCGCCGGGGGGAGGAGCGGGAAGGGGGTCCTCCTCCTCCTCCTCCTCCTCGCTGCAGCTGCAGGCCGGCCTCGTGCCACTGTCTGCGGGGGCCCGGTCCGAGCGCCCGGCCCAGCTGGAGGCGGGAAGGCTTCTCCCCTCCCTCCCTCCCCCCCGGCGGACAGCTTGCCGGGCCGGCCGCGGGAGGAGGAGGAGGGGGGGGGGGAAGAGCGCCGCAGCAGCCAGAGAGGGGCGGGGGGGGGGATTTGCTTGCAGCTGCCGTAGCCCTCCCCCTTCTTGCCTCCTTTCCGGAGATTAAAAAGAGATTAGCAGGAAAGGGGGGACTGAAGAAAACAGCCAGCCCCCCGCCGCCTCCCCCCTTCCACCCCAGATCGCCTCCCGGAAGCCCGGACAGCTTGCCGGAGGGGGAGGGACACCCCAAACTGAACCCGCCTCTCCCCTGGCGCCTCAGCACAGGCTAATGTTGCCCCTTCGCAGGCGCCCCTTCAGTCGTATTGCCATCAGTGTTTTGGGCATTGCGCCGCCTTCCCCTCCGGATTGCTGCTGGTTTGCACTGTCTGCTCATGGCTGGGACTGGCGCGAAAGGAACTCCTCTCCCAGAGAGGCCCAGGCAAACATGCAAGGAAGCTCCTGGGAAACGGTGGCCCTTCAGATCCTGTAAGACATAAAACAAGTAAAGAGACTTAGGTTTTTTACAATGGCCAGTGGTGATGATGACACAGCGCTTTGGGGCAGAGCGTTATGACGGCTGGCCGCCACCAGGCGCCAACCAGGCTCAACCGGACCTGGGCTCCTGTGAACAACCGGGGCCAAGGGTCCTGAATTTAGGACAGGACACCAATAGGAATTTTGGCAGGAAGTCTAAACTGGAAGATCTTGTTGAGTTCCGCAGGGCCTGCAAGATGGAGCTCTTCCACCAGGCCTTTAATTAGGAGCTGCCACTGTTTACCATCAGCCATCGTCTGTTATATCAACAATGAGGGACTGCCCTGGATGAAGCCTGGGCTGGGCGACTATAGAGGGCCGAAGTATTACCCTGGGTTTGCACGAAGGGCATCAGCTAGTAGCCATCTCATGGTACATCCTAGATATCACTGCGAGCACTTTATTTGTAATGTCTACAGCTAATTGGATGTACGATGTATTACTTTGTATTTTATAAGGTTTTAAATTGTTTTAAATCTGTTTATTCTGATTAGGCACTATGTGCCGTACTGTAAGCCGCTCTGAGCCCGTTCGCTGGGAGGGCGAGGTAAAAATCTTAAATAATAAATAAATAAACCCGCCAATGAGACTGGGAGGCAGAGTTCAGGAGTTGTATATAGTTGGCCCTTTTTTGGCCAAAGTTTATCTTCATTCCTGATGTTATCCTAATAAAGATCTGAGCTGAAGCGCTATGCCTAGAACTCAGTATTTTATAGAGAGTCACCTATGGACTCGAGCAGTCTCTCAGCACTCCAAAATGGCATGAGCTAGATGCATCATTTTTTTTCATCTGGGCATCCAAAATTAATTGCTGTGAGGCTTCTGTGCTATCAGCAAATGATCAGGCCTTTGTTAATTAAAACATAGTCCTTTATTTCAAATACTGGTACAGGTTTCGATGTTTGTTAGTGATACCATATACAGAGAACAGGGGACTATTATACCTGCAAGAAATGACAGTATAAATACTGATCACCAATCAGCAGTCAGAGAAAAATGCGGGAAAGCCATTCACCTTTTGTCACCAGGGGTGAAAGAGCATAAAAATTCCCAGCCCGAACTGTGTGACCCAGTGGTGCCAGGTCCCCAGCAAAACAGGGCAGAACAGACAATAAAACAATTCCCAAGGCTACTTCTAACAGATAGCAATGCGAGTGAAGAGGGAGGACACGCCAGGGAGTGAAGGATGAGATAGCTTTGGACTATATGGCAGTGTTTTTCAACCACTGTGCCATGGCACACTGGTGTGCCGCGAGATATTGTCAGGTGTGCCGCGGGATTTTTTCAATGAAAGAAATGTGCTTTCCGGGCTGACCTTCCGGGACGCGTTTGCGCATGCGAGGAAGAACAGTGGCACGCTCTCGCACGCTCTGTGGCCGGCCTGAGGTAGGAGGGAGCCGCCGTTGAGGCTCACTTTGGATCTGTAACTTACGATTTCAAGTTGAGTGGCTATTACGTGTATTTGTAATACTGTCATAGTTAATACTTGAGCTGAGGCAACTAATGACCCATTTATCTTGTATTTCAGTGTTTTTCAACCACTGTGCCGTGAGATACTGTCAGGTGTGCCGCGGGATTTTTTCAATGAAAGAAATGTGCCTTAGCTCGAAAAAGGTTGAAAAACACTGCTATATGGCATCCTGGTATGTGGGAACTGGCCTTCCCGCCCGAAATGTAACACTAAGCAGACAAGCATTTGGGCATCAAAGAGAGGGACAATAAAGCATCCGGCAATACTGGCATAACAAAAGAAATGAAAGTACACGAGAGAAAAGTATCAATGTCAGATTCAGTTTATGGAAACATTGTAGCAGCGCATTACATGAATACGGATGGCTTGAGCAAAGCAGAATCTGACAGTTGCCTGGGATGCTCCAGTCTTCTTGTCTTATCGAGCTGTCTTCTGCATGCAAGCTTGCCTGGCAACACAGGCACGGGATTTGCAGGCATCAGCTGTCCACAGGTTCTGGCTCAGTATTGCCTGCTGCAGCAAGCCCACTCAGAGCGACAAGCCCTCCAGAGCGGCTAGAAAGTACCACCTTCTTCCTGGAGGACAAGAAATCCCAAAGGCAGAGGCAGTTCAATTAACCTCAATTCAGTAGTATCACTATTACACTAACAAGCAAGTCTGTTTGTTTCCTAAGACATAAATTGTGAAAGAAGCATCGTTTCACAGAAAGCATAATAATAATTCCAAATTCAAATGCAAGTTTATGATTCACAACCTATTCTGAAGATTAGTATATTTCTAGTAACACTTTGGCTGGAACTTAAAGAGTCAGATTTCACACAGGCACACACAGCAACCATTTCATCCTTGTCCTAAACCCCAACCCCTCATACAGCAACAGATTTTATCCCCACCGAGTGTTAATTCTTTCTCTCCTAGGTTACACCATGCCCTCTTGTTCTCTTGAAACCATGGGAAAGTGCAAAACCGAGATCCTTCCCATATCCGGGCTTTGCCCTGTGCAGGCCAGGTTGGAATAATTGCTCTTAATGACCATGCTTGCAAATAGTCTTTGGCTTTGCACAGGGCAGAGTCTGAGCAGATGGGAAACTTGTTTGGGCTACAGACTGTGTGTACAGTTCCCACGGTTAAGTCATACAGTCATTGTACTGAGTGGTGATTTGAACCTGGTTGTCCCAGATACTAGTCCAATGCTCTAACCACTTCACCATGCAGAGAGCCAGTTTGGTGTAGTGGTTAAGTGCGCGGACTCTAATCTGGGAGAACCGGGTTTGATTCCCCACTCCTCCACTTGCACCTGGCTGGATGGCCTTGGGCAAGCCATAGCTCTGTACCAGCTGTTCCCTCAAGGACAGCTTGGGAAAGAGCTCTCTCAGCCCCACCTACCTCACAGGGTGCCTGTTGTGGGGAGGGGAAGGGAAGAGGAGTTTGTAAGCCGCTCTGAGACTCTCTTGGGGAGTGGAGGGCGGGGTATAAATCCAATCTCTTCTTCTTCTTCTTCACCATGCTGGCTGCAATATTTGCCATCATGTAACTATCATGTAACTAGTTTGCCAGAAACAATTCCCTGCATTCAGGCTTGCTCAAGCCCCTTTCAATTCCGACTTTGGATGAATCACTCTAGAAAAATATTGTGAAATAGGTTTATTCCCTTCTGGTTTTTTAAGAAAAAGAGTGAACCATGGGTTTCTCCAAAAACTAAACTTAATGTGAAAGAAATATCTCTATACAGGAATAACTGAGAATCCATGTATGGCTCTTATCCTAAAACCACATGTTGATCTTCATATGTCCAACGTCACAAACCAATCCCAAATTTGGAAAGGCTGAGGAAAGAGGGAAGGCCCTGCGCTACAGAACAAAGATTTCAGATCCTAACACGAACAAGCTCACTTGCCTCAGGATGAAAAGCTGCCCCACCTGAAAGTAAGAAACGAAAGGGATATGGTTCATCTTTCCAATGCCATTCCTAGTCAGCAAAGTAAAAAGTTTTAAGGAAGAGGAAGACGACAGTGTAAGTTAAGCCCCTGAAAACATCTAATGTATAAAAAGAGAGACACTCAGCTCGTTCCATTTTTATATCTTTGTATGGCTTCTGGTGTTTAAAGTTAATTTAGGCTAACCCACAGAGAGAAGGAAAGAAGAACGAGAATATTGGCCTGATTAAATTAAAAATAGCTTTGAATCTTCAAGCATCCTCTTGCGGGCATAACCGTTGAAAGACATTTGTTCCATTTGATCCCTGGAGAGAAACACTGACAATGGCAATGCCTCCCTGAAGTCTGTATTTGGACCCAGCCTTATAATGTGCTTGTGCAGGCTTGATTTAAACAAAAAAGATCTGTGAGTGCCCTGGCTACACCAATACACCTAAATATATCTGCTCTGCTGCCCATTCTGTTCAGATTCATGCTTCGCAGGCTGCAACCCCTCTAAGATTACACAGCCCAGCTGAAATGAATCACTCTAGATGACATCATGAACACCCAAGTCTATGCCTCCACTTGTTAACTGTTCAAAGTGACTTCATATACACAGCAAACATCACAAGTGCCCATAGCAAGCCCTGCTGTTCACCAAACCAACAGGCATGGTCAAGACCCCACTGAAATATTGTCTGTTCCTCCACCCTTCCTGCTAAAAGCCCCCCAGGCCACATAGAGGTATAAATGAACACCACTGGTGGTACTTGGTCACACTGATCAAAATTACACTTTGGGAAGACAAATGATAACCGTAACATTAAGAGAATTATGCTACTGGTCTAATTGCTTTCTGTCTACTCTTGCAGGTATGCAGCTTTAGCACAGTGATTCTCTGCCTTTCCAAATCTGCGATCAGCAAAGGGGTAACATTCCGCCCACAACACTCTTTTCCTTCCCACTCAATTATTTCATGCATCAAAGGGAAGATTTGTTTTGGGAAGAAGCACAAAGATGCTTCCTGGCTCAGAATTTCTCTCACACTTGCATAAAAACATAAATATGGCAGTCTAACAAGAAACTTTTCAGTGTCTGGTAGTGCCATCCATCTGATTCACTGCATCATAAAACTATTCCATTCATTCAGGCCTGAGGGGACAGGAGGACGGGTGGGAGTAAATCTCAGTCTCACAGCCACTGTCCAAAGTGACATAGTCACAAGTCTGAGCATCCTTCTCACCATTCCTAATCATTCCTAATCATACAATTCAACAGAGCTTACAGGCAGTAGTGAAAGGAAGATTTGTGAGAGCAAGGAGACAGAACAAGAAGTGTTAAGAGGTGGGGAGGGGAAAGAAACATAACTAGTAGGTTGAAGGGACATACAAATCTTGACTTCTTTGTGATGTAGCATCCCTCTTCAAAGGGCCTGTATCCATCTCCTCAGATCCAGATGCCTAGGCCATCCTTAGGAGAGGCTGACTTCCCTAAGGAAATGTAAACATTTGCTAGGAATTTCAATCTTTTTTTCCTCTGATCCCTCCAGCCCAGTTTTTGCAGACGAAGTAAAGAATGCCCCAAGTTACAGCAACAAGCACCAAACCTCACTCATCATCTTCTGATCTGGAGAACTTGGACTTCCTGACCATTTTATTGACTGCTAATGTTCATGCACCAGTGGAATTACTGGCTGCTCTCTTTTGGCTTTTCATTTTCCCGGAGCTGTAGAGAACTATACGGGGCTACATAACCCTGTCTCTGAGTTTGAACAAACATCTCTTTGCACTTGCTTTAAAGCACTAGAGCCACTTTAAAGGATGGACACAATCCAACTAAATTACCTAAATCCAACAAAACAAAGTTTTGAGTCCAGCAGCACCTTTAAGACCAACAAAGTTTTATTCCGGGTGCTTTGTTCTGCTGCTTCAGACCAATACAACTACCCACCTGAATCTAAAGCCAACAAGTTAATCATGACTAATGGATTTCAATGTGACATGCAGCCAATCCATTGTATTTACTCAGAAGTAAATTTCACTGTGTCCAATAGGGCTACTCCCACAGAAGTGAAGACAGTATTGCCACCCTCATTATAACTAACTTTAACTGGGTTAAGGCCTATTGTTTAAGGCATACACTCCAAAATATATAAAATGTAAGAAACATACATCATGCAGATACAGTTATCAGGGAGCTAAGACTGGCAGAGGCTCCCAGCTAAATTATAGTAATTTATGGCAAATTTGCTTTGCCACCACCATGGTAATATGTGAAACAGTCATTAAACAGCTTACACAACATCCAGGACTTTTGTTTCAGCTTTTCTTTGTGTGGTAGCTCCCTCTATTGGACACATTGTACCCCCATAGCCCAAAATATTTGAAAAGCCCTCCAATGTCTTCTGAAGGTCTTCCCAGTCACATTTATTCTGGTAAAAACTGCCCAGGCTAGCCCAATCTCATTAGGTCTCAAAGGCTAATCAGGGTCTGCCCTGGTTTGTATCTGGGTGCCATACAGGGGCAGTCCACAGCAAACCACCTTTGAATGTCTCTTGCCTTGAAAACCCCATCAAGGGGTTGCCATAAATCAGCTGTGGCTTGATGGCAAAAGAGGGGAACATCTTGATTTTAAAAAAGAAACATTACTTTTCCAGAAGGCTGGTCTAGAGAAATGACTTCTGCTTCAGTGATATCATTTGGAATTTTATGAAGATGAAAGACTTGAGAAGGGGAACATGGAGATCTGTCTCCTTAAATTTCTTTCTGTCACTCCCATTGGCTGTACCAGAAGTAAAGGGACAGAAGCAATACCAGAAGAATGAAACTCATAAGATCCACACCATCCCTGGTATAGACAGGAACAGAACCGAAGCAAAAAAACAAAATTGGTGGGGGGCACCAGGGGGGCATGAAGTCACTTCCGGCGTCACAAAAAATCTTCCCTATATAATAAAGCTGTTTTCAAGTGGCAAGATTCCATGGGGCTCCAAAATCAGTTGGCTGGAAGGACTGCCGCTCAAAAGGGGGTCCCTGGCCACTGGCTGCATTCTCTCCCTGCTTTGCCTCAGTCCCACCCACAGAGCCACCAGCCTGTGCCGGTGCCACAGAGCCTGTGCCACAGAGCCTGTCCTGGCCTCAGTCGGGAGGGAGCCAGGGAAGGAGAAGGACCGACTGGGTGCTGGGTTCGCTCTTCTCCTCCACCCACTGCCAGGTGGCTCTAACTGTCCCCTCAGTGGCCTGCTTCTGTCAGTGAAAAGACAATGGACTTTCAGCATAATCTTCTCCCCTGCACACCGCCAGCATGCCCAGAATAAACTGTCAGAATAAACTGTGAAAAGGGGGCCATTTCACACAGCACCCCGTAGCGCTTCAGGACCAGTACAAGAACTGAAGAACGCTTGGGAGGAGGTTTCTGTGAGGCTTCTGCTCAAAATAGTCAAGGATCAGACCTTTGTTGATGAAACACAGTTCTTTATTTCCTATTACTACATTACTACAGGTCCTCGGATTATTGTCAGAGATAAAGCATACAACAGAAGCAGGACTAATATACCCTCTAGTACAATTTGAATTACCCATAGGTAACCAATCACAAGGAGGGAAAAACCGTGGGCTAAAAGGTCCTTTGACCGTTTGCTTCCCACAGGAAAAAGGTTAGGTGTGAAGCTGTAAATTTCCCTTCTTAAACCAGACCCCTTAGATGTATCCATCTTCGCATAACAAATAGCTCAAGCCAAGGTCTTCACACGTTGATAAGAAACCTGGTCCCCGTCTTCCCCAGCAGGGAGGAAAGGAATGTGGAGGCGCGGGGGTGAGAGGCCGATTGTTCTCATGCTTTGGAGTCGCCATCCTCCCGGACAAATGGTTACATTGACCAGACTCAGGCAGAGCCATAAACCCAGGGTCACAAAGAAAAGCCAAAGGAACATTACATAGAGAGGTGGGGGGGCAGGTTACATAGGTTACATAGGCAAGCAGCACACAGAGGTTACATAGCAAATACAAATGTAGTGTTACATGGCACAGAAACCCTTGTTAGAATCCGTAGATTCTGACACTCTGCCACCCAAAAAATCTATTCTACCCCGGCTTATCTGGAAAGCATTTATGAAAAGCTTTAACTAGTTTAGGAGCATGAACATTGTCAGAAAGAACCCACTCATTTAGTTCAGGACCAAAATCTACCCACTTGACTAGATATAGCAAGCGGCCCCTACGCATTTTTGAATCCAGGATCTTGGAAATCTCAAAATGGGGTGCCCCCTCCTTCATCAGTGGAGGAGGAGTTGGAGGAGTTGGATGCCAGGCATTCGGCCCAGGATTCTTCTTCAATAAGCTGAAATGAAAAACAGGGTGCACCGAACTCAGTGATTTAGGCAATTCCAGTTCAAAGGACACATCAGAAATTTTGCGCAACACCTTGTAAGGGCCAACATATTTCCACCCCAGCTTCCTGCTGGGTTGTAGACCGTGTATGTTCTTGGTGGACAGATAGACCGAGTCTCCCAGCTGGAGATCCCAACCTTCCGCCCTTCCTCGGTCCGCATATTTTTTGTAATCCTCTTTGGCTTTGTCTAGAGTCTTAGCAATTAACGGCCACGAACTTTGTAGTTTAGCCCACCATTGTTTAAAGTCTGAAATCGGACCGTCCGGCGTCTCCTCCAAAGTGGGCAGGCGTTTCCCTTCGAAGCCTCCTACTGCCATGAAAGGGGACACGCCCGTGGACAAATGAATAGCATTGTTATAACTATATTCCGCAAATGGCAGTAACTCTACCCAGTTGTCTTGACGATAATTAGTGTAACATCTTAAGAACTGTTCCAATATTTGATTAGTCCGTTCAGATTGGCCATCGGTTTCCAGATGGTAACCCGAACTCATGGCCGGTTCAATGTCCATCATTTTCAAAAGCTCCCGCCAGAAGTTGGCAATGAATTGGCTGCCCCTATCAGATACCACACACTTGGGGAAGGCGTGTAGTTTAATCACGTGGTTAAAAAATGCCTTAGCCAGTCCTTTAGCGGTAGGCAACTGTTTGAACGGGGTAAAGTGAGCTTGCTTCGAGAACATGTCCACCACCACCCATATGACGGTTTTCCCCTTCGAGGGTGGCAAATTGGTGATAAAGTCCATGGCTATCGCTTCCCAGGGGCGAGAGGGGGTGGGCAGTGGGTGCAGCAATCCCGGGACTTTCCCCCCTCTCCTTTTGCACATCAAGCAGGTCTGGCAGGCAGTG
Organism: Lepidodactylus listeri; assembly: GCA_029233225.1. Taxonomy (NCBI): domain Eukaryota; kingdom Metazoa; phylum Chordata; class Lepidosauria; order Squamata; family Gekkonidae; genus Lepidodactylus; species Lepidodactylus listeri. The sequence goes on along the minus strand of JARCFY010000007.1, from coordinate 126,121,357 downwards.
ACAAAGTCGGATACGTCCTTGCGCATGCGCGGCCACCAGAATTGCCATTGGATTAAATTAAGGGTTTTTAGAAACCCAAAGTGTCCCGCCAACTTTGATGAATGACAAGTCAGCAATATATCTTTTCTCCGAGCTCGGGGCACCACGAGTTTGTCTCCATGGTACCAACACTGGTTAGCCCTAAGGGAGCATTCCTCTAAGCCCTCTAGCTCTTCTGTTTCTTCCAGGGAGTAGTCCCCCCCCCACTTGCCTTCCCAGGGTTCTACCGCTGTCTGCTTACTCTGGCTTCGGGTAGTGATGGCCCCTCCCAACTGCTGGGGAGAGAACATGGAGTCAAACACTCCCTTTGACTCTCATGTTGGGGTAACCTGGATAGAGCGTCTGCTAACCAATTGGCCTTCTCGGGAAAATGTTTGAGCACGAAGTTAAACTTCGAGAAAAAATCGGCCCACCGGAGCTGCTTGGCATTCAGAGATCTTTGGGTGCGCAGTGCCTCTAGGTTTTTGTGATCAGTCCAGATCTCAAAAGGGGTCTGCGCTCCCTCAAGCCAGTGCCTCCAGGTGGTTAGAGCTAGACGTATGGCCGCTGCTTCTTTATCCCATACCGACCAATTCCTCTCTGTCTCATTAAACTTCTTCGAAATGTAAGCCAAAGGGTGTAATTTATCATCTGGCCCATTCTGAAGGATGGGCCCCCCCATGGCCACATCGGAAGCATCTACATGGATCACGAATTCCTTAGTCTCGTCCGGATGAGCCAGGATGGGCTCTGAGGTGAACAGTTTTTTCAAAGTCTCGAACGCTCTCTGGCAGTTCTCTGACCAGGCTATCCTCTCCCCTGGCTTCCCAGCATCCGGACCCCTCCCTTTAGTTTTTAGGAGTTCTGTCAATGGGAGAGTGACCGTGGCAAAATCTTTTAGGAAGGTGCGGTAGAAGTTGCAAAACCCTAATAGACTCTGCAGTTGCTTCCTAGTTCGCAGCGCCTCCCACTGCACCACCGCCTCTACTTTGGCAGGGTCCATTTCCAACCCCTTCTGTGAAATGCGATACCCCAGGAAATCCACTGAATCTCGGTTGAACTCACATTTGGATAGCTTAGCATACAATTGGTTTTTTAACAGTGTAGAAAGCACCTCCCGGACCAGTTTTACATGCTCCCTCTTATCAGTCGAATAGATCAAGATATCATCTAAGTAACATAACACCCCCTTGAATAAATGCTTGTGTAACACCTCATTTATCAGGCTCATAAAAACTCCCGGCGCGCCACTTAAGCCGAATGGCATCACCAGGTATTCGAACTGTCCCAGTGGTGTGTTAAAAGCAGTCTTAAACTCATCCCCCTCCCGAATGCGCACGCGAAAATAAGCATCTCGGAGATCCAGCTTGGTAAACACCTTCCCTTTAGCAGCCTCCGTCAGCAAGTCTTTTATGAGGGGGAGGGGGTAAGCATTGGAAGCTGACACTGCATTCAGACCCCTATAGTCCGTGCACAGTCGCAGCCCTCCGTCCTTCTTCTTCCTGAACAAAACGGGCGCTGCGAAGGGGGACTTAGCAGGGCGGATGAAACCTCGCTCCAAGTTCTTGTCTAGAAACTTCCTCAGTTCTTCCCTCTCTGAGGGGCTCATGGAGTTGAGCTTTCCCTTGGGTAGTTTCTCCCCTGGGAGCAATTCTATAGCACAGTCTGATAGTCAGTGAGGGGGTAACTCGTCGGCTTTGGTTTCACTGAACACTCCCATCAAGTCCCGATATTCCTTGGGCATGGCTGAGGGCACCACGGCGAGAGCTGCCACTGACAAGGGGGCCGGGGGGCCCGATCCCCATCCCGGGTCCCACTTATGATGGTGGCATTTCTCATCTACCCAGGAGATCTTCCCCTCACTCCACCTAATGTATGGGTCATGGGCACTCAACCAAGGGCTCCCCAACACCATGGGGAACTGGGTGTTGGGGGTGATGACAAACGCCCTCTTTTCCCAATGCTCCCCCGTCCCCACTATCAATCGCTCGGTCTCGGCCACACACGCCTCCTTCATTTCTGAGCCATCCATCTGTGTGAATGTGAGTGGCTCCCCTAGTGGGGTGACTTTTGGGGCTAGCCCGTCCACTACTAATGGGCTGATTAAGTCTCTGGCGCACCCTGAGTCAATTAGGGCACACACCCGCACATGAGTCCCCGTTCCGGGGGCTATTACAGTCACTACCATATACAGTAAAGGGCCAGGGATGCTCACCGGAGATGGCGCATCGGGGTTGGGGACCTGTAGTTCTGCGCCGTTCACTGCAGGTAGTTGGAGTTTCCCGGCATCTGAGCCTCCGTCAGTTCCAGCTCCCCTTGCTCGCTCGCGGCCCCTTCCAGCTGTAATGCCCGGGGTTTGAACGAGGTCGTTCCTTTGCTGGGGGTGCTCCCCGCCACCGGGGTGGAGCTGCCCGCCACCGGGGTGGAGCTGTAATGCCTGGGGTTTGAACGAGGTCGTTCCTTTGCTGGGGGTGCTCCCCGCCACCGGGGTGGAGGTCTTGGGGACCTTTCCACTCCCGCGGGGGCACGCCGAGGCGTAGTGACCACTCTCACCGCATCTCATGCAGAGCCCCTGCCTGAACCGGTTGTCTCGGATTTCCTGGACGCTGGCTTTGGGCTTCATCTTCTGGGCAGCCTTGCCCTGGGCAGTTGCCGAAGTTCCCATCTTGATGAGGGTGAACCGCTCTTCCACGTCAGCCGCCGCTCTCATCCAGGTGGCCAAGGAACCAGGTCTCCCTCCTCGCAGCACCGTCTCATACACTTCGGGGTTGAGGCCCTCTCGATACTTCTCGATGAAGAGGTCTTGGGTCCAGCCGCGGATCTTGGCTGCTATACGCCGGAACTTGTCAGTGTATTCCCTCACGGAGGACCGCCCCTGGGTTAGCTTTCGCAATTGGTTCCGCGCCTTCTCCTCTCCCAGGGGGTCCTCGAAGTGTTGCCTGAGGGCCCACATGAAATTGTGCATGGAGCGCAGCTCAGGCCCGGGGGCGTTGTGCAGGCTCACATACCAGTCGCTGGTGGTGTCCCTCAGCTTGGACCCAATGTAGCCAATCCGATCCCTCTCGGTGGGGTAGAGGTGTCCCCAGGTGTCTAGGAACCTCTCGATTTCTATGAGGAAGAACCGTAGCTTCTCTGGGTCCCCATCGAAAGTAGCCATCAACGGGTTGCTGGGCGCCTGACGGATCATCTGCCCCACGGGCACTGGGACCGGGGCGGGCGTGGGCGCGGGAACCGGGCGAGGGGCGGCTGGCGGCACCTGTGGTGGCGCCGGTTGCGGGACGACTCCCGCGGGAGTTCCCCCGGGCGGAGCTGGCTGCGGCGGGGCTTCTCCCGCCTGGGGCTCCGATCCATCCTGGGGCTGCCCGGGCTGCCTGAATAGCGGTCAGGGCGTCTCTGAATTGGAACTGCAGGTCTAGGGCTACTTCTCGTAGTTCCGTGGTGAGCTGCATTCGCAAATCCCCCATCATGCGATCTAGGGCCTGGGTCGGGTCCTCTCCATAGAGATCGGGACTGTAGGTTGCACCTCTCTCTTCGTCCAGGGGCGGGGGTCGCCAGTCCCCTCCGTAGACCGTCTCACGCTCGTCTCCCAGGAAGCTCGGCCTCCCGTACTCGGTGCGGTCTCCCTGGATCGAGACACACGCTCCCTTCCGATCGTGGACCCACGAGTCGACTGTCCCACGGCCGAAATTGCTCTATGAATACCTCGGGGTCATGCTCTGATGAGGAGGTGGTTGCGGGATGTAGTAAGCCCCTTGAGCCGTAGTCGCTGGCACTCCGGGCTCCCCACCGCCTCCTCCAGCTCCGGCACCCTGGTCCTCCAGGGTCACTGGTTGATCTTCGGTTGTAGGGATGGGAATAGTACCGTCGTCCGACATGGTCAGGAACGGCCAAGTCCCAGTCACAGATCTCTGACAATCTGTGAGGCTTCTGCTCAAAGTAGTCAAGGATCAGACCTTTGTTGATGAAACACAGTTCTTTATTTCCTATTACTACATTACTACAGGTCCTCGGATTATTGTCAGAGATAAAGCATACAACAGAAGCAGGACTAATATACCCTCTAGTACAATTTGAATTACCCATAGGTAACCAATCACAAGGAGGGAAAAACCGTGGGCTAAAAGGTCCTTTGACCGTTTGCTTCCCACAGGAAAAAGGTTAGGTGTGAAGCTGTAAATTTCCCTTCTTAAACCAGACCCCTTAGATGTATCCATCTTCGCATAACAAATAGCTCAAGCCAAGGTCTTCACACGTTGATAAGAAACCTGGTCCCCGTCTTCCCCAGCAGGGAGGAAAGGAATGTGGAGGCGCGGGGGTGAGAGGCCGATTGTTCTCATGCTTTGGAGTCGCCATCCTCCCGGACAAATGGTTACATTGACCAGACTCAGGCAGAGCCATAAACCCAGGGTCACAAAGAAAAGCCAAAGGAACATTACATAGAGAGGTGGGGGGCAGGTTACATAGGCAAGCAGCACACAGAGGTTACATAGCAAATACAAATGCAGTGTTACATGGCACAGAAACCCTTGTTAGAATCCGTAGATTCTGACAGTTTCAAGGTAAACTGGCTCAGGAACGCTTCCCCAACGGGAGAGGCACGTTTCTGTGTGAAAGGGCCAGTATGTTCCGTTAGGGAACTGGTACTAATACAGTTCTGTGTGAAATGCCTGACAGAAACCATAACTGAAGAGTTCCTGAAATGGAACATATTGGCTGTGTGAAATTCCTCAGGCTCTTTCTCCTGCTTAGCTTCACCATGGCTGGCTGGCTGGCTGGCTGGCTGGCTGGCTGGCTAATGAGGTGGGCCAGCGACCATCAAACCATTCCCTTCAACCCCCTGCTGTGTGGCCGACTTTCCCCTAGGGTTGCCAGTCTCCAGGTGGGACCTGGAGATCTCCCGCTGTTACAATAGATCTCCAGATGACAGAGATCAGTTCCCCTGGAGAAAATGGCTGCTTTGGAGGGTAGACCCTATGGCATTATACCCTGCTGATTCCTTCCATCCCCCCCCCCCCAAAAAATGCTGCCCTCCACAGGATCAACCCCCCCAAATCTTCAGGTATTTCCATCATAGGGTTGCCAGGTCTGGGTTGGAAAATCCCTGGAGACTTTGGGGGTGGATCCAGGAGAGGGTGGGGTTTGGGGAGGGGAGGGGCCTCAGCATGGTACAATGCCATAGAGTCCACCCTCCAAAGCAGTCATTTTCTCCAGGGGAGCTGATCTCTGTCAGCTGAAGACCAGTCGTAAGAGAGGGAGATCCCCAGCCCCCATCTGGAGGTTGGGAACCCTATTCCATCATCAGAGCCAGCAACTTTCTCCTCAGTGCCCATTGCTAGGCAACCAAGCTTGCTTCTCTGAAAGCCCCTTTCCACACCTATGTTGGGCTCTGGGAGAAAACTCATTGGGGCCAGCTGAACAGAATGCCATAGAGGCCACCCTCCAAAGCAGTCATTATCTCTGGGGGGGGGGATCTGTTGTCTGGAGTTCAATTGTGATACCTGGCGATCTTCAGGCTCCACGTGGAGGTTGGGTACCCTAGGCGTAGCAGTAAGCGCTTCAGAGCAGGATCTGCTAGACCCAGGTTTTTGCTGAGTGGGTAATTTTGGATCAGTCACAGACTTTAAGCCTAACCTACCTCACAGGGTTGTTGTACAAGTCAAAAGGGAGAGAGGAGAATGATGTCAGCTGCTTCGGTCCCCATTGCAGAGAAAGACTACTTTTCCACCAGGGGAAGTATGGTTGTCAATCTCCAGGTGAGGGCTGGAGATCACTCAGAATTACAAGTGCTCTCCAGATGGCAGAGATCAGTTCCACTGGAGAAAATGGTGGACTCTATGTCCTTACTAGGAATAAGGCCCATTGTGGAAATAAATACAACGGGCTCTAGAAAGAAGCTCTAGGAGAGTGCCCCAGCCTTGGGCACTCAGTGTCAATTTGCTGTGCCAACCTCAGCAGGGTATAATGACACAGAGTCCACCATTTTCTCCAGGGGAACTGATCTCTACCATCTGAAGAGCAGTTGTAATTCAGCGTGATCCCCATCCCTTCCCCCTGGAGATTGGCAACAATGGTTCCCATGAGGAAACGGGTGGTTTGAAGGGTGGAGTCTATGGCATTGAATCTGTCTGAGGTCCCACCCCTGCGGAAATCTCATCCTCTCCAGGGTCCACCCCTCAAATCTCCAGGAATTTTCCAACTTGGAGATGGCAACCCTACCTCCCAGCCAACTGTCAAAGTATCATTATCTGCCCCCTGGCTTCAGCTTTCTATCTCCTCCCCCCTAGAGAACAGTTGTAATTCTGAGTGATCTCCAGTCCCCACCTGGGGATTGGTAACAATGGTTCCCCATGAGGGACTCGCTGGCTTGGAGGGTGGAGTCTATGGCACTGTACCTGTCTGAGGTCCCACCCCTCCTCAAACCTCACCGTCTCTAAGCTCCATCCCTCAAATCTCCAGGAATTTTCCACCTGGAGTTGGCAACCCTATCTCCTTCCCAGCCAACATCAACCTCACTCTTCAACTTTCCATCTCCCCCCCCCCACAGCCTCCACTGTGCTCTGAAGCCCTGACTGCTATGTCACACTGGCTGCCATAAGGGGCCTCAGCAGGGTATAAGGACATAGCGTCCACCATTTTCTCCAAGGGAATTGATCTCTGCCATCTGGAGAGCACAGCCAATGTGACATAGCAGTCAGGGCTTTAGAGCACAGTGGAGGCTGCGGGGGGGGGGGAGATGGAAAGTTGAAGTGAGGTTGATGTTGGCTGGGAAGGAGATAGGGTTGCCAACTCCAAGTGGAAAATTCCTGGAGATTTGAGGGATGGAGCCTGGAGACGGTGAGGTTTGAGGAGGGGTGGGACCTCAGACAGGTACAGTGCCATAGACTCCACCCTCCAAGCCAGCGAGTCCCTCGTGGGGAACCATTGTTGCCAATCCCCAGGTGGGGACTGGAGATCACTCCGAATTACAACTGTTCTCTAGGGGGGAGGAGATAGAAAGCTGAAGCCAGGGGGCAGATAACAATACATTGACAGTTGTCTGGGAGGTAGGGTTGCCATCTCCAAGTTGGAAAATTCCTGGAGATTTGAGGGGTGGACCCTGGAGGGTGAGGTTTCCACAGGGGTGGGACCTCAGACGGGTTCGATGCCATAGACTCCACCCTTCAAACCACTTGTTCCCTCATGGGGAACCATTGTTGTCAATCTCCAGGGGGAAGGGATGGGGATCACGCTGAATTACAACTGCTCTTCAGATGGTAGAGATCAGTTCCCCTGGAGAAAATGGTGGACTCTGTGTCATTATACCCTCCTGAGGTCGCCACAGCAAATTGACACTGAGTGCCCAAGGCCGGGGCACTCTCCCAGAGCCTCTTTCTAGAGCCCGTTGTATTTATTTCCACAACGGGCCTTATTCCTTGTAATAATTAAAATGATTTTAGAGCCTTGAAGAGGCTTAAATGAGAGACACCCTGCCCCGGAACAAACCGGACCCACTGCTGCACCGCACAGCTCTGGGCTGGGCTTTACTCCTCCCCAGTCCTAAAATCCTTCCCGGTCATGGCCAGCCACAGAAACCCAGCATGTCTCATCTTGCCAGATTATAACAGACGGCCGGTCTAGTGCCTGGGAGTCTATGGGCAAGAGTCTGTGCACTAGCTGAACACAGTCAACACTGTTGACCGGGCAGAAGGAAGTGGGGAGACAGGAAGGAGGAAGCCTGACATTGCTCCTTCACTGGGATCGCTGGGGATTTCAGAAAAAGACCTCCCCTGGAACAGACCTGACCTGCCAACATGTCACACAGCTCTGAGCTTGGTTTTGCTCCTCTTCCTCCTTCATGCCACCGAGAATGAGTGTGGTGCTCCCCCCCCCCCCCGCAGGGGCCATCTGCTGCTCCTTAACTTGGTGGGCAGTCGCTGCGTGGCGTGGGGCCCCTGGATGCCCCCATGGCTACGGGCCTGGACAGGAGGAAGGAAAAGTTGGCTGATGAGGTGGCTGAAAGGGGGGGAGAGCCAATTTCTTTTACAATTACTAGCTCAGTGCAGGAGTCTTTCACTTTATTGCCAGAAATCTATATAAAACAAAAACCATAATTAAAATACAAACTCTAAAATTAGTCAACAAACAATGTAGACCAAATCGCTGCTCTGCCATGAAGCTCACTGGCTGTCTCTCAGCAAGGGTGTAGACTTTCCAATTTCCGGGAGGGGGCTGGGGCTGGGCCAGAGACATCACAGTCCATTGTCTCTGGTGAAGGCTCAGCACCTCCTGGAAAACTTCGGGGGGGGGGGGCTCCAGCTCCCCAGCCCCCCTGAAGTTGACGCCTATGTCTCTCAGCCTAACGAGACTCACACAGATGTTGGGAGAATAAACGGGAAGGGGGAAGAAAAGAACCACGTATTAGTATAAGGTATGGTACATTAGGGAAGGGGAGAGAGTAAAAAGAAGTAGCAAATTAATCCAGTAGATCACATTTAGTCCCATTTTACCCATCAAAAACTAAGGCTGAGAGCAACAGAAGACCATTTGACTAAATTCTGTGTCAGCAGGAACAATTTGTAATCCTGTATTCTGCCTTAATTTTAGCATTCAAATAGGGTACCTTTAAGGCCAGGTACATCCCAGGTAGTGTCACTTGGTAGTTTAAGAGCAGTAGGGAAATACATGCATTCCCAGGTAGGCATCCTTTGCATCCCTTTTGCTAAAACCAGCATGGGTGTGCTTGGATTGCTCCGGAGAACCAAGATAGGGTAGCTGGAATATGCAGTGAACAGTTTCTCAGGGACAAGGACGGTGTCCTCCTTTTGCTGCATGGAGGTAACTGAAAGGCCATAGCCCATCATACCTTCTAAAATATTATCTTCTCCACAACCCTTCCTAGCAGCTCTCTCAGATCCATAACAACCACTAGGTACCATATGACACCTGTGTTTTTAAAAAGCTTTCACAAGTGGTGGGAATTGCTGGTCAATCGTGGCTTCCCCCAGAGCAGATACATGTTTGGGGGGTTTTACAACTGCATATTTCTTTCACAACACGCTCACTTTTTTGCATGTGTTCACAGACAAAAATGTACCACATAAAACAACTCTGTTAGAAGACTCTTCTTACTTAATTGCTTGCCTTATTCCAACTGCAAGCATCCTCTGGTTGCTTCCAACTACAACACTGAGGCCTATGGCGATTCTCAAAATGTAGTGTCCCAGTTTACTTGCAAACCACAGTTCCACCTTCCACAAACTGGCACATTTTGGCAATATTTCAGGCCTCTGCATATCTTTTCCAGCAGCCATACAGTTCCAAAAGAATGAATTCCCTGTTCACCTGTGCTGATTCCACAGTCTCGTGCCACTGAGCAGCCAGGATTTTGAGCCGCTTCTGTTAGCTTTGCTGCCTCCTGAGTGCTGCTCCTTCTGCAGGATTCCATCTGGCCGTGTTCCATGCCAGGAACCCAGATCCATTCCCCCCTCCCCCCCCCCCCCCCCCGTCATCCTGGGCATATGGAAGACAGCAAACAGACGGGATTAGTTATCAAACCAAGGGCTGATGATACAATTTCAGCAAACCCTTGGCTAGCCCCATACGAGGAAAGGGTAGGAGGGAAATAAAAGATATTGTCATCAGAAACATAATTAGAAAAGGCATCACTGGCAACTTACTAGAGAAACAAGCTGCAAAACAAAACAGGACGGCTTCTATAAGAAGAGACTGGATTTCTTCCCCGCCCTTCACTACCCAAGGGAGTCTCAGAGCGGCTTACAAACTCCTTTCCCTTCCCCTCCCCACAACAGACACCCTATGAGGTAGGTGGGGGCTGAGAGAGCTCAGAGACAACAGCTGGTACAGAGCTATGGCTTGCCCAAGGTCATCCAGCCAGGTGCAAGTGGAGGAGTGGGGAATCAAACCCGGTTCTCCCAGATTAGAGTCCGCTCACTTGACCACCACACCAAACGGACAAATGGACTATAGTCCATGAAGATTTTATGCTGCAGAGATTTGTGCATGTTCAGTATAACTGCTTCTCCTTTAGAATTATGGCAAACCATCTCCAACTCCAATAGAGAAGTGCAATTAGATTTTCAAATCCCAATACTCATCACTATTTAGGAACACTCATAAGACTCCAGCATCTGCCTAAGGTGCTTCAGAAAATTCTTTCTCATGAATAGGAAAAAATGGCTTTTATTGTGGGAAAAAAGCCCAGCAGATACTCATTAGCATTTTAGGCCACTCCCCTGACAGTGCAGCATATTAGGCCGGTGCTGGGAAAGCACAGGGCAGACATGGAAGCTTGCCTCTCCTCCCCCGCCCCCCAGCTTCTCCGCCCCACTTTAGCATCGCTTTCTAGTCTACACCCCGCCCCCTCCAAACCAGATGGCCGGGGAAAGGTGCTGCTGATCTTTCAGATCCCAGGCACTTCAGCATCACCTTTCGGGACAGTGAGATTACAGTATGCGCTGTATACTGTATGCGCAGAAGTATGCGCAGAAGTGGAACAGTTTCCCTAGCTGAATAAGTCTCAAGTCTCCATGCTACCTAATATCTCCCAGTGAGAAAATGTGGGGAGTAGTTCCAATATAGTTCCTGTAGTATTTCTTAAAAGTAGCCAAGCTCCAGGGGGCGGCTGGAGCTCTCCCCCAATTACAACTGATCTCCAGGCAACAGAGATCAGTTCACCTGGAGAAAATGGCTGCTTTGGAAGGTGGGCTCCATGATGGCGCTACACCCCGCTGAAGTCTGTCCCCTCCCCAAACCCCACACTCCTCAGGCTCCACCCCTCCAAATCTCCAGGTATATTCTAGCCGGCACCTAGGGCTGCCAAGTCCTCCGGTAGGGCGGGGGAAACACCGATTTTTCATGCTTCCCCCCCGCTTTTTCAAAACTGGCCACCGGGGGGAGGCAATGGCTGCCAACAGGAGGGGAACGTTGGAGCCTGCCGGGCCCTCTCCCTGCCAGGCCTCTTAAAGGGAAATGTCTGAAGAGCCTGCAGTGAAAAGCCTCACCAGACATTTCCCCTTTAAGAGTTAGCAAGAGAGCCCCGCCCAGAGATTAACGAGGGACTAAGCTCTTACTGAAGGGCCTGCTTTTGCATGCGGCTGGTGTAAGATTGAAAGGTTGCTGCTGCTGGGCCTGGGGTAAGTGCCTGTGCCAGCTCTTTTCCTTCTCTCTCTCTCCCCCTCCCCCTTTCTTTCTTCTCTCTCTCTCTCTCTCTGTCCCCATCCAGCAGAGGTCTATCAGTGGCTATTATTAGCCACAAGGTCTAAATGGAAGTAAGTGCCTGTGCCAGCTCTTTTCCTTCTCTCTCTCTCCTTCTTTCTTTTTTCTGTCTGTCTGTCTGTCTGTCTCTCTCTCTCTGTCCCCATCCAGCAAGAGGTCTGTCAGTGGCTATTATTAGCCACAAGGTCTAAATGGAACCCTTTGTCTGGGGCAGTGATGCTCTGCATTCTTGGTGCTTGGGGGGCAACAGTGGGAGGGCTTCTGGAGTTCTGGCCCCGCTGCTGGACCTCCTGAGGGCACCTGGTATTTTTGGCCACTGTTGTGACACAGAGTGTTGTACTGGATGGGCTGTACTGGATGGGCCGATCCACTGTGGCTTCTCTCCTGTTCTTATGATATGAAAATCATATTCTGCCGAGATGAGGAAGGATTCAGTAGGGCTGTTGCTCAGTGATAGAGCATCTGCTTGACATGCAGGAGGTATCAGCCTCTTCAGCTAAAAAAGGATCAGGTAATAGGTGATATTAAAGATCTCAGCCTGAGACCCTGGAGAGCCACTACCAGTCTGAGTAGTCAGTACTGACCTTGATGGACCAATGGCCTGATTCAGTACTAGGAAACTTCATGAGTTCATGTGGAAGCAACATCACAGGATGTGACTTCACAAAATGATGTCACTTCCTTTCTCCTGGCTCCACCCCCAAAGTCTCCTGGCTCCACCCCCAAAGTCCCCAGATATTTCCCAAGTTGGACTTGGCAGCCCTACTGGCACCCCAATTTTTTAACCACTTCAGATATACTCATTTCTGCTATCCTATTTTTTGGGCCAATACTCCAGGGAGTTTTCCAAGTACTAAGCAAGCAGTGAAGGCTTTTGTGAACAATTGGTCTATATCAAAATGGCAAGAAATAGAAATCCAAACAATGGCCAGCAGATTGGTCAGGTAATTCATGGTGGCTTTTAAGAGCTGTGTGTTGCCCTTTCTTCTCTGCTTCTGGACCACATGGAAATTACTCCTTTTGTATATTCTCATTATCATCACCCACAGAGCCAGCCCCGGCTTTTATAGTGTTTTTGCAGCTGAAGCAAAACATTACAGCCAGCCAGTCTCACACTGCCTGCCATGTGTACATCAGGAATACACAATGTGACTCAGCGCCCCCATTTCCCACTTTTCATAAAAGACACACACACAAAACACCAACACGCTCGTCCTGCAGACAGGCCGCAGGGAACAGTAGACAAGGCCCAGCAGCAGGTCCCCCAGGGCGGAGCAGCCGCGGCAGCAGTGCCGTCGAGAGAACAGCGCCCCCTGCAGTTCCAGTGAAGTTTAGCTGCGGACCCAAGTAGCCCAAACGAGGTCCCGCCGAGCAGTCACCGGACAGGCGTGAAGCCCTGGAGCCGCTGGACTGGTCCTGGGGAGTGGGAGGGAGAGATGGTGTGCGTTTGGGGGGGGGGTGTCTTTTTTAATGCTCTTTGAACATGTTGCATGATCGCGGGGTGTGTGTGGGGGGGGTGTTCCTTCCAGACAATGCACATTGGGTAGCGGGGGAGGTCAGAAGGGTGAGACTAGAGCGGGGTTTGCTGGAGGCGTGTTGTGTACTAGTCACGAAATGGCGACCGCCATGCAGTCAGAGCACATGGCCCGATTCTACCTGAGCTTCAGCCAGGTAGAACAATAGACAGTCGGATCCAAAACGACCACCAATAGCCAGCCTAGGTCTTCCGCGGGGGACCTATGAACTACAATTTAAGACCTAAGGCCCTATCAGAACTATGCGCATATGCTAAGCCCCTATCAGGTATTTTGGGTGCGGCCAGAGGTGTGGCTCTGGCCGGCATATAAGCAGGGCCCTGGAGCCCTGGCAGCATGCTTGATCTGACCATCTCCTGAACATGCTGATTCACTTAATAAAGTCTTTGCTATGATCATCCTACAACTCGCCTCCCGACTCCAGTACTTTCTAAGGTGGGTTCCTGAAGGCAGCCTCTGCCAGCCGCCAGGACGGGGCGGTGGAAGCCATGGTGGTGTCCCGGCGTAAGCCGCGCTCTGTGGTTCCACGAGGCCTGCCGCCCAGCGAGAGAGCCGCGAGGGTGTGTGCCTGCCTGGAGACACTGGACCCCTCCCGTTGTCTGGTCCCGCTTCGGACACTGGTGGTCTCAGCCCCCCCTCCCCCCTCCTTCCCCGCCCGCGTGGCGGTTGTCGTCGTTCCTTCCTCTTTGCCCGTTCTTCGGTAGGGTTTAAACCCCCCGCCCCGGTCCCAGCCCCCCCCCCTCCCTCCCTCCCCCGAGGGACCCGCAGCCAAGGGCTGGGCTGGCGCTTGGCATGGGCGGTGGTCGTCTGTCGTCCTCCTGACGCCGTCAAGAGCCCCGGCCCGGAGCCCAGCGCCGCCCCCGCCGCGCCTCGGCCAGCTGTACGGGGGAGGGGAAGCGGGGCGGGGCCCTGGCCTGGGGCGGGGGAGTTGTTGTTCTCCTCCTCCTCCTCCTCCCCCCCCCCCCCCGCCGAGTGTGTGGGGAGCCGCAGCAGACAGAGGCGGGCGAGAGGCAGAGGCCAGCCCCCCCCCCCCCCCCGAGCGAGCAGCCACCATGCCGGCCACGGGCGGGGAGTGAGTACTGCTGCCACCCCCACCCCACCCCACCCCCGCGCGCTCCTGGCCGGGGGGGGGAGGGCCCGCGGGGGGGGGCGCCTGGAGACGGCGGGGGGGGGGCTCTGCTGCCTCCCCCCTCCCTGCACAGGGGCCGCGTGGGAGGAGGGGGGGCTCCGCTCTGGCCGGGGGGGAGGGGGGGCGGCCGGAGCCCCGCGAGAGCGCCCGGGGGGGGGGACACACGGGACACTTGGCCTCTGGCGGCCTGCCGGGAAAGGGGGCTTTATTTGGGCGGGGGGGGGGCTGGGGCTGCTGAGCCTAAGGGCCGCCCTCCTCCGCCCGGGCCTGCCCCAGGGATTCTTGGGCGGGGTGGGGGTTGTTTGGGGGGAGGGCGGCGGCGGCAGCCCCGTGTGGGGGGGCTCTAGGGGCAGCAGCCGCCCCCCTCTCCTCGGAGGGGCGGAGCACGCGCCCCGGGCATGGAGGGCGGGGGAGGCCGGCGCCCGCCCGGCTATTTATAGACCACCCTGGCACGCCTGCCCCCCCCCCCCCCCGAGGGAGGACACCGGAGCCGGGCCGGAGTGGGGGGGTCCCACCAGGCTTTCCTCCTACTCCGCGTCTGACCCACTCTTCGCCGCCGGGGCGCCTCCTGGGCGGGGCTCAGAGGAGGAGAGGCCGTGGACACTCCGCTCAGTCCGGAGGGGCTGCCAGAAGACTTCGCTCCCGCGCATCCACAGGACTCCGTGCCCCGGGAATGGGTTGCAAACACCCCAACCCCAACCCACTTTCTCTGCCTGGATCATGATGCCACCAGCCTGGAAGGGGGGACCTGTCGGATTGTCCTGGGGATCATGCATTGAAAGGCACTGTTGCTGCAAGCGAGCCAGATAGCTCCCATTGCCCTAGCACTATGGTTGCTGGGATAAGGAACAGGGCCTCTGTTTTAGTGGGGGGTGGGTAGAGGTTTTCCTGCCATTCAGTACTGCCCTCCCCAAATTTCCATGGCAAAAGTGCTGATTTGTCAAGGGTGCCTCTAGGATGCCAACAATATAAGGGAAAGAGGCACTAATTAAATAGATGGGGGACTCCATTGCCTCCCCCATGACCTTTGGGAAGACATTTTTAATTACCCCTGAGGTAATTAAAAATAATCCACCATTTCTTAAAGGGTTAAAATATACTTTTTTGGGAATTTAATTTTGAATATATCCAAGATTAGGCCTCTCAACCATGCTGAATCATATGAATCATCCACAAAGTCTCTTCCCATGAGCTATAAATAGTACTGCCAAATACCTGGGGGGGGGGGGGAATCCTGCCTTTTTAAGAGTGGCTTAATTGGATTTTATTTACCAGGTGATATTATTTGCCTCCGTCTCATGGAAGTCTTTATCTGCCATTTCCCTACATTAAACTTCTATTAAAGGGACAGGATATTTCTCCAGCCCTATTGGCAACCTTTGCTAAAACAGGTAATTATATGCCCTATCTTGCTTGGTGTCGAAGCAGGACTTTTATCCTCTCCAAGAACCTTTTCCTTTTAATTTAGGCCTCAGATGCCAAGTGCCTTTCATTACCACCCGAATCCTCTCGGCCTACTTTTCCTTTCCTCTCAGACAGGAGCACTGGGGCCTTCCCTGAACTTTACCTTCAGCATAGCTCCCCATGTTTATGGATGTGTGAGACACCCCCCCTTTCCTTCCTACAGCTCTAAAGGAGAGGACTATTCCACTGCTATTCTGCGGCAGAAGCACCGTCCTAACCGTCTCATTGTGGATGAAGCTACAAATGAAGACAACAGTATTGTGTGCCTGTCTCAGGTAACTGCTCCATCTTTTCATTAGCCAGTGGACCTGAGTGCACATTCCTCTTTCCACAGAAAAGCTAAACATGGACTTTTCTCTTTTACACAATTGCCCTTTGCTGCAGAGGTGGTCCAGTCAGCCATGCATTCTTCTCAGACTTCATGTCTAATGAACATATAAACACACGCTATGAACACATAAATATACCTTCAGCAGCAGACATCAGAGGCACGGAAAGATGATCCAGATGCTTGATTTACTTCAGGAATACAAACACAGATGTGTACATAGTTGTAGTGTTCACTTTCCATCACACAAAAAAATCACAAATGGTATGTAGATGTATAAGAGAGGCATCCCATTTGCATACTGTATGGATGGACATGCAAAAGCACAGCATCCTGCTCAAAACATTCGCTGTGGCATAACTGCTGATGGGCGTTTTCGTGCTTCAGTTTGATTCCTGGTTCTCTGCAGGCCAAGATGGAGGAGCTGCACTTGTTCCGTGGGGACACCGTGCTGCTGAAAGGGAAGAAACGTCGGGAGACTGTGTGCATTGTACTTACAGATGACTCCTGCCAGAATGAGAAGATTCGCATGAACCGTGTAACCCGCAACAATCTCCGTGTGCGTCTTGGGGATGTGGTCAGGTGAGACTGGCCCCAATGAGAGAGAGAGAGAAGGGGAGGGGCTCAGTTGAGTGCACTGTGCTCCGGAGTATTTGTAGAGGGCACCAGGCACGTGTTGTGGCAAAGAATATTTGTCTGGGAGGGGAAGAAGCTGGAGAATATATTGCTCAGCAAGCCCCCACGAGGAGGAGCTGTATTACAGAATGTGCGGATTAATATGGAGGTTTTAGAGCATTGGTAATACCAGAAAATAGCCCTAGTTATTGGTACTTTGCATATGTAATTTTTCCCTAATAGCTGCTCAGGTAATAGATAGGGTGACAGAACTAGAACAAACAATGCTAGTGGGGTGGGTTACCCCCCAGTTGGTTACTCCGCAGGTTGTCCCTGAGGGGCCCTGTGCTGTGCTGTCTAACAAAAGCTAGCTGAGCCATCCTCTGCCCAGTGTCCAGGCCTGTCCAGACGTCAAGTATGGAAAGCGGATCCACGTACTGCCCATCGATGACACCATTGAAGGCCTGACAGGAAACCTCTTTGAAGTTTACCTCAAGCCGTACTTTCTGGAGGCTTATCGGCCTGTGCACAAAGGTGTGGAGGGACAAGGCTGCTTGATTGTCCTGTGGGAGCTGCCGTGAGGAAGAGGGCTCTGTGGGGAGAACAAAATTGTGGGAGAGGGCTTTGCGGCTTGGAAGGAAGTTGCAGTAAAGACATGTAGGAGTACACTTGAGTAATTGGAAGAAGGGTTGAACAAGAGGGGTTGTTTTCTCATCCTTGTGGTGGGGGGTGGGGGGAAGAGAGGGCTTGGCAGCCCAAGTGGTCTGTGCTTCTAGGTGCCTCTTCTAGCTGAGGTAGTTCTTTTCTGTCACCAGTCTTTCTTACAGGGCTGGTGCACTGTTAAATTCTGATAAGTACAATGGACTTTCTACCTCTGACTCTAACAACGTGCTCCCCACTGTGTCCCCAGGTGACATTTTCCTGGTGCGAGGTGGAATGAGGGCTGTGGAGTTCAAGGTGGTTGAGGTGGATCCCACCCCCCACTGCATCGTGGCTCCGGACACCATCATCCACTGCGAGGGAGAACCCATCAAACGAGAGGTCTGCTGGGTTTTGCTCAGACACTTGCCACTGAGGCGCTTGTTCTCTTGTCTGGGCAGTCCAGAGGCACCGGGCTTTTGAGAAGGGGATCTGTTGTACAAGATCACCCCACCTGTAAATATCTCTGGAGAAAAGGGGTATAAAGGGAAAAACTGAACCCATTCAGGACTCTCTAGTGTGGGCTGTGTCTGGAAGGGTGGTGTTGAGAGGCTTATTACTGAGAAAATGGGATATGGTCCCCACTCACCCTTTCTTCTTGCAGGATGAAGAAGAGAACCTTAATGATGTTGGCTACGATGATATTGGGGGCTGCCGTAAACAACTGGCTCAGATTAAGGAGATGGTGGAGTTACCACTGAGACATCCAGCACTCTTCAAAGCTATTGGTGTGAAGGTACAATGCGGGGGGTGGGGGGAAGCGGGGAGGCTGGAACACACAGTCTACAGATTCATCATAACCCTTGAAATATTTCACTATAGGCAGCATGGCTTTTCTCTCTGTCCTTTCTGCATATCTCCAAACTGGACTGCAATATATGCTTCTCTTCCTGAAATAACAAGAGAGCTTCTGTTCTCCCAGGTTGAAGGTTTCCCTGGCTTCCTTCCTTAATCCTTTGGCCCCGGCTTACTTCTTAAACCATTCCCTTCTGAGGGACAGTGCTTATTGTGGAGTGAGTCACATACTTCGCTCCTCTTATATGATGACTCCACAGCATCTTTTTCTTCCTTAGCCTCCACGAGGGATTCTTCTCTATGGTCCTCCTGGCACTGGGAAAACACTCGTGGCCCGGGCTGTGGCAAATGAAACGGGAGCCTTTTTCTTTCTTATCAACGGTGAGAGAGATGATACGGAGGGAGAGAGAGGACAAGGGGCAATGGCTCAGTGGGAGAGCATCTGCTTGGTCTGTAGGAGGTCTCACCAGTCTGTCCAGTTGAAAGGATCAGATGATGGGTGATGTGAAGGTACCTTCCTGAGACCTTGGAGAGCAGCTGCCAATCAGAGTAGACCTTTATAGGCCAATGTGCTGAGTCAGTGTGTGGCCGCTTCATGGATGAGTGTCTTGGAGAAAACTCATGTATCTAATCTTTATCCATCCTGCACATCCCATTCCCAACTCTTCCCTTCTGGAAATAAGTGGTGAGATTGACAGTGCAGTCCTAAGCAGAGTTAGGCCTTCCTAGGCGCATTGAAGTCAAAGGGCTTTGGTGGTGCTTCACACACGGACCCCTAGAACTTAAGAGTTTCTGAGCTGTGGCCATAATAGGCATAGCAAGGCTGGCTTCATGTTTTCTGTCAATTTACAGTCTGTGTACTTTCCCAGTGACTTTTCAGGTACCTTCTTCACTTACTCTGAAAAGGATCCTTGTTGCTCTTGTTTACTGTCTTTTGCTGTTCCCCAGGCCCAGAAATTATGAGCAAATTAGCTGGGGAGTCAGAGAGCAACCTGCGCAAAGCGTTTGAGGAAGCTGAGAAGAACGCTCCAGCCATCATCTTCATTGATGAGCTGGATGCCATTGCTCCCAAGAGGGAGAAGGTAAGGCCTGACACCCTGGGAAGCTGAATGTGAACAGAGAGAAACATTTACAGCAGCGCTTCTTTGCTGAAGGGTGGACCCCCCTGCGTGCTGGGAGCAAGATGTTCTTCTATAAAGAGCTGCCTGAAGGAACTTCTCAGCATTAAGTGAAAAACATATGCGTAAAGCCCCTTCTCTTCCTTCTAAACAGGCAAATTCTGGCTACAGATAAGCTGCTTCCTTTTCTTTCTTTTTTTTTGCCCTGGCTGTGTTGTTTGGAAAATGGAGACACGTGGTCTCCTCTGGGGCTATCAATAGCGATTCTATATTAAGCTGGCCAGCATTAAAGGAAAGTGGAAGTCACAAGCTGAAGTGAACCCACCTCTGGGAGATGTTTAGTACTATGGTGGAATTGAAATCATGCTGGTTTTGCATCAGTCTAAGATCCTCGTAGTCTGACCCTAGGGAGACCTGTGCTATAGAAGTTCTACTCCCAGCATAAACCTCCTGAGCCTGGCACTTGCACAAGATACCTTCATCCACTACTGTCTCCGTGCTCTTGGTGGAGAAGAAGGTGTTGGCCTCAACTCTTTCAGCCTTAGCCAGTCTCTTAGTTTTAGGGGGTGATGTGCTGCTAGGCCCTACAACATCTCACCGTGTTTTCTCACATGAATCCAGACACAGGGGATTTAATGCTACAAGGAACAGATCCCCTGTCCCCAATACACTTCTCATGCCTAAAATGCTGCTGTGCTCACAAGTTTAGGATCAGTATGGATTGTTGGCCCTGACCTGGAAAGCCCAGGCTAGCTGGATCTCATCAGATCTCGATAGCTAAGCAAGGTTGGCTCTAGTTAGCATTTGGGTGGGAGACCACGAGGGTCACCACACAGAGGCAGGCAGTGACAAACCACCTCCGAATGTCTTTTGCCTTGAAAACCCTACTGGGTCACTGTAAGTCAGCTGTGATCTGATGGCAAAAACATTGGTTCCTGAAAGTGTGGAACATGGATAAGTGGTTATGGATAAGGTAGCTTCACAATGAATACAGGTAGAAAACCCACAATCAAATAATAACTTTTTTGAGAAATGGTATTATTTTTTGACTATATAACTGAAAATTCCTCGACAGTAAGTTCACTTCCAAATAAATACAAAGTATTTATGTTTTAGAGGGGAATTGTACTCCTGATAGTTAATGTATAGAGTTTACAAGTTTTAATATTTGTAACAAATGTTCAGCTGCTTTTATATTCATATGTGATATGTATGTTAAGAAAAATTAATAAACTAAGTTGCAAAGAAAAGGATTGTTAGCCTCCCTCCTTATGCACATTCTAGGAAAGCTATCACCTGTGTGGTGGGGTAATGAAGCGTCTTCATCTCCCTTTCCTACTCCCATTTCAGACACATGGGGAAGTGGAGCGTCGGATTGTTTCTCAGCTTCTCACTCTCATGGATGGCCTGAAGCAGCGCTCACATGTGATAGTCATGGCGGCCACCAATCGACCCAATAGCATTGATCCTGCCCTGCGTCGGTTTGGTAGGGAAACGTTCCATGTTCTCATCTATCTATAACCACAGTAATATATAAACCAGGTAAAAAACACTGTTTAACGCAGACAATAATTCACAAACCATATAAGGATTCACAATCCTCACAAAAGAGGAGCTTTAAATGGGACCAATACAATACAACAGCCCAGCAGGATCTGTGTATATGTTAAACAACCCAACAGGGTCTACATGCATGAATACATAAACCTTCTCTTATACAGGAAATCTTCAAACCACAAAATCTTCAGACGAGGTTAAATGGGAACACAGGGTCTTGCCACAATACAATATAACAGCCCAGCAGGGTCTACATATATTAAACAACCCAACAGGGTCTGCATAAATACATAAGTCTTCTCTTATACAGGAAATCTTCAGATGAAGGACGAAGATGCTGGCTTTGATTCTTCGTTTCGTCAGAAGCTGCTTCAGCTTACTAAATATGAAGCATATATATCACTACTCTAGATACAAATGTATTTAAACATCAGCTCCAAATGTAATTATAGATAAACATTTTTTAACATCTTTTAACATCAATGCATCATACAAATACAACTTCTTCAGAACAAGGAATCCAATTTTCATTACATTCAATGAAGATTATTCTGTAAGAAAGATGTCCACCATTCATTACTTATGTAATTAAAAATTCTCACAAGAAGGTAAAGCACTGTAAGCCTATTAGTAGAGAAGGCTCCTAGAAGCCTATAAATGAAAACTTATGATAGAAAAAACTCACCCAAAACAAGCAAGAGCTGATCCAACAGGGACACCGCCTCACATAGTCGGCACACCTTAACAATCAGTTACACCAATAACCCTCTATATCATAGTATTTAAAGGGGCAAAGAGTGGACTATGCATACTATTTAAAGGGGCAAACAGTATGCTCACCCCAATTCACAGAAAGGAATTAAATTCAATAGACTGGTTCAAACCATATGGATGCTGAGTGTGTAGACGGAAGATCCAGAATGCCTCTCTTTGTCTCAACATTCTATGTACATCAACCTGATTAAA
The DNA here is from genome assembly GCA_029233225.1 of Lepidodactylus listeri. Taxonomy (NCBI): domain Eukaryota; kingdom Metazoa; phylum Chordata; class Lepidosauria; order Squamata; family Gekkonidae; genus Lepidodactylus; species Lepidodactylus listeri. The sequence continues at coordinate 126,099,919 of JARCFY010000007.1, read as the reverse complement.
CTGGCGGGTAGAAATGACCTTCAGAACTACAAATCTAAATTAATTGAAAGCATGCCCTTGTTCCATGAAATGCTGGGCAAGAGGTGATTCTACTCGGCAATTCCTAATACATGATCTATGTTCGATCATGCAGATCCGGACAGACCTAGATGAGATCTCCACATAAAAGGGGGGGGGGGGACAAAAACATCTCAAAAGATGTATGACCCGTTTCGTAGCACATGGTTCTTCTCTACCTAACACATAATTACAACGCACTTCAGGGATATGAATTCTCGGAGGACAGACTACACCAGTGGGCACATGGATGGTGGCCTTTAGGACCTGCAGTAATGTTTGACCGACGAACTGCTAAGTCTGAGTGTATCAAGGAATCTCTGAGGCTTCTAGTTCTTCTAAAACCTGTGAATGATGCATTTTCACACCCCAAGATCTCCTGAACCACATGCCAATGCCTCAGTATGATGTTTTTAATTTGAGAAGCCAAGGGTGTGAAATCAAAAGCACAACTGAAAGTCTGTTTTTGTCTGAATTGTGTTGTCTCTTTAAGTAACTCCACGCGATCTATCACATCAGCTCTCAACCTTGCCTTCTCAATAATTGCATGTGGATAACCTCTCTCCCTAAACTCCTTAGTTAATTTGGACGCTGCTGCTGTATAATGGCAATGTTGAGTTCCTTTTAATGCACAAAAATTGGCCATCATCTACCTATGCCAGATACTCCCCTCTTCTGGGTGTGTGCCTTAACTCCAGTCAGGAAGAAATTAGGGTTTCATTGCCCCAGGTTGTTCCTAAGACACAAAGTGAAGGGAATCATCCAATTTTCTTCGTTTATTTTATCCTGTATCCTGCTTTTCAGCCTGAAGGAGCTGACTGATCTGAATTACTGGCTTCTAGCCCTCCTGTTTAACCTTTAGGCCCTAGCTTCCCCATCACCCGTTATGGTTTGCTAGATCTTTTCCCCTCTCATTCTTTGGCTGTTCACCTATCAGGTATGATCCTTATGTGGAAAGAACCACAAAGACACAGCTGGCAATTTGGTTCTTGTAGGATAATTGCCTCTCTTGATTCCACAGGGCGTTTTGACCGAGAAATTGACATTGGAATCCCAGATTCAGTGGGAAGGCTGGAAATCTTGCAGATACACACCAAGAACATGAAGCTGGCTGATGATGTGGATCTGGAGAAGGTAAAGGATGGGGACTGAAGATGTGTGTGGAGGAGGAGTGGATTCAAGAGCTAATCAAAGATGTGTGTATCTTTTGGGGTTTAGAAATGGTAAATTCACACATGCACATTTATTACTACCACAGCATAACTGGCAGGCATGAACAGGCCGTCAAATGCAACAGATGGAACATTCATATCCCTTTAAGTTCATTGTTTTTCGAGGATGCCATTTCCCACATTCATCATATTGAGAAATCAAGTGATGTAAATGCATGTAGGAACTGGTCTTTAGCATTTGGGAAATTGAATTAATAGCCCTTCCCTTTCTTGCAAAAGTTTGAATGGAAATGTGTGAAAGGAAATAGCTGAGATTCTGAGATGCTTGGGTTTTACAAAAAAAATGGAGTGCTCAAGGGAACTTAGGGTGCATTCAGGATTGTGTATGATAGTTGGAACATCCATAGCCTCATTCAGACACTGATGATGGAGGAGAGGTGGACAAATCCAGAAGGCACTGTATATAGGATGATCTGTACCTGAGGGCCCGCCTTTCCCCATATGTACTCCAGAGAGCACTGCGATCAGGGACCCAGAACCGGCTGGCCCTACCGAGTATTAAGGAGGCCAGGCTAGCAACAACCAGGGCCAGGGCTCTCTCGGTAGCAGCTCCACTCTGGTGGAATGAGCTCCCGGAAGAGACTAGGGCCCTGCGGGACCGTTTGCAGTTCCACAGGGCCTGTCAAATGGAGCTCTTCCACCAGGCTTTTGGAGCTGCTGCCGCCACTATTCACAACTGACAGCCGATGGCTGGAGAGCCTGGTGTCCCTGGGACTTTTAATAATAATGGGGCATTCTTCATTGCCTGTAGTTAACTAAAGTGTGTCTTTAGTTAGAACAGCTGTTTGTGCCCCAGCTGTGACAACTGGCTTTGAGTCCAGGCAATGAATTATCCATTATTCCCAAAACATGTGCCGGGGCTCTGGTACCTGCCCCCTAAAAAGTTGTCCTAAGGGTCACTCACAGAGACAGGCCCTCATCAACATGAACTGTCCGTGGCTATCTGATGATGAACGGCAGACAATTTGGGAAGGCTGAAGCTTTAATTCGAATATACTTCCGCTCTTCACTCATATGTCTAAACTACTTATGCGATGGTATACTTCTCCTAAACAGGTCCGTGCTATTACTAAACATCCCACTCCGCAATGCCCAAAACAATGTGGAATGTTGGCCGATTATATACACTGTTGGTGGTATTGCCCGGTTATTCAAAAATTTTGGAAAGAAATAGTTTTGAATATTAAGGCTATTACTCAAATAGAAATACCTTATATACCTGAATTAATATTATTAGAATGTTGGCCTCAACCCAGAACATATAAAAATAAAGAACCTTTAATCACAATTTTGCTAGCAGTGGCGCGCCTCCTCATAGCTCGTCAATGGATAGATAAGTACCCCCCTTCTATCTCTCAATGGTATAATAAAATTTGGGATTGTTTTATTATGTATAAGATTGCTTTTTCTGTGTCAAATTCTTCACCAGAAACTTACACAAATAAAGTGGTAGCTTTATGGTTTCCAACTGTAACTTTTTTGTTAAAAAAGGAGATTCTTCCGAATAATCCTTATTATAAAAATATGATTTACTTTTGAGGTATATGAGATAATAATTTTTTCTTTTGTATATCGGTTGTTTTATATAGCTTGTTTATAAAGCTATTTGGAAATAGGGTATTACAGTTTTGACTTACTGTTTGTCAATAGATGGTAGTAGATCGGGTTTTTTATTTTGTATAATGTTGACCTACAACTATCTGTAAATTTTGTTAACATTTTGAATCTTGTGGAAAAACTTTAAAAACTTTAATAAAGAGATAATTTAAAAAAAACAACTGTCCGTGGCTGCAGGTTGCCAATGAAACACACGGGCACGTGGGTGCCGATTTGGCAGCACTGTGCTCTGAGGCAGCACTCCAGGCCATTCGGAAGAAGATGAATGTCATCGACCTGGAGGATGACACGATCGATGCTGACATCCTTAACTCCATGGCCGTCACCATGGATGACTTCCAGGTAGGCTGGCTCCATCACTCCAGTGGGAGGAATGGAATGTTCCAGAGGGAATCGTTTGTCCATCAGAGCTTTTGTCTTTTGTTTATGGACAGAGCTCTCAAAATACAAAAAGGGTGGCAATCCAGTTTGTACACTCTCAAGGGCTGCATTTTGTTCATTAAAAGTCCTCCTCGTTTTTTTAGTTCTGATTTGCAGATTTTTGTTCTGATTTTCTGATTTTTTAGTTCTGATTTGCAATTTCTAAATGTTGACATTTAACAGTTTCCTTACAACAGGGTCGGAAAATCCTTCCCAATCTAGGTTTTACTTTTTCTGGCTTGTATACTTTTCATATGAACTAAAAATGGTGGCCGATCCTGTTCCCTCTTAGAAATGTATTCCCTGGGCCTGCCTACAGACTTGTAGCTTCCTTTGTATTGGCATTGTTTCTGTCTTATGCCAGTGGTGTGTTCTGATTTCCTTGTAGACAGTTAAGTGGGAAATTGAATCCAGGCAAACGATGAGCTCTGTCAGACAGGCATTGCTTTTGATACCTTGTGCACCCGTGTCAGTCACATTACAGCTCTGCTGTTCTGCTTCTTTCCAGTGGGCCCTCGGCCAGAGTAACCCCTCAGCGCTACGTGAGACTGTGGTGGAAGTGCCTCAGGTCTCCTGGGATGACATTGGGGGTCTTCAGGAAGTGAAACGGGAGCTGCAAGAGCTGGTACAGGTCGGTGGGACGGTGGTGTGGCTCCAACTTAGCCCACAGGCTAATAGAAGTGGCAGCTGCAATCAACATTTCACTTAGATTCTAGACATTGTTCAATATCAGAGAACTTTCTCAATATCATTGAGAAAGATTTTTGATTTCAAGATTAATTCTTCAAAGATATAAGAGATCTTCTATCATAATATAACTGGTTTTTGTTGGAAACAAAGTGTGCCACCAAACTTAATTTAAACTTGAATAAGAAAACATGCTGAGCAGTGTTTCTGAGTGGGAAAAACTAATTAAATTTCGAGATCAGTTAATGACACAGATAAACCAAATAGCAGGTAACAAGCTACCGCCAAAATGGGCTGGATACTGCAAGTCAGCCCATTAAATTACGGGTTAATAGCAGGGCTCATTTCATAGCACAGGAGCTCCTTTGCATATTAGGCCACACACCCCTGATGTAGCCAGTCCTCCAAGAGCTCACAGTAGCCCCTGTAAGAAGAGCTCTGTAAGCTCTTGGAGGACTGGCTACATTAGGGGTGTGTGGCCTAATATGCAAAGGAGCTCCTGCTACGAAATGAGCCCTGGTTAATAAGATCCAATGAACTGCCAAACTTCCAACTGAAATTGTTCAGTTAAGAGGTGGTAGAGAAGAAGCAACTTTTGAAGTTTTGGAACTCCTTGAATTCTGGAAGAAATCAAAGAAATTAGATATAAACAACTATAGTTGCTTTGCATTGGTTTAAAATGAGGTGCAAAATAAACAGGAATCAGCAGGGGACACGTGCGACTTGTAGGGGAGAGAATCCCACCCTCCTGCCATGCTGGTTCACTATATTTTCAGAATGGTTGAGGGACACACACTCCACAGGCAAAGATTTGGGGAATTAATTCCTCCCTTTTCCTTAGCTTTGGAAGAAAAAGCTAAGAGGCAATGTGGTATTTCTAAGAAAAGAGGCAATTTCAGAGTTTGTAAAACCGCAGAATGCTTTAACTGTATGAATAGGGGACTGGTACCAGCTCCTTAACCTTTTGTTCCTTCTTACCAGTTCCCAGTGGAGTATCCTGACAAGTTCCTGAAATTTGGGATGACACCATCCAGAGGTGTTCTTTTCTATGGACCACCTGGGTGTGGCAAGACCCTGCTGGCCAAGGCCATTGCCAATGAGTGCCAAGCTAACTTTGTCTCCATCAAGGGCCCTGAGCTGCTCACCATGTGGTTTGGAGAAAGCGAGGCCAACGTCCGTGATGTTTTTGACAAGGTACAAAGTGGGAGCAGCCATGGTGGCAGCTGAAGAGGGCAGGAGATGGAACATCCCGGCTTCTTGGCCCATGCGAAGACCCCAAAAATGAAGGAGGCTATAATGAGCGTTGCATTAAGGGAAGTCACTGGTTGAATACTGTGTTTACAGCTTTCCATAGGCACTGTTGCTTATTATTTCTGTGCTCTGGTCATATAGGTAGCCTGATGGTATGTCCACTTGGCACTTCTAACTCATTGGCGTAGCCACACAGCCATTGGGAACCACTTACATAAGAACATAAGAGAAGCCAATGTTGGATCAGGCCAGTGGCCCCTCCAGTCCAACACTCCATGTCACACAGTGGCCAAAAACACCAGGTGCCCTCAGGGGGTCCAGCAGTGGGGGCAGGAAGCCTGGAGCTCTTCATTGCCATTGAGCTCGGGTGGGGCCATCATAACCATTACTGGAAAGATGAGCTTCTGCAATTCAGGAGAGGTTGTCATTGCACTGGCAGAATGCACACTGCATGTGAAGCAGGGGCCTGTGAGTACTAAACACTTCCCTGGGCAGACCCTCTTGGTTCCTTGGCTGACCTTGGCATTGTCTGTTCCCCAGGCCCGGCAGGCAGCACCCTGCATCCTATTTTTTGATGAACTGGATTCTATTGCTAAGGCCCGGGGTGGTGGTGCAGGGGATGGTGGAGGTGCAGCTGACCGTGTTATCAACCAGATCCTCACCGAGATGGATGGGATGACCAACAAGAAGACAGTCTTCATCATTGGTGCCACCAATAGGTGAGTCCTCCAAAGGAGAAGGGTGGGGGACAAAATTGTGTGGGCAAAAGTCGTGTGTGGGAAGTTTGCTTGAGGTTCCTCTGAAATTGGGCTGTTTTGGTGATTTTGTGACCTGTTTGTCCCAATGCCAACCTAGCCACTTGACCAGCAGACTCTTTCCTCCTTTATCCTGATGGCCATAGGATGGATGGGGCTGTGACTTGGTCTGCTTGAGAGAGACTCAGATCAGGACCAGTCCATGAGAGATGAGTGGATATCATTCCCTGCTGCTCCTGAGCTGGGACACAGAGTGCTCGCCCGAGGGTGTAGCAGCCCAATGAGCCTAAAGTTCATCTTTCAAATTTCTTTGACATCCAGACCAGACATCATCGACCCAGCCATTCTACGCCCAGGGCGTTTGGACCAGCTCATCTACATCCCATTGCCTGATGAGAAGTCACGAGTGGCCATCCTCCAGGCCAACCTGCGTAAATCACCTGTTGCCAAGGTTAGCAAAGGTGGGGTTGAAAACAGAGGAGGGAAGTTTCAGTATTGTGGGAAGTAGATGCTACAAGTGAATCCTGGATTCTGAGTTCATAATCTGCTCCCCACTCTGTCTTCTAATGGAGGAAGGTACCCGACACAAAAGGTAAGTGTCTTGGAGGGAACTTTTCTCTGTTCTGTCAGGGCCCTTCCCATAACATGTCTTCTCCTCTGACAGGATGTGGACTTGAATTATCTGGCTAAAATCACACATGGCTTCTCGGGTGCAGACCTCACTGAAATCTGCCAACGGGCCTGCAAGCTTGCCATCCGCGAGGCCATTGAGATGGAGATCAAGGCAGAACGGGAACGTCAGCGTCACAAATATGCTGCCATGGTATGGAGGCCGGACTCCCTCACTTCCCCACAGAGCCCGGCCAGACTCCTCCCTGCAGGCTCCAGCCTGATTCTTGCCCTCAGGGCCGTGCCCTGCACTCCCCTCCAGAATGTTCACTGCTTCCACCCATCCTGAGGTGTCCTGGTGTCCTCCCCTGCATTATGAGCTAGTCGGGTTATGGATTTAAGAAGGGCAGATGCTGATGGTGTTTTTCTTCTGCCCTTTTTTACAGGATGATGATTATGATCCCGTGCCAGAGATACGCCGTGATCACTTTGAGGAAGCAATGCGCTTTGCACGCCGCTCAGTCAGTGATAACGACATACGCAAGTATGAGATGTTTGCCCAAACGTTACAGCAAAGCCGTGGCTTCGGTAACTTCAGGTACTAGTGACAGAATATTGTCCTTTCTTTCTCCCCAAAGTTAGAATTTATCCATGCTGTTGGTTTGGGACAGTGTGTGGGATCCCTGGTGTGACTCTCATTTATGGAGAGAGGCTATGACAATCTCCCCCCCCCCCCCCCCCCCCGGGATCTGTGAAATCCAGTCTGATTTTCAGTGCACATCAGGAAATGGAAGGGTGAGAACAACATTCTTACCAAAGGGCTTAAGGCTGGATACCTGGTAACTAAAGTAACTAAAACCGCCCTGGACTTTGCTCTCAAATAATGGTGGCACTTTGGCCTCATTTGGACTCCCACCAGGGTTCCTGGGAGCTGCATGCCAAGACTCGCCTACCTAAGCAAACATGACATGTTTTCAGTTATTACATTTGTGCTCCAGTAATGTCTTTAAGGCAGCTTACATGATAAAATTACATATATAGGATATATTAAAACAAAACATAAAAACAGTAAAATGAAACAACTGAACAGATGAAATCAGTAAAAGACAGTTCACAGAACAGCATTGCAACACTCCAGTTATGGAAATCCAGAGGCAGACTTGTGCACACGTGTATCACTTGTGGATTAGGAAGGCAGGGCATAAATGAGCTGTTTGTTCAGAGCTTGCATCTGAGTAAGAACAGAGTCTGTCAGCAGAGCATTACTTTGACTGGGAAGGGCTTTTGAATGCCCACCCCTGTTTGCATGAAAACAACTCGCCTGCCAGCAGGACTGGAGCCTGTATTCGTAGCGCCATTCATAAATGGTTTGCCTTCCCGCTCTGCTGAACCCACCTGGCTCTCCTTCTCCATAGGTTCCCAGCCGGAAATCAGAACAGTGGTGGATCGGGCAGCACTGGGAGCAACAGTGGCCAAGGAAGCCTTTTCCAGGAAGAGGGTGATGATGATCTCTACAACTGAGTGCCTGAGGGGAGTGCCCCTGCTTTGGCTGGAGCTGCTGGCTTCCTCTGCTTATTTGTGACCACCTCTTTCGTGTGAAGTCTGGAGGGTGAGGCCCATCGCCCTGCTCTCTTCCACCCTTCTATGCAAAATCTGGCAACAAACAACTCACAGCCAGGGGTCATTTCACAGAAAAAGAGGTGCAGGAGCTTATTAGCATAACTCATTAGCATAACTTATTTGCATATGCCACACCCCCTGACATTACTGGAAGTGTGTCAGAAGGCGACACCCACCGTTCAGGCTCCACCCCAAAAAACTCCAGGTCTTTCCCAACTCAGAGCTGGCGAGCCAGCTTTACACTTTGACTAAAGATACTCTAGGTTTCCTTTGCTCTTGCAGGGAAGCTACCCTACCACAAGCATGAAAATACAGATCAAGTTACTATGCTTTTGCTTTTTTCCACAGCACATCACCAAATGTGCCTGCTCCTGGGCTTCTTAGTCCCGGAACAGCGTTCCTGTGCGCTTCTGCTCAAAATAACCCCTGCTCACAGCTAATGATAATATGTGGGGCTGGGGGCCTCCTCCCCAAGTATTTTGAGAGGCGCAGCTATGACTGTGACTCTCGTGGCTTGTCCTGTCCTTGTGCCTTGCAGGATGTTAAGACGGTACTCATTGCCTTTCAATAGAGGGAACCAATGCCCAAGCATCTGAAGAGCCCTGCTGGATCAGACCCAAAGGACCATCTAGTCCAGCATCCTGCATGTGGCAGCAACCAGCCAGATGCCTCTCAAAGTGGGACATGAAGCTGTCCATTCATCCCTTTGTCTTGTCTCAAACAGTCCCATGCTAGCGCCAGTTCCTTTTAGGACACCTACTGATGGCTCCTTAGTTAGAACTCAGGCTACTGGAGGCTCTGCCGTCTCCCAGCAATGCTTGCTAGACAACACAGCCTGCTTGCAAGGGCCCCGTCTGCCTTACAGCAAAGGCAGCTTTTGGAACATGGTTATCCATGAGGCCAATGAACTCCAGTTTGCATTGTCAGGTGACAGAAGCATCTGGACAGCCAATCAAATGTAATTGCCATGCCCCTGGTCCTGGTCCTCTGTGAAATGGGTCAGATAATAAAGGCCTGTGTTCTGGTGTCTGGGTGGGCTGATTTTGAGGAGATTCCCAAGAACATACAGAAGGGGATGCTACTCCAGATCTAGCCATAACACCTGACCTGGCAGAAGAAAGTTTGAGTCAGGCACCTTTAAGACCAACTAAGTTTTATTCACGTCATAAGCTTTTGTGTACATGCACACGTCTGCAGAAGTCTGCCTGCACACGAAAGCTTCGACCCAGAATAAAACTTGCTTGGTCTTAAAGGTGCCATACTGGACTAAAAAACTGTTCTGCTGCTTCAGACCAACACTGGCTACCCTCCTGAATCGATCTTCATTTGAACTTTCAGGAAGTGTTTACAGCTGAGGTATGGACCTAGCTCTCCCACTAGGGGGCACCAGTTTCCATCCATTCTGGGATAACAAGGCTGAAGTTTCCCTGCTGTTTTTGACCCAGTTTGCCAGATTGTGACCTGGTTCTTAGAGGCTGTGAGCAGGGCTGCCAGAGAAAGCTGCCAGCAGGCATGCTGGGATTTAGTCTATGACATAAAGGCAATAAATTGAATAAGGCAAGACTGTTCTGCAAAGATGCTTTATTGTAACAGAGCATCCTGCGCTGGTTCACAGTATGTACAGGCCAGGTACTGGGCATGCAACAGCCACACCATCTCACACAGTCCCTGCAGAATGTCTGCTCTGGACTTTCCCCCTTGCCCCCTCTCCAAGGAAAACTGTACAAACACTCCTTATTGTGAAGGCCTCAGAAGTCAAGCTACATCATCCCACAGTATGGGGTATGGCTGCACCACATTTACAGTCTGTAAATTATATAGTAAAATTACAGGACCCTCCACTCCAGAGCTGGTTTCAGATTTTGGGAGGCCCTGGGCAGAGAGTTCCAAGGGGGGCCCCTCCCCATCCGCCCGTCTCACGACCTGCCTGTGTACACATCCCCTACCGGGCTGGCAAGCCTTCCCAATCATCCACTCTGCTTGCAGCCCTTTCTCTGAGGACTTGGGGCAGCTGGGAGCATGAGTGATGGAGCACCCACAAGTGAGCAGGTGGGGGGAGAGCTGGGGGCAGTGGACCCCGCCAAAAGCCCTGGGCCTTGGCAACCTGCCCCATCTGCTCAATTCATAGGATCACAGAGTCGGAAGGGGCCATGGAGGTCATCTAGTCCCACCCCCTGCTCAATGCAGGATCAGCCTAGAGCATCCCTGACAAGGGTTCATCCAGCTGCTGCTCAAAGACTGCCAGGGAGGGGGAGCTCCCCACCTCCCTAGGCAGCTGGTTCCACTGTTGCACAACTCTTGACTGTCAAAAAGTTTTTCAGCATTCCAGTCCAGATAGCCTTTCTGCTGTGGATCTACCTGATACCCAGAAGTCATCTTCCTGTCTATGGAAAAATGATGCTGTTACAAGTCCTGCAATTGCTCAGTTCTGGAAGAGAGTTTTTCCTGTCCCCATTGAGTTTGGGAAACCTTGTGCCACTGCTCTGAAGAGCAATTTCCCAGCAGAACTTCCCTGGAATACCCAAGTTTACACCCAAACACAGACTGCATTCAGACATCATTAAAAATGGCTCCCCTCATTCATGCAGTACACTGAAACTGAAGAGGGAAATCTTCAGCTAATTCCCAGTTTGCCAGGCTATCTGAATGCAAATACCTCAACAAGCTCCGGATTGTTTCTTTCCAAGTAATGAGGTCTCAGTGACCACAGGGTTAAAAATCCAGATTGATTGGAAAGAAACACATTTTGTTAAAATACCTGCATTCCAACACCATGACAAACAGGAATGAGCAGAAAACCATCATCAGGCTGGGTACCCGACAAGGGGAAGAGGGAGCTCGCCAGCTTATGGTCAGCCAGGATCATGCCCGTCACGAGCAAACTAGCGTCTCTTTGTGATGGCTGAAGGCAGCCATGAAGCCACCCTGAGCTATCAGCACGGTAGCCTTGCTCTCTTCCAGTACAATTTATACACACTCTCTAGACGTTTCAGGTGTGGAAGGGGGCCCTATATACTGATACCTTATGAGCAGCCTCTGAGTTGGGGTGGGGAAAGTACACCATGGGCTCGGAGTGGCCAGGAGGCTGCAAAACAGCAGATTAAGCAAAATGCTGCGTATTCAGACAGCTGTAGCTGAATGGTGGAACCGCCTGAATAGAATTGCCCCAAAGACGACACTACCTAGAGGTCTCCTTTTTAAAAAATCACCTGCTTATTAATCAACGGACAAGTTTGATCCCTGCTTAGAAATCCTGAGGAAATCTCCTCAGGAAACTGCTGAGCCATGCCAGGATGTCAGGAATGGAATCCTCCTCTCCCCCCACCCCCAAATCTCCATTTCACTCATTTGGAATCAGGCCCATAGCCAGGGAGGGGTTTGTCCAAGGGGGGGGGGGTTAAATTTTTAAGGGGACAGTTAACAATTTCATCTGAACGCCTGTCTTTAAAGGGGGAGGCTCCCTTCCTTTCCAGGGACTGGGCAGCAAGTGCATCAGTTCTTAGGGAAAAACCTGCTCAGAGAACATTTAATTGCCTCCAGAAAGCATCTAAATGCCTTTTGAGTTCCCTTCCACAGGGCAAGAAAGCTTAGAAGGGCACTCAAGATCGGTACCTTCAGCACGTCTCCAACAATCCCCCCTTTCTGCTCACCCAGTCCTGCTGTATGCCACCCGGGTCATGGTGAGTCTTTCAAAAGCATTCCCATGAACCTTTGGGAAACATGCAAAAATAAGATTTCTGGCATGGCTATTTGTGGGGCAGGGCTTTTAATTAAGGGGTAGCTACAGGCCTGCTTGGGATACATGCCGTTGTCATGGAACCAATAACCAGGGTCTCCATGTATGGCTTATGAAGCTCTCTTACGTTGAGTTGGACCACTGACTACGTAGCTCTATATCGATCCCTTAACTAGCAGTGATTCTTCTAGATCTGATATGTTGATCTTTCACAATCCTGCTTAATTGGAGATGTCTGGAATTGATTCTTAAGCCTTTTGTATGCTCCATCACTGAGCTACACCCTTTCCAAGGAATGCTCATGATTCCTTAATAGAATTCCAGAGAAGATCCAGTGTTTTTTGTTCATGGGAAAGACCCCCATGACGGAAAACTAAGCAGGGAGCTGGTCCCGAAGCACCCTCTGCTCCACACTCTTGGATCCCCACTCCCTCTTGCGGTCGAGTCAACTGCGCCTGCCATGTCGGCTCCTGCATCACCAACCGCACTATCAGTAAAGGGCCCTGGATACTGACACTAGAGAGCCACCTTCTGTTCCATGCAAGTCTCACGCCCCTTCCTGCTAAACATGGTTTCCTAGGGAGGCTGTTTTGCAAACAAGGGGGAATGTGCAAAAGTGTTTCCTAGGCATCCTCAGAGGATAAGTACCTCTGCTCATTCCAGACAGCACTAGAGACGGCCAACAGCAACACTGCGCTCAGAGCTTTGGAAGGAGCTGGCCTCCCAGCGGTCAATGCGCATCTTGAGATCAGTGTGTCGGAGAAACAAGGCAAGGATCTTGCGCAACACAGCACGCCGCAGCAGGATGTATACCCAGGGGTCCAGGATCTGGTTCCAGGAAGCCAGGCGCACACCAAGGAATAGTAGCTGCTCATAATCAAGCGTGCCACCGGAGTTACTCACTGACAGGATGACAAAGACCTGGGAGGGAAAGGAGAAATACGGCGGTGAGAGGACAGTGTGTCTGTGGGAACCTCAAAGGGGCCTTTCTCCAGTAATCCTGAGAGCCTAGAAACAGAGAAGTCGGAACCTGCCCCTGCCTCAGACTCCTTCCTCATCAATGTTAGAGTGGATATGCGAGTACAGTTGCTAGGCCATCCACACCCAAGTTGCCTGCCACTATTTCCTGACAAAAGAGCTGCCCAGGCTCCGAGGGTTTAACAAGGCTTGGGAAGTTGGTTCATTCTCTGGTCTTCAGGGGAGGGTCTACCAAAACTGCACCAAGACCTCCCACACATGATGTCAGTCTGAATGAAGCTTTGGCCACTGGATAACATGGACAACAAAATCAGTTCAGATTCTCTCTAGGAAGATCCCTTCCCAGATCACTAGACAAAAGGCGGCCGCATCAATTGATTCCACGTCTGCCCTGGAGATCTCACTAATGCCTGTAAGCATGGGACTCTCCTGCTGTACCTGTCGCTGTGACAAACCTGTCCCCTGCTGCTCTACTCCTGACTAGAAATGTGAAGGCCCAGGGAGAAAATGAAAAAATCAGAGGAATTGTCGTCGTCCCCCCACCCCCCAGTTTTTCCAGGGAGAGCTCCTATGATCTTTTTTTTTTTCTTTCAGAATGAGTGAAATGCTTTTTGAGACAATTTTTTATTCAAAATCTGTTGCATAAACATTTTTATGCCAGCCAGCCTACAGCATTAGATAACGACAAGTGAGAACCCACGATCCTTGCGGGAGGCGAGCGAGTACACCCATTGCTGCCGATTCCCCACTGTTCCCTCCTTACAGCCCGGGTGGGGTGGGGACTCACAGGGGGTGGGTGTCCTGAATCCCCTTCATCACCCAGCCTGGCATGGCTCCAAGCCCCTCCCCCCACACCTACTGAGCCCGGTGCAACTGCTGGCCTCCTCCACTGCCCTGGCCAGGCCTGGCACAGCTCCCAGCCTCCTCCGTCACCATGCCTGGGCTCAGTGCCGTTGCTGGCCTCCTCTGCCACTGCCACTGCCACTGCCACCACCCTGGCCAGGCTCGGCACAGCTGCTGCTAAACTCTGCCACTGGGCCAAGCTGGAGTAGCTCCTTCTGGACTCAGCTGGGCTCCCAAGCTGTGTGGCTGATGCCATTGGGCCTGGCGAGGCTTCCCTTACTGTGCTACTGCTGCTGAACCCAGCACGGCTCTGCTGTCCCACTGACAACCACTTTTTGAGATTTTTTTTTTTAAGTGATTTTTTAAAAAAAATTCAGATTTTTCTGCAGACCTGGAGAATGCCCCGGGTTTGCTGGAAAATCTGTTTAGCATCCACATGGCCTCAGTCCACAGATTTAGCTATCTGCAGATGGGAGCCACAAGTGGCTAATAGTATATAGACAAGTGGGAACTTGCAAGGACTTGTGGGCAACACATACTATTCCCTCTTTCCCTTTCCTGAAAGCCCTCATAGACTCTCCCCTTTTCTTGCTTCCTTCTAGGGTTGCCAACCTGGAGATCTCTTGGAATCACAATGGATCTCCCAGCTACAGAGATTAGTTCCCTTTGCCAGCTTCAAGTTGAGAAATTCCTGGAGATTTGGGGGTAGAGCTTGGGAGGGCGGGGTTTGGGGCAGAAAGCAGCCTCAGCAGGGTATAATGCCATCGACTCCAACCGCCAAAGCAGCCTATCTGGACAGCAGTTGTAATTCCAGATGATATCCAGCCCTCACTGGAGGTTGGCAGCCCTAGTTCCTTTGGAGGAAATGGCTGCTTTGGAGGATGGATTCTATGGCATTATACTGCTCTGAGGTCCCTCCCCTCTTCAAACTGCACCCTCCCCAGGCTCCACCCCCCCCCTCAATCTCCAGGAGTTTCCTAACTTGAAGTCAGCAGCCCTTTCTCCTTTCCACCCAACAGCCAACCTACTGTTATCTGCCCCTCTATCTTAAGCTGTTCCCCCGCACCAGCAACCTCTAGGATCTCTATGAGAGCAAAGTTGGTGTTTTGGTTTGTTACAGGTCTTAGTACCAGAATTCATGTCACTGTTAAATAGTTTGTCCTTGTGGGTGAGTTGTTGTTTTAGGTTAGCAGGTTGTCCGAAAACAAGAAAAGGTCAGCCCCCCAGTGCCTGTGTAAGAGAGGGGTCACTATCCAGCATGGGTTGTAGGTCATTAACAATGCACTGAGTTGGCTGGAGTGATGAGTTGTGTAGGTGACCGCCAGTGGTGGTCTGCTGTTATTCTCCTTGGACTTGTCTTGTGCTTGCTACTATCCTGGCAACACCATCAGTAGACCCAGCAACATCAGCCAGGCCATCTCGGGTTCCTACTCCTGCTCATCCTCTAATGCGATTTATGCCATCACGTGTCAGCAATGCCCTTACACCCTCTACATTGGACAAACAGGCCAGCCCCTTCGACAATTACCGTATTTTTTGCTCCATAAGATTCACTTTTTCTCCCAAAAAAAGTGGGGGGGGGGGAAGTGTGTGCGTCTTAAACCCCCCTCACCTTTCCCAAGCCACGGCACCAAGCAGAGCTAGGTGCGTCTTATGGTCAGGTGCGTCTTATGGAGCGAAAAATACGGTAACTAATGGACAGAAGTCCGACATTAGGGACCACAGCATTCAAAAACCAGTGGGGGAACATTTTAACCTTCCAGGACATTCAGTTGCTAACCTAAAAGTAGCAGTTCTCTTACAAAGAAATTTCAAAGGGAGATTAGAGAGACTGCTGAATTGCAACTGATAATGAAGCTCAAGACAATGCATCCACCTGGACTGAATTGAAACCTAGGTTTCCTGTCTCATTATCAATGCTGATTTCTCCATGCCTAAATTTATTCATGCCTGATATTGTCATTTACCTGCGAATGTCATTCAGCATCTGAAATCTCTCCACTTTCCAATAAACAGGACAGATGGACTCTCATTCTAGCTGTATGTGAAGTAGTGAGCAGTGACTCACAAAAGTGCATCCCCTGCCGCATATTTTGTTAGTCTTTAAGGTGCTACTGGACTCTTGCTCTTACATTACCAAAGTCTGGTGTATTCAATGTTGCAAAGGTCAACTAGATGTTCAAAGATGCTGCTAGTCCTGTTGTACCTGTATGAGAATATTTCTGTCCAAATAATACATTTCCTTTCACTTAATACACAAGTTATTTCTATTTTCAATTTTCAATTTTATTTTTTCCTTCTCAGGTGGCAAAATATGCATTGTTCTCTGTCTCCCTCTCCATCATTGGGTAGCTTCACAGTTTTGCTTATAGAAAACTAAGGCACTTATAGTGCCATCCTAAGAAGTGTTACACTCTTTTATGCCCATTGATTTCAATGGACTTAGGCGTATCTCTGCTTAGGATTGACTTTTATTTATTTATTTACAAAACTTTTAAGGGCTAACCAAGGTGGCTAACATTAAAAACAGACATAATAAAATCATCCTAAAAACCATTAAAATCAAACAAAAACACATCATTAAAACCAGAACTAAAATACATTACAGAGACATAAAGACAATAATGAAAATACCGGGCAGGCGGGAGGGATCACTATGGGAGTGCCACTGGGACAGGCCAGTCTCCTGGGGACCAAGTGCCAGAGCTTCTGGGCCACAGCTGAGAAGGCCGTCTCCCTCGATGGCCACCTGCCTGATCTCAGAAGGAGGAGGTACCCACAGCAGGGCCTTGGAAGATAAAGAAGGGAAGAGGTTGGATTTATACCCCTGCCCTTCACTATCCAAAGGAGTCTCAGAGCAGTTTACAATCCCTTTCCCTTCCCCCTCCCCACAACAGACACTCTGTGAGGTTGGTAGGGCAGAGAGAGCTCTTTCGAGAACTGCTCTTGAGAGAACAGCTCTGAAATAACTTGTGACTGACCCAAGGTCACACCAGCAGCTGCATGTGGAGAAGTGAGGAATCAAACCTGGTTCTCCCAGATTAGAGTCCACGCTCCTAACTGACTGCAGTGGTTGGATAAGTTCATAAGGGAGTAGGCAGTCCTTCAGGTATTTTGAGCCCAAACTATAAAGGATTTTAAAGGTCAACACCAGTACCTTGAATTGTGACTAAAAACAGATTGGGAGCCAGTACAGATAAACCAAGACTGGAATGATATCACCCTCTCCAGTTAACATCCTGGCTGCAGCATTCTGTACCAATTTCCAATGTTCCAATGTTTCCAATGTTCAAGAAAAGCCCCATGTAGATTATATAGCACTAATCTAATCTAGATGTAAGCAGGGAATGTACCAAAGTGTCCAGATGGCATTATTATAGTCCTAAATTCCAAAAACATGCCAAATCGTATAACTGTATGTGCCATCTATGCTATAAGTGGTGCATTTGATGCTGCAGCAGTAGAATACTACAAGTAAATTTATTGTATTAAGCCATTGGCCATTGCAAAATACAAAAGACACCATAGCAATACTAAAATTACCACCGTTAGAATCAGATTAAAATTGACTACAAATTGTGCTAATAAAAAGGCTAAAACAGATTTAATCAGGTAACTAGCCCTTGGATGCTGCTAAAGCAAACAAAGAAACTCTATAAGAGAGCCAGTTTGGTGTAGTGGTTAAGTGCGCGGACTCTAATCTGGGAGAACCAGGTTGGATTCCCCACTCCTCCACAAGACCTGCTGGATGACCTTGGGCAAGCCGCAGCTCTGTACCAGCTGTTCTCTCAAGGACAGTTGTCTCAGAGCTCTCTCAGCCCCACCTACCTCACAGGGTGTCTGTTGTGGGGAGGGGAAGGGAAAGGAGTTTGTAAGCTGCTCTGAGACTCCAAGTGAGTGAAGGGCGGGATATAAATCCAATCTCTTCTTCTTCTTCTATAAGATACGTGTGCATCATTATCTGAGAGCAGGAATGTAATCTTCTCAGTTTCTGTGTACGTTTGCATAGCCAATAGGATTCCTGCTAGAAACTTCTCTCTTGGGATACTGTACAACGGACAGTGAAGCATGTAGTGCGGAAGATCCTCCACCACTGAGGAGCAGTAGAATAAGTTTAGGTTTGATATGATCATAAGTATTGCATAGATTTCAATTTTTCCAAAAACAAACAAACCCATTTTTTTCTTGATAAAAAACAAAGGGGGATTTCATGGCTGCAAAATTTCTCAAAATGTTATAAGAACGACAGAGAAGCCATGTTGGATCAGGCCAATATTCCATCCAGTCCGACACTCTGTCACACAGTGGCCAAAACCCAGGTGCGTCTGCTCCTGATTATACCTCTGCTCCTGATTACAGGGCCCCCCCCCTTCAATTGCATTCTTCCCCACTCACCAGTAAGGGGCTCCAGCAGATGCAAGAAACGACCATGATGCCCACCAGTTGCACAACCATCTCGATGTCATGAGCCTTGGCCCGCCGGTGCCCACATTTCCGCTGACCACGGAGCCGGGCCCGCACCAGGATGAGTCCACTGAAGGTGTTGCAGAAGAGGGAGGCCAGCAGGGAGGCCAAGCCCAGCAAGGAGAAGAGGATGGCGAAGGCCTCCTCTGGCCACACTTCTGCTCCTTGCACTTTGATGAAGCACCAAGTGCCAGGGGCTTGAACGACATAGCTCCCAAAGGTACAGAAAGGCATCAGAGCAATGGCCAGAGCAGTTGCCCACAGTCCTAGCAAGGAGAGCTTTGTCCGGCCTGGGGTGACCAAGGAAGCATGCAAGAGTGGACGGGTGATGCCCACACAACGCTCCACTGCCATGATGCAGCCCAGAAAGAGCGGGCACAGTCCGAAGAACACCATACTAGCTCCAAAGAACTGGCAGAGGGCTCCAGAAGGGTCCATGGCTGCCCAGCCACGCCGTGTTGCATAGAGTCGCAAGACAAAGGAGCCGGGGATGACATGGCCTGCTAGGTCAGTTATAACCAGACTGCTGGCAAAAAGCAGGAATGTTGCCTTGGAGCGGCGCCGGAAGCGGGCATAGGATTGTACCAGGATAGCCAGTGCCACCACATTGGAGACAGCACCCAGAGTCATAGAGAAAATGGGGGCAGCAGGCGATGAAGCACTTGCAGTGGTCTTCACCAACTCTGTGTGCATCGAGGTGTTCGCCAGAGGGCCAGCAGCTGGTGCCCGGGAAGCATTGGGTGGGTGGGTGGCAAACATCCTGTCAATAACAGCCTCCAGGAGTAGGCATCTGTCAAGGGAAAACAGGCATCAGAAACTCTCCCAAGAGCCCTTAACAAAGAAGAAAGACCCCAAAGAACTGCCTTTCTCAGAAGCCTTGTAATAAGAACATAAGAGAAGCAAATGTTGGATCAGGCCAGTGGCCCATCCAGTCCAACACTCCGTGTCACACAGTGGCCAAAAACACCAGGTGCCCTCAGGAGGTCCAGCAGTGGGGCCAGGATGCCAGAAGCCCTCCCACTGTTGCCCCCCCCCCCAAGCACCAAGAATACAGACTGAGCGTTCCTATCTATATTTTGTGGCTAATAGCCACTGATGGACCTCTGCTCCATTTGTTTATCTAATTCCCTCTTGAAGCTGTCCATGCTTGTAATAAGAACATAAGAGAAACCAATGTTGGATCAGGCCAGAAACAGCCCAAATACTCAAACAGGATCAGCCCAAGCACTCTCTTCTTCCTCATGCCCTCTGCTCTGGAAAGAAGGGGAGACCAGAGTGGGAGGGGAAGCACCCCCTGTACTCTGGGTTTGGAGGCTGCAGTCCAGCGCACCCAACTAGTGGCAGAATCCTCCCTAGCTCCTGGGGAACACACAGCACAGAGAAGCCACGTGGGCTTCTTCTTTCTCCTTATTTCAGCTCTACTAATTCTATTTCTAGGATGTGGAATGGTATAGTATGGCGGCTCCATACTGGTGGAATGAGCTCCCAGAAGAGATCAGGGCCCTGTGGGACCTTTTACAGTTCCACAGGGCCTGCAAGACGGAGCTCTTCCACCAGGCTTTCAACTAAGGAGCTGCCATCACTAGTACCATCAACGAGCCCAGCCCACAATTCCAACAGTGGGTCTACTTCATCGTGACTCAGGAGGCCATTGAGATGGTAAAATGTCTGTAAGCACTTTTGAAAGCAATATTACCCCATCTTATGGAAATATTAGTAGCACCTTGATTTTATTGAACTTATGATTTTATTGTATTGAATTATTTAAATGCTTTTAATGCATCTTAATGTTACCTGTGTACCAACTTTGTAAGCCGCCCTGAGCCTGCTTGCGGGGAGGGGAGGGTATAAATTGAACCAATAAATAAATACATAGTATAGCCCAGGGGTGTCAAACATGTGGCCTGCAGAGGGCTCAAATCTGGCCCCTGAGCAACTTCCTTCTCCTGCTTTTTTTTCCAGGGCTGCTGCTGCAGCCACACCATTGCTTGCTTTTTCCTGGCTCTCTCAGTGGCTCTCTGCTTCCTGCCTCTTGCCTCCCTTACCCCCCCTTGCTCTCTCTCTCTCTCTCTCACACACACACACACAGCTTCTGCCTCCTTCTCCAGGGCTGCTCCTCCTCTTTTGGGGAGGGAGGGGAGGAGAGAGAAAACAAAGTTGGAATCCCATTGCAGCTTCAAAACCAACAATGTTTTATTCCAGGTATGAACTTTTGTGTGCAATCCCACTTCTTGGCTGGGAAGGAAGGGAAGGGGTTCTTCTGACAAGCACAATGTACATTGAGGAAATTATTTTGGTTTATTCTGAAAAGTTGTTTTTTTTAAAAAAGATAGGATTTCTCTATCCCTATCTGGATTTACTTTTTCTTTCAAAAAGACTCCGATTAGGAATTAGAACACTTGGATTGGTCCTTATATCTTGGAGCGTGGAGTGATTTCAGATGCCAAATGTTAATAGCGCACATTGGTAATGAGACAGGAAAACTAGCTCTCAATTCAGTCCAGTAGTTTGCACTGTCTTGAGCTTCATTATCAGTTCCAATTCAGCAGTCTCTCTTTCTAATCTCGCTTTGAAATTCCTTTGTAAGAGCACTGCTACTCTTAGGTCAGCAACTGAATGCTGTGGTTTCTAATGTCAGACTTGTGTCCATTTATTCTTTGCATTCTCCTAGACTGAATCCTCCTGGATGGAACTGAGTCCTAGGTTTCTGGTTATCAATGTTGGTTTCTCCACGCCTACTACCCCTCTGCATATCACACCTAATCCAATCAAGCCTGCTATTGTCATTCACCTACTATTGCCATTTGGCATCTGAAATCACCTTTACAAAGTTTGTATCTCCGGTGACTTGTGTTACATTTCATGGCACACGTGGCCCGGCCTGACAAACTGACATTTATGTCAGATCTGGCCCTCGTAACAAATGAGTTCAGCACCTCTGGTACAGCCCAATCTCGTCAGATCTTGGAAGTGAAGCTGAGTCAGTACGTGGATGGGGGACCACCAAGAAAGACTTTGCAGAGGAAGGCAATGGGAAACCACCTCTGCTAAATAACTTGCCTTGAAAACCCTACAAGGACTCCAAGGAGCAGTGCTCATCTCCGTTTCCAAGCCGAAGAGCCAGCATTGTCCAAATACTTTTTCCATGGTCATGTGGCCAGCATGACTAGATGCAGAGGTGTGCAGAACACTGTTACCTTCCCACAGAAGCAGTACCCACTTATCTCCTTGCAATTTCTTGCTTTCGAGCTGCTAGGTTGGCAGGAGCTGGGGCCAGAGACGGGAGCTCACTCCTTCACGCAGCACTCGGGTCTCGAACTGCTGAACTACCAACCTTCCAGTCTGCAGCTCAGTGCCTTAACCTCCAAGATTTAGAAGGGTGTAATTCTGCTTAGGACGGCACTGTGATGCCCTGCGTTGCCATGTCCAAGGATCCCCAAGATGGATATACAGGTGTTCTCTCTCTCTCTCTCTGACCTACAGGACTTAAGTATCAGTCTTCATTTCCCACTTACCCAATATGGGATCATGTACAAATAAAAGAGCATTTGAGGGAATGCAGATTTTTTTTTTTAACGGTGACGTTTTATTTTATTACAGCCTTCTCAATATGTCCTGTGTTTTACATTTCAGAGTTCTATTATTCAAACCCCCCTCAGTCTAGTGAAGAAATCGAAATCTTGGGGAGGGGCAGCTATTTAAAACGATTAACACAGTTAACATGTTCAGTATTGTAAATGCAAGAACATATGTGACAAATTCTTGGTCACATTCTTTAGACTGCATAAGTCATCAGAGCAATAACAAACGGGGCCAAGCGGAGCCTGTTCCTGGGAATGGCATCATTCTGCTCTGCAGTTGGCCAAAGTGTCAAAAGTGATGGAGACACATTGTGAATCTGAGAGCCTAAAAACAACTCTCACAGTTCAGTAACTCACTGGTCATTATCTACACTTCTCAGGCAAATGTGCAGTTTGACTCTTGTCCACTAGTGCAAGAGGTAAATTTATTAACCTGTTGTCATCGTTGTAATGTTTTCAGCAGGATTCTTTTTTTTAAAAAAAGTGGCTGTCTGTAGTAAGCACATACAGTATAATTGAATTACCCTGCTTTTTAACAATGTTATTTCTATTGTCTGGCTCAAGTAACCCGGGGCTAAATTCAGAACCAGAAGACTGAGTCATGGCTTCTAACCCACTGCAGCTCCTACTTGCCTTTTGTGAATGAGAAATAAAACCCAGGGTCTGTAGTACTTCAGACAACTTACAAAGTTTAATTACCCCTTAGTATCTTTTAGCTGATCTTTTGTGCTTGATCCCCCCGCCCCGCCCCATCCTTTCAATAAGCACTCATCTAATCTGCACCAGCGTCAGAAGTGTGGATTAATTCATGAGGAGTGTACCAGTCTCTCTGGTATGATTCAGAAGAGTCGGTCTATGAAGCAGCATTTCCAGGTCACATCATTTAATACAAACGGTCTTTGGTTCCCGAACACCGGGCCAGAAGGCAAGAATGCATCCTGCTCCGTTTGTCCAGCGGCAGAGAAGCGCCTGCCGCACCTTTTGTCTTCCCCAGAACCAGCTGCCTCCGAGGGGACGGTCCTTCGGCACTCACCATCCCCACGCCCCCCCCCCCCCCCGGTTCTCGGGAAGGAAGTCCCCGAGGACTCCCCGTCGCTTGCAGGACTGGCCCCACAGGTAGGCAGGCCGGCGGAAAGCCGAGGGAGCAACCCCCGGTGGTCAAGGCAGCCGGGTCAGCCCTGGCGAGCGGGAGCCCGGGGACTCTGGCCAGGGGACGGCGGCTGGAAAAGTGGGGCGGGCGGGGGACAGACGCACCCCCCCCCCCCCCCCCCCAGCGCAGGGCTCCCTCCTCGCCTCCTTCCCCTCCCCCCGGGGGCGGTGGTATGCCCGGGCCAGGAGGAGCGCCAGCCGGGACTCGTGTGTCTGCTGCTCCGGACGCCGCAGGTGAGCCGCCTCGGCAGCGACAGCCCAGCCCCGCCGCAGCCAGGTCCGGTCCGGTCCTGTCCTGCCCACCGAGAGCAGCCCCGTCCCGGCGGCCTTCTGGAGACACCGCCCGCTGCTGGCTGTGGGGGTGGGCTCCGGGCCGCCTCTCCCCGCGACGACGCCGACGCCGACGCCGCTTCCCCGGGCCAGAGCTCCCTGGCGGCCGCCCCGCTCCGCCGGCTTCTCCCCCCCCCCCTCGCCCCCCACCCCGGGCGAGGCTAAGGCCCCACTCACCTTCCGGAGGGCCCCCCCCGTCCCGGAGTTCCTGGCCGGCCCCGATCAGGCTGCCCGCCCCGAGGTGCGCTCCGCCGGAGTGTGCTGCCTGCCCAGCCCTTCCTTCCCCGCGCCGCTGCCAGGGATGGGGCCGGCCTCGCCCTCTTCCGGCGCCAGGGGGCGCGCTCTCCTCCTCCTCCTCCGAAGCCCGGCCAAGAGGGACTGCGCGCCCCCCCGCCCCGCGGCAGAAGACCACCAGCTCAGCTCCGGGAGAAGAACCGACGAGTCGCCCCTCACCGGGCGCTGCTGCTGCGGCTGCTGCTGCTGGGGCGGACGGGACTGGCCCGGCGGGTGGGGGAGAGAGCGAGAGAGGGAAGCCTCCGCCCCCCCCCGGCCGCCCCCCTCGTGGCTGCTGCACCCCTGGGCGGGGGGGCGTGTGTCTCGCCCGTGCCGCGCGCGGGGCCTCGTCTGCCTGTCCTCGTGCCGGGAGAAGCCGGGGGGGGGGGGGTTGCCGTCCAACAAGGCCAGGCCCCGACTCGAGCGCCCGGCGGGGGAAGCCAGAAGTGTGGGGGAAACAGGGGTGAGTGGGGGAGACAGGGGGACTTCCTCTCCCACCAGTCTCGGGTCCTGGCTGAGTGCAGGGACTCCAATCTGGGCGAACCGGGTGGGGTTCCCCAATCCCCCATTTGCACCTGCTGGTGTGACCTTGGGCAAGCCCTAGTTCTGGCACAGCTGCTCTTGGAAAAGAGCTCTCGCAGCCCCACCTGCCTCACAGGGTATCTGTTGTGGGGAGGGAGGGGAAGGGAAAGGAGATTGTAAGCCGCTCTGAGACTCCTTCCAGTAGTGAAGGGCGGGGGGATAAAGCCTTCCACCCCCTGCCCCCCCCCCCTTTCTTTGACTGAAAATGTCCCTTCCCCACTACTGTTAGCCCTCACAGGGAAGAAAAAGACAGGCAGGAGGTGATGAGGATCTCCTCTTTTTTTTCTTTATTGGGCTTAAAGCTAGGGCTGCCAACCTCCAGGTGGGGCCTGGGGATCTCCTGCTTTTACAATTGATCTCCAGCTGACAGAGATCAGCTCCCCTGGAGAAAATGGCTGCTTTGAAGGGTGCACTATATGGAATTGTACCCTGCTGAGGCCCCTCCCCTCCCCAAACCCCACCCTCTCCTGGCTCCACCCCCAAAGTCTCCAGGTATTTTCCAACCCAGACTTGGCAACCCTACTTAAAGGAGAGATGGGGGGGGATTTTCTTTTTCTATTCACGATTTTTAATATTTTCAAACAAGACAAACACACACACACAAATAGGAGAGTAGGGCTGCCAAGTAAGCCTGGGGGGCGAGGGATCCCCCACTACAGGGGTTCCTGATCTGCCGGCCAGCATTTGGCCAGCGGGGGGAACCCCACCCCCGAAGTCGTCCCATCAGGACGACTTCCCCAGCGTAATGATGTCACCCGGAAGTGACATCATCACGTTGGGGACATTGCCGGGACGACACTCTAGCAATCGCCCCAAAACTGTATGGTACCATAGAGTTTTTGGGCGATTGCCAGAGCATTGCCCTGGTAATGCCCCCAACGTGATGATGTCACTTCCGGGTGACATCATTGCGGCGCGCTTGCAAGCGCGCACGCCGGGGAAGCTCCCGGCCCCAGGAGGACTCCCCTCCCCACTGGTAAGTCAGAAGGACTTGGCAACCTATAGGAGAGTAATATTGATAACAGTAAACTGCCTCATACAAATATACTACAGAGACACCTCTCACTATGTCACTCTTACTACCATAATATATTTACAATTTAAGCAATATCTAAACATTCCACTGCCATTTTTCTATACATCTATCTTTGAGTTTTACTCAATAAGATAACATGGTTTCTACTGATTGCCTCCTTATCTAAGCATTCGGTATTAATCTTTTACAAGGTATATGTATCATTCCCCTACTTCATAATAAAATTATTTTTTTCATGCTTTTTATAGAAATTATTTAAACTGCTGGAATCCTTAGGTCCAAATTAAATACAACTTTTTATAGAAAATTTGAACCTTAACACCTCAATAGGTTTTCATTCTATATTGTTATCCGTTATCAGCCTTGGACAATTCTAATAAGCATTTCTGGATATTCTCTAGACTGGAGTTTTTTTTATACAATCCATACTCTTTTGGTTAAGCTATTTAAAAGACTAGTTTTCATCTTCCCATAGATATTTTAAATGTGGACAAAATTTCTGTAAATATATAAGCATATAAATGAGAGCTCTCCAAACCAATCATATAACAAAGTCTCTAAGCTGGTTTTATTCCACAAAAAAAATAGTTTTCATCTTCCCATAGATAGTTTACATGTAGGCTAAATTTTATACAAGCATATAAATAGGATCTCTCCAAACCAATCTTATAACAAAGTCTCTTAAGCCAGTTTTCTTACTATATCTTAATTTTTTCTTCTTTTTGTAATTTCTTCTCTATAGTGCAGTCTTCAATCTATGCCCTTTCTCCTTGCATGTGAAAAGGCTTTCTTTCATAATTTGCCATCTATTCTCAATGCTTAGGTTTGTTTCAATTTTTCCCTGGTGTATTTTTTTCTTTGTACTTTTAAGGGTTCCAGGGTTTGACAGCCCTTTAGTAACACCATTATTCTCACTGCTGGGATCGGCTTGATTCTCACCATCGATTAGTTCCTCTTGCTTGTAATGTTGACCTTGCACAACTGAGCGCTGTAATTCCTTTTCGTTGTAAGTTGGATCAGTTTGATTGTAGAATTGTTCTACTTCTTGCACAGTTTGGCGCTGGGTTTTCTTGTCAATGATTGAAGTTGATGGTAAAGGATTTTGATCTAATATCTGTTCAAAAGTCTCCTTAACTGCCTTGGCTGCCTGTCTTACTGATTCAGTTATCACAGCCTGGATCTTCTCCCAAACTATTTGGAGTTTATCGGATTCCACTGAGCTCTCCATTTCTGTATCATCTGGCATGTTTTCCTGAGAGTGTTAATCACTCAATTCAACACAGTAACAAGGATTACAGTTCAGTCTAGGAAAGCCCAGCGTCTCCACAATGATCAGCTGTCTCTTTAAGGCTGCCTGCCTCTACCAAATACAGTTCCCCTCAGTAATCAACAGTTTGTTGCACAAGCCAAATGTTCCACAGCTTTGCTAAACAAAGTGCACATCTATTCTGTTTTCAGCAGTAAAGCATGACGTTGCAAAGGGTTGTCGTAAATTGGTGAGTTTCACTCTGCAAATCTTTCTTTTTTAAGAAGGTTTAAGAAGAAAAAGTTTATGGTTCTCTTATAGAGGCTAAAGTCTCTCTTTACCCCAGAAAGTGTTTATCACAACATTCTTTTTGTAGCTGTTATCTCTTCTCGGCCACTTTGTGCAGAAAAGGGGGGGGGGATTCCACGTTTTTGAGATTTAAAGGGGCTTATTCGAAGTATTCATCATACTCTTCAATGTTGCTGTTACTGTTATGGGTACTTACAAGTGCGTGTCTTCATTGGTGTTCTGGTTGAGGCCCAAAATAACTCTCTTGCTTTGGGGCTATTCACATCTGGTGCAGTTATGGCTACCCTAACTGCATCTTCTCCGCTCTCTGCTTCTGGGACAATCCAGGGCTTCCACTCGCTTGTTGTCTCAAGCGAGGGGTCTGAATCAAGTCCCTTGCTCCAGACCTCCCTTCAGGAGGTCCAGTGGGGTTTGGGATCCCCCCAAAAAATTCTCAAGAGAACAAAGAATCAGTTGTAGTTGGGAGCAGTTCCCGGTGTCGACCGGTCGATGTGCTGTCGCCCCTCCCCCCTCTGATGGTGGGGGGATTTTCGACTATGATTATCTTGGTGTGCCCACTCTTACCTGGGGAGCTCCATTCCCCCTTGCATTCCACTCCTGTTCTTACTTGGTCCATCCATCTGCTGTCCCAATCAGAACCCGTGCCCTTCAGTTGACTGCTGTCCCAAGTCACAGAAGCAACCATCATGCTTTCTTCACACATTTCCCCTATAGATAGTCTCAAAACAGCCACTCTAACTGCTTCCTTAGGTTCAGATCTGAGGCAAGTCCATGTGCAGGTGAACATACAACTATATCAGGAAACCATGCTGAAGACAGTGGTCATGATGATTATGACTGCACCATCAGTATGCATGACACTGTGAAGAGTGCCAGAAGACAGGGGAGACAAAATTTGACAAAGGCAAGGGAGGGAGATGGCACCAAAAATAAACATTTCAGTAACATATATTTAAGCTAAGTTTCAGCAATGAAGAGGGATTAAGGCTTCATGGAAAAGGTGCATTTGGAGGCAGGAATTGAAGGAGGTGAGAGAGATGACATCCCTCAGATATTCTGGGAGGCTGTTCCATCTATAATGAGCAGCAAGGGAGAAAGGGCAGAGTGGGCTGAGGGAGCCCACAGACTTTGGACAGCTCAGGGTGGATGGAGCTGGAGGAATGAAGATCATGGGTTGGAATGTGCCAGGATACGAAAGTGGAGAGTAAGGGAACAAGCCTGTGAAGGACTCTGAATGCAAGGAAAGACGGCGTATTTGTGCTGGACCCGGGCAGTGACTGATGGAACATGTTGGAAAGTGTCACATTGATTTGACTATGAGGATAACTTTACCCATGATGTAATTTCACACACAGTAAAATAAGATACACATCTGTTTATCACAATAGTAGTCGTAGGTTTTTATACCCCCCTTTCTTCTACCTTAAAGGATCTCAGAGTGGCTTACAATCATATTCCCTTCCTCTCTCCACAACAGACATCCTGCTGTGAGGTACTTATTTATTTATTTATTACATTTATACCCCCACCCTCCCCACCGAAGCAGGCTCAGGGCAGTGGGGCTGAGAGATTTCTGAGAGAACTATGACTGGCCCAAGGTCACTCAGCTGGCTTATGTGGAGGAGGGGGAAATCAAACCTGGCCCTCTAGATTAGAGTCCACCATTCTTAACCACTACACCACAATCTGCTGGATCAGACCAGTGGTCCATCTATTCCAGTATTCTGTTTCACACAGTGACCATCCAGTGGCCCCTGATGTTGCCTCCAAAAACTGGCATTCAAAGGTTTACTGCCTCTTGATGTGGAGGCTCCCTTCAGATATCATGGCTAGTAGCCAATGATGGACCTATCCTTCATGAATCTAATTCCCTCCAAAGGCCATCTGTACTAGTGCTATTATTACATCGACTGGCAATGAATTCTACAGTTTAAAAAATACTTCCTTTTGTCTGTCTACTGTTTATCAACTTTAATATGTGCCTCTGAGGAGCTAGTTTTATGATAGAGAAACATTTGTCTCTACCCACTTTTTCCACATCAAGCATAATTCTACAACCACTATCTTTTCTTAAACTCAAAAGCCCAGCTCTTTAGCCTTTTCTCATACAGGCAGTATGCATGCAGTTTTGTGTTCACGTAGGGAAATGCAGTCTGTGTGAAGAAGCATGACAGAGTCTTCCAGAAGTTTCCCCAACAGATGATTATGAAACTCTCAGAGTGGTGTAAAGGGGACTCCATGTTCTCTGCAGCAGCTCTGACAGGGTGACCCAATGGCTTGGTCTGTTTATAACACCAGACGTTGGAGAATGAGGTACAGTGCTCTTTTTCTAAATGACAGATCATGCATTTGTGGAAGAGATGGGTCTGCTACTAACAATGATCTGAATCCTTCCAAGGCATTTTTCATTTGTAATCAGCAGTTGTGGGTAGCCCCACTTTGGACTGGGACTGTCATGTAGTGTGTGTGAGTGTTGAAGGGGGCTAGCTTTTCCCTGTCTTCAGATGAGCCTCACCTGAAAGGCTGTGAACCCCGACAGAATGGCTAGTGCTTTGCTGTGGTTTGGAGGGACCTGCTGTAAGTGCCCATGTGAAGATAGCAAGACTACCCTGATACCTTCTGTCTCTGTATGAGAGGATCCCCAAAAAGGCAAGGCAGGTTCAAAGATCCTCGCCTCCTTGCTAAAACAGGCCCATGCCCCCTCTCATGCCCTCCGTCCGGTCACAGCCTGGTAGGGCCATCTGCCACCCTCACCAGTCAGACCTCCAAATATCCCACGTGCACGTCTGCAAGGCAGAACTCCCCTCCTGGTGAAAGCTAGTCTTCTGTGGGGGGGGGGGGCTTCACACCACAAAAGCAGGCAAGGAGCAATAGACACCTCGCAGGGTGGACTGGCTGGAGAAACAGAGTGAGGAAGCGGGCGGGGGGTTGGAGGGGGTCTCTCTGAACTTGCCTGTTCTGGTGTATTCCTCACTGGTTTATTCCTTGCTCTGGTTTATTCTTCTCCAACATGGTGCCCGCCACCAGTTTCCTGATACCCACCAAATGCTTTCAGAAAGTGGACAAGGCTAGGTGGGGCTTTTCCCCAGCAGAGGTTCTGACTGGCTGTACAGATAAAAAGTCATCTTGTTAAACAGAGCATCTGACTGAAATGTCAAAGAGTTACTATTAAGAACATCAGAACAGCCCTGCTGGGTCAGACCAGGGAGAGTCCATCTCGTCCAGCACCCCGTCTCACACAGTGGCTAGCCAGTTCCTCTGGAGGGCCAGCAACAGGGCAGAGAGGCCGAAGCCTTCCCCTGATGTTGCTCCTGGCTCTGGGATTCAGAGGATTAGTGCCTGTGAATGTGGAGGTTCCTCTCAGTCACCAGGGCTAGTAGCCATTGATAGACATCCTCCATGAATCTATCTAATCCCCTTTTAAAGCTGTTTACTCCTATGGCCAGCAGTATATCCTCTGGCAGCGGATTCCATATTTTAATCACTCTCTATGTAAAGTAGTGTATACATAAAACCTTGCTCTCTGATGTTTTGTGGTTGGTTCTGCCTCCTGAAGCAGCAGCCATTTTGTGACTGGGCCCACTGCCTTGTGTCAGAATTCCAAAGGTGCCCACAGGCTCAGAAATGTTGGGGACTTCTGCTGTGGTACATTCCTGCCTCTTGGCTTGTTGTCTGTCTCCAGCTGTCTTGTACTACCATCTCCATGGTCCCAAGTTTGACCCTCACCCTGCTAAGTTCTTAATTCTGGCTCTTCTTCCTGTCACATGTTGTCAGTCCAGTAGGTCCCATGCCGCTAGCCATGGGTTAAAAGTGGGTCTCATATCCAGAAAGGTTGAAGAGCCTCTGCTCTAAGGATTACAGATGAATGTGAACCTTTTTAAACATTTTTGATCACTATATTAATGCTTATTGTTGTTTTCGGGAAATGGTTGCCACTCTTGGAAAACGGCAAGTCAGTAAAAGACGCAGCTCTTGTTATGTTAAACCCTGCCCCCTTGCTGGTCTCTTCACCCATCCTCCTGCCTTTGCCTGCTGTGGGGCAAAATGACAACAATATCAGGAAGGAGAGGAAGGCTAAACGGAGCAGTGGAACATCAAGACAGTGGCTTCATCCTCTCTTCTTCTCTCTGAGGTGTTTTTTTTAAATTAAAGGATTAGTATTGAATGATAAACAGGCGACCCTATATTTGCACTAGAGCAGGGGTGGCCAGACTTGCTTGATGTAACAGCCACATAGGATAAACATCAGATGTTTGAGAGCCGCAAGACATGAACAAATATTACATACACATTTTTATTGAAAAATATGCACATTTGCTTTTTATTGACATGAGACTTTGTGAAAGAGCCACATGTGGCTCTCGAGCTGCAGTTTGGCCACCCCTGCACTAGAGGCTCCAGACAGTGCGTACTCTTGCAAAAAGAACCGCAGAGCCCTCGACCTCTAAATTCTGTCCACAGCCCAGGAGGGCATGAGGTGCTTCAGGTAGCCAGTGCAAGTCTAGCAAGAGCCATGGTATTAACTGAAGCCTGAACGCTCTCTGTGGTAGGAACTTTTGGCCTACCCAGGTTTTGGCTTCCCTTAGTATCTGCCACAGCATCTCCTTCAAACTCAGGATCAACGCCAGCTCTTGCAAGCGGGGCCCTTCCCTCCAGCACCACGGCCCGTACTCCTCTGTGGCCTCATTAGTGATAATGGCTCCATCGCAGCTGAGTGCTCAAATAATGGGGTTGTGGTTGACTGCAGGAGGCCTCCAGAGTGGGTTCCCAGCAAACCCCCCCTGGCTCACAAAGGAATCTTCTGGCTCACAAAGGAAGTAATGAAGGAAAGGTTTTAAAAAAATAAAAACAGCTCACGCCCTAGAGAGCTGCGTGGGGTGGGGTGTCTGACTGCTTTTCCCAGCAGCAGCAGCACCAGCTCTTCCAGGGTCCCTCAGTTCCCCATTCCACGTTTATTGCAGTCTAGAGACCAGCAGCTCTTCAGGTAGCCCCTCCTGCCCTTTCCTCTGTACCCCGGTCCCTGCCAACCCAGCTTGAATGCCAGAGGGTGTTTCTTTCATGCAGATAGGCCTAAGGGCAGAACTCAGCCAGAGTGTTCAGATGCCAACTTCTACATCCAGCTTTATTGTTCCTCATATCTGTTCATCACATCTATACACCCAGTCTCCCCCTCCCTAGCAGTCAGCTATGAATTCTGTTATGGCCTCAGCAGGTGATTCGGGTTGCCAGCTCTGGGTTGGGAAATTCCTGGGGATTTGGGGTGTAGGGCCTGAGGAGGGCAGGGTTTGAGGGGAGGGGCTTCAGTGGTGGATGGTGCCATACAGTCCACCTTCCAAAGCAGCCATTTTCTCTGGATTAACTGATCTCTGTCGCCTGGAGATCAGTTGTAATCCCAGGAGATCTCCAGCCACCACCTGGAAGTTGGCAGCCCTACTCAGGTTAGATAGAACAGGTGCTTTGCTTTGGTGCCTTTGCAAACTGAGAAAGGAAGGAGAAAATGTAGCAATAATGGGATGGGCTAGGCCCCATATCAAGCCCCATATCTTCAGTGCATATCTAAGTTTTTGTTCTCCTCTGGTAGATATAGTGTCTTTTTGTTATGAAATAGTTTATTGCTTAACTACAGTAGTAGTATCTCTTGTGGGACTGGGGTAAAAACTAGAACGGAACAGTCTGGAAAGGCCAAAGTGCCACCCTAAGCACTAGGGCTGCCAGCTCCAGATTGGGAAAGACTTGGAAATTTGGGGGGTGGAGCCTGAGGGGCCAGGGGTTGGGAATGGGAGGAACGTCAATGGCATATAAAGCCATCGAGTCCACCTTCCAAAGCGTCTTTTTCCTCCGGGTGAACTGATCTCTGATGCTTGAAAATCAGTTGTAATAGCGGGCGACCTGGAGGTCCGCAACTCTACCAAGCACAGTTACATCCTTCTTTGATTAGGATTAGGGTTATCAGCTCTGGGATGGGGAATTCCTGGAGATTTGGGGGTGGAGCCTGGGAGGGCAGAGTTTGAGGAGGGGAGGGACATCGGCAAGGTATACTGCCGTAGAGCTCCCCCTCCAAAGCACCATTTTCTCCAGGGGAACGGATCTCTTGCAGTCTTGCAGGTCAGTTGTAGTTCTGGGAGGTCTCCAGGCCCCACTTGGAGGCTGGCCACCCTACTTATATGGATGGCACTGCTATCATTTTAAAGACTGCATTTGTTATAGATCTTGGAGAAGTGATATTTTAGAAATAAACACCTTGAATGTTATACTTTTATTAACTGCTTCCCAGTCAGAGTGCACTGGGAATGCAGTCATAATGATTTCTTTAGGGTTTGGTTGCTTGAGTTGCATTGAAATGTATAAGATATTTTATCCTGCTAATGAGGTATGTTGTGGGAAACATGGAACATTGACTATTTAGGCAGTGCATGGCAAGTGGGAGAACCAAGTCTAGAGTTACCAACCTCAAAGTGGGGCCTGGAGTTCTCTCAAAATTACAACTGGTCTCCAGACTACAAAGAGCAATTCCCCTGGATGAAATGGCAGCTTCAAAGGGCAGACCATATAGTGTACCATAGGAGGAAATGGAAATCCTAGGTTGCGGTCACATGCGTGAGATACAGCGGCTGGGGGTGGGGGGTGGGGGGTGGGGAGAGGCTATTTTCTCCGGCAGAAGTTGACCTGCAGTTGTGTGATCCCACAGACTTTGGAAGCTGCGGGCACAGCCCGCCACTGTGTGATCAGATGCAACCACAGGTGAGTCATTTTGGGGGAGGGGGTTTGCCATTTGTCTCCAGTGTGTTTAAACAAGAGATCAATGATCTGTACCTCAGCCCTGCGGGCTCCCTATGGAGTGTGTGATGATGCGCATACTGAGAAGGGCAAAAAACAATGGTATGGAGTTGGGATGGCTTCATCAGACCATCCCGACACCATGGAAGCGTGCTGGGGCGATCAGACACAGGAAAGTCCTCCCGTGGCCTGTAGCAACCTGTTTGCTATAGGATTTTCCCAGGTGTCTTTTAAGTCCACTTCTGCGGTGGAGCAAAATGGGTTGCTGAAGGCTGCAGGGGGCTTCCCAGATGTTGTCGTCTGATCACGCTCCTTTAATCTGCCCGGCATTCGCGCCTATGTCAGGGCTAACTGTGCATGTGATTGCAACCATGGAGTGGCTACAGAGGATACATACTCTAGGATATCTGGTTCTCCAATGGCATACCATAGAGATTGGGAGAAAATTATTGATTGTTGCCTGTAAAGCCACTAGGGGCTTGAAGCTGGGTAGGGATTGAGGGAGGGGTGATGCTGATGTTTGCTGGCATTCTCCCATGAGCCTTCAGAGTGGATTTTTCTGTTTAACACCAAGGAAAAAACTGAAAAGGATTTTGAGAGGTTTTTTTTTTTAGGTTGAGTGGAATATAACTGGTATAGCATCCCCCAGTAATACCAGCACAAAAAATTTAGGAAGAAAGATTTAGTATGACATACAAAAACTTTCAAGAAATATGTAGCAGGAGAAAAAGAAGGGGGAAATAATATGGGACAGGAGATTTTAATTGAGATTTTGAATTTTGGCAAGAAGAATTGTACTCACAGGAAAGGGATGAGTTGAAGGAGCTGAACTTTGACATGGACATGACATCATGGCATGTAACATCACAGATGTTATAGCACATCCCAACTAAGCTCCCTCTTCACTACCAGTTCAGTGTAGTGGTTAGGAGCACGGACACTAATCTGGGAGAACTGGGTTTGATTCCCCACACCTCCACATGCAGCTGCTGGGTGAACTTGGGCAAGCCACAGTTCTCTCAGAGCTGTTCTCTCGAGAACAGTTCTCAAAGAGCTCTCTCAGCCCCACCTACCTTACAAGGGTGTCTGTTGTGGGGGCGGGGAAGGGAAGGAGATTGTAAATTGCTCTGAGACTCCAAGTGAAGGGCGGGGTATAAATCCAGTCTCCTCCTCCTCAAACTCTTGTTTTCCCCAGGCATCACCCCCAAATCTCCAGGAATTTCCCAAGCCAGGATCAGCAACTTAACTGCATTAGAGGGGGTACTGGTCCAATATCACAGACATTTGATTATTATCACGAGTTAAGTGTGAACAATTTGACGTACTCTGCAATTAAGTAAAATAATTTTCTCTAGCATCTTTGAGATTTGCCTCATTGCTGTTCTGAAGACTGGCATTGCCCTCCTTCTGGCTTCATACAGACATTTTTAATAGCAGTAAAATATCCGGAGGATAGTACTGTCATCTCTGTTGGGAGTCTAGGCCAACCAAACACCACCCTCGTAACTGCTGTGGGGTACTGGAAACTGTTTGACAAAGAATTAGTAATCAATAAATAGCAAACCAATAGTAAAGAAAGAGTACCTCTTCGTGCATATTTTAGCTGTACTGATACATAAGTCATGTTGCACATACGTTGTCAACTGAGTTAACAGATGTATCTTTACTGTTAACAAGCATATATAACAAGAAGGAAAGCATCAGTGGTTGTATGTCTGTAAATGTTGTCCCTTTTAGTTGGAGTTGTTTGGACCTCTTCAGCCCTTACAGTTTTAGAGAGTGGCTGAAGAGAGTGCAGTTCAGTGTCAGTGTTAATTGTATTCTGAGACAATACACTTTTTAAAATCCTGCAGAATGGTAAATTTTTACCTTTATCAGGTCTAGCACCAATCTTCAGACCAGTAGACAAAGAGGCAAGGCTCCAAAGGTGCTAGAGAAAAGTGTTATCAGGGGTCATTTCGAGCAGGAGCTCGGGGGAGCTCAGCTCCGGGAGTGG
Organism: Lepidodactylus listeri; assembly: GCA_029233225.1. Lineage (NCBI taxonomy): Eukaryota > Metazoa > Chordata > Lepidosauria > Squamata > Gekkonidae > Lepidodactylus > Lepidodactylus listeri. Next base: position 126,064,371 of record JARCFY010000007.1, on the reverse strand, counting down.
TGCCAGCCCCCCCCCCCCCCGCGGGGGAATGCCTGCTTGTGTCCTGGCTGCAGCAAAATGACCCCGTCCCCTGGAAAGGTCCTTGTTCCTCCGACCAGCCTTCTGAAGGCTTCAGCCACCACTGAAGCTATCCTCCCGGAACAGTGGTATTTCCAAGGCTTGGATTAGTAGCTGTCCCCTCTCTGCCATCTTCCTTCCTTCCTTCCTTCCTTCCTTCCTTCCTTCCTTCCTTCCTTCCTTCCTTTCTCCCTCTTGCCTTCTGACATACTTCCAGTGATGTCAGGTGGTTTAGCATATGCAAATAAGTTATGCTAATGAGCTCCTGCCCCTCTTTTTCTACGAAATGACCCCTGAGTGTTATTATACTAAATGTTTCAAATACAGCATAATGTCAGGTTGCTTCCACATGGTGGCTGAAATATACTGGGTTCAGACGCTTAGAATGATCAGCTCATAGTTTATGAGTGATTACAGCAAGGAGAAAAGAAGACTAGCTATCCCTGGCCAAAGCCTGGTATTTATGCCTGAAAAGGATTACACCCCAAACAGACCCCACTCCCAACAATAGGCTATTTACACTCTATTGTTTCCTGATTGGTTTCCTCTAGGATCCCTGTCGCCCTACTGGCCCACTCTAGGATCCTAGCCATCTATTGTTATGCGTCCCAAGCTCAGTCCTTTTGCAAGTCAGTTCAGGCTCAATATATAACACCCCTCCCCCCAAAGTTCAGAGCCTCTTCCGCTGACAAAGTCCTTTAAGTACGCTGGTCGGCGCTGCTCGTGGTTCGAGTGGCGTGGTTCCGCTGCTGGTGCTGCAAATTCTGGAGCCATGTCAGGGGCCAGACCCGCCGCCGGACTGGGAGCGGGTGGCGACACTGGGATGTTGTGGGGGCCACTGGAGTCAGCTGGCACTAGCATCCCACTGGTGGCCTCTGAAGGCTGACCGTTGAGTTCCTGTTGAGCGCTGCCAGTGGGCGTGTTCTCCTCTGTCTCCAGCTCTTCTGGGCTTAGCAGATCCTCATCACTGTCATCAGTGTTCCCTCTAAGCTGAGTTAGTGTGAGCTAGCTCACAATTTTTTAGCCTCCAACTCACAGATTTTTGTCTTAGCTCAGGAAGGATGGCTCCAGAGCAAACTGATTTATGCAGCAACTAAATCACTTGCTCCCAACTTCAATGCCAGTAGCTCACAAAGTAGAATGTTTACACACAGGGGTGTAGAGTTTTGTAAATTCTGGGGGGGGGGGGCTCTTTAGCATGCACGCTTTGTGCGCACGCTCGCTGGAGCAATGTTCTCCCCCCCCCGGGAAACCGCCGTGCCTCCCTGGGCCCTTCTGAGGCCCGCCAGCTGCTGCTGCTGGTGCCTCTCTCTCCCCCCCCTGCCCTGGCCACTCCTTCCCTCTCCCTCCCTCTTTTCCAGGTGAAATGCCCAGCGTGGTGACGTCACCCGGAAGTGATGCCATCACTCTGGGCACGTTGCCAGGGCGACACTCTGCCAATCGCCCTGAAACTCTATGGTGCCCAGCAATGTGCCCAGCGTAATGGCATCACTTCCGGGTGATGCCACCACACCTGGCATTTCGCTTGGAAAAGAGGGAGGGAGAGGGAGAGGGAAGGATGGAGGAGTGGCCAGGCCAGGGGGGGGGAGAGGCACTGGCAGCAGCGGCTGGTGGGCCTCGGAAGAGCCCGGAGAGGCGTAGCGGTGAGGTGCAGTGGCAGGCGCTCCATTTTGCTGGGGGTGGCTGAGCCCCCCCCCCAGAAAATTTTGGGGGTGGCTCAAGCCCTCGAGCCCCCCCATAGTCTATGCCTATGTTTACACACAAGACTTCTCAACTTAGAGGGAGCATTGGGTGTGGGTATCCTGGGTTCCGCAGGGAGGAGAGCTGGTGTATGTGTCAGCGGAGCCTTTGGACGTCTTCTATGGATACTTCATATGAGAGAGGCCCGGTCACCTTGGCGGGGACCCAAGCCAGGCCGCTGGAGAAGTTGCATGCATAGACGGGGTTGCCATGAGGAGCAGCTTGATTCTCTGGAGCCGAGCTATGTTCCGGAGCACAGTCTGGGTGTAATCGATCGAGATGGGTTGTGAGGCGTCTTCCCATCAGGAGTTCTGCGGGGCTACAGCCGGTGGTTGTGTTTGGGGTTACCCTCTGGCTGAAAAGGAAGGCTGCCAGCTGGTGATCCCAGCTCCCCTGGACGATCCTGCGGAAGGACTCCTTCGTTGTCCTCATGATCCGCTTCGCCTGGCCATTGGTTGCGGGGTGGAAGGGGGCAGAGCGGATGTGTTGGATGGCATAGAACTCTGTGAATTCCCGGAACTCAGATGAGGTGAAAGCCATCCCATTGTCCGTGACCACGGCATCTGGTATGCCATGTGTGCTGAAGATCTGCTATAGGGCACAAATTGCTGCTTGGGACGATGTGGAGGGGAATGGCCACTTCTAACCATTTGGTGTACAAATCCACCAGGAAGATCTGGCCCTGGAAGGGACCCACAAAGTTGACGTGCAGCCGGGCCCATGGCTTGTGGGGACCTGGGTGGCTCTGATGCATTGGGGACCTGGGTGGCTCTGGCCGGGATTCTTGGCACGTCTGGCAGCGTTTAACACAGTCCTCAATTTCGCTGTCCATGCCCAGCCACCAAACGTAGCTGCGGGCTAGCACCTTCATATGCACGATTCCTGGGTGCATTTCATGTAAGGCTGCTAGGACTCACCAGTGCAGCAGAGCGGGCATGACCACCCGGCTTCCCCACAACAAGCAGTCCTCGTGGGCCGACAGTTCATCCCTGTGAGAGGAAAATGCGGTGAATTCCAGGGGGCCCCCAGCTGGCGGGGTAACCCCTCCCCACCGAGTCCAAAATGCAGGAGGGCATGAAGTCCCGTGCGATGTGGCGGGACACTTCAGGTACCTGGATGGGGTGGTCGGGCAGGTCCTCGAGAAGCAGGATCTGGTTTGCAGGCACCGGTTCCAGGTCACAGGAGGGCAACAGGAGGTGGCTGAGGGCATCCGTGTGACCCGTCGCTTTTCTGGGCCTGTGGAGGAGTACCTACTGGTAGCCGGCCAAGAAGATACACCAGCGGACCACCCTGGGGGACAGCATCTGTGGTGTCTGGCGATCCAGAGCCAACAGACCCAGGAGGGACTTGTGGTCTGTCATGATGGTGAAGGGCCACCTGTAGAAGTAGTCGTGAAACTTCTTGACCCCCACCACGATTGCCAGCGCTTCCTTGTCAATCTGCGCATAGTTGCATTCAGCCAAAGACAAGGTGTGGGAATAGTAGGCCATGGGGACCTCACAGCTGTCATCCAGCTGGTGTCCCAGGACAGCCCAACTCCATACAGAGAAGTGTCATAGGCGAGGATGATGGGGAGCATCTCGTCGAAGTGTGACAGGAACATGTTGGAGGTGAGCAGGTCCTTGACGGCCCGGAATGCAGCAGCATGCTTCTGGCCCCACACCCAAGCAGCTTTTTTATTGAGAAGGTGGTGCAGGGTCTCTGCGATTGCAGCCTTGTGAGGCAAAAAGGAATGATAGAAGTTCAGCAGGCCCAAGAAGGCCTGGCGTTCTGGCTTAGAAGAGGGGATTGGAGCATTAATGATGGCCCTGACCTTGTCGGACGTAGGATGGATGCCTTGTGCATTGTCCGAGAATCCCAGGAACTCAACTCACAGCACCCCCAGGAGACATTTTTCCCTCTTCACCTTCAGGCTGGCAGTGTGGAAATATTGCAGGATGGGTCGCAGCCGCTCGGCAAATGTCTCGGTCGTGGGTGCAGCGATCAAAACATCGTCGAAGAACGGCTGGACCCCAGGGATCCCTTTAAAGAGACAGTCCATCAGATTTTGAAAGATCCCCGGGGCCAAGCTGACCCCAAATTGCAGCCGCCGTACCCGGAACATATCATGATCCTCTGGGCCTCTGCAGTAGCATCATCTTCGGGGAGCTGCTGGTATGCCTGGGCCAGGTCCAATTTGTCAAAAAGGATGCCAAAACATGGCTGACTACTGGAACAGGCTAAGTGTGGTCCACAGGGCCTTGTTTATGGTGCATTTATAGTCTGCGCAGATACAGACGGCCCCCGTTGGGCTTCATCGGGGTGATGATGGGGGTCTCCCAGAGGGTATGTGACACTGGCTCTAAAACCCTTTGTGCTATTAGGTGGTCCAGCTCTTCGTTTATCTTGGGCCACAATGCAAACGGGGCGCGCCTGGCTTTCATATGGATGGGGCATACCGTGGGGTTGAGGTCTAAGGTGACCGGTGGCCCAGTGTAGCAACCAAGCGTCCCACTGAAAACGGCCAGGAACTTGTCGCACATGTTACTGAAGTCCATAGGCCACACATGATGCACCCCCGTCACCCCGAACTCCAGGGGAGCAAACCACGACAGCCCCAGTAAACTAGTAAGCCACCCTTCCACCACCAATTCCAAGAGTCCTTCAAAGCTCTTATACTGCACGTGGAACTTGCCCCACCCTTTAATGGCCACTGGGTCCTTTTGGAAGTCTCTGAGGGTAAAACCGGCTGTTCTTAGGCGGGGACCCCCTCGTGGGCAGAGCCTCCGGAGAGTCTCTTTGGATATGATGAAGATGCAGGACTCCGAGTCCAACTCCATTTCGCAAAGGGCCCCCTCTATGAACACAGTTACTTTAATTTTGTTAGGGGTGTCCTGGGGCAAGTGTAGTACCTGGTCTTGGTGAACAGCTGTATTGTGGAGTTTTGCAGATTCCTGGTGCACAGTCGGACAATGCCGGAGTCCTTGGGAGCGGCTGGTGCATGCGATGTGGCCTTGTTTTCCACAGGATCGGCAGATCGCGTCATGGAAACAGCAGGAACGGCATTCGTGCTCATCACCGCAGCTGGCACATGGCACATGAGTGAGGGTCTTCACAGGCTGTGGGGCGGTTGAGGACAGTGTACACGAGTCCCTGCAAGGCAGGCAGCACACCTGCAGGATTTCTTCCTCATCCTAGGTGTCAGAGACCCAGGATGTGGAGGCCTGATGCACACAGTGGGCCTGGCGATCCCGTTGTGATTTTTCAAAAGCTGTGGTCATGCGTAGTGCCTTGTCCAGTTTGAGTTTATTGGTGCCGATGAGTTTGCAGCGGAGTTTCTGCTCTTGGATGCCCCAGACGAACTGGGTTGCGAGGGCATCCTCTAGATCTGAGAACTCGCAGTTGATGGCCAGCCTGCATATATCAGCCATAAAGTCAGTGGCCGCTTCTCCAAACTTTTGGTGGTGCGCCAAGAAGTCCATGCATTTCACCATCTTGGTTGGTTGAGGCGCAAAATGGTTGGTGAGGGCCTTGATGAGTTCATCATACATGGCTTCATGCAAGGTTTTAGGAGCGATGAGGCCATGGACTATGTGTAGTGTGGCGATGCCGCATGTGCTGAGCAGTAGCGATTTTTTCTTGTTGGTGTCGTCTATGTTTTGGAATCGAACGAAGTATTCAACTGTTCCACCTATGCTTCCCAAAACTTAGGGTGAGCAGGGTCGAATGCAGGAATGATTCCCAGAGTGGCAGCCATGACCGTGGAGCGATACGAGGCACAGAGTCCTGGAGATCGTTGCGTGGTGTGTTGCTGGAGGTTGGATCAGGGTCGCTCATCAGGATCCCACCTTCGTTGTCAGTGAAATATACTGTCTTCAACGCATAGAATGATCAGCTCATAGTTTATTAATGATTACAGCAAGGAGAAAAGAAGACTGGCTAACCCTAGCCGAAGCCCAGTATTTATGCCTGAAAAGGATTACACCCCAAACACACCCAACTTCCAGCGATAGGCTATTTACACTCTATTGTTTTCTGATTGGCTTCCTCTAGGATCCCTGTCTCCCTGCTGGCCCATTCTAGGATCCTAGTGATCTATTGTTATGCATCCCAAGCTAAGTCCTTTTGCAAGTAAGTTCAGGCTCAATACATAACACCGGCTTTGGCATCCAAGCTGGAATGATTTTCTTCAAACATTCATATGATGACATGCTCTAATCATGCTCCAGTCATCCTTCCTTTGTTCTCAGTATGCTCTTCCCCAAGCCTGCTTTGCTTTGGCCTTTATAGGAAGAGCACAGTGCAAGGGTATTAGCAGGCTGCCCAGAAAGGAAGGGGCGTATTTTCAAAGGTCCCTTCTACACTATTATTCTTCTGTGAGCATGCTGCAGCTGCCACTTTCCCCTACCACGCCATTGGGGAGCTTTTTGTAGACTTTTTTAAAAAAATAAATTGCTATAGCACTATAATGCTATAGTGCTGTATCATTTAATAATTTTAAAGGCCCTGGTGTATAAGTATTTTAAAGCTATATAACCGTTACCAGAAACGAAACATAGATATAAGTATTACTATTTTGAATAAAATGGAAAATGTGTTATGCTTCAGAGGTGGTGGGAAACCACCAAAACAAGATAAAAATAGAATGTACAAATAGAACAAAATGTTATTTAATATGGAAAAAGGGATTTGTATAAGGTTAAATGTATTATTTTCGATGTTTTTTTTTGAAAAATAAAAATTTCTTTACAAAAAAATAATAATTTTAAAGGCCCTTAGAAAGCCTTTCAGTGGCAGCAGAGAAAAGTGCAAAGAAAACAGCAGTTGCTAGAGGAAAATGTGCAGAAAACTCTCATGTGGATACTGTCTTGCCAATGTACATGCCTCTGCATATGCAGCAGTGATGAATGCAAAACGGAGAATCCTCACTGTGTGAATGCAGACTCAATCAGAGGTGGCCAGAAAACAATGAAGGAAAAGCAGTTTTGTAAAAGTATGTTCAATATAAATATATCCATAAAACAATATTATTTTAAAAACATCATTAAATCCCCAATTACAGTCTTGCAGTAGTGAAGATTATGGAATAGTAAAGCAATGTTCTCTTCCATAGTCTAGGAACCAGAAGGGTACTGTGTTGTTGGCACCAAACACTCCCTACTGAAAGATTATGTGCTGCTGGAGTGGAGCAGACCCAGAAAAAATGTTTGGGAGGCTGCACTACTCTGACCCATGGAGGTGAAAGAGGTAAAAGGCAACTGCAGAGGACTGAATACCACACATCAGTTGGAATTTACTGGCCCAATGAGGTCTGCCAGCTTTTGTGGCTATGGCCCATAGAAACGCCTGCAGGTCAAGAGGCACAAAGAGGCCAGAGTCATGTATGCTACAGTTCCCCAGAAATCGTTTGCAAGATGGCAGCTCCATCATGAGTGAATGGAATCATTCTTAAATTAGCTGTTAGCAAGAAGAAAAGATTATGTAGACGTGGGGAGAGCTCTTTGAAGATAGGAAGTGAATGTGGAGTTTGTATTCTGCTTCTGAGAACAGCTTCTGGTCTTCCTGTATTCCCCTCATCTCACAGTTACGTAGGACTGTTGCATCAGCCTTTCTCACTGTGAAACAGTGGGGAACGTGCTGCATGGCACCAAGTGAAGACACAGCCGTTTGAGGGCTTGTTGGTGCATGTGGGGCATACCATGTCAGTGCAGTGGGGCATACCAAGGGCAGGACAGGGGGTGCACTCCACCCCAGGTGCAGCTTGAGGAAGGCCCCGAAAGGAGGGCCCTTGAAGCCAGTGTCATGCTGCATCCAGCCAAACATCTTTATTTTTGAAATGCAGTTCTGGCTCACTGTCTGTGTTTCTTTTCTGGCCACTGAAACAAAGTTTGGGTCCAGCGGCTCCTTTAAGACCAAACTTTGTCCTGCTGCTTCAGACCAACATGGCTACCCACCTGAATCTATTTTCTGGCCATTATTATTATTTATTCTATCTCATGATTATTACTGAAAATAATTTTGTCATACAGAGGAGGGGCCCTGACCTGGATAGCCCCAGCCTAGCCTGGTCTCTTCAGATCTCGGAAGTTAAACAGGGCCGACCTGGAGGCAAGCAATGGCAAGCCACCTCCAAACGTCTCTTGCCTTGAAAACCTTATGAGGTCGCCATAAGTCAACTGTGACTTAATGACAAAAAAAAAGAGGAGGGAGGTTTTAAAAAAATTATCCATCCCGGCCACCAAACAGGCTAGGTGCCCATAAGTTTACTATCTATGGTGGGCAGACTATACACTTCTTTGCTTCATAAGAAGCTAGTTATTTGGATGGAAGATAAAGCCCTATTGGGTCGAGAGCAAGCTGGTTTCAGTAGAGGTGCCAGTGCAGTTGACCAATGCCACACACTCCAGTTTATTGTAGATAAGTACACCAGCTCAAGAGATGGCATGTTAGCTGTCCCCTTTGTGGATATCAGAGCAGCCTTTGACTCAGTGCCTAGACGAAGGCTATGGGATAAACAGAATGAATGTCCTATGGACAAGAGCCTCCTCTTCCTGATTCATACGGCTCAGTCTACCTGCTCAGGTGAGATGGGGTCCTGCTGGCAAACTGAGCAGATGCAGATGCATCCTTGCTCCGCTGTTATTCAGTTTATACGTTAATTACTTCTTACATATCTGAAAATGAATTCCATCAACCTTGCCCAGCCCATGTTAAATTACCCTGTCTCTTATATGCGGATGATATCGGCCTTTTGTCAAGATCTGTGGATGGCCAACACAAGCTCATAGGTTCCTACTCAGAATATTGTTCCAGAGAGGGCTTAGTTATTAATGTTTCTTTTTAGTAAAAAATGGAAGATAAAGAAGTATAAGTGGTCCATGGCAAGTCAACCTGTGGAGCAAATAGAGCACTTTAAATATTTAGGAATCATCTTTCAAGCAAATCAAATGAGTAATGGGAAGGCCATCTCAAGATTTTATTATTCCATGGGTGGTCAGTATGTTCCTGTGGCAGTCGAAGTATTCAACGCTGAAGTTGCTGGGCAGATGTTATATGCCGCCAGGGTCTGGATCTGTGCAGTAACAGACAATATTGACAGACCTCTATTAATATTCCTACCCAATATTCTGGGAACACCTCAGTGTGTGTCTAGGATAGCCCTGAGAGCTGAAGTTGGGGAGATGTCTTATGAAGTAAAGAGCATTCAATTTGAAAATTAGGGCTCTAAAATCAAACCCAGATCTAAACCTCCTCAGACTCCTTTGAGCTGGACCACCACACAAGTGATTGGGACAGATTACTGGACCATAAACTCTTATGTCTGGGTAGCACCCATGACATGATAGAAGTCATGAGTAGACAAGAACTGTCACAGCTCATTAGAAGACGTTTGAGAGACTTTGACTACGAGAGCACGTCGATTAGAGCCCGCAGAGTGTGCTCAGCCTTCAGGCTCCAGTAACAATGCCAACCTACTTTTCTGAGATAATCCTTCCAAAGTATAGAAGGGCATTCATGCTAGCGTGTCTGGATGCCTTACCTTCAGCTGTGATGTCAGGAAGATTTAATGGGATTTCATACTCAGATCAACTCTGTAATTGCGGCAGCAGTAAAATTGACTCTGTGGATATACTTTGCTTGATTGTCCCAAATTTTCAGCTCTAAGAGATGAACTGATCTCTCCAGGGGAGACCCTTTATTTAATCAAGACTTCCTCTCTCCAGAAGAAAATCATCCTGAATACTTAGAGACGAAAACAAACAAACTACTCTGCATGTGGCAAAATTTCTAGCAGCTGTTGTCAAATCACATGACAACTTCTGCAGTAGCAACCTTTAAATTCTTCCATGTTTTCCTGTAGAACAAGATTTATTGTGGGATGAGGGTTTGCTGTTTATGTCTCCAGTTGCAAAAATAGTAAAGGCAATCATAACAGTGATAGGCTAGGTACGCCACTGTGTTAGTGGATCCCAATGCCTGCTTGCTCCATGGCCTTTGATGGTGAGAGGCTAATAGTCATTGGGACACTCACCTACAGAGGTGATAACAGAAGAACAAGAGCTGGAAGCTGGAATGTCATTGGCAAAGGAGAAACAAGACTTGTATTGGCTGTTGTGGAAACTGATGCCACCTTAAAGCACTTACTGTCTGGCTTCTTGCCTTTTCCTCCGTGCGAAATTTATTGATTTACTGTAAAGAAAATGCCATCAGTTTCCATTATTGTTCCTCACAAGGAAACTGACATTCAAGCAGGTGCCCACAGGATTTACTATCAGTTGGAGAAGTGGAAAACCTCGAAATATCTAGGCTGAGCTACTCTTGTGCTTCAGACCACCATTTCATCATGGGCAAGAGAGAGCCATTTGGCTGATTCTGTACTGCTAGCTTCATGTGGTTAGGAGCATGGACTCTAATCTGGGAGAACCGGGTTTTATTCCCTACTCCTCCACATGCAGCTGCTGGTGTGACCTTGGGTAAGTTACAAATCCTTTCAGAGCTGTTCTCTCATGAGTGTCAGAATCTGCTGATTCAGACATTGTAATCCTGACTGTACCTACCCCATTTTGTATGCTATGCTATCTTGTATTGCTGAAATTATATTGTAGTGCTGAACCAGGCCTGGAGTTTGTTACACTTAAGGCGGGAGGGTGACACCTGCATTGCATGAGAACAAGAGGGCCTCTCACACCGCTGCCTCCGCATTCCATCCGCCTCGACTAGGACTTCAAGGGAGGATGTGTCTCATCTCTTATCACATGCAAAAGCCTTGAGGCCATTGATTGTTATGTGAACTGGTAACATCTGAGGGGTCTGGTTTGGGAAGGGAATTTACAGCTTGACACCTCACTTTCTTTCCTGTGAGAACCAAACGGTCAGGATCCCTTTTTGCCCGCCAATTTTCCCCTATAGTGATTGGCTACCTATGGGTAATTCAAACTCTTTGGAATGGTATAATAGACCTGCCTGTATTATCTGTCTCATCTCTGACAATAATCCGAGAAGCTGTACTAATGTAGAGATTGGAAATAAAGAACTCTGGTTAACCAACCAAGATCTGATCCTTGACTACTTTGCGCAGAACTCTCACAATGAGCAGTCCTTGAAAGATCTCTCTCAGCCCTGCCTACCTCACAGGGTGTCTGTTGTGGGGAGGGGAAGGGAAAGGAGACTAAGCCGCTCTGAGACTCCTTTGGGAAGTGAAGGGTGGGGTATGAATCCAATCTCTTCTTCTTGTTGTTGTTCTGCTGAGCCCTTTATCTGCTGCTAGCCAGTCTCTTTAATGTCCTCACCCCTCTCTCTTCTGTAGGGCCTTGTTTTCCCTCACTGGCTTTCTATCCAGTCTCAGACAAAACGCTCTTCTGCTTAGCAATTGAGACTGCAGGCAGAAAGTGTTTGTTTATATTATTAATAATCCGACATAAACAACAGAAGACGGGTTTGGATTCCAGGCCAGCAGTCCATCTTTGCATGATCAAGGTGGAAAGCAAAGAGAGCTATGGGAGGAACAGATTTGCAAGCAAGTCCATAAACCCTACTAGCTAGGGTTGCCAGCTCTGGGTTGGGAAATATCTGGAGATTTGCGGGGTGGAGCCTGGAGAGGGAGGGTTTGGGGAGCAGAGGGCCCCCGCAGGGTAAAGTGCCGTAGACTCCACTTTCCAAAGCAGCCATTTTTTCTGAGGGGAACTGATCTTTGTTGGCTGGGGATCCATCGTAATAGCAGGAGATCTCCAGCCACCACCTGGAGGTTGGCAATCCTACTGCTAGCCCACACAAATGTTTCCTGGCATGCCTGTGTGAACTTGTGTAATTCATTTGCGACACCCTGTTGCCATAAAAGCACAAAAAGAGCTCTCTTTCAATTTGTAAAACTTCCCTGCTCTCCACAGTGATCTTCTCCTTGTCCACTATAATTAGTAAGATACAGATCTACTTTTTAAAATTTTGTAAGTCATTCTGTTATAGTCTTTGGCTAATGGAGAAATAAAATTGAACTCCGCTACAGCAGAAGAGATGTCTTTTCCCTCTTCACTCAGCATTGAGGAACTAACTTCTCTGACCATCAGGAGCGAGTCCTCAATAGAACAAGCCTACGAAATCCAGTTGAGGAGTGGAACCCCCCTTATTTACCACTTTCCCACCCTGTTCCAATGGCCTGCATATCCCTTGATTTCACATGACTTCATTTCTCAGTACTGAATAACACAACTGAACCTGTGGATTTTGCTCTGCTGAGAGGCATTGCGTTTGTGCTGTCAGGGGACATATTTCTGTCTTCTCTTTAACATGGGAGGGGCCACCTGAAATGCAGTCATTCAGCAATTTGAGCCCGTTCGCGGGGAGGGCGGGGTATAAATGTAAAATAATAAATAATAATAAATAAATAAATTTGCACACTACTTTTGCACACATATACTACTCTAACCATCTGTAAGCTAAAGTAGAAGTGTGAACACCAGTGTTCCCTGACCACATAGCAAGAGGGAGTGGCAAGGGAAGGGGTCTGTAACAGCAAAAGGGGTGCCTGGGTGAGCTGGCAGAACTCTCCTCCCCCAGCCTGCAGCCCACCTTCCCACAATCCACCCCCAGGGGGGCATTTTTCTCCTCAGTGCACTCTTCAACCATGTGCCTGTTTGCTCCGAAGAATGGGCCATACTCTGTCTTTTAGAAACGTGGCTTGTGTTGAAATGTATAGATCTGCCGCTATCATGCCTACTTTGGCCAAAATTCTTTTAATAACTTTTGAATAGCAGAAGCAGAGATAAAGAGTAAGATACTGTGATCTATTTTTGGTATTCCAGCTTAAAACAATACGTCGTAGAAAATATATGCAGTTACATACCAAATGAACTCAAATTCACAAGTGCTAGATTTAAGCAACAGTGAATTAACAAGACACTTGAATAATTACCACAAACGTATCTTCCTTATGCTTGGACTTTTTTTTTTACAGTTGTTAGTATTAAAGACTTGCTATGAATAAGATTATTCACATGTAGTTATTTATAGTGTTCATATATAGTACTGGAAAACAAGACAGAGAACTATATATAGTACTATAAACTGTTACCACTGGTTATTATTGACATCTCATTATGTATATAAGTGTCCTCACTGGTGATTCAGTTCAGTGGTTTTGTATGTTGGCTTAAGGGAACACGGGGGCTGCGGCTCAGTGGGAGAGCATCTGCTTGGCATGCAGAAAGTCACAGGTTCAATCCCCGGCATCCCCAGAGGAAAGCATCAGGTAGGAGGTGATGGGAAAGGCCTCTGCCTGAGACCCTGGAGAGCTGCTGCCAGTTTGAGTAGACAAGACTGACTTTGATGGACCGATGCTCTGATTAATTATAAGGCAATCTTGTGTGTTCAATACAGACACACAGTTTGTTAGATCAGTGCATCCACTGCAAAGCTGCACAGAGTAGAATTTGGTGAAGCACCTGAAACATTTTATACTCTACAGTGTTTGGTGCCTTGAAACCTCAGATCGTCTTATCTCAATAGAAGTTGGTCCAATTTAGACAGAAACCAGAGCATTCCATCCATTTATAGTTTGGCAGCTGTTCGAGGAGAATCTCATCTTGCTAATAAAATATTTTATGGGCTTGTTCAGAGACATGCAGAAGAGACAAAGAGGTGTATTGCCAATTGGGAGTTCTGAACTCTAGTTCCAGTTTTGCCTGCCTTGCTTCTCACTACACTGATGAAAACAGAGCTAATCCTCTCTTTGGCATGCATAAATAAAGCTAGCTTTCATTTCCTTCATTTTAGATCTTGTTAGGACAAGCGGCCTCATGCTTTTGGACAGTAAAACCCCCTTTAACACCCCCTGCTCATCTGAGGGCTCTCCATGCAGAACTAGTTCCATCCTGGGGCGCCTCTGTGTCGACCCTCTCCTTATACTGTATACCACTTGGTTTTTATTTTCAGAGGGGACAAAGTGTTCTCTGCTATTTTGTTCCAGAGTGTTTTGTGTAGAATTCTGGGATATTGCCTGGCCTCAAGCAAATTATTTTTGTGAGTTACATCTTAACACTGAAAATCTACAGACAAGGACAGGCTGAGTGAACAACATGTCTAAGCATAGGAATTTTTGGTTCCTCCCCCCATCCCATTTCTTGAATGCCCAGTCTGAGGTGGACTTCAGTACATGATAGAGAGAAAATCCAGCTCCATTCAGTTCTTCCCTTTACCCAGCCTTGGTTAAGAAAAGCTGGTCTGAGGAGAGAAAAGTTTCCTTTTCTGGCCCGTATGAAGCAATGTCCTTGAAGGGTAGTACATTACAACAAGAAGCTTGTGCGAGCCCCTTAGGAGAGGCTGAAGATGCCATTGAATAAATCATGACCCAACCAAGAGCCAGAAACACTGAAAATTCAGTTGTAGACAGGAGTTGTGTGGATTTCTGAAACAAGTAGAGAGAAGAAGCAGCCCATGGGAAAAGAGAGGGAAGAGGTGCAACATGAGCCATTTCTCTGACTTTTAGGTCCTGGCACCTGTTCCTAGACCCTACAGCTATCCTGATGGCTTTCTCTATTGATAGCCCCTAATAAAGCAACAGACCAGAGTGGCACATGGTGTCTATGGTGAGGAAAGTTTGAAGAAGACTGATAAAGGGACCATTCTGGAAAATTCTAAAACATGACTGAAATCATGAGCTTCCAACACTGTGGGAATGAGCGACAGAAATCAGTAACCACAGGACAGCATTGTTGGAGTGAGTAAGTCATATAAAGGGAAAGGCAACTCAGCTTTCTATTCCTAAACGAAGTCAGAGATGTTCTAAGCAACCACTTGAGCTGACTTATGTGGGCCTATCAAACCAGCATCAATTAGTATTTATTATCTTTTACTGATGATTTTTCAAGATATACAGGTTAAAAGGTAAAAATTATGTCCATATACAAGAACCAATACCAAACACATTTCAGCTAAAAGCTGTCCTCAGTGGTAAGATTCAAACTCATCATACACAGAATGGATCTTACTCATGGAGTAAGTGGTGATAAGTATTCTTGAGATGCAACATGGGCAACTCATCAAGATGTACATAATTTCATATACCCATGGATATATGGAGCAATCTGCAGTGCTCAAAGCTCCAGTGGAGTGCTCAGATACAAATAAAAAAGAATCAGTGCTGATTCTTTCCCAGATTATTTATCACCACTTACTCCACAGGTGAACATCTCATTGTGAGTAAGATTCATTCTGTATATGATGTTTCATGTATATTTTTGTTAAATTTGTGGAGTGCTCAGTTTGAATTTTAGCACTGAGGATGGCTTTTAGCTGAAACGTGTTTGGTATTGGTTTTTGTATATGGACATAATTTGTACCTTTTAACCTGTATTTATATGATTGAAAATTTTGTCTTTGTATTAGGATTAGGTACTCATATGCAGAACCATAGAATTGTGGTTTTTAAATGATATTTTACAATTTTTGAATGTATAATTATATGTGATATTTTGTACATTAGTATTATGTGTGTTGTGATATCTTAGTTTCTTTTTCTTTGTCTAAACCTTTTTGGTTACCTTTCTTGTGTAGGGTTGTGTGTTTCTCCCTTTTTTTGGTCGCACTTATTTGGATCCAAGGCCTATGCCCATATACTAGAAGAAAAGAGATCCAAACTAGAACCCAGAGCTGAAGAAGGCATCTTTGTAGGCTATTCTCCAGAGATCAAGGGATACAGAATTCTAGACCCAAACACCAGCCAAATTAATACAAGCAGTTGTGCAGTTTGATGAATGACCAAGGAACAGCCAGACTGCTGTGACAGATGACCATCCAGAGGGAGATGGCGGCAACAACCAGCTGCTGGTGTATCACCCAGAGCAAATGGATGCATTCATTACACAGATACCAACAGACACTCAACCAGAAGAGCCTAACCTACCTCACAGGGTTGTTGTGAGGATAAAAAGGAGGAGAGGAGAATGATGTAAGCCACTTTGGGTCCCTGCTGGGGAGAAACATGGGGTACAAATGAAGTAAATAAATAAAGTTTTACATACAGGAGCCTTAGAATGAAGGTTATGTTGCACCTTCCTAAGGATTATGAATCGCTGTAGTATTAACCCCCCAACTATACATTAATAGTATATGCATGCCACTTCTGAAACAGTAGCACTGAAACTGCATAAGCTCATGTCCAGCTGCATGAATCTTTGTTTGAACTGCCAGATCTCCATAACCAGGTCTGCCTATGCTATATTTTTGTAGGTCCTAAGGAAACATACAGAATACCTTGCCATATTTGCTGCATCAGTTAGTACATGCTAAAAATGTTAACGTTCCTGCATGGATTTGAACAGTTAATACACTGTTCACGTCTTCTCCTGCTGTGCATAGACAGTTTAGCAGAAAGGAAGTGAATTATACTGTTTGGAGTAATAAAAATCATTTAAGGGTTTGAGTCTCTCCAGACAAGGTTTCTGTCCTACAAATGTACAGAGTGGGTGACAAGACAACATGTATCACAAAGGAGAATGTAAATTTGTTAGATACATTAATAGGTTTCATGTAATGATTCCTAAATGTTTTCATAAAGTGCTGTTCTACGGTTGGCCTTTATTTAGTACTTGCTTGACCTCTTTATTCAGTCGTGCTGCTGGTTCGTAATGGTCCACCCCTAAAAGCTCTGAATTCAGATTAGTACATGATAACTTCAGACTCCATAACCATCCTTTTACACTCACAAATAGATTGGTGATAACAGTTGTGGATGGGTAGGTTTTTCTTATTCTGTCAATGAGTATTTGTTGGTGGAGCGAAGTGGGGTTCTAATTTCAGGGAACTGAATATGGAACAAGGGGGAAATATTCTGGATTAATTAGTGGAGAATAATATAGTGCGCTCTATGCATCCCAATTACTCTGTTGACAGCTCGGTAACCCTGGTTAAAAAAAAGCCCATTTTAGAAAAGCAGTGAGCCCTTGTTTGGAGGCCTCCTTGTCAGCCAAGAGCGGTGTGGGAGTTAAAGGCATGCATCGAGTTCAAAGGGGCCTGGGCCGGGGCCATTCACTGCCAAACCTCTCTCCCCATCAGTGTGTGACTGAGGAGGCCACACGACACAAGAAGGCAACCGGTGCCCTCCAGACAGACAGGTGCTTGCTGAGCAAAGAGTCCAAGGTGGGGGGGGGGGGGGGGGTTCCAGGCCATTCTGTTAAATCAGGCAGTGCAGAATCTGGTGCCGCGCATGGTGAGGAGGATGTTTGTGGTTTTCTCCAGGCTCAGCTGTAGATTTGCTGTAGGAGTTCAGGTGACCTTTCACTCTCTCTGCTCTCCTCCCACTAATAATAAAGGAAAATAGCATATCCCTTAGCATAGTACTAGTCTTGAATCCTTGCTCTGCCAAAAGATTTCCTTGCCTGCGTCATTTGGTTTCTGTGGCATAAGCAGCAAGGGAAGTGGAAGCTAAAGTGGCTGTCAAGTGCTGCAGTGTCAGAAGCCAACTTAGATTCCAAATATAGGCACTGTCATAAGAGTAGGTCCGGTCTTTCTTTTTGGCGTGAACAGTCACAGTGCTGTCTCTGGAATTACATTCATAACTCCTGCGCTGCAGAGGACCAGGAAAGGGTATGGCCAGAGGGGTCTGGTTGAAGACAAAGCCAGTAGAGGTTTGCCCGAGCAGAGGGATGATCCTGGGAGGCAGGCCGGCAGGCAGGCACTGCATCCCTTTCATGGTCCTGGGCCTAAGGACATCTATGTGCACCCACCAAGGCTCCCTCTAAGCTCCACAGTGTTGTGAGCAAAACTTCTACCTCAAGAGCAAAAAAGTAGCATTACAGTTGTGAGCGAGTTTACATTTGACTATCTCATAAATTAGTTTCTTAGAAGATTATTTCCATAACCTTGCACAAATCTCAGAATGAATTCTTTTAAACTATATTTTAAGAATAATGTAAACATTATAAGAGAAAACAGAATCAAGTCAAATTTCAGGCCTCTGGAGAACCAGGTCTACCCTCCTCTTTCTACTATATTGGTAGACCTGGCCTTGGACCATCTTTTTTTAATGAAATATGACAAATTTACAGGTCAAATGTAACAGAGGTGGAACAATCACTGTCAGAACCCTGCCTAACCTAACAATCAAGAAGTTGCTTAAATGTTACCAATCTGTCCAAACTACCTTTTTATTCAAATATTTATATGACACTTCTGAAAAGCATAATAGGGGTGTGCAAAAAAAAAATCAATGCTTTCCTGCTCTATTATAGTCTATGGGGGCCATTATAGTCCAAATATATATAGGTACTTTATAGGTACTTACCTATAAAGCCCTTTATGGCCTGGGACCTAGCTAATTGAAGGACCGTCTCTCCCCATATGTTCCCCAGCGAGCACTTCGGTCTGGATCCCAAAACCGTCTGGTCCTTCCAGGGCCAAAAGAGGCTCGGCTGGCGGTGACAAGGGCCAGGGCCTTTTCTGTGGCAGCCCCGCACTGGTGGAATGAGCTCCCGGATAACATCAGGGCCCTGCGGGATCTTTTACAATTCCGCAGGGCCTGTAAAACGGAGCTCTTCCACCAGGCGTTTAAGTAAGGGCCGCCCACACTTCCATCTTGGCCCTGGCCCAATCACTTGATTCGATCATTCGATCTTATCCGCCAGCCACTGTGACCGTCCATAAGGTTTACATCTGGATACTGCCATGATATTCTGAGCTGAAGATACGCCATTTGTATAGTGTTAGTTGTTTTAAATATTTAAATATTTTATGATATTACTTGTTTTTTATACTTGTTGTGAGCCGCCCTGAGCTGCCGTATGGCAGGGAGGGCAGGATATAAATCTCAAAAATAAATAAATAAATAAATTATAGTCAATGGGCCACATAGGCTATAATGGAGAATCACTCTGGGAGTATCTGGGGCTCTGGGAGGGCTATTTTGAGAGAGAGGCACCAAATTTGCAGCATAGTTGCTGGTGCCTCTCTTCAGGAAAACCCCCAATTTTCAAAAAGATTGGACCAGGGGTCCAATTCTATGGGCCCCAGAATGAGGTGCCCCCATCCTCCATTGTTTCCAATGTTGTGTGGCAGCACCCCCTAATACAGCTTAGAGAAGGGGTGTCGAACTCATTTGTTTTGAGGGCCAGATCTGACATAAATGAGACCTTGTTGGGCGGGACCATGTGTGTCATAAAATGTAATGCCAGGTAGCGGAGATATAAACTTTACAAAAAACACAAACACAAAGATATTTTTTTTACTTAAAATAAAAACATTTTTAAAACATTAGCACCCTTGCAATATTTTGTTTATTTAACGGCAGGGGTCCTTTGGGGCCGGAGCGAGGCGGAGCAAAGCTCCGCCAGTTCAAGAGTGGCCACTAGGGCAGCCATGAGCCGAATCAGATTCTCTGATCTGATTCAGCCCACTGCCAAATTGCTGCTGAAATTCGGTAGCAACTTTAAAAGCAACTGGAGGGGAGGGGGTTTGAGGGAGAGGCTCCAAACTTGTAGGGTAGCTGCTGGGGCCTCTCCTCGAAATACCCACCAAGTTTCAAGAAGATTGGACCAGGGGGTCCAATTCTACGGGCCCCCAAACAGGTTGCCTCCATTGTTCTCCCTCCATTGTTCTCCACCATGGAGAACAATGGAGGGGATGGGACAACCTGTTTGGGGGCCCGTAGAATTGGACCCCGTGGTCCAATCTTCTTGAAACTTGGTGGGTATTTCGAGGAGAGGCCCCAGCAGCTACCCTGCAAGTTTGGAGCCTCTCCCTCAAACCCCCTTTCCTCCAGCCCCTCATATACCCTATGAGTTTTTGCCATTGATTTCAGTGGCCCATAGGGTATAATGGGGCTGAAACTGACATTCCCTTTCTGACACACTTCCGGTGATGTCAGGGGACGTGGCATATGCTAATGAGTTATGCTAATGAGCTCCTGCACCTCTTTTTCTATGAAAGGACCCCTATTTAACGGTATCTGATAACTGACACCTCTTGCTCTGAATTATTGCCTCAAAATGTCTGTGCTGTTGCAGTCTTGAGTATGCTGTTCAGGTGTGTATCTGTGAGCTGCAAACCTACTTTTGGTATACTGACATTCACCACAGAAATCTCATGCTCAGAGTTCTGAATCAAGGGGAAAACATGAAATGGCTGAGCAATTGAGAGAGTCTGGCGAAGCAAGCTATGATGCAGCAGCAGCAACAGAACTGGAAGCAGGAGATGGCCAGTTCCAGTGCGGGCCTGATAGAAAGTCTTCAGGGTAGGGTTGCCAAGTCCGAGTTGGAAAATACCTGGGGACTTTGGGGGTGGAGCCAGGAGAAGGTGGGGTTTGGGGATGGGAGGGGCCTCAGCATGGTACAATGCCATAGAGTCCACCCTCCAAAGCAGCCGTTTTCTCCAGGGGAGCTGATCTCTGTCAGCTGGAGATCAGTCGTAAAAGCAGGAGATCCCCAGGCCCCACCTGGAGCCTGGGAACCCTACTTCAGGGACATGATCCGGCCCCTGGGCCACATGTTTGACACCCCTGGCTTAAAGGGAACACTGACACCCACAACAAGGGGCATAGACTTCTCAATTTCCAGGGGGAGCATGGGGCTGAACCTGATCCAGGCTAGGGTTGCCTGGTCCTCCCTCACCACTGGTAGGGGATGGGGGAATGGAGTGCCAGGTCTGGGCTGGGAAACGCCTGGAGATTTGGGGGTGGAATCTGGAGAGAACAGGGACCTCAGTAGGGTACAATGCCATAGACTCCACCCTTAAAAAATCAATTTTCTCCAGGGGAACTGAGCTCTGTAGTCTGGAGATGAGCTGCAATTCCAGGAGAATCCCAGGCCCCACTCCTCGTCCAAGCTAGACTTACCAAGCCCCCTGGGAGGGCGGGGGAAACCCCGATTTTAACTCCTCACCCCCGCCTTTTCAAAATTGGCCGGCGGGGGACAAAATGGCTGCTCAGTCCTCCAGTCTCTTCCTAGTGTAGGCTGGTAAGCAGGGCTCTTTTTCAGCAGGAACGCAGGGAACGCAGTTCCAGCTTGCCTCCGAGCCTGCCCCGCCCCTTCCCAGCCAGGCCTGAACCATTTAAAGGGGAAGTTTCTGCAGAGAGCCTGCAGGAAAAAGCCTTATAGGACGCTTCTCCTTTAACAGCAGAGCCAGCAAGAGAAAGCCCCGCCCAGGCTAGGCCCTTTGTACTGAGAGGCCTGGCTTTGGCTTGCGAGGCTGCCTTGCTCTCCCTGCTGTGGTAAGTTGCCTGCCCCAACTCTTTTCCTTCTCTCTCTCCTCCTCCCTCTTTCTTTCTTTCTTTCTTTCTTTTTTCAGTCTGTCTCTCTCTCTCTCTCTCTGTCCCCATCCAGCAGAGGTCTATCAGTGGCTATTATTAGCCACAAGGTCTAGATGGAACCCTTTGTCTGGGGCAGTGATGCTCTGTATTCTTGGTGCTTGGGGGGGGGGACAGTGGGAGGGCTTCTAGGGTCCTGGACCTTCTGAGGGCACCTGGTATTTTTGGCCACTGTGTGACACAAAGTGTTGGACTGGATGGGCCACTGGCCTGATCCAGCATTGGCTTCTCTTATGTTCTTATGAGTTTTGAGTTTCCTCCCTCCAGCTCCAGCGCCAATGTTCCCTCTATGCTGTGGAGTCTTATGAGCAAAAATTCTACTTTGTGAGCTGCTGGCATTAAAGTTATGAGCGAGCAATTTGGCTGCTGCATCAATTAGGTTTTTTTGGAGCCATCCTTTTTGAGCTAAGAAAAATGTGTGAGCTGGAGGCTAAAAATCTGTGAGCTAGCTCACACTAACTCAGCTTAGAGGGAACACTGTCCAGCTAAGCCAATACAGCTATTTGGAATTTTCAGGGTTTGGTGGGGGGGAAGTGCTACAACTCTCAAGATGGAAATGGAAGTTTTCAATATGTATACTGAAAAATCATGAAATTTGTCGGAGAAAAAAAGCACTGGGAATTGTCCTTTTCTCATCTAGAAGCAGCCCCTGGGCAGATGTGATTATGCACAATACATGTATTCAAATGTAACTTAGCTCTCTGGATTCTAGTCATGATTTTTTAAAAAGACAGTTGTGACTCTGCTGCATGAAGGTGTAGTTCTGGTTTTTGGCAGCGTTCAGCCTTAGGATCTTAGACCTTTCTGTTGTGTATTTTGAAGAGTGTACTGGAAGTGACATCATCTAAAGGGGAAGTGACATCACTTGACACTTGACCTGGGAGTGACACCACAGAAAGTGACACCACAGCAAGTGACATCACAAAAGTCTCCTGGCTCCACCCCCAAAGTCTCCTGGCTCCACCCCCAAAGTCCTCAGATATTTCCGGAGTTGGACTTGGCAACCCTAGTCCAAGCCCATATTTAGTAATCTATATTATGTCAATATGAAATTATTTATATTTAAAAAAAACATACGTGGGTTTTAAAATATATATATTTTTACTCCTAATAGTCTGAATCTCAGTCAAAGAAAGAGGACTCTGTAAGAGGAGAGGAAAGATGGAATTCTTTCGTTGAGAGTAAAAGTGAAAGTGAGTCAAGCCTCTGGCTGAATGAGAAATTTACACTGGGGACAGACAGGAGGAGGAATGGGAGAGAGAGGGATCTCAAGACGGAAAGAGGAGGGTTTTTAAAAGGAATAAACAGAGAGGAGTTTACCTGACCTCAGTCTGCTGAGCTGGGTAGAGTATGAGCTGTGTTTTGATGATCCACAGTTTGAGAGCACCCAGGGCTCCAGGTAGAACTTCCAAAGGTCCGAGGAAGAAACAAGACGGTGAGGCAGTGAAGGGACAGTCCTGTGTGGCCAGGAAATGTCCAAAGTCCCAGAGAAGGGAAAGCGGAATTGCCAGCCTCTGCACAAGTGGAGAGGAGGAGATTGCACAGTTTTGTCTGGCAGAGCAGCGATAGTCATGGGAGACAGCACGAAATAATGTGAAAGAAATAACTGTAAGGCCCGGGAATTAATTGAAGGTGAGTCCAGGATAAGAACCTATGGATTTATTGGCTCTGACAGAGTTGGGGCGGGGGAGGGGCTTCCCAGAAAGGTAACCAAAGGTGATTGCATCCAGACAAGCTGGCCAAATGAAGGCTTCACCCATGCCTGAGGCAAGCTGGGAGATATTCAGGTAACATTACAAAAAGGCAATCAAGCTCACCTGAGATTTTGCACTCAGGAGGACTTGCTTTTGCTCAGGAAATTACATGGATGCATGGTTTTGCAAGCCCCCTTGGCAATGAAAAGGCATGCGGATGTCCCATCAGTGAATCAGTCTCCCACCCAAGGTTTTGGCCATTCATTGGCATAGTGTAAGGAGAGCCTTGACTTCACCTTCTCCAAAGACATCGCTAGCTCCTAAAGTGGGCTTCTTCACAGACAAGTCTTATCTTTTGAAGGTCCCCTCCAAAACGACCCTGTGCCTGCCATGAACTTACCAAGTTCTTATAAACAGGACTGATTGAACATGAGAATCTGACTGCTGGAGCAGTTTCATGATGGAGCCTTGTGAGCAAAAATTCTACTTTGTGAGCTACTGGCATTAAAGTTGGGAGTGAGTGATTGGCCTGCTGCATGTATCAGGTTGCTTTGGAGCCATCTTTCCTGAGCTAAGACAGAAATGTGTGAGCCGGAGGCTAAAAAACAGTGAGCTAGCTCCCACTATCTCAGCTTAGAGGGAATACTGCTGGAGGCCCTGGCAATCCAGGGGGCATGAGCCCCCCTGCCCCTCAAGTTTACACTCCTGCCCACTACTACCAGGTTGCTGACCCGCAAAATATGGAAACTGGCAAAGAATACTGAGAAACCTGGCTTTCACACCGAAAGGCACATTTCTAACCCTTATTTGCAATTCTCTCATCTATGTGAACTGAAAACAGATGTCTGCAAGCTGATTTGCTACACCACAAGTTCAAAAAGCCTTCAGCAAGGCAGAAAAGAAAACCACATTCAGAAATCCTGTAACCCACCAATAACCCACAGGAATCTCTGAGTGGTCAAAACTTCAGAATGGGTGCAGTGGCCTGTGTACAGCCTGACTGACAGGGAAGCCGTGACAGATCCAGGGCATGTCCATTCCTTCTCTGAAAGCAGCAAATGCCAAATATGTGTCCGCCTGCCCTGGCCCAATGCCAGCCCCAGAGGCATGGGATCTGGTCCATCAAGGGCCACGCAGAGGCCACGCGGCCCCCACAGATTACAAGCACCTTACTCTGAAGCAACCCCTCCCAGTCTAGTTTGGAGCATGGCAAGTCTAGACAAATGAAAAGGGGCACCATTCATGAGGAATGGCTCAACATTTGGGTCGCTGAAAATCCTACTCTAGATGCGAACAAGGCACAAATTCTCAGCTGTGATGATCAGCAATCCTTGGAGCAACCAGCAAGGTAAATAAGCTGGGGTGATCACCCATGGTACTGCCAGCTCCCAAAACATTTCAAAATGGTGACACCCCAAGTTTGTCCAGGAAGCATCCAGATCATTGCAACTGTCACACCATTTATTGTAAAAGGAATGGAGCTATGCAAATGTTCACTTGCTGCCTGGCCTTCTGATATACCTCGCTTAAATGGTGAAGACCATTAGGCTGGCCAGTTCCAATCAACTTGTTTGCTACATGATAACTGCTATCCTGCCACGCAGGAGGTGCTTCAAAAGAGCTGAGGAGGCATCCTGTTTGTGTCTGCCGGGAGTATCCATTCAGAAACAGCTGCTGCTATTTAGGAAGACACTTGGCCTGGGAAACGCCTTCCCCCCATCTTGTCACTGCCCCCCCCGACCTCCATGGCAGACATTTTGTGGCTGTACTTGCTCCCTTTCTCACCATTCCAAAACTTCCCACAGGTCCCGGCGAAGTAGAGTATCCCAATCTGATCAGTTGATTGGCTTCAAGAGAGTCTGCTTTGCTACCAGATTCTTAACAGTCTGATGATATAAAACTCTTACACACTGGAGCATGTAATACTGTTCTGTTAGTAACTGCAACAAATCATGTGGTTCAAGCTCTGTAAAGATGATTGTGTGCAATGTTTATCCAAACAGATTTGTTATTTAAGCTTTAGTTTAACTGACAGAGGAACTTTTCTGCAAGCACAGAAACATTTTCTTCTTTCAAAAGGGTGTTGATTTTTTTTTTTTTAGGACTTCCGGAAGAGACACGCTTAATGGCGGACTCCTCTCACCGCATCTGCGAGAGAGGCGATCCGCTCTCGGCGGGGTAGAAGGGGCTTCGGACAGGTGCCGAGCCCCCAGAGACGCTAGTAAAGGGGCTCTGCCTGGGGTGGCTTGAGGGATGTCTCTCCTTGCAGTGGCGACCGCTGGATCGAGACACCCTCCTTCACCCCCATAGGTTCCCCCCGCTGCAGAAGCCTCTGGGCTACTCAAGCGTAACCGTGAAGCAGCAGAGAATACCGATCGGAGAAGCAATGAAACTTCCTGATACGCAATGGTGATTCGTGAGTCTCAAACAGAGTTTGCATAATAAAGCGGCTGGGAAGGGTTGGGTGGAATGTTTCCCCCCCTCCCCTCTCTCCAAACGGAGCTTACCGAGAATTTCCCACAGCGTTTCTGCAGCATTGAAAGCAGCTTGGAAATGCTGGAGGGCTGGATCGCATGCATGAAGAAATGAGCTTTTAAACGGCATTAGTGTGAAAAAGAGACTTTCTTCTTCAGATCTTCTTATCTAACTATAAACAAAACGAAACAGCAACAGTGACGGGGAGACAAAAACCCTCCCCTAAGCCAGGAAGCGGAGTTCCGGCTGCAAAGAGCGACATCACAGAGATGAGCACAATGCTCTCATTGATGCTGAGACCCCTAGTGGATCAGATGACAGCTCTCAGTGCCAAGATGGATACAATGCAGAAGGAAATGAAAGAGTCGGGAAAAATAAATGAGAAGCTGCAACAAGAACTCATGGCACTAAAAGCAACAACAAGTAAGCATGACTCAAGACTACAAAAAATTGAGAAAGAAAAGGCTTTTCAAAGCGACAACGTCTTAAAACTTCAGATGGAACGTTCAAATTTTTTCCTGAGACTGCAGAATGTTCCTGAGAAAAAAGGGGAGGATCTTAAAAAACTATTGAGTGAGGCATTAGCACCGCTGGCAGATATTGAAGCGGAGAAACTACAAAGCGACATGGATTTGGTCTACAGGACCTATCCAGATTTTGTGAAAAAGAAAAACCTGCCAGGTGAGATCATGATAAGGTTCTCCAAAAGATCAACAAGGGATGTGGTGTTAAAAACCACAAACAGAACAACGCTGAAGATCCAAGAAGAGGAAATCAAGGTTCTAAAAGACATGCCATTTGAAATTCGAAAAAGAAGAAAAGCCTACAGGAATATAACTTGATTATTGCAAACAGTATTCTCTGTATAGGGTAATATAGTGTAGTTATTAGCGGTAGAGTTGTAGAAATAGTAAAAAAATCAATAAAAATCTTTATTAAAAAAAAAAGGGTGTTGATTTTTTAATACTGTCAACAGTACCCTGGGGCGGGCAAAGAAGGAAGGGGGATAAGAAGCCGCTGGGACAGCCTTGCCTGAACAACCTTGGAACAAGAACATCTTTGACATCGTCTGTGTCCAACCCGAGCTGTTTATTTACCCCAAACACATTTCAAGTTAGCGAAGTTGTAACTGTGTGAAAAGTTTTGATGGCTGACTCAAAAAACACCAAGGCTGGGAAGTTCACATTCAGCAAGTCTTACCAGAAGGCTGCCTCCACAACCACTCCCCTAGCAGGCAGCAGGCTCTTTGGGCGGAACAGTTCCATTAGAAATTCCACAGTCATCTCAGGAGCTTGGAGCATACTGAAGCGTGTTTTTCTGGAGTTTGCCAGACTCTTCCAGAGTAGAACCCAGCAGTTCTTTCAGTTCCTACTTCTTACCTAGTCAGATTTATGGAGCTGATTCTGATCATATACATGAGCATAGTGCTGCCCACTTCCACTGATAGCATAAGTTTCCTCCCCCACATATAGGAGGCCAGGAATGAGAACCAGGCCCATAGCCAGGAACTTTAAAGTCGGGGCATTTAAATTTCTCTGGGGGCACAGAGCACGGGCTAATTTAGATAATTTAATTATGAAAAAGTCAGGAGGAATGGAAGCAAAATCATGGGCTCTAAAGCTGGCTGCCTCTGCACCTCGCCTGGCAGATAAAAAGCAGTGGGTTTGGTCGGCAGAGGTGGTGCTGACCAGTCTAAACCCAGCAGATCACAAGGCAGGCAGCCGGGCTCCTTTGAGGGAACACTGCTGGAGAGGAGCAGACAAGAAGCCAGCTACAGATGGTGCTGCCGCTGCCAAGAAAGGCACCTGCACACGCTGCTTACTTGGGGGGAGGGACTTGCAGCTTCTGCCACCCGGGCCTCTACCAAACTACTGCTGCCGCTGCCACCTCCTCCACCATCCCACAGCAGCCAATTGGTGGCAACCTTGGCTAGATTTTACCTGTACCACCACCACTTCACAGCGGCCCCTTGCAACTGGTCATGTGGGCCTTGTCAGTAAGTCTGCCCCTGCCCCAGTCGACTCTGGCAATGGCACGTCTCTGGCTCGGATTTCACCTGCGCTGCCGCCGCTGGAACCACCACCGTGGGGTCTTGCTAGTGAATCGGGAGGGCCTAGTCCCAAGAGGCCCCACCATAGCTACAGGCCTGATGGGAAACCAATTATTCCAGTGTACACTCATCCACAAATACCCAGGGCAGGGACTGCCTCCTTTTCCCAGCCCCCATAAACCTGCTGTACAGCAAGATGCTTAGGAGTGATCTACCTACACATACATACATTCAACATTACCTTCAAATCACAAGAGTAAAAATAATGTATTTACTTATGACATTGTCTGTACAGGAATAGAACCAGATTATTATTATTATGTTGGTAGTCCATCAGTCCCAGATAACCAAGAGACCCCTGGTGACTAAAGAGTCAGTGTACCTGTGGACTATCACTGCATTTTCTCCCACTTAATACATGTGTCTGCTTTCAGTCTCAAGCAACTGATGTGTTCTTTCCATAGTGGGAGGGTTTTAAGACCTCAGCTGCAGGCCAGAGATGAGAGGAACAGAGCCAGGAGATTCTGGAAAAAACATCAGATACAAACTAACTGCTAAAAATAAACTTAGGAAATGTGCACAAGAATGGGTGGAAATGCAATAGGGATCATGAGTCTTTCGAAGTTCAGGAAAAAAGCTGAAAAGGAATTCAATAGATTATGGATTTCAGCTACCTAGTGTCTTAAGATGGAAAAATAGGACTGTGTAGTAAGAAGGGGGTGGTGGGGGAGTGGGAAAATATGGTCATCAGTGACTGTCAGATCTGCTGCCATTAATTCGGGCGGGGGTCTCTATCAGTAATTGTCTATCTGTAATTTATGGCCAGCCTTGAGGTTTACTGCCTGTCCTGCTTAATGTGTCTTTTTCTTCCCCGGGAGGATGGCTTGCCGCATTCCACCGCATCACATAAACAGTCTGGCTATCTTCTCTCGCCTCCTCCCTCTTTCTCTCTGGAGTCGTGAATGTTTTATCTTGCTTTTGTAACCTTGGAGAACTGTTGAACTGTTTCTAGCCAGGTGCCTGGCCTGTGAACTGCAAGTAGAGGCCACCAAGGGGCGTGGGGGGGAATTTAGTGCTTTTGCGCCTTTTTTGTGAGAACCAATGGTTGGGGGTTTTCGCGCTTTTTTGTATTGGCTCTGATTGGCTCTTTGCCTGCTCTCACCTTACTGTGTATGGTATATTAATCCCTGTTGCCTGTAACCAAGTTATCTCTAACAAACATTGAGTACCTGAACCATCATTAAGAATAAAAGGATCTTTTACTTCACCAAAGAGCCTGGCTTATTTGATTTGACTCAGAAGCCTCACAGTGACCCCCAGACAGTCTGGCAATGGAGTACTACCACCCTCCATAAACCCTTATTAAACTCACTTTATTGCAGTAGTTGTGTGTGTGTGTGTGTGTGTGTGTGTGTGTATATGTACATATATATACACACAGTGCACCAAGCAAAATAAACAGAAACACATTCTCTCACCCTGGATGTTACATTGTGCACCAGACACTGGGAACTAACAATTATTTAAGGTTATAGTGATTGTCCTCTAACAGTCAAGAATTAAGAGCTAGTGCAGATGTTACTGACCTACTGGCTCACCTGCAAAAAGAACTGTTCACTTAAGCGATGTACTCATTGGAACATTGGAGAAGGCAACTCACAAGATTCAGGTTGTTGAACCCTACAAGAGGGTTCTCTCATCATCTTTTATGAATCCTCTTCTCCCACATCATGCAAGTAGGCTCAAATGTGAAAACTCAGATTCTTGACCAAGAAGAAGAAGAAGACAAAGAAGAGGAGGAGAAGGAGGAGGAGATTGGATTTATACCCTAGTGGATGCAGGCTGGGGAGGAATAGCTTGCAATTCTATAACAGAGGGGCAGACTAGAGAGAAACAATGCGGAAGATCCTCCAATAGAACTTGAGAGAGGAGGAAGAGGACTTTGGATGATCCTCTCCCTCCTCATTCTGAGGCCTCACATGCCACATTCCCTGGGGGAAATTGAGCCCTGGAGCCATCCCACCCCCCAGCTAAAGATGTCAGACCAGTGAAGCCTGACACCAGTAGAATCCCTTCTACAACTGACTACGGATCCCCTCCCACCAGAAAGCACTTGCACCAAGAGTGAGTGGAAACAGCCACCATTTATGATTTGTTGTTTTTGCTGCTGAGTCACAACTGACTTATGGCGATCCCATGGGGCTTTCAAGGCAAGAATTAGGGTTAGAGTTAGGGATGGGCATGAACCAAACCATGAAGCAATATTTGTGATGATTTTTGCCCCATTCCTGGCTCACAAACAGTTCACTGTCACAAACTTCCACTAACTTTTAGAGTGGTTTGTGCAGTTCGTGGTGGTTCATGGATGAAGCAGAAAGCCACAAAAACAGCTGGGGGGGGGGGGGGAAGGCCAGTCCCGTATCCAGAAAAATTTTGTTCGGGGTGCACCAAGGGGCCCCTGGGAAGGGGGGCGGGACCTCAGCCAGGAATACCATTTCAGCCAGTGCCGCTTGAGCCACACACGCAGATACACGCGGGCCTGCCATCACTGGACCCCAGGAGCCCTGGCTGTGGCCCGAACTTACTGGTCCTGGTGTGAGAGAAGGTAGGAGGGGAGCAAGTGAATGAGCAAGCAGCCAGCCATGGGAGCTTCCGCTGGGAGAAGGGAAGGAGAGAGAGACGGAAGGAGGATCTTGCTTGCTTGCTCCCCCTTTCAATCTCTCTCTTGCACAGACCCCATTTGCTGCCACTAGGGATAGGGGGAGGCATGGCTGTTGCGGGAGGTGCTGACTTTTTTGGAGGGTGCTTGGGAATATATGGCAAAGCAACCCCACATACAAAGGTAGGAAATAACCGGGGCTAAATGCTTCAAGAATACCCTCTGTGTGTACTGAAAAACTCACTCCTCACATGAAAAATGTAGGAACTCGCAATGTGGAGGGTAGGTTGAAATATGAAAATAGGCATCTTCAAATCAATAACAATGAACAAAATTTTAATAATTGTAAAACTGAAAGAATGGAAACCATACAGAACTAATAGTTAACTTTTTTTTAGTTTTAGAATTATTTGAATATCACATTAAAGAAGATGAAGATTTTGATTATGATTTCAATATTTTATTTGGTATTCCATTAACATTTAAATAATCAGTAAGAATAAAATTCGATTTAGATAAACAATTAAGACAATATTTAGGTTTTTAGTACAGAAGTCTGTTCAACTGTTAAAGATATATTCTCTTTTGTTAATATATTACTCTTAATTTTAGGAGAGTTTTTGTTTATTCCTTAAAGAGAGAGCCTAACCCAAAATTCTGTAAAATTGATGCTCCATTAATTGTTTCTATATTTGAATTATGTAATACATTTGGTAATACATTTGATTTTACTTGTTGTATGTAACAATTTATACTGTTTAACAAACCTGTTGAATCTATTCCCCCCTCCCCCTCTTCCCTGCTGTATCCCACCTTTTTTTCACTTGAGGAAATAATTAAAAAAATATTTTTTTAAAAAAAAGAAACCATACAGAACTTAGAAACATGAAGAAAAATGTCCCCGTTTTTGAGGTCTGCCATGGGTCTCACTTCCCTGGCTTTCTTCTCTACCAGGAACCCAGGGAAGAAGGAACCCTCAGATGCCTGAGGCTCCGCAGCCTCCTGGATTGCCCCCTTCTCCCTCCACCGGGGAGGCCAAGCGGCCTGAGCAAGACCCCAAGCTGCCTGGCTGGATACCCTTAGAGGCAAAGAGCAAGGGGGAATCGACTTCAATGCTAATCTGTAACCAAATCTAGCTATGGACAAAATCCACTTGTCAGATGTAATAGCCTCCCAGGCTATACACAATTGAATGAGCCTGTCCCTGCACTTGACAGGGGTTGACAATTATCCTAGTAAAAAAAAGGATGAACCGAGCAGGGGGGCACTGAGCACCGATCCGCCGGCAACAGGCTCCATTGAGCCCCAGCGCACCGAAGAGGACATCGCTCGCAGCGCTGCTCCTACTC
This sequence comes from Lepidodactylus listeri, assembly GCA_029233225.1. Taxonomy (NCBI): domain Eukaryota; kingdom Metazoa; phylum Chordata; class Lepidosauria; order Squamata; family Gekkonidae; genus Lepidodactylus; species Lepidodactylus listeri. Next base: position 126,033,077 of record JARCFY010000007.1, on the reverse strand, counting down.
CGGTAGTTATGGTTGCCGCTGCGGGACACATCCCTCCATTTGACCCATCCAAACCTGAGACCTGGGACACCTGGGCCAGGCAACTCGGATTTCTCTTGACAGTGCATGGAGTCACCGAGGCCGACATGAAGCAGGCCTGGCTTCTGGGCCACTGCGGCGTCGAAACAATGCGCCTCGCCCAGGACCTCATCTCGCCCCGAGACTTGCTGGACGTCACCTACTATGACCTGATGAAGCAGCTCGGGGACTACTTCGCGCCAAAGCCATCCATGCTGGCGCTCCGGGTCCAGTTCCTCGAGCGGAAATAGCAACCGGGAGAAAGTGCTGCCGCGTTCCTCACCAACCTCCACCACATGGCCGTCGGATGTGAGTATTGGCATATCGAAGACCACCTTCTGGGCAGTTTTGTGGCGGGAGTGCGAGAAGCCAAGCTCCGGCGGCAGCTGATCACGCTCACAGAGCCTACTCTCAAGAAGGTGCTGCAGACCGCCGTCGCATTCGAGATGACCTACAAGGACAAGCCAGTGACCAAGGTCCATCGCACCGCCACCTCCGGGTCCGAGTCTTCCGAGGACAAGGAGGTCCACCAACTCCAACAGCGCTCGCAGAAGGGTGAGTCCAGCTACCCCCAGGGCTGCTCTCGGCGCCCAGCATCCACCACCATTTCTCCCGCTTCTCCCAAAAACAGGCCGCCCCCAACGTGCGCGAGCTGCGGAGACCCCCACTAGCGACATTCCTGCCACTTCCGGGATGCTGTCTGCTGATCATGCGGGAAAACGGGGCACATTGCCAAGGCCTGCCACTCCTGGACCAGCCGCCGACCTTCCACCACGAACTACAAGACGGTGGACAACATCACTTCAGCGGCACAGGTACTGAACTTTCCCGAGCTCCTCCCCAAAGCCATTACGGTTGACCTGCGGATTGGGGGCACCCCCTGCTCCATGGAGGTAGACTCCAGGTCTGCATACTCCATAGTTTCAGCGGCCACTTTTAAAAAACTGTTCCCACAGGGAGCCCCCGGCTACGCCGGCTGACAGCACTAGTTCTCCGGGACTTCCAAAAGAACCCGGTCGCGATCAAGGGGCTGGCCAAGGTTAAGGTTCAGTACCATGAATTCTACAGCTCCCTCGACCTCTTGGTGGTGGAGCGGGACTTCATCAGTCTCTTGGGGCATGCATGGTTCAAACCCCTAGGGATGGAATTTGCTGGAGTCTACCACTTGGGGTCCACGGATTACGCAGTAGTCTGTGCGAAATTTCCGGCCGTTTTCGACGGCACCCTAGGCTCCTACCGGGGGCCCCCAGTCTCTCTGGCCTTAGATCCCACCATCCGCCCGATCTGTGTGGCGGCCCGGTGGCCTCCCCTGGCCATACGGCCAAAGGTATAGACCAAGTTAGACAAGTTAGTGGCACAAGGGGTGCTTGAGCCAGTCTCCCATGCAAGGGGGGGACCCCGATTGTCACCCCTTTGAAATCGAATGGGGAAGTCTGCATCTGTGCAGACTACAAATGCACGCTGAACCGGGCTTTGCAACACCACGCTTACCCAGTGCCCGTGGTCAGCCATGTGTTAGCCTCTCTAGCGGGGAAGCTGGACCTGGCACAGGCTTATCAGCAGCTTCCCGTGGACGATGCCACGGCAGAAGCACAGATGATTGTCACGCACAAGGGAGCATTCAGGGTAAAACGGCTCCAGTTTGGGGTCAGCGTCGCCCCCGGTCTTTTCCAACAACTAATGGACTCTGTTTTGAAAGGCATTCCAGGGGTGAAACCGTTCTTTGACGACGTCCTGATTGCAGCCCCGGACGTCGCCGCTTTCAAGTCGCGGCTGCGGGCTATCCTCCAGCGGTTCCAAGACGCTGGCCTCAAGGTGCGCAAGGACAAATGCACCTTGGGTGTCCCATCTGTGACCTTCATGGGCTTCAAGGTCGATGCCCAGGGCATCCACCCCACCCCAGAGAAGGTGGTGGCCATCACTGAGGCGCCCCAACCCACAACAAAGGCGGAGCTACAAGCGTTTTTGGGCCTCCTGAACTTCTACCATGCCTTCCTCCCCCACAAGGCGGCAGTCGCCGAGCCTCTACATAGGTTGCTGGACAAGGGGGTGAAATGGGGTTGGGGTCTGCATCACGTGGTGGCGTTCCAGGCAGTGAAGGACTTATTGGTTTCAAACGCAGTTCTGGCACACTTTGATGAGTCCTTGCCAGTAATTCTAGCATGTGACGCGTCTCCATACGGGGTGGGGGCGATCCTGGGCCATCAGCTTCCCAACTGCTGGGAGGTGCTGGTGGCTTACTATTCCAGAACGTTGTCATCTGTGGAATGCAACTACGCCCAGATTGACAAGGAGGCCCTGGCCATCGTTGCTGGGGTGAAAAAATTCCATGACTACCTGTATGGTAGGGTGTTTACGGTGGCCACGGACCACAAACCGCTCCTGGGCCTGCTCGCTCCCCACCGCCAAACTCCACACATGTTGTCCCCCCGGGTCCTGCGGTGGTCTATTTTTCTTGCAGGGTATCAGTACACCACCCCGGTGCACCACCCCGGAAAGGCCATGGGCCATGCGGACGCCCTCAGCCGCCTCCCGCTGCCGTCCTGTGATCCAGACCTGGCTCCTGCATTTCACGTTGCACTCTTGGAAGACCTCCCGGAGCGGCCTGTCCAGGTATCCGACATAGCCCGCTGCACGGCCCGGGACCGGGTCCTCTCCCGCGTTTCAGACTGGGTGGGGAGGGGGTGGCCCGACCGTCTGGGCCCTGATTTTGCCGCCTACACAACAAGGCGGCATGAACTGTCCACCTATAAGGGGTGCCTGCTGTGGGGCACGAGGGTGGTCATCCCAGAGCCGCTCCACCCTAGGGTCTTAGCGGCCCTCCACGAGTCCCATCCTGGAATCGTCTGGATGAAAGCCCAGGCCTGCAGCTACGTGTGGTGGCCTGGCATGGACAAGGAAATCGAGGAGCAGGTGCACCAGTGCAGCAAATGCCAAGAGTCGCGCCCTGATCCTCCTCATGCCCCCATCCAGCCCTGGGAGTCAACCGACAAGCCATGGTCGAGGCTCCACCTGGACTTCGCAGGGCCAGTCCAGGGCCAGTTGTTTTTTATTGTAGTAGACAGCTACAGCAGATGGCTAGAGGTAGTCCCGGTGTGGTCTACCTCGACCGAGGCGGCCATCTGGGCTCTGTGGCGCATCTTCGCCACCTATGGGTTGCCCGACACGCTCGTAACCGACAATGGGACAGCCTTCACTTCTGGGGAATTCCAGCGTTTCGTGTACTTGTTTTGTATCCGGCACATCCGCTCAGCACCCTTCCACCCCGCAACCAACGGCCAGGCTGAATGGATGGTTAGGACTACCAAGGACGCCCTAAAGAGGATGGACCCAGGGGACTGGGAGCTACAGCTGATAAAGTTCCTATTTGGCCAGCAAAACACCCCACACACTGGGACGGGCCGCCGACCGGCAGAACTACTGAAGGGGCAGCGCCTCGGCTCCCTGCTGGATCGACTCCACCCAGACCACGCCATCAGCAGCGATGCGAAGCCCGAATTCCAGCCAGCAGCAAGAGGGTTCTTCCCCGAGGACCTCGTCTATGCCCGGAACTATGCCCGAGGCCCGGCGTGGGTCCCTGCAAGGGTCATCCATGCAACTGGACCGCTCTCCTACAAAGTCGGCACTGAAGGAGGGGCGGTCTGGCGGCGCCACATAGACCAGCTCCGGTGGCGTCTCCCATGCAACACACCTGATGTCCCCGAGTCTTCTGCTCCCACTGAACCGGTACCGGCCCCGCTACAGGACCCCGACCCCGAAGCGGAGCTCGCGGAACCCCTGTCTGTTGACCAGCCCGAGGAAGCAACACCGTTCGAGCCACCACCGAACGTCCCCGCAAGTGACCCTGGGGAGCTGCCAGCAACCCCGCTCTCCGAGACTATGGACGCCCCACATCCAGCAACCCCCGGTGCTCGGGACCCGAACAGCATCGGCCAGGGTACTTGAAAGACTATGTTTGTAGGGGGGACTGGACTATGGGGGGAGGGGTGTTGTGTACTAAGACCGCGGTCGCCTGGCCTCTTGCAATGGTGACCGCCACGTGGTCAGCACACAAGGTCAGAATCTACCTGAGCTTCGGCCAGGTAGAACAATAGCCAGTTGGATCCTGAGCGACCACCAATTACGTGCCTAGGTCTTCCGCTGGGGGACCTATGAACTGCAACCACGGACTTAAGGTCCTATCAGGACTTGGGGGCGAGGTCGGGGCATTGTCTCCGGCTGGCATAAAAGAGGGCTCTGAGCCCGGGGTTTCCATGTTCCATCTGACCCTCAATAAAGAGCTTTGCTATGAAATCACTACCACTCGCCTCCCGACTCCAAGGAGTAAGATGCAAAATGTAGCTCTTAATTATGTTGTTATTTTGTAGCTCTCCTGTGAATCCTTTCCTTTAGAAATAAAGCATTTTTAAACTAAAGAACATGTCTCCTCTCCAGTGAAGCAAAGATCCATTGAAACTCTAAATATTTAACTATTTTTCTCTAACAGAACGTGCCCCACAGTCCCGCCCACCCGCCCAGAGAGCCACCGCTGTGGGTTGGGATGCTGAGCCTGAGAGAAGAGCTGGTCGAAAGAGGAGGCCAGAAGGACAGAGCTCAGCCCGGGGAGTGGGGAGGGGACGAGGACTGGTGCAGCCTTGAACGGGGCCAGGGGGTGGGGGGAGGCTGGGCGGCCTGGGCTGCCATGACAGTGCACGGACCAGGTGGCCTCGGCAGCCGCACCCTCAAACAGGAACCAGGTACGGTGGGCACGAAACCTCCAGCAGCTGTGGGGTGGAAGGACAGTCGGGGTGGGGAAAGGGATGAGGGGAGCTGCACCCCACAGGGCTGGCTAGAGCCCGTTGTATTTATCGTCACAAGGGGCCTTGCTCCTAGTAATTATATAAAGCCATTCTCTTCATTATATTACTTGCTCTGCTAATTATTGATAGAGTCCACTTTTTCCATCCCCAATTTAAGGCATGATCCAGTCAAAGTTTACTTTTAAGTCCCACTGATTCCACTGACAAATTTAATAATTGCTCCCACTGAAATCAATACTTATCTTTAGTGGGATTACATCCTTCATTTGTGAGGTATCACCAACACTTGCTTCATGTGTGTATATTTGAGTTTTAGAGAGATGTTCTACAGCAGGGACCCACAACCTATTTGGTTCTAGAACCAAATATGGAATCAAATATTGCCCTCTTTAAAAAGAAAATGAAATATTTACTTTGTAGGAGGGATAGGTGTGATACTGAATAACCAGCATGTGAAGGCCGCAGTAGGCAAGGGACGGCAGAGCTTCCTAGAGATGCTTAACAGAAAGTGAAATAAGAGATGAACTGTTGCCAGTAATTCAAGTGCAAACCATGCCCAGAGCTTTGCCAATGCACTAAAGCCATCATTCAAGGTGCTCCTTTGTATATTGTGAGACCTCTTGTGTGGCACTTAATAAAGGACTCACATGACTGTCTGGGCAGCAGAAACTTTATGATTATTAATCAACATGACAATTATCAGTAATGGGAAGTTGTGCCTGCAAAGGTGCTTTCTTGTAAAGGCTTTTTGTTTTATTTCGTGCTCTGGATTTTTACACAGTTTGGCGGTTTAATTATAAAAGATTGTTGACACATGGTCTAGAGCAGGGGTCCTCAAACTATGGCCCGCGGGCCACATGTGGCCCGCTGAGGACATTTATCTGGCCCGCCGGGTGTTTTTGCCGCCGCTGCCTGTCCTCCGATTCCAGGGCCAGTTCATTCACTAGACGAGGTTAGGCGATCGCCTATGAGCGTGGGCCTATGAGCGTGGGCCTGAGGGCGCAGATTAGGCCTTCAGCCCCGCCCCCTCTCCCTCGCCAAAAGCCCGTCCTCTTGAAGCCTCTCAGGAGCACTCAGGAGTCAAGGAACAGTCAGGTCCTTCTGCTGCCTGTTTCCAGCTGCCCTGCCCCCTCTCTCCTTCCCTCCCTCTCCAAAAGCCCGCCCTCTTGCAGCCGCGTGCATCGGAGCACTCTGGAGTTTGTAAAGGAGCACGTGCAGTGCTCGTGCGCCTACCTCGACGCTGTTTCCCACAACAAAAGCCTGAACTGTGCACTGCACACACACAGCCGGATTCCAGCTGCAACTGCAAGGCGAGTGGGGCCAGCCCAGGGGTGGTTGGTTGGTTGCCACCTTGCCAGGGAGCAATGGAGTTGGGGCGGCTACAGCAGGCAAGTCAAAGGGTGGTGGGACGGGAGGCTGGCTACTGATGGTGGTGGCGAGCTATCTTGTTTTTTCTCCTCCCCAGCCTTAGCCATGCCCGCTGGGGGGGGGGGGGAGAGGACCCTGGTCTCAAAGAAGAGGGGAAAGGGGCGCATTGGTGCTTCCCCCCCCCGCGCGCCTGACTTTGGTGTGCCGCTGGCGGAGCCTTTCTGAGACGGGGAGCCGTGCCTTCTGCTGCTTCTTTGCTGTGTGCCTGACTGTCCTGCCTGACTAGCGGGGGCTCAGAGCAGTTGGGGGGGAGCAATTTTCAGAGCCTTTGGAGTTCTTTTTGGGTTAGCAACTGCTTCTTAGAAGTTGCCCGAGGGGGGGGGGGGGGAGGAGAATTCCGAGCGCGAAAAGAGCTGCCTGGAACCTCCAGGCTCCGAAGGAACTTTTATTTTCTTTGGGTGTGTGTGTGTGTGGGCTGGCCAGCTGGCCGGCCAAAAGAAGTGACACCACCACCTGCCCCCTCCCTGACACCTGCTGCAATGGGGGAGGGGAGAGGAGAGAGAGAGAGAGACTCCTTGCAATGTGTGTCTGTGTGTGTCCGGCCAAAGGAAGCTACGCCACCCACCCCCTGGGGGGGGGGATTGAATGCAAAAGCGTGGAGATGCTCCAGGACTCAGAGAGTCAAGAGGAAGGCTCCAAGCCAGTCTGATAGGGTTGCCAGACCCCAGTGGGGAAATTCCTGGAGATTTGCAAGTGGAGCCTGGGGAGGACAGGGACCCCAGTGGGGTCCAGTGCCACAGAGTCCACCTTCCAAAGCAGCCATTTCATCCAGGGGAACTGGTCTCTATAGTCTGGAGATGAGCTGTAATTCTGGGGGATCCACAGGTCCCACCTGGAGGTTGGCACCCTCAAAGCCAGATCCAGCAGCTGGGGGTAGCAGAGCGGGGGGGGGGGGAGAGCTGTACCAAGAGAGAGAGAGGGAAATAAGAAAAAGTGGAGGGTGTATCTTACTTTTCCTGGTGTCCTGTGTACTCTCCATGCTGATGGGGAAAGGGCCAAGAAATGGAAGCAAACAGGGACTCTCAGTCTGGGGCAAGTGATGCTCTGTATTCTTGGTGCTTGGGGGGGGGAGGCAACAGTAGGAGGGTTTCCTGCCCCCACTGCTGGACCTTCTGAGGGCACCTGGTGTTTTTGGCCACTGTGTGACAGAGGGTTGGACTGGATGGGCCACTGGCCTGATCCAACATTGGCCTCTCTTATGTTCTTATGGGTGCTTTTCCTTAGCAACCCTTTTTTGGACCTTTCATAAAGGAGTGAAGGACCTCTGAGCATGCGTAGCTCCCTCCCCCAACAGGCAGGAAAACAGGAGGGATGTGTCTGTGGGTTTGCCCCAGTGAAAGATAATCGCCAGGCTTCTCTCCCCCCCCCCCCCCCCATTTGCCCTTTGACAACAAGCAGCTTTCTTAAGTCAACACATCTTAAGCCCATGAGTGGCTATTAGAAGAAATTGGATTTATATCCCGCCCTTCACTCAGAGTCTCAGAATGGCTTACAAACTCCTTTCCCTTCCCTGCCCCACAACAGACACCCTGTGAGTTAGGTGGGGCTGAGAGAGCTCTGAGACAACTGTCCTTGAGAGAACAGCTGGTACAGAGCTGGTACAGATTTTTCCAGGTATTACACAGGATTGCCCAAGGTCATCCAGCAGATGCAAGTGGAGGCGTGGGGAATCAAACCCTGTTCTCCCAGATTAGAGTCTCTGCGCACTTAACCACTTGTTCCCGTTTTGTTTTTTTACTTCAAAATAAGATATGTGCAGTGTGCATAGGAATTTGTTCATAGTTTTTTTTTTAAACTATAGTCCGGCCCCCCAGTGGTCTGAGGGACAGTGAACTGGCCCCATTTAAAAAGTTTGAGGACCCCTGGTCTAGAGTCTCTAGCCTGTTATTTCTGTCTCAAACAAGTCTTAATTCCAAGTATTCCAAACAAGTCTTAATTCTGAATCTCTCGAAGCCTAGCTTCTCTGGGATGCTTGGATTGTGTCTGGATCTTAAAATCGATAGTAACAATGTATGGTTGGGCTGAGTGACCTCCAGACTCCTATGAAGAGCACTAAGTGTGAATCCTAAACCTACAAAGGCACTCCAAAGGTGGTTTCAGATGTAAATTAGCAATGAAATGCTAATGCCCAAGCAAACTCAGAATATCAAGGCCTGATGTTTGCTAATATTCAGAAGCAATTAACATCCTCCAAAACACAGCCAAGTACTGAAACACTCTGTGTGTGTGTGTGTGTGTGTGTGCGCGCGCGCGGATGCCAGCTCCCTTGTACGTGGGTAGAGGGACTGTGTAGGGCAGATGTGGTGAGCCTTTCCAGCAAGCACAAAGTGGATTCTTTTGCTAGGAAAATATGCTGCAAACTAGCCCCACAAGCCTTTTTTGGGTTGTTTTCAATTATGCTCCTCTTTCAAGAGAAACACTGCCTCCCTTTTCCTGAACACTTCCTCCCATGTCTGAGAATAAGCCCTGATTCAGGCACTCACAGGAGCAAAGAGGATATTGACAGGAGCACTGACACTTGCAAGGAGTCTGCTGCTGAGTGGCTCAGAGCAAAGAAAGGGTGTGTGTGTGTGTGTGTATGTATGCGCATGCTGTGAACAACAGCGTGCTGACTGCTGCCTCCAGAGCAATCGTCTTTCCCCCCTAAGTTGTGCCTCTGGGTTATGATCAGCATGAAGCAAGTATGTTTTACCCCATTGCAACCGTGTCAGAAGACTGTCCCCCAGATGGCTGTCTGTCTGTCAGATGGCTGGATTCAAGCACAGACTGAGCACAGGGCACCAACCTTTATTTTACTATTCTTGTTCTTGTACCTTTAACAATAATATAATATTCAGAAATTATACTGGTGAGACTTTCCCTGTCACTTCATCTTCACAACAGAAAAGGCTTCACTTATTAGATATGTACATGTCATGCAGAGAAGCACAGACACTCAGCCAATAAAAGAGCAGGCATCCATCTGTGGTATTTGCAGCAAGTGTAATATAGGTCCTATCTTTTTTTTACTGGTCCTTGTTGAAGAAGAAGAGGAGATTGGATTTATACTCCGCCCTTCACTCCCCAAGGGAGTCTCAGAGCGGCTTACAAACTCCTTTCCCTTCCCCTCCCCACGACAGACACCCTGGGAGGCAGGTGGGGCTGAGAGAGCTCTGACAGAAACTGCTCTTTTTCACGAACAGCTGTGCCAGGACTATGGCTTGCCCAAGGTCATCCAGCAGCTGCAAGTGGAGGAGTGGGGAATCAAACCCAGTTCTCCCAGATTAGAGTCTGCGCACTTAACCACAGTCCACGCACTTAACCACTAAGAATAAACTAAAGAGATGAAGACAGACGTAACAACAGGACTCATTGCAATTTTCTTTTAGTTTCACAACTGAGCTGAGAAGAGAATGCACATTTAGTCTTGGGAATGTGTACATCAATTGGTAATGGCCAGAAGTGATTGCAGGAATTAAACTTGAGGAGCCGTGCTCCTTTGACTATTGTATCACATGCTTTGATTGGAGAATGGGGGGAAGATGATGATTGTATGCCTACAAGGCCATTCAGCACTTCCTTCCCTTGATCATACCAAACATCAGAATAGGTGCTGTGATTCCCACGTAGAGCAGTATTGCCTGAATTTATGAGGTCAGGCAGCCCCATGGAGCCAGTCCCTCCAGTTTCTGGTCTGAACGTTGAAGCCGGAGAGAGGCTCTTTGGTGGTCAGTCCTGGACAAACTGCCTAGATTATCTCAAATGTAGGAGAGGTGGCTGCAGTGGCTCACTGCCGGGCTTGTGAGGGTGCAGCTGTGATGGGAGCACAGGTGCGCAACCCTTGCCTTTTCACAGTGAGGCTTTCCACACTAACCTTTTAGGCTGAAATTGCCATTATTTGTTTGCTCAGTCAAAATGAAGAACTCAGATGTTGCTGGCAACCCATTGCATTCCACTTTTTCTTTGCTGTCCTCCTATCTTTAGTCAGGCCTGGTTTGTGACAGTTTTAAAAATTTTACACAGATGCATCACCAGGCTGTCCCATGAAGAAAAAAACTATTGACTTCTCTTAGAGCAGCTGCCCCTTTAAAATTGCCTTCTTTCCCTCTGCTTCCTGTAGGGCTGCCAAGTCCCCCGGTAGGGCGGGGGAAACACCGATTTTTAGTGCTTACCTCCCGCTTTTTCAAAGATGGCCACCGGGGGGACAAAATGGCTGCCTTAAAAGGGAAATGTCTGCAGAGAGCCTGCCCTGCAGTAAAAAGCCTCACCAGACATTTCCCCTTTAAGAAGTCAGCAAGAGAGCTTCCACAGCAAGAGAGCCCCGCCCAGAGATTAAGGAGGGACTGAAGGAGCTGCTTTTGCATGTGGCTGGCAAGGTGAGTGTCTCTTCCAGCTCTTTTCATTCTCTCTCCCTTTCTTTTTTTCTGTCTGTCTGTCTGTCTGTCTGTCTCTCTCTCTCTGTCCCCATCCAGCAGAGGTCTATCAGTGGCTATTATAGCCACAAGGTCTAAATGGAAGTAAGTGCCTCTGCCAGTTTTTTCCCCTTCTCTCTCTCTCCCTCTTTCTTTCTTTTTTCTGTCTGTCTCTCTCTCTCTCTGTCCCCATCCAGCAGAGGTCTATCAGTGGCTATTAGTCTAATTCTTGGACCTTTCTGTCCCCATATGAATTTACTCCATGTTGATTGCCATTTTCTAAAGGTTCCATGTGGAATTTCCAATGGAAGAGTCCTAAATAGATATAATAGTTTGGGAAATAAAAAGGTTTTTAACACTTTAATTTTTTCTAACCAGGATATATTCTTGTTGGTCCAGTGTGAGCACTGAGTGTTTATATTATGTATAGTTTCCAAATAATTGACTTTATACAAATCATTAAGACATAACAGAACCTTAATACCTAAATACACCCATGCCTCATTAATCCATTGGTAGGAATATTGTTCCAAAAGATGTTGTTTAGTACAATCAGAAAGATTTATAGGGTAAAGTGTCGTTTTAGCATGGTTAACTTGGAGGCCGGCATATTGAGCAAATTCCTGCAAAATGTTTTCTAATTTGGGAAGTGATTGTTTGGGTTGCGTAATATATATAACTAAGTCATCTGCAAATAGACTGAGCTTATACATGGTTTGGTTGATTATAACCCCGTGGATTTTTTCTGTATTACGAATCCTGTTAGCAAGTGGCTCTATAACAATTGCAAACAACAAGGGAGACAGGGGACAACCCTGTCTAGTCCCTCTGGTCAATATAAAGTCGGAAGAGTACATACCATTAATCATGACTTGTGCAGATGGAGAAGTATATATTGATTCAATAGTTCTCTGAAATTTAGGGCCAAAACCCATTTCTGCTAATACCATTTTTAAAAACATGGGTTCCACCCGGTCAAAAGCCTTCTCTATGTCGAGTGATAAAATACATACGTCTGAATAGTGTTTTTGTGCAAAATGGATTATGTTGAGGGTTTTTCTTATGTTATCTACAATATCCCGACCGGGAACAAATCCAGATTGGTTGACATGTATGTAATTTTCAATAAAAGAGTTAAGCCTAAGTGTCAAAATGGTAGTAAATAGTTTGTAGTCACTGTTCAGGAGTGAGATAGGCCTATAAGATTTTGTGGAGGACAGATCTTTGCCTTTTTTTGGTAGCACAATGATTTTAGCCTCGTGCCACGTTTTAGGTTTTATTCCAGATTCTAGTATCGAATTACAAAGATGTGTGAAAGGGGTAAGTAGGGTTTGTTTGAATTTTTTGTAAAATTCTGCCGGCAGTCCATCTCTGCCGGGTGTTTTGTTAATTTTCAAATGGGATATGGCCTTATCTACCTCCTGTTTTGTGATGGGTGCTTCCATGAGTTCCCTATGGCTATCTGTAATTTTTTTTGTTAAGTTGTGTTGCTTTAAATATTTGCTTATTTCTTCCTGAAGTGGGGTGTCTGACTTATATAAGCTTTCATAATAATGTTGAAATAACTGTAAAATGTCTTCTGAGGTTGTCTTCTTAACACCCTTTTCATTTCTTATACAAAAAATATTTTTACGGGTTTGGGTGTCTTTTAGTTTCCATGCTAAAAGTTTGATTGATCTGGGGTGTTTTGCCCAGTATTTCTGCCGCATATATAAAAGGTTCTTTTGTATTTGTGACGTTTCTAAGGCATCTAGTTTTTTCCTTTCTGTGAGTAGTTTTTTGTATATTTTCTTTGAACATGTAATTTTATGTTTATTTTCTAGTGTTTTAACCTTATCCAATATTGTTTGCTTTATACCATTTCTCTGTTTGTTATAGGACGCTGTTATTGAGATTAACTTCCCCCGAACCACTGCCTTCATAGCGTCCCAAACAACATCTTGGGACACTCCACAAGAAGCGTTAAAGTGAAAGTATTCCTGCAATGAATTATCTATATCTTCTGCTATCTCCTGTTGAAATAAAACACTTTTATTTAATGACCAGCTTTTTGCTTGACGGTTCTTATTGCCTTCTATCAAGACACATTCTGTCCAAGCGTGATCAGACAGTGTACGTAGTCCTATATCTGAATGTTTCGCTATATTTAATAGTGAAGAAGATATTAAAATCAAATCTATTCTGGTATAGATATCGTGTTTTGGTGAATAATAGGTGTAGTCTTTGATTCCTGGATTATGGACCCTCCAAATATCTCTCAAATCATGTTTTTCTAAAAGTAATTGAAGATAAGAAGGCTTTTTGTTCTTGGTGTTCTTATAAAAAGCTGAAGGGCTGGTAAAAGTTCTGTCCCATTTTTGACTAGGTATGCTGTTGAAGTCTCCTCCCAATATTACATGACCTGTTTTGAACATATCCAGTTTTTCTAAGACTGACTGTATAAAGGAGTCTTGTCCTACATTTGGGGCATACAAAACTGCCAGAGTATATGGTGTACCATTCAAGTCACCTTTCAAAAATAAAAACCGACCTTCAGGGTCTACCAATTTGTCCTGACATCTAAAATCAACATTTCTAGAAAAGAGTATAGCCACCCCCCTGGACTTGGAACTTCCAGGGGCGTGGTATTGGTCTGAAAACCACTTGGATTTAAAAATAGATCTTCCTGGTTTTCTAATATGAGTTTCTTGTAAAAATAGCAACTGAGGTTTCTGCTGTGACAAAGAAGTGGACAACCTTTTTTCCTTAATAATGTTATTTAAACCACGGCAATTGAGTGAAACTATCTTAATTTGCGTGCTAGTCATTATTGATTTTTAACATTACATTTGTATACCAATGCAAAATCTGCATTTTGTTCAAATCCTTACAGTCATTCCCAAAAGTTGGGTCATTAGAATTCCTAAAAGTGAAAAATGCAACAACTGGCCCAGTTGACATCAGGATTAAGTATAGATGACTCCCATTTTTCCCCAGTCTAACAACTTCAATTAAACTCAACATAACCAACTGTTCCTCCATTTCCACAGGAGGAACACAATTTTTGCTGAATCCCCACCCGGGATTGCAGCTAGTGAAAAGCAAAAATAAAAGCTTTTCACTAATAAAGGAAACTTATCTAAGTAGAGGCAAACATATAAAGACCCCCCTCCCCGTTGACTTAATTGTAATATTAACCCTAGGAAAGAGAATATACAGTCATAAAGTCAAGTTAAAGAATTAAAGTTTGCGTTTTGCCTTACGAACTCTAATCCAATTCAGTGAAGGGTCTCCATCAGAATCTTCTGAATCGTCATGGTCTGATGTTGTAGGCTTATCAAAGTCTATTTGAAGAGATGAAAGAAGTTTATAACCCGACTGAAGGTCGTTTGCAGTCAGTCGGGAGCCTTCATGCTGCACCATTAGTTCTGTTGCAGAAGTCCAACGAAAGCGAAGGTTGTGGTGAGAAAGAACTTCAGTGATGGGTCGAAGAGATTTCCGGTGCTGAAGCGTTTCTGCAGATAGGTCTAATAAGATCAGGATTTTAGTGTTTTGGTAAGTTAAGCCTTCCGATGATCTTGATTTCTTCAGTATGGTCTCACGCGTTCTTGTGTCTGGAAATGTGGCTATGATGTCTCTGGCAAAAGAGTTAGGGCGTCTATTCAAAGGGCCCACTCTGTAAGCCGTGTCGATAAGCGGAGCCACGTTGTCTTCTAAATTCAGGGCTTGGGCTAGCCATGTTGCCAAAAACACTTTTAACTCTACAGGTCCTTCTGCTTTTTCTGGCATCCCTCTGACTTTCAGGTTTCGGTCTTTCAATCTGTTTTCCAGCGTCATTATTTTGCCTCGTGTCCATTTGTCTGCTGCCTGCAAGTTTTTAACCGATTCGTGGGTAGTTATTGCAGCCTCCAACGCTGTTCCCGCCGTTTTTGAAACTTGCTGTATAGTGGACGTCAGTGATTCTATTTGCTCCTTTAAGGGGTAGATCTCCGAGCGAATCTGTTTAGCGATGTTGTGCTCAAGCGTCTGCAGCAGCTTAGCGAGTTCCCCTCTAGGCATCGGCTGCGGGTGAGGAGGCTCTGTCCGCCATTTTGTCTGCCTCTCGGGCCTCGTCTAGCTTCTTCTCCGCTCGGGTAAAATAAGTTGCCAAGGCACTCGAGGGAGTTGCGTCGATGTGCGTCTTGGATTGAGATTTCTTTCCCATGTCGTTTAAAAAGGTTAGAGTTGGTAAATAAGGCCCAGGGTCTGTATTTATTGTGTTTCGTCGGGGAGAGAAGGGCTTAGGCGTCCGCCATGCTCAGTAGCGAAGCCACGCCCCCCCTGTTAAGACTTAAAAGGGAAACGGCAGGAAAATCCCACCAGGCTAAGTACTCTTTCCCTTTAAGTGCTTTCCCCCTTTAAGACAGCCAGCAGCAGAAAGCCCCGCCCACAGATTAAGCTCCGTGGCTACTTTGCACAGAAAGGCCTGGCTTTGCATGGCATGCCGACATCTCTCTCTCTCTCCTCCTCCTTCCTTCATCTCTCTCTCTCTCTCTTTCTTTCTTTCTGTTTCATTTTTTCCTGTTTTTCTCTTCTAAAAACAAGGTGCGTCTTATGATCAGGTGCGTGTTATGGAGCAAAAAATACAGTATTTTACTTTTATTTTGAAATATTTTTAAATCACACTATTATATTAATAAAAATAGAATTTAAAAAATGAGCAGTGCAGTGCTGCTAAGTGAAAATCTCTGCATTCGCAAGAACTGATAAAAATCAGTTGATTTATGAATACAACAGCTGCAAAAGAACAGGACGCAATTAATTAAGTCATAAAGTGTAGGCATAATAGTTTCAATGTGAAATAATTAAATGTGCTTCTTTTATGACATAGCAGTTTTCATCAAGAATTTCCTTTGGAAAGTAATTTTTAAATGGTTTGCTTTCTCTGTCTGTTCCTTCTCTCAACCACACTTTTACTTAAGTGCAGAAATATCTCCTTATCCAGAAACTCTCTTTCTTTCTTTCTTTCTTTCTTTCTTTCTTTCTTTCTTTCTCTCTCTCTCTCTCTCTCTCTCTCTCTCTCTCTCTCTCTCTCTCTCCCCCCCCCCCCCATACCTCAACCTGTGAGGCAGGGCTGTTGAGAGGGTAAAATGGAGGGAAATAGAATGATGACAGCTACTTTGGGTCCCCACTGGGAAGAAAGGTAGGGTATAAACAAAGTACACATATAGATCAACTGGAGGAAGACGGAGGTGAAGCATTCTCATTTGACTATGAGCAACAAAGGAGGAGCCATTTTCTTGGCCTCAAAGACTGGGTAAACAGCCCACCCTCCAGTGGGAGAAGGAACACTTCCATCCATGAGAGGTACTTTAACCAGTTGTCTGGAGGTCTACGGCTAGCGTGTCAGAGGACAGAAATACGAGGAGCTGAACTGAAGCCCCTGCTGCAGATCCCCTGCAGAGGAGCAGGCTCAGTGAAGGCTGGACCACCCATCCTGCAAGATGCTGGCGAGATTGGGAGGAGCTGGGATGGACTGGTGACGTGGGAAGCTGGGAGTGGGAAAGCCTGGTGGCCCCCCTGCTTTGATGAAGATGAGGCCCTCCAGCTTGGGAGGTGGGGCAGTACGGGGGAAGTGGGAATCCCTTACAAACTCCTTCCCCTTCCCCTCCCCACAACAGACAGGCACCCTGTGAGGTAGGAGGGGCTGAGAGAGTTCTTTCCAGGACTGCCCTTGCAAGGACAGCTCTTGTCAGAACTATGGCTTGCCCAAGGTCATTCAGCAGGTGCAAGTGGAGGAGTGGGGAATCAGACCTGGTTCGCCCAGATTAGTGTCTGCGCACTTAACCACTACACCAAGCTGGCTCTTGTAGAAGCATCTGTGTGGCCCATTGGAAGCAGGATGCTGGACTAGATGAACCTCTGGCAAGAGCCTGCACAGCTCCTATGTTCTTAATGCCTGCCGTACACTACATTATGATGGACTTCATCTCCAGAAAGCAAATATATGTTTGTGATTGGCCCCAGTAATTCCTGTTTCCTGATGACCAATCATTCTCCCAACTAATGGTATCTTTAGTAGCTGTTATTATGGGTCAGACCATAGGGTAAGGGTGATAAATAGGACTGATGGTTGTGTCTTGATTGGTGGGTATTGTGCCTGCCACAAATCTTTGGAAAGTGGGTTGAAGGATGCAGTATAATAAAGGTGCATGGTGAAAAATCATGAGCTAGATGCATGGTGAAGCAATCATGTAACCACTTCACACATCCAGAGGTCACACACTGAAATGATATTAACTTCATCCACACAGTAAGATTAAAATCGGTATGGGAATCAGGCAGGATTCTGTGAACAAGCTGTATTTAGAGTCAGAGTGTTGCTTTTGGGATGGAGTTAAAACTGAAACAAACACTGCGGCAGGCAGCGAACTGTGGTGTGCAGTATGCATTCCAGCCCTGTGCAGGCTTACTTGGATGTGATTTCTACCAAGTCCGGTGGAACTTCCTGAAAGTCTGCAAGGACAGGAATGCAGCATCATGTGGATTTGTGAGTACTTACCTGGGATAAAGATCTACTAGACACAGTGAGATTTCCTACCATGTAAATGTGTATACTAGCATTATGCCATTCATTTGGGAGCAACTTGCTTCTTGGGGGATTCTGAAGGGGCTGCTGAGTTAGTCTGCCAGAGTCACGATCTGACTGATGACTTGCAGACTTTGTTGTGGAGTCAGCGTTCCACAAGCCAGAGCTCACTGCATGTCAGGTGCATGAAAGGTTCCATTCAGTAGGCATATGTCTCTAGCAAAGGGGCAGGGGAATTATTGCAAAGGGAGGACCAGTTTTCCAGGCTGAGGGGTGTGACATTACATTGCACAATACAGATGAAAAGAAGGTCCAGTGTGTCACACAAGTAAATGATCCACTCAGAAGAGACCACTTCCAGCAGCTTCCAATACCAAAGCAGAGTAAATCTGAATAGTGCATAGGAAACTGTAAAGGGGAAACGATTTTTGTAGTGAACCCACGGCTCCCTATTGAATCCAAGTCTGGTAGCATCAAATCTGCACATGAATTCCACTCTGCTGCTTCTTGCTGGGGTCTCTGAAGCTCTTTCTGCACTCTCAAGCCTGTTATTGAATGACTGAGATTGAAACACTCCCCCACTGGTTTCTGTCTCCATTTTTAATGTCTGATTTGTGCTAATTTATTCTCTTTCATAGAAATCTTATTTCTTTGAGTTGGTACTTTTCATAGATGTTAGGTTCCAAGATGCTTCACTGACAGATAGCACTCTTTTTGACTAGAGAACTAGGGCTGTGGAAATGTTCATGTGTTTCCCAAAGGATGTGTGGCTGTCCTTTCAGGTGGACATGGAGAACTTCTACCCCCACAGACCACCTCAGAATTCTCCTCCACAGCTGAAGGCCCTCTTAACCTGAAGCAACCCAAACCACTCCTCCTAACCTGAAGCAACCCAAACCACTCAGCCTGCACCAGCTCCCTCTTTCTACATCTCAGCCCAGGCTGCTTACATTTACAGTACATCACACAAAGCCACACAACTCCTCACAAACACATCCGATGAACTGAACTCAGACAAAACCTGATGCTGGAATAAATTTTGTCAGCATTTGAGTCGCCACTGGACTCTTGTTTTAGTTTGCTGCTACAGCCCAGCACCACGAGCCCTCCGGGATCACACAAATCCGGAATCCATTCAGGCATGAGATACAGATCCTTCCCACCCAGAATGGAAAACTTGGGTCTTTCTCTCTCTCTGGGATTCTCACTGGAGCGGAACTGGGAGCACACTTATGAATCTGTGCTGGAGACAAGTCTCTCCCCAGGAAAGGACGGGGTGGATGAGAGTCTGCTGCCTCAGTGGGAAGCTGTTTGTTCTGCAGCTATCTCTTAACTTGGTAGTTCCTAACCTTTTTAATAAGGTGACCCAGAAGTCCAAATTTATTTGGCATGGTGACCCAGCCAGGGCTGGTCCAAGGTTTTTTGATGCCCTAGGCAAACTATGATCTTGGCACCGTCTCATTCAGCATTCCATTTTCTACAGTGGGTAACCAGATGTTTTTGAAAAACCAAAAAAACATCCCACAAAGGTCACAGCTGCCCCCACTATGAACCCCAAGCAAGTGGCATTTTGACACAGACCGCCTTTGCTGATGCAAGTTACATTCCAGCCTTTGACCACCCTCTCCTTCTCCAGTACTCCTTCTAATCTCCCTTGAGAGTCTAAAAAACTATAGTAACCACCAGGACACATTTTACTTGATCAACAAGATACGCAGTGAAGAGAAAAAAAGACCAATTAACATTTGACATGGAAAATACTGTGCCTAGGGTCAGATCTTTGGTTTCCAAAATACAAAAGAAGAGAAGAAGAGATTGGATTTACCCCACCCTTCAGTCAGAGTCTCAGAGCAGCTGACAATCTCCTTTCCCTTCCTCTCCCCACAACAGACACCCCGTGAGGTAGGTGGGGCTGAGAGAGCTCCTTTGAGGACTGCTCTTATTTATTTGTTTGTTTATATATTACATTTGTTAATTGCCCAATTCCTGCTAATGCAGGGCTCTGGGTGATGTACAATATTCATAAAAACATATCAAAATAAAACAGTTAAAACATTAATAACACACTTCAAACAAATAGATGACATGTACTAATTGAGAGAATAGCTCTGAATGAACTTGTGACTGACCCAAGGTCACACCAGCAGCTGCATGTGGAGAAGTGGGGAATCAAACCTGGTTCTCCCAGATTAGAGTCTGCACTGTTAACCATTATACCAAACTGTTAACCACTACACCAATGGAAAGGGCAGGGGGGACCGTAAAGGGGGGCTGGCCCACAACCTGCTCTCAGAGGCTTCGTGACCCACTCTGAGGTCCCAGCCCACAGGTTGGGAAACACTGCCTTAACTCCTTCATTCCTCCCCCACCCACTCTATAGCCCAGGACCAGAATTCGGCTGGGAGGGACACCAGCTGCAGATGTTTCCCAAGGTCAGTGGGGCGCTGCCTCTTGCACTGAGATGCTTCCGTGTTCCTCCTCGAGGGTACAATGAGTTGCTTGCCAAGTCAGGCAAACAGCTGCTCTAGCCCACAACTGTCAGTCTGGATGGGAGACAGGTGGTTGAACTAAGCCCGGAGGGGGGGGGGGTGTTGCTAGGGCAAAGCTTTTTTTTGGGGGGGGGGACACAGACGAGGATGAGCAGAGCACATTCTCATATCTAGGAAAGGAGAGTGATTCCAGTATCTTCCAACTCTTAAATCCTCATCTCAGAGACATTCACTTTGACCCCTGGGCCTTGTCTCTTGTCTGATGGGAAACAGCCATGTACCTTTGCCTCCTCTGCACAGCCTCCCTTTCCCCATCGGATTTATGGCTTCCATAGACAAAGCCCAGTTCCTTTCCTCTGGCAGGTGACCGCCTGCCCTGCCTCCCTCCCTGGCCCACCTGGCCCTCCTCTGGCACGGCTCACACACAGCTCATTCGGAGGCAAGCCCAAGGCCTCAGCTGGAAAAAGGCAGCCTCTAATTGCGCTGCCTGTTTCCCCCCTCATGGATGCTCTCATGATGCTGAACAGATCGAGGCAGTGACAGCATTAGCCCACAGCGGAGGGGTATGGCTTGTACTGTCACAAAGGCAGCTAGCTGACAGAGAAGTCATACCAGGTGGTGGAGAATCCAGTTCAGCAAATACATTCAGCACAGCCTTCTCATGCTTTCTCTCTCATTACAAGTTTTTTAACAGACACGTCTTTGCAGCAAAATAAAAACAGGAGTCCAGTGGCCCCTTAAAGACTAGCTGAAATTCTTCCAGCATGTCAGCTTTTCTGAGTCAGAACTCACTTTATCAGATGCAAGAAATGTAGATCCGTGCAGGTATGTTCACCCTCAAAGGCACAAGCAACAGAAAAGTGGAAATGGAGAGATGGTAAAACTAGAGGCCGATTTGAAAACCACATACACTTCATGCATCTGATGGAGTTAGCTTTGACCCATGAAATCTTATGTTGGAATAAATGTAATTAATCTTAAAAATGTGCCACTGCACTCCCATTTTATTTTGTTGCTATAGACTAACATGATTATCCCTATCTATCTACTAATAGCCAAGTTGCCCCCCCCCCCCCCGTGTGGATATCTAAATCCGCACATCGGGGGCACCTGGGGGGAGGCAGAGAGATTTTCCTGCACACTTGGGGAGACTCCCCAGATGTGCAGAAATCTAAAAAAGTTTTAAAAACTGTACAGGGGATATTTAAATCCCCCTCTGGGATCTGGGGATGCTGGTGGCAGGGGCAGGTGGAGAAGCCTTGGCAGGCTGGCAGCTCGAAGCTAGGAGCCATGGCCATTGCTGCTATGGGGGGGAGAAAAGCCTGGTAGGCCCCGCAGCTAGGAGCTGTGGCTGTTGTTGCTGCTGCTGGTGGCGGTGGGGAAAGAAGCCTGGCGGCTTGGAGCCGCACGGGGCTGGCCGCTGTTGCAGTTGTGGGCGGTGGTGGCAGGAAGAAGCCTTGCCAGTCGCTGCCACCTCCGGGTCCTTCCCACTGAAGCCTCCACACAGCCAGCAACACAGCACTGGAGCCATGGGGCAGGGGACACCACCACCAGATCCCTCCCAGCTGAGCGGCCTACCCACTGCCAGAAAAATGACAAAGCCGTAGAAGAAGGGGAGATTTGTTGGGTGGGGGGGAGAGGAGAGAAAAAGAGGGGCAGACTGAGAAGGGGTGGTGTTGTGTACTAGTCACGAAATGGCGACCGCCATGCGGTCAGAGCACATGGCCCGATTCTACCTGAGCTTCAGCCAGGTAGAACAATAGACAGTCGGATCCAAAACGACCACCAATAGCAAGCCTAGGTCTTCCGTGGGGGACCTATGAACTACAACTTAAGACTTAAGGCCCTATCAGAACTATGCGCATATGCTAAGCCCCTATCAGGTATTTTGGGTGCGGCCAGAGGTGTGGCTCTGGCCGGCATATAAGCAGGCGATGAGGATGGGATCCCGATGAGCGACTCATCAGCTGCGCCGAGCAGTGGAGCTCCGAGCACCGAGCCGCCGGCTCAACAAGCCCCAGAGGACATCGCTCGCAACCTCGCTCCTGCCTCGGCAAACATGGCTGCCGCAGCGGGAAACATCCCTCCATTCGACACCTCCAAGCCCGAGCACTGGGACGCATGGGTCAGGCAGCTCGAGTTCCTCCTGACCGTGCACAGAGTCACCGAGGCCACCCTGAAGAGGGCCTGGCTAATGGGCCACTGCGGCATCGAGACAGTGCACATCGCGCAGAATATCATAGCACCCCAAGACCTGCTGGACGTCTCCTACGATGACCTCAAGAAGCTGCTCGGGAACTACTTCATGCCAAAACCATCCATGTTGGCGTTCCGGGTCCAGTTCCTCGAATGGAAGCAGCAACCGGGAGAGAATGCAGCCATGTTCCTGGCCGACCTCCACCACCTGGCAGTCGGGTGTGAGTTTAAGAATGTGCAGGACAACCTGCTAGGCAGCTTCATGGCAGGGGTAAAAGAAGCCAAGCTCCGCCGCCGGCTTATCACCACCCCCGAGCCAACCCTCGAGAAGGTGCTGCAGGCTGCTGTCGCGTTCGAGATGACCTACAAGTACAAGCAGGCGTCCAAGGTCCACCGCATCGCCTCCTCTGGGTCTGAGACAGATGAGGACGAAGATGTCCACCAGGTACACCGGCGCGCACAGAAGGGTGAGTCTCGAGGCCGCGCCCGGCACACCATGGCCGCCGACACCTCCGCTTCTTCCAACCCCAGCAGGCGGCCCCCGACATGCGCTAGCTGCGGGGACCCCCACAAGAGACGCTCCTGCTGTTTCCGAGATGCCATTTGCAGAATGTGCGGGAAGACGGGGCACATTGCCAGGGCCTGCCGCTCCCGGAACGCGCGACAGTCCTCCGCGGCCTCCACCGCCCGCTACGAGGCAGTTGACAGCACCTCTTCGGCCACCCAGGTACTCCAACTACAAGAGCCCCTCCCCACAGCGATCCAGGTCAACCTGCAGATCGGGGGCACCCCCTGTTGCATGGAGGTCTGCCTACTCCATAGTCTCAGCGGCCACTTTTAAAAAACTGTTTCCGCAGCGGAGCCCCCGGCTGCGCCAGCCAACTGCCCTCGTGCTCCGGGACTTTCAGAAAAACCCGGTCGCCATCAAGGGGCTGGCGGAGGTCCAGATGCAATACCAGGGCGTATGCAAATCCCTCAACCTACTAGTGGTGGAGCGGGACCTCAACAGTCTGATGGGCGCGCTTGGTTCAAGCCCTTGGGGGTGGGCATGACGGGGGTTCACAAAGTAGAGTTAGCAGATTACGACTCAGTCTGCGCGGAATTCCCGGCTGTTTTTGACGGCACCCTCGGTTCCTACCGGGGTCCTCCAGTCTCCCTGGACTTGGATCCGGCCGTATGCCCAATCCGGGTGCCAGCCCGGTGGCCGGCTTTAGGAATGCGGCCCAAGGTGGAGGCGGAACTGGACAAACTTGTGGCTCAAAGCATGCTGGAGCCAGTTCCCCATGCAAAATAGGAAACCCCTATAGTGACCCCGTTGAAGTCTAATGGGGAGGTCCGCATCTGCGCAGACTACAAATGTACTCTGAATCGGGCATTACAGGACCACTCGTACCCGGTACCAGTGATCAGCCATGCGCTAGCATCCCTAGCGGGAGCCACGATCTTTGGAAAGCTGGACTTGGCTTAAGCCTATCAACAGCTCCCAGTAGACGAGGCAACCGCGGAAGCTCAAACCATAGCGACACACAAGGGCGCTTTCAAAGTGAAAAGGCTCCAGTTTGGGGTCAGCGTTGCCCCTGGTCTGTTTCAGCAACTAATGGACTTTGTTTTAAAAGGCATTCCAGGGGTGAAGCCATTTTTTGACAACGTCCTCATCACGGCTCCGGACGTCGCCACCTTCAAGACACGCTTACGAGCCGTTCTGCAGCGTTTCCAGGACGCTGGTCTCAAGGTGCGAAAGGACAAGTGCACCTTGGGAGTACCTTCAGTAATGTTCCTGGGGTTCCACGTGGACGCACAGGGCATCCACCCCACCAAGGAGAAGGTGAAAGCCATCACGGAGGCGCCGACCCCGACGACAAAAGCGGAGCTCCAGGCATTCTTGGGCCTCCTCAATTTCTACCACGCGTTCTTGCCACACAAGGCAGCGGTCGCTGAGCCCCTCCATAGGTTACTGGACACAGGGGCGAAATGGGCTTGGGGGCTGCGGCATGACAGGGCTTTCGCAGCAGTTAAGGACTTGTTGGCGTCTAACGCGGTCTTGGCACACTTCGACGAGTCTTTGCTGGTGGTCCTTGCGTGCGACGCATCTCCATACGGGGTGGGGGCTGTCCTGGGCCATCGTCTGCCAAATGGTAGGGAGGTGCCCGTGGCCTACTACTCCCGGACACTGTCAAAGGCGGAGCGGAATTACGCCCAAATAGACAAGGAGGCTCTGGCAATCGTGGCAGGGGTAAAAAAATTCCACGATTACCTCTACGGCAGGGCGTTTACAGTCGCCACAGACCATAAGCCGCTTCTTGGGCTGCTCGCCCCACACCGCCAGATGCCCCAGATGCTGTCCCCCCGGGTCCTGCGGTGGTCTATTTTTTTTGCAGGTTACCAGTACAACCTCATCCACCGCCCCGGGAAAGCCATGGGCCATGCCGACGCCCTCAGCTGCTTGCCCCTCCCGGACTGCGACCCTGACCCGGCTCCTGCATTCTACGTGGCCCTCCTCGAAGATCTTCCGGATCGCCCGGTACAGGTACCTGACGTGGCCCGCCGCACGGCACGGGACCGCGTCCTCTCCCAGGTTTCTGACTAGGTGGGGAGGGGGTGGCCCGACCATCCGGGCCAGGAGTTCGCCGCTTTCACAGCTTGGAAACATGAACTCTCCACCCACAAGGGGTGTTTGCTCTGAGGGTCGAGGGTAGTCATCCCCGAGCCGCTCCGCCCGAGGGTATTAGCAGCCCTCCACGAGGCACACCCCGGAATCGTCTGGATGAAAGCCTTGGCCCACAGCTACGTGTGGTGGCCAGGCATAGACAAGGAGATTGAGAATCGGGTACACAAATGCAGCAAATGCCAAGAGTCGCGGCCCGATCCTCCCCATGCCCCCGTCCGGCCCTGGGAGTCAACTGACAAACCATGGTCGCGGCTCCATCTCAACTTCGCTGGACCGGTCCAGGGGCAGTTGTTCTTTATTGTTGTGGATAGCTACAGTAAGTGGCTGGAGGTAGTCCCGGTGCGGTCTACCTTGACCGAGGCGGCCACCAGAGCTCTGTGGCACATCTTCGCCACCCACGGAGTGCCAGACTCACTCGTGACGGACAACGGAACGGCCTTCACGTCGGGAGAGTTCCAGCGCTTCACAGACCTGTTCGGCATCCGGCACATCCGCTCGGCACTGTTCCACCCCGCAACCAATGGACAGGCAGAACGGATGGTTCGCACAACCAAAGACGCCATCAAAAGGATGGACACCAGTGACTGGGAGCTGCAGCTAATCAAATTCCTTTTCAGCCAGCACAACACCCCACACACGGGAACGGGTCGCCACCCAGCGGAGTTGTTGATGGGCCGGCGACACGGCACCATACTGGATCGTCTCCACCCCGACCGCGCCATCGATGCCAACGCGAGGACGGAGCTCCGGCCAGCCGCCCGAGGTTTCGCGCCCAAGGACCCCGTCTACACCCGGAACTACGCCCAGGGCCCAGGGTGGATCCCGGCATGGATCATCCAAGCAACCGACCCGCTCTCGTACGAGGTCGGGACGGAAGAAGGAGCAACCTGGTGGCGCCACATCGATCAGCTCCGGCGGCGCACTCTGGACCACACACCAAGTGTTCCCGGAGCCATCACCAACCCAGCTAGGGGACCCTGATCTGGAGGACGAAACCTCAGAATCCCTACCGGAGGAGCAGCCCGTGGACGGAGCGCCGGCCGAGCTGCGGCCCAGCGCTCCCGAAAACAACCAAGAGGGCACCCCGATCCCAGGGCCTGCCGAGGCCCCGTGACCTGCAACGCCCTGGTGCTCGGGCCGCGAACGTCGCCGGCCAGAGTACCTTCAGAACTATGTCTGCCGAGTGGGACCGAACTATGGGGGAGGAGTGTTGTGTACTAGTCACGAAATGGCGACCGCCATGCAGTCAGAGCACATGGCCCGATTCTACCTGAGCTTCAGCCAGGTAGAACAATAGACAGTCGGATCCAAAACGACCACCAATAGCCAGCCTAGGTCTTCCGCGGGGGACCTATGAACTACAACTTAAGACTTAAGGCCCTATCAGAACTATGCGCATATGCTAAGCCCCTATCAGGTATTTTGGGTGCGGCCAGAGGTGTGGCTCCGGCCGGCATATAAGCAGGGCCCTGGAGCCCTGGCAGCATGCTTGATCTGACCATCTCCTGAACATGCTGATTCGCTTAATAAAGTCTTTGCTATGATCATCCTACAACTCGCCTCCCGACTCCAGTACTTTCCAGGTGGGGAAAGAAGACATTGTCTGAGAAGGGCTGAGGTAAGAGACATACAAGGGGTGAGAGGAGAAAGGGGGTGAGAAAGGATTCCTAGAGAAGGGGGTAGGGAGGAAAGTTAAAACAGAAGGGGTGAGAGGAGACAGGGAGGTGAGGGAAGATTGATAGATAAGGAGTGGGTGCAGAAAGACAGAAGGGAACTTTGACAGAGGAGGGGGGAGAGGGAAGCAAAGAGGGGGGAAATGCCCCCTCCTTGCAAGTTTCTTGTGGATCTCCCCTTGTCTATATACTAATAGCCAAAGGTCCCTCTGCATATGAATACTTATATCCAATGATCTGGGGCACATGGAGGGTAAAGAAGTTTTTCTGCACACTTGGGGTACTCCCCAGGCTTGCAGAAAAATGCAAAAGGTTTTAAAAAATACACAAGAGGGTTAACCACCACCCCCAATTAAAAAAATCGAATTGTCTGTGCTTGCACAGTTCGGACTCGTGGTCCCCCAAGCCAGACTTGGAGCTTTGTTTGGCAGCCCTGAAGCTGTGAGGTGCCACCACCGAGTCCTTTCCAGGCAAGCTGCCTCCCTGCCGCCAGCAGGACGGGCCTGGAGCTGTGGGGCAGGGGCAGGGGCCACCGCCACCACTGGGTCCCTAGCAGGCGGGTGTCCTTGCAGCCCACGTCGGCCCTGGAGAAGCAGGGCAGGGGCTACCGCTGCCGGGTCCCTTGCAGGTGAGCCCCCCTCCCCCACAGCCAGCAAGACGGCCCTGGAGCTGTGGGGCATGGGACACTGCTGCCGCCACCAGGTTCCTCCCAGGCAAGTGGCCTTCCCAAAGCCAGAAAAAATAAGGAAGAAGCCGAAGACACAGAAAGGGAGGCAAAAGGGGGAGATTGTCGGGGGGGGGGGGAGAAATAGAGGAAAGAGAGGGGCAGACTGAGAGGGGGCTGGGATGAGAGGGGTGAGACATACAAAAGGTGAGAGGAGAAAGGGGGTGAGAGGAGAAAGGGGGTAAGAAAGGATTCCTAGAGAAGAGGATGGGGAGGAAACCTAAAAGAAGGAGTGAGAGAAGAAGGGGAGATGAGGAAAGATTGACAGATAAGACAGGAGGGTTCTTTGACAGAGAAGGGGGGAGAGGGAAGCAAAGGTGGGGGAAATGCCCCCTCCCCACAAGTTTCTTGCGGGTCTCCCCTTGTCTGTATACTAATAGCCAAGATGCCCCCTCTGTGTGGATATCTAAATCTGCACATCGGGGGCAAAAAGATTATCCTGCACTCTTGGAGGACTCCCCAGGTGTGCAGAAAAATCTGAAAAGTTAAAAAAATATATACAGGGGATACTTGAATCCCCCCAAAAGTTAAAAAAAAAAGCATTTCCTGTGCATGCGCAGAGAACGCACTTGGAATGGTGCCTCGCCGCTGTTGCTGGGGGGGGAGAAGGCTTGGCGGGCTGGTGGCTGGGAGCTGCATGGGCCTCACTGTTGCTGCCAGGGGGCAGGGGAGGAGGCTTGGTGGGCCTGGTGGCTGGAAGCCACGCGGGCCTCGCCGTTGGGCAGGAAAGGTGTGGCAGGCCTGGCAGCTGGAAGCCATGTGAGCTTCGCTGTCAGGACCGGTTGGGTGGGGGAAGAAGGGGAGAAGGCCCACCCTGCACCTGGGGAGGATAGGGACCTCAGTGAGGTACAATGCCATAAACTCCACACTCCAAAGCAGCCATTTTCTCCATGGAATGTTATCTCCGTAGTCTGGAGATGAGCAGTAATTCCTGGGGATCCCCAGGTCCCACCTGGAGGCTGCCATCCCTAGGCAGCACCCTCTGTGTGAATTGATACCACCTGATTTGCATGACTTAATTGGGCCCAGCTGCTTTGCTACTGTTCATCAGCAGCCACCCTATGAAAGCCAGTGTGATGTAACAGAGCTTCTGATTGGGGTCTGCGAGACCCAGGATTCAGATCTCCATCTTGTGGCGGAAGCTGACTGGGAGGTTTTGGACCAGTCACATACTTTCAGCCTAACCAACCTCACAGGGTTGTTGTGCAAATAACAAGGAGGAAATGGAAGACTCTTTCACTTACTGTGAGGCTTCCTTTCTCAGTGGTTCAGAAGTGGGACAGTGTGAGGCTTCTGTGCTAACAGCAATAGATCAGACCTTTGATTTAAAGCAAAGCTCTTTATTTCTAATACTGGAACAGATACTCGATGTTTGTTAGAGATACATGAAATGAAATGACATGGGTTAATATACCTTCAGGCATAGATGCTCAGACATTAAGAACCAATGAAAATGAATGCAGCAATGCGGGAAAAAATGGCAACCGTTTGTTCCCACCGAAAGGTGAGAAAGTTATAAAAATTCCCTTCCTGCCCTGAGTGACCCAGATGTGCCATCTCCAGGCTAAACATTTGGCCAGTGATAATTAAACAGTCTCCAAGGTTGAAACAACTTTGATAAAATACTTCAGGCCTGAAAGGAGAGGGGGAGTGGACAGGATGAGATAGACCCGGTTGTTTATGTGACGACCAAATATGTGGCAGGCCATCCTCCCGGGGAAAAGAAACATTAAGCAGAGCAGCGATTTTTACTTCAAGGCAGCAATAAAACAATTTGATCTTCTTCGTGGTCTCTGTGCATCACATCTCTGGGATTAAGTGCGCCTGCGCCGATCCCGATCAGTAATCTTCAAAGCCTAACGGATTTTCGCGCCAGCTCCCCGGTCACGTGCACGTCCCACTGCGCATGACCCGGGGAGGGGCACGAGGATCCCGCCAGTTCTCTTCTGACCGCCACGTCATGAGGATCCCCTCTCCGCTCCGGTTGGTAGCTAACTTTCGTTTTTCCAAATTGGAAAGGCCTTTCGGACTGATTTTTCTTGTTTTCTTGACCTACGGACTGTTTTTTCTGGACTCGCTTTCGGATTCTCCTCTTCCTACTCCCCGCCCGGCCTATGGCCCAGCGGTGGGGTTTCTTTAAACGCTGCCTTAACTGTGGGAGTAAAATCGCTCCCCCAGACAAGCATTCCCTCTGCTTGTTGTGCCTAGGCGAGTCGCATCGCGTCGATTCCTGTTCGAGTTGCGCCGCGTTCTCCAAACAAACTCGTAAGAACCGGGCGGCCCGACTCAGAGTGGCTCTCTTGGAAGCAGCATTGTCACCGAAGATGTCCGCAGCCGACGCCTCGATAACATCCCCATCGGCACCGACGGGCCCGACGTCGCCACCGATGCGAAGCCCCTCCAGTACCGAGAAGTCGGCACCGAAAAGACCCCTCTCACTGCCACAAACTCCCGCTAAGAAGCGTAAGGAGGGCAAAGAGGGTAAGGGCAAGCTGAAGCACAAGACCTCGGGTGCTTCGTCAACGCATCCCGCGTCCGACATGACCCAGCACGGGTCTCCGCAGCTTGACCCTCCAGGGCGCGAGCGACCGCGGGGCAGCCCCGCCTCCCCGATGCCGCGACCCATCCAGCTCACAGATTCGGAACCCGACATCGAGCTGACGCAGATCCCTCACAGCAGTCCCGAGACTGGACCCAACCCGCTGCCGGCACCGAAAGGCGAGCGAGACTGGCGCCTTCCTCCATCTTCGGTGCCGTGGGACGTCCGTCAATGGCAATACCTGTATGGTTCCTCTTACCCGCCACCTCCACAGTGGTACCCGGCGGAGTGGGATCGCCAATTGACATCGTCAAGAGTCTCCCGATGCCGAGACCCGGCTCCGAGACCGACACCGACACCGACCCCGATACCGAAACCGATGCCGATACCTACTTTGCCCGACGTCGACCTCCCTCCCTACCAACCAGATCCGTCGACTCCTATGTCTCCCTCCGAACGTTCCGACCATTCAATACCCGAATCTCCCGAATCATCCGATGATGAATCCCCCATCCAGCCATCACCATCCCCTGATGTGGCTGAAAATTTACCAATCTCTCCCTCCGAGGACGTGAAATCCTATGGAGAGCTTATCAAACGAATGACCCATTCCCTGGCACTTGCCACGGTCCAGCCAACCCCCACCGCTACCGATGCCATCTTCGACATCGTACAGATGGATACATCCACCGCGGTAGCGTTGCCACTAATTTCGGTGCTCTTGAGCACTGCCAAAGAATCCTGGGGCCACCCCTCCTCAACTCCAATCTCCAACAAGAGATTAGACCACATGTACAGGCTCCAAGAGCCAGGGGCAGAATTCCTATTCATCCACCCCAAGTCCAATTTGGTTGTAGTGACCCCCTCGGCCAGGGGCCGCAGCGGACATTCCTCCCCCTTGGACAAAGAGGGACGGAAATTAGATTCTTTCGGGAGACGATTTTATTCAGCCAGTGCGCTGGGCATAAAAACGGCAAACTACACAGCCTGCATGAGCAGGTACCAATACTCCCTCTGGGAGCAGATGACACCACTTCTGGCCCATCTTCCTGAGGATAAGCAACGCCTTGCTAGGAAGATCCAGAGGGAAGGCATGGTGCTAGCAAAGCACCAGCTTAATGCATCGAAGCATGCTGTGGACGTCACGTCCAAGACACTCACTTCAGCAGTCGCCCTTCACCGCCACGCCTGGCTGAGGTCGACTTCGCTTCCACAAGACACAAAGTCCTTGGTGGAAGATCTCCCTTTCGAGGGTGAAGGACTATTCAGCTCCACAACGGACACAGTCCTTCATGATTTAGATAAGAGCATTAATGTCAGAATCTGCTTATTCAGACAAAGTATTTCTAGCCCTGCATGTTGCCTACTTTTAATTCTGTCATATTATACCCTATTGCCATGAATGTGTTTCAGATGTATGCTTTTAGATGCCAGCTGTTTGCCTAGCTCTTCGCTGACCCCTACTTTGGCTTGTATGTTCCTGGCCGGGATGACCCCATGTTTTAGTGCCTGACCAGGCCTGGTTTTTGTAACTGTTAAAGCGGGAGGGTGACACCTGCAATGTATGGGAACAATGGGCCTCTCACACTGCTGCCTCCGCATTCCACCGGCCCCGGCTGGGACTTCAAGGGAGGATGCGTCTCATCTCTTATCAACATGCGAAAGCCTTGAGGCCATTGATTGTTATGTGAACTGGTAACATCTGAAGGGTCTGGTTGGGAAGGAAATTTACAGCTTAACACCTCACTTTCTTTCCTGTGGGAAGCAAACGGCCAGAGCCCTTTTTGCCCGCCATTTTTCCTCTGTAGGGATTGGCTACCTATGGGTAATTCAAACTCCTTGGAAAGGTATAATAGACCTGCCTGTATCATCTGTGTTATCTCTGACAATAATCCGAGAAGCTGTACTAATGTAGAGATTGGAAATAAAGAACTGTGGTTTACCAACCAGGATCTGATCCTTGACTACTTTGAGCAGAACTCTCACAGATTGTCAGAGATCCCTACCGAGAAGACCAGACGCAAGCCCTCGATCGGATGATGGGAGATTTGCGGTTCCAGCTCACCACCGAGTTGCGAGAGCTGGCCCTCGATCTTCAGTACCAGTTCCGGGATGCTATGAGGGCCATGCAAGCGGCTCTACCCGGCCCCGCGGTCAGAGTCCACCAACCGCAGGCGCCTCCTGGAGGAGTTCCGGCTCCGGTGCCGCCACCAGTACAGCCGCCAGTGCCGCCCAAGTCCCGCCGGTCGTTCCTCGACCAGTACCGGCACCCATCCCTGTGCCGGCCCCGGTGCCGGCAGGGCCGGTTGTTCGCCCGGCCCCCGCCGACCCGTTGACGGCTACTTTCGATGGGGACCCCGAGAAGTTGCGGTTTTTCCTGCTGGAGATCGAGCGGTTCCTGGACAGTTGGGGGCATCTCTACCCCACCGAGAGGGAGCGGATCGGCTACATCGGGTCCAAGCTGAAGGACACCGCCAGCGATTGGTATGTGAGCCTGCACGACGCCCCCAGTCCTGAGCTACGGTCGCTAAACAACTTCATGTGGGCCCTCTGACACCAGTACGAAGATCCCTTGGGGGAAGAAAAAGCCCGGAACCATCTGCGGAAGCTGACCCAAGGGAGGTCGACGGTGAGAGATTACACCGACAAGTTCCAGCGCATCTCCGCCAAAATCCGTGGCTGGCCCCAAGACCTCTTCATAGAGAAGTATCGAGAGGGTCTCAACCCTGAGGTGTACGAAGCGGTCCTACGAGGGGGAAGACCGGGTTCGCTGGCCGCTTAGATGAGGGTGGCCGCAGACATGGAAGAACGATTCACCCTCATCAAGATGGGAACCTCCTCAGCAGCAGCAAGCAAAGCGATGGCGAAAGCAAAACCTAAGCCCAACGTGCAAGAAATTCGGGATGCCCGTTTCAAACAGGGGCTATGCATGAGATGCGGGGAAAGTGGCCACTTTGCCTCAGCGTGCCCCAGAGGAGGAGGGAAAGGGCCAAAGACGTCCACCCCGGTGGCCGGGAGTACCCCCAGCAGAGGGAAGCCCCCGTTCAAACCCCGGGCTCTACAGCTGGAAGGGGCGGCAAGCGAGCAGGGAGAGCTGGAGTTAACAGAAGCACAGATGTCGGGAAACTCCAACGGCCTGCAGTAAGCGGCGCAGAGCTGCAGGTCCCCGGCCAAGACGCACCATCTCCGGTGAGCATCCCTGGCCCCTTGTTATATATGGTAGTGACTGTGATGACCCCGGGGACGGGAACCCATGTCTGGGTCCGTGCCCTGATTGACTCTGGGTGTGCCCGGGACTTAATTAGCCCTTTAGTGGTGGAAGGGCTGGGACCGAAGGTCACCCCGTTGAGCGAGCCGCTCAAGTTCACGCAAATGGACGGTTCCGAGATGAAAGAAGCGTGCGTGGCTGAGACTGAGGGACTGATAGTGGGAACGGGGGAGCATTGGGAAAAGCGGGCTTTTGTCATCACCCCAAACACCCAATTCCCTATGGTGTTGGGTAGTCCCTGGCTGAGCTCCCATGATCCCTACATCAAATGGAGTGAGGGGAAGATCTCCTGGGTGGATGAGAAGTGCCAGAATCACAAGTGGGACACAGGGTGGGGACCAGGACCACCGGTGCCCCTCCGGGCGGCCGCCCTCACCCTAGCACCCTCAGCCGTTCCCAAGGAGTATAGGGATTTGATGGAAGTCTTCAGCGAGACCGAGGCAGACGAGCTTCCCCCCCACAGGCTGTCGGATTGTGCCATAGAGCTGATCCCAGGCGAAAAACTTCCAAAGGGGAAGCTTTACTCCATGAGCCCTCTAGAGCGGGAGGAGCTAAGGAAGTTCCTAGACAAGAACTTGGAGCGCGGATTCATCCGCCCTGCTAAATCCCCCTTCGCAGCCCCCGTTTTGTTCCGGAAAAAGAAAGACGGGGGATTGCGGTTGTGCACAGACTACAGAGGATTAAATGCGGTGTCTGCTTCCAACGCTTACCCCCTCCCCCTAATAAAGGACTTGCTAACAGAGGCGGCCAAAGGAAAAGTGTTCACTAAGCTGGATCTCCGAGACGCTTATTTCCGGGTGCGCATAAGGGAGGGGGACGAATTCAAGACAGCCTTTAACACACCGCTGGGGCAGTTCGAATACCTGGTGATGCCGTTTGGTTTGAGTGGTGCGCCGGGGGTCTTTATGAGCCTGATAAATGAGGTGTTGCACAAGCATTTATTCAAGGGGGTGTTATGTTACTTAGATGATATCTTGATCTATTCTACTGATAAGAAAGAACACATGAAACTAGTCCGGGAAGTCCTTTCCACCCTGTTGAAAAATCAACTGTATGCCAAACTGTCTAAATGTGAGTTCCATCGAGAGTCCGTAGACTTCCTAGGGTACCGCATTTCGCAGAGGGGCTTAGAGATGGACCCGGCTAAAGTGGAAGCGGTGGTCCAGTGGGAAGCCCCTCGAACGCGGAAGCAGCTCCAGAGCCTATTAGGATTTTGTAACTTCTATAGGACCTTCATAAAAGACTTTGCCACGGTCACCCTTCCCCTGACAGACTTGCTGAAAACTAAAGGGAGGGGTTCAGAGGCGGGGAAGCCCGGGGAGAAGATTGCCTGGAATGGGGAGTGCCAGAAGGCGTTCGAAACCCTAAAAACCCTCTTTACCTCCGAGCCCATTTTGGCTCACCCTGATGAAACTAAGGAGTTTATAATCCACGTGGATGCATCCGATGTGGCTATCGGGGGGCCATCTTACAGCGGGGCCCAGACGGGGAACTGCACCCCCTTGCCTACATTTCGAAAAAATTTAACGAGACGGAACGAAACTGGTCAGTTTGGGACAAAGAAGCCGCGGCTATCCGGCTAGCCCTCACTACGTGGTGGCACTGGCTCGAGGGGGCGCAAACCCCGTTCGAAATTTGGACTGATCATAAAAACCTTGAAGCGTTGCGCACTCAGAGATCCCTGAATGTGAAACAGCTCCGTTGGGCCGATTTCTTCTCAAAATTTAACTTTGTGTTGAGACATTTCCCTGGGAAAGCCAACTCATTAGCAGACGCACTCTCCCGACTGCCCCAACACGAAAGCATAAAGGAAGAGGTGTTCAACTCCATGTTTTCCCCCCAGCAGCTGGGAGGGGCGGTGACCACCAGGAGTCAAAGTAACCGAGTTACCAGGGAAGCCGAATCGTGCGACTGGGGAGGGGAATATTCACCCGAGGAAATTGAGGAATTTGAGGAGGTGGCCGAATGCTCCTTGAACGAAAATAAATGTTGGTACCATGGGGATAAATTGGTGGTGCCCCGAAGTAAACGGAAGGACATTCTACTGATTTGTCACTCTTCCAAGCTGGCTGGACATTTCGGGTTTCTGAAAATGCTCAACCTAATTCAGCGACAGTTCTGGTGGCCACGCATGCGCCGGGATGTCTCAGACTTTGTCTCTGCATGTCAGACCTGCTTGATGTGTAAAAGGAGGGGGGGGGGAAAGTCCCGGGACTCTTGCACCCCCTACCTACCCCTTCGCGCCCTTGGGAGGCGATAGCCATGGACTTTATTACTAACCTACCACCCTCGAAGGGAAAGACTGTAATCTGGGTGGTGGTAGACACATTTTCTAAGCAAGCCCATTTCACCCCTTTCAAGCAGCTGCCAACGGCAAGGGGGATGGCCAAAGCTTTCTTCAACCACTTGATTAAACTACATGCTTTTCCTAAACGGGTAGTATCCGACAGGGGTAGTCAGTTCGTTGCCAACTTCTGGCGGGAGCTTTTGAAGCTTATGGATATAGAGCCTGTCCTGAGTTCAGGGTACCACCCAGAGACCAATGGACAGTCCGAACGAACTAATCAAATTCTGGAACAGTTTTTAAGGTGCTATACTAATTACCACCAAGACAATTGGGTAGACTTGCTGCCATTCGCAGAATATAGCTATAATAATGCAGTGCACTCCTCTACCGGCGTCTCCCCCTTCATGGCTGTGGGAGGTTTCGAGGGAAAGCCTCTGCCTACAATCGAAAATGCCTCCGATGATTCCCCCACAGACTTTAAACGATGGTGGGCGACCCTACAGGACTCGTGGCCACTAATAGCCAAGACTTTAGACCAAGCCAAAGAGGATTACAAAAAATATGCAGATCGTGGTCGAGCTGAAGGCTGGGATCTCCAACCTGGGGACTCTGTTTATCTGTCCACAAAAAATATACATGGCTTGCAACCCAGCAGGAAGTTGGGATGGAAATATGTGGGCCCCTATAAGGTGTTGCGCAAAATCTCAAATGTGTCGTTTGAACTAGACTTGCCCAAATCACTGAGTTCTGTGCATCCTGTTTTTCATTTCAGCTTGCTGAAGAAGGATCCTGGGCCGAATGCGTGGCATCCAGTTCCTCCGACACCTCCTCCACTGATGAAGGGGGAGGCACCCCATTTTGAAATATCAGATGTTCTTGATTCTAAAACACGTAGAGGCCACTTGTATTATTTAGTCAGATGGCTCGACTTTGGCCCAGAGCACAATGAGTGGGTTTGCTCTGAGCATGTGCATGCTCCTAAATTAGTTAGAGCCTTTCATAAAAGGTTTCCTGACAAACCTGGGTAGGGTTGTTTATTGGGGTGGCAGGGTGTCAGAATCTGCTTATTCAGACAAAGTATTTCTAGCCCTGCATGTTGCCTACTTTTAATTCTGTCATATTATACCCTATTGCCATGAATGTGTTTCAGATGTATGCTTTTAGATGCCAGCTGTTTGCCTAGCTCTTCGCTGACCCCTACTTTGGCTTGTATGTTCCTGGCCGGGATGACCCCATGTTTTAGTGCCTGACCAGGCCTGGTTTTTGTAACTGTTAAAGCGGGAGGGTGACACCTGCAATGTATGGGAACAATGGGCCTCTCACACTGCTGCCTCCGCATTCCACCGGCCCCGGCTGGGACTTCAAGGGAGGATGCGTCTCATCTCTTATCAACATGCGAAAGCCTTGAGGCCATTGATTGTTATGTGAACTGGTAACATCTGAAGGGTCTGGTTGGGAAGGAAATTTACAGCTTAACACCTCACTTTCTTTCCTGTGGGAAGCAAACGGCCAGAGCCCTTTTTGCCCGCCATTTTTCCTCTGTAGGGATTGGCTACCTATGGGTAATTCAAACTCCTTGGAAAGGTATAATAGACCTGCCTGTATCATCTGTGTTATCTCTGACAATAATCCGAGAAGCTGTACTAATGTAGAGATTGGAAATAAAGAACTGTGGTTTACCAACCAGGATCTGATCCTTGACTACTTTGAGCAGAACTCTCACAATTAAGACATCTCGTAACTTGGGTGTCTCACAATCGAGACAACAGAAGCAGAAGACATGGCAGAGATCTTGGTCCAAACAGCAACCGCGAAGATCTCCCACTGAACCCCAATGGCAGAGACCGTCGTCTACTGCTTATCAACAGAAACCCTATGGCCACAAGCCACGATTCCCGTCCGCTCCCGCTTCCAAGGCTAAGCCACCCACACCGAACAAGCAGAGTCTTTGACTCCCCCATTCACTCCGATCTTCCCACCCATCTATCACCCTTTCTACCAGCATGGCAACATATCACGACAGACAAATGGGCACTGTCGGTCGTAGCAGAGGGCTACAGAATAGAATTTTTCCAGATACCACAAGAATCGTACTTCGTAACCACACACCCCTCCGACACCCTATCGTTGGAAGTCGAAACCCTCCTCTCAAAAGATGCCATAGAACAGGTACCAACAAACCACCTTCAGCGGGGGTTCTACTCCCGCTACTTCATGGTCCCAAAAAAGGATGGCGGACTTCGTCCCATATTGGATCTGCGGAACCTCAATGCGTTCATCGCCTACAAGAAATTCCGTATGACCACTCTACAGACCATCCTACCGCTACTAGAAGCCAACGCGTGGATGGTGACACTGGACTTAAAGGACGCATACTTCCATGTGACGATCCACCCGTCGCACAGACCGTACTTACGCTTCGCGATCGGTCCGCGTCACTTCCAGTACAAGGCCCTACCCTTTGGCCTCTCTACAGCTCCTCGTGTCTTCACGAAGCTTATGGCAGTAGTAGCGGCACATCTGCGACTTCAAGGTGTCCACCTTTACCCCTACCTGGACGACTGGCTCCTAGTCGCCCCCTCTATGACGGAACTACAGAGCCACATCTCTACTACCCTTCGTACCCTAGAATCACTAGGGCTGACGATAAACCTCAAAAAGTCCATGCTTACCCCTTCCAGACGGGTTCAGTTTATCGGAGCCATCCTGGACTCCCTGCAATGCAGAGCGTTCCTACCCCCCAACAGAGCAGCGGATATAGTCTCCCTTCTCCTGTCTATCCAAGAGACCAAGGAGGCTACAGCCAAACAAATCCTTCGCCTGCTAGGCCTGATGGCCGCGACAACAGCAGTAATCCCCTTCGCCAAATTGCGGATGAGACCACTGCAGCTTTGGTTTTTGAGGCGTTTCCGCCCCAACTTCCATTCCCTCTCCAAACGATTTCGGATATCAACTCAGGTCCTAGAGACCCTGAATTGGTGGCTTGTGCCTCAGAATTTACATTCAGGTGCACCTTTCCGGCTTCCACCCCCCTCAGCGACCGTCACTATGGACGCCTCCCTATGGGGCTGGGGAGCTCATTTGGATGGTGTAGGTGTGGGCGACAGGTGGCACCCCTCTGTGACACACAACCATATCAACTTCCTAGAGCTGCTGGCAGTTCTCTACGCAGTGAGATCTTTCCGCCAATCCCTGTCGGGGAAGACGGTGACTGTCCTTACAGACAACACCACCACCATGTTTTACATCAACCGCCAGGGTGGGACGGTCTCCCGTGGACTTTGCCGATTAGCGATAGAGCTTTGGGACGAGTGCCAGACACTAGATATTCACCTGGTAGCGACTCATCTCCCAGGACTACTCAACGTCCAAGCGGACTTCCTAAGCAGAGGGGGAGCATCCCTGCACGAGTGGGAACTGAACCCCCTCTACCTGACTCCGATCTTCGACCGTTGGGGGCATCCATCCGTGGATGTATTCGCCTCTCGAGAGAACAAGAAGGGTCACCTATTTTGTTCCAGAGCAGGAACGGACCAGACCTCTCTTGGAGACGGTCTCCTCTTCCAGTGGACGGGGAGACGATTGTACCTATTTCCCCCGATTCCTCTCATACCGAAAGTAGTCCACAAACTGTTGGCAGAGCGACCGTGGGCAATTCTCGTCACCCCATGGTGGCCGAGACAACCCTGGTTCCCCACGCTCCTCAGTCTCTCACGAGGGACGTATCTCCACCTCCCGACGGACCCAGACCTCCTCGGGATGCACGGGGGCCGGGTACTGCACCACGATGTGCCCAGACTGAAATTGACAGTTTGGCTGATCCAAACTTAGGGTTAGAATCACGCATTGCTCAAGTTCTACTGAACTCACGCAAACTCTCCACTCGGCGTTCATATGAGTCAAAATGGACTAAGTTTTTAACCTTCCTGGCGTCTGTGGGACGGCCCTCAGTCCCCGCCAGGCTTAAAGATGTTTTTGGTTTCCTCCTGTCATGTAAAGACAGGGGACTGTGTCACTCATCTATCCGAGTTTACTTGTCAGCCATCTCAGTCAATCATCCTAAGATTGATGGCTACTCGGTGTTTTCCCATCCAACAACGAAGCAATTCTTCAAGGGAATGAATCGCCTCTATCCCCCAGTGCAGACACCAGTCCCGGCATGGGACTTGCCCCTGGTTCTCACTAAGCTGATGGGAAAACCTTTCGAACCCATGGCCTCATGCAGCCTTCAACTTTTGTTGTGGAAGGTGGCGTTTTTGGTGGCCATCACGTCTACTCGACGCGTGAGTGAGCTCTCGGCGCTCCGTTGCGACCCACCGTACCTCACGTTTCATCATAATGGCGTCACTTTGGCTCCAGATGTCGCTTTCCTGCCTAAGATAGTCTCGGACTTTCATATGGGGCGGATATCACGTTGCCAGTGTTTTTTCCTGGTCCCCAGGACCCAACGCAGCGTAGCCTACACACTTTAGATGTCAAGAGAGCCCTGTCTTTCTACTTGCACCGGACAAAATCCTTTCGCAAGTCTCCAGCTCTCTTCATTTCTTATGCCTTGCCCAGGCAGGGACAGAAACTGTCGTCTCAAAGACTCTCGAAGTGGATAGTTGAGACGATAAAACTCGCCTATCTTCTGGCCAAAAGGCCACTACTGGCGTCCCTCCGGGCACACTCCACTCGAGCTGTGGCTACTTCCACAGCATTCCTCAAGGGCATTCCCCTGGGAGACATCTGCAATGCTGCAACGTGGGCGTCCCCTCACACATTTGTGAAGCACTACGCCCTAGATGTCCGCGTCCATTAGCGTACTGTGGTGGGCCGTGCAGTTCTGCAAGCAGCTCAGATGTGAGACCTCCAGCACCCACCTCCAGGTATGTGGTGTGTTTATTGCTCGCTATTCTCCCAGAGGTGTGATGCACAGAGACCACGAAGAAGATATACAGGTTGCTTACCTGTAATTGGAGATCTTCGAGTGGTCATCTGTGCATTCACACCACCCGCCCTCCTTCCCCTCTGCTTTTGGTCTCCCTCACCTTTTTTTCTGGGGGCTGTTAGCAGCGGTCAGAAGGAACTGGCGGGATCCTCGTGCCCCTCCCCGGGTCATGTGCAGTGGGACGTGCACGTGACCGGGGAGCTGGCGCGAAAATCCGTTAGGCTTTGAAGATTACCGATCGGGATCGGCGCAGGCGCACTTAATCCCAGAGGTGTGAATGCACAGATGACCACTCGAAGATCTCCAATTACAGGTAAGCAACCTGTATTTACACTATGGCATAACGAAACAGAAAGCAGACAGGACATCACAGCAACAGAGAATATTTCTATTGTCAGACACTCTGCCACCCAGTCCTCACGTCAGGGAATAAGCTCCTCCTCCTTCCACAGGGTCGGCTCCAGCTTTTGATCCCAGCGGGGAGGGGCTTATCCCTCTCAAGGCTCTCCAGTCTTTACAAGCCCATATTCCCTACAACTGTGGAACACACTAGAAGGAAACTGCTCCCAACTGGGAAGCTATAATTAACTTACACTGAACCGAAAAAACTATCTACAGAGCAGCTTGACACCCTGAAAAAAACTATACGGTTCTGTCATAACAAGGTGTACTACAGAAAAACTACAGCACCCTCTGTATCCACGGAAGCGTACCCAACAAGGGTGGGCTGGACTGACCCACTTCTGAACCACCGAGAAAGGAAGCCTCACGATAAGTGAAAGAGTCTTCCATTCTCCAGTGGTACTTTGTGGGACAGTCCTCACGTCAGGGACGTAAAAAAGCAGTATACTACGGGAGGGAAGCCACTTCCGTGGGCACAACAACGTGCTGAGGTAGCCTTTGACCAAAGGCTGCTTCGGCTGAAGATAGCTGGTCCACCCTATAATGTCTGGTGAACGAGTGGACCGATTTCCATATGGCTGCTCTACATATAGTCTCCAATGTAGGGAAGGATCTATAGGCCGCCGAGGTAGCTGCACTCCTCAGGGAGTGTGCTAGGATCCCTTGTGGAGGATCCACCCCTTTAACCTTGTAGGCCATGACAATATACCCCTTAATCCACCGACTAAGAGTGGCTGTGGATACCTGGTTTCCCATAGAAATTTTCCTGAATGACACAAAAAGAGATTCGGATTTTCTCCACTGATTTGATCTGTCAATATAAAAACTAAGGGCCCTCCTTACATCCAGGCAGTGCCACTCCCTTTCTGCGTTACGCTTAGGATTATTGCAAAAGGATGGGAGGATCAATTCTTCCGTCCTGTGGAAGGTCGAATTTATCTTGGGGATGAACACAGGATCTGGGCGTAGGACTACCTTGTCCTTATGGAAGATGCAGAGTTCCCTGTTAATGGAGAGGGCTCTCAGTTCGGAAACCCTACGTGCTGACGAGGAATAGCGTCTTAAAGGTCAGCTCTCTAGGAGGGCATGTAGCCATAGGCTCAAACGGAGATTTGCATAGAGCCTTTAATACTAGATTCAGGCTACACATGGGAAACCTGTGGACCTGTGGAGGATTGATCAATTTAGCCCCTTTTAGAAAGCGTTTGATGTGTGTGTGCAGGAGAAGGGATCTCCCTTTTTTAGTGCCCTGTATGGCTGAAATGGCCGACACCCGTCTTCTAAGAGTGTTTGTGCTGAGACCTTTATCTAGTCCATATTGTAAGAAGTTAAGGATGGACCTGACCGAGGCTTTAAGAGGGAAAATCCCTTGGTCTCTACACCATGTTTGGAAAACTCGCCAGGTGGCGTTGTATGATTGGTTAGTGGACGCCTTGCGGGAGGCAAGGAGGATAGTTAAGACTTTCTCTGAATAACCCATCCCGGCTAAGGCCTCCCGCTCAACCTCCAGACTGTGAGCTTGAGGAGCCCCGGTCTTGGGTGTCTGTGAGGGCCCTGTGTCAGTAAGTCCTCTCTTGTAGGTAGGGTCCATGGTTTTGCCGTGGCCATCCTTAGTAGGTCTTGAAACCAAGCATGGCGTAGCCAGTAGGGGGCGACCAGGATCACTTCTGCCTTCTGATGTCGTATTTGTTGGAGTACCCTCGGAATAATGTTGATTGGGGGCAAGGCATACAGGAGTCCCTGTGGCCGTATGCAGTTCAAAGCATCGAGGCCTTTTGCAAACGTTTTTTGTCCTTGAGAGGGAATCTGGGATTTGGCAGTTGACTTCCGTCACGAACAGGTCCATTTCTACCTTTCCAAACTTGTTGCAAATCTTTTTGAAGATTTCTCTGTTCAGCATCCACTCTGCCTGGTCTATGCGTTCTCTGCTGAGCCAGTCCGCCAGGTCGTTGTCCTTCCCTGCGACATGTGTCGCCCTCAGTGACAGAAGGTGTGTTTCTGCCCAGGACAGGAGCTGAACCGCCTCTAGGTGTAGGTTCTGGACCCGTGTTCCTCCCTGTCG
Organism: Lepidodactylus listeri; assembly: GCA_029233225.1. NCBI lineage: Eukaryota > Metazoa > Chordata > Lepidosauria > Squamata > Gekkonidae > Lepidodactylus > Lepidodactylus listeri. The sequence goes on along the minus strand of JARCFY010000007.1, from coordinate 125,990,617 downwards.
GTCTACATAGGCCTTGGCCATCATATTGTCTATTTGGACTAAAACATGGCAACCTGAGAGGCGGATCGTGAGTTTTTGGAGACCCAAATGAATCGCCCTGAGCTCCAGGAAGTTGATACTTTCCTGCATCTCCACTGTTGATCACTCCCCTTGGACCATGTTACCCTCTGAGGTTCCCTGATGTGAGACCCTATGCTGAATCTCCCTGGTTCGAGCCACCATTGCAGTTGTTGGCGTATCTCTGGTGGGAGGTGTAACAATTTGTAGCTTTTGTTTGCTATTGCCCATTGATGTGGTAGGATAAACCTTTGCATTGGTCTGGTGTGGAAGCGTGCCCACTGGACTAGGTCCTGGCAGGATACTAGCATCCTCAGTAATTTTGATAGTGTCGTGAGTGTCACTCGATGTGATTGTGTCACCTCTGTTAGAAGGGCCCGAATCTTGTGTTCCCTCTCCTGTGAGAGGCATGCCCTGTCCTTTAGTGTGTCTATCCTTGCCCCTTGATGTGTTAGCTGTTGGGAAGGATGAAGGTGACTCTTCTCTCTCTTGATTACAAAGCTGTGGTTTCTCAGGGTTTGTATGGTGACGTGTGATGCGTGTAGGCTCTCCTGGAATGATGGTGCCTTGATCAGAATATTGTCCAGGTAGGTAAGAAGCTCCACCCCTTTTACGCAGAGGTGGGCTACTAGAGTTACCAGTACCTTGGTAAAAACCCGTGGTGAGGATTTCAGACCAAAGGGAAGGGGCCCTGTATTGGTAGTGTTGTTTTGCATACGTGAAGTGTAAGAACTTTCTGTGTGAGCTGTGAATGGGGATATGAAGGTAGGCCTCTGACAGATCCAGAGAAATCAGGAAGTCTCCTTCCTGTAGGGTGCTCAGAATGGATTTTAGAGTCTCCATTCTGAACTTCTTGTGTTTGACATGAGTGTTTAGCCATTTCAGGTCTAGTATGGCTCGAGAGTCCCCATTCTTTTTTGGCACTACGAAGAAAATTGAGTAGACCCCCTGCCCCTGTTGGGAGTGAGGGACTTTCTCTATAGCTGTTATGTTCAAGAGGTGTTGAATGGCCTCCTTCGTCTGGAGGTGTTTGGATGTATTTTGATATTTTGGGATCCGGATGAAACGTTGCCCCGGGGGGAGGGGCAAATTCCAGCTTGTACCCATGGGTTACAGTCTCTAGGACCCAACGGTTGGAGACCGTCGAGTGCCATTGGTTGGCAAAAAATTGGAGTCGTCCCCCTATCCTTATTGGGTCCTTGGGCCCCAGATAGTCATGCTGAGGTTCCTTTCCTGGGGTTCTTGGCGTTTGACTGGTCTTAGTTGCTGAAAAAGGGTTTGTTGCCTGACTGCCTAGGATGCCATTTTCCTTTAAAGGGCTTGGCAAATGGGGGTTTCTGTCCGCTTTTGTGGTCACGAAAAGGCTGAAAGGGCTGAAAACGCTTCCTGTGCTTTGTGCCCCTTCTTTTGGAGGGGAGGACTTTCTTTTTGTCCCTATCCTCAATTAGGTACCTATCTAAACCGTCCCCGAACAGGCTCCCTCCCTTAAAGGGAAGTGATGCCACTTTGGCTTGGACAAGGGAGTCAACGTCCCAATGCGGTAACCAAATGTTCCGTCAGGCCGTCATGCTGCACGCCAAGGCCCGGGCGGAAAGTTGGAGAGCATCCAGAGTGGCATCTGCTGTGAAAGCCACCGCCAGAGAGATCTTTTTTAGCTCGTCTTTGAACTCCTTTGGTACGTTGCTGTCTGCTGATGCGAGGTTTCCTGCCCAGTCGTATGCGGATCTGGCAAACATAGATCCTACTTGTTGAGGCTTTAATAGCCGAAGCGGAGGCTTCAAAGTTTTTTTGTAGGGCCTGTTCTATACGCCTATCTGTCTGGTCCCTGGGCATTCCATCTTCATCCATGGGGAGAACAGAATTGGAGGACAGGCTACTGACCGGATCCTCTACCACCGGCAGTATCAGCCTTTTGGTGGCGTCTGGCATAAGAGAATAGAATTTGGATATAAGGCTATGGTTAGCCTTTGGTTTAGCTGGGTGTTTCCATTCCGCTTTCATGATGTCAAAGAAAGGGGCTGGGAGGGACAGGACAACCCTGCTACAGGACAACCCTGACTGCAAGACTAAAAGTTTCGGCATCAGTTTACCTGAGCCTGGTTGAAACTCTGAGTCCTGAGATTCCTCTTTGGGTTTGGTTGTGAGGTCTAGAGTTCTGAGCACTTTTGGGAGTAGGCGGGCATATAGTTCCTGAGGAAAAAGCCTGGACTGAACCGAGGGCATAACCTCTTCCTCATCCTCAGACAGTTCCCCTTCCTCTAGTTCTGACTTAGATTAGGAGGATCCTGAATCCAAGTCCTCATGGCCCATCAGAGGGCTGTGTGCCCTAGTTGGTGACCCCTGCCTCTTGCGTTTGCCCGAACTGGGGGACCTAGAGGCGCTGGGCAAGTTGTGCTGGGTTCTGGACCTCTTGGCCGATCTGCCCCTCTCGGGGGGGGGGGGGGTTATGTAGGCCATTGCCATGCAGTGCCTCTTTAATCATTTCTGCAACCTCCTGCCTCATTTCATTTCTAAACCAGCCCAAAAGATCTGCCTGAGTGGATTGTCTAGGTTCCATAACATGATTTTCTGTAGGTTCTTGAGAGGCCAGAGAGACTGATAGTCTGAGTGAACTCAGCTCCCCAAGCGAGTCTATGTCCTGTGGGCTGGTTGCCATGATTTCCCAGGTTTCTGCCTGTGGGAAAAAATGGGGATTGTTGTGAGTTCCTCTTACCAGTGGGGGAGGGGGAGGGGGGAACTGATTTTGGTGATTGTCTGCCTTTGCAGTGACTTCTCTGGGTGGACCCCCTTCCAAAAACTCAACCAGGGCCAACCTTGCTTAGCTTCTGAGATCTGTTGAGGTCAGGCTAGCCTGGGCCATCCAAATCAGGGTTTAAGAGAGAGAGAGAAATGTAGTTTGGCCCTGACTGGCTCTGTATAGCCGCCCTGGTTTATTTGGTGATTACCCCTCCAAGCCTGGCCAAGGTAGACCCAGTTCCTCAACAGGGCCAGGGACCCCATGTCAATTCAAAATGGCCACCACAAGTTCCTGCCGGGTCCCTGGAGCGAGAAGATGGCGGTGGGAAGGACCAGAGCATGAGGCCAGATCAAAATGGCCGCCATCAATTTCCTTCCCACCCAAGGGGAAAAAACCAGGACTCCAGACTGAGGAATGTTCAGAAGCCCTGAACACAGACCAATGTTATTATGCGCCCCCCCCCCCCCCATTTAGATCTGCCAGGTCCCAGGGGACGAGGGGACGCTTTACCCCTTGTTCTGCTTGTAACCGATGCCTCGGTTCCCACCAACTGGGGCCGGCCTTACCGCGGTTCTGAGGGAGTTAAAGGCACCAACCTCGCCCTCCTTGCGGTCCTAAGAAGGCTGTTAGTTGTTAGGGTGGAGGGTTGAAGATCGTCTCCTACCCTCTTCGCGTTGGGATAACGAAAACGGGGGGGGGGGGGGTGAGATCGCACCCTGCCGCCGCTGCGTTGATGAGCACCACCACACTCCTCCGTCACAGGAGCAGGCCCTCTGCTCATGCGATTGGCGAGTAAGGCCAGTGGGGGCTCTTCCCAGGGCCTTTGATGCGTTGCCGCTGTTGGGGATCACCCGAGGCTCGCAAGCCCTTTCCACTACCGCCAAATTAGCACGGGAGCACTGCAGCTTGATTTCCTTCTTTTTCTAACTTCTTCTTCTTCTTTTAGCTGCACTGTGCAGTGCTGCTGGAGACCGTCCTGCTGCAAGCAGGGCCGGCTAAGAGCTAGGGAGCCTCAAGAGGGATAAGTCCCTCCCCGCTGGGATCAAAAGCTAGAGCTGACCCTGCGGAAGGAGGAGGAGCTTATTCCCTGACGTGAGGACTGTCCCATGAAGAACCACTCGAGAATAATAATGTAAGCTGCTTTAGTCACCACTGTGGAGAAAGACTGTAATTTTCCTTGGTAGAGGCTGCGGGGAAGGCAGGTTGAGATGGAAAGCTGAAGACAGTTAAAGGTAGGTTGGTTGTTGGATGGGAAGGGAATAGGGTTGCCAACTCCAGGTTGGGAAATTCCTGGACATTTGAGAGGTGGAGCCTGGGGAGGGTGGGATTTGAGGAGGGACTACAGACCAGTATAATGCCATAGACTCCACCCTCCAAACCAGCCATTTCCTTCCCTTAAACTACCATTGCCAGCCTCCAGACAAGGGCTGGAGAGCACCCAGAATTACAACTGTTGTCCAGGTGACAGAGATCAGTTCCCCTGGATAAAATGTCTGCTTTGGAGGGTTGCTGAGGCTGCTTGCCTCCCCCGTCCTCACTGTCCCAAGGCTCCACCCCCAAATCTCCAGGAATTTCCCAACCTGGAGCTGGCAGTCCTAAGGTGAATTGATCTCTGCAGCTTGGAGATCCATTGTGATTCCCAGAGCAGGAGGCTGGGAGAACAATGGGGGCAGAAAGAGAGAGTGATTGGGGGGGGGGGGAGAGAGAAAGAGTGATGAAGTGGGGAGGCAGAAAAACAAAGATAATGATGACGGGTCAGAAAGAGGAAGTAACATACATGGAGGAGAGAGAGAGAGTAAGAAAGGGGGGCAGAAGGGGGAAAGTGTGTGAGAGAGGTAGGGGGAGAAGGGAGGAAGCAAAGGTGTGAGGAATGGGATAACCATCCCGCAAGTTTCTTGCGGGTCTCCACTTGTTTATTATAATACAAACCATAAGACCAGAAGTGGACCATGACATTCTGCACCAGCTACAGAATCCAGTTTTCCACAGCAGGTGCAGGTGGGAGATCTATTTGCAACTCTTTGTTTGAACATTTTTGTTCCACACTATTTAAAAAGTTGCAGATAAATTTGTTCCACAGATGGTCCTATTGCCCAAAGTGCTTGTCCATATTGAGGCTTGTTCCTAAACTCTTAGAATGAGGACAGGGTGGGTGGGGAGGGAAGGAGGGTGTCTGCACAGACTGGGTGGAGGCCTCAGAATCTCCTGTATTCTCAGAAGTGACCATTATTATTATTTATTTATCTGCTCTCCTTCCTCTGAGCTCAGGGTGGTATCCATGGGTCTTCCCCTTCCCCTTTTAATCCCATAATAACCCCACAATGCAGTTTAAGGTGAGGGACAGCCATTGACACCTTAAGACATGCTGAGGACCTAAAAGATGTCACGTTCAAGAGTCCCCACAGTATTACCCCCAAATGGCAATTTAGTAATTTTTTTGTATTTAGAGGCCCATCATAATTTGAGACCCTAAGCTGAAATGTACTTAGTTTGTGCATAAATCTGGCTCTGAAGATAATGACTAGTCTAGTGAGTTTCATAGATGAACAAGGCTTTGATTTTTACAGCTGAGTGAGTGCGGTTCTCTCAGGTCCTAGTCTGACACTTCAGCCTCTTCAGTGCAAACTCCCAGAACCTGGTTGGTTTATGTACACGGAAATCCAAGATGTTAGCACTGGCTCTAAGTTTCTAGGCCCTTTAAGTGATTTGGGTAGTAACCAGGGCTTTTTTGGTAGGGAAAGAGGTGCCAGAACTCTCAAGAGAGGGAAATAAAGCTTTCAATCTATATACTGAAAACTCATGAACTTTTAAATCTTTTTAAAATAATTTTGTTGAAGAGGTTCCAGAACTCCTGCTGCTCGGTCTCTCCAGTCCCTTGTACCAGCCATGACAAACACGTAAACATACCCCTTCCCTGCATATCCAGTCATCAATTTGCAGATGAAACATATCCTTGACACCAACAGGAGATGGGAGAGGTGGTGAGGTGACTTATGATGGGAGGGCACATGATTGGTGCCCCCAGCATGATGACATTACTTCTAGCATGACCTGGAAGTGACCTCATCATGTTGGAGATGACACTCAAGCGTTTGCCCAAAACTCTATGTTTTAAGGCAAATGCTAGAGTATCACCCAAAGTGATGGTGTCACTTCCGGGCTGCACTGGTGACATCATCGCACCAAGGCATCAGTTGTGTGCCCCAATTTGCCTCACTGAGCAACAGCAGGTAGAGGTGACTGCTGGCAACCCTTATTCCTTTATGCGGAACTGCAATCTGTGAGTGGCTGGATCAGCCTAGCCTGTAAAACTGACAGTAATTCTCAGCTAAATATGGGGGAAGCAAAGCAAGTCTGGAAAAGTCAGTCCTGCTGAAGAAGGGATTTGTCTTGAGCAGGTTATAATGGTACAATGAAAGTGGATCTACAAATTGTTTTTCCTTACAAGATTAAGCAGTGTGGGAGCAAAATCAAGAAAGCTCCCCCAGGCCAGTTCTAGATATTGTGTTGCATACGTAGATAAACAAAATGAAGTGAGTTATGCCTGAGCAGTCATTTTTTAAATAAATGAGGGTTTCTAGGAGGACAAGAAGCAGGACTGAAGTTTTCAGTTTGAAATACAAGCAGTTTTAGTGCTGTGGAAGAATTGTCCTGGTACTTGTGGCAGACTCTGGCAACTGGCATTGGTTTGAGTTTTGGGGCTTGCCCACACTGACTCATCACAGGCCAGTGCCGAGTTGAATTTGATTTAGCCAGCAACTGGTCTCCATTGCCTGCACTGGACACAGATGGGACTTTGTAGGTAAAGTAAGTGCCATGCAGTGGTCAGAGCATCAGGCAACTGGAGTGGGGTTCATATCCCCACTCATCTGTAAAGCTCCTCACCCGATCACTCCCACAGACTTGTGAGGGTTAAAGAGGGAGAACCATCCATGTGCCCTAAGTTACTTGGAGGAAGCGAGGGATAAAAATGAAACAGGCACTACTGGAAGTTGATCTCCTGTGGTTCAAGCCACAATGCTTTGAAGATGGACAAACGTTTCCAGTAAAATCTGACGCACAAGACATAGCGATGCCACTTCCAAGATAAGCCTTGTTGCTTGCCTTGTCTTTGCGAGGCACGGGGTCACTTTGTTTTTTTGCGGTCTCTTGCTTTGATGGTTCTATGAGGGACAAAAGATTATGATATAGTCAGGAAACCTAGTTTCCTGCTGGTTCATTTTATGAAATCTTGGTGGTTTTGCACTTTTGCCACTTGTGTTTGGGCAACTGTGTTGAGAATAGGCAGTATGTTTATTTTTAAGGAAGATGAAAGAAAGGGATGGGTACACAAGGCCCCAACCACCAGTGGGAGGCAGGACATTCTGGGGGGGTCTGAAAACCAGATCTTTGGCAGAGGATGTCCAAGTGCCATGTGAACCGAGGATATTTTATGGAAATACATAAGACTGGTACAAATATGCCTTGCATCACTCCACTGCCTCTGAAGTAAAGAATGAGAAAATACAAGTAATAAATCCTGAAAAGCAGGGGACCTTTCATAGAAAAAGAGCTGCAGGAGCTCATTAGCATAACTCATTAGCATATGCCACGTCCCCTGACATCACCGGAAGTGTGTCAGAAAGGGAATGTCAGTTTCAGCCCCATTATACCCTATGGGCCACTGAAATCAATGGCAAAAACTCATAGGGTATATGAGGGGCTGGAGGAAAGGGGGTTTGAGGGAGAGGCTCCAAACTTGCAGGATAGCTGCTGGGGCCTCTCCTCGAAATACCCACCAAGTTTCAAAAAGATTGGACCACGGGGCCCAATTCTATGGGGCCCCAAACAGGTTGTCCCATCCCCTCCATTGTTCTCTATGGTGGGAAAAAGTGTTACTTTTTTCCTACCATAGAGAACAATGGAGGGAATGGGGGCAACCTGTTTGGGGGCCCGTAGAATTGGACCCCCGGTCCAATCTTCTTGAAATTTGGTGGGTATTTCGAGGAGAGGCCCCAGCAGCTACCCTGCAAGTTTGGAGCCTCTCCCTCAACCCTCCCCCCTCCAGTCGCTTTTAAAGTTGCCGCCGAAATTCGGCAGCAGGCCGAATCAGATCAGAGAATCTGATTCGGCCCGTGGCTGCCCTAGTGGCCGCTCTTGAGCCTCGCTTCGGCTCCAAAGGACCCCTGCTGAAAAGTGATTCAGATGAAGCTTAGTGAAAGCTACCGGCTGCATTTTGCCAGTTCTGGAACTAGGGGGGCGGTACCCGAAGGTTTAGATGTTGGGTTTAGTGCCTTTAATGGCTGGAAATAATTCTGTATAGGCATCAGAAGTGGCGCCAACTAACAGCTAAGATCATTGCCATTCACACATATCAATAAGTTAATGCCATTCACAGTCCTCTGATTGGCAACCTACAATAGACCTCTTATAACTGAAACCATAGGCCTGCCTCCAGATGGTTCCAGTCACAAAATTTTCCATTCAGGAGTCCCTCCGCAGTTAATAAAGCACGTGCTCCTGACCACACTTGGCCCCATTAAGACTGCTGGATGTCTGATGAGATAGGTCAGCATACAGGTTTTGTGCAAGAGACAGAGTGTATGACTCTTCAGTTGTACGCAACACATAAGAAAAGTGGGGCGACTTCATGCTGACAAATAGGAGGTTCTTTGGCATCAAAGGCTGATGGTTTTGGGGACCATGCACAAAGACGGCCAAGGTTCCAGGTTGTATTCATTATGTGCAAGAGGGGATTCCAGCAGATTCCACTTTCCTCACCCTTGCATGGTAGTCCGTACCACAGGACTGCCCAGATACAGCAGCTAATCCTGTAAAATTATTTTGAACTATCAAAAGGATTCTCACTACCCTAAACTCAAATACCTCCCCTCCCACTCCCAGGTCCAACAGAGATCTCAGAAAGTCCCGTTTTGTTTTGACCTCCAGCAGACTCTCCTCCACCGCATTCTGTACTCAAAGACCAGAAACACCAGACAGGTCTCCTTTGCTGTGAGAAACTGTTACATGTCGAGATATTTCCCCCCTGGAATACTCTACTTCTCTGATCCTTACACAGCAAAATGTGATCACTAATTTACATTTCTCACTGCACTGCTTGCCAGAGAGATCCAAGGGACCACTCCAGCCACGAACTGGAAGCTCTTTTATCTCTTCACCCTCTCTAATCCATCTGCAGACGATGATTGTTATGCTTTTTCCTCGTATGATCCAGGTCACTTGAATGACCACTGCTGGTCATTACAGGCAGACTGGTAGCTGGCCCCTAAAACAAGACCAAAGCACACATATAGAATGGCAGAAGATGGAGAATGGAGTCACAAAAAATCCAAGAGCCTGGTCCCTGCCAGGGACTTTTCTGGTGTGTGGTGGGGGTTTCCATTGCTCCACAGTTCAGCTTTGTTTCAGCTCTGTTGAATCCGTGGCATGTTCAAGGGAAGGTGTTTACAGCATACATGGTGGCAGTGGACAGTGTGCCGTGTGGAGATGAAAAATCTGCTATTTGTATGGCAGTGTTGGCAGGACCATATTCTGGGCCAGTTGACACTATTCACGTGGCTGGCCACTTCTTCCCAACTATAACGCTGCTGGTGGCAAACTGGCCATCTGAACCATTTGACCCAAGCACAGACTGGAGCTTGGCACATTTCTTCACTCTTCTGCAGTGAACAGATATGTGGTATGACCGATTATCTCAGCTTGCAAGAAGTGATTCAGAAAGCCGTATTGCTCTGAACAGAACTCAATTTGGCCCTCCCTTTTCCAAACAGCAGCTGGCTGAGTGCACACTGCAGCTGCATGAACTGGCCATCTCACCAATGCTGCAGAAGGACCTTGGCTGAAGCCATGCTGGAGTATTATGTTGCCAGTTACCACAATAATGAGGAACACTTCATTCTTTTACACATGGACAAGCTTTTTGAGTTCATTACAGATTATACTTAAAAGGGAAGAACATAGCAGGTGTGAGATACACCAGCGCTTTCACTGCAAGACAGGCTTGCTGTCACAGGAACTCGTCCTCCTATGTGCTACATTTCCTTCTGTTGGTTTTGTAGACCATAACCATCCAAAATATCATCATCTCAAGAAACAGGAATTTCATATGGCAGATAACCCACAAACTTCAATAGAAAGTCCAGTTCCCACATGATTTGACTCACACACTGCCTCTATCCATATGAGTGGATCTCCAGAGGTGGTCAGATCATGTAGACTGGCCCTTACAGACAGCAGGAATTATGGAGTAAGGGGAAGGAGCCTTTTTTTCTTTTTTACCAGGGTAGGGGTGATGATGGACAAATAGGGGCACTAATCAGATCTGGGTAGAAAGAAGATGTTGGTGACAGGAATGCCGTGGGCTGGCTGCTTTGCTTAATACAACTAGAATGGAAAAAAGGGTTCCATTGCTAGAGGATGTGTCATGTTAGTCCTCATTACAGACTGAATTATGATGCGCTCTATCTGACTAGCTCATAAGGCTTATCCAATGAAGAACCCAGTTTTGTGCTCAGAATGCACAGGCTGATTCAGTTGCCAGGACAATCCAAACAATGTCTCTGGAGTGAACATTTTGAGTGCAGGAAACATTCCCTCCCCCCAGCTCACAAACAGCAAATTTGAGTTGCTGTGAAAAGGGATTCCTCCCCAAGTACACTATATAACAATGCTTGCAAGTGCTAGTTGGACTGTGACTGTAGGAATCTTACAGTTGCGACCTGCAAAACACACAAACACACCCTCTGCCAAAAGGAAAGGACTGGAATGGGGCAAAACCCAAAGAATTGGACAGGTAATGTGATTTATTTTCATATGTTTAGATTGGGTCTGCTTGATATGAGGAGGGAGACCTAGAGAGATTCTTGGTGTGTGTGTGGGGGGGGGGGGGGGGGAGACAGCCAAGCTGTTGGCAGCCCTCCACCCCCCCATTATAAAAACAATAGGTTGAGAATAAACAACAGAAAAATACTTATTCACACAATACGTAATTAACTTCTGGAGCTCATTACCACAACGTGATTCTGGCTGCTAGCTGAGAGTGCTTCAAAAGCAGTTCAGAAAACTTAATGGCTGTTAGCCATTATAGCTAAGGGTGACCTCTATGTCCAGAGAAGATATGCTTCTAAAATACAGATGTTGGGGTCGTAGAACAGGGAAGGACTGTTGCTCAGGCTTCCTGAGGCCATTGGCTAGCCACAATTTGGAAAAAGAGCATCAGACGGACCTTTGTTCTCTCAAATCCTGTGAGAGGATTTGTACAAGCACAAGTTCCCACTGCTTTTAGTACTTCTACTCAGAGGATAAGTACTTCCTTCTGCACTAATGAAGCAGGAGTGCTCAGCAAGCATCAACTCTTGAGCACACCAGGTCAAACATTAGAAAAGGCAGAGCAAGGACGTAGTGCTGGGCAAGGACACAGTAATGAGGACAAAGAGAGAGGCAACTGGGACATGGGACCAAGGCCGTTTTCTCGTGTGATGACCACTGGCTCTGAGTTGGGGTAGCCATTTCTAGAGGGAATCCTCAGCTCACATTGAGAAGTAGCTGCTTATCAGGGCAGGGCTAAAAGACCAGACCACAGTCTCCTCCAACAGACATCCTAACACTCACTTCACAGAGCTCTTTATGAGGCAGAAGCAGCTACAGGTCCAAAGGTAAATAAAAGCAAGGCTGCATGGTACATCACACACAGATAGGACAAGATCAGCTTTAGAAGGAGGCTCTCCAGGGTATTTCTGCTCAAAGACAGGGGGACAGGATTGCAGCTGAGAGGAAGGCAGGTAAACACTTTAGCTACATGTGTTTTTGAACCCTCTATTAATTGCTTAATGAAAGGGATGTATGAAAAACAGTTCAACTGCCCCAGCGGTCTACTGCATCTCAGTTTAGAATGGTAGTCCGGCAAATCATCTGGTACATCCTGAAGAGACAAGCAAGCTGGCTCCCCCCCCCCCCCCGCCATTGTTTTGCAATTTACTTCCCATGGGGGGAAGCTGTCCCATTTCCTGGCCCAGCTTGATTGGCAGGAAGGTGTGTTTGTTCCTGCCTGTTGCTAATTGAGGACACAACTGAGGCACTTCAATTAAATGCTCCTTCTATCACTTGAGACCCAAAGCTCCAAGTCCATCTTCTTTACAATCTCCACTGAAGAACGGAATGGCAGTGATCGAAGCCCAGTGGCTGGAGGGACAATAATAAAGGCTATTCCAAGCACTGTTGCAAACTCCAAAAGAAAAGATCTCTTGAAACTCTCTGCTGTTTCCCCTGCTAACTGTATCTTTTTTTTAACCACTAGGCAAAAGTTCAAATGAACTTGGGAAGGGGACAGATCTACTTCCCCCTGCTGCATAACCTGTGCTTCTGACTTAGGTCAGTTCAGCAGCAGTAGCAGCTGCAGAAGCCCGGAACACCCATAAAAACTCCACACAGCGCAGCATCTGGTTCTACTTCAGGTACAGGGCCCTTTTTACAAGCCAGCACTCAGCAGAACAGCCAACCTATTTATCTTCAGACGGCTCCACACAGCTAGATGAAGAAGCATTTCTTTTTTTGGGGGGGGGGGGAACTGTGGGCAGGAACTGCACAAGCCCCACAGTCCTCGAGCCTCACCCCTACTACCTTGGATACATCATCTGCAGCTCTGCCAGAACTGAAGCCCAAAGTGTTATGTCCAAGAGCTCAGGGAGGACAGGCAGTCTCATTTGGGTGCAGGCTCCCAAGGAACCCCGACATGCTGTGGCCGTGCAGACGGCAGCCATTTCCCCTCGGGCACCGGTCAAGGCAGTCTATTGCGGGACCAACTGCCTGCCTCTGAGACAGACGGTCACACACTTGTGCAGCACCTCCTCCTCCTTGCCCGCAGAAGCAGCCTGGGAATCACCTTGTTTACCCACCTCCACCCCTCCACCCACACTGATCCAGCCCCACAAGCTTCCACCTGCAGCAGCCTTTTCCTCTCCACGTCTGGAAGCTTTCAGTGCAGTCCGTGGGCAGCAGGATGCTATTCCTCACACTCTTTATAGATCCACGCACAGATAGGCGACTTGGGTCAATATATTTTATCTTAAAGATGCTTTACACATAGAATACAAAAATATGCCCAAGGAGAACATGGCGCCAAGTCCACCCAAGAAACTTTCAGTGCTAGGACACAGGTCGGCAGGGCTTGGTAGAGGCCTTGCCCTCTCTGGAGCTTGAGGTGTGGTCCAGAGGGCAACAAGGCTCCATCTCCTATCTAGGGTTAGTGTTTTAAAGATACAGTAGGTGAATTGGGGTTGTGAGGTGTAATTCAAGGGGACCTTCTCAGCTCCAGAGACAGCCAGACACAGCCCAGACTACAGACTGGGATGTAACACTGCCTAGAGGATCAGCATGTTGGGAGTGTAGGTCCCTGAGAGATAAATAATTTAATACAGGGAGCTTTACAGACACTAACTGGGTCACTCAGGGAGGTAGGTCAGTATAATAAAAATGAACAGATTAGTCAAGACAGATACTGACAAGGGCATGCCTGAACTGAGGACAGCGAGGGGACCATGTTGCTGGTCATTAGAGGGCCTCCAAGTGCTGATAAGAAGCACCTTAAGGAGAATAACCTGGGACCTCTGGGGCAGAATTAGGGCCCAGCCCCACAGATTTTTCTCCTTTTTTGCACAATGGGAGGGCATTGTAAAAAAACAAGACACCATCAAGTGCATCCTCTCCTCTCCTCCAGCTTCTTTACTATATAATATGGTGCTGCTTTAACTTGGAAGAGAACCAGTGAATGTCTCCTGTATCTTAAGGCCTACAAGCAAGCTGCAAGGAGTGAAAGGAGACCAGCCAAGTGGGGCACTCTCTCAAAAGGCTGTGAGTGTTCATGTGCATATGCAACAGAGTGGATGAGACTGCCTTCGTGGAATAAGCCTACTGGAGGAGAAAGGACATGCCAACATGTATCTCGTACCAAAATGGAGTCAAGGCGGAGAGGATGCTGATTCCGGGAAAGAAAAAGAAGGAGCGCTTACCCTCTCAGGCCTTGATCTGCTGACAACAGATATGTACAGCTAGGAGCATTTGGGGCTGCAAGCAGCTAGCACGGCCCCCCCCTGGCCCCCCCGTCTCCAGTGCAGTGCCTGTGGGACTCCCTGGGTGTCTCAGGATGCCAAGGCCAAGGTGTCAACCCTCTCAGGCTTGAATCCAGCATCTTGCTACCGTCTCTCTCACACAAGGACAGGCTTGGGAACCAGCGTGGGCCAAAACGTGGCCCTCAGAGCAGTGCTTAAATCAGACAAGGAAACTGACAAGATGTCCTCCTGGCCGACTACACTCATCCGAGGGAGGAGGGAAGCAGCTGCCGCCGCAGCAAGTTCTTCTGGCCCCGCTTCACATTACTCTCCTGCCACCGATACAGGTTCCTTATTGCTCTGCAGCCCCTGGAGCCCTGGCCCAGCCCCTACGGAGAGGAAACGGGTGGCCCAGCATCAAGGGGGGGGAGGGCACAGTGTGGTGCCGGGCCCACCAGAGGGCCTGCCCAATGGCCCTGCCTGCAAGGTCCAACAGAGCGCAGTGTCCTAGTAGCGCCCAACCTTGGCATCCCCAATGGCTCCCCAGACGTCAAAGACAAACTCATCTGGGAAGGCAAAGTCACCCAGCTGCTCATCCAGTGCTTCGGCAAATTCGTCAGGATTCTGCTTGTCCTTGCCTAGCTCCACCATGGTAGCGGCTATGCAAAGAGGGGAGGGGAGGGGAGGGAAGAAAGAGGTCAGTATCAATTCTGGCAACCAGCAGCCTGAACAAAAACCAGCCGGAAAGTAAAGGAGGAGGAAGGAGCTCGCATTTGCTTTGTGAGGGGCTCCTCCTCATTCCCATTCCTGAGGGGGACATACTGGGGAGAGGCTACAGCGCACAAGGACACTGCTGACTGATCATCCCAACTCCCTTAAAATTTTCATTTTAAAAAAACAACTGTTTACTATTCGGACTGATAAAAGGAAGAGAGGGGCCTTACCCAGCTCTGTGTCACGGATGCCCATGTAACTTTCCAGAAGATCATCAACCTTCTCAATGGCTTTCTCCTCAAATGCAGATGGCTGTAAAGAGAAACAGGACAACCACTGTTGTAGACGTGATAATGGAAGAAAGGTAAAGGGAAGCTGAAAACTTATTTTTAAAAAACCCTGTCAACTTGGCTATGCCCAGGAACAGACAAGACCATCTGGGATAATAGAGGGGAACATGGTTACAATGTGACTGGAGAGGAACAAAATGGAGAAAACCCAGGACTGGTAAGCTGAGAACCACACAGGACTCAGCCTCTTCAAAAGCAGCACCTTGATCCAGACCTACACTGTGGTTTGGTGCCACATCAACAAGACTAAGGCCTGTGTACTTCCTCCTTCGTGGTTTACAATTCTTGTTTACAAAGCAAGTTCAACCTTCAGGACTGGACCTTACAAAACTGTTCTGGTAAGAGCAGAGCCTCTCTCTAGAAGAAAACCCCTCTGTTGAGCTGGAGGAAGTTTCCATTACTAGTGGGACAGATTCAGAGGACCTCAATAATTGAATTCAACAGCAAACATTAGTCTGTCACAAATCAGGAAGAAATGGAGAAGGAAGAGGAGGGAATATCATCTGAGGCTTTTTCCAGGGACTTTTGCATAACACCAGTCATGCTTTGCCATTACATTTGAACCAAAGCATGGGAAGGTCTGAGAAAAGGCTGATCCATTCTTAGAATGAGACAGAACTACAAGTTCCTCATGTGGATGTTTATCTTCATAAGAACATAAGAGAAGCCAATGTTGGATCAGCCAATGGCCCATCCAGTCCAACACTCTGTTTCACACACTGGACAAAAATATCCCAGGTGTCATCAGGAGGTCCAGCAGTGGGGCCAGGACACTAGAAGCCCTCCCACTGTTGCTCCCCCCCAGCACCAAGAATACAGAGCATCACTTGCCCCAGACCTAGAGTTCCTATCTATACTTTCTGGCTAATAGCCACTGATGGACCTCTGCTCCATATGTTTATCTACTTCCCTCTTGAAGCCGTCCATGCTTGTAGCCGCCACCACCTCCTGTGGCAGGGAATTCAATGTGTTGATCACTCTTTGGGTGAAGAAGGACTTCCTTTTATCTGTTCTAACCTGGTTGCTCAGCAGTTTCATGGAATGCCCACGAGTTCTTGTATTGTGAGAAACGGAGAAAAGTACTTCTTTCTCGACCTGCTCTATCCCATGCATAATCTTATAAACCTCGATCATATCACCCCTCAGCCGTCGTTTCTCCAAGCTAAAGAGCCCCAAGCGCTTTAACCTTTCTTCATAGGGAAAGTGTTCCAATCTTTATCATTCTAGTTGCCCTCCTCTGCATTTTTTCCAATGCTATATCTTTCTTGAGGTGTGGTGACCAGAACTGTACACAGTACTCCAAATGCGGTCACACCATTGATTTATACTGGGGCATTATGATACTGGCTGATTTGTTTTCAGTTCCCTTCCTAATAATCCCCAGCATAGCACTGGCCTTTTTCATTGCAGTCGCAAACTGTCTCAACATTTTCATTGAGTTATCTAGTACAACTCCAAGATCTCTCTCTTGGTCAGTCTCTGCCAGTTCAGACCCCATCAACGTGTATTTATGGTTAGGATTTTTGGCTCCAATGTGCACTTTGCACTTGGCCACATTGAAACCCATTTGCCACGATGATGCCCACTCGCCCATCCTCGACAGATCCCTTTGGAGTGCCTCACAATCCTCTCTGGTTTTCACCACCCTGAACTACTTCATGTCATCTGCAAATTTAGCCACTTCACTGCTTACTCCCAACTCCAAATCATTAATAAACAAGTTAAAAAGCAAGTACTGATCCCTGCGATACCCCACTGTTTACCTTCCTCCAACTGAGAAAATTGCCCATTAATACTCACTCTTGGTTTCCTTTTAATTAGCCAGTTTTTGATCCACAAAAGGACTTGTCCTTTTAGCCCGTGACTATTGAGCTAGCTTAGGAGCTTTTGATGAGGAACTTTATCAAAAGCTTTCTGGAAGTCAGGGTAAACAACATCTATTGAGTCTTCCTTGTTCACATGTTTGTTTACCCCCTCAAAGAACACTAACTGGTTAGTGAGACAAGATCTTCCCTTACAGAACCCATGCTGAGTCTTCCTCAATAGATTTTGTTCATCTATGTCCCTACTAATTTTTCCCTTAATAACAGTTTCCACCAATTTACCCGGTATCGACGTCAGACTGACTGGCCTGTAATTTCCCAGATCTCCTCTGGAACCCTTTTTAAAGATAGGAGTGACATTCGCTACCTTCCAGTCCTCAGGAATGGAGGCAGATTTTAAGAAAAGATTACATATTTTTGTCAGGAGATCCACAAGTTCACATTTGAGTTCTTTCAGAACTTTCAGATGTATGCCATCCGGGCCTGGTGATTTATCAGTTTTTAAGTTGTCTATCAGTTGTAGGACCTCCTCTCTTGTCACCTCAATCTGATTCAGGTCTTTCAACACCCCTCTCAAAATCAGCAGTTCTGGAGTGGGCAGGCACTTCTCATCTTCCACAGTGAAGACAGAGGCAAAAAATGCATTCAGCTTTTCAGCCATTTCCCTATCATCCTTCAGTACTCCTTTTAGCCTTTGGTCATGTTTTTTGCTATAAGCCCCTCATATTCCCTTTTTGCCTGCCTGATCACACACTTGCATTTTATTTGCCTCAGCCTGTGTTCCCTTTTATCAGCCTCACTGAGACTAGCTTTCCACTAGCTTAAAGGAATCCTTCTTACCTTTTACAGCTTCCAATACTTTGTTTGTTAACCATGCAGGCTTTTTTCTATACCTATTTGTGCCTTTCCTAACCCGTGGTATATATTTTTTCTGAGCTTCTAGGATTGTAGTTTTAAACAGTCTCCAAGCTTCCCAGTGGTTGTGTCCCTTTCTACTTTTCCTTTCCATTTCCTCCTCACATGTCCCAGCAGGCATTGCTGGATTCAGGTTAGGCACACACCTGTTCCTCGACAGTGGCTGGGCCCTTGGCCCGAAGTCGCAGAGTGCCCCTTCCTGTGCCAAGCTGAGTGCTCCCACTGTGTTTGGCTCCTGCAGCCCTCTGACTGATCATGTCTGGAAGAGAGCAAGAAAAAGGATCTAGTGAATTCTTGTTCAACACACACACTGGTAGCCCCTATGCTTAGGAAGTAGCCCAAGCTCTCCTATGTTAACTTTCCACTCTTGTAACAATACGCAGGCTTCAGCTTTAGGTATTGCACCACTACCCCACTTCCATGCAGCACCACTAACTGGCAAACACAAACATGCTGAATGTTAATAATGCAGGTATGAAGTGGGTAATAACTGAAGATAATTGGGGGAGGCACTTTCAAAGTGCAAAACTGCACATGAAGGTAGTGGGGGCAGCAGCAGAAATGGGGATGATATTCAGGGTAAGGAGCACAAGACCTCCGACCGCACGCCCATTGAAGGAAAAGAGCTAAAGAGCAGAAGAGAAATCTTGCTAGCAATGTTCGGAGAAGACTTCCAGTGAGAGGGAAAGACAAAGTAACACAGAAGTGATGACAGAGAGACTAACAGGAAGCAGTTTACATGTTTTGTAAAGACTCCTAACAGCTTCAGAACTTTACTTGACCCAAACTGCAAATGCTTCTGTTCCAGCACACACCAGGCGCATCTTCTTCTCAGAAAACGGCCACACGCCCCCCCCCCCCCCGGGCAACAGCCCTCCTGCCTGCACCGCTCTTCTTCCCACGGCTCTTATCAGGGTATTCCCAGGAAGCATCCTGTCTCAAGGCAGCATGCTGGGTTGATACTTCTGTATCTATATGGCTCTTGAAGCATTTTTGATTTCAGCTACACCACTGATCACAGCCCCTGGGGAGAGGAAAGCTAGTATTTAGCAGTGTTTCCCCTGTGCTAACTGGAAGAGCAGCTGCTGCTGATCCAAAATGAGAAACATGCCTACAAAGGGGTCAAAGCTTCCACAGCCTGTAAAGTTCCCAGGAATTGTGTGTGTGTGTGTGTGTGTGTGTGTGTGTGTGTGTGTGGAGAGAGAGAGAGAGAAGGGCCAAAAGCCCCCACAGCAGGATGTCAGCTATTGGCCAGAATTAGAAATTCTTCCCTTCCACAAGCAGGGGGAGAGAGTGGTCTGGGAAGAAGCCAGCCAAGTCAGCACCAAAGAGAATTGAGAGGTCAAAAACAGTAGTACGGCTGTGGGTAAGGAGAGAAGACTCAAAGGGGGGGGGGGGAGAAGAGATAACCTCTTTCCCAACAAGACCCCACTTCCCTCAGTCAGAGTCACTCGCTTCACCACGACAAGCATTCTTAAATTCTTTTCTTTTTTTGTCAAAAAGCAGGACAGGGCCTCAAGAGCTCTGATGAGATGGGTGAAACACCCAATGGTTTTTTTTTACAATAAAACAGTTTGCACAAGCAGCTTGAGTGTATTTGTTCACACTTCCAGCTATCATTGCTTTGTTCACACTTCCAGTTATCATTGCTGATACTCATCACGGGGAGATGAATATGATCCAAATGCAAATGCACAGTTTCCCCTTTGCTTTATCTGAGAAGAGATGGAAAGGACCAATGCAAGGGGATCTAGGATCCCTCTCACTTAAGAAAAAGAAGAAGAGATTGGATTTATACACCGCCCTTCACTACCCGAAGGAGTCTCAGAGCGGTATACGATCCCTTTCCCTTCACCACAACAGACACCCTGCAAGGTAGGTGGGGCTGAGAGAGCTCTTTTGAGGACTGCTCATGAGAGAACAGCTTTGAAAGAACTTGTAACTGACCCAAGATCACACCAGCAGCTGCATGAGGAGTGGGGAATCAAACCCAGTTCCCCCATTTAGAGTCCGCACTCCTAACAACTACACCAAACTGGCTCGGTATTTTCTCTGCATCACTAAACCGAAGGAGGCTTGAGTAAGTTTTCTTGGCTCACTTCCTTGTAATCAGTATGCAAGGTGGGGAAACTATTGCCCACAACATCCTAATTGCCTCACTCTGGCGCCAGTTCTACAATTTACATGGGACAAAGGCCTGCCTTCCCTGGGTACACAGCTTTCCAAAAAGCTGATTGGCTTATGGAGTCTTTCTACACACAACTACAGCAGTCTGCCTTATGGTACCATTTAGATTTTTCCTTCACAGTGGCTCATGTCATGCTGCTTTTCAAATAGCTTCTGACCTCATGGGAGTCTGTAAGCAGAGGGCGCCCCTGCCGGGCCAGCTAGACTAGCCTGAGCACTTAAAAGGGGCAGCAGAAACAACACTGCGGAGGGTGGTCTTCAGAATGCGCCCAGGTCTTCCTTTCGGCCACGGCTGCTTCAGACGGTCAATGTTTTTGTTCATAAGGCATCGTGCTGAAGTATACACGAATACATATATACATATGAAGCTACTTGATTAAAAAGTCAGACCACTAGACCAGCTAGCTCAGCACTGCTCTCAGGCTCCCAGGGTGCCTGGACCACCGAGAGAGATCTTGCTACTAGATCTATTGTTATCTGAACATTTCATGCACCAAACCCCCTTCTGCATACAATGTGCTACGGTCACAGGGGCAGAGTTTCTGCGGGAAAGATGTTGCCCGTTTCAATTCCTAAGGCTCACTGGACAGAAGATGCTGGCTTCGCAGAGTGTTTGGATGACCGCGCCAAGTCACTGCTTATGTAGCATCTAATGTTACTCATAAATATTATTACAAGTATAACACAGTTATAATCACTACTATAGATCAAAGCAAATTATTGTTGCAACATACTTGTGGGATAGATTCACGTAAATTTTTTCCTGTTACCTTGTATATAAGGAAACCATATGGCATCTCGGTTTGCAAGTGGTTGTTCAGACCAATCCATAAATCAAACGTCAGATCAGTGCTGGGTCATGATCTGAACACATGAAGAGATGGATTCAATGATCGACCTGTGGAAGGAGCGTGGATTTTTACCACATTCTGTCCTCCATCAGCAGCCCCTTCCAACCCTGAAAACCTGACAGCTGGAGTTGTGGGGTCTACACAGCTAGGGGTGTGCAATTCCCCCCTTTTGGTTCAGATATATTGAACCAGAAAAAAAATTGGGTTTCCTGAAAAGTCCCAGCTCCCTATACCAGTGTGGTATTTGGATCCAGGATTTTTTTGGAAATCTTGAATTTTTTCGGGTTTAATAGACCCGAGAAGGAAAAAAAAAAAGAGAAAAAAATGCCCACCAGAAATTGTGCCTGTGGGGAGCATTCTGCCCCCATGGGCACAGCCGGTCCTTGGATTACTTCCCTTGGAACCCGGTTTAAACCAGGCTGCAGGAGAAGCCAGCCCCAGGTGAGGCAGCATGGAGACCTCTCCGCTCCCCCACCCTCTGCCCCTGATCCTTGGGTGACTTGGAAGCCAGCCAGCCCGCCAGCCCAAAGCAGAGCCATTGGGGGCTATCTCTAGCACCCTCTTTAAAGTTTACAGGAACTGCCGAAGCTCCCCGCCTCTTGCTGTTTTCCGATCTACCAGTAATTTCCAAATATATCTGGGATTTTCTTGAGATTTTTTGTTTTGTTTCAGGATGCCAAAATATACCTGAAAAACATTAGTAGGGTATTTTTCAAGTATATCTTCAGCTTGGGTAGATCCCAATGCACACCCCACAGCTATGTGGCTCAGCAACTGCACTAAGAAGGGAAAACAAGTCAAGACTGCCCCTCTTCTACTATCAGTAGAGTCTTTTTGCTCCCTGCTCCTTCTTCATCCCATGAACCAGGTGGCTGTTTGTCTACGTTGGTCCTGCATCTCCCAGAATCCACTTTATTGGGGTCAGAGAGGAGTATGGCCAATGACAATTTGCTGGCTCCCTAGAATGAAAGCTTAACTAAGTGGCTAAACTGGAAGAGTTGGCTTGAGGGAATCAAAGTTATTGCGGGAGCCCATCCTTGGTAGGTCCAATTAGAGCTTTCTATACCGAATACTGAGCTTGCACATGCTTTGTGAAATGCTTTGAAGCCATCCAATAAGAAGCTTTATTGTACTGTACAATTCTAGATGATTCATAATTTGCTTCTTCCCCAATGACTTAGGAGTGTTCACACATATATGTATCTCTCTTGATTCACAACTGTGTGTGTGAACTCACTTCAAGGAATTTGACTGGAGATGACGTTAGGTACCCACAACTTCTGACAGTGGTAGCAGATCTGCAGTGGCTTGTCGACACCTGTCAGCCATCACGTGACAACGCAGTCACCTAGTGAGAGTCATGCCTGTGTGATCAAGGCCTTTGCCAGGGTGCATGCAGCAATGGGTCTATAGCAAGCGGTGCTGCCAGGCTAGTATGCAGCCAGGCACAGAAGGGATTTTATTTGTAAGTTGTTCTGAAGAGTGAACTGAGAGTCAGCATCTGGAGACTGTTCTTCTGCAAGGACTGGCAATTCTTTGAAATAGGATAAGGATGAGGTTGTGATTGTTCAGTAAACAAGAGTTATTCTCAGCCAGTATTTCTCTCTTTCCACTTCATTTTTTTGAGCACAGACTGGACTAACTCTGCTTCAGACGGCAGTCAGGATTGCTGTTATCCATGGCAGTGGATAACAGTTTAGGGCTGAGGGATATTTCTGGAAGCTGGCCAGAGGCTGCTTGAGAATGGTCTTCCAAGGGGGGGAGAACTGGATTGCAAATGCACAGTCAGAGCTTTGTTTCAACAACCTGATTGTTTTGCAAGTTGGCCTCCTAACTTCCTGCCTTGGAAATGATGGAGGAATTTTCAATTGTTTGGATGAGAAGAGAGAAAGAGGTCTTAAAAGGCAATTTTCTTACTATCATTTGTAGCTGGTTGGATTTTTCTTCATAAGCCTGGGAGGGGGGGGGCTTGCCTTTCATCTGTACTTTTAAAACAGCAATGCTTTATTTAGGTCTCTTTCTTCAAAAATTTCCCCAAGTTTTTTTTTGGGGGGGGGGGACTGCCTCTTGACCATAGCCTTGTTTTTTCAAGGAAAACTATCTGCTTGCTCTTGTGAACCTAACTAGGACCAAACTACACATTATAGTTTACATGTGATCATCACAGGACTTTCAGCAGCAAGTTCCCCATGGCAACTCAATTCAGATTGGTATTGGGGGCATAGGAGGAAGGGGTATCTTCCTTCCCTCTGCAACTCAAAATGGCCCTGAGGGCATTATTTGCCCTGTTGGAAGGGCTCCACATGCACTGAATGCTTGCAAATGCAGCCCCCTAAGAGGGCAGATAGCATTTCCTAGGGTTATTTAGGGTCAGAAAAATGGTGTGGGTGGTCGGTGGGAGCCCCTCCTCCATCATACCATGGGCCTGAGCAGAACTGGGCCCCTGCAGTGCTCCTAAATTGAACCGCCATAGGGGACTCGAAGCTGGCATCTTAATGCAAGTCCTCTTTGGAACCACATGTCAAACACAATGTATAGTCTCTGAAGTACAAAAGGGAACAGGCAGGCATTACATGAAGACAGAGGTACTCCCCTGGCTATCAACAGGAAGTATCTGTCTTTCACAACCGCTTATGAAAGGGTGGAGAGGATATGGTGGGGACACATACTGGGTTTACCTTCTCATAAACCTGATCTCAGTCCATCCTCTGTAATATTGTGCTTAGAAGCAAACTACTGCCAAGTCTCATGGTACACAGGTCCTTAACTGAATGAACTGGGGGGGGGTTAGTTCATTCAGGAAAATTCCTGTCCTAAGAAACTGGTGACACTTTATATTTGTTCAGGTTATCACTTGTAGTGGCTGTAGTTTTAGACACAGAAGACCTGGGGTCTGAATCCAGCTCAGCCCCTGAAGGTCACTAAGTGATCTTTGCCCACTACCACACAGCCTAATCACTTTCAGACCTACTGCAATGGTAAAAATGGTGGTAACCTTCCTGAATGCCTTTAAGGAATGGTGGGATATAATTAGAAATATTTATTAATAATTACAGGAAAATACTGTGTGTGAGGACACTAAAGCAGCTTTGAAAAAGGAAAGGAGGAGGAGGAGATTGAATTTATACCCCGCCCTTCACTCAGAGTCTCAGAATGGCTTACAAACTCCTTCCCTTCCTCTCCCCACAACAGACACCCTGTGAGGTAGGTGGGGCTGAAAGAGGTCTTTCAAGGACTGCTCTCGAGAGAACAGCTCTGAAAGAACTCGTGACTGACCCAAGGTCACACCAGCAGCTGTGTGTGGAGGAGTAGGGAATCAAACCCAGTTCTCCCAGATTAGAGTCTGCGCTCCTAACCAATACTCCAAGCTGCTGTGGCCTTCAAATTTACTTTGTTTGCTGAAGACAGACACCATAACATCTAATTTGTGGGAGGTAACCCCTAGTGTGTGCTCCTGGGGGGAAAAAACCAAGCAAGTTAAACCTCATATTGAAACTGGAAGAGCACAGTATTCTAGGAATGTAGTTGGAGGATTAACCACTTTTTCAAGCTGTTTTAAGAGATAGTACTTTACTAGCTTATGATATAGAGACATATACCACTGCCATTACACATTTCTGGATCAACACATTCAAGGAGGGCCAACGAAGCTATCAAAGAAGGTCTGGTGAACTTAATGGCAACTAAATACATGTTCAGATTGGAACAGGTGTTTTAACTGGAGGGTGGATAGGTGTGTCCATAGTTCCTTTCATAAAAGTTATAATAACTATCTGAGGGGAGAAAGTGCTCATTATCAAAGCTGGTATAGTGTGAAAAGATCTCTGTAAGACATACTTCCAATGGAATCACAGATAGAATCTTCAGATGCAAGAAATATGTAAACAGAAATTCCAGAACAGGCAGCAACAGACAGTTCCAGAGGAACTATCCAGAAAGAACTATTTATCATACCTCTAGCGTGCCTGCTTGAAGCAAGTCTGCAACTGAGGTTTCCTACAAATAATTGCGACAGCCTATATGAAATGAGATGTTATTTTAAGTCATTCATTAAATCATACCAGTTAGACAGGTAGAGTGATTCCAAATTTGGATGGAACATCTCATTCTCAGCTCCAACACTCTCCATTTTCTTCAAACACTCAAAACGAGAGAGGAGAGGAGTCCTGCACGTATTACTGCTCCTCTCGTTAACAAAGTGCCAGAAAGCCTCTGTCCATCTTTGGTGTGTCAGAAGACTACACAGAATAATCGTCTCCTTAAGTGCACCGCTCCCAAGGAATTGCCAGATCGTTCCATAACTCAGGAAACTATATGTCCCTTTGTTTGTTTGTATACACACTGCTGTGAATATTACCTGTGATTATGACCCACAGAATGTCATGTCTGGGGTACCTGACACCTTGAAATGTCAACAGGTTGCTCTGTGGTTTCTTCTTTCTTGTCAGCTCCTGTGACCTTGGGCTTACATCAGAGAGGCCCCCTCCCAATGTAGGGGGGTGGGGATGCGGAAGGCATTTCCCGGGACCTGAGCTACAGGGAATGCTCCTAGACACAACTGCTTCGATGTATTGGAGAGAGGGAATTTTTTATTCTTAGAGAAGTTCTTGCAGAACAATGACCAGATCGCAGTCAAGTCTATTCCCCCAAGCGAAGAAGCTAGATTGCTGCATTTCCCTGTTCCTTCGGCCAAGGCAGGAGTTGCAAAGGGGCAGAATTTGTGCAGAGGGCTCCTACTCCAACACACTAGGCAACAGCTCCCTGGTCAGCAGGGACAATGCAGCTGTTGACAGTCTGGCTACCTGGTGGCCAGCTGGGCTTTGCAAAAGAACAAAGCGCCTGCTCACTGTTCCCCAGAACAAGCAGCTGCAGCCCTTCCTTCTCCTTTGACAGAGACTGACCGATGCCTCCATTACCCTCCAAGTGCAGATTACTACACCACAGGCTGTGGCCCAGGCAGGCTGTGGCCCAGGCCCAGGCAGATTTTGCGATGAGACGGCCACGGCCTTGGCTGTCAACTGCCCCTAGACACCCTGGTTGGGTTTGGGCCACACTGAAAACATCCAGCCCTATCACTAGCTAAGAGACAAGAGTATCTGCAAAAGTGAGTGCCTGAAAGACACCAGGCCTACCCTGAAAACCAGCATGCTGCTTATACTGAGGAAGAGGGGGAAGCCTAGCAAATCAGGCCACAACTGAACTATGGCTTCTGTACAACCTCATTGGCTCTCACAGAGGGGTACAGAATGAGCCTCCTTCTGCTGCAGTGGTGTCTGCTCTGTATGCCTTCCTAACACACTCCAGCTTGGCCAGCCTTCGCTCAGGAGGACAAGGCCCACTCTGGGCATTCAGAGGCCACCCCAACCAGCAACTTTTTGATCAATAGTTTTTAACTAATACAATTGGGGGGGGGGACGTTTGCCCAAGTCCAGTTCCACTCCCTCCTGCAGCCAACATCCCACAGTTACATAAAGACCCTAAATGGGCCTCAGCAGTTGCTCACAGTCTGCTTATAGCTCCCCACGGCAGAGCTAGGAATTCATAGCCTAAAGCTGTGCAAATAAAATATCTGGTTGTTCTGTCTCATCTGGCAGGGACATGCATCTGGCCCAAATTTGGGTAGTAGCCCCAGATGTCTCAGGCCCTGTTCTTATTAGATTTCCTGTCTCTGTCCCCATAGCTCCAGGATGGGACATTCCAAGGAACAGTATGATCCTTCCAACTGGGCACCAAAGCCTGGCTGGCCTCTGCCTATGGACTTGGCCGGGTGTCTAACAGCTAATAACTTTTTCATCACCTCGACTGAAGAGCTTTGGCTTACTGAGGAATAGGGAGCCCCGAGGAAACAGCTGGGTGGAGGGGAAGAGTGGAGGCACCTGCAGGCCATGCATGAAGCAATCTGGTAAGGGCATACAGATGGGAATGAGGAAGGGGAATGCTAGACAGGGCCAAAGAACACTCCTAGAATTAGGAAGTAGGTGGAAGCTGCATAGATCCCCTGGTCTCCAACTCCACAACAAAAGATTGGGATTCTGTCATCTAAGACTCAATTTAATGCCCCAAGGGAAGTCCTAGCAGTGACATCCAACAATGCATGTGCAGCACAAGATGGTAAGGGCTGCACAGTCTTTGTCCAAACCAGCAAAGCAACCAGATGCAGGACTTCTCCTAAAAGTCCTGTGGCAGCTGCTCCAAAAGATTCTTCCACTGCTCCAAACGTGAGGCTCCCTGTCTAAACAGTGTCCTAGACTTGAAGGATGGAACCTGGCAGCTACGAGGCAAGACAGTGAAGAAGCATGCATGGACATGAAAAGAATACTGGTGGATTTCTTGGAAGGCTGCAGGATGGGGGCGCAGGAGGACAACACAGACCCCACTGCAACACACACTTGGAGAAATGCATGCCGTTGTCCCTTTAAGCTAAGCCTCAACCAACAGGCAAGCTCATCACCAGCACTATCCCACGACAGGCAAGCTCTGCCTTCATTCCTTCTTAGTAGGAACCCAAACTGTCCCAGGAATTTGCACTGGATTGTTGTATAGACTTCTGCCTCCCCTTCCCTATCCAGTCATTTTATTTTTAATCAACATGCTTGCCAACTGTTGATTTTAAAAATCTGATTATACTAAAACATTACCAAATTCAAATGGGCGGATTTCAGAAGTGCTGAGAAAAATTTACAAAATATCAAAGATATTTTTGGATACAAAATTCTACTAGAGCCTACTGTACTACTGACTTATCTTGAGAGCTCTAGAGAATATAAACATATGACTCAAGAGTTTATGTCCCAGAATTACTAATAATATTTGGATATTTGAACACAGACTGCAACAACATACATCATTAAATAGCCAGCCATCCTATAGGAAACATTCTCAATTTAGCTACCTCTAGGACAGTCAGCCAAGCCAAGGCCAGAAACATTAACACTCCAGTCTTACTGGGAGAGAAGGGATTCAGCATAACCATTCTTGAAGCACTAATATTAATCTGGCAGTGCAGAGGAAAGGGGGGAACGAGGCACAGACCCCTGCACAGCAGACGCCGCCAAGGAGAAAACAGCTGGGAAAGTGGAAAATCATTGTCCTTCCCAGAATTGTCCCGTGAGTCACTCAAGGGGGAAGGAGGAATTTGCACTGGCAGAGGCAGGGTGAAATGATGGATATGGTGGTGCAAAGAGCAAGGAATGTAATGTCTTTGGGAACTGTAATTCTTGGGGCTTATTCCGGGAAGGAGGAAGAAACATCATCCATAGCAGGTACATGAGGAAGACAGAATTCACATGTTTGTTGGATGATCACCCAACATTGTGATCTTGAGACAAACCTCTCTCGGCTAAACAGAACACCAAAGGCCCCAGAAGATGCTTAGTAACCAGGTTGAAGACATCCTGCATGACCACCAGTCTAGTGCACCAGAGACCAAGAAATACAATGACAGTGCCAGGCTGTGATGAAAAAGGAGTTGGAACCTGCCCAGGTGCTGGCTCTAGGCTAGTCACCGTTTCAGGAGATGAGACAAGCCGAGCTCAGCACATGCTCTCGATACAGAGTTTCCGGCATGTCTCCCCCCCCCCCCCCCAGGGCTGGGCATCCTGGCACCAGCTCTGCCCCACGTGTTGCCCTTCCTCAGCACTCCCCCAGGCTCCTGTGTACAATTTTCACAGCCTCCCTCCCTCCCAATTGCCAGAGCTCCTTCCCAATGCCAACTAAATACAGAATCCTTCCCCTCGAGGCCTCCAGGGATTCTTGACAGAGAAACCTCGTGTTTTGAAGCATTTCCCCCTCAACAGGGATTTGACGGGGGGGGGGGGGTTGGGTGTGTGTGTGTGGGGGGGGGGTGCACACGTGTGTGTGTGCGCCTGCGCGCTCGTGCCTAGCTAGTGCCACTCTGACCTCTGCTGGTGAGAGGAGGCTAATGTGTCACAGCTGCCTTGGATGGGAGCCATGACCTGGCTGCGTCTCAAGGCCTTTTCACACAGCACCCAAAAGTGTCACTGATGGGCAGTATATATGAATACTGATAATACACAGTAAAGAGAAGAAAACAGTATTTAAAAAAAACCAGACGTACTCTCTCACAGTGCGATCTGGGTTGGGGAAGCACACAGAGAGTGTGAACAAGGTGCCCCACCAGAGTGTCTCCCAGGTATGCCAGCCGAGTGCCCCCTGCTAGACATGGGTGCGACATGGTCACGGAGGAATGCTGATGCAAGCCTTGGTGCTGGTGGGGGAGGCAGTGGGCTCAGAGGTGTGGTAGAGGTCAGCTGGCTGCCCCAGCCCAGGAATGTCCTCCCCCCCCCAAGCTGGTGGAAATTCACTTCAACAAAAACTATGGCACAGCCCATAGGCACCCATACAACAGGACAAGCCAAGCCCTCCCCTCCAACACAATTTCACCCCAAAACTATGGCCGAGCACAGATTGCCGGCAACATCCACAGCCAATCATTCCCTTCCCAGCAACAGCAGCCCAACCCCTGCACCCAGTCACAGCCCCCCCAGCCCCCCCAGCATGACTTAAACTCCAGCCAGGATGCCCCATAGTCCAACAGCCACAGCACGTGGCATGGGACTCTCTCTCAGTGGTCTCTGCTGTACACACTTAAGAGTGGGCAGTGTTCCGTTTTGGTGGCGAGAGGAAGCCAGGAGGTGGTGAGTAAGCACTAACACTCAAGGGAACAGTGAAGTCTATGCTGTGTGGCTAAAGTGTCCCATTTCAGAGCCCAAACAGATACCCCATCACCAGAAGCTCAACCCGAAGGGCCAGCAATGCACAAACAGGTGAGCAGGGGCAGGACCCCGGTTTCCCTGGCCCAGGAGCCCACACCTGCCGTCATCCCCCTCACATAAGTCTGGGTGTGGCCACGAGAATCCTGGCTCCCACACGGAAGTCAGTGGGGTGTGCGGATGAGGGCAACCTAAGCCAGGACTGCCTGACACGACACCCCATGTCATGCAACAGGGCCTATTCCCAGGGAAGTCTACCCAGTGGGGGGGGGGGGGACACAGCACCTTGCTGGGCTGTTAGCACACTCCTTTACCAGGCATGCCCCCAAACTGGTGACACGGCACAACTGTGGCTTGGGGCGCCTGGCAGCTGCCCCCTGTGCTCTGTGTTTCAGCTAGCCAAGCAACCATGGGACCCCATTCCCTTGCAGGTTTGGAGCACTACGCTGCAGCAGCAGCAGCAGCAGCAGCAGCAGATGGAACAGTTGCCATGGTGGAACACTTCCTCCTAGGATCAGTAAGTGTCATTTGGATAGCTACCACATGCACCTCAGAGGGAGTTCCCTGGCAACCACAGACCCTGCCAGGATCCCACAGGCACGGCTGTGGTCAGAACCGGTGCTGCTTGCTGTCACTGCCCATGTTCCCATGCAGTGTCTGTGCGGAGGGTGATTCAACAGGGAGATCCGGGAGCATGATGGGTACAGTTCCTGCCAGTTCCAGCCCAGCTTCAGGAAGCATCCTGCCTGGAGCCTCCTTCTGCCCAGCGAGTCTGCCTCACTCGTCTACATGCTGTGCTAGGGGCCGCTCAGCCTGTCTCCTCATAGCCCCAGCAAGCAAATCACAAAGCCAGAAGTGCCATACTGGACACAGGCAACTCCATTCACCAGGCCACATCATCTGCTGTTCAGTGAAGTCTGGGGTGTTCTACAACTCTGTCCCTGTGATTGTGAGCAGATGTTACTAGCTTCATGTCCCTTCCTGCCCTCCCCATCTGTGATTTCCCCTCAGGGATGCCTTCACACATCCAGGAGGGTAGGCTCTGAGTCAGGGGTGTCTTTTGTTTTTTTCCTTTTTAGGGGAAAGGTGTGCCTGGCTCAGAGCAGGGATGGGTGGACGGATGGATGGATGGACACAGCACTTTTGCTGTCAATTCGGCCCTTGCTGGGGAGAGTCGGTATCTGTGAGGCTTCTGAGCTGACACTATCAGACCAGACCTTTGTTAAAAGCAAAGTTCTTTTATTTCCAATAATGGTTCAGGTTCTCGATGTTTGTTAGAGATACCTGGCAGCAAACAACAGGGATTAATATACCTTCAGTCACAATTGAACACAGGTACTGGACCAATCAGAATGGACACAAAGAAGCGGGAAAAAGTGGCAACCATTTGGTTCCCACAGGCGAGGTGGGAAAGTAACAAAAATTCCCTTCCTGCCCTGTGTGACCCAAATGTGTGAATGATAGGCTAAACATTTGGTTAGCAACAATTCAAGAGTCTCCAAGGTTAGAACAGCAAGATAAAATACTTCAAGCCTCAAAGGCTAGGGGGAGTGGACGGATGCGATAGTCCCAGTTGTTTATGTGATGTTCAGGAATGTGACAAGCCACCCTCCCGGAGAAAGACAGTTACATTCAGCAGAGCAGATAATATACTTCAAGGCAAGCAGTAAATAACAGATGACTACAATGGAGATCACAGAAACAGAAAGTAAGCACAGTATTGTCAGATTCTGACAGTATCTGGTCTACCACACAGGTGCCCTTCCTCTATGGGCTAGAAAAGGGGTGCTGTGGCCACATGCCTTGGTTGGGGTTGCACTGTTGCTGGGTCTTTCCTCCCTGTCTACTGGCTCTCTCTCTCTGTGTGGCCAAATCAGTGGACAGTGATTGGCTGCTCCTGTGTGGGACATCATCAGCTACCATTGTCTGATTGGTGGGTAATGCCCAGGTTGCTATGAACTCCAATGTGCTTGCTATGTCATCTGTGCCACGCAGAAGGGTACTTGTTGTCATTTCCCCTGGGGAATGTCCATAGGAAATGTACCAGCAATGCCACTTCCCCATCAGCAGCAGGCTGCCACGGTTGCAATGGCCCCCGTGACTGGGCTGTCCACATCAATTTTGCATGGCAGAAGTGGGTAAATGCAAATAGCACTTTTATTGTCACGAGTGAAAACTCCCTCAACTACCTTGCAAACAGTCCAGTGCAGACATATGTGGTTCCCTATTTATAACTGTGCAGCTCATGGGTTCCTATTAGAAACCTAAAAATATCAACTAACTTATTTGTTTCATTTATAGACTGATGAGCTGCTATCCACAGTTGTTGGGTAGATGAGTTTTCAAATGGAAGACCTGTTTAATATTCAGGTATGACAAGGAATATGAAGCCCAACCTCATTCACCATTTTGTTCAGAGCCTGACTCAAAATGAATAATGTCTGAGATAAGCAATATAATAAAGTACACCAAAAGACATAGTGCTGAGAGGGGCGTGGCGACCAGCAAAGGGTTCGGTCGCTTTTGGAGCAGCCTCCACACTATCTTGGAATACTGATTAAAAATAAACTCCCAGCTGCTGGTAAACATCAAACCTAAGCCCAAGATATGGGGAAACCAAAAGGAGCACGGACAAACAAAAAATCACAACAAAAAACACATTCTAAAGATAAAAGAGTGGAATCGGAATCTTCTGAGCGAGACTCCTCACCTCCCCCCCACTAGAAACGGAGCTGGAAGATGCCGAAGAGGTGTGCGTGTGGGGAAAAGGAAAAGAGAGAACTCTATTACAAAAAAGCAAATACAAGAAATGCTAACTGACTTAAAAACAGAAATCAAAGAAATAATAACACCTGTATTTAACGAAATAGATTATTTGACAACATTAAAGAAGTTGAAGGTACAGCAAATACAGCTCTTGATGGAACAAAAAAAATGCCCAGGAACCAGGGCTATTTTGGGGGCAGGAACGCACAGGAACGGAGTTCCGGCTGGCTTCCGAGTTGGCCATGCCTACAGCCCCCCCCCCCCTTGGGTTCCCCAGGTGCCTCGCAAGCCGCAGGGCGCCTGGGAAAGCCAAGCCAATCCAATCCAGGGAGGGAAGGCAGTTTAAACTGCCTCCCCTCCTCGGGTCCCCCAGGTGCCCCACAGCTGCAGTGTGCCTGGGGAAGCCAATCCAGAAACTGCCGTGTTTTCTTTGAGTTCCTCATGTGCCCCGCAAGCCGTGGGACACCTGGGGAAGCTGATCCTGGGAAAGAGCTGCACTGCCAGGGGTGTGGCCTAATATGCTAATGCGTTTCTGGTGCTGGGTGTGGCCTATTATGCTAATGCGTTCCTGCTGGGCTTTTTCTACAAAAAAAGCCTTGCTTAAAGATATATAATGAGCTTCAAGAATTGTGGCAATGTTAGGGAATCCCCCCCCCCATGGGAGAGTCTGCAGCACTCTTACAAGAGCAAGCACCGTGGAAGACGGCAGAGACTCGTTCGATGAACCCGAACCCCAAGGAGGGAAGCTCCTCCTGAGGACTTCCAGGAAACAAGATAAAGTGCAACCTGAATACTAATTTACTTTGCTTGTAGTCTAGACATACAAACTAGATGTAAGATGAATAGATATTTCAAGATATTAGTTAAAGTTTAATGGTTTATAATAGCTTAAATATTAAAAGATAAGTGAAATGATTGTGTTGAAAGCCATGGAGGGAGAAAACCTCAAGAAGAAAATAGATAGAGTAACAATCTTTCCAAGCCCATAGTAGAAGAAATATCAATGTTCAGAAGATTGGGATTTGCCAAAACAATGGGTTTGGGCTGCCTGTAATAATTAAAGAAAAAGTGTTTAATGTAAGGATTTTCTTTTAATTTATGAAACCTGTAATTGTTTCTTGTGCACGGAAAACAACAATAACAATAAATTAAAAAAAATAAGACATAGTGCTATTTACCCCCAGCTGTGGCTTAAGCCTCTTGAAAAATATAGGCAAATTATGTCAATTACAGCCACCTCCTTGTGCCTTCTGTCTTGGCTAAGATAGCCAGAGAACCCTCTGCAAATATAAGTTTGTCTACTATCTTGTTACAGTTAGTTGCTGATGAGATGCAGCAGCACCTACTGGCCAGTTTATAACACAACAGACAAGTCTAACTATATGCTTATTGTCAGAGTGGTGCAAACAAAAAACAAATCTGCACTCATGCAATCCAAATTCTGTGCTGAGAAAAATGTACGGTATAAACAATACTAAGTATGATTTGTTCTGCATTTTAAAACTATTTCACACAACTTATTCTGGCTCTGCTGTTCATGGGATACATGAAGAGATGAAAGTGATACAATAAGGCACTCTCACCCCATCCCCAGTCATTGGAAACCTGATTCTGTCCAGGAAGCTAGATTCTACATCCAGCACCCTTTTCTCCTGCCCTGTGCCCCCACCTGTTCTCGCCTGAGGAATCAGGAGAGGAGCTGACCTGCCTGGTCCCCATCTTTCCTGACCTCTTCCACTTCCTCAAATACATTCCAGGCGGCATCTGGGCTCATGCAATTCAAATTCTGTGCTACGAAAAAAACAAACTGCAGAAATTATGCATTCTTCCTCTTAATACTTCTCTGTGGGCAATACGCCCCAGAGGGCAAGCCTTCCCCATTCCAAGACAACTCAATGAGATCCCTGAATCAACAGAAAGTCAGCAGCTCCTTTGGTTCAGGTAGTTTGCCGACTGAATCCAAAGTGCACATACGCTTCCCCCAGTCCACCTAATCCCCGGGTATGGTGGGAAGGCACAGGCTGCAGCAGCCCTGGTGAAGCTACGTGGGTCTGGGCCTGGTAAGGGACTGGATTTTCTGGGAACCCTCCACGTAGGCCACCTTGGATTCCATGATGGGAAAAGGCTGGGATACGGCTAAGGCAGTAAATAAAACAATCCATCTCATACTCTTCTTAGGAAACTGGCAGTGTGTCCTGCCACTATCATTTTGCATGTGGCACACATCAGGCTCTATGTGATTTGAATGTACAAAGTGAAAGGAAACCACTGTTCTCCTGGTCAACTTTCTCCTTAGGTGTTTATTTGTATACAATATATCTGTGTCCCCAAGGCAGGAAAATTCAAAACATTTCAATATTAAAACATAAAATAAAGCATATGTAAAATTCAATAAAAACATAGAAACATGTATAACATCAAAACCAGGGGGGAGGGCCAATAACTGTGACTGGGGTTAAGCCAAACAGAACAATAAAGTCTTTACCTGCTGGCAGAAGACAACAATAGAGGGATGTTACAAATGTTAACACTACCAAATATTGTTCCCCTTTAAAATAATCATCCCTCTGCTTAGAAAAGGCCCATAAAAGCCAGAGACTCTCTTTGTTAAGTACGGCTAGTTGTGCCTTACCCCAAGTGATGTGTGCAGCTTAGATTTTCTTCTTTGTCATTTCACATTCCTGTTACCTATACCAATGAGTGAATTCTTGGAGGAAGTTAATGCTGAGACTTAAGCTTTTGAAACTGGAAGCTTGAGAAAGTTTTGAGATGAACAGGCTTAGAAAGTGGTTTGCTAAACAAGCTGCATTTTTGGCTGGAAGTTAGGAGTTTTATTTGGAAACTGACTCAATAAATGCCATTCAATAGTAACCAAATTTTGGGAGGCTTGGCATAACATTGAGGCTGAAGCCAGACTTTTACATGTGTTAAAGAACTCTGGACCCTCTGAAAACAGTGCATGGAAGAAACAGCACACTGGCAGCTCCTAGTTAACTATGCCTTTACCTGAAAGAACCTGGAGCTGGTCCCATAAGAAAAGAGGTTCAAACGTTATACTTCCTAGCAACACACAGCCAAATAACCAGAGAGTCAGCTGGGTCCACTTACCAAAAGCCTTCCGGGGCTCGGTGAGCTTCATTGTAAAAGTGCGGCTCTTGGGCAAATCCTTGAGCATTTTGGCAACCTCATAATGCCGGCAGCCAATGAGGCTCTGACTGTTGATAGACTCGATCATGTCCCCAACATTGATTACTTGAATCCGGTCAATAACGCTGCCTTCCTTGATTCTCTGTCAGGAACATATGGGAAGAGTCACTCTGCATATGCGAGCCAAATTGCTTCCTGATCCAGGTCACTTCCCACCCTGGGAGCTTCAGAAGGCAATTTGGCCATGAATGAGAAGATGAACTGAAGTGCAGCGGAGTCCATCTCCTACCTGGCTCTGGTCTACTTGCTCATTCCAGAATTATGACTCCTCCCCTGCGTGACTGACAACTGTCAGCCTGCCTTCAGGGAAGGAACATATGAGCACATGGGTGGAAAGAAGTTCATGATACATCAGGCCAATGGCAGGATAATCCTTCTCTAGAATGCTTTTCTAATTATCTGGCCATAAGTAAAGCAACCAGGATGCTTAGACCAGTCCATCAACCTCTCCAGGAGTGATCTGCCTCACTTACAACTGAAGTGTGCCAGGACTAACTCCCTCATACACAGCCAGGCCTCATAGTAAAGATGTGAACTTGAGCGTTCAGTACTCACATTTCAGTCCCACCCCTTTCTGCTTCTTTCAGGCTTGGGATCCACCACAAGCTAATCTACAGCAAGAGCCTCTCTACCTCTCAGAAAAGGCTGGACAGGGAAGCAAAGTTTTTCACCCATGTGAGCAAAGCAGACAAAAGCACTCAGTTGACAGGGTTTCAAGAACATGATTCAAAATTACAGGCATCCACCGCATGTTCCGCTCTGCTCTAATGCTGAGCTTGCAACACCTCCTTGAGATCTGGCGAACCATAATTATATTCTATTTCTAATTTAGTCACAGTGGATGCAAAGAGCAGCCCAACCAGTCTGGTAGCCTGTTTCCTGCAGAAGCAGTTCTCAAATACCTTGAAAGGAGGCATAAACCACACCCAACTAGGCAAACTTGTACTCCTGGAAGCAGCCCAGCAACACTTCTGAATCAACAAAGCTGCACCATCAAGCCCCGGGAACCAAGGCTTTTACCAGTATCTTCTGAAGCCACTAAAGCTCCTGAATCTGCCTCTTTCTTAACCCCTGTTTCCCAAGCAAATGGCCTATAATCCATACTAGGAAAGTAGCATTCTTTTTCCTTGGGTAAAATACCTATTTTTGTAGGGTTTTGACTGTAACAGTGAAGCAATACTAGGACAATGGAGTGTTAAAAAGTTTTGAGTGTGTGCGTGTGTGTGTTTGTACTACAATTTGGAAATCATGGTTATGATCACAATGTGAATTAAGTGTGCAAAAGGGGTACACAGTTCCTGATTCTAAGAATCTGTCAGGAAGTACAGCCTCCTGAAATGAAATAGAAAAGGAAGACATCAGAACCATAGAGAAGCTTACTGAGAACAGACTTTCACTTCTGCTGAAACCAAAGCAACCAGACACAGTGTTGGTTTAGAGAGCTTTCAGAGACTGCTTTACTGGGGCTAGGTTTGCACAGGCAACGGTGAATAGATTTCTGTTCTACAGTGCCTTGTGCCAAGAACAGCAACGCCTTATGTTAAATAATAAACACTGCAGTGTTGTTGTTGTTTCAAGGCCAGGACCTTGTATCACCCTGTGACAATACATAGTCACTTCCTCTAGGACTGAAAGGGAGGAGTACAGCAGTTGTTTATTTAACCATAAGAAAAGCCATGCTGGATCAGGCCAGCAGCCCACTTGGTGCAGCCTTCCATCCCACACACAGGAGACAACCAGGTGGCCCTAGAAGGCCCTCTCCAAGCAGAGCATGAAGGCCAAAGTCTCTCCCTGCTGCTGCCGCCTCTGACACTACTGTTTGAGATGGGGGCGAGGGGTATGCGGTCAGGCTGGCTTCTAAAAACTGTACAGATTCATTTCATAGTGCCAGGCCTTCTTTCACAGTCTTTTAGTTCTAGGACCTCCCAAGTGATCTGTGATGGGCTAGGCAATTTGTAAACCTGCACACATGGGCTCTTTTCTACAGTCCTCCAGCCTTTGTCAGAATCCTAGGAAACTCCCGGCTTAAAAAAAAAAGAGAGAGAGAGAAACTTCTAGCTCTCATGGCTTTAGTTATAAGTTTGAATGTCTGCTCCAGTTCTCAGTACCAAGCAAAATGTCCAGGACTGATCTGTTCTCCAACAGTCTCATAGCACTCAATTAAAAAATGGAATAAGCATTCCTAATTGTACCCCCTATCCTGGACAACTTCTGCTTTCAAGCACCTAAAATAAGCACCTCTCTTTTGTTAACTTTATTGTGTATTCCGAAATGCAGGATTTTGGGTTGCCTGTCAATCTTTCTTAACCCTATGGCCAGGGACCTATCTACCTGAGGGACCGTCTCTCCCTGTATGTACCCTAGCAAGCACTTTGATCGGGCTCCCAGAACCACCTGGTTCTTCCAGGGCCAAAGGAGGCACGGCTGGCGGCAACAAGGGCCAGGGCCTTTTCAGTGGCCGCCCTGCACTGGTGGAATAAGCTCCCAGATAACATCAGGGCCCTGCAGGACCTCTCACAGTTCCGCAGGGCATGCAAGACGGAGCTCTTCCACCAGGCTTTCAAGTAGGGGCCACCCCGATTTTGTTATAGCCCTGGCCCTACCGTCAACTTTGGCCATTCTGCACTGACCGGAAGTTTATGGCGCCTGCGGTAGCTGCTCAGATGTGAGCAACGAAGTTGTGCCATCTTGTATTGTGATTTAAACTGTGCCCTGTATGTTTTTATAGGTTAGTTATCTTATGGAATTTTATTGTGTATGAATTTGTTGTTAGCCGCCCTGAGCCTGCCGTAAGGCGGGAAGGGCGGGATATAAATCCAATAAATAAACAAATAAATATAAACAAATAAATTGTCAAACAGAACTAAAATATTTTATTTGCCAGGGTTTTTAATTGTGGATACAGACTACAGGTATTATAAGGAGGAAGGGAGTTATTTCCAGTTTTATTTTGTATGTTTTAAATTGTTCTCTTTTTAATTGTAATTTGTAATCTACTTTGGGCTATGAAAAATTGTGGATATGGATATTTTAATACATAAATAAGTACTTGGTAATTTTAGTATAAATGTCAAAAAATAATCCAGCTGCATCACTCCAAGGCTCAAAAACAATCATGCTGGAAGAAAGTTTGTAAGTTTTTAAGGTACCACTGGACTTCTGCTTTTATTTTGGTACCAAAAACTAAAATGGCTACCCCACTGGAATGAGTGTAGTCTCCCATCCTAGTTTCAACTGTGCTTTGCCAGATGCTTCTGGGAAGAAAGCAGGGCATGAAAGCCCTAATCTTACCTCATTGTATGTCCACAGTATTTCGTGTTCAGAAGTATGCTGCACTGGAAGCCAAAGGTTTTATTTAATTACCATGGCTGACAGTCCCTGCTACACCCCAACCTCCATGGTAGGAGGAGAAAAATTTCTTGCTGGTCACTTTCTCTACAGTATTCATAACTGTATAAGCCTTTATTATATTTTAAACAAGAAAACCCCAAACACTTTTGCTTTCTGAGATCCACTGATTTTCTAGGTCTTTCCTCTTTAGACCACCAACAGTGACAGCCTAAACTAAACTAAACCCTGGGAAGCCCACTGACTTCAATGTACTTAGAAGGGCATAACTCAGTTCAGAACTGCACTGCAAGAAAAAGTCTGACCTGATCATAATACTTCTCATATAGGAAATACATAACAATGCTATGCAGTCATTCAGCACACAGTATGCAGGACAGGCATGGGCCCAAGCTCTCACTTCTATGGAAGACTTGCCCCCCCCCCCCCCAGTTTAGAACAGTCAAGAAGCCCAGCTCAGGGAATGTGGATTAGCAATACTGGTGTCGGGGGTTTGGCAGCCTAGGACATCTTCAACAGGCCCACTGCGACCAACCCATAAGCCACTCCGACTGTGAACCAGCCCTGGGTCCCAGCTGCATGCTTTCCCCCATTCAGAAGCCAGGACCAAGCCTTCCCCAAAAGACTGAGCCTCCCAGGCCCTTCATCAACAGTTTTTCCTCCCTCCCCATCAGCTATCCTGGGAAAGCGACAGGGCTGGCAATTTCTCCTCCTGCACGTGGGCAGAGTGAGCATCTGCCACCGCATTCTGTCACCCACTTGCTTTCTACCACGGGTGGCTGGAAGTAAGAGCGGCACTTCTCTGTTTCTCTGTTCTTCTGAGCAGCAGCCTCCCACCATTGCCTGCCTCCCCTCCCCCTTCGGAAGAGGAAGGGAGGCTGGCTAAGCGTGACAAGCAGCAGCGACTGATGGTGCTCACTGTCCCTCCACTTACTCCAGGTAGTTTACAGGAAGGGAGCAGACAGAACCAGGAGGGTTGGCAACAGCCACCCTACAGACTGGGGGTGAGGAATCTCTGGGTGTGAAAAAACAAACTATACCAGGGGCAGAGGATGACTGGACAGCTGCAAATGGCACATGGGGGGGGTGCACCAAAAGGCAAGAATTCCATAGGGGAGGGGCCAAACGGATTATCCCAAAATACCTTGATAAAAGCATAGCCAGCACCATTGTCTGTGATTGTCAGGCCCAGCGCCTCCTCAGACTTGAACACCTCCACCTCTTTCCTCTGGCCCTTTGTGTGAGCAAAGATGAAATCTTCCAGGCCAATTTGGCCACCCAAGAGCTTGTCCATGTCCACTTTATGGGTATTTAAGGTACAAAACATCACCTAGGAAGTATCAAGAAAGAAGTGTGAGAACCTGATGCTGAACATTCACTGACTGCTTTCCCACTTACTTGGAAGTGCACAGTTGGTTGCCCCTCAGTCCTTGAATATTTTTGGGAACCAACTTCAAGCTTAAATCCTCTGTCATTTCTGTAAACACAAGCAGTTCACCACCTCAAACCCATCCAAAGTATGGTACCCTTCCATGGAGCCTGTCACTGCACACAACTTTCTTGGAACTGAGTGCACATTATCAGGAAAAAGCAAGTTCTGTGCTTACCTCAAATGGTGAAATTTTGAAGGCTTCAGCAATTTTACTGTACAATTCTTTAACATTGGTGAAGCCCTCGATCCGGCCAGTGGGACTGCCATGGGCCAGCTGAGTATGGAAAACAAGGCGAGGGCGGAGGTTGGCCGGTGGTGGGGGAAGGCCAGGCTGAAGAGCAGTCATGCCACTAACACCACCGACCCCCACCCCACCCAGGCCACTTCGAATGGGCTCGGCTTCCTCATTCTCCACCAGTGGTGGGGCCTTCTTCCGACGTCCTAGTCCAAGTGGCATGAGGGAGTTTTGGCCAGTCAGCTGGGAAGGTGAGTCAGCCAAGATATGGACCTAGAGGCAGAAGGGACACAGATGGAAATTTAGTAGGACGTTCAAGATGAAAAACAGGATACAAGACAAATGAAAAGGACAGGCAGGCTTTGAAAGGACGTTTATTTCACTTCCAGGAAGTTCTTTTGAATATGATGGTAAGGAAGAAAGGAACATGAGATAGAAGGGGCTATAGGAGAAAAC
Organism: Lepidodactylus listeri; assembly: GCA_029233225.1. Taxonomy (NCBI): domain Eukaryota; kingdom Metazoa; phylum Chordata; class Lepidosauria; order Squamata; family Gekkonidae; genus Lepidodactylus; species Lepidodactylus listeri. The sequence continues at coordinate 125,949,762 of JARCFY010000007.1, read as the reverse complement.
ACTAGTTCCATGTCCAGAGCATCAGATCAGAATTACTCAGCTGATGACCAGTCAGGTGCAGCAGCTTTTATTTATTATTTATTTATTTTATTTCATTCAATTTCTAGGCCGCTCTCCTCACACAGCAGGCTCAGAGCGGTTTACAAATAAACCTACGAGATTTTTTTAAAAAAAATCAGCCTGTTTACTTGCTCACATACATTTACTGTTGTCCTTTGAGACGTATCAGTATCCTGAAAGGGAAATGGAGCAGGGTGGGGAGACAGCATACCTAGGGAAGAAAAAGTCCAGCCACCAAGGCCTTGACCAGGAAGCACATATGTACAAACAATACAAACTAAATACTACAGGATCACAGCCACACACCTTTACCTGTACTGGCCCTAGAAAGGAGGATCCCTGAATAATTATTATGACACAAAACACTCACATTTCTTTTGATCATACATATCCCACAACCAGGCTGTGAGAACACACAAGTGAAAAGCACAGGCGCAGCAGGTGCCCTTCCAGCTAGGGCGCCTCCAACGTCTCCATTCAGGTATCAGGGTGGACCATGCCCTTGCAAGCCAGTTCAGAGCAGAGAAACTGGCTACAGGGTGTTCCCTACAGGGTGGAACAGCCAGGGAACTCAGCCAAGCCTTGTGACTGCTCTACAATGAAGCATAGTCTAAAGCCAAGCAACAGGGAAGTGCACTCCACAGTCTGAAATGTTCCTTATCCCCCTACCCCAATCACGTTTTTCAGAGGGGAAATCTGGTCTTGTTTCATGCCATGTTTGCCTTGCACTACTTGCTCCTGCGATCCTTTTAGCCATCCCAGCCGCCAAGGTCGCAGCCCAACCCCGCTTTAATACTATTCACATCTTTGTTCTGGTTTCAAACACCTGTTCAGAGCTATATTTATTTATTTATTTATTGGATTTATATCCCGCCCTCCCCGCGAACGGGCTCAGGGCGGCTTCCATGGGCCCAAGGCCTAAATATTACAATTAAAACATATAAAATCAGTTAAAATACATTCCTAGATAAAACACAGTTATTACATATTAAAGCTTCCGCTGGTATAACTTCTGATGGCGACCTGATGGCAGGTCCGAGCCCCGCGCCATCTTGCCTGGGCTGTGCTGAGTCAAGGTCCGTCACAGCTAGTTAATGTGATGGATGGCTCCGGTGGCGGCTCCTATTCGAAAGCCTGGTGGAAGAGCTCCGTCTTACAGGCCCTGCGGAACTGCATCAGGCCCCGCAGGGCCCTGATCTCCTCCAGGAGCTCATTCCACCAGACGGGAGCCACCACCGAAAAAGCCCTGGTTCTGGTAAGCTTGGCGTCCTTTGGACCCGGGACGCTAAGTCGATGTTCTGATCCTGACTGCAGTGCTCGCTGGGGTATATATGGAGAGAGGCGGTCCCTAAGGTATGTTGGACCCTGGCCATATAGGGCTTTGTAGGTAAGAACCAGCACCTTGAAGCGAACCTGGTATGCTATAGGTAGCCAATGCAGCGCCGCCAGCACAGGCCTGATATAGTCCTGCCTTGCAAGGCCCATCAACAGCCTGGCTGCGGCATTCTGCACCAGCTGCAGCTTCCGGATTTGCACCAAGGACAGCCCCATGTAAAGAGCGTTACGGTAGTCGAACCTCAAGGTGACTGTCGCATGGATCACTGTGGCTAGGTCGCCACGGTCGAGGTAGGGAACCAACTGCCTCGCCAGCCGTAAGTTGGAAGAAGGCTGACTTGGCAGTAGCTGCTACCTGGGCCTCCATTGACAGGGAGGGATCCAGGAGCACTCCCAAACTCCTAACCTGCAACACAGGCACCAACGGTACCCCGTCGAAGCTCGGGAGCGGGACCCCCCGCCCCAGACCGCAACGCCCCAGACACAGGACCTCCGTCTTCGCCGGGTTCAATTTCAGCCTGCTTGATCTGAGCCAATCAGCCACTGCATGCAACACCCGGTCTAGATCGTCTGGGCCGGAGTCCGACCGGCCACCCAACATCAGATAGAGCTGGGTGTCATCCACATACTGGTGACATCCCAGCCCAAACCTCCGGGCAATCTGAGCAAGGGGGCGCATGTAGATGTTGAACAGCATCGGGGAGTCCAAGAGGCACACCACAGTCAAGTGGGTGCCTCTTGGACTGCTGCTCCCCGAGCACCACCCTTTGTCCCTGACCTTGGAGGAAGGAGACGAGCCACTACAAGGCCCGCCCCCCTATCCCCACTATAGCATCACACCTTCAGAAATCCCGATTTACCAAGACTGTAAATATTTAAAAGCCTCGGTATTCACTCTAAACACTTATTTCATGCCACAACCCAAATCATTCCCAGAAGCACTGCATTTTAATCTGTCTAGACAGCAGACATACAGGAAAAAGTGCTTATAGGACCCACCATAAAAGAAACACAGCAGGTGAAGATGTTATCATTTTATAGGACTAGAAGAACATTTTAAAGAACTAAAAATAATGCACTTAATGTTACAACCTTTACTTACACAATGATTCACACTGAAGGACCAATACAACAATCTTGGAACAACAAGATTTCAAAGTTCGGTTTTGGGAAAGACCAGATATTTTAACAATATGCTCCACAACTTCTTTGTATAGCAATCCACTCAATGTTCCATTCTGATATAGGGATTTCTCAGCAGACTGCCTTACAGAGCTATTCTAAGTAGAGCTACACTCTTCTGTCCACTGAAGTCAAGTGGACCTGGAAGAGTGTAATTCTGTTTAGGGTGGCACTGTTAGATAGACATCAAATGCTAAGCTCCAGATAACTGTATTTCTTTAAATGGACTTCCCTCCTGAACCTTTATATTAAGGCAGCAATTACTGAACAATTGGAAGGGATGCTTGCCAAGCCCCTTCATAAGACTTCCAATGAAGGTGACTGTGAATTCACTAGACAACTCAGCTATGCCTCTATGCATGTTTACAAAGAAGTCCCACTGATTTCAAGAAAATTTACTCCCAAGTTAATTGTGCTTATGGCCTGCAGTCTCTATTTTTGATCCTGTCCATCCCCATCACCAGCAGCTGCTGTCCTAAAATTTGGGGCAGACTCAGTGGCCGTTGGTAGCATTTAACATTTAGTCAGTTTATGCTAGATGCTGCATAGTTCTGTCATACAAAGCAGTTCCTCCACAGATGTTTACATGATAAATAAGAGGACAAAGGTGAAGAAAGAGAGCAGTGTCTGCTAAAATGACAACGTCATGGATTAACTTGTGCATTACTTTAGTGTATTTATTCGTTTATTTAGATATTTACAAGGTGGGACCCGCGATACTTGCGCCGGGGGGGGGGGGAGTAATCCCCACAGCTCCCAGACTGCAGAAGCAGGAGGAGCCCCGCAGTACGAGGAAGCAGTAGCAGGTAAGCACAGCAGGTGGGCCCACCAGGCCTTCTCCCCTCCCCCCCAGCACCAGTGGCAAGGCCTGAGCAGCTTACAGCCGCCCCAAGCCTTCTCCCACCCACCCCAGCAGTGGCAGTGGCGAGACAGTTGTCAGGGCATTCTCTGTGCATGCACAGGGAACGCTCTCTTACTTTGGGGAGGGGGGATTTACGTATCCCTCATATAGTTTTTTTAAACTTTTCAGATTTTTCTGCACACCTGGGGAGTGCCCCCAATATGCAGATTTAGATATCTGCACAGAGGGGGCATCTTAGCTATTATACATATAGTATATAGACAAGCAGAGGGACCCACGATACTCGTGGGGGGAGGACCTCACAGCTGAGGAGGAAGCGGCCACAGGTAAGCTCCTCCCCCCTCCCCGGGGCTCTGGCAGCAAGGCCCGCATGACTCCCAGCTGCCAGGCTCGCCAAGCTCCCCCCACCCCAGGCAGTGACATTGAGGCCTGCACGGCTCCCAGCCACCGGGCCCACCAAGCTCTTCCCTGCCCCACTGGCAGTGATGGTGAGGCCTGTGTGGCTCCCAGCCGCCAGGCCCACCAAACTCTCTCCCTCTCAGCCCCTGGCAGCGACAGCAAGACCTGTGTGACGCCAACCGCTGGCCTGCCAAGCCGTCTCCCTCCCCCGCGCAATGGAGGCAAGGCATGCGCAGGGAACGCTTTTTACTTTTTGTGAGGTTTAAGTATCCCCTGAATTTTTTTTATTTTTTTTTACTTTTCAGATTTTTCTGCACACCTGAGAAGTCCCCCAACTGTGCAGAAAAATCTCTCTGCCCCCTAGGTGCCCCCGATGTGTGGATTTAGATATCCGCACGCAGGGGGCACCTTAGCTATTAAATAAATAGACAAGAGGAGACCTGCAAGAAACTTGCAGGATGGTTATCCCATTCCTCACACCTTTGCTTCCTCCCTTCTCCCCCTACCTCTCTCACACTCTTGCTCCCTTCTGCCTCTCTCTCCTCCATGTATGTTACTTCCTCTCTCTTTCTGACCCATCATCATTCTCTTTGTTTTTCTGCCTCTCCACCTCATCACTCTTTTTGCTCCCACACTCCATCAATCTCTATTTCTGCCCCCATCACTCTCCCAGCCTCCTGCCTGCTTCCTCTCCCTCCACAGCAGCAGTGACAGTGCTCTGGGAATCACAATGGATCTCCCAGCTGCAGAGATCAAATCACCTTAGGGTTGCCAGCTCCAGGTGGGGAAATTCCTGGAGATTTGGGGGTGGAACCTTGGGACAGTGAGGATTGGGGAGAAAAGCTGCCTCAGCAGGGTATAATGCCATAGACTCAACCCTCCAAAGCAGACATTTTATCCAGGGGAACTGATCTCTGTCACCTGGACAACAGTTGTAATTCTGGGTGCTCTCCAGCCCTTGTCTAGAGGCTGGCAATGGTAGTTCAAGTGAAGGAAATGGCTGGTTTGCAGGGTGGAGTCTATGGCATTATACTGGTCTGTAGTCCCTCCTCAAATCCCACCCTCCCCAGGCTCCACCCCTCAAATGTCCAGGAATTTCCTAACCTGGAGCTGGCAACCCTATTTCCTTCCCACCCAACAGCCAACCTACCTTTATCTGTCTTCAGCTTTCCATCTCCACCCCCCTCCCCTGCAGCCTCTACCAAGGAAAATTACAGTCTTTCTCCACAGTGGGGACTAAAGCAGCTTACATTATTATTTCCTCCATGTTATCTGCACAACAACCCTGTGAGGTTGGTTAGGCTGAAAGTATGTGACTGGTCCAAAATCTCCCAGTCAGCTTCCACCGCAAGATGGGGATCTGAACCTGGGTCTCGTAGATCCCAGTTTGAAGCTCTGTTACATCACAATGGCTTTCATAGGGTGGCTGCTGATGGAACAGTAGCAAGCAACTGGGCCTACCTGAGTCATGCAAATCAGGAGGAGGAGAAGGAGAAGAAGAGGAGGAGAAGGAGGAGGAGAAGAGGAGATTGGATTAATACCCCGCCCTTCACTACCCAAGGGAGTCTCAGAGTGGCTTACAAACTCCTTTCCCTTCCCCTCCCCACAACAGACACTCTGGCCCCAAGGTTCCCTCCTTCAAAGGCCAAAATAGAACTGGAAAGTGCCCTCCCCCCCATCTTTTACTGACAGAAACAGTTAGAAGCCTCCCCAAACATTCTAATCTCTCACAGTTGATGCCTGGAGTTAGATCCCTGAGAAGACCATTTCAAAAGATATTGGGGGAAATGCAACGGTCCCTGAAGGGTTTTTTTTTAAACTTTTGGGATTTTTCTGCAGACCAAGAAAGGCCCCAACTATGTAGGAAAAGCTGTTGGGGGAGAGTGAGCTCTCTTTTGGCAGATATAAGTATCCACACAGAAAAAAAACCCTCTGGGAAATAGTCAGGGCTCTTTTTCACAGGAACGCACCGGAACACCGTTCTGGCTGGTGTCCGAGCCTGTCCTGCCCCCTCCCTGCCGGGCCTGAGCTGTTTACACTTATAGGAAAAGTTCCTGCAGACAGCTGGCAGGAAAAAACCCCACCTGGTGCTTTCCCTTTAAGTACAGAGAGCCAGCAGGAGAAAGCCCTGCCCAGAGATTAAGCACGGGGCTAGGCTCTTTGCACTGCAAGGCCTGGCTCTGCATTTGGCTTGCCAACGTCGCATCACTCTCCCTGCTCCGGTAAGTGCCTCCCCCATTTCTTTTCCTTCTCTCTTTCTCTCCCCCCCACCTTTCTTTCTGTCTTTCTCTCTCTGTCTCTGTGTCCCCACCTTTCTTTCGTTCTCTCTCTCCCTCCTCCACCTTCCTTCCTTTCTCTCTCCTCCCTCTATCTATCTATCTCTTTCCTTGCTTTCTTCTTTCCTTCTTTTTCTCTCTCCCCTACATTTCTTTCTTTCTCTCTCTCTCTCCCACCTCTCTCTCTCTTTCTTTGTTTCATTTTGTTCTTTGTGTTTTTATAACAAAAATTATTGAAAAGGGATGTAAAAAAGCAGAGAGCCCAGGAAATGCTGCTTTTGACAATATCTTTAATTTTTGAGCATCTCTTTTGTTTTCTCATGGTATCTTCTGCTTAAGAAAAGTACGTTGGAAGCCTGAGTTCATTGTTGTGTCTTGTTGGGAATGGCTTGCAAATATATGTGTGTCTAAAGTCTGTATTAAAGTGGTTTGGTGCTTACTGCCATGCAAGAGAAAACATCTGAAAAAGTAGCTTCATTGCTGTGTGTGTTGGCAGAACACTTGACTGTTGCATGGGGGACTTTGGGGGACATCTGCAGAGAAACAGAGATGTAACTAAAAATGAGCATGGTCAGCAGCACTTTGGAGATTGCCTGTTTTGTGAAATTTAAAAAGTGGGCAGAGTTTCTGATGAAGATGATTGTCCCTCTTCTGCTGCCACTGGGCTGACATCTGCCTTTAATGGGCCAGCAAAGTTGATGTTCTTAAACCTCCTAATAAGAGAGATTTCTGCTTCTGAGGAGTTGACTCCCAACGATTGGTGATCTTGTGATGGTAGTGATACTTTTATGTGGTAAAGACCACCTGTTTACAGGATAATTTTACCTGTGGGACAGACTCTGCATGGTAACCACTCCACTGGTACATAATTGCTTGTAAAAAGTATTATAGTTTAATAATTCAGATGGGTAGCCGTGTTGGTCTGAAGCAGCAGAACAAAGTTGGAGTCCAAAGTTTCATCCAAGGTATAAGCTTTTGTGTGCATGCACACTTCTTCCACCTTGAATAAAATTTTGTACCTTGAATAAAATAGTCCACAAACTACTCCCATCCAGTGCATCCACAAACCTAGAAGAAGAAATTGGATTTATAACCCGCCCTTCACTACCCAAGGGAGTCTCAGAGCATTTTACAAACTCCTTTCCCTTCACCTCCCCACAACAGACAACCTGTGAGGTAGGTGGGGCTGAGAGACCTCTGAGACAACAGCTGGTACAGAGCTATGGCTTACCCAAGGTCACCCAGCAGGTGCAAGGGGGGGAGTGAGGAATCAAACCCGGTTCTCCCAGATTAGAGTCCGCGCACTTAACCACTACACCAAACTGGCTCCTAGCGTTGTTCTGCCAGTGAACTAGGGTTGCCAACTCCAGGTTGAGGAAATACCTGGAGATTTGGGAGGGAGGGTGGGGTTTAGGGGAAGGAGGGACCTAAGCAAGGCATAATGCTATGGACTCCACTTTCCAAAGCAGCCATTGACCTGATCTCTGTAGTTTGGAGCTCAGTTGTAATTCCAGGAGATCTCCAGACCCCACCTGTAGGTTGGCAACCCTAAAAAATCATATTCAGCGTACTAGTTCTGCAGGAAGGCAAGCTGATTTCCATGGGAAACTAACCTTTAGGAATTGATTCCAATCCAGTGTGGGGATAATTGTTGGACATAAGATATTGGTTCAGGCAAGATTTTGTATAGATGGGACAGAAAATAATGTTTTTATTGGTTTTGTCAAAACTGTTTTGACAACAGTTTCTCTACATGGGGCTGCCTTTGGGGCAAATTCGGAAGCTGCAGCTGGTGCAGAATGCCGCGGCCAGGCTGCTGATGGGTCTTGCGAGGCATGACCACATCGGGCCTGTGCTGGCGGCACTGCACTGGCTGCCTATAGCATACCGAGTTCGCTTCAAAGTGCTGGTTCTTACCTATAAAGCCCTATATGGCCAGGGTCCAACATACCTTAGGGACCGCCCTTCTCCGTACATACCCCAGAGAGCACTACGGTCGGGGTCTGAACATCGATTATCCGTCCCTGGCCCCAGGGACGCCAAGCTAGCCAGGACAAGGACCAGGGCGTTTTCGGTGGCGGCTCCTATCTGGTGGAACGAGCTCCCGGAGGAGATCAGGGCCCTGCGGGATCTAATGCAGTTCCGCAGGGCCTGCAAGATGGAGCTCTTCCGCCAGGCTTTTAAATAGGAGCCGCCACCGATGATACCATCCATCATTCTAACATCCATGATGACCCTGGTCCTGCACGGTGGGGGGGGGGGGGGGTATGCCTGCCATCTAGCCGCCATCAGAAACGATACTACGGAAGCTTTTATATGTTTTAATGTTTGATTGGCCATGGGCCCATGTGAGCCGCCCTGAGCCCGCTTGCGGGGAGGGCGGGATACAAATCCCAAAAATAAATAAATAAATAAACAAGAAGAAGCAAAAGGTGGATGTGGCTAGATGACCACACTTCTGGTAACATTGGGTATGGCCTAATATGTTAATGAGCTGTGCTGTCATGAGTGTGGCCTAATATGCTAATGAGTTCCTGCTGGGCTTTTTCTACAAAAAGAGTCCTGGAAATAGTATATAGATACTCTGCTTTTCTCACCCAGTGGGGTGAAAAACTTACAACTTGTCTGTCCCCCTTATCCATTTCATCTATTTTATTAACAAGAACAAAATGGGGAAATCATATTATTTTAAAATGTCTTTGAAAGAACATGTGCAGGGCTTCTCAAAATGCTATTTTCTATTTTTGCAACCAACCATGTTTAATTGTGATCCATAATTACCCTCAAATCCTTATCAGCAGAGCTACAGCTTGGGTAGCCTAGTTATTCCTTCTAATACTGTAAGTACATTATAACAAACAGTGGCTATTTCCTAGACTAGTAAAACATGTGAGCCTGGATATTAACTTCACCAACAGTATCATTATAATGGAGGAGGATAATGGAGGAGGTCTGTGAGAAACATTTGAGGACTCCAGTTAAGCTATGTATTATTTTGATGAATGAACATTTAAACAGTAAAAATGGGTCTGTTTGCAACTACTGATCCCTGATTTCTGTGAGAGAAAATAACAAATGACGCCACATACTAAAGTGGGAGCAGTTTCCTGCTTCAAGAACTGATGATCAGCTAGTTTGAGGTTGGTTATTTTGCATGGATCGGGCAGCCCAAATTTAATCAGTAATGACATACCAAGAGCTCTGTAACGGTGTCATATGCTGTTAACACAACAGAGCTAAATTCCCCTATAATGGCTTGTTTTACCTAAGTATTCTGCCTCTAGGATTTTCAAACACTTTGGAATGTTTGCAAAGAATGGAAAGAGAATAGCGAACACTGGGTTTAAATGACCAGCAGGAAGAATCGTAGGTGTGGGGGAAGGAACAACTGTACAGCAGCTTTAAAACGCCAGTCTCCCCCACCCACATGAAGCCTCTGACTTGAACCTTCCTGGAAAGACCTTCATGCATTTGCAAAGCGATTTTAACAACAGGACTAAGAACAGAGAAATCTCAGCTTTTGAGGTTTAACACACCAAATGGTAAAGCATTATAATTCCATATGAGTGCGCTGAACTGTCAGATGTGACACAGTTATGACTATAGGTTAGGCCGGCCTGCCCTCACCTACGTGTATACCAAATATATGTCTCACCCCCACTCTTCTGCCTAAACAGCTTGTGGTTAGAAGTGGGTGGGTTCCTTTGGCTTCAACATAGGAAACCTTACAGTGCCTTTGCTGTAAAGGCCGAAATGAAGCCACCCTGATGCTTCAGTAATAACAGGCCATGATACATAGATCGCGTCCATCAACTGCAGCCGAACGAACAAAATCCTCTTCAACACGGTCACCGCTTACCGCATAGCCAATCAGGAACAACTGTTCGTCTCAGCAAACATACCTGTGGCCAGGTGGATTGGGACTTCTCCAAGGATTAGAATCGTCACACAATGCCTGAGAAGAACTGAAGGACTAGCCCCCCATCCCCCGGCCGCTGTTTCCCACCGGCTTTAGGACAGACCCCACGGGGGCCGGGCCGTGGCCACCCACTCCTGGCGAGAGGGCCCTGGGCTTTCTCCGGGAGTTAGTCCGCCGTGAGCCCCCCCCCCCCCCCCGTATTCTCCACGCAGGGCGGCCGAGGGAAAGGAGGAGGTCAGCGCCGCCAGCAGGGAAGCGCCGGCCCTCCGCCTCCTCCGGCGTGCCAGGGTAGGGTGCCGCAGACAGAGGCCGCCTCCTTCCCGGCCTCCCGGGGGCCACCAGGGGAGGGGAGGGGAGGGGAGGGGGGGCAGACCTCGAGCTGCGTGGGCCGGAGGAGGAGGAGGAGGAGGGGCGCCCGCGGGCCTGCCAGGGAACCTCTCCTCCCCGGGGGACACCCCTTCGGCGCTGCGGCGGCACGCTCGTCTGTCTCCCAGCGGGAGGCCGGGAAGGAACCCCCGAGCAGGCGCGCCCGGCGGAAAGTGCCTCTCGACTCCCCCGGCCCCTCTCCGCACGCGCGCACTCCTCCAGGGGCGCCACCCCCCCCCCCGCGCACGCGCCGGTCCAGCAAAGGGGGGGGGCAGGGGGAGGCGCGCCGGGGGCTCCGGGGAGGGGGGGAATCCGCTTCCCGCTCCTGGCCCAGCCTCGCTCCCCCCCCCCCCCCCGTGTATCCCCCCCGCCGCGGTTAATACGCACATCCCGCCCGCCTCAGCCTCACCCGTCCGCCTCCTCGCCGGGCCCGTCCCTCCGCCGAACTGCAGCCGAGCCCGGCCCTCGGGAGCAGCAGTCGGGGCTCTCCGCCGCGCCTCCCCGCCAATCGGAGGACACTTCGCGGAGGACGCGGACCAATCGCGGCCTGCTCTGCTCCGGCGGGACGTCACTCCCGGGCCTGTCCTCTCACGTCCACCGCCAAGCCCCGCCCAGGGGCGGCACCAGAGGCGGGGGCCGGGAACCTCGGGCGGCGGCGGGGGGGGGGGGGGGGGGCGGACGCTCCGCGGCGGCGATCTCCGTCCGGGGGGGCGGGGGGGGCGCGCCCTCCCCTTCCCGCGTCTTTTGCCGGCTCGCCGCCTCCGAGCGGCCGGCCTGTGTCCGGGCATTTCCCCGGAGCGGAGCGGAGCCCCGCTCGCCGGGTGAGGTTCGTCCTCTTAGAGAGCGGCGCCCTGGGGGCCCCGGCGGCGGCGGCGAGCGGGCGTGCGGGGAGGGGAGGGGATGCCGTGGCGAGGGGGAGGGAGGCCTCGTCGCGCGCGTGCCTCCCTCCCTCGTGCACCCACCCCCCTGGCAAGGCTGGGGAGGAGGGGGAGCGCGGGCTTCGCCTTCCGGTGTCGGCGGGGCGGGCGGGGGCGACGCAGCCTCTTCTGCGCTTCTTTCTGGCCGGCCTCGCCTGCCTTCCCGTCCGGCAGCAGAAGGAGCCCCTCCGCGTGGGGATGCGTCTCTGCAAGCCAGGCTTCGGCTCCGCGAGAGGCGCGCGGGACACCTCGGGTGGCTCTCCCTTCCCTTCCCTTCCCTTGGAATAGAGGCAGCTTCGGCGCGTCTAAACCAGAGCGGGGTCCGTCCGAGGGTGCGCGCCTGCTTGCCCCCACCCTAACCGGCCTGGGCCGGGCAAGCGGGATCTGGTCGGACGCCAGAAGCTAAGCTGGGCCAGCACTTGGGGAGGTCGCCAAGGAAGTCGAGAGTTGCCTTCGGGGCAGGCAGTGGCAAACTATTGTCTCTAGCTTCCCTTGGCGGACCCGATGGAGAGGCCTGAAAGGCCGCTGGATATAATGGGGATCGGGAATGCCAGTTGCCTTGCCTCTATCGGACAGCGCACAAACGTTGAATAAAGATGAGGACCCTCATTCCTCCCTGAGTTGCCCTTCCACCCCAGAGAATAATCTGGTCCCAGGAACCATCATTTGGGGGGGGGGGGGGGGGGAGTTGATTCCAGTCCCAGCTCCACCATTCCACCCTGTAGGCTGTCATTCCAGGCCCAGAGTAGGTTTCTCAAAATATGTTCTGCATTTGGATTTTTGTCTGCTGTAAGGTGTTTCAGTGGAGCCCATACAAGTCAATTGCAATTCCTGGCTCCCATTATATCCAATGGAATTTCGGGCCTCTCCCATCCTTTCCAATGGGCATTCCTGTCACTGGTTTTAGTCTATCCCCCCTGAGTCAGCTGGGCACTCTAGGGTTACCTTTCCTTGGGAATTATATCTATTGCAGGGGGTTGTCTGGGCAGCACACCTCAACACTGCATCTTATGCCATGGTAACACTATAGTTGTCACAAAACACAGACCAGGACTATAAAATGATTTATTAGAAAACTGTATGTGGCATTTTGCTAGGGGAAAATGTAGCCTCAAAATTACTAAATCCTGTCTTAAAATGGTCTAAAGTAGCCAAAAGCCTCGCAAGAGAACAATTCTTAGACTGCAATCCTAAACCTGTTTACTTAAGTCCTACTCCTTACTCCAGACTAACCTGATCTGGTAAAGGAAGCATGGTCAGCCTTGTTTAGTACTTGGATGAGAGACCACCAAGGAAGTCTACGGTTGCTACACAGAGGCAAACAATGGTAAACCACCTCTGAGTCTTTTGCCTTGGAAGCCCTACAGCAGGGGTCCTCAAACCACGGCCCGGGGGCCACATGCGGCTCGCTGAGGGCATTTTTCTGGCCCGCCGGGTGTGCCGCTGCCTGTCCTCCAATTCCCAGCAGCACACAAAGCAGTGGAAAAATTGCAGCCGACTCGTCCCGGGCCACATGACAAAGCCCCGCCCCCCTGCTTCCAGTCAGCCAGGAGGAGGCAAAAGGAAGACTGGAAGAGGGTAAATGTGGGGTGGCAGGCGCTCCGGCTGGCCCCAAGTCTCCTAGCCGGCTGAGAGGCCTCTCAGCCAGCTAGGAGACCTGCACCAGTCCCAAGCACCAGATCTAGACTAACCGATGCACACTTGCACCACTTATTACGACTAGCAGTGACAAATATGGAACTGGACATTGACCATCTCATTAGCCAAAAGTAGGCCCATAGTTCCCATAAAAATACTGGTAAGTTTGTTGATTTAACTTTACTTGTTCTTCATTTTAAATATTGTATTTGTTCCCATTTTGTTTTTTTACTTCAAAATAAGATATGTGCAGTGTGCATAGGAATTTGTTCATAGTTTTTTTTTTAAACTATAGTCCGGCCCTCCAACGGTCTGAGGGACAGTGAACTGGCCCCGTTTAAAAAGTTTGAGGACCCCTGCCCTACAGGGTTACCATAAATTGGCTGTGACTTCACAGAAAAAGGGGGAAAGTCCTGCTGAACAGTCAGGCTGTTCTAAGAAATCCTGCTTTGGATCTCCTTATTTTCTGTTGGGGTCTGATGTTCAAACAATGCTTAATTGGTTACTTTCTTTGGAAAGTTCTTTAGCCAGATAAGCAACTTTCCCACTATCACAGGGCTTTGACAGATATACCTGTCATGACACACAGAACTGAGGCATAAAATGAACACTCTGCATTCAGTCTCTGAAAAAGATCTTGGGCTAGTAGAGCAAAAGGTGTTCACTGGTCCCCTCCCCAATTTGGCAAACTAATCTGTACTTCTGGGTGTTGAAAATGTGAAGTCAAAAGCTAATCTAACAAAGCTATTAGCTTTTTAGTGATTTTTGAGGAGCAAACCATTAGTGAATGTTGCTTTACTCATGCAAAACTTCACTACCATCTAAAGTTAAAATGTGCACGGACATGCCAAGTGGTTGCTAAAACATTTTATGGGACTTTCCACTTAAATAGGCATTCCAGGAGCATTTAACATTTATGTAAAGGAGTGTTTTATATATTAATGGCATATAAGGTATCTTTTGGAAGGGCTTTAATGAAAACTTCATTGCCTAACAACCTTTGTGACCTAATTACAAGTTGCTGCTTGCCTAATTGAATCACAGCTCCACCTCCTTTTGCTCTGTCTTACTTACCTGGGAGGAAGACTGAAGACATAAGGCTACTTTCAGTCGCTTCCGTTCAGGCTAATTTTGCACCATGCAAGAAACATCCACTTTTTTTGAATTTTATCAGTTTTAAAAATTATATAACTTTTCTCATGAAACAAAGTGGAAAAAATATGAAATAAAAAGGCTACAGGTTGAGCTGTAGCAACCCAGGAGCTTCCTTGGAATACAGAATAAAAATTTATGTTCAGTTAAGAGTAGGTTTAAACAAGTTGGGTCAAGTTGACATAGCAGGTAATAACCTAATAATGTATTCTGGTGTTTAGGTGTATGAGCTTTCCATGCTACAGTGTATTTGCAAGAACAGAGGTAGATTGCCTAAAAACAGAGGTATGGAAGACTTACTCTAGAATAGGTAGGGAGTTATCATAACTACTCTGAAAAACCATCACCCGCATTTGTACTACTTCAAGGGAAATGGAGAGGAAAATAAAGTTTAAAGAATCACAGCAGAAACAGATGGTAAGTCTTTTGGCCCACTTATCCATTCAAGGAAACACAATAATTTCATTTATTTTATTTGAATGCAGACGGTTAGGCTAAGTAGGTAAGAACATGAGAAGCCATGTTGGATCAGGCCAGTGGTCCATCCAGTCCAACACTGTGTGTAACAGTGGCCAAAAAGAGGTCCACCAGCAGGGCCAGAAGACCTTCTACTGTAGCCCCTCCAAGCACCAATACACAGCATCACTGCCCCATAGTGTAGCATTCATACCTTACAGCTAATAGCCACTGATGGACCTCTGCTCCATATCATCTGATCCCCTTTTGACGCTGTTTGTAGCCACCACCACTTCCTGTGGCAGCGAATTCCATGTGTTAATTACTCTTTGGGTGAAGTACTTCCTTTTATATGTTCTAAATCTGGTGCTCATTAATTTCATTGAATGCCCATGAGTTCTTGTATTGGGAGAAAAGTAATTCCTCCTCTACCTTCTCTATCCCATGCATAATTTGTAAACCTGTCATGTCACCCCTCAGTCATCATTTCTCCAAGCTAAAGGTATTATTAGGCTATTTTTACAGCTGCAGGTTTTCACTAGTAGCAGTACAAGTGTACAAGAGGGTATAAACTGGACCATATCCAACAGAATATCTGTTTGCAATTCTACATCCTGGTTTTTTTGTGCCCAACTATGCAACTTATTAAAGGATCACAATGTGTCTCTTCCTGCCCACTGTCCTGCTCCTTCTCCTATACGTATGATACTCTTGTCAGCCTCTAATAGATTACCAGAGCCTCAATGAATCACTAATAGTGGAAAGACTTTTAGCATTCCATGTATATGCAATTTTCCCCAAGGGCTTAAGCATACTATCTCATGTATGCCACCATTTGTGAGTGGATTGGGACATCCTGTCCTCCCACAAAGGTCAGACTCTCATGAACAGTGGGGGTCTACACTGGAAGGTGGAAACCGGAAGAAGCCCTTCTGTCATAGGAAACCAATCATAAAATATAAACCTATCTACAGCCAGAGACATCAGCATAAATGAAACTGGGCCCTCCTTCCATTGTTAAAGGACCAAGTTCCAGTACCCTTTAAAACAATGAGGGGAAACAGCATATAACCCTCATACTGCACATATATATATTTGGTTAAAGAATACAGGTACAGAAACCTACAACCAGTTGCAGCTTCCCAGTGAAAGTGAATTTCAAACAGCTACATGGAGGGGTTCTTTTGATAAAGAAATGGTAGCCCATCACTTTAAGAGCTGGGGCTACTTGAAGTGGGTCATACATCATGAGAAAGAGGAAAGAACAGCCTATTTGCTAAAATGTCCAAAATAATTAGTGTGTGTGAATTCCAGGTTACCAACCACATCACAGTTAGGGCTGCTTGCAATACAACTTCCTACAACAGCCACCCACACACACACAGGAAGTTCTATTCACACAAATCACATATCAAAAGCACACATACATCTATTTCACTGTATGCACATGTAACAGTAAGCCACAACTGGACACAGCTTCCAGGTACAAACATCCAAGCAGCAAAATACATAGGTACATTTGTTATATAGGATGAGCAACATACAGTTGGCACAATTGTTTTTACAAAGAACTAGCATCACAGTTGCTATTAGCTGGAGCATGGTTTTATATTTCTTTTCATATAGCTGAAATAGTCAGTTTTCCTCACTTATGTTCAATGCTCTTGTGCTGATCCTACTGCCCTCCTCTCCCCACTTCTTGGTAGGGCTGACCTGCTTTTAGAAAGGTACAGATCATTTTGTCCATCAACCTCTAGCTGTCTCCAGATACAAAACCAGGCTGGCCTAGTCTTGGAAGTGTTAAAAACATAAGTAAGTAATCACCTACAGCATTCTTCCACAGGTGGTAATTGTATTCTATGAACCAAGAAAGCTTATTATTGCTCTGACTCTGATCTGCAAGAAAGCAATCGACCTGATGCTTTCATTAGAATGGCTATCATTGCGCTAAGGAATTTTCAGCCAGGTTGATGAATTTCCTTTCATAAGCCTAACTATATCATGGGCTCTTGCCACAGGATGGGTAGAGAGGGACTCATTAATAGCTGGTTGATCATATCAGTTACAATGGTGAGCCCAGGAATTCCTGGTACAAATCTCAACTCAGCCATGAGCATCGTAGAGAATCTTTTTAGGTAAAGCAGTATTCTCTTAACTGAACCTATCTACCTGCAATGTACAACTACTCCCAATTTACTTTGCAGGGCCATAAAAGTTACTAAGACTTATCTGTGAAAGGCACTAAACACTCAGGATGATCCATCTAGAAGTCAGCTGAACAGCTCCATTTTATATACAACCCACCAAAAGCCATGAAAAGGGTACAGGGGAAAGAGACTGAGAAGTACATGTAACAAATAAAAAAGGGAAAATGGTAATGGTGGTAGATCAGCTTGGATACCCATCTGTAACTTGCTCATTGTCTGCTCCTCAAGATGAGCGTGAGAAACTACCAGAAGATTGATAGGTCTAAACAGTTTGGCCAAAGAAAAAGACCTATATATTTACCTTCAGCCTTTAATTGTTCAAGATACTTCATGTGTTCGAAGCAGAACCTTCATGAGATTTACTATTACACCCAGTGTCTTGGTTTCATTGCTGTGGTTTACCGACCACTCAAATCTAGCTTCCATTAAGCACCTTATAGTATTATCAATATTACATCGATTTTATAAAGGGAATATTCTTTTATTACAAAGTGTTTTTTATGGAGGAAAATTTTTTGAAAAAACCAAGCGCTTTGAAACGGTTATTAACTAAGCCTTCAAAACTGTGGCACTGAGATATTTTGCCAGCCCTTAGGAACAGGCCAAATGACCTGCAGCTGCCAGTGCCTCGGTAGAAAAGCTGTGGACAAAAAGTCATACATTGCAATGACAAAACCCATGGATACTTTTACAGGATTTTGCAATTAGCCAGCGTGCTGTAGGCTTAATAGAGAAGGATATATTGCGCTTCCCTTTCTGAAAGGAAAGTTATTTCCATTTTAGGAAAATTAATGCATGGCAATATTTCCAAAGGACACCTCTCAGAGCAGTGAGGAAACAGGTTAAAGGAATATCAAAGACGTGCAACTGTAAAAAAGCTAAGTATGGAATGGTACAAGAGACAACACAGTATAGCAGAGACAAGAAATTGGAGACGTTTACTATGAAGTCCAGTTTTATGTTTGAGACTTATTCTTTCCAGTGGAAGTTCTACATGACATGCCCTAACTAGGGCTAGCCAATCAAATGAAGGCAGTAAATTGTGACTGGCTGTCATCCCCATGAGATGTTCTGCCAACTCCTCCTGTCAGTATCTGTTCACTGGTATAAATGCTTTGAGCAATGACAACTTGGGGCTAGAGTCACGGATAAGTGTAATATGCAACTTGCAAGATTTGGATTCTCTGGAAAACTTTTGAGCAACATGAAGTTACTCCCCTACTCTCCTGCCAAAAGAGACCCTGAAATCCTGATAACAGTCCAACATCCTCTGCTTTGGAGGCATTTCAGTCCCATTTCTGCTGACAGTCTCACTATATTGGCAGGATCTGTTCTAGAACACTTTTTGAAGCCTGTGGAATTCTGTCCGGGAATCTGACATCAAACTCAATAATAAGATCCCCTCGCTGGTTTACATTCTTGGGAAAGGGAAGCCCTTCCCCAGGAATTCTTCGCTTCATTCCAGGTTTAATGACATCCTTGAATACCATTGGTATGTTCCTGCCATCGAGCGTTGGAATATTCACAGTACAGCCACACAGAGCCTAAATATAAAAATAAACCAGAGAAATTAATAAGTTTTCTGCAGAGAAAATTAAATTTCCATTTAGTCTACAAAAAAAAAGATTTTAATGGGCTAATACTGAACAAACAGGAAAAGACTGTCAAAAGTAATCTGAATAAGTGCACCACAGGATTTCTCATTGTAGCCCAATTCAAAACAATATGTTCCCATAAATTTTTGGAATGTCTTAATGGAGGATGCTCTAATGTTTAGTCAAAAATGTGGCAAGCACATTTGTAGTATGTACTTTTAAACTCCAGAAAGGGGAATAAGTCCCAATTTTTTCTTACACTTTTAGGATCTAGGACAGGGGTCTCCAACCTTTTTGAATCAGCAGGCAATCTTTGGATTTCAGACACAACATGGTGGGCACAACCACAAAACTGCTGCCACAGGAGGTGGAGCCAGACACAAAATGGGTTCAGTAAGCTTACTGTCAGTCACACACAAGACCGCCCCCCCCCTCATGCTGTTGTGGCATGTGCTGCCAAAGCAGCAGATTTAAAAAACCTGCACAGCCAAACAGATCTCCCACGGCCAATCAGAAGCCTTGCTGGGTAAAAGCCCTACATTGCCCTATCCTCCTTCTAAAAGCTCTTGGTGGGCACCAGGAAAGATGGCAGCAGGCAACATGGCACTCACAGGCACCATCCTGAGGACCCCCAACCTAAGAACACACTTCCTTTCCTCATTTGTTACCAACAAACCTCATGCATTCCCTTACCTCACGGAGGCTGATCTTGGCTGGGAATATGATGTCAGACCCCTCTCTCTTAAAAGTGCTGTGTGGCTTGTCCTTTAAAACAAAGACAATATCAGCTGGAATGTTGTTTGGTGTTTGGTCTCCTTCTTTGGGGAAAGTAATCTTTGTTCCTTCTTTCCATCCACGCTTTACTTCAATTGTTAGGATCTTATCTTCAGTACGTGTGGTTTTGCCATCTGCACTGAGACGTTTATGAGAAATTTTCATTTTCTTGGTGCATCCAGTGTAAATCTCCTCCAAGGATACTCTCAAGTCGTGAGTAATAGGAGGGTCTTGTTTCTTGCGCACGTTTTCATGACCTCCACGATTGCGAGTAAAGCCAATGTTTCCAAAGCTTTGGAAATTTGCAAAAGGATCATCAACATCCATGTCTTCATCCCCATTCCTTTGTATGAAAAAGGTGTCAAAAGGATTGCGCCCACCAAAGAACTCTGCGAACATGGCATGAGGGTCTCCATGAAAGGTGTAGGTAAACGAGGAGCCATTGGGACCTCCACCACTGCAGCTGGGACTCCCTCCCTTGAGTCCTGGAATACAGGAACACAGGAATAAGCCGTCACACAACTGTCATCTCTCATACTACATTAGGAGTGCCAATTCTAAAAACCTCTCTCCCTCTTGGCATTTTTTTTATTTGAAAACTGAAACATACCAACTATTTTTAGGATTCCAGACAAATATTTTGAGTACGCCCTTTAATGTGCGCTACCTCCCACATGGTCTTTGGAGTACTGTATTGTACTAAAGAAGACACCCAGTACAAAATACCTTTACAATACCTACTCCATTTTTATGCACAAGAGTCCTAAGTCCGGCACATACAGGAGGATTATAGCCTAAGCCACTGAATGAGCAAAAGCTCTATTCTCACACTTAAGTGTTTGGTGGCAATACCAAGGATCCAAAAACTGCCACAAACGCAGAACAGAAGAGCACTTCACCTCAGCTTGCAAATGTAATTTGATGTTTCGGGAACATTCCTTCAAGTGAAACTAAACTGATAACAGAGAAGTCAATATACACAAAAAATGCTAGAATCTTCTAGCAAGACCTGGAAGAGTTCTGTAACAAAGGCTCCACCTATCTTAGAAAGCCTGTCATGCAGCCAGCACAGCCAACCCATGTCAACAGCTCCCATGCAAAAGAAAACCATCCAGCATTTGCTAACTATAAAGCGTGAGGCACAAAATGAAAAGCGGTACACACCGAGGACAATGTGCATCACGAAAGGCGCATCATGCACCATTCCGTACACTTCAGGCATCAGCCTGCCAACAGAACAGCAGAAAACGCCTGAGGCCCCCAACAAACTACACTCGGCTGTGGGAAGCCACCCTGATCTGCTCTAAAGATCGGACGGCGGCACAGAGAGCAGGAATCCGGGGCGATTCCACTCGAGCAGGGAGGGGTTTTTGTTTGTTTCTTCTCGTTTCCTTCCCTGCCCCCAAGTCCCTGAACTTGATTTCGGAGTCGGCTCCCCAAACAGGAAGAACCTGTGTAGGGTGGTGGCAGACTCTGGAGGAGGAGGAGGAGGAGGAGGAGGGACCCCGCCACGGGACAGCCAACAGCAGCAGCAGCAGCAGCGACTCCTCCAAGATGGCCACTCCCGGACCTGGCCGGGGCCCAAGACGACGACGCGGCGGCGGCGGCCAAACAACGCGGCGGCCCCCCTCCCCTCCCTT
The DNA here is from genome assembly GCA_029233225.1 of Lepidodactylus listeri. Classification (NCBI taxonomy): domain Eukaryota; kingdom Metazoa; phylum Chordata; class Lepidosauria; order Squamata; family Gekkonidae; genus Lepidodactylus; species Lepidodactylus listeri. The sequence goes on along the minus strand of JARCFY010000007.1, from coordinate 125,928,984 downwards.
TACAGGCCTGTCGCGGGACGCTCCCCTCCCCCCCTCCGGAAGGAAGACGGGGGGGGGGGCTCTTTCGCCGCTCTGGAATGCCCCGGGCCGGCCAGCCCCCTGCCCAGTCGCCGTCCGTGGGGGGCGCTGGCCGAGACCGGGCCGCGGCTCCACACCCCGGGGGGGGGGAGAAGAGCAGGGCGAGGAGGAGGAGCCGCCGAGGAACCAGAAGAGGGACCCCCCCACCCCCCCACCCCGGGCTGGCCGGGGCACGGCGCCTCCAGAGACCTCTCCCGCCCCCCTTCGAGTGGCGGCGGCTGCGCAGCACTCTCCCCTCCCCCCCCCCCGCGCGGGGCCCCCACTGACCCTCCTCGCCGAACTTGTCGAAGATCTCGCGCTTCTTGGGGTCGCTGAGGACGTCGTAGGCCTCGGCCACCTCCTTGAAGCGCTCCTCGGCGCCGGGGTCCTTGTTCTTGTCCGGGTGGTAGCGCAGCGCCTGCTTGCGGTACGCCTTCTTGATGTCCTCCTCCGTAGCCCCGCGGGACAGGCCCAGCGTCCGGTAGTAGTCCTTCCCCATCGCCCCCCACGGCCGCTCTCCCTGCCCGCTCGCAGGCCCCCGCCGTATTTATAGGGCCGGCGGAGGAATCTTCCAGAGCGTCCCACAACCGTCTACGCGCCAGCCCCGCCCCGCACTCTGCCCCCGCCAATCGCGGACAGCGCCCCGTGCTCTCGGCCAATGAGGGCGCGGCGTACGTCACACATGGCGGCGGGGGGGAGTAACGGTTTCGAGAGCCCGCCCCTAACCTAATTGTGAATGCGGGAAAATGTTCGCCGCGGACGCCTGTTCACTCCTATCGAAACGCCTGATAATCTGGGACGTGGAAACGCCACCTGCAGGCCACCCCCCCCTTAATCTGCCAGCGCCTCCGCCAACCGGTCAGGGCCAGCGTTTAAAGTAGCCCTACCACGGTGCCTCGCAGCCCGCCGCTCCCCTCCCTCCGCCCGGATCGCGGAACGGCTCTATCTCCTGGAACTCTGCCGCCGATCCAGTGGGCAAACTCAGCCCCTCTCTGGCGGGGGGCAGGCGCAGACGTCCGTGCGGCTAGGCGCCACGGATGACTCTGATCACCGGAACAGAAACCAGTCATCATGAATCCGTATTCAGAGGTTGACTCTGGTTCACGGCTTAAAGGCGCGCTGGGAGAAGAAGAAATGCTGACATGCCCCTATTCTGCCTGAGGTTTGCGGCCTCTTCCGGCGACGGCTGCGCCTGTCTCTGATGTCAGTTTAACTAAATGGAGAACAATAATACTCTGTAACCTCAGTTATATAGAGAGACTTTTAGAGCTGCATAGCCTGGGAAGAAGCGTCAGTTGTTTGACTAAAAATTTTCTTGGGAAAACCCAACCCCCAGGTTTTATTCCAACCAGAAAATTGTGACAAAGTTTAATGGCACCAATATTTTGTGTGTTTTCTCAAGTTGGGTTGGGGAAGCACAACCAGGGACACAGTTCATGTCTATCAGGTTCAATTGTGTATAATTTCCATCTGGTTAATAATTTGTACACCATGGCTAAGGAAATGAAAGTTTATGCACTGCACATTTGGTGGTCTTGAAATTAGGGTTGCCAGGTCTGGGTTGGAAAATACCTGGGGTGAGAGTCCTACAGAGTCAGTTACCAACAAGTGTCCTTAAACAGGAATGCTTTATTGAGAAAGGTCTGTTATGGTCATCTGCACTTCTTGTGTTAGTAATGGCAGGCACCGCCTCATTCAGGATAATTACACAATTAAAAAAGGAATTGCAACCAATCACCATCCAAAGAAAAGAGGCTTAAAATACTGGTTTACGGTTCCCAGGGAAAAAGCGGGCAGAATTAGAGTCAGACAGGAAAAGAGATACATGGGTAGGCACCAGCAATCTCCCAAGGTCAGAGCAGCTCGGAGAGCGATAAGCATGCCATGCAAAATATAACATTCCACAGACCCGACGTCAAGCGTTCACTCATCCCACCTCCTGGGCAGGAGATGGCAGCATTAGCTGACACCTGGAGACTGGGGGTGGATCCAGGAGAGGGTGGGGTTTGGAAAGGGGAGAGGCCTCAGCAGGGTACACCATAAGAGTCCACCCTTCAAAGCAGCCATTTTCTGCCGGGGAACTGATCAGTTATAAAAGCAGGCGATCCCCAGGCCCCAGCTGGAGGCTGGTGAAAGGTTATAAGAGGCGTGGACCACAATGGCCAGATCACTTTTCAGTGACTACAGCAAGCAAATCAGTTGTATCTGTTTAAAAGGACTACCCAGTAGATATGAAATCTGCATGTCTGTCAGTGAGACTGTCATTTCCTGGGCGGGAGATGGTATACAGTGACTAACGAAGAGCGTCTTCCCCCCCCCTTGGCACTGGAATGCGCTATTCTCCCCATGCAGCCCCTGCTTTGCCTCCAGCTTATGTGCGACCTTGGTAGCTTGTAGCTTCTCACCAGCTTTGTTTTTAATGGGATTTTCCTCCAGGTGCGAGAACTCTCCTCTCCTGCCTTTAGCCTGGGAACCACTCTCCCGCCTTTAGTCTGGGAACTAACTGGTCTAGTGTCTTGGACGCCTTTTTCTTAACCTGTTGATTGGGAGTTCTTTTATGACAACATTGTTTGAATATACTATAACAGTTCTACTAGAACCCTTAGCTTTCATTACTGATTCAACAAGTGTACCCCGATTGAGCCCTTCGATAAAAGAAGCTCTTGTTTAAGAACCTTTGTTTGGAGTTGAAATCTCATCGGACTCTCACAGAGAGTCACTAATCCCCTGTTTGGGGAAGTCACCCATTCCTGACCATGTTGGGAGATGGGGGAGAACCCCCAGTAACTACCATGGACTCAGGGGTGCCTGTGTCCATGGAGGAGGATGTCATAATTCCCACCACTACCTCGTGGGTGGATGTTAGACCCCAGGGTCCCAGGTACTCTTGGACTTTGTTTGGGACTGAACCGGTAGAGACCTGGACCCCATCCCGGAGGGGATCAGCTATGGGATTGGGAGTAGCTCCTGAGCTGCTGGATGGAGTATGACCAAGGCCTCGAAACTCAGGTCGGCCAAGGGGTCCTGACTTGGGGAACATGTGGTCCCACGTGGATTGCCATTTGGAGGTGATGGAGCAGCTTCTGCACTGAGAGGTAACCACTCTACTAGAAGGACTACCAGGAATAGTCCAGAGAGTGGTTGGCACGCAAGGAGCCGCCGGAGGAGCTAGAGGTGGAGGAGCACCACCCACACCACCTCCTGTCCCACAACCGGCTGGACCGGGTCTCCCCACTCCTGTGCCCATGCAGCTGGCACCTGCAACCCCAGCTGCTCCCATCAATAGACGACCGGTTCCCCACGAGCTCCTAATGGCCACCTTTGATGGGGACCCTGCCAGACTCCAGTTCTTCATCATTGAGACGGGCTGCTTTCCAAACCTGGGGCCACCTGTTCACCACTGAAGGGCATAGAGTAGGCTACATCGGATCACACCTCCGGGAGGAAGCGGCTGATTGGTATGTGAGCCTCCACAGCTCTCCTGGACCGGAGCTTGAGTGAGTGGAAGAATTCATGTGGGCCCAGAGGAGACAGTATGAAGACACGATGAGTGAGGAAAAGGCCTGGAACCAGCTGCAATGCCTCACCCAAGGGCAAGACTCAGTCCGTGAGTACACCACCACCTTCAAACGATATGCAGCCAGAATCCAGGGTTGGCCTGAAGAGGTCCTGATAGAGCAATACTGACAGGGGTTGAACATGGAGCTTTATTCTACGCAATGTCAACCCCACCTCGCTGGCAGCATGGGTGCGGGCGGCCGAAGAAGCAGAATCCCAGTTCACCTTGATCAAACTTCGCATCCTGTCGGGGACTCCGAAGGGGACCAGTGCTACGGCCACCCCGGTGAAACCCAAAGCCAAGGCACCACAGAAAGACATCCAAGACTTGCGCATGAAGAAGGGGTTGTGCATGCGGTGTGCGGAAGCCGGGCACTTCGCCTCATCCTGTCCAGCTTCTTCACCAAAAGGATTTTCCACCCCTTCCACTTCGACTCCAAGACCAGCGAAGAGGCCCCAAGGGGGAAAGCTGCGAGCGCTCTGACTCCACTCCGGAAGGTGGGAGGGAGGCTTCAACTGAACCCACATCGCCGGCGGGAAACTACGGGGACCTGTTCTAGAGGGCACGAAGCAACAGGTCCCCCCAACTCCAGCACCGAAAGCGGTGAGCTCCCCTGCCCCCCTCTTGTATGTGATAGTGACCCTAATGGCTCCAGGGAAGGGTGCTGACGTTAAGGTCCAGGGCCTCATAGACTCGGGATGTGCTCAGGACCTAATCAGCCCCATAGTGGTAGACGGGCTGGGGGTGGGAGTGAACTCTCTAGACAAACCCTTCCGATTCACCCAGATGGATGGATCAGAAATGAAAGAACCCTGTCTTTTTGAGACACAACTGCTGACCTTAGGGGTGGGGGAACATTGGGAGCAATGAGTTTTTGTCATCACCCCGCATGCCCAATTCCGGATGGTGCTGGGGAGCCCCTGGCTAAACACCCACGACCCGTACATAAGGTGGAGCGACGGCAGGATCTGCTGGGTGGCCCCTGCTTGCAAACAACACACCTGGCAGGACATTTGGAGAACAGAGCCGGGCCGGGAGCAGGTGTGCCTAGCTGTGTGTGAGACTTCTGATGAGAGCCAGTAAGTCAGGCCTTGTGGATAAACAAAGTCCTTTATTGTCTTAATAGTCTTTCAGGAACACTTACTTTGTTAGGGATACCAGGGGATAGGGGTTGGGACTTATTATACAGTATTCAAACAGAATAGAAATGACAGGCACCAATCAGTGTAAAAACATGAAGCGCGAAAATCCCCAAACCATTGCATTCCCATGGAAAAGGCGTGCAAGCTAATTAAGTTCCCCCCCTTTTGCCCCTGTGTACAATACTACTTGCATTCCCACACAAAGACACCTGGAAGAGCAGAGAGTGAAACAGCTCGAGGTTAACTGGCAATAACAGCGATAAGCAGGGCCTGCAAGGGAAAGCAGCAAAACGGGATGGGAGGGGGAAGGAGCGAGGGGGAGGAACGTGGCTGCCAGTCTCCCGACTGGAGGACCTGTGAATGCAATCAGCAACAAAGCCAAAATATGACAGGGAACCTGACATCCTGCCCCTCCCAAGATTACTCCCCCCCCCCGGCTTAGAAGGATATTGTTTATGAAAAGCACGGACCAAACGTGGAGCATGAACATGTTCAGCTGCAACCCATTCATTACATTCAGGACCAAAATTGACCCAATTAACCAGATAAAACAAGCGACCACATTTGAGTTTAGAGTCCAAAATGCTGGAAATTTCAAAATGCGGTTCCCCCGCTTTCATCAGAGGAGGAGGAACATGAGGATCCGGTCTCCACGAGTTCTGCCCAAGGTTTTTCTTCAACAGGATGTAATGGAAAACAGGATGCACAGAGCTTAGTGATTTGGGCAGTTCAAGCTCAAACAAGACAGGGGAAATTTTACGTAACACTTTGAAAGGTCCCACAAACTTCCAACCCAACTTCCGGCTAGGCTGGAGACCCCGAATGTTCTTAGTGGAAACGTAGACAGAATCTCCTGGCTCCAAATCCCACCCTGGAGCTCTCCCCTTGTAAGCATATTTTTTGTAATCCGCTTTGGCCCATTCCAAAGTCTGAGCAATAAGGGGCCAAGAGTTCTGGAGAGTAGTCCACCATAATCCAAATTCTGAGGGGGGGGGTATTCCCTGGAGGGGTAAGGGTCAGCAATGGATCACCCTCAAACCCTCCAACCGCCATGAAGGGAGAGACCCCCATCAAGGAATGCACTGCATTGTTATAACTATACTCTGCAAAGGGGAGGAGATCAACCCAATTGTCCTGATGGTAATTAGAGTAGCACCGCAAAAATTGTTCCAGTATTTGATTGACACGTTCAGATTGTCCATCGGTTTTTGGGTGATAAGCAGAACTTAAGGCGGGTTCAATTCCCATCAATTGTAAAAGCTCCCGCCAGAAGGTGGCAACGAACTGACTTCCCCGATCGGATATTATACATTTAGGAAAAGAATGTAATTTCACCACGTGGGCGAAAAACGCTTTTGCCAAGCCTTTGGCAGTGGGTAGTTGCTTGAAGGGGACAAAGTGTGCTTGTTTAGAGAATAAATCCACCCACCCCCCAAAATGACTGTCTTTCCTTTACTAGTAGGGAGATTGGTAATAAAATCCATAGAAATGGCCTCCCAGGGCCTGGACGGGGTTGGGAGGGGTTGCAGTAGACCTGGAGGCTTCCCTCCCCGTTTTTTACACATCAAGCAAGTTTGACAGGAGGTCACATAGTCTGAAACATCCCTACACATCCGAGGCCACCAAAACTGTCTTTGGGCCATATTTAGTGTCTTAAGATATCCAAAGTGTCCAGAGAGTTTGGACTCATGGCAAGTTTGCAGAATGGATAGTCTTAAAGATTTTGGCACCACTAACTTGGAGCCTTTATACCAACAACCGTCTGTGTGGAGTTCCATTCCCTCCTCCCTTTCCATCTCATCCCGATCCTGTTGTGAATATTCTGTTTCACATTTTGTAATCCACTCCGAGGCTGGGGCTGCCTCAGCTTGTTGTGCTTGACTCCTAGTAATTACGGCTCCGCTTAATTGTTCTGGGGAAAACATGGAGTCAAACACCTCCTCCCTCTTGGACTCATGTTGAGGCAGTCTAGACAACGCGTCCGCTAACGAGTTAGAAGTCCCAGGGAAATGACGCAATCTGAAGTTGAACTTTGAAAAGAAATCAGCCCAACGAAGCTGTTTAGCATTGAGAGTTCTACGGGTGCGCAGTGCTTCTAGATTTTTATGGTCAGTCCAGATCTCAAAGGGTGTTTGCGCCCCCTCTAATCAATGCCGCCAGGTGGTAAGAGCTAGGCGAATTGCTGCAGCCTCCTTATCCCAAACTGACCAGTGTCTTTCAGTCTCATTAAATTTCTTAGACACATATTCTAAGGGGTGTAATTTGCCATCGTCCCCCTTTTGCAGAATCCCCCCCCCATTGCTACGTCTGATGCATCAACATGAACAACAAATTCTTTAGTTTCATCGGGGTGAGCCAGAATAGGTTCTGACGTTAACAGCCGCTTTAGGGTTTCAAAAGCCACCTGACATTCATTTCTCCAATTTAATTGCTCACCCGGTTTGCCGGCGTCGGGCCCCCTTCCCTTTGTTTTCAACAGATTAGTTAGAGGCAGGGTGACTGTGGCAAAATCTTTTAAGAAGGTTCTATAAAAGTTGCAGAACCCTAAGAGGCTTTGGAGTTGCTTCCAGGTACGGGGTGTTTCCCACTGTAAAACAGCTTCTACTTTACTCGGGTCCATTTCAAGCCCCCTAGGGGAGATGCGGTACCCCAAAAAATCAATCTCTGTGCAATGGAATTCACATTTAGATAGTTTGGCATACAGTTCATGGTCTCTAAGGGTGGTTAACACTTCCCTCATCAGTTTGATGTGAAAGTCATGGTTTTGTGAATAAACAATGATATCATCTAAGTAACAAAGGACCCCCTTAAATAAATGCTTGTGTAACACCTCATTTATAAGGCTCATAAAAACTCCGGGAGCCCCAGCTAATCCGAAGGGCATAGCCAGGCATTCTAATTGCCCCAGGGGTGTGTTAAAGGCTGTCTTGTATTCATCTCCTTCCTTGATGTGCACCCGGAATTAAGCTTCCCGTAAGTCCAACTTAGAAAAAAGCTTTCCTTTCGCTGCCTCCGCTAGCAAGTCTTTTATGATAGGCAGGGGGTAAGCGTTGGAAGCGTAGACAGCATTCAGTCCTCTATAATCCATGCAAAGGCGCAGTACCCATCTTTTTTCTTTCGGAACAGTACAGGGGCAGCAAACGGGGACTTGGCAGGGCGAATGAAACCCCGCTCCAAGTTTTTATCCAAAAACTTTCGCAACTCATCCCTCTCAGCAGGGCTCATGGAGTACAACTTCCCTTTTGGCAGCTTCTCCACTCTACCGGTAAACCCGCTTCCCCGTCCACAGGTTGGGGAGGGGGCTGAATTCCCGCTGGTGCCGCTCCTGCAACTCCTACCACAGCCTGCTGCATCTCGAGAAGCGCCTCACGTAGCTCGGCTGCCAACCGATCATGCATCTCATCAAATCTCCGATCCATTTGCTGCCAGAGGTCATCCGTACCTCGCTCCGGTCACCGAGGGGGGGGGGCGTTCCTCAGGGAGCAGACTCGGCCTTCAAGGTTCCCTCTCCTTTTTTTTTTTTTGTAAATTTTTTTTTTTATTTTTCCAAACATTAAAAATAATACATTTATCTTATACAAATCCATTTTTCCATATTATATAACATTTTGTTCTGTTTGTATAATCTTGTTTTTATCTTATATTAACGGTTTCCCACCACATCTGAAGCATAACACATTTTCCACTCTATCCAAAATAATAATACTTATATCTATGTTTACATTTCTGGTAACGGTCATATTTCTTAAAAATACTTATACATTAATTCTTACTTTCTATATTCTTATATAATTCTAAAATAAAAAACAACTTCTTTGTCTAATTATCCTTAATACATTCATATACTCTAATTCTATTACTTTATATTATTATAACCATGTATAAATGCAATTTTTCATATCCCAATATTTTTCAACATATTCTTTCAAATCTTTCCAATCTTCTAAAAAGGTCTCTGAGTACAGATCATTCAATTTTCTAGTCCATTTATCCATTTCAGCCATATGTAACAGTTTTTTCAACCATTCCCACACCTCTGGTATTTTTTCATTTTTCCAATTTTGTGCATACACCATTCTTGCTGTTGTTATCATATACCATATTATTGTCCTTTTTTTTACATTTATCTCATCTAGTTTAAGTCCAAGCAATAACATTTCGGGCAACTTCTTAAATGTACATTTCAAAATTTTTTCCATTTCTGCATGTATTTTTGACCAATAAATCTTTGCTTTATCACAAGTCCACCACATATGATAAAAAGAACCTTCTTTCTTTTTACACTTCCAACATTTGTTAGACATATTCTGACCAATATTTGCAATTTTTTTTGGTGTCATATACCATCTATACATCATTTTAAAACAATTTTCTTTTAAGTTATAACACGTAGATATACTCATAGCATTTTTCCATAAAAATTCCCAAGATTCCATTTCAATGTCTTTGTTAAAGTTTATCGCCCATTTTACCATTTGTTCTTTTACCATTTCATCAGCATTAAACCATTTTAGCAAGACTTTATACATTTTAGAAATCATTTTTTTTCCACCTTCCTCCCAAACTTGTTCTATTTCATTGTTTTTTCCCCTAAAACCGTGTTTTTTATCACTTCTATACATATCATATATTTGTCTATATCTTAGCCAACCATAATCAAAGTCCATCTGATGCTGCTCCTTCAATTTGAAGTCTTTACCATGTCTTGTTAATAAGTCTCTATACTTCAACCAATCTTGTCCTTTGTACCGTGATGTTAGATGCAAAACTTCTGCGGGTACAATCCACATAGGTATCTCTTCTGAAAAAAAGTTTTTATATCTTGTCCACGTATCCATTAGTGTTCTTCTCAAATAATGATGTTTAAACATATTGTCCATTTTTGTTTTACCATAATATAAATATGCATGCCACCCAAATCTACAATCATGACCTTCCAGGGACAATAACTTTCTATCTTGTAACATAGTCCATGTCCCTACCCAGGTCAAACATATTGCATCATGGTATAACCTTAGGTTTGGTAATTGAAACCCTCCTCTTTCTTTAGCATCACACATTATTTTCATCTTAATTCTTGGTTTTTTCCCTCCCCACACAAACTTAGACAATTCCTTCTGCCAACATTTAAATGTTTTTACATCTTTCACAATTGGAATAGTTTGAAACAAAAACATTAATCGTGGTAACACATTCATCTTAACCACCGCAATTCTACCCAGCAATGACAAATTCAATACATTTCACTTTTTAATATCCTGCATAATTTGCAACCATAATTTTTCATAATTATTTTTATAAAGATCAGTATTTTTCATTGTTAGGTTTACACCTAGATATTTTGTCTTTTTCACCACCTCACATTCTATAAGTTTTTGTTACTCATTTTGTTTCTTGTTTGACATATTTTTGCACATTACTTTCGATTTGTTCTTATTTACATAAAATCCTGCTAAGTCACCAAACTCTTTTACTCTCTGTAACAAATATGGTAGTGTGGACGAGGGGTCTTCCACTATAAACATCACATCATCTGCAAAGGCCCTATATTTAAAAGAAAAACCTTTAGTTGTTAAGCCTTTAATCTCTTTGTCTTCCTTCACATTTAACAGTAGAACTTCTAAAATCCAAATAAATAGCAGCGGCGAAAGTGGGCATCCTTGTCTTGTTCCTTTTTTAACTTTAAAATCGTCTGTCTTTTCAGTATTAATTATTAAAGAGGATTTCTGCTCTTTATATATTGCTTTGATGAGGTTAAGCATATATTCACCAATCTCAAGATGCTCTAAAACTTCAAACATAAAATCCCAGTTTAAATTATCAAATGCTTTCTCTGCATCTAAAAAGAAAAAGCCCACTTCCTTTTCAGGGTGTTTGTCGTAGTATTCTATGGCATCCACTACTACTCTTAGGCTGTGGTCACACACACTAAATAATCCACTTTCAATCCACTTTCTAACTGGATTTTCACTGTGTGAACTGGCCAAATCCAATTTGAAAGTGCATTGGAACTGGATTGAAAGTGGATTATTGAGTGTGTGTGACCGCAGCCTTAGATTGTCCCTTATTTGTCGATTAGGTAAGAATCCTGCTTGTTCTGTTTGTATAGTCTCTTTAAGGTGCTCTTTTAGTCTATCCGCTATGATTTTAGCAAAAATCTTATAATCATTATTCAGTAAAGAAATCGGTCTATAATTCTTAACATTAGTCAAATCTTGATTTTCTTTCGGGATCAATGAGATGGATGCATCTTTCCAGGTTTCTGGTACCTCGCCAGTGACTCCTATATCGTTCATCAGTAGCAGTAACACCGGTGAAACTGACTCCTGTAACGTTTTATAAAACTTCGCTGTAAATCCATCCGGTCCAGGCGCTTTTCCTAATTTTGAGTCTTTTATTGCATTTTTAATTTCTTGTAATGATACTGGGTTGTTAAATAGTTCTTTAATTTTCTCTGTTGGTTTTGGTAACTTTAATGTTTGCAGGTATTCTTTAATCTTTCTTCTGTCTTTATTTTCCTTCTTAAAAAGTTTTGCATAGTATTTTAAAAATTCTCTTTTTATTCCTTTGTTATCTATTATCTCAATGTTATCTCTTATCACTTTAGTGATAAATTTATTTTCACGTTTTTTCTTTAATTGCCATGCTAAGTATTTTCCGGGTTTATTTGCACCTTCAAATGCTTTTTGTTGAAGTTTTTTTAAGTTCCAGTACATCTCTTGGTTCAGAATAGCTTTTGCTTGGTCTTGTAGCATCCAGATTTCCTTTTGCAGTTTCTTTTTCCCTGGTTTATTCTTCAGTTCTTCTTCCTTTGTTTTAATGGCTTGTAGAATATTTTCATATTGCTCTCTTTTCTTTTTATTGTCTTTAGCATTTAGCGATATCAATAGTCCTCTCATCACTGCTTTATATGCATCCCATACAGTTTGAATTTTTACTTCTTTCTGCATGTTTACTTGGAAGTATAGGTCTGTTTCTTCAAGTAATTTTTTAATTATTTCTTGATTGTCTAGTAAGTCCTCGTTTATTCTCCATCTCTTTTGTTTTTTTACCTGCCCAGCTGTCCATAAACACGGATTATGATCTGAAATAATTCTGGGTAGAATTTCCACTTTTCTTGTCTTGAAGGTTAAATTAGTAGTCATCCAAATCATGTCGATTCTTGAATGTGAGTCATGTCTATTAGAATAAAACGTAAAATCTTTTCCTTGTGGGTTAGCTTTCCTCCAAATATCTTCCAGCTTCTCTTGTTTTATCAGATCAAAAAAATTTTTTGGAAGCTTCCCTAATGTCTCATCCTTTCTTTTAGAGCGCCTGTCTAATTTATTATGTACAGTTCCATTGAAATCCCCTAACATCATAATTTGATCATAGTTTACATTGTCCAATTCCATTTGAAGTTCTTTAAAAAAATTTTCTTTGGCTCCATTCGGAGCATAAATGTTCACAATCAAAGTTTTCAGTCCTTGCAGTAAAATTTCAATAGCTAAATATCTTCCATCTTTGTCTTTAAATATTACTTTAGGTTCCAAATCTTTTTTGACATATGTTACAACACCATTCTTTTTATTACATGCTAAAGAATAAAATTCTTCTCCCAATTTTTTCCTTATTAAATATTTGTGGTCTTGTTTTTTAAGATGAGCTTCTTGTATGCAAATTATATTACATTTTTGTTTTTCCAGCCAATGACCTACCATTCTACGTTTTTGGGGTGAATTTAGTCCATTTACATTCCATGTAAGTATTTTGTAATCCATCTTAAATATCGCCAAAGTCATCTTTATTCTCTCCCAGGAATGCGTACATTTCTTCGATACTTTTAATCACTACTCTGGAGTTACCATAATAGAAGCTTAGTCCTTGAGGTATTTCCCAACGAAATCTGATTTTTTTCTCCTTTAATTTATCTATCAGACGCTTGAATTTTTTCCTTTCTTGCAGCATTGCTCTAGGCAATTCTTTCATTACTATAATTTTCTTTCCATCTATTACAAAAGGATCAGTGAAGCACTTCTTGTAGATTTGTTCTTTTGTTCTTTTCATTGTAAATTGGACAACCACATCTCTTGGTATGTTTTTGTCTCTTGCGTATGTAGAATTAACTCTATAAACAAGATCCATGTGCTCTTTAACAACTTCTTCCTGTTCTTGTAAAAAATCTGCTATTGCTTCTTGCATTCTTGTAAAAATGTCTTCACTCAATTTTTCCTCAATCCCTTGAAATCTCAAATGGTTTTGCATATCTTTATAATGCATCATCTTTTCCATCCTCTCATTCTCTCTCATTGTCTTATGGGTGCTTTCTTCCAGTTCTTTTACTTTAGTTTCTATATCTTGTGTTCTTGTGGATAATTTTTGAAATTCTGCTTTTAATTCCATGAAATTTTTATCTGCTTGAGCCGCTATATTATTCATTTTAACATTTACCTCTCCAATAGCGTCTAACATTTTCTTTTCCATTGCTTCCATAACGGCTAGTAGTTCTTTTTCTTTTTTTGCTGCCATTGTAGGAGAGGACCATGTAGCTGCTCTCGATCTTAGTCCGTGGTCCGTCTTGTCTCTTTAAAAAAGTTCGATTTTATCTTGTTTTCCAAGTCGAACACCAATTAGTGCATTCAAACAAGCTATTCTTGCCAAGTCAAATTATGTTGGTTTCAGCCTTCTAAGTTATATAGTCTTTGAGATATTGCAGTTTAAAAATTTTATAAATCCAAAATGGCGGGCGCGACTTCTCTATGGTTAATGTCAAAGGTTATAGTCTTTTTACCTTACTTCTGGCTTGCTGTAGTTTCCTTTTGTCCCTTCCTTTTATTTACTTGTCTGCTCTCTGCACGTCACTTCCTGTTGTGGTCTTTCTGGTCCGGCAGTATTTAGAGTCCCCTTTACCTTCTTCCGGTTCTTCTCCTTTTCCCTTCTTGTCTGCTCTTCTAGCCGTCACTTCCTAACTCAGTCTTCATGTCTTAATCTCACGATGCTTGGTTCCCTTCTCCCTCTTTGTCTCGCGATGCTTGGCTCCCCCTCCCGACTCTTCTTAACCGCAGGAATGTTAAACAACTTGTTTTTTTTTGGCTTTTTAAGTTCAAATTCGGCTTTTTGGCGTTTCAAAACTGCTCTCATCCAGTCTACAACAGTCTATTGCTTCACCCGATCTGCTTTTTGTCTTTCAAAACGCGGTAATGGTAAGGCAAAAACTTTTTTCCCGTTACCTTTTGTTGTTACTTCGCTTCAGATGTGGTCCCAACGTTTAAACTTGTCTTCCTTGCCAAGGAATCGGGAATTGAAGGTTTTATGCTGAATTTATCAGCTCGGCTCGGCTCCTTAGAGATACTCGCAAAAATCCTCTTCGGCTGCAGTGCTCAAGGTGTCGGAAAAGTTTCCGAGGCTTTCCCTTCACCGAGGTTGCTCAAACCTGGATTATATTGCTTGCTGGTCCTCACACTACCTGTGTGAGGTTGCGTCAGGTGGATTAGTCCACCCAAGCTGTCAGGAAGAGCCACTGTCTGCCTTGCGCATTTGCAAAGCGTGTCAGACCTCCATTCCTCCGACTGGAAACTCCCAAGGTTCCCTCTCCTCATCCACGAACCATACATGGGAGCCCCGTCTGTCATGGACCCAGGACTCTGCAGTACTCATGCCAAAACTCGACCATGAATACCCAACTAAGGGGAGCATAGGAATCAAAGTTCATAGTCACCGGCTCCGCAGGCGCCATGGTAGCCGGTGTCTCAGGGGTGGAAGTGGGAACGGGGGTCCCATCATCTGACATCGTCAGGTATGGGGATCACACCTTCCCAATTGAAAGGAAGATCCCTAACAATCTGTGAGACTTCTGATGAGAGCCAATAAGTCAGGCCTTGTGGATAAACAAAGTCCTTTATTGTCTTAATAGTCTTTCAGGAACACTTATTTTGTTAGGGATACCAGGGGATAGGGGTTGGGACTTATTATACAGTATTCAAATGGAATAGAAATGACAGGCACCAATCAGTGTAAAAACATGAAGTGCGAAAATCCCCAAACCGTTGCATTCCCATAGAAAAGGCACGGAAGCTAATTAAGTTCCCCCCCTTTTGCCCCTGTGTACAATACTACTTGCATTCCCACGCAAAGACACCGGGAAGAGCAGAGAGTGAAACAGTTCATGGTTAACTGGCAATAACAGCAATAAGCAGAGCCTGCAAGGGAAAGTGGCAAAACAGGATGGGAGGGGGAAGGAGTGAGGGGGAGGAACTTGGCTGCCAGTCTCCCGACTGGAGGACGTGTGAACGCAATCAGAAACAAAGCCAAAATATGACAGGGAACCTGACACTGTGGAGGATTTATTACAAATACCTACCGCATACCGGGATCTAGTGGAGGTTTTCAGTGAGGTAAAAGTGGATGAGCTATCCCCCCCCGCTGCAACACAGACTTTGCCATTGAACTGCTGCCTGGGGTTAAACTACCCACGGGGAAACTATACTCAATGAGCCCCTCTGAAAAAGTGGAACTGCGTAACTTTATTGATAAAAACTTGAAGCGGGGTTTCATCAGACCCGCACAATCCCCTTTCGCAGCCCCAGTGTTATTTAGAAAGAAAAAAGACGGGGGACTACGATTATGCACTGACTATCAGGGTCTGAATGCAGTTTCTGCCTCGAATGCCTACCCGCTGCCCTTAATAAAAAACTTACTAGCGGAGGTGGCCAAAGGGATAATTTTCTCCAAGTTGGACCTTCGAGACGCATATTTCCGGGTGTGCATATGGGAGGGAGACGAGTACAAAACTGCTTTTAACACCCCCTGGGCCAATTTGAGTACCTGGTGATGCCATTTGGACTTCAGGGCAGTCCAGGAGTATTCATGAATTTAATTAACGAGGTCCTACACAAGCACTTGTTCAAAGGGGTCCTTTGTTATCTAGATGATATCTTGCTGTACTTTCTGATGAAAAATCACACATAAAGCTAGTACGAGAGGTACTAACTACTCTGAAAGACCATAAACTATTTGCCAAACTATCCAAGTGTGATTTCCACAAGTCGGAGATTGATTTCTTAGGCTACCACATCTCACCCAGGGGGTTGGAGATGGACCCTTCGAAAATCACGGCAGTCAGAGACTGGGAGGTGCCCCTAACCCGCCGCCAATTGCAAAGTTTCATAGGATTCGCCAATTTTTACCACTCATTCATCAACAATTTTGCAAAACACAGCCTGCCTCTCACCGATCTACTAAAAACCAAGGGGAAGGGGGTGGAGGCTACCAAGCCAGGAGCAAAATTGCATTGGACTCCCAAGTGCCAAAAAGCTTTTGAGGAACTTAAGACTCTATTTACCGCCAAACCCATCCTGGCACATCCCGATGAAACCAAAAGCTTTATCATGCAAGTTGATGTGGCAATGGGGGGGCAATACTGCAGGAGGGACCTGATGGGAAACTACACCCCCTTGCATATGTATCCAAAAAGTTCAGGGATGCAGAGAAAAACTGGGAGGTGTGGGACAAGGAGGCTGCTGCCATCCACCTCGCTCTCACCACTTGGAGGTACTGGTTGGAGGGGGCGAGGGTTCCCTTCGAGATTTCAACTGATCACAAAAACCTCAAGGCACTACGAACCCATCGCACCTTAAACACCAAACAACTGCACTGGGCAGATTTCTTTTCTAAATTCAACTTTACCCTACGCCATTTCCCAGGGAAATCCAATTCATTGGCTGATGCACTCTCCCGCCTTCCCCAACATGACTGCAAAAAAGACAATGTGATCAATTCAGTGTTCACTCCCGAATAGTTGGGGTGGTGATGTATAGGAGTCAAACGTCTAAACAGAACACTGTGGACCTTATAGACTGGTCTTCCAGGTATGCCAAAGCATATGACCAGTCAGAGCTAGATGACCTATGAGAATTCAAGCACACAGTTCAAGCCCCAGACGGGTATTGGTTCAAAAGTGAGAAACTCATAGTACCGAGATCACTCTGGGGGGAAGTGATGCATTCAGCTCACGAGTCGAAATTATCGGGGCATTTTGGATACCTTAAAACCTTGAACTTGTTACAGAGACAATTTTGGTGGCCCCACATGAGACAGGACATCTCTGATTATGTTTCTGCCTGTCAAACGTGTTTAATGTGCAAACGTGGGGGGGGGGGAACTCTGGGACTGTTGCAACCGCTAGCCATCCGGGCTAGGCCTTGGGAAGCGATTTCTATGGATTTTATCACCAATTTGCCCCTTAGCAAGGGGAAAACAGTGATCAGGGTCGTTGTAGACACATTTTCTAAACAAGCCCACTTTGTTACATTCAAGCATCAACCCACGGCCAAAACACTAGCCAAAGCCTTCATGGCTAATGTAGTTAAGCTCCATGGAATTCCAAAGAATGTAATTGCCGATCACGGGACTCAGTTTGTTGCCAACTTCTGGCGGGAGCTTCTGAATGTCATAGGGGTGGAGTCTGTGTTGCGCAGCGCCTACCACCCCCAAATGGATAGACAAACTGAGAGAATTAATCAAATCTTAGAACAATTCCTGCACTGCTATACTAACTACCAGCAGGATGACTGGGTGGAGTTATTGCCATTTGCTGAATATAGTTATAACAATGCTGTACACTCTTCCACGGGTGTCTCACCTTTCATGGCAATGAGCGGCTATGAAGGAGTCCCCCTCCCTTCCCTGGAAGCCGCCTCCCCAAGCCCCAGTCACCTATCAGATTGGTGGAACTCTCTTAGTGATTCTTGGCCCCTGATTGCCAAAACTTTAGACGCTGCAAAGAAGGACTATAAAAAATATGTTGACAAGGGCAGGGGTTGGGATCCTGGTGACTCTGTATATGTGTCCACAAAAAATATCAAAGGACTTCAGCCTAGCAGGAAGCTGGGTTGGAAGTACGTGGGTCCATTTAAGGTCTTGAGAAAGATTAATGATGTAACCTTTGAACTTGAATTGCCTAAATCTCTTAAGAATGTTCACCTGGTTTTCCATTTCAGCCTCCTGAAAAAAGACTCTGGTTTGAACTCATGGAGATCCCTTCATCCAGTTCCTCCTCCTCTGATGAAGGGGGGTGAGCCTCAATTCAATGTGGACCAAATCCTGGACTCTAAGCTTAAAAGAGGCTGCCTTTTTTACCTGATTAGTTGGTGGGATTTTGGTCCTGAATACAATGAGTGGGTAGACTCTGCACATGTAAACGCTCCTGCAAAAATCTGTGCCTTCCACAAACTATACTCATTAAAGCCTGGGGGGTAAGGGGAATTTTCGGGCAGGTGGCATGTCAGTGAGACTGTCATTTCCTGGGCAGGAGATGGTATACAGTGACTAATGAGGAGTGTCTCCCCCCCCTTGGCAATGGAATGCGCTATTCTCCCCGCACGGCCCCTGCTTTGCCTCCTGCTTATCTGCAACCTTGGTAGCTTGTAGCTTCTCACTAGCTTTGTTTTTAATGGGATTTTCCTCCAGGTGCAAGAACTCTCCTCTCCTGCCTTTAGCCTGGGAACCATTCTCCACCTTTAGTCTGGGAACTAACGGGTCTAGTGTCTTGGACGCCTTTTTCTTAACCTGTTGATTGGGACTTCTTTTATGACAAGAAAAAGAAGAAGAAGAGATTGGATTTATACCCCGCCCTTCACACACTTGGAGTCTCAGAGCGGCTTACAAACTCCTTTCCCTTCCCCTCCCCACAACAGACACCCTGTGAGGTAGGTGGGGCTGAGAGAGCTCTTTCCCAAGCTGTCCTTGAGAGAACAGCTGGTACATAGCTGTGGCTTGCCTAAGGTCATCTAACCAGGTGCAAGTGGAGGAGTGGTGAATCAAACCTGGTCCTCCAAGATTAGAGTCCGTGCACTTAACCACTACACCAAACTGGCTTACATTGACAACATTGTTTGAATATACTATAACAGTTCTACTACCACCCTTAGCTTCCATTACTGACTCAACAAGTGTACCCTGATTGAGCCCTTCAATAAAAGAAGCTCTTGTTTAAGAACTTTTGTTTGGAGTTGAAATCTCCTTGGACTCTCACAATGTCCATCTGTAGATCTGAATCTTACAGCACTCTCAAATGGTAAATCTAATCCTTCTGGAGAACTACAGCCTCATCCAGGGTAGGAAAGATCTGATTCTATGATTCACACCAGTCAACTTAGTTTCATTCATATCTGGATTGGGTCTTCATCCAGCCTATTATACTATTATTTTTAAAATGTGTATCTCCTAGCTCTCAAAATGCTTTTACCACCATCAAACATCACACACATAGACCAGAATGTATATGATTCCAAAGAAACTAAAACCAAACAAGAATGTAACAGAGCACTGAAAAATTAACAGCAATGCTAAAATCGTATAAAGCCTTTAAAATCTGCAGCTAAATTACATCAACAATTGGCGGGGGGTGGCATCGCTGAGAGCCAGTTTGGTGTAGTGGTTAAGTGCGCGGACTCTAATCTGGGAGAACCGGGTTTGATTCCCCACTCCTTCACTTGCGGCTGGATGACCTTGGGCAAGCCATAGCTCTGTACCAGCTGTTCCCTCAAGAACAGCTTGGGAAAGAGCTCTCTCAGCCGCACCTACCTCACAGGGTGTCTGTTGTGGGGAGGGGAAGGGAAAGGAGTTTGTAAACCGCTCTGAGACTCCTTTGGGGAGTGGAGGGTGGGGTATAATTCCAATCCAATCTCTTCTTCTTCTTCATGGCGGACACCTAGGGGCTTTGCTCTCTCACCCACACCCCAATTTCAACCTTCTAATCCTCTAAAAATCAACCAAACCTTGGCAGAAGTGATGGGCAAGCTGGGCAACAACAAAAATAAATGAAACACCACGACTCCACAGTTGGTGAAGAGTTTCTTCCCTAGGGAAGACCAAAAGATGCCTACTAACTCAGAAGCCGCAAGCTGCCACAAAATGGCCGACAGAGTAATGCACAGCGAGACGGAGGGAATAGCTATATGTCATCAAGAATTCTTGGACACTATTACTCACCTGGAACAGAATATTGGCAGCCAAATATGAGTAGCCCTTAAGTCGTTCACGGATCAATTGGAAAACTTAACTGAAACGCTAATGCAAGTATCTCAGGCATCTCAGTTGGCATTAGAAGGCACCATAATGATGCGAGGTGAAGTGCATTGGGCCAGGAGCAAAATTATGGTGTTGGAGCACAAATTGAGATAGCATAATTTGAAATGGTGAGACCTGCTGGAAAAAGCGGAGGGTGAGTCAGAACTTAAGACTTTTATAGCCTCATGGTTGACAACTGCTTTGGAATTAGAAGGAGGGGTGGTTCCCTTAATAGACAAAGCATATTGTTTGGGCCCCACTACAAGGTGCAGTGAAACAGTCCCAAGAGATTTAGTCACCATTTTTCCTGATTCCCGAACTAGGGATGCCATACTATGAAAGTCAAGAGCAGATGGCGGTATACCATTCAATAATAATCATGTTTTGGACTTGCTAAACTAAACTTAACTTCTTGCCCTAAATCTTAAAATTACATAAATGACTGTAATTAAAACAGGGGAGTACAATCAGAAATCAAAGACTTTTAAAATAAGAATGCTTCTTTCTAAGAATGCTGCTGCTCCTTTATCTGCATCAAATTCTTCTTCCTCCGATTCATTGCTCTTTGAAGTGTCAGAAATTTCCAGTCCATAAATGCTCTCTTGTTGCTCCAGTTCTTCCTCTGTGGATGTTTTCTCTCTTTTTTCCATGTATTGTTCCAGGAATTTCTTTGCTTTTGCAAAAAAAAAAAGTTTACTTTACATTACAAAACAAAATTGTGGATCCTGCTGGACACTTTTTATTCCTGAAAGGTCGTTTGAATAACCCTGTATATATGTTAGCTTCAGGATACGCTCCTAACAGCAGGCAAGAACAATTTATAGCAGAAATGTTGACCAAATTAGACAGTTTCCAAGATGGCCAGGCAAGAACAATTTATAGCAGAAATGTTGACCAAATTAGACAGTTTCCAAGATGGCCATGTACTAATTGGAGGGGATCTTAACTGTATTAATGATCCACTATTGGATAGGTCATCATGACAGGCACTACCCTATTGGCATGGCATGCAAGGAGCAGTGATTGACCCTCCAGGGCCTTTTTAACCAGCATAATTTACTTGATGTCTGGAGGGAACACCATCCAGGGGTTCAAGACGTTACTTATTTTTCTCCAAGGCATGAAGTCTTTACTAGAATCGATTATATATTGATCTCTGCCTTTCTTGCAAATCAAATAATAGATTTGGACATTGGTCTTTGAACCCTTTCTGACCATGCATGGACAGAATGTACCTTGATAGATACAGGGGAAGAAAAAACTACATGATATTGGTCTTTAAATAAAAATGTTTTATATAATTAACAAGCCATACAGAGTTGGTGATTATTTGGTGATTCGATCCTGAGGCAGGTAGACAGCTGGGTGGTGAAACTGTGTATTGACCGTATGGTGACTTGCCTGCCTGGTGCGAAGGTAGTGGACATTATGCGTGTTTTAGATAGGCTGGTAAATAGTGCTGGGCAGGAGCCAATGGTCATGGTACATGTTGGCACCAATGATGTAGGGAAATGGAGTCATAAAGTCCTGGAGGAAAAATTTAGGCTGCTAGGCAGAAGACTTAAGGCCAGGACCTCCAAGGTAGTCTTCTCGGAAGTGCTACCTGTTCCATGCGCAGGGCCAGAGACAGGCACAGATCAGGAGTCTCAATGCGTGGATGAGATGATGGTGTAGGGGGGAAGGGTTCAAGTTTGTTAGGCACTGGGATGCTTTTTGGAACAGGAGAGAGCTGTACAAGAGAGATGGTCTCCACTTGTTCCAGGAAGGAACCAGGCTGCTGGCGCTTAAAATCAAAAAGGTGGCAGAGCAGTTTTTAAACTGAATATTGGGGGAAAGCCGATAGGAGATGAAAAATTTCTGGTTCGGGATGGTTCATCTCAAAGAGACGAAGGGGTAGCTGTTACTTTCCTTCAAGGAAATTGATTAAAATTGTTCTCTGAGACTGTGGCAAATGATAGAGACTGCCTGGTAAGGTGTCGAGGCAGCAAGAGGAAGCTTGTGGGCTTAACATATGTGGGAAACTATAGATGTTTATACACTAATGCTAGAAGTGTCTGAGGTAAAATCAGGGAATTGGAATGCATGGTGTTAGGGAAAACATAGACATTGTGGGTATTTCAGAAACTTGGTGGGATGAGGAAAATCAGTGGGATACGGTGATTCCTGGTTATAAATTATATAAGGGGAGAAAGTTGGAGGTGGGGTGGCTCTTTATGTCAGAGAGGGTATACAGTCCAGTAAGATTGAGAGGGTAGGAGAATTGGATTCACTTCTGGAAATGATGTGGGTTGAATTAGTGGGCCCAAAAGGAAGCTTAACATTGGGAGTTTGTTATCACCCACCAAATCAAAAGATAGAGGAGAATTATAAAATGATGAATGAATTAAAGATAGCGGCTAGACGAAATAACTGTGTTGTCATAGGTGACTTTAACTACCCACACATTGATTGGGTCAATATGTGTTCAAGCCGGGAAAAAGAGATTGAGTTTCTAGACACTCTCAATGACTGTGCTATGGAGCAGATGGTTACGGAACCTACCAGAGGAGAGGCAATCCTGGATTTGGTCCTAAGTAACGCCCAAGACCTGGTGAGAGATGTTAAAGTGATTGCACCGCTTGGGAACAGAGACCATAATGTTATTGAGTTCAACATTTGTATAAATAGGGAGTCAAAAAGACTGACACAACCAATTTTATTTTAAAGTTAAGGGGTAACTTCTCTGATATGAGCGGATATGTGAGGAGAAAACTGAAAGGAAAAGTAGAAAGGGTCAAAACCATTGGGGAAGCTTGGAGACTATTTAAAATTACAATCCTAGAGGCTCAGAGAAAATATATACCACAGCTTAGGAAAGGCACAAATAGGTATAGAAAAAAGCCTGCATGGTTAACAAACAAAGTAATGGAAGCTCTAAAAGGTAAGAAGGATTCCTTTAAGCGGTGGAAAACTAGTCTCAGGGAGGCTGATAAAAGGGGAGACAGTGGCAAATAAAATGCAAGTCTGGTCAGGTGGGCAAAAAGGGAATATGAGGAGCATATTGCAAAACACAAAGACCAACAATAAAACTTTCTTCAAATACATTAGAAGTAGGAAACCAGCCAGGGAAGCAGTGGGGCCCTTGGATGACCAAGGTGTACTGAAGGATGAGAGGGAAATGGCTGAGAAGCTGAATGCATTTTTTGCCTCTGTCTTCACTGTGGAAGATGAGAAGTGCCTGCCCACTCCAGAACCACTGATTTCAGGAAGGGTGTTGAAAGACCTGAGTCAGATTGAGGTGATGAGAGAGGAGGTCCTACGACTGATAGACAACTTAAAAACAAATAAATTACCGGGCCCGGATGGCATACATCTGAGAGTTCTAAAAGAACTCAAATGTGAACTTGTGGATCTCCTGACAAAAAAAATATGTAATCTTTCCTTAAAATCTGCCTCCATTCCTGAGGACTGGAAGGTAGCGAATGTCAATCCTATCTTTAAAAAGGGTTCTAGAGGAGATCTGGGAAATTACAGGCCAGTCAGTCTGATGTCGATACCGGGTAAGTTGGTGGAAACTGTTATTAAGAAAAAATGAGTAGGCACATCGATGAACAAAATCTATTGAGGAAGACTCAGCATGGGTTCTGTAAGGGAAGATCTTGTCTCACTAACCAGTTAGTGTTCTTTGAGGGAGTGAACAAACATGTGGACAAGGGGGACCCAATAGATG
Organism: Lepidodactylus listeri; assembly: GCA_029233225.1. Classification (NCBI taxonomy): domain Eukaryota; kingdom Metazoa; phylum Chordata; class Lepidosauria; order Squamata; family Gekkonidae; genus Lepidodactylus; species Lepidodactylus listeri. The sequence continues at coordinate 125,905,469 of JARCFY010000007.1, read as the reverse complement.
TTGTTCACCTTGACTTCCAGAAAGCTTTTGATAAAGTTCCTCATCAAAGGCTCCTAAGTAAGCTCAATAGTCATGGGATAAAAGGACAAGTCCTTTTGTGGATCAAAAACTGGCTAATTAAAAGGAAACCAAGAGTGAGTATTAATGGGCAAATTTTCTCAGTGGAGGGAGGTAAGCAGTGGGGTACTGCAGGGATCAGTACTTGATCCAATGCTTTTTAACTTGTTTATTAATGATTTGGAGTTGGAAGTAAGCAGTGAAGTGGCTAATTTTGCAGATGACACGAAGTTGTTCAGGGTGGTGAGAACTAGGGAGGATTGTGAGGCACTCCAAGGGGATCTGTCGAGGATGGGCGAGAGGGCATCAGTGTGGCAGATGGGGTTCAATGTGGCCAAGGGCAAAGTGATGCACGTTGGAGCCAAAAATCCTAACTATAAATACATGTTGATGGGGTCCGAACTGGCAGAGACCGACCAAGAGAGAGATCTTGGAGTCATCGTAGATAACTCAATGAAAATGTCGAGACAGTGTGCGACTGCAATGCAAAATGGCATTTTCAAGATGGCGGCTGGCGTTGAGCTCTAGAACTGAGCTCCGCTGGAAAGTGGAATAAACACTGAACTTAAGGGGTTTTAATTCGGTTTAATTCGGTTTTAATTCGGCTATTAAGGTTTGATTATTTGGCTATCAAGGAGAATTACCTGGTGAACGGCTGGTGCTTCTGGACTCTTGTGCCTGTGCTCATGGCTTTGTCTTGTAGTTTCGTCTGGCTGTGTTCCTCGCTGCGGATCTGGCGGCGCTTCTTTGGCTGGCTGCCAACCGCCGACTACTAGCCATTTTCCAGGTGCTACTGTTGTCCTGTGCTGCCTCTGTGCTTGTCGTCGACTGCCGCTGCGCCCGTCGACGATTGCCGACTGCCACTGATTGCCGGCCTGCCCACCGGCCTTTGGGAGTCCTGGTTGTTGCTGGCCACCGGCCTTCACCTGTGACTTGCTGCGAGACTGTGGCTTGCTCTGCTGCCCTGTGACTCTGATTGTGGCATTTGGGACTGTCGGGTGGCTTCGGGAGACTTCGGGTGGTCCCGGAGTGCCTCGGAGTGTTTTGGGCATTCCCAGAGCCTGGAGCCTTCGGCTGGTCTCGGCCTCTGTCGGCGCAGAGGCGGGTGGGCCCGGGCGTTGTTGCTGGCCCCGGACGAGCCTGTATAACTTAGGGCTTAGCTGCTCTGGGATTTCTCTGACAGTCTGGATTTTGGGTCCTTATCAGTGGCTTCAGCTGACTTTAGATCTTTTTTGGATGCCATCAATCTCCATCAATCGCTGGCTCATTGAACATCTAGTTTTTTGGGTCCTCTCCGCTTGGTGCTACGTCTGGCAAGTGGGCGCCATTTTGGCGCTGTTGCCAGGAATTCAAGCACCATCCATCCTCCGTTTCTTGGAGCTGCGGAGGGATTTAGACCTTTTTGGGCCCTGGACACCTTCGACTTTTCTGGTGTCTGGATGGTGGTGGGTCTTGGTCCAGATGTGGCACTATTGGATAATATCTATATGCCGCTGGGCCATTTGGTCCACTTTAATGGACTGGAGGTGGAACATCGGCAAAGCCATTGAAGACATCTACACAACTGGAAAGTGGGGTCGGGGACTGAGGTTTCTTTCCTTTTTCTTTTTTCCTTCTATTTTATAATAGTTAGGATTGGTTAAGATAGGTTAGTTAGTGGTTAGTGGCCCTAGAGTGTTATTGTACTTGTTCCCTCCCCTTAATTTGGTTAAATTAGATTAGTAAAGTAGTTAGGTGGGGTAGGGTTGGGTGGGAATCTGAGATTTTATACAGCGTAGTTGTCTCGCTGATGGGGCTTTTCGCATCTAAATTGTATAGCCTATCTAGGGTGTTATTTGGCAGTGCCTGTTATTGGACGGATAGCGGGTAGGTGGGTGGGAAGGCCAGGCAGTTTGCGAAGGGCTTGACGGCGGCCAAGATGAGTAGGCAAAGGCCGCCGACAGTCATATGAGCAACCAAGGGATCCCTGTGCTCCTGGGAGAGGGAGGTATGGCGGTGGGACCAGACGGAGGGAGGGAAGGAGACGGAGACACAGATGAGCTTGGTCCCCTTCCAATCTGTGTCTCATCCCAAAAGTAGTAGGTTGTGGGGCTAGGAAGCAGAACCCTGCTCCGACATTGGTGATGTGTAACTCCAGGTCCATTAATAATAAGACCAGAGTCCTTTATGACTTTTTGTCTGAACAGGATGTGGACCTGGTGTGCATGACTGAGACCTGGGTGCGGGATGGAGAGACTGTCTCTTTCTCCCAAATGGCACCACCTGGGTTCTCAGTCCTTCACCAATCCCAGACTCAGGAGCGGGGGGAGGGGCGGCGTTGTTCATCCGGGAGGGTTACTCCTTCAGAGCGCTACCGCCGCAGAATCTTGTGGGCATAGAGTGTGTTGGCTTTGTCTAGGATGCCAGGGAAAGCTTGGCTGTCTGGTTGGTGTACCGACCACCCATCGCACCGACAGGCAGCCTGCCACCCCTGCTGGAGGCCGTATCAGGCTGGGCGCTTGAACACCCTCGGCTATTAGTCCTGGGTGATTTCAGCGTCCATGCCAAGGACGTGACCTCCACGCAGGCAATTGATCTAGTGTCGGCCATGGCGGCACTAGGACTCTCCAGTTTGTTACGACACAGGGCTGGTCACACGCTTTTCTTGATTTTTGCATCGGGGGTTACGGTGGACCAGATTACAGCTACGGCTGTACCATGGTCAGACCACCAGACTCTGAGGGCCTGGGTGAACCTGCCACCCCAACCCTGTTTGGGTGTCGAGCGGTTTTTAGCTCGCCCGCAGAGCCAAATGAATCCTGTGCGATTCCAGGAAACTCTGCGGGATCCAATGCCCCTGGTGGCTCATTGGATGAGCAGGTCGAAGAATGGCAACATTGTCTTTCGACGGCCATTGACGAGATCACTCCCCAGCATCCTCTGTGTCCCCGCTTTTAACTGGCCCCGTGGTACACAGGCGAGTTGAGGGATTTGAAACGGGAACTCAGATGGCTAGAGAGACGGTGGCGTCGCACTCCCAGCGAAGCAGCAAGATCATCTTATAGGACGTTTATGAAAGCCTATGAGACGGCTGTCAAGGCCGCTAAGAAAATGTTCTATGCAGCCGAGATAGTGTCTGCGAGTTCCCGCCCAGCCCAATTATTTAGGACAATTCGGTCATTGACGACTCTGCCGACGAGCAGACCAAATGATAGGGAATTGGAAATAGGCTGTGAGGCTTTTGGGAACTTTTTTGCAGATAAAATCTTGTTGCTCCACCGAGACCTCCCTGCCACAATTAATACAGTAGCAGAACTTGAGGCTCCAAGCACGTCTTCTGGTCATATTTTGGATTATTTCAGTCCACTCTGCCTGGAAGAGGTTGACAAATTGCTCTCTCTGGTCCGCCCAACCACGTTGTCTCGATCTGTGCCCATCATGGCTAATTAGAGCTAGCCATGAAGAGGTATGAGGGGCACTTAGGGAGATTATCAACACATCCCTTGTACAAGGGGTGTTCCCTAGTGCTCTAAAGGAGGCTGTGATACGTCCCCTCCTTAAAAAAACCATTATTGGATCCGGCCGAATTAGGAAACTACCGACCGGTATCTAACTTGCCCAAATAGGCAAGAAAGTGGTGGCGGACCAGTTGCAGGGCTTTTTGGATGACACCTCTGTGTTAGATCCCTTTCAGTCTGGCTTTCAGCCAGGTCATGGGATGGAGACGGTGCTGGTTGCCCCTGACGGATGACCTCCGGAGGCATCTGGATCGAGGCGGTACGGCGGTGCTGATGTTGTTGGACATGTCGGCTGTGTTCGACACGATCAACCATCGGCTACTGTCTCGCCACTGAAGCACTATAAACCAAGAATAGAGATTTCCCAATGATCCTAAGGTCCGAACATCAGGTAGAGAAGAAAGCCTTTATTTTTATGACGTCAGTCTCGGCAATGGTAATCCATTAAAGCTACCGAGCCCAGATTTTACTGAGGCTTGGTGTTTTATACCAGGAGGTGGGGACGCACAGAAAGGAATGGGACAGTGTCATACAGCATCATATTTGTTAACAAATCATATGATATAACTCCGCCTAACTAGCTGCTCAAGTGTTAGGAATGTTTCTATCTAAATGTTGCTAATTGCTTGCCGTTCCCATGGTTCTTTAGCCCAGCCTAAGAGCAATAATGTTGCACACTAAACAATGTAAGACTGTTAGCTAGATGTTGTTAGTGTTCCATGTAACAGCAAAGAATCTTGTTTCATTGACCTTGCATTTCAAAGCTTCTAACTTACTAAGCAATATGCAGAGTTCTATTCAGCATAATTATTGATTAATTTTTCTTATTGCTTCACCGCCTCGCCGATATTGGGATCCAGGGGTTAGCTTTACAATGGCTCTCCTCGTGTCTCCAAGATCGGGGACAGAGGGTGGCGGTAGGGGAACAGCTTTCCCAGAGACACCCGCTGACCTGCAGTGCTTTCCCTTATGCTGTTTAACATCTACATGCGCCCCCTCGCCCAGATTGCCCGGAGGTATGGGCTAGGTATGTGGATGACACCCAGCTCTGTTATTGGGCAGCCAGTCGGACTCCGGCCCCGGTGATCTGGACCTGGCACTGCAGGCCGTGGCTGGTTGGCTCAGGCAGAGTCGACTGAAATTGAATCCAACGAAGACGGAGATCCTATGCTTGAGTCGGAATGGATCAGGGGTGGGGATTCCTCTCCTGACCTTCGAGGGGGGGCCTTTGGTGCCAGCATCAGAGGTTAGGAGTTTGGGAGTGCTCCTGGACCCCGCATTAACGATGGAGGTCCAGGTAGCAGCCACTGCAAGATCGGCCTTTTACCATCTTCGGCTGATCAAGCAGTTGGTTCCCTTCCTTGAACGTAATGAACTGGCTACAGTTATCCACGCTTTGGTCACCTCAAGATTGGACTACTATAACGCTCTTTACTTGGGGCTGCCCTTGTGCCAAATCCGGAAGCTGCAGCTGGTGCAGAATGCAGTGGCGCGGTTGTTGATGGGTCTTCCTGTGCGGGAACACATCCAACCCACCCTAAAATTACTGCACTGGCTGCCTATAGCACACCGGATAAAGTTCAAAGTGCTGGTACTTACCTGTAAAGCCCTTTACAGCCTGGGACCTAGCTACTTGAAGGACCGCCTCTCCCCATATGTTCCCCATCGAGCACTTCGGTCTGGATCCCAAATCCTTCTGGTCCTTCCAGGGCCAAAAGAGGCTCGGCTGGCGGTAACAAGGGCCAGGGCCTTTTCTGTGGTGGCCCCACACTGGTGGAATGAGCTCCCGGATAATATCAGGGCCCTGCGGGATCTTTTGCAATTCTGCAGGGCCTGCAAAATGGAGCTCTTCCGCCAGGCGTTTAAGTAGGGGCCGCCTAACATTTCCACCTTGGCCCTGGCCCAACTATCTGATTTGAGTATTCGATCTTATTTGCCAGCCGACTATATGACATGATCATCTGACCTTCTCCTGCCAGCCTACTGGGACCGCCCATAAGGATTACATCTGGACACTGCTATGACATATTGAACTGAAAATATGCCATCTGTATAGTATTAGTTGTTTTACTTATTTTAATGTTTTTAAGATACTGTCTGTTTTATATATCTGTTGTGAACCGCCCTGAGCCGCCATACGGCGGGTAGGGCGGGATATAAATCTCAAAAATAAATAAATAAATAAAAAAGGCCAATGCTATGCTGGGGGTTGTTAGGAAGGGAATTGAAAACAAATCAGCCAGTATCATAATGCCCCTGTATAAATCGATGATGCAGCCTCATTAGGAGTACTGTGTACAGTTCTGGTCACCACACCTCAAAAAAGATCTTATAGCACTGGAAAAAGTGCAGAAAAGGGCAACTAGAATGATAAAAGGGTTGGAACATTTTCTCTATGAAGAAAGGCTGAAGTGCTTGGGGCTCTTTAGCTTGGAGAAACGACAGCTGAGGGGTGACATGATTGAGGTTTATAAGATTATGCATGGGATAGAGCAGGTAGAGAAAGAAATACTTTTCTCCCTTTCTCACAATACAAGAACTCATGGGCACTCGATGAAATTGCTGAGCAGTTGGGTTAGAACAGATAAAAGGAAGTACTTCTTCACCCAAAGAGTGATTAACACATGGAATTCACTGCCACAGGACGTGGTGGCTGCTACAAGCATGGATGGCTTCAAGAGGGAATTAGATAAACATATGGAGCAGAGGTCCATCAGTGGCTATTAGCCACAAAGTATAGATAGGAACTCTCAGTCTGGGGCAAGTGATGCTCTGTGGTCTTGGTGCTTGATGAGGGGGCAACAGTGGGAGGGCTTTTAGTGTCCTGCCCCCACTACTGGACCTTCTGGGGGCACCTGGTATTTTTGGCCACTGTGTGACAGAGTGTTGGACTGGATGGGCCACTGGCCTGATCCAACATTGGCTTCTCTTATGTTCTTATGAGATAGAAGCAAATCTCCAGGAATACTTTAAAAAAAAAATCTTGCGGAACCTCTCAAGATATTATCTGGGACACAATGAAACCAGTAATAAGAGAAAGGTTTATTTCTTTGATTTCTGCCTAATAAGAGGAAACATCAGGTAAAACAAGATCTATGCAAAACTATAAAGATATTAGAAGAACAACATTAAAAAACCTGTTCTAAAAAGATTTAGAAAGGAAAAAACTTGAGATCACTGAGACAACGCAAGTTCAAAAAAATCTATTATTCCTTAAGCAAAGGTATTGGTTCAGGCACCCCTGGTCTACGAAACTCTTATCTTGGAAACTAAAAAAAGAACAGGCCATGAAAAATGTAACTATTTGAAGGATTGGAGTGGAAATATATTAACCACATCTAAGGACATTTTAAATTCTTTTCTGGAATATTACCAAACTTTTTATAGCTCAGAGAATCCTTCATTTAATTCTGTTACAGAATACCGATATAAACATAGCCTGGTTAGAAAACTCAAGAGCATAAAGAGTTTATGGATAAACAAATAACTATTCAAGAAGTCATAGAAGCTATTAAACACCTGAAGTCTAATAAGACCCTGGGCCAAGACAGGCTTTCAGCCGAGTTTTATAAAAAATTTGTGAAGGTGTTAGCTCCCCCGCTTACAGACATATATAATTATATTTTCAGTACGGGGGAAAACCCTCTATCATGGTACCAAGCTAAAATAGTGGTGATTCCAAAAAAAAAGGCAAGGACCTATCATCACCAGAATCATATTGTCCAATATCACTTTTAAACTGTGACTATAAGTTTTTTACCACAATTTTGACAGCTAGACTAAATCATTTTATAGGACATTATATACACATCAACCAATCCAGATTTATTCCTGGGAGAAACATCACTGAAAATATTAGGAAGGCTATCAATATCATTCAACACTGCAAAAACCATATTCTGGATACATGTATCTTGACACTCAATATCGAGAAAGCCTTCGATAGTGTAGAACCTAAATTTTTAAAAATTGTTATTAGTGACACGAATTTTGGACTTAATTTTCAGAGAGTAATACATACATTATACAATAAACCGGTGGCACAGATATCTCTTAATGGAATTTCCTCACAAGACTTTTTACCTTTGCGGGAGACCCGTCAAGGGTGTCCCCTTTCCCCTTTACTTTTTGCTATAGCTATAGAACCCCTAGCTAATAGAATTAGAAATTTTAACTCCATTGGTGGGGTGACAATAAACCCAGCTGAATTCAAAATTAGTCTGTTTGCAGATGATTTTGTTCTTTATGTTTCTTTATGTGAACCTCAACAATCATTGCCTCTAATTGAGCAGGTATTAATGGAATATAAGCAGCTTTCAGGTTTACAAGTCAACCAATCAAAATCAATTTTATACCCTATAAATCTTTCTTTGGATTCTTGCAAATTAATTTTAAAAATTTCTTTATTAATGGGTCAACAAATACTGGACATATCTTGGAGTTAAACTTTGTTTGAATATATCAGATCTTTTTAAAATTAATTTTGTTGAAACTATTCAGACGATTAACAATCTCCTTAAAGAGTGGAACCATAAAACTCTTATCTTGGCCAGAGAGAGTGAATGTAATCAAAACATTCATCTTTCCAAAAATTTTATATTTATTTAGAGCAATTCCACTATTAATTCCAAAATCTACATTGAAGCAATGACTAACAACTTGGACTAAATTCATTTGGCAACACCAAAAATCATGGATAAGTTTTTTGACTTTACATAGACCCCGTAAAAGGGGAGGACTTGCAATACCTGATGTAATACTATACTATGAGGCTACAATACTGTCCTCACTGGTGAGAATACTTAATTCAAAGGGTGACATAGAGTGGATAGCTATTGAAGAAGCGTACCTTAGAAACAGAAAGTATTATGAAATCTTATGGTCAAATAAATCGGCTCTGTCCACTCAGGAGTTTGACAATATTTTTACCAATGCATTATAGAAAATATGGAATTCTAAAAGGAAAGTGCTAGCTTCAGAAATATCTCTGGCATCAACATTTATAGGTCAGACTTGGTTCCTTCCAGCACTGCAGGAACATACTTTCCTACTTTGGAAATCTACTTACTTAATCAGGTTATCTGACATTACTTATAAAGGTAGTATAATAGAGAAAGCTAAGCTCAAACTTATAACTAAGGCACCCATTCCCTGGTTTGAGTATTTACAGGTGCAACATCTTACTACTCCGTTTATAAAAAAAACACTTTATCTAGGCAAACATCTGACTTTGAGAAGCTATTAATTAATACCAGATTATCGGGAAAAGCTTAATTTCTATAATCTACAAAATATTATTAGAATTAGAAAATGCAAACTTACGTTCTTATGCTGAACGCTGGAATGTAGTCTATAAAAATCCTTTTCCACCTCTCAGTGGGAATTAATATGGTCATCATATGCCCTAAGTACCATGACTAGGTGATATCTATTATGACTAGGTGATATCTAACACCTTTAAAACTCCACCATATGAAAAATACCCTCTCACCTTTGTGTTGCAAACGCTGTGGTAGCACTGGATCACATTATCACTGTTGGTGGGAATGCTTGATTATACAACAGTTCTGGCAAGGAGTTCTAGAACAAATAAAGAGCTTAAAAGGATTCGATGTGCTATATAAATCAGAGGTGATACTCCTAAATATATGGGATGGTATCATGATTTCACAAACCAGGGCTACAGTCACACACACTAAATAATCCACTTTCAATCCACTTTGAATGCACTTTCCAACTGGATTTTTACTGTGTGAACTGGCAAAATTTGGTTGGAAAGTGAATTGAGTGTGGATTGAAAGTGGATTAGTTAGCATGTGTGACTGTAGCCCAGGAAAGAGCTCATAATGTTTCTTCTTTCTGCTGCTAAAACGACTATAGCATCTTGTTGGAGATCTGGGGACTTTCCTACAATTGGTACATGGTATTCTAAGATTTGGGATCATCTGATTATGGATAAGGTGGCAGATAGTATTTCTACTTTAGATCCCTCAGTAGGCCACTCAAACGATATTAAGAGATGGTTCCCAGTACTGGAAAACTTGGATAAACTCACTGAAGAGATTAGACCCTCCCAACGTAAACAATATTATGAGTTCTTAAAAACAGGTTGGCTAACTTAATTACACTAACAACAAAATATCATGTGGTAGACATTTTGCTATATTAATAGAAATTTGTGGTTAACAATTTTTTCTCTTCCACTGGATATGTCGTTACTGTTGGTAATATAGTTGGTTTGAAAATTGAGCTTATAATGTTGTTAATGTTAACGTTAGAAGAAATCAATTTTGTATATCTTTTTTATCATAATGCAGTTGTCTGTTTAATTTTGTTATTGCATTTGGAAAGAATAAAAAAATATTTAAAAGAGGTGTGGGTGGAAATTTCAGTAAAACCACAGTGCTTCCTCTGATAATGTGAGCAAGGTTAAATACTGACAGCTGTGCCACCCACCCACTATATAGTCCCTTCACTGGGAGTCTTTAGGCAAAGGTTGGATTGGATGCTGTAGCTGTATTTTCCTGCAGTGGCTGGAGGTTTGAACAGTGACCTCCAAGGTACCTTCCAACTCTAACAATCTGTTACATATCAGTTAGCAACCAACTACAGTTTTGTGCAGTGAAGCTGGCCAATGACCACTTGCTATTTCCTGGTGCATGTACAAGTATTTAAAGTACCAGCAATGGCCAAATCACTCTTTTGAACACTGTTTTTTAAATTCTTTGTTCTCTTGTTTCTACTAGATTTCATGCATTATATTGATTATTCTTATGGCAGTTTATTATAACATAGAACAGTCATATATTTTTGTATGTGATTAAGCAGTTCTAAAATGTTGCTTTAACAATATACAATTATATGTCATTGCAGATGGAGAAATAATAGCTATTAGCAATTATTTCTGAAGAGTACTGGACTCGGGAGACCAGGAATTGTGAAATCATGAAGCCTTTATTGAGTGATCCAGCATATCCAGTAGATGGTCAGATCAAGCATGCTTCCAGGGCTCCAGGGCCCTCATTATATGCTGGCCAGAGCCACACCTCCGGCCGCACCCAAAAGACCTGATAGGGGCTTAACATATGTACATGTTTGTCATAGGTTCCCTGGAGGAGCCTTTGGCCGCATTGCCTCCCCAGGAAGAACCTAGGTCCCACATTGGTGGAGGCTTTGAATCTGGACATCTATTGTTCCTCCAGATTCAAGCTCCCCTCTCTGCCTGACCATGTGCTCTGGCCATGTGGCGGACGCCATTACCTGGGAGCACATGGCACGCCGGTTGTTACTCAGAACATACTACATTACACCCCTCCCCCCATAGTCCGGACTGTCCCTTGGCAAACATAGTTTGCCATAGTTACTGTTGTAGAGTTTTAAATTATTTTAAATTGTTATGATGTGTATGGCTCTTAAGCCCTTGTAAGCCACCCTGAGCCCGCTTGCGGGGAGGGCGGGATATAAAAACTAAAATAAATAAATAAATAAATAAATAGTCTCTGTCGGTGCGCGGGACATTTCTGTTCTCTGGTTGAGTGGCGTGGGGTTGCCAGAGCTGCCAGTGTAGGGAGTGGAGATTCGGCGATATCTGCCACGGGCTGAGCTGGGTCTGGTGCCGGTGCAGGGATGGTGACTGGAGTGATGCCTGGGCGGGCAGCTTCTGTGGAGTCCTCCTGCAGAGTCTCGGCCAGTCGTGGGGCAGGCAGATCGTCTGTCTCTGGTACCTCGGGTTCCGTATCTGAGAAGTGCAACCCTGGATCATCTGCGGAGGTGAAAGCTGTGTCATTGTCCGAGATAATGGTGTCCGGCAGGCCATGGGTGGCAAAGATGTGCCACATTGCTCGAATGGCGGCTTCAGAGGAGGTGGCACACACCGGAACGACTTCTAGCCACTTGCTGTAGCTGTCGACTAGAATAAAGAAAAGCTGCCCCTGTACCGGGCCCGCAAAGTCCACATGGAGCCGGGACCAGAGGCATTGGGTGGACTCCCAGGGGTGGACGGGAGTGTGTGGAGGGTCTGGACGGGTCTCTTGGCACTTTTCGCAGTGGCGGACCCAGTCCTCTATTTCTTTGTCAAGGCCTGGCCACCAGACGTAGCTCCAGGCCAGAGCCTTCATTTGTACTACCCCAGGGTGGTGCTCATGCAGAGCGGTCAGCACTCACGGGCGGAGGGGTTCCAGAATCACTACCCTCGAGCCCTAGAGTAGGCACCCCTTGTGGGTGGAGAGTTCTGTGCACCAGATTGAGAAGGCCGCAAACTCAGGGTCCGGATTCTTGGGCCACCCCCCTTCCCACCCAGTCGGAGACTCAGGAGAGTTGACAGTCCCAGGCCGTGCACTGGACCACGTCCCATACCTGAAGCGGCTGGTTCGGCAGGTCCTCGAGCAGAGCGACGTGGTAAGCCGGAGCTGGGTTGGGGTCGAAGGAGGGCAGCGGAAGGCGGCTGAGTGCATCTGCATGGCCCATGGCCTTCCCTGGGTGATGCACCAAGTTGTAGTCGTACCCCGCGAGGAAGATCGACCATCGGAGGACTCGCAGGGACATCTGTGGTGTGTGGCGATCTGGTGCAAGGAGGCCCAGAAGAGGTTTGTGGTCTGTGGCGACTGTGAACTTGTGCCCATACAAGTAAGTATGGAACTTTTTGACCCCAGCCACGATCACAAGCACCTCCTTGTCTATCTGAGCATAGTTCCTTTCGGCCGGGGCTAGGGTGCGGGAGTAATACGCGACCGGAACTGCCCGTCCGTCCAGCAGTTTGTGACCCAAAACTGCCCCCACCCCATACGGAGATGCATTGCAGGCCAATATGACGGGCAGGGCTTTGTCGAAGTGGGCAAGGACCACATGGGACATTAGGAGGTCCTTGATGCCCTGGAAGGCTGCCACCTGGCGGGGACCCCAAGTCCAGGTGGCGCTTTTATCCAAGAGCCTGTATAAGGGCTCAGCTGCCGCCGCCTTGTGGGGAAGAAAGGCATGGTAAAAGTTGATGAGTCCCAGAAAAGGTTGCAGCTCAGCCTTGGACTTGGGGGCCGGGGCATCGTAGATGGCCTTTACCTTGTCCTTAGTGGGGTGAATTCCATGGGCGTCCACCTTGAAGCTGAGGAAATCCACTGCAGGCACCCTGAGGAGGCACTTCTCGCATTTCACCTTCAGGCCGGTGTCCTTGAATCGCTGGAGGACGGAGCGTAGGCAGGCTGAGAAGGTCTTGACATCCGGAGCTGCGATCAGGACGTCGTCGAAAAAGGGTTGCACCCCTGGAAGATCTTTTGGCAAATGGTCCGTTAACTCTTGGAAGATACCGGGGGCTACACTGACCCTGAACTGGAGTCTCTTTACCTTAAATGCCCCCTTATGTGTCAAATGGTCTGTGCTTCTGCTGTGACATTGTCGACCGGCCTGTGCCAGGTCTAGTTTCCCAAACACTCGCACCCTGGTCAAGGAGGCCAACACGTGGCTGATGACCGGGACTGGGTAGGTGTGGGCCTGAAGTGCTGTGTTGATGGTGCACTTGTAGTCCGCACAGATGCAGATGTCCCCGTTTGCCTTCATTGGCATCACAATCGGGGTCTCCCATCAGGCGTGGGACACTGGTTCTAGTACTCCCTGGGTGACCAGCTTATCGAGCTCCCACTCTATCTTGGGCCGCACTGTGAGCGGCGGATGGCGGACCGGTATGTGCATGGGCCGGACCAAGGTCAAGGTCCAGGGAGATGGGCAGCCCCGTTTATGAGCCAAGTGCCCCATTGAAAACTGCTGGGAATTCCTCGCAGATGTCGGTAAAATCTGTGGGCTGCAGGCTGTGTACCCCGGTGATGCCCAGCCCTAGGGGCTGGAACCAGGAGAGTCCCAGCAGGCTTGTGAGGTTGCCCGCCACCACCAGGAGGCCCAAGCATCCCATAAAGTTTTTAAATTGGACCCCCTTATCGGTATCGGGTTCTTCTGAAAGTCCCGCAGGGTTAGGCTCTGGACTTTCTGAAGTCGCCCCCCCCCGGGGCAAAGCCTGCAAAGGGTAGACTCCGAGATTATGGAGTAGGATGACCTGGTGTCTACTTCCATCTGGCAGGGGTTCCCACGATCAAAACTGAGACCTTAATTTTGTTGGGGGTGTCGGGGGGCAAGTTCATTACCTGCTGTGTCTTGCGGTGGTGGTGGCGGGTTGCTGCTGTCAGGAGGAGTTCGGTGGACTCCTGGAGTGTGGCTTGGGTGTGGCGGTTGGAGCAGGTGTGGCAGGCCCGGATGATGTGGCCCTCCTTGCCACATGACCAGCACTCTGCTTCCCAGAAACAGCAGGTTCGGCAGTCATGCTGGTTGCCGCAGCTAGTGCACATGGAATGTTTGGATTGTGGTGTCAGTGAGCAGGAAGCCTTCTCACGCAAGTTGCAGGACCCCTGTCCTGGAGGCCAGCGCTGTACCTGGAGCGTCTCGTCGTCCTCGGATACATCGGAGTCTGCAGCGGCCCTGGTCTGGTGGGTGGCCGTGGTTGTGCCTAGCTTCTCCTGCTGAGAGACCTCAAAGGCGCAAGCCGTGGTTAGCATCTTGTCCTGGGTGGTGGAGGAGTTGGCCATTAGCTTCCTTTGAAACTTGGGGTCACGAATCCCACACAGGAATGCAGAGTATAGCGTGTCCTCTACAGTCATGAACTCTCACCCCACCAGGAGATGGCGGAGGGCCACCAGGTAATTGGAGGCAGACTCACCCTTCTGCTGCAGCCAGCAGAAGAACTTCACCCGCTGCGTGTTCTTGGAGGGTCTTGGCGAGAAGTGGTTCCTTAGGAGCACCATGATGTTGTCGTACGTGGCCTCCACCGGGGTACGAGGGGAAAGCAGGCTGCGGAGTAACTTCAGCGTCTTTACCCCACAGGAGGCCATGAGCCAGGACTTCTTCTTTCTGGCATCCATGATGTCTTGTGCATCAAAATAGGATGTGAGCTGGTCCGTCCAGGCTTCCCAGGCTTCGGGGCAGGCTGGATCGAATGGGTGGGTGGTTTCCAGAGTGGTGGCCATTCTGGGATGTGCAGCAGTGCGTTGAGCGAGATCCTCAGGAGCCGAGCGGGGCCGGTGGCTGACGGATCTGGTCTGGGCTCGATGTGGTGCTCGTGTCAGCTGAGGAGTCGCTCATTGGGATCCCACCTTCATCGCCAGTGAAGAGTACTGGACTCAGGAGACCAGGAATGGTGAAATCATGAAGCCTTTATTGAGTGATTCAGCATGTCCGGTAGATGGTCAGATCAAGCATGCTTCCAGGGCCCTCATTATATGCTGGCCAGAGCCACACCTCCAGCCGCACCCAAAAGACCTGATAGCGGCTTATCATATGCGCATGTTTGTCATAGGTTCCCTGGAGGAGCCTTTGGCTGCATTGGCTCCCCAGGGAGAACCTAGGTTCCACATTGGTGGAGGCTTTCAATCTGGATGTCTATTGTTCCTCCAGATTCAAGCTCCCCTCTCTGCCTGACCATGTGCTTGTCAGGATCTGACAAAAGCTTGCTTGTTCCATGCCATGCTGAAAAGTTACTTTCTGTTTCTTTGTACCTTGCTGTCACCTAAATGTTTTATTGCTTGCCTTGAAGTAGAAATTGCTGTCCTGCTTAGTGTTACTTTTTCCCCAGGAGGATTGCCTCTTGCATTCCAATGCGTCCCCTAAACAACGGCTATCTTGCCATGGCTTCCTCCCCCTCCTGCCGGAGACTCTCAGGGTGCTATCAGAGTGGGTATAGCCTTGAAAGTTATTTTATTGTCACTGCCCAAATGTTTTGCCTAGGAGTTAGCACATCTGGGTCACTCAGGGCAAGAAGGGAATTTTTATAACTTTCTCACCTTTGGTGGGAACAAATGGTCGCCGTTTCTTTTCCTGCATTTTGTGTGTATGCTGATTGGAGGAATTTGTTTATGCATCTATGCCTGTAGGTATATTAACCCAAAGCGTCTTTGTTCTACATCTCTAACAAACATCGAGACCCTGTTCCAGTATTTGAAATAAAGAACTCTGTTTAACTACAAAGGTCTGATCTCTTGCTGATAGTACAGAAGCCTCACATATTGTTAGAGATCTGTCCTTAGGTTCCTCCCGTACCTGGCCATGTCAGATGACGGGAGCAACCCCATCACCCCATTGGAGATCCCGGTCACCACGGCTCCCATCGTGCCTGTGAAGCAGCCGGTACCGGTGACTACGGGGCAAGAGCCGTACCAACCCCCGCGAATGGGGGCTAGGCCGACCTGGCCGCTGGCCTCCCCACAATGTTCCTGGGCTACTTTCAGGGCCGGCACCTCCGAGACGTGGATCCACGATCGGAGAGGGGCCAGAGTATGCTTCAGCGGTGACCGATCGGAGTTTGTCCGCCTGAGCGTGCTGGAGGAGGATCGGTATCCTCAAAGGGGCCTGGAAGCTTGGGGTTTCAGCTTCCAGGACGAAGACCGCCAGCTACCCAGGGGTCCCGATCCTGCCAGGGAGGATCTGGACCGTGTCCTGGACCGAAGGCTGGATGAGATGCACGACCGCATAGCTGTGGAGCTACGAGAGGCCGTGTTAGAAATGCAGCAGCAGCTGATGGGGGCGCTCACGGCTGGAGTAATTCCCCTCCTGGGCCAACCCCAGCCCGGTGGAGGGCCAGCTTGGGCACCACTGGCACAACCTGCAGGGGGATTGGGTGGAGCTCCGGCTGCACCCGCGGCCCCGGTCGCACCACCAGCTGGAGGACCCCTCCACCGATCCCGGGGGTCCCGGTGCCAGGCGGAGGCATGATCTGACAAGCACCCAGCGACCCCCTGACGGCAACATTCGATGGCGACCCAGAAAAACTCAGGTTCTTCATCACAGAGATCGAGAGGTTCCTGGCGGCTTGGGGCCATCTCTACCCAACCAAGCGGGATCGCATGGGCTACATCGGCTCCAAGCTGCGGGACACTGCAAACGACTGGTACGTGAGTCTGCACAACCCTCCAGGGCCCGAATTACGAACTGTCGATAATTTTATGTGGGCCCTGAGGCAGCATTACGAAGACCCCTTGGGTGAGGAGAAAGCCCGGAATCAGCTGCGCAAGCTGGCACAGGGGCGCGGCTTGGTGAGAGACTACACCGACCGCTTCCGGCGTATAGCAGCCAAAGTCCAGGGGTGGTCCGAAGACTTATTCATTGAGAAGTACCGCGAGGGGCTGAATCCCGAGATCTATGAGACGATCCTGAGAAACGGCCACCCATTCTCTCTGGCAGCTTGGATGCGTGCCGCCGCAGACATGGAGGAGCGCTTCACCCTAATCAAGTTGGGGGCCTCGGCCTCTCACCAACCCAAGGCGGCCCCGAAGCCAGAGGGGAAGTCAGTGTTCCAGAAGCTACGCGACTCCCATTTCAAGCAAGGCCTTTGTATGAAGTGTGGGGAGAGTGGCCATTTCGCCTCGGCTTGCCCCCGTGGAGGGGCGAAGCCACCCAAGACCTCCACCCCGGTGGGGGGAGGAACCCCACGACCTACGAAGACACCATTTAAACCCCGGGCGTTACAGCTGGAAGGGGCAACGTGTGAGCAGGGTGAGTTGGAGCTGACCGAAACCCAGCCATCGGGAAACTTCATCGACCTGCAGTAGCCGGCGCAGAGCTGTAGGTCCCGTCCCCTGACGCGCCATCACCGGTGAGCATCCCTGGCCCTTTGCTTTACATGATAGTGACTGTAATGGTGCCAAGCACCGGGACTCACATGCAAGTCCATGCCCTTATAGACTCGGGGTGTGCCAGAGACTTGATTAGCCTGTTAGTAGTCGAGGGGCTGGGGCCAAAAGTAACCCCGCTGGGGGAGCCTTTGCGGTTCACCCAGATGGACAGCTCAGAAATGAAGGAGGCTTGTGTAGCAGAGACCAAGCCATTGATTTTGGGAACAGGGGCCCATTGGAAGGAAAGGGCTTTCGTGATCACGCCTAACACTCAGTTCCCCATGGTGTTGGGTAGCCCCTGGCTGAGCTCCCATGACCCATACATCAAGTGGAGTGATGGGAAAATATCTTGGATTGACCCCAAATGTTCCCAACATAAATGGGAGCCTCGCTGGGGAAAAGGGCCCCCCGTTTCTCTGGCCCCGGCCATGCTGGCACTGGCGCCTCTACCCATCCCACAGGAATATAGGGATCTGGGAGAGGTGTTCAGTGAGACCAAAGCGGATGAACTCCCCCCCCCCCCCCACCTCACTGACTGTGCTATTGAACTGCTCCCAGGGGAGAAGTTGCCAAAGGGGAAGTTATATTCTATGAGTCCCTCCGAAAGGGAAGAGTTAAGAAAGTTTTTGGACAAAAACTTAGAATGGGGTTTCATCCACCCGGCCAAGTCCCCTTTCGCAGCCCCGGTGCTATTCAGGAAAAAGAAGGATGGGGCTTAAGACTTTGCACAGACTACTGGGGTCTGAATGCTGTGTCCGCTTCCAATGCCTAGCCCCTCCCCCTCATAAAAGACTTGCTGGCGGAAGCGGCCAAGGGGAGAATCTTTACCAAGTTGGATCTCAGGGATGTGTACTTTTGGGTGCGAATTAGGGAGGGGGACGAGTATAAAACAGCTTTTAACCCCCTGAGACAGTTCGAATACCTGGTGATGCCTTTCGGCTTAAGTTGCGCGCCAGGCGTTTTTATGAGCCTGATCAATGAAGTGTTGCATAAGCATTTATTCAAGGGGATGCTTTGTTATCTTGATGATATCTTGATTTATTCAACTGATAAGAAATCATATGTGACTTTGGTGCGGGAAGTCTTGGGAACTTTACTGGAGCATCAACTGTATGCAAAGCTGTCTAAGTGTAAGTTTCATAAGACGGAGGTCGATTTTCTAGGCTACCGCATTTCCCAATGAGGGCTAGAAATGGATCCCGCCAAGGTAGAGGCGGTGATTCAATGGGAAGCCCCCCGAACTAGGCGACAGCTCCAAAGCCTGCTGGGATTTTGCAACTTTTATAGGACCTTCTTAAAGTATTTTGCCACGATCACCCTGCCCCTCACAGAACTGTTGAAAACTAAGGGGGGGGGCCCTGAAGCAGGGAAACCGGGGGAGAGACTGTGCTGGACCCCCCAGTGCCAGAGTGCTTTTGATGAATTAAAGTGGTTGTTCACCTCTGAGCCCATTCTTGCTCACCCAGATGAAACCAAAGAGTTCGTGATTCATGTAGATGCTTCAGATGTAGCAATGGGGGGGCGATTTTACAGAAAGACTCTAATGGTGTGTTACACCCCCTCGCCTACATTTTGAAAAAATTTAACGAAACCGAGCGGCATGGGTCAGTGTGGGACAAGGAGGCAGTGGCTATTAAGTTGGCTCTTTCCACCTGGAGGCACTGGCTGGAGGGAGCGCAAAAGCCATTTGAAATCTGGACTGACCATAAGAATTTAGAGGCTTTGCACACACAGCGGTCTCTCAATGCCAAGCAACTCCGGTGGGCTGATTTTTTTTTCCAAATTCAATTTTGTGCTCAGACACTTCCCTGGGAAAGCAAACTCCCTAGCAGATGCACTGTCCCGGTTACCCCAACATGAGTCCCAGAGGGAGGAAGTGTTCAACTCCATGTTTTCGCCACAGCAATTGGGAGGGGCAGTGATGACTCGTAATCAAAAGAAAACCCTCTCAGAAACCCCTTCCTGGACTGTGAAATGTGGGGAAGCATATACTGAGGAGGAGGTCAAGGAATGGGCTGGGGACTGTGAGAATACTAAGGCGATAGATGGTTGTTGGTACCATGGTTCGAAGCTGATTGTGCCCACTTCTTTGCGGAAGGAAATTTTGTTGTCTTGCCATGAGTCCAAATTGTCAGGTCACTTTGGGTTCCTAAAAACCCTGAATTTGGTTCAGAGACAATTTTGGTGGCCGCGCATGCACAAGGACGTTTCAGATTACGTTACTTCTTGCCAGGTGTGTTTGATGTGCAAACGGAGGGGGGGGAGTCCCGGGGCTGTTACAACCTCTCCCTACTCCTTCGCAACCCTGGGAGAATGTGTCAATGGACTTTATTACGAGTCTCCCTCCCTCGAAGGGAAAAACAGTCATTTGGGTGGTTGTGGACATGTTTTCCAAGCAAGCACATTTCGTCCCGTTTAAACAGCTGCCCACTGCAAAGAGTTTGGCCAAGGCATTTTTTAATCACGTGATCAAACTACATGCTTTCCCTAAGCGCATCATTTCCGACAGAGGGAGCCAGTTCATTGCCAACTTTTGGCGGGAGCTTTTGCAAGTCATGGAGATTGAACCCGCGTTAAGTTCGGGTTACCACCCAGAGACCGATGGACAATCCGAACGCGTTAATCAAATTTTAGAACAATTCCTCTACACCAATTTGCGTTGATCTCTGGTCTAAAAGTTAATCAAGCAAAATCGGAGCTTTATCCTATTTTTGTTCAAGATAAATTATGTTCTCAAATTAAAAATGCTTTTTCATTTAGGTGGGTAAAACAAAGCTGGAGACATTTGGGAGTTCAAATCCCATTGTTATTAGATAATTTGTTTAAAGAAAATTTTAGCAATTTACAATGCTTAGTTAAAAATTAGTTATATAATTGGAATAAACTTAATTTGTCATGGTTGGAAAGAATGGATATTGTTAAGGTTTATATTTTGCCTAAATTTATATTTTTATTTAGAACACTTCCTATATTGTATTCTCTTAATGATATCAAAAAGTGGCAGAGTATGTTAAATAATTTTATCTGGAACTACAAAAAGGCTAGAGTATCTTTTACAACTTTATACAGAGAATATAAAGCGGGGGGCATGACATATCCTAATTTGATGTTGTATCATGACGCTTCTCAACTATCTAATGTGATTAGAATGATATCTTTTAGCAATGTCCCAGATTGGTATGTAATTGAACAATCTTACACATACCCTCAAGAACTTCATTCAATATTTTGGCAAGCGGCCCCAACTGATTATAAAAAAGCACGCATCCATTTTTGTGGACTACTTTATTAGTCTGGGAAAGGTACAGAAAATTTTTGGTACCATGGCCTTCACCTATGTCAATTTTCACAGACCAACAATGGTTTCCACCTGCAAAAGAAAAAAAATCGTTTGAAATTTTTAGAGATAAGAATTTAATTCGACTAATAGATATAACTAAGAAAGGAGTACTATTACCCAAAAATCAGTTGGAATTACATTTAAATTCGAAGGTACCTTGGTATATATACTTTCAACTGAATAACCTATTAAATTCCTCTCCTTTTAAAGAGGGTATGTTAAGACCACACACTTCTTTTGAACAATTTTTACAACTGAATATAAATGGCCATAAAGGTTATATATCTAAGATCTATAAAATTCTTTTACAAGAAAGGTATACTCAGCCTCCAACATTTGTACAGCAATGGTCTAAAGAATATATGGTTTCTATTTCCATGATGGAATGGACACAGTCTTGGTCTTCCCTTTCAGCTACTTCCAAAAATATTATGATTAGAAGCCAACTATTTAAAACTTTTTCGAGGTGGTATTTGACACCAGTTAGCATACACCACATTAATAAAAAAGCATCAAATAAATGCTGGAGAAATTGCAATGAAGAGGGCACTTATTGGCACGTTTGGTGGCAATGTAAATATATTCAACAGTTTTGGAAACAATTTATACCAATAATATATAACATAACTTCATATAATGTGCCTTTAGACCCAAAAATTTTGATTCTTAATATTTGGCCTACAACTGATCATTCAGTAGGTACAAAAACTTTATTAGAATATCTATGTGCGGCAGCTAGAATGACTATTGCTAAATCCTGGAAAAGTTTACTGCCAATTTCAATTACTAATTGGATACTTAAAGTGGGAGAACTGTGTATTTTGGATAAGATAACTGAATCTTTGTTACAAAAATCAAATGAGAATTATCAATCTAGCTTTGTAGCAACTTGGTTTCCATATCTTCAGTATATTTCGGATAAAGATGATTTTTCTTCATTGGTAAATACTATTATTATAAGTTAAGACAAATGGTTGTATTTTTATTAAGATGTTGTATTGACATAGTAATGTTTTTAAAGTTACACCGGTTTTGTTTGTTTGTTTGTTTGTTTTGTTTTTTGTTTTGATTTTATGGAGCATTACAGTTCATAATATTCTTCCGTATCGTATATTGTTCCAATAAAAATATTTATAAAAAAAATTTTTTTTTAGAACAATTCCTTAGGTGTTACACAAACTATCATCAGGACAATTGGGTGGACTTACTCCCCTTTGCAGAGTATAGCTACAACAATGCAGTGCACTCATCTACGGGCGTTTCCCCTTTTATGGCTGTGGGGGGGTTTGAAGGACAGCCACTGCCTTCTTTGACTAACTGTGATACTGGTGCTACTTCAGACTTCTCCCAGTGGTGGTTGAGGCTGCAGGAATCCTGGCCCCTCATTGCTAAAACCTTGGACAAAGCTAAAGCAGACTACAAGAAATATGCAGACAGGGGAAGGGCTGAAGGTTGGGATTTAAAGCCTGGGGACTCGGTCTACCTCTCTACCAAGAACATTCATGGACTGCAACCCAGTAGAAAACTGGGTTGGAAGTATGTTGGACTCTACAAAGTGTTAAGGAAAATCTCTGAGGTGTCTTTTGAACTTGATTTGCCCAAATCACTCAGTTCTGTGCATCCTGTCTTTCATTACAGCCTCCTGAAGAAGAATCCTGGGCAGAATGCATGGCGCCCGGATCCTCTGACTCCTCCTCCTCTGATGAAGGAGGGAGAACCACACTTTGAAATCTCTGAAATTCTGGACTCCAAGTTCCGCAGGGGTCGGGTCTACTATCTTGTAAAATGGGTAGACTTTGGCCCTGAGCTTAATGAGTGGGTCCTTGCTGATAATGTACAGGCTCCTAAGTTGGTTCGCTCTTTTCATAAATGCTTTCCTGATAAACCCGGGGGGGGGGCAATCTTGAAGGGGGCAGTGTGTCAGGATCTGACAAAAGCTTGCTTGTTCCATGCCATGCTGAAAAGTTACTTTCTGTTTCTTTGTACCTTGCTATCACCTAAATGTTTTATTGCTTGCCTTGAAGTAGAAATTGCTGTCCTGCTTAGTGTTACTTTTTCCCCGGGAGGATGGCCTCTTGCATTCCAATGCGTCACATAAACAACGGCTATCTTGCCATGGCTTCCTCCCCCTCCTGCTGGAGACTCTCAGGGTGCTATCAGAGTGGGTATAGCCTTGAAAGTTATTTTATTGTCACTGCCCAAATGTTTTGCCTAGGAGTTAGCACATCTGGGTCACTCAGGGCAAGAAGGGAATTTTTATAACTTTCTCACCTTTGGTGGGAACAAACGGTCGCCATTTCTTTTCCCGCATTTTGTGTGTATGCTGATTGGAGGAATTTGTTTATGCATCTATGCCTGTAGGTATATTAACCCAAAGCGTCTTTGTTCTGCATCTCTAACAAACATCGAGACCCTGTTCCAGTATTTGAAATAAAGAACTCTGTTTAACTACAAAGGTCTGATCTCTTGCTGATAGTACAGAAGCCTCACAGTGCTCTGGCCATGCGGCGGGCGCCATTACTTGGGAGCACATGGCAGGCCGGTTGTTACACAGAACATATTACATTACAATTTCAGTTGCTTCAGCAACAAGAACAACAAACTGTATAAGGTAATGCACTTGATAAAAAAACAGTCTTGTGTTTTCCACTTTTGTTTTCTGGTCTACTATTTAAAAAACTGCTCTGTGGAGAAATTGACTGATCAAATGTTTAGCATGTGGAAACTCTCTGAAGCTTGCCTTGTATAATTTTGCAGGGCAGTCATATTCTGAAATATGGAATATTTACCTATGGAATTATGGCGTTCTAGAATAAGGGACAATCCTTTAATATTTCCGGCTGCAGACATTTGTTTTCTTTGTTCTAACACACTCTTGCAGTGAGTCTATGCCCAGTTGTGGAATAGATTATCTTGAAAAATGATAGCTGCAGTCCTTAGCATAGTTACTTAAAACATGTCTCCGTGAACAAGTAGGGCTTATTTCTGAGTTAACCATGCATGGCACTGGACTTTATGCTGTGACAGTGGGAAATTGCTAATAACTCCCCCTTTTCCACTGCTGTTGTATCTGCAAAGAATCATTTAACAGGACTGTTCTGGGTAGTTAAAGGATGAGTAAACTTCCAGCCAGTCGCCACCTAATTAGTGAGTCATCATCAGCCCACTGATTCCTCTGTAACCGAGTCTAATGACAAAAATCACTTATAGTCAGTTTTACCTGAATCACTACTTTGAGTTGAGTTGGGGAGGTTTTCATTTCATTGTTTTGATTAGTAAGAGACTCTCACTCTCACATATGCAAAGGGAATTCTTAGTGGGATGAGGGTGACTTCCAGTGTTACCCATCCTGGTGGTACAAGCTGGGACTCAGGCTTATTCCTTTGCTGAGTAGGGCTGTCAGTACCTCCACCAGAGAGAGTAGGATTTTGGATTTGAAGTGCAGTTAATCAGTTCCTGCTCAGAAATGTACCCTGAGTGAAGAGTCAAAAAGTACCTGTAGTACTGCCTCCAGCTAAATATGTATGATCAGGTTTCTAGAACCTTGCTGACCTTCTTTTCAGCTTGAGTATGATATTATGTATGTATTTATTGCCTTAGTAAATAATCTCTGTTTAACTGAGCGGTTGTTATGGGAAATGGGTTGTGTCTAAACAGGTGACAAGTGAAGATGTTTCAGAAATACTGTGTTTTGTTCATACATACAGCCTTCTTCAGGAATTACCTGGAGAAAACTGGTCCAGTGTGTTTTGGAACAGAACCTGGCTGTGCATTGCATTGATTAGCTGAGGGGTGTGTGTGTGTGTTATATCAGAAACCCAGTTTTCTCACCTCTTAGGCGCAGTCATTTGACTCTTTTTTTAAAAAATTAAAGGTAACAAGCAAATGTCAAATTATATAAACTTGCAGATAGTACTTTAAAAATAAAAAAGCAGACAACCCTCACTGGAATAGAAGGTAAGAGTTCAAACCTATGGGCAGAGGAATAGAAGGTAAGAGTTCAAACCTATGGGCAGAGGCTGAACAGCAAATTAACATGTAACATGATGAAATTGCTTTAAGATATGCAAAAACAAAACTAACTAACAAGCTAAGGCTATAAGGTCAACAGTTGTTTTGATTTAATTAAGGGGGATAGAACAGTAAAACAATAAATATGTCAAAATAGGGGATAAATGTGTAAAGGTATCTTTTCTAATTGTGGGAAGTAAACTGAGACTCTCCATTTGTCTCCTCTCAGGTGTGAAGGTAACTTGACAGCATTTTTTTCTTTCTTCTTTAAGGTGGGTGCGGTGTTATGTCAGCAAAACATTCCAATATTCCTTGCGTTACATTCAGTATTCTAATATACTATTCTGAAAAAGAAATACACTAAAATACAGAGGATGTATAGCCCTTCTTGTTGAGAACACATATGTGAAGACTGAATGAGTTAGCATATGTAATGAGATAAGAAACCAACATCCCTGTTTAGTCCTGGGGAGGTCTTTGTTCCAAGTGTCGTAATAACTTGTAGTTCAGCAATTTCCCTTTCCATTCTGTTCCTGAAGTTCCTTTGTTATAAAACAGCTACTTTGAGGTCATCCATTTTTTTTTAATTGATTTTATCTATTTCTACTACTACATCGCTACTTTTCTAAGCTATGTTTACCTTATACAGAGTGTGCTTTAACATTTGCTTAATATTACCTTACCATTAATACATATGAAGCATTTTAAACCTTGGTTAATATTCAATTAAAATCGTTACTGATGATATATGAAAAATAAAAAAGCTGTTTGACAGACATGTTCTTTTGAAGGAATGCTTAATTATACAGATTATATATAATATATAAGTGCGATTTCGAAAAACATTTCAGCCCTTATTTCTTCTTTCGTCCTCTTCTTGTCTTAACAGTCTCTTCTTGTACCTTTGGAGCTGCTGCTCCTTTTTCCGAGTCAGAAATTTCCTCTTCGCTCTTTGAGCTATCAAATCCATACATACTTTCTTGCGATACCAGCGAACCATCTGAGTCTCTCTCTTTTCTCTTTTCTTTGCTTTTTTCCAAAAAACTTTTTGCCTGTTGAACAGAGTCAATCTTATATTTTTTGTCTTTGATGCTGAAGCTCAGTCCTTCCGGAACATTCCATCTGTAGATAATAGATTCAGACTGAAGCCAAGATGTCAGTTTTCCATAGGCTTTCCTTCTTTTCCTTATTTCAAATGGGATATCTTTCATCACTTTAATTTCTTTTCCTTTGATCTTCAGAACCGCTTTATTTGTGGTCCTAAGCACCACATCTCTTGTTGACTTTTTGGAGAACCTTATCTGAATCTCACCAGGCAGGCTTTTCTTTTTAGTATAGTCTGGATAGGTTCTGTAAACCATATCCATATCGCTTTTTATTTCCGCTGCTTTTAAGCCCGTCACTGGTTCAAGCGCTTCACTTAACAGATTTTTAAGGTCTTCTCCTTTATCCTCTGGTACATTCTGAAGTCTTAGGAAAAAATTCGATCTTTCCATCTGTAGTTTCAAAAGCTGATCAGAGTGGAAGGCCTTTTCTTTCTCCGCTTTTTGTAGCCTTGAATCATGATTTTTTACTGAAGTCTTAACTTCCAGAAGTTCTCGCTGCAGCTTCTCTGTAGTTTTATTCGACTCCTTCAGGTCCAGCTGCATCTTGTCCATCTTGACGTTGAGAGCTGTCATTTGGTCCACTAGAGGTCGCAATAACGAGGAGAACACAGTGCTCATCTCTGTGGTATCAACCTTTGAACTCGGAGCTGTACTTCCTAGTTTGGGGGAAGGTTTTGGTTTCCCCACCATTGTTGAGGCTGCGCTTCTTTGTTGATAGTTAGATAAGATGGACGAAAGAAGCAAATTCTACGACTGCGCTTATATCTTTTTAAAGTTCATATCCTCTAAAGAGCGATGCCGCCATCTAGCAAGCCGAACGTACGTTTTTTCATGCAGTAACGCCACGTAAAGAGTCCCGTAAGTACGCCAGTCTCGAGAGGGGGGGTTTGCTCCACCCGCCTTTCCCGCTGTGTTCTGTTTATTTTTACTTCCGACTCACGTTTTCTCCGTGCGTAACTATAAGTTCCAGCTTCAAAGCTTCGCACTCTCTGCTGCTTCTCGGTTTTGCGCTTTTAGCCATACGGCTCCCACGGACGGGGGAACCTATGGGGGTGATGAAAGGGGACCTCGATCCCTCGATCGCCACCGTAGGGAGAGATCCCCTTCGTGCCACCCCAGGCAGAGCCCCTTCACTAGGGTCTCTGGGGGCTCGGCACCAGTCCGAAGCCCCTTCTTCCCGCCGGGTACGGATCACGCTCCCCGCAGATGCGGAGGAGCGCGTCCGCCATGGTCGCAAGTCTTGCCGGAAGTCTCGAGGTCATCCATTGAATGTCCTGGAAAGCTGAAGTTTTCTCCTACAGATTTCTCAATCGTGTGATTATTGATGTCAGATTTGTGTCCATTTATCCTCTGGCGTAGGGTTTGCCCTATGTCGAGAACCAAAGGGCATTGTTGGCATTTAATGGCATATACCAGTGATGGCGAATCTTTTAAAGACCGAGTGCCCAAAATGCAACCCACAACTCCCTTATTTATCGCAAAGAGCCAACACAGCAATTTGACCTGAATACTGAGGTTTTAGTTTAGAAAAAACAACTCATACATTAACATCTTTTGTCTTAAAAGAAAAACACAATAACAGAGCTTTCAATGATACAAACAACTTCTTATTGAAAGGTAATAGTTTGCATTTGGCATGCTTTTGAACAATTAATGGGATCTTTGCTGTTGTATGCATGCTGATAATTTGTCTAACCTTGGCTCATACTTTGTAAGTTTGAGAGCAACACATGCAGCACTCACGTCACCCATTAGTCTGTTTCTGATGTCAGATTTGATATAATTCAAAGCTGAAAACAGCTGCTCACAAGCATAAGATGATCCGAACAAAGTAAGGAAAATAATCCCAAGTGTTTTCATTGACTTAAAATTATGTGGCAGAGAATTCCACACCTTAAGGATTTTATTTTCAGAACTAACTGTGCTGCCCTTTGTCATCCCTTCTATCTTCTCAAGTGTTTCACACAGGTCATAGAATTTATTTTTCCAGATAGAGTTTTCTTGAAATTCCAATAGCTCCATTTCCCGATTTCCTAAATCTAACCAGTGTAAGCAGGAAAGATCAAGTTCTTCAAATTTGGCTTTATCTGGAGAAGTAAGAAAACACAGGGTTGTCTCCATCTTGCTAAAGTATAATTTAACAACACTGGAACTGCATAGAAAAAGTGAATAGTTCAATAGCATGTCTTAATTTTGCATTTTATTTCATGTAATAATAGATCTTTAACATAATTTTGGTTACAAAGGCATAATTTATATCATGTGTTTGAACAAGTCCAATGTTCAAATACAGACTGCGTTGAAATCTTACCATCCCTCAGCAGGCATACAGCAACTGCAGACACTTTTTCTCCTAGTGCAGATCATCCTTTGGAATTCACCTTACCTAGCTGCTGTGTTAAAATTCAACACTGCTTGTGTATACTTGGCATTTCTGGGGGAAGGGAAAGTTAGCTCAGCTTCTCTCACACAAACACTGACGGAGTGTCACGTGAACAGCAAAACCTGGGAATGGCAGTCATTTATGTTGTGTTAATCTAAAATGGAGACGCTTGTGCAGAGGAACATTGTTGCTTCATTAGAAAACATTAGCTTGTATTCAGGCTGCTGAAAGTCTTATGCACCAGAGTTCAAGCCTGGTTCATGCATACAGGAGAGGTCAAAACAAGCCTTCAAATGTGCTGGACGGCAGTTAGTGCGGCAGGCGAGGCTCTGGGAGGCCCAGGCTGGGATTTCTCCTCTGCCCTGGAAGCTTGCTTGGGTGATCCTGGGCCAGTCACCCATGCTGAGCCTAACCTACTTCACAGGGTTGTTTTGAGGAGAAAATGAGAATGAGACAAGCTTCTCCGGGTCCCCCACTGGAGAGGATAGCATGTTGCCAGTGTTGGAGAAATGAGCATGTAATGCAAGGCCTGAGAAATTCAGTCATTATAGGGTTAACTATGCAACTTGTTTGTTTACCTATGTTAGCCTGGAAGCAATACCTGGCAGCTGGCCAATTAACTGTAGACCCGGGAAAACTAAAGGTGTACTGTCTTGCTAATTGGTCAATGATATCAGGTGTTTCCTTTCAGGGGTCAAGAAGAAGGAGAGATCCTCCATTGCAATCTCTCACTCTCTATCAGTATGTCTTAGTGTGAAGACAGTGCACAATGCAGCTCCTTAGAAAGCATGTTTTGTTTATTTGTAGCTAATCCCGTTTACCTTTTCCCTTTAGTAATAAACTTCTTTTAAACTAAAAGAAGCAATCTCTTCTTTCCAGAAAAGCAAGATTCATTACTCTGATTTTTCTGATTATTGGACAAAAGTCCTAACAAATGGTAGCAGAGAGGATGGTTCTTAAAAGATGGTTCTTCTCTTAAAAGCTTTCTGGATTGATTGAGAAAGAGAAATAGGGAATAAGAGCTAGAGGCTTGGATTTTTAAAACGACCACTTTTTTTTTTCCTTCCTGCTCTCAGAGCAATCTTGCAGCCAGAAAGGCCCAACCCTGTTTCCTTGCTGATCAGGGGAAAACCTATGCTGGATTGTAGTTTGCCAGGAGCAAAGGATCTTTTTTGACTGGATTAATTTTTGCCTGCTGTAAGTGGAGCTGAGCCTTGGAGCACTGAAGAGACGCTGCTGCCTGGAGAACAAAGGAAGGCGAGGCAAAGGAGCTTTTGAACTTCGCGCTGCTGCTGCTGCTGCTGCAGAGAAAGGAAAGATTAACCCTGCCAGCTCCTGGAGAAGTAGATGACTGAGCCAGAACCTGTGCTTCTACCTCAAATCCAAAGGGACGTGAGTAAAAAAAAGAAAATGGCTTTTAATGCCCCATCCCAAGAAATGCCAAATCTCAGACTTACAAAGGCTAACTATCAGTGGTGGGAGGAGTATTTGAAGAGTCGCCTGCAGACTCACAATGCCCTTCAAGTATTAACAACTGAAAATCCTCCAGAAACTGACCCTGATAAGACACAATTCCTTATGATGGATGGTTTTGCTAAAGCCCTGATTTTAGGGAGTATTCCCTACACAGAGGTACCAGGATTAAGAGGGCTAGCCACGTCCAGATTGATGATTAAACACTTAAAGGATAAATTTGATAAGCACAGCAAGAGTAAAATCTATTCCCTCAAGGGAAAGATTTTTGATTTCAGGATGAAGGAGGGAGACTGCCTTCCCAAAGAGATGGACAAATTAATGGGCATTTACACACAGCTTAAAGACCTGAATGAAGCACCCTCTGATACAGATATGATTTCTTCAATTCTCAAGGGTCTGCCTGGCTCCTATAAGTCTGTAACCAGTATGATTAGACTGAAAGATGATCTGACTCTAGAAGGTCTTTTGTCTGCACTAACTGAGGAATATGATTCTAGAAATTTGAAAGAAAGTTTGTCTGATGAATTGAGTCTAAAGCATGGACAGAGATTTAAAAGGAAAATAGAGTGTTTTATATGTGGGAAAAATCATCTTGCAAAGTACTGCTCTTCTATGAATGCACCTAATGATGAGCCCCAAGAACAAAGAGCCACAGGAGCACATGGTTCCAGTAACAAAGAACCAGCCAGTGGAAGGGGAAGCCATTATGGGAGGAGCAGAGGTCACGTTTCACACACACAGCACAGAGGAAAGAAGTTTGCAGCACAGACACAGAGCAAAGGCAATGCTTTTAGGATCACTGATGATTTTAACACAGATGATAAGAAAATATTTTTAATCGATTCTGGTGCTTGTATACATGTGTGTAGAGAAAAAGCCTGGTTTAGTAACATAGATGTTGAAAACAAACCAAGAATTTACCAAGCTAACAGGGAATTATTAAATGTGGAAGGCGTTGGGACTATAAAATTACAATTGTCTACTACAGATAATCAAATAATTGAAGTTGAATTGCAAAATACAGCTTATGTGCCTGAAGCTGTTGAGAACTTAATTTCAACAAAAAGTCTCATGAACACAGGACATCATGTCCTGCTCAAACCAGAGCAAGGAAGCAAGGTCTCTACCAAGGATGGAGAGCTTGAATTTAAAGTGGAAGAGAAAAATGGCTTTCATTACTTTGTAGCTTGCGATGATGAGGAGACAGAAACTTTTGATGTTGATCCTGATGAGGAAATAGAGACTGTTGATGATAAGGAACAGATTTGCCAGACTAAGGATGCTTGTGATGATGCTTGTAAACATGAAAAATGTTTATTTTCGTGGCATATTAAAATGGGACATAGAAATTTGAAATCTGTTGAGCAGTTGTTAAAGCAATGTGGAATACCTGTTGTGCATTGTGAAAAGAGTGAAACTAGATGTGAGACATGCCTCAGAGCAAAGGGAGATGCCCCAAGTTATTCTGGGAAAACTCCAGCGCAAAATCAAGAATTTTTGGAAACTGTATACAGTGATCTTGTTGGGCCTTTACCTGCATCCCTAGGTGGGAACAAATATTTTGTGACTTTCACAGAGAATAAAACAAAATACACTTATGTGTATATGCTGAGAAGTAAGGATGAAACACTGCGTAGATTTAAAAATTATGTGGCTATTGTTAAAAATAAATTTGGCAAAGCACCTCAAAGCTTACTCACAGATGGAGGTGGTGAATATTGTAATGCTGAATTCAAACAATTTCTACAAGAGCAAGGAATTCAACATAAAGTATCCATTGCCTATTCACCCCAGCAAAATGGAGCTTCTGAGAGATTAAATAGAACACTGCAAGGGATGTGCAGAGCTATGCTGATGCATTCTGGACTGCCAAACGGTTTATGGGCAGAAGCCCTGAACACAGCAGTGTACTTACACAACAGATTACCCTCAAAGATTATTGGAACCTCCCCTTTTCAGGCTTGGTTTGGAAGACAGCCTGGTCTAAGGCATATCAAAGCTTTTGGCGCAAAAGGGTATGCACACATACCAAAGGAAAAGAGGGGAAAGCTTGATTCCAGATCTGAAACTGGATTTATTGTAGGCTATCCTGTTGGTGGGAAAGGGTACAGGATATACAATCCCCAAACCCACACAGTAGAAGAACGCAATGTTGTTTTTATTGATGAGACTGTATTGCCTAGTGTTTCCACTGCAGCTGATCTAAAGATGCCTGGGACTGCACCTGATGAGTTCGTTGCTTGGCTACCTGTAGTGACTGCTGGTGAACTGGCTGGGGAACTGGCAAGTGAAGCAGCAGGTCCACCTTCTGAGGAAACTACTGAAACAGAAGGGGAAGCAGGGGCCACACCAGAGGAAGCGGCTCAACCCACAGCAGAACCCACAGCAGAACCCACACCCAGTGTGAGGCGATCAGAAAGGAGCACTAAGGGACAACCTCCAATGAAGTATGGATTTTGTGAACTTGTGCAACCTGCAAAGGAACCCAAGAACTGGAAGGAAGTTTGCAACTTACCTGCGAGTGAAAGAGGCAGATGGCTTGAAGCAATGGAACAAGAGCTGCTATCCATTAGCGAAAAAGAGGCCTGGACTCTCACTCAACTACCTCAAGGCAGAAACCCTGTTGGATGTAAATGGGTCTTCAAAATTAAGCACAAGGAAGATGGAACTGTGGAGCTATACAAAGCACGCCTAGTAGCTAAAGGCTACTCACAGCAATATGGGACTGACTATTTTGAAACTTTTGCTCCAGTTACTGACCAAGCAACATTCAGAACACTTCTAAGTGTTGCAGCATCTAGGAACATGATAGTAGAGCATCTTGATGTAAAGACTGCTTTTCTCAATGGAGAACTATCTGAGGAGATCTACATGGAACAACCTGAAGGTTTCAAGGTCAAAGGTCAAGAAAACTACGTCTACAAACTCAATAAAGGACTCTATGGCCTAAAGCAAGGAGCAAAGGCCTGGTATGACAAACTTACTGAACTTTTAAAGAAGCAAGGCTTCAAGCAAGGGAAAGCTGAACCTTGTCTGTACACTAGAATCAGAAATGGACAATACCAGTATGTTCTTGTTTACGTTGACGACTTGATCGTGGCTTGTCAAAACAGAGGAGACATCAAAGCAATAGCTGATGGACTGAATAAGGAAGTGGAAGTCAAACAGCTAGGAGATGTTCAACAATATCTCGGAATGCAAATTGAGAGACTCAAGGATGGAACTTTTCTTTTATGCCAGAAAAGAAAGATTATGGACTTTATAGAATCTGTTGGCATGAAGAACTGCAAAGCTTCAACAATCCCACTTGAACCTGGATATCTGAAGGAGAAGGACGGCACACCACTAAAGGACATAGGAGGATACAGAGAGGCTGTCGGAAAGCTCTTGTACCTGAGCAAATCAACGCGTCCAGATATTACAGCGGCAGTTGGATTTCTAAGCAGAAAAGTAAGTTCGCCAAATCATCATGATTGGAGCGCAATAAAGAAGATGGCACGTTACCTAAGAGGAACAATGGACTTAAAACTAAAAATTGCACCAACTGAACAACCAAGACTAGTTGGCTACATGGATGCCAGTTGGGGAGAAGAGATGAACAACTACAAGTCTACCAGTGGATACCTATTCTTTTATGGAGATGGACTGATAGACTGGACTAGTAGAAAGCAGACTGTTGTAGCGCAATCCACAGCAGAAGCTGAGTGCATTTCAGCAGCAAGTGCCTGCAGCAGACTTGAATGGATCTTTGAGATGTTGAAAGATTTTGGAATAATTGAACCTGTACCTATACTTATGTTAGAGGATAATCAAGCTTGTATAACTATATGTAAGGAAGAGAGCACGACTGCTAGAAGTAGATCTATTGGTATTAAATGTGCATTAGTTAAAGATTTGTACCAGAAAAGGTTGATAGAGATTAAGCATTGTCGTACAGAAGAGATGGTGGCTGATATTCTGACTAAGCCACTGACCAAAGACAAGTTTGAAAGACTTCGTGAAATGTTGAATATGCTTGATGCTAATGCTGGATAATGTTTTGTGTATGCATGTATAATGACTTGCATTTCAGGTCTTGAGAAGGGGTGTTGGAGAAATGAGCATGTAATGCAAGGCCTGAGAAATTCAGTCATTATAGGGTTAACTATGCAACTTGTTTGTTTACCTATGTTAGCCTGGAAGCAATACCTGGCAGCTGGCCAATTAACTGTAGACCCGGGAAAACTAAAGGTGTACTGTCTTGCTAATTGGTCAATGATATCAGGTGTTTCCTTTCAGGGGTCAAGAAGAAGGAGAGATCCTCCATTGCAATCTCTCACTCTCTATCAGTATGTCTTAGTGTGAAGACAGTGCACAATGCAGCTCCTTAGAAAGCATGTTTTGTTTATTTGTAGCTAATCCCGTTTACCTTTTCCCTTTAGTAATAAACTTCTTTTAAACTAAAAGAAGCAATCTCTTCTTTCCAGAAAAGCAAGATTCATTACTCTGATTTTTCTGATTATTGGACAAAAGTCCTAACAGCCAGGATATAAATGAAGTAAATCCATGTTCAAAGCGGGCATCTACCAGTGGCAAGGGGAGTCACTCACCTGGTTTCACCCTCCCAGCAGGCACCTTCCCACCTGTATGCCTCGGGTGTTGAAGGTGCTGCGCAGCCAACTGCACTTACGCACAGTTGTTGCTTTGCCAGTTGTCCTGTTGCCTTCCAGGGGGGCTTGCTCCCGAGAAAGTGCGCCCTGAGGGGCAAGAGAGAAAAAGCACCCACCACAGCCAAAGACTCTGGCAGAAAGGCAAGAAGCGCCCCAGCAAGCCAGTGTCCCTGGCCCGGGCCAATGAACGCAGTGGAGAGGGGAAACCGAGGCGTGGGTGGCCTGGAAGCCTCCGCCTATGGGGGAGGGAGGGGCTGCTGCAGAGGCGCTTTGCTCAGTGGCCTCAGCAGCTGCCTCTTCTTAGTGGGAGGGCAGGTGGCAGCCTCAGCTGGAGCTCTCATTGCCTCTCCTAGCAGGATTTTCCCTTTTCTTCCTTTGGCTCTCTTCCCTGCCCATTCTGCACGCGGGCTTCTCCTCCCATTTCTCTCTCCTCTCCATGCCTGGGTCTCTCTCTCTCTCTTGACTTCGCTCGGCTCTTGTCCCCTCCTCCCCACATTTTTCTTTCTCCTCCCGCCCCCCCATCCTGGTTTCCTAGAGGGAGAAGCCCCCTTCCTCTCCCTTTGCTGCCGGCGCCTCCCCTCATTGTCTGGCGGAGCCTGTTACCCAGTTTCGGGGCAGGGGGGAAACGATGGGCAAGGGGAAGCCTGCGCCAGCTTCTGCTCCTCCGGGCACCGCGTAGAGGAGGCACCCCCACTCTGGTGGAGTAGCCCAAAGTGGGAGTGCACAAAGCCCATCCCTGGACCGTTGGCTGACCGTGTGTGTGTGTTGGGGCAATGGCACACGTGCCCACAGAGATGGCTCTGAGTGCCGCCTCTGGCACATGTGCCATAGGTTTGCCACCACTGGCATATACAGTGTTGGAAGATGAGCAAGTGAATGAGCCTCTGATGGTGTTGTTGATGTTGTCAGGTCCAGTGATTGTGTTGTCTGGGTGTACATGGCAGCAAAGTAGGCATCAGGGTTTATTGCAAGCACTGGTCCCAGTGTCCATGTTCAAAGTAGATGTTGCATTATTGTGGGGGAGGAGTTGTTTGAGACGGGGGGCTGTCTGTGTGCAAAGAAAAGGTCCCCCCCCCCAGTACTTGTGAAAGTGAACTGTCATTATCCAGTAGAGGTTGTAAGGCTGCACACCTGGAAATATTTTTATGGCAAGTTTATTCACTATGACCTAGAGATGTTTCCTATGGAATAACACAGGTTTCTGTTTTGTCTGGCTTCATGTTTGGGGTGTATATGAGCTTGACATAAGAACGTAAGAGGAGTCCTCCTAAATCAGACTAGTGGTCAGTGTAGTCCAGCATCCTGTCTTATGGGCCAGCCAGTTGCCCTGAGGGACCCAAAAACAGGGCATGGGGCAACAGCTTTCCCATACTGCTTCCTAGCACTAATATTCAGAGCTATACAGCCTCTGAAAGTGGAAGTTCCCTTTAGCCACCATGGATGGTAACCATTGACAGATATGTCCTCCAAGAACCTGTTTAATCCCCCTTTAAAGCTACATTCACTAGCAATGAATTCCACAACTTATATTACTCACTGAGTAAAAAAGTGCTTCCTTTTGTCCATCCTGAATATGTCACCCATAAAGTTCACTGAGTTCTAGTTCTAGTATTCTAGGAGAAGGCAAAAGAAGTTTTTTTCTATCCACTTCCTTGATTTCATACATAACTTTGTAAACCTTTACCATATCCCCTGTTAGATATCTTTTTATTTTCCCAACTGAAAAGCCCCAAACTCTTCAGGCTTTTCTCAGAGGAAAGGTGATCCAATCCCTTAATCATCTTGGTTGCCCTCTTCTGTACTTTCTCCAATTGCACAATATATTTTTTGAGATATGGTGATCAGAAATGTACACATTATTCCAAGCGAGGCTGCCCCGCAGACTTATACAAGGGCATTACAATACTGGCTGTTTTATTTTCATTTCCTTTTTTAATAATCTCCAGAATGAAGTATGCCTTTTTTTTTTACCACTGCCACGCACCAAGTTGACATTTTCAGGCTGCCACTACACCATCACAATCTCTGTCCCTCTCAGTCTCCAGCAGTTCAAACTCCATCAGCTTGTGACGACATCATACAGAGACATCATTGAAATATATAAAGACTTTCGAATAAAAGTGTTGTGCAACAGATAAGATCTACCATGCCCAGCCCTTAGGGTTACAGGAATTCATCAGTATGCTGAAAACTTCCATTATCTGTGATAAGAATATATTTTTCATTTGAACTAAATCCTGGATCTTGGTGTGTGTGTGTGCCTGTGTTTAGTAGGGGACCTTCTATGAGAATATGAGACAATTAAGAGTAGGCTTGACTGCTATTGTAAGACCCTTGAGTTGCTCAATAGGCAGATTGCATTTTGAGACACTCTTCACAGGGCAAGGTATTAAGACTCTGGTTTAAGGATAAAGATCCACAGAAGAGGAATTTGTTTTAAACGTAGCCTTTGCCCTGAGCAAAACACATGACCTGGATTCCATATCCTATAGTAGCTCTTGCATAGGAATTTCTATGCTTCTCTTAACATCTGGAATTCAGGATTAATGAAAAAAAGAGATTCAGGTGGGGTGGGCATATTGGTCTGAAGCAGCAGAACACAGTTTTAGTCCAGTGGCACCTTTAAGACCAACAAAGTTTTATTCTAGGTATAACCTTTCGTGTGTACACACACTTCTTCAGAATAAAACTGTGTTGGTCTTAAAGGTGCCTCTGGACTAAAACTTTGCTCTGAAAAAAAAAAAAGAGAGAGAAAATAGGGCCGCATCAAATTTGTCAAGAAGGCAAAAGTGGGTGGGGGAATTACATCAGGACTGTAGTCTTCTCTGGAACATAGGTGGCTTCCATGACCTTCATTCTTCAGTCTGGAGTTCAGCTTTTCCATTTATAGAGAGTAACTCTTGCATATATCTGGTGTTTCTCTTCCTCCATGCCATAGAAAGCCCAGAACTTCCATACTATGAAGTCATTATGCTTCATAATTCATGCAAGTGCAACCAGGAATTTAGCCTCTTGTCGATACCCAAAGCTGGGTGGCTGAGTCCTGTCCTTTGAGCTGGTAAGTCAAAGTATCCTCTTGTGCCTCAGAAATGCTGCTATTGTTGTATGTTAGGGATTCCCAGCTGAGTCATCATGTGGTGATTTCCCAGAGTCGGGGGTGGGTGGGTGGGCTGGAGAATGGATGTTGAAACAATCCATAGGAGACAATTAATGACAATTGGCAGATACTGCAAACAATCTGAGGGAGGGTGGGGACTCATCAGTGAGAGCACATCTGCTTCCAGATATGTAATTCTACTGGATTAATAATGGCACTTGCATACCAAGGTTGCACTGCAGCAGTGGCTAGGAATGCTTTCAACCAACTCTAGTCTGCATGGCAAACAGGCTGTTAGGAAGAGTATATTACAGCAGGGTTCTAGTGTTTGCATATCTCCCTACTACCTGTCTTTGTATCAGGACCTGTTTTAAAAGTGAAGTAGTCTCAAAATAAAAATTAAAAACAAAAAATGAAAATTTAGAGGCATTTATGTAAACAACTGAGGTAGGTTGAGGTAAACAACCTGTCTCCTCTGCTTACTTTTCTTGTGCTCCCAAATGTCCTGCCATATTGTGAATGCTTCACAATAGACCCTTTCCCTATCTTAAAATGAACACATACACAGAATCACTGTATTCTTTTGCTCTAGTGCTGCAGCCCATATGGAATCACTGAGTTGGAAGGGGCCATAGAGGCCATCTAATCTGAAACTGGAAGATTCTTTCGAAGTAGCAAACAGGCCATGCTAACAGGTAATTCTTCCTGACTTGAAAGCTGTCCACTTTGCATTACGCATGGTCTGTGTTATATTGATGTTGTTTATTAAAGGGAACAAGGAGAAGCAAGGAAATCACAGGCTCAGCTGGCTAACACTGGTAAAAAACATTGATAAAACAGGAATGGTTACACTTGCAGAAAAACAAGGCTTGCTTTGTAGTAGTTTGGAATTCTTTGGAATCAGTACTTTGGAATCAGTAGTTTGGAATTCTTTAAGAACAACAACAAATATTAAGCAAAGGTGATCTGGTTGATATTATTTATGTCCCAAAAGTCCCTCACTAAAGGCTCTTAAGTAAACTGAACAGTCGAGGGATCAGTAACTTGCTGAAGAACAAATAATAGAATGGTCCACTAAGCTGACAGTTCTTACAGGGAGAAGCAGGGATTCCCCAAGGATCTTCATTGGGACCAGTGCATTTTAACTTTTTCATAAATGATCCTGAATCAGGGATGGGTTGAAAATAGTCAAGCTGAGTAGGACTGGCACTGGTCAGTACATGGAAGGGAGACCACCAAGGAAATCCAGGTTTTCTATGCACAGGCAAACCACCTTTGTCTCTTGCCTTGAAAGCCCTACAGCAGTGGTTCTCAACCTTTCTAATGCCGCAACCCTTTAATACAGTTCCTCATGTTGTGGTGACCCCCAACCATAAAATTCTGCCAGCACACACAACAATGAAGCTACTTTTTCAGATGTTTTCTCTTGCGTGGCAGTTAGCACCAAACAACTTTAATACAGACTTTAGACACACATATATTTGCAAGCTAGTCCCAACAAGACACAACAAACACTCAGGCTTCAGACTTACTTTTCTTCAACAGAAGATGCCATGAGAAAATGAAGGTAGGTGGGGGGGAGAGGCTGTTGCAGGTAGGGGGGGGAGAGAGAGAGAGATGGGGAGGGAGAGAGAAAGAGAAAGGGGAAAGGGGGGAAGAGAGAGAAAGAAAGAGAAAGGGGGAAAAGAGAGAAAGGGGAAGAGGGGGAGAGAGAGAGAAAGGGGGAGAGAGAGAGAGAGAGAGAGAAAGGGGGAAGAGAGAGAGAGAAAGGGGGGAGAGGGGGGAAGGAAGGTAGGTAGGGGGGGGCTTTTGCCACCTTTCCTGGGCTCTGTGCTTCAGCGTGGAGCCTGGGGAAGGTGGCGGCGGGGGCGGCTTTTGCTGCCTTTCCTGGGCTCTGCGCTTTGGCACGGAGCCTAGGGAAGGCGACGGGGGGTGGCTTTTGCTGCCTTTCCTGGGCTCTGTGCTTTGGTGTGGAGCCTAGGGAAGGCGGCGGGGGGGGGCGGCTTTGCTGCCTTTCCTGGGCTGTGCTTCAGCGTGGAGCCCAGGGAAGGCGACGGCGGAGCACCCTAAAGGTGGCGGCAGGGAGGGGGAAGCAGCCATTGACTTACCTGCTGGCTTCTTCCTCCTCGTGGCCCCTGCTGGAAGGGCTGCTGGAAGCTGGGGGTGGGGCTCTGGCCCCAACCAACTCCTGCTCTTTGCCCTTAAAGGGAAAGTTCCCTTTGAGGGCAAAGAGCCGGGAGGCCAGACCTCGCACTCGATCAAGCGTGGGGCCCTTTCCTGCCGGCGGGCGGGGCGGGCTCAGACGCCAGCCGGCGACCCCTGTGAAATGGTCGTTCGACCCCAAAAGGGATCCTAACCTACAGGTTGAGAACCACTGCCCTACAGAGTTGCCATAAGTCAACTGTGACTTAACGGCACTTTGCACCTGCCAGTGAAAACACTAAGGCAGAGGACAGACTGGCATTTTGGCCCGATACAGGTCCGCTTTTGAAATGGATTAAGAGAACCTATTCAGACAGCCGCAGCAGCCCGGTGTTGCCATGCCATACTCACCCGGTCCCAAAGTGCTTTCATCCTGCATTAAAAAGATACCTGATGAAACCGGTGTCAAGCTGTCTGGGTGCACGTTCATCCTGTTTCCTGGTAGTGTGGATGCCAAGAAGCCGCACATCAAGTGGCGCCAGTAATGTGAACCTGCTGTTCCAGCTGATGCACCCATGCGCATATGCATGGGTAGGCAAAACAGACCGAAGCCGCATGCCATTGCAGCACAGCTGCCAGTGTTAGCCGAATTGCTCTGAATTTAAGATTAGCAATTGGCAAATAACCGGGTTACAGCCAACTATACCAAGGTCCCGCCCCTTCCAGGAGTTCCCAGAAAATAGGCACTGAGGCAGAGGTCAATTTAAATGATGTTTACTATAAAATGTTCTCAAGCATACAAAAAACAGAATCACACACACAAATACACAGCTCCTAAGAAACTTAGATAGAGAAATAGCACTGTTGCATGAGCAGGAGAAATGTTGGTTGGGAGATACTTTACCTGTCCTGGAGATGGGTTGTCCATTCCAAAAGAAGAATGGAGGGGTTGGAAAGGAAATAGGGAGCGTGCTCTGAACCGGCAGAAACAAGCTTTTCTCTGTCTGCACAGACCAGAGATCAAAGATGGAGGAAGGGTATTGGGATAGCAAGCTGGACTCAAGAGGGGTAAAAGCAGATAGGGGTCGTGGAAGCTCAAGAGACCGATTGCATGGAATGCAACCTCTTTTATTAGGTGATTTTGGGGGCGGGCAGCGCTGACCACATCCCACTAACACACCTACCAGGTAGTCCGTCCCTACAAACCCTACCATTGGTTAAAGGAAAAATAGGAGGGGATGCGGAGGGGTGGTCAATACTGCAACACTAGGGGCTAGACAGGAACTGACACCTGGGCAAGCTTGCAATGAGTCACCGAGCCATCCTATTGTCTCTTGATGGCCCTAGCTTGGCCAGTTGATGGGTTGAGGATTAGTTGCCAAGCAACCTCATTCACAGTCCAAAGTTCAGCATCTCTCTAGAATGTGTGGAATCCCACAGATATGTTGGGGGGGGGGGTTGCCTAGCATGAGTTGACAGGGGAACCCTTTTGCAATGGGATTCTTGTCTCCGTCTTTGTGTGAGCCATGGCGGGTGTGTGCTTCTTGGAACAGACTGGAACCTCTTACAGCAGTTAAGAGGGCATGTAATCCTTCAAAGCATAACAACCCAAAGTTCAAACTTATGAACATTAAAAGTCCATAAGAGCACATGATGTGCCTTGCTAGGCAACACCAGGGGCCACCCCACAGTGTGAATGCTCTGTTCCGCCTCGTCCACAGTATGATCCCACATCAATCTCTGCAGTGCGGATGGAAAGCCCTGGGACAACTCGGCCCGGGGCTCTTTGCCCCTCTTCCCTTGCGCTTCATTTTGCCAGTCTGTCCTCGGCCTAAGAGTGCACAGAGGTGGCACCAAAAAGGCAAATTTTATGCTAGGGATTGTTGGGAAACAAACTGAAAATAAATTGGCCACTATCATGTATTTGTACAAATTCTATAATGATATAATAGAAGTGGGAAAATGTAGAAAGGGGTAACTAAACTGATCAGAGGTATCTATCCTTTGAGGAAGGCTAAGATGTTTGGGGCTATTTAGTTATTTTTTAAATGACCAGAGGAGGATGGTAATACAATTCTATACAGC
This sequence comes from Lepidodactylus listeri, assembly GCA_029233225.1. Classification (NCBI taxonomy): domain Eukaryota; kingdom Metazoa; phylum Chordata; class Lepidosauria; order Squamata; family Gekkonidae; genus Lepidodactylus; species Lepidodactylus listeri. The sequence continues at coordinate 125,863,983 of JARCFY010000007.1, read as the reverse complement.
TATGTGTAGTGTGGGAAAAGTAGTCAGATCATTTTGTCCTGCACTCTACAACACTAGAACACTGTGTCAAACCCCACCCCACCTCACTGCTGAACAGAATGAGCTAAAGGAGAACTCAGGAGTAATAAAATTACTTTAAGGATGTGTATGAGTGCAGACTCTTGGTATCTTGTCCTAACTGATCTAAGTTAAATAAAAGACTACAAATTTACTGTGGAAAGAGAGCATGCCAAGTCCTAATTACACTATTATTAGAGGCAAGAACCTTTCTAAAAAGGGTAAGGCTTAAAATATACCAAGTATCTGCCTGGGTATCACTGAACAGTGTGTGAATCATAGCATTCTGTGACACATAAAGCATTCTGTGACTCAATAGCATTCACCAAGAAAATACTGGAAAAGTCAAGTCGTGAAGCAACAAACTCAAAAGTCTGAACTTGAACACAGAAAAGGTGTGACACCCAGTAGTGTAACCTCTCAGTTATCTCATCTTTTATATTTCTATGACTTTTCATTAGGCAAAGATAAGAGTGGAAGAGGGAGAGAAGGAGAGACTTATTCCAATTTGTTATGTTTCTAGCTGCTCAGTCATTCTTATCTGTATTTAGCTTCAAGTAGAACTGAAACAGGGTTTCACACAGCTTTAATAAGTGCTGTATTCCCCCATAAAAATCCACCTCCACAGGCCCTGCTATATGTCTATCTGGAAGTATCTCCTTCTCAGTAAAGGTCCGGCTTTTGTCTGCAATTTTTCTTTTGTTCTGCTATTTTTAGGTTACTTACTTCCTGTTTTCCTAGGGTTTTCTGTCCCCCCCCCCCCGGTGTTCATAAATAAATGTTTGATCTTTAGCTGTTATAGGAGGAGAAGAAATGTGCTGGGTGAACTTGGTCTGGACACACACTCTCAGCCTAATCCACCTCATGGGCTTGTTGTTATTCCTCATCTAAATAATTCCCATTGCTTTCCTACTGAGAGAGACTGGATCATGAGGGCATGAATACAGTGAAAAAGCTGCACCCAAGAGAGCCCTGGCATAATGAGCCCAACAAAAACACACACAATTCCGCCCCCAGTAGCAAGGCAAAAAGCTCATACCTTGAACAGACTTTGTTGGTCTTAAAGGTGCTTTGTATTTCTCCTATGCAATTGAGGCAGGAGGAAGGGGAGGAGCCTCAGCCAATGGAGGGGAAGAAAGGCTTGTATTTGTCTCCTGTACAATTTAGGCAGCCTGGCCAGGAAGCAAGCTCTGGCTTGTTTCCTCCCTTCTCCTGGGAGGGAGAGGGAGAGGAGCCTCAGCCAGTGCAGGGAACAGAAGCTTGCCTATCTATCTCTCCTGTGCAATTGAGAGAGTCTGGTAAAGCAAGCTGCAAAGCAGCAGCAGGAGACAGCCAGTTCCTTGTGGGCCAGATAGGAGCCCTCATGATATTTAGTCTTTACAGCTGTATATTTCTTTGTCTAAGCCACCAGTAAACTCTGTCTGGGGCCAGTGTTTTAATGCCGTGGTCAAGAGCCTATAAGGGAACAAGCTGAAATCAAATCTATAAAATATGGAGGTAATTGTGAGGCTTCTGTGCTAATAGCAATAGATCAGACCTTTGAGTTAAAGCAAAACTCTTTATTTCTAATACTGGAACAGGTACTCGATGTTTGTTAGAGATACATTATAATGAGCTACAGTGGTTAATATACCCCCAGTCACAATTGAATACAGACACAGGACCAATCAGGGTCAACCCAGGAAAGCGGAAAAAGGAAGATGACCGTTGAGGTTCCCACAGCAGAGGTGAGAAAGTTATAAAAATTCCCTTCTTGATCTGAGTGACCCACATGTGTGAAAATTAGGCTAAACAGTTTGTCCTGCAACAATAAAACAAGTCCCAAGGTTGTAACAAGTAGATAACATTCCTGGAGCCTCAAAGGCTGAGGGGGAGTGAATTGAAGTGGGAGCCATTTGTTTACGTGACGTGCAGGAATGCAAGACGCCATCCTCCCGGCTAGAGAATGGTAACATTAAGCAGAGCCGATAATATACTTCAAGGCAAGCAGTAAATAACAAAAGGTTACAGAGTGAAAAAGAAAGACATCTATTCTAGCAAGACAGGCATACTATTGTCAGATTCTGACAGTAATGCTGGTTCATAAGGCTGATACTTTAAAGGGGAATGCATTGCCATTCCTAGACAGAGTTTCCTTTGACTGTGGTTGACTTTGTGAAGAGCTTGCAAGTTCTTTTGATTGTTCTTTTCTGTTAGAAAAGCAAGTTAGTTCTAGGGATACTGTGAACTTCACAGCAAATGTGTTTGGCAGGAGATCATATGGTGTTCAACAGCTATAATTCAGTTTGTTGGCATCCAAGTCAAAACAGCCACTGAACAGCTTTTTGCACAGTATCTGTGGCAATGTTTGTTTTTTTCTTGTGGTGGAATTTCATTTTCTTGACTGGCAGGCATGTTGACATCTGCACAGCAAGTAAAATATATTCTGCCTCAAGATCATGTCAGATAATTAAATGATGCAGGAAGGGAACTCTGCTTTCCATGAAACTGTGTGAAGATGTGCATACATGAAATAACCCTGAGAACACTAATTTAAAAACCAGTGTTTTTAAATAATCAATGACTGACCAACTGATTTACTCACTAATTACTTAAGCAGTTGTCTGCCTGGCAGTGTACCGTGAAGATAGGTGTGTAGAATAAGAAACTGGAACTTTCATCAGGCTGTGAGAGAATGTGCATGAGTGAAACACCGCTGATTGCACTGTATGGTATTGCCTGAATGTACAACCCACCCACCCCCCGACAAGCACTTCTCACACTACTTGTGAACAACCAGACAGTGATGAAAAACCAGGACCCTGTTTGTGGCTGGTGAACAGTCCATCAGCCAAACTGACAGGTGTTCAAGTATCTTTAATTAGCTTTGCTGCCAAGAGTGTTTTTTACCATCTGTACCTGGTGTGTAGACTGACATGCCTTTCAGACACAGCTGATCTAGTCACGCTGTCCCATGACATTTTAACCTGGAGGCTCTCTAACAGGGTGGCCCCCAGGCCATCAGTCAATCAAGATTTTTCGCACTAGCCATAATGGCTAATCTGACTCTCAACACAGCACCTCAATGCTCTTGAGTGACATTTCAGGACTTCTTTCTCTGGATTTTGTTTTTGATGGCATATTTTAATAGGACATTTTGGTTTTGGCAGGACACAGGAACAGCAGAAGAGGAGGCTTAAACCAAAGTCACACACTCTTATCCTAACCTACCTCACAAGGTTGTTGTGAGGATGCAATGGAGGAGAGGAGGATTACAGAAGACTACACTCAAGTGTGACCCTTGTAATAATGCTGTTAATGTAGAATTCAGTTCAAATTGTGCAAACTCTGATGGCTGTAATCTTCATCAGTGTTCATTACAGGACATTTCCATGAATTATTGACATACTATACTTGGCACATTTGTGGGGAAACTTTCTGAATACTGATAGTAGTGGATCCACTAATAGAGGACAGAAGTCAATTAGAGTAGAAGAGCTATGTTGGGACCGAGTAGCGCGCATGCTCTAAGTTGTAAGAAGCCTTTGCCTTCCCCCCTCTGCGGACAGAAAGATAAATGACTTAAAACAAATGTAAACAACTCTTAAAAGTGCTGGAAGATGAGCCAGATAGAGATAAGGCATTAGAGAACGGCGTGAAGTGAAAACTTCTTGGCTAACTACGACAGAGAAGCTGTTGTGAGCTTACAAATTAGAAGGACACTCCGAAGAAGCCTTCCGAAATGGCAACAATGGTGAAAGGCTTATCAGAACAGATGGCGCAATTTCAAAGTTTAATGATTGACTCCCAGGAGAAGATTAAAACAGTGATTAATGAAGTCAAACAAGAGGTTGGTGTATTGCATGCAGAAATTAAGGGAGTGAAACAATTGGCTTTAAAAGTAGATACTCTGGCAAGAGAAAATAAAGACGACATCACACAGCTTAAAAAACAAACTGAGGAATTATCTGATCGAAGTCGAAGGGCGAATTTAATTATACATGGTATTTCAGAAGACATTGCTCCTAAACAGTTAGAGAAATGCATTATAGACTGGCTATCTGAGCAGAGAATAGAGCTTGATGAGGATCAGGTGGAACGTGCTCACAGATTACAAGGGAAAAGGAGTGGGGGGGAACCATGCCCTGTAATAATTAAATTTGTAAGAGAGAAACTACAAAGTCAAATATTCCTTGCTTTAAAGAAAAACAAAGAGCTGAAGTTTAGGGGGAAGAGGGTCTTTATAAGACGAGACTTTTGCCAAGAAACCTTAAAAAGGAAGAGTTTAATGAAGCCATATGTCGAGAAGCTGTTTCAAAATAAGATACAGTTTACTTGGGCTCACCTAGCTTCAATAGTGATTTATGAAGAAGGGAAGAGGCTGCTTGCAAAGAACCCAGAAGAAGCTGTGAAACTATTAGAAAAGTTTGGTATTGATCCAAGTAAGGCAGAGTCCCAGGCTGAGATGGAGAAGATCCCAGCGCTGGAGGGAGAGGAAGAAGAGGAAGCTACTATATGCCAGGAGAAACGACAGAGAACGCTCACTTAAACACAGGAAAAGGGAAGTATTCATAGGTCAAGTATTTATAACAAAATGGTATAATTATAAATGAAGGAGGGGGGATGCGCACACCCTAAGGTATAGGGAAGGGGATAAGGTATCCTCCCCAGCAACAAGCTCTATACCAGGGGAAGGAGGGAGGGGGTGCAAGATTGGAGGGATGGGGAACATGAGGGGGAAATAAATAAAGCTAGTGACCAGCCAGGAGCAGAGAGGAAGTTTAAACTAAAAGATTATGGGTAAATTGTTGAAACTGCTTTCACTGAGCGTCAATGGCCTGAGTTCTGACATCAAAAGGTATAGACTTACCAGATTTGCAAAACAACATGACACAGATATTATGTGTCTACAAGAGACACATAAAGCAAGAAAGGATAAAAAACCATTACTTAATCATCCGGAATGGGAAGTATTAGCTGAAGCAAGAAGTACGGCTAAAGCGAGAGGGGTGGCTATCCTGGTACGTAGAAAGAACGATATTAAGTTAATAGAAGTATTAAGAGATGGAGAAGGAAGGTACCTTTTGGTTAAAGCTATATTCCAAAATAGGAAAATAACATTGGTAAATATTTATGCCCCAAATAAGGGACATAATTTTTTTTTGATAAAAGTACTTTAAAAGGTGCAGAAATTCATATAGGGAGAAGTGATTATGGCAGGAGACTTTAATACTGATGTCTCTAAAGATAAAATAATTAGGTGGAAAAAATGGGATCTAATAGAAGCACATGAAGCCTTAAGATTAAGCCTTAAGCCAATGCATTTTTCAAGTAGGCACAAAACTGCTTCATGTTTGGACTTTATAATTATTAAAAGAGCAAATAGATGGGAACTGGGAAATATAATAATCCATCCAATTTGGATTTCAGATCATGCCCCAATAATAATAGAGATAGACACTAAGTGGGAACACACGAAAATGATGTGGAGGTATAATAATATAGTTATGGCTAAGGAAAAGGATAAAAAAGTTATTGGAAAGCAGCTAAAGTTATATTTCCAAGAAAATAGAGGAACAGTGGCCACAAATATCCTTTGGGATGCTGCTAAAGCAGTGATTAGGGGACAATGTATAATGAGGGGGAAAGAAATAAAAAAAGAATGGTACTCTAATAGGAAAGGGAAAATTCAAGAACTCGAATTATTACAAAGAAATCAGATAAAGAAATTCTGCCAAAATAGACAGAACACAATTAAAGAACTTAAGAGGGAATCAGACTTCCTGGATTCGAGGGCGCGTTGGAAGAAACAAGCCATGGTAAGGAATGAATTCCAGAGGACCACAATAAATTCAAGTAGACGATTGGCAAATTATTTAAAAGTTAGGGAAGAAAAGCAAAGGGTGAAGAGTATCAGAATAAATACACAAATAACACAAAACTCAAAGGAGATTAGAGAAGCGTTTAAACATTTTTATAAAACTTTATATGGGAAAAAAGATGTAGGGAAGTTTGAGGAACAAATAGGTTTAAGATTAAAGGATGAGGACAAGGAAAGCCTAGAGGTAGACATTACACCTCAAGAAATAGATGAGGTAATAAAGGGTCTAAAAACTGGGAAATCTCTGGGTCTAGATGGTTTTACAGCAGAATTTTATAAGGAGATGAAAGAAACGCTAATCCCGGAGCTCCAGATACTGTTTAATACTATACTGAAGGGAGGAAGAGCTCCTGATACTTGGAGAACAGCAGAAATAGCCCTAATATTGAAACCTCAGAAAAACCCCCAAGAGGTGGGTTCATATAGGCTCATAAGTTTATTAAATCAGGATTATAAAATATTTGCCAAAATAATGGCAAACAGACTTAAGAACGTAATTCCCCATATAATAAAAGAGGATCAATATGGGTTCGTGAAGGGGAGGAGCATTGCACATCCCATAAGGAATATATTAAATGTACTATGCCATAGGCAGTCCAAGAAGATAGCATTACTTAAATTGGATGTATACAAAGCATTCAACACACTGTTTCATTAATTTTTGGGTTTGGTCAAATATACATAAAAACAATCCAAGAAATCTACAGAGAAGGAACAGCGGTAGTTAGAGTAAATAATAAACATACTGAGAAACTTTCAATTTTGAGAGGAGTAAGACAAGGATGCCCACTGTCACCAACTTTGTTTATAATGGCAATGGAGCAATTGGCCGAAAGAATTAGGAACTCAGGAAGAACAGAAGGATGTAAGAAGGGTAAAGAGGAGATAAAGCTAAATCTATTTGCGAATGATATAATTATAATTATGACTAACCCTAAAGAAGGGATCAAAGATCATACTAGAAGACTTCGAAGCGTTATCAGGATTAAGAATCAACATAGGAACATCGAGATAATATATTGCAACATGGATCGAGAGGAAAGGGAGGAAATCAATAAATTAACTAAAATAGGATTGGGAGCCACAAAACTTAAGTATTTGGGAATAGAAATTTATAGGAATATAAATAAGGGAAAAAATTATTAAAAAGTGTGGCAGAAGGTAATGAGAGAAATGAAGGAGTGGTAGAGGAAAACCTTGAATATAACAGCTAGAATTAAAAGTGTCAAGATGTTTTGGATACCAAAACTGCTATATTTATTTCAAGCATTACCACTAACACTTAGTAAACAAAATATAGACATTTGGAATATAAAAATAAGATAATGGGTTTTTGGAAGCAAAAATAAAATTGCAAAAAAGTTGGTATATAATCACAGCTCAGAATTAGGATGGGGAGTACCAGTTATAACAAGTTACTATGAAGCTTTTCAGTTAAAAGCATTATTAGACATAGAAGGAGGAGGAAATCAGAAATGGGTCAAATTCGAAAATGAGGCAAATGAAGGAGTAGGAAGATCTGGTATTTTTACAATTTATTTATTTATTTATTTTTGAGATTTATATCCCATCCTTCCTGCCAAACGGCAGCTCAGGGCGGCTCACAGCAAACATACACTACAATACAAAAAGTTCATAAAAATGTTAAACCATATAAAACAACTTATCTATATAGACGGCATACCTTCAGCTCAATATATCCTAACAGAGCCCAGATGTAGTCCTTGTAGATGGTCACAGTAGGTTGACAGATAAGATCGAATAATCGGGCCAGGGCCACGTTGGAAATATTAGGCAACGACTACTTGAATGTCTGGCGGAAGAGCTCCGTCTTACAGGCCCTGTGGAATTGTAATAGATCCCGCAGGGCCCTGATGTTATCCGGGAGCTCATTCCACCAGTGCAGGGCAGCCACAGAAAAGGCCCTGGCCCTTGTACAGGCAAACAGATCAAAGACTATAAAAGGAAAATGGGACCTAGGGAGAGTACCTTAGGAGTTTAGAGGAAGTGGCAGACAAAGTGGTTAACCAGGATGTCCAAATGGGCGCCACTCGAAACATTAGGAGAGGAAGGGGAAGACCATGAATGGTGGAATTTACTTAAACAAAAAGGGTACAGTAGAGTACAGGACATGCTGACAGTACCTTAAAGCCACTTCGTATCATAGAAGCGAAAGTAGGAGCAAAGTATTGGTTAAAAGTAGCAGGCCTAAACACCAAGATAAAAAAAAATAGAAAACAATAATATGGATATAGAAGAACCAATAGAAGAGATATATAAACTAATGAGAGAATCCAAAAAAGGAATAGTGGGAGCAATATATAAGAAAATGATCTCAGACAAAGACGGAGGTATAGGACAGCTGCAAGGGAAATGGAGCACAGAAACCAAAATAACGAGGCAGAAAGCAGAAAAGTTAATGGAAGGGATTAAGAGAATAAAAATGCATAAATTTAGAGAAATGGAATTAAAATTCTATACTAAATGGTACAGAACTCCGGCCACCCTAACAAATATGTTTCCAGGCTTAAGTCCCAACTGCTGGCACGGTAAAAGTATGAAAGGATGGTATTCCCATATGTGGTGGGAATGCCCAGAGGCTAAAAAACTATGGAACAATATACTAAAAGTAATAAATAAGCTTTTTAAGGTAAACTTAATATAGACTTCGAACTAATGACCATAGGTACACTAGGTAGTGAGAAAATAGAGAGAAATAGTCAAGATCTATTAAGAGCAATAATACTAGCCGGGAAAGCAGTAATAGCATTAGGATGGAAAGATAAAAGTAAATGGACAGGGAAAGCTTGGCATAATTATTTGTTTGATTTTGTCCAATCAGATATAGTGTCACGACAGAGCCTCTGGGTCGAGGCAGAATAAACACCAGCCCAAGTTGACAGTCAGAAGTTCACAGCAGGCAGGGAGTTAACAGTTCATAGAGTTATCTCAAACAGTCCAGTGGTCAAACCATAAATCACCTTTATAGCCGAAGGACGGAGCAGGGAGACGTCGTCTCAAGGAATGCTGAGGGTCGAATAGCCGAGGAACAAACACGGATAAAACCGGAACGTCAAATCCAAAATCCACAATCCAGAGTCCAAAGTCCAGGGTCAATGATCCAAGGTCCAGAGCCGGGTTCAAAGTCCAGAGAAACGCACTGAGTCAGAAAGGTATCCAGCGAGGGAGTCTGTCAAAGACAATAAATCTTTGCCAGCACAATTGGCTCTGAACAAGCCCTCTGTTTTTAACCTGTGCTGGCTGTCAGCAATTAGCAGCATACTGGACGTAGCCCTGCTGCTGCTAAAACTCTGGGCTGATATCCCTCATTCTCCGTTGACGTGCCGTACTCCGTCTCTCCTTTAATTCCTGTCAGCGTCTTTCACGGAGCCGATTAACAGGTGGGGGAGATCCAGGAGGGGATGAGCGTGGGCCAGGCAGAGCTTGATCAACCGTAGGTGGATCCTGCTGCTGGCTTGACTCCTCAGGACTTACGTCCAAGCCAGTTAAAGGAGCCTGGTCCTGGTCAGCAGGGGCTGGGTCAGGAGCAAGCATGACATATAGCGGCCACATTGACACAAAACTTGTCATGGGAAGACAGAACAGCAAGGATTAAGAAGAAATGGTTGCTCTACCTGAATTGGATTAAAGAAGAGAAGAAAGAAGATGTTTGGTGGAAGATGCAAGCCTTGTGTTCCTGGCTGGAAGAGGAAGATTAGACTGAGGGGGGAGGGAAGGGGAGAAAAATGGAAAAATTATTTAAATGAATAATGGAATAATGTATTATTTAAACAACTGATAATAAATATATATATATATATATATATATATATATATATATATATATATATATATATATATATATATATAAAGAAGAGCTATGTTGGATACCCAGTAATACCCACTTGGTCTACAGATGGCTGTTTCATGTGTGCTGTGATGAAATGCACGCTAGTCTTGCTAAATCCTTGAAAATCTAGGTCCTCTGGGAAGATAAATAGCTGTCAAGAGAAAAAAGGAAATGACCATGCTTGTAACAAAAATCAGTGATAACAAATAATGAAAGAATTTAGTCTGTTTCCATCTAGTTTCCAGTTTATTTTGTCGTCTCAGAAGCCAGTGTTAAAAAGAAAAGATCAGTCAAACAGAAAAGAGATGTCTGGAAGCTGACTTCTGTTGGCATCGTGTATTCTTTCCACTTTCTCTGAAAAACAAAGCGGTATGAAACACAGGGAATACCAGGTGCAAATTGCTCAGGGGCTTGGTAAAGAAGCCTTTGACGTAGAGCTCATATTGCCTCAGAAGAACCAGCCACCCTTCTCTTCCTGAAGAGTGCTTCGGTGTTTCTGGGGTGATGCGTCATAGGACAGGAGCTCCTGCCAGCTCATTTAGTGAAGTACGACAGCACAAAACCCAGGTTCATAAATGGCAGATGGCTGGTCCCACCCTAGCTTAATCCTTAGCAAATGTTGTTGGCAACTGTAGTTCAGGGGTTGGGGTGAAACAGTGGCTGACAAGTGGAAACAGGAAGGGAAAAAACTCTGGCTGGAATGAATCCATAATATGAAAGGAATAGAACTTGAACAGAAAACCCTTCACATCCACGTTTCAGACCGTGGGTCAGGGTCCCCTGGGAGGCCATGACAGCGACAGAGGGGTCACAGGCTGAAGTTCTGGGAATTATTACATTTTGCCAGATGAGAAGCAGCTTCTGAGAGTGTCATTTCTTCAGCCTCACAGTCCACATTAAAACGCAGCTAGAAGCAGCTAGAGGTGCTCCGTTCCCAATTTTTGTCCTCCAGGTTAATGGTGGGCATCCAGTCAGCTGTTTGAACTTTTTCACAGGTTGCTGATGTTAGGCTAGGGGGTGTTCCCAGAAAGGTAAGTACAGGTTATTACCTTAATTCAAAATATTTGAAAAATATTGCCCTTTTTAATTAATAAAGGTTTACACAATAACAGCAAAAGGGAAATGTGTTTGATGCACTGCAGTGTTTTATATATCCATGCAACCTCTTCCTCTATTTATTTAATCAGGACTTTTTTTGTAGAAAAAGCTCAGCAGGAACTCATTAGCATAATAGGTTACACCTAACAGCAGAAACTCATTAGCGTATTAGGCCACACCCCTGACAGCACAACTCATTAGCATATTAGGCAGGGGCTGGGAAAGCACAGGGCAGGCATGGAAGCTTGCCTCTCCCCCCCCCCCAAAGTTTCTCCACCCCACTACAGCATCGCCTTTCTAGTCTCCTACCCACCTCCAACCAGACAGCCAGGGAAAGGTGCTGCTGAAGCGCCTAGGATCTTTCAGATCCTTTCTAGCCTCCTACCCACCCACCCACCCCCCGGAACCAGACAACTGGGGAAATATGGTGCTGAAGTGCTTGGGATCTGAAAGCTGATCACTGTCACTCAGTTCATCCTATTTGACAAAGGGCATGGTGATGTGTCTTAGGGACTGTGGATATCTCCCCAGCTGGCCTTCACTGTTAGGAAGTTGGCAATCCAAACAGCCTATTTACATTAGATCTGATTGGACCTAAGTGGAGCTGTGTGATAGGATACTCCATATGGCTTTAGGACCAACAGAAGGTCTTTATTAGTCAGCCAATCACAATACAGGGAGCTAGGATACGTTAGCTAATTCATAACCAAACAGCTTTGAAATAACTCAGAACATAACAGACTTACTATTCTCTTTGTCATGTAGGATGGAGTAAGCCACAGTGATGGGGTAAAGCCTTTTATACTACCCCTCTTTTTCAAAAAGATTTGTCTCCTTACTAGTAATTTCAGTAATCTCTTTTTTAGAGGATAAACAAAACAGAAGAACAGTTTAGAAACAAATCAAAATCATATACAAGATGGTTTTCTGTTTTACTTAGCATGATTTTTACTTGCAGTTGTAATTAAACCCTTCTTTAACAATTTAAAAATACTCAAAGCCAATACCCTACCTTCAGGCAAATTCTTAAACTCATGTTGCTTCAGTGTCTCAGACTTTCTTGATTTCCTTGAGCAGTCTCCACTCTGAACAAAGCCCAAAGAATTGTTTTTTAACGTGTGTGTGTGTGTGTGTCTGTGGGCTTGTTAACACTTCTGCAGAAGATAAATGTGAGGCTAAATGCCTCTTTCCAATTGCTTTGCACGCTGCATAAACATTCAACCAATCCTGCAAAAAATTTCTTTCCAACCCAAAATGCAGACACACAAAACCAAACAAGACAAAAAGTTTAGCAGTTACAACATGTGGTAAAATCACTCATTTCTACTTTGCCCCCCAAATCACTTACCTATCTTGCTGTAAGGAAATTAACAATGCACTTAATTCCAAATGCATTCTCCACTCCAAAGCATGGCAGCTTGTTGAGCTGTGCTGCTCTTTCTTCTGGGGTGATCACTAAGGTTGCCAGTTCTGGGTGGGGAAATACCTGGAGATTTTTAGGATGGGGCCTGGGGAAGGCAGGGTTGGAGAAGAGATAGACCTTATATCTCTATAATGTTATAGAGTTCACAATCCAAAGCCCCCATTTTCTCCAGGGGAACTGATCTCTGTCATCTGGAATTCAACTGTAATACCAAGAGATCTCCAGGCCCCACCTGGAGGTTGGAATCTCTGGATCACTGCTGCCTTAAGATGGTGATTCAATAGGGTTGCTACTTCTGAACTGGGAAATATCAAGAGATTTTGGGGATGGAACCTGGGGAAGATGGGATTTAGGGAGGGGAGGGACCTCAGGAAGGTATAATGGCATAGAGTCCACTCTCTAAAGCAGCTGTTTTCACCAGGCCAAGTGGTCTTGGATGTTTGGAGATCAATTGTAATAGCAGATCTCCAGATGTGACCTGGATTTTGGAAATCCTATGATCCAAGCATATCCAAAAGGAGCCAACAGAGGCTGTTTCTGCACACATCTGTTTCCCTACTGTTTTTCTGCAGCCATGTTAGAACGTTAATCTCCGTCTGCATTGCATTGTATTCTCACTTTCCTTGTGCATACAAAGAGGAAGAGAAGAAGAAATTGGATTTATACTCCACCCTTCACTCAGAGTCTCAGAGCGGCTTACAAACTCCTTTCCCTCCCCACAACAAACACCCTGTGAGGTAGGTGGGGCTCAGCAGGGCCGGTGCAGCCATAGAGACCAGTTAGGCAGTTGCCTAGAGGGCCGCCTCCCAGAGAGCGCTGGCCTGCCTGCTAATGAACCCCCCCCCCTCCTGTGGAGGAGCAGCCGCCCCCCATGTAAGCCCCTGGTCCAAAGCCATCTCTGGGAATTAGCACCTTGCAGCGACTTTCCCAAGCACCCGCCCACCCCTCTCTGTGCCCGGCGGATTATGCAGCTACTAGCCTCTCTGAGGCGCTGGTTGAACTCTCTCCTTTGCAGCAGGGGGAAGGAAAGAAGGCCCCCCTCATGGGGATGCAGCTGGCTCCCAGGCACACCTGGTGTGCACCCCCTCCCCATCTAGCAAGGGGAGGCGCCAGAAGAAGAAGAAGAAGAAGAAGAGATTGGATTTATACCCCGCCCTTCACTCACTTGGAGTCTCAGAGCGGCTTACAAACTCCTTTCCCTTCCCCTCCCCACAACAGGCACCCTGTGAGGTAGGTGGGGCTGAGAGAGCTCTTTCCCAAGCTGTCCTTGAGAGAACAGCTGGTACAGAGCTATGGCTTGCCCAAGGTCAGCCAGCCAGGTGCAAGTGGAGGAGTGGGGAATCAAACCCGGTTCTCCCAGATTAGAGTCTGTGCACTTAACCACTACACCAAACTGGCCAGCCTTCTGCGCAGAGCCTCGGGAGCAGGTCTGCCCTCTGCCTTCATGGACTCAAGGGCCAGTGCCTCCCCCAGTCTTCAGGACATTTTGCAGCTGGCCAGGGGGGCTCTCCTCCTTCCCGAGGCTGTTGGTGCCTGGCCAGAGGTGCAGTTCAACAAGTTTGCCTGAGTCACGGAGGGCGCTTCCAGGCCCCTGCCAGCTCAGGATGTTCCTGCTTGTGGGCAGCACTGGTCAGGCCTGCCCCTCGCCTGTGACTGAGCCTTTTGTGGCTGCACCTGACAACCTTTCCCATGGGGGGGGCAGCCTATGAATAGATGGCTCCCTGCCACACTGCAAATAGAGCCCTGCACAGGGAGGCATGGGTCAGAGCGCTTTCAGTGTCCGGCCTGGATGAGAGGAGTTTAGAGTGGAGCATCAGGCAGACAGAGAGGTAACTCCTATTATCTTGCCAGCTTGTTTCTGATGCCAGCAGCTCACTGGGCACTGGTGGGGAGAAGAACAGGGAGGTGTCTGGGACGGCCTGGAGGCAGCCCCGTAGCTAGGGATATATTTGGGAGAGGGCCTGGGGGGGCATCAGCTAAATTAAATCAAAGTTAATTAGTGAAACTCCTTAGAAGCCACCCTTCTTCCAGGCCAGCCCTGCACCCCCACCAGACTCCAGGGCAAGTGAGGGTGGGAGTGCCCAGCAGCCGCAGCTTCCTCTCTCCCCTGGGGCACTGCAGACCTGCTCAAGTTGTGAAGCGAGGCAGGGGGAAACAGGCAGTGGGCAGCAGCAGTATCCAGGAGGGGGATTGGCAGGGAAGGAGGGAAAAAGAGATCTGCTGGTGGGAGTGGAAAGAGGCAGCAGGGCCCTCTCCCCAGTCCACTCTCTCGGGCTAGCCCAGCAAGCCCACCACACCACTGAGCAAGCCAGGCACCTCCTGCTGCTGGTACTGCTGCCACCTCTGACACCGCCAGGGTCGGTGTGTCCATAGAGGCAGGGTTAGGCGCTCGCCTGGGGTGCCAGCTGAAAAGGATCGCAGGCTGGGCCCTCGCCTCCTCAGCCTTCCTGGGCGGCCAGCGCTGGAGCCAAGCCAGGCAGCAGCTGGAGCAGGAGCAACAGGCACCGCTACCAGGTCAGTCCCTGTTGCTCTCTCTGCCTGCTCGCAGCACTCCATCCACAGCAGCGGTGGTGAGGCTCCTCCGGGGCCGGGCTGTGCTGGGGTGCATGGCTGCCTCTCTGGAGTGCAGCGCCCCTTGGTGAGGCCGCCAGCGCGGGGTAGCGGTAAGGCAGCGCTGGACAGGGTCTGGGCCAGAGCCCCCCCCCAGGGTATGTGTGCCTGCAGGGCCACCGGGGCAGGCGCGGCACTCCATCGCCCACCCGTGGCCTCCGCCGGCTCCCAGCTGCCCCTCCCAGGCTGCCCTCCATGCCCCTCCCTGGAGGAGTGACAAGGGCAGCAGCAAGCACCCCCACCCCCTTCCAAAGCTCGGCCACCGCCGAGAGAGCCCGCAAAGCGAGGAGATGGGTGGGGGGTGAAGAACTCTCCGCCACTGGGACTGTGCTCCTCCCCCGCCCCTGGGCTCAAGTGGGGCTGCTGCCTTGGGGGCGGGACTTGGTGAGCCTCTCTGTGAGGAACTTCTCTCTCCCCCCCCTCCCGTGCTGCTGTTTGTTCTTGAAGGGGGAAGGGAAACTGCTGTCTTGATTTGCCAGCGGAGCCTCACACTGGATTTCTCCGCTTTTGCCTGCTTTGGTTCTTTATTATCCCGGATGAAAAAAAACCCGGCTTCTTCATGGGGGGGGGGGGCGGGAATCATTGAGCGTGCCCCCCCCCCCCCCCGAGGCTTCTGAAACGTCCTCCGGCAGTCCCGGGTTCTTCACAAGCCTCCATCAGAAGCACACACACACACCCCTGCCGCCCAATCAGAGCATCCTTCCCCCCCCCCCCCCCGCCAGGTCTTCCCATTGTCTCAGGAAAGCATTGTCTCAGGAAAGACATCTTTGCTGCTTGGAGCAATTATTGCAGTTTCTTTCCAATACCTTTGAACTGTGAATTATGCTTGAAACTGCTTTAACTGGCATTAGATAGTCTTGTTCCGGTGCCATTACTAGTGCTTTGTTATTCTGCTGTCAGTGGTTGTGGGTCCCAGCTGCTATATTTTTCCATACATGGGCATTGCTTTAGTCTGCATGCAGTGGTTATGTTCAAAATCTTGCATGTGCACATGCAATTACTAAAACTTGAAAGAGGAGCTGTCGGGTAGCCCAGAGGCATGGAGGCATGAGAGGTGCAGTGAGCCTAAATTCTTTTCCTTTATGCAGCAACCCTGATTCAAACTGGGGTCCTGTACAAAAGCTTTTGAAATGCTGACAGTCTCCCAGCATAACGTCTATTCTGACCATAGACCAGAGAGATATATTCTGGGTGTTGAAGCATCTCTTGGATCAGCAGTGAACTGGGTCCCTGCATTTTGCACCCAGCTTGCCAGCAATAGCTTGCAGGTTCATGAAAATAGCCGTATGTGCAAGTCATATGGTGCTTAAATGTAAATTGACTATTACATAAAAGTCAGTTAATAGCACCGTTCCAGATTGACCTCCAGGTGGAAGAAGAGTTGGTTTTTATACCCCACTTTTCTTTACCCTAAGAAGTCTCAAAACAGCTTACTATCACCTTCCCTTTCTGTCCCCACAACAGTCACCTTGTGAGGTAGTAGTTGTTAGGACTTTTGTCCAATAATCAAGAAAAATTCAGAGTAATGAATCTTGCTTTTCTGGAAAGAAGAGATTGCTTCTTTTAGTTTAAAAGAAGTTTATTACTAAAGGGAAAAGGTAAACGGGATTAGCTACAAATAAACAAAACATGCTTTCTAAGCAGCATTCTGCTTCGTCTGCACACTAAGACATACTGATAGAGAGTGAGAGATTGCAATGGAGGATCTCTCCTTCTTCTTGACCCCTGAAAGGAAACACCTGATATCATTGACCAATTAGCAAGACAGTACACCTTTAGCTTTCCCGGGTTTACAGTTAATTGGCCAGCTGCCAGGTATCACTTCCAGGCTAAACCTAGGTAAACAAACAAGTTGCATAGTTAACCCTATAATGACTGAATTTCTCAGGCCTTGCATTACATGCTCATTTCTCCAACAGTAGTTGGGGCTGAAAGCATTCTGGGAGAACTATGACTGGCCCAAGTTCACCTGGCAGGCTTCAGGTGGAGAGGTGGGGAATCAAACCCGGTTACCCAGATGAGTCAGCCACTCTTAACTACTACACCACGCTGGCTCTCATTGGCTAAGTATATTGGTTAGGAGAGTTCTAATAGTCCCTTTTGAGTTCAGTTTAGTGATAACAGCTTTGGTTGTCCCCTGTTGAAAGCATAAATGTTGCTATTTTCTGCTTGAGAAGCAGAGAGCATAGATCAGCAAGCTATAAGACAGGTGGCCGTGACGTTGTGACCGCAGTTAATTTATTTATTTAGATTCTTGTGCCCTACTTTTCTCCCAAATGGGGACCCAAAATGGCTGATAACACCATTCTCCCTTCCTCTGTTTTGTCTTCACAACAGCAGCCCTGTGAGGTAGTTGGGCTGGGAGACTGTGACTCACCCAGAGGCACCCAGCGAGTTCTCATGCTAGAGTAAATATCTGAACCCAGATCCTAGTCTTGAGACACTAACCACTACCACACTCTGCTTAAACTGGTACTCATTTAAAATACCTGGAGTGGGAAGTGGCTGCTGCTTAGAGAGTCAATATTTATTATATTGTGCTGTGGATTCTTAATCTGACTTGCATTGTGCTCCAGATCTGTGATTACTATTAAAGATATTCAATAAATAGATGTGGGCCATAACCCAAAGAAGTCATTTGCATATGAGTAAAGAGAAAATATCATCAGCCTGAACTTTTTTTTGAATACTGGTCAGAATCCACTTCAGAAGAGCTGAGCTACTTGTTCACACAATTTTAAAACGAAATTAGCAGTTTCATTCTTCCTAAAATGCATTTAGGTTTGAAAATTGGTGGACACCAGGAGGTAGCCTTGCCTAGCGTGCAAAAAAAAACCCCGGCACCAGCCCTGGCCACTGCTGTTCTGGGTGTCACTGGCTGGGTGTGGAGCAAGGCCGGTGGGGAAGCAGCCAAGGTGCTCAGTCAGGTTGGAGGCGGTACAGCACAGGCAGCAAGTTGAGGCACTTTAGTGCTAGCCTGGGAGAGAGGGGCCGAGAAGAAATGCTAGGGGGCTAGGCCCTGTGGGCCCCATGTTTGCTTTGGGCCTGACTGGAGAGGATGTACACACGGTCAGGGGGAAGGACACCCCTGTTGGATCCTGGCATTCAGGAGAGCTCAGGGATTGCAAGCATGTTCCCTCTAAGCTGAGTTAGTGTGAGCTAGCTCACAGTTTTTTAGCCTCTGGCTCACACATTTTTGTCTTAGCTCAGGAAGGATGGCTCCAGAGCAAACTAATTTATGCAACAGCCAAATCGCTCACTCACAACTTCAATGCCGGCACCTCACAAAGTAGAATTTTTGCTCATAAGACTCCACAGCTTAGAAAGGAGCATTGGTTGCAAGGTATGCCCCCCCCCGAGGATTTTGCCAGGCGTTTCTTGGCTCCCCTCCACTGCCTGCCTGATGCTGAGTGAGACCCTGCACCTGCCCAGGCAGAGCAGAGAACAGGTGTTCCCGGTACCTCCTGCCAGCATGATCCTTTCAGCTGGATTTGGCCCTGCCCCACATGTGCTGCTCTCCCACTGAGCCACAGAACCCTCCTAGGGGGACGGAAGGACCAGTTTGAGGTGTGTGGAGGTGGAGAGGTCAAGGGCCTTGTTCTTGCAGGGGATTCTGTCAGACTGAGGTTTGTGCAGAAGGATTTCCCCTTAATTGTGCCTCAGGAACCAGAGTTGTTTCCTACTAGGTTGTCTTTGCTGGTGCCAAAATTTACCTGACTCAAGCAGCGGCCTTAATTTGCATTACTCAATTAGCAGATATACCCAACACACTATTTTCAAACAGGATAACATGAAGTACAGGTAAATTAGTCAGAGAACGGCTGAGGGCTGCCCACAGAGACCTTGTAAAAACCCATCTTGTAGCTGTGTTGTGTACAAAAGGATTTTTAGGAGCAGACACTGTGTACATGCCTGGAGTATACATCCAAATGTTTCAGCAAATTTGTTTGTCTATTACATTTTTTTGTCTCATTCTTCTCCCAAGAAGCTCAGGGCAATGCACGTAGTTCTCCCTTTCTCCATTTTATCCTTACTCCATCACTGTTGTTAAGTCTAGCATGAAACTGTGTGACTGGTTCAAGACCATCCAGGGAGCTTTATTCCAGGTTGACCATTTGAACCTAGATCCATTCTCATTCTTGGTTCCTTCCACATGAGTGAGATAATCCGGAGGGGAATTGAGGCTTTTTGGTGTTGGGGCAAAAGAGCGTGCGTTAGCGTCTCACGGTTCCCCGATGCTGTGCGCTTGGATTGTCATTGCGCGATCACACAGTGTTGCTCTGGCATGGCAAGGGGTAGGGGGGAGAAATGGCTTAGCACAATCACACAAGAGGCCATCAGCAGCCATCGCTTCTGAGGAGGAGGGTTCCGTTTTGGAGTTCCCAGATGCGCATGCGCACAGAAGCGAATGCTTGGACCTGTGCGCATGCGCACAAATGGGTGCTCCATGCACCCCTCCCCCATTCCCAGCCACAGCGGTACCGCAGACAGCAGCGTTTTGAAGACGGGGACAGGCCCGCATTCCCCTGCCCCCAAGCTGACCATTGAAATGGAGGAGGAGCTCATGGCCATAGTCCTCCTTTCTGCGTGTGCAGCTCTGGAGGTCCTGATCCGGCAGAGGCGGGAGCTATGGGGGCATTGGGAGAGGACGAGACGTGGCTGCAGGAGACTGCGGGCGGCCAGTGCAGTGATATTTGCAGTCTGGTGTATAGTATAAACTTGGGTGCCACTCTTAGCAGATTCTGGTTAGAGCTGAGTAATGTCCTGAATAAAAGCCTAGTTATTTGAAGATCGTCTCCTGCCTTTCAATACACAAAACTGATGACCAAACAGAGGACCTCTAACCCTTATCTCTCACTCATAGTTCTTATATTTTATAAACCTCACATTTGATCCTTGATAAAGTAAAATAGAAATAGTATGGAACAAAGTTGTTACATTATGATTGTTGCACTGTTAAGAAAAATGTTAAATCATACTTGTAAGATGTTAAAACTATTTCTTTTTATGTGTAGCTCAACAAACTTCAATAAAAAAATATTTGATTAAAACAAAACTGATGACGAGGATGAGATCCCAGGCCTAACTGAACGGGAAAATCACTCCCCGCCGGCCCGAGCTGAAATCACTAATGGCGCCTACAGCTAAATCACTACGGGCATGGCATCCAAGGGCCATATCAAATCGTTCAACCCCAAGGTTGGGAACTGGGAGTCCTACCTTGACCATTTTGAATGCTTCCTCATAGCAAACGGTATTGAGGGAGATGATACCTGCTGTGCCACTTTCTTGAGTACCTGCGTGTCAGGATCTGACAAAAGCTTGCTTGTTCCATGTTATCCATGCTATGCTGAAAAGTAACTTTCTGTTTCTTTGTACCTTGCTATCACCTAAATGTTTTATTGCTTGCCTTAAAGTAGAAATTGCTGTCCTGCTTAGTGTTACTTTTCCCCCAGGAGGATGGCCTCTTGCATTCCAATGCGTCACCTAAACAACGGCTATCTTGCCATGGCTTCCTCCCCCTCCTACCGGAGACTCTCAGGGTGCTATCAGAGTGGGTATAGCCTTGAAAGTTATTTTATTGTCACTGCCCAAATGTTTTGCCTAGGAGTTAGCACATCTGGGTCACTCAGGGCAAGAAGGGAATTTTTATAACTTTCTCACTTTTGGTGGGAACAAACGGTCGCCATTTCATTTCCCGCATTTTGTGTGTATGCTGATTGGAGGGATTTGTTTATGCATCTATGTCTGTAGGTATATTAACCCAAGGCATCTTTTGTTCTGCATCTCTAACAAACATCGAGACCCTGTTCCAGTATTTGAAATAAAGAACTCTGTTTAACTACAAAGGTCTGATCTCTTGCTGATAGTACAGAAGCCTCACAGATTGTTAGAGATCTGTCCTTAGGTTCCTCCCGTACCTGGCCATGTCAGATGATGGGAGCAACCCCATCACCCCACGGCTCCCATCGTGCCTGTGGAGCAACCGGTACTGGTAACTACGGGGCAAGAGCCGTACCAACCCCCGCAAACGGGGGCTAGGCTGACCTGGCCGCCAGCCTCCCCACGATGCTCATGGGCTACTTTTGGGGCCGGCACTTCCAAGACGTGGATCCACAATCAGAGAGGGGCCAGAGTATGCTTCAGCAGCGACCAATTGGAGTTCGGCCGCCCGAGCCTGCTGGAGGAGGATCGGTATCCTCAAAGGGGCCTGGAAGCTTGGGGCTACAGTTTCCAGGACGAAGAACGCGAGCTGCCCAGGGGTCCTGATCCTGCTGGAGAGGATCTGGACCACGTCCTGGACCAAAGGCTGGACGAGATGCACAACCGCATAGCCATGGAGCTACGAGAGGCCGTGTTAGAGATGCAGCAGCAGTTGATGGGGGCCCTCGCGGCTGGAGTAATCCCCCTCCCGGGCCAACCCCAGCCAGGTGGAGGACCACCTGGGGCGCCGCTGGCGCAACCTGCGGGGGGAGTGGGTGGAGCTCCGGCTGATAGTACAGAAGCCTCACACTGCGGCCAGGCTGTATTCGACATTGCTCAGGACTTAGTAGCTCCGTCTCAACTGCTGGAGACACCTCTCGGCATCATTAAGGCATGACTCAACAACTATTTCATGCCTAAGACGTCTGTTGCCATACACCGATGCACTTTCCACCAACGAAGCCAGAGAGAGGGCGAGTCTGTCACAGAATATATTGCTGCTCTGAGAAGGGCTGCTTGTGACTGCCAGTTTCTGAATTTAGAGTCAGTCCTGATGGGTTGTTTGCTCTACGGCCTTAGAGATGACAGCATCAGGCAAACGTTTCTTTTGAAAATAGAACTCACAAATCGGCACTCAAAGAAGTGCTGCGAGTGGAGGCCGCCAACATTTCTCTTCGCAAACTGCAGTTGGGTGCTCAGAGTCACATGTCATGTTGCACCAATGCTGTTCACCATGGCGTTACAACAGACTCATCTGATTCCAGAGATGACCAATCAGAACTATCTGATGACAGAGTCCACAGAACGGGAGCCAATTAGAAGTTGCGCTGCTCTCAAAAAACCCTATGAAGAGGAGCGTGTGCCAGTTGCGGTGGTGCGCACACTCGTAGAGACTGTCAGTTCCACGATGCTCATTGTTGTTCTTGTGGGAAGACAGGCCACATTGCCAAAGTCTGCTGTTCATCGCAAAGTCATTCTGCACCTAAAGCCTTCCATCGTCTTCTATTGTGTCTCACCACTCATCTCGTTTTTCATCCTCTCATTCGTTCGATTGACATCTGAAATACAGCAGTGAAGCGAGAGTGCCAGAAGAGTACCCCAATCGCCTGCACATCCACCAACGTCTTTTCACACCTCCCAAGATCAAGGTTACTGTCTTCCTTGAAGGTCATGCTTGTCAGATGGAGGTCAAATCGGGTTCCGCACTGTCAGTTGTCTTGGGGAACACATTTCAACAAGTCTGTCCCAGGTTCTCTGCACGCTGTCTTCAGAAGTGCAGCCTGCAACTTCGATTTTCAGGGGAACCGAGTTTCTGCTGTCGGTATCGCCTCTGTCCAAGACAAATACAAGAAATTCAACGGTGGTCTTAAATTACTCGTTGTTGAAGGTCATTGCACAAGTCTTATTGGTCTGGACTGGTTTGCCACCCTAGGTATTGGTTACCAGTGTCAACAGCATTAGTCAGTCGGGAGCTGCCACTTTTGTAGAGGAGTTCCCTGATGTCTTCAGTTCAGAACTTGGCTGTTACAAGGGGCCACCAGTTTCTTTTGATTTGAATCCTGCAGTTCAACCCATATACCTCAAGCCATGGTGAGTACCCTTCGCCCTCAAGCCTCGCATCGACAAGCAAATTGACAAACTGCTAGCTCAGGGCATCCTGGAACCAGTTCCCAATGCCAAATGGGAAACCCTGATTGTCACTCCAATAAAACCAGACAGTGCATGGTAAGGACCATGAAGGACTCACTCCGAAGGCTCAGCAGAGGGAACTTCATGGCCAACCTCACAGACTTTTTGCTCCACCAGCACTCTATACCCCACTCAGCTATGGGGAAGAGCCCAGCAGAGCTTCTCAGAGGAGTGTTATGTTCTGAGTTATTTCTAAGCTGTTTGGTTATGAGCTAGCTAAGGTATCCTAGCTCCCTGTATTGTGATTGGCTGACTAATAAAGACCTTCTAATGGTCCTAAAGCCAGGGGTCATTTGGGGCCAGAGCCTGCCAGAGCGCTGCTCCAGGAGCTCAGGAGCTGGCAGAAAAGGCGGTGCCAGCAAGCCCCGCCCCCATGCTCCTTCTCTCTAGAGTCTGTGGTGCGACTTTAGAGAGAAAGAAGGAGCCCCACAGAGCCCCCCCCACCCTCCCAAGTGAGCGAGGAAGGGCCAGGGAGGGTGCAGAGAGGCATTTAAATGCCTTTCTCCTGGCTTCCTCTGCCCGCCCACTGGAAGCCCCACAGAGCCCCCCGTGCCGTTCCTTGCTTGCTCACCAAGGTTGTTAGCCGAATTGCTTTGATTTAGTTTAGCAATTGGCAAATAACCAGGTTCTTTGCCAACTATACCAAGGTCCCACCCCTTCCAGGAGTTCCCAGGAAATAGGCAATAAGACTGAGGTCAAGTTTAAATGATGTTTACTATAAAATGTTTTTCAAGCATACAAAACAGAACCACACACACACACACACACACACACACACACACACACAAAGGTCTAAGGAAATTTAGATAGAAAATAGCACTGTTGCATTAGCAGGAGTTTCGTTGATTGGGCGATACTTTACCTGTCCTGAAGATGGGTCCTCGTTCCAAAAGAAGATTAGAGGGATTGGAAAGAAAAATGGGGAGTGTGCTCTGAACCGGCAGAAACACACTTTTCTCTGTCTGGCCAGACCAGAGATTAAAGATGGAGGAATGGTACTGGGACAGCAAGCTGGCCTAAAGAGGGACAAAAGTAGATAAGGGTCGTAGAAGCTCAAGAGAGCGAGTGCATGTAGTGCAAGATCTTTTATTAGGTGAGTTTTGGGGCGGGCAGCGCTAACCACATCCCACTAACACACCTACCAGGTAGTCCGTCCCTACAAACCCTACCATTGGTTAAAGTAAAAAGAGGAGGGGATGCAGAGGGGTGGTCAATATTGCAACACTAAAGTCTAAACAGGAACTGACACCTGGGCAAGCTTGCGATGAGTCATTGAGCCATTCCATTGTCTCTTAATGGCCCTGGCCTGGCCAGTTGATGGGCGAAGGATTAGTTGCCAAGCAACCTCATTCACAGTCCAAAGTCCAGCATCTCTCTGGAATGTGTGTAATGTTGGGGGGGGGTTGCCTAGCTCGAGGTGACAGGAGAACCCTTGTGCAATGGGGTCCTTGTCTCTTTGTGTGAACTATGGCGGGTGTGTGCTTCCTGGAATGGACTAGAGCCTCTCACAGCAATGAAGAGGGCATGTAGTCCTTTAAAGCATAACATCCCAAAGTTCAGACTTATGGACATTAAAGTCCTTAAGAGCACATGCTGTGCCTTGCTAGGCAACAAGGTGAGCGAGGAAGAGTGGGGGGGTGCAGAGAGGCATTTCCTCCTCCTGGCTTCCTTTGCCCTCCTGCTGTGGCGCAACTCTTGAGAGAAGAGGTTTAAACTTTAAATCCCTTCTCTCTCCGCTTCCCTCCCAGCCTGCCTTGGCAGACTGCCTGGGGAAGCAAAAGGGGGGGGGGAGGCATCTTCAAAGGCCTCCCCTTCCCCAGCCGGCCTGCCAAGGGGGGGGAGCAAAGTGAGAAAGTGTTTAAACTTTAAACCCCTTTTCTCTTCACTCCCCCCCCCCCCGCCTTGGCAGGCTGGTTAGGGAAGGGGAGGCTTTTGAAGATGCCTCTCCCCCTTTTGCTTCCCCTTCTGACACACTTCCGGTGATGGCAGAGGATGTGGCATATGCTAATGAGTTATGCTAATAGGCAGGGGTAATTTCATAGAAAAAGAGATGCAGGAGCTCATTAGCATAACTCATTTGCATAACTCATTTGCATATGCCACACCCCCTAACATACCAGAAGTGTGTCAGAAGGGGGGGGAGTGAGGAAAGCTCCCCTCACCCCCTCACTCACCCACCCCTCAGGCTCCACTCCACAGGTGAGTGAAACTGACGTGCTCTTCCTCCATTCCCTTCCCCATCCAATACTTTGTGCAATAAAAATAAGTGTAAAGAACACACCCTCATTCTCTTCCTGCTCCCTTGAAACCACCAGGTTTCAAGTAGACTTGAGATACCCAGGACATGAGCACCACCCATCCCTTTCCCTTCCCTTCCCCACAACAAGACACCCTGTGAGGTAGGTGGGGCTGAGAGAGGTCTTTTGAGAACTGCTCATGAGAGAACAGCTCTGAGAGAACTTGTGAATGGCCCAAGGTCACACCAGCAGCTGCATGTGGAGGAGCGGGGAATCAAACCCGGTTCTCCCAGATTAGAGTCCAACTCCTGACCACTACACCAAACTGATGGGGTGGAAGCTGCTGAAGGGTTGGTGAAATTTCTCCAGTACTTATGTGCCATGTGCCCAGATAAAAAATGGTATACTTAGAAAATTTATATGCCACCTTGAGCAAGTCTCTGGAAAAGCAGCATACAGTCATAAAAGGAACAATGATAAAATTATCAATATTAAAACAAAACATTAAAAACAATAAAGACCCTAGCAGGGCTTTCCCCAGGGTGCTGCGCCTCTGCACTGCTTGGGGAACTGTGCACAAATTTGTGACTGTATATCCCCTTTGTGTTGCCTTACGTTAAAAGTTTCGTCAGGGCAGTTCTAGTAAAGTTACTGCTTCATTTTTCCCTGTAGCAGAGGCTCCACAAGGAGCATGCCTTGAAGATGGCTTTCAGGATGATCCTGATTTTGTGCCAGCTACTCCAGCAGCAGACCAGCCAGGTAAACTTTTGCATTGTTCGTATCAAAAATTGTGTGTATGTTGATATCTTTGTTCCTGGTATGACTTTTTGCAAGCTATCCCTGTCAAGTTCCCTGTCATGTTTTGCTTCTCTATGTCTATCCCGGTTGCAGGTCCCGGTGGGAGATCAGCATCAGCTTCCGCTCTGATGGTTCCTTCCCCCCCTCACCCCTCCTTCACTAGAATGAGCTCAGATATTTTGCTAGACTCATGTTATCTCTGTTGCTGCACTTGTAACCTTGGGCAACTGGGCCTCTGCTTTTCCAGGTGTCTTTTGCGTGGGAATGCATGTAGAAAAAACCAAAGGGCTGGGGATGGGAAAGTAGCTCTGCTTACGCGCCTTTTCCCTGAGAAAGTAACGGTAGTACATTTTGGTGCTTGTTTGTTCTTTTTTCATTGGTACCCATGTTTTTACTCTAGTTTGAATTTACTGTATCAATTCCTCCTCTTCTGTATCTGGTATCACTAACAACGCAAGTGTTCCTGAAAGACCATTAAGAAATAAAGACTTTGTTTTGAACTACAAGGCCTGACTTATTGGATCTAATCAGAAGTCTACAATCCCATTGATGGAGTATGGGTGGTTACAGTGGCATTTTAGACAGTGTGTTAGGTTGCTTTTGCAGCAACTGCTGGCAGGGGGAGGGATCACCCTTTACATGCATTAAAAATGTGGTCTGGTCGAACTACATTGGCAACTTTGGATGAAAGTAGGTTGCATTTCTCCCTGCTTTTCACAGTTACTCTTGCATTAGCATGCAAAATATCACTCATCTTTGGCTGCAGCTTGTGAAATTGTGAATTACCACAAATATCAAAACAGTAGAACAACGTTTGAGTCCAATGGGACCTTTAATAACAACAAAGTTCTTAAGCTTTCATGTGCATGCACACTTCTTCAGATCCCTGTGCACATGAAAGGTTAAACCTAGAATTAAAATTTGTTGGTCTTAAAGGTCCCATTGGAATCAAACTTTGTTGTGTTGCTTCAGACTAACATGGCTACCCACCTGAGTCTTTCAAAACAGTAATAAGTAGTTGATTACATCATCACTGAAGGCTCTTCTCAGGTTTGTTACGGTACTGTTATCCTTCTCAAGTGATCGGGAAAGCATACCCTGCCCCCACCATTAAAGCTTAAAAATAACAGATAGCTCTGTTAAACATCTTCCAAAGACACTTCTGTTGGCCCACAGAAATAGCAGTTGACAGTTAACTAACAGCACCAATCAAGGGCACCATTAAAAATATGTGCATCAACTTTTGGTTTAATTCTTATTATTTAAAACCAAATGGATATAACGATATAATTGATATAATGATTGACCAAATGTTCATTTAAAATTATTTCTAGGGGACAATGAGGCGGGAGGCCCTGTACTTCTACAAGAAGAATACAAAGGGTTTAAAAGGGGGATTATATAAAATTATTTTTAAGCAATTATGAAGCCAGAATGCCAGCAGGGGGTTGGGGGCTATCCAGTGTTTTGCACGGTGTGTCACATGTATGATTATCTGCCCACTGGGCAGAAGTCTTGGGTGTGTGCCCGGTGCAATGAGCTCCTGGTTCTCAGGGAATGAGTTTGCTCCCTTGAGGCCAAGGTGGCTGACCTGGAGAAGCAGAGACAGTCAGTTAGGCGCATGGAGAAGACTCTCGGGGACTTGTTAGATATGTCCCAGTCTGAATCTCGCAGCCCCAATGCTGTCAGGGAGCATGAGGGTTGAGAGGGAACAGGGCACCGTGCTGTGGATAAGGGGAATGTGCCCTCAGAAGGGACCTCTTCTTCAGCCAGTGAACAGGTATCCTTTTGTACCAAGGAACTATCCCTGGGCAGGGAGGGAGGGGGGCTCTTGGTAGTTGGTGATCCTTAGGCAGGTAGACAGCTGGGTGGTGAAACCGCATATTGACCATATGGTGACTTGCCTGCCTGGTGCTAAGGTAGAGGACATTATGCGTGTTTTAGATAGGCTGGTAGATAGTGCTGGGGAGGAGCCAGTGGTCGTGATACGTGTTGGCACCAACGATGTGGGGAAATGCAGTCGTGAGGTCCTGGAGGAAAAATTTAGGCTGCTAGGCAGAAGATTCAAAGCCAGGATCTCCAAGGTAGCCTTCTCGGAAGTGCTACCTGTTCCACGTGCAGAGCCAGAGACACAGGCACAGATCAGGAGTCTCAATGAGTGGATGAGACGATGGTGTAGGCGGGAAGGGTTCAAGTTTGTTAGGCACTGGGATGCCTTTTGGAACAAGTGGGAGCTGTACAAGAGAGACAGTCTCCACTTGTCCCAGGAAGGAACCAGGCTGCTGGCACTTAAAATAAAAAAAGTGGCAGAGCAGTTTTTAAACTGAATATTGGGGGAAAGTCGACAGGAGATGAAAAATCTCTGGTTCAGGATGGCTCATCTCAAAGAGATGAAGGGGTAGCTGTTAATTTCCTGTTGTGCGAACCCTTATTGAGCCAAGAAGCCAGGCCTTCTGGAAACAAAAGTCCTTTTTATTCTTAATGGTCCATAGTAGTCAGCACTTCTTGTGTCAGTGATACAGAGTATAGGGCTGTGGGTAAGTTATACTTAATTCAAAAGCAAAGAGGGAGGTGGGGCACCAATCAGATTAATTAAAAATGGTGCTACATAAATATCCATTAAGCTTCCCAGGGAAAGCGTGCCCAAATGTGCGACTGCTCATCAGACATTCCTTCCCACACCCCACCGAAACCTCCCCAGCAATTCCCAAGCCACTACCATAGAAGCACCTGGCAGCCAAGTAGCCGTTGGAATAAGAAGTCAAGGTCCCATGCATCATCAAAACAGATAACAGTCCCAGCAGCCGTAATGAGTTCTGCAGGGAAGCGAGTGATGTAGAGTGGGTGAGGGAAACCACCTCCCGCTCGGGAAATGTCAGATTCTGACATCCTGCCAGCTTCAAGAGGGCCCCCCCGGCTTCAAAGGATACAAAGCATGAAAGTCACGCAACATTTTAGGAGCATGCACATTTTCAGCAGCCACCCACTCATTATGTTCTGGCCCAAAATCCTCCCATTGAACAAAATAGTAAAAGCAACCCCTTTTCAACTTAAGAGTCCAAAACGTGAGCGATTTCCTAATGAGGTTCCCGCCCTTCATAAGAGGAGGAGGACAAGGCCGAACTGGTCTCCATGCGTTCGGCCCAGGATCCTGTTTCAGGAGGCTGAAATGAAACACAGGGTGCACAGCTTTCAATGCTTTGGGCAGTTCGAGTTCAAAAGACACATTGGAGATCTTATGCAGTACTTTAAAAGGCCCCACATATCTCCAGCCCAATTTCCGATTAGGCTGTAAGCCTTGAATGTTTTTGGTTGACACGTAAACCGAATCCCCTGGTTCAAGATCCCAACCCGGGGCTCTCCCTTTGTCTGCATATTTTTTGTAATCCATTTTGGCCTTATCCAGTGTTTTTGCAATGAGAGGCCAGGATTCACGGAGAGAGTTCCACCAGTCCCCAAAGGAGCCAGACGTTGGGGAAGCCTGGCCTCTCATTGCAGTTGACAGTTAACTAATTTAGGAACAATGAGCTCCCCCTCTCGATACCATCACCCATCTGGTTCTTTAACAGCCCCAGACTCAGAGTCAAATAAGTCATGTTCCATATGGGAATATTCTGAGGCACATTTGTCAACCCACTCATTGGGAGTAGGTAGCGGGGTGTTTCAGGTTTGGCTACGGGTTACCACTGCCCCCCCCCCAGTTGGGATGGAGTAAACATTGAATCAAACACCTCATCCCACTTCGAGTTGTGCTGCGGTAGGCGAGAGAGAGCATCAGCAAGTGAGTTGGAAGCCCCAGGGAAATGATGCAAAGTAAAGTTAAATTTAGAAAAGAAATCTGCCCACCGCAGCTGCTTGGTAGTAAGAGCTCTCCGGGTGCACAATGGCTCAAGGTTTTTGTGATCAGTCCATACCTCGAACGGTTTCTTTGCCCCCTCCAACCAATGTCTCCAAGTGGTTAGGGCTAATCGTATGGCGGCTGCTTCTTTATCCCAGACTGACCAGTTTCTTTCTGCCTTGCTGAACTTCTTGGAAATGAACGCTAATGGATGCAAATGCCCATCCGCCCCCCCTGCAAAATCACCCCCCCCATGGCGACATCCGAAGCATCAACATGAATAGTAAATTCTTTAGACTCATCAGGGTGAGCCAGGATGGGTTCTGAGGTGAAGAGAGACTTGAGTGTTTCAAACGCTTTTTGACACTCCGGAGTCCAAGGCAGGCACGCTCCTGGTTTAACAGCCTCCGGACCCTGCCGCTTCATTTTAAATAAGTCTGTGAGGGGTAAACTGATTTTGGCAAAGTCCCTGATGAAGGTTCTATAAAAGTTGGAGAATCCTAAAAATGATTGGAGTTGTCTATGAGTTCGTGGGGCTGCCCAAGAGACCACCGCCTCAATTTTAGCAGGGTCCATCTCCAAACCCCTAGGAGAAATGCGATAGCCCAAAAAATTGATTTCCATTTTGTGGAACTCACATTTGGACAGCTTAGCATACAGCTCGTGTGCTTTCAGAGTGGAGAGGACCTCTCTGACAAGATTGATGTGGGACTACATGTCTTGTGAATACAGAATAATGTCATCAAGATAACATAATGCTCCTTTGAATAAATGCTTGTGCAACACTTCATTTATAAGGCTCATAAAGACTCCTGTAGCCCCACTCAAGCCAAAGGGCATAATGAGATATTCAAATTGGCTCAGAGGGATATTAAAGGCAGTCTTATATTCATCCCCCTCCTTTATGCGCACCCAAAAATACGCATCACATAAATCCAGCTTAGAGAAGATTTCCCCCTTGGTGGCCTCCGACAACAAGTCTTTGATCAAAGGAAGGGGGTAGGCATTGGAAGCTGACACGGCATTAAGCCCTCTATAGTCTGTGCACAGCTGCAAGCCCCCGTCTTTTTTTTTCCGGAACAGAACAGGAGCGGCGAACAGGGAAGTGGCTGGCCTGATGAAGCCCTGTTAGCCGAATTGCTTTAATTTAAGATCAGCAATTGGCAGAATACCGAGTTCTTGCCAGCTATACCAAGGTCCCGCTCCCTCCGGGAGTTCCCGGAAAATAGGCAATGAGGCTGAGTGATTTCTTTGAATGATGTTTACTATAAAATGTTATTCAAGCATACAAAAACGTAATCACTCACACATACACGCAAGATCTAAGGAAATCTGCGGTGGAGGATCTTGTCCTTCAATAAGCACACAAGCATCCCTTACTGTACCACACTCTGCTTTGTCTGTGATCCAGACTTCGGGAAAGTCTTGAACCCAATGATCTGTAGCTACGGGGAATAAAGGCAAGGGCGCTTTAAGGGCTGTACATCGGTGGACTGCATTGATCTCACTAGGTCCCTCGGGGAGGCACCAGAGAAAGCCATTGGCAAGATCAATGGTGAGGCAATGGTCTCGGAAGAAGGGGACCCCAAGGATCCTGTCGTCTTCTCCCTAGTTGTCGCAGGCAGACACACAGGTGGAAAGGTTTCCCACTGTTAAGGGAATGTCTTTCCAAACAATTGCTGTACGTGTACCTCCAGCAAAACCTGAGAGTGCTAACGTGTCTGGGGAAGGCTTGCCTTCCTTGGCTAGGTGTGGGCTAAGGATAGTAGTGGACGCTCCAGTATCTACAAGGAGGGTAGCAGGTTTGCTTTTCCTTGGAGTCCTGACCCCTGCTTCTACAGTCGGTCTCCCCCAATTGTCCGGCTTAAGACGAGCCAGTACTCCTTCGGGGAGAGAATGGGACTCCGGGCAGCCCTAGTTATAGTTTTCAATCTCTTTACTGTCTTTGCCATGAGTGGCCATGATTGCATTGACCGGTCTGTCGCCTTGAGACTCGCTATCTGCTAAGGCACGAAGTAGGATATGGTCAGGTTGCTTATGGAAACGTTCCATTTCAAAGCCCCGGTTTTTCAGTTGCATCCATAAATGTCCACGGAGCACACCCATTCCATAAGGCGGGAGATCCCTATCAAACTTTGAATCTAGATTCGAGCCTCAGTGAGGAGGGGACCCATATGGGGTGCCGTGGGGTTCCGTAGGAGGCGGCGGAGCAGAAGGCTGAAGATGGGCTTGGGCTGGTCCATTCCTATGATCTTTGTAGTCTCTTTTCCCTCTATAGTTATTTCCGCCTCTCTGACTGTCTCTCTGGTTGTTATACTGCGATCTGAACTTATCCTCTTTGTCATATCTGTCCTGTTTAGAATATTTTTGGTTGTCATAGCGACCTGAAGGCTGGTGTTGAGAGTGTGGACCATGGTTGGCATAGGTTATAGCCTGTATAGGCTCTTCATCATCATGATCTTTCCCCTTTTTTGTGCCTTTAGGGGGCTTCAGGGCACCGGTACCATGTAACAAAGTGGCAACCCTCCGGATTCTTGTCTCTAAACCGTTCCAAGGGATTCTCGTGGGTTCTATTATGTTTAATGTGAGTTGTGTTGGTCCCTGGAAACCATGTACTAAGGCTTCCTTAAACTCTTCATTGTCGTATTTGGGTAGGCCTGTATTGGGGTGTATGGAGACTCTCTCGGCTAAGACTGCTAGGAGTTGTTTCTGGGCCAAGTAAGCCTCCGGGTCTTCGTACTGTCCTTGCTTGTCAAGAATAAGGAGTGCATTGAGACTTGTATTAGGATTTAAATATTTCAAGACTTCTCTCATCCATTTGGTTTTATTGGCAGCGGTTAAATTTTGGCTAGCTATGGCAGCGTTGATAGTGGACAGATCTCCACCCGTAGCACAATGGCGAGCTACTTGGTTGAGATCTTCCCCAGTTACCAAGTTATAGGCTAGATCCACGTTAACCATCCACTGTATTGCATTGTCTCTAGTCAAAGGGCCCAATTGTTCGGCTATGGCTTTTGCCTCGTCCGGTTTCCAGTGCCTCCGTAACCGTCTTAGAAGTAGACCCATTGTCTGTGTCTGTGACTAGTTGTCTGGTGATTATGGGGTGCATTGGGGTATCAATTTCATTGTTCAATTCACTCTGCACCACAAACACTGGGCAACTATCAGGGATGTCGATGAGACTCTCCGGGTGTATGGCGGATACGACCTCTCTCTCCATGCCTAATTGCTCCTTAAGGGAGTTAATTTCTTTGCGGCAAGCATCGTGATTAACAAGTTCCCTCTTCACTTGGTTTTGATCTGCTAGATATTTTGCTGCCTTTTGGGTGGTGGCTAACTCTTCAACGTTTTTGGCTAACGCTTCCTCGGCGGCCAGGGCTCTACGCTGAGCTGCCTCGGTGGCCTGATTTGCTTCGTTAATGGCTATAGAGAGTCCTTGGCTGGCCAAGATTGCACTTATTTTCTCGGCTCTAAGCTGATGGATTTCTTCCTCATGGGTTCAGGTTAATTCCTGAATTGCTACTTCTCTTTGTTCCTGTTCCTGATTTATTAAGTCATTGTAGTTATCACTTTGGTCACTGAGATCTCGCATGTGCTTGCTTTTTATACCACTCAGTTCCCCTCTAACTGCATCATATTTTGCTTCTAAATTATCAAAATGATCTCTTTCTCTTTTAATCATTTCCTCATGCTTTTCTGCGTCTTCCTGGAGACGTTTGATCATGGCTGCAGCGTCTGACAGGGCCGTGTAAAGTGCCCATGCACCTGCTAAGTCTTTCGCTGCGGAACTGGGTTTCTGCTTAGTGCAATAGTCTTGGAACGCATCCTGAACTATGATTAGGGGATTGGGACCTTTGAAAGATCCTTCCTTCCAAGGAGACTGACCCTTCTTTAACAACCATTTCTCTAATTTGGGTTTGTCACTCTTAGAACGAAACATCTAAGCAAAGAGGGGCTTCTCCTGTCCTGGCGAGCAACGGGCAATGAGGAGGAGATCCTTAGTCTCCCTCTGGCTTCTACGGTTACTGCGGTCGGCAAGCCGTGGCCAGCACCGCTATAGAATTGGCACTGGATGGTATCTATGCAAATTCGAACTTAAAGAACCAACACTGTGCACTATAGAACTAGTTTTTAGAGTAGGGGACCCTGGGATTACTACTAACCCAATGCGCACAGCAGATAGAACTGGTTTTCCGGGTAAGAGACCCTGGGATTACTCTTAAACCCTAAGCAAACAAAGAACAGAGCAGAACAGCGAATTTAGTTTTTGGAGTAGGAGACTCCAGGATTACTTCTAACCCAAATTGAACAGAACAGCGAGCAGCAAACAGAACTAGTTTTTGGGGTAGGATAACCTGGGCTTACTATTAACCCTATTGCGGACAGAGAACAGAACTAGTTTTTAGGGTAGGAGACTCTGGGATTACTTTTAACCCTTTTCGAACAACTGTCAGAGCTAGTTTTTAGGGTAGGAGATCCAGGGATTACTACTAACCCAAGGAAAGAGACCTCTTGTCTCAGAGACCCTGAGTCTCTTTGAAGCTAGGGTTTCAGGAGTGAGATTGGCCGGTTCCCATGTTCCTTCGGAATTACTTCCGATCCGTAGAACGAACTATCGCAACACTGGAGAATCTCTCCGAATTCGGACTTCCCTCCATAATCGGAACAAGGATTGGGCAGAAAGAAGCTAGGACTAGAAAGAACAAGGGCGTGCTTGAGGAGAGTGCTTAGTGGAGCTTGGCGTGTGTATTGTGCGTGTATTGTAGGTGCAACGATCCTAACACCCTACACTATTCACTTCAGATCCCTTCCCACGATAGGACGAAACTAGCTGAGGGTGGTGGCTTTAGGGCTTCGGGAAGCTGACCCCTTGCATTCGGACCCCGCCGGTTTTAACACCGGGTGAGACTAGCAGTCGGGACCGGTATGGATAGCCAGCGACCTTGAAGGATAGAGCGGGGGAGAGCCAGCCCACAATAGAGTGCTCGCTAGAGCCAATCACGCAGATGGAAACCTTTCACACAGCCTATACTGGAACTCCGGAAGAAGTTTTTCCTCTACATCTGCCTGCCAGAAGAACAAGCGTGTCGACTTAGCATGCTTCTGACATGCAGGGCAAATCCCGGATGAGCCCCCAATTTTGTTAGCCGAATTGCTTTAATTTAAGATCAGCAATTGGCAGAATACCGAGTTCTTGCCAGCTATACCAAGGTCCCGCTCCCTCCGGGAGTTCCCAGAAAATAGGCAATGAGGCTGAGTGATTTCTTTGAATGATGTTTACTATAAAATGTTATTCAAGCATACAAAAACGTAATCACTCACACATACACGCAAGATCTAAGGAAATCAGATAGAAAATAGCACTGTTGCATTAGCAGGAGTTTTGTTGAGGGGTAATACGTTACCTATCCTGGAGATGGGTGGTTCACCTCCACAAGAAGATTGAGGGGAGATGAAAAGGAAAAATGGGGGACGTGATCTGAACCTGCAGATACACGCCTCGTCCTGGCTGCGCAAAACAGGGATTAAAGATGGAGGCAAGGTGTTGGGTACAGGAAGCTGGACGTGAGAGGTTGGTAAGAAGATAGGGGTCAAAGGTGGCTAGCAATGTGTTTCTGTTGTGCAAGATCTTTTATCAGGTAGCATTGGGGTGGGTTGCGCTGACCACATCACACCTACTAGTTGGTCCGTCCCCACTAGCCTTACTATTGGTCAGTATCATAAGGAGGCGGAGGCAGGCAATAAGGAGTGGGCAATATTGCAAATCTAGGTGCTAAGCAGGAACTAACACCTGGGCCATCTGGTGGGTTTCTTGGCGCCAATCCTTGGTCTCGTGATGGCTTCGGCCAGGTCACTCGATGGTCGACAATTAGTTTCTAAGCAACGTAATCTCTTACAGGAACTTTGGGGGAAAGTGTGAAGAGGCCAGTGCAAAGGAGAAAAGGACTCTTTGAAATGGAGTCCTGGTCTCCCTGTTGGTGTGAACACATGAAAGAGACTGAAGAACTCTTTGAAATGGAGTTCTGGTCTCCATGTAGGTGTGAACTCTGAAGGAAGTCTCCCACTGTGGGCTGGAGCCTCTCACTGCAATAGAGAGTGCATTTGCCTTCAGCAAGATTGTTAGCCGAATTGCTTTAATTTACGTTTAGCAATCAGCAAAGTACACGGGTTCTTGCCAACTATACCAGGGTCCCACCCCTCCCGGGAGTTCTCAAGGAAAGAGGCACGTGAGGCAGATTCCAAGTTCAATGTTCTTTACTGGATCATGTAATCAAGCATACCAAAAACGTAATCACACACACAATCTTACAGGCCTAATAAAATAAAGAGAGAAAATAGCACTTGTGCATGAGCAGGTATCGTTGGTGGGGAAAGCACGCTACCTTAGATGCGTTGTCCGATGTCAAGATGAGTTGGATGGGGGGTTTCCGGTCGGAGGAATGAAGGTCTGACACGCTTTGCAAATGCGCAAGGCGGACAGCAGCTCTTCTTGACAGCTTGGGTGGATTAATCCACCTGACGCAACCTCACACAGGTAGTGTGAGGACCAGCAAGCAATATAATCCAGGTTTGAGCAACCTCGGTGAAGGGAAAGTCTTGGAGGAGACTTTTCCGACACCTTGAGCACTGCAGCCGAAGAGGATTCTTGCGAGTATCTCTAAGGAGCCGAGCTGAGCTGATAAATTCAGCATAAAACCTCCAATTCCACTGATTCCTTAGCAAAGAAGACAAAGTTTAAACGTTGGGACCACATCTGAAGTGAAGTAACGACAAAAGATAACGGGAAAAAAGTTTTTGCCTTACCATTACCGCATTTTGAAAGAAGAAAAGCAGATCAGGTGAAGCAATAGACTGTTGTAGACTGGATGACAGCAGTTTTGAAGCGCTAAAAAGCCGAATTTGAACTTAAAAAGCCAAAAAAATAAGTTGTTTAACATTCCTGCGGTTAAGAAGAGTCGGGAGGGAGAGCCAAGCATCGCGAGACAAAGAAGGAGAAGGGAATCAAGCATCGCAAGATTAAGACGTGAGGACTGAGTTAGGAAGTGACGGCTAGAAGAGCAGACAAGAAGGGAAAAGGAGAAAAACCGGAAGAAGGTAAAGGGGACTCTAAATACTGCTGGACCAGAAAGACCACAACAGGAAGTGACGTGCAGAGAGCAGACAAGTAAATAAAAGAAAGGGACAAAAGGAAACTACGGCAAGCCAGAAGTAAGGTAAAAAGACTATAACCTTTGACATTAATCATAGAGAAGTCGCGCCCGCCATTTTGGATTTAAATTTTTTTTTAAACTACAATATCTCAAAGACTATATAACTTAGAAGGCTGAAACCAACATAATTTGACTTGGCAAGATTAGCTTGTTTGAATGCACTAATTGGTGTTTGACTTGGAAAACAAGATAAAATCGATCTTTTTTTAAAGAGACAAGACGGACCGCGGACTAAGATCGAGAGCAGCTACATGGTCCTCTCCTACAATGGCAGCAAAAAAAGAAAAAGAACTACTAGCCATTATGGAAGCAATGGAAAAGAAAATGTTAGACGCTATAGGAGAGGTAAATGTTAAAATGAATAATATAGCGGCTCAAGCAGACAAAAATTTCATGGAATTAAAAGCAGAATTTCAAAAATTATCCACAAGAACACAAGATATAGAAACTAAAGTAAAAGAACTGGAAGAAAGCACCCATAAGACAATGAGAGAGAATGAGAGGATGGAAAAGATGATGCATTATAAAGATATGCAAAACCATTTGAGATTTCGAGGGATTGAGGAAAAATTGAGTGAAGACATTTTTACAAGAATGCAAGAAGCAATAGCAGATTTTTTACAAGAACAGGAAGAAGTCGTTAAAGAACACATGGATCTTGTTTATAGAGTTAATTCTACATATGCAAGAGACAAAAACATACCAAGAGATGTGGTTGTCCAATTTACAATGAAAAGAACAAAAGAACAAATCTACAAGAAGTGCTTTACTGATCCTTTTGTAATAGATGGAAAGAAAATTATAGTAATGAAAGAATTGCCCAGAGCAATACTGCAAGAAAGGAAAAAATTCAAGCGTCTGACGGATAAACTAGAGAAAAAAATCAGATTTCGTTGGGAAATACCTCAAGGACTAAGCTTCTATTATGGCAACTCCAGAGTAGTGATTAAAAGTACAGAAGAAATGTACGCATTCCTGGGAGAGAATAAAGATGACTTTGGTGATATTTAAGAATATATCAAGATGGAGTACAAAGTACTTACATGGAATGTAAATGGACTAAACTCACCCCAAAAACGTAGAATGGTAGGTCATTGGCTGGAAAAACAAAAATGCAGTATAATTTGCATACAAGAAGCTCATCTTAAAAAACAAGACCACAAATATTTAATAAGGAAAAAATTGGGAGAAGAATTTTATTCTTTAGCAAGTAATAAAAAGAATGGTGTTGTAACATATGTCAAAAAAGATTTGGAACCTAAAGTAATATTTAAAGACAAAGATGGAAGATATTTAGCTATTGAAATTTTACTGCAAGGACTGAAAACTTTGATTGTGAACATTTATGCTCCGAATGGAGCCAAAGAAAATTTTTTTAAAGAACTTCAAATGGAATTGGACAATGTAAACTACGATCAAATTATGATGTTAGGGGACTTCAATGGAACTGTAGATAATAAATTAGACAGGCGCTCTAAAAGAAAGGATGAGACATTAGGGAAGCTTCCAAAAAAATTTTTTGAACTGATAAAACAAGAGAAGCTGGAAGATATTTGGAGGAAAGCTAACCCACAAGGAAAAGATTTTACCTTTTATTCTAATAGACATGACTCACACTCAAGAATCGACATGATTTGGATGACTACTAATTTAACCTTTAAGACAAGAAAAGTGGAAATTCTACCCAGAATAATTTCAGATCATAATCCGTGTTTATGGACAGCTGGGCAGGTAAAAAAAACAAAAGAGATGGAGAATAAACGAGGACTTATTAGACAATCAAGAAATAATTAAAAAATTACTTGAAGAAACAGACCTATACTTCCAAGTAAACATGCAGAAAGAAGTAAAAATCCAAACCATATGGGATGCATATAAAGCAGTGATGAGAGGACTATCGATATCGCTAAATGCTAAAGATAATAAAAAGAAAAGAGAGCAATATGAAAATATTTTACAAGCCATTAAAACAAAGGAAGAAGAACTGAAGAATAAACCAGGGAAAAAGAAACTGCAAAAGGAAATCTGGTTGCTACAAGACCAAGCAAAAGCTATTCTGAACCAAGAGATGTACTGGAACTTAAAAAAACTCCAACAAAAAGCATTTGAAGGTGCAAACAAACCTGGAAAATACTTAGCATGGCAGTTAAAGAAAAAACGTGAAAATAAATTTATCACTAAAGTGATAAGAGATAATATTGAGATAATAGATAACAAAGGAATAAAAAGAGAATTTTTTAAATATTATGCAAAACTTTTTTAGAAGGAAAATAAAGACAGAAGAAAGATTAAAGAATACCTGCAAACATTAAAGTTACCAAAACCAACAGAGAAAATTAAAGAACTATTTAATAATCCAGTATCATTACAAGAGATTAAAAATGCAATAAATGACTCAAAATTAGGAAAAGCACCTGGACCGGATGGATTTACAGCGAAGTTTTATAAAACGTTACAGGAGTCAGTTTCACCGGTGTTACTGCTACTGATGAACGATATAGGAGTCACTGGTGAGGTACCAGAAACCTGGAAAGATGCATCCATCTCACTGATCCCGAAAGAAAAAAGATGAGTTGGATGGGGAAAGAAAGGTATAA
Source organism: Lepidodactylus listeri (assembly GCA_029233225.1). Taxonomy (NCBI): domain Eukaryota; kingdom Metazoa; phylum Chordata; class Lepidosauria; order Squamata; family Gekkonidae; genus Lepidodactylus; species Lepidodactylus listeri. The sequence continues at coordinate 125,824,511 of JARCFY010000007.1, read as the reverse complement.
AAGCTATGGGGCCACGAGGCTTGAACCGGCAAGACCACCTGGTTCTCCTGGATCGCGAGTCCAGAGAGAGAAAAAGGGGTTCAAAGATGGAGGCAAGGATTGGGGACAGAAAGCTGGACTGAAGGGTCAATAGGTTAGATAGAGGGCAACGGCTCAAGAGGCTGAGTGACTCTCAGTTTGGACTTTTATTGGGGGTCTTGGGGCGGGCTTTGCAGACCACAACCCACTAACACTCCTACTAGGCGGTCCGTCCCTCTAGGACCTTGGTATAGGTTAAAGGTGAACAAAGGGAGGAGGTCCAGGGGATGGTCAGTATTGCAAGAGCATGATCTCATCAGGAAACAGACACTGAGTCTGGGGTCCGATGACTCACCTGGCCATACCTATTGTTAGTTGATGGTTTTAGCCAAGTATCTGATGGCTGGCACATTAGTTGCTAGGCAGTCTAGTTAGCATAACTATCCAGATGTATAGTGGGGGAGTGGGGGTTAGCCAGCGGATGTCTGACAGAAGGAAACCTCATGGCAAGAAGAATCCTTTGTCTTGGGTGAACTGCTTAGGGTGTCAGCCTCCTGGCATGGGCTGGAGCTGGCTCCTATTCAAGAAGAAAGCGCAAGACCCTACCACTGTTGGTAACACAGAGTTCAGACTTATGGATATGAAAATCCATAAGAGCACAAAAAGTGCCTTGCTGGCTAACAAGATGACAACCCAAAGTTCAAACTTATGATTTTAACAGTTCATAAGAGCATATAATATGCCTTGCTGGCTTACAGCCCCATGCCAAATTCTTATCCAGGAACTTGCAAAGTTCTGTACGCTCAGCTGGGCCCATGGAGTACAATTTTCCTTTAGGTAGTTTTTGGCCAGACAACAATTCAATAGCACAGTCCGTGGCCCTAAGGGGAGGGAGTTCATCCGCCTCCCTTTCACTGAACACCTCTCTCAAGTCCCAATATACGTGAGCGATCATTTCTAACTCCTCCTGAACTAAGCATGCCTGTAGTGCTCCTGGGGGCTCCGATCCCCATCCCGGATCCCATCTGTGTTGGGAGCACTGAGGGTTAACCCTGGCAATCTTCCCCTCACGCTCCATTTAATGTACGGGTCATAGGTGCTTAACCAGGGACTACTAAGCACCATGTAGAACTGTGTATGGGGGGGGGTAATTACAAACGTTCTCTTTTCCCAATGCTCCCCTGAGCCCAAAATAAGAGGTTCAGTCTCTGCTACACACGGCTTTCTCATTTCCGAGCTGTCCATTTGAGTGAAGCAAAGCGGCTCTGCTAGAGGGACTGCCTTTGCCCCCAACCCCTCAAGCATGAAAGGGCTGATTAAATCGCAGGCACAACCAGAGTCTATTAAAGCCCGTACTCAAACGTGTGTCCCATTTCTGCGATCTACTACAGTCACTACCATATAAAGTAGCAGTCCAGGGGAGCTCACCAATGGCAGTGCTGGCGGCGGTGGGACCTGCGGTGGTGCGCCTCCTACTGTAGGTCCTTGAAGTTTTCCGACGGCTGCTCCGGGATGTTCTCCACCGCGTTGGTGTCATTCATTGCCCCTTCCAGCTGTAGTGCCCGGGGTTTGAAACTGCCTTTCGGAGGTCTCGTGTCCCTGGAGTTGCGGATGGGGTGACTCTTGGAGTCTTTGGGGCAGCCGCCAGACAGCTGGAAGCAAAGTGCCCAGCCTCGCTGCACCTCATGCAAAGCCCTTGCTTCATGCACGCCTCCTGTATCTCCTGGAAAGTGGATTTCAATTTGGTCTTGGGAGGACCTCTGGCAGCAGGTTGAGAAGCATGGGGCCCCAGGCGAATTAGGGTGAATTGCTCCTCGACATCAGCTGCTGCCCACATCCAAGCCGCGAGGGAGCTGGGTTCTTCGTTTCTCAACACAGTCTCGTAAACTTCCCGGTTTAACCCCTCCCTATATCTTTCAACAAACACCTCTTCAGGCCACCCATGCACTTTAGCAGCACCCCTCCTGAACTGCTTGGTATACTCACACATGGAGTTGCACCCTTGCACCAGCCACCGCAGTTGATTTTGCACTTTCTCCTCCCCCATGGGGTCCTCGTACTGTTGCCACAGAGCCCACATGAAATTATTCACAGTTTGCAGTTCAGGACCTGGGAGGTCATGTAGGCTTACATACCAGTCGCTCGCCGTGTCCCATAATTGCAAGCCAATATAGCCCACCTTCTTACGATCAGTGGGGTAGAGGTGGCCCCACAAGTCCAGGAACCATTTAATCTTGATGACAAAGAACCGTAATTTATCGGGAGTCCCGTCAAAAGTATGGACCATTAAGAGCAGCTCGGCTGGTAATTGATGATAAATCCTCTCCCCCACGCCGATTACACGGGGGTCTGGGACCATGGGTCCCACAGGTTGTTGGGGGAGGCCAGCAGGGGGTTGAAGACCGGCACCCGGTGGAGCCTGTTGCTGTTGCTGCTGCTGCTGTGCCCCGCCATCTGCTCTCAGGACCTCGTCACTGCTGCCCACTGCTTGTAACGGAACCCCCCTCGGGAGGCCCCTCAGCTCATCCAGTGTCTTTTGCAGTTCCCTAGCGAACTGGTCCTGCATCTCCTCAAACCTCCGATCTATATACTGACACAACTCAGCGTGAGCTGTGACTGCTGACTTGGATGGGGTCACAGGTACCACTCAGTGGCCCAGGTTTCCTCAGTAGTGCCTCTGAATGCCGACCAGGAGTACTTGGCCCTGACTGGTCTCTCGAAGGTGATACCCTGTGTCGAGGTGGGGGTCACCAAGTTCATTTCTGTGGTTGTTACCACAGTAGCCGCGGAAGCTGACGTGTCTTCTGAAGAGGTGGTCGGAACGAGGGACCCATTGTCCGACATGGTCGAGTATGGGGTGCTCTCCTTCTGTCTGTGAAAGATCACTAACACTCTGTGAGAACCCTTATTGAGCCAAGAAGCCAGGCCTTCTGGAAACAAAAGTCCTTTTTATTCTTAATGGTCCATAGTAGTCAGCACTTCTTGTGTTAGTGATACAGAGCACAGGGCTGTGGGTAAGTTATACATAATTCAAAAGCAAAGAGGGAGGTGGGGCACCAATCAGGTTAGTTAAAAATGGCGCTACATACATATCCATTAAGCTTCCCAGGGAAAGTACACCCAAATGTGCGACTGCTCATCAGGCATTCCTTCCCACACCCCACCGAAACCTCCCCAGCAATTCCGAAGCCGCTACCATAGAAGCACCTGGCAGCCGAGTAGCCGTTGGAATAAGAAGTCAAGGTCAAATGCATCATCAAAACAGATAACAGTCCCAGCAGCCATAATGAGTTCTGCAGGGAAGCGAGCGACGTAGAGTGGGTGAGGGAAACCACCTCCCACCTGGGAAATGGATTAGAATTGTCCACTGAGACTGTGGCTAATGATAGGGACTGCCTGGCAAGGTCTCAAGGCAGGAAGAGGAAGGTTGTGGGCTTAACTTGTATGGGAAACTATAGATGTTTATATACTCATGCTAGAAGTGTCCGAGGTAAAATCGGGAAGTTGGAATGCTTGGTGTTGGGGAAAAACATAGACATTGTGGGTATTTCAGAAACTTGGTGGGATGAGGAAAATCAGTGGGATACAGTGATTCCTGGTTATAAATTATATCGGAAGGATGGGGGGGGGTTGGAGGTGGGGTGGCTCTGTATGTCAGAGAAGGTATTCAGTCCAGTAAGATTGAGAGGGTAAGAGAATTGGATTAGCTTCTGGAAATACTGTGGGTTGAATTAGTGGGCCCAAAAGGAAGCTTAACATTGGGAGTTTGTTATTGCCCATCAGATCAAAAGATAGAGTTGGATTATAAAATGATGAATTAATTAAAGATAGTGGCTAGATGAAATAACTGTGTTGTAATAGGTGACTTTAACTATGCACACATTGATTAGGTCAATATGTGTTCAAGTCAGGAAAAAGAGATTGAGCTTCTAGACATTCTCAATGACTATGCTATGGAGCAGGTGGTTATGGAACCTACCAGAGGAGACAGAATCCTGGATTTGGTCCTAAGTAACGCCCAAGACCTGGTGAGAGATGTAAAAGTGATTGTACTGCTTGGAAACAGTGACCATAATGTTACTGAGTTCAACATTTGTATAAATAGGAAGCTGTCCAAAAAGACTGACACAACCACTTTTAACTTTAAAAGGGGTAGCTTCTCTGATATGAGGGGACATGTGAGGAGAAAACTGAAAGGAAAAGTAGAAAGGGTCAAAACCAATGGGAAGCTTGGAGAGTATTTAAAACTACAATCCTAGAAGCTCAGAAAAAATATATACCGCAGGTTAAAAAAGGCACAAATAGGTATAGAAAAAAGCCTGCATGGTTAACAAACAAAGTATTGGAAGCTGTAAAAGGTAAGAAGGATTCCTTTAAGTGATGGAAAGCTAGTCTCAGTGAGGCTGATAAAAGGAAATACCGGTTGTGGCAAATAAAATGCAAGTCTGTGATCAGGCAGGCAAAAAGGGAATATGAGGAGCATATCGCAAAAAACATAAAGACCGACAATAAAACTTTCTTCAAATACATTAGAAGTAGGAAACCAGCCAGGGAAGCAGTAGGTCCCTTGGATGACCAAGGGGTAAAAGGTGTACTGAAGGATGAGAGGGAAATGGCTGAGAAGCTGAATGCATTTTTTGCCTCTGTCCTCACTGTGGAAGATGAGAAGTGCTTGCCCACTCCAGAACTGCTGATTTTAGGAGGGGTGTTGAAAGACCTGAGTCAGATTGAGGTGATGAGAGAGGAGGTCCTACAACTGATAGACAACTTAAAAACAAATAAATCACCGGGCCCGGATGGCATACATCCGAGAGTTCTGAAAGAACTCAAATGTGAACTTGCAGATCTCCTGACAAAAATATGTAATCTTTCCTTAAAATCTGCCTCCATTCCTGAGGACTGGAAGGTAGTGAATGTCACTCCCATCTTTAAAAAGGGTTCCAGAGGAGATCCAGGAAATTACAGGCCAGTCAGTCTGACATCGATACTGGGTATGTTGGTGGAAACTGTTATTAAGGAAAAAATGAGTAGGCACATTGATGAACACAATCTATTGAGGAAGACTCAGCATGGGGTCTGTAAGGGAAGATCTTGTCTCACTAACCTGTTAGTGTTTTTTGAGGGAGTAAACAAACATGTGGACAAGGGGGACCCAATAGATGTTGTTTACCTTGACTTCCAGAAAGCTGTTGATAAAGTTCCTCATCAAAGGCTCCTAAGTAAGCTCAATAGTCATGGGATAAAAGAACAAGTCCTTTTGTCGATTAAAAACTGGCTAATTAAAAGGAAACAGAGAGTGAGTATTAATGGGCAATTTTCTCAGTGGAGGGAGGTAAGTAGTGGGGTACCGCAGGGATCAGTACTCGGTCCAATGCTTTTTAACTTGTTTATTAATGATTTGGAGTTGGGAGTAAGCAGTGAAGTGGCTAAATTTGCAGATGACGTTGTTCAGTGTGGTGAGAACCAGGGAGGATTGTGAGGCACTCCTAAGGGATCTGTCGAGGATGGGCGAGTGGGCATCAGTGTGGCAAATGGGGCTCAATGTGGCCAAGTGCAAAGTGATGCACATTGGAGCCAAAAACTGGCAGAGACCGACCAAGAGAGAGATCTTGGAGTCATAGTAGATAACTCAATGAAAATGTTGAGGAAGGAAGGCAGCATTTTTTGCCACACAAAGAAAAAAAGGGAAGCCCTTAACAATACAATGGATATAGTTTTAAATATATACACCTTCAGTTCTCTAAGAGCAAACATCAAGCAAGCAGTCCATGGGTTACACCCTGGCACAGCTAACTGCTGAGCAGGCTCAAAGCATCCAAAGTTTAATAGAACAAAAGATTATGTAACTTCCACTGTGCCTTCCAAATGCTCAGCATGTTCAGACATAATGGACACCAGCAGAATGTTGTACACAACCAGGAGCTTTAGAATTGGCACCAGGGAAAATTTCCTAAAATAAAGAAAAGAATCTCCATTCTAACCAGGTGAGTGATGTTTCTACATCATCTTTGAGCACCTAAATTTGAGATGGGAAGACAAAACATGCCGGAGTATTTTTTAAAATCTACTGATTCATTGAGGTTTGCATTTTCGTAGGCTGTTTGTCAAAGTATGTGAAGTGCACTGAAGTCTGGTGGCTGTATGTACGTAAGGAGCCACATCAATACAGCAAAGGGAGCTGTGGCACCTTAGAGGGCAAAAAATGTATTCATTACATCAGTGTGATTTATTACCAAAACAACACAGTTGGGGGCAATCCTGCTCTTACTGAAGTCGATACCAATACTTGGCACTGATTTTAATAAGTAAAAACATCACATCTGTTGTCTAGTTCATGTATTGATGAAGTATCAGGGCTACTTCCATATGGGAGTTTTGCTCTGGTTTTGTGTCTAAACTGTCTTAAAGAACATCTGCTTGACTTTGGCCCTTTCTGCACTAACAGCTCACTGTAGCTTACTCTGGAGAATCTGAGCAGTCGAGCCTTTAAGGTTAACTTTGTATTTTGTGTCCCTGCCCTCTGCACTATTCTTTTTTCTCCAGTTTATTTTTGTGTGTGCATTCTGCATCTACAACCAAAACCTGCATTTTTTGCTTAATTGTGGTCAGGGCTATTTGTGGGCTGGAGCACACCAGAATGGCATTCTGGCTAGCCCCTCCCCTCCCCACCAGCGGGAAAGGGTCCTGCACACCTTTCAGCTCCCAGTAAGTGCTGGTCCAGCAGAGTCCCCCCCTGCGTGCTGTTCGTCAGTGCGTGAGATAGGAGAGGCAGGGGAGATGCAGAGAGGCATTTCAATGTCCCCCCGGGGCTTCCTCTGGGCGAGCAGGAGAAGCCCCACAGAGCCCCCTCTGGCCCATTCCTTGCTTGTGCACCAAGGTGGGGGGGTCGCAGAGAGGCATTTAAATGCCTCCCCGTGGCTTCCTCTGCCTTGGCTCCCTTTAAGTGCAGGGAGCCGTAGGGAAAGGGCCCCGCATGCCTTCCGGCTTTCTGCACTTAAAGGGGCTCCCTTTAAGTGCAGGGAGCTGGCCTTGCTGGTGGGGGTGGGGGTGGCAGTGGCTTGAGCAGGGGTGGGAGAGCCTCCCTCCATCCCCATCTCTTTGCCTTCTTTCTTTCCCTCCTTTCATTCTCTTTCCCTCTATTTCTTTCCCTCCTTCTTTCCTTCTTTCTTTCCCTCTTTCCCTCCTTCTTTCCTTCTCTCTCTCTCTCTTTCTGCACTGTCAGGGGTGTGGCCTAACATGATAATGAGATTCTGTTGTTGGGTGTGGCCTATTATGCTAATGAGTTCCTGCTGGGTTTTTTCTACAAAAAGAGCCCTGATTGTGGTTAACATAATTTGTGACCTGTGGAGGGAGCATCCAACAGCCACCGACTTGGACAAGTGTGTGAGCAAGGGATGGGGCACACGGCACCCTCCCCTTTCCCTCCTCTCCTTCCCACTCTCCCTCCCCCTTTGGCTGGCTGCTGCTGGCTGCCGCTGGGCTACTCCAGGCATGCACAACCCATAAAAGGATGCTGGCTGGCTGGTCCTTTTTCTAAAATATTATTAACTAATGCTAAAAAGGGATTCAGTAAATCTGATTTAAATATCTTGTAAAATTCAAACAGATAACCATCTGGTCCCGGTGTTGAGTTATTTTTCGCCTGCGCTATTACTTCTATTACTTCTGTTTTTGATATTGTTGCATCTAAATAATTCTTATGTTGGGTTGTCAGTGTTTTAAATATACCAGCATTATTTTTAAAAAAGGATGTCATTTTGTCTGGGTCTAGTTGTTTCGATTTATATAAATGTGTAAAATACTGCTCCACATTTTCTATCATAGTTTTTATATCTGTATGTAAGATGCCCTTCAAGCCTCTAATTGCATGAATGTGTCTCTGAGAAGCTTTTTCTTTAACTCTCCAAGATAATATTTTTAGGGTCTTGGGTGTCTTTCTCCAGTATTGCTGTCATATATATAACAAGTCTTTTTGTATCTTTTGGGTAAGTTTTGTTTCTAAGATTTTTCTTTCAGCTATCAGTTGTTTAAAAATGCTAGCTTTGTTTGTTTCTTTATGTTCTTTTTCCAGCCTGCAAATATTATATTGTATTGTTCTCAATGTGTCCTCTTTTTCTTTTTTTAGGAACGCTGCTGTGGATATAAGGTGGCCTCTCACTACTGCTTTCAAAGCGTCCCAGTTGTTCTGGAACGAAGTATCTTCGGGTTTATTTATTTTTGATTATATTTGAAATATGTTGCTGTATATCCTGTTTTAATACAATCGATTTATTCAAACTCCATTTTTTATCTGTTGTCATATTTTTAATCAAATCTATTTTACATGTTACTGGAGAATGGTCAGACCAGATTTTCATCTCAATATCAGTTTGAATTGTCTTAGAAAGTAATGCATGGGACACTAATATATAATCTATTTTCGTATATGTATTAAAACTAGAAGAATAAAAGGTGTAATCATGTGTGTCTGGGTGTTGTATTCTCCAAACATCTGTTAAACCATGTTTTCTAATTAAATCCTGAAGTTCTGAATCATATTGTCTAATGTTAATTTCCCACTTCCTCTTCCTTTTAGATCTATCTAATTGTGTATTCAAAATATAATTAAAGTCCCCTCCCAATATTAATTCTCCCTCCAGAAAAATCGCTTCTATTGGTTGTAAGTTGGAGGATCTGATACCCCTGTCAGAGCAGGAAGCCTTCCATGCACTTAAACAAAGTCTCCTCGATTTAGAGAGGCAAGACCTTAGAAGAATGGCGCTCAGACGCTGCTCCCCCTTGAGTATGGGACTCTCAGTCAGTCACATCTCTGCAGGATACCTGGCAACACTGATTCAGCCCCAGCTTCGCAGGGCTTTTATGTTAGCTCGGTTTGATGTCTTGCCCTCAGCAGTGCTATTGGGAAGGTTCAAAAAAATCCCCTATAGAGATAGATTTTGCCCATGTGGGATGGGGGATATTGAATCTATTGGGCATGTGCTTTTGCATTGTAAATTTCATGATGATATACGTGCTGTATATATCGATTCGGTGATGGCGCCTTATTTGGGTCAACCTGAGGAGTGTATAATTGCTGCATTGTTGTCTTCCCAGAGTATGGAGATTCTGGAGCCTGTAGCTAGTTTCTTATTGGAGGTGTCCAGGAGGAGAGGTCTATAGCAATTTAGACCTGGTTATCTTGAGGTTCGCCCCTGCTGCATTGTATGAATTATGCCAATAAAGGTATTGTTTGTTTGTTTGTTTGTTGTTAAAAAAAATTCTCCCTCCTGAAATAATCTCAGTGTTTCCAAAGTTTGTTTTAAAAATTGTAGTTGACCTTGGTTAGGCACATAGATGGAACCTATAGTAATTACCTCCCCCTCTAAAGCACCTTTAATGAAAACATATCTACCTTGTTGATCGGCCAAAGTTTCTTTAACCGCAAAGTGTGCATTTTTTGCTAATAAAATTGCTGAACTTCTAGCTTTTGAGGACCCTGTGGAGACAAATTGCTGGGTATACCAAGAAGATGCCAAAACAGGTTCATTCTCATTTTTCAAGTGGGTTTCTTGCAATAAAACTATTTTGGGGCGTAATTTTAAAATTTGTGTAGTAATTCTCCACCTTTTGATTCTATTATTTAAACCACGAACGTTCCAGGATAGTATACTATACATAATAATTAAGTTCTTGTTCAAAAATATCTTATGAAGGGTTATGTATACAAAACTATGTCATTAATTGACAATATAAATTATCCTAAATCTCAATATCTAAAAATTGTGGTTCACTATACAACTATTCTATAGAAAAACTTTATTATAAAAAAGAAATAAACACTTACTAAATTAAAATTACAAATACTTTTGATTGTTGGATCAACTTTGTTTTAAAAACTAAGATTATTTCTCCCTCCCTCCTCTCAATTTAACCTTATAAATAAAAACAAAACAAAAAAAAGCTTCACTTAGCAATTCGTAATAATATATAATAAAATAAAAACCCCACTTCTTGTCTGACTATCAAAGTACAGACCTGTCTAGTATTCCTAAGATCTTCCTGGAACTAATAACCCTTAGGTTCCCTCTCCCCACTTTTCCCTCCCTGTAGCAATGTATCTTACTATTAATTATTAAGTATTAAATACAACAAAGCAAAATTTAAATAAGCCTATAAACTTAATGTTGTTAAGTGTTTACAAACCAGACTTGTTAGAAGAGTCTCGTATCGGGACTTTACTAGCTTTCAAAGGGGATAAAGTCACTGAGAGTCTTCTCTTGAAGGATTTCTTTGCAGTCTCCATCTGTTCAATCGGTTCTTCCAGGTTAAGATCTTGTAATAACATTTGTCCTGATTCTTCATCTGTGGCATAATATGTTTTTCCATGATGTCTCACAGACAATTTGCCAGAAACAGTCCATCGGTAGTTAATATGTTCCTCTCTCAACTTCTGAGTCGTTGCTTTCAATTTTTTCCAGAGTTGTAAAGCTTCAGCTGGCAGGTCTGAAAAAGCTAGGATCTGTAAATCTTGATATGGTAGATAACCTTTTTCCCTAGCTATTTTTATTATGTCCCTTTTTAATTCTTAAGTCTGCAAAAGTCACCAAGATGTCCCTCGGAAATTTCCTGTTTACAGTAAATGGAAAGCCTATTCTATAGGCTTTCAGTAAAATTGGAAAAACGCCCTCATCCAATTTTAAAATAGTTGCAAGCCACTCTGCCATGACTTTTATTAAATTTGGTGTTTCAGCAGGGTCTTCCTGAAAACTGCAAAATTTTAGGTTTTGTTTTCTGACTAGAAGTTCTAAGATAAAGACTCTCTCCTTTAGTTCTTGTTGTTCTTTGTATAATTCCTGAGTTTTTTCTTGATTTTTGTGTCCCATTTGTTGTGCTTTCTCTGCAGTTTTTGTTGTAATTTCCAAAGCTTTCGTCAGATCGTTTAATTGTTTGATCAGAGGCTGCAAATGGTCGTCTGTTCTTTTAGTTAAATTCTGAGTAATTGTTTGCTCCATTATCTGCAAAGCGTTTGTAAGAGTCTGTTGTAAAATTTTAAGTGTGATTGGGTCCTCAGGAGAGTCCTTCTTTGCCTTAGCTTCCTCCTCCAACGCCATTTTTGTTTCGTGCTGTAAGCTGAGTTTTGCTGTGTCAGCTGCTCGGCTCCGGAGGGGAGAGTGCTGCTGCGATGGACTTTCCTGTTCTTTTTGTGCTGCTTTCTTTTCCCTGGGACCTCACATGATCAAAAAAGGTCCACGCCACGCTTTAAATCCGCTTCAGGTTTGAAAAGGTCCAGTGAGGTCGGGAGCTCCCAGTTCATGTGTCCACGCCCCCTCGATCATCAGTCTTTGATAGCTTTTCTTTAGGAATGTGTGCATAAGCTTTACAGCCATATTCTCTCAGGTGGTCCATGGAAAGTTTATGGCCAACCCAAAGTCCATAGTCACACCTGTAGATCTTGTGACTAGCCTATTCTCTGTGTAATTAGCAGTGACAACTGCTTCACCCCAACATTGTACAGGCAGGCAACTGTCTTTGAGCATGGAACATACTGTATCCAGAAGTGTCCGATTTTTGCATTCTGCTACAGCATTCTGTTGGGGATTGTGGGGTACAGTCATCTGGTGCTGTATGCCTTGTTCTTTCAGGAACAGCTCCATGGCACTTGAGCAATATTCTCCTCCATTGTCTGATCACAGAACTTCTGGCTTCCTGTTAGTAGAAACCATTACTACATATTGCTTTATCATATCAAAAGCTTCAGATTTATTTTAAATGAGATACAGGACACAGTACCTAGAAAAATCATCTATGACCATTAGGTAATAATGATATCCACCAAGAGTAGTAGGAAGAGGTCCACCCGTGTCAGTGTGGAGCAGCTGCAGTGGAGCGGTGGTCTTCCTTGTGCTGTTCTGAGGGAATGGCTGTTCAGTGCTTTTTTCTTGTAAGCAACAAACCCAGGCTGGGTTAGAGTCACATTCAGTAAAATTCATGCCTTTCACCAAACCCTTATTTTCTGCATGTCCTTAATGGTTTGAATATTCCTATGACATGTTCTCCTATGCCACAGGGTAATGCATTCATCATGTTTGCAAGTTTTAGCAACATTTATTTCTTGGGTAGGTTGTTCATCACAGCTTTGTTCCTCATAATCACTATCAGATGGGGGGGGGTAGAGCGTCATGACCGATGGCGCACGCAATTTGAACAAGCTCCCGGCCTTACTGCTGAAATCTACTCAAAAACACAATCAAAAGTCCATATCCTCTAATTAAAAGATATGGGACGAAATATTAAATCAAAAAACAGTCAGAAAACTACTACAGTGGGTTCGGTAACCGCATATTTCAACAAAGAAATCCCAGAGAAACAACTGAACTTAGAGACTGGGGAAGAAGACAACATGGCGACCGGAGGAGAGAAAGCCCAGAGCCCCAGGGAGAAAGAGGTACCTCCATTAATGCGAGATGATCTCAACGATTTAAAAACTGATTTATTAAAATCGTTTTCTATACTAGTTGCAGAGCAGCTCCAACCCATTCGTTCTCAATTAAATGATATAGCCAAAGATCTCTCTGATACTACAAAAATTGCAGAGAATATTGCGGAGCTTGCACTGATGCTCCAAAATGAAATTAAAACTTTACAAGCATCGGAGAAGTCGGTTTTCTCACGCCTAGACTCTTTGGGAAATCGCTGGAGATCGCTTAATTTAAAATTTAGAGGGCTGGAGGAGGCCATGGAAGAAGGAAAAGACTTAACAAGTTTCATAACTTCCTGGCTTGCTGCGGTCATGGATTTGGAAGTCGGGGTGGCACCCATTATAACAAAGGCATACCGACTAGGCCCAATAGCATTAGCAAGAAACAGGAGGCCTTGTGATGTTATGCCGCAGTTCCTCTACCCCAGGTTGAGAGACTCAGTGCTTAGAGCTGCAAGAGTGAAGGGCCATCTTATGTATAAGGAATCTAAAATACAAGTCTTGTTGGACCTTTCTTTGGAAACCTTGGACAAACGAAGGCACCTTAAACCAATTGCAGTGAAACTTTTTGAATCTAAAATTAAATTTAGATGGAGTCCGAAATCTGATATTCACCTCTACCAGAATGGCCTGCTTCATCAAGCCTCAGATGTCTCAACTGGGAAAGCCTTATTAACATCGTTAGGAATTAACTTGGCGAAAGAAGAAGAGGACGCACTCCTGAAGACACAAAATGGCTGAGTTGGAACTTTAATGTGACTGTTAGGATATTTTTGGTATATAAGTATAGTAAAGTTCGCTTAGAACTAATTGAAGTTACTGAACTGTTTTGTTGGTTATAATTATCAGATAGATAATTCAATATTCATTTCGTTTTACTATTCCTGTAATCCTTTTGAATTTAGCACTGAATGAAGTGGCCAGGATTTATAATATTTTTATTTTTATAATTTTTTAGTTCTTGGCTGTATTTTTTCTATATTTATAATTGTTCTTATGATAAAAAACGTTGATGAGTCTTTTTATAGTATTAACAAAATGTTCTTGTTTACTCTTTACCATTTATTGTTGGTATAGAAAATGTTATTATTAATCAAAACTGTATATGTTAATAAGTGAAAAGCCATTATTATAATGATAATTTAAATTGTTTACTTTTAAAGATATTATTATATCTTCATTAGACCTATTAATATTTATTTTTAACTAACTCTGGCATTACAGTTTGATGCCATGTATAGGAACATTCTACAACAGTATTTATAAGACGTCTTAGAATTTTTGTTTTATGGAAATGTGTGAGTTAACACTTCTTTTTGTGTTATAGTACCACCTACAGGTGGAAATTTATTACAACAGTTGAAATACTGCGTTTTTTCAAGTATTAAAGTTGGACTGGATTATAGGAAAGAGAATATGTTGTTTTACTTGTATAGTTTATTATTATAGGCTTTATTAGTATAACCCATAAAGTTCTTTTTTAAATAGGTTTTATAGTTGATAGTCCCACTTATGTACTTTGGTAAAATTTTGTTTGAGTTTTATATCTATAACATAGACCATAAGGATGGCTGGGACTCTGTAGTAGGGAAGTTACCAGTGTGTGTGGTAGTTAAGTGATCCCCCTAGGCTAGATGTAGGAGTGTAAACTCCCAGGTAGGGTGACTTGTTTGGGCACCCCTTATTCCTTTTAGGAATTCCTGGTGAATTACCTTGCTTTAGCAAGGTTGGTATATAGAGTTTTTTTAGTGTTAGGTAGAAGTTTAAGTTTTTTAGTGTTAATATTGTATAATGACTCATCATTACAAAATTGTGTTTTGGAATGTCAGAGGATTGAATCACAAAACAAAGCTACACTGAGTGTCATCCTTTTGGAACAAAGAACGTCCTAGTGTATTATGCCTCCAAAAAAACACATCTGAAAAACCCCAGAAAATTTGTTCTTAAATCAAAATGGAAGCCGCCCTGAGCCCGTTCACGGGGAGGGCGAGATACAAATTCAATAAATAAATAAATAAATAAATAAATAAATTCTCAACAGTACCATGTGGCTGGCTCATCTAAAGCACGAGGTATGGCAATTTTAATTTCTAAGGAGTTTCCTTTTCATTGTACACAAATCAAAACTGACCCTAAAGGGCGCTATGTTTTTATAAAGGGGACATTAAATGGTGCAGATTTGACAATAGCATTCCCTTATGCTCCTAATGATAACCAAATTGCATTTATAAAACAAACTTTAGATCTGCTTATGTCTTTCAAACAGGGTGAACTAATCATAGGATGTGATTGAACCACATCGCTGATGCACAATTAGACCGAACTTATGTGAAGCCCTTGAAGAAAGTAACACGTACTGTACATCATTCATCTCCCTTAGCACAAGTGTTAGAACAATATAATTTATTAGATTTATGGAGAATATTAAATCCAGGTACTAAACAGTACTCTTTTTTTTCACATACACATAAAATTTATACTCGTGTTGACTATCTCTTGATCTCTCAGAATTTATTATCTAAATTTTAAAATGCTGATATGGGTAGTATAGTATTATTGGACCATGCATGGGTTTTTGGCACTTTTGGCAATGAACACGACAATGGAAAAGGTCCAAACTGGTTGCTCAACAAAATTTTATTACAAAATGAGCTTATTTGTGAAGGCATTTCAAATAATATAACAGACTATTTTGATCATAATGCAGGATGTGAGGCCTCCCAGTGTAATATATGGGATGCATTTAAGTCAGTCATCAGGGGGCACTGGATTTCAGCTGCATCACACTATAAAAAAGAAAAACAAGCAATGGTTAGTGATCTATTAAATAATATAAAACAGTTAGAACTTAAACACATGAAATATGAAGGGAAGAAATATTTAAAGAAGCTTAACATTGAACGAAAAAAATTAGATTTGTTAGAAATATCTAAGGCTGAGGACAGACTGGCAATCTAAAGCGGAGGCAAAGCGGAGGGAACTGGTGCGGGGGGAAAACCCCACGGAGCTGGCCGTTCACACTGGCCAGAGCAATGCGGACCAGCGGCGATATGGAGCGTTCAGACTGCCACGGAGCATTCAGACTGCTGCGTAGCCAGCGTGCGCGGCTCACGCGCGCCGCTGCGCTTTTTTTGTTTTCCACACTGCCGCCTCCGGATGCCTCCCGCTTCTTCCGGTTTACACTGTTTGGAAGCGGGAGGCATGCGGAGGACGGCCCCTGAACACTGGTTTTACCCGGTGTCCTGGTAAAGCGGAAGGAAAGCGACTGGGAGACGGGTAAGTACGAAACGGAGCCGACGGACAGATGCGCATGTCTGAACGTGCTCCTTTCTTCCGTTTCCGAAGCGTGCCTGCCCCGCTTTAGATTGCCAGTCTGTCCTTGGCCTAAGACTCAAAAAATCTATTATTTTTAAAACAAAAGAGTGAAACTAGAACGCCTAAATCTCTTAATTTTTTGAAATATAGGGTTGCAAAAACAGCGGCAGCAACACTGATTTCAACAGTTAGAGATAGCTTTGGAAAGATCCAAAATACAGCTCAAGGCATCAGTGATGTTTTTTTTGAATTTTATAAAAATTTATACACTTTTACAAATCCAGACAGCAGATAAAAAAATATTTTGACTTAATACATTTTAAGTCACAGTTACTTAAGGGCCAGAATAAATTTTACAACTCTTACTAAACCAAAGAAACTGGGGGGTCTAGGCCTTCCGAATTTGGAAAGATACTATATTGCTGCCCAAGTAAGTAATTTAAACTTTTATGTTGTTCCTAATTGTGAGAAAAGCTGGGTTAAGATTGAACAAAACTAATTGTTTCCTAATAAATTACACAAATACATGTGGGACTTTTCCCAAATGTATCAGTCTGCTGGAATTCAAAACCCCTTCTTAAAACTCACTCTTAATCTTTGGAACAGACACCAACATGTATTAACCCCAGGTATATCACCTATAGCTGCAGTATGGGGTCAGACATGGTTTCTACCTGGAAGGGAACATAAATTTTCACAATGTTTTGAAGATGCTGGGCTATACAGGATTTGTGACTTACTGAATAAAGATAAGCTGATTTCTCTGCAACAATTGGAGACCAAATATAACATTAAGATGGATTGGTTGCAATACCATCAGTTATCTTCAATATTTATTTCTTTAGGCAGATCAAATGAGCTGGATAGATCATTAACCATGTTTGAAACCTTTTTAAAACAACATCATCATACAGCTAGAGGTCTTTTGGCGATTATATATAAACAACTAAATGACCAGGAATGGTCGAAACTATCTTTCATTCAAAAGGCCTGGCATAAGGATTGTGACATTAACTTTACACCAGCACAATGGGAGAAGATTTGGGCAACACCAATTTTACATAGCAATATTATAAACTTCCAACTTCAACAATTCAAATTAACAACTCGGTGGTATTTAACCCCTGAACGATTATTTAAAAGCAAATTTAAGCCTACCCCATTGCGCTGGAAACAATGTCAACAGATCGGATCTTTAGTCCACTGTTGGTGGGCTTGTCCGAATATTAATCAGTTTTGGAAATCAGAAATAGAAGAAATAAAAAAATTACAGGAGTAAAGATACCTAATACACCAGAATCTTTATTGTTACATTTTTGGCTGAATTTGACAGCTACCAAACAATGGAGTTAGTCTCTTTGTTATTAATTGCTGTGAAAAATCTTATTGCTTCCAATTGGAAATCACTTAATATCCCCACTATACTTCATTGGAAAACAAAAATATGGGATGTAATGGTCTTGGATAAACTGGCAATGCAAATAGCAATAGCTGATAATCCACAACAAACGAATAATTTTGAAGAAAAATGGTTTGTATTTTTTGAGTACATTAATTCTAATCAGGTATTTCAATATTGTATTCCAGACAAATATAGAAAAATCATAAGACTTTAAGTATTGGTACTGTGAGTTGTCAACTGTAAACTGGAGTTGTTATACACATTTGTTGTGAAGTTGTATTTTAAGTATGTTTAATTGTTAATTGTTATTTATTGTACTTTTTCAACCAGTTTATAATTGTTGTATTTTATTGATGTTATTGTTCAATTTATTTTTTATTTAATTGTTTTTTATTTTTATAAAAAAATTAATAAAAAGTTAATTGCAAAAAAAATCACTATCAGATTCAAGTTTTGGCATATTTTCATATTCAAGATCAGTGCATTCACTTTCAGGTATTTGATTGCATTCATTTTGTACTTCATCATATTCAGCTTTAGGCACTGTATCATGTTCCAAGTGATTCATCAGCAGGATACAAATCAGTAAAGTTGAAATCTGTGTAAAAAATTTCATTTCTTTCCATGCTATAAAGACCATTTACTAATGTTCCTTTGATATAGATCTGTCCGTCTTTTATAACAAAGCAGCCACTGGCATTAAAATGCATTTGAAATCCTAGTTTTGCCAGTTCGCTTATTGATAAAGCTCTATTTTTGAACTCAGGAATTAGGAGGACATCTCAATTTTAAGTTGTCCTTTTATGCCATCTAATGGTAAAGGTAAAATGACAGTCCCAATACAATTTGCTTTTTTAAATTATTATTTATATTTTATTTGAACATATGCAAAAACAGTACAGATAAGTAATAGTGTAACAGTAACGTTGAATGTGTAGCAATATGAATATAAATACAGTGTAGTAACAATCACATAGTCTTAAAATGCATGCAAACGAAAAACATTTTGAATCAAAACATATAATCTTTTCAATCAGTTTTAGTACTTTAAAAAGAGAGAGAATAATTTGAATTAATTGTAATACAGCTTTCATTGTTCTATAATTAACTGCAAAGGTAGTGTAAAAAGTGTCAGATGATATAACCAAGCGTTGTACTAGAGAGTTCAGATACATGCTGTGAAATTATCATTCAGGATGTAATGTTGCATATTGAAAGTTTATGAAGAGGAGACAGGTACTCACATCCATCTTTGAAGGTCTACCCAACTTTTTGGTATTGTTTTTCTTGTGTAAGAAAGTCCAAGACCAGTTTCCATTTTTCTGTGAATCTAGATTTGATTGGGTTCGGAGACAATTCATTCAATTTGTGTGTAATATTTTCCATCAAGTATTGATCCCATAACTTCTCATACCAGATTTGTATAGAAGGAGGCTCAGGGTTCTTCCAAAAGAAAGCTATTGCCATGCGTGCAGCAAAAATCATAACATCTAAAGTTTGTTTTAATTTGTGGGAATAAATAGGTTGTGGCCATAAATCAAGAAATAAATTTTCAGGGCAAATTTCAATGCCAATAAAGGTAATTGCTTTGATTATAGCTTTGATTTGTTCCCAGAATGCATATATTTTGCTACATTGCCACCAACAATGTGCAGATGTCCCAGTTTGGTGACACCCTTTCCAGCATTTGGGTGAATAGGAAGCTTTTCCATAGGACAATTTCTGAGGAGTAAGATACCACCTGGTAAGAATTTTGCATTTTTGAAATTCAAGTGAGATTTGAACCGGGAAGCCTACTTTTGCTGTCCAAATATTTGTCCAGATTTTTTCCTTCAAATTAAGTGTGCAGTCTTTTTTCCAAGCTACTTGCTAGGGAAGAGGAGATTTGCTTTGTTTGTCAAGTAATAGATTATAAGTAGCCGAAATCAAGCCCTTATTGTGGCTTTCAAATAATTGTAGTATAAGTTCAAAATCTGAATGTTTTTGAGATAAGATTGGTGTTAGTTTGATTTGAGTACTAAAATGTTGTATTTTTCCTTTGGTCAAGACTTCGATCGTATAGACCTATAATAAATGAAATGAAAATGTTGTATAGCGAAATAAAGAAACCAAGGAATGGGTGCATGAAGTTTCCTTTCCATTTCTACTTTACTTAGTAAACTTTTCCTGTTCGCTATGTCAGAAAGCCAAGAAAGTTTAACCTTTTTCCATTTTAGTTTAAAAGACTAACTAGTCATTTAATTGAACCATGACTGGTGAGTGAAAACAGCGAATTTGGAGATTCTGGAATGAGTTGTTTACGTTTAGATCTCCATTGCCACCCCAGCCCAAATAACGATACAGACAACGATTGGAATTAAACAAGGGCCACTTTATTAACTATTTAACAGAACATTCTGTTGGTCTGACTGCTCTGGTTTACGTTTAGCAATCAGCACTATAATGGGTTCTTGCCAACTATACCAAGGTCCCACCTCCCCGGTAGTTCCCAGTAAATAGGCGTGAAGCAAAGCGGTTTCTATAAATGATGTTTACTATAAGATATTAGACAGGCATACAAGGAATAATAATAAAAACAACATACATACAGAAGTCTAGGGGAAATCAGTTAGAAAATAGCACGTTTGCATGAGCAGGAGTATCGTTGAGGGGGAGTCACGTTACCTGGGTTGATAGAGGTTGAGTCTCTTCCACGAGAAGAATGGAGGGATGAGTAGAAAAATATATGGGAGCGAGATCTGAACCTGCAGATACACACTCCAGTCCTGGCTGCGCAAACCAGGGGTTAAAGATGGAGTCTAGGTACTTAGTAAAGAAAGCTGGACATAAGAGGTTGGTCAAGGAGATAGAGGTCGATGAGGGTAAAAAGCTAGGGTAGATTTCTTGCTGGTCAAGATCTTTTATCAGGTGGCATTTGGGTGGGTTGCGCTGACCACGTCCCATTGTCACACCCACTAGGTTGTCCGTCCTTTCTAGTCTTTCTATTGGTTAGTGTCATAGTTAGGAGGGGACAGGAAGGAGCGGGCAATATTGCAACACTAAAATGCTAATCAAGAGCTAACACCTGGGCCAACTGGTCAGTCTTCTTGGCGCCAATCTCTGGTCTCGTGATGGCTTCGGCCAGGTCACTTGATGTACGACGATTAGTTGCCAAGCAACCTAATCTCTTTACTGGAATTGTTGGGGGCAGGTGTGAAAGAGGGCCAGTGTAGGGAGAAAAGGACTCTTTGAAATGGAGTCTTGGTTTCCAGAATGGTGGTTCCCATGTGAAATAGAAGTAGGAGCTCTTTGAAATGCATTTCGAGTTCTTCATGAGAGCGCTCTTTGCGATGTATTTTTAGGTTCTTCCTGAGAGAGATACCTTTGAAATGTAGGTCGGTTTCACATGCAAGTGTGAGCTCTGAAGGAAGTCTCCCGCTGTGGGCTGGAGCCTCTCATGGCTGTAGAGAGTGCTTTTGCCTTAGGCAGAGAACCAACTCCAAAGGTCAAACTTATGTTATCAAAGTTCATAAGAGTGTATCAAATGCTCTGCTGGCTTACAATTGCAGCAACGGGCAAAACTAAGCAAGCACAGGAACAGGCAAGGCAGGCGTCAAACCATAACACAGCCTCCTTGCCTTATGATATGGGCGGGACACCTGACTCCAGTATTGAGCCAGGCGATGTCTGGCTCTTAACTGGCAGCCCAGCATACTGGTCGCCCCGCAGGAGCGCCTACCCCTGAGACCGTACAGACCTTCAGGGAGGAGCCTAGCCGGAGAGGTTCCCAGAGGCAGTCACCATTCTCCACCCCAAACCACATAGCCCTGGGGCAGTATCCTGATGACCTCCTGTTCCCAAATGGGATATGCCGTAAGGTGCTCACCAGTTCCTTTCTAGCTTGCACAAACCTGCCAAGTGACCATCTATTAAATTCTTGTCCACCACCTAAGCCCTTAGCAACTGTCACAGTGTAAGGTAGGCAAAAACACCCCTACCAATGGCCAATCCAGTAGAGGCGAAAAATTCCTACCCAGCCCCAACTGGCGACCAGTTTAAAACCTACACTGCAAATAGGGCAGGCGGGTAGACGAGCATGTGGAGCCGAAGACACGGGCGGGAACGGGGCACTGCCTTATATAGGCAGCCCCGCCGGCTCCCAGATCGCGCGAGAGCACGAGGGATCATTGCTGCCTCGCACTCGGGCGAGGCGGCAAAGCGGCCCCGTGGCGCGACAAGTGCGCCGGGAGCCGAGTTGCCACCCCAGCCCAAATACCGAGACAGCCAACAATTGGAATTAAACAAGGGCCACTTTATTAACTATTTAACAGAACATTGCAGCAACGGGCAAAACTAAGCAAGCACAGGAACAGGCAAGGCAGGCGTCAAACCATGACACAGCCTCCTTGCCTTATGATATGGGTGGGACACCTGACTCCGGTACTGAGCCAGGCAATGTCTGGCTCTTAACCAGCAGCCCAGCATACTGGTCGCCCCGCAGGAGCGCCTACTCCTGAGACCGTACAGACCTTCAGGGAGGAGCCTAGCCGGAGAGGTTCCCAGAGGTGGTCACCATTCTCCACCCTGAACCACATAGCCCTGGGGCAGTATCCTGATGACCTCCTGTTCCCAAACGGGATATGCCGTAAGGCGCTCACCAGTTCCTTTCTAGCTTGCACAAACCTGCCACAGCCAAGGCCAAGCCTCTGCTTTGACCTTTGCGACCCCACTCAACAACCGAGGGCCATCTGTATCCCGTGCTGCAAGTCCTCTAAAAAGATCCCATTGCCCTTGTCAGAAAGGTGCACCCCATCAGACCTATAAAGGTCAGAGAACTGATACTTAATGTTGGGGTGTGGCAAAAACCAGCCCAAGCCTGCCTCCATGGCCTTCCTCATGTGATTGTTGGCTTTGCGCCTAGCCTGATACATGCATTTTGGATCTTCCACGTGCCGCCAAATCTGGCGGGGAAGCATGGCTGACCAGATGATCTGAACCCCAGGCCACCTTGCTTTTATCCTCTTGAGGTCAGAGTTGGCTTGCAGGACAAGGGCTATGCCTTTCATCAGGCCCAAGTCACTGCCCCCCAAATGAATGACTAGGATGTGAGGAGGAGGCCCCAGTCTCTTCTCAAACAACAAGAGCAAGAGGGCTGGCCACCTCATGCCCCTCCTACCCAACCACTCGACTGTTGCGACCTTGCTAAGGCCGAGCTGGGAGCCGATGGGTGTTCGTCAGGCCCGATGAGCTGCTCAGAAAACCATGCTGTGGCTGCAGACTATGACCCTTCGTCTCGTCTCGCGGCCTTCAGCACCTGTAAAAGGAACCTAATTAACAACAGGAAGCAGGAAAAGTGCTGAATGAGGCGGAACTCACCCGGTGCCTTCTTAGACACAACTCCCAGAGGGGAAACTTTAAGGTTAGGAACCGGGGGGCAAGAAAAGGGGGCCTAGGACCCTCCCCTCCCCGCATTCCTTAGTTATTTTTCCCTTACGATTCGCTCCATGCCTATGGCAGACTTCAGATTGGAAGCGAAATAAGGAGCCCTAATACCCAGGGAAGGAATTCTAAAACCAAACTTGAAACCTTGCCCCAAATTAATGCAATCTTGGCAGTTTGGGTAGCAACCAAGCCACTGCTGTAGTACGTCCAATCTAACTGGGCTGGGGCCCTTTGTCAGCAGGGGGGTTTGGAGACCCCCCACCTCCAAAACCTTTACCTCCTGTCCCCGTGCCCCCACCTTTTGGCCTGGGGCAGTTGGATAAGGCGTGAGGCCCAGTGCACAAGGGGCACTCATGCCGAAAGGAGCAATTCTTGCGCCCACAAGTACCCTGGGAGGTAAACTCCCAACAAAGCGGACGTCTCAAAGGAGCCTGCCCAGACTGTGCACAAGAAACCTCCTGTGAGGAGGCCCTCTTTACAGAGTGGCCACTGTGCGTCCTTTCACTTCCTGAAGCCCTACCATGGGACATGATCTGCAGCCACAAATCCGGATGGATTTTATCCCACCGCATCGCAGGGTTCATGGCTGCCCGCATCCTGAATTCCTCATCATACAAAGACCAAGCCGGGCTTGGAAAGTCTGTGAAGGCTTTATAAATGATGTCCATATATTGGAGCATCACAGAAGCCCTCCATGGCTGATGCCGCAAAATTACTGCGGCATAGATAAGGAAACCGGGAAACCAGTTCGCCCAGGTCCTGTCAACAACACGGCGCTTAAGGCGCTCTTTCTCCCTGTCATCAAGGTTGTCCTTATCCTTCTTCTCCAACTCATGGAAAAGAAGGCTAAAGACATCAACATACTCCCCTCTAAGAATTTTCTCTTTGGTAGCGAGAGACAGATGATCACCCAAAGGCAAATCTGTGGCACTGCTAGGCAAGGCCCCGGGGGAAACAGCATCATAAGCTGCAGATCCCGTACTTGGGAAGGAGAGGCCGTGTTGGGGGTAGCCCCCAGTTGGCCAAGGTACTGGAGGAAAAGGAGGAAAACCAGACATGGTATAATGCGACCTTTTAGGCTGCTGTGAAGGTGAAGCAGCTGCTCCAACTGGCACAGGGTACTGCGGCCAAGCCGACTGCTGTGCAGGTAAAGCAGATGGACCTATGGGCATAGGGCCCCTAGGCCAATGAGGCCCATCCCCACTTGCTATCACCTCCTTACCTCCCGGGCCCTGAGGCACAGAATAAAGCATCAACTGTTGATCACCCTGACCAAGCCCAAGATGTTCCAACGAAGATCCCACTCCAGCCTCGGCCACAGCTGTGTCATGCTTGTCCTCCAAGAAAGCCAGGCGCGCTAGGACCTGAGCCTGAAAAGAGAATTGAGACTCAGGTTTTGGTAAAGCCCCTGCAGAGGACAAACCCTGCTCACCTTCCAATACAGCCAGCCTCTGTAAAATGACTGCATTAATGGGATCTCGATCCTCCTCATCGTCAGAAGGCACAGGAACAGGACAAGGGGGAGGCCTCTTAGGAGCAGGCTGTTTGCCTTTCCCCTTGCCCTGGCCCTTCTTGGGGGCCATGCTAATGACTCCAAGGAAACTGAACCCTGCAAAGGAAAAAGAGGAGTGGAAGCCCGGAGGAACCAGGCAGCCAGAGACCGCACCTACTAATATAATAAAGCAGTCAGGCTAACAGTCTGCCAAAGGTCATCCAGCAGCTGCAGGTGGAGAGTGAGGGCCCAAACCCGGCTCTACCAGACAAGAGTCAGCGCACTTAACCACCAAACCAAATTGGCCGCTCAGATAAGCATGGCCAATAAACTTCTACCCAGAAGAAGAAATAGGTGGAAGCCAGAAAGAGCCAGGCAGCTGCAGGCCGCACCTAAATAGGCCACACTGAAATAAAATGGCCGCCTACAATGGCACAAGATCAGCCCCTAAAATGGCCGCCAAGGCACAGTTCCTGATAAGTATTGGAGTCGGGAGTCCGTGGAACAGTGAAACAGCATGATCTTTATTGCTGGTCCGGATGAAGCATACAACCCAGGGCTCGAAGCCCTCCTTTTATGCTGGTCAGGGACAATCCCCTGACCTCACCCAACTGGCCTGATAGGCTATTAGAAGTCTATTTACGTTTCATAGGTTCCCTGGGAGAAACCTAGGTACAGGATTGGTGGCCGGTTTGAATCCACCTGGCCTTTGTTCTACCTGGCTGAAGCTCAGGTAGTTTCTTGGCCATGTGCTCTGGCCATGCTCTGGCCATGTGCTCTGGCCATGCGGTCGCAATGAAGGGAGCACATGGCGACTGCATGGTCAATACATAACACCCCTCCCCCCATAGTCCAGAACCCCTCTGCACACATAGTCTTTGAGATAGTCCGGGCGTCTGCGCTCACGTCCAGAGCGCCGGGGGGTTGTAAGGCGGGGCGTGTTGCTTGTTTCGGCAGGTTGCGGTGTGGGTAGTTGTTCTGCTGGTGGGGCCTGTCTGCTCGGGGGTCGTTCAGGTGTGGATGGTGCGACTGCTTCGTTCGCGGGCAGGAGCGGCATCTCCGCAGTCTCCGGATCAGGGTCTGGCGCTGCTTCTGGAGTCGTGTCGATGTCACGGTCTGTTGGTGCAGGGAGTTCGGGGGCCTGGGTATCATCGTGGTTCTGGGTACGGCGTCGAATCTGGTCAATGTGCCGTTTCCAGACTACGCCATCTTCCGTAAGGACCTCGTAGGAATAAGGCCCTGTGACTCGGACGATCCTCGCGGGGAGCCATGTCGGACCTCACACGAAGTTCTTTGCGTATATGGGGTCTTCGGGAGCGAATCCTCGGGCAGCTGGCCGGTCTTCCGTTGTCGGGTTCCCCTCAATTGCTCAGTCGGGATGTAGGCGGTCCAAGACGGTTCCCATCAGAAGTTTGGCTGGCCGGCGCCTGGTCCCTGAGTGGGGTGTGTTCCGTTGGCAGAACAGGAACTTGTACAGCTGCTCTTCCCAGTCGCCGTGCTCCATCTTCTTTAACGCGTCCTTCGTTGTCCTCACCATGCGCTCGGCCTGGCTGTTGGTTGCGGGGTGGAACGGAGCGGAGCGGATGTGGCGCAGACCACAGGCTTCCACGAACCATTGAAACTCACCGGAGGTGAAGGCAGTCCCATTGTCGGTTACGAGAGTTTCTGGCATTCCGTGTGTCGCGAAGATCGGCCAGAGACTTCTTAAGGCAGCGTTGGTGGAGGTCGAAGCTACCGGCACTACCTCAAGCCACTTGCTGTAGCTGTCAACAACGATAAGAAAAAACCGGCCCTGGACCGGTCCCGTGAAGTCTAGGTGCAGGCGGGACCAGGGCTTGTTAGTAGATTCCCAGGATTGGACAGGAGTGTGTGGTGGATCTGGCCGCGACTCCTGGCATTTGGCACACTTCTGGACCCGCCCCTCAATGTCTTTGTCCAGGCCTGGCCTCCATACGTAACTCCGGGCAAGAGCTTTCATGCGCACAATTCCTGGGTGAGCCTCGTGTAGGGCCTCTAGCACTCGGGGCCGCAGGGGCCCGGGGATCACCACTCGAGATCCCCATAGCAGGCATCCCTTGTGGGCCGATAGTTCGTGCCTGCGTGCCGTGAAAGCGGCGAAATCTGGTCCCGGTTTTTCTGGCCATCCCCTTCCCACCCAGTCCGAGACACGGGAAAGGATGCGGTCCCGCCGCGTGCGACGGGCCACATCCGATACCTGTACGGGGCGCTCCGGTAGGTCCTCTAGGAGCGCGACGTGGAAAGCGGGAGCCAGATCAGGGTCGCAGGACGGGCGGGGGAAGACGGCTGAGGGCGTCTGCATGACCCTTCGCCTTCCCCGGGCGATGTACCAATTCGTAGGAGTAGCCTGACAAAAAAATTGACCACCGCAGGACCCGCGGGGACAGCATGTGAGGGGTCTGCCTGTGGGGGGCAAGGAGACCCAGCAGCGGCTTGTGATCTGTGGCCACGGTGAACGACCACCCGTAGAGATAGTCATGGAATTTCCTGACACCGGCTACGATCGCTAGAGCCTCTTTGTCGATCTGGGTGTAGTTCCGTTCCGCCGACGACAGGGTCCTGGAGTAGTAGGAAACCAGAACCTCCTTCCCGTTGGGTAGCTGGTGCCCCAAGACCGCCCCAACGCCGTAGGGGGACGCGTCGCAGGCCAGGATGACAGGGAGCCTCTCATCGAAATGCGCCAGGACCGCATTTGAAACGAACAGGTCCTTGACGGCCCGGAAGGCGGCATCGTGCTTGGGGCCCCAGGCCCAAGCTGCTCCCTTGTCCAGGAGATGATGCAGGGGTTCGGCGACCACCGCCTTGTGCAGAAGGAAGGCGTGGTAGAAGTTCACAAGTCCCAAGAACGCCTGGAGTTCTGCCTTTGAGGACGGGCGGGGTGCACCTGTAATCGCCGCTACCTTCTCCTTTGTAGGGTGAATGCCGTCCGCGGTGACTTGGAACCCCAAGAAGGTCACCGAGGAGACTCCCAGGGTGCACTCGTCTTTTCGAACATTGAGACCCACGTCCTGGAACCTTTGCAGCACCATCCGGAGGCGAGCTGCGAATGTGTCGGCGTCCGGGGCGGCGATGAGGACATCGTCGAAGAACGGCTTCACTCCTGGAACATCTTTTAGGAGAGAATCCATTAGATTTTGAAAGATTCCGGGTGCTACGCTGACCCCAAATTGGAGGTGTTTTACCTTGAACGCTCCCTTGTGAGTCACAATAGTTTGTGCCTTGGCCGTTGCTTCGTCTACGGGAAGCTGCTGATAGGCTTGGGCCAAGTCTAATTTTCCAAATATTTTGGCGCCTGCAAGGGAGGCCAGAACATGGCTGACCACTGGTACCGGGTACGCGTGGTCCTGTAATGCCTTATTAATTGTACATTTGTAATCCACACAGATGCGGACTTCCCCGTTAGCTTTGAGGGGGGTCACAATGGGAGTCTCCCACTTGGCATGGGAGACCAGCTCAAGCACCCCTTGTGCCACGAGCTTTTCCAGCTCTGCCTCCACTTTGGGCTGGAAGGCGAGCGGTGGCCGTCGGACGGCCACGCGGATGGGCCGGACTGCCGGGTCCAAATCGAAGGAAACTGGGGGTCCTTTGTAGCAGCCCAATGAGCCGTCAAAAACGGCAGGGAATTCCTCGCAGATGGCCAAAAAGTTGGTGGAGCCCACACGGTGTATTCCTGTCCACTGCACTCCGAACGGCTTGAACCAGGCGCGACCTAGGAGACTGGTTAGATTGCACTCCACCACGAGAAGGTCTAGCAGGCCGTTAAAGGCGTGGTACTGGACCCGGACCCTGGCTAGCCCCTTAATAGCCACGGGGTTTTTCTGGAAGTCCCGGAGGACCAACCCGGCCGGCAGCCGCAGCCAGCGTGCCCCCTTCGGGCAGAGGCGGCGGAACGTAGCTGCGGACACAATTGAATATGCTGACCCTGAGTCCAGTTCCATGGAGCAAGGAACTCCCTCTATTCGGAGAGACACGGAAATCGCGCCCGGAATGGGCTGGGGCAAGTTCATTACCGTAGCCGTGGGAACAACACTACCCACTTCTTCGAAGTTCGCTGCTGGGGCACGATGGCTGTTCCTCTGGTGGCAGGCCCGGGTAAGATGTCCTGCTTTCCTGCAGGCGTGGCAGATGGCATCACGGAAGCGGCATGTCCGTCTGTTTTGGGGGTCCCCGCAGCTGGCGCACGTTGGGGCCTGCCTGTTGAGGGAAGCAGAAGAAGGAACAGAGACAGATGCTGGGCGCTGGCCCTTGGGCCTGGGGACGCCGAGCTCACCCTTCTTCAAGCGTGGTTGCATCCAGTGGATGTCCTCTTCTTCGCTTGAGTCGGGTTCAGGAGGAGCCGCCTGGTGGACTTTGGTGGCTGCCTTGTCCTTTTGCGTTGTCTCGAAGGCTGCTGCCGTTTGGAGTATCTTTTCCAAGGTAGGTTCCGGCATTGCGATGAGGCGCCGGCGGAGCTTGGCTTCCCGGACTCCTCCCATGAAGGCGGTCTCCACATGGTCATCCACATGGCGGAATTCGCAGCCCATGGCTAGTCGACAGAGTTCAGCCAGGAAAGTGGCGGCTGACTCCCCCGGCTGCTGCTGGCGCTGTATGAACTCCCAGCGCCTGGCCAGTTTTGATGGCTTCGGGGCGAAGTAATCGCCGAGGGTCTTGGTGAGCATGTCGTAAGACACCTCAGTGGGGTCTTGCGGGGCTAGTAGGTTCTGGGCTACCCGCATGACCTCCACCCCTCCGGAACTCAAGAGCCAGGCGCTCTTCAGGTCTGCATCTGTGATTCCGCGGACCTTAAAGGCGCAACCCAGTGTCTTGAGCCAGGACTCCCACGTCTCGGGGCGAGACGTATCGAAAGGGGTAATTGGTCCCGGAGCATTTGCCATATTTACCAGAGCAGGAGTGGCAGTGGCTGTTTGAGCGATGTCCTTGTGTCTTGCGGCGGTGCCGGGGAGCGCTGAGGCTCGGCGCTGGCTAGTGCCGGAGGATTGGGCTCAGAGCGGCTTGCAGTGAGCACTGGAGCTCGGAGATGCCTGCAGCCAGCGGGACGGAGCTCGCTGTGCTGCTGTGGTCAGCTGAAGAGTTGCTCATCGGGATCCCATCCTCGTCGCCACTGATAAGTATTGGAGTCGGGAGTCCGTGGAACAGTGAAACAGCATGATCTTTATTGCTGGTCCGGATGAAGCATACAACCCAGGGCTCGAAGCCCTCCTTTTATGCTGGTCAGGGACAATCCCCTGACCTCACCCAACTGGCCTGATAGGCTATTAGAAGTCTATTTACATTTCATAGGTTCCCTGGGAGAAACCTAGGTACAGGATTGGTGGCCGGTTTGAATCCACCTGGCCTTTGTTCTACCTGGATGAAGCTCAGGTAGTTTCTTGGCCATGTGCTCTGGCCATGCGGTCGCAATGAAGGGAGCACATGGCGACCACATGGTCAATACATAACAGTTCCCCTATAGCCTCAAAATGGCCGCCCGACATGGCAGAAGACTGCAGCAGATGAGGGGGGCGGGTTCTACAAACGAAGCCCCCAGAAAAATTACTCAGCCGGTCCCCCCCAAGAAGGGAATGGGTGCCACCCGAAGCCCTGCAACCGCACCCAGTAAAAAGGGGGAGAGGGCAAAAGAAGAACAGAGCCCAAGGAGTGACAGAAAGAAGAGAGGGGACAAAAACCCGGCAGCACGAGGCCGTTAACGGCCACCACCTGGCCACTCGTGGGGCTGCCTCCGCTGCAGCCAAGAGAGCCGGGCTGAGCGAGGCGAAGGGGAAAGGGGGGGTTCACCTAAACGCCGCACGTGCTCTGGTCGGCTGAAGAGGCTCAAAGGCCGGGAAGACCAGTGGCACCAGGCCGTGGGAGGCTGCCGCCTCAATGCCTGAAGAGCTGCCCCCACTGCTGCCCAGAGACCAAGCTGGGCCACAATGACAAGAAGTTGGGGGGGTCTGGCTGCTGCCCCAACAAGCGCACAAAGTGACCTCCGCCTCACCGCCCACAATGCCGCCGCCACAGCTGAGAGGGAGCCGGGAGCCGAACCACCGCCTAAAGCCGACTCGGCCGCCCAAGCCCTGTCGCCGCTGTGATCCTCCGGGCCTCCAATCAGGTAGGCCTGAAGATGAGTCCCTGCTCTGAATGCATGCTCCTCACTAGACAAGCATGCGAAGCCGAAGACACGGGCGGGAATGGGGCACTGCCTTATATAGGCAGCCCCGCCGGCTCCCAGATCGCATGAGAGCGCGAGGGATCATCGCTGCCTTGCACTCGGGCGAGGCGGCAAAGCACGCCGGGAGCCGAGTAAGTTTAACATTGGGAATAAGAAAGGGTTATGATCTCTGGTTAATTGGGAGATAGGTTTTGATTCCCAAAGTAGTGAGTTTATAGAACATGGTGCAAGCATGTCGTTCCCTATAGAAATCCAGTCTATAAGATTTGATTGCCTCATCAATTTGATAATATTCACTAGTAGCGTAGCTTTGTGGTAAATAGCTAAATTGGGTAGACCAAAGCCTCCTTTTGATTTAGGTCTTCTTAAAACATTTAATCTAATCCTAGCTTTTTTTCCATTCCAAAGAAAACTCCATAGTGTATTTTGCCATCGTTTCAGTAATATCTCTGGTAAGTGTATAGGAAGAGTTCTGAATAAAAATAAATATTTCGGAAGGATAAAAGATTTTATTAAATTGAAACACTTCAGCCATGAGAGATTAAGTTTCGACCATTTCAATGTAAGATTGCAGACATTAGAATGTATAGCAGTATAATTTAGATCCAATAACTTGGATAGATTGTCAGTAAGTTTGATTCCTAGGTATGTCATACGGGTAGACACCCATTCAAAATTAAACGTTTTTTGAAGGTAAAGACTTTCTTCTGGTTTGAGATTAATTGGTAAAATTTGTGATTTTGAGTTGTTTACATGTAGGCCTGAGACAGATCCAAATGACCGAAGCATTTGCATTAATTCTGTGATAGAGATAGTTGGCTGCGTAAGATGTAACAACATATTGTCTGCAAATAAAGTTATTTTGTGTTTCGTATCTTTGATTTTCACTCCAGTAATTTGTGGATTCATTCTTATCGCCTGTGCCAAAGGTTCTACTGCCATGGCGAAGAGTAGAGGGGAGAGCGGGCATCCCTGTCTTGTTCCCCTACCAAGCACCAATGTTTTTGATCTACATCCATTGGCTTTAATGTTTGTCATTGGTTTATCATAAAGATTCTGTATAGTTCTTATAAATTTGGGGCCGAATCCCATTCGTTGCAAAACAGAAAAAAGATATTGAAAGGAAACTGAATCAAAAGCTTTCTCTACGTCTAATGATAAAAGTGCCATATGTTAAGAGTTTTTATTGTGTTATGTGTGTGATGAAGAGTTAAGAGTTTTTATTGTGTTATCTGCCAGGTCTCTAGAAGGTATAAATCCTGCCTGATTGCTGTGAATGTAATTTGGAATGAAAGTGTTTATACGTTTGGCTTAGAGGTAAATAATTTCATATCCTGATTAAGGAGAGAGATTGGATGATACGATTTGGATAGTAAAGAGTCTTTCCCTGATTTCGGTATGACTACTGTCATTGCTTGTTTCCAGGATGGTGGTATTTCTCCGGTATCTAAAACATGATTAAAAACCTTAGTTATGGGTTGCAGTAAATGTTCTGAAAAGGTTTTGTAATATTCAGCAGGGAGACCATCCAGTCCTGGAGATTTACTATTTTTTAACAATTTGATGGGTTGCTGAACCTCCTCTATGGTTATAGATTCCTCTAATTGTGTCCTATGCTGAGAGTTAAGTTTTGTGTGTATGGGGAAGTCCCTTAAAGTATTCTGGAAAGTGTCATCATTCACCTCTTGAGGTGTATAGATTTTGGAGTAAAAGTCTTCTAGTACAGTAAGTATCGCATTGGAATTTGTAACAACCTGGTTTGAATTGTTTTTATAGCTTTTATCTGGGTTTGTTTTCTGACCTCCTTGACTTTGTGAGAAAGCAATTTTAAAGACCTAGTAGATTTCTGCCAATATTTTTTCTTTGTAAAACTGAGTTGTTTCTTGATGGTTGTTGTTTCCAACAAATGTAATGCTTTTCGTTCTAGATTTAACTTTTGTAGCACCTTTTTGGAGCCTGTCTCCTTGTGAGCCTGTTCTAGAGTTTTGATGTTTTCTAAAATATTCATGTACATTTTTTGTTTTTGTCTTTTTAGATATGTGGCTTTGGAAATAAGTTTACCCCTAAGAGATGGTTTCATCGCGTCCCAACAAATTACTGGAGAGATTTCACTAGTGTCATTATCATCAAAATATTTTTTTATATCTTGGGCTATTTCTGTTCTAAATTCCAGATTATTCAGTAAAGATGTATTCAAAGACCATTGCCTGTATTTGTTTGGTCCCTTTGTGTTAACATACAACTCACCCATGCATAGTCAGACCATTGAATTGGTCCAATTTTGGTGGAGATAACTCTATCATGAAGTGATTCAGACAGCAAAAGTAGGTCTATCCTGGAGTGCATGTTATGATGGTCTGAAAAGTATGTGTAGTCCCTTTCCAGGGAATGTAGGGTCCACCAGATTGTAAGCCAGCAAGGCATTCTATATGCTCTTATGAACTGTTAAAATCATGTTTGATCTTTGGGTTGGCTTTCTGCCTAAGGCAAAGGCACTTTCTATTGCTATGAGAGGCTCCAGCCCACAGCGGGAGACTTCCTTCAGAGTTCACACTTGCATGGAGTTCAGAATTCCATTTCAAAGGATTATTTTCTCTACTTCACGTGTTCCCACCAACAGGGAGACCAAGAGTCCATTTCAAAGAGTCCTTTTCTCCTTTACGCTGGCCTCCTCACACCTTCCCCCCAAAGTTCCTGTAAGAGATTAGGTTGCCCAGCAACTAATCGTCGACCATCGAG
The DNA here is from genome assembly GCA_029233225.1 of Lepidodactylus listeri. Classification (NCBI taxonomy): domain Eukaryota; kingdom Metazoa; phylum Chordata; class Lepidosauria; order Squamata; family Gekkonidae; genus Lepidodactylus; species Lepidodactylus listeri. The sequence continues at coordinate 125,791,498 of JARCFY010000007.1, read as the reverse complement.
TGACCTGGCCGAAGCCATCACGAGACCAAGGATTGGTGCCAAGAAGACCGACCAGATGGCCCAGGTGTTAGATCCTGATTAGCACCTAGATTTGCAATATTGTCCACTCCTTCCTGCCCCCTCCTCCCCATGACACCGACCAATAGTAGGGCTAGTAGGGACGGAGAAACTAGTAGGTGTGACAAGGGGATGTGGCCAGCGCAACCCACCCCAAAACTACCTGATAAAAGATCTTGCACAACAAAAACACAGAGCTAGCTAGCCCTCCTCGACCCTTATCTTCTTACCAACCTCTCACGTCCAGCTTCCTGTACCCAACACCTTGCCTCCATCTTTAATCCCTGGTTTGCGCAGCCAGGAACCAGGCATGTATCTGCAGGTTCAGTTCACATCTCCCGTATTTTTCCTCTTCATCTCCCCTCATTCTTCTCGTGGAAGTAGACCACCCATCACCAAGATAGGTAATGTATTCCCCCTCAACGAAACTCCTGCTAATGCAACAGTGTTATTTTCTATCTAAGTTTCCTAGATCCTGTGTGTGTGATTCAGTTTTGTATGCTTGAACAACATTTTATAGTAAACATCTGTCAAAGAAACCACTCAGCCTCACTGCCTATTTTCTGGGAACTCCTGGAGGGAGCGGGACCTTGGTATAGTTGGCAAGAACCCGGTATTTTGCCAATTGCTAAGTTTAAATTAAAGCAATTCGGCTAACAAAATTGGGGGCTCGTCCGGGATTTGCCCTGCATGTCAGAAGCACGCTAAATCGACACACGTGTTCTTCTGGCAGGCAGACATAGAGGAAAAACTTCTTTCGGAGTTCCAGGATAGGCTGTGTGAAAGGTTTCTGTCTGCGTGATTGGCTCTAGTGAACACTCTATTGTGCATTGGCTCTCCCCCACTCTATCCTTCAAGGTCGCTGGACGCAAGGGGTCAGCGACCCGAAGCCCTAAAAAAACCCGCCACCTGCGACTAGTTTAGTTCTATTGTGGGAAGGGATCTGAAGTGAATAGTGTAGGGTGTTAGGATCATTGCACCTACAATACACACACAATACACACGCCAGGCTTCACAAATTACTCTCCTCAAACATGTCCTTGTTCTTTCTAGTTCCAGCTGTATTCCGCCCAGTCCTTGGTCCAATTACGGAAGGAAGTCCGAATTCTGAGGGATTCTCCAGTGTTGCGATAGTTCGTTTTAAGGGTCGGAAGTAATTCCGAGGGACATTGAGAACCGGCCAATCTCACTCCCGAAACCCTAGCCTCAAAGAGACTCGGGGTCTCTGAAATAAGACATCTTTTTGGGTTAGTAGTAAGCCCTGGGTCTCCTACCCTAAAATCTAGCCCCGACCGCTGTCCGTTTTGGGTTAAAAGTAATCCCGTGAGTCTCCTACTCCAAAAACTAGTTCTGTTCGCCGTTCTCTGTTCGCATAGGGTTAATAGTAAGCCCAGGGTCTCCTACCCGGAAAACTAGTTCTGTTCGCTGTTCTGTTCGATTTAGGGTTAGAAGTAATCCCGGAGTCTCCTACTCCAAAAACTAAGTCCGCTCGTTGTTCTGTTCTTTGTTCGCTTAGGATTTAAGAGTAATCCCAGGGTCTCCTACCCGAAAAACCAGTTCACTGCTCTGTTCTGTTCTTTGTTCGCTTAGGGTTTAAGAATAACCCCAGGGTCTCCTACCCGGAAAACCGGTTCTTTCTGCTTTGCACATTGGGTTAGTAGTGATCCCAGAGTCTTCTGCTCTGAAAACTAGTTCTATAGTGCGAAGCGTTGGTTCTTTAGGTTCGAATATGTAAAATATAGCTACTGTTCTGTGCTAGTTCTAGAGTGCCGTCTGCACGGTAAAGTGCCGACCGTAGTAACCGTAGAAGCCAGGAGAGAGACTAAGGATCTCCTCTCCTCTGCCCCTGTTGCCCACCAGGACAGGAGAAGCCCCTCTTTGCTAAGATGTTTCATTCTAAGAATGACGAACCCAAACTAGAAAAATGGTTGCTAAAAAAGGGTCAGTCTCCTTGGAAGGAAGGATCTTTCAAAGGCCCCAACCCCTTAACCATAGTTCAGGATGCGTTCCAAGACTATTGAACTAAGCAGAAACCCGGTTCCACAGCAAAAGACCTAGCAGGTGCATGGGCACTTCATACCACCCTGTCAGATGCTGCAGCTGTGATTAAACGTCTCCAGGAAGACGCAGAAAAACACGAGGACATGATCCAACGAGAGAGATCATTTCGATAACTTAGAAGCAAAGTACGATGCAGTTCGAGGGGAACTGAGTGGTATAAAAAGTAAACACATGCGAGATCTCAGTGACCAAAGTGTGAACTTCAATGACCTAATAAATCAGGAGAGGGAACAAAGAGAAATAGCAATTAGGGAATTAACCCGAATACATGAGGAAGCATTATCAGTTATCATTAACTGATAATGATAATACATGAGGAAGAAATTCTTAGCCTTTGAACCGAAAAACTAAGTGTGGTCCTGGCTAACCAAGGACTCACCATTGCAGCTAGTGAAGCGAACCAAGCCACTGAAGCATCCAAGCATAGAGCTCAGGCCATGGAAGAAGCATTAGCCAAAACCGCCGAAGATTTAGCAACCACGCAAAAGGCAGCCAAATATCTCGCAGATCAAAATCAAGTAAAGAGGGAACTCACTAATCACGATGCTTGCCGCCAGGAAATTAACTCCCTTAAGGAGCAATTAGGCATGCAGAGCGCGGTCATCTCCGCTATACACCCCGAGAGCCTTATTGACCTACAGGACGATTGCCCTGCCCCCTCAGTACACTGTGGATTGGGCATCGCGCTTCCTGCACCAATGCGCCCCGTAACCACAAAGCAATACCTTACGGATACTGACGGTGGGCCCGCCACTCAGAAGACAGTTGGGGAGACACGACTCTGGAAGCTGGACGAAGCAAAGGCCATAGCCTCACAGTTAGGCCTGTTAAACAAAGAAACTGCAATACAATGGATGGTAAATGTGCACCTAGCTTATAGCTCTGTTACTGGGGAAGATCTCAGCCAAGTAGCCCACCATTGTGCTATGGATGGAGATCTGGCCACCATTAATGCCACTATAACCAGCCATTCTTTAGCCACCACCTGTAAAACTAGATGGATGCGAGAAGTGTTGCAGTATTTGAACCCTAACACAAGCCTTACCGCACTCTTTCTTATCGATAAGCAAGGACAATATGAGGATATGGAGTCAACCGTAGTGCAAAAACAACTTTTAGGGGTCTTGGCCGAAAAGGTCACCACAGACGCCAACACCGGTCTCCCCAATTATAACACTAACGACTTTAAGGAAGCCCTAGTGACAGGTTTCCAAGGTCAGGCACAGCTTGCATTAAACGTGACAGATCCAGTACATTTTGTGTGGGCCTGCCTAAAAGCTAGAATCCGGAGAGTCGCCGCACTTATGTGCGCTACCGGTGCCTTGAAGCCTCCTAAAGGCGCAAAGAAAGGAAAAGACCGAGAGGATGAAGAGCCTATACAGGCTATAAGCTATGCCAACCACGGCCCACACTCCCAATACCAGTTTTCAGGTTGCTATGACCACCACAAATTCAAAGACGATAAGCCCAAACCTTGGTACAACAATCAGAGAGATAGTCAAAGAGGCAGAAACAATTATAGAGGGAAAAGAGATTACAGGGATTCCAGGAACACTCCAGCTCAGGCACACCTTCAGCCATCAGCTCCGCTACCCCCTATGGTACCCCCTATGGGTCCCCTCCTGATCGAGGCTCAAATCTAGATTCAAAGTTTGATAAGGACCTCCCACCTAACAGCATGGGTGTGCTCCGTGGACATTTATGGATGCAACTGAAAAACCAGGGTTTTGAAATGGAATGTTTCCATAAGCAACCCGATCATATCCTACTTCGTGCTTTAGCAGATAGCGAATCTCAAGGTGACAGACTGATCAATGCAATCCTGATCGCCCACAGCAAAGACACTAAAGAGATCGAACAGTATGACTAGGGCTGCCCAGGGCCCCACTCTCTCCCCAAAGGAGTACTGGCTCATCTCAAGCCGGACAACTGGGGGAGACCGACTGTACAAGCAGGGGTTGAGACTCCAGGGAACAGCAAACCTGCTACCCTTCTTGTTGATACCGGAGCATCTACTACTATCCTTAGCCCTCACCTAGTCAAGGAAGGAAGGCCTTCCCCAGACACTCTGGCACTCTCGGGTTTTGCCGGAGGCACCCGCACTGCAATGGTTTGGAAAGACATTCCCTTAACAGTGGGAAACCTTTCCACCCGTGTGTCTGCCTGCGACAACCAGGGAGAAGACGACGGGATACTCAGGGTCCCATTTTTCCGAGACCACTGTCTCACCATTGACCTTGCTAATGGTTTTCTCTGGTGCCTTCCCGAGGGACCTAGCAAGATCAATGCAATCCACCGCTGTGCAGCTCTCAAAACACCCTTGCCCCTATTCCCCATAGCTACAGATCATTGGGTTCAAGACTTTCCTGAAGTCTGGATCACAGATAAAGCAGAGTGTGGGACAGTATGAGATGCTTGTGTGCTCATTGAAGGACAAGATCCGCCACCGCAGAAACAGTACAAGTACCCAGCCGAAGCTGAGGCAGGGATAGCCAAAACCATAGAAGGTCTTCTACAATGGGACGTAATCTTGCCCATGCAGTCCATTTGTAATGCTCCTCTATGGCCTGTCCTTAAAGCGGACGGTGTTACATAGAGAATGACAGTAGACTTCCTTGCTCTCAACGCAGTGACCCCTCCAGTAGCTCCTGTCGTGGCCAAGTACCATGAAATTCTCGCTGCCATTGCAGCTGGGTCTCGCTACTATAGTGTGATTGATTTAGCTAATGCGTTCCTCTCCATCCTGTAAATAAAAGGGATTTAAGGAAAAGTGAGCGGATTCCCTGAGCGTCATACTGTGGTCGACACACCAAAACAGTCACAGTATGTTAACTAAATAAATAAATAGGGCAACATTTCGAGATGGCTCGAGTTTCGGCTCGAGGCGTTCTGCGTTTCCAAGCCAGGAGCGTTTTAAAGCTGCCGCTACCGTGGCTTTCCGCAGAAACCCATCTAATAAACATGTGTGTTTCAGAACATTAGAACATACAGTTGAGGTCCTATTACAGTTGAGGACCTATTACAGTTCCGCAGGGCCTGCAAGATGGAGTACCTCTGCCAGGCGTTTGCTTAGGAGCCGCCACTGGGGGGGGATTAAGATCTTCCCTGCCCCGGAATTGCTGGTCCAGCCTTTGCCGCTGCTCTCACTGTATGATTATGTTTTTGCCACCAGTTTGTTGTGGTTTTAATTATAATCTGTTATGTTTTAAAGTGTGTAAACCATTACTTGATGGTATTTTAAATGCTGGCAGCTGCCTTGAGCCGGTTCATCTGGAAATACAACAAACAAATAAATAAATAAATTTAAGTATCCCCAGATTTGGCCAGCTTTGCTATTAGTATATAGATGATAACTGTTTATAAATTGAACAGGGATGTGGTAAATGGAATTCTGGAGAAGAACCCTTTTTATAAAAGTAATAGGGTTGTGATTTTAATTGCTGTGAAAATTTTAGGCTCTTTCTTTATCCCACCTCCCTGTATACAGCATTGTTTATTCCAGTGATTCCCAAACTTTTTGAGTACGAGGTTCTCTTTTCAAATCAAAAATTTTTGTGGTCCCCTCATGTTAATAGTTGTACTATTAGTATCTGTTGACTGAAAAAATACGTGATGACAAAAAGATCAAAATGGTGGACGGGACGCTCGAGCGCGAGTGGGTGTGAAACTCCGCTTGCTGAAACTTTGAAGTTTCCCAGGTTTTTGAACAATACCTCACCTTTCTCTTGAAGGGAGAGAGGTGGTAGAGGGCTCTAACACTAGAAGGGGGTGAGTGGTGACTACCCCCTCGAAAGTGTGCCCTGAAACGGGAGGCTTTGAAGGATGCCGGTTGAGACACCGGATGGAAGAGAACCCGAATCCAGCCTATGGAGTCTAGCAACAAAGGACAACACAAAAGCTAAGTTAAAATAAGTTTAGAAATGGGAGGGCTTAATGCTAGGAAATAATTCGGAAGACTCGGGAATGCTGTGATATCTGCCCAGATAGAGAAAAGGGTAGAGGGAACGGAGGCGAATTAATAAGAGGGAGGGGCCCCCGGAGCGGCTATCCCAACTAAGTATAACAGAAAGGGGGCAAAGAGCTAAACAAACTTACTTTGGCAGCCAACATTAAAGATAAAGGTGTGCTTGGCGCTACAGAAATTCTTTTTCGATATTTACAGATTTACTGCTGTAGCTTTAAGAGGAGCGGTTTGCTGAATCACTCGGGAGTGGAAAGCGGAGAGGAGTGGAGCGGTGTGGAGACTTGGGAAATTGAGTGCAGCTGGAGGCGTGGTGTTTCGAAGCAGCAGGACGAGACCCAGAAGGAGCAAAGGAAACCACGCGAGAAGATGGCACGAGAAGACAGCAGCTACAGAGATTGCGGAAGCAAGGAGCTGGCAAGTGTAAACGGCAGACAGAGAATAGTAAACTGCGCAAATTAGGCAACGCACGGAAACTCTGTGAGTTCGGCAAGGACGGAAAGGAGCAGGCGTCATAAGAAGAAGAGGCGAGTGGGGGGTGGAAAGACGAGAGACTGACGATCGAGGCTTTCCCTTTTTCTCCCTCAGGTTAAGGAATTGTGAATGGCAAAATCTGATAATGACAAAAGTTGATGTTCAAGGGGGGTTGGTAACAGAGGAACTTGGCTAATAATAATAATTGCAGGAGTAAAGGAGGAATTTTGTTAATATTTGTTAATGACTGAAATTGAAACCTATGCATAACAAAATGACTCTGTGGGCAATAACAGACCTTCAAAGCTCTCACAACAAGATAAGACAGTCTCTGTCCCAGGAAATGGGAGGAGGGAATGCATGGGAAGAAAAGCCATTTGTTCATTTGTGACGTGCAAAAATGTGGGGTCGCCATTCTCCCGACATGAAAGCAATACATTTCAAGGTGACAACAGGGTGGGGGAAGCAGACATAGCAGGAGACATGTAACATTTCATTTGATTAGAGCAAACAATGCAGACTTTTGTCAGGCCCCCTGACAATAACCAATAAATAACCAATAAATAAATAATAAATAAATAAATAATACTTTGTAGAATTAACTTATTCTGTGTAATTAATATATTTAATAATAATAACAATAAACAGTAGTAATTAAATAAGAATTAAACAAGTAATTAAATTACAGATAAGTAGAACTAAGTAATTAAATAAGTGGAATTAATTTCTAAGAATTCCCAAGAACTGTGTGGGTTAAAGTAACCGAATAAGTAATTATACTTAGGTCTCAAAATAAATTTGAATTAATAAAATTAATTAAGTGAGATTAAAAGTTAAAGTAATAAATAGCTGGGGAATATAAATAAGGGAAAATAAAAAGGTATAAAAACAACTAATAAGTACTATAGTAATTTATAGGAAACAAACAGAAAGAATTTATTATTCTTATTTCTCAAATATAAATAAATAAATAATAATTAATAATAATACAAAATAATAAAATAAAATAAAATAAAATAAACAAAAAAAACTTAAACTAGCAAACAAACAGATATTTATGGCCTCAGGAGGTTGTGGAGCTCCTAGAAAATTGTCTTTACCATCGCCAAACCAAGCCAAAAGTATGAGCCAGTTGAAACCAAACCCAAACATCTCAGGAATGTCTTCCAAAGATTTAAAAACCCTGATAGAGGAAAGTGTGGCATCAGTACTCAGATCTACGATAGAAAATACAATTCCTTTGATGATAAAGAAAGAAATGGAACCGGTAATAGCCTTAAAGTCACAGATGGAAGAAATGACTAAATAAATGAAACAGGACTCAGAAGAATTCAGAAAGCAAATTTTAGAAAATAAACAAGAAATCAAGAAAATTGCCTCCGCGCAAATAAGGACAAATAGTAGAGTAACGGAAGCTGAACTGGACATACAAGAGTTAAAAGCTAAAAATGAGAGCCTAGAAGAGGCTATAATAAACCTGGAAATGGACAAGGCATCATTAACCCTATGGTGCCAAAACATACCAGAAAAAATTGGTAATAGCCTAAAAGAAGAAATGGTGGACTGTTTAGCGGAACAACTTAAAGTTGGTACAAAGGAAGAAATTGAAACTGAAATCGAGTCAATCTTCAGGAGAAACTCTGCATACGCCAGGAAGAACAACTTACCTAGAGAGGTTCATATTAAATTTCATAAAAGAAATTTGAAGGAGAAGATATTGAGAGCATCCTATGAAACAAAAGCGATTATGCAAGGACAAGAAATAAAATTCCTGAAGGAGATTCCGTGGAGGGTGAGAGAAAGGAGATTCAAGTACCAGACTGTAGCTGATCTTCTGAGATATAAAGGTATTACATATAGATGGCTGGTGCCGGAAGGACTCCTCTTCGAATACCAGGGAAGGAGATATAAGATTGACTCAACATGCAAACTGGATAACTTCCTGGATGTAAACGGAGAAGATTTTGGTTGGCAAAAAGAAGGAGAAGAGAGAGATCAAGAAGAAGAAGATGATGCAGAAAAAGAACCAAATGCTGAATCAAACAAATCACCAGAGCCAAAAAAGAATAGAAGAAAACCGGACCCGAAGACCTCCCACATGCTGACCAGGTTTAAATATAGAAGTAGGAGCAGGGAAGAAGAAGGTAAAAATGGAGCAAGGTAAAAACGTAAAATTTAAAATATTATCAGTGAATGTAAACGGTCTTAATAGCCCACAAAAGAGGGAAAATTTTTTTCACCAGACGTTAAAAATTAATCCAGATATAACCTGCTATCAGGAAACACATATTAAAAAAGATGATGTTAAATACTTAATAAATTAAAAAATAGAAGTATTTGTTGCAGCAGATAAAAAAAAAGAAAAGAGGAGTTGCGATATATGTAAAAACTCATTTACAACCACAATTAATATATGCTTCAGAAGATGGGAGAATAATTGCAATAACAATAAAAAGACAGGGAGTAGAATCTTTAATAATGAATATCTATGCCCCCAATCAAAGCCAAGAAAATTTTTATAATGAGATACAAAAAGTTCTTATACTAAAAGACTATAAAAATATCTGTATCTTGGGAGATTACAATGCAGTTTTTGATCCTAAAATCGATAGGAAAAATAGAAGACCAACTAAGAAGCAAGGGATGACACTGCCAAAAAATTTCTTAAAAATAGCAGAAGAATTTAATTTAATTGACGCATGGAGAACTAGGAACATAAACACAAAGGAATACACCTATTTTTCTGCACGTCATCAATCATGGTCTAGGATAGATATGCTATGGTTAACTGAAATGTTGGAAATTGACATATTGGCTTCCACAATTTCATATCATAACCCATTATTGACTACGTTTAGCGAGAATAAGAAAAATACCTGCTGGATAATGAATCTTAATATTTTGAAAGATCAGGAATTTGTAGAAAAAGTTAAAAGTGAAATTAGAGAATTTTTTAAACGAAACATACAACCAGGAATAGCTATGAGTGTGGTTTGGGACACCTTTAAAGCCTTTCTGAGAGGTATATTTATTAGTCAGTACGCCTGGAAAGCAAAACAGAAGAAACAAAAATACCAGAATCTATGTAACCAGATAAAAATAGAACAAGAAAAAATGAAGATAACAAATATGAATCAAGTAGAATGAAACTAAAGATGCTGCAACATAGAATGAATATGTTATTGTCACAAGAAATAGCAAAAAAAATAGAATATGCCAAACATTACGGATTTGAAAATGCAAACAAACCCACTAGATGGCTATCATATAGATTAAAGAAAGAACGAGAGAAGAAAATAATTATAGCTTTAAACGAGAAAGGTAAAGAACACTGTTTAATTCAGGACCTAAAAAGGATTGCGGAGAATTATTATTGAGAGTTATATAAACAAGACGCTGAAAATGAGACTCAAATTAATATTTATTTGAGGGATAAAGATAAGATGAGGTTCTCGCAAACAAAAAAACAGACATTAAACAAACCAATCTCGATGTGTGAAATAACAGAAGCAATAAAAAAACAAACAAAAAAATAAATCACCTGGTACAGACGGTCTACCAGCAGAAATCTATAAGATTTTTGAAGACCAGATAAGCCTACCATTTAAAAGTTTAGTGGATGAAATAGGAGATAAGGAGAAGGTACCAGATACCTGGAATCAAGCAATTATAACACTAATACCAAAACCGGATAGTGATAAGAAAAATATTGGCTCTTATAGGCCAATATCATTATTAAACGTCGACTATAAAATAGTTGCATCAATCTTAGCAGATAGACTAAAAAAGGTATTAGTAGATAGCATACACACTGATCAGGCAGGCTTTCTCCCAAATAGGTATATGAAAGATAACATAAGAACTCTTATTGATGCCTTGGAATATTATGAGACCCATCCAGATAAACAAGTGGCGATGGTCTTTTTGGACGCTGAGAAAGCTTTTGATAACATCTCATGGAAATTTCTTCTATATAAATTGGAGCAATCAGACGCTGGTACATTATTTCAAACTTTAATCAAAGCAATCTATACCAGACAACAAGCTAAAATTGTAGTAAATGGGGATTTGACAGATAATATTGAGATACAGAAAGGCACCAGGCAAGGTTGCCCACTATCCCCGCTTCTGTTCATATTTGCCTTAGAGACTCTAAATGAACAGATTAGGGAGAACATTAATATAAAAGGGCTTAAAGTTAAAGGTTATGAATATAAATTATGAGCGTTTGCTGACAATCTAGTTTATATCATAGAGGACCCACTTAAATCACTTCCACAACTCTTGTCATCAATTGAAGAATTTGGGCAATTGGCAGGATTTCGTATTAACTATAGAAAAACAAAGTTATTGACAAAAATTTGTACAAAAGAATTAAATGGCAAAATACAAGAACTTACCAAATTAGAAGTGGTCAAGACAGTACGATATCTGGGAATATTGGTAACTAATAAAAATACAGCGCTCGAGGACTTCCGGGCGAGCTCTGACCAACATGGCCGCCTAAACCCGCTGCTCCAACCCGCCCCTCCGCTCTTACCAAAGCTACTAAGATCCATCCGGTGGAAAAGCTTCAAAACCTATGGAGAACGATCCCAAATCAAGCCTACCACAAGTCAAGCATAAAAGTAAAAAAATCCAAGCAACCCTGACGACGAAACCTTCGAAAACAAACCCGGGGCTCCAGCTAACGCTGACTAAAAACATGGCGTCGAATGCAGAAGATGCCGCTGACAACACATTAAGGCCGGTAACTTTTCCAGATCTAACCAAAGCGCTGCAGGATATGGAGATATCCTTCCTAGACAAAATGGCTCTAATGTTTTAGCCTATGTATGAACAGATAGATTCTCTCCAGAAAGCGATAACAGAAAACAGAGGCTTGGCTAACAGTGCTGTTAATGCTAGCCTGGCCAATCAACAAGAAATAAAAAGACTGCAACAAATGGACGAGGTTCTGGCAGAAAAAACCTTGAGGACTGATCTCTCTATACGTCAAAACAACCTGAAAATCATAGGATGGGCTGAGAAAATCGAAAAAAATGGTGATCTGTCCTCTTTACTAACTAACTGGCTAATAAAAGTTGTACCGCCCGAAAGAGACATCTCCAACATTATTACCAAAGCATTCCGAGTGGAATCTGTGAGTTTACTAAAGTTTAGACCCTCGAGGGACATTATTGCTACCTTTCTTGATCTATGTTATAAAATACTAATCCTACAAGCAGCTCGTAAGCGAGGTCATCTCAAGTATAATGAAGACGACATCGAGATCTATCCTGACCTCCCAAAAGAAGCTCTAATGAAAAGGAAAGAGCTAAAACCAATTACTGCCCGCTTGTCAGAAGCTGAAATAAAATACATCTGGGCGACACCATTTATTCTACAGTTTACATACCATGGGATAACTTTCAAAATCTCGTCCAAAGAAGAAGGTCTAGAAGTCCTGAGATCCCTAGATCTAACAGCTCCGATGGAAATACCCAGATCATCCAATAAAAGGAAGACACGATCTGAATCCTTATCGTCAGGCGATAATGCTGAAGACATCACAACAGACACTTAAACTATTCGAGCTCTCGGGCTAAGTACTTTGTTGTTATATACAAACTGTGCCGGGGTTTAGTGAGAATTGTGATAAGGGTTCATACAATTCCAAAGCATATTTTAAATGGTTCTAAAAATAGAAGGGATTAAAAGCTTTGAATTATGATTCTTAGGAAATGTTGTTATGTAGTTTAGGCTAAATCTTACATAATTGTACATAATTTAATTCTATAAGAAATTCCTAGGAGGTAACTTCGTTCTTTGAAAATGGCGTTATGCTCTCTCAACAGAAGTAGTCGTTTTTCTCGCCATTATACTGAGTAGAGATTGTTGCGTAGGTAGAAATTCTATGCAACAGCCTAAACCACCTAATGACGCTCTTACTGTCTCCAAGCGTAATGAAATGACAGACTTACATTAACGTCTGGTTTTGAATGAATTTACCCTCTATAATTAACCCCATCTAGATACTCATGATCAAACATTAATTAATTCTTTCCTAAGCACAAATAAATTAGATCCCAGAAATAAGCAAATAACGGAAATTAAGGTGGGGAAATCTATCTTTGAATCGAACTAGCGCTGCGACATAATGCTACCTATACTAGATAAGTTTCTGTTTATACAAACATGTTTATTGAATTTAATTAATTCCTTCATTTTCTAAGGCTTGATAAGAATAGGTTAATTTGTTTGGGTTCAGTTTATTAATATAAAAATTGGATGGATGTAATGAATTGTGTTTTTAAGGAGGGGGGGGAAGGGTCAACAGGGTATTACTCAGGTCCTTTTATAGTGAACTATATCTTATTTATATAGTACTTAGTTATTTTCTTTGTTCCTCAAGCTCTCCACTAAACGAGCTGCTTGGGTGTATAGAAACACTTACAGCAGCGTCCAGCGCCATCTTGTGGCGCTCGGAGATAGGAGAGCTCTAATTAAGTTCATTATTTTTACAGTTCTATCCTACAAAGCTTCAGCTTACACACTAAGTAACTAGTTATAGAAAAACAATCCTATTAGATACATACAATAACTTTCCAAAGCTTCAGTGTCAATATAATACAGCTAACCAGTAAAATTCATAGGACAGAGGTAAATAAATCAAATTTAAAATTTTAATTGTAGCACCATTATTATACCTCTGAGTTTATCATCCAAGCACAACATAGAGATCCACTTATTAATAAATATAGCTAGCTTATTACACATATAAACTATTTTGTTTAACTGTTGGTAAGGTAACCAAATTGCAGTAGAGGTAGTAGGATATACCTATATATATATTATTTTCAGTGTTTTTAACTTGCATCTTTATTTAACTGTTTATTCAGCTTCATCTGAGAACTAAACCATGTCAGCAACTATCAAAATCTACTCATACAACGTTCGAGGTTTGAACAACATCATCAAACGTAAGAGAATTCAGAGTCAAATTATTAAACTTAATCCAGATATACTTTTTATCCAGGAAACACATGTCAACGATGGGATGGCCCCTCTGTTCAAATCCAAAAAATTTGGACAACAACTTCTAGCTAAGGGCAACTCCAAATCTAGAGGGACAGCGATTATACTCTCTAAACACTTAAATTTTGTTGCACAAGACACTTTAGCAGATCCCTTAGGGAGGTTTGTCTTTGTGAAAGGGTTGTTAAATAACAAACAAGTCACTCTGGCTTCCCTATATGTGCCAAATGCTGATCAAATCGCTTTCATCAAATCCACACTAACCCAACTAGAAGTATTCCAGGCTGGGGAGGTCATTATAGGAGAAGACCTTAACTATGTAATGGACATATCAAAAGACAAATCAAACTTCACAAATAAAAAATTAAAAAAATCCAAACCAGAGACCAAGCTACCAGATCTTCTGAAAATGTACAACTTAACTGACATATGGAGGCTTATGCATCCAACTGAGAGGGATTACACTTTCTTTTCGCAGAGACACTCCACATACACACGTATTGATTATATCCTTATTTCATTGTCTTTAATACAAGCAGTAGAAACCACAGATATAGGAATACAACTTTGGTCTGACCACTGTTGGGTATCATGCAATCTTAACTTAAATTGTGAAAAAAAACAGACACCACGTTGGACACTCAACAGCTCTTTATTACTAAATGAACCGATTTCTTTAAATATACAAAATCACATTGAGAATTATTTTGCTGAAAATCCAGAGGGTTCAGTGGCTCCTACTATAAGATGGGATGCACTAAAACCGGTCCTTCGAGGATACCTGATCTCATCAGCATCCTACATCAAAAAACAAAAACAAGAGAAAAAATTAGAACTTCAGACAGAACTCTACTCACTTGAACAAACACACAAACAGGCAGGCAAACACAAAACATACAAAAAAATTCTTGAACTACGCAGACAATTAGAACTCTTAGAAATGTCTCAAATACAAAAAAACATATTGTATGCTAAACAAAAAGGATGGGCCTTTACACCCAAATCACTTAAGTATCTAGCTAAAAGGGTAAAGGCACAACAACAATCTAGACGTATCAATTCAATACGGGACTCTAAAGGCAACCTTCAATATGACTCAGAAAAAATAGCTAGATCCTTTCTGGAATACTACAAGACACTCTATAGCTCCTCAAACCCCAATCCTACGTCCATAGAAGGTTTCCTTCACTCGATACCTCTTGTGAAGCAAATTTCAGAAGCCCACAAAGACTATATGGAAGAACCTATCACAGCACAAGAAATATCAAACACCATAAAAAAACTGAAATCATCTAAAGCTCCGGGTCCTGACGGATATACCTCAGAATTTTACAAACACTTCAATACAATTTTAGCAAAGCATTTAGCTGACACTTGTAACCATATCTTACATATGGGAACACTCCCTCCATCATGGAACAATGCCATGGTTATAGTTCTGCACAAACCAGGCAAGGACCCAAACTCTCCGGCCTCTTACAGACCGATCTCCCTTTTAAACACAGACTTTAACATTTTTACCACCATCTTAGCCAATCGTCTCAACACCTTTGTGACTAATTACATTACACAAGACCAAGTGGGTTTCATGCCCAAGAGAGACATCACAGAAAATACACACAAAGTTCTTACTATTCTACAATATTGCATAACAAATAACGTTAAAGCTGGCTTTCTATTCCTTGATTTGGAGAAAGCCTTTGATTCGGTCAAAATCCCATACCTAAAACGTATGCTAGGAAAAAATGGGATTTGGGGAGAAGTTTCTAACAGCAATAAATGCTATATATGCTAAACCATGTTTGTATATTAATATCAATCTTTTAGCAACTGAATCCTTTCACCTACAGCGTGGTAAACGTCAAGGTTGTCCGCTATCACCACTGCTGTTTGCCTTATGTATAGAACCGCTTGCTAACATGATTAGAGACGATCCCAACATAACTGGTGTAGTAGTGGGTAAGAAAGAATTTAAGACTGCACTTTTTGCCAATGATGTTACTATTTGTGACTAACCCTCTTACATCATTACATCTTTCTGAAATGATTCAGGCATGTCAAGATGTCGGGGGGCCTGCTCATCAGGCTGGTTTATTAGCAGCAGCACTTCAGAAAGGCCAAAAGCCCCAAGGAAAGTGTTTCAATTGCGGGAGAACGTGGCATTTTCGGGCAGAATGTCGGGACCCGGGGGGTGGGAGGACGCCAGGCAGCTCGCCAAAGCGCAGCATTTATCAGCTGCGCCCTTTTGTGTTGCCAGTCCATGTAAATCTCTGGGGCCGAGACTTACTCTCCCTGCTTGGAGCCACCTTAACTTTTGATGGCTGATTCCACTGCCCTGCTCTTGCACTGGCTCACAGACACCCCAGTATGGGTGGATCAATGACCACTGCCACAGGATAAGCTCACTGCTCTGGAAAGTTTAGTGAATGAGCAGTTAGCTGCAGGTCATATTTTTTTTTTGATCAAAATTTTTTTTTATTGAAGTCACCATTTTCATTAGACAGTACATTCATCTTATTTTTTACCGACCTCTTTTTATTTTTCCTCCTCCTCCCCCCTTCTAGGCTTCCAGCAGACCCCACACCTGTACTTAAACTTAAATTAACAGGTAAATTACTAATTAAAAAAGATAGAATATTTAGCTCTTTTTCTATAACATATGTACCTCTAATGTTTTTATATATTATTCCATTCCTAAAAATGTTAGATACATATACAGTTACTACAGATTTTTCAATAGTTTGAAAATGTAAATATGTTTCCTTTTACTTCAATACACTTTTCTGTATATTCTTGCAGATCTTTCCATTCTTCTAAAAATATCATAGAATCTTGATTGTTCCGTTTCTTAGTCCATTTGTCCATTTCAGCCAAAAATACTAGTTTTCTGAACCATTCCCAAAGCTCTGGAGTTCTTTCATTCTTCCAGTTTTGTGCATAAACCATTCTTGCGGTTGTCACCATATACCATATCATTGTCCATTTACTGACATCTATATCTTCCAACTTAAGACCTAGCAAAAACAATTCTGGTGTTTTTTTAAAAGTACATTTCACAATTTTTTGCATTTCCTCATATATCATTGACCAATAGTTCCTTGCTTTTTCACAAGTCCACCACATATGATAAAAGGAACCTTCTTTTTGTTTACATTTCCAACACTTATTAGATACATGTTGACTAATAATTGCAATTTTTTTAGGTGTCATATACCATCTATACATCATTTTATAGCAATTTTCTTTAAGACTATAACATGTTGATATACTCATAGCTCTTTTCCATAAAAATTCCCATGATGACATCGGAATATCTCTATTAACATTAATTGCCCATTTTATCATCTGTTCTTTAACTAGTTCATCTTCATTATCCCATTTCAACAATATTTTATACATTTTAGAAACCATTTTCTTATCACCTTCTAGCCATATCTGTTCTATTTCATTATTTTCACTTCTCAAGCCACCCGCCCTCTTATCTGCCTTGAACAAATCATATATTTGTCTGTAACACCGCCACCCATACCCAAAACTAACATCTTGTTCTTCTTTTAAGATATATTCACCTCTTACTTTTGTTACCAGTGCTTCATATTTCAACCAGTCTTGACCTTCACAAATTGAAAAAGGCTTTATAACTTCCGCTGGAACAATCCACAATGGTTTTGTATCCGAAAAAAATCTATTGTATTTACTCCACACGTTTATTAAAGATCTTCTTACATAGTGGTGTTTGAACATATTATCCATCTTCACTTTTCCGTGATACAAGTATGCATGCCATCCAAATCTACAATCATGTCAATGCCAAATGCCAAAAGCTTCCTATCTTCTAGTTGGATCCAGCTTTCTAACCACGTCAAACAAACCGCATCATGATATAACTGCAAATTTGGTAATTGAAATCCACCTCTTTCTTTCGCATCACACATTATCTTCATTTTTACCCTGGGCTTCCTTCCTGCCCATACAAACTTTGAAAGTTCTTTTTGCCAACCTTTAAACACCTTTGAGTCTTTTACTATGGGTATTGTTTGCAGCAGAAACAACAGTCTAGGCAAAATGTTCATTTTAACTACTGCAATCCTACCCATTAGTGATAGATTTAGTAAATTCCATTTCTTAATATCTTGGGTAATTTGTATCCAAAGTTTTTCATAGTTATTCTTAAACAAGTCAATATTCTTCATTGTTAAATCAATGCCCAGATACTTTGTTTTCTCTACTACCTCTATTTTTTCCTTACTTGACATGTTCTTACATAACAACTTAGATTTCTTCTTGTTGACATAAAATCCTGCTAGGTCACCGAAGTCTTTAATTTTTTGTAACAATATTGGCAGTGTTTCCAGTGGTTCTTCCATTATAAACATCACGTCGTCAGCAAAAGCGCGGTATTTGTAAGTATAGCCTCTTATAGTTAAGCCTTTAATTTCTCTTTCTTCTTGTATTTTCACTAGTAATACTTCCAGTATCCATATAAAAAGCAATGGAGATAGTGGACAACCTTGTCTTGTTCCTTTTTGAACTTTGAAATATTCTGTCATGTCATTGTTTATTATAACTGATGATTTCTGATTTGTGTAAATCACTTTAATCATGTTCAGCAGATGCTCCCCAACTTGTAGTTCTTCCAAAATTGCAAACATATAGTCCCAATTCAAATTATCAAACGCTTTCTCAGCATCTAAGAAAAAGAATCCAACTTGCTTCTCTGGATGCTTATCATAGTATTCAATGGCATCAAGTACCATTCTCATATTGTTTTTTATTTGCCTGTTAGGTAAAAAACCAGCTTGTTCTTTTCGAATTGTCTCCTTCAGATACTCCTTGACCCTTTTTGCTATTACCTTGGCATATATTTTATAATCATTGTTCAGCAATGATATTGGCCTGTAATTCTTAACATCCATCAAGTCTTGTGCTTCTTTTGGAATTAATGATATAGTTGCTTCTTTCCATGAATCTGGAATTCTTACAGTACTCCTTATTTCATTAAATACAATTCCCAAAATTGGAGTGTTTCTTTAAGCTTTTTATAAAATTTTGCCGTAAATCTATCCAGTCCAGGTGCTTTCCCTAATTTGGTATCTTCAATGGCCTCTTGTATTTCTGTGGGTAAAATTACATCATTTAACATTTCTTTAATTTTCCCCTCTGGTTTTACTAGCTTCAATCCTTGAAGATACTCCTTTATTTTATTCTTATCTATCTGTTGCTTTTGAAAGAGTTTGGCATAAAATTTGAAAAACTCCCTCTTAATCCCATTTATATCAACAATTTCCTTATCTCAGCTATAATCTTCGTTATTGTCTTTTTTTCTCTTCGTTTTTTCAATTGCCATGCCAAGTATCTTCCAGGTTTGTTGGCTCCTTCAAAGGATTTCTGTTGAAGCTTCTTTAAATTCCAGTAAATCTCACGGTTAATTATAGCATTTAGTTGGTCTTGCAGTATCTGAATTTCCTTTATAAGTGTCTTTTTACCCTGCCTTTTCTTTAATTATTTTTCTTTAGAACTGATTTTTTGTTGAATTTCATTCTGCTGTTGTAATATTTTCTTTTTTTCTTTGCCATTAAAGTCTATTAAAATGCCTCTCATCACTGCCTTATATGTGTCCCATACCACTTGCGGTTTCATATCTTGTGTCATATTAGTCTTAAAATATGTATTTGTTTCTTTTCAAAGTTTCTGTTATTTCCTGCTTATCCAAAAGATCTTCATTTATTCTCCATCTCCACTGTCTCTGTCCTTGTCTCGATGTCCACATCAATGGATTATGGTCCGAGTTAGTTTTAGGTAAAATTTCAATTTTTTTCATCTTCAATGCCAACTCTCCCGTCATCCATATCATGTCTATCCTGGAAAAAGAGTCATGTCTATTTGAATAGAAAGTATAATCTTTAACTGTAGAATTCCACTTCCTCCACATGTCTTCAATACTCTCTTGTTTTGCCAAGGCAAAAAAAGATTTGGGTAGCTTTCCATTTGTAGCATCTGTACTTTTCGTGCGTCGATCCATTTTTGTATTTACAGTCCCATTAAAATCCCCCATTAGGATTAAATGTTCATAATCCACCTGATCTAATTCAGCAGTTAATTCTTTAAAGAAGGATTCTTTAGCTCCATTTGGTGCATATATATTTATTAACAAAGTCTTTTCCCCATGCACCATAATTTCTACTGCACTGTATCTTCCTTCTTTATCTTTAAATATTTCTTTTGGGTTCAATTCCTTCTTAACATAGGTCACTACTCCCTTCTTCTGATTCGCCAATGAAAAAAATTCCTCTCCCAATTTTTTCTTGTTCACATATTTAAAATCCTTTTTCTTTATATGAACTTCTTGTAAACAAATTACATTACATTTTTGTTTTTCTAACCAATGATTAATAATTTTCCATTTATTGGGTGAATTTAGTCCATTAACATTCCACAATAAAAATTTGTACTCCATAGTGTTAGTAACTTACATCTCTCCAAAGTCCTTAATATTGCGTGCCCTGAAAGACATCATCTGGTCTACAGTCTTAATTATGACACGCTCATTCTGAAAAAAAAAACCTCACACCTTGTGGGGCCTCCCAGCGAAATTTTGTGTTTTTTTGTTTCAGTTGGTCTGTCAGTCGTTTATATAATTTTCTATCTTGAAGCATGGCTCTGGGAAGTTCTTTCATCACTATTATTTTATTCCCATCAATTTCCAGTGGCTTATCAAAATGTTTTTTGAAAATCATTTCTCTTATTCTTTTAGATGTAAACTGAGCCACCACATCTCTTGGTAACTTCTTCTCTGGCAACTGCTGAAGTTACTCTGTAAATCATGTCAGTCTTGTATCTTATTTCTTCCTCTTCCATTTCATCCTTTAGGTACTCAGTTAAGGCTTCCATCACCACTTTGTAAATATCTTCTGTTCCTGCAATAGGCTCTTCAGTTCCTCTTAGTCTTAAATGGGTTTGCATTACCCTAAATTCCATCATCACATCTATTCTATGAGTTTCCTTTGTAGCCTTCTGCACTTTACTCTCCAAAGTGTTGACTTGCTTCTCTATTTCTGAAGATTTCTGTGTTAAATTCTTTAGTTCTGTTTTAATTTCTGTTAGGCTCTCATCTACTTGCTGCCCCATTTTATTCATTTGCTGGCTTACATTAGATACTTGCTGAGTCAAAGTATTCATAACATCTAACATCCTTTTTTTCCATTGCTTCTAAGGCACTTTGCCAGTCTCCTTCTTTCTTGGGAGGCATCCTTGGAGATGACCAGGTTCCTGCCCTTTGTCTAAGACCTGATGCCGTCTTGAAGCTCCAAAAAGCCTCTTTTTGTGCACTTTTTTAAAAAATATTTTTTTGCTTATTTAATAGTACTCACTGTGCCTAGTTGAATCCCGTTGGTTTCGTCTTGTTCAGAGGTTTCGTTTTGCTGCAATCAATTTTTAAAGTTTTAGTCCTCCAACAGCAGCGAAAGGCTTTCTCTATGGTGCTGTGGCTTACTTCCTCATTTGTCAGTTGATCCGGGCCTCTTCTGCTTCAAACGTCACTTCCTGCCCACCCCTATGGTGCAATGGCTTACTTCCTCCTTTGTCAGATGATCAGGGCCTCTTCTGCTTCAAAGGTCACTTCCTGCCCTCCCCAAGTCCTTCTTGATACGTTACAAGCACTGTTTTCTACTAATTGTTTGAGAGTCCTCAGTTCTCAGTGCTCCCACTGACATTCCATTAATTTCACTTCGTTCCAATGCTGTTTTTTTCTCCCGTTTCTTCTTTTCTTTTAAAATACAGTCCATCAAGATTAATAATAGTCTCTCTTTATGGTACTGACACGTACTTGGAAACTCCAGGTCACATCCAGTTATTTATTACTCCCGTCAGCACACTTATCTCTCGGCAATCACAGGAATGCAAAACACAGTCTCTTTTTGGCTTATTTTTACTATAACTCTTCTCCCTTCACTTCCACGAACGGCTCTTTTTAGTTGTCTTAAATCTCCCAATCTTGCCGGTTATTTTCCTCACTCTTTAACTGCAAAGTTCCAGTAAGTTACGATATGTTTACCTTCATTTGTCAAACTGGCGCGGGTCCTGCTTCTTTGCTTTAAAAACAAACTCCTTCTTCTGTATAGATGTCTGGGAATGAGGATCTTAAACTGCTAATGCAGTTCAGATGGTTCTTGTAGAAGTTCCTGGCAACACCTTCGTTGGGGGAGGGGATCAAAGTCTCAGATAAGTCTCCTCCGAGACTAATCTTTAACCAATCTCTACTCACCCTTGGGTAATTATTGCTTGCTGGACGTTCCCCTATCTGGGGAGCATTGCGTCGGGCTGATTAATGCCCGAGCTGTCAAAAAGAAACTCTGCCCGGTCTGCTCAGCTCGCAGATCATGTCAGATCCCCATCTTATCCAGACCGGAAGCGCTGCAGGTCATATTGAGCCCTCCACTAGTCCTTGGAACACCCCTGTTTTTGTCATAAAAAAGAAAAGTGGTAAATGGCGATTTCTGCATGATCTGAGAGCAGTGAACGCCTGCATTCAGCCCATGGGCTCCCTGCAATGTGGCACGCCCAACCCAAATTTAATTCCAGCTGATTTCCAACTGTTTATTATTGATTTGAAAGATTGCTTCTTCCCCTGTATCCACCAGACTGGAAGCACTTTGCGTTTACAGTCCCGGTGTTAAATCATTCACACCCTACTCGACGCTTTCAGTGGACTGTCCTTCCTCAAGGCATGCTAAATTCACGTACTCTTTGTCAGCATTTTGTTGACACAGCCCTCAAATCCTTTGTCTGGCTCATCCCTTGGTTCCCCAGCTCACTTTTCCAAGCCCCTAACCTTGGTAGCTCTGCTCTGTTCACAGGGCAGGCAGTGCGTCTTAGAACGTGCTGGACAAGATTTCATGAAAATAGTTTTTCTTTTTTTTAAGCAAGACTTTCAAACTGCTTCTGTCATATCTCCTTCTAATCTCATTTCTGATTCACTGTATGTAGTGAAGCTGCTTACTTCTCTTCTAGGAGCTCACTTGGCTCCACGCATAGACTCTAATCTGCTTATCTTGTTTCTCACTTCGCAAAATTTGTTAGCTAGCCTCACTCAGAAGTTTTTTTGTTGCCCACATTAGAAGCCACAGTTCCCTTCCAGGGTCTCTCACTGAGGGCAATTCCTGTGCTGATGCTGCTGTACACTTGCTTTTCTATTCTCTTTCTGAAGCACAGCGCATTGTTTCTGCATGTCCCAGCTGTGCAGGATTAGCTCACATCCCGGAGGCTGGAGATAATCCCTGAGGCCATGGGCTCTGTGATCTCTGGCAAATGGATGTCACACAGATCCCTGAATTCTCCCCTTGGAAGTATTTGCATATTTCTATTGACACCTATTCTGGAGTTATCCATGCAATCCCTCAGAGGGGTGAAACGGCAAATTGCTTTGGCTGACTTCATGGGGGAACCTGCTTATCATTCCACCCCGATCCTCGCTTTACTCATGCAATCTGTACCCTGTAGCCTGATCTAAACAAATAAAAACAGGGGAATTTTTCCCTCCTTATCTGGCTAACATCCAACGGGCTGTGGCCCGAGTTTTATTTACTGTTAATCAGCTTAATGTTACCTCTGGAGCTGATCATGCCCCAAATACTGCTTTTGACTGACATTTTCAGTCTGGTCCACCTTTGCCCCATCCTCTGGTGATGTATCGGGCTCTGCCAAATCGAACCTGGCTGGGTCCGGTCCCTTTGATAACCCGGGGGAGAGGGTATTCTGTTTTGTCTCCAACAGGTCCACTGTGGGTTCCTGCAAAGTGTGTTCGCCCCAGTCATGGCATGGAACAGCATCAACAGCTCCAACCCCCTGCCCGAGGTGACAAATGTCAGACTGTCAAAGATGCAGCACCTGTTCCAGCCCTGGCAGAGGGCACCTTTGATAACCTGGGGAGCTGTCAAGCAGAGCACCAACAGAGCGCAGCGCCTCCTGACGGAGCAGGGAAAGGAACAGACCCCAGAGAATGTTTTTGCTGCAATTTGTGTGGTTATAACTGTTAATTCTACTCTCACCATTCTGTTTTGCCTTTGCTTGCTCTCCCTCCCCCTGGGGGGAGCTGCAAGCCTGCTGCCAGCAAACCCCTTCTCTAGGCCATGTTTCAGAACCACACAGCAATTGACTGTTTGCTCTTATTACACAATCGTGGTTGTGAGGAACTGGACGGTATGTGTTGCTTCAATCTCACTGACAACTCCAAGGCGGTCCATCGTCAAATCCAGAATCTGCATGCCCTGGCAGACTCCATCAAACAAGATATCCTGCCTGCCTGGTGGGCAGCTCTCTGGAGCTGGATCCCCACTGGGTGGTTAGGCCAAATTATTCAATATTGTGTGTTGTTTGCTGTATTGGGAATTGTATTTTGCTGTGGTTTACAATGTCTCTCTAGCCTGTGTCAACTTTGCCGGTTAGCTACCCCAAAACCCTCAGCCTACCCCATGATAACTTTTGGAGGCCCACAGACCCGGTTCTGGACAGATCTCTTTGACGACACATCGGATTAGAGATCTGATACAGAGACCTGGCCTGGACAGCCCCCTTGCTTGAAAAAACAAAAAAGAGTGGGATGTAGGGAAGTCTAAGACTGGGATGCTAGCCAGGTCAAAGTCCATGCTTTCCCCCCCTCCCTGCTACACAATGAGCATTGTATAAGCCCTTCTGCAAATAGTATACTCTCGAGACAGATATCTCCCACTCATGTGGATTCCACCCTCCCTGCTACACAATGAGCGTTGTCCGCTTGAAGCTGACAATCACTTCTGCAAACAGCAGGCTTGAGACAGTTGCCTCATCCCCTCCTCATCCATCATGTTGATTCCATGTTGACCCTATTGTCTACTGAATGCTGACGCAGCACCCTAAGAGCGTGGTGTGTAAGTCTGTGCATGTTTAAAATAAACTGCTCACTTCCAGAGAACAGACTTGAGTTTTCCCCTTCAAACTCACTTGTCTAGTGTGCATGTTCTTCAACATGCAAAGAGCTCGGATCAAGCTCTGTGGATTGGGTCTGTCTCCGGGGGAGCCCAAGGAACTGGAGAGCCCTCCAGACCCCGAGAGGAATCGCCAATTTGGCTGCCCCACCAGGAGAGCTCAGCAAGGACAACTGACCTTGCCACAGTGCTGCCTGTTCCTCCGACAAGAGTGTTTTTTTAATGGCAGCTGGGAAGTAGCAGATCATGAAAACAGGTCCTTATAATACTATAATAATATAGCAATTCTCCGTTTTCAAAAAAGCTTGAAAAAAGTCCTCTGGGCTGAGCATGGGAGGGGGAGCTGAAATGACAGCCATAGGTGCTGAGGCAAGGAAAGTACAGGAAATCTGTTGTGTAGATGTCCCATTGCCCATGTGACTGCCTCTGTATTTGCAGCTGCAATGAGAGCTACACAGAGCATGTTTGTCACATGGAAGCACTGAAGGGTTGCCACCCCTGGCTTGGTAAATTCCTGGAGATTTGGGGGGCAGAGCAAGGGGAAGTTTAGGGTTACCAACTCCAGAAGGGGAAATTCTTGGAGATTTGGGAGTGGAGCCCAGGGAGGTCAAAGTTGGGGAAAGGAGAGACCTCAGCAACATATAATGCTATAGATTCCACCCTCTAAGGCAGCCATTTTCTCCAGGGGAACTTATCTCTGTAGTCTAGAAATCAGTTGTAATACTAGGAGTTCTCTAGGTCTGACCTGGATGTTAGCAATCATAGGGAGCAACCACAAACATAAACTTGAATTCTAGATTAGTATCCCAAATTAGGGTCTCATCATGTCCTATATGAGGCAATAGACTGCCTGCCCTGGCCAGCTGTGGATGATCCTGCATGCTCATTGAACCCAGTAACAAGTTAACAAAATTTTAATAAAAATAAGCTAATCTTGAATCTATTTGTGGCTGAGAGAGCAGTTTATTTCTCTCAGTAACCACTTCTTTGAACTGGTTCTTCCTAGGTTAAAAATTAGCTTAAAAGTGATACACAAAGAGTTTCAGTGTACATGACTCACTAATAAAGCATGGTACATTTCTGAGCCTGTTCCTGCTTGCATGAAGGCCCATGTCTTTATTTTGTAGGTGTTTCTGTAGCAATTTCCACCCTCAAGGGGGAGCCAACTCATCATATGACTTAATGCTGCGTCAGACAATGGTAGAAAGGGTGAAAATATTGACTTGTAAGTATTTCTGGGAATTCCACCAAAGAATCTTTTGGTACAGTGCTTCCTTCAACATTCTGCCAGTGCCTCAAACCTCACTAGATCATTCAATCCCAGGATATCTAACCTCACCTCAGTCCCTAACTGGGGTGAACAAAAGGATAGCTATACACTATAAGAGAGGAAACCCCCTCTTCTGATTTGTTGTGTGTTTTTAGACTTTATATTTTGTTTAAAGCTGAATATTTACTAAGATTATGGTATAAAATATTTATAAAAGCAGCAGCTTTGCTAAAGAATTACCAAGCTTATTTTTAAGGCAAAAAGGTGCTTGCTTAAGAATAAACAGTTATACACTCAGAACTAACCTGGCAAGGATCCACAGGTTGATAGGGTTGAACAGAAGTTCAGTTGCATTCTCTCTGCAGAATAGATGTAAGTTATTGTGTGCGTTTATAGAAAAGTGAAAAGATAGCAAAGAATAACTGTTAAAGAGTAAACATCTCTGAATGTTTATAGCTGAGAATGAAGCTTATAGGTAAAATGTTTTTAAATGTTAAGAAAGAGAAAACTAGTTGAGTTTTTAATCATCAAATAAGGAACTGTGTTTGAAACTAACGAGCTGCTAACAAGCAGAAAGTTGGGAGATGTTCCAAAAAGTTTATGAAAACAAAATAATCAATCACGCACACCCACCTATCATTCATTAGAAGCCAATTAAGAAGTACAAAATTTGTGTTATATAAAGTGGAACCCCTACTGGCCAATTTTACTAGTCTAGAAGTTTTGAGGTAAACTAAAACTCTTTTAAAATTGACAAAAATGTTCTAAGGGGGTCCAGAATAAAGACTGATAGAAATAGATTTAGTGTATCTATAAAAGCTTTAAGTTATAGATCACTTTACAATATTAAAATGCTTATAGAAAGTTAATATTTAAAATAGGGCTATTCTTCATAATCCAACATATCCTTTATATATTTTCAAGAATATATAAGAATATTGTGTACTTTTATAAACATGTAATGAAAGCATCTAAGTTTGGTACTGAAAATGAACTCAGCCTGAGAGTTCATTCAAAGGTGAAATGAGTCTAGGTAGTTAGGCAAAAAACGAGCACCTGTATTAATCAATTTTAATGAGACAAGCACCTGCATTGTAAAGTTGAGACGCGGCAAAGTAACATCTTGTCAAATATGTGATTGATGACTGACCAGAGAAAGACTAAACTGAGCATGTGTAAATTATGTCAGTGATGACATAGTGGGGAGGAGCAAGAAGAGCATATAAGCATCCACGCTGAATTCTTAGCTGTGAGGTGTTCCTTTATTCGAATAAATCTTTTTTCTACCTTTTTGGAATTAATTGTCTGTCTTACTGTGTGGTTTATTGGCTAGCCACACAAGTCAAAGAACCTTAGCGTCCGCAGGGTGCTTTCAGCACCTTTGCAATTCTGACACAGGGCGGTGGGCGCAACTACAAAATGGCTGCCTCAGGAGCTGGAGTGAGTTTATGCATAACTCTAATAGTAACACTTCAACATTTTAATCAGAAGCTTTGTTTAACAGGATGCCATCTAAAATTAACAAATTCTTGTGCTGTGATGGCAGCTGTTGCTGAAGCAACTTCTAAAAAAAATCTGCATAGCCCATCAGACCTCCAATGGCCAATCAGAAGCCCTGCTTGGGAAAAGCCTCATCTGGCCCTACCTAATTTCTAAAAACATTTGGTGGGTGCCAGGAAAAATATTGGTGGTGCCATAAGACCCACAGGCATTATGTTGGGAACCCCTGCCATAGAATCTATCCTTCAAAGGAGCCATTTTTGGGGGGGGGGAACTGATCTGTGTCATCTGGATATCAGTTGTAATTCCAGGACATCTCCAGGTCCCACCTGGAGGTTAACAATATCCAAGGACCACAGTGTGGATGATTAGACTAAGTAACTGAAGCACCATGTATAATACTATATACTATGTTTATGAGATGCTATTACAATAAAGACTATTTAAACTTCAAGAGTTAAGATGGGTTGTTGTTTACCTGCAATAATATGCCATTAATAATGCATGAAATTAAACAAACTCTGGAGCACGACGGAAGACAGAAGGGCCTGGTGTGATATGGTTCATGAAGTAATGAAGAGTCAGACTCGACTGTGTGACTGAACAACAACAACAATGCATATATTCTTATAATCCAATGCCACAATTGCAAAACTCATAATCCAAACAGAATATACAAAAGGGAAATAATTTAAATACGAGCTTAAAGTACCAGTATTTCTTAAGTCATATACAAAAATTCAAAAGACGCAGAAATGAGCTAAAGGTTGACAAACAGCATCAAAGAATGCTGAGATGAACTGAAACTTGAAAGACTACAGGGACCAGTAAAAAAATCCCATTTCACAAATTTTATAGATTTAAAACATTCAGTGCTGCAAGACCTGAGGAAGAATTCCAGGCGACGTCACTTCTGGGTGACATCATCACGTTGGGGATGTTGTGTGGGCCCTGCCCACGCTCAGAATGCCCCCCAAGTCCCCTGCTCCAGCCAAGGCAAGACCTGGCAAACCTAAATGAACTTATGGTGGACAACCTGCATCTTGATCACTTTGAACTTCACAGGATCCAATTTTATGCATATTTATTCTGAACTAAGTTCTGTTTAGACAAAGTTTGAGTCCAGCAGCACCTTTAAGACCAACAAAGTTTTATTCAATGTATGAGCTTTCGTGTGCACGCACACTTCCGCAGATACAATGAAACAGAATTTACCAGTCTGTATACATAGTCAGAGGGTGGGCAGTCAATTGGCATGCAACATAATGAAGATATTTATCAGATTCAGGTGTAACAACAAACTTAGTTTATATGGTTACTATTTAGCATAATGAGGGTGTTTTAACACATGCAAAGACCAAACAGGCAGAACGAGTTAAGTCTATATGGTCGGCATTGGTTTGGACTCAGTTCTGGGGAAAACACACAGAGAAGCAAATAAATATGTCAAAATTGGAGACTGATCATTTATCCTTCTTAATTGTGAAATGCTAAAAGTAATTCACGGGAGACCCTGCTGCGATGCTGCTCCATTCGTCTTCCCCCAAGCACGGAGGTGACCAACAGCGCCCTTTCCTTCGAGGCACCGGGGCGGCTGGCTGGCTGGCTGTGCAGCTGCCTGTTAGGTCACCTCTGCTACCAGGCTGGGGAGAAGCCCTCCGTGAAAGAACGCACAGAACTGCTGCCGCCGCCGCCGCCGCCGCCTCAAAGTGCCGCCCCCATCGCCAACAGCATCTTTACAGGTCAACAAAAACGGTCATCCGCCGGGGCCAAAGGCGCTTCATACACGATTCGGTGTGTCCGCGCCCCCATTCCTTTCAGTTCCCCGATTGCTTCGTCAATCTGCCACTCCAGCCCACTTTGCCGGTTGATTGGATTAGGCTCTGTCACGCGCTACGAGTTTCTATAGGGACGTTTGGGGCGGGTTCGTAGGCGAGTGGGCGGATCTTGTTCTTCTGATTGGTTGGGTTTACGGGACCGGCTTTCTCTGATTGGCCGTATTGTTCCTCGTGCCGCGCCCCTTCCAATGAGGTTCAGGCGTCACGTGAGGAGGAGAAAGGGTGCCCGGCGGTAGGGTCGGTTGCGGACGGGTGTGGGCAGCCATGAAGTACTACGAGGTGAGCGGTCCGGGGGGGGGGGAGGGAGGGAGGGGGGGAGGGCCGCTTTCGTCCCTCAGCCCCGCGGTCGCCCTGCCTCCTCTCTCGCTCCTACTCGGCGGGAGGTGGAAGGCGTTACGCGTGCGTGGAACGCATGCGCGAGGGCTCGCGGGTAGAGGCGCGGAATGACAGAGGCGCGCGCGTGCGTAGATGCAGGGATGCGTGAACACGTGCCGGTTTCTGAGAGGGAAGGTCGTTTGGTTCGGAGGGCGCGCGCCCCTGTCTGCTGCTGGGCTCTCTTGCGCGTGCTCGGCGCCGCCGCCGCCTCTCTCTCCAGGCGATGCCGGGGTTCCTGGCCTCTCCGTCTGTTGGCCTGGCCCGTCTGGGTACTTTAAGAGTCTCTGGCCTGCGACTCCGCCGAGGTCGGCCGGCTTCATGATCCCGGCGTCTCTCTTCCTTTGGGGAGGACACAAGAGAAAAAGCCAGCGTCGGGTCAGGCCAAGTGGCCCCTCCAGTCCCCACACGCTCTGTGTCACACAGTGGCCAGAAACACCCCAGGGGCCCTCAGGAGGGAAGCGCCCCCCCCCCCCCACTCCCCCGGTCCAAGTGCCAAGAAGATAAGAGCATCCCTTGCCCCAGACCGAGAGTTCCTACCTATTTGTGGCTGAGAGCCACGGATGGACCTCTGCGCCATAGGTTTATGGTGGTTCTTGTGTGCTGTCCTCTTCCTGGTGCTGACTGTAGCATTACTTTTTCTACTCTTCAGAGAAAATTATTATATTTAATAGTTAACTGGTGTTGATAAACAAAAGATAGGTAACATGACTGTCCACAGACAAGGTAGGGCTTTCTTTCTGTGGCTTGCCCCGGGTTGGTTGGAAATACAACTTTGTAAAAAAAAACCCAACCTCTCCCCCCCAAAAAAACAACCTGGAAAGATGAAGACTGAAAATACTTCAGAGGGGATGGAATGCTGAGAACAGATAAATGTTAATCAAAGGGGGGAAATAGGGAGGGGGAATGTCAGTTGTTTAATCTTTGAGAGGTTAGAGAATCTGAGTGTAAAAGACATGTGGTAGTGAAGGGATCCAAACTGTCCTTGATTTCTTTTGAGACCTTATTTGCTATTTTGCTTTTTGCCTATTAAATGGTCAACTAATATTGACTAGAGGTATTCCAAGTCAGTAAGTAAAGCAGTGTTTTGATAGCTGTACTATTACCTAGTTCCCTGTGAAATTTTCTTTCTGCATATGTTGTCTTGTCACTCTTTCCGTAAATATTTTTTAAAATCTTGTATAGTTGGTGATTTCTAGCAGAAAGAGTCCTAATGGGAGATAGTTGATGTAAAAGGCAGTAGCTGTAAAGGTTAATTCTATGTCTTGAGAGGTAAGTATATCTCTTTTTCGTGTAGACACGGTAAGATTATACATATATATTCTGGCACAATCTTTTCAACCAGAGATGCTCCACCCCCTTTTGTTACCGCCTGATGTTGCTTTTGCTTTTCAATTACACACATACTCCTTTTGATTGCCCAAGCGTTTATATCAGCTCGATCGGATGTCCTCATTGTGCACGTCTGCCACAATGTGTTAATTCCTCCCCCTCTCCCTCTCAGTTAAAATAATAGAAAGTTTTGTAAAACCTGTTCACCTTCATGTTATCTTGCCTGAATAGGCCAGGTGGACTGATACATGAAACAAATGCCATGCAGGAGCTTTATAGTGGTTAGCAGGAACTGAATGTATGAAAATACATCAGGCAGTTGGGTTTCCTAAGCAAACAGTTATGTGAACATGAGGGGATCTTTCCCATGCAATAATACTAATTGGGACCCCAAGAGCCTGTAGTGAGGAAGAGACCTATTTAGATGGAATCTCCTATAAACATACAAACTGCTGTACATTGCAGTTATATGATTTGCAGACCTGTGATGATAAGAATGGAGAGAGGGATGTGCATGGTGCAACTGTGGATTGTTGTAATCTAGAAGTCATCCTAGTTCAGGCTGCTGAAGAGGTTGGCTAATATTGCTGAAAGGTTTGGATGGTTTGTGCTAAAGGTGGAAAGTACACGCATATACAATATGTTCAGATAACTTTTTGCTACTAGTCAAGAGGTTGCAAGGAAAGGACGCCTTGTTATTCAGAGAGGTGGAAACTGGTACCTGGAACACTGTCTTCTTAATAGGAAGCATAGTCTTTAATTGCTTGATTCAGGAGCCTGACATTTTTTATGTAGTATGGATTGCTGTCACATTTTGGAGACTAAACAAGCAAGGAGAAGGTTGCCAATAATAGAATCGACCAAATGTACAAAAGCAACCTTGCAGAATATAAACAAAATCTGGTTTTTGCAAAAACATTTATAGTGATATAAGGTAAGCTATCATATAAAGTGCAAATAATGTTCAAAGTGTATAATTACATTGAAAGACATACAGTTACAAGCGGGACATAAACCCTGCTGCATACAGTCTTAAAGGGATTGAGCCAACTATGTTCTTTATGCTATAAGAATCTTTATGCTGTAGCTACAACTCGTAGTTTAAGTATGTTTTTTAATGCATTGAACAGCTGCAGTATGTGAAAAAAAATCATTAGCTCCAATTGATTGGCCTATGTGTCTCTTTAAATTGGTGGTTTACTTACCCATACTAGTGGCTATCTCAAGCTTGTCATTAGGAATGCTTGCTGCCACGTGCTTGTGAATTCTTGGGAACTAGGTAAGCTCCATGTTTTCTATTTCTGTTTTAAAGCCTTGTCTACTGCAGCTGTTCTAGCAATTATGCACCTTGTATTTTCATTCTATTGTTAGTGGAAGTCCCACAAGCCTTATGAAGACTAACAGCTTGACAAAGGTCTCGATTTGAAACAGCCCTGGCATATAGTACTAACCTTGACATCTTCATGCTCTGAAGGACTTATCTTCAGCTCTTAAAAGAGAATGGTTTTTTCCTGTTCTTACAGCATAAAGATTGTTGGCTTGGTCTCCTTAAGATTGTATGCAGCAGGGTTTATGTCCTGCTTGTAATTGTATGTCTTTCAGTGTAATTATGCACTTTGTTACATTATGGTCGATTACATTTTGGAGTCTGGCTGTTGAGTTTTGTCCTGGTTTGAAAGTACCTATATAGATTATATAGAAATATAGATCTAGATTATAGATTGTAAATTACCTATGTAGATTATCTACGAATGTTTCAGGCACAATATATAAGACAGAGTCATTGAGCATGTATTGCAACTACGTGATGGTGTAACTTAAGTCATAGAATGATAGTGTTGGAAGGGATCTCCTGGGTCATCTAGTCCAACCCCCTGCACAAAGCAGGAAATTCACAAATACCTCCCCCTCCACACCCACAGTGACTGCTGTTCCACACCCAGAAGGCAACAGAAAAGCGAGTATAAAAAGCAAGCTTGATTACTTTCATGAAGACCAGCTTTGTGTTCTCCCTTGCTAGACCATAATGATTGTTTTACTGTTAGGAATGTTATTGTTAGAATCTTATTCGTTTCAAACAAATTGAATTGTTCTTTTATTAGCTGTGTTAGGCAAGGTTTTTTGTTTGCTGAGGAATTCCAGATAGCTTCTGGCGACAGAGCAGGGCCTTTGGAGTTTTGTTTGAGGATCCCTATTAATCTGGTTGCCTAAAGGTCTTTAGGACCATGTCTTTGATTTTCCCAACAGCACCCAATAGTGATTTTTGTCTGCTCTTTGTGAATGAGTGCTGTAGGTGACCAGGAATGTTCAAAGCGCTAGTATTGCCATTGTCTAAAAAGATGATTTCACAGTGTCTTTTGGAAACCTAGGTTTCTTTTAGGATTTATCAGTTATTCATAATGGCAGACAAGCTTTCCTGAGATGCAGCTTTCTCAGCTTTATCAAACTTCATATGAAGCATGCAACTGCAGGAGAACGCTGAATATGTTTTTAGGTTGTACTCATGTGGAGTAATAGTGTGTCTAGTGTGTCTTGAAATGCCCGGCCCACATGAACAGTGCACATACCCAGAACATGCTCTGAAGTCCTCTGTGACATGCCGTGGTCCCTCAAGCAGTGAAGTCAATGTGTGAAAAGATCTCTGAAAGTAGGAGTATGAATCTGAAAGTAGGAGTATGGATCTACCCTTTTTTAAACATGGCATTAATGTAAAACGCCCACATATTCCTGTAAGTGGAAAGTTAACCCTCCATGCTCAGCTCCTGTCCAGGAAACAGCTGCATTATTCCAGGCTTAGTAATTCTAAAATCATAAAAGTGTTAGATAATGTGGGGTTTTTTTCAGCTGTTTGAAAGTACCAAGAACTAGCAATTCTAAAATGAAGTCTGAGGCGAGCAAGCAAATGCTCTACAGCAGCCTGGAGAATGATCTGAGCAGCTAAGTCTGTCTCTGCAGCCATGAGGTCACACCAGCTTTTGCACCTGTCCTGTAAATGGATATATGCCTAGCAGTGCAGCACGACTAAGATTGGCTATATGCACTGCCTGCTTGGCCAGCTCAGCAGTTTCTGAAGCATTCTGTGGAGCAGCAAATGGTCCCATCTGAATTTTAAGCAGGATATTATTTAGTATGTCTCTCTGGAATAAATGTCTCGAGTTAATTCTGGATTGCCTTTTCCCATCTGACAGAGGAAGTGGCTCTGCCCGGCTCTCTGTGGCTAGCAGCAACAGCAGATCTGGTCATAGCCCAGATGACAACAACTCTGATGCTTGCCTCCTGCTTCTGTCATTTTGTTCTCGTTCAAAAGTTAAAGCCTTTTGATTTCAGCCTGGTTTGCCAGGATGGAAGATTAGCCTGCGGGTGTTCTAGTCAGAAGGTGGTTTGGTGCTTCTGCTTTCACAACAGCTCCTGCTGGCATGTAGGACGGGGAGGAACAAAGGTTGCTTCAGGCTGGGGTAGATGTAGAAATCTTGTCCATCCTGATGTGCTTGTTTATGCCTGCCTGGCACTGACGACTCTGTTTGTTTAAGAGCTGCTTACATTGATCCTAAACCCATTTCAACTACCATTGTCTAGTGTTCAGTTTCAGCTGTTGAATGTTTAGAAAGTATATTTTCTAAGTTGGAAGTCTAGAGAGCAGAGAAAATCATATGTACAAGTTAGTTCCCAACATGCTGCCACACAGTACTGTGACTGAACAACAGCATCTGGGATGGGATGACGCATACTGGAGCAGACTTAATTCTCAAAAGCTAGGATCAGCAAGGAACAGGTTTCTCCCCCAGCTTTAGTATTCTCATGTGCTTCTTTTTAAATTATCACGTGTAAGTGAATAGTTGCTATTCAGTCTTAAGGATGCTAGGAAAGCTGTGCTTGAGGGTGGTGTTGCAGTGAAGACATCACCTGTCCTCCCTGAGACACCTGGCCTATGCCGATGAATATTCTGTCGGCCTTTCCCCCCCTGTGCGTACATAAACTGCTTCCCAGTGTTGGGCCCTCAGTGAGAAGAACATGCAGACCTCTTCTTCCTCTCCTCTCTTAGCTCCCTTTGCATCTTCTTACCTGCTCATCCCCAGTAGCTGTTGATCTTCGATGTGGTCTCTGTGCTTCACACCTATGGATTTTCTGCGCCTGTGTGGAAATCCATCGGTATTGTAGAAAGCTTTAATGGATTTTTGCGCCCAGCGCCTCAAGGCATGTGCGGGGGCCCCCTTGCACATGCCCAGAGGAGCAGGGCGCGGACATCCTGCCAGTTCTCTTCTGACCGCCGCGCTGGTAACATCTCTGTTACTCCTCTCCGTCAGTCGTGTTGTGGAAAGCCTTCCTTTCACCTTCCTTTTGTCTTCATCTTTTGTTTTGTTTTGTTTCCTTTATTCTTCGTTCTTCAAAAAAAATTTTTTTTTACTCTTTTTGCTTTGGACTTTAGGTCCTTCGGGGTCACTCAGGTCCCACCCCCTGTACAGCTCTCACTGCATGGCTAGCAAGTGGGGCTGTTTTAAACACTGCTAGTCCTGCAGGAGCAAGCTCGCGGTTCCTCATGGACATTCTTTCTGGCTGCTTTGCCTTGGCAAGGGACACAACCCAGATTCATGCCCTCACTGCACAAAATTCTCAAATCAAACAAGGAAAAATAGAGCAGCTCGCCTATGGGTAGCCCTCTTAGAATCAGCCTTGCTCCCTTCAGTGCCCATGGAAGCTACCCAAAGTGAGCCTTCGATGTCGACCATCGACACCATCCCTTCTGCATTGAAAGCTTCTTTTGACATAGTTGAAACAACCTCTAAACGTCCGGCCTTA
Source organism: Lepidodactylus listeri (assembly GCA_029233225.1). NCBI lineage: Eukaryota > Metazoa > Chordata > Lepidosauria > Squamata > Gekkonidae > Lepidodactylus > Lepidodactylus listeri. The sequence continues at coordinate 125,755,858 of JARCFY010000007.1, read as the reverse complement.
ACTCAGTCCACTTCTTCAACGCTGGTCAAGAAGACAAAGAGGGACAAGTCAGAGAAATGCAAGGCTGCAGACGTAGCTGCAACCAAGCCTCCGAGGAAGCCACCGATGCAGCCAGCAGCACCCGCCTTGCCGCCCGCCTCTGCCACTAAGCCTCAGAGTCTTGAGGTAATGGCACAGGCTGCTCCCACACTGATGGATCTTCCCATCATCCATCTCCTGGATTCGCCAATCAGGCAAGTTGACCTCTGGAACACATCTTGCAGACACAGGACTTTGCTGAGTCTCCGCCTAGATGGAGATTGCAGTCGAAATCTCCTGTCTCTGACCAATCAGTCTCTCTGTTTGACTCCGACCTGCACCGATGCTGACGCCTGCGGCTCGACTCCGAACCACCACCAGCCTACCGTCCCACCCTAGATAGGGACCGCAACCAGGACTATCGAGAACGATCACCTCTGCACTGATCTCCATGGCATCGATCTCCTATTCGCTCCCAACGGGGCTACCCCTCGCGCCCCTCGTTTTCAGCAAATCTGTGAGTGGGAGAGTTACCTGGGTGAAATTAGGGAGGAAGCCCCTATAAAAATTACAAAATCCGATGAATGATTGGAGATGCCACCGGGTGGTGGGCGTTTCCCACCCCACCACATCTGCTACTTTCTTTGGATCCAGGAAATCCACTTCCTCCTTGTGGATCTCGCATTTGGACAACTTAACAAATAGTCTATGCTCCAGAAGGGTCTGGAGAACCTCCCGCACCAATTTGACATGCGATTCCCTACCAGGGGAATACAGAAGAATGTCATCTAAGTACACTAGCATCGCCTGGAATAAGTGCTGGTGTAGCACTTCATTTATCAGGTTCATAAAAACTCCAGGCGCCCCCTGGAGGCCAAATGGCATAACCAGGTACTTGAATTGCCCCAGGGGTGTGTTGAAAGCCGTCTTAGGTTCATCTCCCTCTTGTATGCGCACTCTAAAGTAAGCATCCCGCAAATCAAGCTTAGTGAAGATTTTCCCTTTGGAAGCCTTAGCCAACAAGTCTTTGATCAGTGGGAGCGGGTAGGCGTTGGTAGTAGACACTGCATTAAGCCCTCTGTAATCTGTACACAATCTGAGCCCGCCATCCTTCTTCTTCCGGAAGAGGACAGGAGCTGCATAAGGAGAGGCGGCGGGACTGATAAAGCCTCGCGCCAAGTTTTTATCAGTGAACTAGTATCAGTAGCTCCCCTTTCTCTGCCGGGCTCATGGAATACAACTTTCCCTTAGGCAACTTGTGCCCCGGCAACAGTTCAATAGCACAGTCACAATTCTGGTGTGTATGGGGTAGTTCGTCTGCTTCCACCTCCCCAAAAACTTCCGCCAGGTCGTCATACTCGCGGGGGATCCCCCCCACCCTCCTCCATCAGGCAAGCAATCACTGGATCTGCAGGAGGAGACTCACCCCACTCAGATGACCACACATGAAGAACATAAGAACATAAGAGAAGCCAGCATTGGATCAGGCCAGTGGCCCATCCAGTCCAACACTGTCATCCAGTGGCCAAAAACACCAGGTGCCCTCAGGAGGTCCAGCAGCGGGGCCAGGACACTAGAAGCCCTCCCACTGTTGCCCCCCCTCAAGCACCAAGACTATAGACCATCACTTGCCTCAGACTGAGAGTTCCTTTCTATACTTTGTGACTAATAACCACTGATGGACCTCTGCTCCATACGTTTATCTAATTCCCTCTTGAAGCCGTCCATGCTTGTAGCCGCCACCACCTCCTGTGGCAGTGAATTCCACGTGTTAATCACTCTTTGGGTGAAGAAGTACTTCCTTTTATCTGTTCTAACTTGACTGCTCAGCAATTTCTTGGAGTGCCCACGAGTTCTTGTATTGTGAGAAAGGGGAAAAAGTGCTTCTTTCTCTGCCTGCTCTATCCCATTCATAATCTTAACCTTGATCATGTCACCCCTCAGCCGTAATTTCTCCAAGCTAAAGAGCCCCAAGCGCTTCAGCCTTTCTTCATAGAGAAAGTGTTCCAACCCTTTTACCATTCTAGTTGCTCTTTTCTGCACTTTTTCCAATGCTATAATATCTTTTTTGAGGTGTGGCGACCAGAACTGTACACAGTACTCCAAATGAGGTCGCACCATCGATTTATACAGGGGCATTATGATACTAGCTGATTTGTTTTCAATTCCCTTCCTAATGACCCCCAGCATAGTATTGGCCTTTTTCATTGCAGTCGCACACTGTCTCAACGTTTTCATTGAGTTATCTACTATGACTCCAAGATCTCTCTCTTGGTCAGTCTCTGCCAGTTCGGATCCCATCAACGTGTATTTATAGTTAGGATTTTTGGCTCCAATGTGCATCACTTTGCACTTGGCCATATTGAACCCCATCTGCCCCGTTGATGCCCACTCGCCCATCCTTGACAGATCCCTTTGGAGTGCCTCACAATCCTCCCTGGTTCTCACCACCCTGAACAACTTTGTGTTATCTGCAAATTTAGCCACTTCACTGCTTAGTCCCAACTCCAAAACATTAATAAACAAATTTAAAAGCTTCGGACTGAGTACTGATCCCTGAAGTACCCCACTGCTTACCTCCCTCCACTGAGAAAATTGCCCATTTATACTCACTCTCTGTTTCCTTTTAATTAGCCAGTTTTTGATCCACGACAGGACTTGTCCTTTTATCCCATGACTATTGAGCTTACTTAGGAGCCTTTGATGAGGAACTTTATCAACAGCTTTCTGGAAGTCAAGGTAAACAACATCTATTGGGTCCCCCTTGTCCACATGTTTGTTTACTCCCTCAAAGAACCCTAACAGGTTAGTGAGACATGATCTTCCCTTACAGAACCAATGCTGAGTCTTTCTCAATAGATTGTGTTCATCAATGTGCCTACTCATTTTTACCTTAATAACAGATTCCACCAACTTACCTGGTATCGACGTCAGACTGACTGGCCTGTAATTTCCCTGATCTCCTCTGGAACCCTTTTTAAAGATGGGAGTGACATTTGCTACCTTCCAGTCCTCAGCAATGGAGGCAGATTTTAAGGAAAGATTACATATTTTTGTCAGGAGATCCACAAGTTCACATTTGAGTTCTTTCCGAACTCTTGGATGTATGCCATCCGGGCCCAGTGATTTATTTGTTTTTAAGTTGTCTATTAGTCGTAGGACTTCCTCTCTTGTCACCTCAATCTGACTCAGGTCTTTCAACACCCCTCCTGAAATCAGTGGTTCTGGAGTGGGCAAGCGCTTCTCATCTTCCACAGTGAGGACAGAGGCAAAAAATGCATTCAGCTTCTCAGCCATTTCCCTCTCATCCTTCAGTACACCTTTTACCCCTTGGTCATCCAAGGGCCCCACTGCTTTCCTGGCTGGTTTCCTACTTTTAATGTATTTGAAGAAAGTTTATTGTTGGTCTTTATGTTTTTTGCGATATGCTCCTCATATTCCCTTTTTGCCTGCCTGCTCACAGATTTGCATTTTATTTGCCACAGCCTGTATTCCCTTTTATCAGCCTCACTGAGACTAGCTTTCCACTTCTTAAAGGAATCCTTCTTACATTTTACAGCTTCCATTACTTTGTTTGTTACACCCTGGATCAACAAAACAAGAGTTACACCCTGGATCAACAAAACACACCACCCCCTTGCTCCACTGGATTTAAGGGTCATGCACACACAGCCAAAGACTTCTTAATACCAGTGGGAACCGGGCGTTGGGGTTAATCACAAAAGAGCGGTGCTCCCAATGTTCTCTCGCCCCCAGCAGCACAGGGACCATCTGGTATTTGCACGATTCCTGCATAGGAGAGCTGTCCATCTGAACAAAAACTAACGTCTCTGGAAGTTTTTGGACTGGGGGCCCCAGCCCCATAACCAGGGATGAGCTGATTATGTGTCTTGCGCAGCCCGAGACAGTCCGCACCCGGACTCGAATCTGCGTGCCCAGGTCTCTGTTTAAAATAGTCAGTCACAAACAGGATGGGGTCAGAGCTGCTTACCATAGGCGGCGCCTACGGTTTTCGGACCTGTTGTTTTGCGCCTCTTACAGCAGGTCCCAGCCTTTTCCCCATGGCTCTTGTGCTTCCTTGCTGCTTGACGAGGTGTCCTCCAGTCACGCACCCAGCCGTAGTACTTTCGGAACTTCCCTCTCTCACAGCTTGGTCATTTGGGGGTTTCTGTGGCTGCCTTCTCCAGTTCTCAGAGGGGTTGAAGTTGCGCCCGATGAGCAGGCACCCGCGAAATGGCCGGCTTCCCCACATTTAAGACAAAGCCCTTGCCGCATCCACTGCTCTTTAACGTGGTCTTTTCCTCTGGGCTGGGTCGTCTTCTGGAGAGCCCCCGGGGTTTTAGGCTACACCTGCGGGGCTCGCATCTTGATCATCTGCAGGTGGGTGTCTGTATCATCTGCTCCTCACATCCAGGCCGCCAAGGAGAGGGGTTGCACATTGCGCAAAACCGTATCAAGAATCTCGTGACTGAGCCCCGTTTGGAAATGTTCCATTAACATGGGCTCTGGCCACCCTTGGATCTTCGCAGTGATCATCTTGAACTCTTCCGAGTACTCACGCACTGTGCGATTGCCTTGCTTCAAGGAATGGAGGAGCGCACTCACCTTCTCGCCAGCCAGCGGATCTTCATACTGCCTTCTCAGTGCCCACATGAATGGTTGCACATCCCGTAGTTTGGGGCCCTGGATCTCGTGCAAACCAGTCTGCTGCTTGGTCCCTCAGCCTTGCGCCAACAAACTTGACTCAATGTTCATCATCCAGAAACAAATGGCCCCAGTCTCTTAGAAACCTGCGCACTTGCACTAAAAAGAACGCTAACTTTTCAGGGGTCCCATTGAACATAGCTTCCAACAACTCCTTAGGTTGTTGCAGTCTGGGGACTCCAGGACTGGGGTTTTGAGCAAGTTGCTTTGGCCTCACAGGAATCTCAGGGGTCCCGGCAGGTGCCTCCAGTTGCATAGGAGGGGCTCTTGGCTGCCTCTCTAGCTGCCCCATAGGCGCCGTGTCCGCCCCTGGCTGGAGGGGAGCCTGTTGCCTCATTTCACCACTCACCGCGTCTGTGATCATCCATGGCAATTTAATCATGAGTTCAAAAATTTCTTCCTGCACTCATTCCCACAAGCGCATTCCCATGTGCTTGACCAGGACCTCCACTTCGTTTCCTCCACCCCAGCCCAGTGACTCAAGACGGCTGGGCTGCACCCTGTCCTAGCAGCTTGGTGCAGCCACCCAGGGAGCTAGCATTCACGATTCCCTCAGTGCAGTAGAAAGGTGCGCCCACGAATACAGGTCTCTCCCCCGGGTCCGAGTGCCTCCTCCCGGCCCCCACCTGGGAGCTGGTGTCTGCGTCCCTGTTGAGGGGACCTCGCTCACCGTGGTGGCGGCCACTTCCACCTTCAAGACTGGCTGGTCTCCACTGTTCCCCGTGCTCATGTTGAGATTCGGGATGGGGCGCACAGTCCAGTGATGAGGAGTCTGAACACTCTGTCAAGTTCCCTAGTAAATCAGTACTCAGCAACGGTCCTCAAGTAGGTTCAGTTTATTTGAGTCAGTATTACTAAGACATTCCCTAAACACTTTTGCGTTAAGACTAAAGAGGGGAAGCAGGAAAGAGGTTATATACAGGATTCAAACTGGGGTGTCAGCTGGTTACAAGCCAATGAGTGCCCCGTTACCCTCGCGCCGAGAATAACAGCTCAACATTCAGGCGGGAGATGCATGAGAAACCCGAGATCTTATGTAAACGGGCAAACTCTAGAAGAGCATCAAAGGCAACATTCCAGAGTTCACAACAGCATTTACAACCTTCTTCCCCCCCCCCTTTCTTCGTAGCGGCCACTCTCTCTCTTCCCTCCTTTTATTATGACAGCCTAGCTGACAGACGGTTGGTGTCCTCAGCCAAATGTCTGGCAGAACATCTCTGCCTTGTAAGCCCCACGGAAAGGTAGTCGATCCCGTAGGGAACGGATGTTCTCTGGGAGAGAGTTCCACCAGGCTCAGTTATGCTCATACAAGATGAAGGACTATGACTTTGTGTCATATGCGTGATAGTAGTTAATTATTATGCTATTGTACATGTTAATGTCTACTTTACATGTTAACGTCTACTTTTGTTTGTACATGTTAATGTCTATTTTGTGTTTGTAAATTAATAAAAAAAATTAAAAAATGTAAACATAAAATTGTGCTGTGAGAGAAGGATACATTTTCCAATATATCTCACTCTCCCTAGACTTATTTACAGGATAGACAAATTTTAAATAAATCTTTACCACTTTGGGTATTTTGACTTCATGCTTTGAAAAGAAATATCAGCTGGGCATGCGTGGCCTTACTTAGTCTGCCTTGTGTGAACTGGTGTTTCTTTGGAAATCTTTGGCATGCAGATTCAGCCAGCCATACACACATTTTGCAACTTTTTTGTTTGTACAAGAATGTTGTAATACATTTAGGACCCCTTTTAAATGCCTGATGCAACAGGAATATTTCTCTTTGGAAATACCACTGGGATGAAAGTTTGTTAGGGCAGGGCTGCCTTTTACCTAGAGCTTAATGGAGAAACAATCTGACAACAACCATTTGGATTAAGATAGATTTTTACTCCCAGCTCCTCCATTTATCTTGCTTTGAGTGTTTAATGCAGCCAGTTCCTCAGTTTGATTATTTTAAGTAGAAAAGCTGGTGTGAGGTTCTTGCTATTGAGGGAAACGGTTTTATCTTTAAACCCTCTCTGTGTGTATAAACTTGGTAGTTTTCTGCTGCCACCAGGAATTTAAAATTCCAAATCTCTCTTTTTTTTTGGTAGTATGACCTAGGGTCTGGGCACTTCAGAGGACTATGTGGTCTGAGGAAGTACTGTACTGATTTCTAGGATAAGTTTAAACAAAAATTTATTTATTTAATAAAGAACAAAATAGGTTTCTGGTTATTTTGAACAGTTGCTGAAGAAAGGAACTTGTAAACATAACTGGTAATGCTTGGTGCTACAAACTGTCCCTCAAACTCCAAACTCCGCTCTGACGGGCTGATCTCTCTCTCTCTCTCTCTCTCTCTTATATATAGCCACATAGGCTAGCCTCTTTGTTTTATTCACTCAGAATAGAATCCACTCTCTTAGTCACACAGACTAAATTGTTGATCTTATTCTCTCAGAAAAAGACTCAGAAATCCATAGTCACACAGACTGCTCATTTTTCAAACTTCATATACTGAATGCTTCATAGATATGTACACACAGAATTCTCTCAAAACATCTCATCTCCCACTCTGTCATCAGCCAATCAAAATCACTCCTGTCTCCCTCTATCACCCCCCCAACTGTACTGCAGTCAAACTAAACATTTAAAGGAACACACACACCAAAACATGAAATTTGTGTTGTATGTGCTTTCAGAAGTACTCTTAATGTATATGCTGATTATGTTGAATAAAGTTTGAGTCCATTGGCATCTTTAAGACCAACGAAGTTTGTTCAAGGTATAAGCTTTCATTTGCATGCATGCATGCTTATTCAGATACATTGAAATGAAAGTTACCATTTCAATTATCCGTACATATATGTAGAGGGTGAGTGGCAAATCAGTATACAGCATAATAAAAGTGTTTAACAAATGCAAAGACCGAACTAGAGTAACAAGTCGCCATTTGTTTATGTTTAATTGGGGGGGGGGGGAGGACATAGTGAAGGAAATAAATATATCAAAATCAGAGATTGATGGGCAGATGTATGCTTCTTAACTGTGGAATGCTGAGAGTAGTTAACTGAAACTGCTATTCTGCTCCATCTGTCTCCTTTCAAGCTTGGAGGCAACAGTATATCATCCTATTCTCTTGAGTCAGGTTATGATAACATATGTTTGTAAAATATGTTTTACATATGTTTTACAAACAGTGTATCTCCTCTGTCCCCAGACCAGAGAAATACATTCTAGTCTATCATTCAAAATTACATTACATTCTACTATCCATTATGTTACACTCTACTATTCCAGCCCACTATTCCAAATAAGAAATAAAATTTCTTCTGAACAAATTCCACCAAGTGTCCAACAACTTTCTCTCCACCATCAACCTGACCATGAACCAATCTATGCAAGAAATACATTTTCTGGACACCATTGTACAAATACATGATGGATGCATAAACACCATCTTATATCACGAAACCTACTGCTCAGCAAACATATTTACATGCATCCAGCTACCATCCTAAACATACCAAACAATCTACTGTCTACAGCCAGACACTATACTACTACTGCATCTGTTCCAATCCTACAGAGATTCTCGCCTGAGGGATCTACAACAAAACTTTTTAGAACTGAAATATCCACCTGATGAAGTCAAAGAAACAGCTTAACAAAGCCAGAACAATTCTCACAGAAAGCCTGTTGCAAGGCAGGCCCAAAAGAGACAATAACAGAACACCACTAGTAGTGGTCACATACAGCTCTCAACTCAAAACAGTTCAATGCGTCATCAGCAACTTACAACCTCTCCTGAATAATGACAGTTCTTGTTCACAAGCACTGGGGAGCAGACCTTTTCTTCCCCACAGACAGCCTCCCAGTCTTAAACAACTCCTCACCCACAATGGTACAACATCTAATTTGAAAATGGACATTGGTACCAGAGCTTGCAATAAATAAACCCAGATGCCAACTTTGCTGTCACATAACCCAGAAAAAGCAATCTGTGGACCTAACAACATCATCTACACTATTTCAGACACATTCACTTGCTCATCTTCTAACATCATATATGCCATTAAATAATAACAATCCCTTTTTATTCTCTATGTAGGGCAAACAGGTCAAACCTCTACGCCAAAGGATAAATGGACACAAATCTGACAGTAAGAATCACAAGACTGAGAAACCTGTAGGAGAACACTTCAACCTTCCAGAATATTCAGTGGGTCACCTCAGAGTAGCAGTTTTATTGCAAAGGAATTTCAGGAACAGACTAGAAATTGCAGAGTTACAAGTTATTACTACTTTCAAAACAGTGGAGTCCCCAGGACTTAATCTTATCTCATTACATATGCTAATGTCATTCAGTCCTTACATCTGTATTCTCAGCAATCCCACAGAAGGGCTGTTCATCTTCTTTATATTATTTTATTTCTTATTTGGAGGAGTGGACTGGAATAGTAGATTGTAATATAATGAACAGGGATGTGCATTCAGTCTATCCAAGCCAAATCACTCCCCCCCCTCCCCCAAATACCTTCGTGGCATTTTTCAGATATTTTTTCAGCCAGATATAGATAGCTGGTATTTATTTGGCTATCCAAAATGGCTGACCTTGAAAAATCCCAAAAACATTCAGGATTTTTTGGGACTGCCTTTGGAGTGAACTCTCAGCTTGGGGAAGGCATCTAAAGGGTTTGGGGGCCCTTTAAATGCCTTCGGAGTTCTGTTGCAGGCTCACAGTTTGCAGAAGACATTTTAAGAGACTGTGATCGCTTTAAATGCCTTCTTCTCCCTCCATTGGAACCCATGGAAGATGGGACAGGAGAAGTGAGCCCAGCCAGGGTTGGCTGTGCCACATGGAGCAGTGTGCTCCGCGTGGTGCAGCAGCTCCGGGGACTTGCTTCCTCTGCAGCCTGCTTTAAACTGGACTGCAGGAGAAGTAAGCCCAGCCAGGATCAGCTGCAGGAGAAACCAAGCCAGCCCCAGGATCTGTGTGTGGTCAGGAGAGACGTCCCCACTGCACACAGATCCTGGGGCCAGCTTCTCATGCAGTGTGGTTTACACTGCACAACTAATCACACCACCTCACAGAATAGGATGCTGCACTGTTGCCTCCATGCTTGAGAGGTCTTAAAGGTACCACTGGATTCGAACTTTGTTCTGCTGCTTCATGTAGCAGCTATAGCTCCTTGGTCCTTTCAACTGTAATGGTTTCAAGTGAGCACCAGAGGGTACTGTCTCCATAAGGTTTCAATAACCCCTAACACATGGTTGTTCTAATTTTGGTCTGGATGTTTTTTTCTTCAATGGCTTAGCCTGGTACTTAGCAGCAGCCGTCGCCGCCCTGTTACAGACTGAGACCATCTCTACACGTATATGTAAACTGGAGAGATCACAGCTCTTAAGTTTCTGGCACTGTGTATTTAGCTGTCTGTACTACTTAGAGTCTTGCCAGTGTGTGTGTGTGTGTGTGTGTGTGATGCAACTTCTTTGAGAGTATACTTCTCCAGACCTAGTTGTTTGCAGAGATGGCAGTGTAGCTTTTGTGTGTGTGTGTGCCTTCTGTGTCATAAAAAAATGAAATTGTCCTATTTTATATGTCTGCCGAAAAAACTAAATGCTCCCTGACCTAGACTCCATCTATATGGAAGAGGGGTGGATTTTAAAAATACAGATACTTAACGCTTGCTGCTAAGGTGGAGAATTTTCTGTTAAACCTGCTAATTTTTTTTTTAAATACAATATATTTTATTGAAAATTTGCAAAGTAACATAAAGTTTAAAGCATCTGAAATACGGTAACATTCAAAGTAGTAGAATACTAAATGGGTATACCGTAAAGAGTTATTACTCACAGTACTACAAAAATAAGGTATGCAGTGTGTATCTCAGAATAACAGCAGGTGGGGAGAAAAAATACCAACAGCATAGTATTATCCAGAGATTAGAATTATTCATATCATATCAAAATAATGACAATAGCCAACATCTTATTATAGCAACAGCCTTACCACAACCAAAGGTCATCTATGACTTTGGGAATATCTTACTGGGAGGCTAGGTATTCTAGAATGGGGAACCAAATCTAGACAAAAGTGGAAGGGGTTGGAAGCTTATCAAAGCATGTAAGATTATCCATGAGTTTTGCCATGATGTATAAATCCCACAGTTTTTTATGCCATTGTGAAAGTGTGGGTGCCATTACTGTTTTCCATTGAGTAGCAATGACAGCTTTAGCTGCAAAAAGCATTAAAGAAACCCTTTCTTTGTTAGGCAGCAAATGACAATTAGTGGCCCATCCATTCAAAAACAAGTCCTCAGACGTAGTTTATGTCTGTGTGTGTGATTGATTTGATTTGGTCCAGTACAGCATCCCAAAAGGGGCGGATTTTGGGACAGTCAACCTAGCAATGCAGTTATTTCCCCAGATTGCCGCATTTCTTCCAGCATTTTGGATTGTATGTTGATTTATGTGTGCCAGTTTCTGCGGTGTAAGATACCAATGCACCAATATTTTAAAGGACTGTAGTTTTACTGCTGTGATTTTGGAGTGAAATGTGGGTGAGGCCCAAATGTGATTCCAAGAATTAAATGAAAGTTCATGGCCACAATCCCAGTGCCACAAGGTTTGATATGGTAAGAGGGCACTGTTCCCAATGGATACCAAGGCTTTATATATCTTCGTGATTAAACCTTTTTTGGAGATGCTGACGGATCGTAGAACTAGCTCAAAGTCCGTTTGGGGTTGTTTCAGAATGGAGGTAAGATGAATTTGGGTACAGAGATGTGAGATTTGAAAATATTGTATCCATGGAACTTTTGCTTTCAATTTAAGTTCCATTAATGTCTTAGGTAGTAGCAACTGCTTAGATGTAAGGTCTCGAAGTGTTGTGACTTTAGCTGATTTCCAAAAATCAAATGATGGATTGCTGTAACCCAGTAAAAAACACGATTGATTCAAGAAAGATTATACCCAGAATTAGGTGGCAGCAAGATAGGCCTCATACAGTCCCAGCATGTTAGCATCACCATAAGAAGAGGACTATTGAAAATTTGTTTGGGATGGCTAGAAATGGTTTGCCGGATAAGTTCTTGTATGTCAAAAGGTTTGGTGTATATAGCACATTGTTGAACCTGATCTGAAGAGGAATCTTCCACCAACAATTTGACCACATTTGCAAGGTATATGGCCCTATAATAATGTTGAAGATTTGGGAAAATTATACTCCCTCTTGTGGTGTTCCTATATAGTGTATTACAATTAATTCTATGATGTTTGTACAACCAAAAGAATTGTAACAGCATTTTTTGTCATTTTGTAGAAGGTATGCTCAGTGGAATGGTATGGAAAAGAAAGATAAATTTGGGCAGAACAAAAGATTTATGTGTAATCTATCGAACCAAGAGAGGTTCATTTTATGCCACTTCAAAAGATCAGTTATAATGTCTTTCTCCATTTTGTCATGATTAAATTTTTGGATATCCTTGAAGTTCTTTGGTAATTTAATGCCCAGGTACGGTAAGTAGTCTGTAGCCCACAAGTAGGAGGTAGCCGATTTGATGTTACAAATTGCTTGGTCATCCAAATTAATTGGCAGTAGAGAGAATTTGGTCAAGTTGACCTGAAAGCCCAAGACTGAGCCAAAGTCTGAAAGGACGTTGAACTGAGGGTAGAGATGAGGCAAGCTGGGCCCAAAATACCAGCATGTTATCCACAAAGAGCAAGACTCTGAATTCTTTTTTGTGCATTGTGATACCTTTTATGGAGGCCTCCCATCTTATCATATTTGCCAAGGGCCCTATAATAAGATCAAACAGTAGTGGGGATAGGGGGCACCCCTGTCTAGTTCCACAATGTAGATGATTAGTTTTAAGATTGGCAGGGGGGTTTGCATATATGGCAGAAATGGCTGTCAAAGAATTTCCCCCCCAAACCCATCTTTTGTAGTACCAGTTTAAGATAAGGAATTTCCACAGTATCAAATGCTTTCTTCACATCTAAAGATAGGCAAGCAGCACTGATATTTTGTGATTTGCAGTTATTCATAATTGTAAGAGCTTTATGGGAGTTATCTGTGAAGTCTCGATTTGGCATAAAGCCCACCTGATCCTGGTCTATGTATTGCGTTATGAATGAATTAAGTCACTTGGCAAGCGCTGACATAAACATTTTGAAGTCAGTGTTTAACAAAGAAATGGGTCTATATGAGGCTGGCAGAGCTGGGTCTTTTCCTTGCTTGGGAAAAACTATAAATGTTGCTGGTGCTGCTTGACCCGTTTGGACAGAAATTTTAACGATCGGGGTGGTGGTGGTAAATGACCACCCTTTCTGCTTGGAATATAAGATATCTTTCTGTATGCACATCATCATTAGCCGTTCTAATTTTCTATGTTTGGTCAGTAGTTTTTTATATATCCTTTGGCTACCATTTTGTTTGTGTTGATGTTCCAAAAAAGTAATGGATTAATTGAGGTCAAGTCTTGTTGTTTCTGTTTCTTCAAGAATGACGCTGTGCAGATTAGCTGGCCCCGCAAGACAGGCTTCTGGGCATCCCAGATCATACCTGGAGAAGATGAGCTGATCGGATTGTCTGTAAAGAAGTTCTGAATGTTATGTTCTATGTCAGCCACTACCGTGTCATTTAATAATAACGAGCTGTTCAAGGTCCATGTTGGAGTCGATTTTCTCTCGCTATTAAGAGCAGGGGTCATTTCCTGCCGGAGCACAGCAGAGTGACGCTCCAGCAGTAAGGAGCCTAGAGGATGGGCACATGTAGCGAGCCCCATCCCCTGCTCCCAGCAGCCCTCAGTCGGGCCACAAGGAACTGGAAGGAGCAAGGTAAGTTGAAGAGGGGCTCCCCCTGCCTTTCCCAGCCCGCGCCTAGGCGCAGGGCCTGGGGAAAGGCCTGCGCACCCCCATGGCCCTTCCTGGCCCAGGGGAGGCAGCAGCAGTGAGCGGTCAGGCTGGCTGCAGGTTCCATAGCTGGCCAGGATGCTTCCTGGCCGACTATGGAAGCTGCAGCCAGTCTGGGGCTCCAGGGAGGCTGGTGGGGATGTTTTGTGGGGTGGAGTGTGGTGGGACTTCATAAAATCTACACCGTTTCCTAATTTCCTCCAGGGAGGCTGGTGGGGATGTTTTCGGGGGGGGGGGATCTCTGTCGCCTGGAGATTGGTTGTAATCCAAGGAGGTCTCCAGCCAGCACCTGGAGGTTGGCAATCCTAGTCAGTGACTAAAGGGAAACTCCAGGAGAGAAGAAGTGTGTCCTCGAATACCATCTCCCTGTGCCCTGCTTGTAGCTTTTTCAAGGACATGCGGGTGGCCACTTTGGCAACTAGTGGGATGCTGGAAGAGAGACTAGAGTTTTGTGGGGGTTTTCTTATGTTGAAGTGTGGTGGGGCTTCATAAAATCTACACCGTTTCCTAATTTCCTAGTATAGCTTTCTAAAGGAGAAAAAAAAGTGATAGACTGCATTTTCCCTATAAGAAAGGGTTCAAGCATTTGGAGCCTTATAGTTTGGGAAAATACACAGTTAAAAGGGGAGAGAAGCTGTGAGCTGTTGGGGGTTGTTAAAATTTTTATATCTCCGCCCACCCAAGATATAAAAAAGTTCCCTCAAAGTGGTGTATTTCTTCCAATACAGAGCATAAAAAGGATTTAATATAGCAACCAGTGTGCTCTCAGGGAGCTCAATCTGAATTTCTAGCTTTTGTCTATCGGCCTTTTGTTCCTCAGAACACACAGGACAGCTGGGTGGCGAGTGTTCTTCTGCCCAGCTGGACAGTCCCAGGCCAACGTGCTCCCACATTCTGGTATTCTGGCCCCTGCGTGCAAAGCTGGTACTGATTGACAGGCAGCAGGAGGCCCTTGTTTTTAAAAAGGTATAAAATGGCGTTGTCTTTTAATGTGATGAGATGACTTTTCAGGAGCACTGCAGTGGTCTTAGCTGCTGACTGTCAGTTAGCACTGCCATAAGTTCCTGCTGACTGTTATTATCAATAACACTGTTGCCTAAGCATCATGTACAAATGCATATTATCAATTAACTCTGCCTTTCTTTTGAATCCCATATCGACTCCTCTAGGTCCCAGACGGGAGATAGCATCGGCGGAGTAATCCCCACCGCAGGAATGCGCGTCTTGCTCACTTTGCGCATGCTTGTTGCTCATTAGCTTTTCTTCCCTCTTATCTGTCTTTTGCTCTTCCCTAGCTCACGGCCTTGAGCGGCAAGCCTCTTGCTCTGTGTTATATTATTCACAAGTGCTGTGTGTTCCTTTGCTTGATTTTTTCCCTGGGAATATCCACCCCACAAATCCTAATAGTGTCTTTGCCTGGGAACCTCATTTACCGCGCTTTCCTTAGGAACAGTGGGCCAGTATATTTGGGCACCAATAATCCTCCTAATTGATTGGTGGATGTTGAAGGGGGCTTATTTCATATCAAGTATAATTGTAGTTGTATTTCTATAGCTTGGGCATTACTAACAGAAGAAGTGTATTTGACCAACAAGATCTTTTCTGCAAATAAAGGACTTTCTGTTTAAGGAGACCTGTTGTGGACTACATCTATTGGTACAATCTCACAGACTGTAAGTAATCTCCAATTGGGGCCCAGTCCGTTGTGCCCACCATGGATGACGATGGCACTGAAGTCCCTACTACTGAACTGGAGACACCGGTTACTACCCAGGAGGTACTGGCACGACTGGTGACCACTAGCGGAGTGACTGTTTGTTCCAGATGGAGTGGAGGAGTCCAGTCGTGGGCTCAATTTGGGCCACAAACCACCAAGGCTTGGTCCCCTCGGTGGGAAGCCGGGGCACAGCAGTCTGGGGCCCGAGGCACAGAACGGAGGCCCATGGATGACTTCCAAATGGGCGAAGTGTGGGTGCAGATGGATCAGAGATTCAACATGATCCAGAGATGCTTGCAATGAGAAATGACTGCACAGCTGACTGGTCTCCCGAATGTTGTGGCACAGGCAGTCCAGGAGCAATTAGTGGGGGCTGGAGCTGGAGCCGGGGCACCACCGGCAGGGGTAGGCCACCAGCACAACCACCGACCCAGCCTCCCGCCCCGCAGGGACCACCTGTTCCACCCGCCCTGGGTCCGGCGCAACCAGCGGATCGCCGGCCTGTGCCTCACGAATTGATGGGGGCCACCTTTGACGGGAATCTCACAAAGCTGCAGTTCTTTATCATCAAAGTTGGCCGTTGTATGCAGAATTGGGGCCACCTGTTCCAAGATGAGGGTGACCGTGTGGGCTACATCGGTTCCAGACTGCAAGATGAAGCGGCTGACTGGTACGTGAGCCTCCACAATCCCCCAGGTCCTGAGTTGGATAGTGTGGAGGACTTCATGTGAGCCATGCGCCGCCAATATGAAGACCCCATGAGCGAAGAGAAATCCCGAAACCAGGTGCGCAATCTCTCACAAGGGAAGATGTCCATTCGTGAGTATACTGCTGCTTTCAAACATTTAGAAGCTAAGATCAGGGATTGGCTAGAAGAGGTGTTTGTAGAGCAGTACCGCAGGGGATTGAATGGGGAGCTATACGAGACTATACTCCGAAATGTCAGTCCGACCACCCTGAACGGTTGGATTAGGGCTGTGGAAGAAGCAGAGGCTCGTTTTACCCTCATCCAAATGTGGTACCCATCTGGCACCCTTAAGAGCTCTGCCCCACCGGCCACCCCTTTTAAGCCGAAAACCAAGCCACCTGTGAGGGACCTCAGAGAATTTCGTATGAAAAAGGGGTTATGCACCAGATGTGGGGAGTCGGGCCACTTCGCCTCAGCGTGTCCAGCTGTCTTTCCCAAGGGAGGAGCCCCGTCTTCCCCACCGGCACGTCCTAAGCCGAAGAAAGCATCTACCCCAAAGCTGCTGGCGCTCCAAATTGTGTAGTCTTGCTTCCCGGAGAAGCCCGAGGAAGGAATTCCCGCTCAGCCGCAGGGAAACGACCAGGACCTGCTCTAAATGGCGCAACGCAGCAGGTCCCTCAATCTACAATGTCTCAAACACTGAGCTCCTCCGGGCCCCTTCTTTATATCTTAATGACTGTGGTGAATCCACATCTAGGTACGGAGATGCGTGTTCGAGCCCTTATTGACTCAGGGTGTGCCAGAGACTTAATTAGCCCAATTGTTGTGGATGGGCTGGGGTTGGGGGTGAACACTCTTGAAGAGCCTTTACGTTTTACCCAAATGGATGGCTCCAAGATGAAAGAACCTTGTACTTTTTGAGACTGAATCAATAATGATTGGCACGGGGGAACATTGGGAGAAGTGAGCATTTGTAATCACCCCCCATGCGCAATTCCCCATGGTATTAGGAAGCCCTTGGTTGCGGATGCATGACCCCTACATCATCTGGAGTGAGGGATGGATTACCTGGATTTCTCGTTCTTGCAAAGAGCATCTTTGGAAAACGGAGTGGGGCACCCGGCCCGGCTCCGAGAGCGCGTGTTTAGCGC
Organism: Lepidodactylus listeri; assembly: GCA_029233225.1. NCBI lineage: Eukaryota > Metazoa > Chordata > Lepidosauria > Squamata > Gekkonidae > Lepidodactylus > Lepidodactylus listeri. Next base: position 125,738,676 of record JARCFY010000007.1, on the reverse strand, counting down.
GTGAGGAACTTTTATTCATACCTGCCGCATACAGGGATTTAGCGGAGGTTTTCGAGGAAAAGGAGGCTGATGAGCTTCCCCCCCATCACAACACTGACTGTGCCATTGAACTATTACTCGGGCATAAACTTCCCAAGGGTAAATTATACTGTATGTCACCCCAGGAAAAAGTTGAACTTTGTAACTTCATAGATAAAAGCCTCGAACAGGGTTTTATCGGCTGGCCACCTCCCCATTCGCTGCACCAGTACTTTTCCAAAAGAAAAAGGATGGGGGGGTTGCGATTGTGTACAGATTATCAAGGCCGTGTCTACTTCAAATGCCTAGCCCTTCCCGCTGATAAAAGACTTGCTCAACGTGGCCAGTAAAGGGAAAAAAAATTTCAAAACTCCGGGATGCGTACTTCTGAGTGTGCATCAGGGAAGGGGTTGAATATAAGACTGCCTTTAATACCCCGTTGGGGCAGTTTGAGTACCTGGTAATGCCCTTCGGCCTTCAGGGGGTTCCAGGCATTTTTTTGAACTTAATAAATGAAGTCTTACACAAGCACCTATTCAAGGGGATCTTATGCTATCTAGATGATATCTTGCTCTATTCCTCGGACATGGAAGTGCATGTTAAATTGGTGAGAGAAGTTCTATCCATACTCAGAGTCAATAAACTGTTTGCTAAACTCTCGAAATGCGACTTCCACAAAACTGAAATAGACTTTCTGGGCTATCACATTTCGCCCTGAGGTTTAGAGATGGACCCGGCAAAAGTCTTGGCCATGATGGGGTGGGAGACCCCCCGCACTAGATGCCAGTTACAGAGTTTCTTAGGATTCACCAATTTTTATAGAAATTTCATCAGCAACTTCACCTAACACAGTCTTTCTCTCACTTGTTTGGTGTAGTGGTTAAGTGCATGGACTCTAATCTGGGAGAACCGGGTTTGATTCCCCACTCCTCCACTTGCACCTGGCTGGATGACCTTGGGCAAGCCATAGCTCTGTACCAGCTGTTCTCTCAAGGACAGCTTGGGAAAGAGCTCTCTCAGCCCCGCCTACCTCACAGGGTGTCTGTTGTGGGGAGGGGAAGGGAAAGGAGTTTGTAAGCCACTCTGAAACTCCAAGTGAGTGAAGGGCGGGGTATAAATCCAATCTCTCCTTCTTCTTCTTCTTCTTGTTAAAAATGAAAGGGAAGGGGCCGGAGGCTGCGAAGCCAGGCGCTCGGCTAAACTGGACTCCCGAGTGTCAACAGGCTTTTGAGGCTCTGAAACGTCTTTTTACCTCTGAGCCCATTTTGGCACATCCAGATGAAAATAAAAAGTTTATAGTGCAAGTGAATGCCTCCGATGCAGCCATGGGGGGGGGGGGATCTTGCAAGAAGGGACTGATGGGAAATTACATCTGTTAGCCTATGTTTTTAAAAAGTTTGGGGACTCCGAATGTAATTGGGTGGTATGGGATAAAGAAGCCGCAGCAATCCGCTTAGCCCTTACTACCTGGCAGCACTGGTTAGAGGGGGTGCGCCAACCGTTTGAAATATGGACTGATCACAAGAACTTAGAGGCGTTACTTACTCAATGCTCCCTTAATGCTAAGCAGCTCAGATGGGCCGATTTCTTCTCTAAATTCAGCTTCACTCTTCGCCATTTCCCTGGGCGGTCCAATTCATAGCTGATGCTCTTTCTCGCCTTCCCCAACACGATTCTCGAAAAGACGAGGTGATAGAGACTATGTTCACATCAGAACAATCGGTGGGGGGGTGCAGACTAGAAGCCAAGCCAAGAAGGGTGTGACGCCGGCAGTATCTATATGGATTATAAAATTTGCTCAAGAATACTCGGAGGAGGAAAACCGAGCGTTCCAATCCCTGCCTTCCCTATCACAGAGTCCTGAAGGTTGCTGGTTTAAAGATCAGAAAATTGTGGTTCCGCTAACACTGCGCAAAGAGGTTATGCATGCAGCACACGAATCTAAGCTGTCAGGACATTTTGGTTATTTAAAGACTTTGAACCTCTTACAAAGACAATTTTGATGGCCGCGTATGAGGGGGGATGTCTGTACCTATGTTTCCTCTTGCCAAACTTGCTTGATGGGGAAATCCCAGGGTGGAAAGCCCCCAGGATTATTGCAGCCTTTGGAAACTCCCAGCCGTCCATGGGAAGTTATTTCAATGGATTTTATAACTGACCTACCTTCTAGCAAAGGAAAGACTGTAGGAAAGACTGGACACTTTTTCTAAACAAGCTCATTTTATTCCTCTAAAGAAATTGTCAACTGCAAAGACTTTTATCTAAAGCTTTTGCTAACCATGTGATTAGGTTTCATAGTATACCAAAGAAGATAATATCCGATCGCAGCTCTCAATTCGTTGCCAACTTCTGGCGGGTGCTTTTGCAAGTCATGGGAATTGAAGCAGCCTTAAGCAGTGCTTATCATCCAGAGACGGGTGGCCAGACCGAAAGAGTTAATCAAATTTTAGAACAATATTTGCGCTGCTCTACCAATTTTCAACAAGATGACTGGGTGGACCTATTACCTTTTGCAGAATATAGTTATAACAATGCTGAACATTCATATACCGGCGTGTCTCCATTTATGGCAGTTGGGGGCTTTGAAGGGGTGCCATTGCCCAACTTAAGCCCAGCAGCTGAGGGGTCTGGTGATTTTGCTACTTGGTGGAATTCTGCGTGATTCTTGGCCACTAATTGCAAAGATGTTGGAAGAAGCCAAAGTGGACTATAAGAAATATGCTGATAAGGGGAGGGCTCCGGGATGGGATCTTTCCCCTGGAGACTTTGTCTATGTGTCAACTAAGAACATTAAAGGACTCCAACCCAGTCGAAAATTGGGTTGGAAATATGTGGGGCCTTTCCCAGTAATCAGGTGCATTAAAAAAGTAACGTTTGAACTTTAAACTCCCCAAATCATTGAAATTTGTGCATCCTGTTTTCCATTACAGCCTTCTGAAGAAGGATCCTGGGCCGAATGAATGGAGACCCTCATCCTCCTCTCCTCCTCTGATGAAGAACAATGAGCCATATTATAAAATCAACCAAATTTTAGACTCTAAAGTGAAAAGGAGACATTTGTTTTATCTTATCAAATGGTTGTATTTTGGTCCTGAGGAAAATGAATGGGTTGAAGCCTCTCATGTGCATGCCCCAGCTAAAATTCGTGCCTTCCGTAAACTCTACCCTTTGAAACCTGGGAAGGGAGGGGATGTTTTATCGGGAGGGCAGAATGTCAGTTAGCACTGCCATAAGTTCCTGCTGACTGTTATTATCAATAACACTGTTGCCTAAGCATCTGCCGCACGCACACCCTCTCCTCCCCCTACGTCTCGCCAGCTCTGCTAATCTGTTTTGCTTTGAAGTTAACCTTGGGATGTTTCTGTGATGGGTTCCTCCAGGTGCCTAACTGTGTGGGAATGTGAAGTAGGAGTTCTCGTGGGGGGAGGGATTTCTGGCTTGCGCGCCTTTTCTCTGGGAAAGTAACTGCTGAGGTTTTCGCGCTTTTTGCCTATTACACTGATTGGTGCCTGTCATTTATCTGCTATTTGAAAACTGTATAATTGCTTTGAGTCCTATTGATCTGGTATCACTGTCAATGGACGTGTTCCCTGAAAGACCATTAATAAAAAGACTTTGCTTTTACACTGAGGCCTGGCTTATTGGATCTAATCAGAAGTCTGACAGTGATCTTTCCATCAATGGAAGGAGTGACCCCCATACCTGACGATGTCGGAAGATGGGACCTTCGTTCCGACCTCTACCCTTGAAACTCCAGCAACTACTACACCTGTGGAGCCGGTGACTATAAACTTCGATACCTATGCCCCCTTGTGTTGAGGGGGGACTATGGGCGATCAGTTGGTGACGCCAAGGTATTCTTGATCGATGTTTGGAAAAGGCACGGAGGAATTCTGGGTCCACGAAAGACAGGGTTCCAGAGTGCAGTTTGCAGATGAGGAGAAGGATACTTGGAGGCTGAGTGCTCAGCTGGAACAACGATCTCCACCTCTCTATCCAGATCGGGCTCCCGAAGAAGTCTGACAGCAGATGGATCGGAGGTTTGAGGAAATGCATGACAGACTGGCGGTCGAGTTGCGGGAAGCGTTGCTCAACATGCAGAATGTTGTGCTGGGAGCCCCGGGGTCGGACATTTTGGAGGTGATGGTGCAGCTGGAGGGCTTCCTCCTCCTCTACAATGGGGATGGAGGTGCAGGACCTGCGCAGCAAGCACCTGGGGGGGCTCCTCCATCACCTGGGGTCCCAGCCCACCCAGCGCCCCAACCGGGGGACAGGATTTATCGGCAGCCTCCGAATGACCCCCTGCTGGCTACGTTCGATGGTGATCCTGACAAGCTCCGGTTTTTCATCATTGAGATTGAGCAGTTCTTGGAGACTTGGGGACGCCTTTACCCCACTTAACGTGAGAGGGTTGGCTACATTGGCTCGGGACACTGCTAGTGACTGGTACGTGAGTTTACACAACCCTCCCGGCCCTGAGCTGAGATCAGTAAATGAGTTCATGTGGGCACTCCGGCAGCATTACGAGGATCCCTTGGGGGAGGAGAAGGCCCAGAATCAGTTGCAGAAACTGGTTCAGGGTCGATCCTCTGTAAGGGAATATACTGCTCAGTTTCGTAGAATAGCTGCAAAAGTGCATGGCTGGTCTCAGGACCTTTTCATTGAGAAGTACGGGGAGGGCCTGAGTTCGGAGATATACAAGACTGTGTTGAGAAATGACCGGCCCGTTTCCCTGGCGGCATGGCTGAGAGCAGTGGCTGATGTCGAAGAGCATTTCACTTTGATCAAGTTAGGGTCGCAGTCGTCCCATTTCTCTGCAAAAGCTCCTGGTAAGACCAAGTTCAAAACTGCCATTCAGGAGTTACGAGATGCTCACTTTAAACAAGGACTGTGCATGGGATGTGGAGAAAGCGGGCACTACGCATCTTCCTGTCCCCTCCCACATCTTTAATGACACCCAACTAAGGCAGATCATGTCTCACCTGATCTTATTGTAGGACTATCCTTGCTATAGTCTGCCTTGATGTGTTTATGGTAGATGGCAAACATGGGCAGCATTGTGTACATGGCTGCTGGTGTGATGTCTGTTTGGGATTACACCTTGTCTGGTCTTGGTGTGTGTGAAGATGCAATAGAACGCATGGTCCTCAAGACTGCTATAAACATTACCCTTTTAATTAAAATCTCTCCCAGGCATGTTGTTGCCAAAATAATCTTTTGATCCTAATTTATTGCAGAAAAAGCAAAAGCATACTAACTTGATCCATATTTTCATGCTTGTTGTAGGGTAGCTTCCCTGCAAGAGCAAAGGAAACCTAGTTTGCAGTCACACATGTGAGATAAAGCGGGCGGGGGGGGGGGGGAGAGGGGCTGTTTCCTCCGGCAGAAGTTGATCACACGGATTTTTGTAGATGTGGGCACAGCCCGCCACTGCGTGATCAGACACAACCGCCGGTGAGTTGGGTTTTTTTCAAAAACCATTTGTTCCTGATGCGCTTACAGGAGGAATCGATGATTCGCACCTCTCCCTACGGAATGTGCAGGGTGTGTGTGCGCGTTGATGTGCATACTGAGACGGGGGCGGGGGGAACAATGGCACAGAGTCAGGGTAGCCTGATCAGACTATCCTGACGCCATGGGAGCACGCTGGCGCAATCAGACGCAGGAAAGTCCATCTGTGGCCCGTAACAACCCGTTTGCTACTGGACTTTCTAAGGTGTTTTTTTACTCCACATGTGTGGCACAGCAAAACGGCTTGCCGATGGCTGTGGGGCACTTCCCAGATGTTGGCATCTGATCATGTGCCTTTAATCAGCCCGGCATCCGTGCCTATGTCAGGGTGAATTGTGCGTATGATCACGACCCTAAAGTGTCTTTAGTCAAAGTGTAAAGCTGGCTCACCAGCTCTGAGTTGGGAAATACCTGGAGATTTTTGGGGTGGAGCCTGAGTGGTGGGTGTTACCTTTTGACACACTTCCAGTGATGTCAAATGTAAATTTGTAAATGAGTTATGCTAATGAGTTATACTAATGAGCTCTTGCACCTCTTTTTCTACAAAATGACCCCTGATTAAGAGCAATATTGCAATTAACCCAACAATGATCTGACCATAACTGGGTTCCTATTTGGGAGTCTTGGACTAGATTAACAAGAGAAGGGGCAATCAAAATGTAATCTGTATGTGTGTAGGAACAATGACAAGAAGAGTAAAAGGTATAATCCTTCTCAGAAGGATGCATATGTCTCCAAATATCAACAAGGTCGAATGGGGCAAGGGTTTCAGCTAGCTTAGTACAGTCCTTCCCCTTCTTTTTCTGAGTGCAGTCAAACACAGATTTGTCTTTAGAAACCTGCTAATCTTTAATTGTGTTTCTTCATACATTCTCCTTTGTTGTTTGAATTCTGTGGTAGCTTATTCTTGCTTTGATGCACCCATCAGAAAGGTGCTGAATATTTCTTATGGGCACCTTAGGCTTCTTGCCCTGGTACGTCCTCATTTCTAAGTTGGAGGATCATCACTAACTTAATTGCCACATCTCCACTATTAGTCTATATTGTTCTGTGTTGACTGCTGTGGTCAGATTTTCCAGGTTTTTCTCATCCATCTGGTCTTGTTTGTTTCATGAACAGCACACCCCAGTTGTGAGTGGTTGTGTAATTTGTGCTGATAAAGTTACATTGGAATAGCTTAGTTACATATGCACCAGTACGTTAATACTGGAACATATGCAAACCTTGTTTCTTCTGCAGGCGGCATCATGGGAGATATTTTTGTGCATGGTTAAATTATTGAAGATTCCAAATACAGACATGAAGTATGAAGTGTTTCCATCAAAGGCAGAGCTGTGGCTGCCTGCTTGTCCCCTCCATTCCAGCCCCTCGGAACACAAAGGGAAGGTTCCTGCTGGAAGGAAAGAAAGGAGTGCCTGTCTGTTTTGGGAGAGACTATTTCTGTCAGCTGTTATCACCAGCTCTGTCTCTATTCCCACCTTATGGATTAGTTTGTTGTTGGCAGTATGTTTGTTTAGTAAATGTATATAAATTTTGTAGAACTGTTGGTGTGCTGTTTCTCTTTTTTGGCATTGTAAGCCTCTGAGCCTGCATTTAGCAGAGAAAAATAGGTTAAAGGGGCCTAAATATATAAAGTATCATTTGGCACATATCTATTTGTTGTGTGTGAATAGTGATCAGGAAAAGACTGTGTTTCTATGTGTGTAGTTTAAAGTGCTGGAAAGTACACACATGCAGACTTTATATCTGGGGCATGTGTGCATTTTGATCTTACTTGGTACACAGTACAAGAAGGTCTTGAACTGATACTGGAAAAAGTTGTTCTGATTTGACATATTAACCCTTCCCACCAGCTGCTCAAATGGGGGGGGGGGGCAGGGTAGTTACTCAGTTTCCCAAAGGCCAGCATAGGATGTAGGTAATGATGCAAGCCGAAAAAGCTTCCATTCTTGCTCTGTACCTTTCCTTGTTTGTTATAGATAGCAAGCCTTTGAGGTAAAGACCTGTTCTCTTGCAAGTAGAGCAGATAGTTACAGAAGGAGTTGTTATGAAAAAATGTCACACTTTTGAACAGTGTAGGCAGAAAGAGCTGCCCAGGTGATAAAAATTATAACTCAAGTCACCACTTGTCTTATTCCAAATCGATATACTATCTATTGTGAGAGTTGGTGAGAATGTCCAAGAGGTCAGGAACAATCTTACTGAGTGATCTGGGAGGATGTACTTAAACACAAGTGAAGTTCTGTGTATCTGGAGAGTTGCCTTTCAAAGAGTAGGAAAACATTTAACTGCCAAGTCTTTGGAGCATGACCCTGAAGCATGCTTATCTGAATAATGTTCAAATAAATAGGATTATAGTGACAAACTGATGTATGGATGTAGGGGATTTTATTTTCTTTAGAGCTCAGGGTAGAATTTGGAAGAGCTGGACTCTTGTTTTGTAAGAAGATAATATGACAGTGAATTTTATGGGCTGCTTTGCTTTTCCAAGATACACGTTTACCCAATAAGACCTATCATGATCCCCAGGTGTGGGGATATAACATACTACTTAATTTTGGTTTGAATCCTATGAACTGGGAGTGAAAACTACAAGCAATGGCTAATCCCCCCCCCCCCCAGCAGTCCTTTAAGATATCCAAATCTCAGCATTGAGAGTTCGAAGAAAACTTGTAGACAAAATGTCACAAGGCACAAAGATCTACTAAGGAGGAAGAAATGGGCAAAATTGTCCCCGTTACTTCCTTCTGATGGTAATAAGAAAAGTGTGGTGGTGCAAAAGTTCCTGTTAATGTGTGAGGGAGAAGGTGCACTTTTGCCTGATTCCCCCTCATCTGCAGCCCATTGTCACTTGCCAGTACCTTCTGCTCCTCCTCCGGTATCTTGAGTATTTGAAGATTAGCACACTGTTTTGTGATGTAGCTTTGATCAAAAGTAGATTAGGGGCAAAACTTTCAGATAAAATTGTTTTGTCAGGCATGAACTTCCACATGCCTTTTGCTGTAGTGGAGAGACAGAAACAGCAGGGAATCAGTCTGACAATGGTTGGAGTTGCTAATATTTCCAATCAATGAGGATTTAAGGATACTGTTAACGCATTCCTTCATTGTCTTCAGTTGTGCGTGAAGATGCGGAAGGGGCAAGGCCATAATTTCCCTTTTCCTTCTGTGAAAAAAAATGAATAGCTGCATATGCATGTGTATAAGTGTTTCTCTGCAAACCTCCCTCTAAGCTGTGGTGTTTTGTGAGCAAAAACTCTACTTGGTGAGCTACTGGCCTTAAAGTTGTGAGCGAGCGATTTGGCTACATAAATTGGCTGCATAAATTAGTTTGCTATCCTTCCTGAGCTAAGACAAAAATGAATGAGCCGGAGGCTAAAAAACTGTGAGTTAACTCACACTAACTCAGGTTAGAGGGAACATTGTTTCTGTAGTGAGTTATGAAGAATAGCTGCTGGTTCTTCTGTTTGGTCTTTGCCAGTTGTGCTACTGCTGCCTCTGTATCGGGTCAGTTGTTGTCACATGTCCAGTGCAGAGCTGGAACCAGCTTCTGGCCTCACCCAAGGGCCATTGGACACAACCACTTTGGATCAAGCCCCCAATTTGTGTAGCCATTTCTGGTCTTATCTCTCTGCCTCCCTTGACTGAATGCACATGTGGCCAGGAATGTGTTTTCTGTGTATTGATTCAGGAGGAGATGGTAGATTACATGAATGGACAGTCACTTTTAAGCTCTGTGTAGCTAGCCTCAGGCAGATATTGTTTCTAAATACAGATATAGCTCTCAAAATACATGAACTGAGATTCCAATAAGAGGGGTAGAAGGTTGTTAAGACTACTCCAAAATTATTGTATGTATTTTGGCTTAGACCTTCAGTTTAGTAAGCTGACAAATTTTCTACCAGCTTACTTATGGGCAGGAGCAATATGTGTTTCTGTTAGAGCTAGGTAGGTTCACTTCTAGGGTATAATGTCTTCTGGAGTCTATGTGGGGAGAATGCAGAATGACAGTAAATTGTTTGAACCAAGATGATCCAAGTCTCTAAAGAACTGCAGACAATCCAAGGTGTAAGGAGAGCAGGAAAGCAGTTTCACTGTGTTCAACGTTTGATAAGCTTGGGTTAACTTAGTTAATTTATTTACATTTCTAACTTGTCGTAACATGAAGTACTCAAGCAAGAGGAAATCTGACAAGTCCACACAGAACTGGAGAGCTTTTCAATCTATATCACTTCCCTAGACACGTTAAATATACTCTTAGCAAAGTGACTAGTTAGCCTTGATGGCTGTACCAGTGGAATAAAGCCTGACAGATATTGCAGCATCCAGTTTTTGAATTCCAGTCCTGTATAAGGAGCATGCTAAATGACAATGAATTGTTTTGATCCAGTGGCCTGAATATATAGAGAACTGGAAAAATATCCTTTCCCTGGATACATTTGCTTAGCTTTTCACTACATTTTTATCTGAAGAATAAGTTTATTCTTCATCAGTCTTTCCTTGCTTGCAGATCCTATTGCATAAATTGCTGAGGCTGAAATAGTGTTCAGTGTAAACCAGCCTAGTTGACATTGGCCGTTGGTATTGCTCTGTATACTCCCACCCCTAAACAGCACTTTGTAACTTAACAGAGTTTATCACTTACCTCTTTGCATTGGGGGTGGAGGTGGGAGAGTCGGCCTTCATCCTCCACTTAAATCTTGAATTGTCTGCTGTTCATGCTATTTGAGCAAATCCATTTGTGTTTCCTGCAGTCTTGAACATCTTGATTCTTCTCTGGATTACTGGGTTTACCTGAGCCCTCTCCAGCTCTCTCAGTTCTCCCTGTGCCACCAGTTATAGGTTACAGCACCTTAATTTGGTCAGCATGATCTGTGTGCTGCTTCCCCTGGAAGCAAGTATTTGTTGTAGAAGCTCTGAGGCATGTGAGCGACTTCCAGCCTCTGAGGCACAGTTCTATAAATACCTCTGTTTGGAGCTGGCCCTTGCTATCTGCTAGCAGTGCTGAACGGGCTCCAAATTCTTGCTGCCCCACTCGAGACAACCATCTGTTACGTTTTGCTTCATAGTGACCCTGGTCTCCCAAATACATCTGAACCAGGTGGGAGAAGATTTGGGTTTTCTTTGTAGAAAGGAGTTCACAGGAGATCTTAACATAAAAAACCCCTCTGTTCTGCATCTGGAATCCTGTCAATCGCGAGATGTTGCTGAGTCAAACAACCTTTAAATCCTCTATCAGTGGTCAGTTTTGGGAGCACAGGCAGCACAACTCGTAAAGTATTCTAGTCCTTGGCTATAAAGCCACCTCCAGTCTGATGAGAAGTAAGCTGACCGTATGTCAATTGCATAGAGCCTGTAGAGTCATCAAGCTACAAAAGTCCTGTGTGTGGCTCTTTGCTTTCCCCTCCACAGTCTCTACCGTCTTTCCTTGCCTTGTCTCTCTTGATGCAATTGACTGTTGTGATGCCACAGAAGCTTGATCCAGGGAAATGCATGCTTAAATGCCCACTGGAAAACGCTTGAATCTAGATCCTGAAGTCCATGAACATCCTAAAACTAAAACCTTCTCAAGTTGGGTTTTATGCTGTTCGCTTTTAACTGACTTACTGCAACAACGGATCAGTGGAATGGTCTTTTGAGTTTTTTTACCAGATGAAGATATCTGTTTACAAAGGTAGGGTGGCCATTGCTCTTCCTGTATTCCATTTTCCAGCCTAGTTCTTTGAATCGAATTTTATTGTTCAGCACTATTGTGTTTTGGTGGCATTGCATTTCCAAAGATTGACTTATTTATTTATATTTATACCATAAATAAATAAATAAATAAATAAATAAATAAATAAATAAAATTGCATTTCCAAAGACTGATGTGTGTCACTGTGGAAGAAAAATTCCTTTTGAACTTATTGTATGCTCCATCCTGATTGATATTTAGCTTGGATAGATTACAGTTACTTTTATAAATGTGTGAATTGCTAGAGTTTGTGTTCTCTAAAATTAACAATTGAAGTTTAATTCTTCTGAAATGAAAAGATTGCTAATTCCTCAGGGCTGGTGCAAACAGCAAACCATGATCTGTTGCCTTAACACTGGTTAAGATTACTAACACATTGTGACTGCTTTTGGCTGCTGAGCTAAGCCTTGCCGTGGAAGGATGTACAGGAAGACAGCCTCTTGAGCCAGTGTGAGATATAAGGGTTGCAGTAGTGGGTTAGGCCTGGGGTGAGCTGCGTTCCAGTCCCTACTCAGTCATGAAGCTTGATGATTCTCCCAAATTACTAGTGTCTCTTAGCTTAACCTATATTACTCGGTTGTGAGGCTAAAACAGAGGAGTGGAAAACCATAGTACGTTGTTCCTTGAAGGAAGGGTGGCATAACTCTGTGATAGACTTTGTTTCTAACCTTACTTGGAAAGTGGAAGAATTTCATTAAACATGATTTGTTAGGTAGAAATGTGGCTAAGGGCTGAAATACACAATACACATGACATGAGTTGAGCCACAGGTGTGTGCAAACTGATGCACAGTCAGATGCATGTTGGGGGAACTTGCTTTAAACAGCGCTTGTTCACTTGATGCTATGAGGAAGTGCTCTGAGGGAAGGAAGTTCCTTCCTGTACTGTTTAGCTAGCAGAAGCAGCAGCAGAGGGCCTTTGCCCCTTTTCTTTGGCTACATGTGTCTTTCCTAGGGTGTGTGGAGCCAGGGAGAAAGGACAAAAAGCCTCTGGCACAGGAAGGAAGCCACAAGCTACTCTCCCCACCCCCACCCCCCCCACCCCACCCAAAGCAGTGCTGACTGAATGAGTGCTGTTTAAAGGTGAGTTCACCCAACTTACATCTGATTGTGAATTGGGTTGGCAGCCTGGGACTTGACTTGTGTCAGGTGTATCATGTAGTTTGGCCCTAACACACTGACTTTCAACCTTGGGTCTCACATTCTAGTTTGTGGCTATCCTTAATCATTGCATAGGAATTATGAACATTTCAGATGCGGTTTCTACCGATGACTAGCCTTATGCTTCTGGGAAACCTACTAGCAGGGCATGAAGGTATCCATTTTCCTCTGTTGTATTCAGAAATATACACATGCTCCTCCTCTTTCCCAACCCCAAACCATGGATGTTGTGTTTAACTATCAAGGCTAGTAGTAATGGTAAAAAACTCCAATAAAGACACACTAGCAGAGATCAGACAATTAAAAACCCAATTAGGCATGTTAGAAATGGAAGAGGTACAAAAAAGATTAAAATTTCTAAAACAAAAGGCATCTTGAACATGCAAACAAACCTGGTAGATACTTGGCATATTGTCTTAGGAAGGAGAAAGAAAAAAGAGTAATAATGTGTAAAGAAAGGAGATCAAATTACATATGCAGAAAAAGAAATATGCTCTTTCAGGATTATATAAAAAGAAGTCTGTCTCAGAAAAAGGAATAAGAGAATACCTAAAAGACATCCTGACAACAAAGTTTACACCAGAACACAGGAAAATTTTAAACTAAATAATAATTCAACAGATCTCCCAGGGAATTAAAAAAACATGAAAACGGACAAAGCACCAGGCACTGATGGGTTGACAGCAATGAATTACAAACATTTTGAAGAAGTTCTAATGATACCATTACAAAAAATTATGAATGAGATAAAAGAAGAAAAGACAGTATCTCTGATGTGACAAGAGGTGTATATAACGCTAATATACAAAGAAGACAGCGATGGAACACTACCACAGTCATATAGATGTATCTCTCTTCTGAACATATAATGGCAGAAAGACTTAAGAAAATGTATTCCAAATTTAATACACACTAAACGAACAGGCTTAGTACCAAAGAGGTATATGAAAGATAAAATATACAGTTCATAATAGATGCAACTGAATTTGTGAACAAGAAAAGAAAGAAAGCAGCTGTCAGCTAATGCTGCCATCTCCTGCCCGGAAGGTGGGATGAATGAACCCTTGACGTTGGGTCTGTGGAATGTTATGTTATATTTCTCATGGCATGCTTATCGCTCTTCGAGCTGCGCTGACCTTGGGAGATTGGTGGTGCCTGCCCATATATCTCTTCTGTCTGACTCTAATTCTTCCCGTTTTTTCCCTGGGAACTGTAAACCACTATTTTAAGCGCCTTTTCTCTGACATGGTGATTGGTTGCAATGCATTATAATTGTCCTGCTTGGGGCTGTGTCAGCCATTACTAACAAAAGACGTGTAGAGAACAATACAAACTATAGAACAAGGGAGAGTAAAAAATGTCCAGTGAAACTTTTCCAGATCTGTGTAAATAGATCATGAGGTCCCGGATGTATTACATCCCTTGGTGTGTCCTAAAAGACATCTCTCTGCACCAGTACAAAAACTGTAAACTCTCGTCACTGTTGATAAAGCACAGTCTGCCTGACCTCCTTTATTATGTGGAATATGGTTGGTGGTGTTCTCCTAGCCTCTGAAACCCATTCTGAGCTGATTTAGCACCTTAGAGCACTAAAGCAGAATGGTGGAGCAGACTTGTATTTATGAGAAGTAGAATTTCCGTAGCTGTGCATTTTCACAAATGGCTTGTGAAGAACTGGATGGCATTGGTTTGTCTGAAAGATTTGGATTGGCTTGGAAAAGGGTGATGTCTTAAAAACTCCCTCGTATGGCTTGACTGGCCAGGAGGCTGTTTGCAAGGCATCCTCTGCTGGGCTCAGTTTTATATTTAGCTGGGAACAGTAGTGGTTCAGCTCCCTGCACTATCAACTTACGCCTTGGAACACAACCTGCTGAAGAGACTAGAAGGGAACCCCTTCTCTGTGCTGCACTGGATCCTGTTTGATAAACTGAGCTTGGAGCCTCTGCCTCAGGAGTTACTTTTCAAGTTGCAGGACAAGTAGCTCCTCCTGAGAAGTAACCTGCCTTGCTGATCAGGAGTGACCCATGTGTGGAGCTCAGATACAGTGGGCAAAACTGTGGCCGTGATCCTAGCCCCACCCCTGGGGGATTTGCTGCTGTGTGGAAAGGCATGGATGGGAGTTTGGTGTCCGTCGAGGGGGGTCACCCCCCACAAAGGAATGTTAATGGTGTAGGACCCAAGGGCTCTACCAAGATTACTAAGAAATCTAAAAAAGCTGTTCTTTTCTTTGAGGTGGAGATCCTTGATGCCAAGACCCGGGAAAAGCTCTGCTTCCTGGACAAGGTAAGGACTCTAACCAGAAGGGAAGGAAGATGGGGCTGGCCTTCTGCCATCATACAACTTTTGTCATATGTTAAATAATTTTGTATTTAAAAAGGAAGGCTTTGTATTCTGAGAATCAAGCAGGTGTTGGAAACTTGTTGTAATGCTGATAATGCTGATGTTTTGATGCCTGTAGTATGAATTAGACTATAATTTGGCTGTCTTGATTTGGCCTTGCTCTTGGGCAAATTAACTTGGATCACTTCAAATAACTGTGCACTCATGTGTAAGAGAGGCAACCAGCATCATGCCTTGAAGATGACGAGATCTTGTCTGTAGATCTTTCTGAAGATCCAGAAATAAAAATATTTTATTGTAATTATATGTGCTTCCAAAAAGAAAGTCTGACATTTCATTTTTCTCTTCACGTTTGTCAGTGTATTGAAATAGAGAATTTTCATTTCAACCGATAGGGTGACTGAAGCCCCCATTAATACTAAGTTTCAAGACTGGCTTGAAAATTATTACATTAATGTCATTATAAATATGGGGCATTGCTGTTTGCCTTCTGATAATGTATAGCTCAGTTCCCCCATCAGTTTTCTACACAGTCATGAGGGCTAGCTGGAAAGACAGTTCCAGGTTAGATGGTGGGAATTCTTTAGCTGGGTGCATTATGCAGCTTCTAAGCTAGATCAAATGCCTTCCTTGAGCGTTCTTAGGTTCTTGAGTGTGAGGTGCCTTGAGCATAAAATACTGCTCGGGCTGTCTCTGAATGGTCTGGAGGTTTTTTCAGGGGAGGCAGAATGTGTGACACCCTCATATTGTTCACACCTTTAAATCCTTACTGACAACAGCTGCTGGGAAATGAATTGCTCCTGTAGTTGGAAGGGCAGAACCCTAAATGTCCCCTTTGAAACTTGCTCTTGGAGTAAATGACAGGTTTTCAGTCTTACTGTGGTGAGCTGATCTGTTGCTTGCTTGCTGTTATCTCAGGGGAAAGAACTCAGTCCACTTAACAGGCTTTCCCATTGCTGATAAACACCCCTTACTTGCAGGAATTAAAAAAAAAACCTTTGAATGAGCAGGAAAAACTTGTGTTTTATGTGTTCAAATACTTTATGTATGAGCCTCTGCAGTGTGTTAAATTAAGAAGTCTGTTTGGGATGAACAAAAGCAAATCGGCCAGTCTTCTAGTTTATTTCATTTTGTTTAAAAGTTCAGATTAAAAAAAGAGAATTACATCATGACAGATTTTGTCATTCCTGAGATATCCTAGAAAGCTAGTGTAACGCATGAATGCGTAACTTTTGAGAAGGCAGGAGCATACCAAATCATAACTAGAGATTAGCTTGTATAAGGAAGTAGATTATAGTGTGCTGGAAGTAAATTGCATTAGGAACCATGATGTATAAGGCCTGAATTTGTCTGTAGAAGAAACGAGTTTGAGTTCAGTGGTCAAAAGCAGTAGGCTGTGCCATATGCTACAGAACATGAAATTTGCTGCTCAAAGGTGGTATCCAATCTGTTTGGGGGGAGGATTTCTAGCACTTAATATGCTCAACAGTTGTTCCTTTGCCTGTGCAAAGTAGTCAGAAGTAGAGGTTTTCTTATTATGAGAGATTCACATGGAGATGCACCAAAAAGTCCGGAAGAGTCTTTTTCATTGTCCTCCCCATTCCAGTCTGTGCATAAGGATGGATGAGGGCATAGGATGAGGGCATAGGAAAAGTATTTGTTCTTCTGTCCTGTATTTCATTCTTATGGTGTATTAACTGTGTTAGTTTAGCATTGTGATAGAGCAGGACAGTCAAGGGCGTAGTGCCCATTCTGCTTAAATCCTGTGGTCATTGTAAACCCTTTCAGACAAATGAGCAACCTGCACTTAATGTGGAAGAAACAAGACTAAAAATATTGAAGTGACCAAAATAACATGCAAAACGTGACCTGAAAAAGATAAACCATTGCTCTGTCTGTTCTGCTGAGTGCCATATGTTAATTATGGCCTTCTAGGCCATGTATTGCCTTTTTTGCTGCACTGAGAAGTGGGGCACAGAATGAACCGTTTGGATTGCTGGAGAATAGATAGCTGGAACTACTTCTAGGATTAATAAATCAAAGACAGAACTGTTGAGCAATAGGACTGGCCTTGTGTCCCTGTACTAAATTCTTTAGCTGCAATGCCACTGTATTTTCTCCACCATTTGAGCCTCCTTGCCAGTTTGTGAACTTGGCAGTAGATATGCCTGGGTAGCCACACAAGCGTATGAAATACCCATGGAAGTGTTAAGTGTCTGTCATGTGAGAAGGATCTTATTTGTGTTGAGTTGCATTGCTGACTTGTAAATTTCATTAATTTGACTCTTCTAATCCCTGGCAGGCTTTTGACTCTGTCAGTTTACTGCCTGTAAGCTTCTGCCCTGCTGTGCACAAGGTATCCTGTGCAGTCTAAATAGTGGCAATTGTTAACCTCAGTGCTACATTGATTTCATGTATTCAGTCCTGGTAGCTTTGTGCTAGATCTTAGCGGCAACCTTGAAAAGGAGAAGAAAACCACACCTCCCCACTGGGGAACTGGCCTTCAGCTGCCTCAGACACCCTACACCAGCACCTGCTTGGTTTGGCGATGGTGGTGATGGGCACACCCTTCTGAAATATCAGCATCTCCTCGTTCACCTCTGTCAATTCCTTGGATGCCAGGCACATTCTGCGCAAGGAGGGAAGAGGAACAGCTTGTTTGTTTTAAGATTCTTTCCTCGGGTCGAAAAGGAGAAATGAAGAGTGGCAGAGCATGAGAAAGTACAGGGCACTTTGCTTTGAAAGTATTAAGTTTATACTTCAGTGCATGCAGGATCTAGATTTCTGAATTTATTTATAAAAGCATTTACAAATTAAAAGCTGATTCTGCAGTGTAGACTTCAATTGACATAATTCTTAATGGGAAAATTGGGGGTTCTCTGCATTTGAAACTTCGTTGGGACTTGGACACTAGGGTTCAGTAAGTGCCTAAACAGAAAAAGAGCCAGTGCAAGAATCTGAACTTTGTGAATAGGTCTCAAAACCTTGGCTGTTGCAAGCTGGTTTGTAAGCCCTGGCAGAAATTCTTGTTGATATTTTCCCAGGTTTTTTAAAAAAGTGTTTTTGCTTTAAAATAGCCGCTTCTGTTCTAGTCAGCACATGGTGATCAGTTGCTGCACAGTTGTAAATGTATAAATTTGTACATGAACAGATGCATCCAGACATTCTCAGGTTTTATGAGACAGTGCTTGGTCTTGTTACCACTTCATATGTTACAGTAGTCAGCCCCAAGTCCTTGATCTTTGTTTCTGTGGTCTATACACAGGAAAGTACATTTAGCAGCTTTCGGGATGGATTTGATTTAAATCAAACCGATTTAAATCACTAGTCAGTAAGACTATATTTAAATCATGGTTTTCTACGTAAAGACATTCTTGCTGGTGTAATCTTAATATTTACCACCAGATGAAGGTTTCATTTTTAGAATAACAACTTTTCAGATTAGTTTTACAGTTATATCAAGAAATTACTGATTTGGTTATACTGAGGGGTCATTTCGTAGAAAAAGAGGTGCAGGAGCTCATTAGCATAACTCATTAGCATAACTTATTTGCATATGCTAAACCACCTGACATCACCGGAAGTATGTCAGAAGGAAAGAAAAGAAAAGAAAAGAAAGAAAGAGATGGCAGAGAGGGGACTGTTACTATTCCAAGCCTCAGAAATACCACTATTCTGGGAGGATAGCTTCAGTGGTGGCTGAAGCCTTCAGAAGGCTGGTTGGAGGAACAAGGACCTTTCCAGTGGATTTTGCTGCAGCCATGACACAAGCAGGCATTCCCCCGCGGGGGGGGGGGAGGGGCTGGCACCAACTTCTGGAGCTGAGCTCCCCCGAGCTCCTGCTCGAAATGACCCCTGGTTATACTATTAGAAACACATCATAGATAGATAATTATGAAACCATTACAAGGTGAACTATCTCCAGTTTAATAGGTTAATCATTCATATTTGAACAACTTTTCTGCTCTACTTTATTGGAAAGAGAAAAATAATCGTTACCTTAATAATAATTTAAATATTTTTATTTAACTAAAATGTTAATATCATTATAGCATATGTATTCTTGTATTTGTTTAAACATCCATGCTTGTTAACTAATGTGGTTAAACAAAACCAGCCTGGTAGTGAAAAACTTAAAATACTGTCCTCTGTAGTTCACTCATCTTCATCTTCTTGTTTGTTCATAATCTGGAAAAGAAAAAATAAGATCTTTGACGTGGTCTCTGTGCTTCACACTGATGGGGTTACTGCGCCTGCACAGGAATCCTTAGGTATTGTAGAAAGCTCTTAACGGATTTTCGCGCCCAGCAACACTGGGCATGCAGGGGCGTGGACATCCCACCAGTTCTCTTCTGACCGCCGAGCTTTTAACAGCTTTTCTAGTCAGTGGAGTCCTTCGAGGAAAGCTCTTTCTCCTTTCTTTCTCCTCGGCTTCTTTTTCTTGGCTCATCTCTTAGTCTTTTTACTACTTCCCTCAGTCTGCTTAAAAAAAAAATATCCTTCTCTGAGGTGGTGGGATCCTTTCTTCTTGCCTTCGGGCATTGTTCCCCCTCCCCCTCTCCCTTCTTCTTTACCTCAGGCTCTCCACTTTATGGCTCAGAAGTGAGGCTGTTTCAAGCGCTGTTCAGTTTGTGGCAGCAAGTTGGCTGCTCTGGACGGTCATTCCTTGTGTATCCTCTGTATCGGAGAGTCTCACTGTCCGGATTCTTGCCCTCATTGTGCTAAGTTTAGCAATCAGACTCGGAAGAATAGGGCAGCTCGACTGAAAGTTGTGTTGTTGGAGTCCGCGCTGCTTTCTGGATCGACCACCATGGCCTCAGTACCATCGGCATCGACGGTCGACTTCGGGGCGGTATTGACTTTGAGGGCTTCTTCCGATATCACTTACCCTTCAACGAAACATAGAGCTCCGCTACAGTCAGCTGCATCCACGCCTGCCAAAAAGAAGAAGTCGAATAAGTCGGAGAAACACCATGAAAAGCCCTCGGCTGCTGCTGGTAAGCCTCCATCCAAGTCTCCGACTTTGGCTTCCGGACGTGCAGCACCTCCTTCTGTTGCTGCCCCGGTACCGACGGGCTCGTCGGCTGTTCCTCAACCTCCTGCCGATGTGACTATTACTGTTTTGGACTCTCCACCCAGGGAGGCTCCACCGGATCACATCTTAGAGGCACAGGAGTTCCTTGAGACTGAACAGGAACAACTCTATGGACCACCTCTGGAACGTCCGACCTCCTGTTCCCAGTCCCTGTCGATGGACTCTGCCTCCCATACCGAAGATGATCATTTTCCTTATCCTCCGGAGCGTCGTGGATACCGATCACCACAAACCCAACACTATTCACCGAGGCACAGATCCCCTCGACACAGGTCACCTAGACCTCGATCCCCGTTATCGACGAGATGGGCGTATCTCTCTGATGCTCCTCCTTGGGATCGACACCCTTCCTATCCGTATGGTGGCTGTCCGCCTCTACAGTCCATGCCGTGGGCCCCTCCGGTGACCTATCCCGATTGAGACTTCTATTCCACAAGAGCTCGATCTCCACTCGCCTCGCGACCACCTCCGTCAGCTTCGCAATCCATACTTCCTGGTCAATCCGTGTCCCATACACATCTCCCGATGACTTCGATACCGACCGCCCCTGATCTGGCCAAGGCCACCATGTCAACACAAACTACTATTCCGTCGACACCCATGACTCCACCGTTGGCGCAACCGATTCAAATTGAGGTCACCCCTGCTTCTTCCTCGTCAGAACATGACTCCAATGCCAAACAGTCCGATCGTAGTTCCCCTGCCGATCCTTCCCCAAAACCGGATGTCGCCGATAATTTGCCGATCTCCCCTTCAGAGGATTTGATCTCTTACGGTGATCTAATCAAGCGAATGGCGCTTTCCGATTGGGCTTCCGATTGTCCAACCCAGACCTGATGCGACAGACTCCGTATTCGACATCGTGCAGAGAGATACCTCCACATTCATTGCTCTCCCAATGTCTGCAGTTCTACTACAAGCTGCCAAAGCAGGGTGGGACAAACCCTCATCCACACCGGTCTCTACTAGACGTCTAGACCACATGTATAGGATTCAAGACACCGATACTCCATTCCTTACCAACCATCCCCATCCTAACTCGATGGTTGTCACCTCTGCCTCCAGATCGAGGAGGACGCACTCCACCCCTGCTGACAAGGAGGGCCACAAGTTGGATGCTTTTGGGCGCCGTTTTTATTCTGTGGGAGCACTTGGCTTACAAGTTAGTAATTACTCTGCCTGTATGGCAAGATACCATTTTACTTTGTGGGAGCAGTTATCAGAAAGTATTGCCCTGCTTCCTCAAGAACACCAACTAGCCGCACGAAGAATTCAAAAGGAGGGCCTTGCCTTCGTTAAACAACATGTCAACACCTCCAAGCACGCCCTGGATGACAATGATGTCGGCTATCACTTTGAGGCGTCACTCCTGGCTTCGCTCCATGACATTGCAGCAGGACACCAGGTCCCTAGTCGAAGATCTCCCCTTTGATGGTGTAGGCCTTTTCCATGCCACCACTGATGCCGTTCTCCAAGATCTTGACAAGAGCATCAAGGCTTCGCGTACCTTAGGGGTCTCCGCTGCTCCTCGTCAATCTCGGTCGTGTAACTGGTCTAGATCTTGGTCACGCAGGTCATCCACCAGGAGTTCCCCTGATAGACCATGGCGTCCCCGCCCGTCCTCGGCTGGACAGAAACAGTCTTACCCCCCATGGCAGAGATACTCGCCTGCCCAACAATCAACCTGTCCTAAGCAGCCTCAACAGGCCAAGCAGGGCCTTTGACTCTACAACGCAT
The DNA here is from genome assembly GCA_029233225.1 of Lepidodactylus listeri. NCBI lineage: Eukaryota > Metazoa > Chordata > Lepidosauria > Squamata > Gekkonidae > Lepidodactylus > Lepidodactylus listeri. Next base: position 125,717,082 of record JARCFY010000007.1, on the reverse strand, counting down.
CTTGCACCTTTCCTTCCCATGTGGAATATAGTCACCACGGACTCTTGGGTCCTTTCTGTCATTTCCAGGGGATATCTCATAGAGTTTCTCCAACCGTCACCGCCCCTACCTTTGTCGCTACCAGCCCCTCTCCTGTCCTCCTTCAAGAAGTCAGTGTCCTTCTAGACAAGGGAGCCATAGAACCCGTACCCACTTACCACCAGGGCATGGGATTCTATTCAAGGTACTTCACAGTTCCCAAGAGGGACAGGGGCACCAGACCCATCTTGGACCTTCGAGGACTCAACCTCTTCATCCAATATCACCGGTTCAGGATGGTAACTTTGCTCCATTCTCCCTCTGCTGCGAAGGTGTGCCTGGATGGCCACCCTCGATCTACAGGATGCTTACTTCCACATCACAATATGCCCCCCCCAGAAATACCTCCGTTTTACCACCGGATTCCAACACTATCAATACAAAGCCCTACCGTTTGGCCTCTCCACAGCTCCTCGCATCTTCACAAAAACAATGGTAGTCGTGGCGGCCTTTCTCAGTCTCCAAGGAATTACCATTTTCCCATACATCGATGACTGGCTCATTGTAGCATCTTCATCTCAGGCCTTACTGGCAGATATCAGTGTCACTCGGACCATCCTCCAAAATCTGGGCCTCAATCTCAATGAGGCCAAGTCTCATCTCGTTCCTGCCCAGAGGGTACAATTCATCGGGGCAGAACTGGACTCCATTGCGCTTCGGGCTTACCTTCCAAATGACAGGATGCCCCCAATAATAATGCTGGCTTCACAAGTACGTTCCGATCCCGACTTCAGCACTCGTGATCCAAAAACTGTTAGGCCACATGGCCTCCACCACATCCGTACTACTTTTCAAAAAACTCAAGATGCGTCCTCTTCAGTTGTGGTTCGTTCACGCCTTCCATCCACAACGGGATCCACAACACCTCTGTCTATCACCCCCCCCCCAACAAGTACGGGACTCCCTCATCTGGTGGACCCTGCCAGCCAATCTCCCTTTCACCTGCCATCGCCACAACTTATGCTTATGACCGATGTGTCAACGTGGGGATAGGGCGCGCACCTCCAGGGCCACAACACGGGCGTTCCTTGGGACCAGGATCTGAGGTCCCGTCATATCAACTATCTCGAACTTCTAGCCATTTTCTTCGCCCTGCGGACCTTCTTGCCTATAATTCAAGGGCGCAGTGTGGCTGTTCTGACGGACAATACTACAGCTGTCTGTTACATGAGCCGTCAGGGGGGCACGGTTTCCCGCAGCCTTTGCCGCCTCACAATCCACCTCTGGGACTGGAGAACAGCTCACGCCATCTTCCTCAGAGCCACTCACATACCAGGCTCCTTGAACGGTCAATCCGATCTCCTCAGCAGAGGACACGCCACTCAGCACGAGTGGGAGATGAATCCCACCTATCTCCGCCAATTGTTCCTTCTCTGGGGGTCCCCAGATGTGGATGTCTTCGCAACCCGTCAAAACAAAAAGTGCATGGCATTCTGCACACAGGGCAGACTCGATGCCCTCTCCTTGGGAGATGGCCTGCTATATCCCTGGAACCACGACTTTGTCTATGCCTTACCGCCCCTTCCACTACTCACACGAGTGGTGCACAAAATAATACAAGAGGCAGTGGACTGCATCTTGATCACACCGTGGTGGCTCAGGCAGACCTGGTTCCCAGTTCTCCTCTCCCTGGCCCAGGGGAGCTTTCATCACTTTCCTTTACAACCGGATCTTCTGATACTTTCCGACTCCCCCATACTCCACCACGATGTCTCTCGTCTCAAGCTCACAGCATGGAGACTTTCCCCTCCGTATTCTCCGAAAGAGTAACTAACGTTCTGCTCAATTCATGTAAGGCATCCACTCGACAGTCATACTTCTGCAAGTGGACTCACTTTTGTACCTACTTAGCCTTGTCTGACATACAACCCTGCTCCGCAGGTCTCCCTCGTATTTTTGATTTCCTCCTCTCCCTAGCCGAGGCCGGTCTTTCGCACTCATCCATACGGGTGTACATGTCTGCAATCTCGGCCTTCCATAATAGAATTGACAATTTTTCAGTTTTCTCACACCCCTTGGCGAAACGGTTTCTGAAAGGCCTCCTTCAACTCTATCCGTCCACAAGGACTCCGCCACAACCTTGGGATCTACCGTTGGTTCTCCGCGCGCTTAGTTGAAAATCGTTTTAACCCTTGGCCTCCTGTGATCTCCGACTATTGTCCTGGAAAATGGCCTTTTTACTTGCCATCACCTCGGCAAGAAGAGTGGGTGAACTTTTGGCTCTCCGGCATGATCCTCCATTCCTCTGCTTCCTACCTAATGCAGTTCGGATGGTGCCGGACATTTCGTTCCTACCTAAGGTAGTCTCTGACTTTCACCTGCAGTCCAAGATCCTGTTACCGGACTTTCACCCATCTTATGTTTCTGAGGAGGAACATCTCTTACATACCCTGGATGTTAAGCGGGCACTTTTGTTTTATTTGGCACGTACTGAGCCTACTAGGAAAGTGCCTAGACTCTTTGTCTCTTATGCATCGCACAGAATGGGCAAACCCATTACTGCCCAGAGATTTTCCAAGTGGATTGTGGGGCTTATAGAACTTGCTTACGAACTTGCTAAGACCCCACTTCCCAGGCCCATCAGGGCACATTCTACTAGGTCCATAGCCGCCTCCACGGCATTCCTTAAAGGCGCCTCCTTGAGCGATATTTGCTCGGCTGCGACTTGGGCTACTCTGAACACGTTCATCAGGCACTACGCATTGGACACTCGAGTAGCTGCCCGTTCTGCGATGGGTCGACTGATCTTATCTGTTGCTTCACGGTGACAGCCTGCCTGTCCCAAACGATTTCTCAATTTAGAATGAATGAGTCCAAAGGAACAGAATATTCTTTCTATGCCAGCAGAAGAAGCTACTGCTGTTAAAAGTGAAATCATTACTTCAACTGTCTCTAAATCCAAGTGCTTAAGTGACTTCCACTAGTTCACTGGTGTGACTTTCTTTAAAACATCATCTGTGAACATATATTTCTTGAATGGTTTCCCCTTAGCCCTGAAGTTTATTATAGTTGGCATTACAGATGGATAATTGCTGGATACTCATTGTCATAGCTAATTCCTCTTCCTCAGCACTTAAGGTTTGACCCTAATACCGGATATTAACAATATTTGTGCGAAAATGAGCTGGAGACAGTGCTTGTCCCATTCGTTTTTTAATGCTTGTAATCTAATTCTGTCAGTGTGTAGTTCTGTTTTTAAGTGCTCACTCGGTTCCTTCCAAATTTCAACAGCATCAGCAATAAAACAGCTGTTTTTCTGTATTTTGTTTAAAGCTTCAGAAATGGGGGTTCAGGATGCTCAGCATATGTTCAACATTTCTCTGAAGCCCAATGTTGAGGATTTTGGCCATGACAGTGCCATCTGTTTTCTCTTGGTTTTGTTCACAAATTGCCATCAGAATAGGCCAGTTCTTATATACTGCTCAAAACAGCCCACTACAGAGTTCCATCTAACATCTTGTGGGAGTGTTAGCTTCGTTTTCTGAAGGACTGCATACAAGACACGGATGGAAGGAAGCAAAAGCACCGGTCTGCCCCAACTCGGCAGTGGTCGTTTATTTTAAGCCCAGGCTGACAGTCTTACACAACACACTTGCAGTCAGCCACGTCAGCATTCAATACACATAATCACATCAGCACAGGGGAGATAGATGTCTCCTAGAGCTCTCTCCTGGCAAACAGCCTTATCAGTAGTGAAACCCCAAGAGAACAATGTACATTGTGTAGCAAAGGGAGAAGATCAGGATATTCTCAGGCCTTAGCTGATGTGTCAGCTAGCTTGACCTTTCCAACATCCCACTCTTCTTTGTTTTCTAAAACAAGGTCTCTGTATCAGACCCCTCATCCAATGTGTCGTCAGAGGGATCTGCCCAGAACCGGGTATGGGGCCCCCGTGGAGTCATCATCATGGGGTAAACTGAGAGCTTGGGCTAGCTGACCGGCAAAGCTGACACATGCTAGGAAGGCATTGTAAAATACAGCAAACCATAATTCCCAACACAGCAAACAACACAGAATATTGAATAATCTGGCCTAACCACCCAGTGGGGATCCAGCTCCAGAGAGCTGCCCACCAGGCAGGCAGGATATCTTGTTTGATGAACTCTGCCAGGGCATGCAGATTCTGGATCTGATGATGGACCGCCTTGGAGTTGTCAGTGAGATTGAAGCAACACATACTGTCCAGTTCCTCACAACCATGATGGTGGAGTAAGACTAAATAGTCAATTGCTGCGCGGTTCTGCAGCGTGGCCTGGCACAGCACCGCTTGCTCCTCATTCAGCAGTGCCAGCTCCCAAGAGGTAGCATTGATGGTCTTGGCAAGGTTGCAGGCTACAGCAGTAATGGCACGGTGGTTAATAACAGTCAAAGTAAGAGAAGTGGCCAAGGCCACATATTTGGCTTGGCTTAACAACCCAGGGGAAGGGTTACACTGTTTGTTAAGAGGGGCGGCCTCCCGTCGCCATTGACCACTAGGAGGCGCATGGTAGGTGCCATTAAGCTGCTCACAGGAAGGCAAGGCTACAACCAGATGGCTAATGTAACAGGAGGTTCATGGGATATTTGCGGGGATGTAATTGAAGGTTCTCCATCCGCAGGTGAAAAACCACCCTTTGGGGAGCAGGGTGTGATTGTACTTGTGTGGACCAGTGCCCTTCTCGAATCCCAACTTGGCTGCACAGTTAAGGTCCCTGACAGAATAATATTTTCCCAAATCCACACAGTCCGGCTTTCCTCAACAGGCGTCACCGAACGAGACGTGAAGACACATGGTTCCATTTGGGGAAATCACACAAGGGGTAGCGAGTTCAAGTCCACCGGCGAGGACCCAAGAAGACTGTGGTCCCCACCGGTGGAAACTGGACCCAAAGGCACAGGTCGAGGTATCTGCCAGAAAACACCCAGTATAAGTGGCATGGGGTAGGGCTGAAAGGTTCTTTAAAACCTCCAGAGGGGTACAAACAGGAATGGCACAGCTCGTTAACAAGCCTTGGGCTGACCGGCCATTCTTTAAGCAAAAAGAGCTCAAGTTTGCCCTTTTTGCCAAGCCCTCCCACAGATTTTCATGTGGCTTAGAGAAGAGGTTCAGTGGTAGGGGGCTCACGTCTCCCCCCATGGGGAGGAAGAGCAAGCAAAGGCAACACAGAATGGTGAGAGTAGAATTTGCAGTTATAACAAATTGCAGCAAAAAGATTCTTTGGGGTCTGTTCCTTTCCCTGCTCCATCAGGAGGCACTGCGCTTGGGTTGGTGGTCTGCTTGATGGCTCCCCAGGTTATCGGAGGTGCCCTTTGCCAGGGCTGCTGGGGCCGGAATGGGCGCTGAGCTTCTGACAGGCTGACTGTGGTCATCTCGGGCACTGGGTTGAAGTTGGTGATATTGTGCCACACCATGACTGGGTTGGACACACTTCTCAGGAACCCACAGCGGACCCGTTGGAGACAAAACAGAAGCATACCCTCTCCCCCATGTTATCAGCGGCACGGGACCCAGCCAGGTTTGATCCAGCAGAGCCCGATACATCACCAGAGGATGAGGCAAAGGTGGACCAGACCGAAAATGTCGGTCAAAAGCAGTTTGTGAGGCATGATCAGCTCCAGAGGTAACATTAAGCTGATTAACAGTGAATAAAACTCGGGCCACGGCCCGTTGGATGTTAGCCAGGTTAGGAGGGGAAAGTTCCCCTGTTCTTATTTGTTTCGCAAGAAAGATTTTAAAGGTGCGGTTGGAGTGCTCCACAATCGCTTGACCAGTGGAGTTATATGGTATACCATGTGTGAGGACAATGTCCCATTGCTTGCAAAAGGCAGCAAAGGCAGAAGAAACATAGGTGGGCCCATTGTCCATTTTTATGCGATGGGACCGACATAGGGCTGTAATAGCACTGTAAAGATGAGTGATAACATGATTTGCCGTTTCACCCCTCTGAGGGGTTGCATGGATGGCTCCAGAATAGGTGTCAATAGAAACATGGAGGTGTTTCCAGGGAGAGAATTCAGGGACCTGAGTGACATCCATTTGCCACAGGTCAGAAAAAAGTGAGTGCACTGTAGCATCAGCACGGGTGTTGCCCTCCGTGAGAGACCCAGGAAGGGAACTGTGACTTCTAATGTGGGCAACAAAAAACTTCTGAGTGCGGCTAGCTAACAAATTTTGCAAAGTGAGAAACAAGCTAAGCAGATTAGAGTCTATACAGGGAGCCAGGTAAGCTCCCGGATGAGAAATAAGCAGCTTCACTACATACAGTGAGTCAGAAATGAGATTAGAAGGAGATATGACAGAAACAAGGCGACAGGGAGTAGATTGCATCAGAGTAAAGTGAGGATCGGGGGGGAAATGATAAGCAGTTTCCCCCACAAAGTCAGCACGGTAAATTAGGTAAAGTCAGCACGGTAAATTAGGTTCTCAAGCATAGACTCTGTTAGGATTTGTGGGGCAGATGTTCCCAAGGGTAAAATCAAGCAAAGGAGTAATTTGCACCTGTGAATAATGTAACGTAGCAGGATGATTCTAGCTCAAGGCCGTGAGATAGCCAGAAGCGAAAGAGAGATAAGAGGGAAGAAAGCTAATAAGCAGCAAGCATGTGCAGAGCGAGCAAGAAACTCATTCCTGTGGTGGGGGTCAGTTGACTGATGCTATCTCCCGTCCGGGACCTAGAGGAATAAGAATGGAACTCAAAGGCTATGTGAAGTGACCATCGGAATAGGCAATAGAAATCATTGGCAGTGGTAACTGACATGAATACAACAGAACCATTGGTAATAACAGGCAACAGGAATCATTGGCAGTGCTAACTGACAACAGATCGCCCCTGGCCACCTGGCAACCCCCCTGGCCACCGGCAGCAGATCCAGGCTGGGAAACGAATGGAGATTTGGGGGTGGAGCCTGGGGAGGATAGGGACCTCAGTGAGGTACAATGCCATAAACTCCATCCTCCAAAGCATCCATTTTCTTCATGGAAAGTTATCTCTGTATTCTGGAGATGAGCAGTAATTCCAGGGGATTCCCAGGTCCCACCTGGAGGCTGGCATCCCTAGGCAGCACCCTCTGTGTGACTTGATACCACCTGATTTGCATGACTCAGGTAGGCCCAGTTGCTTGCTACTGTTCCATCAGCAGCCACCCTATGAAAGCCAGTGTGATGTAACAGAGCTTTAGACTGGGATCTGCGAGACCCAGGTTCAGATCCCCATCTTGCGGTGGAAGCTGACTGGGAGATTTTGGACCAGTCACATACTTTCAGCCTAACCAACCTCACATGGTTGTTGTGCAGATAACAAGGAGGAAATAATAATGTGAGCTGCTTTAGTCCCCACTGTGGAGAAAGACTGTAATTTTCCTAGGTAAAGGCTGCGGGGGAGGGGGATGGAGATGGGAAGCTGAAGACAGATAAAGGTAGGTTGGCTGTTGGGTGGGAAGGAAATAGGGTTGCCAGCTCCAGGTTGGGAAATTCCTGGGCATTTGAGGGAGGGAGCCTGGGGGAGGGTGGGATTTGAGGAGGGATTACAGACCAGTATAATGCCATAGACTCCACCCTCCAAACCAGCCATTTCCTTCACTTAAACTACCATTGCCAGCCTCTAGACAAGGGCTGGAGAGCACCCAGAATTACAACTGTTGTCCAGGTGACAGAGATCAGTTCCCCAGGATAAAATGTCTGCTTTGGAGGGTTGAGTCTATGGCATTATACCCTGCTGAGGCTGCTTTTCTCCCCAATCCTCACTGTCCCAAGGCTCCACCCCCAAATCTCCAGGAATTTCCCAACCTGGAGCTGGCAGCCCTAAGGTGAATTGAACTCTGCAGCTGGGAGATCCATTGTGATTCCCAGAGCACTGCCACTGCTGCTGTGGGGGGAGAGAAAGCAGGCAGGAGGCTGGGAGAGTGATGGGGGCAGAAGGAGAGAGGGATGGAGTGGGAGAAAGAGTGATGGAGCGGGGGGGCAGAAAGAGGGAGAGAGTGATGAGGTGGGGAGGCAGAAAAACAAAGAGAATGATGACGGGTCAGAAAGAGAGAGGAAGTAATATACATGGAGGGGAGAGAGAGAGAGAAAGAAACTGGGGGCAGAAGGGAGAAAGTGTGTGAGAGAGGTAGGGGGAGAAGGGAGGAAGCAAAGGCGTGAGGAATGGGATAACCATCCCACAAGTTTCTTGCGGGTCTCCACTTGTAACAAATATAATTTTGCTCAAACATGACAGTTCCTTAAGGCAGTTTTAAAAAATACGATGAAACCAAAAAGTTTACCAGCCAGAAGATCCTGCCTGTTCAAACATCTTCATCACTGCACTTCTCATGATGTTGTTCCATTCGGGCCACCAGGCCTTACATTTCTTTGTTGCAGTGTTTGCATTTTGCCTTACCCATAGGTAGAGGGATTTCATTAAATATTCCCAAACTGGGTCTCTTTTGGCTGTCATTATAGGGTTTCTCCTCCAGGGAAAGAATAATATACACACAAGGATCCAAAGACTTGTGGAGTACTCTGCTCAAAAGGGTTCACTTTCATTTTTTATTTTATTGAGTTTGTTACAATGTATATAAAACAAGAACACAACAGTATCATACAGCCTTGTGACAAGTAAGATATTGAACATATAAGATGCATAGAATGTTATACAAAAATACTTCTCTATTATGTTGCATTAGAGAAGTGGATCATAACACTGAATTTAAATCAACCAACTACCAAACATATCATACAACCTTTTTAATGTCAGATATTAAGCAAGTTCACTTTCATTTTTACTGCTTGCCCCTCCCTCCTCACACTTAGCTTCTTGTGCAGATCTGTTCCATTTCCAATCTTCTATTCATTGAATTTTTTGAAACTTAGCACTTAAGAAGAAGATATTGGATTTATATCCTGCCCTTCACTTGAAGTCTCAGAACGGCTTGCAAACTCCTCTCCCTTCCCCTCCCCACAACAGACACCCTGTGAGGTAGGTGAGGCTGGGAGAGCTCTTTCCAGAGCTGTCCTTGAGAGAACAGCTGGTACAGAGCTATGGCTTGCCCAAGGTCATCCAGCAGCTGCATGTGGAGGAGTGGGGAATCAAACCCGGTTCTCCCAGATTAGAGTCGCCGTGCTTAACCACTGCGCCAAACTGCACTTTGATTCTGTGTACAAAGATTTGCAAAGGAACAGTGGGATTAAGGTCTTTTTGTCAACTCTGTATTTATAACATTTTTGCTGTGAAGAAGAGGCATGTGATCTCTGCAGACACAAATTCACAGTTTTGAAGACTGTAAAAACCCAGCATCTGTGATAGAAAAATTGCCCAATTTTACAGAAATCTCTGGAAGAGCATGGCATTGTGAATGGATTAATGGAATTTCATTTACCCAAAAATTTAAACATTGCATGAATAACCTTTGGCCTGTAATGTATCTTAAATAGAGAACTATCTTTTTTAAAAAAAATATTTTATTGATTTTCCATTTCTATAATTACAAACATGGTGGAGCCATCAATACAAGAAAAATAGCTAATCATACAAATGGCTCATTATTATTTATTCTGAGCCCTATTTAAAAAATTAAGATTCATCCAGTTATAAACTTTATCCCAGTTTTTCCAGAATTTATCCTCAGATTTATTACAACATATCACACTTAACCTGTCCATTTCTGCCATTTCCAAAAGTTTGTATTTCAAGTCTTCTTCTGTCGGGGTATATAAAGATTTCCACTTTTTAGCTATTGATTCTTGCTGCAGTAATAATATAAGTTATCACATATCTGTCTTCTTTAATACTTTCTGGTAATAAATTTAATAAAAATGACTCCAGTAACATTTTTAACTTCACTTCAGATATTTCTGATATTACCTTCTGCACCTTTCTCCAGAACATCTGTATTTTATCACACCTCCACCACATATGAAAGAAAGTTCCCACATTGGATCCACATTTCCAACATTTGTTTGAAGTATTGGGAAAACATTTTGCAATCTTATCTGGGGACCAATACCATCTATAAAAAATCTTGTAAATGTTTTCCTTATATGATATTGATCTCATAAATTTAGCTGATACCCAGATTTTAGACCAAGTATTTGTCTCGATCGTGTGACCTATATCTTTCATTCAAGCTATCATCGGTGATTTAATTAGTTCATCTGCCAAATATTCCATAAGGAGCCAGCTGTAAAGTTTCTGAATCAGTTTATCACTTGTTGAGAGCCAGATCTTATCTAAATCATTCAAAGAATCATAGAAACCTATCTTTTTGTCTTCTTTGAACCTGGACTTCAACTGTGCTTTTCCCCACCAAGATAATTTAACATTTTGTTTTACAAGTAAGTCTTCTGTTTTCAATTCGTTATTTTTATCCAGTAATTTATCATCTATATATCTAATTCTGAAGGCGCCCCCTGTGTGAGGATACCTAAATCCGCGCAGGGGGGGGCACCTAGGAGGCAGGGAGGTTTTCCTACACATGGGGGGCACTCCCCCCGTGTGCAGAAAAATCCGAAAAGTTAAAAAAAAAACCTTCAGTGACCGTAGAATCCCCCAAAGTATCTTTTGAAATGGCCTCAGCTCCAGGCATCAACTGTGAGGAGATTAGAATGTTCGGGGGAGGGGGGGAGGCTCTAACTGTTTTTGTCAGTAAAAAGCAGGGATTTTACTGGCAGCAGTCTAGGGTTGCCAAGTATCCCCCCAGCCACCAGCAGCAGATCCAGATCCAGGATGGGAAACTCCTGGAGATTTGGGGGTGGAGCCTGGGGAGGACAGGGATCTCAGTGAGGTACAATGCCATAAACTCCCCCCTCCAAAGCATCCATTTTCTCCATGGAAAGTTATCTCTGTAGTCTGGAGATGAGCAGTAACTCCAGGGGATCCCCAGGTCCCATCTGGAGGCTGGCATCCCTAGGCAGCACCCTCTGTGTGACTTGATACCACCTGATTTGCATGACTTAATTAGGCCCAGCTGTTTTGCTACAGTTCATCAGCAGCCACCATATGAAAGCCATTGTGGTGCAACAGTTCGAGCTTCAGACTGGGATCTGCGAGACCCAGGTTCAGATCCCCATCTTGCAGTGGAAGCTGACTGGGAGATTTTGGACCAGTCACATACTTTCAGCCTAACCAACCTCACAGGGTTGTTGTGTAGATAACAAAGAGGAAATAATAATGTAAGCTGCTTTAGTCCCCATTGTGGAGAAAGACTGTAATTTTCCTAGGTAGAGGCTGCAGGGGAGGGGGGTGGAGATAGAAAGCTGAAGACAGATAAATGCACTAGCCAACAGCCTGCTGTCCCTGATGGAGGCTGTGGCAGGCTGGGCGTTGGAGCACCCTAACCTAGTGGTTTTGGGTGACTTCAACGTCCATGTCGATGACGCAGCTTCCGTTCAGGCGGCGGATCTGGTGTCGTCCATGGTGGCACTAGGACTCTCCCAGTACATCTCAGCCCCTACGCACCGGGCCGATCACACACTCGATTTGATCTTCGCCGCGGGGGTAATCGTGGACCGGATTACTGTTTCGGCGGTACTATAGTCGGACCACCATGCCCTGGGGGCCCGTTTGAATGTACCACCCCGACCTCTAGGCGGTGAGTGTATTTTAGCTCGCCCGCGGAGTCAGATGGATCCCGTGCGATTCCAGGCAGCTCTGCGGGAGCCGATGCCCCCTGGCGGTTCGTTGGATGAGCTGGTGGAGGACTGGCATAGCCGGCTCTACAGCCATCGACGAGATCGCTCTCAGGCGCCCTCTATGCCCTCGCACTAGATTGGCCCCCTGGTATACCCAGGGATTACGGCTGATGAAGCGAGAGCTACGACAGTTAGAGAGGCGGTGGCAGCGTGCTCGTGACGAAGCTACAAGAACATCCTATAGGACGCTTATGAAGGCCTATGAGATGGCAACCAAGGCAGTGAAGAAAGAATTCTACGCTGCTGAGATTGCGTCTGCTAGCTCACGCCCAGCCCAATTGTTTAGAACAATTCGGTCATTAACAACCCTGCCACAAGGCAGGCCAAATGCAAGGGAATTGGAAATTGGCTGTGAGGCATTTGTGAGCTACTTTGCAGATAAAGTCCTGTCGCTCCGCCGCGACCTCCCCGCCACATTAGAAACAGTGAGTGAGCTCGAGGCTCTGAGCACGACTTCGTTTCCGGGTTTCGATGGGTTTGGCCTGCTTGATCTTGAGGAAGTTGACAGACTCCTTATGACTGTGCGCCCAACCACATGCATCCTTGATCTGTGCCCGTCCTGGCTGATTAAAGCCGGCCACGATGGGTTACGAGGTGCTGCTTGGGAAATTATTAACACCTCCCTTTCCGAAGGGCGATTCCCAGGGGCACTCAAGGAGGCGATGGTCCGCCCTCTCTTGAAAAAACCACATCTGGACCCGGCCGAATTGGCAAACTATCGGGCGGTGTCCAATTTGCCTTATTTGGGCAAATTGATTAAGAGGGTGGTGGCGTTACAGTTACAGGGTTATCTGGATGACGCTTCGATCTTAGACCCTGCCCAGTCAGGCTTTCGCACGGGATACGGGATGGAGACGGCTTTGGTTGCCCTTACTGACGACCTTCGGCGGCATCTGGATCGAGGCGGCGGGGCAGTGTTGCTGTTGCTTGACCTGTCGGCGGCGTTCGACATGGTCGATCATCAGCTGCTGACTCGCCGTCTCGCCAGCGTGGGGATACAGGGGCGGGCCTTGCAATGGCTCGTTTCCTTCCTCCAAGGTCGGGGACAAAGGGTGGTTGTAGGGGAGCAGTGGTCCAGGAGACACCCACTGGAATGTGGTGTGCCTCAGGGGGCAGTGCTCTCCCCGATGCTATTTAACATCTATATGCGCCCCCTTGCCCAGATTGCCCGGAGGTATGGGCTGGATTGTCACCAGTACGCTGATGACACCCAGCTCTATCTGATGTTGGGTGGCCAGCCGGATTCGGACCTTGAAGATCTCAACCGGGCATTGCACGCCGTGGCTGGGTGGCTCAGACTGAACAGGCTGAAATTGAACCCGGCGAAGACGGAGGTCCTGTGTCTGGGGCGGGGTGGACCAGGGCGGGGGCTCCCACTCCCGAGCTTCAACGGGGCACCGTTGGTGACTGCGTCGCGGGTAGGAGTTTGGGAGTGCTCCTGGAACCCTCCTTGTCAATGGAGGCCCAGGTAGCAGCCACTGCCAAGTCGACCTTCTATCATCTTCGGCTGGCACGGCAGTTGGTCCCCTACCTTGACTGTCCTGACCTAGCCACAGTGATCCATGCTACGGTCACCTCGGGATTGGACTACTGTAACACCCTCTACATGGGGCTGCCCTTGGTGCAAACCCGGAAGCTACAGCTGGTGCAGAACGCCACGGCCAGGTTAGTGATGGGTCTCTCAAGACGAGACCATATCCGACCTGTGCTAGCGGAGCTGCACTGGCTGCCTATAGCATACCGAGTTCGCTTCAAGGTGCTGGTTCTTACCTTTAAAGCCCTATATGGCCAGGGTCCAATATACCTGAGGGACCGCCTTTCTTCGCATATACCCCAGCGAGCACTTCGGTCAGGGTCGTGTCATCGGCTTCGTGTTCCGGGCCCCAGAGAGGCCAGGCTCTCTGGTACCAGGGCCAGAGCGTTTTCGGTGGCGGCTCCAACCTGGTGGAATGAGCTCCCGGAAGAGATCAGGGCCCTGCGGAACTGCAAGACGGAGCTCTTCCGCCAGGCCTTTGGCTAGGAGCCGCCACCGACCTCGTAACAGCACTGTAAGAACATCTACAGTAAAATTGGTCCAATGCAGCCCAGACTGATGGCTGTAACTGGAAGGTCCCTCTCTAGAGAGGATGCCATTTTAAAGAAACTGGAAGTATTTTAGCGGATATTTAGTTTTATTGTAGTTGTTATACTCCTGTGTAATGGAGTTTTATTATTGTTGTGTTGAAATGATTTTAAATTGTTTTATATGCATGGCTTCGAGCCTTTGTTAGCCGCCCTGAGCCCGCTTGCGGGGAGGGCGGGATATAAAAACTAAAATAAATAAATAAATAAATAAATAAATAAAGGTAGGTTGGCTGTTGGGTGGGAAGGAAATAGGGTTGCCAACTCCAGGTTGGGAAATTCCCAGACATTTGAGAGGTGGAGCCTGGGGAGGGTGGGATTTGAGGTGGGAGGCAGAAAGAGAGTGAAAGAGTGATGAGTTGGGGAGGCAGAAAAACAGGGAATAATGACAGGTCAGAAAGAGAGAGGAAGTAACATACATGGAGGAGAGCGAGAGAGTAAGAAAGGGGGGGCAGAAGGGAGAAAGAGTGTGAGAGAGGTAGGGGGGAAAGGGAGGAAGCAAAGGTGTGAGGAATGGGATAACTATCCTGCAAGTTTCTTGTAGGTCTCCACTTGTAACAACCTCTATTTTTTTCTGATAATAATGCTGGTCTTACGAATGCCTCCAGTGGAGAAACCCATTTAGGCACCTTATTATATACTTTTTCTTTTATCTCTTTCCATATTTTACAAAGCGCATTCCTTATGATATGAGTATGGAAATTGGCGTGAATTTGATCTTTCCCATACCATACGTAGGCATGCCAACCCATAATTAAATCGTGTCCTTCCAATTTTAATAACCTTGTATTTTCTAATTTGATCCAATCTTTTATCCAACTCATTGCTGCTGCGGTATAATACAGATACCAATTTGGTACCGCTAGACCACCTCTCTACTTGATTCTTGCTCTTTTACCTTGCCAAATAAATTGCCTACAGATTCTATCTAAATCCATAAAATATTTATTTTTTTTAACAATTGGTAGGTTTTGTGCCAGAAATAGAAATCTTGGCAAAAAATTCATCTTAACTGTGGCTACTCTTCCCATTAGAGATAATTGTAAATTTTGCCATTTTAATAAATCTTCCTTAATCTCACTTAGTAGTACCATATAGTTATCTTCAAATAGTTTTGCAGTATTATTAGATACAGTTATCCCCAGGTATTTTACCTTCTCTGCCACCTCCATTGAAGAGACTTCTTGGAGTACTTGAATTTGCGCTTGTGTACAATTCTTAGTCAAAATTTTAGTTTTTAATAGATTGACTTTCAGACCTGCAATTTTGCCATATTCCTGTATGTCTTCTAATAGATACAGGACACATTCTGTCGGTTCCTCTAACACAAAAACCCAATCGTCGGCAAATGCTTGGAGTTTGAATCTCTCACCTTTAACCTTAAGACCTGTTAATTGTCTATTATCTCTAATTTTATCAGTCAGTGTCTCCAATAAAAAAATAAATAATAATGGCGATAATGGGCATCCCTGTCTGGTTCCTTTCTGTATACCAATATTCTGAGTGATATCTCCATTTATAATAATCTTCGCTCTTTGGGTGTTACATATTGCACTAAGCATGGAAAGAAAAGTATCTCCACATTCCCACACCTTAAATTTTTGTAACAGGAAGGACCAGCTCACGTTATCAAATGCTTTTTCTGCATCTAGAAATATTAAGTCCATCTCTTTATCTGGATGTTGCTGATAATATTCCAGTATATTAATCACTGTTCTGATATTATTTCTAATTTGTCTTTTGGGGAGAAAACCAGCTTGGTCTTGGTGTATTATTTGAACAAGTACCTTTTTAAGCCTATTTGCTAGAATATTGGCGAACAATTTATAATCTGTATTCAAGAGAGATATAGGTCTAAAATTTTTGATTTCCAAAGGATCTGAATTAGGCTTAAGAATCAAAGTTATCAATGCATCATTCCAAGTCTCAGGTATTTCCCCTGATACTTGAATATTTTGTGTCAGCTCTTTAAATATAGGCGTAATCTGCTCCTCAAATATTTGGTAGATTTCCAAAGGTATCCCATCTGGCCCTGGAGTTTTCTTCTTTTTCGCACGTTTAATTGCTTCTACTATTTCCCAGGTAGCAATTGGCTCGTTAAGTATACACTTCTGTTCTTCTGTGAATTCCTTTGAATTCCATTTATCAAGATATTCTTGAAGCTTCCTCTGATCTTGGTCATTTTGCTGGTATAAGGAACTATAAAAGTTTTCTGCAATTAATTTAAGTTTATATAATTCAAAACATTTTCTCCCCTTTTCATCTTTTAATGAGTTTATTACCTTTTTTTACTTTTCTTTTTTTAATTTATAAGCCAACCATCTAGTTGGTTTGTTGGCATTTTCAAGATAATATTGATTAGCACAGTCTAGTTTTTTTGCTACTTCCTGTGTGAGTAATAAGTTCATCTGATGTTGCAATGATGTTAACCTAAACTTCAACCTCTCTGATGCATTGTTGGGTTTTTTCATGTTATCTTCTTGTTCTCTAATTTTTTCTCTCAAGCATTCAAACTGTTTTCCATCCTGTTTTTTCTTCCACGCTCCTTAACTCATGAACCAGCCTCTTAGTACTGCTTTAAATGCATCCCATACTATTTTAATCAGAGTGTCTGCCAACATATTATCTTTAAAAAAAATTTTAATTTCCCTTTTAGTTTTTCCAAAAAGTTCTGGTCTCTTAATAGATATAGATTTAATGTCCATCTAGATCTTTTCTGTACATCATTGAGTGTTAACAACAAGGGGCTATGGTCAGCAAACGTATTTGGAAGGATTTCTACCTCCGCTAACTCCTGAGTCATTATACTAGAAAACCAGATCATATCTATCCTAAACCAAGAATTATATCTTGCTGAAAAATAGGTAAAATCTTTTTTGCCACCATTCCTTATCCTCCACACGTCTACCAAATTAAATTCATCTGCTATTTGTAGAAATGTTTGTGGTAATTTATTTCCAGATTTATTCTTTTTGGCCTTCGGATTTCTCCTGTCTATTTTAGGGTCAAACACTGCATTATAGTCTCCTACCAAACAGATATCTTCAAAAGAGTTTTTACTTAATAGATCCTGCAGATTTGCAAAAAACTTTTCTTGATTTTGATTAAGAGCATAGATGTTAACTATCAGGATTCTTCTATTTTGTTTCCTTATAGACACTGCAATTATTCTACCGTCATCCATTTGGAACTGTAATTCTGGTGCTAATGACTCTTTGGCATATATCGCCACACCTTTCTTCTTTTTTTGTGTATCTGATGATGCAAACAATTTTCCTAATTTTCTTGAAAGTAAATATTTTTCATCACTTATCCTAATATGCGTTTCCTGCAAACATATGATATCAGCTTTTAATTTTCTTAGTTGGTGAAATATTCTTGATCTTTTCTGGGGGCTGTTAAGACCATTAACATTTACTGAGAGTAGATAGATCTTTTTATTCTCCATCTTTTCTGTTATTACCATTCTTTCCCTTAGCTCTATACTGGAACCTTGTAAGGATGTTTGAAGGAGTTCTTTCTGGTTTCCTTTTCTCTTTCTTTTTAGATTCCACTTCTGTCTCTTCTGTAGTTGTGCCTATATCCCCAATCATATCTTCCGAGCTTTCTCCTTCAGATGATCCCTCGTGGTGTTGCCAACCTAAGTCTTTTCCATAGTTATCCAGAAAATGTTCTACTTTGAAGGTAGAGTTTAAGTTGAATCCCTTATCTGACAGAGAAAATGCCACTCCTGGGTAAAGCCATCTATAAGAAATATCATTATTTCGTAAGAGGTTTGTCAATTCCGCATAATTACGTCTCTTTTCTCTTACCCTCCAAGGGATCTTTCAAAAATTTAATTTCTGCTTGTCCTATCATTATTTTCTTTGTATGAGATACTTGCAAGATCTTATCTCTTATTTCTCTCCTACAAAATTAAATGTGCGTCTCTCTTGGTAGTTTATTTCTTTTAGCAAAAGCAGAGTTTTTTCTGTAGATTGTATCTATTTCTCTCCCTAGTTCTTCTTCTGTGCCTATTTCCATTTGATCTACAATCATGTGGACCACTTCATCTTTTAAGTTATTATCTAAATCTTCTGGAATGTTTTGGCATCTAATAATTAGAGCTGCTTTATCCATTTCCAGCGAGATCAGGGATTCTTCTAACCTCTCATTTTTAGTTTTTAATTCTTGAAAATCAGTGTCTAGCTCTCTGACTTTGGATTCCACCTTCAGAGTCATCTTAGAATTTTTTTTTATCTCTTGTTTATTTTCTGTTATTTGTTTTTTTATTTCTTCCATTTCTGTACAATTTGCTTTGTGATATCACGTATTGGATCTAATTCTGCTTTTAACAATATAGGCATAGTATTTTCTACTGTTTCCTTCACTGACTCTTGTATTAGTGCTCTCAAGTCATTTAATGAGACTTGTACAGTACTACTTGTATTGGTTTTTAACTTAGATATAGTACCCAGTGAAGGAAGAGAAGATTTTCTGGATTGACCTGTGCCTGAAGCCATCTTGGTGTAGACCCCTTTAAATCCTTAATTAGTTAACCTTAACCTATAAGTGTACCTCCTGCAACAAAAAAAAGGTTCTAAGATAATCCAACGAAAATGTGGCACCTTATATACTTCACTACCTCTGGCTTTGTTTCCCTTTTTTTTTTCCTTCCACTTTTCCTTTTACCCCCTCCGTTTTCTGCTTATTCAGTCAAGCAACCTGCCTCCACAGTTTTATATACCTTTTCTCCCACCTTCTCTCTAACTTAGTGCCTTGCCACCTCGGTTATTTCACAATATTTTATTTTATATTTTATTTCTTGCTTTCCCACTTTCTTTTTTGGCTGTGAACTGTTTTCTCAGCCCTCTCTGATGACATCAGCTCCTGCCTTCTCCTGAAGCCGTCAACCTCCATCTCTCCCTGACCACGTCAGCAAGTCCTCTCGTCCACACTCCCCTCTCTCTGTACGCTGGCTCACGAGTTGTCTGCCTTCCTTCGAGTAGACCTCTCTTGCCGCCGCTGCCGCAGTCACCACGGTCGCCCCCTGTCAAAGAATGCCTCAGAGTCAGTCTGCCGCCTTCTTCTTCTCCTCCTCGATCTTCCCTTCTCTCGCCGGCTCCCGAGTCAGCTCTCCAGCCACACCCACGCAAATACCAAACCCGGCAAGAGGCAAAAACAGACAAATTAGCAAGGACACCTGGATTCCCTCCCTCCCTGCAGCCCCAAAAAACCTTCTCTTACAAACAGCAAGTATATTAAACGGCGGTTAAACTTTCTTCTTTTGTTTTCTCTGTATCTCTCTGCAAGGGAGGAAGCAAAAGACAAATTACCCGCGACCTATTTCCCCAACAAAAGAGATTTATAGCATATAACTTAACTTAATTGTTAAGCAATTAGTTGATACTCTATTGAGAGTTCTTTTAGGCTCATTGTGGTCCCATATGGTCAGCTATTACCCAGTGGTATCCAGATAGTAGTGGGCGTCCTTCAGGCTTCTTGGCACCAAAGCATTCTCCTCTTCTCTAGAAACGCCTGCCAAACGTTTCAAGTAAACAGAGATAAGCTTCTTACTCGCCTTCCAATACTATGGAAAGTGTCTTTGAGTCTTAAAAGAACAACACATCCCTCACACACATCTACCCTCACTGCTCCTTGGACCAGAAGTCCAAATAGAAAACTATCTTTAGATGGATTTTTCTTCAAAAAACATTTTATTTTAAAAATCCAATTTTTATTTTTATTTTTTTTAAAAATTATAATTGATTTTTATCCACCCTGGCTGCTTTGTTTGTTCAGTAGTAAAAACTGGTACCGTCTACATATTTTAAAAACTTTTGTCCTATTATAAGCAGCCTGAAGTTAAAACTGCTGCACACATAAGAAAATTTCTTTGCTATTACTTTAGGAAAATATATTGTGAATGAAAGTGCATACATTGCTTAGCTATATATTTCTTTAAAATATATGTATTTTAAATGGAGAAGAAGTGAAAATACATGTGGTGTTTTACGTCTGGTATGATGAGGGTTCTTGTACTTCAGTATTGTAGCTAAGTGTCCAGAGTCCATCCAGGAAGGCAACTCCAGCTACACTAGGGAAAAAATCAGACCATGGTGACTGTGGCATGGTTAGGTTTGCCAGCCCCCAGGTCCCCAGCCCTGCATGCTATGGCCCCCACCCCACTCCCTCCCTCCCTCCCTCCCTCCCTCCCTTTAAAGGGCCTTTTTGCGAGCCAAGCATGCGGCCTGCTGCCACCCCTCTCCCTCCTGCTAGATTTAAAGGGCCCTCCCTCCAGCTGGTCAGTGGGCCACATGGTCCCCACAGATCAGCTGAAGCCCTTTAAATCTGGCAGGAGGGGAGGGAGAGGGGTGGCCGGGCAGGTGGTCATTCTTGGGGGTGGGGCTTGAGGATGTTCCCACCCACCCCTGGAACGCCCCCCAAATCCCCCCACTGGAGCTATGAGGGGACCTGGCAACCCTAGGCATGATGCCTGGGGAGAGCTCAGACTCCAAGGCTGGAGATTGGGCAAGGCAGGGCAGGGCAGGGCAGGGGGGAAACAGCAGTACCCATTGCTTAGATAACCAAAGCAGCAGTGGGAAGGAGAGAGGGGGAGGGGGAGAGAGAGAGCAGTGTGTTAGCTGTTGAGGTGGTGGTGGGGGAGTCGCGTAAGAAGTCCAGAGAGATGTGGTTGTTATGTGGGAAGCCAGGAAGGCCAGCAAGGCTGGCAGAGCCCTAGCCGCCCTGAGCCCGTTCACGGGGAGGGCGGGGTATAAATCAAAAGAATAGATAGATAGATAGATAGATAGATAGATAGATAGATAGATAGCAGTAGTGTGATGTGAAGGCTGGAGGGGAAATGTGTCTTTTCCTTGATGGGTGGGCCTTCATGTCTCAGAAGGACAGGACTGGTGGATACTTTCTTTGGAGTTCTTAAGGTGCTCAGAGAAGGTGAAAAGCATGCCAAGGTGACAAAAGGCAAGGGTGAATGGGAACTCCTTTCCCACTTCCCATTTTTGAGCAGTGTCTGGAGGAAGAGTCAGGTGATGGCTGGTAGCTGCCAGCACCGATACGGCCAGAGATACTGAAGGAAAGAAAAAACGTGTGAGGTGGTCCTCAGGACTGTGTTTATTTGGGAAATTTTTGTCCAAGGAGGCTTGCAAAACATACTAAAAACACAAAACGTCAAAAAAGTTATTAAAACATACCCAGAGTATAAAACACAGAGCAGCTTAACATGGATCTTAAACACTTTGCAGGCTAAAAACAGACTTTAAAATTATGTTCTAAAAGTCAGCCCCTTAACTGAGAGCTTGGGTAAACAATTCTGCCTAGTTTTATAGCTTTCTAAGAATATATCGTTCTCTAGAATAGCGGTCTGAAATCCAGAAGAATGAATTTAAGGGCTTGTTCAAATTTCACCTTGACTGGATATAGCAGCTTCTCTCTTAAATTAGGTGTTCGCTGAAGACTGTTCCCACAGCAGCGACAGTTCTGCGACTGCAGTCTAATTAAAATACAAAAGTCTATCACCATGGTTTTGCTTATGGTGACACTGTGTAGGAGTTGTAGGCAATGCTCCCTCTAAGCTGTGGAGGCTTGTGAGCAAAAATTCTACTTTGTGAGCTACTGGCGTTAAAGTTGTGAGCAAGTGATTTGGCTACTGCATAAATTAGTTTGCTCTGGAGCCATCCTTCCTGAGCTAAGACAAAAATCTGTGAGCCGGAGGCTAAAAAACTGTGAGTTAACTCACACTAACTCAGCTTAGAGGGAACACTGGTTGTAAGGAGATTCCTCAGTGGAGCTAATTGTTAGAGAACATGATGGTATGATAGCTCTGTTCTCGACTGTGAACTTTAGAGGTGACCTTTTCCAGCTGAGGAACAAGGTGCGTATAAAAAAACAACTTGTTCAGATTTGGGAGGACATTCACAGAAAAAGCAGAGTAATGGATCCAGACTAAATTGGCATTTCCCACCGATTTCCCCTTTCCCACTGCAGCTCCCTTCATGTTGTTCCTCAAGGTCCCCTGTCCCTCAGGGCCACATTTGTGGGAATTACTGGGCTGCAGTGCAAGGAGGGAGGCAGGAGTGTTCAGTTCTGCAAGTGGAAAATTTAGTCTGGATCCATCCCAGAGAAAGCAATGAGATTTGTCTGAAGGTAAAGCCCCTTATGGTTCAGAATGTGTGTGCCCCTTTCTTTTGGGGAAACTGATGTGGGGTAGTTCATCTGCTGCCTTGTAGCAATGCCTCCATCTGTGCCCTGTTTGTGTGTGTGTCTGTGTGTGTGTGTATAATATATATATATATAAATCAAATATTAAAAAGACTCTTTTTTCCAGAGGAAATCCAGTTAGTGCTGTCCCCAAAACTTCTAATTCCTTGTGGAAATGGGGAGCTTGTAACAGTAATGTAGAAATTAGAAGCCAGTTTATCCCCTTTAAAATAAAAATTTTGGAACTGGTGAGGTATCATTTCTCTGAGAGAGGAGCTCTGGTTCTCCAGTGGTCAGGCAGTGGAACAGTCCTCTACAGTGGGATAAGCTCCTCCTTCCTCCGCAGGGCCGGCCTGAGCTTTAGGACCGGTGTGAGGGGCTTATCCTCACGAGGCTCCAGTTCTTGCCGGCCCTGCTCAGCAGTTAGACGTGCCTGAGCAGCTCCAGAATAGAAGAGGACCTTTTTTAAAAAAGAAGAAGAAGAGGCAGCAGAGCACCCCGCCGGCTTCACCCGCTCTGAAGCGGAGAGCCTGCTGCACATCGAGAGGGAGCACGGGAGAGAAGCAGCGAGTCAGAGGGCCGGAGTCCAACGCGAGGGCATTCCACCCACTGCCGGAGACCGGGGGAAATTGCCGGGAAGCGGTAAGCGGCGTCGCGAGCCCTCCTAGGGAGGGTAGTGCGGCACCCAGCCTCCCCCCCGCCTAACCCCCCCCCCGGCAACCTATCTTTTCCCCGGGCAAGGGGAAACAAGGGAATAACTGCCCGCGCACAGGAAAGCAGCGGCAACTAAGGCCTCTCCCCTTAAGGCGCAATTGCTTCCCCCCCCCCACGCAGCCCGGACTGACAGGAATGCCCCCAGGAGGGATGGACACTGGAGCGGCCTCTCCTCTTCAGGCGCAAACTCCCCCCCCCCCTCATGCAGCCCGGATTGACGGGTCGGCTCTCGGGAGGGACGGATACCGGAACGGCCAGGGGACCTCCCCGGGGCTCGGCGGGCGATCGAGACGGGGACAGGAAGGCGCGCCGGGAGGGGGGGGCCGTAAGACAACCCGGAGCGGGGGGAAAAGGCCGGGAACGGAGGCGTCGCGGCAGACGCGTAGCCTACAACCGCCCCAGAGGCCACTTGGAAGGGGGGGCCGTAAGGGGGCGGCCATCTTGGGGGGACTCGCATGGCGGCGGCCATCTTGGTGGCACGCATGGTAGTGGACAGTGGCGGCCATGTTACAGGGGCACATGCTGGCGGCCATTTTGGATAGGCCCACGGGGTCAGCCATTTTGGATAGACACATGGTGGCGGCCATTTTAGATGATGCACAACGGGCGACTCCAAGGCAGACCACCAGGGGCGGCTATACCAAGACCAAGCCACCCCCCCCCACGCTTCGTTTTCCCCGCTGGCCGCCTCACAAGAAAATTTGAATTTTGTTTGAGGCATAAGTTATGGTATAGGCTATCCTCTCCCATCATTTCTCATATGCAGATGTCGAGCCAGTCTACAGACAGTACCAACGGCATGCTTAAGGGCCTGGAGGGCCCTAGGCTATCAGCCTCCCTGTCCTCAAGTGAGGCCAGAACTTCCCCAGAAAGAAGGGAAACAGACAAGGCCGAACTAATGACGTGGTTCAGGGGAGAGATGAGGAAAGAGATCAGAATGATGGTAAAGGAGACGATGAAGGAGTCATCATCATCAAGTGGGGCTAAGGACAGGGGCAGACCCAAGAAGAGGCCCAGGAGTAAGCAGAGGGAAGCCTCTAGCTCCTCCAGATCCCCTGCACCAAAGGGTAGCAAGCAATCCAGAGAGCGAAGTCCATTGATGGGCGACGGGGCTCTAGGCTCTGAGGACTCCGACTCTCCCTCAGAAAGGGAGGAGGGGGAGCTTTCGGGGGAGGACAAGGAGGAACTGGAGGTGACAATCGCACAATCCAGGCTCTTTCCACAGGAGCTCTTCTCACACCTCCTGCCGAAAGTCATGCGAACGCTGAACCTGTCAGCTAAGCCCAAGGAGGAGGATGAGAAAGAATCAGAGTTCCAGAAAGGAGCTGGTAATCTAATGCCGAAAGTATCAACTCCACAACTGGGAATACCTCTCCCAGCATCATTCTTTGACATTATGAAGGCCGAGTGGGACCACCCGACAAAGTCCAAGACTACTCATCACTTAATATCTAAATTCTATGCGGTGGCACCAGAAGCCGCCAAGAGACTGAAACTCCCAGTGGTGGATGAGCTTGTTACTAGTCTGTACTCCTCGTCAGTGCTGCCAATGGGTGCAGATGGTATGCCAAAGGACCATACAGACAGAAGGATCGAGCAAGCGCTGCGTAAAGACTTCGAGGCAGCCTCGGCTTCACTAAGGGCATCCACAGCGAGTTCTCTCTTCGCAAGGGCAGCCTACGACTGGGCTGACAGAACCTTGCGTCAGCAGAGAGCGACGCACCAAAGGAGTTCAAGGATGAACTTAAGAAAATAGCCTTGGCATTGGCCTTCTCGGCAGATGCCTCCTTAGATGCATTCCAGCTCTCCGCGAGAGCAATGGCGTGCAGTGTCACAGCCAGAAGGAACACCTGTCCACTGGGAGGTGGACTCCTCAGCGCAGTCCAAGGTGGCGGCGGTACCCTTCACTGGAGGGGCGCTGTTCGGGGATGAATTAGAGAAATATTTAGTAGAAAACAGGGACAAAAAGAAGGTCCTCCCTTCGAGGCGGAGGGAGTTCAAGTCTAGAAAACGTTTCCAGCCCTTTCGGGAACAGAAGAGGGACCAGAAGCCCTCTTTCACCAGACAGGGCCGGGGACGATGGCATCCTAGGCCAAGGGGGAACAAGCCTTTCGCACATGGTAGAGGAGAAGCCTCTGCCAAGGCTCCCAAAAAAGGGGGGTCAGCATGACTCTCCACACACAAACAACGCGCTGAGGATAGGGGGATGACTACAGGAGTTCAGTGGGCCCTGGGAGCAATCGGTGAGCGACCGGTGGGTCATAGAAACAATATCTCAGGGCTATCGACTGGAGTTCTCCCACTTTCCTCGGCAGCATTTCATACAGGTGCCAAAGCACTCAAACAAGATCAAACTCTCACAAACCAAAAAGGCAGTGGAGCACCTTCTGGAGATAGGGGCCATAGAAACAGTGCCTCGCTCCCAGAGGGGGCAGGGCGTCTACTCGGTATTCTTTACCGTGCCCAAAAAGAACGGGTCCACGAGGGCCATCCTGGACCTCAAATGGTTAAACAAACATATCAGGGACAGGAGATTCAGGATGGAGACTCTAAAATCCATCCTCTCTGCCCTGCAGACGGGGGATTTCATGACCTCCATGGATCTGACGGAGGCATACCTGCACATCCCCATACACCCGGCACACAGGAAATTCCTACGTTTTGCATACGCGGGAAAACACTATCAGTACAGAGCCCTGCCCTTTGGCCTAAAATCCTCGCCCCGGGTCTTCACGAAGGTCCTTGTGGCACTAGTGGCACACCTGCGGACAAGGGGCGTGTACCTCTTCCCGTACCTGAACGACTTCTTAATAAAAGCACCGTCGCACCAGGAGACCAAGAGGGCACTGTCCATAACTATGGACACATTTCAGAGGCCCGGGCTAATAGTGAACCTGGAGAAGAGTCAGTTACAACCGTCCCAGAGACGTACACACCTTGAGGTAGTGATAGACCTTGAGGTAGTGATAGACTCAGGGACCGAGTTTTCTTGTCACAGGACAGGGTTCTCAAAATACAAACAGTCATGAGGAAAATCATAGAGGAACCACGGACCTTCCTGATGACCTTGGCCAAGGTCATGGGCATGCTGGTGTCATGCCAGGAAATAGAGCAGTGGTCCCGGTTCTACGCACGGCCACTACAGCGTTTCCTGCTGCCACACCAAAAAGACATAGCGCGCAAGAGACACAAGCTCCTTCGCCTACCAGAACAGGTGCGACGACAGATGGAGTGGTGGCTGCACCCATCCAGATTCAAAAAAGAGAACCCCCTACGGGAGCCACAACGAATAGTAGTGACGACGGACGCAAGTCTCACGGGATGGGGAGCCCATTCAGGGAACGAGATGATCCAGGGCCAATGGACGCCAGAGGAGTCCCGAGAGAGTATCAACCTGCTGGAACTTCGGGCGATCAAGCTAAGCCTGTCCGGTTTTCACAGGTTACTTCGGGGAAAACACATTCTGGTCCAAATGGACAACATGACAGCCAAGGCCTACGTGAACCGACGGGGGATCGAGAGTCAGGAAACTAGATGCGGAGGCAGCAGTTATTGGCATGGGCGGAATCCCATATTCTATCGCTGAGAGCGACCCATGTCGCAGGAAAAGAAAACGAGCTGGCGGATTGGCTAAGCAGACGAAGAGTCAACCAGACAGAATGGATGCTACACAGGGAGGTTTTTCTCCAGGTACAAGCAAAGTTCGGAAAGATGACCATGGACTTGTTTGCGACACACAACAACAACCAACTGCCAAGGTTCTTGTCAAAGGATAGAAGCGAGCATGCAGAGGGCACGGACGCGCTAAACAGCAGCTGGCCCAAAGGACTTCTTTATGCCTCCCCCCCGATCCAACTGATGCACAGGGTTCTTCAGGTCATACGCCTTCAACGTGCAGAAGTAGTGCTGATCATGCCGCACTGGCCAAGGAGAGCGTGGTTCTCGGACCTCATGGCCTTGTCAACAGAAAGACCTTGGCGCCTGCCAATCAGGGAGGACCTGCTAACGCAGGGGCACAACGCGCACCCATGTCCCGAAATGCTCAGTCTCACAGCATGGAGGTTGAGCGGGAGCTGTTAGAGAGGGCGGGGTACCCAAGCAAGGTAGTGGAAACCATGCTAGCCTCACGGAGGGCGTCCACAATTCGGGTGTATACCTGGCAAGTATTCCAGAGGTGGTGTGGAGAAGGGGAGGTAGATCCCCTGAGAGCACCAGTTAAGGAGGTGCTTAGGTTTCTGCAAGATGGCTTGAAGAAAGGACTTAGGACTAGCACCCTTAGAAGGCAGGCATCGGCCATCTCAGCAGTGCAGGGGGCCAAGCTTGGCAGATCCCTACTACTCCACACACATGTTAAAAGGTTTCTGAAAGGGACGGCCGTAGTGAACCCACCGAAAATTCATAGATTTCCATCATGGAACCTAAATACAGTGCTAAAGGCCCTATGCAGGGAACCCTTTGAACCAATGGGATCATGTCCATTAAAAGAACTGACATTCAAAACTCTGTTCCTGGTGGGAATTACATCAGCAAGGAGATAAGGGCTCTGTCCATTAATAAGGACCTCTGCACATTCCATAACGACAAAGTAGTGCTTAGACTAGATCCAGCATTCATTCCCAAGGTAAATTCAGTTTTCCATAGGACAGCGGAGGTGATATTGCCATCCTTCTGTCCCAACACGAAACACGAAAAAGAGAAGGAGTGGCATTGCCTAGATGTCAGACAGGCTCTGGCCTACTACATAGAGAGGACTAGGGAATGGAGAAAGACTGAGTCTCTCTTCGTAGCATTTACTAACTCATCCAAGGGATCCCAAGTGTCCTCCTCCACCCTAAGTAGGTGGATTAAAGGGTGCATCATCCTGGCCTACAAGGCCAATGGCTCGCAGCCACCGGAAGGCATAGTGGCACACTCGTTAAGGGGGGCCGCTACCTCGGCGGCATATAGAGCCTTCCCAACCCTTGAGACCATTTGTAAGGCAGCCACCTGGAAGTCGGTCCACACCTTCACTAAACATTATAGGGTGGATGTGACGGCCTCGGCCGAAGCGGCTTTCGGTCGTAGAGTCCTTCAACAGGCCCTGTAGCTGAAGCCACTCTTCCCTCCCTGGGGACATGGCTTTTCTAAGTCCCACTGTAGAGGACTGTTCCACTGCCTGACCACTGGAGAACGGAAGTTTTCTATCACTTACCGTGAAGCTTCCTTTCTCAGGGGTCAGGAGTGGAACAGTCCTGCCCACCCATTGTCGTGGGCACCTTCAGCTACGGGGAAGGTTGAAAGGAAACCCATTCAAATGCAGTAACCAAGGAACATGGGGTCACCCCCTGGGGAGGGGGAACATGACCTTTTTTCACAGTACAATTATAGGTGACGGAGGGGCTGGTCGACGACTGGAGCCTCATGAGGATAAGCCCCTCCCACCGGTCCTAAAGCTCAGGCCGGCCCTGCGGAGGAAGGAGGAGCTTATCCCACTGTAGAGGACTGTTCCACTCCTGACCCCTGAGAAAGGAAGCTTCAAGGTAAGTGATAGAAAACTTCCGTTTTGTTTTTTTTAAAGGCTACATGTGTGCTTACAGAACAGTGGGTTAGATCCAGAGATCTGCTCATGCAGACATTGCAGATCTTCCCAGGGTTATAAATGGCTGCTGTTACCAGGAGCATCCTAAAAACATATCCTCTATATTGGAAGCACAAAAAAAATTGTTATGAAGCACTGAATTTGTTGGAGGAAGGCATATATTTCCCAGTAACTGCAGCGTGCAGTTTAAGTGCTGAAAAATATTAACTTGCATGCAGGGAAGATGTCCACATTCCCCAGAAACAAGGACCTGTGAGTTGACTGATTCCTGTGTTTTTTAATCTTTTATGTGCTCTGACAGTTTCCATATGGTACCCTGCCTCATAATCCAGTGTGGAAGCCTGCCAAGTACTAAGGGAATTATGTCTCATATCTGGTGAAATGGATGCCTGGTCATTTGGTAAAATGGTTGTCTGCATTCACACACTGCTTCACAGAAGGCTGTGGAACAAGTGCCCCCCCCCCCCCGGACATGCATACTCTTTCACATTATATTTAATGTTAGACAGGAGTGGTGCCGCCCGCCTGTTGAGCAATTCCCTTCTGTATCATTTTCTGTGACTGACTTCTGATGCAGTACTATCTAGAAGTCCTGTGACCTTCTCCTGACTGTGCGCTATCTCCACAAAGCAAATGACAGATCATCTCTCAGTTTGCATTTTGCTTCGTTTCCTTTAATTTGCCAAACTGTCTCTACACAAGGGAAGAGACTTCCTAAGAAGCAGCAGCAAGGAATGAGAATACCAGATTCCGAAGGGAATCCAGGCCTTGAGTCATAGCTCATGCTGCTTGTTTAGCTGTAACTCTAGACATGGATTGCACTTCCCAGGTTGTGCTGCTTTTTCAGGCTATTAGAGGTGCTGATCCGTGCTTGGCACCTGCCCTGGAATCCTTGTCTATCTCTCTTGCTTTGATCTGAAAGCTGAGTTGGGTGCTCTCTGGCTTGTAGGCCATCTGCTGGACTGTGCAACAGATTCCTCTTGCAACATCTTGGTTTCTGGGTGTCAGAGACAGATGTGTCATGCAGGGACAGTCCTTTTCTACTTTGTGTATCAAAGCAATGGCAATGGGGGCATTAATAGCTGTAGTGGCTAGAAATAACATCTTGGAAAATCCAGTCTTGGAGAATGCACACTATCTCGTCTTGTTGTGAACAAACAGCTTGTCACTCCATTTGTAGAGGAAGAGACTTGGTGTGATTGAACTGTGTTTAACTTAAGGAGCAACTGTAGTATTCATAGTAAATTGTGCTGGAAACTGACTTTGCCACTCTGTGCATAACCTCTTCCCACCACCAGCAAGCCACTGGCAGCACTGTTCACTTAAGGAAAAATCTGCATCAGGACAGGCCAAATCCTGTTTCCTGAACAAATTTTACAGTACTGATGATACATTCTTTCCCGCTGTCCTTGTTATTCAGAACAACTCTACAATAAGTCAAAACAGAAGTTGCAAATCATACAAGTTAAAATTCTTTATCTAGCCTTGAAAGAATTCATGGAAGTTTTAAAAAGTATTTATTATGCTTAAGTGGTATGTTTGGCTGTTTGTTTACTGAAGATCTGCAAAGTGCATTAAGAATTATCTTTTAAATTATTATAGCACTTTACTTCCTTTGACATCAGTATTTTGTTCTTGAGAATTTTCTTATAGTGAAACTAAACACATTTCCATTTAACTGCCATTAGCTACTGTTGTGAATTACTGACTTTGCTGTTAGTATTTTTTCCTCCTGCTTTTTCTATGCCAACCCTTTTGGTATAAGAAAAAACCCCCACACCTGTTCCTGATTCCTTTTTTTGGCTTTCCATATGAAAAAGAAGTAAATGCTGGAACTGGCTGCAATGTGCAGTGGAAAGCATGGTAGGTCAAACTTAGGTTGGTGTTCTAGAAGCTTGGAAATTCTGCTTTTATCTGTGCCTGTTCATAGATATTGATATTCCAGATATTGATCCATGCTGGCCTTGCTAGCCGATGTTTATGGTCTAGTCTTAGCAGCAACTTGCCTTGCTGTGTGTTAATTGCACTTAAAACTCCACCCATAGAATTTCTCTTGAGCAGTCCTCGAAAGAGCTCTCTCAGCCCCACCGCCCTCACAGGGTGTCTGTTCTGGGGAGGGGAAGGGAAAGGAGATTGTAAGCCACTCTGAAAGGGCGGGGTATAAATCCAGTCTCCTCCTCCTCCTCTTCTTCTTAAAAGAATATCAAAGGGCCCCTGAGCCTCTCTAGTGCCCTGTTCGTCTTTGAAATTTATCTGGTCTCTGAGAGATTTTTTTTAAAAAGCACTTGGGAAAGTATTCTCTGTGAAGGACCTACAAGGTCTGACAAAGAAGAGCTTTAATGGGAGATACACTTGTTTTTTTTACTCCTAGCATGTATTCCAATTTGGACAGGTATATGAGGAAGATGAACATGCTTTGGTTTCTTGATCTTTTCCTTTGTGCTTTCTTTCAGGTGGAACCTAATGCCACCATAGCAGAGATTAAAAGCCTCTTTACTAAATCACGTATGTATGGAATAAGTTTTCATGATTCCTGCCTGCAGACAAATGTGTTTTATTCTACCATTAGTTTCTTCCCTAATGTCATAGCGCTTACTATGGAACTTGTCCGTCTCAGCAAGGGAGCATGTCCAGCCACTTGGTTTTGTGATAGTATCTTGCGATTTGTCTTGGTATTGGAACCTTAATTGTTTGTATGGCAAGTCTGGGGGTGTAACCATAACTGAGATTGCTGGGCAGAGAGGGAGTCCATGGTTCTCAGGGCTGTGACTGCTGAGACTCTCATAGCCAATAAAAATGCCTGGACTCTCATAAAGGTGCAAAGAAGGGGGGGGGGGACTTAACTCTGGAACCTATGATCAAGAACCTAAAGAGCTAAGTCAAAGAGAGTAGAGGGCCAACAATAAAAACTTAATGTATATAATATAAAAATACATGTATTTATTAGCAAAGATTTAAAAAACATATAAGGGCCCAATCATAACTCATATAAAAATAACAAAATCTTACACACAGGGCCCAGTCTCAGGAAGGCACCCAGTGATGCCAATCACGAAGAGCAATGGCAGATGGAACCTTGTTTTTGGCCTTGACTGCTGTAGCATTTAATGGGGATAGCAGGTGGCACGTCTGTGTTCTTCTTTGGAGGGAACAAGGTGGAAGTCTTTCCTGTAAATAGGAGTATCCTTTCCCTATTAAGGTTACACAGGAATCTTGTTACTCAAATGCAGAGGTGGGGAACCAGTGGCCCGGGGCAGCCTGGGACACGAAACAGCCATTAATGTTAGACTCTTCTGTCTAGTTTGGCCCAGTCATAACTGACAAATGTCTCGATAAGCTTGTTGATAGGTTTCATACTGGTAAAATGTACATGCGCTAGTCAGAATCAGGGCAATGCAAATGTGTTGTTTTCCCTGCTGTCAGTCTGCCGTGGTTGCACCGATAAATGTAGGCAACTCACTGAACACTGGAAACTACATAAAGAATAGAAACTGCTGCTTAACATATGCATGCATGTTCAAAACGTACTCCTCTGGTGTCAGGTGCTAAAGAAGTTTAATAAAATAAAACCTTTCTGTGCATGTGTGTCTGACCTTGTGATGAACATTGGCTATTGCATTTGTGTTGTGACTCACAATGTAGCAATGCAGTGTAAGTGTGTTGCTAGCATGGCCTGATCCCCAGGATGGGCACTAACTTGGCTTAAGGCAACAAGTCAGTATAATCAGTTTGAACAACTCCCAGGTATAACCAGTGGCAACTTGTGCTGGGTGAAGTGTTTTGAAAGCTATCATCTGTTAGAGTGTAACCATCATCAACAGTTGTAACCATATATGAGCTGAGAAGTATCCGCGATCTGGAGTGTGCTCTATAGCAGAATAACATCAAGGAGTTGGACTATGCTCAGGATTGATTCTTTGTGTCCAGCTACCTTGCCTTGAAAACATCTCTTGCCTTGAAAACCCCATGGGGTTGCCATAAGTTGGCTGATGGAAAAAGGAAAAAAAAGAGATAAGATTGACTTACAGATCACAAAGGTAAGTGCTAGTGCATGCCAGTGTCTAGTTTACCTTGCAAAAGTGATAGAGGTGGTTTAAAATGGTTTTGTGATTCTTTGTTACCTCCTCTTGGATAAATATTTCCTATATGCCATTCTCTTTTTCTCTCTCCAGATCCTCAGTGGTATCCAGCTCGGCAGTCTCTACGACTGGATCCTAGTAAGTGGAATCATGAGACATTCTGATATTTTTGGAGTCAGTGGTTCCGATAGAACTTGGCTAGGAACAATTGTAAACAAACAGTGGGCTGAAGGACTGCCCACTTGGATCAGAGAATGTAACTGACATAATAACACTTGTCTTCCGGAATGCGTGTGCTGAATCCATTTGAAAGGTCACACAATCCTGCAGGAAGCAACATTTTCTGGAAGTCTAGATTGCGGAGTTAAACGAGAGCATAATCAAGCATGTCCTTTTCATTTGAGAAGAATTTTTCCTTTGTGTGTTCTCTGCATTGTGATGCCTGTGGGTTTTACTCTTGCAGGGCACTGATCAGAACCTCCTAGAAACAGGAGGCTTGTAGCTTTGGCCCTGCCTCCTCCTCAGAACCTGTTTCTCTTGTGTCTGTACAGACGTGGAGCTACTCCTTGGGACTTAGGTCCTTTCAACTGCTCTTTCCCTCTTGAATAACTGCATTTAACTAAGATTTTCTTCTCAGTGTTCCTTCAGTCTTCTGAGTTTCTTTGTCATGAGTACGCAGGTACGTGCTGGCTTATGCATCTGTCACACAGCAGGCCATCTTTGGAAAGTGTGTGTGGTGTACGAGCAAATTGCCTTGTGCAGACACCGCAATCACTGTCTGTTATGTCTGGGAGAGGAACATGTCGAATCTTGCCCCCGTTGCCGCCAGATACTCACCTAACAAGGCGTGTTGTACAAACATGTTTTATTTGGCTTGATGGCTCAGTCTCAGCCGATGTGTCCACAGGACATCTGTTAGGTCTGTCTCCCCTCACCCCATCCCCCCCCCCCACCGCAGTTATCACCAGAATCTTCTGGTAACAAAGTCTGGCCTCACAAATACCATCCCAGCTGCAGACTGGAGATGTTGGAATTGAAGCATTGGGTACATTCCCCTTTGGAATCAAAGGGGAGACATCAGAAGACGCACAGCCAATACAGTACAGTCCTCCACACCATCGTTGAGAAGGCAGAGCTTTCTCCATCCCAGGCACTGTTGCCTTCTACAGGTAATGGTACAGTGTTGGACAGGATCCAAAGGTTGGATTGGTTCCCAGAACGACCTCTCTCTGTGGACTCAAGAAAGAAGCATCCCCTCAAGCACAGGCCTTTTTTTTAGACGAGCAGTTAGAAGAGGGTTCAACAAATCCTGGCAGCTAAAAATTGCATCGTGGTGCCTGGTGTTTTCAGCACCTTAGAGACAAAGAAGACTTTGGGGGCATGAGCTTTTGAGAGTCAAAGCTGGTGAACTGTGCAGATGTTCTCCATGCACTATTGTGGTATGGTAGACATAACTGCAAAACCTACTGCTTCGTGTCTGCTTTCCTCCTCCTGCACCCAGGCAACTTCAGTGACAGATGCTTCTAAATGAAAGTAGGGCAGTCACTTCAGCTACCATTCAGGCCTGTTTTCTTGTGGGAATCACAAGCTCTCATCAGTGTGCTGGAGCATCTAGTAGCTGACAGGTCTGTTTGAGCCTTCCTCCGTGTCCTTGGATAAAGTGCAAGGTGGGACTGTTCTTGTCTGTTCGCTTCATCTCAAGGTTGGGCTCTGTTCACTGCAGGAAAACTTGATGTGCTTGTGTTCCCAAGGACTTAGTCCGTTCTCCCTCAAAGTTCACTTGGCAGCTTTCACTTAGATTTGTGAGGCTTCTGCCCTAAGTACTCAAGGATCAGACCTTTGTTGATGAAACAGAGTTCTTTATTTCCTATGACTACATTACTACAGGTCCTCGGATCATTGTTAGAGATGAAGTATACAATAGAAGCAGGATTAATATACCCTCCAGTACAATTTGAATTGCCCATAGGGGACCAATCACAAAGAGAGAAAAACCGCGGGCTAAAGGTCCTTTGACCGTTTGCTTCCCACAGGAAAAGGTTAAGTGTGAAGTTGTAAAGTTCCCTTCTTAAACCAGACCCCTCAGATGTATCCATCTTATGCATAACAAACAACTTTGCCAAGGCCTTCACACGCCGATAAGAATGGGTCCGTGTCTCCCCCGGCAGGGAGGAAAGGAATGCAGAGGCGCGGGGGTGAGAGGCCGATTGTTCTCATGCGCTGAAGTTGCCACCCTCCCGGACCAAATGGTTACATTGACCAGACCCAGCTTGAGCCATAAATTCAAGGCAGTAAAAGATACATGGTGAATGAGATAACAGGATGTTACAGAGAGGGACTGCAAAACAGGTTACATAGGTAGGGATTACACAAAGCATATAAGCAAACTTTTGTTAGAATCTTTAGATTCAGACACCCTGCCACCTGAAAAATCTAATCTACCCCGGCTTATCAGGAAAACGGTTATGAAAAGCTTTAACTAATTTAGGAGCATGAACATTGTCGGCCAGAACCCACTCATTTAGTTCTGGACCAAAATCTACCCACTTGACCAGATAAAGCAAGCAGCCCCTATGCATTTTTGAGTCCAGGATTTCAGAAATCTCAAAATGGGGCGCCCCCTCCTTCATCAGTGGAGGAGGAGTTGGATGCCATGCATTCGGCCCAGGATTCTTCTTCAACAAGCTGAAATGAAAAACAGGATGCACAGAACTCAGTGACTTAGGCAACTCCAGTTCAAAGGACACATCCGAAATTTTGCGCAACACCTTATAAGGACCAACATATTTCCACCCCAATTTCCTGCTGGGTTGTAGACCATGTATATTCTTGGTGGAAAGGTAAACAGAGTCCCCTGGTTGAAGGTCCCAACCTTCAGCCCTTCCACGGTCTGCATATTTTTTGTAGTCTTCCTTGGCTTTGTCTAGAGTCTTGGCAATCAATGGCCACGAGTCTTGCAGGTTGGCCCACCATTGCTTAAAATCAGAAGGGGAACTGTTGGATGTCTCCTCTATAGTGGGTAGGGGTTTCCCCTCGAAGCCTCCCACTGCCATGAATGGAGATACACCCGTGGAAGAGTGAACAGCATTGTTATAACTATATTCAGCAAACGGCAGCAACTCCACCCAATTGTCCTGATAGTAGTTAGTGTAGCATCTCAAAAATTGCTCCAATATCTGATTAGTTCGCTCGGATGGGCCATCAGTCTCTGGATGGTAACCCGAACTCATGGCCGGTTCAATGTCCATCATCTTCAAAAGCTCCCGCCAAAAGTTGGCAACGAATTGACTACCCCGATCAGATACCACGCGTCTGGGGAAGGCATGTAATTTAATCACGTGATTAAAGAATGCCTTAGCCAGTCCTTTTGCAGTCGGCAACTGTTTAAACGGGGTAAAATGAGCTTGCTTCGAAAACATGTCAACCACCACCCAAATAACAGTCTTTCCTTTTGAGGGTGGCAGGTTGGTAATAAAGTCCATAGCTATCGCTTCCCATGGCCGAGAGGGGGTGGGCAACGGGTGTAGCAGTCCTGGGACTTCCCCCCCCTCTGTTTACACATCAAACAGGTTTGACAGGCAGTAACAAAATCAGACACATCTTTACGCATGCGCGGCCACCAGAATTGCCGCTGGACCAAGTTAAGAGTTTTTAGGAAGCCAAAATGACCGGCTAACTTGGATGAGTGACAGGTTAACAAAATGTCTTTTCTCCGGGCTCGTGGCACCACGAGCTTATCTCCATGGTACCAGCATTTGTTAGCACGAAGAGAGCACTCCTCTAGACTCTCTAACTCCTCTGTTTCTTCGGGAGAGTAATCTCCCCCCCAATTCTCCCATGATTCTACCGCTGCTTGCTTGCTTTGGCTTCTGGTGGTGACAGCCCCTCCCAGCTGTTGGGGTGAAAACATGGAATCGAACACTTCCTCTTTCTGACTCTCATGCTGGGGTAACCTGGACAAAGCGTCTGCTAGCGAACTGGCTTTCCCAGGGAAATGCTTGAGCATGAAATTAAATTTCGAGAAAAAATCGGCCCACCGAAGTTGCTTGGCGTTTAGGGACCTCTGGGTGCGTAGCACCTTTAAGTTTTTGTGATCTGTCCAGATTTCAAACGGGGTCTGCGCTCCCTCCAGCCAATGCCTCCATGCGGTTAGGGCTAAACGTATGGCTGCTGCTTCTTTATCCCATACCAACCAGTTCCTCTCTGTCTCATTAATTTTTTTTGAAATATAAGCTAGAGGGTGCAACTTATCATCGGTCCCCTTCTGTAAGATGGCTCCCCCCATGGCCACATCCGACGCATCTACATGTATTACGAATTCCTTAGTTTCATCGGGGTGAGCAAGGATAAGTTCTGACGTAAATATAGTTTCTTCAGAGTCTCGAACGCCTTTTGGCAACTCTCTGACCAGGCTATCTTCTCCCCTGGTTTCCCCGCTTCGGGACCTCTCCCCTTGGTTTTCAGCAGTTCTGTTAGCGGGAGGGTGACCGTGGCAAAAAATTTTAGGAAGGTGCGGTAAAAATTGCAAAACCCCAATAGGCTCTGTAGTTGCTTTTGAGTTCGGGGTGACTCCCACTGGACTACTGCCTCTACCTTGGCAGGATCCATCTCCAGCCCTTGCTGGGAAATCCGATACCCCAGAAAGTCTACCGAATCTCGGTGGAACTCACACCTAGATAGTATGGCATACAGTTGATTTTTCAACAGGGTAGAAAGCACCTCCCTGACCAATTTTACATGGGACTTCTTATCAGTAGAATAGATCAAGATATCATCTAAGTAACATAACACCCCTTTGAATAAATGCTTGTGCAACACTTCATTTATCAGGCTCATAAAAACTCCTGGAGCGCCACTCAAGCCGAATGGCATCACCAGGTACTCAAACTGTCCCAATGGTGTATTAAAGGCAGTCTTAAATTCGTCCCCCTCCCGGATGCGCACTCGAAAGTAAGCATCCCGTAGGTCCAGCTTGGTAAACACCTTCCCCTTAGCCGCCTCCATTAACAAGTCTTTTATGAGAGGGAGGGGGTAGGCGCTGGAAGCAGACACAGCATTCAGACCCCTATAATCCGTGCACAATCGCAGCACCCTTCATCTCTAACAATCTGTGAGGCTTCTGCCCTAAGTAGTCAAGGATCAGACCTTTGCCAGGGAAGTGGAAAGGGTAGACTGATTTTCATCAGTTTTGTGGCTCCTGCTGTAGAAGCTTGAGAAATGCCTCTTTGAACTGTTAGCCGCCTTTGACTCTCAGGGCAACGTTTCTAATAGCAGTAATGTTGGTGAGACAGGTTTCCTAGCACACTAAGCTGAGTTAGTGTGAGCTAGCTCACAGTTCTTTAGCCACCGGCTCACACATTTTTGCCTTAGCTCAGGAAGGATGGCTCCAGAGCAAACTAATTCATGCTGCAGCCAAATTGTTCGCTCACAACTTTAATACCAGTAGCTCACAAAGTAGAATTTTTGCTCACAAGACTCCACAGCTTAGAGGGAACATTGCCTAGCACTGTACTTTACCAAGACCCTCCCTATCTCCTCCCCCACAAGGAGAAAGTAGTCCTCTCTCTAGTTAACAATCTTCTTGCCCAAGATAATCTCCAGGTTCTACCCGGATTAGATGTGTTTCTAACCAACCAATGGATGGAGAGATGGCCCCACATCTGTTGGATGTTCACAGGGCTTTTGCTTTCTGTGTTGGTAGGGCTGCTTCCTCCAGAAGTTACCTAAGGTTGTTTGTCATGGTGGTTTGGACAAATGGCAGACTGTGTCCTCTCAGTGCATTGGTGCATAAACTGCTTCTGAGAACAGTCAGAGTTTCCTGCATCAGAGAGACTGCTGCTGCCACAGCCTTGGGTACAGCTATGCACCTTCCAAAACTCTAGGCAGCCTTCTACGTAGTCACAACCTTCACTTTCATAAGGCATTAAGTAAGACTGTGACATATACAGCATTTAGCAGAGCAGTGCTCAATGAACTCTTCTCATAACGTCATCCATGCCTTCCACCCAGGTGTGTCCGCTTGCTAATCTTTTTCCATAGGTATACCTGCACAGAGACCATTAGGAAGATAAGCAGGTTGCTTATCTATATAACATTCTTTGAGTGGTCATCTGTGGTCTAAGTGATTTTGTAACCCACACGCCTTCCCCACAACAGGTGCCTTTAACCTGTTTTAAGGACTGAATGGGAAGGCATGACTCTGTTCCTCTAGGCACGCATTGATCAGTAGGCTCAGTTCTGGGGCCTGTACCCCAAAAGTTTTAGCTCTAAAAGATTAAGTGCTGCTCTGCACAGGTGTGGAGCCTGTAGTGTGAATGCATAGATAACTCATAACATCAGTTACAGGTAAGCAACCATTTTTTTTCTTCATTGTGGTCTTCTTCTGAATGTTCGGTGGTCAGAGCCTCTGTCCGTAGGCGTCAACTACAGGGGGGGCATGGGCCACCCCTGAAATTTCCCCAGGGGGGACTGAGCCCCCCCAGCGAAATGGAGCACCTGCCTGGCCGGCCGCCCACCATTGCTGCTGCCACCATGCCTCCCCGACCCCCTTCCTAGGCAGGAAGGCAGGCAGGCCCACCCGCCGCCGCTTCTTCCCCCGGCCTAGCCACTCCTCCCTCCCCCTCCCTCCTGGACAAATTCCCAGAGTGATGGCATCACCTGGAAGTGACGCCATCACGTTGGGCATGTTGCCAGGGCGACGCTCTGGCAATCACCCCGAAACTCTATGGCACCTTAGAGTTTCAGGGCGATTGCCAGAGCGTCGCCCTGGCAACGTGCCCAGCGTGATGGCATCACTTTCGGGTGACACCATCACGCTGGGCATTTGCCCAAATGGCCCCCGGAGGGAGGGAGGGAGGGAGGAGTGGCCAGGTGGGGGGATAGGCGGTAGCAGCGGGGACATGGTCCCGGGGCGCTGCACGCACAGGAGCCCCCGCCCCCGAGAAATGGAGAACTCTACACCCCTGTCTCTGTCATGTAGTTGCTGGATTTAATAATCCCTCTAGAAGTGCTTGAGGCAACTGGAGCATCATTGTGACTCCTTTCTTTCAGAGGGGAGATCCCTAAAGGATGAAGATATCCTTCAGAACTTGCCAGTGGGCACGACAGCAACACTGTATTTCCGGGACTTGGGAGCGCAAATCAGCTGGGTGACTGTAAGCATGCTTCTTCCCATCTAAGATGGTCCCGGTTGTGCCACACCCTGGTTTCCTACTCTTCCTCACCCTTCTTTCTGTCTTTCAGGTCTTCCTCACTGAATACGCCGGGCCCCTGTCAATCTACTTGCTCTTTTACTTCCGGGTTCCTTTCATCTATGGCCCTAAGTATGACTTCACCTCCAGCAAATACTCTGTGGTTCAGTAAGTGTGCCCATTTTGCTATGTAGCTTGTGCGGGGTGCTGCCCTCCAATTTAACTGGACACTGGGCATGTCTCAAGGAAAGGTAGAGGAAGTATCCCTTCTTCTACCTGTTTGTTTAGATTGTGCCCCTTCTCCTCACATCCTGTTTCGAGGATAGGGATCCTTCATCCTGAAAATCTGTATAATTCTCAACAGTCCCCTCCGCATGTGGATACTTATTTCCACAGATAGCGGGCACACTCTCCCCCAGCAGGTTTTTCTACAAATGCAGGGGACTCCATGGGTCTGCAGAAAAATCCAAAAAGTTTAAAAAAACCTCAGGGACGGTTGAACACCCCCCCCCCAATACCTTTTGAAATGGCCACTGGGCTACTCCAGGCCCAGTGAGAGATAGCTAGAGAGAAAGAGACAGACAGAAAGGGAAGGAAGCACAAAGCAGGACTGGATCTGGGATTGGGAAAGATTCCTCCTGCAGTATGAATGGCTACATAACAGGGGGTTTGGAGCCAGGTCTGGGACTAGGATTACCTACTCCAAGTTGGGGAATTCCTGGAAATTTCTGTGGTGAAGTCTGAGGAGTGCAGTTTGTGGAGAGGAGAGGCCTCAGCTGGATATAATGCCACAGAGTCCACCCATTTTCTCCAGGGGGACAGATCTCTGTTGTCTGGAGTTCAGTTGTAATTCCGGGGGATCTCCAGGCCCCACCTGGAGGCTGGCAAACTTAGGCCTGGCAGCACCCTCTGGGTGACTTGATGCCACCTGACTTGCATGATTCAACTAGACCTGGCTGCTTGCTACTGTTCAACAGCAGCCACCCTATGAAAGTCAGTGTAGTATAATGGTCAGAGCTTCAGAGTAGGGTTTGCGAGACCAGGTTTACATCCCCATCTTGCTGTGGAAGCTCACTGGTGATTTTGGACCAGTCACATACTTTCAGCCTAACCTACCACATAGGGTTGAGATAATAATGTAAATTGTTTTAGTCCCCACTGTGGAAAAAGACCATCATTTTCCTCTGTAGAAGCTGCAGGGTGAAAGGACATGGAAATCTGAAGACAGAGGGGCAGATAAAGGCAGGTTGGCTATTGGGTGGAAAGGAGATAGGAATGCCAACTCCAGGTTGGGAAATTCCTGGATATTTGAGGGGTGGAGCCTGGGGATGGTGGGGAGGGGAGGGACTTCAGACAGATATAATGCCATAGACTCCACCCTTCAAGGCAACTATTTCCTTCAGGAGAACTAATGTTGCCAGCCTCCAGGTGAGGGCTGGAGATCTTCTGGAATTACAACTGATATCCAGATGACAGAGATCAGTCCCCCCTGAGAAAATGGCTGCTTTGAAGGGTGGAGTTTATGATATTATACCCTGCTGAAGTCACTGCCAAGCTCAAGCCTCGTCCTCCCAAGGCTCCACCCCCAAATCTCCAGAAATTTCCGACCATAGAACTGGCAACCCTAAGAGGAACTGATCTCTGTATTTGGGCAATCAGTTGGGATTCCTGGAGAGCAGCTGCTGCCACTGTGGGGTAGGGGGAGTAGGTGGGAGGCCGGGAGAGTGACAGGGGCAGAAAGAGTGATGGGGTGGTGTGAGGCTTCCGATAAGATCCAATAAGCCAGGCCTTAGTGTGAAAGCAAAGTCCTTTATTTTCTTAATGGTCTTTCAGGAACACTTTCTTTGTTAGTGATGCCAGATCAATAAAGCTGGGAATTCTTATACAGTATTCAAAAAGCATATGAATGACAGGCACCAATCAGGGTAAAACTGAAGCGTGGAAATCCCTAACAGTTACATTCCCCAAAAAAAGGCGTGCAAGCTACAAAACTACTCCCCCCATCCCCTCTTGTGAACTCTACTTGCATTTCCACACATAGACACCTGGAAGAAACCAGTACAGAAACATCTCAAGGTTAACAGTACAGCAAAACAGATTAGCAGAGTTGGCAAGACAAACGGGGAAGGAGGGGGCATGGGTGAGTGACTCTGACGTGGAATTAAACAGGGTGCCAATCTCCCGCCTGGAAGACCCAGTACAAAAGTGGGGGAGAGGGGAAAAAAATGACAGGGAACCTGACATCCTGCCCATCCCAAGATCACCCCCCACCCGGCTTAGAAGGATAACACCGGTGAAAATCACGGACCAATCTGGGGGCATGGACATGCTCTGCAGCAACCCATTCATTACATTCAGGACCAAAATCAACCCATTCAACCAAATAATACAGGTGGTCACGTTTAAGTTTAGAGTCCAAAATGCTGGAGATTTCATAATGAGGCTCCCCCTCCTTCATCAGAGGAGGAGGAACAGGAGGATCCGGTCTCCAGGAATTCGGCCCAGGGCACTTCTTCAGCAGACTGTAATGGAAAACAGGATGTACAGAACTCAATGATTTGGGCAGTTCAAGTTCAAAAGAGACAGAGGAAATCTTGCGCACAACTTTAAACGGGCCCACATTCCAACCTAACTTCCGGCTAGGTTGCAAACCCCGAATGTTCTTTGTGGACATGTAAACAGAGTCCCCAGGTTCCAAGTCCCACCCAGGAGCCCTTCCCCTGTCTGCATATTTCTTGTAATCTGCTTTGGCCCGTTCCAGAGTTTTAGCGCTGAGGGGCCAAGAGTTCTGAAGGGAAGTCCACCATAATCCAAACTGCGATGGGGAGCCATCGACCAGAGGGGATACAGTAGGCAGTGGGTTGCCCTCAAAAACCCCCACAGCCATAAAGGGCGACACCCCGGTGGAAGAATGCACCGCATTGTTGTAGCTATATTCTGCAAAGGGGAGGAGGTCCACCCAATTATCTTGATGGTAATTCGAATAACAGCACAAAAACTGTTCTAGGATTTGATTGACACGTTCGGACTGTCCATCACTTTCTGGGTGGTAACAGAGCTTAAAGCAGGCTCGATTCCCATGACCTGTAGTAGCTCCCACCAAAAGGTGGCAACGAATTGACTCCCCCTATCAGAGACTATACGCTTAGGAAAAGAATGGAGTTTCACCACATGCACGAAAAACACTTTAGCCAAGCCCTTTGCCGTGGGGAGTTGTTTAAACGGAACAAAATGCGCCTGTTTGGAGAATAAGTCCATCACCACCCAAATAACCATCCTCCCTTTACTGGGTGGCAAATTAGTTATAAAATCCATCGAAATAACCTCCCAAGGCCTGGAAGGGGTGGGGAAAGGCTGTAAAAGCCCCAGGGTCTTTCCCCCTCGTTTCTTACACATTAAACAGGTTTGGCAGGAAGTTACGTAGTCTGAGACATCCCCCTGCATCCTCGGCCACCAAAACTGTCTCTGGAGCAAATTCAATGTTCTAAGGTATCCAAAATGGCCTGAGAGCTTTGACTCATGGCAAGCATGTAAAATGGACAGTCTGAGGGATTTTGGCACTATCAGCTTATTTCCCTTATACCAACAGCCGTCCAAATGTTTTTCTGCCTCTTTCTCCCCTCCCAAATCATCCAGATCCTGTTTGGAATATTCCAGGGCACATTTTGTAATCCACTCCGTCAAGGGGACAGCACCGGACTGCTGCTTTTGGCTCCTGGTAACAACTGCCCCTCCCAACTGCTCTGGGGAGAACATGGAATCAAAAATTTCTTCCCTTTTAGACTCATGTTGGGGAAGTCTGGACAACACATCTGCTAATGAATTAGCCGTCCCTGGAAAATGACGCAGTCTAAAATTGAATTTGGAGAAGAAATCGCCCCAGCAGAGCTGCTTAGCATTGAGAGTCCTCCTAGTGCGTAACGCTTCTAAATTCTTATGATCAGTCCAAATCTCAAAAGGCGCTTGTTCGCCTTCTAGCCAGTGTCGCCAAGTGGAGAGGGCCAGGCGAATAGCCACAGCCTCCTTATCCCAAACCGACCAGTATCTTTCAGTCTCATTAAATTTTTTCAAAATGTAAGCCAAGGGGTGCAATTTCCCATCCGCACCTTTTTGCAGAGTTGCCCCCCCCCCATCGCCACATCCGAAGCATCAACATGGACGATAAATTCCCATGTTTCATCAGGATGGGCCAGAATAGGCTCTGAGGTGAATAGGGTCTTTAAAGTCTCAAAAGCTGCCTGACAGTCACTTGACCAGTTTAAGCATTCTCCAGGCTTGCCAGCTTCGGGACCCTTTGCTTTTGTTTTCAAGAGATCAGTAAGGGGCAAAGTGACTTTAGCGAAATCCTTTAAGAATGTTCTGTAAAAATTGCAGAATCCTAATAGAGATTGTAGCTGCTTATGTGTACGGGGGGCTTCCCATGCTACCACCGCTTCCACCTTAGCCAGGTCCATTTCAAGACCCCTGGGAGAGATGCGATATCCCAAAAAGTCAATCTCTCTGCAATGGAACCCACATTTAGACAGCTTGGCATACATTCTGTGAGCCTTGAGTGTGGATAACACTTCTCTCATCAATTTAACATGAGAGTCTCAATCTTGTGAATAAAGAATGATATCATCAAGATAACAGAGCACCCCTTTGAATAAATGCTTGTGTAACACTTCATTTATGAGGCTCATAAATACGCCAGGAGCGCCAGCCAATCCAAAGGGCATAACCAGATATTCAAACTGCCCCAGGGGGGTATTGAAGGCAGTCTTATATTCGTCCCCCTCTTTGATGCGTATGTGGAAGTAGGCTTCCCATAAATCCAGTTTGGAAAAAATCTTTCCCTTTGCTGCCTTCGCTAGCAAGTCTTTGATAAGAGGCAATGGGTAGGCATTAGAAGTGGAGACTGCATTTAGTCCTCTATAATCTGTGCACAACCTTAAACCTTCATCCTTCTTTTTCTGGAAAAGGACAGGGGCGGCAAACGGGGATTTAGCAGGGCGAATGAAACCCCGCTCCAGGTTCTTATCTAAAAATTTCCGCAACTCATCCCTCTCCGCAGGGCTCATTGAGTATAATTTTCCCTTAGGCAGTTTTTCCCCCAGTAAGAGTTTGATAGCACAGTCTATGAGTCTATGAGGGGGAAGTTCATCTGCCTCTGTCTCGCTGAACACTTCAGCCAGGTCCAGAGG
The DNA here is from genome assembly GCA_029233225.1 of Lepidodactylus listeri. Lineage (NCBI taxonomy): Eukaryota > Metazoa > Chordata > Lepidosauria > Squamata > Gekkonidae > Lepidodactylus > Lepidodactylus listeri. The sequence continues at coordinate 125,672,296 of JARCFY010000007.1, read as the reverse complement.
GATCTTGACCAGTTCTTCCAAAACTAAGCAGGCGAGGGGGAAAGAGGGGGCCCCCGAGCCCCATGCGGGATCCCATTTATGTTGCATACACTTAGGGTCGACCCAGGAGATTTTTCCCTCACTCCATTTGATGTAGGGGTCGTGGGATCCCAACTAAGGACTCCCCAGCACCATGGGGAATTGGGCATGTGGAGTTATTACAAAGGCCCTTTTCTCCCAATGGTCACCTGTTCCCAAAATTAACGGTTCCGTCTCTGCTACACATGCCTCCTTCATCTCAGACCCGTCCATCTGGGTGAACCGTAAAGGCTCCCCCAAAGAATTTACTTTAGGTCCCAAACCCTCTACTACTAGGGGGCTAATAAGATCCCTGGCGCACCCTGAGTCAATGAGGGCTCACACCCGTACATGGGTGCCACTGCCAGGTGCTATAACAGTCACAATCATGTAGAGCAAGGGCCCGGGGTTGCTCACCGTTGGTGGTGTGGCCGGAGGGGGGACCTGCAATTTCGCGCCTCCTACTGCAGGTCTTGGAAGTTTCCCGACGGCTGCACAGCTACTACTTCCAGAGTTGATTTCCCAGTGCTTTCACTCGTTGCCCCTTCCAGCTGTAATGCCCAGGGTTTGAAAGTCCCTTTTGGAGCCCGTGGTGCTCCCGTCGGAGTAGGAGTCTTGGGTGTCTTCGCCCCCCCCCCGGGGGCAGGAAGACACGTAATGCCCGCTCTCCCCGCATCTCATACAAAGTCCTTGTTTGAAGCGGGCATCGCGGAGTTCTTGGATTGCTATTTTAAACTTGGACTTGGTAGTGGCTTTGGCGGCGGAGTGGGATGACTGCGACCCCAGCTTAATTAAGGTGAACCGTTCCTCCACATCAGCCGCTGCCCTCATCCATGCCGCCAGGGAGCCAGGCCGATCATTCCACAACACAGTCTCGTATATCTCCGAGTTCAGGCCCTCCCGGTATTTCTCAACGAAAAGGTCCTGAGACCAGCCATGCACCTTCGCAGCTATTCTATGAAACTGAGCAGTATACTCCCTTACAGAGGATCGGCCCTGAACCAGTTTCCTCAATTGATTCCTGGCCTTCTCCTCCCCCAAGGGATCCTCGTAGTGCTGCCGAAGGGCCCACATAAACTCATTCATGAATCTTAGCTCAGAGCCTGGGGGGTTGTGTAAACTCACATACCAGTCGCTAGCAGTGTCCCGTAATTTTGAACCGATGTAGCCAACCCTCTTGCGTTCGGTGGGGTAAAGGTGTCCCCAAGTCTCCAGGAACCGCTCGATCTCGATGATGAAGAACCTGAGCTTGTCGGGATCACCATCAAACGTAGCCATCAGAGGATCATGTGGAGGCTGCCAATACATCCGGTCCCCGGGTTGGGGCGCTGGCTGGGCTGGGACCCCGAGCGGCGGAGGGGCTCCCCCAGGTGCTGGTTGTGCGGGGCCAGTACCCCCATCAACCTGTTGTTGGGAGGGAGGGAGCCCTCCTGCCACGCCAGCTCCTCCAGCAGGCCCCACTCCGGCGGCTCCCACCACAGCCTGTTGCATTTTGAGTAACACCTGTGAATAATATAACACACAACAGGAGGCTTTCAGCTCAAGGCCGTGAGTTAGGGAAAGGCAAATGAGAGATAAGAGTGGAGAAATAGCTAATGAGTAATAAGCATGCGCAGAGCGAGCAAAGCGAGCGAGACGCACATTCCGGAGGTGGGGGTTAAGCCACCGATGCTATCTCCCGTCCGGGACCTAGATAAGGTGAAAGAAAACTCATAACTTAAAGCAAGGTTAATTGACCATCAGATAGACGATAACAACCGTAGGCATTGATACATGAAACGAACCCAGCAGAATTATTGATAATAACAGTCAACAGAAACTTATGGCAGTGCTAACTGACAGAGGGTAAGAAAAGGGGTGGCAGGAAGGAGAAGGAGTGTGAGAGAAGTAGGGGGAGAGGGGAAGAAGCAGAGGTGGGAGGAATGGGATAGCCACTCCTGCAAGTTTCTTACAGGTTTCCACTTGTACATCCTAAATTACACTAGCATTCCTCAGAGTAGTATTCAAGCTGTCAGAAAATAACACAGATGAGTAATGAACTCGTTCTGTGGCTATTGGGTCTAATTGAGCATGGGTAGTACTCCCTGGTTTCCACATAGATTTGTGCCTGTGGCAGAGTTTAAGATTACTGCTGCAGTCTCCCCCCCGGAGTAGTTCTGAGACTATTGGTTAACCCCCCTGTAGTTGGTTAAGGAAGGCTATAGAAAAGCTTTCTGATCAGTCATCCTGATTTAAGGGAAGCTCAAAACACAGAAAGTTCAAAGCAGAACACCAGGAGCACTTTGGGGAAACTTAGAGGTAGCTTTCCTTCCTAGCATTTATATTTCTCCATAAGATTATATGTTGTAACATGTACATGCTATAGTAACTTGCTCTTTATCTTTCCCTCCAGCCTAGCCTGTATCTGCCATTCTTTCCATTATATCAAGCGCCTCTTGGAGACCCTCTTTGTCCATAGATTCTCCCATGGGACAATGCCTTTGCGTAACATCTTCAAGGTAAGCAGCATTGAGGTGCACATAAGTAGGGACAAGGAGGCAAGTTTTAGAAGCTTTATTTGCTTCTAAAACTTTGTATGGGAATGTGGGGAAAACCACACTGACCTCTGTTTAAGCTTTTCCCAGACCATGAAGCAGAAGCAGTCATCAAATCTGTTTTCCTATAGTTTCATTAGGGAGCCATTTCATAATGCATTTGTGTTTCTCCAGAACTGCACTTACTACTGGGGCTTTGCTGCCTGGATGGCATACTACATCAATCATCCTTTGTATACTCCACCTGGTAAGTGATGACATAGGCAGCTAAGGAAAAAAGGGAAGGATCTTGGCGGTCCATGCTGGATAAAGAGTCCAGGTAGCTTTTAAAGAAACTTGGTTGGGGTAATCTCCCTGATATTTTACTCTAGAGTTCTCTTGGGAGGAGGCTGAGCCCACCATCCCAAACGATGGTGCCTGTTTATGCATAACTGATGTTGTGTTGCACAGTCTGTTAGTCAGTTGCTAATCAGCCAGCTCAACATTTCATAGGAGTATTATCAGAGTTGTCTGGATGCTGTAAGTCTGGGAAATACAGAATTTAGTGATGGACATAACATTTTGCATCTACATAATTCTGCCTTTGTTTTTTAAAATATGTTTCTAGCCTTTACTAATAAAGACAGGCTTAAAAGTGTGTGGGCATTGCCTAGTGATATTGCCAAAGCTAGGGTATGTGTACAGATTGAGAGTGTACAGATGTGTATGTGTACAGATTTTCCAAGGGGTTAAGAGGGCACACCTTTGGTCCTCCACCTAGCTTTGTGAGCCTCCCTAATACCAGCAGAATACAAGTATAAGCAAATTTTGCTGAATTTATTTAACCTTTCACTGATGGCAGAATTCAGATTTTATTAGTACACAAATATCAAGTGTTTTCTTTAAAAACAACCATGATGAGAGTAAATGGTTAATGGTCTGAGAACCTTGAGTGACAGGGGATTCAAACAGAATTCTGCAGTTGAGAGTGGCAGTTAGGAATGACAGTTGGATGTGAAGTGGAGTTAAGCAGAATGAGAGGATCAAGAAGGATCCTGAGTTAGGAAAGTGGGACAAGTGGCCTTTCCCTGACAGAAATAGCTCCTAGTAAAGGGGGGTAATCCCTAACAAGTTTGAGGGAAATAGTTTCTAGTAAAGGGGGATGATCCCTATCAAGTCTGCGGGAAATAGCTCCTAATAAAGAGGGGTAATCCCTATCAAGACTGAGGGAAATAGCTCCTAGTAGGTGATTAAGAAGAGTTATTGGAACTTGTGTGAATGTTCCTGCCTTCACCAATTTAAGGATCTTTGAAACAAAGAAGCTTATGCTTTTTTTATTTAAGCAGACTCCCAAGAAATCTCTCTCCTCAGTTTTAAGACCTGTCTGTATAACTAAACAGCTACTTGTTTGTGAAAAACTATTGTTTTTCTGTTGTTTATATTTATCCAAAGTTACCTCATTCCTGTTGCCTGTTCACCTTCTAAGTCCTAAACCTGATACCTATCTGACCTTTCCCCCTCAACAGTAAAATAAAACCATTTTAGTTTTGAATTACCATCAACCTCTCATGTGCCATCATCAAACAAAGGCAAAGTTTTTTAGTTGGTCCCCCCTGTTCCCTAGGTTGAGTCAGAATATATCTATCCACATTTAAATTAACAGGCTGAGAAACAAAGAAGAAAAAAAAGGGGGCTGCTCAGCAAAGAAAAAGATAAAGGGAACAAAAGGGAAAACATAACACACTACACAAAATCTTATGTTTGCTTGATCCTAGGGATAGGTCTGTGACTCCTCTTTTCCCAGGGTTAAATATTTCCCTCATGTAAATTACTGCACTACTTAGATTAATATTGGGCACACTGATATGACTGCATGGTTTTATAAACTTATCTGCTCTTGGATTTTACTTCCATCCCCATCTTGCAGCAAGATTCTCTGATGTGCATGACACCATAAGTCTTGTATTTGTAAGCATTTTGCCACTTACCCCATTCTCAGTTGATAGGATGGACAACTGTTTACTCCTTACTTATCAATTTTTAAATGTTTTTGAGAATTGGTAATGGATGTCTTGTTGGTAGGGAGGAAGAAAACATTGCTGCCGTAAATAAAAATCTGCAGCCTCTTTCTCAATTTCTGAATTTTAGTCCAGCACACAGAACTTTTATGCTATCGCTATGTTGCTGCTTCCATAAGCCTCTGTTCTGAAAAGCTTCTATGATGATTTCACCCTCCCTCACAGGATTTCCCTTTATATTGTTCTTAGCTAAGCAGCCCCTTTTCTTTCATCTTTCTTTGTTTTTCTCTGGCTGTCCCATCCAGTCATTTGAATGTAAATGCTGACCCAGCATATGAATTGAGGAGAGAGACTAAAATCCTTCTTTAGTCCTTGTTTTATAATGGCACGCAAGAGGCTGATGGTAATTCAAAACTAAAATGGTTTTATTTATGGTTTTTACCAGATAATTTTTCACAAACAAGTAACAGTTGCTGTTACGCAAGCAGGTTTCTAAAACTTGAGGTGAGAGATTTCTTGGCAGTCTCTGCTTACATAAACAAGCATAAGCTTCTCAGTCTCACAGACACTAAAGTTGGTGAAGGCAGGACCATTCACACAAGTTCCAGTTTCCTTCCTTATACACTGGCTAGGGATCACTCCCTTCTAGGAGCTATTTCCCTCAGTTTTAATAGGAAAGGGCTACTTGCTCCACTTCCCTAACTCAGGATCCTTCTTTTTTTTTTTTTAAAGATTTTTATTGATTTTATCTATTTCTACTACTACATCGCTACTTTTCTAAGCTATATTTACCTTATACAGAGTGTGCTTTAACATTTGCTTAATATTACCTTACCATTAATACATATGAAGCATTTTAAACCTTGGTTAATATTCAATTAAGATTGTTACTGATGATATATGAAAAATAAAAAAGCTGTTTGACAGACATGTTCTTTTAAAGGAATGCTTAATTATACAAATTATATATAATATATAAGTGCTATTTCAAAAAACATTTCAGCCCTTATTTCTTCTTTCGTCCTCTTCTTGTCTTAACAGTCTCTTCTTGTACCTTTGGAACTACTGCTCCTTTTTCCGAGTCAGAAATTTCTTCTTCGCTCTTTGAGCTATCAAATCCATACATACTTTCTTGCGATGCCAGCGAACCATCTGAGTCTCTCTCTTTTTTCCTTTCTTTGCTTTTTTCCAAAAAACTTTTTGCCTGTTGAACAGAGTCAATCTTGTATTTTTTGTCTTTGATGCTGAAGCTCAGTCCTTCCGGAACATTCCACCTGTAGATAATAGATTCAGACTGTAGCCAAGATGTCAGTTTTCCATAGGCTTTCCTTCTTTTCCTTATTTCAAATGGAATATCTTTCATCACTTTAACTTCTTTTCCTTTGATCTTCAGAACCGCTTTATTTGTGGTCCTAAGCACCACATCTCTTGACTTTTTGGAGAACCTTATCTGAATCTCACCAGGCAGGCTTTTCTTTTTGGTATAGTCTGGATAGGTTCTGTAAACCATATCCATATCGCTTTTTATTTCCGCTGCTTTTAAGCCTGTCACTGGTTCAAGCGCTTCACTTAACAGATTTTTAAGGTCTTCTCCTTTATCCTCTGGTACATTCTGAAGTCTTAGGGAAAAAATCGATCTTTCCATCTGTAGTTTCAAAAGCTGATCAGAGTGGAAGGCCTTTTCTTTCTCCGCTTTTTGTAGCCTTGAATCATGATTTTTTACTGAAGTCTTAACTTCCAGAAGTTCTCGCTGCAGCTTCTCTGTAGTTTTATTCGACTCCTTCAGGCCCAGCTGCATCTTGTCCATCTTGACGTTGAGAGCTGTCATTAGAGGTCGCAATAACGAGGAGAACACAGTGCTCATCTCTGTGGTATCAACCTTTGAACTCGGAGCTGTACTTCCTAGTTTGGGGGAAGGTTTCGGTTTCCCCGCCATTGTTGAGGCTGCGCTTCTTTGTTGATAGTTAGATAAGATGGACGAAAGAAGCAAATTCTACGACTGCGCTTATATCTTTTTAAAGTTCATATCCTCTAAAGAGCGATGCCGCCATCTAGCAAGCCGAACGTACGTTTTTTCATGCAGTAACGCCATGTAAAGAGTCCCGTAAGTACGCCAGTCTCAAGGGGGGGGGTTGTTCCACCCGCCTTTCCCGCTGTGTTCTGTTTATTTTTACTTCAGACTTACGTTTTCTCCGTGCGTAACTATAAGTTCCAGCTTCAAAGCTTCGCACTCTCTGCTGCTTCTCGGTTTTGCGCTTTTAGCCATACGGCTCCCACGGACGGGGGAACCTATGGGGGTGATGAAAGGGGACCTCGATTCCTCGATCGCCACTGTAGGGAGAGATCCCCTTCGTGCCACCCCAGGCAGAGCCCCTTCACTAGGGTCTCTGGGGGCTCGGCACCAGTCCGAAGCCCCTTCTTCCCGCCGGGTACAGATCGCACTCCCCGCAGATGCGGAGGAGCGCGTCCGCCATGGTCGCAAGTCTTGCCGGAAGTCCATGGATCCTTCTTGATCCTCTCACAGTCTGCTATGGTCTCTCACTGTTAACTCCCAGCTCCTCACTGACACTCTCAACTGAAGAATTCCATTTGAATCCCTGGCCACTCAAGGTTCTCAGATCAGGTTATAGCATTATTTATTTTATTTCATGAGATTGCCATCACAACTTCCCTGAGTTCTCTGTTTCTGCCTTTTATTCCTAGTAGGAGCATACTACCTGTTCCTAGTTTCACAGTTCCCCTAACTTGAGTGAATGTGTTTTGTTTCTGTGTCCCTCAGCATATGGACATGAACAAGTGAAACTGGCACTCATCATATTCCTGGTAAGAATGTGTGAACCTTTAAGGATGAGTTATAAGAGCCCCATGTAGATGTGGGGGGAGGGGAGGGGAGGTGTGACACAGAAGATATAAATGGTAGTGGGGTGACACTCAGTGTACAGGGTTTAGCTGAAATTATGGGCAGCCCTGGGGTGAAAGCTTGCATAACCAGTAGTGACTTAAAAATAAAGCCTGGTGTCTGGTGCTCAGGTTAATGAAGAGAGAGAACCTGGTTGCTCTTCTCCTTCACTTCTCTTGCTGTGTGCGTGATCTAGGGGCCATTTCCTCTTAATCCCTACTTCCTTAATTTGAGTCAGGCTTGGCCAAAGTAGACCTCTTTCAATGTTAGGGTATAACTTTGGAACATATGAAGTAGTTGCAATAATATGAGTGACCAAGAGCATGTGTAGAGGAAGGTATGAAGGAGATCGTAATGCACTGGTAAGAACAGGATCTTCTTCGTGGTCTCTGTGCATCACACCTCTGGGATTAAGTGCGCCTGCGCCGATCCCGATTGGTAATCTTCAAAGCCTAACGGATTTTCGCGCCAGCTCCCCAGTCACGTGCACGTCCCACTGCACATGACCCGGGGAGGGGCACGAGGATCCCGCCAGTTCTCTTCTGACCGCCGCGTCGTGAGGACCCCTCTCTCGCTCCGGTCGGTAGTACTTTCGTTTTCCTATTGGAAAAAGCCTTTTCGGACTGTTTTTCTTCCCCTTTTTGACCTCGGACTGTTTACTGGACTCGCTCTCGGATTTTTCCTCGTTCTTCTCCCCGCTCGGCCTATTGCCCAGCGGTGGGGCTTCTTTAAGCGCTGTCGGGACTGTGGCAGTAAAATAGCGCCTCCAGATAAGCACGCTCTCTGCCTCCTGTGCCTGGGCGAGTCGCATTGAGTAGACTCCTGTTCGAGCTGCGCTGCCTTCTCTAAACAAACCCGCAAGAACCGTGCGGCGAGACTGAGAGTGGCACTTTTGGAAGCAGCGTTATCGCCTAAAATGTCGACCGCCGAGGCCTCGACGACATCACCATCGGCCCCGACGGGCCCGGCACCGTCCCCGACAAGGAGCACCGTCGGTACCGATAAGTCGGTAACGAAACGATCCCTCCCGCTGCCGCAAACTCCTGCAAAGAAACGCAGAGAGGGCAAGGAGGAAAAGGGCAAGCACAAGCACAAAAAATCAAGTGCACAGTCGACACAGGGCGCGTCCGACCTGACCCAGTGCGGGTCTCCGCAGCTTGACCCTTCCGGGCGCGAGCAACCCCGGGGCAGCTCAGTCTCCCCGATGCCACGACCCATTCAATTGACGGACTCGGACCCCGACATCGAGCTGACACAGGTCCCTCGGAGCAGTCCAGAGGCCGGAACCGACCCGTCACCGCCACCGAGAGGAGAACGAGACTGGCGTCTTCCTCCTTCTTCGGTGCCGTGGGACGTCCGTCAGTGGCGATACCTATACGGTTCCTCGTATCCCCCGCCACCGCAATGGTACCCAGCGGAATGGGACCGACAGTCGACGTCGTCGAGAGTCTCATGATGCTGAGATCCACCGGCCCCGGGGCCTCTCCCGTCTCCGATGCCGAAGCCATCACCGGCACCGATGCCGATACCAATGCCGATACCGCAGACCCCACCCGATGTCGACCTCCCTCCGTATCAACCGGACCCGTCGAACCCTATGTCACCTTCCGAACACCTGTCGGTACCGAATTCCTCCGCTTCATCCGATTCCAAAGAGGAATCCCCCACTCATCCATCACCATCCCCTGATGTTGCTGACAATCTCCCGATTTCCCCTTCCGAAGACGTAAAGTCCTACGGGGAACTCGTCAAAAGAATGGCCCATTCCCTGGCTCTAGCCACCATCCAACCAGCCCCAGCCGCTACTGATGCCATCTTTGACATTGTGCAGATGGACACATCTACAGCAGTAGCTCTACCACTAATTTCGGTGCTTCTTAACACCGCTAAAGAATCCTGGGGACACCCCTCATCGACTCCAATCTCGAGCAAGAGGTTGGATCACATATATCGTCTCCAAGAGCCGGGGGCAGAATTTTTGTTCATCCACCCTAAACCCAACTCAGTCGTAGAGACACCTTCAGCTAGGGGCTGCAGTGGCCATTCCTCCCCCCTCGATAAAGAAGGACGGAAACTCGATTCGTTCGGAAGACGATTTTATTCTGCAGGAGCATTAGGTATCAAAACTGCAAACTACATGGCTTGCATGAGCCGATATCAATACTCCCTATGGGAGCAGATGACACCGCTCCTGGCACACCTTCCTGAAGACAAACAGCGTCTGGCCAGGAAGATTCAAAAGGAGGGCATGGTCTTGGCTAAACACCAGTTGAATGCCTCCAAACATGTTGCTGATGTAACTTCGAAGACGCTTACTTCGGCAGTTGCCCTCCGGAGACATGCTTGGCTGAGGTCGACGGCGCTTCCTCAGGACACAAAATCGCTAGTCGAAGATCTCCCCTTCGAGGGTGAAGGGCTGTTCAGCTCTACCACAGACACAGTCCTTCATGATCTAGACAAAAGTATGAAGACATCACGTAACTTAGGTGTCTCTCAGCCAAGGCAACAGAAACAAAAAAGTTGGCAGAGATCCTGGTCAGAGAAGCAACCACAAAGATCTCCCAACGAACCACAGTGGCAAAGACCGGCACACTCTGCTTATCAACAGAAGCCTTACAGCCACAAACCGCACTTCCCAACAGCTTCTGCCTCCAAGGCAAAACCCCCTAGACCCAATAAACAGGGTCTTTGACTCCCACACGCGCTCCGATCCTCCCACCCGTCTGGCACCCTTCCTACCTGCATGGCAAGTTATAACCACGGACAAGTGGACCCTATCCGTAGTAGCGGAAGGTTACCGGATAGAGTTCTTCCAGACACCACAGGAACCCTACTTTGTAGCCACCCCTCCCTCAGACACCCTGTCATCAGAGGTCGAAGCCCTTCTATCCAAGGGCACCATAGAGCCGGTACCCATACACCATCTCCAGCAGGGGTTTTACTCCCGCTACTTCACGGTACCAAAGAAGGATGGCGGACTCCGTCCCATTTTAGACCTGAGGAACCTCAATGCGTTCATCACATACAATCTCAAAAAGTCCATGCTCATACCGTCCAGACGAGTACAATTCATCGGAGCCATTCTGGACTCCCTGCAATGCAGGGCCTTTCTGCCCCCCCAACAGGGCAACGGACATAACCTCTCTCCTCCATTCGATCCAACAGGACAAGGAGGCTACGGCCAAGCAAATACTTCGCCTACTAGGCCTAATGGCCTCAACCACAGCGGTGATTCCGTTCACCAAGCTACGGATGAGACCACTACAGCTCTGGTTCCTGAGATGCTTTTGTCCCAGCATCCACTCTCTCTCCAAGCTCTTCCAATTCTCGGAGCAAGTTCTGGAAACCATGACGTGGTGGCTGGCACCCCAGAATCTTCAATCTGGTCACCCTTTCGACTCCCGCCCCCCTCAGCAACCATTACCACGGATGCCTCCCTATGGGGCTGGGGAGCTCACCTGGATGGTGTCGGTGCGGGCGGCAAGTGGGACCCGTCTGTGGCCCACAACCACATCAATTTTCTAGAACTCCTGGCAGTTCTCTATGCAGTGCGGTCATTCCACAACTCCCTGTCGGGAAGGACGGTGGCTGTCCTCACGGACAATACAACCACCATGTACTACATCAACCAGCAGGGTGGAACGGTCTCCCGTGGACTCTGCCGCTTAGCTATCGAGCTTTGGGACGAGTGCCAAGCCATCGGCATTCACCTAGTACCGAATCACCTTCCAGGACTGCTCAACACCCAAGCAGACTTCCTGAGCAGAGGAGGAGCATCCCTACACGACTGGGAACTGAACCCTTTCTACCTGACCCCGATCTTCGATCGGTGGGATCATCCCTCAGTGGACGTATTCGCCTCTCGGGAGAACAAGAAATGTCATCTCTTTTGCTCCAGAGCCGGCGCAGATCCAGCGTCCCTCGGGGACGGCCTCCTGCTTCGGTGGACGGGGAGACATCTGTACCTCTTCCCCCCGATCCCTCTGATACCGAGGGTAGTCCACAAACTGATGTCAGAGCGACCACGAGCGATTCTCATCACACCGTGGTGGCCGAGACAACCGTGGTTTCCCATGCTCCTTCATCTCTCCCTAGGGATCTACCTTCACCTCCCGACGCTCCCAGACCTTCTTTGGATGCACGGAGGTCAGGTACTTCACCACGACGTTCCCAAGTTGAAGCTAACAGCATGGATGCTTCAACCTCAGATATAGACTCATGCATTGCACAGGTTCTCTTGAACTCACGCAAGCTGTCCACACGCCGCTCCTACGCGGCGAAGTGGAATAAGTTTATGGTTTTTCTAACTTCAATAGGGCGGCCTACTGTTCCTGCCACCCTTAATGATATTTTTGGTTTTTTGTTATCCTGTTCGGATAGAGGACTGTGCCACTCTTCTATAAGAGTTTACTTATCGGCTATCTCCGTCAACCATCCGGAGATTGGGGGATACTCAGTATTCTCTCACCCGACTACGAAACAATTCCTTAAGGGAATGTGTCGCCTCTATCCACCAGTACGGACACCAGTCCCAGCATGGGACCTACCATTAGTTCTGGCCAAGTTAATGGGCAAACCGTTTGAGCCCATGGCCTCCTGCAGCCTCCAGCTTCTCTCGTGGAAGGTAGCGTTTCTGGTGGCTATCACGTCTGCTCGGCGTGTGAGTGAGCTTTCAGCGCTTCGTTGCGACCCCCCGTATCTCACTTTTCATCATGGAGCAGTTACCCTGGCTCCGGATATCACCTTCCTACCCAAGATTGTCTCGGACTTCCATGTGGGAGCGGACATCACGCTGCCTGTGTTTTTTCCTGATCCTCAGGACCCATCACAACGCAGCTTGCACTCTCTGGACGTCAAGAGAGCTCTTTCCTTTTACTTGCATCGGACAAAGCCGTTTCGCAAGTCTCCGGCTCTCTTCGTCACGTATGCCTTGCCCAGACAGGGACAGAAACTATCGTTTCAGAGACTCTCGAAGTGGATAGTAGAGACGATAAAGCTTGCCTACCTCCTGGCTAAGAGGCCATTGCCGGCATCCCTCCGGGCACACTCCACGAGAGCCGTGGCTGCTTCCACGGCATTCCTCAAGGGCATCCCCCTGGGAGACATCTGCAATGCTGCAACGTGGGCGTCTCCTCACACGTTTGTGAAGCACTACGCCCTAGATGTCTGCGTCCATCAGCGTAGCATGGTGGGCCGTGCAGTTCTACAAGCAGCTCAGATGTGAGACCTCCAGCACCCACCCCCAGGTATGTGGTGTGTTTATTGCTCGCTATTCTCCCAGAGGTGTGATGCACAGAGACCACGAAGAAGATATACAGGTTGCTTACCTGTAATTGGAGATCTTCGAGTGGTCATCTGTGCATTCACACCACCCGCCCTCCTTCCCCTCTGCTTTCGGTCTCCCTCATTTTTTCTTGGGGGCTGTTAGCAGCGGTCAGAAGGAACTGGCGGGATCCTCGTGCCCCTCCCCAGGTCATGCGCAGTGGGACGTGCACGTGACCGGGGAGCTGGCGCGAAAATCCGTTAGGCTTTGAAGATTACCGATCGGGATCGGCGCAGGCGCACTTAATCCCAGAGGTGTGAATGCACAGATGACCACTCGAAGATCTCCAATTACAGGTAAGCAACCTGTATATCCCTCCCCCCTTGCTGGCACATAAAGGTCTTTCTATCTTTCCAAACTGGTTTCTAAATTGTGTAACAATTATTTGCATAATTGGTCATGACTACATTGAGCTTGAGAGACTTTCATACAGAAATTGGGCTTGTGGTGAAGGGGGGGGATTGTAACGGGTCGGCCCTTAGCCCCTGTGTGTTGACACTTGGCCCATTTCTTCCTGCAGTTCTGCCAGCTTGGAAATTTCTCAATTCACATTGCTCTGCGGAACCTGCGCCCTGCTGGTGAGTAGAGAATAGGATGAAACAAAGAGCCTCTTAGGGCTTAAATTGAAGTTCAGGTAATCAGCATGATAGCCTTACAAGATGGTTCTGAAGGAACTTCTAGCAAGAGCTGCCATCGCACCATGGCTGGTGAGACCAACTGTCCTCTGTCTTCAGCTTAAGTTTTGCTTTCAGGCAAGGTTTTGAGCCCATCTGATAATACTATTTAACAGAAAATTCAGATTCTGCATAGAAGTATCCATTTGCCTAATTCATTCCTGTAATATTTGGGATTTGCAGACTCCAGAACTCTTTCCCTTTTGGTCACCAGAGGGAAAAGACTTTGAGTAGGAAAGAGCAGTAGGAGGTTTGCTGAAGATGCTAGCGTACAAGTGGGATGGAAGAGCAACCATAGGCTACAGAAGCATCACCTGGACCCCACCTAGTTCCTGTGGCTTTTATAAGTAATATTCCATTGCCCCCTAGCTTTTCCTGGGACTGTTGAAATCCACATTAATTTTCATCATTCTGGATTTTATATGCATGCTTGTGTACACACAATTATACATTTGTTGAAGGGACCCTAGAAGCCTAGCAGTGTTTTTGTACCAGAAAACCTTTATCAAAGGCATCTAATGGACCCTGTCCATGACCATCTTCCTCTAGGCTTCTTAGTCTATGGTCAGATATAAGCTTTTGTGATAGTCAGCTAGAATTTCTGAATAGGTACCAAACCTGATTAAACTCCAATGCAGTGCTCCATTGTTCCATGGCCCACCTTTGGTAATTTCTTGTGATATACACAGCTGGAATGCAAGTACTCCTGTAGACAGCTGCAGAAACCTCCAGCTGTGGGGTAGTAGATGATGGTGGCAGCAGGTGTGAAGTAGTGGTAGAACAGTGCCCTCCTTAAGCCTGTTGGTTCCACTTAGGAACTCACTAACAATGGCAAATATATCGCAGATATACCACAGATATACAGAAGCATTTGGGAGGGGGATGTGTGATGTGTCTTTGAAACAGATAATTTCCCTACAGGTTCCAAGGCCAGGAAGATCCCATATCCTACCAAGAACCCGTTCACATGGCTTTTCTTGCTGGTTTCCTGTCCTAACTACACCTATGAGGTAAGGTTGCCATACAGCCTTACCACAGATTGGAGAGTCCTGAATCTGGAAGATCCTGTGTCTTGTTTCTTGTTCAGTACTTTTTCACACGAAGCATGTGGCTGGAACAGCAGTTTCTTCTTTCAGGCAGGCCGCTAATGAGCATAGATTTTCATTTGGTTATTTGCTAACTGAATGATAAGGTTTTATTCATCTAAGACTGAATCCTAGACAAAATACTGGCATTCATCATCCCCAGAATTCACCCTCTTGAGACTTTGATGCTGCATGATAGCTGTTTTGTAGAAGTAGTTAGGGGAATAAATTGAATCCCTCTGTCCTGTGTGACATTGCAGAAAGAATGGATAGTAAATTGTGATTTAATGTTCTCAAGATATGTGGCATATCAGCACAGATATGGTACAGTGCCTTTTACTGATTTTCTGATCCTCTGGCTTTGGCTGCTGTCCTTACTTGAACCTTTCTGTTCTCCTCTGAGTAGATGGTATGTGAACCACTTTCCTCTATGTACCCATCAGCCTAATTATAAGTGTATAGGTGCAAAAGAGGAACTGGGCTTTGGAGTGTCATAGGGGGCAGAGATGGTCTGCTTCATAGCTCTGTTTTGATGAACAAGTTCAAGAAGATCCCTTGGCAATGAGCAGGGCTGTGGCGCTCCCTTTTTCCTTGCAGTGTGAATGTCAATGGAGGCTACTGCAGCCTTCTGCTTATTAGCCATGGCTGTGGAATATGACTCAGAAATCTTTTTATCTGCCTCACCTGCCACAACTCTGAACTGGTGTCTTCCTTGTCTTCCAGGTGGGATCCTGGATCGGATTTGCCATTATGACTCAGTGCCTTCCAGGTAAGTCCTGATTTTGGACTTTTTAAAAAATATCTGACCTTCGCTATAGTCATGAAACACATTCACATGGCCCTGTACCAGTTCTTTCCACCCCTCTTTAGGAAGTAAGATTGAGCCCATGTATTTACAGGAGCACAAAAATCTTGTTCCTCTACAGCACAGGAAGATGCTAAGGCTTAATGCACCTTGGGTGGAAGGCAAAACCCCAGAGTTATGTCTGTTCTCCCTCCTCTGTTTCTTGGGAGGCACACACACGTGTGTGTGTGTGAAAAGTGTGGATTCACTGCTTAACATATCAAATGATGAAGCTAAATAAAAGTTTATTAGTTTCTTACTGAGAGAGTAGGACTTGGATTCCTAGGAATCTGTGTCTGGCCTCAGTTTCTGCTTTTCCTAAACCCAGATGTGTGCATTTTCTCATCATATTATCTGTGTCTGGCACATACTTTTTCTGGGGGGTTTTGCCTGCAAAGACGCTGGAGCAGCTTGGATCTGCTTAGGGTCTGGTAGTTAAAATTTGATTAGCATGCAGTATCTTTTCTGTTTAAGACATGGTGCAGTTGTTATGGCTGCCACAGACAGTGGCACAATTGAGGGGTTTTTTTGTGTGTAAGAGCAGAATGACAGCACAGGCTGAATGTAGCACCTAGTGAATCCACATGAAATTGTTCAGGAGGTGGCACATGTCATGAATAGGTACCTGAAACTGCTTGATGGGGAGTTAGGAGACATGAGCTTGGTGGAGAGGTCGATAAACCTGGATAACAGGCACAATCACCAACAATGGCTGCGGTCACACGCACTAAATAATCCACTTTCAATGCAATTTCCAGTTGGATTTTGCCAGTTCACACAGTAAAATCCAGTTGGAAAGTGGATTGAAAGTGGATTATTTAGTGTGTGTGATCGCAGCCATTGTTGCTTTGAGGAGGTTATCTTACCCTCTCTTTTACAAAGGGGGGGTAAAGCAGTCTCGCTACACAGCAGTGGTTCCTTTTGAAGGATAAAACCCAAGGCAAATGCTGCTCTGCCATTATCTTAGACAGGTGGTTGCTCTGCAGCCTAGTTGGAGCATATCTTCAGCACAATCTGAAGGTTGATTGGTAGAGTATCTGCTTTGTATATATTCATCTCATGCCTGTACTTTCCCATCAGTCACTCCATATAGGTAAAAGAAATTAATATCCTATTATATTTATGGGTGGGAGGGAGTAGAATGTTTAGTGTCCTGTTATGTACTCTTGCTGAAGTAGAACTCTTTCTTCTTTGCCTGCAGTGGCTCTGTTCTCCCTGGTTGGCTTTATCCAAATGACCATCTGGGCGAAGGGAAAGCACCGAAGCTACCTGAAGGAGTTCCGGGATTACCCACCACTGCGCTCACCTATTATCCCATTCCTGCTCTGAGCTAGAGGCAGTTGCTTCTAGATCTGGGTTGATGCAGGTTTTTTAAAAACTTTGTGAACAGCTGTTGGGGTTTAAAGTGGGATTTTCTCTGGCTGTCTACACTATGATCTAAGAGTGAAGCTGTATGGATTCTTTGCTTGCGTAAACTTACTGGGTCCCCCACAGCATATCAGTGTTCTTATCCCCATTCCAAAGCTTTTCTGAGCTTGGAATCTACCTTCCACGCACAGCACTGTTGTAAAGCCAAACGCTGCAGCAGAGAACAAAGTCCCTGAGAGAGCAGTCTGAATTTGCAGCAAACCAACACTGAAGCAGCTGTTGTGGTTCTAATTCTGCATACGTAGGTGCCAAAGACTGAATCTAGGTAGCTGGAACCTGACTCAAGGAGAAGACTTCTGTCCAGTGCCGCTTCTGGGCACCAGACCTTTGCTGTACTTCTCCTGGTGATGACAGGAATTGCCTGCCTCTTAGCTCAGTTTTGTGCCTCTCAAGTAAAGGTGCCCTCTTGTGGTAATTATTAGTATAGCACATACCCAACACAGCCCTTCTCTATCTCAAAAGCGTCTTTAACATTTTCAGGAGACCCACAATATGAGGCTCTGTCCTCCTGTTTTACGCAGCATGGTCCTGTGAATCCTATGGGCCTGGCTCTCAGCACAGCAGTGGTACTTGCAGCCCAGATCTTAAAGCAGATCCACTGAGACAGTAGGAGCAACTTCGTTGTAGTCCTGATCGCACATGGGAGGCATTAAGCTGCAATCTTGGGGCAAGGGAATCCTATGCTAGGATTATGTTCTGAGAGCAGCTGGAGGTTGTACTTCCACCCAACATGCAAGCTGGCAGTATTAGTTTTAAGTGGAAATGCCTTCCTTTTTTTTAGCAAATTAACTTCAGTAAGTACTGAGAGAAATTCCTGTCTCTCTTCTCCCTGTCCCACATGCTAAGCAGAAATTGTTCTGTAAACTTACTGAGCTGTAGAAAACAGTGGCTGCAAAGTAGGCTGGGCTTTGGTCTGCTGGCAGAGGAGGTTATTCAGGTGAGTGGCTGAAGGACAAGACTTTCCACATAAGCTACTATTCTGTGGCAGTTGCATCATGCATTTTCTCCAAACTCAGTCCAGACCCTTAAACCACTCCTACTTACGGGATGTTTCAGTCGCAGTCCTGATGCCACATGTAGGGAAAGTGACATCCTCACTGGACACTCTAAACAGGGAAGGGGGGGGGACTGGTTTTGAACAATGGCTGTGACGTTTCATTTAATCACCAGAAAAGGCCCTGAATCTTGCTTACCATGTTAAAAAAGAGACCTTGAGAGAAATCTGCTTTTGCCTGTTTTGTCTTAATGTTATCAAGATTGCAATCCTGTTCACACTTAAATGGGGGGAAAGCCCCATTGAACTCATTAAGGCTGACTCTTAAGTAAACATGAACCAGGAGCAGGCTGAAAGTTTGCTATAGTCTTAGTTTATGCTGCATGTGAGCAGTAAGATACTGGAAACCAGCTAAGGCAGCTGTTTAAACGAGCCACTGACTTGGTATGGTCTGTTTCATGTGGAATTTGTCTTCTGTGTCAGAACTACACCAATAAAAGTAATTGAACCCACTGGGCAGTGCTAGATTATTTGTAAAGGACAGTTTGGAATTTCAGGATGAAGGACTTGCCTTGTATGGCGGAAGGGCTACATGGTGGGGCAGGTAGAGAAGATGCTTAACATATGGCAATCCTATCTGGAGCATATATAACATGCTAAAAAGTAGGTTACCAAGAAATGGCTACTGTTTAATTCTTCAGCGAGTGCTGAAATTATACCAAGTTATAATGCCACTATGCAAGTTTTTTTGAGGGCTTCTCACACCTTTCATTTGAGAATTTTATTTTCAGCAGTTCAGGGACTGCCTTGCTGGACTAAGGGGGCAGCAAAATGCCTTTAGAAGGTCACAAACAAGGTAGGAGGACGGTGGCTATTTTCACTTGTTTGCCCCTAAGCGGCAGTGGCTGATCAAGAAATATCACGGCAGCTTCTATTTAGCCAACATAACTAATAGTGATTTGTAGATCTTCTATGAATATCTTCAGAAAGCTATGGGGACATCACATCACTTGGTGGTAGCATTCATGTGCTGTTCATTATCCTAAGAAGAAAGTGTAAATACTCAAAAACACATTTTCATTAAGTGTGGCATAGTGAATAAGCTACAAAGCACAGGATCTTAAGGGAGAGGCAAAGGAACGCCAGATTACCTTTAACTTAGCCAGCAGAAGGACAGCTTGGGAAAGAGCTCTCTCAGCCCCACCTACCTCACAGGGTGTCTGTTGTGGGGAGGGGAAGGGAAAAGGAGTTTGTAAGACGCTCTGAGACTCCCTTGGGGAGTGGAGGGCGGGATATAAATCCAATCTCTTCTCTTCTTCTGAAAAGGTCTCTTGTATTTTCTTAGCTCTTAATGGCAGGAAAGAAAATTACAAAGCTTGCACGAGTTGATCAATTTATTCATAGTTTTAGCAAGTCCTTATATCTGCACTAAAATGCCCCAGTCTCCATTTCTTGGGGTGGGTGGGGAGTGTTTACAGTTTAAAAGTTACAGCCTTACAGAAATAGCTACAAAGAATATAAACTGTTTGTTTCTGTACTAAGTCTAAGTGGGGACTCATTGAAAGATGCTGCAGATGTTTGCTACTCTCACTTATGCCTTAAATTCAGTCTTACAGAAACTGCAGCACAGGTTGTGAATTATGAAGTCAATAGGTAGTAAGCAAAAAACCACCTGTGGCATTTTGTTGCAAAGTCACATTTACAGGACCACATTCCTATTTCCTTTTGTCCTCTTTTGACACGCTTTTGATCAGTTTCCCACACCGCTTCCCTTCCCCTAAACTCTGCCTTCTCCATCCTCTTCCACACTATTACTGTACCATCGTTACTGATTCCTTCTTTTTTTCTCACCCTTGTTAGACCTTTCCACAGCACTTCCTGACTCTTTTCCTCCCTAGTGTTCCTGTAAGCCCCCCCTATTTTTATACAGTTCATCCATTGCAGCCCTTCCTCTCTCATCCTGCTCCCTCCAGCTCCTTTTTATCCCTTAACTTCTTCAGGCCGTTCTTTGCCTTTAACCTCCTGTCTTCTATTAATGCCCCCAATGCATCATTACACCCTTCTGCCAATTGCCCTGTGTTCCTTCCTTTCCATATCCATCACTGGGGCTGTGAGGTGCTCTTGTGGCAGCATTTGAGTCTCAGAATGGTCACCACCTGTACATCACTCATTCACGGGACCAGGCAAGTGGCTTGCCACCATTCAGCCTTGGCGCAATTCAACAGACTGAAGACTCAAACTATTTTAGGAGTGAATGGGAAACTCATTTTATGCATGACTAGGGTTCCCCCTTGTATGAGGAAGCCTCTCTCCCTTTTGTACCTGCAGCTTTTCATTATTTGAAGCAGGATTTTAGCATTTAGATATGATTCAAGAAGGACCTAATTAAAATGTTTTATGTAATACCAGTATAAAAAATATAGCTGCTTTAGGTGTGATCAGAAGTAAAATGTACAGTTACTGAACAGAGATTACAGCTGGATTTAGGGATGTAATGGCCAAAGTGTGCATGAGCTGTACCCAAAGGCAATGGGGCTGTTCCCCAAACACCTACAGCAGTTGGTACTTTGTAATCTCCTTGTGCAACTTTTGACTGGTATATAGTTCTGTGACTAGTATATAGTTCTTAGTCTGAAAGGGTACAGACTTAAGGGTACAGACTCCCTCCTTTAAAGATGAACACATGATCAAGAGCAGCTAGATATTAAGAACTTTGTGCCAGAAGTCCCACATTCTTGAAGTCTGAGGCGTGCACTAGTTATTGCACCCCCTTTTTATCCCATGAACCACAGAGTGACAACTTCAGGTGAAAATGTAAGATAAGGTTTATTTTCAAACATAACAGATCTAGAGAATTATGCAGACTTGTAGAAGGAGCCTGCAGAGGCACCCTCAAGTCAGTTAAGATGCTGCTGCCGCTTTTTCATTTTGTTCAATGCGCTGCTTTCTAACCAGAAGGCGTCTCTCCCGTTCAAACTCTTTCATGCGCATGACATAGCTATGGGGGAACAGATAGGTACAGGTCACACTGTGGGGTATTTTACCTAGTGGTTCTTAACATTTAATCCACAACCATCCCCAAGTACAGAAAACGCCCTCTTAAAACATTTTCTCTTCCCAGTTTACCAAAAATGAAATAAATATCCCAGTTCACAGGTAACAGATAAAAACAGTTATACAAATCTGTCTCAAAAATACCACCCTCCTTATGAAATCAACTGTCAAATGCCTACTTATAAAGAATGGCCTTCCATTTCTGAATGGAGGGCAGTCAGCACAAGGGCTTCCCACAGTGCTGGTGCTGCCACTGACAAAGAGGAGCCTGCGCTGGGCCTGAATGGACAGCCCAAAGAGAGGCTCAAGCAGGGCCTGGCCACAGGAGGAGCAGCTGAGTGCCCATCAGGCTCATAAGTAAAAAAAATCAGGACATACAAACAGCATTCCAGAGAAGGAAACGATCTACAGAGTTGAATTTGATATATGCATATGTTACACAGAGAAATTTAGAGAGGCCCTTGTGGCTGATTGCCACCAGCCAACTCCTTAATATTAGCCTTCATTTGCATTTGCTGTGTGCCACTTTTTAAGGACCTGACGGAGAGATCTGGGATTTTGTCCTCAGGGCAGGGTGAACAATAAAACTATCCTTTGCTGGTTGTCAGAAGCCATTGCAAATGGGACTGCCTAAAAATCCCAATTCTCCCCCCCATTTGTCCTTCACATTTCTGAATACTTTACAGAACGTGTAAGTGTCCACTGAAGAACCACTATGTAATCCCTCCTGCCAAACCACCCCCCTTCCCATTATTAGGACCAGCAGGTGTCAGACTGCATTCCACATGCCATATTTTATAGTCTGGAACCCAGACAAGCTTTAAACACATGGTGTTAGATATCCACTTGATGCCTTCTTCTCAAGTCTCTACTACTGGTTTAAGTATGGCATCCTTTGTTGTACTCTTGCAAGTGATAGGAGAAAATAAAAGAAGCCAGTCAAGGTTCAGTATTAGAGAAGCATAGCTGACAGAGCATCGTAACACAGATTCCTTTTATCTCACCCAACTACACCATAGTGTTTGTGATAATGCCCTTCATCACCGCACTTATTCTACCAGGTCTCGCTGCATTCTACATGGTAGGAGAAAGTTCATCTTCTCTAGGCAATACATGAGTGGTGGTAGGACATTTCTAGACTATTTCAAAAAAGAAGCAGGTCCGTAGGATTGTCACTTACTCCTGGTGCTCGCAATAATCCCAGTCATGGCGCTCATGTTTGCATGCAAAGACATTGGGGAAATGGTCACGCTTGCATTTCATCAACTTGATGAGATAATGGGCACAATAATCCCGCTCCTCAAGAGGAAGCTGGGCATCGTTCATCTGCTGCTGTGTTGCTATCATCACTGAATAGGAAATCAAAAGGGAGGAAACGGTCAGAAGCAAGGCCAAGACAGCCAGGCAGCAGCTCTTCATCAATATCAACTATTTCACTTTCATTTTTGCTAAGGAATATAATTCTGCTCGTTTTGCAAACTAGTTAAACTGCCTTTTCCTATTAAAGTTGATATGCCCTGGCCAGTTCAAACCCAAAGTATTTCAACTTAATGGGTAGCTGATAGGAATTGCAGCAAGCACTGCAAAGATGCAATGTTCTAAGGGAGCTGCATGCCTCACGCATCACAGGTGTGCCATTACCCTTCTCTGTTTACAGCGTGGGGTATCTCATGCCACCTGCATCACTGCCTCCTACTGATGAACAATGTACCTATGTAGTTTTCTCATATGTATGGAGCAGTGATGCAAAAGTCTGAAGAACACTTTAGCCACACAAAATAAGCACCTCTGAGTATTTGGACCCAATACATATTAACATGTACAATGTTAATTGCAGGAAGCTCATAGCATACACTGGCACATGTGAAGGTAATGGTCCACAGATGCCTCCAGTCAGCCATTGTACACTTTTTCACAGTAGCTAATCAAATTATTCCAGGAAGTTTACAAGCAAAGGATGATGGGATCAGCTTCTCCATGCTGTAACCACTCCTAACCACCTCCCTGGAACTGTTATTCAGAGCTGTAATCCCCGATAGCAAAGGTTTCATCTAGACATATTGGCTATGAGAGACTGACAGACCTAACCATAACGACTAGAGGAGGACAGACGAAATGGCCTTCTAGCTCAGTACTGTCTGCTCTTAACACTCAGCAGCTCCCAGGGGTATTTGGAAAAGACAGATATTTCTCTACATCAGTCAAAGACTGAACCCAAGATCTTCTGCATCAACTCAGCCACCGCCTTTTCTTAAGAGTACATCTGAACTTGGTAAGGGTCGAACAGAAGCACTATACAGAACCCCACTCTGTCAGCATGAAGAGGAGTCTTGTGCCATCTAAGAGACTGACATGTTTTCATATTTACTAACACCTGGATAGCCCAGGCTAGCTTGATCTCATCAGATCGCAGAAGCTAAGCAGGGCTGGTGCTGGTTGGTATTTGGATGTAAGACCACCAAGGAATACCAAGATCATGACACAGGAGCAGGCAATAGCAAACCATCTCTGAACATTTCCTGCTTTGAAAACTCTACAGGGTCACCAGAAATCAGCTGTGACTTGACAGCCAAAAAACAAACAAACCTATAGTCTGACACCTTAGAGGCCAACAAGATTTTGGGTGCACAAAGCTTCCAAAAGTCAAAATTCTTTGTCAGATACCAGACATCTATTTATCCATTTTTACCCTATCCTCCTTTCAAGGAGCTTGCAGGGCTTGCATGAACAGCCAGATGAAAAGGCTCTGAAATCCCACTAAATTCCTGGTGATTTTTGCAGAGACATATTTTCACAACTAGGCCTCTGGGGAAATTATCCTGCAGGCAAAGATTCGCTCTCCGGGGCGGGCATCCGGGACACAGAGGCGGCGGCGATGCCCTGCGGAACCCTAACCGCGGGCGTCTGTGAAACCTCCGCCGTCCCTCCCTTGGCAGGTCACCCGGCCGGAGCGGGGAGGGCCGCACCAGGGGACACCGCCTCGGGAGGGGAAGCCGGACGGGGCCCCCCTGGGCGGGGCGGCACCCGGCCCCTCGGCGGCCCGCTCACCCCGCTCCTTGCGCTCCGGGAAGCCGTACTGGGGGTCGAAGGTGGGCATCCGGAGCGGGTCGGGCTCCGCCTCGGCATCCCAGAGGTAGCGGCGCGCCAGGTGGGCCCCCATCCTCCCTCGGCGACCTCTGGCGCGTCCGCAGCGGCGCCTCAGCAGCCCTCCGCACCGCCGGAACCGGAACCCGCTCTGGAGCCGCCGCCCCGCCCCCCCCCCCCCCCCGAGCCGCGCGAGGAGTCAGAGGCGCCTCCCGGACTTCCGCTGGAAGCGTCAGAGCGGCCGTTGGCCCCTCTCGCAGGTGGCGTCGCTCTAGGCTTCCCCAAGTCTGTGGTGGGTGGGGCGCGGCGGGATTGAGGGGCGGGGGACGCGTGGCCGGTTGTCGTCTCCGAAGGAGTCCCGGTGGGTGGGTGGCGTGGGCGCGCTTGCTTGCTTGCTTTGGAAAGAAGGGGCTGCGCTGGGGCGGTGTCCCCTTGCCGGAAACGAAGGCGGAGAAAAGCCCGGCTCATTTCAGCCACGAGGTGAAGGCCGGACTGGCGGTGGGAGAGGCGGAGCGCGAGTCTGCCCGGGCGCCTCTGGTCTAAAACGGACAGGGGCCGTCTGGCCAAGGGGGAGGAGAGCGTGTGCCTCGGACCCAGGGAGACAGACCATCCCCCGCTCCCTTTCTTCGGGCAGCGTGCCAGCTGCTGTCTCCTCACAGGCAAAGCAGACCTATGCCTCACCGGCAATGTCGTGCCAGTTGCTTTCTTTAAGCAGTGCGGCGCAACCTTCGCTGCCGCCGCTGTTATTGGGTTCCCATTGCTCCCGGAATCTGAAAAAGAAAAGCCCAGTAAGTGCAGAAAAATGATACCTCTCTACAAGTGGCCTGCTGCATTCAGTATTAGTCTCCTAAAACTGAAGGGAACTCAAAGGTTGACATATCAGCTAATATTGGATCATTTATCCCAGAGGCGGGCAAAATACTTCTGGCTCAAAGTAGAATTAAAATGCTCTTCCTTCCCCATTCTTCATGGAATACTTGGCTATGATGATCTCGTCCTCTTTCCTCCTTCATGCACAGGATTTTCCCTTTTTTCTTCTTCTTTCTTGCTGAGCAGCCCCTATATCCATTTTCTTCTTATTTGTTTGTCTGTGGCTGTCCCTTCCAGTCACTTTAATATATATCTATATTGATGTTTGCCAGGGAACTAAGGGAAGAGAACCTTGTTATATTCAACTTCTGAAATGGCACACAAGAGACTTTTGAAATTTCAAAATAAAACGTTATAACTTAGAAGAGAAAAGGTCAGATGGAATCAGGTGTAGTGTTATGCCCTGGACGCAATTCCACAGACAACCAGGCTGCGATTCTCTATGTTTACACTTGTATGATTCTTTGATGTGACCAAACATGTAATGGCGCCGGTACAAGCTTGAGGTAATAGAACAATAGCACCCAGGCTCCTAATGATCCACCTATCAGGGGTTTAGCATATTCAGATGAACCAATGTAATCTCTGGTGGGAAGATTAACCTATCCCACAGTGTGGGTGCAGACGGGGGCGAGGATTTTCTGTACATATAAACTGGCCCCTGGGCCACTTCAGACATGCTTGTTCCTGACCTACAATAAACTTGATCATGCTGAAACTCCACCGGCCTCCAGACTCCAGTACTTTTCATGTAGGATTTATGAGGTAAACATAATAAAACTGATGAGAGTCAGTTTGGTGTAGTGGTTAAGTGCACAGACTCTAATCTGGGAGAACTGGGTTTGATTCCCCATGCCTCCACTTACACCTGGATGACCTTGGGCAAGCCATAGTTGTGGCACAGCTGTTCTTGAAAAAGAGCAGTTTCTGTCAGAGCTCTCTCAGCCCCACTGACCTCACAGGGTGTCTGTTGTGAGGAGGGGAGGGGAGGGGAAGGGAAAGGGGTTTTTAAGCTGCTTTGAGACTCCTTCACGTAGTAAAGGACAGGGTATAAATCCAATCTCTTCTCTTTTTAATTTTTTTTTTAATTTTAGAAAGCAAGATAATGATATTTTCCAAGCCATGATCTTTGAGGGCAGAGCTACATTTAGAAGCTTGAGCCAAGGTGGAGATTGGAGCTTAACAGCATGTTGAAGAAAGTCAGGCTCCTTAGTAGTTTTATTATGTGTGGCATGTAGATCTACCAACCTCAAGGTGGGGTCTGAAGTTCTCCTGAAATTACAACTGATCTTCATACAGAGATCAGTGTGAGATCCCTTATTGAACCAAGAAGTCAGGCCTTCTGGAAACAAAAGTCCTTTTTATTCTTAATGGTCCATAGTAGTCAGCACTTCTTGTGTTAGTGATACAGAGCATAGGGCTATGGGTAAGTTATACATAATTCAAAAGCAAAGAGGGAGGTAGGGCACCAATCAGGTTAGTTAAAAATGGCGCTACATACATATCCGTTAAGCTTCCCAGGGAAAGCGCGCCCAAATGTGTGACTGCTCATCAGGCATTCCTTCCCACACCCCACCGAAACCTCCCCAGCAATTCCCAAGCTGCTACCATAGAATCACCCGGCAGCCGAGTAGCCGTTGGAATAAGAAGTCAAGGTCAAATGCATCATCAAAACAGATAACAGTCCCAGCAGCCATAATGAGTTCTGCAGGGAAGCGAGTGACGTAGAGTGGGTGAGGGAAACCACTTCCCGCCCGGGAAATGTCAGATTCTGATATGGCAGTTGGGTTCTATGGCATCACATCCATGCTTCCCTTCTCCAAACTCCCCTTTCCCCAGGCACCAGCCCCAAATTTGCAGAAGTCTTCCAAGCCAGAGTGGCAACCCTGCTAGCCTGTTTGGAAGCTTCATATTGTCTGCCATTTACGGGGGAGTATGCAACAATTACATTAACTGTTGAGGTACCTGTTGAGGTACCTATAACCCACATGGGTTATAGCGCATTCACAGGCCACCCATAGAGGGATTTTGAAGTTCAAAAACTCTAGAGGGCACTCCTTCCCCTCTCCTCCATGCTGATTTCTTGCCTTTTCCAGAGTAAAAAGATGGGCAGAGTGTCCTTCCCTCAGTTCTCTCTCTACCACTGTGGGGAATGGTACTTCTTTTCAAAGCTCCATGTGAGGAAAATTGGGGCCTTTGGCAGGCCATATTCACTGCAAAGAGAATTCAGAGCAACTGGTATTAAATAATATGGCTCAGAAAGCTCTTTTTAAAAAATGCACATCTTGCAGGGTGAAAATCTCCCATAAGGATGACCGTACCTTGTATCCAATGTTCCCTCAAAGCTCCACAGTGTTGTGAGCAGAAATTCTACCTCATGAGTGAAAAAAGCTAGTAGCATTAAAGTTGTGAGCGAGTCTACATTTGACTATTGCAGAGATTAGTTTCTTAGAAGATTATTTCCATAACCTTGTAAAAATCTCAGAATGAAATATTTTAAACTATATTTAAACTATACTTTAAGGATAATTTAAACATTATAAGATAAAGCAGAATCAAGTCAAATTTCATTCTAGAAAATGTGCTCTATTGAGGTTGACCAGGCCTCCGAAGAACAGGTCTATTCCCCCCCTTCCACTATATTGGTAGACCTGGCCTTCAGAGAACAGGCCTACCCTCCCCTTTCCGCTATATTGATAGACCTGGCCTCTGGAAAACAGGTCTGCCTGCCCCAGTCCACTATATTGGTAGACCTGGCCTTGGACCATCACCCTGCACTGAGCCTTAGAAAACATACCATCACTTTGGGGGGGGGGGGACTCTTGCAATCTACTTTGGGGTTTTTTAGTGAAATATGACAGATTTACAGGTTACGTATAACAGAGCTGGAACAATCACTGTCAGAACCCTGCCTGACCTAACAAACAGGAATTTGCTTAAATGTTATCAACCTGCGATCACATGTCAACAATGCCCTTCCACCCTATACATTGGACAAACAGGCCAGTCCCTTCAGCAAAGAACTAATGGACAGAAGTCTGCCATTAGGAACCACAACATTCAAAAACCAGTGGGGGAACACTGTAACCTTCCAGGACATTCAGTTGCTGACCTAAGAGTAGCAGTGCTCTTACAAAGGAATTTCAAAGGGAGATTAGAACGAGGCAGTGGTCATTTCTCTGACACCCTGCCTGCCTGCATCCTTGACTCTCCTTCTCCTCTGCGAACAGCTCCTCGACTCTCTTTCTCCCTCAGCTCCTCCACAAACAGAAAGGGAGAAGGAGAGTCACAGCACTACATGAGGGGGGCAGACCCCCGCCGGGGCAGTTTTTTTTTCTATGGGGTTGCTTTTTCCTCCAGAGGAGCTAACTACAGCTAGGGGGGATGGAGAGGGAATCCTATGTTGTCCCCCGGTGCCAATTGCAGCTTCAAGGGAAGAAAGCCTAACTGTGCCCCCCTCCCAGTGCTAGCTGTGTGGGGTTGCTACTTTAAAAAGGAACGCCAGCGTATATCATCACCTCAGATCTCCCACTGCTAACATGAGTCTTCTCCTGTGCAGCTGCAGGTATCTCCTGATCAGCAGAGCTCCTATGGTAGAAGTCAGCTGAGGCAGACAATAGCTTTTCCAGAGCACTGAAGGTGGTTTGAAACAGTGATTTTAGTTGTGCTTTGCACACTGATTCCACTTTTGCCACTGGCAAA
Source organism: Lepidodactylus listeri (assembly GCA_029233225.1). Lineage (NCBI taxonomy): Eukaryota > Metazoa > Chordata > Lepidosauria > Squamata > Gekkonidae > Lepidodactylus > Lepidodactylus listeri. Next base: position 125,643,751 of record JARCFY010000007.1, on the reverse strand, counting down.
TAGGCTTCCTTTGTTTGAGGGAGAAGAAACCCCCCTGTGAAATCTGTTCAGCCAGAGGTAGGGTTGCCAATTGGCCTGGAGAAAAATGTCTTGCCCCTTTAACAAAGACTTAGGCCGCGGTCACACGGCCCCTTTAAATCCGGGAGGGCTCCCGGATTTAAAGGGGCCGCATTATTCAACCGCGGGTTGGGATGTCCATACATCCCAACCCCTGTGGCAGCACCAGCGGCAAAAGCAGCAGCCGCGGCCGCTGAAGAGGCGGCCGCGGCGGGAACGACTGCTGCAGTGGCTGCGGCGGAAGCGGCTGCGGCCGCTGAAAAGGCTGCGGAAGCGGCGGCGGCCGCTGAAAAGGCGGCGGAAGCAGCGGCGGCCGCGGAGTGAACAGCGGCCGCGGCGGAGGCGGCCCCCAGCAGCAGGAGAGGCGGCTGTGGCGGCCAAGGACTGCCAGCCGCCTGGGTAAGTTTTGGGGGGTTTTTTCCCCCTTTTACACTTGGGCGCATGAATAGCCATGCGCCCAAGTGTAAAAAGGGGGGGGGAAATGGAGGGGGGAGGCCATCTGGACAGCCCTGCTCTCGCAATGCTTGCGAGAGAGGGCTGTCCAGATAACCTACAATGCGGGTTCCTCCCGCGACTCCCGGGAAAACACTAGTTTTTCCCGGGGTCGGTAAAAGCGGGAGCAACCCGCATTGGAGCCCGCTTCGCTGTGGGACTTGCTGCGGGGCTATGTAGACGGCCCCTTTAAATGCGGGAGGAAGCAGCCCTTCCTCCCGCATTAAGGGGCCGTGTGACCGCGGCCTTAATGTGTGTAAATGGGCAGTTGAAGCTTTTCATGGTATGAAGGTAAATAACAGCCATTAAGCATCTGTTAAAAAGATGATACCTTTCTCTAAGCCAGTTGGCAGCCCTAGCCAGAGGTGGTGGTAGGAGAAAAGAAATACTTGTGTATATCTGGAAAACAAGGCTTTCTCAAAGCATTTTCAACTCTTAAAAGTTGCTTTCTGGCTTCAGCCAAAGAAGTGCTGTGTGAAGAAAAGGACAAGGGTTTAAATGATTTAGCAATGTCACTGGTGGTTTCAAGGGTGTGTTTCTCACGAACCAACAGTACACTGCATGGAACTGTGCGTCACTGAGAGCTGACACTGTATTTTTAAACAGAAGGCGGGGGAGCAACTTTTGGAGAAGAGAACTGGGAATGGAGAAATGGCAGGGGTGTGAAGTAGAGAAGCAAGTGGTGGGATCCTAGCCCTTTCACCATTTTTGTGGTCCACTCCGTATGCCTCCAGTGACTCCTTCTCTTGGCAAGGATACAGCACACATTTGGAAGACTTCCGGGGGGGGGGGGGAATCACTGGGTATGATTTGGAACGGAGAACTGGTAGGCAGGAGTGAAGCTGAGCATCCCCCACCATGTCTCCATTCTAAATTCTCTTCTCCCAAATCAGTTTTTCTTTTCAAAAACTTGGGTTAAGTTCTTTGCATGTACTCTATAGAGTTCTATGACTCCTGTGGTTTCCACTCAAAAGATCAGGGTCGGTGGCACTGATGGATCATTGCTTTCGAAGAAATTAAGATGTTGTTTGGTTGAGAAAATGAGAAGCATGTGGATTTCCAAGAAGAGTTCTGCCTCGCTGGTTTCACAACCTCTTCCATCCAATCTTCCTTTGTCAGCATTAACATACATAGCAGCTCTTTATTGCAGATGTTATCTTGAGAGCCTCAAAACCATCACACAGGAAGGAAAACACCCAGTATGGGAGGGCAGTATCTGATATCCTCAAAGAGTATGTACTTTGTAATGTGGTCTTTTCTATTACACCAAAATCGGTGAGTGGCTCAGGAGATGAGAGGTGGCAAGCCCACCCAACCCAAACATAAACTTTATACCCCTGTGTGGCTCAAGAACTTTTCTAAGAAATCAAGTGGGTGCCAGGGTTGTAATCATCACAAACTAGGCCACTCTTTTTACACAGCCCAGTTGGATGAGATGATTATGAGATGCCATGTAGACCATCTCCTGTCCAGTGGCAGACCTACATTTTTGGGACCCTGAGGCTTGAACTGTTATGGGGGGCACTTTTCAACCTGCAACAATAGGGCAACATCCAAAAAGGTCCATATTAAGGTCAGTATTAAGTACTTCAACCCATTGGCTTATGATTCTGTCACTAAAATAGCTTAATTTTAATAACAAACACTTTAAAACATTTTTTAAAACTCCAATTTTGTTGAAAAATTCACTCATTAAAAAAAAAGTTGCTTCAAGGCCCCTCCGGGATTAGGGGCCCTGAAGCTTAAGCTCCATTAGTTTCATAGTAGATCTGTCCTTGCTCCTGTCTCACATCAAGAGTCAGGAAGCCCTAGATGCTCTTGCAACGCTTCCAGGACAGACTGAGTTCCTGAATGCTAAGGTGACTAGTAGGGGAAATGACACACCTGAGATGGATTTTCCTATAGCAATCATAGCCTCAACTGGATCAGAGGTCCATGATGGGACTGTGATATATCCCCGTAATGGCCCTGAATTTCCAGACCCTGCAGCTGTTCCAGAACTATCTGAGCCAATGCCAACCACAGCAGTGCTGCCTTCACCTCAGGTCAAAGAGGCTCATGAAACGACCTGTGAGATTGCACCTGTAGACAGTAGTGGCCAGGGAAGCCTGGGCAGAATAATCCCATCTCCTGTCGCCCTCTGAGATTGGGCAACCTACCCCATATCTCTAGTTAGTTAATTCTGTTTGTTCCGATCATTTGACTTATTGATAGACTTTGAGGGAAGGGAGGTGGTAACCTAAAACTGTTGTGGGCAGGGTTAAAACATTATTAAATCTGGATCCTACCAGGAGGCTGTGTCTGGCCTCTGTTCCAAATTCTTGTTGTAAACTAGTCCCAGTTTATAACAACTAGGCAGCCATAGGCAATTACATAGGGAGCCAGGAAAATGGGTGGCAACCAGCCCAGCGCCCCCCATTGCATCCGGGTCTGCTATGGCAAGTGACAGCCTGAGAGGCACCCCCCCCCCAGCCACAGTGAGTCACCAACGAGATCCACCAAAATGGGTAGCCATGTTAGTGTGTCTGTAGCAGTAGGAAAAAGCAAGAGTCCAGTTGCACCTTAAAGGCTAATAAAATATGTGGTGGGGGATTAGCTTTCCTGAGTCACTGCTCACTTCTTCAGATACCAAGATACCTGAAAAAGTGAGCAGTGACTCACGAAAGCTCATCCCCTGCCACATATTTTGTTAGTCTTTAAGTGCTACTGGACTCTTGCTTTTTTCTACTGCAAGGAGATCCAGTTCTTTTCCTCCCTCCATCGGGGGTGGGGTGGGGGTAATCCAGCTCCCTTCTTTCTTTTCTCACCACCTTGTTAGAGGAGGAAGGTGAGCAGTGGCTTCCTGTGGGCAAGCAGGGGAGGCACTGCCTCTCCACTTCAGCTTCCTGTTTTACCTCAGTACCTCATGAGGGTAGATGGGGGGGGGGGTGAAAACTTCAGGCACTACCACACTCTTCCTCTGTGGTGGGTTCTGGGAATGGTGGGTGCTGCTGTGCTGCGATGACTTGTTGCCCTTCCATCCTCACACCAAAAAACAACTAGGCTTCTTAAAAATGAAAGCTGGGAATTCAGAGGAACCAGTAGATTATGGCAACAGATCTTCATAACATTATGTTGCCATAACATAATAGCAATTACTGATTTTTTAGAAGTCTCCCAGTGGGGCAGTGGGAGAAAAATGTATGGAAAATGACAGCTAACAAAGGAAAATGTACTTGAAACTCTTGTGTGAATGCCTCTGCACTCTTGGCAGAGATGGCAGGGAAATGGAGAACCCTTGCCATGTGGAATCAGACTGAGGATGAGTCACAGCATGAGACACAGCTTCAGATGACATTCCAAAGAACTTCAATGCAGAAGTGACTTAAGGAGGACTAAAAAGAGGAAGGCTAGTTGTTTGCATTTCCTTTCTTGAAAAAAGCTCCATAGTTCTCAGGTTTATATTAAAGTAGCTGAAAGCAGAGAAACACAGAGATTGACAAGAATGGCTCCAGGTAGCATCTACATGAAGTGTGAAGAACCTGACACAGTTGAGCTCAAGAATGAAAACACATTTGACAGTACATCAAGGAAAGCAGGTAACTGTCAGCTCCAGGTTGGATTCAGGAACTGACACAGCTAAGCTGGGTTTTAAGGAAGGTGCTCAGTTTGTCAGGTCTTGCTGCCTGTCCAGAGTCAACTGGAATGCTCTTGGTGAGAACCAGGGCTATGAGGTATGTGCACGCTGTGCACGGGGCTCTGCTCTTTGAGGAAGCAGCTTTAGTCCAGGGGAAAGTGTGATGTTACATTGGTACTTGTTTCACTGATACTAGTGACAAAATGGCCAGTTGACAGACAAGACTGGGCATCCCTATGCAGATGAGAAAGCCTCTGTAAAAATAAATATAACTATATAAAGTACTGTACAAACTTTACATTTGTGTGATATATGCCATCAACTTGCTTCTGACTTCCGGCAAGCCTACAAATTAATGTCCACCAAATGTCCTATCATGAATAGCCTTGCTCAGGTCTTGCCAACTGGAGGCTGTGGCTTCCTTGACTGAGTCAATCCAGTTTGTGGTTGGTTGTCCTCTGTTCCTGCTGCCTTCAGTTTTTCCTAGGATTATTGTCTTTTCCAGTGAGTCTTGTCTTCTCATGATGTGACCAACATACAATAGCCTTAGTTTAGTCATTCTAGCTTCTAGGGTTCAGGCTTTATCTTATTTGGAGCCCACTAATTTGTCTTTTTGGCAGTCCACAGTATCCATAAAACTCCACATCCATACAAAATTACGGGGATTATCATCGTATGGATTATTTTGATCTTGGTTTTGGTTCCTTACATTTAAGAATCTTTTCTAGCTCCTTCACAGCTGCTCTTCCCAGTCTCAGTCCCCTTCAGTTTTCCTGGTTGCAGTCTCTCTTTTGGTTGATGATGGAGCCATGAAAATCTTTTAACAATTTCAATTTCTTCATTGTCAATCTGTAATATTTTGGCACTTTCTTCTTTAACCTTCATCAGTAGTCATTTCAAATCTTCACTATTTTCTTCCAGTAATGTGGTATCATCTGCATATATCAAATTGTTCATGTTCCTTCCACTAATTTTCACTTCACTTTCATCTAAATCTAATCCAGTTTTCCTCCTTATATATTCCACATATGAACTGAACAATCTTTAATACCAACCACATATTGATCTAATTCTTAGTGAGGCATGAAACCTATGTTTGGGCTGTACTATTTCAGACTGCACTTGTGTAGGGGTCCTCACACGATAGAATGCCACACAATTAGAAAGTCCTCTTGACAGAAGACTAGATGCTAGGAAGAAAGCTTCTAGCCTAGTCTTCTTTCTCACATGCTTGTTTTCTATGTGTTGAAATATTATTTTCCAGAGGGAGAATTCAATCATGTGAGCCTGGGCAGTGTAAAGTGTTGGACCTGAGAGAGCTGAGTTCAGATCTGCACTACTGTGCCATCTGCTGGGTGATCTTGGCCCAGTGACTCACTCTTAGTCAAATCTACCTTGCTTGGTTTTTGAAAAGAAGAGAGAGAGAGAGAGAGAGAAAGAAAGAAAGAAAGAAAGAATGCTGCCCTTAGTTCCTCAGTGAACAGATGGGATGGAAATCTACTCCCCATTGCTATGCTTCTTCAAATTCTGTCCTGGTTCCCTGGTGCCTAAAGTATCCTTATAAGCTAAGGATAGCAACATTTCTTCCTTCTACCTCATCTCCTCTTGATCTGATTCTTGCTCTTCCTATTCTGTTCAGTTGCATCTGTTCTTAGTTTCCTTCATCTTCCTCTTTCTTGTCTACTTTCTGCCATCTTGCTTCTCCTGTGCTTAGATCCAGATGTCCTTTTTTCTCCCTCAGATCAACTCTGCCTGTTACCAGTTAAGACTGCACTACCTCCAGTCATGGGCATTACTTTGTGAAGCCCTGCTTTCACCCTTCTTGCTACTGGGTTAACTGAAACAATTGTTTTTATTCCTTGATATGTCAAATACTTTTTGAGTCGTAGATGAACTGCTTCCAGCAAAAAAACGTTGTGTTTTTAGGTGAAACAAAAACCTCTGCTGTTATTTTTTTTTGTCCATGGTGGCCTTTCACACTTGCAGATAATGATTTGATGGGGCCAGTTCAATGGCCAGTTCCACACATGAACAAAGTTTAAGCCCTCCTGATGGGGACTGTGTTAGTTCAAAACAGCAGAATTGCATAGGGTTAGTACTAAAAAAAAGTATGTGAGGTATACTAGACAGAATAAAATGATAAAGGATGAATATGGGTCATTACTTTATGAAAAGTAGGCATATATGTGCATAACTCGCTCTGCTTCTACCAGGGCATGGAGTAGAGATGGCCTAAGATATTTGATGCTTGAGGAAGAATACCCAAATGGTGTCCTTTTAGTGGTGGTGGTATCTGCCACCTAGGATGGGCTGCCTCACTCTACTTTATGATGGGTCCAGATTTTGCCAGAGCATGAAGCAAAAGCCCATGCAGTAGACTCTTGGATCCTAAACATGAACCAGAACCCCCTGCTCACTTATCCCTCTCCCTCCAGCTTCTTAAATTGTTTCGGGCATTTCTCACATACCCTTATTTATTTATTAATTTCTGCACTGGTGCAATGTGAATGTGGAATCATGGCACCAGTCTGTTTACATCACTAATGGAGTAATAAAACATAAAATAAAATAAATCCTGATGCAATAACAAATATCAGAGGATGGCGCAGGGTCTCTTCCACGGTGAAATTTCCAACAGATATTCCTGCTCGAGTGAGAGGAGTATGAGATGCCCTATCATTAGAGAATATCTACGCTGAAAGCAAGTGTTGTTCAATAGTTCAGGAAACCTTTGCATCAGCCATTAATCGCTGATATTGCACTTATTTTTGCGGCTTTGCTCTGGGACAGGGACACAGCTGCTTCCTGCTTTCATAAGCCTGGGACAAGAGCCAAAACAGACCAGTATCTTTTGTCGGAATCAGCAGGATTCAGAAGCCTCTTGAATGTGCTGCCTACAGTTCACTGGAAGAAGGAACTGGGCCTGAGCGTTGTACTTGACAAACTAGGACCAGGGTTTTTTGCACACTAGGCAAGGCTACCTTCTGGCGCCCCCTCCCCCCATGCACCCACCAATTTTCAAACATAATTGCATTTTAGGAAGAATGAAACTGCTAATTTCTCTCTTTTTTAAATTGTGAGAACAAGTAGCTCGGCTCTTCTGAAGTGGATTCTGACCAGTATTCAAAAAAAAGTTCAGGCTGATGATATTTTCTCTTTACTCATATGCAAATGACTTCTTTGGATTATGGCCCACATCTATTTATTGAATATCTTTAATAGTAATCACAGATCTGGAGCACAATGCAAGTCAGATTAAGAATCCACAGCACAATATAATAAATATTGACTCTCTAAGCAGCAGCCACTTCCCACTCCAGGTATTTTAAATGAGTACCAGTTTAAGCAGAGTGTGGTAGTGGTTAGTGTCTCAAGACTAGGATCTGGGTTCAGATATTTACTCTAGCATGAGAACTCGCTGGGTGCCTCTGGGTGAGTCACAGTCTCCCAGCCCAACTACCTCACAGGGCTGCTGTTGTGAAGACAAAACAGAGGAAGGGAGAATGGTGTTATCAGCCATTTTGGGTCCCCATTTGGGAGAAAAGTAGGGCACAAGAATCTAAATAAATAAATTAACTGCAGTCACAACGTCACGGCCACCTGTCTTATAGCTTGCTGATCTATGCTCTCTGCTTCTCAAGCAGAAAATAGCAACATTTATGCTTTCAACAGGGGACAACCAAAGCTGTTATCACTAAACTGAACTCAAAAGGGACTATTAGAACTCTCCTAACCAATATACTTAGCCAATGAGAGCCAGCGTGGTGTAGTAGTTAAGAGTGGCTGACTCATCTGGGTAACCGGGTTTGATTCCCCACCTCTCCACCTGAAGCCTGCCAGGTGAACTTGGGCCAGTCATAGTTCTCCCAGAATGCTTTCATCCCCAACTACTACCTCACAAGGTGACTGTTGTGGGGACAGAAAGGGAAGGTGATAGTAAGCTGTTTTGAGACTTCTTAGGGTAAAGAAAAGTGGGGTATAAAAACCAACTCTTCTTCCACCTGGAGGTCAATCTGGAACGGTGCTATTAACTGACTTTTATGTAATAGTCAATTTACATTTAAGCACCATATGACTTGCACATACGGCTATTTTCATGAACCTGCAAGCTATTGCTGGCAAGCTGGGTGCAAAATGCAGGGACCCAGTTCACTGCTGATCCAAGAGATGCTTCAACACCCAGAATATATCTCTCTGGTCTATGGTCAGAATAGACGTTATGCTGGGAGACTGTCAGCATTTCAAAAGCTTTTGTACAGGACCCCAGTTTGAATCAGGGTTGCTGCATAAAGGAAAAGAATTTAGGCTCACTGCACCTCTCATGCCTCCATGCCTCTGGGCTACCCGACAGCTCCTCTTTCAAGTTTTAGTAACAGCATGTGCACACGCAAGATTTTGAACATAACCACTGCATGCAGACTAAAGCAATGCCCATGTATGGAAAAATATAACAAGACTATCTAATGCCAGTTAAAGCAGTTTCAAGCATAATTCACAGTTCAAAGGTATTGGAAAGAAACTGCAATAATTGCTCCAAGCAGCAAAGATGTCATGAAGTAAAAAACTGCTATGCTACAGCTGCAAGAAACGATTTTATATTAATGGAAATGAACTGTAAAAAACCTGTGGAGAGGAGGCATCCCATCCCCCCTTTCTCCCTCTCCCATTCTTTGACAATCTTCCTCCACCTTTCTGTTTCCCTACCATTTGGCGAAGGCGGGCTGCTTCCCCCCTCCTGACCTTGCTTTCCTGAGACAATGGGAAGACCTGGCCGGGGGGGGGGGGGGCGGAGATGCTCTGACTGGGCGGCGGGGGGGGGGGGGTGTGCTTCTGATGGAGGCTTGTGAAGAACCCGGGACTGCCGGAGGACGTTTCAGAAGCCTCGGGGCAGGGGGCGGGGGGCGGGGGGGACACGCTCAATGATTCCCGCCCCCCCCCCCCCACATGAAGAAGCCGGGTTTTTTTTTCATCCGGGATAATAAAGAACCAAAGCAGGGAAAAGCGGAGAAATCCAGTGTGAGGCTCCGCTGGCAAATCAAGACAGCAGTTTCCCTTCCCCCTTCAAGAACAAACAGCAGCACGGGAGGGGGGGGAGGGAGAAGTTCCTCACAGAGAGGCTCACCAAGTCCTGCCCCCAAGGCAGCAGCCCCACTTGAGCCCAGGGGCGGGGGAGGAGCACAGTCCCAGTGGTGGAGACCTCGCTTCGTGGGCTTTCTCGGCACCCACCAGGCTTTGGAAGGGGGTGGGGGTGCTTGCTGCTGCCCTTGTCACTCTTCCAGGGGAGGGGCATGGAGGCAGGGGCGTTGACTTTCTAAATCCCCGGGGGGGGGGCAGGGGCTCTCTCGTGCGCGCGCGCTTCGCGCGTGCGCGCGCACGGGACCATGTCTCTGCCGCTCCCTCCCCCCCCCCCCGGCCCAGGGAGGCAGACCCGCGGCGGCAGCCAGCTGGCCGGGACTGCCACCCGCGCGAAGCGCGCGGGCGACTATGTCCCCGCCGCCTCTCTCCCCCCCCGCCTCAGGGAGGCAGGGCAGGCCGGGGGTGAAGGAGAGGCGGCGACGGCCGGCTGGGCGAGCATTTTGCCGGGGGTGGCTGAGCCCCCCCCGGGAAATTTCAGGGGAGGCTCGAGCCCTCGAGCCCCCCCGTAGTTGACGCCCATGCATGGAGGGCAGTCTGGAAGGGGCAGCTGGGAGCTGGCGGAGGCCACGGGTGGGCAATGGAGTGCCGCGCCTGCCCCGGTGGCCCTGCAGGCACACATACCCTGGGGCTCTGGCCCAGACCCTGTCCAGTGCCGCCTTGCCACTACCCCGCGCCAGTGGCCTCACCAAGGGGCGCTGCACTCCAGAGAGGCAGCCACGTGCCCCAGCACAGCCCGGCCCCGGAGGAGCCTTGCCACCGCTGCTGCTGGATGGAGCGCTGTGAGTGGGTGGAGAGGGCGACAGGGACTGACCTGGCAGCGGTGGCTGTTGCTCCTGCTCCAGCTGCTGCCTGGCTTGGCTCCAGCGCTGGCCGCCCTGGAGAGCTGACGAGGTGAGGGAGAGGAGGGCCGGCAGGGCGGCAGGTAGGCCAGGCCAGCCCAGCCAGCATTCTTCTTCAGCTGGCACCTCAGGCGAGTGCCTAACCCTGCCTCTATGGACACACCAGCCCTGACTAGGACCATTTTAGACAATTTAGCTGTGGTATAGTGCCATCCGAAGCAGAGTCACACCCTTCTAAGTCTGTTGAAGTCTTAGAAGGGTGTAACCCTGTTTAGGATGGCACTAATAGTTTCCTCCAAGGAATCCTGGTAATTGTAGTTTAGTAATGGCGCTGCAAAAATCATTGTTAGTCTGTGGTCACACACACTAAATAATTCGCTTTCAATCCTCTTTCAGTGCACTTTCCAACTGGATTTTTACTGTGTGAACTGGCAAAATCCAGTTGGAAAGTGCATTGAAAGTGGATTATTTAGTGTGTGTGACCACAGCCTTAGAGATTGCTAGTGTTCCCAAACTACAGTTCTCAAATCTTTGACTGTTAAAACAGTTTGTCTGTCGAATAAAGGAAGCCAGCCCGAACAACTGCAGGCATGCAAGCAAATGTAAGAGCAAAAGACAACCGCTTTGCATTTTCAGTCTACTGGTTGAAACATCCTCCTGTTGTAGGGCTCATGCTTTATCACAAGTAGTTTTGTGATAAATTACTGATAATGATCTAGCAGAGGTTTACTGCTGTTTCCAGGGGATGCTTGAAAAAGCCAATGAAGAAAGCTTAGTAATACAGTTTATTCTGTCCTCGAGGCTCTTGAGCAGAAATAGTTGGCAGATGCTCAGTTCAGACATAATATGAAAACCTGGTTTAATTTTAATAAAGCTAGTTTGTAAAACCAAGATTCACAATCAGTCAAATCTTGGTTGCCCTTGACAAGTTCTGTTTTCATTTCCCTCCAGCCTGGGTTAAACCAGGATGTCTGTATTCAGCCATCGTGTAAAACAGGTAATAAGCAAACTTCAGTTCCTGGTGTAAGTACCTGGACCTCAGCTAACTATAATTAGGGACATGACCTGCATTCTGACAATCATACTAACCATTTTTGTTGTCCACAGGTGCTTTCCCGTTGCAGCGTTGCAGATGTTGTTCGGAAGAAACATCCATATCAGTCCTTTACATTGCAAATGCTGTGCTCTTTCTGCTGTGGATCATAACCACCATAGTTCTGGCTGCAAAATGTATGGTTTTGGGATAAAAAGCTGCTGTATTTCAGCTCATTTTGAAAGCTCAAACATGAGGGAAAAGCATGATTGTGGGGTGGGGTGGAATGCAGAATTTTGAATATTATAGAATCTAATAGCAATGGATGGTAGCCCAAGTGGATAAAAAACCCTATACAATAGGGCCATCCAAAACTAGTATATAGACTTCTGCAAACCCAAGGGTTAGCAGAAAAATACAACGTTTTTATGAAAAAATGGAGGATAACTCCTCCCCCATGGACAAGCAATGTCTGCATGTGCAGATAACAGTGAGAACAATTTTGGTGGTATATTGGGTGGCTATAAGCAATTTAACATCCTACATGAAAATATGATGGCAATGGCCACCATGGTTTAAAGATTAAAGTTTTCAAAGCCTGCAGGTCCATTACCCTCACTAAGTGAAGGAGGTTAGTAGAAAGTGGCCAGGTATGAAACGCAGTTGAGAATAGTAGCTCTCCAGCAGTAGGTGGCTGGACAGTCCAACTAGGAACCACAGAAGGATAGGAAGAGAAGCAAAAAAATAGTGTAGCTAAAGGGTTGCAGGGCAATGGGGAAGTAGAGAAGGCAAAGGAAGGAGCAGTGGAGACTGAAAAGGAAGAAGCCAGAGGTGCTTCTTATCTTTTGAAACCTACTCTCCAACTTTTACTTGCTGTCATGAAGGTCCATCCTCTTCATCCGTCTGCTGCTCCTGAGCAATAGAAGCAGTTTCACTCAGGAGGTACTAGGAAGCCTTAAAGCTCTCTGCACATGCTGCTGCAGCTAGATTAGCTGTGTCTCAGAGTAAGGAAAAAAACTGCTGCTTGGAATCAATTAACAACTGGATTATATGTTGTTTCAGATGCCAAGATAGCCGAGGAACTGGAACAGTTGCATGGCAATCAAACTCTGCTGCATGCAAATGGTAACTATTCAGCATTTCTGTTTGAAACTGCGTGCTACTTCTTATTTATGTTAAAAAATTGTATTTCACCTTTCTGCCCTTACTAAGGCCGCTAAAAATATACATGATCAAATCACATCTTAAAACCATTAAAATAACCCAACACACATCATTAAGACAATTAAAAAGCAGAATTAACATACATACACAACATAAAACAGCAACTACAACATTGGTTAGGAAGGAGTAATCATTGCAGGAATGCCAGACGAAACAAAGTCTTCACCCACTGGCAGAAGAGAGCCACAGAAGGGGACAGACAAAAACCTCCCTGTGGAAAGAATTCCAGAGCTTTGGTGCCGTGACTCTCAGGTTGCCACCTTCCTGCTCTCAGAAGGTGGGGACACTCAAATCAAAGCCTCCAAACATGATCATAGTGGTCAGGCAGGGTCATATAGAGTAGGTGGTCCTTCAAGTAGGTTAGTCCCAGAGCATATAGGGCGTTGGTCAAGACCTGCACCTTAATTTGGGCCGGGAAACAAGCTGGGAGCCAGTGCAGATGGGCCAAGAGTGGAGTGGTAGATGGGCCAAGACTGGAGTGATATAGTCCTTACAACCCACTCCAATCAACAGTCTGACTGCAGCATTCTGTACCAATCGAAGTTTCTGAACATTTCTCTAGGGCAGTCCCACGTACTGCGCATTACAGTAATCTAATCTTCTGCTTTGTTCCTATCAGCTAAGTAGGAACCAGCTTTTAAATGGCTAAATAACCTACATTTAGAGTCCAACATTAATAAGCTCAGCTCTCTATCATATCATCATGACAAAATATATTCAGGATAGGAATGAATGAAAGAAAAGAAGTTTTATATAAAAGGGTTCCCAAAATATAGTTTCAGTTCCATTATATTTAAAACATGAAGTTTTCCTTTGTGCAACTACAGCTTTTCTGGGTTGGATCCCATGGAACGTTTCTGCCTTTCAAGAATGCTTGAAGAAGCAGTACAGCACACACATACCCCACCTTAATAATGACTTTCTTTAACCAAATCATATCACTCATTCAAGCTGGAATGACTATGTCAAACAGGCTTTTGAGTTTATACGCTACAAAACTGATTGGAAATGAAAAATCAGCACTTGATCTTGCCCCAGTTCCTGCACAATGTCTTGTACAAACAGAATTGTGTTATCACATGGTAGGACAAATATAAACAAATAGCCAGTGTTTGTAGGGAGGGTGTTAGAAAATCTGAAGTTCAGTTATGAGTTTTGGCTAGCGAGGCTAAACACAACCGAAAAATGGTTCTTTGGTTCTGTTCGGAGCAAGAACAAGGAAGTGGTACACCCACTGTGGGGAGGGGAAAGTGGGATTTTATCAGGCGATGAAGAGAGGGTAGAACTGCTCAATTCCTACTTTGCCTTGGCCTTGTCTTGCAAGGGAAACAGTGCTCAACCTGGCTAAAAGAGGTCACATAAAGGAAGGGAGTTGCAACTTTGGATAAGCATAGGGGTGGTATGTAAACAATCAAGTCCTCAGGTCCAGATGAATTGCATCCAATTGTACTAATGGAACTTGCTGATATAATTTTGGAGCCTCCATCCATCATTTTTGAGAATTCTTGGAGGTGCCAGAAGATTGGAGGTTAGTAAATGTTCCCATCTTCAAGAGGAGGATCCAAGTAGCTAACAACGCACCAGCTTAACATCCATACCTAGAAAGGTTTTAGAACAAATCATCAGTCATTCCTTGAGCATTCCGAAAGGATGACTGTGATTACAGAAATGCTACAAGAGTCAAGCTATATCAAAATAAAATAATAACAAAATAAATATTTATTTTGTGATACACAAAATAATCAGGTTAAAATAAGAGGATCTAAATATCAAACAGCATCAAAAGCCAGAGCAAGTTTTACATAAGCTATAATAATTGCACATACAAAGTTGACGGACAAGTCAAATGACCAACATAAAACCATACATGTTTTGAGCTCTAGGGCCTTCCTCTGTGGTCAGTAAGATTCCCCCCAACTCCCTTCCCACACACACACACATAGAAAATAGCATACATCAGTCCTGACCAGATGTTGCTATCTGGAAATACAAAATAAGAGGGGGGGAGCCAAATTGGTATAATTATAAAACATAATAATTATATTAAGTTTATTTAATTTTTGCAAGAATTATTTCTACCTCATATGCAATGCTCCCTCTAAGCCATGGAGTCTTGTGAGCAAAAATTGTGCTTTGTGAGCTACTGGCATTAAAGTTGTGAGCGAGCGATTTGGCTGCTGCATAAATGAGTTTGCTCTGGAGCCCTCCTTCCTGAGCGGAGACAAAAATGTGTGAGCCGGAGGCTAAAAAGCTCTGAGCTAGCTCTCACTAACTCAGCTTAGAGGGAACACTGCTCATATGCTGTATGTTGTGTTGTAAGGCAGGCCATGGATCCCTTCTCATTGTAACTGCATGCTAACAACTTCCTGGATGTTAATATCAATAAATCAAAATGTATATATGAGCCAAATTTTATAAATATATAAATACCATTTAAAGTTAGAATTAACTCTGTAAGCACAGCTGGTAAAAAGTTTCCAATATTTCCAGATGTGTGTGTCATCAACCACCAATTGAAATCAAAAGGCACATTTGTCATAATAGAGCTATGGAGCTATAAAGAGAGCTATAGAGAGAGAAAGGATGATGCAGTCCTCCCAAGTCTTGTGTAATTGTACTTGCAAAGGAGGAAGGTAATGGAAAGGAGGGGAAGAAGAAGAAGGTGGGGAAGAGAGTAGGAAACTAATGAAAGCTGAAACATCAGCACTGCCCTCAGAGAACAGCAGGCACCTTGCTACTTTTAAAACCATTAAGCCCAGTCCACATCTTCGTTCAATCCCATAGCTGTCGATGTCTGAAGATGGTGAACCTAAAACACTTCTGCTTTCTGTAGGAGTTTGTGTAGGCTTAGAGATGTAAGCTGAACACATTCCACAACCCAGAATCACAGCTGCTTCCTAGTGAGGCCAAATGTGAGATAACGGTTAACATGTAGACAGTTAGTTTCTTTAGTCTACTATTGCTCTTATGCTCATTAATTCGTACTTTGACAGGTCTAGTAGTCATTCCCACATACATTAGATTACAAGGACACTGAATGACATAAATTCCTCCCTTTGAGTTACAATTGCTGAAAGTATTAATAGACAAGTTCTAGTATTAGATGAATTTTGAATTTTTTTTTGGTCACTGCAAAAGCACATCTTGCATAGTGACCACATGGGAAAAAATCTTCTAGTGTTATCCTCTCACTCTTACAGCTGTTGTCCTTCACCACTGGAAGTCTGCTTTGCACTAGCAAGTATCACAGGTTTTTAGCTCATTTATTCATAAACGGGAGGATTTTGGCATCAGGGAACATTAGACAGACGATACTAATGTTTTTCTATCAATGCCTGAACTGGTTTAAATGTACTATTGTATGATAAAGGAATTATCATCCTGTCAGCACCTAGTTCTTTAACACTTGGGGTAGGTAAAGTAAGTTTAGTTTAGTTTATTCAGCTTATATCCCACCCTCCCCACAGAAGCAGGCTCAGGGTGGCTTACACAATATTATAACGAGATAAAACAGTTAATTGAATAAAAATTATGATAAAATAAATCTAAAAATAGAACAAAGTGCTAGCACAATATAATGATGGTGTGGATCTGGCAGTCAGTTAACAGCATGGTCTGGGTCGTATTGGCAGAGCACAGATTATTTAGTTAATATCATCAATGTTATTAATATTATTGATGTAATTGATGATATTATTAATGATATTGGGGCAAGGGCCTCAGATGGATGGGTGTGAATCAATAGCCTGGTGGAAGAGCTCCATTTTACAGGCCCTTTGGAATTGTGAGAGGTCCCGCAGGGCCCTGATGTTTTCTGGGAGCTCATTTCACCAGTATGGAGTCACCACTGAGAAGGCCCTAGCCCTCATCGCTGCTAGCCTGGCTTCTCTGGGGCCTGGAGGAACCAAGCGATTTTGGGACCCCAATCATAGTGCTCTCTGGGGAACATATGGGGGAAGGCAGTCCCTTAGGTACATAGGCCCCTGACCATAAAGGGCTTTAAAGGTAAGTGCCAGCACCTTGAACTGAACTTGGTATGCTATAGGCAGCCAGTGCAGTGCTTTTAGCACAGGCTGGATGTGTTCCCGCAAAGGGAGACCCAGCAACAGCCTGGCCACCACGTTCTGCACCAGCTGCAGCTTCTGAATTTAGGACAAGGACAGTCCCAAGTAGAGAGCATTATAGTAATCCAATCTTGAGGTGACCACTGTGTGGATCACTGATGGCAGGTCATTGTGTTCAAGGAAGGGAACCAACTGCCTAATCAGCTGAAGATGGTAAAAGGCTGACTTTGCAACAGCTGCTACTTGGGCCTCCATCATATGGGAGGCATCCAAGAGCGCTCCCAAGCTTTTAACCCTTGGCACTGGCACCAACAACGCCCCATCAAAGGTCGGGAGTGGGATCCTTACCCTTGGGCCACTCTGACTCAAGCATCGGACCTCCGTCTTTGTCAGCTTCAATTTCAGGCAGCTCAGTCTAAGCCACCCAGCCATGGCTTGCAACACCAGGTCCCAATCTTCCGGACTAGAGTCTGACTGGCTGCTCAGCAACAGATAGAGCTGGGTGTCATCTGTATATTGGTGACACCCCATGCCTCCAGGTAATCTGGGCAAGGGGGTGCATATAGATGTTGAATAACATCGGGGAAAGCACTGCCCCTTGGGGCACTCTGCAAACTAGTGGGTGTCTTTGGGACAGCTGTTCCCCTATGGCCACCCTTTGTTCCTGAATCTGAAGAAGAAGAAGGAATCAATGTTCAAATCTGCCAGTTTTTGCCATAGGCTATTCCTGTCGATGGAGTAAAACGCAGCAGCCAAATCCACAAACGTTACGTATAGTGACTTTGTGGGACCATTTAAGCTTGCATAAGCCAGCTGATGAAGAGTAAGGCAGTGGTCAATGGTGGAAAGACCCTTCCTAAACCCTGCTTGATGGGGGTGGATGATATGGTTCTCAGAGACCCAATCATCCAGCTTAAACAACAGGTATTTACTATAAACCTTTGCTGCTATATCTATCAGACTTATTGGTCTGTAGTTCTGTGGATCTGTTTTGTCCCCTTTCTTATGAATGGGGACAATAATACTTAGTTTCCAGCCAGGGGGAATTGAACCTGTTCCATTAATTTGTGTAAAAACTGTGGCCAGCACAGATGACCACCATGTGGGGAAAGCTTTATAAAAATCTGATGGAATCAAGTCTTCCCCAGGTGATTTTCCTGAAGCCAATGAGTTAATTATACCTTTGATCTCCCTCTCAGAAACTGGGGCCCATTCAGGGAGGTCTGGGATACCTAAGGTGGATCTCTGTGCCTGAGGTATAACTACAGAGAAAGAAGGTGCACAAGACCCAAAAACCTTGCTAAAATGCTGTGCCCAAATTTTGGGAGGAATATGTGCCACTACCTGCCGGAAGGAGCTGTTAATACCACAGGATACAATATCCCAGAAACGTGCTTCATCTTTCCTTGAAACAGCCAGTTCAGGTTCATTCCATAATGATTTGGCATTGTCCCTTTTCTTTGATTTAATTAAGTTTTTATAATAAGACCTAAGTTTCAAGAGGTGAGACATCAAATAGTCATAATTATTCCGTTTTACCAATCTCATTAGAGACGTTAACTCTTTTTTAATCACTTTGCATTCCTGATCGTACCAGCTGTTACTGCCATTAGGTAAGGGGTTAATTGGCCTGCTATTAATAAAAAAAAATTTAAGGTAGTCATTTATGGCTTGAAAGGTTTTAATAACATCATTACCTGGCAAGGAAAGGGCTAACTTCATAGACTCCATCTCAGGATTAGCAAGAGTTTGGGCTAATTTAATATTTAGTTGCTCTGACCACCTAAGTCTCCTATATCCCGGGATTATATCTTCTGCAAATTCTGGTACTGGTTTCAAGAAAATTTTATCATTGAGATTAAATATGAGTCTTAATGGGCAATGGTCACTTAAAGGGCTATCAACAACCTCAAACCTGTCTACAAAGTTCAATAAGGTAGATGGTATGGCAAAATAATCGATTGTACTGGCCCGTAAAGTTGACAGGTAAGTAAAGGAGCCACCAGATACATCCAAATAACTACCATTTAGGACATGTAAATTAGTCCATGAGAGCAATTCCAAGAATTTAAGTCCAGATTTGTTAATAACCTTGTCCTTAGAAGAGCGATCTAATAGGGAAGTGTGAGCAGCAATTAGAGAGTTCATACTAGCTCTTGTATCCAAGGCACCTGATCCAATTCTGGCGTTGAAGTCACCGCCTAGTATAAAATGAGAATTGGGAAACTGAGACGTTAAAACTTCAGTGGAGGCTCCCAGAGAATCCCAGGGACTTCCATTAGGTTTATACTTGGAGTTATTTGGAGGTATATACACATTAATGCATATAAGATTGCCAAAATTAAGGCCTTTGATTAGTAAGATTTGAAAATTACTTGGACAGCTGTTTTCCAATACTTGTAATTCAACGTCCAGATCTACTGTTATAAAAATTGCCAAACCTCCAGAACCCCGACCTTTTAAATGGGATTTAACTGCGGGGACTTGTAAGGTCCTATAACCCTTAATAGAGAGCTGTTCTAGGTCCTGGCTCCAGGTCTCCTGGAGAAAAATTATATGATAATCTTGCAGGAAATCTAAAAAATCAGAGTCATGAAGCTTATTTTGCCACCCCCCCCCCAATATTCCAAGACAGAAACTTTAGTTGTCAGGCTTCATGTTCTATCTTATTTAGATTATCCTCGGGATCTAAACATACGCAGCCATTTTTAGGTGGCCCACCCATTACCCTTTGACCCCCTGTTGGCTTGCTAGGATGCTGCCCATGGCTGCCTCTAAGGTTTCCCTCAAATTGTCCAATTATAGGGGTTCCAACTGCAGCATTTGGATTTGGTGCCACATTATCAGTTTCTGTGAGAAAGGGCAGTCTTTGAGATGTCTCATTTTCTTTTGCTTTCCAAAGTTCGGTTTTTAGCCAGTCCAGTCTTGATATAATGTTTGTTTGTTCTTCTTCCGGCATTTTTGGAAAGGATTTGATTAAGTCCCCTTCAATTGAATTTTCCAGATAAGAGCAGCCTCTGTTGTTTTCAATGTCCATAGATGTTCCAGTTGAGTTACTTTTAAAGTGCATGTCAACACTTGGAGATGGTGACTTATGGATATAAGCCCTTTTGTCAGGCACTGTAGATCTTGTATGCTTTTCTTTAGGAAGCAAGGGAGTGATGATGGTATTAACAAAAACCCTAGTTGGTAGAATTCCTTTTGACAACAAGTAGCTCCTATTTTTCAAAATCAGTGCAGGCATTTTGGGGGTCTTGAAGTTCAGCAATAATCTCTGTGCTTGGTATGGACTAGGTAGTACTTCTAATGAGGTTAAGTCAACTGCAGCAGTGAAAAGGGATCTCAGATGAAAAGCAGCCTGTTTTACTGACTTCCAATTAGGCATCTTACCCTTGTAGTGACTCACTGTTACACAGACCTTATGAGTTTGTAAAGTCTCTTACTACTAGTTAGCTTTTGTCCTGTGCTGTCATCTTTTGGAGTAGTGCCTGTGTGTAAAACATCAGCTGCACTGCCAGTCATGCTTGGGAGTATCACTGGGTTCACTAATTTAGCTGTCACTTTAGTAATCCCTTCAAGGTTGCTTCTTATTTCATGTAACGCCTCAAAAATACATTTGACTGTCTCCACAGTTAACATACATAAGTCTTTCCCTAAGTTGTCAGACAGCCCTGCTTTTGGAGATAATTGTTGTAACATTTGAGTATCCGAATTGCACTCTGGAGTAGCAGATGAGTCAGGAGGAACGTCCGAAGCACACTCCAGTGTAGCAGCTTGGTCAAGAGGAGCATATCTGTTTCCCTGGACTCTTTGATTACGAAGTAATCAGGGCTCCGTTGGGGCTGGGGCGCGCCGGAGCGCCGCTCCGGGAGAGAGGAGGGGGAGGGGCAGGGACTTAACAAAGCCCCGCCCCCCGCTCAGTCCTCCCGGCGGCGGCAGGCCGCCGCCAGCCTGGGAAAAAGCCCCTCCCCTCCCCCTTAACTCTTCCCGGGTCGGCAGGCTGCCGCCGGCCCGGGGAGAACCCCCTTCCCTCCTCCCCCCCACTCACACTCCCGGGGCCACGGCAAGCGCTGCCGGCCCCGGGACCAGCTCCCTCCTTCCCTCCCCGCCCTCCCCCCCACTCACACTCCCGGGGCCGCGGCAAATGCCACCGGCCCCAGGACCAGCCCCCTCCTTCCCCCCCACTCACTGCTTCCGGGTCCGCAGGAAGCGCCGCCACCCCGGGAGAAGCCTCCTCCTCCCCCCCCACTCACTGCTCCCGGGGCCACGGCAAGCGCCGCCGCCCCGGGAGAAGCCTCCTCCTTCCCTCCCTCCCCCACTCACTACTCCCGGGCCCCAGGGGGGCGCAAGGGAGGGAGAAGCCGGGCCCCAGAGGCGTGAAGCCCCTGGGGCCCAAGCAAGAGGGGGGAGGAAGGGAAACGCTGGCCCCAGTGGGGGGGAGAAGCGCCCCCCCTCCTTCCTTCTCTCTCTCTCTCTCTCCCCACCTACCTACCTACCTTCCTGTTCCTTCCTTTCTCCCTTCCTTCCTTCCTTCCTTCTCTCTCTCCCCCACCTACCTACCTACCTTCCTGTTCCTTCCTTCCTTCCTTCTCTCTCTCGCTCCCCCACCTACCTACCTACCTTCCTGTTCCTTCCTTCCTTCCTTCTCTCTCTCTCCCCCACCTACCTACCTACCTTCCTGTCCCTTCCTTCCTTCCTTCTCTCTCTCTCCCCCCCACCTACCTACCTTACTGTTCCTTCCTTCCTTCCCCCCTTCCTCCCTCCTTCCTTTCTTTCTTCTCTCTCTCTCCCCCACCTACCTACCTACCTACCTTCCTTCCTTTTCCTTTCCTTCCTTCCCCCTCCCTCCCTCCCTCCCTTCTTGCCTTCTGACACACTGCCGATGACGTCAGGGATGTGTGGCCTTTTGACACTTCCGGTGACGTCAGGGTGTGTGGCATATGCAAATAAGTTATGCTAATGAGCTCCTGCACCTCTTTTTTTACGAAAGGACCCCTGGAAGAAATCCTTTATTTTCTTCTGTTTACTTGCTGGATGAGGAGTTATATCTTCTAAATCTCGAGCTCTCTTGCTTCCTTTAGTTAAATCCATCCTACTTGTGAGAAAGCTACAGAAGTATGTTTCTTTAAGGTAAAGTAGCTGTTATATTTTTGCAAGCAGTTGTATTGTTGATATATTCTTGCAAGCAGCCAAGTGCAATTAAGGCAGTTGAAGCAGTAAAGAAGAAAAAAGGCTAGGATGTCTGAGAAACTCTGTTCAAGTGTTTTTTCTGTTCAAGCTGCTGTTTCTCGTAAGACACTTCCCAGGCTTATCTTAACAATAAAACTTGGCGCGTCAAAAGAGGCCGTAGGAGTAAGATTAGAATTCAAATATTCAGGAGCAGCCGGCCCAGATAATGTGATCAGCAACAACTAGTGAAGGTAAATTATGAAGATATAAGGAGCAAAAGTGGAAGTAAAGAAAAATAAATAAAGTAACTTGCAGAGCGTTGTTAATCAGTGCTGCAGCCTTGGCGCCATCTTGAAAAGCCTGAAGACAAAGAAGATATTGGATTTTTACCCCACCCTTCACTACCCAAAGGAGTCTCAGAGCAGCTTACAAACTCCTTTCCCTTCTCCTCCCCACAACAGACACCCTGTGAGGTAGGTGGGGCTGAGAGAGCTCTGACAGAAACTGCACTTTTTGAAGAACAGCTGGTACAGAGCTATGGCTTGCCCAAGGTCATCCAGCAGGTGCAAGTGGAGGAGTGAGGAATCAAACTCGGTTCTCCTAGTTTAGAGTCTGCGCACTTAACCACTACACCAAACTGGAACTCTTAACCACTACACCAACTGAAGGAATGAGGAAATCCACTGCAAGGCAGACCTCTGGATCCCAGTGTCAATGAGGTGGTGGATCAGTAGTGTGTGGTCAACCGTGTTGAACACCGCCAACAGGTCTAACAACACCAACACCGCCTCACTGCCTCAATCCAGATGCCTCCGAAGGTCATCTGTAAGAGCGACCAGTGCTGTCTCTATCCTGTGGCCTGGTCGGAAATTGGACTGGGAGGGGTCTAATATGGAGGTGTCATCCAAAAAAACCTGTAACTGGGCTGCCGCCACCCTCTCAATTAATTTGTCCAAATAGGGCAAATTGAAAACTGGCTGATAGTTAGCCAATTCGGCCAGGTCCAGAGATTTTTTTTTTAAGAGGGGGCAAGTTGTCCTTGATACATTGGATGCTCTCAGGGGTCATTTCGTAGAAAAAGAGGTGCAGGAGCTCATTAGCATAACTCATTAGCATAACTTATTTGCATATGCTACACCACCTGACATCACCGGAAGTATTGTCAGCCCTTTTAATTACTAAAATCAGAAAATGTATTTTAGAGTTTTTAAAAGTCATTTCAAATTTAATAGTACTATGGATGTCATTAGTGAATCAGCCAAAATTAATCAAAGAATCCTTGGTCCCATTCCAAATCCAAGAATCTTTTATAGGAGCTAGTATACTTTCTATGTATATTGCTTTCTTGCAGGATATGTTTGTTTTCTAATCTATCCATAAACAGATTAGCCAATTCAGGTGCAAATTTGGATTTTATAGCCAGAAAAATTCTCCTTGGAATTGAATTTTTTTTCTTTAAATGTAACTTCGCAGTATAGCATAGAAAAGATGCAGGATTGGACTATTGATCTCTTTTTTCTAGTACCTCCCATAATACATCTAGGGCTTCGTCCTGTGAAATATTGGTATAGAGGGAAACCACATCCAAAGTGACCAAAAACAACTCTTCTGCTTGTAATTGTATATCATTAATGTGGTTTAAAAATCCATACTATCTATTAAATAAGAGCCAATTGTCTGGACTGTTGGCAGAGTTTAAATATGCAAAGGAAGTGGAGCACTTACTGTTTAGAGAAAAATTAAGTAGGTTTATTAAAGAAGAATAAACTGTCATAGAACATACAGAGAGAAAGCCTAAATTAACCAGTTTAACTGCTGTAAAAGGAACAACAAGGAAGCTCTTCTTACAGGGCTCTTCTTACAGGGGCTACTGTAAGCTCTTGGAGGATTGGCTACATCAGGGGTGCGTCGCCTAATACGCAAAGGAGTCCCTGCTAGAAAAAGAGCCCTGGATATGAGAGTCTCTTTGGTGGTACACCTTTGTTGGCACTACATATCTACTTCATGTGCACCAAATTTGCCCTTGAATGAAAGCCAGCTCCTTTTACCTCAGAATAACTGTTTAGCATAGCATAATGACATTGCTTAAAAAAAAAAAAGACTTTGAATCAGGTTCTCCCACTAACTGTGAACTCTGCCTTTTCCAGACCCCCAGATGGAGAAGCAACTGGACACACTTCATTCTAGTTATTCCACCTATGGTATGCATTGACTTCACTATGATTCTGAAATCCCTACTGCAATCTATTTTTGCATTTTCCCCCTCTTCTCAGCACCCCCACAGACAATTAATTCTCATTTCCCTCAGTATTTACTAATTATGTTTACCATTGCTTACCACTATCCTTTGTTAAATTGCACGCTAATGGTCATGGTCTATAGATGACATTTCCTCAGGGGAGCTAATGGTTAATTGGGAGAAGCTTTTCCTGAATGGGAATTTACTAAGTGTAAGATCTGAGATTATGTTCTGCCAGGATGTGTGTATGAGAGGGATATGTGTGAGATATAGGCTTACTAGGTTTCCCACCATCCACTTGCTTTATCTGCTGTGGGGGAAAATGGGGAGGGGAAGTCATTGTACTATTGGCTTGATGTCACTTCTAGTGTAAACCATGGGGAGAGGATCCTAGACCGTCATGCTGATGACTGTGATATCACTTCTGGGTTTGTGCTGGAAGAGACATTGTATCAATGCCAAAACATTCTCCCCTCTCCTGCTGGTTGCCAGTGTAAGGGAAGAGAGAGCAGGTGGCAGGGTTATTTTTAAACTTTAGGACATACAGAGCTGTAATGGAAACTGTATGTGTGTCCAACTGCATGTGCAGCATCCACACTGTTGTATTAGCTGCAGGATTACCAGTTGCTGCAGGATTATATTTGCTTCCACTCTGTTCTTTATATTTGCAAATATAATTACAGAGATACTATAAATGTCCAGTGCTCACCAAAGTAAAAATGAACCCTGCTGTACCACTCCTGGGCTTTTTACTTCTTGGAAGAAAGCATGGGGAATTTAACAGTATATTTCCTTCATAACTGGTGACTGAAGTATAGTTGTAATGTTTTGTTTTCTTCCAGCATCACAGATGAATAACAGCCTGAAGAGACTTGAAGATCATCAGACTAAACTAAAACAGGATGGTAAGTGCACTTAGGCTGCAAGCCTAAGAACACCTTAGTAGGAATAAGCCCTATTAAATAAAACGGAACTTCCCCTAGAACCTTCTGCTTTTCCCTAAATCAGGAAGAAGTGTTGTTACTTAGCCTTAACTCCTAATGTTCTTATGAGGGGGAATTTTTGTGTGTGAAAGTGCATTAAATCCTGTGAATCATCATTAATATCTGAAGTTCCACAGCCTCTCTAATAGTTTACCACTTCAAGAAGAACTAGGCCTGAAACTTTAACTGATTAATTGGTGGAGACAATTTTCAATGATTGGGTTATGAGGTAGTGTCTATATCCCCCCACCCTTGGGATGAATAGCAACCCCAGAGATGAGGAGAAAGGAATAGAGAACACAGAAACAACATGGAGGGAAGGCTTACACCCCCATACCAAAGCCCAGATCTTATAATATTCTCACATAGCAGGGAGAAGACATACATATAAAGCAGATCTCAGAAAGTGTGTTTTTGTAATAAGAAATCAAACAGGTGCACCAAAGTTCTTAACATAACGTTAACCTTAATTCTACCTTTAAAAACAATCTAGAACATGGCTAGAATATGGAAGAGACAGAGAGAGATTCAGGAAGGACAGAAAGTGCCCCTCTTCAAAATATTTATATGTAACACAGATCTGAACCCCACTCCTCCACTACTATTCATAGCACAGTTCCCTCTAAGCTGCGCTAGGGGGTGCTGGCGCACAACATTTCAGAGGGCTGCTCAGAGCATTTTAGCTTCAACTCACAACATTTTTTCCTTTCCATAGGAAACAATGAAGGATGGGGACACCTCCTTCTGGGGCCCATGGAATTGGACCCCCGGTGCAATCTTTCTGAACCTTGGGTGGTTTTATTGAAAAGAGGCACCAGCAGCTATGCTGCAAATTTGGTGACTCTACCTCAAAAACAGCCCCTCCCCCAGAGTTCCGGTTTCAGTGACTTGAATGGCGAGCATGCCGATAGGAGCGGCCCATAAACACGGTGGATGGGAGGGGTGTGGCTGATTTTGGACCCCCCCAGAGCCCTTGTAGGGGGCTCTTAGCCTGGGGCATGAGAGGTGCCTCTCCCAAGGCTGCGACTAAGGGATTGAGACTCCTCTTTGCCCTGATAGGTCCTGCCGTATCAGCAATGGCACAACAGGCGCACACCAGATGAGCGAATGAGTGATCTAGCGGCTATATGAAGCTTTCCTTACCTTCGGTTCTGCCACGGTTCCTTACCTTCAGTTCATCCAGCAAAGTGGGATATAAATGGAAACAAATAAATGGAAACAAATAAATAAATAAAGTGTGAGCCCAAAATTCTTTTAACTGGTTAAGCAGACAAGCGACCATCCGAAGCCCCGTTTTGAAATCAAAGGAGGGGAGGGAGCTTCCCCCCCCTCAACTTAAGTGAACTGTATAAGCCACTAAACGGGCTAGGAATAATCGCTTCACTGTAACTTTGGTGATTTAGTCAAATAAATTGCAGAACTAAGTAAAGTGACTGTCTGAACAAACTTTCTGCAACTTAAAAGAACTTTCCCTGAATTGTAAACAATGACTAGTCGGGCAGAAATGATGGCACTGAGGACAAAGCACTCTCCAGGATCTGCCAGATCAGCACTTCTGGTTGCTAAATTGGAAGTAAATACTGACTTTCCTAACATGTTGGCCACAGCATTGTGCCCTCTGCTGGACCAGATGACTAATCTCAATAATAACTTCAAAGCACTCCAAAAACAATTGAAAGAGACTAATATAAAAACAGAAGAGACATCAAAGACAGTGAAAACAGTGGAAGTTAAGACAAAAGCAATAAACCAGAGACTAAGGGTGGTAGAAAAAGAAAGATCTTCTGATAAAGATCAGCTTTTAAGACTCCAAATGGAAAAGTCAGCATGTGTTCTGAGATTTCAAGGTGTTCCTGAACAAAAAGGAGAGAACCTGAAAGAAATCCTGAGTTAAGCGCTGGCCCCAATGACAGGTTTGACAGCAGAATTTCTGCAAGGCGATATGGATATGATCTATCAGACATATCCAGACTTTGTTAAGAAAAAAAACCTGCCCAGAGAGATAATGTTGAGGTTTTCAAAAAGATCCACAAGGGATGTGGTATTGAAAGCCACAAATGGAACAGCCCTAAAAATCAAAGACAAGGAAATTAGAGTCTTAAAAGACATTCCATTTGAGATAAGAAAGAAGAGGAAACAATACAAAAGCTTGACTGTTTTTCTGCAGAAAAATTCCACCCCCTACAGATGGATAACACCTGAGGGACTTATCTTCAACTGTAAAGACAAAAAAGAAAAGATTGACTCTGTTAAAAAAAGGAAAGCTGTTTTTGGAGCAGCAACAAAGTTCAGCAAAATATAAATGTCCAACAAAGGAAGAGGAAGAAAATGGCAGCACACATGGATTGGGAAGTCAAGAAGATTCAGCAAGCAGTACCCCAGAAGAGGACTCTGAATCAGAAAAATGGGCTGCTGCCCTGAACCTCCTGAAAGTCAGATGGACTTTTGATAAAGGCAAAGGGAAGAAGAAATGATTTTAAAATTTTATGATTTTGAAAGGTTGAGAAATGTTTAGCTGCATTTATTTGATTTAAATACTTACATACCAGTTTATATTTGAAGCATCATGATTTTAGCTTTACAACATTAATATTAGCACTGAGGAAACTTCAGCTTAAGTAAATTTATACTGATATTGTATGATCCTCGTGTAGCTTATGTTTTAGTTTAGTGTTTTAGTGTTGTGGTGTTGTACTGTTATAGTTTTTGTATATTGTAGTTGGAAAATAAGAAAAAATATTTTAAAAAACAGCCCCCGAGCCCCAGGTACCCCCAGATCAATTCTGTATTATAGCCTATGAGGCTCATTGACTATAGTGGTCCCCATGAGCCATAACTGATCCAGAATTACCATTTTTTTTGCATAACCCCTATTATGCTTTTCAGTATGATTTGTAAGCTGTCTTGAGTCACAGGGGAAAGTGGGGTATAAATAGTTGAATAAATAAGTAGTTTGGGCAGATTAATAACATTTAAGCAACTTCCTGTTTGTTAGGTTAGGCAGTGTTCTGACAGTGATTGTTCCACCTTTGTTATACTTGACCTGTAATGTTGGTTGTCATATTTCACTAAAAAACCCAAAGTAGACTGCTGGTGTGTTTTTTAAGGGTCAGCGCATGCCAACGGTCCAAGCCCAGGTCTACCAACATAGCGGCCTGGGGTGGGTTGACCTGTTCTCTGGAGGCCAGGTCTACTGATATAGTGTAAAGGGGAGGGTAGACCTGTTCTCTGAAGGTCAGATCTATATTTAGTGGACTGAGGTGGGTAGACCTGTTTTCTGGAGGCCAGGTCTACCTATATAGTGGAAAGGGGCAGGAAGACCTGTTCTCTGGAGGCCTGGTCTACCCCTGTAGAGGACAACATTTTGTGTAATGAAATTTGAGTGAATTCTGTTTTCTCTTATAATGTTTAAATTATTCTTTAAAAATCATTTAAATATAGTTTAAAAGAATTCATTCTGAGATTTTTACAAGGTTATGGAAATAACCTTGTAAAAATAATTTATGTAATAGTCCAATGTAGACTGACACACAACTTTAACGGTTAGCTTTTCCTCTCACAAGGTTGAATTTTTGCTCACAACACTGTGGAGCTTAGAGGGAACATTGATTGATAGTATCAAAAAGTGAGGGAGAACTTCTGTTTTTGCATTTAATTTGTCTTGCAGTGAGAAAGTGAGAATTAGGTCCTAACTGGTTAGTCTACAAAGTAATGAGGAAACTGTGAAAAAGCTTGTTTTGGAATCACTTTTGCACTGCATTAGATCAAGTTCACCTTCTATTTTATTTTCTCCCCAAAATGTTGTTTCTAGTGACCCAAGAGCTTCAGGATGAGAAGAAAAAGATCTGGGATGAGATGTTTAAACTAGAGAATGGATTTTATAAACTAAATGGTAAGATACAAAATTTCCTTGCTCTTGGACTAATAAATGCTATTACTTCAGAGACGTTGCTTACTCCCCTGCTAGTGGGTATTTGTGAGGCTTCTGAATGGGAACCAATAAGCCAGGCCTTTGATGAAGCAAAAGTCCTTTTATTTCTTAATGATCCTTCAGGTACACGATGTTTGTCAGTGATAGTTACAAGCAGCAGGGATTAATATACCATATACAAAAAGGTAACGACAGGTAAAGAGCCAATCAGAGCCAACTAAAATAAGCGCGAAAAACCCCAACTGTTATGTTCCCACCAAAAAGGCGCAAAAGCACTAAACTGCCCCCCATGCCCCTTTGTGAATTCTACTTGCTATTCACAGGCCAGGCACCTGGCCTAAATCATTCCAAGAGTCTTCAAGGTTACAAAAGCAAGATTAGCTGTCCGAGACGCCAGACTGGCAAAGGGAGGCTGCCCGGAGAGATTAGCCAGAATGTTTATGTGACGTGGGAGTACGGGGCAAGCCATCCTCCCGGAGGGAAAGAAAGAGCCATAGTATACATGATAGACAATAAACTCAAGGCTAGCAGTAAATTACTGATAGAGACCCAGACAACAGACAATGAATGGCAGAGGATCTGACAGTATTAAGCTTCAGGAAGCTGGGGATATAAGCAGGGATCATTTTGTAGAAAAAGAGGTACAGGAGCTCATTAGCATAACTCATTAGCATAACTTATTTGCATATGCTACACCACCTGACATCGCTGGAAGTATGTCAGAAGGCAAGAAACTATGACCAAGTGGCACAGTTCTGGCTGCTGGCCCCGCCCAGTTGGGCTGTGGTAACCCACAAGGCCTTGCAAGGTGCACCTCAGTTTCCCCTGCATCTCTTTCCCCATACTATTCCCTTTCCCCCTCCTCCTCCTCCTCCCAACCTGCACACCCTTAACTTTACCTGCTTCCTTCTCTTTCTACCTACCCACCAACAATCTACTTTCTATTTGTCCCCTCTTTAGCTATATTTAATATTTATTTACTACATTTATACCCCATCCTTCTTCATAATGGCAACTCAAAGCAGCTTATATAATTTTCCTCTCCTCCATTTTCCCCTTACAACAACCCCGTGAGGTAGCTTAGGCTGAATACGTATAACTGGCCCAATGTCACTTCATGAGCTTCCACAGTAAAGGTAAAGGTTTCCCCTGCTCGAAAGCCAGTCTAATACGATTCTAGGGATGCGGTGCTCATCTCCGTTTCCAAGCCAAAGAGCCAGCACTGTCCGAAGACTTCTTCCGTGGTCATGTGGCTGGCATGATTAAACGCCGAGGTGCATGGAATGCTGTTATGTTCCCACTGAAGTGGTACCTATTTATCTACTTGCAATTTCTTGGTTTTGAACTGCTAGGTTGGCAGGAGCTGGTGCCAGGGACGGGACCGCACTCTGTCATGCAACACTTGGGTCTCGAACTGCTGAACTTCTGGTCTGCAGTTCAACGTCTTAACCACTTGAGCCACTGCAGCCCCTGAGCTTCCACAGCAGAGTGGTAATTTAAACCTGCATCTCTCCGATCCTAGTCTGAAACACTAATTACTGCACCACACTGATTTTTACGAGGTGGCTGCTGTTGAACAGAGCAAGCAGCCAGTCCTGGGACAGCCATGCAGATTGGATCATAGTAACTCACCTTGTTGCTGATGGGCCTGACCCCACTGAATCCTCCCTCAAAGGCCAAAATAGCCCTGAAAAAGGCCTTGCTCCCTCCCCTGCTTTTTAACGGCAAAACCCAAGGCTTTAAGGCTGGTAATACTGTTGTGGTTGCCTAGCAACTCCCACAACAGCCTTTGAGAGGGCATTGATTCTTAAAGCTACAGGCACTGCTTTTATTTTATTATTTTTATATGCAGGGCTCTTTTTGTAGAAAAAGCCCAGCAGGAACTCCTTAGCATATTTCCTCAACCTGGAGTTGGCAACTCTAGTTCACTGGCAGAACAACCCTAGGAGCCAGTTTGGTGTAGTGGTTAAGTGCACGGACTCTAATCTGGGAGAACTGGGTTTGATTCCCCACTCCTCCACTTGCACCTGCTGGATGACCTTGGGCAAGCCATAGCTCTATACCAGCTGTTCTCTCAAGGACCGTTGTCTCAGAGCTCTCTCAGCCCCACCTACCTCACAAGGTGTCTGTTGTGGGGAGGGGAAGAGAAAGGAGTTTGTAAGCCGCTCTGAGACTCCCTTGGGCAGTGAAGGGCGGGGTATAAATCCAATCTCTTCTTCTTCTAGGTTTGTGGATGCACTGGACGGGAGTAGTTTGTGGACTATTTTATTCAAGGTACAAAATTTTATTCAAGGTATTAGATTTCATGTGCTACCCACACTTCTTCAGATGGAAGACGTGTGCATGCACACAGAAGCTTATACCTTGGATGAAACTTTGGACTCCAACTTTGTTCTGCTGCTTCAGACCAACATGGCTACCCACCTGAATTATTACACAATAACATTCTTTACAAGCAATTATGTACCAGTGGAGTGGTTACCATGCAGAGTCTGTCCCACAGGTAAAATTATCCTTCACCACATAAAGGTATCACTACCATCACAAGATCACCAATCGTTGGAAGTCAACTCCTCAGAAGCAGAAATCTCTCTTATTAGGAGGTTTAAGAACATCAACTTTGCTGGCCCATTAAAGGCAGATGTCAGCCCTGTGGCAGGAGAAGAGGGACAATCATCTTCTTCAGAAACTCTGCCCACTTTTTAAATTTCACAAAACAGGCAGTCTCCAAAGTGCTGCTGACCATGCTCATTTTTAGTTACAACTCTGTTTCTCTGCAGATGTCCCCCAAAGTCCCCCAAGCAACAGTCAAGTGTTCTGCCAACACACACAGCAATGAAGCTACTTTTTCAGATTTTTCTCTTACATAGGCAGTTAGCACCAAACAACTTTAATACAGACTTTAGACCAGGGGTGGCCAACCTTGCTTAACATAAGAGCCACATAGAATAAACGTCAGATGTCTGAGAGCCGCAAGACAGGAACAAATATCACACACACGTTTTTATTTTTAAAAATATGCAAATTTGCTTTTTATTAACGTTAAATGGTACTGCCAAAAATAAAAACAAACGAGGAAAACCAGTTATTGATAATGATATTACTTGTTTGCTAATGATATTGAGAGAGATGGAAAGAAAGAATTAAAGAAGTGGAAAGAAAGAGAGAGAGAGAAACTAGAAAAGCAAATAGATGGGAAGGAGGAGGGAAGGAAGGAAGGAAGGAAGGAAGAGAGAAAAAGCATGCCTCCCCTTTGCTTCCCCAGCCGCCCTGCCAGGAGCCGCACAATATATGTGAAAGAGCCGCATGTGGCTCCCGAGCCACAGGTTGGCCACCCCTGCTTTAGACACACATATATTTGCAAGCCATTCCCAACAAGACACAACAAACACTCAGGCTTCAAACTTACTTTCCTTAAACAGAAGATGCCATGAGAAAACTAAAGAGATTATAAAAAATTAAAGATATCATGAAAACCAGCATTTCCTGGGCTCTCTGCTTTTTTTCATCCTTCCCCTTTTCCAATAATTTTTTTTTACAAAAACACAAAGAACAAAATGAAACAACAAAGAAGGAAGGAAGGAAGGAAGGTGGGTGGGTGGGTGACGGGGAGAGGGAGAGAAAGAAAGTTAGGTAGGTGGGGGGAGAGAGGGAGAAAGATAGGTAGGTGGGGGAGAGGGGAGAGAGAGAAAGAAAGATAGATGGGGAGAAAGGAAAGAAGATAGGTAGGTGGGGGAGAGGAAGGTAGGTAGAGAGGAAGGAAGTTTGGGGGGAGAGAGAGAGAAAGGAAGGAAGGAGGGGGGAGGCTTTCCCCCCGCCGGGAGAAGCGGGGGGGTTGGGGAGACTTTTCTCCCATGAGGGGGGGTTGGGAGGCTTTTCTCCCGCACTGGCGCATAGGCGCCAGCTGGGAGAAGCGAGGGGGGTTGCAAGGGGGAGAAGCAAGGAGGGGGGAGAAGCACTGGGGGGAGCAGCCGTTGCAGGCAACTTACCTGCCTGCTTCTTGCTGCTCGTGGCCCTACTGAGGTCTCCTGGGAGCGGGGGGGGGGGGGCTTGGTCTGCTCCCACCAGTGGGGTGGGGCGGGCTCGGACACCCGCTGGAATGCCATTCCGGTGCATTCCAGCTGAAAAAGAGCCCTGTTTATATGTGGTTCTTTTTCTTAATTTCATATTTTTCTGCAAACATGGGATTTTCTTTAGTCTTGTAGAAACACCTGTTTTTTCTATTCATGGCTCTGATCTCTGGATTTATATCTTCAGATTTGGCCAGGTTGAGAATTAGATATACTGATTACTGCTTTGCACACTTTCTCTGTAATTCATTTGTAGACTCAGCTTGCAAGATGTGTCAAGAAGGCTGGCTGCTGAACAAAGGACAATGCTACTATTTTCACGAAGAGCAGACGCACTGGTCTTTTGCTGAAAAGTTATGTGAAGATCAAGGTGGCCATTTGGTTGTCATCAGTGATGAGTCTGAGCAGGTAATTCAAGGTTGTTCTGCAATTAACGAGTGCAGGTTTTCCATTTTCTGAGCACTTTTTTATTTCCTCTCAAGCCAGCTCGTTCGTGGCAGAGATATTGCATTTCCTAAGTGCTCAAAGCACATTTTTAATGTGGGAAAATGTGGTATTTCAGTGCTACTGCAATAGCTGCATATAATATGTTTTGTGGAAATGTCACAGGTACCTGTTGGATACAGTTTTTAACACAGAAAAGAGTAAGAGTCCAGTGGCACCCTGAAAACTAACCAGATTTTGAGCTTTTGTGAGTCATTGCTCACTTCTTCAGATTTTAACCTAATTACTTATGCTTCAAACTATTCCTTATTAGGAATTATTCGTGTTTTACCTGTTATTGTATTCCATCAAAAGGTCTGTAATTACAATAGGTGATATTTAACTGAAAATACTTTTCTCCCCATCAACGGGATTGAAAGAGAAGGGGAGAAAGAAAGCCAGTACACACTTCAGGATTACTCAGGGTTCTAGAACCTCCCTGTCACTACAGGTCAGACCATCCAGTGTCATGATGTGTTAGCTCGAGCTGGCTGTGCACAAGAAGAGTGGAGCTTGTTGCTTTAAGAAAGGACAGGATGTTCTTCATTAGTAATGAAATCCATACTGACTAGCAGAGATGAGAGTACATGTTGCTCTCTTGGGAGGTTGGAGAAAGGGATGGAATGAGAGAATGTCTGTTTAGTAAGTAAGGAGCTGTCAGGACTGCTTTGCCCCAATATTTATTGTGCATCACACATCTTACTATCTCCATCTCCATCAGATGCTGGTTTCTTTCAGCCAAGCCATTCTTCTGTGGAGTACAGGGCACTGTAATTTGATACTCTGTGATTTGGTACTCTTGCTGGGTCAGACCCAGGGACACACGTCTAGTTTAGCCCTCTGTGATTGAATGCACATATTTACTACTTGGTGGTCTTGGGGCAGTTGGCTTTAATTGTCCCTTTTCCTTACATTGGAACCTGCTTGGGGTTGGTTGTCTTAGTAACAGCCCCCTTCTATTGTTCTCAGCTCAGCTAGGATTTCTGCATTTGAAAGAGTCTCTTCTGTGCAACTGCATTTGAAAGAGTCTCTTCTGTGTAACTGTGCCTTCAGCCTCCTTCCTTCTACTTAGTTCTAATTTAACATCATAGACCGATTCTGAACAATCCAGAGTTGGTCTAGTCTCCAAAGCTTCCAAAGAATTTGGAAGAGCTATGAGAGCCATTACTCTGTCCGAGAGATCTCTTTCCCTGTGGTTCTCAGTTGATCAGAATGCTAACACATTCATTTACATGTGATGCCATCTTTTAAGATTCAGTGTTGTTTGCCAACCCCTTTTCTTATGTATTTTGAATAATGTATTAGGCATGACCTTTGCACTGCTGGCCTCCCATAAATACAAAAGATGTGTGTCAACTACAGTTACCATTATTAGGACTGTTACTTTGTCTTCTTTAAGTCCCATGCTACTGGCTCAACTTCAGAAGCTGGCTGGTCTTTTTGATCCATGCTTATCAGTTGATCTCTAATGAGAAGGGTTGCCATCTCTGGCTAGGGAAATTCCTGGAGATTTAGGGTGGATCCTGGGGGTGGCAGGTTTGGAGAGGGACCACAGAGGGGTATAATGCCCACCCTCCAAATCAGCCATTTTCTCCAGAGATCAGTTGGCATTCTGGAAGAGCTTCTGGCCCCATCTAGAGATTCAAACAAAAACATATACCATGAAAAATTACTATGAAACTTTTGTAATTATATTATTACAAATTCAGTATATATTATCTCATATGTTCATATCACATATTCATATTAAATAATATCTTCATGAAGTTGATCAACACATCAATTTCTCAGTCAAACTGCTTTGTGCTGTTAGAAACTAGTTCTTGGCTGTGTATTCTTTAATAGACAGTAGACAGGTGAAAGGACACCTCCGTTCCATCTGACAGAGCCTGAAAGCCTATGAATCAATTTCCTTCACAAACTTTTTCAAAGCCGTAACAGAATTTTGTTCTATATGTCCATTTTTCCAAGTATCTATTCAAAATTCTTGCAAGCACAATGAGTTGTCCTTTCATCGGTCTACTGTCTACTTTATGAAAGAATACACAGCCAAGTCTCATCTAGGGCTCCCAAGTCCAACTTGGGAAATATCTGGGGACTTTGGGGGTGGAGCCAGGAGACTTTGGGGGTGGAGCCAGGAGAAAGGAAGTGACATCATTTTGTGATGTCACATCCTGTGATGTTGCTTCCACATGCTGACACATGAACTCATGAAGTTTCCTAATCCTGAATCAGGCCATTGGTCCATCAAGGTCAGTATTGACTACTCAGACTGGTAGTGGCTCTCCAGGGTCTCAGGCTGAGATCTTTAATGTCACCTATTACCTGATCCTTTTTTAGCTGAAGAAGCTGATACCTCCTGCATGTCAAGCAGATGCTCTATCACTGAGCAACAGCCCTACTGAATCCTTCCTCATCTCGGCAGAATATGAAGCACTAAGTGCTACAAAAGTGCTAAATATGATTTTCATATCATAAGAACAGGAGAGAAGCCACAGTGGATCGGCCCATCCAGTACAGCCCATCCAGTACAACACTCTGTGTCACAACAGTGGCCAAAAATACCAGGTGCCCTCAGGAGGTCCAGCAGCGGGGCCAGAACTCCAGAAGCCCTCCCACTGTTGCCCCCCAAGCACCAAGAATTCAGAGCATCACTGCCCCAGACAAAGTGTTCCATTTAGACCTTGTGGCTATAATAGCCACTGATAGACCTCTGCTGGATGGGGACAGAGAGA
This sequence comes from Lepidodactylus listeri, assembly GCA_029233225.1. Classification (NCBI taxonomy): domain Eukaryota; kingdom Metazoa; phylum Chordata; class Lepidosauria; order Squamata; family Gekkonidae; genus Lepidodactylus; species Lepidodactylus listeri. The sequence continues at coordinate 125,607,680 of JARCFY010000007.1, read as the reverse complement.
GACAGACAGACAGACAGACAGACAGACAGAAAAAAGAAAGAGGGAGAGAGAGAAGGAAAAAAAAACTGGCAGAGGCACTTACTTCCATTTAGACCTTGTGGCTATAATAGCCACTGATAGACCTCTGCTGGATGGGGACAGAGAGAGAGACAGACAGACAGAAAAAAGAAAGAGGGAGAGAGAAGGAAAGGAGCTGGAAGAGAAACTTACCTTGCCAGCCACATGCAAAAGCAGCTCCTTCAGTCCCTCCTTAATCTCTGGGCGGACCTCTCTTGCTGTGGAAGCTCTCTTGCTGACTTCTTAAAGGGGAAATGTCTGGTGAGGCTTTTTACTGCAGGGCAGGCTCTCTGCAGACATTTCCCTTTTAAGGTAGCCATTTTGTCCCCCCGGTGGCCAACTTGGAAAAAGCGGGGGAAAGCACTAAAAATCGGTGTTTCCCCCGCCCTACCGGGGGACTTGGCAGCCCTAGTCTCATCAAATTTCGAAGTCTATGGTAACCATTGTGAAGGAAGCACAGGGAATAAGCAGCTCCCTGTGTTGAGAGAAGTGAGTTTTGCTACCTTCCCTTATCTAACACAATTAACCCTCCCATCCCTAGTCAGAAGTTGGCAGTGCTCTGCCCTTTGCTGTTAGGGATATTCTCAGGCACTAGAGGAAATACTGCAAACTCCATTCTTTGTAAAACATATTGTTTGCAGCAGTCAGGTTAAAGACCAAATCCAGAATTCAATGTAACCCTTTCCCCCCATTTCGATGCCCATATTACTGTCTTGGAGTCGGACTTCACTGGTTTGTTGAAGGAGACAGTATATTGGAAAATATACTATTTGGGAAGAAGAGCTTTTCTCTGCTCTTTAGTTTGTTTTGTAAGTTCACATACTGAGCATACTAGAGATACCACTTGTTTGTCTTCCACTTCTAATAATCACAGGTATATTTCCTGTGAATATGGAGGTTCCCTTTTGGGCTAATAACCAGTGACAGGATTATCCTTTACGATTACGTCTATTGCCGTCTTTACACATTTAGATGAGAGAATGCCTGCAAAGTGAGGCCACATTCATCATGAATAAGGACAAATAAGGCTGTTTTGAGACATTGTTCTGAGGGAGTTCCCATTACCACTAAACAAGGCAGGTTTGGAGGCACTACTTGCTGGGAGAACCCATCAATGTGCTGTCCTGATGAAGGAATCGATAACCCATTAAAATCTAGAGAGTGGGTTGACTGCAGCTCACCATTTTTTGTTTGCCTCAAAGTCTTAAAGACTGGATATATTTCATGGACATTTGTTTTTCCTGTTTGAAATTGAGAAGACTTTCTCCACTTTAGAACAGTGAAGTGACACTTGGGGAAGTTTTGTTTCCTTCAAGTTTCCAACTTGTCTGTGTAACCATTGTATTGTATTTTGAATAGTATATTAAAATAAGGTAACCATTGTATTGCATTGTTTTGAACAGTATAAGAGTTGTTTAGAAATTGGAATACTTTGGAACATTTTAAAACTCCATCATTACTCTTATTCTCAGTGTGAGACTTCTCCCATTGTCCTTCAACACATGGTCACGATGGAGTCCCTAGGCTGCTTTCACACACGCTGAATAATGCACTTCACAATTGTATTTTAGGCTGTAGTCACACTGCAATAGCATTGCGATTTGTTCTCATGATAGATTTGATTGAGAGTATTTTTTTCCAGGTTGGGATTATCACACATCCCTCCCAGAACTTGCAGGGGCAAGGGCCTTTGGCTGCAAAGGCCTCCAGCTCGCTGCAGCAGTGGTCCTGGTAGGTTCAACACTGCCACCCTCCAGGTCATTGGCTCACCGGGATTTTTCCTGGCAGCCTTAATGGCCAATCTGCCCCCACTGTCAGCCAATGTGGTTGTTTTAAGTATGGATGGGCATGAACCAGAAAAATGTGGTTCATGGTTTGTAGCCAAAGCGTAAATCAAACCAAGAGATTCATTCATAAACCAAACTAGTTTGTGGCCCCACAAATCCCATTGAAAGGGACTGCAATCGACTTCTGGTTTCGGCGAGCTTCATGGCGGGTGTGTCTTTCCCGAACTCGGGAAGATGCAACCTGGACCTGGCGGTAGGAAGGGGCACCGGCAAGATTCCGGCCCCCCAGGAGCCCTTGGAGGGGGCTCCTGCCTGAGGCGTATGGGGCAGCCTCTCCTGAGGTGGTGACCCAGGGATCGAGGATTCCCTTTGTCTCAAAAGGTTCCGCCGCTGCAGCGCCTTTGGGCACAACAAAACGCACACTGGACGGCTGCAGGAATTAGCATGAGCTAAAAGAGAAGATCTACTGAAAAGAAACGCATGGTGAAACTGTGGGTGCTCATTTTTGTTCTTTTGGGAAAAGATTCTCTGGTTGGAATACAAATAATGGGAGATTTAAAGTTTAACCCCCCCTCCTTTCTTTTGCTGTTTAAGAAGAAGCGCAACCAAGAATCTGGCTATTGTTAAATGGCTAGAACTTAAATGGGGGCAAAAAAATTTCTTTTGAGGATACTGAAGCGAAACGTTTAACTGTCTTTGGGAACTTCTGTGAAAGTAAATAAGAGAAAAATGACTGGGCGGGGAGAAAAGATGGCGAGGAAATTGAGACCTTCTCCCAAAGCCACATCAACACTTCTGGTATCAAAGCCAGAGACGAGTACAGACCTGTCTGCTGTACTAGCAACTGCTTTACGTCCTCTTATGGAACAACTGAGTCCTGTTAATTCTAAGCTGGATGGTCTGCAACAACAGATGGCTGATGTAAGCATGAAATCTGATCAGACAGCAAAAGAACTGGCAGAGGTCAAAATTAAATCAGAGAAGACTGATTTAAGGCTTGGCACAATAGAAAAAGAAAGGGTCTCTGACAAGGATAATCTTTTGAAACTTCAAATGGAATGGTCTTCGTTTTTTTTACAGTTTCAGGGTGTTCCTGAGAAACAGACTTTAAGTGAAGCTTTAGCTCCAATGGCAGGTTTACAAGCAGAGCAAGTACAAAATGACATGGATATGGTCTATACAACATACCCTGATTTTGTCAAGAAGAAAAATCTGCCTGGAGAGGTGATGGTGAGATTCTCAAAAAAATCAACTCGAGATGAGATACTCAAGGCAACAAACAGAAATGCCCTGAAAATTCAAGAAGAAGGTGTCAAAGTTTTAAAAGACATTTCATTTGAAATTAGAAAGAAGAGGGAGCCCTACAAAAAACTAACTGCATTCTTACAATCAGAGAATATTTTGTATAGGTGGTTGACTCCTGAAGGTTTAGTTTTTTTCCTACAAGGATCAGAAGCAAAAGATAGACTGTTGCAAAGGCAGAAATTTTTTTGGTTTATTGTAAAGAAGGGAAGGATTCTTTGGATCATCAAGAGAGCATATATGGCCTGGAAAGCTCGGACTCAGAGAAGACGGGAGCTGGAGGAGAAGAGTCTTGGGGGACTTGGGAGCAGCGGCAGCTCAGTCCCCAAGAGAAGAAAAGAAGAGAAGACAGAAGAAAAAATAATGTGAGGGTTGTTAAAAGTTATATATTTCTACTGTTAACCATTATGAACTTCAGTCATTTATATTTATATTTGTTATAAGCTTAAGGATAGGTTGTAATTAACAAGAAGAAGAAGAAGAGATTGGATTTAACCCTTCACTCACTTGGAGTCTCAGTGCGGCTTACAAACTCCTTTCCCTTCCCCTCCCCACAACAGACATCCTGTGAGGTGGGTGGGGCTGAGAGAGCTTTTTCCCAAGCTGTCCTTGAGAGAACAGCTGTGCAAGAACTATGGCTTGCCCAAGGTCATCCAGCCAGGTGCAAGTGGAGGAGTGAGGAATCAAACCCGGTTCTCCCAGATTAGAGTCCGTGCACTTAACCACCACACCAAACTGGCTCTCGGTTTTTGCCTGAACATTTTACCATCTTCTTGAAGTGCAAAAAATATGGTATTTTATTAACTTGTAGAATTCATTCCTGTATACCTTAGGGTAGAATAGGGCTTTTAGTTTTTGTAGTAGTTTTAATAGTTTTTTGTAGTTGTGGAAAATTAAATTTAAAAATTATATAAAAAAAGAAAGGGACTGCAATCACCTTAAATGGGGTTTGCAGAAAATGTAAAAAACAGCTGAGTGGCAGCGAGCAACTGGCTCCCCACTGCTCAGCTGTTTCAGGCTTTCTTGTTAGTCCCTTTAAACTTTAAAGTTTTTTGTGATTTTGCAGGAGTCCCTTTAAACCCCTGCTTTCTACTCTATGCACAAACCACCACGAACAGCATAACAGTAATTCATGAAATTCATAGAAAGTTGTGGTTTCCTCCCTAGCACAGTGATGTTTAAATTGAATCCAAGAGGTTAGGTATAGATTGTACTCTTTGTATAGTATATTTTAGTTAAATAATGTAAATGGGTTTGTGTTTCAGAAATTTCTCATGTCAAAGAAAAAAGCCCCTAAATATTGGATTGGTCTCAATGACATGAAAAGCGAAAATGTGTTCACCTGGGTGGATAACAGTCCTCTAAAGTACACGTAAGTCTAGTAATATGTGCACATGTTTCTCAGCACCTTTTAAATAAACACTCTGGGATGGAGTACTGCAAACCCATTTCATTACTACAAAATCATATAATCAGGGCCAGAGACTGAGATTAATCACTTTACCCACTTCTGAGACATTGTAGCTGGCTTCCTGTACATTCAGAAAAAACATTCCTTTATTTTGCATCCAAATTATCTTATCCAAATTCTGTATCCAAATGATCTGAATTGAGTTATAAAGCAACTGTTGCAAAAAAATAATTTCACCTGGTCACCAGGCTTCCACCTGGGGTACCACCCTCCCTTAGGTTCACTGGGCTGGATGTGCTAAAGGAATGTGAGCTATGTGTGGGGAAAGGACTTAAGGCATTCATAGTCAGGCACTGCTTTGCACCTAGGAAGCAGGCACTGGACATACTGCAGTGCTTCATGGGAAGAAACCAAAGTCCACTTTAGCTACATCTATTCAATATTTGTTGTTGTTGTTCAGTCGCACAGTCGAGTCTGACTCTTTGCAACCCCATGCACCACATCACACCAGGCCCTCCTGTCTTCTGTCGGGTTCTGGAGCTTACTTAATTTCATGTTTGTTGCATCGATGACACTGTCCAGCCATCTCATCCTTTGCCGTCCCCTTCTTCATTGACCTTCAGTCTTTCCCAGCATCAGGGTCTTCTCCAGTAAGGGCTCCCTTCTCATTGGGTGGCCAAAGCATTTGAGCTTCAGCTTCAGGATCTGGCCTTCCAGAGAACAGTCAAGGTTGATTTCTTTTAGGATTGACCAATTTGATCTCCTTGCAGTCCAAGGGACTCTCAAGAGTCTTCTCCAGCACCATAATTCAAAAGAATCTATTCTTAAGAACATAAGAGAAGCCAATGTTGGATCAGGCCAATGGCCTATCCAGTCCAACACTCTGTCACACAGTGGCCGAAAACACCAGGTGCCCTCTGGAGGTCCAGCAGTGGGGGCAGGAAGCCCTCCTACTGTTGCCCCCCCCAAACACCAAGAATACAGAGCATCACTTGCCCCAGACTGAGAGTTCCCCTCCTGACCCTGGCTCTGCCTGGCCTTGTGTGGGCGCTTTGGCCGGGACGAACTGCAGCAGCCCGGACTGCACTTGTGCTAGAATAGGTATTTTAGTCTTGCGGGGAGGGGAGGGGTCTTCTGCTGTGCCCGGGCTTACTGGCACCACCTGGGGCCATTTGCTTTCCACCTGGCTTAGTGGGCCATTGGACTGTTGGCCCGCGACCTGGTGCCGGCCTTTCTCCCACCTGGGGTGTGGGTCCCCAGTGTGCATTGGTCGGATTGGGCCACTGGCGATATCTGGTCTCGGACTCCAGCAGCCAGAGTTGCTCTTAGACTGTGGTCCTCCAGGCGCCTTGGGCTTCTACAATCTGCTGAGGTGCAGGGAGGCTCACTGGTGCCTGTGGACGGTGGTTGGAGCCCAAAGAAAAGAACTGGCAGCATGCAGGTGACTCTTTGTCGGCTGGGACAGGTCCCTGGAATAGCAGGACTGTTACAACTTTGGCCTGATGGTGTTTCGGACCCTTGGGACTTAACTGAACTTGCCGGGAGTGAGTTCAGTCCAGCTGAAGGGACAGAGGGCAAGGGCAGGATTTTTAGCTAGGTAAAATAGATGAGTAAGTAAATTTTAGTGGTAGTCCTTAGATTGTTCCACCCTTTATGTTAGTTAGATTAGTTAGAATAGGTATTTTAGTCTTGCGGGGAGGGGAGGGGTAGCAAGTAGAGAGGTCAGGGTGGGAAACTTTGGTTTGTGTTTGTAATTAGTTGAAAATTTTTGTAATTGGATTACCATTGTACTGGTATCAGAGCATTAAGGGAAGGCTATATCTGGCTGTTGACGGTCTGAGGCTGGGGCAAAAGAACTCATAGAGATGCCAGGCCTGCAAATTCAGGTGCTCCTGGGGAGGGGAAAGAGTGGTGGGTCCAGGCCAAGAAGGGAGGGAAGGGTGCTGAGAAACAAGAAGACTCAACGCCTTTCCAGCCTGCGACTCATCCTGATGGTTGCTGGTAGTGGGGCAAAGGAAAACCCCACTCTGACATTGGTGCTGTGCAACACCAGGTCAATACACAACAAGACCAAGGTCCTCCAGGACTTCCTGGTAGAGCAGAAGGCTGACCTGGCGTGCGTGACTGAGACCTGGGTGCGGGACGGGGAGACAGTAGCTCTCTCCCAACTTGCCCCCCCCAGGGCTCTCGGTCTTACACCAATCGCGGACTAGGGGGCGGGGGGAGGTGTGGCAATCTTCATTCGGGAGGCTTACTCCTTCAGGGCACTCCCGTCGGTAGAGATCACGGGCTTGGAGTGTGTCGGTCTGGTGTGGAAGGCCGAAGGGAGTTTGGCTGTTTGGCTGGTGTACCGACCGCCTAATGCACTGGCCAGCAGCCTGCTGTCCCTGATGGAGGCTGCATCAGGCTGGGCACTGGAGCACCCTAACTTAGTGGTTTGGGGTGACTTCAATGTCCATGCTAATGTCACAGCCTCCAGTCAGGCAGTGGACCTGGTGTCATCCATGGGACTCTCTGGGCTCTGGGACTCTCTCAGTACATCTCAGCCCCTACACACCGGGCTGGGCACACACTCGATTTGATCTTTGCCGCAGGGGTAACAGTGGACCGGATTACTGCTTTGGCAGTGCCGTGGTCGGACCACTATGCCTTGGGGGCCCATCTGAATGTTCCACCCCAACCCCTAGGCGGTGAGCTTATTTTAGCTTGCCCACGGAACCAAATGGACCGTATGCGGTTTCAGATGGCACTGTGGGATCCAATGCCCCCTGGCGGCTCGTTAGATGAGCTTGTGGAGGACTGGCATAGCTGACTCTCCACAGCCATTGACGAGATTGCTCCCAGGTGCCCTCCACACCCTTGCAGTAGGCTCGTGCCCTGGTACACCCAGGGGCTGCGGCTTATGAAGCGAGAGCTATGACGGCTAGAGAGACGTTGTTGTCGCGCTCATGACAAAGCTACAAGAGCATCCTATGAAAGCCTATGAGATGGCAACCAAGGCAGCAAAGAAAGATTTCTATGCTGCCTCAATTGCATCTGCAAGTTCACTCCCAGCCCAATTATTTAGAATGATTCTGTCCTTAACAGCCTTGCCACAGGGCAGGCCAAATGCTAGGGAATTGGAAATTGGCTGTGAGGCATTTGCAAGCTATTTTGCGGATAAAGTCTTGGCACTCCGCCGCGTCCTCCCTGCCACATTTGAAACAGTAAGTGAACTCGAGGCCCCTTGCATGTCTTCGACCCCGGGTTTCGATGGGTTCAGCCCACTCAGCCTAGAGGAAATTGACAGACTTCTTGTCACTGTGCGCCCAACCACTTGCATCCTTGATCCGTGCCTGTCCTGGCTGATTAAAGCTGGCCATGAGGGGCTACGAGGTGCTGCCCGGGAGATTATCAATACATCCCTGTATGAGGGGTGATTCCCAGGGGCACTCAAGGAAGTGATGGTCCGCCCTCTCCTGAAAAAATCAAATCTCGACCCGGCCAAATTGGCTAATTACCAGCCGGTGTCTAATTTGCCCTATTTGGGCAAATTAATTGAGAGGGACGGCGGTGTTACAGTTACAGAGTTATCTGGATGGCGCTTCAATCTTAGACCCCTTCCAGTCTGGCTTTCGCCTGGGACATGGGACGGAGACGGCTTTGGTCGCCCTGCCTGACAACCTCCGGAGACATCGGGGCGGTGTTGCTGTTGCTAGACCTGTTGGCAGCGTTCAACACAGTCGATCATCAGCTGCTGACCCTCCACCTCACTGACATGGGGATACAGGGACGGGCCTTACAATGGCTCGCTTCCTTCCTCCAAGGTCGGGGACAAAGGGTGGTGCTCGGGGAGCAGCAATCCGTGAGGCACCCACTTGACTGTGGGGTGCCTCAGGGAGCAGTGCTTTCCCCGATGTTGTTTAACATCTATATGCGTCCCCTTGCCCAGATTGCCCAGAGGTATGGGCTGGGATGTCACCAGTACGCTGATGACACCCAGCTCTATCTGATGTTGGGCGGCCGGTCGGGCTCTGGCCCTGAAGACCTGGACTGGGCATTGCACGCCGTGGCTGGTTGGCTTAGGCTGAGCTGGCTGAAATTGAACCCGGCAAAGACAGAGGTCCTGTGCCTGGGTTGGGGCGGTCTGGGGAGGGGGGTCCCACTCCCGAGCTTCGACGGGGTACCATTGGTGCCAGCGTTGGAGGTTAGGAGTTTGGGAGTGCTCCTGGATCCCTCCTTAACAATGGAGGCCCAGGTAGCAGCCACTGCCAAGTCAGCCTTTGACGATCTTCGGTTGGCTCGGCAGTTGGTTCCCTTCCTCGACTGTGATGACCTGGCCACGGTGATCCATGCAACCGTCACCTCGAGGTTGGACTACTGTAACGCTCTTTACATGGGGCTGCCCTTGTTGCAAATTCGGAAGCTGCAGCTGGTGCAGAATGCCGCAGCCAGGCTACTGATGGGCCTCGCAAAATAGGACCACATCTGGTCTGTGCTGGCGGTGCTGCACTGGCTGCCTATAGTGTACCGAATTCGCTTCAAGGTGCTGGTACTTACCTTTAAAGCCCTATATGGCCAGGGTCCAGCATACCTGAGGGACAGCCTTTCCCTGCATATACCCCAGCGGGCACTACAGTCAGGGTCACAACATCGGCTCTGCGTCCCAGGCCCCAGGGAGGCCAGGCTAACCGGAACTAGGGCCAGGGCATTCTCGGTGGTGGCTCCTGTCTGGTGGAATGAGCTCCCAGAGGAGATCAGGGCCCTGCGAAATCTTTTACAGTTCCGCAGGGCCTGCAAGATGGAGCTCTTCCGCCAGGCCTTTGACTAGGAGCCGCCACTACCATAATTGCCTACCACTGTGCGCAACACCAACGACAAGGGTCGGCCTTGGAGCGCAGCCCAGGTCAGACAGTCATGGGGAGGGCCAGATACAGATGATGACACCATCTGACTGTGTATTACATCACTGGAAGCACTTTAGTGGGAATAATTTTGCTGAGGTGTTTTAGAATGTTTTAGAATGTTTTTAACTGTTATTGGATCAGCATTGTGTGCCTCTTGTGAGCCGCCCTGAGCCCACTTGTGAGCCGCAGTGGCAGAACTAGAATAGTGGTATTTCTGAGGCTTGGATTAGTAACCAGGGGTCATTTCATAGAAAAAGAGGTGCAGGAGCTCATTAGCACAACTCATTAGCATAACTTATTTGCATATGCTAAACCACCTGACATCACCGGAAGTATGTCAGAAGGCAAGAGAGAGAGAGAGAGAGAGAGAGGGAAGGAGAAAGAGAGAGAGAGATGGCAGAGGGGACAGTTACTAATCAAGCCTCAGAAATACCACTATTCTGGGAGGATAGCTTCAGTGGTGGCTGAAGCCTTCAGAAGGCTGGTCGGAGGAACAAGGACCTTTCCAAGGGACGGGGTCATTTTGCTGCAGCCATGACACAAGCAGGCATTCCCCCACGGGAGGCGGCTGGCACCAACTCCCAGAGCTGAGCTCCCCTGAGCTCCTGCTCGAAATGACCCCTGTTAGTAACTGTCCCCTCTCTGCCATCTCTCTCTCTCTCTCTCTCTTTCTTGCCTTCTGACATACTTCCAGTGATGTCAGGTGGTTTAGCATATGCAAATAAGTTATGCTAATGAGTTATGCTAATGAGCTCCTGTATCTTTTTTTCTACGAAATGACCCCTGAGCAGCCCCCTCCTTGAATAACTTGAAGAACAGATTATGGGAACATTTTCTTGTAGAAAAAATAGCCTTGCAGAATGCTGCTATATCCATGGGTGGCTGGCTACGCACATTCCAAGCTATCTGGTTCTCAATGGTGGCATACTTGTCTAATGGAGACTTTCTCCCCAATAATCGCTGTTATCAAGACATTTTGTATTTTTGAATCTTCTTCTAGGTTTCTTCATGTTGTTTCAATGTGCCTTGTTTCTTGTGCAATTTATCACTGGTTCTGAATACCTCTGCCACTTTATGTATCAAGGCAGGAAGACCTTGAGGTACATTTGTTTGGATATGGGGCAGGGTTTGGAGAGCAGCAGGCAAGTGTGGGGGGAGCACAGACTGCAAGGCAAAATTTTGGCACACCAGGGCAAGCACTGGGAGGAGAGAGAAAAGCCCTATATTTTTCAGGCTTTGGATATATGTAGTGATAGTGGCTACAGCTTGCAGTCAGTCAAGAAAAGCCAGAACCTGTCTCCTCCCCTAAGGAACATAGTGCTCCCTCTATGCCCTTATTAGTAAAACACTGCCTGCCTTGAAAAAGAAAAACCAATACAGGCAGAGACTGCAATAACGAAAGAAATCAAAACAAAATGAAAGAAAATCATAGTATTTTTTTATTATAGGATTAGATGGGGATTTTGTTTCATTTTCATATTAATTACAATACTTATGGAATACCCCATTTGTGTAATTATTGTAATTAATAATGAAAGAAATACATAAGTCTGCTTCTTGGAATGAAGGTGGAGGTTTTGCATCCTCCAAACTCCCAATAGTGTGGTGTGGCCAAAGTCAAAGACATTTCTCTACACAACCCATTGCTGGTTATCAGAGAGTATTCACCAAATCTTGTGCAAAAACAGCCTCACAGGATTTTTTTCTGACATTGCCATCTCTTGTCTTCCATAGACGCTGGTTTGCAGGGGAGCCCAATAATTATGGCCATGGTGAGGACTGTGTCGTGATGCAAGAAAGAGGGTATTGGAATGATTATGGATGTGAAAACCCGGTGGGCAGTATTTGTGAAAAGCCATGGAATTGCCAATAGTGGCCAGCAAGAACAGAATCCAAACAAAGAATATACCACTAAAGGGGGCACAAGACAGGGATGTCCCCTGTCTCCTTTATTATTTATTTTGGCTTTAGAACCACTAGCAGAATATATTAGACAAAACAGTGGTATACATGGCAATCAAGTAGGTAAGCAGGAGGATAAAATTAGTTTATATGCTGATGATATTATTTTATATATTTCAACATCTAAAGAATATTTAGTAAAAAAAAATAATGTTTTACATGATTTTAGCAAAATCTGGTCTTAACTTTAGCAAGGAAAAAACTATAATCCATCCAATAAAGCTGAAAGACAAAACCAGAATGAAAATGACCACGATTTACCATCTTAATGAAATAGACAAACCATGGAGATATTTAGGAATTTATATTCCACAAAATGGAGGATATAGTTAAATGCAATTTTCAAAAATTACACATGCAAGTAAAAACCAATTTAAAACAATGGGAGTCCAAATCATATTGGACTGACAGGATTAATTTAATTAAGTGTTTTATATTGCCTAAATACACATTTTTATTTAGGGCCCCTATCCCATTGGGGGGGGAAACTATTCAGAATTGGCAAGCAGACAAATTTTTATGGGCAGGGAGAAAACCACAAATAACAGCAAAAACACTATACAGGATGCAAGAATGGGGAGGTTTAAATAGACCCAGTTTGCAATGAACGTATGAGACAATTAATATTAGCATATTGATTATGAGTGCCACTGCAGAGCAGGCACCAATATGGTCACAAATAGAACTAGATCGTTTAACAACTTATGCTATATGAATCATAATGGAACTCAAAGATTCCAAATAAACGTGACCAAAACAAAAATCCTTTTCTATTCAATTCTTTGAAAATTTGGTATAAATGGACTGAGCCCCCCTGGGAACCAAGCTGGCAAACTTTGCCACACACCCCGCCACCCCCCACATACACCATTTTGAAAGTGGAGGGATTTTTCCCTCCGCTTTCAAAGTCTTCGGCAAGTGGGGGATTGGCTTCAGGGCTTGCTTCCTGTAAGCTGAGCCCCACCCCCAGCTCCCAGAATCCTTTATTAGGGTGGGGGGTGAGGGAGAAAAGGAAGGGCGCCGAAGATGCTGGAGGCGAAGCTGGGCACCTGGTCCACCGCCCCCCCTTCCCAGCAGCAGCAACGCTCGTGCCGGTTGGCACTTTCTGTTCCCCACAGAGGCCCCAGTGATAACTTTTCTTTTTTCTGAAATCAACCCCCCAAGATTCCCCCCCCCCCAGCTCTCCTCCTAACCTGGGCCCAGCCTCTGCCTAGTGGGGGAGGGTGGGAACCAGTGTCCGAGGCACCCACCAAGCTCAGCTTGGTCCGGCCGATTTCAGGCCGGGTTGGGAGGGGGGAGGGGCCCTCCCTGGTTTGCACGGCCATCCTTCCCCATCCCTTCAGAAAACACACCCCCTCCACCCTTGCTCGCCCGACGGGAGCCTGCTCTGCTTTGACTCCCAGGGCTGCACCCTGGGTCCATATGGGAAGGGCACAGCTCCCCACTCCTTGCATCCCGAAATGCCCCATGGGAGGGAGGCTGGAAAGGGGAGTCCTTGGCCCATCTCTCCCCCGCTGCCAGGGACTCCTGCTCCGAAACCACCTGCTGCCTCTGCTGCCACCAGTTCCTCCCCCCGTCTCTTGGCTGGGCCAACCGGTTAGGCAGTCGGGGCGCTCGCAGTGCTTCAAGCCGGGGCTGCTAAAGCTGAGCAGCAAAGACACACACCCCTTCCCCTGGGAATAAAGACACGAAATGGGAGAGAGAGCAAGCGTTGTTAACGACGGGAGAAGAGGACCCCATACTCATGGCTGCCATCTCTTAATTGACTCCCTCCTGCCTTTCATTCAGTTGAACCAAGACTTAGAGGGGAGATTGTAGCAGTGCACATGTGGATTTTTAAAAAACTCCCCTGCTATCCAAACTGGAACCACCCCCCTTCTCCTGTATCTGTATCCCCCCTGAAATGATTGGTGCTGGTACTGAACCTTATCTGAAAGTTGTCTAATATCCAGACAGCTCTAGGAAGAGAGTAGTGGTTACCCTTTATTCCATGCTGTTAGGAGAAGGCACTCTGTACATGCTCAGAATCTCTTACTGTTTTTTGTAACGTTATGTTCACTTGAGTTCTGACATGAGGAGAGGCGATACAAAGATTGTAGGTAAGTCTGCAGACAAATTCCAAAAGCAAAGTCTTGAACACCTGAAGCTGCCTTATACTGAATGGGGCCATTGGGCCCTCAAGGTCAGTATTGTCTGATGGGACAGGCAGTGGCTCCCCAGGATCTCAGGCACAACTGGAAATCCCAAGGGTTAGAACCTGGGATCTTCCACATTCAAAGCTCTTCTACTGTGACGACAATGCGCTGAATCATGCTACACCTTTTATTAAGACCATCCAGAACATCACAAGATAAAGTGCAAAACTGAGTTATTCAAAACAGCACTGTACTAAATGATTCACAAAGTTACTTAGATAAGTGATATGGGACTGTGGTATATGCTACTGTGTTTAGCTCACTGAAACTAGGATACTACCATGTAATTTTTATATCATTTAAAGTGTCAAGTTAAAACTTATGCTTTGCTTCAGTTCTGTTTTTAGGTTTCTGATTGGTTCTCAAACCCTAATCCCCTATTGTATTGAATACAGGCTTCCTGTAAAACCCTGACCTGGATAGCCCAGGCTAATCCGATCCTGTCAGGTGTCAGAAGCTAAGCAGGCTAGTACTTGGAAGGGTAATACCAGGGTCGTGATGCAAAGGCAGGCAATAGCAAACCACCTCTGAGATATTTCTTGCCTTAAAAAAACCAAGTTTAACTCACTTGCTTTTGGTGGTCCCAACACTCCCATTGTCTACTTTGGCTTAGGGTCCTGCTCTGAAAATGTAACCATCAGGAACACATTCCCATGAAAATTATACTGATTCTTAATAGTGAATGCATCAGGTGTATTCACAGGAAACTTCAGGACCTATAGAACTGCCTTATACGGAATCAGGACACTGATACACCTAGCTCCGCATTGCCTACTCTGAGTGAGTGCTGAGCAGCAAATGTTCAAGTCTCAGGCAGATAAAGTTTTTTCTCAGCACCTGAGATCCTTTTTACAATCCAGGAAAAAAGGTCCAAGAGAAAAGCCTTGATGAGCTCTGGTGGAAATTAAGGCTGTACTTGAATGCCTGATTGTTTGACAGTAAGCTCCATTTAATAAAGCGGGACTTGAGTATACATGCATTGAGTAAACATGCATCGAATCAAATTGCAATATCCCTAATAGTGACAGGTATTGTCAGCACTGATATTACACTGAACAGATGTTAGGGATGCATTCCCAATCCTACAATAAGAGCCAGACAAAGACCAAACAATTTGCACTTTTCGAAATTGGTCCAGAAGGGGATTAGTGCCTGGGAGAAGGCAAATTGCCTGTTTTGAATTGAAATGACTTTTTGCACAGATTCCGGAATACTTTGCTAGAAATATACTTACTTTATTTTTCAGAAATGTGTAGCATAAAGGGGAAAAAATATATTCCATCCAGCCACCTGCTGCAAGATCAAAAGTTGACATGTTGCACAAGGAAAATCACTGCAATGTAAATGCACAAAAAACACCGGGGGGAGGGTAGTACTTCCATTTGATATTTCATGCTATTGATTATGACTACATCCAGAGGGCTACACCACTGCCAAGATTTAAAACATCTAGGTTCATTTAATTTAATTTAATTTAGTAACTTAATTTAAATTAGCAACTTCCACAAGAATGCAATGTCAGCCGGTACCAGTAGTTTATCCTTCCAGTTTTCTTCTCAGCCAGTTCTTGAGAAGACAACCTGCATAAGAAGCCGTGGCTGGTTGGCTCAGGCAGAGCCGATTGAAATTGAATCCAATGAAGACAGAGGTCCTGTGCCTGAGTCAGAGTGGACCAAGGGTAGGGATCCCTTTCCCGACCTTGGATGGGGTGCCGTTGGTGCCAGCGTCGGAGGTTAGGAGTTTGGGAGTGTTCCTGGACTCTCATTAACGATGGAGGCCCAGGTAGCAGCCGCTGCAAGGTCGCCTTTTACCACCTATGGCTGATCAAGCAGTTGGTTCCCTTCCTTGAATTCAATGAACTGGCTATGGTGATCCATGCTTTGGTCACCTCAAGATTGGATTTTACATGGGGCTGCCCTTGTCCCAAATTCGGAAGCTGCAGCTGGTGCACAATGCAGCGGCACGGCTGTTGATGGGTCTTCCCGTACAGGAGCACATCCAGCCCACCTTAAAAGCACTGCACTGGCTGCCTATAGCATACCGGATAAGGTTCAAGGTGCTGGTGCTTACCTATAAAGCCCTATATGGCCAGGGGCCTAACTACTTGAGGGACCGTCTCTCCCCATATGTTCCCCAGTGAGTGCTTCAATCGGGATCCCAAAATCACCTGGCTCTCCCGGGGCCGAGGGAGGCCCGGTTGGCGGCTACGAGGATCAGGGCCTTTTCAGTGGCAGCCCCATACTGGTGGAATGAGCTCCCAGAGAACATCAGGGCCCTGTGGGATTTACTGCAGTTCCGCAGGGCCTGCAAGATGGAGCTCTTCCACCAGGCTTTTAAGTAGGGCTGCCTAACATCTACAGCCCTGGTCCTACTATTAGAACCCGCCAGCCTGGACAACTAATTGTCTACCACCTGTGACGCTACCTTGATACAGAAATGAAGTTCGCCATCTTGAATGGGGGTATTGTAATACTGAATATTTAATGTTTTGATGTTTATTTTATTGTGATTGAAATGTTGGTAGCCGCCCTGAGCCTGCCGTAAGGTGGGGAGGGCCAGTCAAGTTTATTGTCTTGGCCATTGGCCATAACAAAACAAAACAAAATAAAACAGATAAAACAAAATACAACAGACATTATACACCAAAATGGGATAGGCCCTTCAGTAACTTGCTGCAAATCCAAGACTTAGTCTTATCTTTTTTGCCACCAATGCAAACAAAGCCATTCTGCTGGTAATATATGTGTCATTATCAGAGAGCAAAAAAACAGTCATGTCCAGATCTGAAATTCTATTATGCAAAGGTATAATGGGGTAAATAAACCTTTGCCTAAGTGATTCATGCCAAGAGCATCTCATAATATAATGCTCGATGTCATCCACTTCGCCTACGCCACACTGACATATTCTAGAGACAGGAGGGGAGCCCAAGAAGCGACCAATACAGACCATTGAAGGTATGGCATGAAACCTTAGGGAGGTAAAAGCCCTTCTTAGATCAAGAGTGGTTAATTTCTCGAGGTAATCAGTCCTACAGTGATCTCTTTTAAATATCCTATACAAGGGGGCTGTACAACAACTTACCACCGCTTGGCGGTTCAAAAGCCCATCCTTATTAAATACCCATTCCTTCAATTTGGACTTTTGACTTTCACTGTCCCATATATCGTCTGGAATTGAGTATTTTAGTAAAATAGAGGTCAGGTGGTCACCCAATCTTTTGGAGGATTTCAAAAGCAATATAAAACTTCGGACACCTAGGATATCCTGGGGATGTTTTAAGCATTTCCTCCAATAAGAAAGAATTCTCACATTTACCCTGGCTTCCAAAGATACCATACCCAGTTCAGCCCTCATCAGTGCCACGGGTGAGCCTTTGGGTAAAACCAGAATCCGCCTCATAAAATAATTTTGCACGATCTCTAGCAGAGACCGCAGCGGCTCATCCCAACCCCAAATCTCTACCCCATACAACATTGCTGAGGTTATCTTACTAATGTATAGTTTGACAACCGGATCTATCATACCTCCGCCCCTGGAGAAGTAAAATTTCAACAAAGCCCCCAAATTGTTCATAGCAACAGTCTTCAATTGTGTAATATGGGGGCGCCAAGAGAGGGTTTCTGAGAAGGTTATGCCCAGATATTATATGTACTGCATTGTTCAATTGGTGTACCAAGAATGCTCCAAACTGATTTCTTAGGTCTTTTCCTGAAAACCAAGACTTTAGATTTGGCGTAGTTTATTTGCAGAGCTTCTGCCTTGCAATACTCACCCAATTTATTTAGTAGCCTCCTCAGACCAATCTTGGTTACGGAAAGAAGTACCATGTCGTCCGCATACAAAAGGATTGGAACTTTGTATTGCCCTATGGCGGGAGGCATGAGGTGGGGAGGGCAGGATATAAATCCAATAAATAAATAAATAAATAACCAACTAAGATGGGGGCTGTGTGTGTGTATTGTGTCTGCATGCGCACACTTAATTGCAGCCATGTTATTGTGGTCCAGTGCAACCTAGGACTGCCACCCTTTTTAATTTAAAGTTCCTATGCTTTAACAACACATTACATAGCTCATTGCCACCCCAGCAGGAATAACGAGACAGACAACAGTCTTGGAATTACACAAGGTCCACTTTATTAACTTACAAAACATTGCAGCAACGGGACAAAACCAAACATAAGCAAGCCTGGAACAGGCAAGGCAGGCGTCATTCCCTGACCTGCCTCCTTGCCCTTGTAGGGCGGGTCACCCCCAGTTCCGGTCTTGAGCCATCGATCTAGCTCGTGCCCGGCAGCCTGGCAAGCTGGTTGCCACCTAGGAGCGCCTACCCCTGAAGCCTTACAACTTGCATGGAGGCGCCGACCTAAGAGGTTCCCAGAGGCGATCATCATTCCCTACCTTGGACCTTAAAACCCGAAGCCAGTTCCTGATGACCTCCTGTTCCCTAACGGGATATGCCATGAGGTGCTCACCAGTTCCGTTTACTTGCTTGCACAACCTGCCATAGCCAAGGCCAAGCCTCTGCTTTGGCCTTTGCTCCCCATTCAGTGACCAAGCACTGCCCGAATCCCGTGCTGCAAATCCTGTAAAAATATTCCATTGCCCTTGTCTGACAAATGCACCCCGTCCGGCCTATAAAGGTCCGATAATTCGACCCGTATATCGGGGTGCTGTAAAAAGACACCCAACCCGGAATCCATGGCCCTGCGCATTTGCCTGTTGACCTTCCGCCTAGCATGGTCAATACACCTGGGGTCCCCCAAGTTCCTCCATACCTTGCGAGGTAGAATGGCTGACCAAACAATCTGCACGCCTAGCCACCTTGCTCTTATCCTCAAAAGGTCGGCCTCTGCCTGCACCACAAGGGCCTTGCCCTTCATCAGCCCCAAATCATTACCCCCCAAGTGTATTACCAAGACCTGAGGCGGAAGCCTCATCAAATAGCAGGGGGAGGAGCGCAGGCCACCCCATGCCCCTCCTTCCCAGCCACTTGACAACTGCCAGTTCGCTAAGGTCCAGTTGAGACCCAATAGGTGTCCTCCGGGCCTGATGAGCTGCCCAAAAGACCATGCTATGGCCGCAAACTAGGACACGTCGTCTTGTCTCCCAGCTAGTAGCACTTGCAAAAGGAACTGAATTAGCGACCAAAGTTGGTAACGTCATCTACCTATCCCTACCTATCACTAAAGCAAATCCACCTAAGTCTTGCAAACCCGAACATAGCTCTTATAACAGCGGGACCGCCAGCGCCCAATTTTCTGAATCTTGCTGCTGGGGTACCCCATTGCTGCCGCCGTTGACGCAGCCCCAATTCGAAATGAGTGGGTTCCAAATCGCACTCCACCCAATCCTAATTGCTCCAGTGCCTTCCTCGTCACACTCCAAAATTGGAATTTGGTGAGAGGGGTACTGTCTGCATGCCGAAACAGGTACCCATGGCCATCCCCACGCTGTGCCAAATAGCGGCGTAAGGCCAGCACTGGGCATAACTCTGCCTCAGAACAGCGGTCCATCTCGATCACCAAACCCCTACCGCGCTGATCTGTTTTCAATCGACGCAGCTGAATTCTAACTCTAGCGCCCAGGAAAGAGACGTCCCTCCTCTCCAGGGCAGTGCCAGAGGTGTCCCGGCGAGAGCCCGCCACCAGCTCACTGACCCGCAGTGCCCCAAAAAAGGCAACCAAAGACGCTGCCTGAAACAGGGCAGCCTCATAGCCATCACTGCAGCAGTTGACCCACTGCGCCCTGAGCCCCCGCAGTACATCTGGAGTCAGGGGCATCCTGGTGTCCGCTACCCTGCCGCTCTCCCGGGACCATCTGCCGAATTCGGAAATTGCCTGTTGCCTCGTCCAACCCAGCCGCCTTACTGGCATAGGCCAGTGAAGAAAGCTTGCCCCTGATGGTGTGCGCAGCCAGGCCCTCCTTTCTCAATGCTACACAAAATTGCATCAAATGTGCCACTGGTATGGGCCAGAGTTGCTGAAGACCGACCTCCTCCCTGAAGGCCAGGAACTGCTTACCTGCCCTCATGTAAGCTCTTCGTGTGGAAGGGGCGAGGGCCAAATGCATTGCCCTGTCGGCCTCAGCCCTCCAATCCTCCATACCTCCTCTGGCAGCCGCACTGGGAACTGGTCGGCTTCTGGAGCTAGCTGACGGAATCTCGTCATCTGTTTGCGAGAGAGAGCGTCAGCGACCCCGTTACTGACCCCCGGGATGTGTCTGGCCCTAAACATGATGTTATAACGCAAACACTGCAGTGTAAAGGCCCGCACCAGGGTCATGACTCTGGGAGACCTTGATGTCATGGAGTTGATAACGTGTATGGTGGAAAAGCTGTCGCACCAGAAGTGGACTGTCTGATTGGAAAGTTCTCCTGCCCAAACCCATACTGCTACAACAATAAGAAAAAATTCTAGGAAGGTCAGGTCCTTGACCCATCCCGCCTGGAACCATTCCTGTGGCCAGTCACCTGAGCACCAATGCCCCCTAAAATACACGCCAAACCCTGAAGAACCAGCAGCGTCTGAAGCAACTTGCAGCTCCGCCTCCAGTAGGAGTTCTTCGCGCCAGAAGGAGACTCCATTGTATGACTCCAAGAATTGCTTCCATACAAGGAGGTCCTCCCGCATCCCCCTGGTAACCCTGGTTCTATGGTGTGGTAGACGAAGGCTCGCCATCGACTCGCAGAGTCTCCTGACAAAGGCCCTCCCGGGTGCCACAACCTTACATGCAAAATTGAGATGGCCAACCAGTCGCTGCAATTCCAGCAATGTAATTTTTGACTGTGACATTGCCATGTCCACCAAAATCCACAGTGCCTCTAATTTGTCACTAGGCAACCTGCAGCACTCCCCCAATGTATCAATTTCTATTCCTAGGTAGGTCAAGGTGGATGCGGGGCCCTCCGTTTTTTCCTGAGCAAGAGGAACACCCAAGTTCCCCCGCCATAGTGATGAAACTAGACATGAGGAACCCACACTGTCCCGTACCCTTCCTACCCACCAACAAGAAATCATCCAGGTAGTGGGCTGTACTACCGAGTCCCATCCTGCCTCACAAGGCCCATTCCAAAAATGAACTGAACCTTTCAAAAGCAGCACAGGACACCGAGCACCCCATGGGAAGGGCCCTATCCATGTAGAATTTGCCCTCAAAGGCGAATCCTAAGAGTTCGAAATCATCCGGGTGAACAGGAAGGAGGCGGAATGCCGATTTGATGTCACACTTTGCCAGCTCTGCCCCCTTGCCACACCGACCCACTACCTGCATTGCCTGATCGAAGGACGTGTACCTAATGGAACATAAGTAGTCTGGTATCGCGTCGTTCACCGACTCCCCCCGTGGGTAGGATAAGTGGTGAATGAGGTGATACTCACCAGGTGCTCTCTTAGGCACAACTCCTAATGGGGAAACCCTCAAATTTTTAACAGGGGGAGAAGAAAAAGGTCCAAGGACTCTACCTTCCTTGCATTCCTTAGCAATCTTTTCTCGCACTATATGCTCCATCCCGCAAACTGATTTTAAGTTTGGAGCCATATATGCCACACTAGTCCCTTGGTAAGGTATCCTGAAGCCACACCGAAACCCCTCCAAAAGGTAAACCCGGTCATGGACGTGAGGGTAATTCCGCAACCAATTTTCCAAAACCATTAACTTAATTGGGCTGGGCCCCTTTTTCAGGCAGGGGGTTGAGACCGCCTCCTTCCCCTCTGCGCTTACCACCCCTACCACTCCCTTTACCCCTCGGCTTGGGGCAGCTGGCAAAGGCATGGGGGCCAGCGCACAGCGGACACTTGTGTCTAAAAGAACATGCCTTGCGGCCGCAGGTCCCATGAGAGGTGAACTCCCAGCAAAGTGGGCATCACTGAACCGCCTGCCCTGCCTGGGTGCGGGTATCTGGCTGTACTACAGCTCTCCTCACAGAATGGCCGCTACTTCTTTCCCCCCCTAACGATTTGGCTGGGGACATTACCTGCAACCATAATTGAGGGTGGATCTGATCCCACCTCATTGCCGGATTCATTGCCGCGCACATGCGAAATTCTTCATCATACTGTGACCATGTCGGGCTCAGGAAATTGGTAAATGCCTTATAAATGATGTCCATATACTGGAGCATCGCAGAAGCCCTCCATGGGTGGTGTCTCACTATCACTGCTGCATATATTAAAAATCCCGGGTACCAGTTTGCCCAGGTTCTGTCCACTACCCTCCTTTTTAAACGCTCCTTTTCACATTCATCAAGGTCCTCCTTGTCCTTCCTCTCTAATTCCCTGTACAATAATGAGAACACATCCACAAACTCACCCCTAAGGATCTTCTCCTTAGTAGCGGTGGACAAGTGATCCCCCAGAGGAAGTGCTGCATCCCCGCTTGGTATAGCACCTGCTTGCACTGAATCATAAGCAGCAGCACTGGGAGAACCCCACCCAGGCCAAGGTCCCTGGTATGAAGGTGGGGCCACATGCGCACCCCAGGGGCCACTGACTGTCGTTGGGTGCAACCCAGGAGTGCCCTGAGGGTAGGGGCCCCACGGCCAGCCTGACCCTGGGTTTCCCCAGCTTTCTGCCTTACCTTCCTGCCTTGGTGGCCCCTTGTACACCTCAACCTGTTGGTCATTCCAGACCTGGACGTGCGAACCAGACGGTGCCTCCTCCACGTCCTCCACCGGTGCGGGCCCCCCGCCATCCTCCAAGAACAACAACTGGGCCAACACCTGCGCTTGAAAAGAAGCATTAGCATCTGTCCTAGCCCTTTTAGCCCCAACCCCATCCCATGGTGTACCCCTTTCCCTTTCCAGGGCCTCCAACCGCCGGAGAATAGCCACATTGACTGGGTCATCGTCCTCATCGTCTGGTGTAGGCGGAACCGGACACGCAGGGGGGCGTTGTTGGCCAGCAAGGCACTGCTAGTGCTCTTATGAAGTGTGATATTCATAAGTCTGAACTTTGGGTTGCCTTTAATGGAAGGGCCATGTGCTTTCTTCATGATAGGAGCCAGCTCCAGCCCATGCCAGGAGGCTGACACCCTAGACAGTTCACCTGAGACAGAGACAAAGCCATGAGGTTTCTTTCTGTTTCAACACACGCTGGTCAACCCCTGCCCCCTCCAACGTACCTGCATAGTTATGCTAACGCAGTTGCTTAGCAACTAATGTCCGGGCCATCACCCAGTCGGCCAAGTCATTGAATAACAATAGATGTGGCCAGGTGAGTCATCGGACCCCAGGCCAGGTGTCCACTTCCTGGTGAGATCATAGTTTGTCAACTTGGTCCATCCCCTGGCCCTCCTCCCTTTGTCCACCTTTAACCTATGGAAGGTCCAAGAGGGATGGACCGCCTAGTAGGTGTGTTAGTGGGAAGTGGTCTGGGCAGCCCTCCCCAAGACCACCTAATAAAATACCTTGAGCAGAGGCATTCTCTCTCTTAAGCCATCGTCCCCTATGCTTTACCCCCCCCCCTTTATCCCCGCCAGCTTGCCTTTCCAGTCCCTCTAATCTTCTGTTGGAACAAGGATTCATCTCCATCCAATTCTTCCTTCGGTCGGACAACTCCTCTTTAGGATAGGTAACGTATTGCTTCCCCACCAATGAACTCCTGCAAATTGCAACAGTGCTATTTTCTATCTTTATTTCCCTAGACCTGTGTGTATGTGTGTGTGAATCTGTTTTGTGTGAGTGAACAACATCATTCAGTAAAACAGCATTTAATTTGCCATCTGCCTCACGTGCCTCTTTCCTTGAGAACTCTCGGGAGGGGTGGGACCCTGGTATAGTTGGCAAGAACCCGTGTATTTTGCTGATTGCTAAATGTAAATTAAAGCAATTCGGCTAACAGAATTGGGGGCTCGGTCTGGGATTGCCCTGCAGATTAAATTTCGCGCCATAGTCGACAGGCGTGTCTTTGATCAGCAGACGTAAGGGAAAAACCACTTCCAGAGTTCTAGGAGAGGCTGTATGATCGGTTTCTGTCTGTGTGCCTGGCTCTAGTGAGCAAATCTATTGTGGGTTGGCTCTCCCCCATTCTCTATCGTGGGAAGGGATCCGCAGAGGAACAGTGTAGGGCATTAGATCTGCCACACACACATCACACACACAACGCACACACGCTAGGTCCAAACAAGAATTTTCTTCCCCTTCTTCGAGTGCATCCTCGCTCTACCTCTGCTTTACTTCGCCCAGCGGAGTGAATTAATTTAATTTTGGTTAGGGGTCAGCCCGTTGGAACATATTGTTTTGAAACCCCGCTGGTTAAAAGGTAATCCAGTGAGAGCTTGCGAGCCCAAAACCTTCATTTGGTTGTGTGGTTATCCTGTAAGGACGCGAGGTTTGGCCACCCCGTTCTCGAAACCCTCGTATAAAGAGACTAGGTGTCTCTGAGACTAAGTGTCTCTTTTGGGTTAAGAGTAATCCCAGAGTGTCGAGAAGGGTGTGAGTCCCCAGCTCTAAAAACTAGTTAAGGCTGAGTGCCATGTGTAGGGTTAAAAGTGATCCCTGAGTATCGTGTGGGTGTGAGTCCCCGGCTCCAAAAACTAATTAGGGCTTAGAGAGCCAGTTCTGTGGTGCATTGGCCACCTTGTGCCAACAACTGTAACTTGAAGAAGCTATAAAGGCAGGGAGAAAATCCTTCCCCCTTTTCTTTTGCCCCTGTTTGAGGTGAAACAGGAGACTCTCCTTGAAAGTAACTGCATAAGCCAAGAAGGGGGGAGAAGACTTCCCTTTTCAATGCCCCTGTTTTAGTGAAAGCAGGAGACTCTCCTTGACATACTCCTTTTCCCCAAGGTTAGTTCCTCAGATCAGTGCATCTGAAGTTAGTTAGGGGGACCCCAGAAAACAGGGTCTTTTCCCTTTGGTGGCCATAGGCCAATTTGGTAACTGTAACTTAAGTTTGCTCCTCAGATCCGAGAATCTGAAGTTTGTTTAAGGAGAAGCGCCTGGAAACAGGATATACAGGTTGCTTACCTGTAATTGGAGATCTTCGAGTGGTCATCTGTGCATTCACACCTCTGGGATAAAGTGCGCCTGCGCCGATCCCGATCGGTAATCTTCAAAGCCTAACGGATTTTCGCGCCAGCTCCCCGGTCACGTGCACGCCCACTGCGCATGACCCGGGGAGAGGCACGAGGATCCCGCCAGTTCCTTCTGACCGCTGCTAACAGCCCCCAAGGAAAAAGGTGAGGGAGACCGAAAGCAGAGGGGAAGGAGGGCGGGTGGTGTGAATGCACAGATGACCACTCGAAGATCTCCAATTACAGGTAAGCAACCTGTATATCTTCTTCGTGGTCTCTGTGCATCACACCTCTGGGAGAATAGCGAGCAATAAACACCACATACCTGGAGGTGGGTGCTGGAGGTCTCACATCTGAGCTGCTTGCAGGACTGCACGGCCCACCACAGTACGCTGATGGACGCGGACATCTAGGGCGTAGTGCTTCACAAACGTGTGAGGGGACGCCCACGTTGCAGCATTGCAGATGTCTCCCAGGGGAATGCCCTTGAGGAATGCTGTGGAAGTAGCCACGGCTCGAGTGGAGTGTGCCCGGAGGGACGCCGGCAGTGGCCTTTTGGCCAGAAGATAGGCGAGTTTTATCGTCTCAACTATCCACTTCGAGAGTCTTTGAGATGACAGTTTCTGTCCCTGCCTGGGCAAGGCATAAGAAAGGAAGAGAGCTGGAGACTTGCGAAAGGATCTTGTCCGGTGCAAGTAGAAAGACAAGGCTCTCTTGACATCTAAAGTATGCAGACTACGCTGCGTTGGGTCCTGGGGATCAGGAAAAAATACCGGCAAGGTGATATCTGCCCCTATATGAAAGTCCGACACTATTTTAGGCAGGAAAGCGACATCTGGAGCCAAAGTGACGGCATTATGATGAAACGTGAGGTATGGTGGGTCGCAACGGAACGCCGAGAGCTCACTCACGCGTCGAGTAGACGTGATGGCCACTAAAAATGCAACCTTCCATGACAAAAGCTGAAGACTGCATGAGGCCATGGGTTCGAAGGGTTTTCCCATCAG
Source organism: Lepidodactylus listeri (assembly GCA_029233225.1). Classification (NCBI taxonomy): domain Eukaryota; kingdom Metazoa; phylum Chordata; class Lepidosauria; order Squamata; family Gekkonidae; genus Lepidodactylus; species Lepidodactylus listeri. Next base: position 125,582,061 of record JARCFY010000007.1, on the reverse strand, counting down.
CTTAGTGAGAACCAGGGGCAAGTCCCATGCCGGGACTGGTGTCCGCACTGGGGGATAGAGGCGATTCATTCCCTTGAGGAATTGTTTCGTTGTTGGGTGGGAAAACACTGAATAGCCATCAATCTTAGGATGATTGACTGAGATGGCCGACAAGTAGACTCGGATAGATGAGTGACACAGTCCCCTGTCCTGACATGACAGGAGGAAACCAAAAACATCTTTAAGTCCAGCGGGGACTGAGGGTCGTCCCACAGACGCCAGGAAAGTTAAAAATTTAGTCCATTTTGACTCATATGAACGTCGAGTGGAGAGTTTGCGTGAGTTCAGTAGCACTTGAGCAATGCGTGATTCTAACCCTAAGTTAGGATCAGCCACGCTGTCAATTTTAACCTGGGCACATCGTGGTGCAGTACTCGGCCCCCGCACATCCCGAGGAGATCCGGGTCCATCGGGAGATGGAGATACGTCTCTCGTGAGAGGCTGAGGAGCGTGGGGAACCAAGGTTGTCTCGGCCACCATGGGGTGACAAGAATTGCCCACGGTCGCTCCGTCAACAGTTTGTGGACTACTCTCGGGATGAGAGGGATTGGGGGAAATAGGTACACCCGTTTCCCTGTCCACGGGAAGAGGAGACCGTCTCTGAGAGAGGTCGGGTCCGTTCCCGCTCTGGAACAGAATAGATGGCACTTCTTGTTCTCCCGAGAGGCGAATACATCCACGGATGGATGTCCCCAATGGTCGAAGATCGGAGTCAGGTAGAGGGGGTTCAGTTCCCACTCGTGTAGGGATGCTCCTCCTCTGCTTAGGAAGTCCGCTTGGACGTTGAGTAGTCCTGGGAGATGAGTCGCCACCAGGTGAATATTTAGCGCCTGGCACTCGTTCCACAGCTCTATTGCTAACCGGCAAAGTCCACGGGAGACCGTCCCGCCCTGGCGGTTGATGTAAAACATAGTGGTGGTGTTGTCTGTAAGGACAGTCACCGTTTTCCCCGTTAGGGATTGGCGGAAAGACCTCACTGCGTAGAGAACTGCCAGCAGCTCTAAGAAATTGATATGGTTGTGTGCCACAGAGGGGTGCCACCTGTCTCCCACACCTACACCTTCCAGGTGAGCTCCCCAGCCCCATAGGGATGCATCCGTGGTGACGGTCGCTGAGGGGGGTGGAAGCCGGAAAGGTGCACCTGAGTGTAAATTCTGGGGCACAAGCCACCAACTCAGGGTCTCCAGGACCTGGGTAGATATCTGGAAACGTTTGGAGAGGGAGTGGAGTTTGGGGCGGAAACGCCTCAAGAACCAAAGCTGCAGTGGTCTCATTCGCAATTTGGCGAAAGGAATCACTGCCGTTGTTGCGGCCATCAAGCCTAGCAGGCGAAGGATTTGTTTGGCTGTAGCCTCCTTGGTCTCTTGGATAGCCTGGAGAAGGGAGACTATATCCGCTGCTCTGTTGGGGGGTAGGAACGCCCTGCATTGCAAGGAGTCCAGGATAGCTCCGATAAACTGAACCCGTCTGGAAGGGATAAGCATGGACTTTTTGAGGTTTATAGTCAACCCTAGTAATTCTAGGGTGTGAAGGGTAGTAGAGATGTGGTTCTGTAATTCCGTCATAGAAGGGGCGACTAGAAGCCAGTCGTCCAGGTAGGGGTAGAGGTGGACACCTTGGAGTCTCAGATGTGCCGCTACTACTGCCATAAGCTTCGTGAAGACACGAGGAGCTGTAGAGAGGCCGAAGGGTAGGGCCTTGTACTGGAAGTGACGCGGACCGATCGCAAAACGGAGGTACTGTCTGTGTGACGGGTGGATCGTCACATGAAAGTATGCGTCCTTTAAGTCCAGCGTCACCATCCACGCGTTGGCTTCTAGTAGCGGTAGGATGGTCTGTAGAGTGGTCATACGGAATTTCCTGTAGGTGATGAACGCATTGAGGTTCCGCAGATCTAATATGGGACGAAGTCCGCCATCCTTTTTTGGGACCGTGAAGTAGCGGGAGTAGAACCCCCGCTGAAGGTGTTTTGTTGGTACCTGTTCTATGGCGTCCTTTAACAGGAGGGCTTCGACTTCCGACGATAAGGTGTCGGAGGGAGGGGTGGTTACGAAGTACGATTCTAGTGGAATCTGGAAAAATTCTATTCTGTAGCCTTCTGCTACAACCGACAGTGCCCATTTGTCTGTCGTGATACGTTGCCATGCTAGTAGGAAGGGGGATAGACGGGTGGGAATATCGGAGCGAATGGGAGAGTCAAAGACTCTGCTTGTTCGGCTTGGGTGGTTTAGCCTTAGAAGCGGAAGCGGGCGGGAATCGTGGCTTATGGCCATAAGGTTTCTGCTGATAGACAGTAGACGGTGGTCTCTGCCATTGGGGTTCGGTGGGAGATCTTCGCGGTTGCTGTTTGGACCAAGATCTCTGCCATGTTTTCTGCTTCTGTTGTCTCGGTTGTGAGACACCCAAGTTACGAGATGTTTTGATACTCTTATCTAAATCATGAAGAACTGTGTCCGTGGTGGAGCTGAACAGTCCTTCACCCTCGAAAGGGAGGTCTTCCACTAAGGACTTAGTGTCTTGTGGAAGCGAAGTCGACCTCAGCCAGGCGTGGCGACGAAGGGCGACTGCTGAAGTGAGTGTCTTGGACGTGACGTCCGCAGCATGCTTGGATGCGTTAAGCTGATGCTTTGCTAGCACCATGCCTTCCCTCTGGATCTTCCTAGCGAGGCGTTGCTTATCCTCAGGAAGCTGAGCCAGAAGAGGTGTCATCTGTTCCCATAGGGAATACTGGTACCTGCTCATGCAGGCTGTGTAATTTGCCGTCTTTATGCCCAATGCACCGGCTGAATAAAATCGTCTTCCGAAAGAATCTAGTTTCCGTCCCTCCTTGTCCAAGGGGGAGGAATGTCCGCTACGTCCCCTAGCCGAGGGGGTCACGACTACTGAGTTGGGTTTGGGGTGGATGAATAGGAATTCTGCCCCTGGCTCTTGGAGCCTATACATGTGGTCCAACCTTTTGTTGGAAATTGGGGTTGAGGAGGGGTGGCCCCAGGATTCTTTGGCAGTGCTCAAGAGCACCGAAATTAGTGGCAACGCTACCGCGGTGGATGTGTCCATCTGTACGATATCGAAGATGGCATCGGTAGCGGTAGGAGTTGGTTGGACCGTGGCAAGCGCCAAGGAATGTGCCATTCGTTTGATAAGTTCTCCATAGGATTTCACGTCTTCGGAGGGGGAGATTGGTAAATTTTCAGCCACATCAGGGGATGGTGACGGCTGGATGGGAGATTCGTCATCGGATGATTCGGGAGATTCGGGCATCGAATGGTCGGAATGTTCGGAGGGAGACATAGGGGTCGACGGGTCTGGCTGATAAGGAGGGAGGTCGATATCGGGTGATGTGGGCATCGGTATCGTTAGTTTCGGTATTTTCGGTTTCGGTTGCGGCATCGGTATCGGAGTCGGAGGCGGGGCCGGGGGATCTCGGCATCGGGAGACTCTTGACGACGTCGATTGGCGATCCCACTCCGCTGGGTACCATTGTGGAGGTGGCGGGTAGGAGGAACCATACAGGTATCGCCATTGACGGACGTCCCACGGCACCGAAGATGGGGGAAGGCGCCAGTCTCGCTCGCCTCTCGGTGCCGGCATCGGGTCAGGCCCTGTCTCGGGACTGCTGTGAGGGATCTGCGTCAGCTCGATGTCGGGTTCCGAATCCGTGAGCTGGATGGGTCGCGGCATCGGGGAGACGGGGCTGCCCTGGGGTCGCTCGCGCCCAGGAGGGTCAAGCTGTGGAGACCCATGCTGGGTCATGTCGGACGCGGGGTGCGTCGACGAAGCACTCGAGGTCTTGTGCTTCAGCTTGCCCTTACCCTCTTTGCCCTCCTTACGCTTCTTAGCGGGAGTTCGTGGCAGTGAGAGGGGTCTTTTCGATGCCGACTTCTCGGTGCCGGAAGGGCTTCGCATCGGTGGCGACGTCGGCCCCGTCGGTATCGATGGGGCCGTTGCCGAGGCGTCGGCTGCGGACATCTTCGGTGACAACGCTGCCTCCAAGAGAGCCACTCGGAGTCTGGCCGCTCGGTTCTTACGAGTTTGTTTGGAGAACGCGGCGCAGCTCGAACAGGAGTCGACGCGATGCGACTCGCCTAGGCACAGCAAGCAGAGGGAGTGCTTGTCTGGGGGGGGGATTTTACTCCCACACTTAAGGCAGCGTTTAAAGAAACCCCACCGCTGGGCCATAGGCCGGGCGGGGAGTAGAAGGAGGAGAATCCAAAAGAGAGTCCAGGAAAACAGTCCGTAGGTCAGTAAGAGGTCTAAGAATCAGTCCGAAAGGCCTTTCCAAGTTGGAAAAAGAAGAAACGAAAGTTAACTACCGACCGGAGCGGAGAGGGGGTCCTCACGACGCGGCGGTCAGAAGAGAACTGGCGGGATCCTCGTGCCTCTCCCCGGGTCATGCGCAGTGGGCGTGCACGTGACCGGGGAGCTGGCGCGAAAATCCGTTAGGCTTTGAAGATTACCGATCGGGATCGGCGCAGGCGCACTTTATCCCAGAGGTGTGATGCACAGAGACCACGAAGAAGATCTTTTCCTTTTGGTAGCTGTTCAGCCTCTCCCCTCTATAAGTTGAGTGCTGAGTTTGAATAAGGAATCTTAGTTTGTAAATTAAAGGAGTCTTTAGGGCTTCCTTTTTGGATGTGATGATTTAAGAGAGTTAAGGAATATTCTCTCTTTTGGTATGGAACTGAACTTAAGTAAGGAAACAGAAAAACCCAGCAGGCAGAAATAAGTCACCAATCTTGCCATGCTGAGATCAAGTTCCCCTAGAAAATAGCAGCTTGAGACCCTAATTGCATTTGAACCCTGTGAGACGCTGCTAGACTTCCCATAAAAGAATAGAAAAAAAATCCCTAAAATCCCTGTAATCTTGAACAGAATAGTGAAAATTCTGCACCTTTTTGTTAAATTAGGAAAACGGGAGCCTAAAATGCCCCAACTAAAATTCCTGGGAAAGCCCAGCCAACTCCCAGTAGTTGGAACAGAAGCAGGCATTCAGTACAGCCAGGATGGCTGCAGCAAAATAAAATCTCTCCCCCCCTCCCTCCATTCCAACCCCAGGGAAAGAAACTGGGTAAGAGATGGGCAAGGAATCCTCAGGAAGCAAGTGCTCTCCTTTTAATCCTTTGTAAATGGAATTTGGAGGGAATGGTGTTAATCCCCAAGAGACTACTGCCCAGAGAATAGCATTTCCCTGTGACAATGTCAGTCTCCAGGCAAGACCTGGAGCTCTCCTTGAGCTCCCCTGGAGTTCTAACAGAGCTCCAGACTACAGAGTCTAATTGATCTTTAGAAAGTGAGTGCTTGTGGGAGGAAGGAAGACTTCATGGTTTTTGCCCCACTGGAGTCTCCACCCTTCTTGAAACCTCAGCCTGAATCTCCAGGAATCTCCTGCCTGGACCTGACAGCCTTAAACAGAGCTTGAGACCAACAAGTCCAACTTTTGTAACTGTAAGATGAGTGATCAGCCTTAACTGTAGAACACATGCCCCCAGAAAGAATTTAAATTCAGGGCTATAAAACAGCACAGCTATGTTACCAAACTTTCCAAATCAAGCTTAAATGCCAGGAATAATCTTCCTGTAATTATGGCCATAATTGAGAGAAATTGAGAAAAAAATTGTACCTCTGTTTTTACCTTTTAAAATACAGAACCCTACAAATCCTAGTCTCTTCCCAACTGCCTTTGGAAGAGAACTGGACCCCATTTGAGCCACATTTGAAACAGCCTCTGAGCCTGCACAGAGGTCAGCCTCTTGCCCCGGGGAGGACATAGCACAAACAAATAAGGTTTTTCTGTCTGTTTCATTCTGGCCTATTCATTCTGGTCAAGTGAACACAGAAAAGTTCTTTAAAACAACCAAAAGACTCACAATTTAAAACTTGATTAAGCATAGGAAATGTAATTTGTTTTGGAACATGGAAGCTCCTAAGCTTCCTTCTTTCTGTAAACTCTCTATAGTCCATAGAGATACTAATCTCCAGGTCAGACCTGGAGACTTCCTATTGAACTGTTGGGGAAGGAGAAGACCTCCCCTTCCCCACCACAGAACCTTCTTTCATTTGAACCCTCAGTAGGTACAATGTGTTTGTTTTGTGTTATAAAGCCTTTAAAGGGTGCCCCTTCTAGAGGGTATAGGAAAAGCCACGTTTTCCTTTGAAATATTTTTTTAAAAATATTCATCTGGCCCACAGTTCAAGAGTAACTGAGGGACAAATACCTTTTTTTTTAAGTGGCACATTTTCAAACTTTTGAGCCCCAGCAGTGAGGTAGTTTCCCATGCCTGCAAGAAGCAGCAAATTCTCCATTTTGACTACAATGTATTTGTACTTTAGTGGCTCCTGATACAGCATGAATTGGCAAAGCTCAGGCAGGCTCTCCTTCCAGCTGCCTTTGAACAAAACAAAATAAAACAAAACTGAGCCCACTTTGGCCTTAAGATGCTGAAAGAAGTTACATTCTAAAAACCTCATGGCAGGGCAAACTGCCCTCATCTCCCCTTTTGTGACATTTGCATAATTTCTAGGGTTGCCAAGTCCGGGTTGGAAAATACCTGGGGACTTTGGGGGTGGAGCCGGGAGAGGGCGGGGTTTGGGGAGGGGAGGGGTCTCAGCATGGTACAATGCCATAGAGGCCACCCTTCAAAGCAGCCATTTTCTCCAGGGGAGCTGATCTCTCTCAGCTGGAGATCAGTTGTAAAAGCAGGGGATCCCCAGGCCCCACCTGGAGGTTGGCAATCCTATCAAAGAACTAGCAGCATGAGATAAGATAAAGGGGGAGCACAGTGAAAAGAAATATGGAATGGTTTTTCTTTCCCTTTTTACTTTGGCTCTGTTTTGTGAATTCACAGAGGGCTCTATGAATTCAAGGGGGGGGAGTGCAAGGGGGAAGTGCAAGGAGAGTGCAAGGAATTTTTGGTACAAGAATTTTTTTTGAGAGAGTTCCCTTTTTTTAATCTGGCCTGGAAAAGACCCAAACTTTTTGAACTGTAGCAGCAGTCCTGTTAAAATCTTTTGAGACTCATGTTGAGAGAGCCTCATCAGACAAAGACAGTCTATCTGGAAAACCTCCCCATCCAACAAAATCCTCCTCTCCTCCCCCATCTCTTGTGAAATTTGCATTATCAAAGAGCCAGCAGCTCTGAAATGAGGTGGAGAAGCAGGTTCTCCCTCCCTCTTTTGTTAATCATAATTTCCCTCTGCAACCAGGGGGAGAAGTTTTTGTTTTGTTTTTTTTATCACCCCCACCTCTAACGCAAAAGGGAGGGGGTGGGTAGTGAATATTTGGAATTTTTCCTTCCTTTTTGGCTAAGAATGTGGCCACTATTGCAAGAATGTCAGTCTCCAGGTGGGCCCTGGAGATTCCCCAAAGCTCCAGCCTTTCTCTAGAATGCTAAAGTCAGTTTCTCTGGAAACGGGTTGATTTGATGCAGTATTGATTTTATGCAATTTTATGCACTGTTCTTCCTAAGTTGCATCTCCTAATCGACAGGAGTCTCCTGGACTGGAGTTGGCAACCCTACAATTTGTGATGAAACTTTACTGTAGAATGCTTTGAAAGGAAGGTTCCCTTCCCTTCCCTTCTTAAACTATGTTTAAATTCCCTTTTTGGGCAAACTGCTCTAGAGTTGCCCCTCTGCCAAAAGACAAAGATCATTGCTTGGAAGTTAAAAGTTCTTTTTGTTGTTATATCATAGCTTTTAATTCCTTAAGAACAAAAATGATAGCTCTAGAATTTGAAGTTTTTAGTAACTTTGTTTTTCCTTGAAAACTTTCTTTGCAACGCAGAAGATTGCTTCCTTGGCATGCTTTCCTTCTAACTTTTTTTGTACATCACATCTCAGGAATCTCTAGGAGAGACAGTATGGTGTAGTAGTTAAGTGCATGGACTCTAATCTGGGAGAACTGGGTTTGAGTCCCCACTCTGCCACATGCAGCCACTGGTGTGACCTTGGGTCAGTCACAAGTTCTTTCAGAGCTGTCCTTTCAAGAGCAGTCCCCAAGGGCACTCTCTCAGCCACTCCTACCTCACAGGGTATATTCCACAGAGATACTGTTTCTATTTCCTTAAATGTGTTACTGCCTCTCATTCTCAGGCTTTGTCCTGTGTAGTATCAGGTTTTTTTTAGATTTCTTTCTCATCTCACAGAAGTGGGTCCCTGCTAGCTCACTCTTTACTAGTTTTCCTTAGTCTTGAGATACTATCGCAGTCATGGAATGTTCATACCATCATTTTAGCCATCTTGCTGTGACTTGGCTTTTTATCTGAAGTGTTTATCATGCAAATCCATTCTTCTGTTCTAGCTCAGCCTGGTTTCAGCCAGCGAGCTAGGAAACTCTTTATATGCTCAGAGGAACTGTTTGCTGGCTCACAGCTTATGCCAGAGACCATGCTTTTTCTTGGGTTATGATCTTTCTGACTGACCTCTTAATCCATAAAGAATTCTTTGAGCCTTATCAAGGGCCAAATCAGGTTGTGATTAAGCTGCTTGGTAAAATTATATCTCTGTCACTCATGCTATATTCTTTCATTTTTGTTTCATTTGCACTCTGTGCACACAGGGTCAGGGGCGTAGACTTTGTAAATCCCCGGGGGGGGGGGCTCTTTTGTGCGCGTGCGCTTTGCGCGCGTGCGACCATGTCCCCGCCACTTTTCCCCCCCGGCCCCAAGGAGGCAGACCTGGCAGGGCGAGCGGGCAGCGGTGGCGGGGGCTGCTGCACCGTAGGGGTCCTTGAAGTCGTGGCGGCACACTTCCCCCGACGCTGCAGCTGCCTGCCGCCCAGAGCCAACGCCAGGCTGCCCAGCTGCTGCCCCAGCGCCCGCTCGCCGGCTGGGTCGGGGGGCCGGCCGGCACGGCGGAGTCCCTGTGCCCGCCCATCGCGCCGGCTCTTAGCTTTTGCTCTCAGGCAGGAGCCGTGCGTGGAGACAGCGACTCGGGCAGATGAGGCCAAACCTAACTGATCCCGGAAGACTCGGCAGGCAAGCGCCAAGCTGCAGGAACCAAGCGTGGCCGGAGCTCTCGGCGCAGAAGGGGAGCAGGGGGAGCCCCAATCCTCAGCGGGACATTCTGGGTAGGAGGACAAGAGCCACATGGCTCTTCGACAACGCGCGGCCCCGCACACTCACTCCGCTCACCTACCAGCAACGACACCAACTGTCGACCGTTTAAAAATGGTGCCTCCGCCCCATTCGCCCCGCCTCTTCGCTTTTGCGGCCTTGAGCCCTCTGAGGACCCGTCTGCCTTTCTACCTTTCCATTTCCAAGCGGCGGGCAGTGACCCACCGGAGAAGATTTTCGCCAGGCCCTGGAGCATCACGGGAACGCAGAAGCTGGGTCATGGCTGTGTCGAACAGAAAGTGTGGCGCGAAGCGGCGAGAGGGTGCTCGTGGAAAGAAGCTGCTCGCAGAACAGCACCCTTCTGTATGTTCGTGCTGGAAAGGAACTCTTATTGAATTGAATGGGGTTTACACTCCAGTAAATGTGCAGGGGAGGGCAGCCGCCATTGATTTTATCAGCCTCCCCCACCGGCGGGCGCTCCATTTTGCCAGGGGTGGCTGAGCCCCCCCCCCGGGAAATTTCGGGGGAGGCTCAAGCCCTCGAGCCCCCCCACAGTTGATGCCTATGCACAGGGTACTATTTCTAACAAAAGTCTTATGCCTGGGACACTGTGCCCACAGTCCAGTTCTCCATATACCCTACCAAAGGGCTTCTTTGAGGTGCATGATCAGCACCTTCTAAGTTTATTTTCCTTTTTGAGTTCTATCCCTGCATGGCCACAGTTTCTTTCTAGCCATGCAAACCCCTGCTAATCTTTCTCTTAAGTTCTTTCATATCAGCAGGAACTCAAAGTCTGAACCTGCAATTGAAATCTTATGCCTGATAAGAAAGGCGTCTTATAAGTAATTTTTAGGAATTGTTTGTCTTGTGTGTGTACTAATCATTTATTGCTTTTCAGGTTTTTGCTAGTTTTATTTTTATTTTGTTTTTTTTAATCCCTTTCCCACAACATGGGAGAAGTCAGATTGTCTGATAAAGTTTTGTTGCTATTTTGTCTTTTTACATTCTTTGACTTTTTATTTTTGGGGGAAGTTAAACTACCCCCACAAGCCGGCATTTATTTTCTTTTTCCTTTTTTGGGGGGGCGCCCAACTTTTCCTACAACCTTATAAGCCATGGCAATACAATTTAAATTTTGAAAAAAAAATCTTTTATTATTATTTTTATTGTCTCCGGAAGACACTCTATTAAATGTGGTCACATGTCTTGCAAAATGTCAATCTTGATACAAGGGGGGGAGAGACACTGACAAATGTGTCCCCTTTTCCTATAAACTGCCAGTACATTGCATTGTGTTCCAATGCGTGATTGGGTGTCATATCTCAATCCTTCAATTTTGTGTTGCAATAATGCTTTTGTCTATATTTACTATGATCTAATATGTGCTACTAATCATTAAGAGTTTTGTTCTCCTTCTGTGTATGCTAAGGTGATGCATTTGATTTGTTCTCATATATATATTTCTACTGCCCCATTGTGCTCTTCAAATTTTCAGAGTTTTGCATATATATAGGACTGTACAATGGACTTCAAGGGTGGAAGACTTCAACATCATGTGCACTCCTGATTTCTGTGACAGACAGGGACTGCCCCTGCCTGATTGCCCATACTTGCTAACATGATTTGTCTGATGATATACCTTCATTCAGTTGTGATGTCCCAGGTATTCCAATGATGTCTTCAGCCTCCGCACACAAGCATCATCAATGCATCTCACTCAATTACATACTAGTATATAGCCTTGCTTTTTCCCGTTCTGCTTTGATTAATAGCTATGTGTTTTAAAACATTACCTAGAATTAGCCATTTGATTTAATATGCATTAATTATTTTGCTTTCCTTTCTGTATCTCTTTTATAATTAACAAATTATTAACCATTTTTCTTTCTGAATATATATACCCATGATGCTTTTAGGTAGCAAGGGGGGGCGACTCCTCAATATGCAAACTGGTCTCCTCCTTCCCAGCCGAACTGACTCGTGTCTGAGCCGAGAAGTGACGGGCATAGCCGAGAGCTTCATGAGCTAATGATCGAGACCCGAGCGAGGCATCCAAAGAGCTGAAGATGCACGAGTCCTGGTGTTCCATTAGTTACTATGTAAAGCGCGCCTCCCTCCTGCTTTGCAACACCAGTAGTCACGTTCCAGCACCCGAGCCTTGGCGCCCAGGAGGGATGGACGAAGAATTGCTTGTAACAATTTGATTTCCTTGTGGATTATTTTTGTACTGGTGAATGAGTGAGTGTGTGTGTCTTAGCAATAGATACATTTTTGATACATGTAAAAATAAGAATATTTAAGATAAAGAGTCTTAGTCGCTGGGCTGCGTCAAAAGCCCTTCTGCCCCATAGGATTGGTTAAGAATGCTTTCCTTTATGAAGTTATATGTGTGCCCCCGTTGGTGGCTAAGCTTACCTATCCTGAAGTTGTGTGTCTGTTCGAAGGTAATTCGGCATTTTTGATAGGGTAGATTTTTGCCATCTTTTTATGTCCGTTCCTCGCAAACGTAGACTCCCAGACCTTTCCCACACAGCTCTGGCCATGCCAACACTTCATCCAATACGGGACCCTTCACCTGACGCTTTCAGGGTTCCGAGGGGGGGAATTGTTGGCCAGCAAGGCACTGCTAGTGCTCTTATGAAGTGTGATATTCATAAGTCTGAACTTTGGGTTGCCTTTAATGGAAGGGCCATGTGCTTTCTTCATGATAGGAGCCAGCTCCAGCCCATGCCAGGAGGCTGACACCCTAGACAGTTCACCTGAGACAGAGACAAAGCCATGAGGTTTCTTTCTGTTTCAACACATGCTGGTCAACCCCTGCCCCCTCCAACGTACCTGCATAGTTATGCTAACGCAGTTGCTTAGCAACTAATGTCCGGGCCATCACCCAGTCGGCCAAGTCATTGAATAACAATAGATGTGGCCAGGTGAGTCATCGGACCCCAGGCCAGGTGTCTACTTCCTGGTGAGATCATAGTTTGTCAACTTGGTCCATCCCCTGGCCCTCCTCCCTTTGTCCACCTTTAACCTATGGAAGGTCCAAGAGGGATGGACCGCCTAGTAGGTGTGTTAGTGGGAAGTGGTCTGGGCAGCCCTCCCCAAGACCACCTAATAAAATACCTTGAGCAGAGGCATTCTCTCTCTTAAGCCATCGTCCCCTATCTGCTTTACCCCCCCCCCCCAGCTTGCCTTTCCAGTCCCTCTAATCTTCTGTTGGAACAAGGATTCATCTCCATCCAATTCTTCCTTCGGTCGGACAATTCCTCTTTAGGATAGGTAACGTATTGCTTCCCCACCAATGAACTCCTGCAAATTGCAACAGTGCTATTTTCTATCTTTATTTCCCTAGACCTGTGTGTATGTGTGTGTGAATCTGTTTTGTGTGAGTGAACAACATCATTCAGTAAACAGCATTTAATTTGCCATCTGCCTCATGTGCCTCTTTCCTTGAGAACTCCCGGGAGGGGTGGGACCCTGGTATAGTTGGCAAGAACCTGTGTATTTTGCTGATTGCTAAATGTAAATTAAAGCAATTCGGCTAACACCGTCTTGGAGCTGGCTGTTTACCCTTAGGTTTGGGAGCAGGCTGTTTGCCCTTAGATTTGCCTTGTCCCTTTCTTGAAGCCATGGCACCTAGCAACGTAACTGGCAACAGATCGTTAACCAGAACAAACAACAAACAAAACCAGGCTTTCAGGGAATGTGAATGCTTTTATGGTGAGGCCAAGATACTCTGGTTGCAGGCTGGTTGGACTCTTTAAAAAAAAAAAAAAAGACAGACAGGCACCTGCAGCCGGGCGGGATCCTGAAGGGTCCCTCTGGCAAACGCCCCCCCCCACTGAGTGGAGCAGGCCCGGCCTACTTTGAGGGGGCCACTGCCAGCCAACTGGGCCGCCCCTCCAACCACCCCCACCAACCAATAAGGCCAACTGGGCCTATTGGAGCGATAAGGGGGATGGAAAAAGCACCCCTTTATCCCAAACAACCCTTCTGGAGGGCAGGCTGGAGCCCGTGGGTGGGTCCCTGCAGGCCGCCGCCGGCCGTATCAGATTGGGCAAGGGGGAGAAGCACCTCCCTGCACCCAATATGCAGAGGGACTTGGGGGAAGTGAAAGACGTACTCTCTGGCACCCAATATACACCCCCCCCCAAGGAGAGCGGGCCCGAGCTCGCTAGTGGGCCGATAGGCAAGAGGGACTTGCTACCCTTGGAAAAATTCCCTCCCTCTGGCAAGGAATGCTCCCGGAGCTCGGTGTCTGTTAAAGAGGGAAGGAAGCCCGTCTCCCCCAGAGGGCCGCCGGACAAGATAGAAGGAAGCCCCGTCTAACCTCCCCCCGCGCCCAATAGACCGCCACCTGGCTACTCGGTACAGCCGCCGCTGAGGCCTGCCGCCGCCAGGATCGCTGTGTCCTGCCGCTGCCACTGAACTTGCACCGCTGTGTCCTGCCGCTGCCTCCACTGGTCCTCTGCTACCCCGGCTGAAAGTGCTATCGTCGAGGCCTGGCGCTGTTGCCACTGCTTCTTCTGGGTCTGCTGCTCGCCGACCACGTGAATCTGAGGGAGACATGAGCTCGAGCGAGCATGTGCTCCTCGGAGCCACTGCCACTGGGCCTCCGGCTGGTAGGACTCCCTGCTGCTGACACCGCCGCCGCCGGAGGCTCCGCCGCTGCGGGTCGTTCGCTGCTGCCGGTCTGGCTGCTGGCCCCCATGCGTCCCCTGAAGCTGCCGCTGCTGAGTCCAGCTGCCGTTACACTCCCTACTGCCAAAACCGCCGCCACCTGATCGAGCGCTGCTGCCGAGGTCTGCCGCCACTGCTCCCTCACTGCTGCCGAGGCCTGCTGCCGCCAATGCTGCTCCTCAGTGTCCACGAGCACGCTGAAAAACGCCGCAGCCGGGCCGAGCACCTCCGAGAACAAGGAACCCGACGAGCACGTGGACCCAAGAGGACGAGCGAGAGCGGGGTTCAGCCTTTTAAAGAGGCCGGTCCCCGCCCCACTGGCTGCAGGATGCTTTGCATCCTCCCTGTTGCTGCCCCGCCCTCCTGCGGCACGGCAAAGCAGCACCTGGGCGCCATTGGCATGGCCGGGCGTCCGGGAGCCCAGTTTTTAGAAATCCTTTCAACTATAAAGTCCCCAAGGTGGTTTACAACACAATAAAAAGTCAGCAAAATAAACATTCAGTTAAAAATTAAATAAAAGACAGTAAAATTAATTAAAACAAAAGCTCAATATACAAAAATTCAAAATTTAGGTTCAGTTGTGCAAGATTTTTTGGTTGTGCCTCCATAAATAGTGACAATGGCCTGTGATGTCAGTGGCTCCTCCCTGTCATGTCACTGGGTCTCTGTTCTTTTAAGGACCTAGCACAGCAATGCCTCTGGCCTAGCCCCAGCCCCCCCTGGGAAATTGGAAAGTCTACACCCTTGCGTATAAATACTTACAAGTTACTTACTTGAATCTCCTCCTCTGATGTTAACACGACAGAGACCACTGACACCATTAGAACAAGTGTTAGAAAAAAAGACAGCATAAAGAAAAAGCATTACATCCATTATAACCAACTCTATGTTAGTAAGGAAGAACCAAACACTTATACCAAAAGCAATGGAAAGAAGACCTAAACATGACATTAACAGATGAAGACTGGCAACAAATATGGGAAGGACATAGCAGAAATTCAAAGATTATTTCTATTAATTTACAAATGGCAAAACTCATAATGTGATGGTATCTATCACCCTCTAGAATGCACCGAATAGTCAAAATATTTAGCCCTATGTGTAAAAAACAATGTGGTAGTATCACTGATTATATGCACTGCTGGTGGTTTTCCCAGCAATTCACTGCTTCTGGTTAGATATTATAGCAAAAATTCAAGAAATAACTGAAGTAGACTAACCTTGTTCTCCTTAAGTGACTTTGTTGGAAAGATGGCCCGAACCTAGAAAAGAAAGGCAGAAAGAAGAATTAGTAGCAAATTTATTAGCAGCAACATGCATCCTTATAGCATCTAAATGGTTGGATAAAAACCCACCATCGCTTACTCAATGGTATAACTGTTTATGGGGAAAATTTATAATGCAAAACAATTAATTTAACAGCTACTGCATCTCTTGAAAATTATTATTAAAAAGTGGTTATGTGCTATCCTTTAATAAGTTTTCTGTTAGAAAAAAATCATTCCAGATAATCCGCAATATTAAAACATGATTTATTTTTAATTACACTATTTATGTTTGCTGATGTTTGAACTATGTAATTTGCAGCTAGGTCAAACACTGTACAATTGTAAAATGACTGTGTTTTCCAGGGGTCATTTCATAGAAAAAGAGGTGCAGGAGCTCATTAGTATAACTCATTAGCATAACTTATTTGCATATACCACACCCCCTGAAATCACCAGAAGTGTGTCAGAAGGCAACACCCACCGCTCAGGCTCCACCCCAAAAATCTCCAGGTATTTCCCAACTCAGAGCTGGCGAGCCAGCTTTACACTTTGACTAAAGACACTCTAGGTTTCCTTTGCTCTTGCAGGGAAGCTACCCTACAACAAGCATGAAAATACTGATCAAGTTACTATGCTTTTACTTTTTCTGCAATAAATCAGGAAAACAATCAAAAGATTATTTTGGCAACAACATTCCTGGGTGGACTTATTATTTTCTTATGCTTTCTTAAGCCCAAGTAATATATTTCAAAGGGCTTGAAATCCTTGAGTAACAATTGTTGGCTAGAACATTGGTCTTGAGCTAACAAGTCAAAAAACCCTACAGCATGAATCACAAATGTCAGGGTGTGAGGGTATGTACAGTTTTAATAGTAACCCTACATTTCAGGCAGAATGTGTTTAATAGAATGCTTACTTTCCATCACACAATCCACACATGGGAGAAGCCATGCCAGTGAAGACAGCAAACCTGGTCTCTCCAACATGAGTCCCAGCAGAGAAGCCAACATAATTTTGCACAGGAAAAGAATGCTTCTGGGAGTGAGCAGAGTGCTTTTTCTGTCAAGAGGAGTAACCATAGCTGGCCTTTTACATCTAGCACAAAGGAGGAAAACTTTCTGCTCAGATTTGAGAACCGGTCTGCGGGTGATGGGAGTGGGGGGCATTCCCCACAAAAAATGGGAGATGGGGTTGCTTTAGCTCAGCGCCTCCTGGACAGCAGCAAAGGTGCCAGGAGGCACACTGGCAAAAGAACTGCGGCTGTGCCCCCAACTTGGGAAAGGCACCACCAGGGACTAAAGCAGCGTGCACGCACACACGTTTTCCTCACCAGGGGCTAGCACGCCACACACCCACAGAGCAGCAGCCCTTCAAGCCACATAACCAGGCAGCTGCTACCTGCGGAAGCTGCCAGGCTACTGGGCGCTTTGCTGTTCTCCTATCTCCACCTTGCCCACGTATTTCCCAGGCAGTCGAGGCGGTTCTGACTGAGGGTGCCGCCACAGGGAAGGTACTCAGTGGCTCCCTGTGAGAGGGGCAGTAGGTGCAAGGAAAGGAAGGTACGTGTGGAGGTCTGGGCAGGAGCTGGTGAGGGGGAAGGAGGGCTGCCTCGCCAGCTAGCCCCACCCCCACCCCTGCCATGGGTTCTGCACCCCTCTGATGCCTACACCCCAGGCAGTTGACAAAGAAGGCCTAATTATAGCACCGGCTCTGCGCCTACCTTCCCTCCCCTTATCCACGAGCCTGCTGTTGCAGCCTTTCCTGGGCTCTGCGCTTCGACATAGAGCCCAGGAATGCAGTGGTGGTAGGGGGAGCGCCTTAAAGGCAGTGGGAGGGTAGCAGCCCTTGCAGCCTTTCCTGGGCTCTGCGCTTTCGTGTGGGGCCCAGGAAACATGGCAGCGGCTGGGGGAGCACCTTAAAGGTGGCAGAAGGGAAGCGGCTGTTGTAGACAACTTATCTGCCTGCTTGTTCTTCCTCCTCATGGCCCAACTGAGGGCTGCTGGGAGCAGTGGGCAGAGCTCGGTCATGTGCCCACCCCCCCGGGCTCCTCACTCCTGGAGCTGAACTTCGGTGAGCTTCAGCTATAACCAACCCCTGGTGTTATCTATTTTTGATGTTGAAATAAAAATTGTTAATAATTAAAAAAAGAATGGAATAGAATGGAAAAGAATAGAATAGAATAGAATCCAAAATGCAGAAGGTTTGTTCTTTGTGACTCCATCATTCTGCTAGGGGCCTTGCTGAAACCGATCTTCCAGCAGTGCAAACTCTGACACTGGAAGATGGCTATGGCAAATTATTTCTACACTTGAGTCAATGTTAATCACATTTAAGTTTGCATAAACTTGCAGTAACTATACCATATCTGATTTTTAATATTTACAAATAAAGACCAATTTACTTCTAAGATTGAATCCCTGAGGGAACATAACGAAGCAGGTCGACTAAAGAGCAAGTCCCATTTATTCAGTTAAGTTCAGAATGTGGTTGTGGTTGTGGTTAGGGTTCAGGTTGTGGTTGTGGTTAGGGTTTGGGGTTTAGGGGTTAAAGTTAGGGTTAGGGTTCAGGTTCTGGCTCGGGTTAGGGTTAGGGTTTGGGCTAGGGTCAGGGCTAGGGTTAGTGTTAGGGCTAGGATTAGGGTTAGAGTTAGGGCTTGGTCTAGGTCTAGGGCAAGTCCAGGGTTAGGGATAATGTTAATGTTAGGTTTAGTGTTAGGGTTACGCTAGTTTTTGCATTAGGGTTATGGTTAGGGTAAGGGCTAGAGTTAGGGTTAGAGGTAGGGCTACAGCTAGGGTTGGGGTTAGGGATAGGGTTAGGTTAGCATTAGTTTAGGCTTACGGTTAATGAGCTAATGTTGGGGTCACCTAGAGTTAAGGTTAGGGTAAAGTTAAGTTAAGGGTAAAGTTAAGTTAAGGGTAAGGGTTAAGGTTAGGGTAATGTTAAGTTAAGGGTAAGGGTTAATGTTAGGGTAAACTAGGGTTGGGATTAAGGTTAGGGTTAATGATAGCTATTGTTAGGGTTTGGGTTAGCTCGGGTTAGGGTTAGCTAAGGTTAGCTTGAGTTAAGGTTAATGTGAGTGTTAATGGTAGCTAATGTTACGGTTGGGGTTAGGGTAAACTAGGGTTAGGGATAGGGTGCTGGTTAGGGTTAGCTAGGGTTAGGGTTTTGGTTAGGGTTAGGATTAAGGTTAGGGCTAGGGTTTGGGCTAAGGTTAGGGATAGTGTTACAGTTAGGGGTAGGGCTAGGGTTAAGGTTAGAGTTAGGGTTAGAGTTCAGGTTAAGGCTAGGGCTAGGGCTAGGGGAAGTCTAGGGTTAGGGCTAGAGCTAGGGCTAGGGTTAGTATACAGGATGCAAGAACAGGGAGGTTTAAATATACCCAGTATGCAATGGATGTATGAGACAATTAATATTAGCATATTGATTATGAGTGCCACTGCAGAGTAGGCACCAATATGGTCACAAATAGAACTAGATCCTTTAACAACTTATACTATATGAATCATTATGGAACTCAAAGATTCCAAATAAATGTGACCAAAACAAAAATCCTTTTCTATTCAATTCTTTTCCACGCTGAGGTCGGGGCGGTATACGCTGTCCAGCACCCCATAAGCATAAATTTCCACTTCCTGTGGAAAAGAGGGGGCCTGACAGGCATACACCATCGTCGTCTATGTAGTAAAGGCCTGGTTCCTACAGACGAAGGAAAGGGAATGCTGTAACTTTAGTGCCCAGTAGACCGTGCCCCCCCCCCAGTAGACTGTGCCCCCCTTCTTGCTCCGCCGGTCTTCTCCTCAAAAGCTAAGAAGTCATTTCATTCTCCCTCAACCCCTTAATCCAGTAATATCCCTCCTTTATATCATTCTTTCCACATTCTTGAAGAGAGACCCTGGATTCCTAGCCTTCCACAATCTCTCAGTCAATTTTAAGCATCCTAAAAACATATGTCTACAAAGGCTATGGCCTGGCAGACAAGTATATTGCAGTCCTCTCCTGTACACCAGTGAAATGTGCAGAACTAGAACAGGCCCACACCAAAAACAGCAATGTGCTCCTGGGCTTAGAGATAAACCTCAGCCATTTCCCCAAATTTCCTTTTAGAAGGATCCCAACACAAGTTATACTCTTGCGTCTGACCTGAGGCCAGGAAGGAATTTTCACCCTCTGTCTTATTGTTAATGACCTAGTACATTCCTTTGAAGAACGAAGTTTGGCTTGCTTGCTCAAGCAGTCTGGCTCCCTCCTCTGCAGCTCTTTTCTGCACCTCACCCACCCCACCCTGCTTGTGTGACATGTTATGGGTTGGGTCACTCTGCTGGGGGGAGCAATAGGTGGTCCAGCCCCCAAACCAGAACTGCCCTCCTCTGTGGGGACAGAGTGTGAGGCTTCTGCCCTAAGCAGTCAAAGATCAGACCTTTGTTGATGAAACAGAGTTCTTTATTTTCTTAGTACTGCATGACAGGTTCTTGAATGTTTGTTAGAGATACCATATACAAAACAGTCAGGATTAATATACCCTCCAGTACAGTTTGAAACCCCGATATTCAACCAATCACAAAAGAGGAAAAAGCGCGGTTAAAGATCTTTAGCCGTTTTACTTCCCACAGGAAAGGTGAGGTGTTAAAGTTATAAATTTTCCCCTCTTGAATTAGGCGCCACAGATGTGCCCCGTATATCCATAACAAAGGCCATCCCAAGGACTTCTCACAGCGATAAGAAAGTTCCGTGTCCTGGAGGGCGGGGGAGCAGAGGAATGCATGGGGGAAGAGGCCATTTGGTCTCGTGTGACGTGTCAGCGTTTGAGGTCGCCATTCTCCTGGATGAAACTGTTACATTGATCAGACCTTCACAAAGCAATATAATTCAAGGCAATAAAGGGAAGGGAGGAAACTTGAGACAGCTTGGGAAGAGATAGCAAGGGAGTGAAATGACATCTGCACAAACATACTACACAATGCATAAAGAATACTCTGTTAGGATCAAGGATCCTGACACAGAGATTCTTCCCTTCAGTAGCTGCATCTCTGCAGTCGGCAGCTCCTCCTGACAAAAGGCTGCCCCTGTTGGATTTTGGCCTACCACAAAACTATTAACTGCACAAAGCTTCTGCCTACAAGAGGATGGGAATGTCCTGGGAAGAGAGGGTGCCTATGTGGGTTCTGGGGTTGCCCTTATAAGGGGGAGCCCCTTGCTCATCTTAAGGCCCTGAAATGCCCAACCTCACCAGTCTCGGGGGGGAGCAAGCAAAGGGCCTCAGGCTCCCCACGGTCTCCCCCCACCAGCTGCTCACTGCAGCAGCTGAACACCCAACACCCTTTATGGTGACCCATGTTTTCAGCATCATTCCGCTCACATGCTCCTCCCTCCATGTCCAGCAGACCCCCTCCCCCCATGAGGCTGGCACCTTTTTGTCCCAGCCGCAAAGCATGCTGCCCACGGAAAGGCCCCCCCCCCAACAGCATGTTGACCAGGAGCTTGGAGGCCGCCGAGACGCTGATCCGTTTCTTGTTGTACAGGTAATAGAGCGTGGAGGAGGGAGAGTGTGGCACACGCGCACACATACACACACACACACACAGAGGCGTCAAAGCAGGGCCAGTTTCAGATTTTGGGGGGCCCTGGACAGACAGTACCCAGGGACCCCTATCTCCCCTCCCTCCAGAGCTCCCCTTCTGCCCTCCTTTCCACAACACCACACCACACCGATATGTCCCCCACTTCCCTGGGCATCCTTCTCCCCCTGCAAGCCCTTCCACCCCACGTGCTGAGGTACCCCACTTCCCTGCACACTCATTCCCTGGCAGCACCATCCTTTGCCGCCAGGAGCACCACCCACATGCCCTTCTTCAATGACTCTGGGCAGCTGGGGGCATGGGTACAGGCAGGTGGCAGGGGGGGTGCGTGGGTGGGGATCGGGGCTGTGGGTCCCACCAGAACTCCTGGAACCTCAAAGCTGCCCCCCAGCATCTGCTGATGCCAGCCCCGGTTCAAGGAGTCTCTTTTGCTTCTTTGCCCCCCTCCAGAAAGCAGACCCTCCAAGCCCAAAAATCGGCCTCCCCAGGAATGAGCCAAAAATGCTGTGGAACCCTGCTCTAAGCTGAGCACTTAAACAGTGGGAGGAAGAGGAAGAGGAGGAAGAAGAAATTGGATTTACACCCCGCCCTTCACTGCAGTTAGAAAAAAAAGGGAGTAGACATGGCCTCCATTCTGCATTTAAAAAATAATACAAAATGGTAGTAGACCAGGCCTCCCAAGTCCCCATTGGACTTAATGGGAGTAGACTTGGCCTCCATTTAGCACTGGGGGGGGAACGGGAGTAGACCTGGCCTCTGGCTGCATTCCCTCATTGCATTGCCTCAGGCCCGCCCATAGAGCCACCGGCCAGTACCTCGGCCTCAGTCTGGAGGGAGCCGGCGAAGGGGATGGACTGGGTGCTGGGTCCACTCTTCTCCGCCCACTGCCAGGTGGGTCTCACTGTCCCCACAGTGGCCTGCTTCTGCTAACCCCAAGCCCAACCCTTAACCAACCCCAACTCTAACCCTTACCCAAACCTTTACCTAAACCTAACCCTAACCCCAACTCTAACCCTAACTCCAACCCTAACCAAAACCTAAAACTAATCCCAACACTAACCCCAACCCTAATCCTAACTTCAACCCTGACCCCAACCCTAATTATAACCCTAACCCCAAGCCCAACCCTAAACCTAACCCCAACTTTAACCTTAACCGTAATCCCAACCCCAACTCTAACCCAAACCTAACCCCAACGTTAACCCTAACCCAACCCTAACTCCAACCTTAACCCGAACCGAACCCCAACACTAACCCTAACCAAAACCTAAAATTAATCCCAACTCTAACTCTAACCCCAACCCAAAGCTAATCCTAAACCAAACCTAACCCCAACCCAAAACTAATCCTAAACCAAACCTAACCCCAACCCTAATAGCATTTTTGGAACAGCCAGTGGAGAACTGTCTGTCACAGAGTATCTTACATACAATGTGAATGAGTGCACAGAATTCACTGAGTTAGTCCAGTGGTCAGCGGCTGTGCACTGGGAGTGCATGCTCATTGGTGAGGTAAGGTAACGCCGAATGGAATGGTGGAGTTTGTCCTCATCAGTGCTGAGAGGCATACACTTCAAAGTGCTTACATGTTTTCCATTGGCATTCTGAAGTTGTGTTGTTGTTTTGGTTTTTGCTTGTCAAGGAGCTGGATGATACAGTCACACTGTGTGAGACATGGCATTCCACTGGGTGCAAGTATGGGTTGAATGAGGCGCAGGAGAGGACTGCTGTCAGCGGATTAAAAGGCAGATCTTATACAGGTTGTCTTGGGCCCTGTGTGTGCCTTCTAAAGCTTGCAGGCCTCTTGCGGTTTGCACAACTGCCATGGTTGTATGTGGCCTTTGTAGCTTTTTTCTGGGACTGTTGTTCAGGAGTGACTTTTCTCTTTTGTCTGGCAGTTCCTTATGGTGGGTAAGAAGGGCAGTGCAGCAATGTGGCTGATGTTTCCATCAATGTTGTAGTGGTGTGTGACGGAACAGGCCTGTTTGTACTTACAGACCGTGTTCTGCCAGCCTCCTCCTTGGCTTAAGCCAATTTCTGGAGGGTGCTATTCCTCTTCTTCCCACTAGGATACCGCTGCCACCACTGTCCTTTTGGGGTCCTCTTGCCAGGAGAGACAGACTCCTGACACCCCTTCTCAAACTGAGGCTCTGCCTCTGGTCTCCTGCTACCCAGCTCCTGCTTAACACAGGGACCACATTCCTTCTTTGGGTGCCTCCTGGAGGATTGGCAATGTTCAAAGACCAACCCAGCAGGTATATTTTTGTAAAAGACATACTAGAAGGACAAACTATTACATCAGGGTCAATATATGCTCCAAATGCCAATCGGGTGCAATTTATAAAGGAAACGTTAGAACTCCTAAGAATATTTCAGGAAGGAGATATAGTTCTAGGGGAAGATTTTAATTACGTTTTAGACTTACAGCTGGACAAGTAAAAACCAAAGGTGAAGAAAACATTAAATCTACACACTGAAACAGATCTTCAAAAGACACTAAGGAAATATGGACTTTTTGATATCTGGAGGATAATGCCTCCACAATGTAAAGAATCAAACCTATTACTTTTCCCGGTTTAATTCTTACACGAGAATTGATTTTATATTAACATCTAAAAAAGATGATCACAAAAACAATAGAGTCAGATATAGAAATCAACGTTTGGTCAGATCATGCCCCTGTATCCTGTAAAATAAAAAAATCACCAAAAAGGACAAAAAGCCATAAATGGGTACTCAATAAATCACTTTTATTAAAATTAGATATACAACAACAAATGAGTTTGAACATTAAAAAACTTCTTAGAATTAAATAAGGCAGAAGACACTTCACATCAGAATAACTGGGATGCATTAAAATCTGTGCTGAGAGGACATTTTATCTCCACAGCATCTCACCTGAAAAAAAGAAAAAGAGAGAATCATTAATACTCTGCAGAATAGGATAAAGACTTTAGAGGCACAACACAAAGCCACAGGGAGCAAAACAATAATGCAGCAACTATTGGCTGAGAGAAAATTTTTGGAAACCTTAATCTCAAAAAAATTCAAAAAGACCTTCTATATGTCAAACAACACTGGAAAAGATCTCCCAAAACACTAAAACGACTCTCATGGAGAGTTAAAGAAAAACAAGCTTCGAGACAAATACAGGCTTTAAAAGATAAAGATGGGGGAACTCAAACAGAGCTTAAAAAGATAATTCAGATAGTCAGGGGTCATTTCGTAGAAAAAGAGGTGCAGGAGCTCATTAGCATAACTCATTTGCGTAACTCATTTGCATATGCCACACCCCCTAACATACCAGAAGTGTGTCAGGAGGCAACACCCACCCCTCAGGCTCCACTCCACAGGTGAGTGAAACTGACCTGCTCTTCCTCCATTCCCTTCCCCATCCAATACTTTGTGCAATAAAAATAAGCGTAAAGAACACACCCTCATTCTCTTCCTGCTCCCTTAAAACCACCAGGTTTCAAGTAGACTTGAGATTCCCAGGACATGTGCACCACCCATCCCTTCCCCTTCCCCTCCCCACAACAAGACACCCTGTGAGGTAGGTGGGGCTGAGAGAGGTCTTTTGAGAACTGCTCATGAGAGAACAGCTCTGAGAGAACTTGTGACTGGCCCAAGGTCACACCAGCAGCTGCATGTGGAGGAGTGGGGAATCAAACCCGGTTCCCCCAGATTAGAGTCCAACTCCTGACCACTGCACCAAACTGATGGGGTGGAAGCTGCTGAAGGGTTGGTGAAATTTCTCCAGTACTTATGTGCCATGTGCCCAGATAAAAAATGGTATACTTAGAAAATTTATATGCCCCCTGGAGCAAGTCTCTGGAAAAGCAGCACACAGTCATAAAAGGAACAATGATAAAATTATCAATATTAAAACAAAACATTAAAAACAATAAAGACCCTAGCGGGGCTTTCCCCAGGGTGCTGCGCCTCTGCACTGCTCGGGGAAGTCAAGGAGGGGGCGGGGCTTGGACATGTGCCCGCCCCCTGGGCTTCTCACTCCCGGAGCTGCGCTCCTGTGTGCTCCCGCTCCAACGGACCCCTGCAGATAGTAGAATCTTCCCCCCAAGGCAAATCAAAGGGGAAAATCAGCCACCCCTTAAGAAGTTTCATATTAACTTGAGATGCAACCAAACATCATATATGGTTCTTAGATGGTGCATGTCCAATGCACGTGAATGCACACAGGTACTTTTTTGAAACTCTAAACGGAGGGGGGGGGAAGAGAAACACTATGTGTAGCTGATGGGAGATCTGTTGTGGCAGAAGGGGTATTGTTAGATTCAGACTCCCAGATGGACAGGTTAGAGAAATCCTTATTGAGAACTCTTTGCATGTGCCACAACTAGCAAATAACATGCAAAAGAGTTCTTGCAAAATGAGGAATGGTGATCTCATTGGGGAAGGATGTCTTTTCAAACAAAATGGTAAACCGATTGCAAAAAAACCAAAACGGGAGTAGACCACGCTTCCCCTTTTCTCCAAAACACTCTATATAACATAACTGTGAGTCCAGATGCACTCTCCCTGCTGCAAAAGGGGTTTGGTTTAGTTTGGCAACTGGCCTTCAGTTTGTACCTTAAAGTGTTCCATAGTAACTCTGGATACCTATCTTTATTAAAAGCAGATTCTCATAAAACCTCTTGGTCTTAACACAAAGCTCTCCTAAGCCCTGAAATGAACCCACAGTTGTTAAGGCCCATGTCAAGAAGAATATCCAAGAAAGGGATTACTTGAGCACATGGACTCCAGCCCACAGGGTTTGCTTTTCCGTATTTTTTTGGTATTCCTCCACCAAAACTGCTGCCTTCCTATGCTTTTCATCTAACTGCCCCAAACTATTTTAGAGCTTTCTTATTACATCAATGGAATGCACAGTCCACTCCTGTTATGAAGGGAAGACTCTTTACTCAGACTGCCTTTGTGATTGTTCTTGGGGAAAACTGAGACTATAACACATATTTTATTGGAGCATCCTCTTTATATTAGCCTCAGAAATAGGTTTTTAACACAGTACCTATATACTTTTTCATCTGTCTCATCACAAGCTAGTTTTATTCCTTTTACCAGACAGATTCCCTAACCTTACCCTTGCGTTTCAAGATTTTTCTGCTGGTTCATAATCTTGACAAGGCAAAAAGGGATTTCTCCCACCCACCCAAAAATGGCTCTGAACAACACCAGCCATTTTTCAATTGCAGTTGGGGGAGGGGCTGCAGTCATGGTTGCCCACCTCCCATGGGGACTGGAGGTCTCCTAGAATTACAACCGATTTCCAGACTACAGAAATTACTTGTTTATTTAAAGCATTTCTTTCAGTTCTCCTGGAGAAAGAAAAAAGGTGCTCTGGAAGGTGGACCCCAGTCCAGACACACACACACACCCAGCTCTGTTTTCAAATGTCCAGGTATCTCCAAACCCAGGGCTGGCAACCCTAAGCCTGCAGTATATAAGCTGCAGGTGAAAGAAGCAATTCTCTGCAGGTGTGCACAGAAATCAGCTTAGGTTTTTATTCAGTGGGGATGACTCCAGGAAGACTATTCTCCCAGCGAAGACAGATTCAGGTGGGGTAGCCACGTTGGTCTGAAGCAGCAGAACAAAGATCAAGTCACCTTTAAGACCAACCAAGTTTTATTCAAGATATGAACTTTTGTGAGCACACACACTTCTTCAGATACACTGAAATAGAACTTACTGGTCCATACATATAGCTAGAGAGTGAGCAGCAAATTAGCATACAACAAAATGAAGATGTTTTAATAGATGCAAGGATGAAACAGGAATCACAAGCTAAGTTTATAGGGTCACCTTTTGTTAGGATTTAATTCCTGGGGAGAGGAGGACATGGTGAAGCAAATAAATCTATCAAAATTGGAAACAGATGTGTAAATGTATCCTCCTTAATTGTTGAGAATAATTAACTGAGACCCAGCTGTTAACACTCCAGCCATCTCCTCTCAAGCATGGAGGTATGCAAGAGAAAATACATATATGTTAGACTTTCGGAGGTAGCACAAGAAGGAGAGTTGGTTTTCATGTCCTGCTTTTCTCTACTTTGAGGAGTTTCAAAGTGGCTTACAATCGCCTCCCTTCTCCTCCCCTGAAGACAATACTAAATACTGAAGGAAACATTTCCTTCACCGTATCTCCCCCGCCCCCCAAATTAAAACCAAACAAAAGGTGAACATATGAACATAGCTTGTTATTCCTGTTTCATCCTTGCATCTGTTAAAACATCTTCATTATGTTGTATGCTAATTTGCTGCTCACCCTTTAGCTATGTGTATGGACTGGTAACTTCCATTTCAAGGTATCTGAAAAAGTTTACGCACAGAAAAGCTTAAACCCAGTACTAAACTTTGTTGGTCTTAAAGAAGCCACTGGACACAAAAGCTGTTTTATTGTTGTTGTTACCAATTATTACTATTATCATTCTTTTCCCCTTTCTTTAACATAATTTTATTTTATATCAACGTTCAAAATACTGATGAGAGCTTCTCAAGATTAACACTTAGTTGTCCATTCAAAGCAAGCCATGCCATTCAACTCTCATTAACTTAACACCCCCCCGTCTATTCTACTGGTGCTCCTACTAATTCCAAGAGTCCAGCCCTGTCCTTCTCAGACCGTCCCAAGAGGCGCGTACCTGATGCAGCAAGAGGCTGGTGTCCGGCAGGAGGTAGTGGGGCTCCAGGCAGAGGCTACTGGCGGCGCCGCCGGGCTGGGTTTCCAGGCAGGGCCGGCCAGCTGGCACCGCGCTGCTCCCCCTCCCCCGCCGCAGAGTGACAGGCAGCCACGCCGCAGGAGATGTCATCGCGCAGGTAGTGCTCGCGCACGATCTTCCGCATGGCGCTGGACCGGGTCCGCTTCAGGAAGGTGTGCAAGGTCAGCGTCCTTCCACACCACAGGCCCCCGGCGCCCCACCGCAGCCGCTGGCGCACATTTGGTGAGGCCCCGGCCGTAAAACAAAAGGGGGGATCGCTTTACACGACAGATGACGCCCAGTCGGCTTCGGTACAGATAGAAAGGTGTGCCCCGATCACCTTGGTTTAAACTTTCGGTTCCTGAGCGTACACCGCACCATGTAAGGGGGTGGCGGAAATGAGAGGGAGTTGTTTTCACCCTCCTCATCATAAGTGTTCGTTTCCAAGTTTCCTCGCATGTTCCATGTGCCTGCTTGCTTTTGTGCACATGGATGCTGAGAAAGCAGAGGGGGACATTTTGGGTTAAATCATCTTATTTTATTTTATGCGTTTGTCTCTGGCTTTTGTGCACACGTATATGGGAAGTGGGGGGGTAGGATTCTTCATGGCGTTAAACAGAATGACTCGCCTTCTCTGCAGTTTTGGCCGATGTGGTAAAAGCGGAATTCCCCGAATGCAGTGAGTGGAGGAGCCACATTCCCAAGAGGCTGAGAAACCCCAAAGCATTGGCGGCTTTTGGTTCAGTGCCAGAAGTTTATACTTTCTTCCCCCCCCACCTCTATATTCACATCATGGTCCCCTTCCCGGCACCCCGTACAAAAGGGCAGGAGAGCGAGAAGAGAAACTTCTTGAGCGTCCCCATCTGCAGCATCGGTTTTGTTGCTATGGTAACAGAGTTTCTTCGCTGAGAGCAGGGGGGGATGAACACGCGCATGCACGGCTGCCAGTTTGAGGCTCCTGTGGTCTGGGGGCATCTGCGGTCCTCATCTCTTCGTGGGGGTGAGGCGGGGGAGCCTCCAGTAGACAAAGCTCGACCCAAATGCAAGGTCCGTGCGGGTGACCGTGTGGGTCTGAAGCAATGGGACAAAGTGGCTGTTGGAGAAATGAGCATGTAATGCAAGGCCTGAGAAATTCAGTCATTATAGGGTTAACTATGCAACTTGTTTGTTTACCTATGTTAGCCTGGAAGTAATACCTGGCAGCTGGCCAATTGACTGTAGACCCGGGAAAACTAAAGGTGTACTGTCTTGCTAATTGGTCAATGATATCAGGTGTTTCCTTTCAGGGGTCAAGAAGAAGGAGAGATCCTCCATTACAATCTCTCACTCTCTATCAGTATGTCTTAGTGTGAAGACGGAGCACAATGCAGCTCCTTAGAAAGCATGTTTTGTTTATTTGTAGCTAATCCCGTTTATCTTTTCCCTTTAGTAATAAACTTCTTTTAAACCAAAAGAAGCAATCTCTTCTTTCCAGAAAAGCAAGATTCATTACTCTGATTTTTCTGATTATTGGACAAAAGTCCTAACAAATGGTAGCAGAGGATGGTTCTTAAAAGATGGTTCTTCTCTTAAAAAAAAAAAAGCTTTCTGGATTGATTGAGAAAGAGAAATAGGGAATAAGAGCTAGAGGCTTGGATTTTTAAAACGACCACTTTTTTTCCTTCCTGCTCTCAGAGCAATCTTGCAGCCAGAAAGGCCCAACCCTGTTTCCTTGCTGATCAGGGGAAAACCTATGCTGGATTGTAGTTTGCCAGGAGCAAAGGATCTTTTTTGACTGGATTAATTTTTGCCTGCTGTAAGTGGAGCTGAGCCTTGGAGCACTGGAGAGACGACGCTGCCGGGAGAACAAAGGAAGGCGAGGCAAAGAAGCTTTTGAACTTCGCGCTGCTGCTTCTGCTGCAGAGAAAGGAAAGATTAACCCTGCCAGCTCCTGGAGAAGTAGATGACTGAGCCAGAACCTGTGCTTCTACCTCAAATCCAAAGGGACATGAGTAAAAAAAAAATGGCTTTTAATGCCCCATCCCAGGAAATGCCAAATCTCAGACTTACAAAGGCTAACTATCAGTGGTGGGAGGAGTATTTGAAGAGTCGCCTGCAGACTCACAATGCCCTTCAAGTATTAACAACTGAAAATCCTCCAGAAACTGACCCTGATAAGACACAATTCCTTATGATGGATGGTTTTGCTAAAGCCCTGATTTTAGGGAGTATTCCCTACACAGAGGTACCAGGATTAAGAGGGCTAGCCACGTCCAGATTGATGCTTCAAAAGTTAAAGGATAAATTTGATAAGCACAGCAAGAGTAAAATCTATTCCCTCAAGGGAAAGATTTTTGATTTCAGGATGAAGGAGGGAGACTGCCTTCCCAAAGAGATGGACAAATTAATGGGCATTTACACACAGCTTAAAGACCTGAATGAAGCACCCTCTGATACAGATATGATTTCTTCAATTCTTAAGGGTCTGCCTAGCTCCTATAAGTCTGTAACCAGTATGATTAGACTGAAAGATGATCTGACTTTAGAAGGTCTTTTGTCTGCACTAACTGAGGAATATGATTCTAGAAATTTGAAAGAAAGTTTGTCTGATGAGATGTCTGTTTTGAGTCTAAAGCATGGACAGAGATTTAAAAGGAAAATAGAGTGTTTTATATGTGGGAAAAATCATCTTGCAAAGTACTGCTCTTCTAAGTATGTGTTTAATGATGAGCCCCAAGAACAAAGAGCCACAGGAGCACATGGTTCCAGTAACAAAGAACCAGCCAGTGGAAGGGGAAGCCATTATGGGAGGAGCAGAGGTCACGTTTCACACACACAGCACAGAGGAAAGAAGTTTGCAGCACAGACAAAGAGCAAAGGCAATGCTTTTAGGATCACTGATGATTTTAACACAGATGATAAGAAAATATTTTTAATCGATTCTGGTGCTT
Organism: Lepidodactylus listeri; assembly: GCA_029233225.1. NCBI lineage: Eukaryota > Metazoa > Chordata > Lepidosauria > Squamata > Gekkonidae > Lepidodactylus > Lepidodactylus listeri. The sequence goes on along the minus strand of JARCFY010000007.1, from coordinate 125,551,808 downwards.
GTACACATGTGTGTAGAGAAAAAGCCTGGTTTAGTAACATAGATGTTGAAAACAAACCAAGAATTTACCAAGCTAACAGGCAATTATTGAATGTACAAGGCGTTGGGACTGTAAAATTGCGATTGTCCTCTACAGATAATCAATTAATTGAAGTTGAATTGCAAAATACAGCTTATGTGCCTGAAGCTGTTGAGAACTTAATTTCAACAAAAAGCCTCATGAATACTGGACATATTGTAGTGCTCAAACCAGAGCAAGGAAGCAAGGTCTCTACTAGGGCTGCCAAGTCCAACTCCGGAAATATCTGAGGACTTTGGGGGTGGAGCCAGGAGACTTTGGGGGTGGAGCCAGGAGACTTTGGGGGTGGAGCCAGGAGAAAGGAAGTGACATCATTTTGTGATGTCACATCCTGTGATGTTGCTTCCACATGCTGACACATGAACTCATGAAGTTTCCTAATACTGAATCAGGCCATTGGTCCATCAAGGTCAGTATTGACTACTCAGACTGGTAGTGGCTCTCCAGGGTCTCAGGCTGAGATCTTTAATGTCACCTATTACCTGATCCTTTTTTAGCTGAAGAGGCTGATACCTCCTGCATGTCAAGCAGATGCTCTATCACTGAGCAACGACCCTACTGAATCCTTCCTCATCTCGGCAGAATATGAAGCACTAAGTGCTACACAAGTGCTAAATACGATTTTCATATCATAAGAACAGGAGAGAAGCCACAGTGGATCGGGCCAACAGCTCATCCAGTACAACACTCTGTGTCACACAGTGGCCAAAAATACCAGGTGCCCTCAGGAGGTCCAGCAGTGGGGCCAGAACTCCAGAAGCCCTCCCACTGTTGCCCCCCAAGCACCAAGAATGCAGAGTATCACTGCCCCAGACAAAGTGTTCCATTTAGACCTTGTGGCTAATAATAGCCACTGATAGACCTCTGCTGGATGGGGACAGAGAGAGAGACAGACAGACAGACAGAAAAAAGAAAGAAAGGGGGAGGGGGAGAGAGAGAGAAGGAAAAGAGCTGGCAGACCCCAGCAGCTTACCCCAGCAGCAACCTTGCAAGCCACATGCAAAAGCAGGCCCTTCAGTAGAAAGAGCCTAGTCCCTCCTTAATCTCTGGGCGGGGCTCTCTTGCTCGCTCTGCTCTTAAAGGGGAAATGTCTGTTGAGGCTTTTTACTGCAGGGCAGGCTCTCTGCAGACATTTCCCTTTTAAGAAGTTCAGGCCTGGCAGGGAGAGGCCAGGGCAGGCTCCAACGTTCCCCTGCTGGCAGCCATTGCCTCCCCCGGTGGCCAATTTTGAAAAAGCGGGGGTGAGCTTTAAAAATCGGTGTTTTCCCCACCCTACCGGGGGACTTGGCAGCCCTAGTCTCTACCAAGGATGGAGAGCTTGAATTTAAAGTGGAAGAGAAAAATGGCTTTCATTACTTTGTAGCTTGTGATGATGAGGAGACAGAAACTTTTGATGTTGATCCTGATGAGGAAATAGAGACTGTTGATGATAAGGAACAGATTTGCCAGACTAAGGATGCTTGTGATGATGCTTGTAAACATGAAAAATGTTTATTTTCGTGGCATATTAAAATGGGACATAGAAATTTGAAATCTGTTGAGCAATTGTTAAAGCAATGTGGAATACCTGTTGTGCATTGTGAAAAGAGTGAAACTAGATGTGAGACATGCCTCAGAGCAAAGGGAGATGCCCCAAGTTATTCTGGGAAAACTCCAGCGCAAAATCAAGAATTTTTGGAAACTGTATACAGTGATCTTGTTGGGCCTTTACCTGCATCCCTAGGTGGGAACAAATATTTTGTGACTTTCACAGAGAATAAAACAAAATACACTTATGTGTATATGCTGAGAAGTAAGGATGAAACACTGCGTAGATTTAAAAATTATGTGGCTATTGTTAAAAATAAATTTGGCAAAGCACCTCAAAGCTTACTCACAGATGGAGGTGGTGAATATTGTAATGCTGAATTCAAACAATTTCTACAAGAACAAGGAATTCAACATAAAGTATCCATTGCCTATTCACCCCAGCAAAATGGAGCTTCTGAGAGATTAAATAGAACACTGCAGGGGATGTGCAGAGCTATGCTGATGCATTCTGGACTGCCAAATGGTTTATGGGCAGAAGCCCTGAACACAGCAGTGTACTTACACAACAGATTACCCTCAAAGTTTATTGGAACCTCCCCTTTTCAGGCTTGGTTTGGAAGACAGCCTGGTCTAAGGCATATCAAAGCTTTTGGCGCAAAAGGGTATGAACACATACCAAAGGAAAAGAGGGGAAAGCTTGATTCCAGATCTGAAACTGGACTTATTGTAGGCTATCCTGTTGGTGGGAAAGGGTACAGGATATACAATCCCCAAACCCACACAGTAGAAGAACGCAATGTTGTTTTTATTGATGAGACTGTATTGCCTAGTGTTTCCACTGCAGCTGATCCAAAGATGCCTGGGACTGCACCTGATGAGTTCGTTGCTTGGCTACCTGTAGTGACTGCTGGTGAACTGGCTGGGGAACTGGCAAGTGAAGCAGCAGGTCCACCTTCTGAGGAAACTATTGAAACAGAAGGGGAAGCAGGGGCCACACCAGAGGAAGCGGCTCAACCCACGGCAGAACCCACAGCAGAACCCACACCCGGTGTGAGGCGATCAGAAAGGAGCACTAAGGGAAAACCTCCAATGAAGTATGGATTTTGTGAACTTGTGCAACCTGCAAAGGAACCCAAGAACTGGAAGGAAGTTTGCAACTTACCTGCGAGTGAAAGAGGCAGATGGCTTGAAGCAATGGAACAAGAGCTGCTATCCATTAGCGAAAAAGAGGCCTGGACTCTCACTCAACTACCTCAAGGCAGAAACCCTGTTGGATGTAAATGGGTCTTCAAAATAAAGCACAAGGAAGATGGAACTGTGGAGCTATACAAAGCACGCCTAGTAGCTAAAGGCTACTCACAGCAATATGGGACTGACTATTTTGAAACTTTTGCTCCAGTTACTGACCAAGCAACATTCAGAACACTTCTAAGTGTTGCAGCATCTAGGAACATGATAGTAGAGCATCTTGATGTAAAGACTGCTTTTCTCAATGGAGAACTATCTGAGGAGATCTACATGGAACAACCTGAAGGTTTCAAGGTCAAAGGTCAAGAAAACTTAGTCTACAAACTTAATAAAGGACTCTATGGCCTAAAGCAAGGCGCAAAGGCCTGGTATGACAAACTTACTGAACTTTTAAAGAAGCAAGGCTTCAAGCAAGGGAAAGCTGAACCTTGTCTGTACACTAGAATCAGAAATGGACAATACCAGTATGTTCTTGTTTACATTGACGACTTGATCGTGGCTTGTCAAAACAGAGGAGACATCAAAGCAATAGCTGATGGACTGAATAAGGAAGTGGAAGTCAAACAGCTAGGAGATGTTCAACAATACCTCGGAATGCAAATTGAGAGACTCGAGGATGGAACTTTTCTTTTATGCCAGAAAAGAAAGATTATGGACTTTATAGAATCTGTTGGCATGAAGAACTGCAAAGCTTCAACAATCCCACTTGAACCTGGATATCTGAAGGAGAAGGACGGCACACCACTAAAGGACATAGGAGGATACAGAGAGGCTGTTGGAAAGCTCTTGTACCTGAGCAAATCAACGCGTCCAGATATTACAGCGGCAGTTGGATTTCTAAGCAGAAAAGTAAGTTCGCCAAATCATCATGATTGGAGCGCAATAAAGAAGATGGCACGTTACCTAAGAGGAACAATGGACTTAAAACTGAAAATTGCACCAACTGAACAACCAAGACTAGTCGGCTACATGGATGCCAGTTGGGGAGAAGAGATGAACAACTACAAGTCTACCAGTGGATACCTATTCTTTTATGGAGATGGACTGATAGACTGGACTAGTAGAAAACAGACTGTTGTAGCGCAATCCACAGCAGAAGCTGAGTGCATTTCAGCAGCAAGTGCCTGCAGCAGACTTGAATGGATCTTTGAGATGTTGAAAGATTTTGGAATAATTGAACCTGTACCTATACTTACGTTAGAGGATAATCAAGCTTGTATAACTATATGTAAGGAAGAGAGCACGACTGCTAGAAGTAGATCTATTGGTATTAAATGTGCATTAGTTAAAGATTTGTATCAGAAAAAACTGATAGAGATTAAGCATTGTTGTACAGAAGAGATGGTGGCTGATATTCTGACTAAGCCACTGACCAAAGACAAGTTTGAAAGACTTCGTGGAATGTTGAATATGCTTGATGCTAATGTTGAATAATGTTTGTGTATGCATGTATAATGACTTGCATTTCAGGTCTTGAGAAGGGGTGTTGGAGAAATGAGCATGTAATGCAAGGCCTGAGAAATTCAGTCATTATAGGGTTAACTATGCAACTTGTTTGTTTACCTATGTTAGCCTGGAAGTGATACCTGGCAGCTGGCCAAACTCTGATTTTTCTGATTATTGGATAAAAGTCCTAACAGTGCAACTTTCAGACCACCAAAGTTTAATGCTAGCCAGTATCAGCTTCCGTGTGCATGCGTGTTCATCTCTGAAGAGGTGTGCATGCACAGGAAAGGTCACAACTTGAATCAAACTTTGTTGGTCTTAGAGGTGCCCACTGGGCTCGACCTTTTTTCTACTCAAATGCGAGATTGGGCTTCCCCCCCCAATGAAAGAGAGTCGTTTTGCATTCATTTACAAATTTCAGTTGTGTCCCGTAATTATTTCTGTTTGAGTCCAGTGGTACCTTTAAAACTAGCAAAATTTAATTTTGGATATAAGCTCTTCTGTGCATACACACTTCATCAGATGCAATTGTTTGTGTGCATGCACACGAAAGCTGAAACTTTGTTAGTGTAAAAGGTACCACTGGACTCAAACTTTGTTCTACCCAAATGCAAAACTGAGTCCCCCCCCCCCATAAAAAACAGAGTGCTTTTGTATTTGCATACAAATTAGTTACGTCCAGTAATAATTATTTGTGTTTGAGTCTAGTGGTACCTTTAAGACCAACAAGGTTTAATTCTAGGCATAAGCTTTCCTGTGTGTGCACACAAACATTTGTCACTGTATCTGAAGGCGTGTGCATGCACATGAACACTTATACCCAGAATTAAGCTTTGTTGGTCTTAAAGGTGCCACTGGACTTAAAATTTGTTCTTTTGCTTCAGACCAACATGATGACCCGCCTGAATTTTCCCCCCTGCGTATAATATTTTTACAGGGGTTGTCTTAAATCCCTTTGTCTTCCTTCTGAGTAAAGACAGTATAATTCTGGAGTCAGTGTTTGTGATTGTAAAAGTAGCTGTCCGTGTCTGTCTGGTAGCAAAATTAAAATAAGTCTGTTGTGTTCCCTCAGGACAATTTTTACCTCTGCACAAGCTGTTGTAGACTAGCGCCCACTTCTTCCGATTCAAGGAGGATCTTCACTAAGCAGGCAATATTATAGGATGCTGCAAAAAAAAAAAGATTAAAACCACTTGTACCACTTCTTTTGCAGAGAAGATTAAAGGCGGAAGTGCCTCTTCTATGTTACAGGTGTCCATTGCCCCAGCGTTGCTTTGAGAGCCAGTTTGGTGTAGTGGTTAAGTGCGCGGACTCTAATCTGGGAGAACCGGGTTTGATTCCCCACTCCTCCACTTGCACCTGGCTTGGATGACTTTGGGCAAGCCATAGCTCTGTACCAGCTGTTCTCTCAAGGACAGCTTGGAAAAGAGCTCTCTCAGCCCCACCTACCTCACAGGGTGCCTGTTGTGGGGAGGGGAAGGGAAAGGAGTTTGTAAGCCACTCTGAGACTCCAAGTGAGTGAAGGGCGGGATATAAATCCAACCTCTTCTTCTTCTTCTTCTTTGTTAACTGTCTCTTGTATCTGCTGATCTCCCTGCCCTTGGCTTTAGATTTTGACACACACACACTCCCATGCTGAGTGAACTGACTGATCTTTGGACTGGAGTTTGTTTTGAACCAGCTTCTATTGTTGCCAACTTTGGGTTGGGGAACTCCTGGAGGTTTGGAGGTGGAGCCTGGGAAGGGCAAAGTTGGGGGGGGGAGACCTCAGCCCAGTATAATGCCATACAGTCCACCCTCCAAAGTAGCCATTTTCTCCAGGGGAAGTGATCTCTGCAGTCTGGAGACAAGTGATAATTATTGAGATAAATCCAGGTGTAAGCCAGCAAGGCATATTATATGCTCTTATGAACTTTAAAATCATAAGTTTGACCTTTGGGGTTGGTTTTCTGCCTAAGGCAAAGGCACTCACTATTGCTATGAGAGGCTCCAGCCCACAGTGGGAGACTTCCTTCAGAGTTCACACTTGCATGGAGACCAGAATCCATATCAAAGAGCTCTCACATCTACTTCACATGTTCTCAACAACAGAAAGACCAAGACTCCATTTCAAAGAGTCCTTTTCTCCTTTACTCTGGCCCCTTCACACCTGCCCCCAAAAGTTCCAGTAAGAGATTAGGTTGCCCAGCAACTAATCGCCGACCATCAAGTGACCTGGCCGAAACCATCACGAGACCAGAGATTGGCACCAAGAAGACCGACCAGAAGGCCCAGGTGTTAGATACTGATTAGCACCTAGATTTGCAATATTGTCCACTCCTTCCTGCCCCCTCCTCACTATGACACTGACCAATAGAAAGACTAGTAAGGACGGACAACCTAGTGGGTGTGACAATGGGATGTGGTCAGCGCAGCCCGCCCAAATGCCACCTGATAAAAGATCTTGCACAACAGAGATAGCTTAGCTTACCCCTAGCCATCTTCGACCCCTATCTTCTTACCAACCTCTCATGTCCAGCTTTCTGTACCCAGTACCTTGCCTCCATCTTTAATCCCTGGTTTGCGCAGCCAGGACTGGAGCGTGTATCTGCAGGTTCAGATCTCATTCCCCCTATTTTTCTATTCATCCCTCCCTCAATCTTCTCGTGGAAGTGAATCACCCAGTATCAAGACAGGTAACATAACCCCCCCTCAACGATACTCCTGCTCATGCAACAGTGCTATTTTCTGTCTGATTTCCTTAGATCTTGTGTGTATGTGATTTTATTATCATTCCTTGTATGCTTGAACAACATCTTTTAGTAAACATCATTCAAAGAAACCACTCTGTCTCCACGCCTATTTACTGGGAACTCCTGGAAGGGGCGGGACCTTGGTATAGTTGGCAAGAACCCGTTATTACGCCAATTGCTGAACGTAAATTAAAGCAATTCGGCTAACACAGGCACCATCTGGGGATTGACAGCCCTGGCTCTTACTCATGAAAGTTTATGCTAGAATAAACTTTGTAAATCTTGCAGGAGCCCCTGGATTCTAGTTTCATCTAAATGTTAATGCAGTCTCCCTATGTTTACTAAGGTAGTTATCAGCAATTACTGCTCTTATGAATGGTCTTTGTATTTCTTTTCACCACTTTTGAATTTTGTGTAGGGTTAGTAGTAAACATAAATTGCAGTTGAGGAATATGAGCAATGAGATTGAGGACAGAAATACATTTTCTTTTGTTCTTTCTTTTTTTGATATTGTTTTATGTGAGTGTGTGTGCAGCTGGAAGTCATGGCGACCTCTGGTGACTGCCCCTACTGGGAGCCTGCAGGATAGAGAGGTAGCTGAATAAAGTCCACTCCTGCCTCTGGTATTTCAGGAAGGTCTCCCATCCAAGTACTTGCCAGAGTTGACCCTGCTTAGCTTCCAAGATCTGATGAGATTGGGCTTGCCTGGGCCATCCAGGTCAGGGCAGAAATGTACTTCCTTAGTGTATGAAGCTTTTGGAATGCATTAGTTTGCAAGGAGAAAAGCAGAAACCAGACTTAGGTGTAAGAATTAGAAACTATAATGAGCGATGTGTTTCATGATATGGGGCTGGCTGTCCAGTGAATATTTGGCAAATACTAGTCAATACCCTCATCACAGCACGTAGTCTCATAGTTTCAATACACACATTTTGAAGACCACTTGCATAATACTAGCCAGGATACTTGGTTTTGAATTAAGTTGTATGCTTCTCATGTTTCAGACTTGAAACAAAGCATGATTAAATATTATACAAAAATTATTTTGCTTATACCAGCTCACTTTATTTTTCCAAGTGTCTGAACTACAACCTGAAAAATCTTTCAACACCAGCACAAGAATGTCACAGAAGAATTCGAGAGAACCTAAAAATTTTCATGTTCCAGCTCCTTGGAGTCTGAAGATATTAGTTTGGAGACTACACGGCCAACTGATGATATCTCCTCCTCGGAAGAATGGGAAGGCACCATCAAAATTACCAGGCAGCTGATAGAACAGAAGGAGCTGCTTCATCACCTCCAGTTGCTGAAAATAGAGCTTTCCCAGAAGAAATTGATGGTAGACAACATGAAAGTGGAGTACCTGACAAAAGTAAGGGCTCTTCCTGTGACTGTCACTGTACATGTTAAAAGCGCTCCAGGACTGCCAATAGCAAAGCAGCTGTTAGTAGCCTGCTAGCTGGTTAGCATTCACAGCTATAAATCATATGTCATTTCTGCAGTATAATCCGGTACCCAGATTCATTTTTCAGTTGAGCTGTGACTTTGCTGCGGTCGAGGGTATAAAGAGATTTTTCTTTAGGTTCTTGAAATTAGATGCAAACAAGATGGGAGCTAGGGAGGAACCATGTGAGTGGGGAACAATTTGGAACTCATTCCCAACCGTCGTGATTTATTCCTCTTTTCATGGGCCTCATTAGACTGATTCTTCTCACCCATGCATTTTCAAGCTGTCTCTCAGCATCCCATCTCATACAGGGCATTTTCTATTCCTGTGAGACCAGTTTAATTTTCAAAGTTAATTTAGTTTACCAAGTCATATTTTTCCACATATCCCAACTATGTAAAAACTCCTGCAGTGTTTGTGGACCCCTCTGTTGCCCGTTTTGTTATCCACATTGAGACCAGTCAGCAGAGTGTTTAGATACAGAAATCTCCATCTTCTACGATACACGCAACATTTCAAGGAAGGGACTATTCTGAGGTCCTTATTCAAGAATTGGTTACTCACACTGTACTAATGTTTTAAGGGAGATACTAGTTCTGTGCTAAACTGCTTTTTTAACCATCTGTCTTAAATATAATTACATGGAAATGGTTTCTGCTCATGTCAGTGGGATTTAATTCCGGGTACACGTATTTAGAACCAGACTGCTAGGGACATTTCCGTGAGTTAGGTTTGGGGTTAGGGTTAGGGGTTAGGTTTAGGGTTAGGGTTTAGGGTTAGGGTTAGGGGTTTGGGTTCGGGTTCGGATTAGGGCTAGAGCTAGGGTTAGAGCTAGGGTTAGGGTGAGGGTTAGCTTTTGGGTTAGGGCTAGGGTTATGTTTATGGTTTGGGTTAGGGTAAGGGTTAGGGCTAGAGTTAGGTTTAGGGTTGGGTTAAGGTTAGGGCTAGGGCTACGGTTAAGATTAGGGCTAGGGCTTGTGCTACGTCTAGGGCTATGTCTAGGGTTCAGATGTCGGCTACAGTTAGGGCTAGGGTAATGGTAAGGGTTAGGGCTAGAGTTAGGGTTAGGGTTAAGCCTAGGGTTAAAGCTAGAGTTAGGGTTAGGGTTTGTACTAAGGCTAATTTTAGGTCTCGGGTAAAGTTAAAATTTTGGGCAGGGGTTATGGCTAGGGTTAGGTTTAGGATTAGGCCTAGGGTTAGTGTTAGGTTTAAAGTTAGGGTTAGGATTTGGATTAGTGTGAGGTTTAGGGCTAGGGCTAGGTTTAGGTTTAGGGCTAGGGTTATGGTTAGGGTTAGAGCAAGGACTAGGGCTGTAGTTAGGTGTAGGGTTTGAGTTAAGGTTAGGGCTAGGGTTTGGATTTTTGTGGGGTAGGGCAAGGGTTAGGGTTTGGGTTAAAGTTAGGGTTAGGGCTAGGGTTAGGGTTTTTATTATGGTTAGGCCCTAGCCCTAGCTAGGGCCTAGTTTTAGAGCTAGGGCTAATGCTAGGGCTACGGCTATAATTAGGGTTAGGGATAGGGATAGGCTAGCTCTAGTTTTAGGCTTTGTTTTAGGGTTATGGTTAGGGTTCGGGTTATGTCTAGGGCTAGAGTTAGGGTTATGGTTAGGGTATGGGATAATTTTACCATTAGGGTTCGGGTTGTCTAGGATTCAGGTAAGGGTTTGGGTTAGGGCTAGGGCAAGTTTTAGGGTTAAACTTAGGGTGAGGGCTTGGGCTAGGGTTTGGGTTAGGGTTAGAGCTGGGATTAGGTCTAGGGCTTGGGCTAGGGATCAGGTTAGGGTTAGGAGGTTTCACCTTAGGGTTTGTGTTAGGGCTAAATTTAGGGGTAGGGTTAGGGTTAGGGCTAGAGTTAGGGTTATGGTTAGGTTTTGTGTTCAGGTTAGGGCTAGGGCTAGGGTTCAGGTTTGGGCTAAAGTTAGGGCTAGGGTAAATGTAAGCATTAGGGCTAAAGTTAGGGTTAGGGTTAGGCCTAGGGTTAGGACTAGGGTTAGGGTTAGGTCTAGGGTTAGTGTTAGGGTTAGGGCTTGGGCTTGGGCAAGGGGTATGTGTAGGGTTAGGGTTACGGCTACAGTTAGGGCAAGTGTTAGGATTAGGTTTACTGTTAGGGTTAGTGTTAGTTTTAGGATTAGGGCTAGGGCTAGGGTTTGTCTGGGGCTTGGGCTCAGCCTAGTCTTTAGGTTTGTGTTGGGGTTAGGGTTAGTTTTAAAGCTAGGCTAGGCTTAGGGCTATGGCTATCATTAGGGTTTGGGTTACAGTTAGGGCTAAGGCTAGGGTTAGGGTTAATTTTTGTGTAGGGTTAGTGTTAGGGCTAAAGTTAGGATTAGGGGTAGGGTTAGAATTAGGGCTAGGGTTAGGGTTTGTGTTAGGGCTAAAGATAGGGCTAGGGTAAAGGTAAGGGTTAGGGCTAGAGTTAGGGTTAGGCCTAGGGTTAGGGCTAGGGTTAGGGTTAGGGTTAGGTTTACGGTGAGGGCTAGGGTTACGGCTAGGGCTAGGTCTATAGTAAAGGCTAGGGTTATGGTTTGGATTAGGGTTACGGTTAGGTTTAGGACTAGGGTTAGGTTTTGGGTTAGGGCTAGGGTTAGGGTTAGGGCTTGGTTTAGGATTAGGGTTTGGCCTAGAGCTAGACTTAGGGTTAGGGTTAGGTCTTCGGTTAGTGTTAGTTTTAGTGTTAGGGTTAGGGATAGGGTTAGGGCTAGGACTTTGGCAAGGGGTATGTGTAGGGTAAGGTTTAGGGTTACAGCTAGGTCTATGGTTAGTGTTTGTGTTTGGGTTAGGGTTACACTTAGGGCTAGGGTTATCTTTAGGTTTAGGGATAGGGCTAGGAGTAGGGCTAGTGTTAGGTTTAGGGTTAGGTCTAGGGTTAGTGTTCCTGTTAGGGTAGGGCTTGGGCTTGGGCAAGGGGTATGTGTAGGGTTAGGGTTATGGCTAGGGTTAGGGCAAGTGATAGGATTAGGTTTACTGTTAGGGTTAGGGTTAGTGTTAGGATTAGGGCTAGTGCTAGGGTTTGGGTTAGGGTTAGTTTTTGTGTAGGGTTAGTTTTAGGGCTAAAGTTAGGATTAGGGTTAGGGTTAGGGCAAGAGCTAGAGTTAGTGTTTGTGTTAGGGCTAAAGATAGGGTTAGGGTGAAGGTAAGGGTTAGGGCTAGAGTTAGGGTTAGGCCTAGGGTTAGGGCTAGGGCTAGGGTCACGGCTAGGGCTAGGGTTATAGTAAGGGTTAGGGCTAGGGTTAGGGTGTGGATTAGGATTATGGTTAGGTTTAGGACTAGGGTTAGGTTTTGGTTTAGGGTTAGGGCTAGGGTTATGCTTATGGTTAGGGTTTGGGTTAGGGTTTGGGTTAGGGTTAGGGCTAGAGTTACGGTTAGGGCTAGAGCTAGTGCTAGGGCTAGGGCTATGTCTAGGGTTCAGATGTGGGTGACAGTTAGGGCTAGGGTAATGGTAAGTGTTAGGGCTAGGGTTAGGCCTCTAGGTAAAGTTAAAGCTAGGCTTAGGGTTAGGGTTTGTGTTAGGGCTAAATTTAGGTCTAGGGTAAAGTTATGGTTTTGGGCAGGGGTTACGGCTAGGGTTAGGGTTAGTGTTAGGTCTAAGGTTACAGTTAGGATTAGGGTTAGGGCTATGGCTAAGGTTAGATTTAGGACTAGAGCGAGGGCCAGGGTTATGGTTAGGGTTTGGGTTATGGTTAGGGTTAGGGCAAGGGCTAGGGCAGTAGTTAGGTGTAGGGTTTGAGTTAAGGTTAGGGTTAGGGTTAGGGTTTTGTTTGGGGTAGGGCTAGGGTTAGGGTTTGAGTTAGGGCTAGGGCTAGAGCTAACAGGGTTTTTGTTATGGTTAGGGTTAGTTTTAGAACTCGGGCTAATGCTAGGGCTATGGCTATAATTAGGATTAGGGATAGGCTAGCGCTAGTTTTAGGCTTTGTTTTAGGGTTATTTTTAGGGATCGGGTTATGTCTAGGGCTAGAGTTAGGGTTACGGTTAGGGTTAAGTTTACCATTAGGGTTAGGGTTGTCTAGGGTAAGGGTATGGGTTCGGATTAGGGTTGGCAAGTGTTAGGGTTAAATTTAGGGTTAGGGCTTGGGTTTGGGCTGGGGCTCGGGTTTGGGTTAGGGTTAGAGCTGGGATTAGGGCTAGGGCTTGGGCTAGGGATCAGGTTAGGATTAGGGTTAGGTTTTGCTTTAGGGTTTGTGTTAGGGCTAAATTTAGGGGTAGTGTAAGAGTTAGGGCTAGGGCTAGAGTTAGGGCTAGGGTTATGGTTAGGTTTTGGGTTTGGATTACGGCTAGGGTTAGGTTTTGGGCTAAAGTTAGGGCTAGGGTAAAGGTAAGTGTTAGGGCTAGAATTAGGGTTAGGGTTAGGGCTAAGGCTAGGGTTAGTTTTTGGGTAGAGTTAGTGTTAGGGCTAAGGTTAGGATTAGGGCTAGGGCTAGGGTTAAGGTTTGTGTTAGGGCTAAAGATAGGGCTAGGGTAAAGGTAAGTGTTAGGGCTCAGGTTAGGGTTAGAGTTAGGGTTAGGCCTAGGGTTAGGTTTAGGGCTAGGGTTACAGCTAGGGCTAGGGTTATAGTAAGGGCTAGGGCTTGGATTAGGGTTATGGTTAGGTTTCGGGCTAGGGCTAGTGTTAGGTTTTGGGTTAGGGTTAGGGCTTGGGTTAGGATTAGGGATTGGCCTAGAGCTAGGGTTAGGGTTAGGTCTTCAATTAGTGTTAGTTTTAGTGTCAGTGTTAGGGTTAGGGCTAGGACTTCGGCAAGGGGTATGTGTCGGGTAAGGTTTAGGTTTAAGGCTAGGGGTAGGGTTAGGGCAAGGGTTAGGAATAAGGTTTCAGTTAGGGTTAGTGTTACGGTTAGGGCTAGGGCTAAGGTTAGGTCTGGGGCTTGGGGTAGTGTTTGGTTTTTTGTTAGGGTTAGTGTTAGGGCTAGGGCTACGGCTATAATTAGGGTTACAGTTAGGGCTATGGCTAGGTTTATGGTTAGGGTTACGTTTTGGGTAGGGTTCGTGTTAGGGGTAAAGGAAGGTTTAGAGTTAGGATTAAGGTTAGGGTTGGGGCTAGGGTTAGGGCAAGGGTTAGGATTAGGATTAGGGTTACTGTTAGGGTTAGGGTTATGGTTAGGGATAGGGCTAAATTTAGGTCTAGGGCTTGGGCTAGTGTTTGTGTTTGTGTTAGGGTTAGTGTTAGTGTTAGAGCTAGGGCTATGGCTCTAATTAGGGTTAGGGCAAGGGCGAGGTTTAGGGTTAGGGCTAGGTTTTGGGTAGGGTTGGTGTTAGGGTTAGGGTTACGGTTAGGGTTAGAGCTAGGACTAGGTTTATGGCTAGGATTAGGTTTAGGTCAAGGGTTAGGTTTAGGTCCAGAGCGAGGGTTAGGGCTAGGGCTAGGCTTACCGTTAGGGCTAGGGTTAGGGCTGGAGCTAGGTTTAGTGTTAGGGTTTGAATTTGGGTTAGGGATAGGGATAGGGTTAGAGATAGGTCTAGGGTTAGTATTAGAGTTTGGGTTGGTGTTAGGGTAGGGCTAGGGTTCAGTTTAGAGTTACGGCTAGGTTTGGGTTAGGGTTTGGGTTAGGGTTACAGTTAGGGCTAGGGTTATGGTAATGTTTAGGGTTAGGGCTAGGGTTAGGGTTAGGGCTTGAGCTTGGGCAAGGGGTATGTGTAGGGTTAGGGCTAGGGTTAGGATTACATTTACAGTTAGGGTTAGTGTTTGTGTTAGGGTTAGGGCTAGGGTTTGGTCTGGGGTTTGGGTTCAGCCTAGTCTTTGGATGTGTGTTATGGTTAGGGTTAGTGTTAAAGCTAGGCCTAGGCTTAGGGCTATGGCTTTAATAAGCATTAGGGTTTGGGTTAGGGGTAGGGGTAGGGTTACGGCTAGGTCTAGGGTTAGTGTTAGAGTTTGGGTTAGTGTTAGGGCTAGGATTAGGTCTAGGGTTAGGGCAAGGGTTAGGATTAGGTTTAGAGTTAGGGTTAGGGCTAGAGTTAGGTGTAGGGTTGGGTTATGGTTAGGGCTAGGGTTACAGTTACGGTTATGGCCAGGGCTAGGGCTTGTGCTAGGGCTACAGCTACTACTATGTCTTGGGTTCAGATGTGGGCTAAAGTTAGGGCTAGGGTAATGGTAAGGGTTAGGGCTAGAGTTAGGGTTAGGGTTTGTGCTAGGGCTAAATTTAGGTCTAGGATAAAGGTAAAGGTTTGGGCTCGGGTTATGGCTAGGGTTAGTTTTAGGGTTAGGCCTAGGGTTAGGGTTAGGATTAGGGTTAGGTTTACAACTAGGGCTAGGGTTAGGGTTAGGGTTAGGGTTAAGGTTAGGGTTAGGGCTAGGGTTATGGTTAGGGTTTGGGTTAGGGTTAGGGCTAGGACTATAATTAGGGGTAGGGTTTTTTTAAGGTTAGGACTAGGGTTACAGTTAGGGTTAGGGCTAGGGCTTGTGCTAGGGTAAGAGAGGGCGAGGGCTATGTCAAGGGTTAGGGTTAGCATTAGGGTTAGGGCTAGGGTTCGGGAAAGGGTTAGGATTATGGTTACTCTTAGGGTTAGGGATGGTTCTACAGCTAGAGTTAGGGTTATGGTTTGAGCTAGGGCTAGGGTTACGTCTTATGCTGTTTTATGGTTAGGGTTAGAGTTAGTGTTAGTGTTAGGGTGAGGGTTGGGGTTAGGGCTGGGATTACAGCTGGGGCTTGGGCTAGGGGTCAGGTTAGGATTAGGTTTTGGCTTAGGGTTTGTGTTAGGGCTAAATTTAGGGCTAGTGTAACGATTAGGGTTATGGCTAGAGTTAGGTCTAGGGTATGGTTAGGGTTAGGGTTTGGGCTAGTGCTTGGGCTAGGGTTAGGGTTTGGGCTAGGGTTATGTCTAGGATTAGGGCTTGGGCTATGGTTAGGGTTTGTGTCAGGGCTAAAGTTAGGGCTAGGTTAAAGGTAAGCATTAGGGCTAGACTTAGGGTTAGGCCTAGGGTTAGGGCAAGGACAAGGGTTAGGGATAGGGTTAGGGCTTTGGTTAAAGTTAGGTTTAGGGCTGGGGCTAGGGTTAGGGCTAGGGCTAAGGCTAGGGCTGTGACTAGGGCTAGGATTAGGGTTAGGGTTTGTGTTAGGGTTAGTGTTAGTGTTAGAGCTAGGGCTAGGGCCAATTCTAGGGCTATGGCTATAGTTAAGGTTCGGGATAGACTAGCGCTAGTTTTCAGGTACATTTTAGGGTTAGGGTTCGGGTTATGTCTAGGGTTAGGGTTACGGTTAGGGTTAAGTTTACTGTTAGGGTTAGATTTGTCCAGGGTTAGGGTAAGTGTAAGGGTTTGGATTCGGGTTAGGGTAAGGGTTAAGGTTAGGGTTAGGGTTAGGGCTTGGGCTTCGGAAAACCAAGGGTTAGGGTTAGGGCTGTGATTAGTGTTAGGCCTTGGGCTAGGGTTCAGGTTAGGGTTAGCTTTTGGCTTAGAATTGTGTTAGGGCTAAATTTTGGACTTGTGTAAGGGTTAGGGTTAGGGCTAGAGTTAGGGCTATGGTTATGGTTAGGGCTAGGGCTAGGGTTAGAGATAGGGTTAGGGATAGGGATAGGTTTAGTGTTAGGGCTAGGGTTAGGGTTCATGTTTGGGCTAAAGTTAGGGTTAGATAAAGGTAAGCGTTAGGGCTAGAGTTAGTGTTAGGGTTAGGACTAGGGCAAAGGCTAGGGCTAAGGCTAGGCTTAGAATTGTGTTAGGGCTAAATTTCAGGCTAGTGTAAGGGTTAGGGATAGGGCTAGAGTTAGGGCTATGGTTATGGTTAAGGCTAGTGCTAGGGATAGGGTTAGGGATAGGGTTAGGTTTAGTGTTTGGGCTAAAGTTAGGGCTAGGGTAAAGGTAAGCGTTAGGTCTAGAGTTAGTGTTAGGGTTAGGACTAGGGTTAGGATTCATACTAGGGAAAAGGCTTGTGCTAGGGCTAAGGCTAGGTTTATAATTGTGTTAGGGCTCAATTTCGGGCTAGTGTAAGGGTTAGGGTTAGGGCTAGAGTTAGGGCTATGGTTACGGTTAGGGTTAGGGCTAGGGTTAGGTTTAGTGTTAGGGCTAGGGTTAGGGTTCATTTTTGGGCTAAAGTTAGGGCTAGATTAAAGGTAAGCATTAGGGCTAGAGTTAGCATTAGAGTTAGGACTAGGGTTAGGGGTAGGACTAAGGCTAGGGCAAGGGTTAGGGCTAGGGTTAGGGCTAGGTATAGGGTTAGTGTTAGTTTTAATATTAGGATTCGGTTAGGGTTAGGGCTTGGGTTAGGGTTAGGGTTTGGGCTAGAGCTAGGGTTAGGGCTTGGGTTAGGGTTAGGGTTTGGGCTAGAGCTAGGGTTAGGGTTAGACCTTGGGTTAGCGTTAGGACTAGGGTAGGGCTAGGTTTGGGTTAGGGTTAGGGTTAGGGTTAGGGTTAGGGTTAGGTTTAGGGCTAGGGCTAGGGCTAGTTTTAGGGTTAGGGCTAGGGCTAGGACTAAGGTTAAGTCTGGGGCTTGGGCTAGTGTTTAGTTTTGTGGTAGTTTTAGTGTTAGAGCTAGGGCTACGGCTATAATTAGGGCTAGGGCTAGGTTTATGGTTAGGGTTAGGTTTTGGGTACGTTTAGTGTTAGGGCTAATGGTCGGGTTAGGGTTAGGGTTAGGCCTAGGATAGGGTTAAGGTTAGGGCTAGGACTAGGTTTATGGCTAGGATTAGGTTTAGGTCAAGGGTTAGGTTTAGGTCTAGGGTTAGGGCTAGGGCTAGGGTTACAAATAGGGTTAGGGTAGGACTACTTTTAGTGTTAGGGCTAGGATTAGGGTTAGAGTTAGGGCTAGGGTTAGGTTTTGAGTTAGGGTTAGGGTTAGAGCTAGGGTTAGGGTTAGAGCTAGGTCTAGGGTTTGTGTTAGGGTTTCGGTTAGTGTTAGGACTAGGGTTAGGTTTAGGGTTATAGTTCGGTCTATGTTTAGTGTTAGTATTTGGGTTAGGGTTACAGTTAGGGCTAGGGTTATTGTAAGGTTTGGGGTTAGGACTATGGCTAGGGTTAGGTTTAAGTTTAGGGTTAGGTTTAGGGTTCGTGTTAGGGTTAGGGCTTGGGCAAGGGGTATTTTTAGGGTTAGGATTAGGGCAAGGGTTAGGATTAGGTTTACTGTTAGGGTTAGTGTTTGTCTTAGGGTTAGGGCTAGGGCTATGGTTTGGTCTGGGGCTTGGGTTCAGCCTAGTCTTTGGGTTTGTGTTGGGGTTAGGGTTAGTGTTAATGCTACGCCTAGGCTTAGGGCTATGGCTATAATTAGGCTTTGGGTTAGGGCTAGGGCTAGGATTGTGGTTAGGGTTGGTTTTTGGGTAAGTGTTTGAGCTAAAGTTAGGGCTAGGGTTAGGGTTAGGGCTAGGGCTAAAGATAGGGCTCGGGTAAAGGTAAGGGTTCAGGCTCAGGTTAGAGCTAGAGTTAGGGTTAGGCCTAGGGTTCGGGATAGGGTTAGGGCTAGGGTTAGGATTAGGTTTAGGGCTAGGGTTAGGTTTTTGGTTACGGTAAGGGATATGGTTATAGTTTGGGTTAGGGTTAGCATAAGGGTTAGGGCTAGAGTTAGGTGTAGGGTTGAGTTAAGGTTAGGGCTAGGGTTATGGTTAGGGCCAGGGCTAGGGCTTGTCCTAGGGCTAGGGCTATGTCTAGGGTTCAGATGTAGGCCAAAGTTAGGGCTAGGGTTAGGGTTAGGGTTTTTGCTAGGGCTAAATTTAGGTCTAGGGTAAAGGTAAGGGTTTGGGCTCAGGTTACAGCTTGGGTTAGGTTTAGGGTTAGGGCAAGGTCTAGGGCTATAGTTAGGTGTAGGGTTTGGGTTAAGATTAGGGCTAGGGTTACGGTTAGGGTAAGGGCTATGGCTAGGGCTTGTGCTAGGGTAAAAGATAGGCTAGGGCTATGTCCAGGGTTAGGGTTAGCGTTAGGGTTAGGGCAAGAGTTTGGGCAATGGCTTAAGCTAGGGTTAGGGTTATGGTTTGGGCTAGGGCTAGGGCTACGTCTCATCCTGGTTTAGGGTTAGGATTAGGGTGTGGGTGGGGGCTATGGCTAGGGTTAGGGTTTGTGTTAGGGTTAGTGTTAGAGCTAGGGCTAATGCTAGGGCTAGGGCTATACTTAGGGTTAGGGATATCCTAGCGCTAGTTTTAGGGTTCGTTTTAGGGTTATGGTTAGGGATAGGGTTTGGGTTCAGGTTATGTCTAGGGCTAGGGTTAGAGTTATGGTTAGGGTTAAGTTTACCATTAGGGTTAGTGTTGTCTAGGGTTAGGGGAAGGGGAAGGATTAGGGTTAGGGCTAGGGTTAGGGTTAAAGTTAGGGTTAGGCCTTGGGGTTAGGGTTAGGGTTAGGGTTTGAGTTAGGGTTAGGGTTTGGGCTTAGGGTTTGGGGTTAGGGTTAGGGCTAGGGGTTAGGGTTAGTATTTAGGGTTAGGGATTAGTGCTTGGGTAAGTTTAGAGTTAGGTTGGGTTAGGATTAGGGTTAGAGTTAGGGTTAGATGTTAGAGTTAGGGTTTTGGGTTCGGGTCTGGGGTTAGGGTTAGCAGTTAGGGTTTAGGCTTAGGGTTAGGGTTAGGTTTTGGTCTAGTGTTAGGTTTTAGGTTAGGGCTAGGGTTATGGTTCGGGTTAGAATTAGGTTATAATGTTAAGTCATTCCGTTGCCTGATTTAGTCCCAGCAGCGGAGGGGTCTAGTGATTTTGCTACTTGGTGGAATTCACTATGTGAGTGTTGGCCTTTGATTGCAAAAACGTTGGAAGAAGCCAAAGTGGACTATAAGAAATATGCTGATAAGGGGAGGGCCCCAGGATGGGATGGCCCCAGGATGGGATCTCCAGGATGGGATCTCTCCCCTGGAGACTCTGTCTATGTGTCAACTAAAAATATTAAAGGACTCCAACCTAGTCGAAAATTGGGCTGGACATACACGGGGCCTTTCCCTGTTATAAGGTGCATTAACAAAGTGACATTTGAACTTAAACTCCCCAAATGTGAGGCTTCTGCTCAAAGTAGTCAAGGATCAGATCTTTGTTGATGAAACACAGTTCTTTATTTCCAATTTCTACATTGGTACAGGTCCTCAGATTATTGTCAGAGATAACGCATACAATAGAAGCAGGTCTAATATACTCTCCAGCACAAGTTGAATTGCCCATAGGTAACCAATCAACAAGGGGGGAAAACCACGGGCAACAGGTTCTCTGGCCATTTGCTTCCCACAGGAAAGAAAGCTAGGTGTGAAGCAGTAAATCTCCCTTCCCAAACCAGACCCCTCAGATGTAACCATATTCACATAACAAATGCTTTCCCCAGGGCTTTCGCACGTTGATAAGAAATGGTCCCTGTCCTCCCCTGTCTTCCCAGCCGGGATGAATGGAATGCGGAGGCAGGAGTGTGAGAGGCCCATTGTTCCCATGCTTTGAAGTTGTCATTCTCCCGGGCAAACAGATACATAGACCAGGCCTGGTCAAAGCCATAAACCTGGGGTCACATAGCATACATTCACAATGGTCAAGCAAATGGCAATAGGCATGATTACATAGTGGATATAGGAACAACTAATAGCAATAGGCATGATTACAAAATGGGTACAGGAACAGGTTATAATATATAGCATGAGATCCCAAAAATCCTTGTCTGAATCTGCAGATTCTGACACACTGCCACCCTAAAAATCAATCTACCCTGGTTTATCTGGGAATCTTTTATGAAAAGCTTTAACTAACTTAGGAGCATGCACATTTTCAGAACGAACCCACTCATTCTGTTCCGGGCCAAAATCTACCCATTTAACTAGATATAGCAAGTGGCCCCAACGCATTTTTGAATCAAGGATTTCAGAAATTTCAAAATGGGGTGCCTCCCCCTTCATCAGTGGAGGAGGAGTCGGAGGAACTGGATGCCATGCATTCGGCCCAGGATTCTTCTTCAGCAAGCTGAAATGAAAAACAGGATGCACAGAACTCAGTGACTTGGGTAATTCTAGTTCAAAAGACACATCAGAAATCTTGCGCAACACTTTGTAGGGCCCGACATATTTCCACCCTAATTTCCTGCTGGGTTGTAATCCATGTATATTTTTGGTGGACAAGTAGACTGAATCCCCTGGCTGTAAATCCCAGCCCTCTGCTCTGCTACGGTCTGCATACTTCTTGTAATCCTCTTTAGCTTTGTCCAGTGTTTTAGCAATCAGTGGCCACGAGTCTTGTAAGGTTGCCCACCAATGTTTAAAGTCCATGGGGGAGGTGTTTGGTGTTTCCTCTATGGTGGGCAGAGGTTTCCCTTCAAAGCCACCTACCGCCGTGAATGGGGATACGCCCGTAGACGAATGAATAGCATTGTTGTAACTGTACTCTGCAAATGGCAGTAGTTCAACCCAATTGTCCTGATGGTAGTTAGTGTAACACCTTAGGAATTGTTCTAAGATTTGATTAATTCGTTCGGACTGGCCATCGGTCTCTGGGTGGTAACCCGAGCTTAAGGCTGGTTCAATATCCATTAGAGTCAAGAGCTCCCGCCAGAAGTTGGCAACGAACTGACTGCCCCGATCGGATACCACACGCTTGGGAAAAGCATGTAACTTTATCACGTGGTTGAAAAAAGCTTTAGCCATCCCCTTAGCCGTGGGTAGTTGTTTAGATGGGGTAAAATGGGCTTGTTTCGAGAACATGTCTACCACCACCCTAATTACGGTTTTTCCTTTTGAGGGTGGCAGGTTGGTGATGAAGTCCATCGCTATCGCTTCCCATGGGCGAGAGGGGGTGGGTAACGGATGCAACAGTCCCGGGACCTTCCCTCCCCTCCTTTTGCACATCAAACAGGTTTGGCAGGCAGTTACAAAGTCCGAGACATCCTTGCACATGCGCGGCCACCAGAACTGCCGTTGGACTAAATTCAGCGTTTTTAGGAACCCAAAGTGCCCTGCCAGTTTTGATGAATGACAAGTCAGCAATATGTCTTTTTGTCTGGTTCGAGGTACCACGAGTTTGTCCCCATGGTACCAGCACTTGTTTTCCCGGAGGGAACAGTCCTCTATGTTTCCCAATTCTTCGGCCTCTTCCAGGGAGTAATCCTCCCCCATTCCTTCCCCCCACAACTCTACTGCCGCTTGCTTACTCTGGCTTCTGGTGGTGACAGCTCCTCCCAACAGCTGGGGGGAGAACATGGAGTCGAACACTTCTTCCTTTTGCTGGGGCAATCTGGATAGCGTGTCTGCAAACGAATTGGCTCTCCCGGGGAAGTGCTTAAGTACGAAATTGAATTTTGAAAAAAAATTGGCCCATCGGAGCTGTTTCGCATTCAGGGACCTCTGGGTGCGCAAGGCTTCCAGATTTTTGTGATCCGTCCAAATTTCAAAAGGGGTCTGCGCTCCTTCTAGCCAATGCCGCCAGGTGGTAAGGGCCAGTCGTATGGCTGCTGCCTCTTTGTCCCACACTGACCAGTTCCTCTCTGTCTCATTAAAATTTTTTGAGATATAAGCAAGAGGGTGCAGCTTCTCATCCAACCCCTTCTGTAAGATGGCTCCCCCCATGGCCACATCCGATGCGTCTACATGCACCACAAACTCCTTAGTTTCATCGGGGTGGGCCAGGATGGGCTCCGATGTAAAAAGGGTCTTGAGGGTGTCGAACGCCCTTTGGCAATCTTTCGTCCAGGCTATTCTCTCCCCGGGCTTCCCTGCATCCGGGCCCCTCCCCTTGGTTTTAAGGAGTTCAGTTAGCGGGAGAGTGACCATGGCGAAGTCTTTTAGGAAGGTGCGGTAGAAATTACAAAATCCTAATAGACTCTGAAGCTGTTTTCTCGTTCGGGGGGCTTCCCATTGCACTACTGCCTCTACCTTGGCAGGGTCCATTTCTAGCCCTTTCTGGGAAATGCGATACCCCAGAAAGTCCACTGAATCCCTATGGAATTCGCATTTCGACAACTTGGCATACAACTGGTTTTTTAACAGTGTTGACAGCACCTCACGGACCAATTGTACATGTTCTTTCTTATCAGCAGAGTAGATCAAGATATCATCTAAGTAACATAACACCCCCTTGAATAAATGCTTGTGTAACACTTCATTTATTAAACTCATAAAGACCCCTGGCGTGCCACTTAAGCCGAACGGCATCACCAGGTATTCGAATTGCCCCAACAGTGTGTTAAACGCAGTCTTAAATTTGTCCCCCTCCCTGATGCGCACCCGGAAATATGCATCTCGGAGGTCCAACTTAGTAAACACCTTTCCTTTGGCTGCTTCTGTTAACAGGTCCTTAATAAGGGGGAGGGGGTAGGCATTGGAGGCTGACACTGCATTTAATCCTCTGTAGTCCGTGCACAGCTGCAGCCCTCCGTCCTTCTTTTTCCTGAACAGAACAGGGGCAGCGAATGGGGACTTAGTGGGGCGGATGAAACCTCGCTCCAAGTTCTTGTCTAGGAATTTCCTTAGCTCCTCCCGCTCCGAAGGGCTCATGGAATAGAGCTTTCCATTTGGTAGCTTCTCTCCCGGGATCAGCTCTATGGCACAATCCGACAGTCTGTGGGGGGGGGGGGTTCATCGGCCTCAGTTTCACTGAACACTCCCATTAAGTCTCGGTACTCCCTGGGGACGGCGGAGGGCACCAGAGTGAGCGTCGCCGCTTAGAGAGGTGCCGGAGGCCCCGCTCCCCACCCCGTGTCCCACTTATGGCTTTGACACTTCTCGTCCACCCAGGAGATTTTCCCTTCGCTCCATTTGATGTAGGGGTCATGGGAGCTTAACCAGGGACTCCCCAACACCATGGGGAACTGGGTATTGGGAGTGATGACGAAGGCTCTCCTCTCCCAGTGCTCCCCCGTCCCTACTATCAGTCTCTCGGTCTCTGCCACACACGCCTCTTTCATTTCCGATCCGTCCATTTGGGTAAACGTGAGTGGCTCCCCCAATGGGGCGACCTTAGGCCCTAACCCGTCCACTACTAAAGGGCTAATCAAGTCCCGGGGACACCCTGAGTCAATTAAGGCCCGGACCCGGACGTGGGTCCCGGTCCCGAGTGCTATCACAGTCACTACCATATACAGTAAAGGGCCAGGGATGCTCACCGGGGATGGCGCGTCGCGGATGGGGACCTGCAGTTCTGCGCCGCTCACTGCAGGCCGTTGGAGTTTCCCGACATCTGTGCTTCCGTCAGCTCCAGCTCTCCTTGCTCGCTCGTGGCCCCTTCCAGCTGTAGTGCCTGGGGCTTGAACGAGGTTTTCCCTTTACTAGGGGTACTCCTGGCTACCGGGGTGGAGGTCTTTGGGACTTCCCCCCCACGGGGGCACGCCGAGGCAAAGTGACCGCTCTCCCCGCACCTCATGCAGAGCCCCTGCTTGAAGCGGGCATCCCGGATCTCTTGGAGGTTCGGTTTGGGCTTCAACTTCTGAGCAGCTTTTGCTTGGGCAGTCGCTGAAGTTCCCATCTTGATGAGGGTGAAGCGTTCTTCCACGTCCGCTGCCGCTCTCATCCAGGTGGCTAGCGAGCCCGGTCTTCCCCCTCGCAGCACCGTCTCGTACACCTCGGGATTCAGACCTTCCCTGTACTTTTCTATGAAAAGGTCTTGGGTCCAGCCGCGAATCTTGGCCACTATGCGCCGGAACTTGTCGGTGTACTCCCTCACTGAGGACCGCCCCTAGGTCAGCTTCCGCAACTGGTTCCAAGCCTTTTCTTCTCCCAAGGGGTCCTCGTAGTGGTGCCTGAGGGCCCACATGAAGTTGTGCACGGAGCGTAACTCAGGCCCGGGGGCGTTGTGCAGGCTTACGTACCAGTCACTGGCGGTGTCCCTCAGCTTGGACCCGATGTAGCCAATCCGGTCCCTCTCAGTGGGGTAGAGATGTCCCCAGGTGTCTAGAAACCGCTCGATCTCTATGAGGAAGAACCGCAGCTTCTCGGGGTCCCCATCAAAAGTAGCCGTCAACGGATCGGCGGGGGCTGGGCGAACCATCGGCCCTGCTGGCACTGGGGCCGGCGCAGGTACGGGTGCAGGAACTGGGTGGGGAATGGGCGGTGGAACCTGCTGTGGCACTGGCGGTGGGACGACTCCCACGGGAGCTCCTCCGGGGGGAACCGGCGGCTGCGGGACTCCCCCTCCTGGGGGTCCGACCCCTCCCGGGGCTGGGCGAGCTGCTTGCATAGCCGTCAGGGCGTCTCGGAACTGGTACTGCAGGTCGAGGGCTAGCTCGCGCAATTCTGCGGTGAGTTGGAACCGCAAATCTCCCATCATACGATCCAGGGCTTGGGTCTGGCCTTCCCCATAGAGATCGGGCCCGTAAGGTACGCCTCTCTCCTCTTCCAAAGGCGGGGGACGCCACTCTCCTCCGTAGGTCGTCTCTCTCTCGTCTCCCAGAAAGCTCGGCTTCCCGCGTTCGGTGTGATCTGCCTGGATCGACACCCGTGCCCCCTTCCGATCGTGCACCCACGAGTCGACGGTCCCACGACCGAAATTGCTCCATGAGTACCTCGGGGTCACGCTCTGATGAGGAGGTGGTCGCAGGATGTAGTAAGCCCCCTGAACCGTAGTCACTGGCACTTCGGGCTCCCCGCCGCCTCCTCCACCACCGGCACCCTGGTCCCCCAGGGTCACCGGCTGATCTTCGGTAGTAGGGATGGGAAGAGTGCCGTCGTCCGACATGGTCAGGAACGGCCAAGTCCCAGTCACAGATCTCTGACAATCTGTGAGGCTTCTGCTCAAAGTAGTCAAGGATCAGATCTTTGTTGATGAAACACAGTTCTTTATTTCCAATTTCTACATTGGTACAGGTCCTCGGATTATTGTCAGAGATAACGCATACAATAGAAGCAGGTCTAATATACTCTCCAGCACAATTTGAATTGCCCATAGGTAACCAATCAACAAGGGGGGAAAACAGCGGGCAAAAGGTTCTCTGGCCGTTTGCTTCCCACAGGAAAGAAAGCTAGGTGTGAAGCAGTAAATCTCCCTTCCCAAACCAGACCCCTCAGATGTATCCATATTCACATAACAAATGCTTTCCCCAAGGCTTTCGCACGTTGATAAGAAATGGTCCCTGTCCTCCCCTGTCTTCCCAGCCGGGATGAATGGAATGCGGAGGCAGGAGTGTGAGAGGCCCATTGTTCCCATGCTTTGAAGTTGTCATTCTCCCGGGCAAACAGATACATAGACCAGGCCTGGTCAAAGCCATAAACCTGGGGTCACATAGCATACATTCACAATGGTCAAGCAAATGGCAATAGGCATGATTACATAGTGGATATAGGAACAACTAATAGCAATAGGCATGATTACAAAATGGGTACAGGAACAGGTTATAATATATAGCATGAGATCCCAAAAATCCTTGTCTGAATCTGCAGATTCTGACACCAAATCATTGACATTTGTGCACCCTGTTTTTCATTACAGTGTACTTAAGAAAGATCCTGGGCTGAACAAATGGAGACCTTCCTCCTCCTCCCCTCCTCCTCTGATGAAGAGCAATGAACCTCATTATGCGACCAATCAAATCTTGGACTCTAAACTAAAGTGGGGGCATTTGTTTTATCTTATCAAATGGTTGTATTTTGGTCCTGAAGAAAATGAATGGGTTGAGACCTCTCATGTGCATGCTCCTGAAAAAATTCGGGCTTTCCATAAACTGTACCCTTTGAAACCTGGGAGGGGAGGGGATGTTTTATCAGGAGGGCAGAATGTCAGCACTGCCATGGTTTCCTGGTGATTGTCATTCTCAATTATACTGTTGCGTTACCAAGGTACCTATTGTCAGTTAGCCCTGCCAATGTCTCCTGCTGTTTATTATTCTCAGTGGTATTATTCTCTATTGCAATTGTGTAATTCATTGAGGCCTGAGAGGTCTATCGACCAAACTGATGATTAATTAACATTGCCTTTGTTTCAAGTTGCAAACCGACTCCTCTAGGTCCCGGACAGGAGCTGGCATCTGTAGAGTGACTCCCACCGCAGGAATGCATTTCTTGCTCACTCTGCGCATGCTTACTGCTCATGGCCAGCTTCTCCCTAGCTCATGGCCAGCAGCTGAAAGCCTCCTGCTATGTGTTATATTATTCACAGGTGCTATGTGATCCTTTGCTTGTTTTTCCTTGGGAACATCCGTGCTTCCCTTGGGAAAAGTGGGCCAGTATATTTGGGCGCCAATAATACTCCCAGTTGATTGGTGGATATTGAGGGGGGCTTATTTCATATCAAGTATAATTGTAGTTGTATTCATACTAACAGAAGAAGTGTGTTTGACCAACAAGATCTTTTCTGCAAATAAAGGACTTTCTGTTTAAGGAGACCTGTTGTGCACTACATCGATTGGGACAATCTCACAGTATCATGCTTTTATATTGTTGACTAGATGTACAATGAAATAAAGCCAGGAAGGACACTAACATACCTACTATACAGACTTGGTTTAGCAAATTGTGGGACTTACATGTGATGGAAACTATCAGTGACAAAATTGATTTTCTATCCAAGCCAAATTTCATTCCTCCTGCATGGGAACGTTTCCATCGTTGGTTATAATTTACCACGAAAGGCGACAGTTATTATTTATAAAGCCATGCAGGCAGAGGATGTATTGCTTCTTACTGGAAGGACACTAACGTACCTACCATACACATTTGGTTTATCAAATTGTGGGACTTACATGTGATGGAACGAATCACTGACAAAATTGCTAACTGCTCAGTAACACCTAATACAACCTTTTTTGATGCAAAAAGGTTGCACATAATGCCGCTCAGTGGGATTCCTTGGGAGTAACTCTGCACAGGGCTGCGTTCCCCTGGGAATCCCAACCTGTTCTGATGCAAAATGGTTTCTGATATTTGATTTTCTATCTAAGCCAAATTCCATTACTCCTGCATGGGAACGTTTCCATCATTGGTTATAACATACCCCGAAAGGCGACAGTTATTTTTTATAACATAATGTATTAGAATTCACAATCAAATGTATTTCTTGTAGTTGTATTCACTGATTTCTCATGTCTAAGACCTCAATGTTAGATATCACTCATTGTTCACCCAAAATCAATTTTTGACTATTGTATGTCTTGCATTCGATGTTATTGCTCTTACAGTTGATATCTCATGCTTTCATATTGTTCATACAATGAAATAAAGCCACGCTTTATGCAGCTAGAGTAGCTATTGCTTCTTAAGGAAAGGAAACTAACGTACGTATCGTACACACTCGATTTAGCAAATTGTGTATGTTTATAACTTCATAATTGTTATAACGATAATTGTTTATAACTTCATCTATTAGAATTCTTGCATTTGTATTCATTCTTGATTCTTGAATGTCTTGCATTCAATCTTATTGCTCTTACAATTTATATATCATGCTTTTATATCATTGACTAGATGTACAATGAAATAAAGCCATGATTTCTGCAGCTAGAGTACCTATTGCTTTTTTAAGCGAAGGACACTAACGTACTGACCATACACACTTGGTTTAGCAAATTGTGCGACTTACATGTGATGGAAAGAATCACTGACAAAATTGCTAACGGCTCAATAACCCCTAATACAACCTTTTTTGATGTGAAAATGTTCCACAGAATGCCACTTAGCGGGATTCCTCAGGAGTAACTCCACAGAGGGCTGCGCTCCCCTGGGAATCCCAAATATATTTGGATGCAAAATGGTTTCCAATACTTGATTTTCTATCTAAGCCAAATTTCACTACTCCTGCGTGGGAACGTTTCCAAGATTGGTTATAGAGTTATAACCAATTGGTTATAAAGTTATAACGGGGTAAGTACCCCGAAAGGCAACAGTCATTATTTATAACATTATGTATTAGAATTCACAATCAAATGTATTTCTTGTAGTTGTATTCACTGATTATTCATTTCTAAGACCTGTTTGTTAGATATCACTTATTGTTCACCCAAAATCAATTTCTGACTATTGTATGTCTTGTATTTGATGTTATTGCTCTTACAGTCGGTATCTCATGCTTTCATATTTTTGAGTAAGATATACAATGAAATAAAGCCATGCTCTATGCAGCCAGAGTATGTATTACTTCTTAAGGGAAGGACACTAACATACCTACCATACACACTTTGTTTAGCAAATTGTGGGACTTACATGTAATAGAAATAATCACTGACAAAATTGCTAATTGCTCAATAACCCCTAATACAACCTTTTTTGATACACAACGGTTGCACATAATGCCACTCAGTGGGCTTCCTTGGGAGTAACTCCACACAGGGCTGTGCTCCCTGGGAAGTTCCGGGCTTTTCAGCCTTCTCAAAAGACGGGGCAGTTGGGTTGAAAAAAAGGGAAAATCAATCCAAAGTGGGACCCATGGGGGGGGCCGTGCTCTTGAGTGGGTCTGGCTTCCTCCCAGGATAGTTAATTTTCTATCTAAGCAAAATTTCATTACTCCATCGTGGGAACGTTTCCAAGACTTACCCCTAAAGGTGACAGTCATTATTTATAACATAATCTGATACAATTCACAATCAAATGTATTTCTTGATTATGTAGTCATTGATTACTCTTTTCTAAGACCTGTTCGTGAGATGACAGTTAGCTAGGGTTAGGGTTAGGTTAGCATTATGACGAGGGTTAGTGTTAGTGTTAATAACAGCTAATGTTATGGTTAAGGTTAGCTTGGGTTAGGGTTAATGATAGCTAATTTAAATTTAGGGTTAGGGTTAATGATAGCTAATTTAAATTTAGGGTTAGGGCTAGGGCTAGGGCTACAACTAGGGTTAGTGTTAGGGTTGGGGCTAGGGTTAGGGTTAAGGCTAGGGTTAGGGCTAGGGCTAGTGTTAGGTTTAGGGTTTGGGTTAGGTCTCATGTTACGGTTTGCATTAGCTTTAGGGTTAAGGTGAGGGTTAGGGTTAGGGCTACAACTAGCATTAGGGTTAGGGCTAGAGCTAATGTTAGGGTTAGTGATAGGGTTAGGGCTGGGGCTGTGTCTAAGGTTAGGGCTTGGGCTAGTGTTAGGGCTAAGGCTAGGGCTTGAGCTAGGGTTAGGGTTAGTTTTAGGGCTAGGGCGAAGGCTAGGGCTGTGGCTATGGCTGGGGTTAGGGTTAGGGTTTTTGTTAGGGTTAGGATTAGTGTTAGGGCTAGGACTTGGGCTACAGCTATAATTAGGGTTAGGGCTAGGGAAGGGCTAGATTTAGTGTTAGGGTTAGGGTTACGGTTACAGCTAGGGTTAGCGTTAGGGTAAGGGTTAGGGTTATGGCTAGGGCTAGGGTTAGGGCTTGTGCTAGGGTTAGGGCTAGGGCTGGGGCTATGGTTAAGAGTAAGGGTAGGGCTAGGGTTAGGGTTTGTGTTAGGGTTTGTGTTAGAGCTAGAGTTAGGGCTATGACTATAATTTGGTTTAGGATGAGGGTTAGGGCTAGGGTTAGGCTAGGGCTGAGGCTAGGGTTAGGATTAGGGTTAGGGTTAGGATTTGTGTTAGGGCTAAAGTTAGGGCTTGGGTAAAGGTAAGCGTTAGGGCTAGAGTTAGGGTTAGGATTAGGTCTAGTGTAAGGGCTAGGGCAAGGGTTAGGGATAGGGTTTGGGTTAGGGATAGGGTTAGGTTTAGGGTTAGGGTTTGTGTTAGGGCTAAAGTTAGGGCTAGGGTAAAGGTAAGGGTTATGGTTATGGCTAGGGTTATCTAGGGTTAGAGTTTTGGTTAGGGGAAGGGGAAGAGTTAGGTTTAGGGCTAGGGTTAAGGTTAAAGTTGGGGTTAGGGTTACGCTTACGGCTAGGGCTTGGGGTAGTTTTAGGGATAGGGATAGGCTTAGGGCTAAGCTAGGGGTAGGTTTAGGGGTAGGGGTAGGTTTAGAGCTAGGGCAAGGGTTAGGATTAGGGTTTGTATTAGGTTTAGGGTTAGTGTTAGAACTAGGGCTGGGGCTGGGGCTTGGGCTACGGCTATAATTAGGGTTAGGGCTAGGCTAGGGCTAGTTTTAGGGTTAGTGTTAGGGTTAAGGTTAGGGCTAAGTTTAGGGTTAATGTAAGGGTTTAGGTTATGGTTAGGGCTAGGGTGAGGGTTACTGTTACAGTTAAGTTAGGGTTTGGGTTAAAGTAAGGGTCAGGGTTAGGGTCAGGGCAAGGGCTAGAGTTAGGGTTAAAGTTAGGGTTAGGGCTAAAGTTAGGGTTAGGGCTACGGTTAGGGCTAGGGCTAAATTTAGGGTTAGGGCTAGAGTTAGGGCTAGGGTAAGGGTTAGGGCTAGGACTAGGTTTATGGCTAGGATTAGGATTAGGGCTAGGGTTACAGTTAGCACTAGGGTAGGGTTAAGTTTTGGGTTAGTGTTACGGTTTAGGGTTTGGGTTAGGGTTAGGGTTTCGGGTTAGGGCTTGGGCAAGTGGTATGTGTAGGGTTAGGATTA
The DNA here is from genome assembly GCA_029233225.1 of Lepidodactylus listeri. Lineage (NCBI taxonomy): Eukaryota > Metazoa > Chordata > Lepidosauria > Squamata > Gekkonidae > Lepidodactylus > Lepidodactylus listeri. Next base: position 125,521,106 of record JARCFY010000007.1, on the reverse strand, counting down.
GGGTTAGGGCATGGGTTATGATTAGGGTTAGGGCATGGGTTAGGATTAGGATTACTGTTAGGGTTAGTGGTCGGGTTAGGGCTATGGCTAGGGTTAGGGTTTTGGCTAGGGTTAGGGCTACATCTAATGCTGGGTTTGGGTTATGGCTGGGGTTAGGGTTAGGGTTTATGTTAGGGCTAGGGTTAGGGCTAGGACTAGGTGTATTGCTAGAGTTAGGGTTAGGGTTAGTTTTGGGTAAGGGTTAGGGCTATGGGTAGGGTTAGGGTTTGGGCTCGGTTTAGGAGAATGTCTAGTGCTGGGTTAGGATTAGGGCTGTGGCTAGGGCTAGGGCTAGGGTTTTTGTTACGGTTAGGGTTAGTGTTAGAGCTATGTCTAATGCTAGGGCTAAGGCTATAATTAGGGCTAGGGTTAGGGATAGGTTAGCGCTAGTTTTAGGGTTCTTTTTAGGGTTATGGTTAGGGTTCTGGTTTTGTCTAGGGCTAGAATTAGGGTTACGGTTAAGTTTACCATTAGGGTTTTCTAGGGTTAGGGTAAGGGTTCAGATTAGGGCTAGGGTTAGGGTTAGGGTTAGGGTTAGGGTTAGGGTTTGGGCTTGGGCTAGGGTTAGGGTTAGGGTTAGGGCTGGGATTATGACTAGGGCTTGGTCTTGGGTTAGGGTTAGGTTTTTGCTTAGGGTTTGTGTTAGGGCTACATTTAGGGGTAGTGTAAGGGTTAGGGTTAGGGCTAGAGTTTGGGCTAGGGTTAGGGATAGGGCTCAGGCTGGGGTTAGGGTTAGGGCTAGGGTAAAGGTAAGCATTAGGGCTAGAGTTAAGGTTAGGGTTACATCTAGGGTTAGGGTTAGGGCTAGGGAAAAGGTTAGGGATAGGGTTATGGCTGGGGTTAGGGCTGGGGCTGGGGCTAGGGCTAGGGCTGTGGCTAGGGCAAGGGTAGGGTTAGGGGTTTTGTTAGGGCTAGTGTTAGAGCTAGGGCTAATACTAGGGCTACAGGTATAATTAGAGTTCAGGTTAGGGATAGGCTAGTGCTAGTTTTAGGGTTCATTTTATGGTTATGGTTAGGACTAGGGTTTGGGTTCAGGTTATGTCTAGGGCTAGGGTTAGGGTTAGTGTTAAGTTTACCATTAGGGTTAGGGTTTTCTAGGGTTAGGGTAAGGGTTCAGATTAGGTTTAGGTTTAGGGCTAGTGCTAGTCTTAGGGTTAAAGTTAGGGTTAGGGCTTGGGTTTGGGATAGGGTTAGGGTTAGGGCTGGGATTAGGGATAGGGCTTGGTATAGGGCTAGGGTTAGGGCTAGGGTTAGGATTAGCTTTTGGCTTAGGGTTTGTGTTTGGGCTAAATTTAGGGCTAATTTAAGGGTTAGGGTTAGAGTTAGGGCTAGGGCTACGGTTAGGGTTAGGGCTAGGGTCAGGATTGCGGATAGGGATAGGGTTAGGGCTAGGGTTAGAATTAGGGTTATGGTTAGGGCTAGGGTTAGGGTTTGGGATAGGGTTAGGGTTTGTGTTAGGGCTAAAGTTAGGACTAGGGTAAAGGTAAGCATTAGGGCTAGAGTTAGGTTTAAAAAGGTCTAGGACTAGGGCTTGGACTAGGGATAGGGTTAGGGATAGGGATAGGGTTAGGGCTAGGGCTAGAGTTAGGGTTAGGGCTAGGGCAAGGGTAGGGTTAGGGGTTTTGTTAGGGCTAGTGTTAGAGCTAGGGCTAATACTAGGGCTACAGGTATAATTAGAGTTCAGGTTAGGGATAGGCTAGTGCTAGTTTTAGGGTTCATTTTATGGTTATGGTTAGGACTAGGGTTTGGGTTCAGGTTATGTCTAGGGCTAGGGTTAGGGTTAGTGTTAAGTTTACCATTAGGGTTAGGGTTTTCTAGGGTTAGGGTAAGGGTTCAGATTAGGTTTAGGTTTAGGGCTAGTGCTAGTCTTAGGGTTAAAGTTAGGGTTAGGGCTTGGGTTTGGGATAGGGTTAGGGTTAGGGCTGGGATTAGGGATAGGGCTTGGTATAGGGCTAGGGTTAGGGCTAGGGTTAGGATTAGCTTTTGGCTTAGGGTTTGTGTTTGGGCTAAATTTAGGGCTAATTTAAGGGTTAGGGTTAGAGTTAGGGCTAGGGCTACGGTTAGGGTTAGGGCTACGGTCAGGGTTGCGGATAGGGATAGGGTTAGGGCTAGGGCTAGGGTTAGAATTAGGGTTATGGTTAGGGCTAGGGTTAGGGTTTGGGATAGGGTTAGGGTTTGTGTTAGGGCTAAAGTTAGGACTAGGGTAAAGGTAAGCATTAGGGCTAGAGTTAGGTTTAAAAAGGTCTAGGACTAGGGCTTGGACTAGGGATAGGGTTAGGGATAGGGATAGGGTTAGGGCTAGGGCTAGAGTTAGGGTTAGGGCTAGGGTTAGTGTTAGGTTTCGGATTAGGGTTAGGGTTAGGGTTATGGTTAGGGATAGGGTTAGGGTTTGCGATAGGGTTAGGGTTTGTGTTAGGGCTAAAGTTAGGGCTAGGGTAAAGGTAAGCGTTAGGGCTAGAGTTAGGGTTAGGATTAGGTGTAGGGTTAGGGATAGGACTAGGACTAGGGCTTGGACTAGGGTAAGGGCTAGGGCTAGGGTTTGTGTTAGGGCTAAAGTTAGGGCTAGGGTAAAGGTAAGTGTTAGGGCTAGATTTAGGGTTAGGATTAGGGTATGGTTATGGCTAGGGCTAGTGTTATCTAGAGTTAGAGTTTTGGTTAGGGGAAGGGTAAATTAGGGTTAGAGCTAGGATTGGGGTTAAAGTTGGGGTTAGGGTTAGGGTTACATTTACGGTTAGGGCTTGGGGTAGTTTTAGGCTTAGGGATGGGATAGGCTTAGGGCTAAGGCTAGGTCTAGGGTAGGGTTAGGGTTAGGTTGAGGGCTAGGGTTAGGGTTAGGGCTAGGGCTATCACTTATTGTTCACCGAAAATCAATTTCTGACTATTGTATGTCTTGCATTTGACGTTATTGCTCTTACAGTTGGTATCTCATGCTTTCATATTTTTGAGTAAGATATACAATGAAATAAAGCCATGCTCTATGCAGCCAGAGTATCTATTACTTATGATTAGGGTTAAGGCTTGGGTTAGGGTTAGGGTTACAGTTAGGGTTAGGGTTAGGTTTTGTGTGGGGTTAGTGTTAAAGCTAAAGTTAGGGTTAGAGTTAGGACTACATTTATGTCTTAGATTAGGGCTAGGGCTAGGGCCAGGGTTAGGGTTCGGGTAGGGCTAGGTTTAGGGTTAGAGTTAGGGCTAAGGCTAGGGTTTGGGTAAGGGCTAGGACTAGGTTTACTATTTGATTAGGGTTAGGGCTAGGGCTAGGGCTAGGGCTAGGGCCAGGGTTAGGACTAGGGCTAGGGTTAGGATTAGGGTTAGGGTTAGGGCTTGGGTTAGGGTTAGGGTTTGGGCTAGAGGTAGGGTTAAGAGTTCGGTTAGGGTTAGGGTTAGGACTAGGGCTAGGGCTTCAGCAAGGGGTATATGTAGGGTTAGGGCTAGGGTTAGGGTAAGGGTAAAGATTACAGTTACTGTTAGGGTTAGTGTTAGTGTTAGGGCTAGGGCTAAGGTTAGGTCTGGGGCTTGGGCTAGTGTTAAGGTTTGTGTTAGGGTTAGTGTTAAAACTAGGGCTAGGGCTATGGCTATAATTAGGGTTCGGGTTAGGGCTAGGGCTAGGTTTAGGGTTAGGTTTTGGGTAGGGTTAGTGTTATGGCTAAAGGTACGGTTAGGGTTAGGGTCAGGATTAGGGTTAGAGTTATTGTTAGGGCTAGGGGTAGGGGTAGGGCTAGGGCTAGGACGAGGTTCCCTAAGGTTTATAATGTTAATTGTTAGGTTAGGTTTATAATGTTCAATACATATACAATGAAATGAAGCCATCTTCTATGCAGCTAGACTATCGATTTCTTTTTACTGGAATAACGCTATATTAAAACATGATATATTAAGTATAAGAGCAATAATCTTACCAAGAGATCATAGAAAACAGTAATCTGTAAGAGCCATAACATTGAATGCAAGACATACATTCATCAGATTTTGAATTTGGTTGTACAAGGAGTGATAACTGACACTGTATTGATATCACTTTGTAAAACCTAGAAATATCACTGTCATCTAACCAACAGATCATGGAAGAGTAATGAGTGAATACTATACAAGAAATACATTTGATTGTAAATACTAATAGGATGTTACAAAAAATGACTTTCGGCGTTACTCCCGAGGAATCCCACACTGAGCGGCATTATGGGGCACCTTTTTCCTCTAGCTGTATAGAAGGTGGCTTCATTTCATTGTATTTGTACTCAACCATATAAAAGCATGATATATTGGCAGGATCATAGGATCCTAACAAGGGTTTCCATTGTGCTTTCTGTAATTTGCTATCGCTCAGCCAAAAGTGTAACCATTGCTATCTCTGTCAAGCTGTCTCCTGTCTCCCCCTCAACTGTTTATTGCTCTGAAGTTATATTGCTTTCTGAAGGTCTGGTCAGTGTAACCATTTCATCCAGGAGAGTGGTGACCCCTCATATTTGCACGTCACCAAAAATCAGCTGTATGCTAAATTGTCGAAATGTGAATTTAACCGGACTGAGGTAGATTTTCGGGGGTATAGAATTTCTCAGAAGGGGTTGGAAATGGATCCTGCTAAGGTGGAGGCGGTGGTTCACTGGGAGGCCCCCCGAACCAGAAAGCAGCTACAGAGCCTCTTGGGGTTTTGCAACTTCTACCGCACCTTCCTCAAAGACTTTGCCACGGTTACCCTACCCCTAACTGAATTGCTGAAAACAAAGGGTAAAGGGCCAGAGGCGGGGAAGCCAGGGGAGAAAATCGCATGGTCCGAGGCATGCCAATGAGTATTTGAGACTTTAAAAAAACTGTTCACCTCGGAACCAATCCTAGCCCATCCTGATGAGACAAAAGAATTCATGATTCATGTAGATGCCTCCGATGTAGCCATGGGGGGAGCAATCCTACAAAAAGGGGCTGACGATAAATTACACCCCTTGGCTTACATCTCCAAAAAGTTTAATGAAACAGAGAGGAATTGGTCGGTTTGGGACAAAGAAGCAGCTGCCATCCGACTAGCCCTAACCACATGGAGGCATTGGTTAGAAGGGGCGCAAATTCCATTTGAAATTTGGACTGACCACAAAAACCTTGAGGCATTACGCATCCAGCGGTCCCTCAATGCAAAACAGCTCCGGTGGGCCGATTTATTTTCAAAGTTCAATTTCATCCTAAAACACTTCCCTGGGAAGGCAAACTCCTTAGCAGACGCTTTGTCCAGATTACCCCAATACGAGTCCCAAAGGGAAGAAGTGTTCGACTCCATGTTCTCACAGCAACAGTTGGGGGGGCAGTCACTACCCGAAGCCAAAGTAAAAGTGTAACCGTTGAATCGTGGAGTGAGAAGTGTGCTGGGGACTATTCAAAGGAGGAGGCTGAGGAATTGGCGGGGATAGAAGAATGCTCCCTGCACCCCGACAAGTGTTGGTATCATGGGACTAAATTGGTTGTGCCTCAGTCGCGCCGTAGAGACATTCTGGTGACTTGCCATTCTTCCAAGTTGGCGGGACACTTCGGGTTCTTAAAGACTCTTAATTTGATACAACAACAGTTTTGGTGGCCGCGCATGCGAAAAGATGTCTCTGACTTTGTCACAGCCTGCCAAGTATGTCTAATGTGCAAACGGAGGGGAGGGAAGACTCCTGGTTTATTGCATCCCCTGCCTACTCCCTCCAGGCCATGCGAAGCAGTGTCTATGGACTTTATCACTAACCTGCCACCCTCTAAAGGAAAAACTGTCATTTGGGTGGTGGTGGACATGTTTTCTAAGCAGGCTCACTTTGTCCCATTCAAACAGTTGCCAACGGCAAAGGGTCTAGCAAAAACGTTCTTCAACCACGTGATCAAATTACATGCTTTCCCCAGACGCGTGGTATCCGACAGGGGGAGCAAATTCGTTGCCAACTTCTGGTGGGAGCTTTTGAAAGTGATGGACATTGAACCAGCCATGAGTTCAGGTTACCATCCAGAAACCGATGGACAGTCCGAATGAATTAATCAAATATTGGAACAATTTTTAAGGTGCTACACTAACTACCACCAAGACAATTGGGTAGAATTGTTGCCCTTTGCAGAGTACAGCTACAATAATGCAGTGCATTCCTCCACTGGAGTGTCACCCTTCATGGCGGATGGGGTTTTGAGGGAAAGCCTCTACCAACAGTTGTTGACTCAAGTGACCCCCCCCTCTCTGATTTCACCCAATGGTGGACTAATCTACAAGATTCTTGGCCACTAATTGCCAAAACTTTGGATAAGGCCAAGGAGGACTATAAAAAATATGCGGACCGAGGGCGTGCTGAGGGATGGGACCTTCAACCAGGGGACTCAGTATACCTTTCTACAAAAAACATCCATGGACTCCAACCCAGCAGAAAACTGGGATGGAAATATGTTGGGCCTTACAAAGTGTTGCGAAAGATCTCTGATGTTTCCTTTGAGCTTGAACTGCCTAAATCACTGAGTTCTGTGCATCCTGTTTTTCATTTCAGCCTACTGAAGAAGAATCCCGGGCTGAATGCGTGGAACCCTACTCCTCCGACTCCTCCTCCACTGATGAAGGAGGGGGCGCCTCACTTTGAAATCTCTGAAATTCTTGATTCAAAAATGCGTAGGGGCCACTTGCTATATCTAGTAAAGTGGGTAGATTTCGGCCCTGAATTAAATGAATGGGTCCTTGCTGAAAATGTTCATGCTCCTAGATTAGTTAAAGCTTTTCATAAACGTTTTCCTGATAAGCCGGGGTAGAATGTATTATGAAGGGGGCAGGGTGTCAGGATCATAGGATCCTAACAAGGGTTTCCATTGTGCTTTCTGTAATTTGCTATCACTCAGCCAAAAGTGTAACCATTGTTATCTCTGTCTAGCGGTCTCCTGTCTCCCCCTCAACTGTTTATTGCTCTGAAGTTATATTGCTTTCTGAAGATCTGGTCAGTGTAACTATTTCATCCAGGAGAGTGGCGACCCCACATATTTGCACGTCACCAAAGAACAAATGGCTTTTCCTCCCAGGCATTCCCTCCTCCCTTTCCCTGGGACACAGAACTGTCTTATCTCATTGTGAAGACCTTGAAAGGCCACCGGAGCCACTTTGTTATGTATAAGCTTCACACATCTGGGGCACCCAGTTCAAGAGGGGAATATTTATAACTTTCACACTACACCTTTCCTGTGGGAAGTAAAACGGCTTAGAACTTATAACCGCGCTTTTCTCTTCTAATTGTGATTGGTTGGATGTTGGGGTTGAAACTGTACTGGAGGGTATATTAACTCTGACTGTTCTTTATGTGACATCTCTAGCAAACATTCGAGAACCTGTCAAGCAGTATTAAGAAATAAAGAACTCTGTTTCATCAACAAAGGTCTGATCTATTGCTGTTAAGTACAGAAGCCTCACATATATCAACTGTAAGAGCAGTAACATTGAATGCAAGACATACATTCATCAGTCTTTAAATTTGGTTGTACAAGGAGTGATAACTGACACTGTATTGATATCACTTTGTAAAACCTAGAAATATCACTGTCATCTAACCAACAGATCATAGAAAAGAGTAATCAATGAATAAAATACAAGAAATACATTTGATTGTAAATTGTAAAAGTTTGTTACAAAAAAATGACTTTTGGCGTTACTCCTGAGGAATCCCACTGAGCGGCATTATGGGGCACCTTTTTCCCCTAGCTGTATAGAAGGTGGCTTCATTTCATTGTACATATACTCAACCATATAGAAGCATGATATATCAACTGTAAGAGCAATAAGATTGAATGCAAGACATACATTCATCAGATTTTGAATTTGGTTGTACAAGGAGTGATAACTGACACTGTATTGATATCACTTTGTAAACCTACAAATATCACTGTCATCTAACCAACAGATCATAGAAAAGAGAAATCAATGAATACAATATGAGAAATACATTTGATTGTAAATTGTAATAGTGTATTACAAAAAATGACTTTCGGCGTTACTCCCGAGCAATCCAACTAAGCGGCAATTTGGGAAACCTTGAATGTACCTCTTGCATTCAATGTTATTGCTCTTATAGTTGATATATCATGCTTTTATATGGTTGAGTAATTATACAATGAAATGAAGCCACCTTCTATACAGGTAGAGGAAAAAGGTGCCCCATCATCCGCTCAGTGGGATTCCTCGGGAGTAACGCCGAAAGTCATTTTTTGTAACTATCTATTACAATTTTTTTTTTTGTAAAAAATTTTTATTTTTCAAAACATTAAAATTAATACTTTTATCTTATACAAATCCTTTTTTCCATATTATATAACATTTTGTTCTATTTGTATAATCTTATTTTTATCTTGTATTGGCGGTTTCCCACCACATCTGAAGCATAACACATTTTCCACTTTATCCAAAATAGTAATACTTATATCTATGTTTACATTTCTGGTAACGGTCATATATCTTAAAAATACTTATATACTAATTCTTACTTTCTATATTCTTATATAATTCTAAAATAAAAAACAACTTCATTATCTAATTATCCTTAGTACATTCATATACTCTAATTCTATTGCTTTATGTTATTATAACCATGTATAAATGTAGTTTTTCATGTCCCAGTATTTTTCAACATATTCCTTCAGATCTTTCCAATCTTCTAAAAAGGTCTCTGAGTACAGATCATTCAACTTTCTAGTCCATTTATCCATTTCAGCCATATATAACAATTTTTTCAACCATTCCCACACCTCTGGTATTTTTTCATTTTTACAATTTTGTGCATACACCATTCTTGCTGTTGTTATCATATACCATATTATTGTCCTTTTCTTTACATTTATCTCTTCTAGTTTAAGTCCAAGCAATAACATTTCAGGCAACTTCTTAAATGTACATTTCAAATTTTTTTCCATTTCTGCATGTATTATAGACCAATAAGTCTTTGCTTTATCACAAGTCCACCACATATGATAAAAAGAACCTTCTTTCTTTTTATATTTCCAACATTTGTTAGACATATTCTGATTAATATTTGCAATTTTTTTTGGTGTCATATACCATCTGTACATCATTTTAAAACAATTTTCTTTTAGGTTATAACATGTAGATATACTCATAGCATTTTTCCATAAAAATTCCCAAGATTCCATTTCAATGTCTTTGTTAAAGTTTATCGCCCATTTTACCATTTGTTCTTTTACCATTTTATCAGCGTTAAACCATTTTAACAAAATTTTATACATTTTAGAGATCATTTTTTTCCCACCTCCCTCCCAAACTTGTTCTATTTCATTATTTTTTTCTCTAAAACCGGATTTTTTATCACTTCTATACATGTCATATATTTGTCTATATCTTAACCAACCATAATCAAAGTCCATCTGATGCTGCTCCTTCAATATGAAATCTTTACCATGTCTTGTTAATAAGTCTCTATACTTCAACCAATCTTGTCCTTTGTAACATGATGCTGGATTTAAAACTTCTGCGGGTACAATCCACATAGGCATCTCTTCTGGAAAAAAGTTTTTATATCTTGTCCATGTATCCATTAACGTTCTTCTCAAATAATGATGTTTAAACATATTGTCCATTTTTGCTTTACCATAATACAAGTATGCATGCCACCCAAACCTACAATCATGGCCTTCCAGGGACAATAACTTTCTATCTTGTAGCATAGTCCATGTCCCTACCCAAGTCAAACATATTGCATCATGATATAGCCTTAAGTTTGGTAATTGGAACCCACCTCTATCTTTAGCATCACACATTATTTTCATCTTGATTCTTGGTTTTTTCCCTCCCCATACAAACTTAGACCATTCCTTCTGCCAGCATTTGAATGTTTTTACATCTTTTACAATTGGAATAGTTTGAAACAAAAACATTAATCGTGGTAATACATTCATCTTAACCACCGCAATTCTACCCAACAATGACAAATTTAATACATTCCACTTTTTAATATCTTGCATAATTTGCAGCCATAATTTCTCATAGTTATTTTTATAAAGATCAATATTTTTCGTTGTTAGGTTCACACCTAGATATTTTGTCTTTTTCACCATCTCACATTCTATAAGATTTTGTAACTCAGTTTGTTTGTTATTTGACATATTTTTACACATCACTTTCGATTTGTTCTTATTTACATAAAATCCAGCCAAGTCACCAAACTCTTTTACTCTCTGTAACAAATATGGTAGTGTAGTCATAGGGTCTTCCACTATAAACATCACATCATCTGCAAAGGCCCTATATTTGAAAGAAAAACCTTTGATTGTTAAACCTTTAATATCTTTATCTTCTTTCACATTTATTAGTAGAACTTCTAGAATCCAAATAAATAGCAACAGCGAAAGTGGGCATCCTTGTCGTGTTCCTTTTTCGACTTTAAAATCGTCTGTCTTTTCAGTGTTAATTATTAAAGAGGATTTCTGTTCTTTATAAATTGACTTAATGAGGTTAAGCATATATTCACCAATTTCAAGATGTTCTAGAACCTCAAACATAAAATCCCAATTTAAATTATCAAACGCTTTTTCCGCGTCTAAAAAGAAAAAAACCACTTCCTTTTCAGGATGTTTACCGTAGTATTCTATAGCATCCACTACTACTCTTAGATTGTCCCTTATTTGGCGATTGGGTAAGAACCCTGCTTGTTCTGTTTGTATAGTTTCTTTGAGGTGTTCTTTTAGTCTGTCAGCTATAATTTTAGCAAAAATCTTATAATCATTATTTAGTAGAGAAATTGGTCTGTAGTTCTTAACATTAGTTAAGTCTTGATTTTCTTTCGGAATAAGTGAGATGGTTGCGTCTTTCCAAGTTTCTGGGACCTCGCCAGTGACTCCTATATCATTCATTAATAGCAGTAACGCTGGTGGGATCGACTCCTGTAGCGTTTTATAAAACTTCGCTGTAAATCCATCTGGTCCAGGTGCTTTTCCTAATTTTGAGTCATTTATTGCATTTTTAATCTCTTGTAATGATACTGGATTGTTAAATAGTTCTTTAATTTTCTCTGTTGGTTTTGGTAACTTTAATGTTTGCAGGTATTCTTTAATCTTTCTTCTGTCTTTGTTTTCCTTTTTAAACAGTTTTGCATAATATTTAAAAAATTCTCTCATTATTCCTTTGTTGTCTATTATCTCAATGTTATCTCTTATCACTTTAGTGATAAATTTGTTTTCACGTTTTTTCTTTAATTGCCATGCTAAATATTTTCCGGGTTTATTTGCACCTTCAAATGCCTTTTGTTGGAGTTTTTTTAGGTTCCAGTACGTCTCTTGGTTCAAAATAGCTTTTGCTTGGTCTTGTAACATCCAGATTTCCTTTTGCAGTTTCTTTTTCCCTGGTCTACTCTTCAGTTCTTCTTCTTTTGTTTTAATGGCTTGTACGATATTTTCATATTGTTCTCTTTTCTTTTTATTATCTTTTGCATTTAATGATATCAATAGTCCTCTCATCACTGCTTTATATGCATCCCATACGGTTTGAATTTTTACTTCTTTCTGTATATTTGCTTGGAAGTATAGGTCTGTTTCTTCCTGTAATTTTTTAACTATTTCTTGGTTATCTAGTAAGTCCTCATTTATTCTCCATCTCTTTTGTTTTTTTACCTGGCCAGCAGTCCATAAACACGGATTATGATCTGAAATTATTCTGGGTAGAATTTCCACTTTTCTTGTCTTAAACGTTAAATTACTAGTCATCCAAATCATGTCAATTCTTGAATGCGAGTCATGTCTATTAGAATAAAAGGTAAAATCTTTTCCTTGTGGGTTAGCTTTCCTCCAAATGTCTTCCAGCTTCTCTTGTTTTATCAGTTCAAAAAAGTTTTTTGGAAGCTTCCCTAATGCCTCATCCTTTCTCTTAGAGCGCCTGTCTAATTTGTTATTCACAGTTCCATTAAAGTCCCCCAACATCATGATTTGATCATAATTTACGTTATCCATTTCCACTTGTAATTCTTTAAAAAAAATTTCTTTGGCTCCATTTGGGGCGTAAATATTCACAATCAAAGTTTTCTGTCCTTGTAGTGAAATTTCAATAGCTAAATATCTTCCTTCTTTGTCTTTAAATATTACTTTAGGTTCCAAATCTTTTTTGACATATGTTACAACACCATTCTTTTTATTGCTTGCTAAGGAATAAAATTCTTCTCCCAATTTTTTCCTTATTAAATATTTGTGGTCTTGTTTTTTAAGATGAGCTTCTTGTATGCAAATTACACTACATTTTTGTTTCTCCAGCCAATGCCCTACCATTCTACGTTTTTGGGGTGAATTAAGTCCATTTACATTCCATGTAAGTACTTTGTAATCCATCTTGATATATTCTTAAATATCACCGAGGTCATCTTTATTCTCTCCAAGAAATGCGTACATTTCTCCTGTGCTTTTAATCACTACTCTGGTGTTGCCATAGTAAAAGCTTAATCCTTGAGGTATTTCCCAGCGGAATCTAATTTTTTTCTCCTTCAATTTATCCGTCAGACGCTTGAATTTTTTCCTGTCTTGCAGTATTGCTCTAGGCAGTTCTTTCATTACTATAATTTTCTTTCCATCTATTTCAAAAGGATCAGTAAAACACTTCTTGTAGATTTGTTCTTTTGTCCTTTTCATTGTAAATTGGACAACCACGTCTCTTGGTATATTTTTGTCTCTTGCGTATGTAGAATTGACTCTATAAACAAGATCCATGTGTTCTTTAACAACCTCTTCCTGTTCTTGTAAAAAATCTGCTAATGCTTCTTGCATTCTTATAAAAATGTCTTCACTCATTTTTTCCTCAATCCCTCTGAATCTCAAATGGTTTTGCATATCTTTATAATGCATCATCTTTTCCATCCTGTCATTGTCTCTCATTGTCTTTTGAGTACTTTCTTCCAGTTCTTTTACTTTAGTTTCAATTTCTTGTGTTCTTGTGGTTAATTTTTGAAATTCTGCTTTTAAGTCTATAAAGTTTTTGTCTGCTTGTGCAGCTATGCCATTCATTTTAACATTTACCTCTCCTATAGCGTCTAACATTTTTTTTCCATTGCTTCCATAACAGCTAGTAGTTCTTTTTCTTTTTTTGCTGCCATTGTAGGAGAGGACCATGTAGCTGCTCTCGATCTTAGTCCGCGGTCCGTCTTGTCTCTTTAAAAAAGATCGATTTTATTTTATTTTCCAAATCAAACACCAATTAATGTGATCACACAAGCTAGTCTTGCCAAGTCAAATTTCATTGGTTTCAGCCTTCTAAGTTATATAGTTTATGAGATATTACTGTTTAAAAATTTTATAAATCCAAAATGGCGGGCGCAACTTCTCTATGGTTTGTGTCAAAGGTTATAGTCTTTTTACCTTGCTTCTGGCTTGCTGTAGTTTCCTTTTGTCCATTCCTCTTGCTTACTTGTCTGCTCTCCGCACGTCACTTCCTGTTGTAGTCCTTTTGGTCCGGCAGTTTTTACAGTCCCCTTTGCTCTCTTCCGGTTCTTCTCCGTTTCCCTTCTTGTCTGCTCCTCAAGCCGTCACTTCCTGTCTCAATCCTCACAGCTTGATCTCGCGATGCTTGGTTCCCTCCTCCCCTCTTTGTCTCGCGATGCTTGGCTCCCCCTCCCGACTCTTCTTAACTGCAGGAATGTTAAACAACTTGTTTTTTTGGCTTTTTAAGTTCAAATTCAGCTGTTTAACGTTTCAAAACTGCACTCATCCAATCCGCAACAGTCTATTGCTTCACCAGATCTGCTTTTCGTCTTTCAAAACGTGGTAATAGTAAGGCAAAAACTTTTTTTCCGTTACCTTATGTTGTTACTTCGCTTCAGATGTGGTCCCAACGTTTAAACTTTGTCTTCTTTGTTAAGGAATCAGGGGAATTGGAGATTTTATGCTGATTTAATCAGCTCAGCTCGGCTCCTTAGAGATACTTGCAGGAATCTTCTTCGGCTGCAGTGCTCAAAGTGTTGTAAAAGTCTCCTCAGAGACTTTTTCTTCACCGAGCTTGCTCAAACCTGGATTATATTGCTTGCTAGTCCTCACACTACCTGTGTGAGGTTGCGTCAGGTGGATTGATCCACCCGAGCTGTCAATAAGAGCCGCTGTCCGCCTTGCACACTTGCAAAGCATGTCAGACCTCCATTCCTCCAACCGGAACCCCCCCACAATCTATTACAATTTACAGTCAAATGGATTTATTGTATACTATTCACTCATTACTCTTCTGTGATCTCTTGGTTAGATGACAGTGATATTTCTAGGTTTTACAAACTAATATCAATACAGTGTCAGTTATCACTCCTTGTACAACCAAATTCAAAATCTGATGAATTCAATGTTATTTCTCTTATAATTGATATATCATTCTTTTCTATGGTTGAGTACATATAAAGTGAAATGAAGCAACCTTCTATGCAGCTAGAGGATTCCTCGGGAGTAACGCCGAAATAATCTTTTGTTACAAACGATTACAATTTACAATCAAATGTATTTCTTCTATAGTATTCATTCATTACTATGATCTCTTGGTTAGATGACAGTGTTATTTCTGGGTTTTAGAAAGTGATATCAATACAGTGTCAGTTATCACTCTATGTAAAACCAAATTCAAAATTGGATGAATGTATGTCTTGCATTCAGTGTTATTGTTCTTACAGCTGATATATCATTCTTTTCTTTGGTTGACTACATATACAAAGCCACCTTCTATACAGCTAGAGGAAAAAGGTGCCCCATAATGCTGCTCAGTAGGATTCCTCGGGAGTAACACCGAAAGTCATTTTTTCTAACAAACGATTACAATTTACAATCAAATGTATTTCTTGTATAGTATTCACTCATTACACTTCTATGATCTCTTGGTTAGATGACAGTGATATTTCTAGGTTTTAAAAAGTGATATGAATACAGTGTCAGTTATCACTCCTTGTACAACTAAATTCAAAATCTGATGGATGGATGTCTTGTATTCAATGTTTCTGCTCTTACAGTTGATATATCATTCTTTTATATGGTTGAGTACATATACAATAAAATGAAGCCACCGTCTATACACCTAGAGGAAAAGGGTTCCCTAAAATGCCGCTCAGTGGGATTCCTCGGGATTAACGCCGAAAGTCATTTTTTGTAACACACGATTACAATTTACAATCAAATATATTTCTAGTATAGTATTCACTCATTACTCTTCTATGATCTGTTGGTTAGATAACAGTGATATTTCTAGGTTTTAGAGCGTGATATCAATACAGTGTCAGTTATCACTCCTTGTAAGACCAAATTGAAAGTCTGATGCATGTCTTGCATTCAATGTTATTGCTCTTACAGTAGATATATCATGCTTTTATATGGTTGAGTACATATACAATGAAATGAAGCCACCTTCTATACAGCTAGAGGAAAAAGGTTCCCCATAATGCCACTCAGTGGGATTCCTCGGGAGTAACGCCGAAAGTCGTTTTTTGTGACAAACTATTACAATTTACAATCAAATGTATTTCTTGTATAGTACTTATTCATTGCTCTTCTGTGATCTCTTTTTTAGATGACAGTGTTATTTCTAGGTTTTACAGCGTGATATCAGTACAGTGTCAGTTATCACTCCTCGTACAACCAAATTCAAAATCTGATGAATGTATGTCTTGCATTAAATGTTATTACTCTTACAGTTGATATATCATGCTTTTATATGGTTGAGTACATATACAATGAAATGAAGCCACCTTCTATATAGCTAGAGGAAAAAGGTGCCCCATACTGCCACTCAGTGGAATTCCTCGGGAGTAACGCCGAAAGTAATGTTTTGAAACAAACTATTACAATTTACAATCCAATGTATTTCCTGTATTCTATTCATTGATTACTCTTTTCTATGATCTGTTGGTTACATGACAGTTATATTTCTAGGTTTTACAAAGAGATATCAATACACTGTCAGTTATCACTCCTTGCACAACCAAATTCAAAATCTGATGAATGTATGTCTTGCATTTAATGTTATTGATCTTATAGTTGATATATCATGCTTTTATATAGTTGAGTACATATACAATGAAATGAAGCCACCTTCTATATTAGAGGGAAGAAGTGCTCCATACTGCCACTCAGTGGAATTCCTCGGGAGTAACGCTGAAAGTGATTTTCTGTAACAAAATATTACAATTTACAATCAAATGTATTTCTTCTATAGTATTCATTGATTACTCTTCTCTGATCTGTTGGTTACATGACAGTGATATTTCTAGGTTTTACAAAGCGATATCAATACATTGTCAGTTATCACTCCTTGTACAACCAAATTCAAAATCTGATGAATTTATGTCTTGCATTAAATCTTATTGCTCTTACAATTGATATATCATGCTTTTATATGGTTGAGTACATATACAATGAAATGAAGCCACCTTCTATACAGCTAGAGGAAAGAGGTGCCCCATAATGCCGCTCAGTGGAATTCCTCAGGAGTAATGCCAAAAGTCATTTTTTGTAACAAACTATTACAATTTACAATCAAATGTATTTCTTGTATAGTATTCATTCATTCATCTTCTGTGATCTCTTTGTTAGATGAAAGTGATATTTCTAGGTTTTACAAAGCGATATCAATGCAGTGTCAGTTATCACTCCTTGTATAACCAAATTCAAAATATGATGAATGTATGTCGCATTCAATGTTATTGCTCTTACAGTTGATATATCATGAGTTCATATACAATGAAACGAAGCCACCTTCTGTACAGCTAGAGGAAAAAGGTGCCCCATACTGCCACTCAGTGGAATTCCTCGGGAGTAACGCTAAAAGTCATTTTTTGAAACAAACTATTACAATTTACAATCCAATGTATTTCTTGTATTGTATTCAGTGATTACTCTTTTCTATGATCTGTTGGTTACATGACAGTGATATTTCTAGTTTTTAAAAGAGATATCAGTAAAGTGTCAGTTATCACTCCTTGTACAACAAACTTCAAAATCTGATGTATATATCTGATGCATTCAATATTATTGCTCTTACAGTTGATATATCATGCTTTTATATGGTTGAGTTCATATACAATGAAATGAAGCCACCTTCTATACAGCTCGAGGAAAGAGGTGCCCCAGAATGCCTTTCAGTGGGATTCCTCGGGAGTAACGCCGAAAGTCATTTTTTGTAACAAACTATTACAATTTACAAACCAATGTATTTCTTGTATTGTATTCATTGATTACTCTTTTCCATGATCTGTTGGTTACATGACAGTGATATTTCTAGGTTTTACAAAGAGATATCAGTAAAGTGTCAGTTATCACTCCTTGTACAACAAACTTCAAAATCTGATGTATATATCTGATGCATTCAATGTTATTGCTCTTAAAGTTGATATATCATGCTTTTATATGGTTGAGTTCATATACAATGAAATGAAGCCACCTTCTATACAGCTAGAGGAAAGAGGTGCCCCAGAATGCCTTTCAGTGGGATTCCTCGGGAGTAACGCCGAAAGTCATTTTTTAAAACAAACTATTACAATTTACAAACCAATGTATTTTTTTAATTGTATTCATTTATTACTCTTTTCCATGATCATTTGGTTACATGACAGTGATATTTCTAAGTTTTACAAGATGATATCAATACTGTGTCAGTTATCACTCCTTGTAAACCAAATTCAAAATCTGATGTATATATGTCTTCCATTCCATGTTATTGCTCTTACAGTTGATATATCATGAGTTCATATACAATGAAATGAAGCCACCTTCTATACAGCTAGAGGAAAGAGGTGCCCCATACTGCCACTCAGTGGAATTCCTCGGGAGTAACGCCGAAAGTCATTTTTTGAAACAAACTATTACAATTTAAAATCCAATCTATTTCTTGTATTGTATTCATTTATTACTCTTTTCCATGATCATTTGGTTACATGACAGTGATATTTCTAGGTTTTACAAAGAGATATCAATATAGTGTCAGTTATCACTCCTTGTACTACCAATTTCAAAATCTGATGAATGTATGTCTTGCATTCAATGTTATTGCTCTTACAGTTGATATATCATGCTTTTATATGGTTGAGTTCATATACAATGAAATGAAGCCACCTTCTATATTAGAGGAAAAAAGTGCCCCATCCTGCCACTCAGTGGAATTCCTCGGGAGTAACGCCAAAAGTGATTTTCTGTAACAAACGATTACAATTTACAATCCAATGTATTTCTTCTATAGTATTCATTGATTACTATTCTTTGATCTCTTGGTTAGATGAAAGTGAAATTTCGTGGTTTTACAAAGAGATATCAATACAGTGTCAGTTATCACTCCTTGTACAACCAACTTCAAAATCTGATGAATGTATGTCTTGCATTCAATGTTATTGCTCTTACAGTTGATATATCATGCTTTTATAAGGTTGAGTACATATACAATGAAATGAAGCCACCTTCTATACAGCTAGAGGAAAAAGGTGCCCCATACTGCCACTCAGTGGAATTCCTCGGGAGTAACGCCGAAAGTCATTTTTTGAAACAAACTATTACAATTTACAAACCAATGTATTTCTTGTATTGTATTCATTTATTACTCTTTTCCATGATCATTTGGTTACATGACAGTGATATTTCTAGGTTTTACAAGGTGATATCTATACAGTTTCAGTTATCACTCCTTGAAAACCAAATTCAAAATCTGATGTATATATGTCTTGCATTCAGTGTTATTGCTCTTACAGTTGCTATATCATGAGTTCATATACAATGAAATGAAGCCACCTTCTATACAGCTAGAGGAAAGAGGTGCCCCAGAATGCCACTCAGTGGGATTCCTCGGGAGTAACGCCGAAAGTCATTTTTTGTAATACACTATTACAATTTACAATCCAATGTATTTCTTGTATTGTATTCAGTGATTACTCTTTTCTATGATCCGTTGGTTACATGACATTGATATTTCTAGGTTTTACAAAGAGATATCAGTAAAGTGTCAGTTATCACTTCTTGTACAACAAACTTCAAAATCTGATGTATATATCTGATGCATTCAATGTTATTGCTCTTACAGTTGATATATCATGCTTTTATATGGTTGAGTTCATATACAATGAAATGAAGCCACCTTCTATACAGCTAGAGGAAAGAGGTGCCCCAGAATGCCTTTCAGTGGGATTCCTCGGGAGTAATGCCGAAATTCATTTTCTGTAACAAACGATTACAATTTACAATCCAATCTATTTCTTGTATTTTATTCATTGAGTACTCTTTTCTATGATCTGTTGGTTACATGACAGTGATATTTCTGTTTTACAAAGAGATATCAATTCAGTGTCAGTTATCTCTCCTTGTACAACCAACTTCAAAATCTGATGTATATATGTGTTGCATGCAATGTTATTGCTGTTACAGTTCATATATCATGCTTATATCTGGTTGAGTTCATATACAATGATATGAAGCCACCTTCTATACAGCTAGAGGAAAGAGGTGCCCCAGAATATCTTTCAGTGGGATTCCTCGGGAGTAACGCCGAAAGTCATTTTTTGTAACAAACAGTTACAATTTACAATCCAATCTAATTCTTGTATTGTATTCATTGATTACTCTTTTCTATGATCTGTTGATTACATGAGTGATATTTCTAAGTTTTACAAAGAGATATCAATACAGTGTCTGGTATCACTCCTTGTTCAACCAAATTCAAAATCTGATGAATGTATGTATTGCATTTAATGTTATTGCTCTTATAGTTGATATATCATGCTTTTATATGGTTGAGTACATATACAATGAAATGAAGCCACCTTCTATATAGCTAGAGGAAAAAAGTGCCCCATACTGCCACTCAGTGGAATTCCTCGGGAGTAACGCCGAAAGTGATTTTCTGTAACAAACTATTACAATTTACGATCAAATGTATTTCTTCTATAGTATTCTTTGATTACTCTTCTCTGATCTCTTGGTTAGATGATAGTGAAATTTCTAGGTTTTACAAAGTGATATCAATACAGTGTCAGTTATCACTTCTTGTACAACCAACTTCAAAATCTGATGAATGTATGTCGCATTCAATGTTATTGCCCTTACAGTTGATATATCATGCTTATATTTGGTTGAGTTAATATACAATGAAATGAAGCCACCTTCTATACAGCTAGAGGAAAGGGGTGCCCCATCATGCCGCTGAGTGGGATGTTGGCCAGCAAGGCACCGTTAGTGCTCTTATGAATTTTGATGTTCATATGTTTGAACTTGTGGGTAGCCAAAAATGGAAGGGCCATGTGCTTTCTTCCTTGCAGGAGCCAGCTCCAGCCCATGCCAGGAGGCTGACACCCTAGATAGTTCACCTGGAACAGAGACAAAGGATTCCTCTTGCCATGAGGCTTCTCTCTGTTTCAGCATGCTGGCTAACCCCTGGACCCCCTCCAACGACCTGCATAGGTATG
The DNA here is from genome assembly GCA_029233225.1 of Lepidodactylus listeri. Lineage (NCBI taxonomy): Eukaryota > Metazoa > Chordata > Lepidosauria > Squamata > Gekkonidae > Lepidodactylus > Lepidodactylus listeri. The sequence goes on along the minus strand of JARCFY010000007.1, from coordinate 125,500,692 downwards.
CTAATGCAGTTACATAGCAACTAATGTGCCAGACATCAGCCAACAGGCCAAAGTCATTGATCAACAATAGATATTGCCAGGTGAGTCATCGGACCCCAGACTCAGTGTATATTTCCTGGTGAGATCATAGTTTTGCAACAGTGTCCATCCCCTGGCCCTCCTCCTTTTGTCAATAAAAGAGCCTGAGCAGAGGCATTTCACTCTCCTACGCCATCATGCCCTATCTGCTTTACCTCCCCTTTACCCTTCCCCCCCCAGCTTGCCTTTCCAGTCCCTCTAATCTTCTGTTGGAACAAGGATTCATCTCCACCCAATTCTTCCTTCGGTCAGACAACTCCTCTTTAGGATAGGTAACGTATTGCTTCCCCACCAATGAACTCCTGCAAATTGCAATAGTGCTATTTTCTATCTTTATTTCCCTAGACCTGTGTGTATGTGTGTAAGAATCTGTTTTTGTGTGAGTGAACAACATCATTTAGTAAACAGCATTTAATTTGCCATCTGCCTCACGTGCCTCTTTCCTTGAGAACTCCCGGGAGGGGTGGGACCCTGGTATAGTTGGCAAGAACCCGTGTATTTTGCTGATTGCTAAACATAAATTAAAGCAAGTCAGCTAACAGAATTGGGGGCTCAGTCCGGGATTGCCCTGCAGGTCAAAGGTCACGCCAAAGTCGACAGGCGTGTCTTTTGACCAGCAGACGTAGGGGAAAAACCACTTCCGGAGTTCTAGGAGAGGCTGTGTGAAAGATTTCTGTCTGCGTGCCTGGCTCTAGTGAGCAAATCTATTGTGGGTTGGCTCTCCCCCATTCTCTATCATGGGAAGGGATCCGCAGAGGAACATTGTAGGGCGCTAGGTATATTGCACCCACACCACATACACCCGCTGAGTCCGAAAAAAAGGAACTTTTCTTTGAGCGCACCCTCGCTCCCCCCTTGCTTTACTTCGCTAAATGAAGTGGAATCAATTAATTTTGGTTAGGGGTCAGCCCGTTGGAACATATTGTTTCGAAACCCCGCTGGTTAATAGGTTATCCAGTGAGAGCTTGCGAGCCCAAAACCTTCATTTGGTTGTGTGGTTATCCTGTAAGGACGTGGTTTGGCCAACCCGTTCTCGAAACCCTCATATAAAGAGACTGGGTGTCTCGGAGACTGGGTGTCTCTTTTTGGGTTAAAAGTAATCCCAGAGTGTCACACAGGGTGTGAGTCCCCGGCTCTAAAAACTAAATTCAGGCAGGGAGTGCCTTGTGTAGGGTTAAAAGTGATCCCCGAGTGTCGAGAGAGGTGTGAGTCCCCGGCTCCAAAAACTAATTAGGGCTGGGATAGCCTGTTCTGTGGTGCATTGGCCACCTTGAGCCAAGACTGTAACTTAAGAAGTCGATTAAGGCAGGGAGGAACAGTCCATCTCCCTTTTCTTGTGCCCCTGTTGTAAGTGAAAACAGGAGAATCCCTACAAAGATGTTTCGTACCAAGGATGACGAACCTAAGCTAGAAAAATGGCTGGTGAAAAAGGGTAAGTCTCCTTGGAAGGAAGGATCTTTTAAGGGCCCCAATCCATTAGAAATCACCCAAAGCGCTTTCCAGGACTACTGTAAAATGCAAAAACCCAGTTCAGCAGCCAAAGATACAGCCGCCAGTTGGGCTCTATATACGGCTTTGCGAGACGCTGCCTCCATCATTAACCGCTTACAGGCAGACGTGGAAAAACAAGAAGAACTTGTTAGGGAGAACAACCAAAGATACATCCAGGAAACAGAGGAATTAAAGGCCCAACACAAGGCCGCATTGGAAAGAGAGGAGACCAGATTCGATAAATTAGAGTCCAAGTTTGACACAGTGAAGGAAGAATTAAATATCCTCAAAAATAAATACGATCAGGACCTGGCCAACCAAAAGATGAACTATGAGGAATTATTCGAAAGTAGGCAAAGAGACACAGAAGTAGAGATTTTAGAGATAAGGGCCGCACATGAGCATGAGGACCAGCAATTACAAGCCGACAAATTGACCTTGACCCTAGAAAACCAAGAGCTAACCCTTAATGTTAAAAAGGTCGAACAAAAAGCCGCAAAGGCTACGGCCAGAGCTGAAAAAGTGGAAAAGGCCCTGGAAAAAGCAAATGTAGCTCTGATGGCGGCGCAGCAGGGAGCAAAATATTTAGCCCAGGAAAATCTCATTAAGAGGGAGCAGGCGAACCATGACGCCTGCCGAAGGGAAATAGAGATTTTAAAACGACAATTGGAGGCCCAAAGAGTGGTGGTGTCAGCAATCCACCCGGAGAGTTTAATTGACCTCTCCCACGCCGGAGAAAACCCTGACGCCCCCACAGAAGAGAGTACCGAGAACCATGCCCCCATACACCCTGTTAGTACCAAAGAAATGGTCACCAAAACTGGCAATAAAACCACCACCCAAACTGTAACGGAGACCCAAATATGGAAACCTGATGAGGTTAGGGCCATTGCCGAACAGATGGGGACTCTCTCTAAGGATACCGCCATACAATGGATGACGCATGTCCACACTATGTATGGTGGTATTAATGGAGAGGATCTTTGTCAGCTGGCCAGGCGCTGTGCTTCAGGCACAGATTTAACTGCCATCAATTCCGCCATAGCTACCAACGGTCTTGCAGCCGGTACCCGAATCCAATGGATGCAGAAAGTCCTAGAATATTTGCACCCGAATCGCAACTTATCTGCGTTGTTCATATTGGAGAAGCAAGGGCATGGAGAAGACCCGGAGGCTTATATGGCCAGGAAACAACTCCTAGCCCAATTGGCCGAAACACTATACATTGACCCTGCCACGAATGAACCCGAATTTGATGACGGTGCTTTTAGACGAGCACTTCTGCATGGCTTTAATGCCCAAACACAGCTTGCCCTTAACATTCCGGATCCCACTAAAGGAACCTGGCCCGGTATGGAACTCAAAATAAGACAGGTGGCTACTTTACTAAGGAGCACAGGAGTAACAAAGCCAGGAAAAAGCTCTAAAAAGCACAAAGACAAGGAAGAGGAAGAACCCATCCAAGCCATAACATACGCTAATCACAGCCCCCACTCTCAGTACCAACCCTCCGGTAGATACGATAACTGGAACGATCGGAACTATGATAAGAATTATAAGAACGATCGTTATGACTGCAACAAACCTTGGCAGAAAGGCAGTAGTAATAATTATAGGGGGCGAAGAGACTACAATAATAACAGAACCAACCCTGCTCAAGCATACATGCACCCATCTGCTCCACCACTTCCGCCTGACTATAATAACGGCCCTGACAATCAGTATAATCCTGCTCCTAGCTCTGGGAATTCACACCCGGCTGCCCAGCCGCTGCTGCCCGGTCCACAGCCATATCACCAAAAGGTTAATAGGGATGCCCCTCCAAATGGAGTAAGTCCATTCAGATGGCACCTTTGGATGGAGCTCAAGGAACGGGGATTTGAGATGGAACGTTTCCATCTACAACCCGACTCGGTTCTTCTCCAGGCACTGACTGACTCGGCCAAGCAACAGGAACGGCCTATCAACCCGGTAACGACCACCCTCACTCGCATTGAAGAGGAGAGGGGGAACCAAAGCTAGGGCTGCCCGGAGTCCCACAATCTCCCCAACGGCATCGTGGCTCCTTTGAAGCCTGACACGTGGGGGAGACCGACTGTGAAAGCAGGGGTCGGGACTCCAGGGAACATGAAACCTGCTACACTCCTTGTAGATACAGGAGCATCCACGAATGTACTCAGACCTCAATTGGCCCAAACAGGACAGCCCTCTTCAGCTACCCTTTCCCTCTCAGGTTTTGCCGGAGGTAGACACACTGCCACCATCTGGAATTCGATTCCCTTAACAGTGGGAAAGCTTTCCACCCGTGTGCCTGCCTGCGGCAACCAGGGCGAAGACGATGGCATTCTCGGGGCTCCATTTTTCCGAGACCATGGGCTCACAATTGATTTGGCTAATGGCTTCCTCTGGCAAATTCCGGGGGGCCCTAGTGAAATCAATGCGGTCCATCGGTGTGCTGCCCTAAAGGCTCCTCTTCCCCTTGCCCCGCTGGAACCCAGTGACCCTTGGATCCAAGATTTCCCTGAAGTCTGGATTCAAGACAAGGCAGAGTGCGGCACAGTCCGTGATGCTTGCGTGCTCATAGAAGGACAGGATCCACCTCCACAAAAGCAATACAAATATCCCGCTGAAGCTGAAGCGGGCATAGCCAAAACTATTGAGGGGCTTCTCCAATGGGACGTTATCCTCCCAATGCAATCTATCTGCAATGCTCCCCTCTGGCCCGTCCTTAAAGCAGATGGAGTGACCTGGAGAATGACAGTGGATTTCAGAGCGCTAAACGCAGTAACTCCTCCAGTTGCTCCTGTAGTAGCAAAGTACCACGAGATCCTTGCAGCCATCACAGCAGGATCACGCTACTACAGCGTGATTGATTTGGCCAATGCGTTTCATTCCATCAAATTGCACGAGTCCTGCTGGTATAAATTCGCTTTTACATTCCGTGGCCAGCAGTATGCCTTCAAACGCACACCTCAAGGTTTTCACTCCAGCCCTAGCATCTGTCATGCACACGTTGTGCGTATGTGGGAGCACCTAAGAGCTACCTCTAAAGATCACGTGCTCTCTTACATGGATGACATTCTTGTCCATGCCCCAACGGAAGAAGAGGTCACTGACGTAACCAGGGAAGTTTTAAATCTTCTCCGGGAGGCAGGGTTCAAGGCTAGCAGAGACAAGGCCCAGCTAGTTCAAACGCGGGTCAAGTACCTCGGCCTGGCCCTGGGTCCCGATGGCAGGACTCCCGATGCCCAGCGCATGGAAGTCATTGCCAAGCTCCCTGCGCCTACAGATGTGCCCTCTTTAAGAGCTCTGCTAGGGACATTCAATTTTTCCCGGGACTTTGTGGAAGGCTTTGCCGACAAAGCTTGCCCTCTATACGCTCTCTTAAAAAGCAACACACCTTGGTTCTGGGGGCCTGAACAACAATACGCCTTCGCCAGCCTTAAACAAAGTATTGCCTCTGCTCCCGCTTTAGCACATCCGGACCCTAATAAACCCTTCTACATCCAACTGGCACATTCTGAAAAGAGCATCGGCGCCACCCTTATACAGCATCATGCTGGCGCCCCAAGAGTAGTAGCATATGCCTCACGCAATCTCTCCTCCGTAGAAATAAAGTTCACCCCATGCGAGAAAGTCTGTCTAGCCCTTGTCTGGAGCCTTACTCACTGGGAGTTTATTATTGGAGGTGCGAAGGTCATAGTGCAAACCACTCACACACCCCTGAAGTACATTCTTTCAGGGAAGATCCAGGATGGCCAGGTGTCTAATGCCCGCATTGCCCAGTGGACGCTTGCACTGGTCAATAAGGGAGTAGACTACAGGAAGGAACAAAAGGAACCCCTTGCCCCATATGGTCTTATCATAACCGGGGAAGAGCATGAGTGTCCCCTTCCAGTGGTAGACCATGTACCCTGGCCAGCCACATGGGGAGTGCCGTTCGAAGAAGCCAAGCAGCTCGGTTTTCACTGCTGGTTCTGCGATGGCTCATCTTTCCATGTGACAGGGACCCCCTATACCGGTTATGGTGCCATCTGGACCCACGATGGTCACACCTTGCAGGAGTCTGTCCACCCCATTCCAGCCAAGCCGCAGAAGTCGCAGCCCTGCACGCTGTTCTAGCCTTTGAGCCTCCAGACATTCCGGTCGCTGTTTTCACCGACTCAGACTGGACAGCCAAAGCCGCTACGGTGTGGCTTCCCCACTGGGAAAAACAGGGATGGGTCAATGCAGAAGAAAAGCCGGTAGCCCACATAACACTATGGAGAGACGTTGTACGACTCCTCCATAGTCGCTCGGCAGAGACTCAGATCTCCCATGTCAAGGGCCACCAAAAGAACAACTCTGAAATCGCCTATTGGAATGACCAGGCAGACCTTTTAGCCAAAGCCGCTGCACAAGCCCCTCTTTCCCCGGATCCCCCAGATCAACCTCTGCAGGCAGTCACCACACACTGCCAACACAATAGGCTGTCTATTCCACCAGTCTTTGTAGACCTTGGGGAACTCCAGGCTAATGACGCGGATGTGCAGGATCTCCTTTCCAAAGGCAAGGATCCTACAGGGAAATACTCCATTGAGGAATGGGAAGGAGTAATATGGGCTGTGGATAACACTGGGGCACGCCACTGGGTAGTTCCTGTAGAAGTACGGGCAGACCTTATCCAGTTCGTTCATGAACAGGGACATAGAGGGAAAGACCTCACTTTGGAACGGGTGCGAGATGCAGGCTGGTGGCCAGGCATGAGACAAGATGTCGCCCAATGGGTAGATAATTGTCTAGCCTGTGCCATGGTCAACGCAGACTCATCCGGTCCTAAAGCCCCTATCCAGCACCAATGCATAGAAGGACCTTGGGCACGAGTCCAGATAGATTTCATTGCCCCCCTTCCGAAAACCAGCCGCAGCAACAAACACTGCCTTACAGTGATCGATCCCTTTTCCAAGTGGATCGAAGCCTTCCCTTGCCGGGACAACTCAGCCGGCACGGCCACCAAACTTCTTTTTAACAACTTATTTTCCTGCTGGGGCATCCCCCGAGTCTTAGACTCTGACCGCGGGTCCCATTTCATCGGGGAAGTCACTCAGGAGCTCTGCAAGGCTCTGGGAATCACCCAACGATTCTATATTGCAGCACACCCTCAATCTTCTGGTTCTATTGAACGGGCTAACCGTACCCTTAAGGAGGCTCTCATGAAAGTAGTCAATTCCACGGGCAGGACTTGGGATGAGAAACTGCCCATCATTCTCATGGCCATCAGGGGAACCACGGCCTCGCATGGCTATTCCCCACATATGGTTATGACCGACAGGAAGATGCGCATGCCGGAAGCTTTTTGGCTACAGAGTGATGTCCCCTTGGACTTCGAGCCTAAGGTGGCTAACAATGAGTGGGTCAGCACACTCCTCACTGACATCCTCACTATACACCTCCAAGTAGCTAACATGCTAGGGGAAAGCCAGCTTGCAATAGACAAGAAACTGGGATGGGTTCGAAATCCCCAGGTTTGGGATCCAGGACAGCAAGTTCTCTACCGCAAGTTTAGCCGCAAACAGCATGCTCTTATGGCTAAATGGGCTGGTCCGGTCCCCATCATTGCTAGGGTCAGCCCTGCAGTGTACAAGCTGGCAATCCCACGGAAACATGGCCAAACGTGGCACAAATTCTTCCACTCCTCCCAGCTCAAACTGTGGAAGGGTGCGCCAGTCCCGGTCCCACCTGACCTTCCCCCGGACCCTGGCGGTGACGAGAGCCCACTTGCCGCAGTCACACATGGTCCTTTACTCCCGACATACATGTTCGAACTCTTTCCCTTTTTCTCCCTTGGAGACACTTGCCTGTTCCACTAAGTGCTTCCTAATGGCTCAAGCCGCCATTTAGGAAGCAAGGGGGGGAGGGAATAGCAGAATTTTAATTTCAATGCCTCGTTCTAAGAACAAAAGCCACGGTAGCGTGCAGCAGTAATTGCATAAGTGCCAAGCGCACACTAATGAATGAAGAATCTGTAAGCACATTTAGATAAAGGGGAACCATACTGTGACTACTTGGGTATGTCGACTACAGTATGGAGTACAGGGATCTCACTCACACACCCCTCAAACATTATATTACAGAATGCATCCAGGAAGTTTCACCCCAGCAACAGACAAATGGGTAAGACCATTAAAAATTTTATTGTTATTATTCGGATTGTCATTGTTTCATTTCACATCGGCAACACAAATAGCCAACCATACGGTAGTCTTGACCAGATGGAGATGCGTGGGAACTAACATGCCTTTTAGGATTTTTACCTGTGTAACAGGGCGGCATGACAGAGCAGTCACACTCACACCTATAGATCAATGTCCACCACAGCGGCTCACACACTGCATTCATAGCCGCACCGGAGAAAAGGTGATCCTATGCACCTCTGGAAAATATTCTATGGACGAAATGGAAGTGGCCCTGTGCAAACAGCCACAAGACAAAATCAATACATCCACCATTGAATATACTGCTCCTACCTCCATCTCCCTCTACACTGACATAGCTGTAATATCAGCTGCCGTATGGGACATTGGCGACCCTTTAAAAATAATTATTTCAATTGGATCCCGTCACTTCCACAATAACACAGAGGTCCCAATAACGCTCACGGACCCATTCGGTGAAGACATAAACCTAGAGCGACTGGCATGGGGCAAACTCGATTGGCATTTTAACTGCTCTGCGTTAAAGCAGCAGGGTCCCCCAGACTGGATCCTCCTTCTAAACACTTCTGTCTGCCTCAATGCCACCGATACTGTAAACTTTACAGCTATCGGCACAACAACTCTGCAGCTCACCCATCAGGAAGGAAATTACACTTTAATAATTGGTGATGCAAATCACACACTTGATTTGGACCCACTCATCCAAAATGTAGACTCACTAGCCTCACTGACCTACCCGGTAGTGGGAGCACACACTTTAAAATTTAATCATCAAGAAACGGTCTTGATGCAGCTGCAAATTTCAGTAAAAAGAGTCAATGTCAGCTTAAATGGGCTTGGCACATCTTTTAGCCATGCCCTCTGTGACTCTTACTTACACACAACTCAACAAGGCTGGGACAACTGGATCCTAATGTGGCGTAAAGGGGAGCTCTCTAAAAGAACTAAACGCGATCTTTCTGATTGGGTCGCACCCGTAGGAGCGGGCATGGCAGCCATAGACGCTGCAAACATAGAGGTGATAGCAAATAAAGCCTCTAAGGTTTCATTTGACATTTCTCAAATGAGTCTCCCCCTTACGCAGTCATTGGATTCCCTTGCCCACATGGAACGCTCCACTAACCCCCTGCTGGTTACTTGGGAACAAATCATGGAGAAAGATTTCAACAATCTCCTTGGTGGCATTCAGTCTTTACAAAATAATATTTCATTGGCTCTTGCTTGCACTCAAGCACAAACTCTTAATGTGGTCACTGCTATGACTATAATCAAACAAGCTATGGCTGGAGTTATACCCTTAGAAATAAGGGAATTAATTAAAGGAAATTTAACCGCCAGTGAAATCTCTCTCGAGCGCTGGTGGTCTTTAGCAAACGCCTCTTTTGACGCTGTAACCCAGACCTTGCAATTGATTATAACCACAGTGATCGCTAAAGAAATTTTTCAAATCTATCCAGTGGTTCCGCTGGGTATTCAAGTTAATTCGGACACAGTATTATACACCAGGAACAGTAACCGATGGGCTAAAGTAAGCTCATCCAACTGGCACATGATCAATCTAGACGGATGCACCCACAAAAAAAACCTAGGCTTCATCTGCGACGACGAGGCCCTAGAGAAACATCACCCATGCTTAGTTCCCAAGAAACACGCCATATCTCACTGCCAGTTTGACGCGGTCAGCAAGACCGGGTCTACAATTATATATATAGGTAGAGCCTGTGTCTGTCTCAGAACAGCCTGCGAACACATTCACATCAACACACTATATTACCAACAAATGTTGCCTGGAATAAATTGATGCTTCTGTAACGTTACCTTGATTCGAGGATGTGACTTTTATTTTGAAACCCCTATTTGGATGCAACAAGAAATGGCCATATCCCCAGAATTATATGACTCTATTGCTCCAGTACCTTTGGGGTTAGGTCTGGAAGCCCTACGTAAATTGCTCTCTCACCCAGACCTCCAAGAACGTCTGGCTCAGCTAAAGAAAGCCGGGGACAAAGCTGCCTTGAATGTTTCCCACAATGGCACCAGGATCAAAGAACTGGCTGTGGAAATTAAGGAGGCGGGGGCCCACAGCTGGTGGGAGGCGCTTCTTGGTTGGTCCCGGACAACGACGGGATATTTAAATTTAATGCTCCACCCCATAGTCGTCATTTTGGCCTTCCAAATTATTTTAATTGTGGCGCTACTTACATTGACCTGTTGGGTGAGAAGACAAATCCACAAATTGGAAGCTCAATCTAAAGCCACAGATTTCCAAGCCTTGATGCACGTTGCATCCAAGGTTTCGAATTCCTAACCCCTCCTCCCCATCCTCTGGCATACCTTGACTGTTGCCCTTTTTATGTATTGTCTGTTTCCGTTTGTTCTGGCTCTCTGTGTGTTCCTATTTGTGTTTCTATTCTTTAACCACTATTGGGTGGGCCTTTTGAGAAAAGGCCCATGAGGTAGAAAAATTGGCCTTTAGCAGCAGTTTATCGAACCCAAGGGAGCACAAGCGAGGCTACAAAGGCAACCGAAGGAAAGCAGGTTCCACCTCCTGCACATATTTGGAAAACCTCAATCGTGCTGCCTTTTTAACTCCTCTGTAGCATCGCTGAAACCAAAAAACCATACTGCCAAATCGCGAAGAAGCCAGCGGAGCTTTCTCAGGATGACGGAGAGGCGAGTGCCAGTATAGTCATGCTTTGAGTTCAGCAAGGCAGAGCAGGCCAAGAAAGGAAGTGCAAGTGTGCAGGTCCTACTGGAAAGCCAGTTGGAAAATGCAATCCTTTCGAAAGGTTAAAGCAAGCCACGGTCTTTTTGCGTGCTCTTCCCCTGCAATGGCTTTTTAGCTCATAGGAAATAAAATTTTTGTATTATCTCTCTCCTTTGGGTTCCCAATTTGAAACTTCCTAAAGTATTATTAATTTTGGCATTGGTATTTTTCAAATAACAGTTTTTACAACCAAGATTTGCTTTAAAAAGATCAAGATCCGGCGTGCTCTGCGGCATCGCCAATTTGCATACGCACCAGCACGCTGGTCATAAAAACTATTTTTCTAAAAACTTTTGCTACTGCTTTTCTTTTGCATTTTTCGCTCATTCTACAGCCTGGTTTAACCTTTTTATGGCAACCCACGCCCCAGGCTTACTACACAAGCTTTATTTTTAGTTTCACTTTTGCAAAACTCTCACACCAAAGTTTTTCAAAATGTCCAGCTAATAGACACCTCCTTTTTCGCTTGCTGCCATCCCCCCCCTGCCTTCAGCAGTACCTTGGTATTACAACAAGCCTCTGCTTGTTCCCAAGATTTTTCCTTTTCTATTCTTTTACCAGTATTGGGCGGGCCGAAGCCCTAACGAACCATGGGGAGTAATGCGAGAAAGAAAAGGGAGATAGGGGGTGGGAGGACCAGAAAGCATTTCTTCATGGGAGATCCGAAGAGCCGAGAGCTCTGGGCTGCGGATATACCGCTGAACTCCCTTATGGTGGTAGGGATTGACATCAACAAAGGCACCATCTACAAAGGCTTGGATTTGTGGCTAGCACAAATGTCAAGCTTAGTGGGCGGCTCCCCTGGTGGTGCGTGTAGAAGTTGGGTTCGGAAGTTACTCCGACCCCCCCTCTCGCCCCATCTCCACCAGGCGTGCAATCCTGTCACCACTCGAGGCAGCGACGGGTGCCTGGGAAGAGGCCCCAAGGTTAGCCCGCCCCAGCCGAGAGCCTTCCAGCCGCTTGTTACAGCATCTCTCCATGTTAGTGTGACCTCTTCACCAACCCTCTGCCCAGATAGCCCACAGCCCGAAACACACAGCGGTCTCAATGCTGACCTCCAATTCGGTCTTGTTGATTTTTAACAAATTTATTTAGTTCAAAATATTTTCTTCTCCCAGCATGCCTGCCAGGACGCACAATTTGCATATGCTATAGCCTGTCAATCATAATTAACTTAAGTCCGTTAGTTTTATTCTGTCTTCCTAAGTACTTTTCTTTATTTCTTTTTGCGGCAGAAAAGCCTCATTGCCTCTACAAAAAGTTTTTCGTTATGCATGGTTTTGTTTCTGTCTCAGTATTTTTGTTTGTGCACCCTACGGGCAAAAGACAAGCCGTTTGTTTGCAAACCAAGTCTCATGTTTGCAAAGCAAACCGCTTGCTTGCCAAAACATTTTTGCTTTTTGCTTTTCTATTCTTTAACCAGTGTTGGGAGGGCCGAAGCCCAGATGAACCATAGGGAGTCATTAGTGAACAGGACAGCAAGGGATAGGAGGACATGGAAGCTCAAGAGACAGCTCAGGAGGAAGATATGGGACAAACGAAGCCTTTGTCTCACTCTGCTATGCAGCTCCTACAAGCCATCTTGGGAGGTACCGGGCGTATGAATTCCCTTATAGCTCTGGAGGACATGCAGAAGTTGGGTTCGGAATTTAAATCTGGCCCATGCTCCCCTTTCACCAGGCGTGCAAGCCCTCCCTGCACGAAGCAGTGGAGAGTGCCTGGGAAAGACTCCTGGTTAGCTCGCGCCCTCTGCAAAAACCTCCTGCCCCCTTTTTCCAACATTTTTCTATGTTAAAGGGAGATTTTCGCCAGCGCTCTCCCTGAAGTGCCTGCGGTCTAAAACGTATCCGCGCCCCATCACTGGTGTCCAATTCGACTGTTTTGATTTTTAATAAATTTATTTATCTTGGAATGTTTATGTATCCCAGAATGCCCAAACAATTTCCTCATTTGCATATGCGACAGCCTCTAGCCCTAACGAATACAGCCAAGTCAACAGCATGCGACCTTTAGGGGTTCTGCCTAGTAACTAGCTGCCCAGTCCACTCCTCATTGAGTACCACTGGGATTGGGTTTAGAGAGGAAGATTGTTCTATTTTTGTACTGTATTGGGGGAGGGCCCCCCCAAAGGGAGCCCTCCAGGTTAAAACGGGTACGACTTAACATCGTCCCCGTGGAGCCACCCGGCTCCAGATAAAAAGGCCAGAGTCAGCCGGACGCAACTCCCGAACCCAGCTTTTGCATGCCCCACCGTGCGTGGGAGTCCCATTTCGCTAATACTCCCCAGGGTTCGGGAGGCGTGCCCGGAGACTCCGCCACCCTGAAGGGTGAATAGCTTGCCTGTGATTATTCCAGCCAGGACCCGAAGCTGATGTGTCTTTTATAATATAACGATTCCAGATGTATGACCTGTTTTGACCTTTCCCGCATCTCTTGGATGCCTTTAGATATTCTGCTTGCAAATTCACTAAGCTAATTCTTATTTTAATATCCTTTTTTCTCAACTTAAGTAGGTACCCATGATGCTTTTAGTTAACAAGGGGGGGCGACTCCTCAATATGCAAACCGGTCTCCTCCTTCCCGGCCGAACTGATTCGTGTCCGTGCCGAGAAGTGACGAGCGCAGCCGAGAACTTCATGAGCTATTGATCAAGACCTGAGTGGCTTCCGAAAAGCCGAAGATATACGAGTCCTGGTGTTCCATTAGATACAATGTAGAGCGCGCCTCTCTCCTGTGTAGAGACACCAGTAGCCCGGTTCCAGCAGAAAAGCCTTGCCGCTCAGGAGAGATGGACGAAGAATTGTTTGTAACCATTTTATTTCCTTGTGAATTCCTTGTGGATTATTTTTATTGCAAATGTACATACAAATGTATGTACTTCTACCATAGTCATTGATATATTTTATTTTATGAATGGATACTACTTTTATAAGGAATTTATAATGCTTTTTACAATGAATTTAAGATAAGAATTTTTAGCATTGCCTTCAGTATTTCAGTTAGGAGTGTTGCTTTTATTTAGAGACTTAAATATTTATACATAGGCTTCCCTTGGTGGTCAAATGCACAAGCCTTGCTTTTTATGTCCATCCCAGCAACCATTTGGTATTTTTATTGCGGCAGATTTTTGTCATCTTTTGCGTCCGTCCCTTGCCATCAACTTCTTTCAGGATCACCATCATGCAGTCCGCCCCAATCTTGTCATCAAGCCATCCGATTCGGAGACCTTCACCTGACGCCTTCAGGTCTCCGAGGGGGGGAAGTGTTAGCCAGCAAGGCACTTTCTGTGCTCTTATGGAATTTCATATCCATAAGTTTGAACTCTGTGTTACCAACAGTGGTAGGGTCTTGCGCTTTCTTCTTGAATAGGAGCCAGCTCCAGCCCATGCCAGGAGGCTGACACCCTAAGCAGTTCACCCAAGACAAAGACAAAGGATTCCTCTTGCCATGAGGCTTCCTTCTGTCAGACATCCGCTGGCTGAGCCCCACTCCCCACTACACATCTGGATAGTTCAACTAATGTGCCAGCCATCAGATACTTGGCTAAAACCATCAACTAACAATAGATATGGCCAGGTGAGTCATCGGACCCCAGACTCAGTGTCTATTTCCTGATGAGATCATACTCTTGCAATACTGACCATCCCCTGGACCTCCTCCCTTTGTTCACCTTTAACCTATAGCAAGGTCCAAGAGGGACGGACCGCCTAGTAGGTGTGTTAGTGGGTTGTGGTCTGCAAAGCCCGCCCCAAGACCCCCAATAAAAGCCCAAACCGAGAGTCACTCGGCCTCTTGAGCCGTCGCCCTCTATCTAACCTATTGACCCTTCAGTCCAGCTTCCTGTACCCAACCCTTGCCTCCATCTTTGAACCCCTTTTTCTCTCTCTGGACTCGTGATCCAGGAGAACCAGGTGGTCTTGCTGGTCCAAGCCTCGTGGCCCCATAGCTTTTATACCTTTCTATCCCCATCCAACTCACCTTGACATCGGACAACGTATCTAAGGTAATGTGCTTTCCCCACCAATGATACCTGCTCATGCAATAGTGCTATTTTCTCTCTTTATTTTATTAGGCCTGTAAGATTGTGTGTGTGATTACGTTTTTGGTATGCTTGATTACATGATCCAGTAAACAACATTGAACTTGGAATCTGCCTCACGTGCCTCTTTCCTTGAGAACTCCCGGGAGGGGTGGGACCCTGGTATAGTTGGCAAACAATTTTGCTGATTGCTAAGTGTAAATTAAAGCAATTCGGCTAACAGGGATTTCTCAGGAGTAACGCGGAAAGTCATTTTTGTAACAAACGATTACAATTTACAAACCAATGTATTTCTTGTATTGTATTCATTGGATACTCTTTTCTATGATCTTTTGGTTACATGACAGTGATATTTCTAGGTTTTACAAAGTGATATCAATACAGTTTCAGTTATCACTCCTTGTAAACCAAATTCAAAATCTGATGTATAGATGTGTTGCATTCAATGTTATTGCTCTTACAGTTGATATATCATGAGTTCATATACAATGAAATGAAGCCACCTTCTATAAAGCTAGAGGAAAGAGTTGCCCCAGAATGCCGCTCTGTGGGATTCCTCGGGAGTAACGCTGAAAGTCATTTTTTGTAACAAACTATTACAATTGACAATCCAATCTATTTCTTGTATTGTATTCATTGAGTACTCTTTTCTATGATCTGTTGGTTAGATGAAGGTGATATTTCTAGGTTTTACAAAGAGGTATCAATACAGTTTCAGTTATCACTCCTTGTACAACCAACTTCAAAATCTGATGAATGTATGTCTTGCATTCAATGTTATTGCTCTTACAGTTGATATATCATGCTTTTATATGGTTGAGTACATATACAATGAAATGAAGCCACCTTCTATATAGCTAGAGGAAAAAGGTGCCCCATACTGCCACTCAGTGGAATTCTTCGGGAGTAACGCCGAAAGTCATTTTTTGAAACAAACTATTACAATTTAGAATCCAATGTATTTCTTGATATTGTATTCTTTGATTACTCTTTTCTATGATCTGTTGGTTACATGACAGTGATATTTCTAGGTTTTACAAAGAGATATCAATACAGTGTCAGTTATCACTCCTTGTACAACCAACTTCAAAATCTGATGTATATATGTGTTGCATTCAATGTTATTGCTGTTCATGTTATTGCTGTTCATATACAATATACAATGTTCATATATATATACAATGAAATGAAGCCACCTTCTATATTAGAGGGAAAAAGTGCCCCATACTGCCACTCAGTGGAATTCCTCGGGAGTAATGCTGAAAGTGATTTTCTGTAACAAACTATTACAATTTACCATCAGATGTATTTCTTCTATAGTATTCATTGATTACTCTTCTCTGATCTCTTGGTTAGATGAAAGTGATATTTCTAGGTTTTACAAAGTGATATCAATACAGTGTCAGTTATCACTTCTTGTACAACCAAAATCTGATGAATGTATGTCGCATTCAATGTTATTGCTCTTACAGTTGATATATCATGCTTTTATATGGTTGTGTACATATACAATGAAATGAAGCCACCTTCTATATAGCTAGAGGAAAAAAATGCCCCATACTGCCATTCAGTGGAATTCCTCGGGGGTAAAGCCGAAAGTCATTTTTTGTAACAAACTATTACAATTCACAATCCAATCTATTTCTTGTATTGTATTCATTGATTACTCTTTTCTATGATCTGTTGGTTACATGACAGTGATATTTCTAGGTTTTACAGAGATATCAATAGTGTTGGTTATCACTCCTTGTACAACCAACTTCAAAATCTGATGAATGTATGTTTTGCATTCAATGTTATTGCTCTTACAGTTGATATATCATGCTTTTATATGGTTGAGTATATATACAATGAAATGAAGCCACCGTCTATACAGCTAGAGGAAAGAGGTGCCCCATAATGCTGCTCAGTGGGATTCCTCGGGAGTAATGCCGAAAGTCATTTTTTGTAACAAACTATCACAATTTACAATCAAATGTATTTCTTGTATAGTATTCATTCATTCATCTTCTGTGATCTCTTGGTTAGATGAAAGTGATATTTCTAGGTTTTACAAAGTGATATCAATACAGTTTCATTTATCACTCCTTCTAAAACCAACTTCAAAATCTGATGAATGTATGTCGCATTCAATGTTATTCCTCTTACAGTTGATATATCATGCTTTTATATGGTTGAGTTCATATATAATGAAATGAAGCCACCTTCTATACAGCTAGAGGAAAGAGGTGACCCAGAATGCCACTCAGTGGGATTCCTCGGGAGTAACGCTGAAAGTCATTTTTTTGTAACAATCTATTACAACTGACAATCCAATGTATTTCTTGTATTGTATTCATTGAGTACTCTTTTCTATGATCTGTTGGTTAGATGAAGGTGATATTTCTAGGTTTTACAAAGAGATATCAGTACAGTGTCAATTATCACTCCTTGTACAACCAACTTCAAAATCTGATGAATGTATGTCTTGCATTCAATGTTATTGCTCTTACAGTTGATATATCATGCTTTTATATGGTTGAGTACATATACAATGAAATGAAGCCACCTTCTACATAGCTAGAGGAAAAAGGTTCCCAATACTGCCACTCAGTGGAATTCCTCCGGAGTAACTCCGAAAGTTATTTTTTGAAACAAACTATTACAATTTACAATCCAATGTATTTTTTGAATTGTATTCACTGATTAATCTTTTCTATGATCTGTTGGTTACATGACAGTGATATTTCTAGGTTTTACAAAGAGATATCAATACAGTGTCAGTTATCACTCCTTGTACAAACAAATTCAAAATTTGATGAATGTATGTCTTGCATTCAATGTTATTGCTCTTCTAGTTGATATATCATGCTTTTATATGGTTGAGTACATATACAATGAAATGAAGCCACCTTCTATATAGCTAGAGGAAAAAGGTACCACATCTGAAGTGAAGTATCAACAAAAGGTAACAAAAAAAACTTTTGGCTTACCACTGCTGCGTTTCTATAATTGGGAAGTTGAACGGGTGAAGCTGTAAAGTACTGGAGAGTTGGCTGAGTGCAGTTTTGGAGTGCTAAAAAGCTGAATTTTGACTTAAATCACTTAAAAACACGTTGTTTAACATTCCTGCGGTTAAGAAAAGCTGGGAGGAGGGAGTCCAATCATCGCGAGAGCAGGCTGTGTGGATTATACCAGGAAGTGACGATTTTGAGAGCAGACAAGTGGAAAAAAGAAGAAGGGACGGAGGAGGCTGGGAACCATAGCAGTGAGACTAGACTGGACGGACTACAACGGACTACAACAGGAAGTGACGTTTGGAGAGCAGACAAGTAGAAAAAAGAAGAAGGGACAGAAGAAGACTACGGCAAGCCAGAAGCAAAGTTGAAAAGACAGTAACCTTTGACCTAAACCATAGAGAAGTTGCGCCCGCCATTTTGGATTTATAAAAACTTTAAACATTAATATTTTAAAAACTATACAACATAGAATGGTGAAATTAACGTTGTTTGACTTGGCATGACCAGCACTTGTGAATGCAATAATTGCTGTTCAATTTAAAGAGCAAGAAAAAATCGATCTTTTTTAAAGTGACAAGACGGATTGCGGACTGAGATCGAGAGTGGCTACATGGTCCTCTCCTACAATGGCTGCAAAAAAAGAAAAAGAATTATTGGCCATCATGGAAACAATGGAAAAGAAAATGTTAGATGCAATTGGAGAGGTGAATGCCAAAATGCTAAGTGCAATTGGAGAAGTAAACAATAAAATAAATGGTATGGCTGCACAAGTGGACAAGAATTTTACAGATATAAAAACTGAACTACAAACTTTAACTACAGGAACGCAAGAAATGGAGAATAAAGTACAAGAGCTGGAAGAAAATATCCAAAAAGTATCAAAAGACAACGACAGAGTGGAAAAGATGATACACTACAAAGATATGCAAAATCATCTGAGATTTGGAGGGATTGATGAAAGTCTAGGTGAAGATATTTTTACAAAAATGCAGGAGGCACTAGCGGAATTTCTACAAGAAGAAGAGGAAACCATTAAGGAACACATGGACCTTGTTTATAGAGTTAATTCAGCATATGCAAGAGATAAAAATATACCAAGAGATGTAGTAGTCCAATTTACAATGAAGAGGATTAAAGAACAAATCTACAAGAAATGTTTTACAGACACTTTTGAAATGGCTGGAAAAAAAATAATTGTGATGAAAGAGCTGTTTAGAGCAATACTTCAAGACAGGAAAAAATTTAAGCACTTGATTGACAAACTGAAGGAGAAAAAAAATCAGATTCCATTGGGAAATACCACGACTAAGTTTTAACCACGACAGTACCAGAGTGGTGATTAAAAATTCAGGAGAGATGTATGCATTTATTGCAGACCATAAGGAAGAGTTTGGAGATATTTAATGCTATACCATGATGGATTACAAATTACTTTCATGGAATGTAAATGGACTTAATTCACCCCAGAAACGTAGAATGGTAGGACATTGGCTGGAAAAACAAAAATGTAATGTGATTTGTATACAAGAGGTACATCTTAAGAAGCATGACCATAAATATATAATTAGGAAAAAACTGGGGGAAGAATTTTTCTCATTGGCAGGTAACAAAAAAAATGGTGTTGTAACATATGTGAAAAAAGAACTGGAACCCAAAGAAATATTTAAAGACAAAGAAGGAAGGTATTTGGCTATTGAAATTTCTGTACAAGGAAAGAAAACCTTAGTTGTAAACATTTACGCCCCTAATGGAGCAAAAGAATTTTTTTTTAAAGAATTACAAGCTGAATTTGACAACGTAAACTACAAACAAACCATTATGGTAGGAGATTTTAATGGAACTGTTAACAATAAGATGGATAGACGATCCAAGAGTAAAGATGAAGCATTGGGGAAATTACCAAAAAAAAATTTTTAATTGATAAAACAAGAAAGGTTAGAAGATGTTTGGAGGAAAGTAAACCCACAAGGAAAAGACTTTACTTTTTATTCTAATAGACACGACTCACATTCAAGAATTGATATGATTTGGATGACAACTAATCTAGCGTTGATGACAAAAAGAATAGAAATTTTACCTAAAATAATTTCAGATCATAATCCTAATATATGGATCTCTGGTCATTCAAGAAGACAAGGGAGATGGAGACTAAATGAAGACTTACTAGACAAGCAAGAGATTACAAAAAAATTGCAAGAAGAAACTAATCTATATTTCCAAGCAAATATGCAAAAAGGGACCAAACTTCAAATTGTATGGGATGCATATAAAGCAGTGATGAGAGGACTATTGATATCGTTAAATACCAAGGAAAATAAAAAGAAAAGAGAACAGTATGATAATATTATGCAAGCCATTAAAACAAAAGAAAATGAACTGAAGAAAAGACCAGGGAAAAAGAAACTGCAAAAAGAAATCTGGATGTTACAAGATCAAATAAAAGCTATTTTGAACCAAGAGACTTATTGGAATTTTAAAAAACTCCAACAAAAGTCATTTGAAGGTGCAAATAAACCTGGAAAATATTTAGCATGGCAGTTAAAGAAAAAACGTGAAAATAAATTCATTACAAAAGTGATACGTGATAATACAGAGATAGTAGACAACAAAGGAATAATGAGAGAGTTTTTTAAATACTACGCAAAACTTTTCCAGAAGGAGAAAAAAGATCAAAGAGGGATTAAAGAATATTTACAAACATTGAAGCTTCCAAAACCAACAGAAAAAATTAAAGAACTGTTTAATAATCTCATATCACTACAAGAAATCAAAAATGCAATTAATGAAGCAAAATTAGGTAAAGCTCCGGGTCCGGACGGATTTATGGTGAAGTTTTACAAATCATTGCAAGAGTCGATCTCACCAGTACTGCTATTATTAATGAACAATATTGGAGTTACAGGTGAGGTCCCAGAAACTTGGAAAGAAGCAACAATTTCACTTATCCCAAAAGAAGGTCAGGATTTAACAAATGTAAAGAACTATAGACCAATCTCTCTGCTAAATAATAACTATAAATTTTTTGCTAAGATTATAGCAGAAAGGTTAAAAGAACATCTTAAGGAGACTATACAAACAGAACAAGCAGGGTTTTTACCCAATCGTCAAATAAGGGATAACCTAAGAGCAGTGGTTGATGCAATAGAGTGTTATGACAAGCACCCAGAAAGGGAAGTGGGTTTTTTTTTCTTGGATGCGGAAAAAGCGTTTGATAATTTAAATTGGGATTTTATGTTTGAGGTACTTGAACAACTTCAGATTGGAGACTATATGTTAAATCTCATTAAATCAATTTATAAAGAGCAGAAATCCTCCCTTATAATCAATACTGAAAAAACGGATTATTTCAAGATTGAAAAAGGAACAAGACAAGGATGCCCGCTTTCACCATTGTTATTCATTTGGATATTGGAAGTTTTACTGTTAAACTTGAAAGAAGACAAAGAAATTAAAGGCTTAACATTAAAAGGTTTTTCTTTTAAATATAGAGCTTTTGCCGATGACGTGATGTTTATAGTAGAAGAACCTATGACTACATTACCATATCTGTTGCAAAAAGTGAAAGAGTTTGGTGATCTGGCTGGCTTTTATATAAATAAGAATAAATCCAAAGTGATGTGTAAAAATATGTCAAATAAAAAACAGGCTGAACTACAAGAACTTATAAAATGTGAGGTGGTAAAAAAGACAAAATATTTAGGTGTTGAGTTAACAATGAAAAATATTGATCTTTATAAAAATAATTATGAAAAGCTATGGCAGCAAATCATGCAAGACATTTAAAAATGGAATGTATTAAATTTGTCATTGTTGGGGAGGATTGCTACGGTTAAAATGAACGTATTACCACGACTAATGTTTTTATTTCAGACTATTCCGATTGTGAAAGATGTAAAAGCATTTAAATACTGGCAGAAAGAATTGTCTAAGTTTGTATGGGGAGGGAAAAAATCAAGGATTAAGATGAAAATAATGTGTGATGCCAAAGAAAGAGGTGGTTTTCAGTTACCAAACTTAAGACTATATCATGATGCTGTATGTTTGACTTGGATAGGGACTTGGGTTACGTTGCAAGATAGAAAACTACTAGCCCTAGAAGGCCATGATTGCAGGTTTGGTTGGCACGCTTATTTGTATTATGGCAAAACAAAAATGGACAATTTGTTTAAACATCATTATTTGAGATGAACATTAATGGATACATGGACAAGATACAAGAACTTTTTTCCAGAGGAAATACCTATGTGGATAGTACCAGCAGAAGTGTTAAATCCATCATCGTACTATAAAGGACAGGACTGGTTGAAATATAAAGACTTACTAACAAGACAAGGCAAAGATTTTGTACTGAAAGAGCAACACTTGATAGACTTTGATTATGGTTGGTTGAGGTATAGACAATTGTATGATATTTATAAGAGTGATAAAAAATCTGGTTTTAGGGGAAAAAACAATGAAATTGAACAAATTTGGGAGGAAGGAGGGAAAAAAATGATTTCTAAAATGTATAAAATTTTGCTAAAATGGTTTAACGCAGATGAACAAATAAAGAACAAATGGTAAAATGGGCGATAAATTTTAACAAAGATATTGAAATGTCATCTTGGGAATTTCTATGGAAAAATGCCATGAGTATATCTACATGCTATAATCTAAAAGAAAACTGTTTTAAGATGATGTATAGATGGTATATGATGCCAAAAAAATTGCAAATATTAGTCAAAACATGTCAAACAAATGTTGGAAATGTAAAAAAAAAGAAGGTTCTTTTTACCATATGTGGTGGACTTGTGATAAAGCAAAGACTTATTGGTCTATGATACATACAGAAATGGAAAATTTTTTGAAATGTACATTTAAGAAATTGCCGGAACTGTTATTGCTTGGACTTAAACTAGAGGAGATAAATGTTAAAAAAAGGACATTAATATGGTATATGATTACAACGGCAAGAATGGAGTATGCGCAAAACTGGAAAAGTGAAAAAATACCAGAGGTGTGGGAGTGGTTGAAAAAACTGTTGTATATGGCTGAAATGGACAAATGGACGAGAGAATTGAATAATCTGTACTCAGAGACTTTTTTGGAAGACTGGAAAGATTTGAAAGAATATGCTGAACAATATTGGGATATGAAAAATTACATTTATACTTGGACATAATATTATAAAGAGATATCTGAATGTATAAATGGCAGTTAGATAACGAGGATATTTTTAGAATTGTATAAGAAAATAAGAAAATAAGAATTTATATGATGCATAATTTTTTAAGGCTGTTTACGTCATTACCAGGAGTGTAAAAACATATATATGTATTTATAGAACGGTTAAAGTTGAAAATGTTATATGCTTCAGATGTGGTGGGAAACCATCAATATAAGATCACAACAAGACTATACAATAGAACAAAAAAAATGGATATAATAATGAAAAAGGGTTTGTATAAGAAAAATATGTTAGAATGTTTGAAAATAATAAAAATTTCTTTTAAAAAAAATACAGTGTCAGTTATCACTCCTTGTACAACCAACTTCAAAATCTGATGTATATATGTTTTGCATTCAATGTTATTGCTCTTACAGTTGATATATCATGCTTTTATATGGTTGAGTTCATATACAATGAAATGAAGCCACCTTCTATACAGCTTGAGGAAAGAGGTGCCCAAGAATGCCGCTCAGTGGGATTCCTCGGGAGTAACGCCGAAAGTCGTTATTTGTAACAAACTATTACAATTTACAATCCAATGTATTTCTTGTATTGTATTCATTGATTACTCTTTTCTATGATCTGTTGGTTACACGACAGTGATATTTCTAGGTTTTACAAAGAGATATCAATACAGTGTCAGTTATCACTCCTTGTACAACCAACTTCAAAATCTGATGAATGTATGTCTTGCATTCAATGTTACTGAGCTCCCGGGCGCCTGGCAAAGCCATGGCTCCCGGGGGCTTCTTTGCCGCCTCGCCGGACGCGAGGCAGCAACTGACGCACTGTCCCGCGTGTCGGAGCAGGTGGGGGCAGGGCTTGCTCTATAAGAGCCTGCGCCCCGCTCCCGCCTTGGCCGTTGCTCCGCGTGCTCGGAGATTGAGAGCACGCATTTTGTTGGAGCTCCTGCTGGGCCCGTGCTGGTAGTGGGCTGCTTCGCTCCCCCCTCCTTTTTGTTTTTGTGGGCGCCTTCAGGACTCCGGGGGCTCGGCTGGGCCTCCGGCACTCGTCTGCTCGGCCCCAGCGTGGTCGGCAGTGAGGCGAGCGGAGAGGCTGGAGCTTAGGCTAGCGGCCCCCTTTTCGACGGCTGCGGGGAGGCTCCCTCTCGGCTGTGGCTGTGGCGGGGCTCCCGGCTCCCTCTCGGCTGCGGTGGCCGCAGCGCGGCCCCCGGCTCCTTTTAGCTGGGGTGAGGCTCCCGGTTCCTTTGTGGCTGCGGCAGCTGCGGTGGGCCTCCTGGCTCCCTTGCGCCGAGGTAACGGTCTCCTGCTTGGCGGGTTGGGTGGCGGCCTGATTCCCCGTCCCCCCAGTGGTTGTCATTGTGGCCCGGCTTTGCCTCTGGGTGGCAGCGCGGGCAGCTATTTGGGCTTCGGGGCCCTCTGGTCTTCCCAGCTTTGGAGTTGTCCGGGGGAGTCGGTGCAGCGGTGGCCGTGCGGCGGGGGGCCGGGGAGGCGACGGGGAGGCTTCTCGCGGCTGAGGGGGTCTTCTGTGGTGGCCTTGTTTAGTCGGGGGTTGATTTTGGCCCCGTTCGGCCCGTTGCGGCGGCGGTGCCCTTCTTAGGTATCCGTTCCCTGCCCGGTATTGGGGGGGGGAGTGCACAGAGCTTGGCCTTGTTCGGCCTACTGGGAGTGCTCTGATACGGGGGTTTGGGAGCTTGGCCCCGCTCGGGCCTTGAGTGGGCATCTGCTCGGTGAGGGTGCTTGGCCCTGTTAGGGGGCGTTTGATGAAAAGGTGGCACTGCCTGGCCCCAGTTCAGGCCGTTGAGGTGGCGGCGCGCTCCTGCATTCCAGGGGGTAGTGTCTTTGGGCCCCGGCCTCTTTGGGTAGGCTGCGTCATTTCATTCAGGTGGGCAGGGCCTCAATTGGCTTTTCTCCAGGGCAGCCATTTGGAGTGGGCCCATCTAACCTCATTCAATTTTCCTTGGGGCGGCCATTTTAGGTAGGTCCGTTGGGACCATTTGCAATTCGAAAGGGGTGGCTATTTTGAGGAGGTCTGTCTGGCCTCACGTTTGGAGGCCATTTTGTCACAGTCCTTGTGGTGGCCATTTTAGGTGGTGCAATTTCTGTGCCATCACTGCAGGCCATATTAGCAACATTGTGAGTTTGTTTGTTGGCAGTTCACCATTAAGTGGGGGTTCTCTCTTTTTGGGCTGCTGCCTTACTGGATAAACCTCTCTTTTCTTACTTGTAGTAACAATTTAATAGTGGAGTTTTTGTTTCTTTGAAGGTTTTGACCATGGCTTCCGGGAAAGGAAAGAGTAAGGGAAAGGGCAAGCAACCTGCTCCAAAGAGGCCTCCGGCCCGACTGGATCCAGTCATCCCATCTGACGAAGAAGATGAGAAGGATCCCGTGAATGCCACCATCCTGCAACGCCTTGCGGCTTTGGAAGGAGAACGGGGTGTGCACCATGGCGACTTTAAGGCAGGCGGGGGAACTAACATCTCTTTTCAAGCCCAGGTTCTTGCTCGTCTGGCTTTCCTGGAGGACAAGAAGGAGGCTGCTGCATTTGAACATGGAGGGGAATCATCATTGGAGAGGCCGGGGTGGAGCTCGGGGAGCCAGCAGTTGACGTTGTATACTGCTCCTTCCAAGCAGGGAGGTAAGGAGGCTGGGGCTGTCGGATGCTGGCCATGGGGCCCTGGTTTTCAGTGCTCTGCGACAGCTCACACTGTTCTGTCCTCTTGGCCATGCCTTTCACCTGCCCCCCCTTTTCCAGCATGGGGTTACCCTATGTCTGGTACCGACTACCCTGGCTCGGGCGGGTTGTCTTATGAGGCTGTGCCACCTGGAGCCGTACCTAATGGGGATACAGATCTTCCGCTTGGAGATCATTTGTCCATTGCCACTAGGGAGAAAATCCTCAGGGGAGAGTATGTCGATGTCTTTGGTCTTCTCTATCGTGAGATGGAGAAGAAGGACAAAGACAATTTGGATGACCATGAAAAAGAACGCTTAAAGCGGTGGGTGGTAGATAGGACTTGGGCCAACTGGTTTCCTGGCTACCTTATTTACGCTGCCATCATAGTGCGACACCAGCCTTGGAGGGAATCGGCGATGATTCAGTATCTGGACATCATTTATAAAGCCTATGTGGACTATCCCAGCCCGGCTTGGTTGCAGTATGATGAAGAGTTCAGGCAAAGGGCTGCCATGAACCCAGCCATGCGTTGGGATAAAATTAATCCCAGTTTATGGCTTCAGATTATGTCCCCTAACCGGTCAGAATGGGGTGAGCGGTTGCACAGCGGTCACTCCATTAAGAAGGTTAATGTGCAGTCAGGTCCCCACATTCAGGCGGGCAGGCAGTTCAGCGACGCCCGCTTTGCTGGGAGTTTACCTCCCAAGGGACCTGTAGCCGGAAATCTTGTTCCTTCTGTCACGAGTGCCACCTCTGCGCCGGGCCCCATGCATTGTCCCATTGCCCTCTTCCCAAGGGTCGGGGGGTGGTAAGGGGGGAAAGTGCCCTGGAGGCAAAGGGAAATTTCCCCCCCCTCCTGACAAAGGGACCCAGCCCAGTTAATTTGGATGTTTTGGGGCATTGGCTGAGCATTTACCCCAGGACCTTAGATTGGGCCTACCTCTTGCACGGTTTTACTTTTGGATTTCGAATTCCTTTTCAGGGAACTAGGGCTCCTTATTTAGGGCTGAATTTGAAATCAGTCCTGGGTATGGAGCATGTGGTTCGCGAAAAGATAGATAAGGAGTGCAGGGAGGGTTGGGTCCTTGGTCCATTTAATTCACCCCCAGTTGTTAACCTAAGAGTTTTCCCGTTGGGTATTGTGCCTAAGAAGGCACCGGGTGAATTTTGCCTCATTCATCACCTCTCCTACCCTCGTGGGGAGTCGGTGAATGATGCCATACCTGGAGAGTTACGTTCAGTTAAGTATACTTCCTTCGACCAGGCCATGCAGGTAGTTCGCCTCTGTGGCAGGGGGGCTGAATTGGCAAAGTGCGAAATAAAGTCAGCCTTCCGCCTCCTCCCGGTCCATCCAGAGGATTTTGAGCTACTCGGATTTGCCTTTGAAGGTAAGTTTTACATGGACCAGGCCCTGCCCATGGGCTGCTCCGTGTCCTGTTCTGCTTTCAAGAGGTTCAGTTCCTTTTTGGAATGGGCCTTGAGATTCAGGACAGGGCTTCGCAGTACCGCCCATTATCTCGATGATTTTCTTCTGGTGGGCAGGCAAGGGTCGGGCCAATGTCGCTTTTTGTTGTCCAGTTTTATTGAGCTAGCTTGGGAGCTAGGAGTTCTGCTTGCTCAAGAAAAAACTGACGGCCCGACAACCATGTTCACCTTTCTCGGGATAGAGATAGATACCTACCCCTACCCATAGCCCTAACCCTTACCCAAAACTAACCCTAACCCTAACACAGACCCTAACCCTAACCCTAGCCATAAACCTAGTCCTAGCCCTAACCCTAGCCCTAACCCTAGCCCTAACCCCTGTCCTAACCCTAACATAAACCCTAACCCTAACCCCAGCCGTAACCCAAACCCAGTATTAGACGTAGCCCTTACCCTAGCCAAAACCCTAACCCTAGCCATAGCCCTAACCCAACCACTAACCCTGACAGTAATCCTAATCCTAATCCATGCTCTAACCCTAATCCATGCCCTAACCCTAACCCTACACATACCACTTGCCCAAGCCCTAACCCGAAACCCTAACCCAAAACTTAACCCTACCCTAGCGCTAACTGTAACCCTAGCCATAGCCCTAACCCTAGCCCTAATCCTAATCCTAGCCATAAACCTAGTTCTAGCCCTAACCCTTACCCTCGCCCTAACTCTAGCCCTAACCCTAAACTTAGACCTAGCCCTAACTTTAGCCCTAACCCTAACTTTAGCCCTAACCCTAACTTTAACCCTAACTCTAGCCCTTGCCCTGACCCTAACCCTAGTCCTGACCCTTACTTTAACCCAAACCCTAACTTAACCGTAACAGTAACCCTCGCCCTAGACCTAACCATAACCTAAACCCTTACATTAACCCTAAACTTAGCCCTAACCTTAACCCTAACACTAACCCTAAAAGTAGCCATAGCCTAGCCCTAACCCTAATTATAGCCATAGCCCAAGCCCCAGCCCTAGCTCAAACACTAACCCTAAACCTAATACAAACCCTAATCCTAACCCTTGCCCTAGCTCTAAACCTACCCCTACCCCTACCCCTAGCCCTAGTTTAGCCCTAGCCTTAGCCCTAAGCCTATCCCTATCCCTAAAACTACCCCAAGCCCTAACCGTAAGCATAACCCTGACCCTAACCCCAACTTTAACCCCAATCCTAGCCCTAACCCTAACTCTTCCCCTTCCCCTAACCAAAACTCTAACCCTAGATAACCCTAGCCATAACCATAACCCTTACCCTTACCTTTACCTTAGCCCTAAATTTAGCCCTAACACAAACCCTAACCCTAAACCTAACCCTATCCCTAATCCTTGCCCTAGCCCTAATCCTTATCCTAGACCTAATCCTAACCCTAACTCTAGCCCTAATGCTTACCTTTACCCAAGCCCTAACTTTAGCCCTAACACAAATCCTAACCCTAGCCCTAACCCTAATCCTAACCCTAGCCTCAGCCCTAGCCTATCCCTAGCCCTAACCCTCATCCTAAACCGAATTATAGTCATAGCCCTAAACCTAGCTCTAACACAAACCCTAACACAAACCCTAACCCTAGTCCTACACTTAACCATAGCCCTAGCCCTAACCCTAGCACAAGCCCTAACCCTAGCCCTAGCCATAACCCTAACCCTTACCCTAATGCTAACCCTAGCTGTAACCGTAACCCTAACACTAACTCTAAATCTAGCCCTACCCTAGCCCTAACCCTAACCCTAATTATAGCCGTAGCCCAAGTCCTAGCCCTAACACTAATCCTAACCCTAACACAAACCCTAACCCTAACCCCAGCCATAGCCACAGCCCGAGCCTTCGCCCTAGCCCTAAAACTGACCCTAACCCTAGACCTAGCTCAAGCCCTAGCCTTAGCCCTAACACTAGCCCAAGCCCTAACCCTAACCCTAGACACAGCCCCAGCCCTAACCCTATCACTAACCCTAACACTAGCTCTAGCCCTAACCCTAATGCTAGTTGTAGCCCTAACCCTAACCCTCACCTTAACCCTAAAGCTAATGCAAACCCTAACATGAGACCTAACCCAAACCCTAAACCTAACACTAGCCCTAGCCCTAGCCTTAACCCTAACCCTAGCCCTAACACTAGCCCTAACACTAACCCTAGTTGTAGCCCTAGCCCTAACTCTAAATTTAAATTAGATATCAATAACCCTAACCCTAACCCAAGCTAACCTTATCCGTAACATTAGCTGTTATTAACACTAACACTAACCCTAGTTACAATGCTAACCTAACCCTAACCCTAGCTAACTGTCATCTCACAAACAGGTCTTAGAAAAGAGTAATCAATGACTACATAATCAAGAAATACATTTGATTGTGAATTGTATCAGATTATGTTATAAATAATGACTGTCACCTTTAGGGGTAAGTCTTGAAAACGTTCCCATGATGGAGTAATGAAATTTTTGCTTAGATAGAAAATTAAGTATCCTGGGAGGAAGCCAGACCCACTCAAGAGCACCGCCCCCCCATGGGTCCCACTTTGGATTGATTTCCCCTTTTTTTCAACCCAACTGCCCCGTCTTCTGAGAAGGCTGAAAAGCCCGGAACTTCCTGGGAGCACAGCCCTGTGTGGAGTTACTCCCGAGGAAGCCCACTGAGTGGCATTATGTGCAACCTTTGCACATCAAAAAAGGTTGTATTAGGGGTTATTGAGCAGTTAGCAATTTTGTCAGTGATTATTTCCATTACATGTAAGTCCCACAATTTGTTAAACCAAGTGTGTATGGTAGGTATGTTAGTGTCCTTCCCTTAAGAGGTAATAGATACTCTGGCTGCATAGAGCATGGCTTTATTTCATTGTATATCTTACTCAAAAATATGAAAGCATGAGATACCAACTGTAAGAACAATAACATCAAATGCAAGACATACAATAGTCAGAAATTGATTTTGGGTGAACAATAAGTGATATCTAACAAACAGGTCTTAGAAATGAATAATCAGTGAATACAACTACAAGAAATACATTTGATTGTGAATTCTAATACATTATGTTATAAAAAATAACTGTCGCCTTTCAGGGTAAGTTATAACCAATGATGGAAACATTCCCATGCAGGAGTAATGGAATTTGGCTTAGATAGAAAATCAAATATTGGAAACCATTTTGCATCGAAACAGGTTGGGATTCCCAGGGGAACACAGCCCTGTGCAGAGTTACTCCCAAGGAATCCCACTGAGCGGCATTATGTGCAACCTTTTCGCATCAAAAAAGGTTGTATTAGGTGTTACTGAGCAGTTAGCAATTTTGTCAGTGATTCTTCCATCACATGTAAGTCCCACAATTTACTAAACCAAGTGTGTACGGTAGGTACGTTAGTGTCCTTCCAGTAAGAAGCAATACATCCTCTGCCTGCATGGCTTTATACATAATAACTGTTGCCTTTCGTGGTAAATTATAACCAACGATGGAAATGTTCCCATGCAGGAGGAATGAAATTTGGCTTGGATAGAAAATCAATTTTGTCACTGATAGTTTCCATCACATGTAAGTCCCACAATTTGCTAAACCAAGTCTGTATAGTAGATATGTTAGTGTCCTTCCAGTAAGAAGTAATAGATACTCTACCTACACAGAGCATGGCTTTATTTCATTGTACATCTAGTCAACAATATGAAAGCATGATACTGTGAGATTGTCCCAATCGATGTAGTGCACAACAGGTCTCCTTAAATAGAAAGTCCTTTATTTGCAGAAAAGATCTTGTTGGTCAAACACACTTCTTCTGTTAGTATGAATACAACTACAATTATACTTGATATGAAATAAGCCCCCCTCAATATCCACCAATCAACTGGGAGAATTATTGGCACCCAAATATACTGGCCCACTGTTCCCAAGGGAAGCGCGATAAAGTAGGTTCCCAGGCAAAACACTGTTGGGGTTTGTGGGGCGGAAGTTCCCAAGGAAAAGAAAGCAAAGGATCACATAGCACCTGTGAATAATATAACACATAGCAGGAGGCTTTCAGCTGCAGGCCATGAGCTAGGGAGAAGCGAAAAACAGATAAGAATAAAGAAAAGTTAATGAGCAGTAAGCATGCGCAGAGCGAGCAAGAAATGCATTCCTGCGGTGGGAGTCACTCTACAGATGCCAGCTCCTGTCCGGGACCTAGAGGAGTCAGTTTGCAACTTGAAACAAAGGCAATACTAATTAATCATCAGATTGGTCGATAGACCTCTCAGGCCTCAATGAATTACACAATTGCAATAGAGAATAATACCACTGAGAATAATAAACAGCAGGAAACATTGGCAGGGCTAACTGACAATAGGTACCTTGGTAATGCAACAGTATCATTGAGAATGACAATCACCAGGAAACCATGGCAGTGCTAACTGACATTCTGCCCTCCTGAAAAAACATCCCCTCCCCTCCCAGGTTTCAAAGGGTACAGTTTATGGAAAGCCCGAATTTTTTCAGGAGCATGCACATGAGAGGTCTCAACCCATTCATTTTCTTCAGGACCAAAATGCAACCATTTGATAAGATAAAACAAATGCCCCCACTTTAGTTTAGAGTCCAAGATTTGATTGGTCACATAATGAGGTTCATTGCTCTTCATCAGAGGAGGAGGAGAGGAGGAGGAAGGTCTCCATTTGTTCGGCCCAGGATCTTTCTTCAGTAGGCTGTAATGAAAAACAGGGTGCACGATGTCAATTATTTGGGGAGTTTAAGTTCAAATGTCACTTTGTTAATGCACCTTATAACAGGGAAAGGCCCCACATATGTCCAGCCCAATTTTCGACTAGGTTGGAGTCCTTTAATATTTTTAGTTGACACATACACAGAGTCTCCAGGGGAGAGATCCCATCCTGGGGGTCCCATCCTTGGGCCATCCCATCCTGGGGCCCTCCCCTTATCAGCATATTTCTTATAGTCCAATTTGGCTTCTTCCAACGTTTTTGCAATCAAAGGCCAAGACTCACATAGTGAATTCCACCAAGTAGCAAAATCACTAGACCCCCTCTGCTGCTGGAACTAAATCAGGCAACGGAACGACTTAACATTATAACCTAATCCTAACCCTAACCATAACCCTAGCCCTAACCCAAAACCTAACACTAGACCAAAACCTAACCCTAACCCTAACCCTAAACCCTAACTGCTAACCCGAACCCCTGACCCGAACCCAAACCCAAAACCCTAACTCTAAAATCTAACCCTAATCCTAACCCAACCTCTCTAAATTTACCCAAACACTAATCCCTAAATACTAACCTTAACCCCTAACCCCTAGCCCTAACCCTAACCACAACCCCAAACCCTAACCCTAACTCAAACCCTAACCCCAAATCCTAACCCTAACCCTAACCCCATGGCCTAACCCTAACTTTAACCCTAACCCTAGCCCTAGCCCTAACCCTAATCCTTACCCTTCCCCTAACCCTAGACAATGCTAACCCTAATGGTAAACTTAACCCTAACCATAACCCTAACCCTAGCCCTAGACATAACCTGAACCCAAACCCTATCCCTAACCATAACCCTAAAACAAACCCTAAAACTAGCGCTTGCCTATCCCTAACCCTAACTATAGCCCTAGCCCTAGTATTAGCCCTAGCTCTAACACTAACCCTAACCCTAACACAAACCCTAACCCTAGCCCTAGCCATAGCCCCCACACTCACCCTAATCCTAACCCTAAACCAGGATGAGACATAGCCCTAGCCCTAGCCCAAACCATAACCCTAACCCTAGCTCAAGCCATTGCCCAAACCCTAGCCCTAGCCCTAACGCTAACCCTAACCCTGGACATAGCCCTAGCCTATCTTTTACCCTAGCACAAGCCCTAGCCATAGCCCTAACCCTAACCGTAACCCTAGCCCTAATCTTAACCCAAACCCTACACCTAACTATAGCCATAGACCTTGCCCTAACCCTAAACCTAACCCAAGCTGTAACCTGAGCCCAAACCCTTACCTTTACCCTAGACCTAAATTTAGCCCTAGCAAAAACCCTAACCCTAGCCCTAACTTTAACCCTAGGCCTAACCCTAACCCTAACCATTACACTAGCCCTAACTTTGGCCCACATCTGAACCCTAGACATAGCCCTAGGACAAGCCCTAGCCCTTGCCCTAACCGTAACCCTAGCCCTAACCTTAACCCAACCTTACACCTAACTCTAGCCCTAACCCTTATGCTAACCCTAACCCAAACTATAACCATATCCCTAGCCCTCACCAAAAACCTAACCCTAGCCCTAAACCTAATCCTAACCCTAGCCCTAAACCTAGCCCGAACCCTATCCCGAACCCTAGGCCTAACCCTAACTCTAGCTCTAACCTGAGCCTGAACCCTTACCTTTACCCTAGCCCTATCTTTAGCCTTAGCCCTAGCCCTAACTTTAGCTCAAACACTAACTCTACCCAAAAACCAACCCTAACCACAACCCTAGCCCTAGCCCTAACCCAAAGCCTAATTATAGCCATAGCCCTAAGCCTAGGCCTAGCATTAACACTAACCCTAACCCCAACACAAACCCAAAGACTAGGCTGAACCCGAGCCCCAGACCAAACCGTAGCCCTAGCCTTAACCTTAACACAAACACTAACCCTAACAGTAAACCTAATCCTAACCCTTGCCCTAATCCTAACCCTAAAAATACCCCTTGCCCAAGCCCTAACCCTAACATGAACCCTAGACCTAACCCTAAACTTAAACCTAACCCTAGCCCTAGTCCTAACCTGAAACCTTACAATAACCCTAGCCCTAACTGTAACCCTAACCCAAATACTAACACTAAACATAGACCGAACTATAACCCTAAACCTAACCCTAGTCCTAACACTAACCAAAAACCTAACACAAACCCTAGACCTAGCTCTAACCCTAGCCCTAACTCTAACCCTAATCCTAGCCCTAACCTTAAAAGTAGTCCTACCCTAACCCTATTTGTAATCCTAGCCCTAACCCTAACCCTTGACCTAAACCTAATCCTAGCCATAAACCTAGTCCTAGCCCTAACCTTACCCTACCCTAGGCCTAACCCTAACCCTAACCCTAACCCCTAACCCTAGCCCTAACCCTAGCCCTAACCCTAACCCTAACCCTAGCCTGGGTGGAGGACAGTCGTGCTTCATTTCTGCTCCTGGCTTCTCTCTAGTTTTTAACACTAAAACTACCACAAAACCAAATACTAGCCCAAGCCCCAGACTTAACCTTAGTCCTAGCCATAGCCCTAACCCTAAAACTAGCCCTAGCCCTAAACCTAACCCATACCCTAACCCAAACCCTAACACTAACCCTAGCCCTAACCCTAAAACTAAACCTAACCCTAACCGTAACCCTAGCCCTAGCCCTAATTCTAGCCCTAACCCTAATCCAAGCCATAAACCTAATCCTAGCCGTAACCCTAAACCTAGCCCTAACTGAAATCCTAGCCCTAACCCTTGTCCAAGCCCTAGCCCTACCCCTAACCATAGGCCTAACCCTAACCATAGCCCTAGCCCTAACACTAACCCAAACCCAAACCCAAACCCTAACACTAAACATAGTCCTACCCTAATCCTAACCCTAAACCTATTTGTAACTCTAGCCCTAGCCCAAAACCTAGCCCTAGAACTAAACCAACCCTAGCCATAAACCTAGTCCTAGCCCTAACCCTAAACCTAGTCCTAACTCTTACCCTAACCCTACCATTAGCCCTAACACTAAACTTACCCAAAACCTAACCCTAACTTGAACCTTAACCTGAACCTGAACCCGGACCCTACCCCTACCCTTACCCCAAACCCTACCCCTAACCCCAACCCTAACACTAACCCTAACCCATGTCCTAACCCTAACCTTAACTGAACCCTAACCCTAATCCTACACATACCCTTTGCCCAAGCCCAAACCCTAGCCATTACCCTAACCCTAACCCTAATCCTAGCCCAAACCCTAACCCTAGCCCTAACCCTAATCTAAACCATAAACCTAATCCTAGCCCTAACCCAAACCCTAGCTTTAGACCTAGGCCTAACTCTAACCCTAGACCGAACCCTAACCCTGGCCCTAGCCCTAATTCTAATCTAAACCATAAACCTAGTCCTAGCCCTAACCCAAACCCTAGCCCTAACTCTAGCCCTAACCCAAACCCTAGCCCTAACTCAAACCCTAAGCCAAACCCTAGCCCTAACTCTAGCCCGAACCAAAACCCTAGCCCTAACCCTAACTTTAGCCTTAACACTAACCCTGCAAAAAACCTAACCCTAACCCTAACCCAAGCCCTAACTCTAAACCTAACAAAAAGCCTAGACCTACCCCTAACTTTAACTCTAGCCCTAGCTCTAACCCAAACCCTAAGAGTAACCCTAGCCCCAAACCAAACCCTAATCAAACCCCTAGTCCTAGCCCTAACCCAAACCCTAGCCTGAACTTTAGCCTTAACACTAACCCTGCAAAAAACCTAACCCTAACCCTAGCCCTAACTGTAACCCTATCCCTTACCCTAGCCCTGGCCCTAGCCCTACTCCTAACCCTAACCCTTACCATTGCCCTAGCCCTAACTTTAGCCCTAACACAAACCCTAGCCCTAACCGTAACTATAGCCCTAGCCCTAACACTAACAGTAACATTATCTCTAGCCCAAAACCTAACCCTAACCCAAACCCTACTCCCAAACCTCACTAACCCTAACCCTAACCCTGGCCCTAGCCCTAACCCTAATCTAAGCCATAAACCTAGTCTAAGCCCTAACCCAAACCCTAGCCCTAACTCTAACCCTAACTTTAGCCTTAACACTAACCCTGCAAAAAACCTAACCCTAACCCAAACCCTAACCCTAAACCTAACACTAACCCTAGCCCTAGCCCTAACTTTAACCCTAGCCCTAAATCTAACCCTAATCAAAACCCTAGCCATAGCCCTAACCCTAATCCTGGCCCAAGCCCTAATATAAGCCATAAACCTATTCCTAGCCCTAACCCAAACCCTAGCCCGAACTTTAGCCTTAACACTAACCCTGCACAAAACCTAACCCTAACCCTAACCCTAGCCCTAACCATAACCCTATCCCTATCCCTATCCCTAACCCTTACCCTATCCCTATCCCTACACATAATCCTAACCCTAGGCCTAACCCTAACCCTTACCATTGTCCTAGCCCTCACTTTAGTCCTAACACAAACCCTAGCCCTAACCCTAATCATAGCCCTAGCCCTAACACTAACAGTAACACTAACCGAAGACCTAACCGTAACCCTATCTCTAGCCCAAAACCTAACCCTAACCCAAACCCTACTCCCAAACCTAATACTAGCCCTAGTCCTAACCCTAACCCTAACCCTGGCCCTAACCCTAATCTAAGCAATAAACCTAATCCTAGCCCTAACCCAAACCCTAGCTTTAGATCTGTTGGTTACCTGACAGTGATATTTCTAGGTTTTACAAAGTGATATCAATACAGAGTCAGTTATCACACCTTGTGCAACCAACTTCAAAATCTGATGAATATATGTCTTGCATTCAATGTTAGTGCTTTTATAGTTGATATATCATGCTTTTACATGGTTGAGTAAATATACGATGAAATGAAGACACGTTCTATACAGCTAGAGTAGCGATTTCTTTTTACTGGGAGGATACATGTACTTTGCTTTACCAAATTGTGGGACTTACATGTGATGGACAGATTCACTAAGAAAATTCTTAACTGCTCAAGAACCTCTAATACAACCTCTTTGGATGGAAAAGGTGCCCCATAATGCCGCTCAGTGGGATTCCTCGGGAGTAAGGCCAAAATCATTTTTTGTAACAATCTATTAGAATTTACAATCAAATGGATATCTTGTATTGTATTCCTTAATTACTCTTTTCTGTGATCTGTTGGTTAGATGAGAGTGATATTTCTAGGTTTTACAAAGTGATATCAATACAGAGTCAGTTATCACTCCTCGTACAATCAAATTCAAAATCTGATGAATGTATGTCTTGCATTCAATGTTATTGCTCTTAGAGTTGATACATCTGGCTTTTGTATGGTTGAGTACATATACATTGAAATGAGGCCACCTTCTGTATAGCCAGAGGAAAAAGGTTCCCCATAATGCCGCTCAGTGGGATTTCTCGGGAGTAACACCGAAAGTCATTTTTTGTAACAAACCATTACACTTTACAATC
The DNA here is from genome assembly GCA_029233225.1 of Lepidodactylus listeri. Lineage (NCBI taxonomy): Eukaryota > Metazoa > Chordata > Lepidosauria > Squamata > Gekkonidae > Lepidodactylus > Lepidodactylus listeri. The sequence goes on along the minus strand of JARCFY010000007.1, from coordinate 125,463,664 downwards.
AAATGTATTTCTTGTATTGTATTCCTTGATTACGCTTTTCTATGATCTGTTGGTTACCTGAGAGTGATATTTCTAGGTTTTACAAAGTGATGTCAATACAGTGTCAGTTATCACTGCTTGTACTACCAAATTCAAAATCTCATGAACGTATGTCTTGCATTCAATGTTCCTGCTCTTACAAATGATATATCATGCTTTTATATGGTTGAGTATAATACAATGAAATGAAGCCACCTTCTATACAGCTAGAGGAAAAAGGTGCCCCATAATCCGCTCTTGGGATTCCTCGGGAGTAACGCCGAAAGTCATTTTTTGTAACAAACTATTATAATTTAAAATCAAATGTATTTCTTGTATTGTATTCATTGATTACTCTTTTCTATGATCTTTTGGTTACCAGGCAGTGAAATTTCTAGGTTTTACAAAGTGATGTCTCTGCAGAGTCAGTTATCACTCCTTGTACAACCAAATTCAAAATCTGATGAATGTATGTCTTGCATTCAATGTTATTGCTCTTACAGTCGATATATCATTCTTTTATATGGTTGAGTACATATGTAATGAAATGAAGCCACGTTCTATACAGCTGGAGTATCCATTTCTGATGAATGTATGTCTTGTATTCAATGTTAGTTCTCTTATAGTTGATATATCATGGTTTTACATAAACTATAAAAGCACTGTTATGATGCAGAGAAACAAATTGTATCAATACAAGAAAATGTCTATTATAATTTTACAACAGGATACATTGCTCACAATATAAGTATGTCTTTAACATTCAAGGCATAAAGCTCACAATGTCTTCAAGAACATGTCTTCAAGAATAAAAAATTTTCAGAGCACAGTATCCAGTGAAGGAAGACGAAGATGCCAGCCTTTTCTCTTCGTTTCACTACTGCTTCCTCAGTAAACTGAATACAAAATAGACACATCCAATGTAACACATGTTAATAAACATAACAAAAAACATTCAACAAAAGGTGTACTTCCATTAATTATACATTCTTGTAGTACCTCAGTTTTCAATGCATAAAGCACAAAAGTGCTAAACTCAACTTCCAACTGGATCAAATTCCCCAAAGAGTTCAGCGTCCAGAATTTACTACCGAAACAAAAAGCACAGCTCTACTTAGCATATCAAGTAATAGATAAATAATTTCGCCATGTGCACTGAAGGTACCTAGCATGTACTTTGCTTTACCAAATTGTGGGACTTACATGTGATGGATAGATTCACTAAGAAAATTGCTAACTGCTCAAGAACTTCTAATAAAACCTCTTTTGATGCAAAAGGTGCCCCATAATGCCGCTCAGTGGGATTCATCGGGAATGTATCACCTGACAGTGATATTTCTAGGTTTTACAAAGTGATCTAAAAGAGTGTCAATTATCATTCCATGTAAAACCAAATTTGAAATCTGATGAATGTATGTCTTGCATTCAACGTTTTTGCTCTTACGTTGATATATCGTGCTTTTATATGGTTGAGTACATATACAATGAAATGCAGCCATGTTCTATACAGCTGGATTATCGATTTCTTTTTACTGGGAGGATGCTAAGGTACCTAGCATGTACTTTGGTTTAACAAATTGTGGGACTTCTGTGTGATGGATAGATTGACTAAGAATATTGCTAACTGCTCAAGCACCCCTAATACAACCTTTTTTGAAGCAAAAGGTGCCCCATAATACCGCTCAGTGGCATTCCTCGGGAGGAACACCGAAAGTCATTTTTTGTAACAATCTATTAGAATTTACAATAAAATGTATTTCTTGTACTGTATTCATTGATTAGCATTCTCTATGATTGGTTGGTTACATGACAGTGATATTCCTAGGTTTTACAAAGTGATATCGATACAGTGTCAGTTATCACTCCTTGTACAACCAAATTCAAAATCTGATGAATGTATGTCTTGCATTCAATGTTACTGCTCTCAGAGTTGATAGATCATACTTTTATATGGTTGAGTACATGTATAATGAAATGAAGCCACGTTCTATACAGCTAGAGTATGTTTTTCTTTTTACTGGGAGGATGGTATGGTATCTAGCATGTTCTTTGGTTTTCCAAATTGTCGGAGTTGCATGTGATGGATAGACAGTTATCTCTCCTTGTACAACCAAATTCGAAATCTGATGAATGTATGTCTTGCATTCAACGTTTTTGCTCTTACAGTTGATATATCATGCTTTTATATGGTTGAGTACATATACAATGAAATGCAGCCACGTTCTATACAGCTGGGAGGATGCTAAGGTACCTAACATGTACTTTGGTTTACCAAATTGTGGGACTTACATATGATGGATAGATTCACTAAGAAAATTGCCAACTGCTCAAGAACCCCAATACAACCATTTTTGAGCAAAAGGTGTCGCATAATACTGCTCATTGGGATTCCTCGGGAGTAACGCCAAAAGTCATTTTTGTAACAATGCATGAGAATGTACAATCAAATGTATTTCTTCAGTGGTCTTTGCTCACAACTTTTATTGGACAACCATGGTTTATACCGGGGATGGGCCACGGAACATTTTTGCAATGGAAAAAGAAAAATCTAACTAGATTCATAGATATTACTACAAAAGGTTTCTTGAAACCAAAAGTTACTCTTGAATATGATAACAATGTTAAGCTACCTTGGTTTGAATACCACCAGCTAGTAGATTTACTCCGTAATAAAACTTTTGATAGTTTGCGATTGATTTTATCGCCTTTTGAAAAAATTCTTTATTCAGACTTAATTCCTATCAAAGGTTTAATTTCTCAAATTTATGTTTTGTTAAATGAAGCTTCTTTTAAGGAGCCAATGTATTATCAGAAGGCTTGGATGTTAGATATAGGTCAGGAAATTACGCCAGACCAATGGACACAAATTTGGACTTCACCTACTTTAGTGACTCCTGCATTGAACATACAAATTCAAACCTATAAAGTACTAGCGCGCTGGTATCTTACACCCATCCGGATAGCACATATTTATAAATCTGCCTCTCCTCTATGTTGGAAAAATTGTGGCCTACCTGGAATGTTTTATCACCTTTGGTGGACATGTCCAGTCGCACAATTATTTTGGAAATTAGTTTTAAAAGAGATTTTTAAGTTTACTGGGATTCAACTTCAGGCTGATCCGAGGATAATCCTTTTGCATTTGTGGATAGGCAAAGAGCCACCTGTTTTAGTTAAAAATTTGATATTGGTTATGTTAGTTGCAGCAAAAAGTGTTTGGGCCTCCCGTTGGAAAGAAACTTCTCCTCCATCTATAAATGTTTGGTTGAGTAAGGTTTGGGAATATTTTATATTGGAAAAATTGACTTGTGACCTAAATATTTATAGTTCACCACATGTTAAGTTAGGTTTTGTTAAAAAATGGATGCCCTTTGTTAAAAAAGATTTTAATAGCACGCATTCCTATTATTGGTCTAAGCGATTTAAATTAGATCATTTTTTATTATTGCAGTGAGCTTAAAATGTTTATTTTATTGCTCTTGAGTGGCAGTATGATTTCAGTGTAATTTCTTTTAATGTTAAAATTGAATTCAAATAATTGTATTAATTGTATAATATTGTTGTTGTATGTTGGTTTGACAAAGTTTCAATAAAAAAATTAAAATTAAAAAAAAATGTATTTCTTCCATTGTATTTATTGATTCCTCTTTTCTATGACAGTGATATTTCTAGGTTTTACAAAGTGATATCAATACAGTGTCAGTTATCACTCCTTGTACAACCAAATTCAAAATCTGATGAATGTATGTCTTGCATTCAATTCTATTGCTCTTACAGTTGATATATCATACCCTTATATAGTTGAATACATATTCAATAAAATGAAGCCGCATTCTATACAGCTAGAGGATCGATTTGTTTTTACTGGAAGGATGCTAAGGTACCTAGCATGTATTTTGGTTTACGAAATTGTGGGACTTACATTTGATGGATAGAGTCACTAAGAAAATTGCTAACTGCTCAAGAACCCCTAATACAATGATTTTTGATGGAAAAGGTGCCCCAAAATGCTGCTCAGTGTGATTCCTTGGGAGTAACGCTAAAAGTCATTTTTTCTAACAATCGATTAGAATTTACAATAAAATATATTTCTTGTATTGTATTCATTAATTACTCTTTTTTATGATCTGTTGGTTACATGACAGAGATATTCCTAGGTTTTACAAAGTGATATCAATACAGTGTCAGTTATCACTCCATGTACAACCAAATTCAAAATCTGATGAATGTATGTCTTGCATTCAATTTTATTGCTCTTACAGTTATATCATACCCTTATATAGTTGAATACATATTCAATAAAATGAAGCCACGTACTATACAGCTAGAGGATCGATTTCTTTTTACTGGGAGGATGCTAAGGTACCTAGCATATACTTTGGTTTAACAAATTGTGGGACTTACATATGATGGATAGATTCACTAAGAAAATTGCTAACTGCTCAAGAACCCCTAATACAACCTTTTTTGATGCAAAAGGTGCTCCATAATGCCGCTCAGTGGGATTCCTCGGGAATAACGCTGAAAGCCATTTTTTGTAACAATGTATTAGAATTTACAATCAAATGTATTTCTTGTATTGTATTCTTTGATTATTCTTTTCTATGATCTGTTGGTTACATGACAGTGATATTTCTAGGTTTTACAAAGTGATATCAATACAGTGTCAGTTACCACTCCTTGTACTACCAAATTCAAAATCTGATGAATGTATGTCTTGCATTCAATGTTACTGCTCTTACCGATGATATATCAAGCTTTTATATGGTTGAGTAAGTATACTATGAAATGAAGCCACATTCTATGCAGCTGGAGTATCCATTTCTTTTTACTGGGAGGATGCTAAGGTACCTAGCATGTACTTTGGTTTACCAAATTGTGGGATTTACATGTGATGGATTGACTAAAAAAATTGCTAACTGCTCAAGAACCCCTAATACAACCTTTTTTTATACAAAAGGTGCCCCATAATGCCGCTCATTGGGATTCCTCGGGAGTAATGCCAAAAGTCATTTTTTGTAACAATGCATGAGAATTTACAATCAAATGTATTTCTTTTATTGTATTCATTGATTACTCTTTTCTGTGATCTCTTGCTTACCTGACAGTGATATTTCTAGGTTTTACAAAGTGATATCAATAGTGTCAGTTATCACTCCTTGTACAAGCAAATTAAAAATCTGATGTATGTATGTTTTGCATTCAATGTTATTGCTCTTAGAGTTGATATATCATGCTTTTATTTGGTTGAGTAGATATTCAATGATATGAAGCCACGTTCTATACAGCTAGAGTAGAGATTTCTTTTTACTGGGAGGATGCTAAGGTACCCAGCATGAACTTTGGTTTACCAAATTGTGGGACTTACATGTGATGGATAGACTAAGAAAATTGCTAACTGCTCAAGAACCCCTAATAAAAACTTTTTTGATGGAAAAGGTGCCCCATAATGCCGCTCTGTGGGATTCATCGGGAGTAACTCCGAAAGTCGTTAGCTATAACAATATATTAGAATTCACAATTGAATGTATTTCTTGTATTGTATTGATTGATTACACGTTTCTATGACCTGTTGGTTAGATAACAGTTAAATCTCTAGGGTTTACAAATACCATGTCAATTATCACTCCTTGTACAACCAAAATCAATTTTTGATTCCTGTATGTCTTGCATTCAATGTTATTGGTTTTACATTTGATATATCATGGTTTTATATTTTTGAGTACATATATGAGGAAACAAAGCCTTGCTCTATGTAGCTAGAGTATCGATTGCTTTCTAATGGAAGGACACTAATCTACTTACCATACACCCTTGATTTAGCAAATTGTGGGACTTATATGTGATGGAAAGAATCACTGATAAAATTGCTAACTGCTGAAGAACCCTTAATGCAATCTTTTGTGACGTAAAAAGGTGCCCCATAATGCCGCTCAGGGCGATTCCTCGGGAGTAATGCCGAAAGTCATTTTTTTAAACAATAGATTAGAATTTAGGTCAATGGTTAGGTTTAGGTTTAGGGCTAGGGCTATGGTCAGCGCTAGGGCTAGGGTTAAAGTTAGGGCTAGGGTTAGGGCTAGGTTTAGTTTTAGCATTTGGGTTAGGGTTACGTCTAGGTCTAGGGTTAGTGTTAAATTTAGGATTAGGGTTAGGGCTTGGGTTAGGGTTATGGTTAGGGTTTGGGTTAGGTTTTGTGCAGTTTAGTGTTAGTGTTTAGTGTTAAGGCTAAAGGTTTACTGTTAAGACTAGGTTTCGTGTTAAGGCTAAAGTTAGGGTTAACAGTAGGGTTAGGGTTACAGTTAGGCCTATGTCTAGGGCTAGGGTTTGAGTTATGGCTAGGACTAGGTTTATGGGTTAGATAAGGGTTAGGGCTTGGGTTTGGGCTATGGCTAGGACTTGGTTTATGGGTTAGATTAGGGTTAGGGCTAGGGCCAGGGTTAGGTTTCGGATTAGGGCTAGGGTTAGAGTTAGGTCTAGGGCTTGGGTTTAGGTTAGAGCTAGGACTAGGTTTATGGCTTAGATTAGAGTTAGGGTTAGGTCCAGAGTTAGGGTTAGGGCTAGGGTTAGAGTTAGGGTTAGGGTAAGGGTTTTGGTTAGAGCTAGGGTTAGGGTTAGGACTTCGGTTATTGTTAGTGTTAGTGTTAGGGCTACGGCATGGGCAAGGTGCATGTGTTAGGATTACAAGGTGCATGTGTTAGGATTACAGTTACTGTTAAGGTTAGTGTTAGAGTTAGGGCTAGGGCTGAGGTTAGGTCTGGGGTTTGGGCTAGTGTTTAGGTTTGTTTTTGGGTTAGTGTTAGAGCTAGGGCTAGGGCTACAGCTATAATTAGGGTTAGGTTTAGGGCTAGGGCTAGGTTTAGGGTTAGGTTTTTGGTAGGGTTAGTGTTAGGGGCAAAGGTACGGTTAGGGTTAGGATTAGGGTCAGGGTCAGGGTTAGGGTTAGAGTTAGGGCTGGGTTTAGGGTTAGGGCTAGGACTAGGTTTATGGCTAGGATTAGGTTTAGGTCTACGGCTAGGGTTAGGGCTAGGTTTAGTTTTAGGGTTTGGGTTAGTGTTAGGGTTAAGGTTAGGGTTAGGGTTAGAGCTGGGGCTAGGGTTGGGCTCGGGTTTGGGTTAGGGCTAGGGCTAGTGTTAGTGTTAGGGCTAGGGCTAAGGTTAGGTTTAGGGTTATGGCTAGGTCTACGGTTATTGTTTGGGTTTGGGTTAGGGTTACAATTAGGGCTAGGGTTATGGTTAGGTTTTGGTTTAGGGCTACGATTAGGGTTAGGGTTAGTTTTTGGGTAGGGTTAGTGTTAAGGCTAAAGTTAGGATTATTGTTACGGTTAGGGTTAGGGCAAGGGCTAGGGTTAGGGTTTAGGGTTAGGGTTAGGTTTAGGGCTAGGGTTATGGCTAGGGCTAGGGTTATAGTAAGGGCTAGGGTTAGCTTTGTGTTAGGGCTAAATTTAGGTCTAGGGTACAGTTAAGAGTTAGGGCTAGAGTTAGGGCTAGAGTTAGGGTTAGGCCTAGGGCTATGGTTAGGTTTAGGGCTAGGGTTAGGGTTAGGTTTAGGGCTAGGACTAGGGTTATGGCTAGGGCTAGGGTTAGGGTTTGTATTAGGGCTAAATTTAGGTCTAGGGTAAAGTTAAGGGTTTGTGCAGGGGATACAGCTAGGGTTAGGTTTAGGGTTAGGCCTAGGGTTAGTGTTAGTGTTAGGCCTAGGGTTAGGATTAGGGTTAGGTTTAGGGCTAGGGCTAGGGTTAGATTTAGGACTATGGCTAGGGCTAGGGTTATGGTTTGAGTTTTGATTAGGATTAGGGCAAGGGCTAGGGCTGTAGTTAGGTGTAGGGTTTGATTTAAGGTTAGGGATAGGGTTAGGGTTTTTTTGGGGGTAGGGCTAGGATTAGGGTTTGGGTTAAAGTTAGGGTTAGGGCTAGGGTGTGGGCTAGGGTTGTTATTATGCTTAGGGTTAGTTTTAGAGCTAGGGCTAATGCTAGGGCTATGGCTATAATTAGGGTTAGGGTTAGGGATAGGTTTTGGGTTAGGGCTAGGGCTAGGGCTAGGGCTAGGGTTATGGTTATGGTTAGAGCTAGGCTTAGGGTTAGAGTTTGGGTAAGGGTTAGGGCTTGGGTTAGGATTAGGTTTTGGCCTAGAGCTAGAGCTAGGCTTAGGGTTAGGGTTAGGTCTTCGGTTAGTGTTAGTTTTAGTGTTAGTGTCAGGGTTAGGGCTAGGACTTCGGCAAGGGGTATGTGTAGGGTAAGGTTAGGGTTTGGGTTACGGCTGTGAGAGTTCTGCTCAAAGTAGTCAAGGATCAGATCTTGGTTGGTTAACCACAGTTCTTTATTTCCAATCTCTACATTAGTACAGCATCTCGGATTATTGTCAGAGATGAGACAGATTATACAAGCGGGTCTATTATACCATTCCAAGGAGTTTGAATTACCCATAGGTAGCCAATCCCCTTAAGGGAAAATTGGCGGGCAAAAAGGTGTCCTGACCGTTTGATTCTCACAGGAAAAAAGTGAGGTGTTAAGCAGTAAATTTCCTCTCCCAAACCAGACCCCTCAGATGTTACCAGTTCACATAACAATCAATGGCCTCAAGGTTTTTGCATGTGATAAGAGATGAGAGGCATCCTCCCTTGAAGTTCCTGCCGGAGCAGCTGGAATGCGGAGGCAGGGATGTGAGGCCTCCTTGTTCACATAATTCATTGGTGTCACCCTCCCGGTCTGGACAAGTATCAGTACATTACAATTACATGAAGTCCCAATACATGACAGATACATAGGAAAAAGAAAGGCATGCACATGGAATAAATTGAGGGAGGCCTGACTAATATATTGTCTGAATTAGTAGATTCTGACACACTGGCCTCCTCATAATTCACTTCACCTAGCTTTATCAGGAAACATTTTGTGGAACAGTTTCACCAGTTTGGGCGCGTGAACATTTTCCGAGCGAATCCATTCGTTGTGTTCCGGGCCGAAATCAAGCCATCTAACTAAGTAATATAATTGGCCTCTCCGCATTTTGGAATCAAGAATTTCAGTTATCTCGAAATGAGGGGCCCCCTCCTTCATCAGTGGAGGAGGAGCTGGAGGAACTGGATGCCATGCATTCGGCCCAGGGTCTTTCTTCAGTCGGCTGAAATGAAAAACAGGGTGCACAGAACTCAGTGATTTAGGCAATTCCAGTTCAAAAGACACATCCGATATCTTGCGCAACACTTTGTAGGGTCCTACATATTTCCATCCCAGTTTCCTGCTGGGCTGCAAGCCATGTATATTTTTCGTGGAGAGATAGACAGAATCCCCTGGCTGGAGATCCCAGCCTGCCGCTCGTCCCCGATCAGCATATTTTTTATAGTCCTCTTTTGCCTGGTCCAGTGCTTTGGCTATCAAGGGCCAGGAGTCCTGCAAGGTAGTCCACCAACTTTTAAAATCCGATGGGGAAGTATTGGGTTCGTTTTCAATGGTAGGCAATGGTTTCCCTTCAAAACCTCCCACCGCCATGAAAGGAGAAACTCCCGTGGAAGAATGCACAGCGTTGTTATAACTATATTCCGCAAATGGCAATAACTCCACCCAGTTGTCTTGATGATAACTGGTGTAGCATCTTAAAAATTGCTCCAGGATTTGATTAGTTCGTTCGGATTGGCCATCGGTTTCTGGGTGGTAACCCGAACTCAATGCCGGTTCTATGTCCATCAATTTTAGGAGCTCCCGCCAGAAGTTGGCAACAAATTGACTGCCCCTGTCGGATACCACTCTTTTCGGGAAAGCGTGTAATTTTATCACGTGGTTAAAGAAAGCTTTGGCCATTCCTTTGGCCGTGGGCAATTGCTTGAAGGGGGTGAAATGAGCTTGCTTTGAAAACGTGTCTACCACCACCCAAATAACCGTCTTCCCTCTGGAGGGGGGTAGATTAGTGATGAAGTCCATAGCTATGGCCTCCCAAGGGCGAGAAGGGGTGGGTAAAGGGTGCAATAGTCCCGGAACCTTTCCCCCCCGCTTTTTGCACATTAAGCAAGTTTGGCAAGCCGAGACGAAATCGGAGACGTCTCGGCGCATGCGCGGCCACCAAAATTGACGCTGAATTAAATTAAGCGTTTTTAGGAATCCAAAATGCCCTGCTAGTTTGGAAGAGTGGCATGCCAACAACACATCTTTACGTTTGTTCCGTGGCACCACCAGTTTGTCTCCATGGAACCAGCACTGGCTTTCTCTCTTTGAGCATTCCTCCAAAGCCTCCAATTCTTCCACTTCCTCAGGAGCATAATCCCCCCCCCCCAATCACATGCCCCGATGTCCAACTGCGTTTTCTTGAGTTGGCTCCGAGTGACTACTGCCCCTCCTAATTGCTGGGGGGAGAACATGGAATCAAACACATCTTCTTTTACACTCTCGTGTTGGGGCAATCTGGATAGTGCGTCTGCCAAGGAGTTAGCCTTCCCAGGGAAATGCTTTAGTACAAAATTAAACTTAGAGAAGAAGTCTGCCCACCTCAGCTGCTTGGCATTGAGGGATCTCTGAGTGCGCAACGCTTCCAGGTTCTTATGATCAGTCCAAATCTCGAATGGGGTTTGCGCGCCCTCCAGCCAATGCCGCCACGTAGTGAGCGCCAATCTAATAGCCGCAGCTTCCTTGTCCCAAACAGACCAATTCCTCTCCGTGTCATTAAATTTTTTCGAGATGTAAGCCAGGGGGTGCAACTTCCCATCCAGCCCGCTTTGTAGTATGGCCCCCCCCATGGCTACATCGGATGCATCTACATGGATTATAAACTCTTTGGTCTCATCTGGGTGGGCTAAGATGGGCTCGGAAGTGAAGAGAGTTTTTAAGGTCTCGAACGCCCTTTGGCACTCCCCGTTCCAGGCAATCCTTTCCCCTGGCTTTCCAGCCTCGGGCCCCTTCCCCTTAGTTTTCAGCAAATCAGTTAGGGGGAGGGTGACCGTCGCAAAGTCTTTTATGAAGGTTCGATAGAAGTTACAAAATCCTAACAGGCTCTGTAATTGTTTCCTTGTTCGCGGAGCCTCCCACTGCACCACCGCCTCCACTTTTGCTGGGTCCATTTCCAGCCCCCTCTGAGAGATGCGATAGCCTAGGAAGTCTACTGACTCGCGATGGAACTCACACTTCGATAATTTAACATACAGCTGATTCTGCAGCAAGGTAGCAAGGACTTCTCGGACTAATTTCACATGCTCTCTCTTATCAGTAGAATAGATCAAGATATCATCTATGTAACATAACACCCCCTTAAACAAGTGCTTGTGTAATACTTCATTGATCAAACTCATAAAGACCCCGGGCGCGCCACTTAAGCCGAACGGCATCACCAGATACTCAAATTGTCCCAGGGGGGTGTTAAAGGCAGTCTTGGGTTCATCCCCCTCCCTTATGCGCACCCTGAAGTAGGCATCGCGCAGATCCAGTTTGGTAAACACCTTCCCCTTGGCTGCTTCAGTCAATAAGTCCTTTATTAAAGGGAGGGGGTAGGCGTTGGTAGTGGAGACCGCGTTCAGTCCCCTATAGTCTGTGCACAGTCTCAGGCCCCCGTCTTTCTTTTTCCGGAATAACACGGGGGCGGCAAAAGGGGACTTGGCTGGTCGGATGAAGCCGCGCGCCAAGTTTTTGTCCAGGAACTTTCGCAGCTCTTCTCGCTCTAAAGGACTCATGGAATAAAGCTTCCCTTTGGGGAGTTTCTCACCCGGGAGTAGTTCAATGGCACAGTCCGACAGTCGGTGGGGGGGTAACTCATCCGCCTCGGTCTCGCTGAATACCTCCAGTAAATCTCTATACTCCTTGGGTACCAGGGTGGGGGTAAGGGCGAGCGCGGTGGGTTGGGGAGGAGGAGTCGGCGGTCCTGGGCCCCATTCCAAATCCCATTTGTGCGTGAGGCACCGGTCATCTACCCAAGAGATCTTCCCCTCACTCCACTTAATGTATGGGTCGTGTGAACTGAGCCAGGGGCTTCCCAACACCATAGGGAACTGGGCATTTGGTGTAATGACGAAAGCTCGCTTCTCCCAGTGTTCCCCTGTCCCCAGAATCAGGCTCTCGGTCTCCGCTATGCACTCTTCCTTCATCTCCGACCCGTCCATTTGGGTAAACTTTAAGGGCTCTGCCAGCGGGGTAACCTTCGGTCCCAACCCTTCCACCACCAAAGGGCTAATTAAGTCCCGAGCACACCCAGAGTCGATTAAAGCGCGGACCCTCATGTGGGTGCCCGATCCCGGGGTCACTACAGTCACTACCATATATAATAGGGGGCCAGGGATGCTCACCGGAGATGGCGCTTCTTGGCGGGGGACCTGCAGCTCTGCGCCGCTCACTGCAGGCCGTTGGAGTTTCCCGACATCTGCGTTTCCATCAGCTCCAGCTCCCCTTGTTCGCTCGTGGCTCCCTCCAGCTGTAGCGCCCGGGGTTTGATCGGGGTCTTCCCTCGGCTAGGAGTGCTCCCCGCCACCGGCGCCGAGGTCTTCGGCCCTTTCCCTCCCCCTCTTGGACATGATGAGGCAAAGTGGCCACTCTCCCCACATTTCATGCACAGCCCTTGACGAAACCTGGCATCTCGGATGTCTTGTACGCTGGGCCGTGGTTTCGCTCTCGGCGCTGCTTTGCTGGCCGCCGTGGCCGAGGTTCCCATCTTGATCAGGGTAAATCTTTCTTCCATGTCGGTTGCTGCCCTCATCCAGGTAGCCAGCGTTCCCGGGCGGCCCCCCAGCAGCACCGTCTCGTAGATCTCCGGGTTAAGGCCCTCCCAGTACTTTTCCATGAAGAGTTCCTCTGGCCACCCGTGGATTTTGGCCGCGATGCGTCGGAACTTGTCGGTGTAGTCCCTCACTGTGGATCTCCCCTGGAACAACTTCCGCAGTTGGTTCCGGGCCTTTTCTTCGTCCAGAGGGTCCTCAAATTGATGCCGAAGGGCCCACATGAAGTTGTTCAACGAACGCAGCTCAGGTCCGGGGGCATCGTGCAGGCTCACATACCAATCGCTGGCGGTGTCTTTCAGCTTGGACCCGATGTAGCCAATCCGTTCCCTCTCGGTGGGATAGAGATGACCCCAGCTGTCCAGGAACCGCTCTATCTCCAACATGAAGAAACGCAGCTTCTCGGGGTCCCCATCGAAAGTAGCCGTCAGAGGGTCGGATGGGGCTGGGCGTGCGGGTGGGGCGACCGGTGCCGGGACCGGTGCTGGGGCGGGACCTGGCACCGGAGGTGGGACGACCGGTGGGGCCGGCTGCACCAGTGGCGCGGGCGCCTGAGGCTGAATCGGGACTCCTCCAGGAGCTGCCGGCGGTTGCTGCACTCCTATCCCCGGGCCGGGGAGGGCTCCTTGCATGACCCTCATGGCGTCTCGGAATTGGTGCTGGAGATCGAGGGCCAATTCTCATAGCTCTGCGGTGAGTTGGAGCCGTAGATCTCCCATCATCTGGTCCAGTTGGGGCATTTGATCCCCCCGGTACGGATCGGGCCCATACGGGCCTGTCCTCTCTCCTTCGAAGGGCGGGCGACGCGGCTCTCCTCTGTAGATCGGCTCGCAGTCGTCTCCCAGGTAACTCGGTCTCCCTCGATCGAGCGGATCGCCAGGGAACGAAACCTGTGCCCCTTTCCGGTCGTGCACCCACGAATCCACGGTCCCACGACCGAACTGGCTCCAAGCGTACTTGGGGGTCCCGCTCTGACGAAGAGGTAGGCGCGGGATATAGTGAGCCCCCTGAATCGTAGTTACCGGCACTTCTGGGGCCCCTCCGCCGCCTCCACCACCGTTCCCCTGGTCCGTCGGGGTAGCGGGGACATCTTCAGGTGTAGGGATGGGGACCGTGTCGTCGTCTGACATGGTCAGGAACGGCTAAGTCCCAGTCACAGATCTCTGACAATCTGTGAGAGTTCTGCTCAAAGTAGTCAAGGATCAGATCTTGGTTGGTTAACCACAGTTCTTTATTTCCAATCTCTACATTAGTACAGCATCTCGGATTATTGTCAGAGATGAGACAGATTATACAAGCGGGTCTATTATACCATTCCAAGGAGTTTGAATTACCCATAGGTAGCCAATCCCCTTAAGGGAAAATTGGCGGGCAAAAAGGTGTCCTGACCGTTTGGTTCTCACAGGAAAAAAGTGAGGTGTTAAGCAGTAAATTTCCTCTCCCAAACCAGACCCCTCAGATGTTACCAGTTCACATAACAATCAATGGCCTCAAGGTTTTTGCATGTGATAAGAGATGAGAGGCATCCTCCCTTGAAGTTCCTGCCGGAGCAGCTGGAATGCGGAGGCAGGGATGTGAGGCCTCCTTGTTCACATAATTCATTGGTGTCACCCTCCCGGTCTGGACAAGTATCAGTACATTACAATTACATGAAGTCCCAATACATGACAGATACATAGGAAAAAGAAAGGCATGCACATGGAATAAATTGAGGGAGGCCTGACTAATATATTGTCTGAATTAGTAGATTCTGACAACGGCTAGGTCTATGGTTAGGGTTTGGGTTAGGGTTACACTTAGGGCTAGGGCTAGTGTTAGGTTTAGGGTTAGTGTTCCTGTTAGGATAGGGCTTGGATTCTGGCAAGGGGTATGTGTAGGGTTAGGGTTAGGGCTAGGGTTAGGGTTAGGGCAAGTGATAGGATTAGGTTTACTTTTAGGGTTAGTGTTAGTGTTAGGATTAGGGCTAGGGCTAGGGTTTGGGTTAGGGTTAGTTTTTGTGTAGGGTTAGTTTTAGGGCTAAAGTTAGGGTTAGGGCAAGAGCTAGGGCTAGGGTTACTGTTTGTTTTGGAGCTAAAGGTTGGGTTAGGGTAAAGGTAAGGGTTAGGGCTCAAGTTAGGGCTCGAGTTAGGGTGAGGCCTAGGGTTAGGGCTAGGGCTAGAGTTAGGTTTAGTGTTGGGTTAAGGTTAGGGCTAGGGTTATAGTTAGGGTTAGGGATTGTGCTAGGGCTAGGGCTATGTCTAGGGTTAGGATGTGGGTGAAAGTTAGGGCTAGGGAAATGGTAAGGGTTAGGGCTCAAGTTAGGGCTCAAGTTAGGGTGAGGCCTAGGGTTAGGGTTAGGGCTAGGGCTAGAGTTAGGTTTAGTGTTGGGTTAAGGTTAGGGCTAGGGTTATGGTTATGGTTAGGGATTGTGCTAGGGCTAGGGCTATGTCTAGGGTTAGGATGTGGGTGAAAGTTAGGGCTAGGGAAATGGTAAGGGTTAGGGCTAGAGTTAGGGTTAGGGTTAGGTCTAGAGTTAAAGTTAGGGCTAGGGTTAGGGTTTGTGTTAGGGCTAAATTTAGGTCTAGGGTAAAGTTAAGGGTTTGGGCAGCGGTTACGGCTAGGGTTAGGTTTAGGGTTCGGCCTAGGGTTAGTGTTAGACCGATGATTAGGGTTGGGTTTAGGGCTAGGGCTTGGGCTAGGACTAGGGTTAGATTTAGGACTAGGGCTAGGGCTAGGGCTAGGGTTAGGGTTAGGGTTAGGGCAGGGGCTAGGGCTGTAGTTAGGTGTAGGGTTTGAGTTAAGGTTAGGGACAGGGCAAGGTTTTTTTGGGGGGTATGGCTAGGGTTAGGGTTTGGGTTAAAGTTAGCATTAGGGCTAGGGCTAAGGTTAGGGTTTTTGTTATGGTTAGGGTTAGTTTTAGAGCTAGGGCCAATGCTAGGGCTACGGCTATAATTAGGGTTAGGGATAGGCTAGCGCTAGTTTTAGGGTTCATTTTAGGGTTATGGTTAGGGTTATGATTGGGACTAGAATTAGGGTTACAATTAGGGTTAGAGTTAAGTTTACCATTAGGGTTAGGGTTGTGTAGGGTTAGGGTAAGGGTAAGGGTTCAGATTAGGGTTAGGGCTAGGGCAAGTGTTAAGGTTAAACGTAGGGTTAGGGTTAGGGCTTGGGCTAGGGCTAGGGCTTGGGTTAGGGTTAGAGCTGGAGTTCGGGCTAGGGCTTGGGCTAGGGATCAGGTTAGGGTTAGGTTTTGGCTTAGGGTTTGTGTTAGGGCTAAATTTAGGTGTAGTGTAAGGGTTAGGGTTAAGGCTAGAGTTAGGGCTAGGGTTATGGATAGGTTTTGGGTTCAGGTTAGGGTTAGGGCTAGGGCTATGGTTAGGGTTTGGGCTAAAGTTAGGGCTAGGGTAAAGGTAAGCATTAGGGCTAGGGTTAGGGTTAGGCCTAGGGTTAGGGTTAGGTCTAGGGTTAGTGTTTGTGTTAGGGTTAGGGCTTGGGCTTGGGCAAGGGTATGTGTAGGGTTCAGATTTGGGCTAGGGTTAGGGCAAGTGTTAGGATTAGGTTTACTGTTAGGGTTAGTGTTAGTTTTAGGATTAGGGATAGGGATAGGGTTTGGTCTGGGGCTTGGGCTCAGCCCAGTCTTTGGGTTTGTTTTGTGGTTAGGGTTAGTGTTAAAGCTAGGCCTAGGCTTAGGGCTATGGCTATCATTAGGGTTTGGGTTACGGTTAGGGCTAAGGCTAGGGTTAGGGTTAGTTTTTGTGTAGGGTTAGTGTTAAGGCTAAAGTTTGGGGGGTTTTTGATAATAAAATTTTTATTTTTCCATTATTCTCAAATGCAATTAGCTTTTATACATATTCCATTTTTTATAAAGTTGCATATTTAGTTAAAAAGATATAAACATTAAATGACTTCCCACCCCACCTGCACCTTCATATATATCGACCGGTAAACATATATTTCAAAAGTATTTGCCACCTAAGGTAACATTTTGAGCTACTATAACTTTTATACATTTAAAAATTATATTAATTAAAAAGGAAAGAAGGTTTAGTTTTGTGGCTAACTAATAAATCATTTTTTGTGTTATAATTCTGTCCCTCATTTCAGTAGTTAGAAAGTGTAAAAATATTGTCTTTCATATTCCATTCTCGTTCCATATATTCCTTCAAATCTTTCCAATCTTCTGAGAACTTCGCTGAGTCTTGATTGTTTAATTTTCTTGTCCATTTGTCCATTTCTGCCATAAATAACAATTTTCTCATCCATTCCCATAGTTCTGGAGTTTTCTCCGATTTCCAACTTTGAGCATAAACCATTCTTGCTGTCATTGCCATATACCAAATCAATGTTCTTTTACTTATGTTTACATCCTCTAACTTTAGACCAAGCAATAACATTTCAGGCAATTTTTTAAACTTACACTTCAAAATTTTCTCCATTTCAGCATGTATCATACACCAAAAACTTTTTGCTTTATCACAAGTCCACCACATATGACATAATGATCCTTCTTTTTGTTTACATTTCCAGCACTTATTAGACATATTTTGACCAATATTTGCAATTTTTTTCGGAGTCATGTACCATCTATACATCATTTTAAAACAATTTTCTTTAAGATTGTTACATGTAGATATAGACATAGCATTTTTCCACAAGAATTCCCAAGACGACATTGCTATCTCTTTATTCATATTGATTGCCCATTTTATCATTTGTTCTTTTACAAGTTCATCAGCATTATACCACTTCAACAAAATTTTATACATTTTGGAAATCATTTTTTTCCCTCCATCCTCCCATACCTGTTCAATTTCGTTTTTTTTACTACTAAAACCACCACTTCTTTTATCTTCATTAAAAAGATCTTTAATCTGTCTATATCAGAACCATCCATATTCAAAATCTAACTGATTTTCTTCTTTCAACCGCCATCCTCCCTCTTCCATTGTCAGCAAGTCTCTATATTTCAACCAGTCCTGCCCTTTAAAGCTTGAAAAAGGCTTTATTACTTCTGCTGGTACAATCCACATCGGGTTTTTTCCCCAGAAAATAAGTTCTTATATCTAAACCATGTTTCAATTAATGTTCTTCTAATATAATGATGTTTAAACATGTTATCCAGCTTTGTTTCCCCATAGTACAAATATGCATGCCAACCAAATCGACAATCATGACCTTCTAATGCTAACGATTTTCTATCTTCTAGTAAAATCCAAGATTTTAACCAAGACAGACACACTGCATCGTGGTATAATTTGAAATTAGGTAGTTGTAAACCATCTCTTTCCTTTGCATCACACATTATCTTCATTTTAATTCTTGGTTTTTTCCCTGCCCACACAAACTTTGAAAGTTCTCTTTGCCACTTCTTAAAGACTTTTGAATCCTTTACTATTGGTATCGTTTGGAATAAGAACATTAAACGTGGTAAAATATTCATTTTAACTGTTGCCACTCTTCCTAATAATGATAGGTTTAATGTATTCCATTTTTCAATATCATTTGTAATTTGTCCAAAGCTTTTGATAGTTATTTTTAAAAAGATCTATATTCTTCATAGTTAAGTCAATTCCTAAATATCTTGTTTTTTTCACCACTTCACATTTTATTAATTGTTGTAACTCCTGCTGTTTTTCACTTGTCATATTTTTACACATCACTTTCGACTTTGTTCTGTTAATGTAAAATCCTGCTAGATCTCCAAAGTCTTTAATTTTTTGTATCAAAAGCGGTAACGTTTTTATTGGTTCCTCCATAATGAACATTACGTCGTCTGCAAAAGCTCTATATTTAAAGAGAAACCATGCATTGTCAAGCCTTTGATTTCCTTATCTTCTTTAATATTACTAAGTAAAACTTCTAAAATCCAAATGAACAATATCGATGAAAGTGGACAACCTTGTCTCGTCCCTTTTTGAACTTTAAAGTAGTCCGTCTTTTCATTATTGATAATGATTGATGATTTTTGTTCTATGTAGATTGATTAAATCATATTCAGCATGGAGTCTCCAACCTGTAGTTTTTCCAAAACCGCAAACATAAAGTCCCAGTTTAAATTATCAAAGGCCTTTTCAGCGTCCAAAAAGAAAAAACCAACCTCTTTGTCAGGATGTTTATCATAATACTCAATTGCATCTATGACTACTCTTAAATTATCTTTTATCTGCCGATCTGGTAGAAACCCTGCTTGTTCTGTTTGTATTATGTCTTTCAGGTATTCTTTCAGTCTTTCAGCTATGATTTTGGCAAAAATTTTATAATCATTATGAAGCAGAGAGATTGGTCTATAATTTTTTACACTTGTTAAATCTTGGCCTTCTTTTGGAATAAGTGATATATTAGCCTCTTTCCATGTATCTGGAACATTACCTGTACTTCTTATTTCGTTTAGCAAAAGTTCAAAGACTGGTAGAAGTGACTCCTTTATTTTTTTAATAAAATTTAGCCGAAAAACCATCTGGACTGGGTGCTTTCCCAAGCTTAGAGTCGTCAATGGCTTTTTGTATTTCCTGGATTGTAATAGGGCTGTTCAACATTTCCTTCACCTCCTCTTTTGGTTTTGGCAGCTTAATTGTTTTCAAATATTCTTCAATCCTACTTGGGTCTACTTTTTCTTTGTGAAAAAGTTTGGCATAGTATTTAAAAAATTCCCTTTTTATTCCCTTTATGTCCAATATGTCTTTTTTATCTACCACAATTTTATTAATGATCTTATTTTCTCTTTTTTTCTTTAATTGCCATGCCAAATATCTTCCTGGTTTATTCGCTCCGTCAAAGGATTTTTGTTGCAGTTTTTTTAAGTTCCAGTAAATTTCCTGGTTTAAAATGGCTTGTAGTTGGTCTTGTAGAAGTTGTATTTCTTTTATTAATTTCTTTTTACCAGGTCTTTTTTTTAATTCTTTCTCTTTTGTCTTTATTGCTTGAGTTATGCTGTCCTATTGTTCCCTTTTCTTCTTTTTCTCTTTGCCGTTTAGAAATATCATAAATCCTCTGATTACTGCTTTGTAGGCATCCCATACAACTTGTGGTTTTACGCCTTGGAAAAGATTTGTTTGGAAGTATGACTTTGTCTCGGCATGTATTTTATTTATTATTTCCTGGTTTTCCAAAAGTTCTTCATTCAATCTCCATCTTCGTTGTTTTCCACTTAATTTTGAAGTCCACAACATAGGATTATGGTCGGAAAAAATCTTTGGTAGAATTTCTATTTTTCTTGTTTTTAATGTTAATTCTGGCGTCATCCACATCATGTCGATCCTAGAGCATGAATCATGCCTATTAGAATAAAAAGTATAGTCTTTAGTTCGAGGATTCCACTTTCTCCACACATCCTCCAGGTTTTCTTGCTTTACCATTGTGAAAAATGCCTTGGGTAATTTCCCTATGTTGTCATCCTTACTTTTGGTATGTCTGTCCATCTTGTTGTTTACTGTGCCATTGTAGTCCCCTGTCAATATTAAATGTTCATAATCCACTTGGTCTAAGTCCATAGTTAAGTCTTTAAAAAAAGTTTCTTTAGTTCCATTGGGTGCATAAATGTTTACTATAAGAGTTTTTTGATCATTCAAAGTTGTCTCAACTGCCAAGTATCTTCCTTCTTTATCTTTAAATATTTCTTTGGGGTTCAGTTCCTTTTTAACGTACATCACAACTCCTCTTTTCTTGATAGTCGCCAAAGAAAAAATTCTTCTCCCAATTTTTTTCTAATCAGATATTTATGGTCAGCCTTTTTAATATGTACTTCTTGCAAGCAAATCACATTACATTTCTGTTTTTCTAACCAATGTCCAACAATTTTGCATTTATTAGGTGTATTTAGTCCACTTACATTCCATGAGAGCACTTTATAATCCATAGTGACATTGAGTTAAATATCTCCAAATTCTTCAATATTCTCTGCCATGAAGGAGAGCATCTCACTCGTGGTCTTGATACTAATCCGTGTAGTGTTAAGGGTAAAGTTTGGATTAGGGTTAGGGTTAGGGTTAGGGTTAGGGTTAGGGTTAGGGCAAGGGCTAGGGTTAGGGTTTGTGTTAGGGCTAAAGATAGGGCTAGGATAAAGGGAAGGGTTAGGGCTCCAATTAGGGCTAGAGTTAGGGTTAGGGCTAGAATTAGGGCTAGGGTTAGGGTTAGGTTTAGGGTGAGGGCTAGGGTTATGGCTAGGGCTAGAGTTAGCCGTGACATAGGGGTATAGTAAGGGCTAGAGTTAGGGTTTGGATTAGGGTTATGGTTAGGTTTAGGGCTAGGGCTAGGGTTAGGTTTTGGGCTAGGGCTAGGGTTAGGATTAGGGTTTGGCCTAGAGCTAGAGCTAGGCTTAGGGTTAGGGTTAGGTCTTCGGTTAGTGTTAGTTTTAGTGTTAGGCTTAGGGTTAGGGGTATGTGTAGGGTAAGGTTTAGGGTTACGGCTAGGTCTACAGTTAGTGTTTGGGTTTGGGTTAGGGTTACACTTAGGGCTAGGGTAATCTTTAGGTTTAGGGCTAAGGTTATAGTAAGGGCTAGGGTTAGGTTTACGGTTTAGGGTTATGGTTAGGTTAGGGCTAGGGCTAGGGTTAGGTTTTGGGTTAGGGCTAGGGCTAGGGTTAGGTTTTGGGTTAGGGCTAGGGCTAGGGTTATGGTTATGGTTATAGTTATGATTAAGGTTATGGTTATGGTTATGGTTTGGGTTTGGGTAAGGGTTAGGGCTAGAGTTAGGTTTAGGGTTCGGTTAAGGTTAGGGCTAGGGTTACGGTTAGGGTTAGGGCTAGGGATTGTGCTAGGGCTAGGGTTATAGTAAGTGCTAGGGTTAGGTTTATGGTTTAGGGTTATGGTTAGGTTAGGGCTAGGGCTAGGGTTAGGTTTTGGGTTAGGGCTAGGGTTATGGTTATGGTTATGCTTATGGTTAGGGTTTGGGTAAGGGTTAGGGCTAGAGTTAGGTTTAGGGTTGGGTTAAGGTTAGGGCTAGGGTTAGGGCTAGGGTTAGGGCTAGGGTTAGGAAGCA
Organism: Lepidodactylus listeri; assembly: GCA_029233225.1. Taxonomy (NCBI): domain Eukaryota; kingdom Metazoa; phylum Chordata; class Lepidosauria; order Squamata; family Gekkonidae; genus Lepidodactylus; species Lepidodactylus listeri. The sequence goes on along the minus strand of JARCFY010000007.1, from coordinate 125,442,004 downwards.
GGTGAAAGTTAGGGCTAGTGTAATGGTAAGGGTTAGGTTTATGGTTTAGGGTTATGGTTAGGTTAGGGCTAGGGTTAGGTTTTGGGTTAGGGCTAGGGTTATGGTTATGCTTATGGTTAGGGTTTGGGTAAGGGTTAGGGCTAGAGTTAGGTTTAGGGTTGGGTTAAGGTTAGGGCTAGGGTTAGGGCTAGGGTTAGGGCTAGGGTTAGGAAGCAGGTGAAAGTTAGGGCTAGTGTAATGGTAGGGGTTAGGGCTAGAGTTAGGGTTAGGGTTAAATTTTGGACTAGGGTTAGGGTTTGTGTAAAGGCTAAATTTAGGTCTAGGGTAAAGTTAAGGGTTTGGGCAGCGGTTATGGCTAGGGTTAGGTTTAGGGTTAGGCTAGGGTTAGTGTTAGGCCTAGGGTTAGGGTTAGGTTTAGGGCTAGGGCTAGGGCTAGGGTTAGATTTAGGACTAGGGCTAGGGTTAGGGTTAGGGTTAGGGTTAGGGTTAGGGCAAGGGCAAGGGCAAGGGCTGTAGTTAGGTGTAGGGTTTGAGTTAAGGTTAGGCCTAGGGTTAGGGTTTGAGTTAAGGTTAGGCCTAGGGTTAGGGTTTGGGTTAAAGTTAGGGTTAGGGCTAGGGTTTTTGTCTTGGTTAGGGTTAGTTTTAGAGCTAGGGCTAATGCTAGGGTTATAATTAGGGTTAGGGATAGGGATAGGTTAGCGCTAGTTTTATGCCTCGTTTTAGGGTTATGGTTAGGATTTGTGTTCGGGTTATTTCTTGGGCTAGAGTTAGGGTTACGGTTAGGGTTAAGTTTCCCATTAGGGTTATGGTTATCTAGGGTTAGGGTAAGGGTTTGGACTAGGGTTAGGGCTAGGGCAAATGTTAGGGTTAAACTTAGGGTTGGGTTAGTGCTTGGCTTGGGATCTGGCTATGGTTTGGGTAAGGGTTAGAGCTGGGATTAGGGCTTGGGCTAGGGATCGGGTTAGGGTTTGGTTTAGGGTTTGTGTTAGGGCTAAATTTAGGGGTTGTATAAGGGTTCAGGTTAGGGCTTGATTTAGGGCTAGGGTTATGGTTAGGGTTCAGGTTAGGGTTTGGGCTAAAGTTAGGGCTAGGGTAAAGGTAAGCGTTAGGGCTAGAGTTAGGGTTAGGGTTAGGACTAGGGTTAGGACTAGGGCTAGGGTTAGGTTTTGGGTTAGGGTTAGATCTAGGGTTAGTGTTCATGTTAGGGTTAGGGCTTGGGCAAGGGGTATGTGTAGGGTTCAGATTTGGGCTAGGGTTAGGGCAAGTGTTAGGATTAGGTTTACTGTTAGGGTTAGTGTTAGGATTAGGACTAGGGCTAGGGTTTGGTCTTGGGCTCAGGCTCAGCCTCGTCTTTGGGTTTGTGTTGGGGTTAGGGTTAGTGTTAGTGTTAAAGCTAGGCCCAGGCTTAGGGCTATGGCTATCATTAGGGTTTGGGTTAAGGTTAAGGTTAAACCTAGGGTTAGGGTTAATTTTTGGGTAGGGTTAGTGTTAGGGCTAAAGTTAGGATTAGGTTTAGGTTTAGGGCTAGGGTTATGGCTAGGGCTAGGGCTATAGTAAGGGCTAGGCTTAGCGTTTGGATTAGGGTTACGGTTAGGTTTAGGGCTAGGGTTAGGTTTTGGGTTAGGGCTGGGGCTAGGGTTATGGTTTGGGCTAGGGCTAGGGTTATGTTTTGGGTTAGGGTTAGGGTTAGGGCTTGGGTTAAGATTAGGGTTTGGCCTAGAGCTAGGGGTAGGGGTAGGGTTAGGTCTTTGGTTAGTGTTAGTTTTAATCTTAGGGTTAGGGCTAGGCTTTGGCATGGGGTATGTGTAGGGTAAGGTTTAGGTTTAGGGCTAGGGGTAGGGTTAGAGCAAGGGTTAGGATTAGGGTTTCTGTTAGGATTTGTGTTCCGGTTAGGGCTAGGGCTAAGGTTAGGTCTGTGGCTAGGGGTAGTGTTTTGTTTTTTGTAAGGGTTAGTGTTAGAGCTAGGGCTAGGGCTACGGCTATAATTAGGGTTACGGTTAGGGCTAATGCTAGGTTTATGGTTAGGGTTTTGGGTAGGGTTAGTGTTAGGGCTAAAGGTAGAGTTAGGGTTAGGGTTTGGGTTAGAATTAGGGCTAGGGTTAGGTTTAGGGTTGGGGCTAGGGTTAGCGCAAAGGTTAGGATTAGGGTTACTTTTAGGCTTAGTGTTACAGTTAGGGATAGGGCTAAGGTTAGGTCTAGGGCTTGGGCTAGTGTTTTGGTTTGTGTTAGGGTTAGTGTTAGAGCTAGGGCTAGGGCTATAATTAGTGTTAGAGCGAGGGCTAGGTTTTGGGTAGGGTTGGTGTTAGGGTTAGGCTTACAGTTAGGGTTAGGGTTAGGGCTAGGACTAGGTTTATGGCTAAAATTAGGTTTAGGTCTAGGATTAGGTTTAGGGCTAGGGCTAGGCTTACAGTTATGGCTAGGGTTAGGGTTAGAGCTAGGGCTAGGTTTAGTGTTAAGGTTTGGGTTAAGGTTAGGGCTAGGTTTTGAGTTATGGTTAGGGTTAAGGTTAGAGCTAGGGCTAGCGATAGGGTTAGGGTTAGGACTAGGTCTAGGGTTAGTATTAGAGTTTGGGTTAGTGTTAGGGCTAGGGCTAGGGTTTGGTTGAGAGTTACGGCTAGGTCTATGGTGAGTGTAAGGGTTTGGGTTAGGGTTACAGTAAGGGCTCGGGTTTATGGTAACGTTTAGGGCTAGGATTAGGTTTAGAGTTAGTGTCAAGGGTTAGTGTTAAGGTTAGGGCTTGGGTTTGGGCAAGTGGCATGTGTAGGTTTACGGTTAGAGCTAGAGTTAGGGCAAGAGTTAGGATTATGTTTACTGTTAGGATTAGTGTTTGTATTAGGGTTAGGGCTAGGGCTAGAGTTTGGTCTGGGGCTCAGGTTGAGCCTTTGGGTGTGTATTGTGGTTAGGGTTAGTGTTAGAGCTAGGCCTAGGCTTAGGGCTATGGTTATAATTAGGGTTAGGGTTTGGGTTAGGGCAAGGTTTTGAGTTAGTATTAGGGTTAGGGTTAGAGCTAGGTCTAGGGGTAGGGTTACAGTTAGGGCTAGGTTTAGGTTTAGGGTTATGTCTAGGGTTAGTGTTAGGGTTAGGGCTTGGGCTTCAGCAAGGGGTATTTGTAGGGTTAGGGTTAGGGCTAGGGCAAGGATTAGGATTAGCTTTTGGGTTAGATTTAGGGTTAGGGCTAGAGTTACGTGTAGGGTTGGGTTAAGGTTAGGGCTAGGGTTTCAGTTAGGGTTAGGGCTAGGGCTTGTGCTAGGGCTACCGCTATGTCTCGGGTTTGGATCTGGGCTAAAGTTAGGGCTAAGGTAATGGTAAGGGTTAGGGCTAGAGTTAGGGTTAGGCCTAGGATTAAAGTTAGGGCTAGGGCTAGGGTTAGGGTTTGTGCTAGGGCTAAATTTAGGTCTAAGGTAAAAGGGTTTGGGCTCGGGTTACGGCTTGGATTAGTTTTAGGGTTAGGCCTAGTGTTAGGGTTAGGATTAGAGTTAGGTTTACAGCTAGGGCTAGGGTTAGATTTAGGGATAGGGATAGGGTTATGGTTAGGGTTTGGGTTAGGGTTAGTAGAAGGGCTAGGTCTATAGTTAGGGGTAGGGTTTGGGTTAAGGTTAGGGCTTGGGTTATGGATAGGGTTAGGGCTATTGTTAGGGCTTGTGCTAGGGTAAAAGATAGGTAGGGCTATGTCCAGGGTTAGGGTTAGGGTTAGGATTAGCATTAGGGTTAGGGCTAGGGTTGGGGAAGGGTTAGGATTATGGTTACTCTTAGGGTTAGGGATAGGGCTACAGCTAGGGTTAGGGTTATGGTTTGGCATAGGGCTAGGGCTAGGCCTACGTCTCATGCTGGTTTAGGGTTAGGGTGAGGGTGAGGGTGAGAGCTATGGCTATGGCTAGGGTTGTGGCTAGGGCTAGGGTTGGTGTTAGGGTTAAGTGTTAGAGCTAGGGCTAATGCTAGGGCATGGCTATAGTTAGGGTTGGGGATAGGCTAGTGCTAGTTTTAGGATTCGTTTTAGGGTTATGGGTAGGACTAGGGTTCGGGTTATCTGTAGGGCTAGGGTTTGGGTTATGGTTATGGTTAAGTTTACTGTTAGGTTTAGGGTTGTCTAGGGTAAGGGTAAGGGTAAGAGTTTTGATTAGGGTTAGGGCTGTCAGATTCTACTCTGTATACACAATGATTTCTTTTATTGCTAAATGTTTCTTTCTTCCACTGAATCTGACAAAGATATATGTTGCTGAAGGTTGCTCTAGTTTTTACTTTCGTTTTCCTTGTAGTTGTTATCTCCCATATGGTTTATTGCCTCCTTTGTGTCAATTGCCCTGTCTGCTTAATGTTACTTCTTTAGGCGGGAGGGTGGGTTCCTGCATACCAACATGTCATATAAACAAAAGCTATCTTGTTCCTGTTCCCTCCCCCTTTCGCTCCAGGCTCCCAGGACACTATCTGAATGCTTCTAGCCTTGAAGGTTATTTTATTGTCGTGGTTTGAATGTTTTGCCTAGGACTTAGCACATCTGGGTCACACAGGCCAAAAGGGGAATGTTTATGCCTTTCGCACCTACGGTGGGAACAAACGGGCCCTCTGTCTTCCCGCATTTTTCTTGTATGCTGATTGGTAGTAAATGTTTAAGCATTCATGTTTGCAGGTATATTAACCCCAAGCCTTCTTTGTTTAGCATCTCTAACAAACATCGAGACCTGTTCCAGTATCTGAATAAAGGACTATGTTTCAACCAACAAAGGCCTGATCATTTGCTGATAGCACAGAAGCCTCACAGATTGTTAGAGATCTGGCTTTTGGTCCTCCCGTGCCTGGCCATGTCAGATGACGGGAGTAACCACCAAACTCCTTTGGAAGTGCCGGTCACCATGGCTCCCACTGGGCCAGCGGAGCAGCCAGTGCAGGTGACCACCGCAGCCCAGGAATTGGGCCAGCCCCCTCGCACGGGGGCTCGGATTACCCGGCCGCCGGCCTCCCCTAGATGCTCTTGGGCTACTTTTGGGGGAGGCAATTCCAAAATGTGGATCCACGATCGGAAGGGGGCCTGAGTGCGCTTCAGCGGCGACCGATCAGATTTCGGCCGCCCGAGCGTACTGGAGGAGGATCGCTACCCTGCGAGAGGTTCAGGGGGCCTGGGGGTTCAGCTTCCAGGACAAAGAGGGCCCCGATCGAAGAGGGCTTCCAGGATGAAGAGGGCTTCCAGGGGCCCCGATCCATCCGGTGGGGATCTAGACCAGGTTCTGGATCGAAGATTTGACGAGATGCACGACCGTCTTGCAGCGGATCTGCGCAAAGCTATGCTAGAAATGCAGCAGAACCTGATGGGAGCCCTCGCTGTGGGAGTAGTCCCACTCCCTGGCCAGCCACAGGGAGGTGGGGGTCCCACTGGGGCACCCTCGGTGCAACCCGCAGGGGGTGCCGGGGGAGTCCCCGCCCAACGTGCTGGGCCTGGGGTTCCCCCCATCGGGGGAGCCCTACCACTTCCCGCCCCAGTGATCCCTATGCCGGTGGGGGGATTGGTGAGGCAGGTACCCAATGACCCAGTGATGGCAACCTTCGATGGGGATCCCGAAAAGCTCCGGTTTTTCATCATCAAGATCGAGTGGTTCCTGGTGTCCTGGGGCCACCTCTACCCGACGGAGAGAGACCGAGTGGGCTACATCGGGCCCAAGCTACGCGACACCGTGAGCAACTGGTACGTGAGTCTGCACAACCCCCCAGGACCCAAACTGCAGTCAGTGGACAACTTTATGTGGGCCCTTCGCCAGCACTACGAAGACCCGCTGGGAGAAGAAAAAGCCCGGAACCAACTACGCAAGCTAACCCAGGGGTGAGGCACGGTAAGGGACTACACCGACTGCTTCTGGTGCATCGTGGCGAAAGTCCAGAAGTGGTCCGAAGATCTGTTTGTGGAGAAGTACTGGGAGGGGCTGAGCCACGAGATCTACGAGACGATCCTGAGGAGCGGTCAACCCGTTTCCCTGGTGGCTTGGATGCGAGCCACGGCTGATGTAGAGGAGCGTTTCACCCTGATCAAGTTGGGAACTTCGACCACTCCCAAGACCCCCCAGAAGACCGAGGGAAAGTTGGTGTTCCAGAAATTGCATGACACCAGGTTCAAGCAAGGCCTGTGCATGAAATGCGGAGAAAGTGGCCACTACTCATCGGCGTGTCCCCGTAGAGAAGCGAAGATCCCGAAGACCTCCACCCCATTGGGTGGAGGGACACCCCGACCTCCCAAGACACAGTTTAAACCCTGGGCATTACAGCTGGAAGGGGCAACGTGCGAGCAGGGAGAGTTGGAGCTGACCGAGACCCAGCCATTGGGAAACTTCAACGACCTGCAGTAGCTGGCGCAGAACTGCAGGTCCCAACCCCCGACGCGCCATCACCGGTGAGCATCCCCGGTCCCTTGCTTTACATGGTAGTGACTCTAATGGTGCCAACCACCGGAACCCACATGCGGGTTCGTGCCCTCATAGACTCAGGATGTGCCAGAGACTTGATTAGCCCCTTAGTAGTGGAGGGATTGGGACCCAGGGTGACGGACCTAAAAGAACCCTTACGGTTCACCCAAATGGATGGATCTGAGATGAAGGAGGCGTGTGAGCCAGTTTGGTGTAGTGGTTAAGTGCGCGGACCCTAATCTGGGAGAACTGGGTTTGATTCCCCACTCCTCCACTTGCACCTGGCTGGATGACCTTGGGCAAGCCATAGCTCTGTACCAGCTGTTCCCTCAAGGACAGCTTGGGAAAGAGCTCTCTCAGCCCCACCTACCTCACAGGGTGTCTGTTGTGGGGAGGGGAAGGGAAAAGGAGTTTGTAAGCTGCTCTGAGACTCCCTTGGGGAGTGGAGGGCGGGGTATAAATCCAATCTCTTCTTCTTCTTCTTCTTCTTCTTCTGTGTGGCAAAGACTGAACCTTTGGTAGTGGGGACGGGGACTCATTGGGAGAAAAGGGCTTTTGTGATAACTCCTAATACCCAATTTCCCATGGTGCTGGGCAGCCCATGGTTGAGTTCCCACGACCTGTACATCAAGTGGAGTGATGGGAAAATATCATGGGTCAACCCTAAATGCTCCACGCACACCTGGGATTCCACATGGGGAAAAGAGCCTCCCGGCTCCTCAAATCCGGCGGCACTAGCCTTAGCGCCTGGTCCGGTCCCCCCAGAATATAGAGACTTAAAAGATGTGTTCAGTGAAACGGAAGCTGACGAATTGCCCCCCCACTGTCTCACTGACTGTGCCATTGAACTACTCCCGGGGGAGAAGTTGCCAAAAGGGAAGTTATACTCTATGAGCCCCTCTGAGAGAGAGGAGCTGCGGAAATTTTTGGATAAAAACTTAGAGCGAGGATTTATCCACCTGGCAAAGTCCCCTTTTGCAACCCCCGTCCTTTTCTGGAAAAAGAAAGACGGAGGGTTGAGACTTTGCACGGACTATAGGGGCTTGAATGCAGTGTCCGCATCCAACGCTTATCCCCTCCCCTTAATCAAAGACTTATTGACCGAAGCGGCCAAGGGGAGAATTTTCACGAAACTGGACTTGAGACACGTGTACTTTTGAGTGCGCATCAGGGAGGGGGACGAATTTAAGACGGCGTTCAACACCCCGCTGGGGCAGTTCGAGTACTTGGTGACGCCCTTCGGTTTGAGTGGCGCTCCTGGCATTTTTATGAGTTTAATTAACGAAGTGTTGCACAAGCATTTATTTAATGGGGTGCTCTGCTATCTTGATGATATCTTGATTTATTCGGCTGATAAGGCATCCCACGTGACATTAGTAAGAGAAGGGCTACAGACATTATTAGAGCACCAGTTATATGCTAAGCTGTCCAAGTCTGAGTTCCACAAAAGGGAGGTGGATTTCCTGGGCTACCGCATTTCTCAGAGGGGCCTGGAAATGGACCCTGCTAAGGTAGAAGCGGTCGTGCAGTGGGAAGCCCCCCGCACTAGGAAGCAGCTACAGAGCCTGTTGGGATTTTGCAACTTTTATCGAACCTTCTTGAAAGATTTTGCAACCATTACCCTGCCGCTCACTGAACTGTTGAAAACCAAAGGGAGGGGCCCCGAAGCAGGGAAACCGGGGGAAAGACTGTGTTGGACCCCCCAGTGCCAAAGGGCGTTCGATGAGTTAAAACAGTTATTCACGTCAGAACCCATTCTAGCCCACCCAGATGAGACTAAAGAATTTGTAATACATGTGGATGCTTCTGATGTGGCAATGGGGGGGATCCTGCAACGGGACGCCAACGAGGTGTTACACCCCCTCGCCTATATTTCAGAGAAATTCACTGAAATGGAGAGACATTGGTCAGTGTGGGACAAGGAAGCCGCTGCCATCAAACTAGCCCTCTTCACTTGGAGACATTGGCTAGAAGGAGCGCAAAAGCCGTTTGAGATCTGAACTGACCACAAAAACTTAGAGGCTTTGTGCATGCAGCATTCTCTGAATGCGAAACAGCTTCGGTGGGCCGATATCTTCTCTAAATTCAATTTAGTCCTAAAACACTTCTCTGGGAAAGCTAATTCGTTAGCAGACGCATTATCCCGGTTACCCCAACACGAATCCCAGAGGGAAGAGGTGTTCGACTCCATGTTCTCTCCCCAACAGTTGGGGGGGCGGGTGTCAGAATCCATGGATTCTAACAGGGGTTTTGGGGCTTTATGCTGTGATGTGTGCCTTTCTGTGTAACCTATCCCTCCCTGTGCTATGTAACCCATAATTGATGCTAGTTTGCTTGAATCATGTAATCCACTATGCAATGCCCCTTTTCATTTATGACCCTGGGTTTATGGCTCGGGCTAGGTCTGGCTAATGTAACCGTTTGTCCGGGAGGATGGCGACTTCAGAGCCTGAGAACAATCGGCCTCTCACCCTCCTGCCTCCGCATTCCTTTCCGCCCAGCCGGAGCAGACGGGGACCAGTTTCTTATCAACGTGCGAAGGCCTTGGAGAAAGCAATTTGTTATGTGAAAGATGGTTACATCTGAGGGGTCTGTTTTAGGAAGGGAAATTTACTGCTTCACCCCTAACCTTTTCCTGTGGGAAGCAAACGGTCAAGAGACTTTTTAGCCCGCGGTTTTCCCACCTTGTTGATTGGTTACCTATGGGCAATTCAAACTGTGCTGGAAGGTATATTAGTCCTGATTCTATTGTATGCTTTATCTCCGACAATGATCCGAGGACCTGTACTAATGTAGTAATTGGAAATAAAGAACTGTGTTTCATCAACAAAGATCTGATCATTGACTACTCTGGGCAGAAGCCTCACAGCGGTGCTTACCAGGAGCCAGCGGAAAACGTCCTCTGAGCCCAAGTCATGGGTCGATAAATGTGGGGGGGCATACTCGACTGAGGAGGTCAAAGAATGGGAGGGGGATGCAGAGAATACTAAAGATGGCTGCTGGTATCATGGCTCGAAATTAATTGTGCCCCTCTCCTTGCGGAAAGAAATCCTGTTGTCATGTCATGAATCAAAATTGTCTGGGCATTTTGGGTTTTTAAAGACTCTGAATCTTATTCAAAGACAATTTTGGTGGCCGCGAATGCGAAAAGATGTGTCTGAATATGTTACCTCTTGCCAGGTGTGCTTAATGTGCAAAAGGAGGGGAGGGAAAGTTGCTGCAGCCTCTTCCAACCCCTTCTCGGCCTTGGGAAACCGTGTCCATGGATTTTATTACGAGCCTTCCTCCTTCCAAAGGGAAAACGGCTATTTGGGTGGTGGTTGATCTGTTTTCCAAGCAAGCACATTTCGTCCCGTTTAAGCAACTTCCTACGGCAAGAAGCCTGGCTAAGACATTTTTAAATCACGTGATCAAGCTGCATACTTTTCCTAAGCGTATAGTATCCGATAGGGGGAGCCAGTTCGTTGCCAACTTCTGGAGGGAGCTTTTGAAGACTCTGTAATTGAACCAGCTCTCAGTTCGGGTTACCACCTAGAGACCGATGGACAGTCCGAACAAGTTAATCAAATATTAGAGCAATTTCTTCATTGTTACACAAATTATCATCAGGACAATTGGGTGGACTTGCTCCCGTTTGCTGAGTATAGTTACAATAATGCAGTGCATTCCTCTACGGGGGTTTCCCCTTTCATGGCTGTAGGGGGTTTTGAAGGAAAACCACTACCTTCCTTGCCTGGCTCGGACATCACTAAGGACTCAGACTTTAGCCAGTGGTGGTCGAGGTTACAGGAGTCCTGGCCTCTCATTGGAAAGACTTTGGAAAAAGCTAAAGCGGATTATAAAAAATATGCTGACAAGGGAAGGGTTGAGGGTTGGGACCTAAAGCCCGGAGATTCTGTGTACCTTTCCACCAAGAACATTCAAGGCTTGCAGCCCAGTAGGAAGCTGGGATGGAAATATGTTGGACCTTATAAAGTGTTAAGGAAAATTTCTGAGGTCTCGTTTGAACTTGAATTGCCTAAATCACTGAGCTCTGGGCATCCTGTCTTTCATTACAGCCTCCTGAAGAAGAATCCTGGGCAGAATGCATGGTGCCCGGATCCTCCGATTCCTCCTCCTCTGATGAAGGAGGGAGAACCTCTTTCGAGATTTCTGAAATATTGGACTCTAAAATTCGCAGGGGCCGGGTCTACTATCTTGTTAAGTGGGTGGATTTCGGCCCTGAATTAAATGAATGGGTCCTTGCTGATAACGTCCATGCTTCTAAGTTAGTCCACTCCTTTCATAAACGTTTCCCTGATAAACCAGGGGGGGAGTCTAGTTTCAAGGGGGCAGGATGTCAGATTCTACTCTGTATGCATAATGATTTCTTTTATTGCTAAATGTTTCTTTCTTCCACTGAATCTGACAAAGATATATGTTGCTGAAGGTTGCTCTGGTTTTTACTTTCGTTTCCTTGTAGTTGTTATCTCCCATATGGTTTATTGCCTCCTTTGTGTCAATTGCCTGTCTGCTTAATGTTACTTCTTTAGGCGGGAGGGTGGGTTCCTGCATACCAACACGTCATATAAACAAAAGCTATCTTGTTCCTGTTTCCTCCCCCTTTCACTCCAGGCTCCCAGGACACTATCTGAATGCTTCTAGCCTTGAAGGTTATTTTATTGTCGTGGTTTGAATGTTTTGCCTAGGACTTAGCACATCTGGGTCACACAGGCCAAAAGGGGAATGTTTATGCCTTTCGCACCTATGGTGGGAACAAACGGGCCCTCTGTCTTCCCGCATTTTTCTTGTATGCTGATTGGTAGTAGATATTTAAGCATTCATGTTTGCAGGTATATTAACCCCAAGCCTTCTTTGTTTGGCATCTCTAACAAACATCGAGACCTGTTCCAGTATCTGAATAAAGGACTATGTTTCAACCAACAAAGGCCTGATCATTTGCTGATAGCACAGAAGCCTCACAGGGCTAGGGCTAGGGTTAGTGCTTAAGTTAGGGTTAGGGCTAGGGCTAGAGTTAGGTCTAGGACTAGGTTTATGGCTTGGATTAGGGTTAGGGCTAGGGTTATGGTTTGGGTTAGGGTTAGGGTAGGTCTAGGGCTTGGGTTAGTGTTAGAGTTTGGGTTAGGGCTAGGGTTAGTGTTAGGGTTAGGTTTAGTGTTAGGGTTAGCTTTTGGGTTAGGGTTTGGGTAAGGGTTAGGGCTAGAGTTAGGTGTAGGGTTGGGTTAAGATTAGGGCTAGGGCTTGTGCTAGGGCTATGTCTAGGGTCAGATGTGGGCTAAAGTTAGGGCTAGAGTAATTGTAAGGGCTAGGGCTAGAGTTAGGGTTAGGCTTAGGCCTAGGGTTAAAGTTAGGGCTAGGGTTAGGGTTAGAGTCAGCATTTGTGTTAGAGCTAATTTTCGGTCTTAGGGTTATGGTTAGCTGTTGGTTTGGGCTAGAATTATGTTTATGGTTTGGGTTAGGGTTAGGGTAAGGGTTAGGACTAGAGTTAGGTGTAGAGTTGGGCTAGGGCTTGTGCTAGGGCTAGGGCTATGTCTAGGGTTTGGATGTTAGGGCTAAGGTAATGGTAAGGGTTAGGGCTAGAGTTAGGGTTAGGGTTGGCCTAGGGTTAAAGTTAGGGCTAAGGCTAAGGTTAGAGTTAGGATTTGTGTTAGGGCTAATTTTAGGTCTATGGTAAAATTAGGTTTTTGGGTTCGGGTTACAGCTAGGGTTAGGGTTAGGGTTAGGCCTAGGGTTAGGGTTAGGCCTAGGTTTAGGGTTAGGATTAGGGTTATGTTTAGGGTTAGGGTTAGATTTAGGGGTAGGGCAAGGGCTAGGGCTACTGTTAGTTGTAGGCTTTGGGATAAGGTTAGGGCTAGGGCTATGGTAATTTTTAGGGTTAGGGCTAGGACTAGGGCTAGTGTTAGATTTAGGATTAGGGTTAGATTTAGGGTTAGTGTTTGTGTTAGGATTAGTGCTTGTGCTTGGGGAAGGGGTATGTGTAGGGTTAGGGCTAGGGTTAGGGCAAGGGTAAGGATTAGGTTTACTGTTAGGGTTAGTGTTCATGTTGGGGTTAGGGCTAGGGTAGGGTATGGTCTGGGGCTCAGGTTGAGCCTAGTCTTTGGGTGTGTGTTGGGGTTAGGGTTAGTGTTAAACCTAGGCCTAGGTTTAGGGCTATGGCTATAATAAGGGTTTGGGTTAGGGTTAGGGCTAAGGCTAGGGTAGGGTTAGTTTTTGGGTAGGGTTAGTGTTAGGGCTAAAGTTAGGATTAGGGTTAGAGTTAGGGCTAAAGCTAGGGTTAGGGTTTGTGTTAGGGCTAAAGATAGAGCTAGGGTAAAGGTAAGGGTTAGGGCTCGGGTTAGGATTAGGTTTAGGGCTAGGGTTAGGTTTTGGATTAGGGCTAGGGATATGGCTAGGGTTTGGGTTAGGGTTAGGGTAAAGGTTAGGGCTAGAGTTAGTTGTAGGGTTGGGTTAAGGTTAGGGCTTGGGTTACAGTTAGGGCAAGGGTTAAAGTTAGAGCTAGGGTAATGATAAGGGTTAGGTAACCGTTAGGGTTACGGTTAGGCGTAGGGTTAAAGTTAGGTCTAGGGCTAGGGTTTGTGTTAGGGCTAAATTTAGGTCAAGGGTAACGGTAAGGGTTTGGGTTCGGGTTATGGCTCGGGTTAGGTTTAGGGTTAGGCCTAGGGTTAGTGTTAGGCCTAGGGTTAGGGTTAGGCCTCGGGTTAGGATTAGCATTAGGTTATGTTTAGGGCTAGGGTTAGATTTAGGGATACAGATAGGGATAGGGTTATGGTTTGGGTTAGAATTAGGGCAAGGGCTATAGTTAGATATAGGTTTTGGGTTAGGGTTAGGGTTACCGTTAGGGTTAGGGCTATGGCTATGGCTTCTGCTATGGTAAAAGGTAGGGCTAGGATTATGTCCAGGGTTAGGGTTAGCATTAGGGTTAGTGTTAAGGATAGGGTTAGGGCAAGGGTTAGGATTACGGTTACTCTTAGTTTTAGGGCTAGGGCTACAGCTAGCTTGAGGGTTATGGTTTGGGCTAAGGCTAGGGCTGTGTCTCATGCTGGCTTAGGGCTAAGGTTATGGTTATGGTTAGGGCTAGGGCTAGGGTTTTTGTTATGGTTAGTGTTAGAGCTAGGGCTAATGCTAGGGCTATGGATATAATAAGGGTTAGGGTTAGCGACAGGCTAGCACTAGTTTTAGGGTTTGTTTTACGGTTATGGTTAGGGCTAGGGTTTGGGTTCGGGTTATGTCTAGGGCTAGGGTTATGGTTAGGATTAGTGTTAAGTTTACAGTTAGGGTTATGGTTGTCTAGGGTAAGGATAAGGGTTAGGATTAGGAATAGGACTAGTGCTAGGGTTAGGGTTAAAGTTAGGGTTAGGGCTTGGGCATGGTCTTGGGCCAGGGCTAGGGCTGGGATTAGGGCTTGGGCTAGGGCTTAGGTTAGGGTTAGGGTTAGGTTTTGGCTTAGGGTGTGTTCGGGCTAAATTTATGGCTTGTTTAAGGGTGAGGGTTAGGGCTACAGTTAGGGCTAGGGCTGTGGTTAGGGCTAGGGCTAGTGCTAGGGTTAGGTTTTGGCTTAGGGTGTGTTTGGGCTAAATTTATGGCTCATTTAAGGGTGAGGGTTAGGGCTACAGTTAAGGCTAGGGCTGTGGTTAGGGTTAGGGTTAGGGCTAGAGCTAGGGCTAGTGCTAGGGTTAGGGTTAAGGTTAGGGATAGGGTTAGAGTTAGGGTTAAGGTTAGAGTTTGTGTCAGGGCTAAAGTTAAGGCTAGGGTAAAGGTAAGTGTTACGGCTAGAGTTAGGGTTAGGACTAGGGTTAGGGCTAGGGCAAGGGTTAGGGAAAGGGTTAGGGCTAGGGTTAGGGTTAGGTTTAGTGCAGGGTTAGCATTAGGGCTAAAATTAGGGTTAGGGTTAGAGTTAGGTCTAGAGCTAGCATTTGGGTTAGAACTAGGACTAGGTTTATTGCTTGGATTAGGGTTAGGGCTAGGGCTAGGGTTAGGGTTATGGCTAGGGCTAGGGTTACGGTTAGGGGTAGGTTTCATTTTAGGGTTAGGGCTAGGGTTAGGGTTATTTGGATTTTTGTTAGGGTTCAGGCTAGGGCTAGTGCTTCGGTTAGGGTTACGGTTAGGGCTAGGGTTAGTGTTAGTTTTAGGGTTAGGTTAGGTTAGTTTTATGAGTTAGGTTTATGAGTTAGGTTTAGGTTTATGGTTTTGGTTAAGGTTAGGGTTTGGGCTAGGGTTAGGGTTAGGTCTTCTGATAGTGTTAGTGTTAGTGTTTGGGTATGGGTTAGGGTTAGGTCTAGGGCTTGGGCAAGTGTTATGTGTAGGGTTAGGGTTAGGGCAAGGGTTGGGATTCGGGTTATTGTTAGTGTTAGGGCTGAACTAAGGTTAGGTCTAGGCCTTGGGCTAGTTCTTGGGTTTGTGTTAGGGTTTGAGTTAGAGCTGGGGCTAGGGCAACAGCTATAATTAGAGTTAGGGTTAGGGCTAGGGCTATGTTTAGGATTAGGGATAAGTTTTGGGTAGGGTTGGTTTTAGGGTTAGGGCTAGGACTAGGTTTATTACTAGGATTAGGTTTAGGTCGAGGGTTATTTTTTAGGTTTAGGGCTAGGGTTAGGGCTAGGCTTAGTTAGGGCTAGAGCTAGGTTTAGTGTTAGGATTTGGGTTAGGGTTAGGTTTTTTGAGTTAGGGTTAGGGTTACGATTAGGGCTAGGTCTAGGGTTAGTGTTAGGGCTAGTGCTAAGGTTTGGTCTGGGGCTCAGGTTCAGCCTAGTCTTTGGGTGTGTGTTCGGGTTAGGGTTAAACCTAGGCCTAGGCTTAGGGCTATGGCTATAATTAGGGTTTGGGTTAGGGTTAGGGCTAAGCCTAGGGTTAGGGTTAATTTCTGGGTAGGGTTAGTGTTAGCGCTAAAGTTAGGATTAGGGTTAGAGTTAGGGCTAGGGTTATGGTTACGGTTATGGCTAGGTCTAGGGTTAGTGTTAGAGTTTGGGTTAATGTTAGGGCTAGGGCTAGGGTTAGGTTTAGAGTTACAGCTAGGTGTATGGTTAGTGTTAGGGTTTGGGTTACAGTTAGGGGTAGGGTTATGGTAATGTTTAGGGTTAGGGCTAGGACTAGGGTTAGGAATAGGGTTAGGTCTCGGGTTAGTGTTTGTGTTAGGGTTAGGGCTTGGGCAAGGGGTTTGTGTAGGGTTAGGTTAGGGCTAGGGTAAGGATTAGGTTTACTGTTAGGGTTAGTGTTTGTGTTTGGGTTAGGGCTAGGGTTTGGTCTGGGGCTCGGGTTGAGCCTAGTCTTTGGGTGTGTGTTGGGGTTAGGGTTAGTGTTAAACCTAGGCCTAGATTTAGGGCTATGGCTATAATTATGGTTAGGGTTAGGGATAAGTCTAGGGCTAGGTTTTGAGTTAGGGTTAGGTTTAGAGCTAGGGCTAGGGTTAGGGCTAGGTCTAGGGTTAATTTGTGAGTTTGGGTTAGTGTTAGGGCTAGGTTTATGGCTAGGTCTATGATTAGTGTTAGGGTTTAGGTTAGGGTTAGAGCTAGGGCTAAAGCTAGAGTTAGGGTTTGTGTTAGGGCTAAAGATAGGGCTAGGGCAAAGGTAAGGGTTATGGCTCGGGTTAGGGCTAGAGTGAGGGTTAGGCCTAGGGTTAGGATTAGGTTTAGGGCTAGGGTTAGGTTTTGGGTTAAGGCTAGGGATATGGCTAGGGTTTGTGTTAGAATTAGGGTAAAGGTTAGGGCTAGAGTTAGTTGTAGGGTTGGGTTAAAGATAGGTTTAGGATTACGGTTATGGACAGGGGTAGGGCTTGTGCTAGGGCTATGTCTAGGGTTACGATGTGAGCTAAAGTTAGGGCTAGGGTAATGGTAAGGGATAGCGCTAGAGTTAGGGTTAAGGTTAGGCTTAGGGTTAAAGTTAGGGCTAGGGTTTGTGTTAGGGCTAAATTTAGGGCAAGGGTAAAGGTAAGGGTTTGGGCTTGGGTTAGGATTAGGGTTAGGTTTAGGGCTAGATTTAGGGATAGGGATAGGGTTATGGTTAGGGTTTGGGTTATGGTTAGGGCAAGGGGTAGGGCTATAGTTAGGTGTAGGATTTGGGTTAAGGTTAGGGCTAGGGTTACAGTTAGGGTTAGGGCTATGGCTCGAGCTTGTGCTAGAGTAAAGGATAAGGCTAGGGCTATGTCCAGGGTTAGGGTTAGCATTAGGGATAGGGCAAGGGTTAGGATTACAGTTACTCTTAGTTTTTGGACCAGGGCTACAGCTATGGTTAGGGTTATGGTTTGGGCTAGGGCTATGTCTTGTGCTGGCTAAGGGTTAGGATTAGGATTAGGGCTAGGGATGTGGCTAGGGCTAAATTTAGGACTACGGTAAAAGTGTTAGGGCTTGGGTTACAGCTAGGTTAGTGTTTAGGGTTAGGCCTAGGGTTAGGTTTTGGGCTAGGGTTAGATTTAGGGCTAGGGTTATGGTTAGGGTTAGGGCAAGGTCTAGGGTTAGAGTTAGGTGTAGAGTTTGGGTTAAGGTTAGGGCTAGGATTACGGTTAGGGTTGGGACTAGGGCAAGGGGTTCTGCCCGGATAAAAGATAGGGCTAGGGCTATGTCCAGGGTTAGGGTTACCATTAGTGTTAGGGCTAGGGTTACAGTTAGGGCTAGGGTTAGGGCTAGGGTTAATGTTAAGGTTTGGGTCAGAGTTAGGGCTAGGCTTACAGTAAGGGTTAGGGTTTGGGTTAGGACTAGGCTTTTAGGGATAAAGATAGGGCTAGGGTAAAGGTAAGGGTTAGGGCTAGAGTTGGGGTTAAGCCTAGGGTTAGGGCTAGGGCTAGGCCTAGGGTTATAGTAAGGGCTAGGGTTAGGTTTAAGAGTAGGGTTACAGTTAGGTTTAGGACTAGGTCGAGGGTTAGGTTTTGGGTTAGGGCTAGGGTTATGTTTAGGATTTGGGTTAGGGTTTGGGTAAGGGTTAGGGCTGGAGTTAGGTGTAGGGTTGGGTTAAGGTTAGGGCTACGGTTACGATAGGGTTAGGGCTAGGGCTTGTGCTAGGGCTACGTCTATGCCTAGGGTTAAGGTGTGGGCTAAAGTTAGGGCTAGGGTAATGGTAAGGGTTAGGGCTAGAGTTAGGGTTAGGCCTTGGGTTAAAGTTAGGGCTAGGGTTAGGGTTTGTGTTAGGGCTAAATTTAGGTCTAGGTTAAAGGTAAGGGGTAGGGCTTGGGTTACAGCTAGGTTAAGGTTTAGGGTTAGGCCTAAGGTTAGGCTTAGGGTTAGATTTAGAGATAGGGATAGAGTTATGGTTAGGGTTTGTGTTAGGGTTAAATTTAGGTCTGGGATAAAGGTAAGGGTTAGGGCTTGGGTTACAGATAGGTTAAGGTTTATGGTTAGGCCTAGGTTTAGGGTTAGGCCTAGGGTTAGGATTAGGGTTAGGTTTTGGGCTAGGGATAGGGTTAGATTTAGGGATAGGGTAAAGTCTAGGGCTATAGTTAGGGTTTGGGTTAAGTTTAGGGCTAGGATTATGGTTAGGAATAGAACTAGGGCTTCTGCTGGGATAATAGATAGGGCTAGGGTTATGTCCAGGGTTAGGGTTAGCTTTAGGGTTATGGCTAGGGTTACAGTTAAGTTTAGGGTTAGGGCTAGGTCTAGGGTTAGTGTTAGGATTAGGGCTAGGGTTAGGACTAGACTTACAGTTATGGCTAGGGTTAGGGTTTGTGTTAGGGCTAAAGATAGGGCTAGGGTAAAGGTAAGGGTTAGGGCTCAGGTTAGGGCTAGAGTTTGGACTAGGCCTAGGGTTATAGTAAGGGCTAGGGTTAGGTTTAGGATTACCATTAGTTTTAGGGCTAGGGTTATGTTTATGGTTTGGGTTTGTGTAAGGGTTACGGCTAGAGTTAGGTGTAGAGTTGGATTAAGGTTAGGGCTTGGGTTATGGTTTGGTTAGGGCTAGGTCTTGTGCTAGGGCTATGTCTAGGGTTATGGTGTGGGCTAAAGTTAGGGCTAGGGTAATGGTAAGGGTTCAGGCTAGAGTTAAGGTTAGGGCTCGGGAAAAAGTTAGGGCTAGGGTCAGGCCTCTGTTCGAGCCGGGGCGCGCCGGAGCGTTGCTCCGGAAGTGAAAATTGGCAGCCCAGGGGGTGGGTACATAAGCCCCACCCCCTCCTCCAAGCAGCCCTGAAGGAGCAATCAGAGGATCAAGGAGGTAAGGGTTCAGCGCTCCGGCAAGGGCCTTTCCCCCCCCCCTCCTGGCCGTGCAGGTGGAGAGGGGAGGGCAGCGGCGGGTCTCTGCTCCGGAGGGAGCCTTTTTCCTTTCCCTTCCATGCACGTGGGGGGGGGGAGCGGCGGGTCTCTGCTCCGAGCCTTTGCCCTTTGGGGTTTTTCCCCCCTCCTGGCCGTGCAGGCGGGGAGGGGAGGGCAGCGGCGGGTCTCTGCTCCGGAGGGAGTCTTTGCCCTTTAGAGTTTTTTCCCCCTCTGCTGGCCGTGCAGGTGGAGAGGGGAGGGCAGCGGCGGGTCTCGCTCCGGAGGGAGATTTTTTCCTTTCCCTTCCTTTCCCTGCACGTGGGGCAGGGGCAGCAGCGGGTCTCTGCTCCGAAGGGAGCCTTTGCCCTTTGGGGGTTTTTCCCCCTCTCCTGGCCGTGCAGGCGGAGAGGGGAGGGCAGCGGCGGGTCTCTGCTCCGGAGGGAGCCTTTTTCCTTTCCCTTCCGTGCACGTGGGGGGGCAGGGGGGGCAGGGGCGGGTCTCTGCTCCGAGCCTTTGCCCTTTGGGGTTTTTTCCCCCCTCTCCTGGCCGTGCAGGCGGGGAGGGGAGGGTAGCGGCGGGTCTCTGCTCCGGAGGGAGCCTTTGCCCTTTGGGGGTTTTTCCCCCTCTCCTGGCCGTGCAGGCGGAGAGGGGAGGGCAGCGGCGGGTCTCTGCTCGGGAGGGAGCCTTTGCCCTTTGGGGATTTCCCCCCCCTCTCCTGGCTGTGCAGGCAGAGAGGGGAGGGCAGCGGCGGGTCTCTGCTCTGGAGGGAGCCTTTTTCCTTTCCCTGCACGGGGGGGGGGGGGGAGAGTGGCGGGTCTCTGCTCTGGAGGGAGCCTTTGCCCTTTGGAGTTTTTTTCCCCTCTGCTGGCCGTGCAGGCAGAGAGGGGAGGGCAGTCTCGGGTCTCTGCTCTGGAGGGAGCCTTTGCCCTTTGGGGGTTTTTCCCCCTCTCCTGGCCGTGCAGGCGGAGAGGGGAGGGCAGCGGCGGGTCTCTGCTCGGGAGGGAGCCTTTGCCCTTTGGGGATTTCCCCCCCCTCTCCTGGCTGTGCAGGCGGGGAGGGGAGGGTAGCGGCGGGTCTCTGCTTTGGAGGGAGCCTTTGCCCTTTGGGGTTTCCCCCCCCCCTCTCCTGGCCGTGCAGGCGGGGAGGGGAGGGCAGCAGCGGGTCTCTGCTCCGGAGGAAGCCTTTGCCCTTTGGGGGTTCCCCCCCCTCTCCTGGCCGTGCAGGCAGAGAGGGGAGGGCAGCGGCGGGTCTCTGCTCCGGAGGGAGCCTTTTTTCTTTCCCTTCCGTGCACGTGGGGGGGGGCGGGGGGCAGGGGGGGCAGCGGCTAGGGCCGCCAAGTCCAACTTGGGAAATATCTGGGGACTTTGGGGGTGGAGCCAGGAGACTTTGGGGGTGGAGCCAGGAGAAAGGAAGTGACATCATTTTGTGATGTCACATCCTGTGATGTTGCTTCCACATGCTGACACATGAACTCATGAAGTTTCCTAATACTGAATCAGGCCATTGGTCCATCAAGGTCAGTATTGACTACTCAGACTGGTAGTGGCTCTCCAGGGTCTCAGGCTGAGATCTTTAATGTCACCTATTACCTGATCCTTTTTTAGCTGAAGAAGCTGATACCTCCTGCATGTCAAGCAGATGCTCTATCACTGAGCAACAGCCCTACTGAATCCTTCCTCATCTCGGCAGAATATGAAGCACTAAGTGCTACACAAGTGCTAAATATGATTTTCATATCATAAGAACAGGAGAGAAGCCACAGTGGATCGGCCCATCCAGTACAGCCCATCCAGTACAACACTCTGTGTCACAACAGTGGCCAAAAATACCAGGTGCCCTCAGGAGGTCCAGCAGCGGGGCCAGAACTCCAGAAGCCCTCCCACTGTTGCCCCCCAAGCACCAAGAATTCAGAGCATCACTGCCCCAGACAAAGGGTTCCATTTAGACCTTGTGGCTAATAATAGCCACTGATAGACCTCTGCTGGATGGGGACAGAGAGAGAGACAGACAGACAGACAGACAGAAAAAAGAAAGAGGGAGAGAGAATGAAAAGAGCTGGAAGAGAAACTCACCTTGCCAGCCACATGCAAAAGCAGCTCCTTCAGTCCCTCCTTAATCTCTGGGCGGGGCTCTCTTGCTGTGGAAGAAGCTCTCTTGCTGACTTCTTAAAGGGGAAATGTCTGGCGAGGCTTTTTACTGCAGGGCAGGCTCTCTGCAGACATTTCCCTTTTAAGGCAGCCATTTTGTCCCCCCCGGTGGCCAACTTTGGAAAAGCGGGAGATAAGCACTAAAAATCAGTGTTTCCCCCGCCCCACCGGGGGACTTGGCAGCCCTAGCAGCGGCGGGTCTCTGCTCCGAAGGAAGCCTTTGCCCTTTGGGGTTTCCTCCCCCTCTCCTGGCCGTGCAGGCAGAGAGGGGAGGGCAGCGGCGGGTCTCTGC
Source organism: Lepidodactylus listeri (assembly GCA_029233225.1). NCBI lineage: Eukaryota > Metazoa > Chordata > Lepidosauria > Squamata > Gekkonidae > Lepidodactylus > Lepidodactylus listeri. The sequence continues at coordinate 125,421,009 of JARCFY010000007.1, read as the reverse complement.
TCCGGAGGGAGACTTTGCCCTTTGGGGTTTTTTCCCCCCTCTCCTGGCCGTGCAGGCGGGGAGGGGAGGGTAGCGGTGGGTCTCTGCTCCGGAGGGAGCCTTTGCCCTTTGGGGTTTTTCCCCCCCTCTCCTGGCCGTGCAGGCAGAGAGAGGAGGGCAGCGGTGGGTCTCTGCTCTGGAGGGAGACTTTTTCCTTTCCCTTCCTTTCCCTGCATGTGGGGCAGGGGCAGCAGCGGGTCTCTGCTCTGGAGGGAGCCTTTGCCCTTCTCTCTCTCTCTCTCTGTTTATATCTCTCCTTTGGAGGTTTTCAAACAGAGGCTGGATGGCCATTTGACAGCAATGCTGATCCTGTGAACTTAGGCAGCTCATGAGAGGGAGGGCAGGAAGGGTTGCCTCAGTGCTTGGTTCTCATGGCCCTTTCTTACATGCCCAGGGAAATGCTGATCTCCACTTTGGAGTCAGGAAGCAATTTTTCTCCAGGCCAGATTGGCTGGAGATCCTTGAGGTTTTTTGTCATCTTCTGGGCATGGAACAGGGGTCATTGGGTGTGTGTGGGGGGAGGTATTTGTGAATTTCCTGTGAAAGGGGTTGGACAAGATGAGATTACTTCCATGATATTCTCTCTCTCCCCTCCCCACTCAGCCATACATGGAGTGGCTAGCAGGGGACTGATGTGAGTGAAGCACTGTCTCCAAAGGGGGGATGTGAAGTGTTTACACATTTATTCTGGCCATGAGCTGCACAAAAAAATTTTTCACAGCTCCCAGGGAGGGCAACTGGACAAGAGGCTGTCTGAACCATTTGAGTGCAATTTTATCCCATCTCTGAAGCTTAGCAAGTCCAGCCCTTGTTTGATCTTGGATGGGAGACCACGACCAACATAGTCAGGGCAGGCTAATCTGAAGCCAGGACTGTCCCTGCAAGAATTTCTTTGTTCTCATTAATTTTGTTTTCCCTGTTTCTTCCAGAGGGAGGTGACCCCCCCCCCCCCACTTCCTGCTGCTTCAGCTATTTGTCAAAGAAAATCCCATTCAGGTTACTGGCAGACTACTATATAACTAGCAAAAGGTGTCCTATCTCAACCATCGTGTAAGTAAAATCATAACTATTTATTAAGGAGAAAGGGGGGAGTCATATATGCTGAGGGTGCCCCCTCTGGTTTAGTTAAAACTCCCCCCCCTTTAGGCCTTAACCTGGATGGCCCAGATGAGTGCGATCTCAGAAACCTGGCAAGACCAGCCCTGGTTAGTACTTGGATGGGAGACCACCAACATAGTCCAGGGTTGCGATATAGAGGTGGACAATGGCAAACCATCTCCATTTGCCTGTTGTCTCAAGAACCCTGAGGGGTCACTGTAAGTCAGTTGCAACTTGACGGCACTTTACACAGACATAAACACACCTTTTTGGATGCAACTGCAAGTCCTTATGTGTCTTGACACATTGAAACTGTTTGTTCTTGGAAACCTCTTTGGATGTGTTGATCCATCTAGCTGTTGTAGTGGAGACAAATGTTTGCATGTCAGATATGAGTGGGTGGTGTTCCTTTAACCTTGGCTGCTTCCATGCAAGGGGTCCCTTGGCACTGCAGACAGATTACTCTTCAGCAAAATGCCAGAAGTGGAACACTAACAGGTTCCACACAGTTTTTAAAATAATGCAGCACTTTGCTCCCCTTAATGTGCAGTGTCACATTCCCACACAGCCTGCTTTCCTATGAGCAGCTGTGTTAAAGAAATGGTTAGACCAGGAAATCTGCATTTTCCATCAACTGAGCAAGAGAAACAATTCCTACTGGAATCCTCTTGGAACACACTGCATCCTAATTTCGCTCAAACTCAAGTGTATCAGAGATCCAGTTTGGTGTAGTTGTTAAGTGCATGGACTCTAATCTGATTCTCCACTCCTCCACTTGCACCTGCTGGATGACCTTGGGCAAGCCATAGTTCTGGCACAGCTGTTCTTGAAAAAGAGCAGTTTCTGTCAAGAGCTCTCTCAGCCCCACCTACCTCACAGGGTGTCTGTTGAGGGAAGGGGAAGGGAAAGGAGATTGTAAGCCACTCTGAGACTTCTTCGGGTAGTGGGCAGGTTATAAATCCAATCTCTTCTTCTTTTTTCAGTATCCTACATAACTGCTATTATTACAGAGTCTGCGTTGCAGACATTCTAATAGTTCCAGTTCTGTAATACCATGGTTGTGCTTAAATATCATCATCCTTTTGCAGGTTAGCAACACTGTAAAAGTTAGCACCATGAAAAGGAAGAGTATTTCGGACTACTTTGTTGGGATCCCCGCAAAACGTGGAGTGATTGAGGATTGTCCCTCAGCATCAAGGGAATCATCAAGTAATCCAGATGGAATGTCAACTCCTGACAATCCATTGACCAGTGAATCAATTTTGTCAACCAGTGAGTCAAATCCATCGACCAGCGAGTCAAGACACTGCACTTCTGCCTCTGCAGTTAATGAGACCTTCTGGCCCACTTGCTGGACTGTGGAGCAGAAGAATTATCATCTTCAAAAAAATGACTGGCTATTTTTCAGTGGTGGCAAGTTAGGTTGCTTAGTGTGTAAAAATGTTGGAGCCTTAGGGACAGAGAAGACAACTGTGGGCATGCGACTTTCTAAAGAGTGGACACGTGGCGAGGTGTCATTTAACGGAGAATCGAGGTTACGGCAGCTATCATCGCTCAAGAAAAAAATTTGTGAACATAAAGAAAGTACAGGTCATAAAGCTGCAGTTAAAACCACAGCTGATGCAAGGAAAGAAACACTGAAAACAGTATGTTTGATGTCCCAAGAAAGAGAGATGGAAATCACCAAGAAAATATTCCGTACAGCGTATAAGGTGGCTAGAAAGAACCAGTCTTTTAATGATTTTGAGGCTGACATTGATTTGCAAGGATTAAATGGCATTGATGTGGGGAGAATTTTGCACTCGACTGATTCTTGTGCACATATTGTAGACCACATTGGCAGTGAGATGAGAATCACACTGATTAAGAAGATTATTGATTCCAAGAGTAAAATTTCATTGATACTTGATGAATCTACTACTGTCAGTCAGAAATCTGTACTGATAGTGTATATTCGCACCTACATTGAAGAGATGGACAAGGAGGACCCTATGAATTACTTCATTGACTTGATAGAGCTGGACGATGTGACAGCAAATGGAATATTCAAAAGTTTGATGTCTACTCTTGAGTCACTAGGGATCACTGAGGAAGTCTTAAAGGAAAGTTTGATTTCGTTGACTTGTGATGGGGCTGCAGTGATGATAGGATCCCGTGGAGGAGTCGCAAAACTTTTCAAAGACAGATTCCCTTCCATTATTGTATGGCATTGTGCTAGCCATAGGCTAGAATTATCAGTCCATGATGTCGTGAAAGAGGTGTGTGGCATCAATAGATTTAGGAGTTTTATGGACAAATTATATGCCATGTACCATGCATCTCCAAAAAATGCAAGAGAGCTCAGGGCATGTGCAGCCACGTTGGAGATGGAGATTTTGAAAATTGGAAGGATCCTGTCTACAAGATGGGTTGCCTCCAGTTACAGAACTGTCATGGCTGTCTGGAAGGATTACGAAGCCCTAGTGCTTCATTTTGAAAAAGCTAAAACTGAGAGTGGTCGAGATAGAAAGGAGAAGTGCACATATGAAGGTCTTCAAAAAAAGATTACATCAGCAGAATTCATTTTGGATCTCGGATTACTTTGTGATGCTTTGCAAGAGCTCTCAGAATTAAGTCTAGATCTGCAGGAGAGAAATATTGATCTGTACAGAGCCCATAGCAAGATTGAGTGTCTTGTTGAAATATGCGGGAAGAGAGGCAACTATGCAAAAGCACTGGAGGCAACAGAAAAGATGCAATTTAAGGGTGTCCAGTTGCATAGAAAAAATAGAATTGATGACCCTCCAATCTCCCCAATTGCATTCTATGAGCAACTTAAAAAATCCCTTCAAAAAAGACTGCTTTCAAAAGAGGATACAGATTTGTCGAGATGTGGAAGAGTTCTGGAGTCTAAGAATTGGCCTGCAAAATCCAGTGACTGTATTCTCTATGGGGAAGCAGAAATAAGCACATTGGCAAGAAGGTTTCAGCTCAGTGAGAGAGAAGCCATTCGGGCCTTCAGAGAGCATCTAAAATGGAGAGAAGAAATGCCCAAGGAACTGTCTCGGATCCGCCACATTCTCAATACAGTTGCTATTTCATCCAGTGAGTGTGAAAGGGGATTTTCCCAGATGAACTTGATTGTTACTCCAGAAAGATCCTGCTTAAAAGTCAGAACTATAAAATCCTTATTGTTTATAAGAATTGTTGGACCTCCTCTAGCAATCTTCGATCCAACAAAGTTTGTAAAGACGTGGTTGCTTCAAGGTCATCGTTCAGCTTTGGACACCCAAAGCAAGATCTGAAAAAGAAAAAAGGAGGAGTCTGATGCCAGGATTAAAGTTTGGAAAGCCCTGTGCTGCTGAGGTTAGTTCTTCTCCATGTGCCCTTTGCTCTAGGGCAAAGTATGCTGTCTTTCCCTTGTGGTACTGATTGTTGGATCTCCTTCTTAACAGAGCCACAAAGAGGAGGAAGGTGTGCAGAGATGTTGCTGCGTCAAGTCGATCGTTTATCACTGGATGCCCAAGAAGACCCCAAGGATGCTAGAGGAAGATGGGGACAGCCCTGTGCTGCTGAGGTTAGTTCTTCTCCATGTGCCCTTTGCTCTAGGGCAAAGTATGCTGTCTTTCCCTTGTGGTACTGATTGTTGGATCTCCTTCTTAACAGAGCCACAAAGAGAAGGAAGGTGTGCAGAGATGTTGCTGCGTCAAGTCGATCGTTTATCGCTGGATGCCCAAGAAGACCCCAAGGATGCTAGAGGAAGATGGGGACATCTCCAAAATCTGGCAGTTCCATCTCCCTCAAAGATGAGTAAAAGTTTGAAGTCAAAATCCATCATGTGAACTTTTAACTAGAATTAATCTTATTTATTATTATACATTTTTATTTATTTAACATTTGAGACTTTCTTATCTTCTTTCCAATGGATGCGGTTGCTGAAACTGCCTTTGTTCTCAGGGCCCATCCTGAGGAGCACTGAAGATCCTGTCTCATCATTAATTCAATATAACAATTAATTGTAGAGTTGTTGGTTGATATATTGAAACCAATTAACATCTTATTCTTAACTATTTTCTTTGTGCTTTTGAAGCAGTTTTTCTCCAGGTAGGGGGAAGTGGTTTGCAGCCTTTCAGAGGACTAAAAAGGAAGGGAGGAAGCAGCACAAACCAAGAGGCATGGAATTCAGCTTGATCCATATAAAATCTGCTGGCATATGGAATTCAGACACGTAAGTTTTTCATGCTGCAAGAAATTATGTATAGAGAACCTGGGGCTGAATGAGTAGGGACAGACATTTCTGCTTGGGCTGTTCTTTATCAGTCTCTCAGGATCAGTAGACTTGGTGTAGTGGTTACGAGCACAGACTCTAATCTGGGAGAACCAGGTTTGATTCCCCACTCCTCCACTTGCACCTGCTGGATGACCTTGGGCAAGTCATAGCTCTGGCACAGCTGTTCTTGAAAAAGAGCAGTTTCTGTCAAGAGCTCTCTCAGCCCCACCTACCTCCCAGGGTGTCTGTTGTGGGGAGGGGAAGGGAAAGGAGTTTGTAAGCCGCTCTGAGACTCCTTCGGGTAGTGAAGGGGTGGAGTATAAATCCAATCTCTTCTCCTTCTCTTTCTTGAACCAGGATCCTGTGAGCTGCAAGACAGTCATGTGACAGGAAGAGGGAGAGCTGGACCATAACCAACAGACTGAAAGTGACCTTGTTGTGACTGCCAAAAATAACACTAAATGGCAGTGATATAAAATCCACAGTCAACTGCCAGTTGAAAGTCAACTGCCAGGAAAGCTGCCAGTCAAACAGAAAAGGAACACTAAAAGCACCATCAATGCCAAAGAGAATAAAAATATATTGACCTGGTATCCTGGCGTCCCCCCTCTTCACCTGACATGGGTGGTTTGTTTGTTTTCCCCCACGTGTGCCATCAGATAGGCTTGCCAGCTCTGAGTTGGGAAATACCTTGCAGAATTTTGGGGTGGAGCCTGAGTGGTGGGTGTGGCCTTCTGACACACTTCCGGTGATGTCAGGGGGTGGGGCATATGCTAATGACTTATGCTAATGAGCTCCTGCAGCTCTTTTTCTACGAAAGGACCCCTGGCTAGGGTTATGGTTTGTGTTAGGGCTAAATTTAGGTCTAGGGTAAAGGTAAGGGTTAGGGCTTGGGTTACAGCTAGGTTTAGGGTTAGGCCTAGGGTTAGGTTTTGGGCTAGGGCTAGATTTAGGGATAGGGTTAGGGCAAGGTCTAGGGCTAAAGTTAGGTGTAGGGTTTGGGTTTGTCAGGTTTCCTGTCATGTTTGCTTCCTTTTCTCAGTCCCTTTTTCAGGTCCCGGCAGGAGAGCAGCATCAGCTTCCCTCCTCACAGCCTCCCCCCCTTCCTCGGAGTGAACTCATCTGTTTTGCTAGACTTCAGTTATCCCTGTTGCTGCACTTGTAACCTTGGGCAACTGGGACTCCGCTCTTCCAGGTGTCTTTTTGCGTGGGAATGCATGTAGATTACACACAGGGTCAGGGATGGGAATTTAGCTGTTTATGCGCCTTTTTTCTCTGAGAAAGTAACAGTAGCACATTTTGGCACTTGATATTTTTATTCTGATTGGTACCTGACCTTTTACTCCAGTTTGAATACAGTATATCAGTTCCTCACATTCTGTATGTGGTATCACTAACAATGCAAGTGTTTCCTGAAAGACCATTAAGAAATAAAGACTTTGTTTCACCTCACAAGTCCTGGCTTATTGGATCTTATCAGAAGTCTCACAAGTTGCTTGTGTGAAACAGAACTGTATCATTTGGGTCACCTAGAACATACAGGCAAATGAATATCTGCATGGCTCATAGCCATTCCTTCTTTCTTCATCAATAAGCTGAACTGTTCCTACATTGTAGGCAATTGACACCATCTCTGACACTAGCTGGTGATTATGTCAGAAATAGATCTTCTCAAGACAGTTGTTCTGGGACTAATCTCAGTGAGTTACAAATAGGTTAACAGCGGTTCCTTTCTGCTTGAAGCATATATGTCAGGTGGAAAACGGTCAGTAATTCAGTAAAAGTCAGTTTTTTCATCTTGGTAATTTAATTTCTCAGTTGTTTTGTAAAAAAAAGGTCAGTAAAGTCAGTATTTCTTTGTTTTCATGAATGCAATTTGTGATTTTGGTTTTGTTACTACATTTTGGGGAAAACATGATGACTTCCCAATGAGAAAACAGATCCCCCCCCCCCCAGTTCAGAGATAGTACAATGAGCGAACTTATCTGGTAATAAAAACAATTTCTGCTCACTTCACTTTTGAGCCACCTTGTGAACATATTGGGGAAACTTTCCAGTTTGTTTCCAAATGCAGTGCCCCAACATCTCCCCCTCTCAAGGACAAAGGCATGGTACCTAACAGATGCACTGGCCCCATTCTTCAGAGAACAGTTGTTGAAGGACTTTAATGGTACATATTACATCTTGTGCTATGATGAAACCACCAATGCAGCATCTTACAAAGAATGGCAGGTAGCTGTTAAGAGACTGGTCACCAACCAAAAACATGATTGTGACCTCCAGACCGTTTTTCCCCAATGTGTTTGGCATTATGCTTACTCTGTATCTTGGTCTTAAGACCATAATAATAAACTAAACTAAACGAACAGGTTTGGCAACAGCTAAAGATACTTACAGTAAACTGGATGAAGCTCTGGATTTGGCAGAACTTCCTTGGTCAAAACTGCTAATGCCAAGTAACTATGGGCCAAATGTCAACAAGGCTGTCACTAAATTATTATCTTATTTTAAAAGAGACACAGCCTAAAAGTACATATTGGCACTTGTAACATCCATATAGTCCACAAGATGTCCCAGAGGGGCATGGTAGAACTGGAAGATGATGCATCAAATTTAATTTTCCTTCTTCATGATTTCTGATGGGTGGCCACCACAATGGGAGGATTTCACAAAAATTCAAAGAGATCTTAGTATTCCAAGTATCATTTCTTAAAACACATTTCTTCTAGGTGGTTATCACTAGAGAGTGCTGCGGCAAGACTGATAGAACAGTGGCCAGCCGTTATGAAGTACTTTAAGGCCTTTGTTCCTAAAAGTAATTTGGTGAAATCTTGCATGAGGTACAGAAACATAATTAACCTCTTAAAACGTGAGACAATGAAAGTAGAGGTGACGTTTTGTTGCAAAAGTGCCCATTTATCTCTAAAGAAGAGCCTTTGGTGCACTGGATGCAGTTTTGTCAGTATTTGGCCAGTTTTTTTAGAATTTTGGCCAGTAAAATCAGTAATTTTGACCCTTTGATTAGTTTCCACCCCTGTAAACAGGTTAACACCTGTTCCTTTCTGCTTGAAGTATATGAGACAGTTCAGCCAAAAAATTGCATAATTTAAGATCAACTACACAAGTAGGACAGTTAGACTGGTCTCCTTTCCCTACCCTTCTAGTGCATGTTTGTTATTCAGTAATAATCAGTGGTTGCCCTGGACTGGCTAGTTCCATCCAAAAATAATAAGTGCCAGCTGTGGGACTCTGAGAAGTAACTACTACCAATTCTTGTAAGGCAGATAATTAATCCCCTAATAGGAGATGCCCCATGTTATGCTCCCAACTGTGGGGTAAAAAACTGCAGTTAAAACTGACAAATATTCACAATAATTTTTTATTTTTAAAAGTTAGTATTTTGAGTGATTATCTGCACTGAATGCTGGGCTGTGTAGGTCAAAAGTAATAAAGGTGAGCCTAACCACATATGTAACAGGAAAGCAAATTGCCAGTGCTTATAACCAAATACTAGTGAAATATTTAAGCCTCAACTGCTGCTTCAGACTTTCAACAGCAGACAATGCCTCCAACAGGCTGAAATTCCACCAAGTGTTCTTAATGTTAAAAAAGAACATTGTTTTCTCCACCTCAGGAGTTGTTAAGTTTCCTACCTAAGTTCCAAAGTTGTTCTGAAACAGAAAGCAGTGACATTTTGTAGAGTATATACAGAACATCTGGTGTGCATGCTCTTTCATAAACACTTTGATTTATTAACCATCCAGATAGTCTTATCACAGATGATGGTAGATTAGCTCAAGTGGTCCTCCTTCAGCATGTGATCTGCACACTTAACACGTACAGGTTAGGCATTTTTGATGTCCTCCCCTACAAAGGTGCCTGTTCCATTAAAAGGCCCTAGCACAAATGTACAATTCAGAAGTTATCCCAATTGCGCCTCAGCATAAAATTGGAAGTAATGTAATTAGATCTCTGAAAGACCTAGTTGATATTTTCATTGCTCAGTTTCAATACAATTTCTAGGAATATACCAGAAGCCTTTCTACAAAGCTGTCACGCCCAGACACTCACAGCAGCAACAGAACTCATGGCTGGCTGTGCCAGGGATTACATCTTAGCACTCGGAACACTAATAAGAATAGTGTAGAGAATCCAGTTGGGAGCACTAAGGACAGATAAAAAACCAGGTCATGTCCACAGCAGGCTGCTGCCAAACCAACAGCCACAGACACATAGTTCTAGGCCTGGGGTCCCAGTCCAAGAACTCTAGGCACACAGCTCAAGGCAAGGACATAAGGGCTGGTCAAAGGCTAAAATCATGATATTTGGAGTTCCATTTGTTCTAGGCAAGCCTTTGGTAATTTTAACCAGTTTTTCTCCAATATGTTAATGGTACAGTGTTAACTGCAGAACAAGTTTTTACCCTCTTAGCTAGGGAAGAGGCACAGGATAATCCCTGGTGCTGGATTGCAGCATGCATAGCAGAAGACTAGAACAGGCTTAAGCAGCAGCAACTGGAATTCAAAATGAAACCACACAACCCACTGCAATACTACAGTGAAATGGGTAAAAAAAAGAGAGGCAGAAACGCAGTCACAAATTTGCAGCATACCAAGAAACCCCACAGCGGTCATTTTTCATCAGCTACAGAAAAGGAAAACTGAAAGTACTCTGGGGTTACCACAGCCAGCAGCACAGATCAGCTAGCTGTGACTGCATTTAAATTCACCTTCAGTAGGAAGATATCATTTGGCAGAGATGGAGTCAGTCAGCTGACCCCATGGTGGAAACTTCAGGAGTAATGTTAAGAAAAGACTGTGTGTCTTGGGGTGTAATGGGAGAGGTATCTTGCCTGGTGATTCAAGGAAAAACACGACAGACCAATTCCACTATTTGGGGATTATAAGTAAAAAAAATCTGCAGCTAAGTCAAAGTTCTTAGTTCTTGGGGAGGGGGGAGGAAAACAATAAATGAACCAATGAAGGAAGCTCTAAGTTCCCAGGTATAAAAGTATGGCAAGTCACCTGCTGCCATGGCAGCACTCAGTCTGTGGGGCAGAGCTAGTTTCCTTCGCCGTTTTAAATAATTATGTACATCAGAGACAGTCCAGGCTGGAGCTGAAAGTTATTTCACCAAAGGGCGGGTTTTATCATCATCACTGCACTGGTGGGCTTTGTACTTTTTCACTTCAGCCATATATTTGGCCCATGCATCTCCTTTACTTGTCAAAACCTACAAGAGACAAGAATGGGAAGGAAAAACAGAAATTACACAGAATCCTTGCATTTTCATAGTTAAAAACCCAAACCAGTGGCCCATAAGTGGTTTACGACATCCATCTAGGACAGCAAGTTGCAACGCACCCCTTGTTGGGACTTTAACTGGAGAGGCCCCTTGCTCAGCAACTAGCTAGACTCTCAGCATAACAGGCCACACAAGGCTGCTGTGAAGATTAAACAAATTCACCACTGATAAGGCAAAAAGGAAGTACTCCTGTCTTGCTCCTGAAGATGTGTTTAGCAATCCTCTGATTGAACAAAGGTTCTGCTTCTGATACAGAGCAGGAGACTAGTGTGAACTTTAGTATACTCTCATTTGCTAACTCACAGAAAATAGAATTTTATCCAACATGGTTGTTCAATTATTCTGTTCCACAAGAAACTCTATGCAGACTGTCCCTTGAACTCCAACTGACTGGTCATCAAAATTCAACTACCCAGCAGATATTCAAATACAAAAAAGATGGCTTTCTTCTTGAAGAACCAGATCCCAAGTGCAACACAACCACCAATCTTGGATGACATGAAGACAGAAATGCCACAGCTTAACCTTCCACCCTCACTAAAGCTGGCTTAAAAGAAACAGGAAGCTCTCACTTAAGCTTTTTACAAGGCTGGTCCTGTGCTATGGCCAGTCGGTTGGCTATCTTTGAAACTTACCACAAGCCTTGTCTCAACTTACCTCATCCTCTGTCTTTTGTTTCTTGGCTACCACTCCTGTCTTCAGGGCTAGCTTGCTGCCCCCTCTCCGCTTGCCCACCTGGGTGAAGGGATAGAAGACTGCAACCGTTATAGGAGCCCTGGGAGCTGCAAGGGGAATGTTGCCCACTATATAACGGTATAGAGAGTCCTTCAATTAGATCATCTTAACTCGCCATCACACCTGTCAGTCTGTACAGAGCTGCCGAGCGTTATTTACACCGTTGCGCTAGGAGGGTAAAATGGCACCTTAGCAGTGTTCAGCAATACATCTGTACAGTTAAGCCCAAACATAAAAACACATGACAAATGACAAGAAAAGGGAACTGTTTCCATGCTTGCTTCTACTTATGAAATACTATCACTGAACTTTCACTGACTCCCTTTCAACATCATTGCCTTACTGCAGCGTACATGTGAAACGGTTTGATTATCTGATAATTAAGTCAGCAGAACTAACTATGCTCCATAGACTAATCAAATTCCAGCTAACCAAATACAGACAGCTAAAGAATGATCTGTTCATTTATATGCCTAGTGCCATGCATGCTAATATCACCCTACACGCATCAAGCAACCTGGATTCCTAATAGCACCTAAAAACTTAAGATTCAAAGTTTCAAATTTCATTTTTAAAAGATAATTTCTACTCCAGAGGAACAAAAAATACATGGGCAGCTCCAAAGTAAGAAACATAAATAAGAAATGAAAGTAGAATTCAGTGATCACAAACAGGTGCCACAGCATCCTACTTGCCTCTGTTTCCTGCTAATGTCACTGCAAAAATGTTTCCACCTCCATATCACAATCAAGTAACACACACACACACACACACATTCTGTTAGAATGGCAATCAAATCATACCAGGAAAGTTTGCTTATTTTCTGCTTATTCCATTAGAACAGGATGCCTCCCCGAGTTATTAAAACCTGATCAGAGACTGTAAAATCACATCTGCATTGGCCAGCATGAAGACTGGCAGCATACCAGTCAAATCTAGAAACAGTACCCCAATTAGTACATTGAAAGGGATTCATTTCCATTCCAGGAGCTATACTAGAATGAAACTTTCTGCAACAGCTGTTCTACCTGAGATAGACATGAAAGTGTTTCCTTATATTCTCCAGCAGCAGCAGAGTTGAGAAAGGAAAAATATGTCTGCTTTCACATGACTACAAGCAGGTTGTTATTATTTTCCTCTAACAGCTTTTAAAAGCCTGTACCAGTCCAACAGACATTTCTCTAGAAATCAGGTACAGCAAGGCATTATGGTGTGGAATCTGCATGAAAACAGCAAAAGGTTCTTGCACATCTACTGTTTTCACTTTAAAGCAATCTTCTATGGATGTCATAACTGACATTTTTTGCTCCACAGAAGCAAGAGAAGCATTTGACACCAACAATTTACTTTTACTTTGGGCTTTCCTTTTTAAAAAGGGAAGCTTTAAGTTGTCATAACCACTAGTCTAAAATTAAGACACAGCATACAGGATGAAATTAGGAATTGTATTAAGCCGTGGTCCTAGATACTGAAACATTTTGCCTCAATGAAATAGCAGAGGCTGTAGGGCAGGATTACCTGAAGCCAGAGAAGACTAACTAAAATTACAATTAATTTGGAAACAAGTCACACTGGAATAAATAGGCACTAGTTCCTAAATATGGCTACCTATTTAGGCTTCTTTGAGCTAATTAAACAAATGTGGTACTAGAGCACATTACATTTTTTACTTATATATACAGCAACTTCCCTATACCTCAACAACAGTTGACAGCGGCAATCCATTACTGATTCACAGGTTTGTACTCACTTCGAAGCCAATAAAAGAAACCCAAGTAAGGCAATAACTTGCACAGCAGTTACTCATACTGAACACAGCAGCATTATCAGCATGCTTGGGCTTTTTTTTTTTTTTAAATAAAAACTCAAAACTTTTATGCTTTAAAAGAAAACCAAGAGAGGGGAAGGAGAGGTACTAAATAACTTCTCCCCCCTACTAGAATCCTGCTATAAAAATGCAGCCCTTCAAAACGGAGAACTACTTAACAGAAAAGGGTGAAAGGTTAAAAAAAAAAGTAGGATTAAGAGTTTGTATGTGCTTAAGGACAGGGGCCAATTGGGAGAGGGGGCGGGAAGAACGACTGAAGTGTATCCATCCACTGAATTTCTGCCTCTTTTTATCCTATCTACAGTGACACACAGAGAAAACTTCAGGGGACAAGCCTTGAAGAGAAAGCCAACTGAGAAAAGCCACCGATGTGGGGTCATTTATCAGAGAGTGGCGGCTCCCAAAGTAAAGCAGCAGTAGAGGAGATCCTCTCCGAATCTGTTGCAATGGGACAGAAATTGTGGGACGACTTTATGTATGAAAAATATTCTTTATATAAGAAAGAGGAGAATTTGAACGAGAACTGTTTAATCCTGTAGATAAATGGTTTCCTTTCTCAGATAAAATGGCTAAAAATAGAGATAAAATGTGAAAGCTGGTCACACTATAAGTACAGGTCTATTGTTTCTGGTTAACGCTTTGAAGCTGTATGGTTAGTAAGACAGAGACAAGTTACTAGAGGTTTGAAATATTAGTACTCTGATTACAACGCTAGTATGGATGACTTATAAAAATGTTTTGTTGAAGCAACCAACGTACTTAGCATGGTAAAAACCTAGATTACAACACTGTATAAAATTTGTTTGTCTTTAACACTGAAAAACCTAATAAAATATGTTACTAAAAAAACAACAACACAGAGGAGGGCCTGCGCGAAAGGCTGGGAAGGGAAAGGAAGGCCAGGGTCCGGATCCCTTACGAAGCTGAGGGCGCTCCCGCTCCGCTTCTTCCCCGGAGGCTCCTGCTCCCCGGGCGGCTCCGTCTCTTTCTGCCTCTCGGCCCCCGTCCCCTGCGCCTCCGCGCCGCCGCTTTTCCCGCCAGCCGCCGCGGCCTCCTCCATGTGCCTCTTGAAGAGCTCCAGGAAAGAGCCGTCGTTGGCGAAGACGTTCACCCCGCCCGGCGCGGCCGCCTCAGAGCCCGGCCGTCCGCCTCGCGCCGCCATCTTGTGCCCACTTGAAGCGACGCGCCGCAGAGGACGACGGGGCCGGAACGTCAGCGCCAGCCTCCGCCGCAAGGTACGACGGGATATCCAAGGGGTTTGGAGAAGCCGGCGTTGCTAGGCTGCCGCAGACGTCAAAAGGGAAAGCGTCGCTAAGCCGTGGACGTCACGGTCCGTCCGAGATGACTGGAAGGTCTCCTCAACCAACCAGAAGAGACCATGGAAATAACGCCGGAAACGTTCCTGAGAGTTCAGAGAGGGCGTGAGAGGCGGGCCTTTGGGGGAGACTTCTGGCAACGCCGACAACCAATCAGGGCCGGAAGCTGTCTCCAAGCCGCTGAGGTAAAACCGGCGGAGGCGGTACCATAACAGCCGGTCCGTCAGGGGTGCTGCTTCGTTGCTTCTCCCTTTGTGTGCCGTACCGACTGGACCCGCCACTGAGGAAAGGGGCCGGGGAAGAGAAGACAGGCGCTCCGGCGCTGACGGAAGTGCTTCTCCCCTCTCGTCGTCCTTCGCCATGGTGTAGCTGGGAGCCGCGTCACGTGACTCCGTTCCAAGATGGCCGCGTCGGGGTCCGGGCTGCACACGGAGGCGGACGAGTTCGAGGACGCGCCTGACGTGGAGCCGCTGGAGCCGACCCTGAGCAACATCATCGAACAGCGAAGCCTGAAGTGGATCTTCGTCGGAGGGAAGGGCGGGGTCGGCAAGACCACCTGCAGGTCGGCGGGGGGGGGGGAGGCCGGGGGCGGCCCCGGCAGGGCTCTGTCTCGCGCTTCGTACCGTTGCGGGTCAGGCAGTTGCTCTCAGGTGCAAGCTCGCCGCCACGGCTGTCTCTTCTATGCGAGGGAAGCTCCACCTGTTGGACTTCTGCAGTGCACGGCTGTCAAAGGCGGAGGAGCTCGTGGGAGGGGGAGGGAAGCGGAGGCGGACTCTCCCAGAGTGGGCGGGGCACAGTGGAGAAAGGGACTGGCGAGCCAAGTGGGGCCAGGGGCACACGCGCCCCGATCTGTAGCCGCTTCATGTGACTGGAGTCCTTTCGTTTCAAGTGACGAGCCTACTGAAAAGGCTAGAAACTTGCTTTCCACTTATTCCTGTCTAATGCTTAATTGCTAGTTTTCCATGACTTTGTTAGTTCAGGGTTAACTACTCTAACTCATTCGACCTGAGGCTGTCCCAGAAAGTTTTTATTAGAAGAAGAGATTGGATTTATATCCCCACCCTTCACTTGGAGTCTTAGAGTGGTTTACAAACTCCTTTCCCTTCCCCTCCCCACAACAGACACCCTGTGAGGTGGGAGGGGCTGAGAGAGCTCTTTCTCAAACTGTTCTTGAGAGAATAGCTGTGCCAGAGCTGTGGCTTGCCCAAGGTCATCCAGCAGGTGCAAGTGGAGGCGTGGGGAATCAAACCTGGTTCTCCCAGATTAGAGTCCGCGCACTTAACCACTACACCAAATTGGCTTTTATTAAGGTGAAATTCAACAGGGTGTGCTGATTTGCACAAGTGCTCTACTGCCAGACTGTCTTCTAGATATTGCTTATAAGGCTAGGGTTTTTTTAAATTAAGAACCCCAAATGAGTTGGGTCAGTACTGCTATGTTCCCTCTAAGCTGAGTTAGTGTGAGCTAGCTCAGTTTTTTAGCCTCCAGCTCATACATTTTTGTCTTCGCTCAGGAAGGATGGTTCCAGAGCAAGCTAATTTATGCAGTAGCCAAATCACTCACTCACAATTTTAATGCCAGTAGCTCACCAAGTGGAATGCCAGTAGCTCACCAAGCCACCTTGAGCCAGTTCGCCGGCAAGGCGGGATAAAAATGGAATAAATAAATAAATAAATAAATATTTTTCCCACAAGACTCGACAGCTTAGAGGGAGCATCGGCAGTAGGCCTTAAAGCCAGCCTTCTCCTTTGTACTTCACAATCTTTTATCTCTGCAGATCCTGCCTTCTGTGTGCAAGGAATAGGGTTCTTGGAAGCTTGTAAGATCATGAGCCTGAACATATTGTAGAAATATGAGAGTTTGTTGTTATAATGCTGCCTTTTGGTGCCTGTAATTTCAAAGGCTTGGGCTCTTAGTATATGTTTTAACTTGATTTTATTATGGCATGTAATGACAAAGTGAGCTTTTATTATGTTGGTTTTTGTTTTAAAGATTACAGGCTGTTTTGAGCATAAGGGATGGGGCAGGACTGGCAGCTTAAATGTTCTTTGGAGTAAGTCTTACTGAATTTTATGGGACTTACTTCTAAGTGAATATGCATGTGTTCATACGACATGTGAATTTAACTACAGCGCACTGTAGTGAGTGCTTGCCTACTTGGTCACCCAAAAGTGATTCTTTGCAAGCATTTGTAAACTAGAAAACAGCTGGAGATTTGATTTGTTTTGCTGCTGTTGTGTAGGAGTAGGGGAACTCTGGAAACAGAGTGTTTTGGTAACTTTTGTGAACTTACTTCCAAACAGAAATTGAGATGGCTTAATGCTCCAATGCATGTTTTTTCCCCACTTTGATGGTTACTGGACACAAACCTTGTCAGTAGCCTCTGGGTCATAAACTTTAGAGTGGGCAGACTGTCTGGGACTGTGACCACTGGACATTTTAGGCTGTTTTCTTTATATGTCATTAATAATTACCCCTTGCTTCACTTTCTGAATCCAGTTGCAGCCTAGCTGTGCAGCTTTCCAAAGTACGTGAGAGCGTTCTCATCATCTCCACTGATCCTGCTCACAACATTTCAGATGCCTTTGATCAGAAATTTTCCAAGGTTCCCACCAAAGTAAAGGGCTATGACAACCTTTTTGCTATGGTGAGTAACTGATTCCTTCTAATAGTGTTGTCAGAGGGCTGTTCTATAAAAAATGGCTTCTTTTTTGTGTTGTGTACTAGGGTATGGTTGATGCTTCTTCTTTTCCTGGCCCTGTTATATCTGTTTTCTAACTATAAATAAATTTTATAAATCTTTATCTTCTCTCCATTCTAAACGAAATAGTCCTATTTTTGTCTCTTTTCCTGCGGAAGCAGCTAAAGACTGGGATAAAAAGATTTTCTGTGGTAGCTAAGAAAGTATCTAGTTTTGAAAAAATACAAACTCTGTTTATTGGCTTAATGTTAAAACTTTGGTAATTCAGTTTGTTTATTCTTATGAGAAAATACTAATGAAATGAACATTAAGGTCAAGACTGCACCAATATTAAGCACTTTTAAATCTCATTCATGTCAATTAGAAAGTTAAGTATGTGGTTAACTCTCCTCCTTAACACCAAAGGAACTCTTGTATGTAATCTTTGGCTAGATCATGACTTTAGTTTTGTGTAAAATTGCATTTGGTGGGTTACAAAGCTATATCCTTGTCTATAGATCCAACCTAGTTGTAACTTTAAGTTAAGCATACACAATACCACAAAGTTAAGCATACACAATACCACTGCAACATATTTAATAAATATTTTTAGTTTAAAATCACAAAGTCAATATTGTGCAAAGTTCCAATTATTTTGGGTGTAAAGGTTTCCCTTGCTCGAAAGCCAGTCAAATCCGACTCTAGGGGGCGGTTCTCATCTCTGTTTCCAAGCTGAAGAGCCAGCACTGTCTGAAGATGTTTCCATGGTCATGTGGCTGACATGACTAAATGCCGAGGCGCATGGAATGCTATTACCTTCCCACTGAAGCAGTACCTATTTACCTACTTGCAATTTCTTGCTTTCGAACTGCTGGGTTGGCAAGAGCTGGGGCCAGAGGCAGGAGCTCACTCTATCACGCGGCACTAGGGTCTCAAACTGCTGAACTAATGTGAGAGTTCGATAGGGTTGTGTTTGTAATGTCTAAGAACTGTTATTAGTTATACAAACCAGGAATTTCATCTAAGCATCACTGCTGCTTCTTGAACAGTCAAATAGCCTTGCCATAGTTTTGTGAATGTTAAACATATTTCTTCTATCCTTGTTTGTTCCAGGAGATTGATCCTAGTTTGGGTGTGGCTGAGCTTCCAGATGAATTCTTTGAAGAGGATAACATGCTAAGTATGGGCAAGAAGATGATGCAGGAGGCAATGAGCGCCTTTCCTGGTATTGATGAAGCCATGAGCTATGCTGAAGTGATGAGGTGAGGATTATGCTTTTGGACATTTGGCTTATTGCCACCCTTGTGCTTGTCTAAGGCGTATTCCAGAAGCAGAGGAACAAAGGTCTTTACAGTATTATACTATTGTGGGATTGGACATAGTAGAGGTGAGAAAATCTCTTCTGTATTGATCTCCCAGTGACCTGGGAAAGTGTACAATTTGTAGCTTTGGTTGAGGGTTGCATTGTTGTGTGACTGCAGTAAATCGTGCAGCTTGGGCTTATTTATGCGTTCACTTTATTTGTTGAGCATTTTGCACACACATACTCTTCCCCCCCACACACAGTAGAGGAAGTAGTAGTATTTACTGAATACTGGGGGAATAGGAGTGCAAGGTGGGGTTGTATCATCACTAGATACCACCTTCTGTACTGTATTTGCAATTCAGCATTTGTGCAAGTTCAGGCAGATAGAATTGTGCTGCAGTTACCAGATCCCACGTGTGATAACCAAGCCAGGCTGTAATACAACAGTACCAGTGCTGGGTTTCTTAGACATTGGCTGCGGTCACACTGGCGGCTTGGCATGGGATGGTGACACCTCAAATTGTACCGGTTCAAAGCATAGTGGAGCATTTTATCCAGACTGCACACTCTGTGGCAGGTTACCCACGTGGCCATCCTCTGGGGGAGTATCCACATTAATGCTGTGCTTCAACCACAGGAGGAGGTGTAAGGATGGGTTTTATTTAAATGCAGGTGGATGAGTGTGCCTATGGGCAGCAACCACACCCCACCCCCATCCCCGTGGTGGAAATGGACCTGCAAGTTCAGACGTCCCTTCCAGGTTCCTTTCACTGCAGGAGAGTTCAGACGTTAGAAAACCTGGAGGGAACTGCGAACAATCTGTTCATACTGGACCTTCCCTGGTATCTGTTTATTCTGCTTCCATTTCGGAACAGCATGGGCTGCCAATGACTGCACTGTGGGAGGCAGATGTCCTTGTCTGGAGGGGCCCATTTGTTCCGCTCAGGTGACACCACTCTAGCGCCACAAATGGCAGGTGTGACCGCAGCCCTTACCTCTGTAGCAAGGAACAGAGTCTGTTTGTGTGGGATGCTTTCTTTTTTGTCTTCGATGAGAGAGTAGCCTGCCGTTGCAGTAGAATTGCAAGTGTGCTCCAACAGAAATAAGAGTTATGGGAAGGCCCTTCTTAGTGTACCAAAAAGGGGCACCAAAGAATAGAACATTAAGATACAAAGCAGTTTCTAATGTTCCTGCCTCGAAGGGCTACTCATGGTTCTCTCTCTTGGCCTGCACAGGTTGGTGAAAGGGATGAATTTCTCTGTGGTGGTGTTTGACACAGCACCCACAGGGCACACGTTACGGCTGCTCAACTTCCCCACAATTGTGGAGCGGGGACTGGGTCGCCTGATGCAGATAAAGAACCAGATCAGCCCCTTCATATCGCAGGTAAAAACAGAGAGGAATCAGAATCCCCGTGCTCTCCAGTTAAAAAGATCATGGCATACATTTATCATAAATTCCTTCAGCTGGCACTGCTGCCTAGTCTCCAGAGTTTTTGCAGCACTTGGGAGCAATATGGTCTGGATTAAGCTGCTCTACCAGTTTAATGCCTTACCCCTTTTCTGGCCATACAATGTTGATAGGCCCTCTGTTGGTGGAAACCCTTCATTGCACCTTTCTGAAGCCTGTCTGTCTATTCTTCACTAGATGTGCAACATGCTTGGTTTGGGAGACATGAATGCTGACCAGCTAGCCTCCAAGCTGGAGGAGACTCTCCCTGTCATCCGCTCAGTGAGCGAGCAATTCAAGGATCCGGCAAGTACTCTACAAAGACGGGGGTGGAATGTGGTGCCACAGCTAGGAGGAGCTGTGGAGAAGGAGCCAAGTGTCATATCTATCTATCTATTTATTTATTTATTTATTAAACTTATACCCCGCTCTCTCCACCCAGAGGCAGACTCAGAGCGGCTCACAACAGAGATTAAAATTACAATCAGTTTAAAATAAACGGTCAGACATTAAAACATCCAGTACATTCTTTACATTCCCCATTGGCGGCATTTCGATACTACCCACAGGTGGGTCCAAGCAGATGGATCCTATATATTTCCTATATAGGAGGTTGGTAGATATAATTACGGACAAAACGGACTGGCAGATGGAGCCGGGCCAGGGCTGAGATGTTTACCTTAGGCGGCCCCTACTTAAAAGCCTGGTGGAAGAGCTCCATTTTACAGGCCCTGCGGAACTGCATCAAATCCCGCAGGGCCCTGATGTTCTCCGGGAGCTCGTTCCACCAGTGCGGGGCCGCCACTGAAAAAGCCCTGGCCCGTGTTGTTGCCAGCCACGCCTCTTTCAGTCCGGGTTGGACCAGCCGATTTTGGGATCCCGACCGTAGTGCTCGCTGGGGAACATATGGAGAGAGACGGTCCTTCAGGTAAGCAGGTCCCAGGCCATATAGGGCTTTATAGGTAAGCACCAGCACCTTGAACCTTATCCGGTACGCTATTGGCAGCCAGTGCAGTGCCTTTAAGGCGGGCTGTATATGTTCCCACCTAGGGAGGCCCAACAACAGCTGCGCCGCAGCATTCTGCACTAGCTGCAGCTTCCGGATTTGGCACAAGGGCAGCCCCATATAGAGGGCGTTACAGTAGTCCAACCTTGAGGTGACCAATGCGTGGATCACTGTCGCCAGTTCATTGCGTTCAAGGAAGGGGACCAACTGCTTGATCAGCCGCAGATGGTAGAAGGCTGACCTCGCAGTGGCTGCTACCTGGGCCTCCATCGCTAGCGTGGAGTCCAGAAGCACTCCCAAACTCCTGACCGCCGCCGACGGCACCCCCCCGAAGGTCAGAAGAGGGATCCCCAACCCTGGATCTAATTCTAGGAAGGCAGAAATTGAGTGAATCTTGGTGCAGTTTCTTGACATGCATTGCTCACAGCTTGTGGTAAAAGCTGGATGCTGTATTGCATAGACTAAACTAAATACAGGATTGTACCTCCAGGCCCTGGATAGTTTTTACCCTAAGGAGCTTACAGTCTGCATTTTGGCACTGAGCTCTTGGTTAGTGTCTGTGAGACAGATGACCAGTGGGTGAATGAACACACAAATGCAAGGTCTTCTTGTAGGAGCACATGCTTGTTTCTTGGTGCTCTCTCTGGGCCTTCCAGCTGTAGCATCAATTAATCTGGAAAACAGAAAGAATCCTCAGATTCGAATGCATGTTCTACGTGCTGGGAAGAAAGTATTTTGAAGCAAGGATGCTCTTAGTTTCACAGACTCCTGAATTTTCCATTCATGGTCAGGAAATGGAATGACTGCTTGAGGTTACCCTTGGAGCTACCTAAGTAGAGTTGAGACTTGAACTTGAGTTTTTGGCATCCTAGTTCCGTCTTCCTTTCGTCTGTGGCAAGGTCCTAGCAGCCATGCAATAAGGGCATCAGTCTCACTTATTTTTCTAGCGATACATTCCAGCTTTGATGGCTAAGTACAGGCTGTAATTTTGGATCTTGGCTAGTGGACAACATCTCCTGCACCCTTGCTCTCCAGGTTCTTAGTTACTCCTTCCAGTCCCGTTGCAAAGAACCAAACTTAGTTGAAGATGTGTAGAAGATATTGTGCTCATCTTTGCAGTGTTATAATCAACTTTCCTGGAGAAACCTGTCAACTTTTACTGTCTTGAGGAGTAACAGCCTCTTCTTAGTTGTCATTTTGTAATTGTGGGTGTGGCAGAACTGGCACACCTGCAACTGGCCCAGTCTAATTAAGTTTGGGACTCATCCCTCGTAAAAGAGGGAAATTACTGCAGCGTGAAGGCGCTATGGGAGTGCATGGTCCTGGGAAATTTCAGTTAGATATATTCCAAGGCCTGGGGAGTTTTATGTGTAGCAATTGGGTGGGTGTGTCTGTTTTGCTGTCCTTTGTATCTTTCATGCTAGAGCAGGTAAGGGATGGGATTCCTGTCTTTTTGCTTTGCACCTAATTGCACAAGTGTGTTAGTTTCTTAAACGGGAAGTATGTTCTCCAAAAGCAGTTGGAAGAGAGACTAAGCATGTAAATGGTTAAACTAGTTAGTTCAGGTTTGCAAATAGCCAGTAGCCTGGCCTCTTGGGACAGGAAACAATTTCAAAGGGAATTTTGAAAGAGAGACTGCTGAATAGATAACTGACCATGAAGCTCAAGATGAGTTAAAGTCCAGTATCACCTTAAAGACTCACAAAATTTGTGGTAACGTATGAGCTTTTGTGAGTTACGGCTCACTTCTTCAGATGGCTCCACAGCCATCCTTTCTCCCTCTGCTGGTAAAGCAAAAGGATGACATGTGGCAAGTGTCATCTAGTGCTGCCATCTCTTTCCTGTCTACGTAGGCTGGGTGGAATGTTGAGTTTCGTTTCTTCTGCAGCTGCCTCATCACTCTCACCTTGGTGTCTGGTGCCGCTTCTTCCCTTGGGAACCTGTAGCTGTTATTTTAGGCGCTTTGCTAGTTTAATATGATTGGGCTTATTTGGCGGGATTTTGCCTTGAATTCTGTATAACTGTTCATCTTTGGGGACCCCTTGCCATTACTGACACAGAGTGTGTACAGATGACCTAGTACCTTCTCAATAAACTACTTAAGTAACATTTTTGGGACCGCATTTGTGGGACTCTGACAGCAGGGGTCACTGTGGGGAGTTAGCATGGGAAAATTAGAAGGGAATTGTGTGGGCAGGGTGAGTGGAACAGGGAATGAATGACTAACCCCTGTATTCTTGTGTTACTGAACTTGTGGTACATTTCACTCTCCTTTTCCACCTCTCAGGAGCAAACTACATTCATCTGTGTTTGCATTGCTGAGTTCCTCTCCTTGTATGAAACAGAGCGGCTCATCCAGGAGCTGGCCAAATGCAAGATCGACACCCACAACATCATAGTCAATCAGTTGGTCTTCCCTGACCCAGAGAAGCCGTGCAAGATGTGTGAGGCCCGGCACAAGATCCAGTCCAAATACCTTGATCAGGTACAGTTATAAGCAAATAGTGCTCTAATTCCACTACTTCTTTCACATCCATTAAGAGATGTAGCAGGAGCAGAATATAAATATGCCTAGTTTTTGCAGATTAAGTTGTTGAATTGTTGCCTCTGGTACAATGGAGAAGGCCATAGGTGGAACGCTGGTAGTCTCCATTTGCTTCTGTTCTCCAGATCTGTGTATTGCAACACTCCTCTTGGCCAGCAGGTAGCTTTTCTGCTGGGGTGCACTTTGCTGTTGGAGCGTGGCCACTGGGTTGCTAAAGAGAGTAGCAAGTGGGTTTCTCCCCTCATATGTGCTGTTCAGTAGATTCTGGCTTGTTCCTTATATTGTGTTACTCTTGGATGTGTCTCATTTTCAGATATTTCTGCCTGTATACAAGGGCAACTTCTGTGGTATTATGGAGGGTTGTTTCCATAAAGAGAAAAGCAGTTAGGCCAGCCTAGAAGAGCCTTTCAGAATGCCCCTCTTTCCCTCTAGTGTTTGTGTTCTCTCTCCCTTTTTTTGCCCACTTCCCTTCCTCTGTCCCTTCTGTTTCTTCCTCTTTCTTCCTCTTGCACTTTATTCATCCTTCCTTTTCTGATGTTACTGTCTTTCTTTTGTCATCTTCTCCTTCCCAACGGTACTTTCTCCATGAGTTTTTGTGTATTTCAAAAATCCTTCCTAAACCTTCTAGCCCCATTTCTCTTACCACTTTATAATCTCAATGTTTTCTTTTCTGTCCTTTCCCCTTTTCCTTTTTTTTTC
The DNA here is from genome assembly GCA_029233225.1 of Lepidodactylus listeri. Lineage (NCBI taxonomy): Eukaryota > Metazoa > Chordata > Lepidosauria > Squamata > Gekkonidae > Lepidodactylus > Lepidodactylus listeri. Next base: position 125,396,755 of record JARCFY010000007.1, on the reverse strand, counting down.
TCTTTATTCACCTTTCTTCCTCACAGGAAGCTCAGCTTTCTGGAGTCTGCTCCAGAACTTCTTTAAATGTTAAAAGCTGAACTCTGGAAAATCCCTAAGAGGAGAATGTCTGTGAGTGATTGGAGGATTCTGGTTTGCAGCTATGCTTGAACCTCTAAACCAGTCGTTCCCAGGGGGGGTGCCCTTGGGCCCCGGTGGCCGTTTGTTTTTTCTCCCAACAGCTAATCCTGGGTTTTCTTTGCCTCATTGGCGCAGGAGAACCCCAGAACAGCTGACTTAAGAGGAGGAAGAGGGCTGACGGGCAGCGTGCTTCCCAACATCTTGTGATGGGCCCCATGGCAGCTATTTTCTGATTGGCTGCAGCCCTGCATGGCAACCGTTTTGTAGTGGTGCCCATTCCCTGTCCTCAAAATTCCATTGCACACGTCCAGCAAGATTAGAGGCCCCTGCTCTTAGCCAAGTACTGCCCGGAATTAGGAAAATAACAGGAGAATAGGGAAGAAGAGAGACTGCACCAGCAAGAACATGATTCTCTTCCCTTCCTTTTCATGGGTATGCTTGGGTCTCATCTCTTCCTCCTTCCTAGCTAGCAGTTAAGTTGCATCCCTGCCTTTTTCAACAACTTCAGGTTTAGCATAGACATAATCTTGTGTTTGGAACTTCTGTGGGAGAGCCGGCAAGAATGTTTCTGGCGTGCGTGACCGAGACTTGGGTGCGAGAAGGGGAGACAGTGGCTCTCTCCCAGTTGGCTCTACCCGGGTTCTCGGTCCTCCATCAATCATGGACTGATGGCCGGGGAGGAGGAGTGGCACTGTTCATTTGGGAGGCTTACTCCTACAGGGCACTCCCGCCGGTAAAGCTTGTGGGCATAGAGTGTTTGGGCCTGGTGTGGGAAGCTGGGGAGAGGTTGGCTGTCTGGCTGGTGTACCGGTCGCCCAACGCACCAGCCGACAGCCTGTCCTCGCTGGTGGAGGCGGTGTCGGGCTGGGCTTGGAGCACCCAAGGCTGATAGTCCTGGGTGACTTCAATGTCCATGCCGACGATGCGGCCTCTGCTCCGGCGAGGGACCTGGTGTCTTCCATGGCGACACTAGGGCTCTCCCAATTTGTAACGGTTCCTACGCACCAGGCCGGACATACGCTCGACCTGATCTTTGCGGCGGGGGTTACGGTGGGTCAGTTGACTGCTACGGCAGTGCCATGGTCTGACCACTATGCCCTGAAGGCACGTGTGATGGTGTCGCCCCAACTCCGTTTGGGCAGCGAGCGGATTTTAGCTCGCCCACGGAGCCTGATGGACCCGCAGCGGTTTCTGACGGCTCTGCGGGATCCCATGCCTCCCAGCGACTCATTAGATGGACTGGTCGAGGACTGGTATGACCGGCTCTCGGCAGCCATCGATGAGATTGCTCCCCGACGCCCTCTGCGCCCCTGCTCAAAGCTGGCTCCCTGGTTTACCGGGGAGCTGAGGCTGATGAAACAGGGTCTCAGACGGCTAGAGAGACGGTGGCGGCGTTCTCGCGACGAAGCAGCAAGAACATCTTATAGGACATTTATGAGATCCTATGAGATGGCAATCAAGGCTGCTAAGAAACAATTCTATGCAGCGGAGGTTGCGTCTGCTAGCTCTTGCCCGGCCCAATTATTTAGAACTATTAGGTCCTTAACTGAAGTGCCGCAGAGCACCTTAAATGATAGAGAATTGGATATTGGCTGTGAGGCATTTGCGAGCTATTTTGTAGATAAAATCTTGCTACTCCGCCGCGAACTCCCGGCCACAGTTGAGACAGTGTGTGAACTTGAGGCTCCATGCACGTCTTCAGGTTTAATCTTGGATCATTTCAGTCCTCTCAGTCTTGAGGAGGTTGACAGGTTGCTCTTGACTGTACGTCCAACCTCGTGTAGCCTTGACCCGTGCCCCTCGTGGCTCATAAAAGCTTGCCATGAGGGGTTGCGTGATACGCTCCGGGAAATTATTAACAAGTCCTTTTCAGAAGGACTGTTCCCGGAGGCACTCAAGGTTGCGATGGTCCGCCCTCTCCTTAAAAAACCATCTCTGGACCCGGCTGTTTTGGCCAACTATCGGCCGGTGTCCAACCTACCCTCTTTGGGTAAGGTACTGGAGAGGGCGGTGGTGATTCAGTTACAGAGCTTCATGGATGACACCTCCATGCTGGACCCGTTTCAGTCCGGCTTCCGACCGGGTCACAGGACGGAGTCGGCTCTGGTCGCCCTCACAGATGACCTCCAAAGACATCTGGATCGAGGCGGGATGGCGGCACTGGTGTTGTTAGATCTGTCAGCAGCATTTGATGTCGTCGACCACCAGTTGCTGAGTCACCGCCTCGCCGATGCTGGGATACGGGGGCTCGCTTTACAATGGCTTGCCTCCTTTCTCCAAGATCGGGGACAGAGGGTTGCGCTCGGGGAACAGACCTCCCAGAGGCACCCACTGGTATGTGGTGTTCCTCAAGGGGCGGTCCTATCCCCGATGTTATTTAACATCTATATGCGCTCCCTTGCCCAGATTGTCCGGAGGCATGGGCTGGGGTGTCATCAATATGCCGATGACACCCAGCTCTATCTGTTGTTGGGCGGCCGGTCCAGCTCGTCCCCAGATGACCTGGAGCGGGCGCTACAGGAGGTTGCGGGCTGGCTTAGATTGAGTCGACTGAAACTGAATCCTCTGAAGACGGAGGTCCTGTGCTTGAGTCGGACCGGACGGGGTTAGGGCATCCACTTCCGTCCTTCGGTGGGGCGCCACTGGTGCCAGCTCCGAGGGTCAGGAGTTTGGGTGTGCTCCTGGACTCCTCCTTGACAATGGAGGCTCAGGTAGCAGCCACTGCCAAAGCAGCCTTTTTCCATCTTCGGCTGACTAGTCCCCTTCCTCGAATGCGAAGACCTAGTTACAGTGATCCATGCTATGGTCACCTCACGTCTGGACCACTGTAACGCTCTCTACTTGGGGCTGCCCTTGGCCCAGATCCGGAGGCTGCAGCTGGTGCAGAACGCTGCAGCCAGGCTGCTGATGGGTCTCTCTCTGCGGGACCACGTCCGGCCTGTGCTGCAGCAACTGCACTGGCTGCCTATAGCATACCGGATCAGGTTCAAGGTGCTGGTGTTAACCTTTAAAGCCCTTTATGGTCAGGGGCCCGCCTACTTGAGGGACCGCCTTTCCCCATATAGGCCCCAGAGGCTACTGAGGTCCGGCATCCAAAATCGCCTGGCTTGCCCTGGTCCAAAAGAGGCCGGGTTGACTTGCACTAGGGCCAGGGCTTTCTCGGTGGCGGCTCCTTACTGGTGGAATGAGCTCCCAGATAACATCAGGGCCCTGCGGGATTTGTTGCAGTTCCGCAGGGCCTGTAAGACGGAGCTCTTCCGCCAGGCTTTCAAATAGGAGCCGCCATCGGGGAGAAAGCTGAGTATACCACCTCCCTGGCCCTACTGATCGCGCCCTGCTGCCTTAAAACACCCACCGGAGCGCTAGGAAGCCGCCATCTCGGGGAATAACTGTAGAGTTGTTTTAAATGTTTTATACTTCATGTTTTATATTGTTATGTTGTTAGCCGCCTTGAGCCGGTTGCCAACTGGCAAGGCGGGATATAAATGAAATAAATAAATAAATAAATAAATTTCTGTAGTCTTTAAACCTGTCTGCAGTGCAGAGTGAAGCCAGTATAAATGTCATGGTAGTCAACCTAGCAAGTGCTGATCACTGAGAGAGCTAATGTTCTCATAACAGTGAATTTGTCAGATAATGAAATTTATACTGTGCTTGTGTATTTCTTTAGGGGTACGTAGCAGCTCCTTGATACTAGTTTAAGTTGTGGGGTAGATCTGCCATTGATTAAGAGAGACTGCATGTGATTTTGCTTCTGTAAGAAACCTTCTGGCAGTAAGCACAGATGCAGTCTGCATTAGGCAGTGGTCTGAGAGTAGAAATGCTGCCGCCCATTCCTGCTGCAAAAGATGAAGCTCCCTTACCCCTCAGGGCAGGGAAACAGTTCAGTGTTGGAGTAAGCAATGTCTGGTGTATAAAAGAAGGGAAGTAAAACCCTGCAGGGGGCAGCAAATGGAAAGGCCAGTTAGCTAGAATAGTGGGGTCAGCACCTTTTTACCTGATAGGTGTCATTTTGTATCAGTCACCAAACTGACTCTTAGGGCAATATGGTGCTTCTTTCCAGAAGTTACACAGCTTAGCTAGAGATGTAGTTAGAAACCTATCTCTGTCTGCTCTTCACTAACAAGCATGTTAATTCCTGAGTAAAACTTTGTCTACACTTCAGTCAGTTTGTGCAGCTGTTATGGGTAAACACTCAGCCAGCAGGATTATGGACCCAGGTTAAGCACATCCAATTAAAGGTAGAAAATCTCCAGAGGCTCTTAGAGTGCTGGCAAGACAGGAGCAGGTGAGACAAAGGATCAAATATGGTAATCTCCTGTAGTGCACAGCATGAAGAAGAAGAGGAAGAGACTGGATTTATATCCAGCCCTGCACTCACTTGGAGTTTCAGAGCGGCTTACAAACTCCTTTCCCCTCCCCACAACACACACCCTGTGAGGTAGGTGGGGCTGAGAGAGCTCTGAGACAACTGTCCTTGAGAGAACAGCTGGTACAGAGCTATGGCTTGCCCAAGGTCATCCAGCAGGTACAAGTGGAGGAGTGGAGAATCAAACCCGGTTCTCCCAGATTAGAGTCCACGCACTTAACCACTACACCAAACTGGCAAGAATGACCATTGGAGAGAGAGGCTCACACAGAACAATTATCAAAGAAAGAATGAAAACCCACTTAATCAAGAGAGACCTGTGGGATGTCCCCCAGATTGGATGGCCAGTCAACAGAGCTGAGAGGCAGACAGCTTGGGACTCCACAAACAGTAAGGCGAGTTCAGCCATTGTATCGGGTATAACAGATCATCAGCTGAACTAATTTTGCATCCAGTGGCACCTTTAAGACCAACGAAGTTTTATTCTGGCTATAAGCTTTCATGTGCATGCACACTTCTTCAGATACATTGAAACATAGTCACCAATCGTTACATATAGGTAGCAGGTGAGGAGGATGTTGCCAGGAAGGGCTAGTTAGAGCTAAGATTGGATTAAGACAATTGGTAAGACCTATGAATAGCAGCAAATATAGCTAAAACTGGATTAAGGCAGTTGGTAACACCTGTGATAGCAGCAGATCAGCCATACAGCGTAATAAAAGTTTACAACAGATGTGAGAACTGAATGATATTAGCATGTATCGTGAGATAAGAAACTGATACCTCTGGTAAGCCCTGGGATTCCATTGTCCTGAGTGTTGTAATAACTTGAAACTGAGCAATCTCCCATTCTAGTCTGTTTCTGAAATTCTTTTGCAATAAAACAGTTACTTTGAGGTCCCCCACTGCATGTCCTGGGAAGCTGAAGTGTTCTTCTACAGGTTTCTCAGAATCACAAAACTGATAAACCTGTAGAACACTTCAATCTTCCAGGATACTGAGTGGGGGACCTCTAAGTAGCTGTTTTATTGCAAAAGAATTTCAGAAACAAACTAGAATGGGAGATCGCTGAGTTTTAAGTTATTACAACACTCAGGACAATGAAACTTCCAGGGCTTAACAGAGATACTGGTTTCTTATCTCAGTACACATGCTAATGTCATTCAGTTCTCATATCCATTTGTAAACTTTTATTATGCTGTATGCTGATCGGCTGCTATTTACAGGTCTCACCAATTGCAAGCATGCACACGAAAGCTTATGCCCGGAATAAGACTTTGTTGTCTTAAAGATGCTGCTGGACTCAAACTTTGTTCTTCTGCTTCAGACCAACATGGCTACCTACCCGAAATTATTAGCTGTTAAGGGGTCATTAATATGCAAACTGCCAGAGAAATGTGAGAGGAATCCCAAAAATTATGTGTCAAATCAAATTACATATCAAATGTATTTTCAGAAATACTTGTTCAGTTGAAGAATGAAAGAGAATGATAACTTGAGAAATCAGTCAGATGAGATGCTGAATTTAGCTCATTTATTGAGCAACACAGGAAAGGAAATTCCAGATCAGAATAGGTTCATTTTAATTCTAATCAGCCTGCCAGAATCATAAGAAAATGTGATTCATGTAATAGTAGCTAAAGATCACTTATCCCTGAAATAAGTTATCTGTCAGCTAAATGAGGAGGAGGCTAGAAGAGAGCATAAAAGATCTGAGACAGGTCAAATGGCTTTGAGTATAATAACAAAGGTGGGTTAATTTGCTATTCTTGCTGCAAACCAGGACATACAAGCAAAACTGCACCTCAGAAAAAAAGTTTTCCCCGAAATTGAGAGGGAAGTAGAAAAATTTCCTAATGAACAGCCAACAAAGAAAGAAAAGCTTTATATTATCACAACGGATCACAAAAAGCACTGCTTGGTTGATATATTGACTCCGATGATAAAAATTTCTTTGATACATTAGATGGACACAGGAAAGAGAAATTGCATGTTGCAGATGGAAATCTGGGCAGAAAGCTTGGTTCTAGGACATTATATTGCAAGCTTCCAAATGGTGAAATTCAAGAAGCCCTTGTTACAGATTGTTATGTCCCGAGGTTAGAGAATAATCTTATCTCTGTAAGAGCAAAGGCAAAGAAAGAAACCGGTCACTTTTGGAGATAATGTTGAATTAATTGCAGCTGGTGATATGAGTTAGGATTTGTACAGACTTCAGTGTCACAGAAAGAAAGTAAACTTTGCCAAGCAGTATAATCACAAGAATTCTAACAGATTGTGGTGTATGAGATTGGGTCATAGAAACAATTATGCAGTTATACAACATGAAAGCAAGAACTTAATGAAAGGGGTGTTAATGACCAAATGTTCTGATGTAGGTAAGTGTGTGCACTGCATCAAAGCAAGTGGGACTAGACCAAGCTTTAACAGGCACGGCTCAAGCCAAATGCAGCACCACTGGAGCTACTACACAGTGGTATGTTTGGACCCATGAAAATGTCACATGCCTAGTGGGAATAAATACAGGGTTCATTTCATAGCAGGAGCTCCTCTGCGTATTAGACCACACAGCCCTGATGTAGCCAATCCTCCAAGAGCTTACAGTAGCCCTTGTAAGAAGAGCTCTGTAAGCTCTTGGAGGATTGGCTGCATCAGGGGGTGTGGTCTAATATGCAGAGGAGCTCCTGCTACGATATGAGCCCTGAATAAATATGTCCTAACCTTTTAATGATGGCTACTATAAATACACTGTGACTTATCTAATTAAAGAGAAAAAGTTTAATAGGACCTCATTCCCATGCTTTATGGGTAAATTGGACAAAATGAGCGATGGCTTGAGCATAGGTGGCAGAAAACCCCATCTGAAGCAGACAGAGCACACACACGGGGCTCATTTGCATGCCTATGGAGTGGTGGTGGTGAAGTTCCTTCTCTTCACCACCGCTGTGCCTGCAGAATCTTGTGCCGGTCAGCTGAGTGTTTCTTAGCTTCACAGCTGCTGCGCTCACGCCGCTAGCCAAAGGCAGTGCAGCCCAGACCCTGTGATGCTTTTGCTGCTCTCTGATCCAGGCCAACTTGGAAGGCAGATTAAGTGCTGTTCTAGTGTTGGGTTTCAGAATTATCCACCAGTGAAAGAAATGTTTGGGATCTTTGGAATCTCACTGACCAATGATTACAGGATCCTTGGAGTATGAATGCTACCACCTGCCAGCTAGATGGTAAAATCTTGCAGGATAAATTGAGGGCTTCTCTTGCTAAAATTAGTTTGTTGTTGTTCGAAGATAAATTTCCAAGTGTGTTGAAGGAGACTGATGAAGCCTCTATTCACAAAAATTTTCTTGACAAGAAAAGATCTAGTCAACTGTAGACCTATATCCATTCTTCCTTTCTTGGGTAAGATCATGTCACAGGTGGCAACAAAGCAGTGTTGAGTTTACTTGCTGTTGGTCTTGAGTCCAGTTCACTTAGGTTTTCACACTTGGTTCTAGAGCCAGGGCAGCTGTGGTGGATAACACTTACTTGCAGTGGAATTCAGGTAGTGCCTTAGTATTGATTCTTCTTGCTCTGTCAGTGGCTTTGGACACTAGATAATTCAGTTTCGTTGAGGCACTTGGAAAAGGAGGTAGGATTTTCAGAGACATTTTTGGTCATTTCTGTCAAAGAGGATATGGACACTTCCCACTGAGTTGGCTCTCAGTATTATCACCAGTGGTTTTCAACTTTTATATCAAACTACTAAACAAGCCCATCGGCATCACTGAAGGTGGGGGCCCTCAATATGCTAATGACCTCCAGTTATATATGCCATTTCTTAAGCCCCAGAAGCAGTTCTTAGTCCTAAACCAATGTCTCGAAGCTGTAGTCAAGTGGATGAAGGGGCACAAGCCAACGCGGAATCCAGATAAGGTGGAGGTAATACTAGAGATGTGAAGGCCTGGAAAAAAAACAGAAAAATTCAGGAAAAAACCCATTTTTTCCCCATTTGTTTTTCTGAAGCCTTTTTTGTTTTTTCCCAAAAAATTGAAAAAAGAGAAGAAAATTTTTCGATTATGGAACGTTTTGTTTTAACATGATGAATAAAATATTTTAAGACAAGGTGTTCAAATATTTTCCAAATCAGTTCTAAAAAATATGTATGGTATCAGATTAATCTGATTTCTGTGCACTGAGGACAAGCAAGTCCTAGGTTACAAACTGAACTCTCCATTGCAAGAGCAAGATGCATTTCTTCCTTTAGGAGGTGCTGTTGTCACAAGAAAAGAAAAAGGTTTTGTTTTTGCATGTGGGTGGGGATACTGGCACTCAGGCTTCACTAGGCCTCAAAGCATTGGAAGAAAATACAGAGCTACAATAAGGACCTGAAAGTTAGAGGTCCATAATAACTGTGGTAATGACGGACACAACAGAGTAGCTGCAGAAGCAGAGACTGAAACTGATAATTACAGCTCAGAAAATGATTCTGATTAAATTTCATGCCCATTCATTGAAACTTAGTCCCACACTCCCTTCTATACACTTCCCCCCCTTCCATTCTTTTTATGAAAATGGTTTTTTAATTTTTATTTAATACTGTAGAGCGGAAATATGAATAATTGTTACTTCTGGATTTTTAAAAACTGTTTTGTGGAGGTTGTTTGTCTGTTCCACATAAACTAGTAAACAGTTCAGGAGATGGTTGCTCCACTTGTTACAATTACAAATAAATATTATTTAAAAATAAATTCTGTTTGTAATAATTGTTTGGATACACTATATTTTTAGTATGCTAGTTGTGATAATTTTATGCTAAGTAAAATTGTCCATAGTCATATTTTATGTTCCTAAAGTAACAGAATGACTTTCAGTCTGGAAAAGAGAAAAGAAGTGCTAACGTAGCATTTTTTTTCCAAATTTTTCCAAAAATTCCTGGTTTTTCCCCAAAAAAACCAGGAAAAAACTGGGGGGGTTTCTGAGCTTCAAAATTTCCGGAAATGTTACATCTCTAGGTAATACTGGTTGGGAAAACAGGTGTTTTGGAGGGGGATTCATTTACTAACTTTGGATGATAATGAAGTTACTATTACCAGGTTACATGAAGAGTTTGGGAACACTCTTGGATCTAGCCTATTTAATCAAATACCAGGCTGGAGAGCCCTGACCTGGATAGTCCAGGCAAGCCCGATCTTGGAAGCGAAGCAAGGTCGACTCTGGCAAGTGCTTGGATGGGAGACCTCCAAGGAATACCAACAGTCAGGAGGTGGGGGCAGGCTTTTATTCAGCTACCTCTCTGAATATCCTCTTGGCCAGTCATCAGAGGTTATCATGACTTCCAGGTGCACACACACTCACCTGCCTGCATATGCGCGTGCACACACACATATGAAAAATACAAAAAAACCCAGGCTGGAGCTGCCTGAAATGTGTTTTTGCCTATTCTTGTTTTAGAAACTCTTCCCTTTTAAATGCGGCTGGCTTTGCTGTTTGAACCGTGGTACTGTAGGCTGGATTATTGCAGCACACTGTGGGTGGGGTTGCCCTAGAAGACAGCCCAGAAGCATCAGTGACTGCAGCATGTGGCTGCCTGCCTGCCTGCTGTCTTACAAGATTTAGCTGCTGTGCACACATAACACCAGTCCTGAAGCACCTGTAGCTGGCGTCCTCTTTGCTTCTGGTTCTTAGGTTTTTCAGGCTGTTTGTGAGCTGGTCATATCTGAAGGGCCACCATCTCTGCCTCTCTCAGCCTTGTGCCGCCTGTATTCCTTGTGAGTGTCTCTCCTCTTGAGCATGTTCTGCCTTTGATTTTACTGTGTGGATTTGTATTCTCTTTAACTGTTTTGTGGCGCCCCCCCCCCCCCCAGTCATATTTGTGAGTTGCCTTGGCCTAAGGTGAAATGGGATATAAGCATCTTTAGGGTGCAATGGTTAGGTGCTCCTGTGACTGTTGTCCTTTTCTGTCCCTCCACCAGATGGAAGACCTCTATGAAGATTTCCACATTGTAAAGCTGCCACTCCTGCCTCATGAAGTCCGAGGCGCTGACAAAGTCAACACTTTCTCAAGTCTGCTGCTGGAGCCCTACAAGCCACCTAGTGCAAAATGAAGCCCCGTGGACTGGCTCCCATTGATTCCCCCTGTCAACCATTCCATGCCTGCCCTTCCTCACCCCGTTTCCTGCTGGAACGCCTCCCTTTCCAGTTGCCTCATTTACCTCTTGCCGTTGTGTGATTGATGGGCTTGTGGTGGGGTTGGAAGAGGCAGAATTTGGAGGTCCTCCTTGTTTCTTCCTTTATACTGATACTTCCTGGGACATCCTAAAACCAGCCACAGCATTGAATCTTCCCCCTCAGTGACCAGCTAGCTAATTTAAATGTGGGCCATCATGTTTCTCTCTGTCCCTCCAGCTTCTCCTTTTGATCATATTTGATCATCTCTCCTGGGACTGAGGCCTTTTTGGTTGAGGTTCCAGTCAGGTGCTTTGGTGAAAGACTTGTCACTCTGTTTACACCAAGGCCATCAATCCTAATGGGAGGTATGTAAATAAATGGAAAGGGAAACTAGTTTGTTGCTGTCCTTCAGTCAGGTCATAGTTTTCACTTCTGGTGGGAGATCTCAGCAGGGTGGAGGACATCTGGGAGTGCTTCAGGGTGTCCTTTGTTGTCGGGGAAGCTTAAAGCATCTCTGCACATCTTCTGCTTGAAAGCTTTGTTTTCTTAAGGCTGGGAAAGCGTGAAGAATGAAGATGTCTTATACTGCTGTTCAGCTTTCAGGAGTTGCTTAGAAGTGTGGATTTGTAATTGCCATGAACTCCCAACGTTTCAGGTTTTTTTGCTAAAAAACATACATGGTTTTCAAGTTTCATATATCTTAAGTAAATATAACATGGGAGACCCATGGTCAGATAGATCTTCCATGATCTTTAATTTAAAAACAGCCATGGTGTGACTTGGAGTGGAATGGGAAGAGTTTCCTATATGGGAACAGCACAAGGAGAAAAATAATACTTTCTCTCCCCAAAGCTATTAGATCTCTTGGAGAGAAAAGATGAGCACTTCGGCAAGAATAGAGTTCTAATTCTGTAACTATGATGGGTCTCCTAAGAAATCCTTCCTACAAACCATCAATTTTGTTGTCATTCAGGTTGTAAAGTGAGAGTTAAGGAACTAGCAGCTCTGCATGGTAGCTGATGGCAATATCTCCTGTTACTGTTTCTGGTGTGAAGATTAATGAATGTGTGAGAGGGAGCTTAGAAGCACATTAACACAATAAAGTATTATATACACAGCCCCTGTTCTGATTAAAGGAAGAAATTAGCTCTTCAGGAAATAAATAAGGATTTATACAGGGTGTATAGTTGGGTTAGAATGAATATCTACTGCGTATCAATCAAGTGATATTTACAAATTACGTTTTCTGCATTTTTTCTTAATTTACTGCCTAAGAAAAGAAAGCTGTTATGGTCCTAGAGGTGCAAGCTAGACCAGATGGGACACCTGGATGTATGAATTCACTTTTGCCCTGTTTGTGTGTGAGGCTGAGTGGGGGGGGGTGTGTTTTTTTGGGGGGGGGCATAAAACATACAGAGAGGAGGGGAGTTCAATCTTGCCCCCTCCCCTGATACATCACTGTGTTGTGTTGCCTGATGCATTTGTCTTTAAGTCCAGCTCTGATGTGCGGCAGGCAGGCAGGGAGGGGAGGAAAGGGCCCTATCGTCTTGCGGTGCACTGCTGCCTTATGGTTGTGCGTTTCTGGAATGAAAGGCTGATGCCAAGGTGCCATTCAGAACAGAGCTGGGAAGGCTACAGCCGTTGTTCTGAATGGAACAGGAAGCCACAGCTTGAAACCTGATGCACCAGGCGTGTGTGGTTGGTAGACTATTTGTACAAGATACTCAAGCATCAAGTGAATTTTTCACAGATCAGCCATTTGGGTTTGACCTCAAAAACTTTCCTCAGGTGTTTTTAGTACGGCAGCATTTCTGCATGTGAATCTGTAATACAGGTTATAGGCAATTCAGGTCCCTGAGTGAAGGATCTCAAGAGTTACTTGCACTTAAGTGAATCAATATTTGCAGAAGTGATACAGAGCTGAGCGCATCCCTGTTCCAATTAGCAAAGAAGGGGACAGAGAAGGAATGACTTACGACCAAGACATCTGAAACACATTTAAGAAGTAGATCATCCAGGCAGCTCGTACTGGTGCCAACAGGATCTCTTCAAGGCCCATGGCCAAGGGGAGAAGTTGGACAGCAGTGGGCTGGGGCCCACGTTTTCTTCTGTTCCCAGGATTCCTAGCATTAAGCAAAAGTGCATATCGAATCAACGTCATGTTCCTCTGCACAGACTCTTGCTTCTGTGGCGTGGTAATTAGACAGGGGTCAGAATCTTGATTTCTAATCTACCATCGGCTCTGACCAGATATCACTAAAGTTGAGATGTGCTACCTCTCCAGCTCCTTTTTCTGTCATCTGTGGCTGTGGGACTGTAAGGGTCTTGATCACTCTTGTGATGTCTTAATTTAGGGGCCTGCCTTAGATCTAGAAATTAACTTTGTGTTTTCTCTTCGTTTGCAACTCTCTGCTTTCCTGTTGGAATATTTCCTGACAGACAACCCAAGTGGCTCTCTAAATGCAGTGATTTCATATGAGAAATCAGGTAAACAGGATTAAAAAAACTAACCTATTCATTACCAGGGATGGGGGAAATCAGGATGTTGAGCAAAGAGACTTAAAACTATTTACAGGTAACACACCATTTTTGTTGGGCTCACTAATTTCAGTTATCAGCCAAGCTTTTTATTCTTGAGGTGAATATTGGCCTTCCTTTAGTTTCAGAAGTCTCACATGTATAAGTGAGCTCCCTGCGGAAACCACAAATCTGTAGCCAGTTTCCCTCAGGAAATAGGCCCTAAGACAGCTATATTCTCTTCCTAAAGCATTCATTATGCAGTTCAGCTTTCTCAAAAAGACAAGCTCAGACATCCAAAGTATTCTGAGAGAGAACTTTGAGCCTACCCCTTCTGTAAGCACGAACTCCTGCTTAGCTGGCAGGAACAGATTTTTCTTTCCCTGTCCCTTCTCGTCTGGCATTTTTAGCTGTGCCTGGGCCCTGATTGGCTGCTCTCTGCTCTGCCTACACCCTGAACAGGCATACAGAGGATGGGTGACTGACAGGAAGGGGCAGCACTTTTGCCCATCCATCACCCCCCCCCCCCCCAATAACATACATGTATTCATTCTCACAAAAGCCCTGTGTGCTTGGCTAGGGTTAGAGAGGATTGCAAGGGACACTAATAAGAATTTAAATGGCAGTATGTTTAAAGACGGAGTGAAATATATGGACTGGTTCAGACATTATGCTTTGGCAAAACTTATACACCTGACAAAACAAATCCTGGGTTTCACCAGAAGCATTTAGATTGAGATGTTGATCGAAGAACATGACCATTCACATTCAGAAATGGGGCACGGGCCCAAGCTTCTCAAGCCACCAGTGCTTTGTAAACGGTACTGCAGACATCTGAGAAGTGCCAAAAGGTTAGGCTTGGGGACTGAGGAGTCTACTTCATCTCTTGGGGGGGGGGGGGGGGGATGGTGTTTCCTGCGCAGCAGAGGAATGAAAACTTGATTTCCTGTCTTGTCCTTTAAGCTTGCAATATTTTGGGGAGCGCTACAGAAATACAACTCCTAGTCAGGGTTTCCATATGTCCTGTTTGAAGTTCTTAATGTCTTTCTCAATACTAGATGGTGATCTTTAAAATTTGCGTATTTAACCCTATAAATGAAGATCTACCTAGTGCCCCACCACCACCACAGTACCTCTTTGGTCACATTGTGAGGCAGTTTCCAGAGTGTGCCGAAATATTGTCTACTACTGCAGTATATTCTCCAGAAGGTCTTATCTGGCTGGTCTAACAAATTTGTTTGGACATATTCCAAGCTTTGAAAATATAGAACATTGTGAAGCTTTGAAAAATATGTATATTTGTGGCACCTCGAGGTAAGCACATGCATTTTTGGAATGGAACAACTTGATAGGAACCTGAGATCCTTTGAAAGCAGCAGCCTGATCTTGCCACTTACTACTCCCCCGGCAAAGAAAGCAATTGTAACTGTTTTTGTCTTTCAAGTGGAGGAGGGTACACACAGGCACGGATAAGTTTGTTCCGCATGTGTGTGTGTTCGGCTTCCAGGCAAGGGGTGAAACTCCATTCTTGGTAGCATCTGTGTTTGGCAAGATTCACCTCTCCTCCCCACGGAGTTGTGTGCCAGCCAGGCCCTGTCTCTTTCCCTCTCCCAAGACTAGCTGCCGTTAGCATAGGCACTGCTTGATTACGAAACGCAGGGTCTTTCAGGTATATGTGTGTGTGTGTGTGTGTGTGCTGCTGTGTACGTGCCTGGAAGGGCTCAGACAGGAGCCCAGGGGTGGCTGCAGCCTTATGCAAGTTGCTTTCTGGTGCTGTCTGGAACTCAAGTCTGCCCCAGCAAGGGGCTGAGGAGCTCATTAGCATCAGCTGCTCAGTCAAGCATTCAAAAGCCCAGCATGGCCACAGGAGACAACTATATTTTTCAAAGGAAAATGCTGTTTTCCCATTAAGTAAAACAGCTTTCAGATGTTTGTTAATAACAGCTGGCTGTTAATGTGTTTAGCTTGTGATGTGTCTCCCCCCCCCCCCCCCCCAAATCTGACAGCCTAAAATGCAAAGTTGCCAGGGTTTTTAATCATTAGAGCCAATTAAGATTTTGGGGAAATCAGTTTCTGATATATTCAGCTCAGTTTCAGAATACATTATGTAAGCTTAGTGCTACAGCATTTGAAGCTGGATAACATCTTCCCGATCTGCAGTGCTGTGAAAAAGAACACAAGAAGTTTATTTTGCCTTCAACATCACAAAAGGTCAAAACAGGAGAACTGGATCTAAGCAATGGTCCTTCTGCACCAGTGATTGTCTCTGCAGACTTTTAAGGGGTTTGGCAATACAGAAGCCCAGTACCCATGTTACCCTGAACACAGAGTCTTTTTAGAGCACACCCAAGACTTCCTTTGGATCTGTACTGATTGACTCTTACGTCAATGTGTATGCTGCTGATGTGTGATTTAGCCCACACACTGACCCAAGTACTGGTCATGGATTTATTTTTGAAGTAAATGTGTGTTAGCTCCTCTTTACCAACAGATGTATGTGCATTCATTGTAACATGTACAAAGCTCCACACCCTTAAAATCCCACATGGCTTCGCCTCATGCAGTTGCTCATCTATTATGCTGTGGTGTCAACTGCTACAAGGCCCAAGGACAAGTCACCAGAGGACACAAACAACTGATGACAGAATGTAGCATGGAGTTGTGAAAAGCACGTTATTAGGATTTAATGAGTGACTGGGGTTGGATAATCTTTTGTTTCAAGAGGGAGTCCAAAATCTAGAGCTAACAGCCAGGAGCAGAGATTTCTGGGCGTGGCTGAAAAGGTGTAGTGGAAGATGGCTCGTCCATTCCCAAGGCTTGCGCAGATGAAGCTGTAAGAGTGTTTAGCAATAGATTCTGCCATGCAAACAGGAATCCCTTGACTTATTTTGAAGGTAGGGTTGCCAGCTTTGGGTTGGGAAATGCCTGGAGATTTTGGGGGTGGAACCTAGGGAGGGACCTCAGTGGGGTATAATTCGACTGAGTATATCCTCCCAAGCAGCCATTTTCTCCTGGGGAAATCTTGGATCCTTGAGTTCAATTGTAATAGAGATCTTCAGGTGCCACCTGGGGACTGGCGACACTATTTGAGGGTAAGGCTGGCAGGTGCCACCCACACTATGGCATCCTTCCTTGGGCCCACAGCAGTTGATGGAGACTCTCCTGGTTACAGTAGTATCCAAGTACAAGAACATCTGGTGTGACCACAATGGCCTTCGCCTTATAACGAAGTTTTCTCCATGCCAGCTACCGACCTCGCCAGACGCTCTTCGAATAGTTCTGGCCGGTCACAAATGAGAAATGTCTGTGGTGAGCCAAACACATAGCAGACTTTTCAGTTTAAGTATCTATGGCGCTTATACATAAAAGAAAAGGGCTCTGTCCTGATGCCTAGCCTCAGAATTGGAGGCTGTCATGCTGGCTCAGTCACTTAGAGAGTACTTAGCAGGAGTTCTCATAGATGCGTCCACTCAACGGCCAGGGTTGGGCTTCAGCAGGTAAACCTGTCCAGTTTACTCGGCCCCCCCTTGGAGCGGTGCAGGCCGTCACATTAAGCAGAAATCTGGAGCAGCTACACACAGATGCATCTCAAGGAGTCTTAAAAGGTTTGGAATTGCCATTGGGCTCGAAGGGGACGCCAGGCGACTGGCAGGGTCACTGCTTGCTCTTTTCTGTATGGCTGCTGCTGCTAAATTTTCTGTCAGTCCTCTGAGGTCTAAATCGTTAAACAACTGGCAGTGCTCAAGGGTGGCAATATTGTCCATGTTAAGAAAGACATGCTGTGCAGTTGATGAGAGCCAGCAGAAAGGGTGTTAGGCATAAGAAATGTCTTCAGCAAACACCATTCCGCCTCAGTTCCCTCCCTTAAAATGGGAGCAAACAGCAATTGAACACCCAAGAGCAATCACAATATTTTATTAAGAGATTTTAAGCCTTTAGATGGTGCCTAGCTACTCTAAGGACTTTATAAATATTATTGTTATTGACAGTAAGTTAATTTCAAATAAGGATTTACTGAATTCTGAGAAGGGAAGAGAGAATATCTAGAATCTTTTCAGTGTCCTAGAAGTGGTACAATGGCCCAGCTGTTCAGACAACCCTATACGAATGTGAACACTGAATTTTACTTCCCTCCCTGGACTAACTGAAATGAGGTCTGATGAGGAGGATGGGGACGAGTTGTTTTGTAGGTCTGAGAAGCCAAATGGAAGGCTTGGTCTGTCTTCTGTTAACTAGGCCTGGTATATTGTAGCCGTAGCTACTCAAAGGGCGGCATGGTTGGGTGCCAGTTTGTTACTGAAGTAGGTGGTTTATTTGCTGTGCAGGCCACTCATGAGTACTAGCTGGGAAGGGCACAGCCAGCCCCTGATGGCTGGGAATATCATAACCTGGTAGAATTAATCCCAGTCACCCAGTGGAGAATGCAGCAGAGCTGGAAGTGGCCTGGAAGAACCCAGGAATTCTGATTTCTCTTTGCTCAGGATTTTAATCACAACAAACACATCCCCTCCCTCACTGAGCTGGAAACAGAACCCAGGGTTTATGGCTTTCATGCAGAACTATCCAAGCAATCACAGGAAGAAGAGAACAGACCTTTCCCATTCCTGCCTCGTTTCTGCCTTCCGTACTAGTTCCCTCTGTAGTCGGGACTGTTTGCCTAATCATTTGCTTGGTTTGTGGCTGTTTGAAAAGCCAAACCCTGAGGCTGTTGACTTGTCAAAAAGTGGAAAAGGAAAAAGCCCAATGGGCAGAGTGGTTCCATCAGGTGTACAGAGGAGAGGGAATTAAGTATGTTTATACAAACAGACCATGGACAGGCTCTAGAACTTCATGGGACTTGCAGACAAAGACCAAAAGAAAAAGAAAAAAGAACACCTAGAACTGGTAATCAGTATAGAATTTCTGGGCCAAGCACAGGATCTAGTAGAATAAAACTGGGGCAGGTGGGAGAGACCCAGTGCCTGCATATCAGATATTCATGTACCCAGCTGTGTTAGCCTATATTTCCCCTACTCAGCTTAGAACCCAGAAACCATTTTTAGATATTTGTGCTAACCTGTGAAAGTTAAACCATCCTGTGTCCTAGGAAAGGGGAGAGTTGGCATTCCAAATAATAAGCAGACCCTTGAATCTTCTGCTGCCAACTGCCCCTCTTTATTTAATTGGAGCGCCAGCCTCCTGACCAGTCCAGAATCCTCTTCTACTGTGGCTGCATTATCTGATGTGAAGACAACTGGATATCCCATGCCCTTGCCAGAGTCAGAAATTAAATATTAGCTTCATATTAAAACATTCTTTCCGTCTTCTCTCCAGACTCATTGAAATAAGCCCCATTCTACTTGTATGGTTGAGGACAGAATATGGGAGCAATTCTGTTTCCTAATTCACACAGTAATGCTGCAAGCCTATCCAGAATATAGAATCACAGTGTTGGAAGGGATCTTCAGGGTCATCTAGTCCAACCACCTGCACAATGCGGGAAATTCACAACTACCCCCCCATACACACACCCAGTAACCCCTGCTCCATGCCCAGAAGACAGCAAAAAACCCGCCAGGATCCCTGGCCAAACTGGTCTGGAGAAAATTGCTTCCTGACCCCAAAGTGGTGATTGGCATTTCCCTGGGCGTGTAAGAAATGGCCACGAGAACTAAGCACTGATGCAACCCTTCCTGCCCTCCCTCTAGTGATCTGCCTAAGGTTACAGAATCAGCATTGTTGTCAGATGGCCATCTGTTTGAAACCCTCCAAAGGAGGAGAGCCCACCACCTTCCAAGGAAGTCTGTTCCACTGAAGAACCACTCTGTCAGGAAGTTCTTCCTAATGTTTAGCCGAAGCATTATCCCTTCCTCCCCTTAGTATCTTACATTAGATAATCTCCCTCCTCTATAACATTATTCCCACCGAAGGTTGCCAGGTCCCCCCTGGCCACAGGAGGGGTAGGGTTGCCAGATCCAGGTTGGGAAAGTCCTGGAGAATTGGAGATGGAGCCTGGAGAGGACAGGGACCTCGTTGGGGTACAATGCCACAGAGTCCTCCTTCCAAAGCATCCATTTCCTCCATCTCTGTAGTTTGGAGATGACCTGTAATTCCACCCAGAGGCTGACATCCTGATTCCCACCACTCCCTCCGTCTGCTATATCTGAAAAGCTAGTTTCCTTGGGGTTTGCAGCCTGAATCTCTTTCCCCTTCCCCTTACAACTGGGGAAGAGAACTCTGCATCCTCACTAACCAGCCTGTGAAGCCCTCCCAAGGCGCCTCATGTCTGCCTCCCACCCCTCCCACCTCCATCCGCCTTCCAGGTTTTGGTGCCAAGCATTGGGGAGAAGTGTAAAAGGTCAGCAGCGCAGGAAGCAGCAGGCTAGGCTCCTGAGCATTTAAACACCAGCAGGGGCTGCCTGAGTCGTTTTTAAACACCGCGCCTTACCTGAGAACAGCTTTCCAAGTGGCATTTGGATTCTGGGGAAAAGGGTGTTGGCAGTCTGGATATTCCTGCTCCTCGGATTTTCTCAGTGAAGGTGAAGCTGCGCTCCTGTACAGGTTGGTGTCATGTTGTTAAACTTCTTCCCTTCCTATCCATGCTCACGGTCTCCTAGTCTGGGATGGAGCTTCTTTTCTTACTATTAGCATCTCTGGCATTTGGGTTCCATAGTAATTGTTGCAAAACCTCAGTTTCTTTCATTGCTGTTATAATCCCATTAAAATTGTTATTAGAAAATGTTATCTACTGAGAGACAGAGATGCGAAAGCTTGGGAGGGGGGATCCAGAAAATATTTGAATGTATTTCTCCCCCTTTTCAAAGGAAAAAATGGGGGGATTTTGGAGCAGATACACACGAAAAATCCAATTCATTTTTTTTCCTTCAAAATGAGTGAAAGGCTTCTTAAGGAAAGGTTTTCTTTACTCAAAATGTATAGCATGTGAAGTCAGGACTTTTTCAGTTTTTTTGTTGGAAAAATTGGGAGATGTAGGAAAGCACTAAAAATCCTATGAAATAGATTTTTTAATTCCAGTTAGTGAAATGAGCTAAGATAGCGTAGGGTGCAGCAGTTTGGAACTTTCTCTCGCTTTAGTCTTAGATAGATTTGCAGATTTGCTTGTAGAAAGCTAAGGATTTATACTTTTAAATTCCAGAAATATATCAATTAACACAAGTTTATATACTAAGCTACAAATTATGCATTTTTTGCTGTGAAAGCCGCAAAACAGGCTTAGATTTGATAAGCAAGTAAATATTACATATATTTAAATTTTTCCTCAAATTTTTAAAAACGTTTTTAAAACTTTTCCTATGGCTTCAAAATTTGCAAAAAAAATTACAGCTCTTCTGAGAGCTGAGTTATGGTCAATGCTCCCTCTAAACTGTGGAGTCTTGTGAGCAAAAATTCCACTTTGTGAGCTACTGGCATTAAGTTGTGAGCAAGCGATTAGGCTATTGCATAAATTACTTTGCTCTGGAGCCATCCTTCCTGAGTGAAGACAAAAATGTGTGAGCTGGAGGCTGAAAAACTGCGAGCTAGCTCACACTAACTCAGCTTAGAGGGAACACTGGTTATGGTATATTTCACATACATGAGGGTCAGGAATGAAAAGGAGGAGTCCGCGCTTCTGAACCAGTGTGGAAACAGAGGTGATTTGCCCCAATCTCATCCTATAGAGTGCCTTGGACAAATCATATGCTATTAGCCTCAGTTTTCCCATCTGGAAAATGGGGATATTGACAGTGATCTCTTGTTGAAATCTGTCCTTGCAATGGGGTGGTAAGGGCTGCAAAGTGATAAAAAGCAGGGTTTTTTTGTCTTTAATGGTCTAGTAGTGGAAGCAAGGAAGGATGGTCAAACTATCCTGTGTTTATTTTAGTATAAAAGATCTTGCAGCCCCGTCCTTACAAATGTTTAATCAGAAGTAAATTCCACATTCAGTATGATTAGGTTTCTAAGCTTTCTGTCACAGAGAAACATTAATAATTTTGATCCAAATGGACTGGTTGAGGCAAGACAAACCTAAATGTAAGAGTGACAGGACGGTGTCAGTGATGCCATTATTCGGGTCTGCAGTTTCAATAAACATAAAGAGGTTTTTTCCTGTGGTACTGTGGTCCTTTTGTTGTGGCTGTAGTACATTAGTGAAGAGCAAAATGTGGTTGCTGTCGTTTGTAAACCATTTTTACTATTTAAATCTTGAGTATGCTTGAAACCAAAAACAAAACTACTCTTTTGTTTAAAAGATGGTTACTCAGGCAAAATGAAGAGTCGCATTTTCTGCCCCTTGGCTCTGGTGAGAACTTGTGGAGAGGGGTCATAGGCCTTTAACAAGTTCTCAGAAAAAGTGGCCACCCATAATGATGGATTTCTTTTAACCTATGTGTGTGTGATCATTGTGTTGTGGAGAATGTGAATCACTACCCACTGGGGATCTGCCTTCTCCACTGCTCAGGGAGCTGTTAACTGTTTGCTGAGATGTGGACAGTTGGATCTCGCGCCCAGAGGTTGCGAAGAATCCCACATCACCCTTGGGAAATTCCGTTGTAAGGACTCCAGCATGAGTTTCTTGCCTCAGGCAGACCAAGCCTGTTAGCCAGAAAACTTTAATAACCCCAATTCAGAGCAGTTAATACTTTATGGTCATTTTGGCCTGATAACATCTCCTTACGCCACACTGGTACATACTACTTTTAGGGTTACCAACAGCCTGGAGAGAAAACTTCCTGCCCCTTTGATAAAGGCTTAATAGAATGCTGTTTACCAGGTGATGTTATTTGCCTCCATGCCATAAGCCACTTGACCCATTTCAATCTGCTTTCAGGTCTGGGTCTGGTACCAAATCAGCTTTAGTTGCATTGTTGGATGATCTTTGTTTAAAGTTGGGCAGGGGACAGTCTTCCCTGTTGATACTGTTGGACCTCTCAGCAGCCTTTGATACAGTTGACCACTCCATTTGGACACCGGCTTGAATATGGAGTTGGTATAGCCCTTCTGTGGTTTCACTCTTTCCTGTCTGAGCAGACACAGAGTGTCTTCACCAGAGCTGCAAAATCAACTGGGTGGACTTTGTCTTGTGAAGTGCCACAGGGTTCTATTCTTTATTTCATCCATGCTCTTTCATACATATATATTTACACCCAACTCTATATTTCATTCTCCAAGCCTCCAGATGCATCTGCCCTGGTTCTGAACTGGTGCTTTGAGGCTATGGTCAGGTGGCTAAGGCAGACCCAGCTAAAGCTGAATCCAGACAAGACAGAGGAGGCTGATTGTTGCGTACTGGGTTCAGTGCATGAAGAGCTTGGACTACAGCATGATGATCAGCTCATGTTTATTAGCACACAACACAACAACAACTAACCGACCGAACGGCCAACTATATACACCCACCCCAGACACACCCCTAGTCTGACTGGAGGGTTTGAATCTCCTGCCAGAGTTCCTATTGGTGGACTGCTGGTGGCCTAGGATCCTTGGCCCCTATTGTGTTTAGGAGCCAAGCTCAGAATTAGGGACGCTGGCCCCTAGTGGCAGCCAGCGGGCATAACACTGATATTCTAGAGGGATTGGATCCGCTTGTCCAAATGGAATCAAGTTAGGTTTTGTAGAGCAGGTTAAGAGCGTGGGAGAACTCATGGAAGTGCTCATGGATCCTGTCTTGTTCTTTGGCCAAAGCAGGTTGGCCTGGTGGCCTGGAGCATGTTGTATCAGCTGTGTCTGATTTGCCAACTCTCTTGTTGCTTAGACTCGGCTGATCCATGCTTCTGTAATCTCATGGTTGGGATTACTGCAATGTGCTCTATGTGGGGCTTCCCTTGAAGAGAACCCAGAAACAACAACTGGTCTGGAATGTGACAGTCTTAACGATTGTCAGTGGCTGGTTGCTGGGAACGTATGCTACCCCAGGGGTGTAGAGTTTTGTAAATTCCGGGAGTGGGGTGGGGGCTCTTTAGTGTGCACGCTTTGCGCGCGCGCTCGCAGCCCCCCCCCCCCCGGCCGGGAAACCTCTGTGCCTCCCCGGGCCTCTTCCGAGGCCCGCCAGCCACTGCTGCCAGAGCCTCTCTCCCCCCCCCCTTCGCTGGGAAAAGAGGGAGGGAGAGGGAAGGATGGGTGGCCAGGCTGGGGGGGGGGAGGCACTGGCAGCAGCAGCTGCTGGCCTCGGAAGGGCCCCGGGAGGCGCGGTGGCAGGTGCTATGTTTTTCGGGGGGGGGGGCTCAGTCCCACCCGGGAAGTTTCAGGGGAGGCTCGAGCCCTCGAGTGCCCCCCATAGTCTACAGCTAAGTGCTACCCGTTTTGAAACAGCTACATGGGCTGCCAGTCTGTTTCCGAGTTTAATTCAAGGGGTTGGTTATGACCTTTACAGCCCTTCATGACATTAGACCCACATATCTGAGGGACCGTCTCCTTCCATATGTCCCTGTGCACCAGCGATGGTCATCAGGAAGTCCATCACTTAGGCTTGCGGGCACTTGCCCATCTGGCATTGACGAGAGCCCACTATTTTCCCATTGTGGCTCCATTTCTGTGGAGTGGGCTCCCTGAAGTGGTGGAGATCTTCAGGAAGGAGCTGCAAGGCCTGCTTGCTTGCCAGGGCTTTTGAGGGGTTTGAATGGCAGGCATCTTTTAAGGGGGTGGGGAGGTGTGGGGTTCGCCATTTTATTTTGGTTGGAACTGAAAATTTTGAACTATGATTGTAAAAGCCACCTTGAACGACGAGGAAGGCAGGATATAAGAGTCGCTTTCCCATTGCCATGCATTGAGCTTGTACTGTAGTAAAGGGACAGAACATTTTTTTTCCTCCAGGTTGTTAGCAACCCTATGAGTAGCATTCTTTTTCTGAAATTGCTCTCAAGGGAAAGACAAACATGATCTTTGGCTGTTTGTTGAGAGAGAGAGAGAAGTCAGCTCACACAATAGCCTTAGATCTGTGCTGGGAGGGAAAAGGGCTTTAATGAAAGAGCGCATTTAGGTAGTCTGGGAAGAAGCCCCCTTCAAAGCTCTTGCCTAGTATTTTTTTTTAATTATTATTATACTTTAATTAGGTTTTTACACTTAACTTAACAACACAGTCAAAATATACTTATATACAATGAGCCAATCACTTAATCCAACCAAACATAGAATTTGGACCAAACCTCCAACGTGTCTGTCTTGGCTTGTGAATTCAAAAGATATCCTAATAGCTCCTTGCCCAGTATTGTTAAGCCAGGAAGGTTTGATTGCAATCTGCCCAGTGGGGGAGATTTGATTTCTCCATTCAACTTTGAACAACAAGCGGGGGGGGGGGGGGGGGGGGGGACCACCCACCTCTCAATGGAATGGGCAGGGGGGGGGGGAGGCTACCAGGGTGTGGCTGGGGAGGATCTCATGCTCATGGCTACCTCAAGGCAGGATGAGGTGTTGTCATCTGACTAGCCAGGCCTCTATCAAATTGCATCCTGGGAGACCCTTAACAGAAGTGGATTGCTATGCAAAGAAAGTGCTGTTGCAGGAAGACAGGACAGGCTTTCCAACAGAAAGTGAAAGGGACCTACACACACACGCACACGCACACACAGACACATTTTTCTGAGGCCTCTTTTACCATTCAGACTTCAGTTGCCAGATATTTCTGCAAGATAATATGATCCAAAGGGTTGTTATTAGCAAGAGGTGGATTTTTCATAGAGGTTTGCTTCATTACTATTAGCTCTTGCCTGGAAAAACTCATGCCACAATAAGCTTGCAGTCAAGAGGGTTTCTCTAGACCGGGGATTTCTCAGGTGTTGGACACGCAGGCCCACACACTTTGTGCTGTTCCTCATACTGATCTCCAGTAGACCAAACCAAAGGCCAAAGGGTCATAGGCATGCCAAGTCCCCCCTGGGCACTGGCAAAAGGTGTAGGGTTGCCAGCTGCAGGCTGGGAAACTCCTGGAGATTTGGGGGTGGAGCCTGGGGAGGACAGGGCCTTCAGTGGGGCACAAGGCCACACAGTCCACCCTCCAAAGTGTCCATTTTCTCCTGGGAACTGATCTCTAGTCTGCAGATGAGCTGTGATTCCTGGAGATCTCCAGGCCCCACCTGGAGGTTGACACCCCTGCCAAGGGACTGGCAAGGTACAATCTGAGCAACTGACTGTTGTTCAAAGCCCCTATAATTTAGCCCCCATCTCCCTCTCTCTTACATTTCCTGCTCTTCCAGTTTCAGACTGAATTGTGTAACCAGCAATATGGGGAGCAGCACTCCAGACATTCCTGAAGTCTACAAGATGTCACAGTGGTCTTTAACATCTGTCTTTTCCTTGTTATCCAAGTAACAACACCCTTATTTCTGGGATTCATTTTGAATGAATTCTCACTATAAATGGCTTAGGAATCCTGTCAAAGTTTGGAATCCCAGGCATTTAAATTTATCCAGCCTGTCACAGACAGTGCTGGGGTGGGGGTGGGGGGGAGACTTCATTGCTCCCCAAAGTTCTACTGCTTGTAATTTTAAATTGGGACTATTAGTGATGTATGCATTCCTCAGACTAGACACTCCAAAAGGTGTGTTGCTATGTTGGTGCATGTTCCTTGGTTGTTGAAATTGATCTGGGGATTTAAACGGAATGCATGCAATTTACAGAACAAGTCCTTCGTTCCTCAGTCTTCTGTCCTACAATTTAAATGTTAAGAAACCTCACCTACACCACAAGTGCGTGCAAATACATAATAAAATACAAAGTCTGAATTCAGTCCATAGGAGAGAAATCCTAGCACTACTGTTTTTAGAAGAACTGCCTTCAAGAAACGTTATCAGCTTATCAAACAAGCCCAGAGATTTAAATTTATGTATTCCAAGCAGGGCCACAGTGAACTATTCCATCCTTTCTAATGTCCATTTCTGAATGTAGACCATGGCGGTGTTGGTGTTGGTTATCCATCACTACTAAAAATGCATATATTTGACTCTGCTTTGTTTACTTTTTATTCAGCCACTTTCGCATTGTCCATTTGATGCTGTCTTTGCTTTTATTCTTCCTAATTTCCAGTATTTACTTCTGGGAATGGTGGTCCCTCACTAAGGTGGGGAGGGAGGGAGGGAGAGGTCTGGATCCGGAAGACAGAAGTTGCTCTGACTCCTGGAACTACCTGAAACCCCAGAACTAGTAGTGCAGTGGTATGTTCATTCAAGTTTAATGTCATAACTTCAAGCAAAGTTTGAGTCCAGTGGCACCTTTAAGACCAATATATAACTTCAAGCATTTTTCGTAACTGACCCTAACTTATCTGTTTAGAACCAGTTTACCTTTGGAATACTCTCATGGACTCTGTGTTTTTTAATAATCTGTTCTATTCTTTCATGGTATTGTTTAAGATGGTAACTAATGAAAGGGATCAGAACGGCAGGTGCCCTAGGTCCTCTCCTTACAGGGCCAAGACCTGAGCTTCAGTTCTTTGTTTACACAACAAATTGGAAGATGATAGGAGGGAGCCACACTCATGCTCATCTGATTACATTCTGCATTTGTGTGTGTGTGTGTTATGCGTAGTCCTGGGACCCACCCTCTGCTGTCTCTTACATTTCTTGGCCTTGACCTACAATTTTTTTTGGCTTGGCTTGTTGTAGGATATGTAGTATATATATGGATATATTTACTCACCCAGGTGACTATTTCATGCATTTGTTGAAGTGGGCTTTGGCCCATGAAAACTGGTGGCCACATAAAGGAAAAAAAACTGATATGCTTAACTGTGTGGAAACCAAATATTAACCAAATACGGTGCAAGGAGTACAGTGATTAGTGAAAACAGTCCCTGTATACAATGCACAATATAGTGAGGTGGTAAAAAAAAAATTAAAAAAAAATGCCGAGGCAAACAAAATGCTGTTACCTTCCTTTTTTTTTTTAAAAAAAAAAATAAAAATAAAAATTTCTTTACAAAAAAAATATAGTGAGGTGGTAATATTTGGTTAGCACGGTATATCAGCCTTCTTTCCCTTTGTGTGGCCTCTAGTAAGGTTTCCCTTGCTCAAAAGCCAGTCAAATCCACCTCTAGGGGGCGGTGCACATCTCCGTTTCCAAGCT
Organism: Lepidodactylus listeri; assembly: GCA_029233225.1. NCBI lineage: Eukaryota > Metazoa > Chordata > Lepidosauria > Squamata > Gekkonidae > Lepidodactylus > Lepidodactylus listeri. Next base: position 125,369,574 of record JARCFY010000007.1, on the reverse strand, counting down.
GAAGAGCCAGCGCTGTCCGAAAGCTTCTCCATGGTCAATGGCTGGCATGACTAGACGCCAAGGCACACAGAACACTGTTCCCTTCCCACCGAAGTGGTACCTATTTATTTACTTGCAGTTTCTTGCTTTTGAACTGCTGGGTTGGCAGGAGCTGGGGCCAGAGATGAGAGCTCACTCCGTCACGCAGAACTCGGGTCTCAAACTGCCGAGCTACCAACCTTCCGGTCTGCAGCTCAGCGTCTTAACCACTTGAGCCACCACGGCCCTGTGGCCTCTACTACTCTGTACCTTTTTGTGGTTTCCTACAGAGGTCTCTCCCCCTATTTTTCGCTCTTCTTCCATGAAAACTTGTGCCAGGATAAATATATTAGGCCCAACAAGACTCAGGGGAGGGGGTGGAGTTGTCTGCTGGCCATGAGAAAACTGGAGGAATCCCATTTTTGTACCTTCTCAGTCAAGCATGTTCAGGTCTTTGCAGGGCAAAAGGAAGACCATTTTCATAAAGCACAGAAGAGGAAAAGTAGGAGAGAAAAAGAGACCACTTTCTATTGTCAGTTACTTCCTTGCAGTGGAACGATTGGGTCTCTGAAATGAGTTCCCACCCATTTCAGGTCAGTGGTTTGGGTCAGGGTCTTTGGAAACTATCAGGCTTAATAGTTATACTGGGGCTGGATACAGTGATGTGCTTGCACAAATATCCTGGATCGTCCCCATTTCCCCCTCTCCACCAAGCAGTCCCTTCGGACCCTTGGACAGTTAATTCCCAGAGTGACAGGAACAATATGGGGTAAACAGCCAGGCACCATTCACTGTGGTGAGGAGGGGATGCTTCAGTGATCTCAGCACCCAGAACTATTTTTGGGCAGGAACGCACAGGAACAGAGTTCTGGCTGGCTCCTGAGTTGGCCATGCCTACAACCCAAACTTTTGGCATCTGTGGCTACAGAGCACACTGCCCTCCCTACGTTACACACAAGAGGGAAAGGCGGCATGTTAGAATGCAGTCTTTCCCTCTGGGAAGCTGGTTGGGATTTCCTTGTCAATTTCACTCCTGGCCAGTCAGCTGAGAGTGAAATTGACAAGGAAAAGCCTCTCTCTGCCTTCCCTTCTCTAGCTGACATATCACAGCTGGAAAAGGGCAGGCAGGGAACCCAGGTACCTTGAAAAGGCCTTTCTTTCCCTCCCCAAGGGAACTTTCAGAGGGATCTTTCAGATCCCATGCACTTTAGCAGCGCCTTTCCCCGGCTTTCTAGTTCGGAGGGGGGGGTAGACTAGAAAGGGTATGCTGAAGTGGGGCGGAGAAGCTTGGGGGGGGGGAGGCAAGCTTCCATGCCTGCCCTGTGCTTTCCCAGCCCCCGCCTAATATGCTAATGTGCGGTGCTGTCAGGGGTGTGGCCTAATATGCTAATGAGTTTCTGTTGTTGGGTGTGGCCTATTATGCTAATGCGTTCCTGCTGGGCTTTTTCTACAAAAAAAGCCCTGTCAGCACCTAACTCTTCCTAAACAAAAATCCACTGTTCATGATCTCCAAAAACAACAACATCCTTTAGTACTGAGAGGCCATTTATATGGGATGCCCACAGCACAGTGGTGGTCGAAAGTGCCCTCAAGTCACAGCTGACTTGTAGGGTTTTCAAGGCAAGAGGTGGTTTGCCACTGCCTGCCTTGGCCATCCAAATACTGGGCAGGGCCAACCCTGCTTAGCCTCCAAGATCCGGCCAGCCTGGGCCATCCAGGTCAGGCCACAGAGGCCGCAGCACAGAAGCGGCTTTAAATCACCCTTTCTGGCAATTGTTATATAGGTGGGAGCCTTGCTCTTTGTTTGTCGTTCTGTGGAGAAAATTGCCCAGTCCCCATAGGACACCATTTTGCACAACCATGGAAGAGGGGAACAATTAATGGTAGCTTCTGTGTGATTAACATCATATGAACATGGGTCCTGAGAGTTAGTCGACAACTATATTATGATCTCAGACATGTGATTATGTATGAACACTTGAGCTGCCTTATTCTGAGTCAGACCATTTGTATACATAACACACTGGATGTATGTTTACACTTGGTCTTCTGAGCCAGACTGAGACAGGTTACGGTCATTCCCATTTTGTAGATGAGATCCCCGAGGAGGAAAGAGAATGAATTACCAACAGTCAGCTGATCTATCGTAGTCAAAATTCTAGGTGCTGTGGCACCTGGGAAGTTGATTCCTTCCTATTCTCTAGGATGTTCCTTTGACTGGGTGCATGCATAGGAAGGGACTTGAGTTATGTGTTCTAAATACCCTTCCCATTCAACCTTGACTTTTACAATAGAATTGTGAAAGAAAGCTTACTCTGAGTCTCACTGCTTGGTCCTCTCTCGGCTGGAGATAACATGACTTTCCTCAGGCAGCAGTGAAAAGGGGGAGGGTCACTGGGACAGTTTCTTCAAATGTCTGATCAAAAACAAGGCCCTTTGTTAGCCACAGTGATTACCTGGCTGTGTGTAAAGTGCATTCAAGTCACAGCTGATTTATGGCAACCTAACAGGCATGGTGTGTCCGATGGGGTCGCGAAGAGTCAACTGTGCGACTGAACAACAATGAAAAACAACAGGGTTTTCAAGGTGAGGGACATTCAGAGGTGGTTGACCACTGCTTTCCTAGTAGCCCTGAAATTCCTGGGTGATCTCCCATCCAAATACTAATCAAGGACGACCTGGCTGAGCTTCTGAAGAGACAGAATAGCCTGGGCCATCCAGATCAGGGATCAACTGCCCCTTGGGAACACAGTTCCCCCTTGTCCTTTTGGATTTCCTTCCCTTTCTCATTGCTTTTGCCACCTTTTCAACCTCTTCACATTTGCTGGAGAAACAGAAGTAAGGTTTTGGCAATAACAAAGGCAGCCGCCCCACCAATGGAGCAGTGGTTCCACCCCCACCCCAAATCCCAAAAGGGTATCCACTGGAGAGAGGGAGATGCTTTCTGTGTTTTCCCTTTCTGTAGGGAGCAAAGTAAGGATATTGGGGGAAACGTGAGCTTGCAGTGAATTTCATGCTAGTCCCTCAAAGCAGAAGCTGCTGCATGAGCAAGACCAGGCTGTTGAAAGTCTCCCAAGCTTTCTCTGCTGCAAGGGGTGTTGCAGAAAGCCAGATGGTGCGGCTGAGGGGATGCATGGAGATGTAACCCAGCTTCTCCTTGTGCAGGTGACCCACTTAGCCTCTGAGTTTGGCAATGACTGTGACATACACAGCCCGTGTGGCCAATGCCCGATTTGGTGGCTTCTATAAGCTGCTGTTGCTCTGGCGTGGAAGCATCTACAAGCTGCTCTACAAGGAGTTCCTGGCCTTCTTTATCTTATACGCAGGACTCAGCATCACCTACCGGTAAGTGGATACATTGGAGAGGCATGCTCATAGCTGCAGCAAATGTTGACTAAGATACCCCATCACTGCTCAAGGACTGGTGGACACATCTTCTGTTTGGTCCAGTTACCCTTCAAACGACTCCATAAATCAATGCAGGTTTCCTAAGAGAGTTTCTTTGTAGTGGAGTGGGGGGGGGGGGGGGAGGGTGTATAAATGTATAAATATGGCACTCCTCAGAAGGTCATCCTCACCCCTTTTTGCAACAACTATAATTATGTTGTTTCAGACTGATCTGGAAGTAACCAGCAGTCAGTTAGTGCCTAAGAGCATGGGCTATTCCCACACCCCCACCCTGAGAAGACTTGTTTATATGGCTGTTCCTGGTCCCATTTCATTGAACTGTTGAAATTTAGAAATGTTGGTAATGAAGGGGTAGCGCATGAAAGCATCTTCAGGCTTTCTGTCTCATGTGGGCTGTAAAGTTCCACCTGTTTGAGTTCCGATCCTACCCCCGCCTGTTTTTCAGCAGCAGGCTACATGACATACTTCACGGCTCTGCTACCCGACTATTTTGGTCCAGCTTGGGTCTCATACTGAAACGTTTGGGGTTTTTTTTCTTTAAAAAAGTGCTTCCACGTGACATCATGGTCCTTCATGCACATTCTAGCTTTTCTCCTTCTTGGCCCCCATTTTTCCTAAACCTGCCTTAATGTGATTTTTTTTTAAAGATCCCAGTCAAAGTGGGATGACTACCCTGTGGATGGGAAAGGGCAGATTTCCCCCAGTCCCACCAGCATCAGTGCTGTTTCCCATCCCTGAGTCCCCCAGGGCTGCCATTCCCTCTTCCTTGCACTACCAAATGGCTTTTTAATGTTTTTTTTTTCTGGATTGGTCATTAATACATTGCTAGCATTATGTAGGGGGTGGCCATAGGCACTGGAGTCAGAGAAAGTATGTGGGAACCTACCATGTACATATGCTGTGGCTGCTACAAATGCTTTTGCAGCAGCAAGAAGAGCCAGAGAAAGAACCATCACCATGTGAAGAAGAAGAAGAAGAAGAAGAGGAGGAGGAGGAGATTGGATTTATACCCCGCCCTTCATTCACTTATAGTCTCAGAGCGGCTTACAAACTCCTTTCCCTTCCCCTCCCCACAACAGACACCCTGTGAGGTAGGTGGGGCGGAGAGAGCTCTGAGACAATTGTCCTTGAGAGAACAGCTGGTACAGAGCTATGGCTTGCCCAAGGTCATCCAGCAGGTGCCAGTGGAGGAGTGGGGAATCAAACCCGGTTCAAGTCTTAACCACTACACCAAACTGGCTCTCTTTTTGTGAACTGTACTGAATCACACCGTTGGTCTATAAAGGTTGCTCCTGACTTTTACTCACACTGGCAGAGCTCTCCAGGATTCCAGATGTGGGTCTTTCGTGTCCCCGGATGCTTTTTTTAACTGGAGATGCTGGGAATTAAACCTGGGTCCTTCTGCATGCCAAGCAGATGCACTACCAGTGAGCCATGGCTCCTGCATGTGGAAACAGCCTCGGCGTCAAGTCAGCTTCTAGTAAGTCTAGGACAGCAGATTATCAGGCACACCACTCATAGTCCGTAGAAGAGTTATGTGGTGCACGTGCCCATTTTTGCAAATGTGGGTGACACAAGTCCTTAGCTCCTGGCATTCGTGTTTTGAAAAACACTATTTTGAGAAGTCTCCCCCAATATTTACATCCAGCTCCATCCCAATGTTTACAGACTGCCATGGTTTCAATTTAAAAGCCTGTACTTGCCCTTCAGGTGAGACTCTTTTCTTGCATGAGTGTGACCCAGTGGATCTTGGTAAGCTTGCCCCTGGGTGTACGTGTGGGCGTGAGAAGCCTGCTGCAAGCACGCACACACACACACCCTCTTAATCCTTGTCTCCTTCTTATTTCCCACCTATAGCTTTGTCTTACCCGAAGATAAGAAACGGTATTTTGAAAAGCTGGTCATTTACTGCGACAACTATGCCAATCTCATCCCTGTTTCCTTCGTTTTGGGTAAGATGCTCGAACAACAGCCCCCTTCTCATAGGAACAGGGGCTCCGCCCTGACGCATGTGTCCCTATCTGACTCCCATCTATCAGAGCAGACACTGGAAACTGGCCCAGCTCATTGTCTTGTTTCCTCAGAATCAACTTCTGAGTGTAGACGCACAGAACAGCTTCAGCTTTGGAGACAAGTCCTGGCGGGCTACAACGGCAGGGCACAGCAGAGGATGAGATGGGCTCGATCTGAAAACTGCATAGAGTGGGGGTGGTTAATATATGTGTTGGTCATGCATCTAGGAAGAGGTGCTGGAGCTCAAAGTGATCAGAAGGCAGTGTCCTTTACCCAGGGGTCATTTTGTAGAAAAAGAGGTGCAGGAGCTAATTAGCATAACTCATTAGCATAACTTGTTTGCATATGCTTCACCACCTGACATCACCAGAAGCATGTCAGAAGGCAAGAAAGAAAGAAGAGAAACAGAGAGAGAGAGGGAGAGAGAGAGGAAGGAAGGGAAAGAAAGAAAGAAAGAAAGAAAGAAAGAAAGAAAGAAAGAAAGAAAGAAAGAAAGAAAGAAAGAAAGAAAGAAAGAAGAGGGGACAGAGAGGGGGCAGCAACTAATCCACGCCTCGGAAATACCACTATTCTGGGAGGATAGCTTCAGTGGTGGCTGAAGCCTTCAGAAGGCTGGTCGGAGGAACAAGGACCTTCCCAGGGGACGGGGTCATTTTGCTGCAGCCCTGACACAAGCAGGCATTCCCCCGGGGGGGGGGGGGCTGGCACCAACTCTTGGAGCTGCGCTCCCCCGAGCTCCTGCTCGAAATGACCCCTGCCTTTACCCAGATTGCTGTTGGCCACTGTGTGAAGCAGGATGCTGGACTTGTCTGATCCAGCAGAGTTATTCTAATAGGATCTGCTCAAAACTGCCTGAAAACAGTGCCCTGTATCCAGGAGAGCCTGTTTTCCTAATCTTGTATATTTGGGGGCTGACTTTGGTTACTCACTGAAGAGGGAAAGGCACTTCGCAAATATTCATGCACACTCTCACTTTTGGGTGTGTTTCCAAGACTGAGCTTTAGATGGCAGAACAGGTTCTGGGACTGCGCCTGGGCCTTCAAGTCAGCTCAGCTCAGACTGCCCAGCTGTTAAGGGGCTGAGTTTTACTGTAGCCCTCCCTGTCTCCTGGGTTCATTCAGGCTTCTATGTGACGCTGGTGGTGAACAGATGGTGGAGCCAGTACACCTGCATGCCGATGCCAGACCGGCTGATGTGCGTCATCTCTGGGACTGTGCATGGCACTGATGAACGGGGACGGCTGTATCGGCGGACACTCATGCGGTACAGCAGCCTGTCAGCAGTGCTGATACTGCGCTCAGTCAGCACTGCTGTGTTCAAGCGCTTTCCTACCATTGACCATGTAGTGGAGGCAGGTGAGTGTTTTCCTGACAAACTTTCTTCTCGCCAAGAGAAATGTCATTGCAGGGAAAGGAGTGTCGGGGGAAAGATGGTAAGGTGGTAGCTTTAGATGTTTGTCCCCCAGTGTTAGGGCTTGGTCAGATAGCAAGATTTAAAAAAACTGTTTTCTAATAGTGATGCTCAGAAAAACACCTTTTCATTTGGTATGTGTTGCTTAGGAATGCCACTAATAAAAGTAAAACAAATGAAAGAGAACAGCCTGTAAGCAGAAGGTCTACTTTAGCTAGCACTAGTCAAATCATACAGAGGGGGAAAAGGGCAGAAATAGAATGTAACTGTTGTGTACTAGTCACGTAATGGCGACCACCATGTGGTCAGAGCACATGGCCCGATTCTACCTGAGCTTCAGCCAGGTAGAACAATAAACAGTCGGATCCAAAACGACCACCAATAGCCAGCCTAGGTCTCCCGCGGGGGACCTATGAACTACAACTTAAGACCTAAGGCCCTATCAGGACTATGCGCATATGCTAAGCCCCTATCAGGTATTTTGGGTGCGGCCAGAGGTGTGGCTCTGGCCGGCATATAAGCAGGGCCCTGGAGCCCTGGCAGCATGCTTGATCTGACCATCTCCTGAACATGCTGATTCACTTAATAAAGTCTTTGCTATGATCATCCTACAACTCGCCTCCCGACTCCAGTACTTTCCAGTAACTATCACTTGTGCAAAAGGGCTTAAGAGTAGCCAGGTGAATAAAAATGACTGAAGACCCGTAACCATCCTTGAGTCAAGTCCTGTTCCCTTCTCAGTGTCTGCTAGGGGCCTGTCAACCATATGTGCACTGAGAATTGTGTGCTTGGAACATCTCCCAGGCATGTGTGGGCCCAATTTCAATCAGGACTGTGTGGAAAGAAAGCTTAACCACACCCCCACCCCATACCGCCTCTGCCAGCATTAGCCCTGGGGAGCTGCTATTTGCCCAGCTGGAGAAATTTATGTGTAGCCCATCAGTGCACATAGATTTCCCCAACAAGAAAAATCCCTGGTGTCCTTTCAGGCATTGGGGGCGGGGGTGGGGTGGGGAGGCTGTTAAGCCCCTTCTCCCCATGCACTACAGTCTGGATTCAAATGAGGCCTTTGCATGCTTTTGGAGTAAGGGATTTCTGGTGTATACAAAGAAGAGAAGAACCCCACCCTGCAGTGGGCAGTTAGATCAGATAGTGAGATCTGCCCCTTTTTTCCTGTAGGGCTTTCAGCTTCCAGAAGGCACCTGGAGATCTCCAGCTATCACAACTGATCTCAGACGATCAAGATCAGTTCCCCTGGAGAAAATGGCTGCTTTGGAGGGTGGACTCAAGGGCATTGTACCCTGCTGAGGCCTCTCCCCTCCCCAAACCCCACCTTCCCCAGGTTACACCCCCAAAATCTCCAGGTATTTCCCAACCCAGAGCCGGCAGCCCTCCTGACAAGTGTCATTCCTTGTCTGTTTCCAGATTGCTGCTTTTGAGAGGTTCCACAACTCTCTGTCAGCTTATTGTGTACTGGGTTTGATGCATGGACGTAGTGATCAGCATCGATTTATTGAGTACACAACAAGCATGCAATACTGGCTGAGATGGCCAACTATATACAACTCCTAGGACACACCCAAGAGTCCTATTGGCGGGTTTGAATTTCCCATCAGAGTTCTTATTGGAGGGCTAGTGGTGGTCTAGGATTCTTGACTTCTATTGTCTCTTGGAGTCAAGCTCTGACTGTATGCCGCTGGCGCCCAGTGGCGGTCAGCGGACATAACACAGCTAGTGATGTAGCTAGAAACCTATGGCTATCTCTGCTCTTCACTATCAAATATGTTAATTCCTGAATAAACCTTTCTCTGTCGTTCAGTCACTCTGTCCAGCATTGTTGCGTAATCACTCAGACGACAGTGACATTTATGGACCCATGAAAACTCAAATGCCTAGTGGCAGACATTCAACCAGATCACAGCAGTAACACCAAGAAGGTTTCCTGTCTAGCAGAAGCTACACCTGAACCTTCCACGTGGGAAGGTATAGCAAGAAAGATACAGGAATGAAGAAAAGCTGCGGAAGCAGAAACTGAGTCCATAATCAAAAATCAGACACGGACACTTACAGAGCTACTGCCAGGGAAGAAGGCAAAAGGATGCAACTGGATCTTCAAAACCACTCATGCTGCAGAAGGGGAAATACAATGATTATTTGCATAACGATACTCTCAGAAATGTGGAGAAGACTATGATGAAACCTTCACACCAGTGGTGACATACATTTCACCTACTAAATGCCCCACTGGGGAAACACACAGATCTGTAAGAGTTAGCTACCATGATCACAATGCAGCCCAGATTGATTGCTTTTGATTTAAACAGAAGAGTTATGAAATCAATGGGAATGAAAAATGCTTAGCTTTTGCTGGATCATGCATCATGAGTTTCTATTTTTTTCCCCAGTGTATCGTACAAATTTAATTTGAATGTAAATGTAACTTTCAGTATTTTACAACTTTCTGTACTAGCAAAATTTTAAGATCTCGTACGAAAGAAAGAAGGCTGGTGTTGGTGTAGGCAGAGAAAGAGATGTTACCTTCCTGTACTGCGGTGGCTCAGAGGTTAAGATGCTGAGCTGCAGACCAAAAGGTCTGTAGTTTGGCAGTTTGAGACCCGAGTGTCATGTGACAGAATGAGCTCCCGTCTCTGGCCCCAGCTCCTGCTAACTTAGCAGTTCGAAAGCAAGGAATTGCAAGTAGATAAATAGGTACCACTTTGGTGGGAAGGTAACAGCATTCTGTGCGCCTCGGCATTTAGTCATGCTGGCCACATGACCACAGAAATATCTCTGGCTCTTCGGCTTGGAAACAGAGATGAGCACCACCCCCTAGAGTCGGATTCGACTGGCTTTCGAGCAAGGGGAAACCTTTACCTTGACCGAGTATCCCCAGCTGTCCCCAGCTCCTATTCAATAAACTATACTGAGTAAACATTGTGAAAACACATGACTCAATCTACTAAATGGGTATAGCTGAAGATCTTGCAGTTTTTGTCATTCTCCCCCACCTGCTCTTTGTCTCTGCTTTCCAGGGTTTATGACACGGGAGGAGCGCAAGAAATTTGAGAACCTGAACTCTTCCTTCAACAAATACTGGATCCCTTGTGTCTGGTTTACAAACTTAGCTGCACAGGCGCGCAAAGAGGGTCGCATCCGTGACAATAGTGCCTTCAAGCTGCTCATGGAGGTGAGGCTGGGATCCTCATCATGAGCGTCTGTACGCTTTAGTCGCTATCGGGCTGAACTAGGAGCTGGAAGACACAGGCTCATACCCCTGCAAGGAAGCGTGCTGGCTGACCTTGCGTCCGTCATTCTCCCTCAGCCACACCTACCTCGTAGTATTGTTGTGAGGATAACAAGAAAGGCAAATGATGTACAGTGCCCTGAGCAGCTACTCTGTCGTGGTTGGTGTCCTGAAGGAGGCTGTGTCTTCCTTGTCTCCTTCAGCCTGTCTTTTCCTTTGACTCACACTGCCTTGCAGGGTGGGCTGAGTGGTCCTTTCCGCACTTGCATCTCATCTCTGGTTTGAGCAGAGTTCAACTCGCGACACAGTACCTTGCATTTATCCCTGGTTATAACAGCATCCATTTATCCCGGGACAAGTGTGGAGCAGAGGTGGCTATTAGCAGTGGCTATTAGCCACAAAGTATAGATAGGATCTCTCGGTCTGGGGCAAGTGATGCTCTGTATTTGTGGTGCTTGACGGGAGGGAGGGCAACAGTGGGAGGGCTTCTGGTGTCCTGGCCCCACTGCTGGACCTCCTGAGGGCACCTGCGGTGTTTCTGGCCACTGTGTGACACTGAGTGTTGGACTGGATGGGCCATTGGCCTGATCCAATGCTGGCTTCTCTTATGTTCTTATGTAGCTCAACAGATGTTTCTGTGCCTCGTGTTAGTAATGGTTGTTCTCTTTGTTCAGGAACTGAATGTTTTCCGAGGTAACTGCAGCATGCTCTTCCACTATGACTGGATCAGCGTACCGCTAGTCTACACACAGGCAAGTCATGGACCTCACCACTGACCTGTGACTGGTCTCACAGTTGTGAGTGGGTCATTATGTTCATCTTGTGAAGCAGCTTCAGCTTTTGTGTGTTTTTTCCCACCAACCTGGGCTGGGGGCCCTGCTAAAGGATATGACGGAAGCCACGCCTAAGTTCATGTGTTTCTTCTCTGCCAATACTTCCAGAGGCTGAAGCTGCAAGTTAGCTTAGCCAACCAACGTTTTAAAAGAACACACAAACGTAGGGGCAGCATGGAAAGACCACTTGTAAGAAAAGATCAGCACGCAGGAGGGGTGCTTAGAGTTTGAAGCCCATATGGAGAAAAAATTAAAATCATCTGGGATACACTTGTGCAGGAGAATTGTTATATGGGGAAAAGGGTTAAACAATTCCCTCTCACACATTAATTGTCCCCCCCACACGTGTTGCAGTTCCTCTCACAGAGAGAGCCACCTCCCTTATACTGCAGTTGGAATTGGCTTCAGAGCCAGGTAGGCAAACTCCAGGAATCTTTCCTTCATTTGAAAAAGTGGCTACTTCACCTCATTGATGACGAGGCAACTACCACATGCTGAGCTATAGTGAATGTGTTCTGCTCTGGAAAACTCAGTCATTGATGGAAGCCATTTGTTACACCAAAGACGACACTATGTATGTAACAGCAGCACACAGACCCTAGTGTTCTGGGGGACATATGAGATTTAGAGCCCCTACGATGCATACTTATTTCGAATAATTACTATTCTCTAGTTGTGTGCCCACAATCACTACCATATTCTTCTGATCTATTTCTGTAGATTGGTTAAACACACACAAATTGTTTTTGGATTAAAAACATGAATTGTCCCTATTGTTTCAACATTTACTTGGGAAGTGGCATTTCTAAATTGTATTAATAATTCTATATCGAATGTGAGCAACTAACTAGCCATTTAAGATTAATCAAGAATAATGTGAAGATGTGATCTTGTGCATGAATCCAAAATTTAGAATTCTTCTATATAAACAAGGGCTGGAATCTCTCCTTATATATAACTGAGTAGTGGTGTGGCACTTTCTGAACATTCCACACGCTCCTAAATCAGTTGGCTCCATGATGTGTCAGTCAGAAGCTGTCCCTATCCACTGGCTGTGTTGCCTGAGTCTTGCCCACAGAAGCAGCACTCACTAAAACTTTCCTCAGAAGACAGTTGCTTCACTCCAGTGAACACAGCTACTGTCTTCGCTCTCCTTGCCAGATGAGGATTGATTCCCTCAGGGGACAGAACCCACTGTCTTTAGCCTCCAAGCCAAGTTTCCTGAGGCAATGCTTTCCAGAACGGGAACCCCCCCCCCACCAAGTTAACAGCTGTCAGTGTAGTGGAGGTGGGGGGGGGAGAACCAGCCCAAGTTATTTAAAAAAAGCCAGTGGATACACACACAAGCAGAGATAGAGGATGGGGCCAGACACACAGAAAACAGGAAGCCGAAAACCTGAGGCATGCTGCAAAGCACAAATACAGACACAGTCACAGACAGATCTACGGCACACACAAACAGGAGGAGTGCAGGAACAACCGGCTGAAGTGGAGAATGACATGTACATTTAAAAAATACAGTGTGCATGACACTGGGATAAAACCTGCGAGTGGGGGGAACCTTTAACCACACCCAGAGTGTAAAAACCAATTACAAAGAGAGAGGCAAACCGACTGAAAGAGATACAGACATCCAGGTACATATTTAAAGCAAAAAAAGGACGGAAAAAAACAGGAACTCAGGTCACAACTTGGCTGTTTGCCAAAAGCCATGAAAAGGACACTTGAGTAAAGCTGTACTGTATGAAAGAGGTGTCACTCATGGAACTCATATGCCCATACTCCTCTTCATCATTCCAACATAACTTTCTGAGACTTTTGTCACAACCACTCGCTATCAACCCAACTTCCCTTGAGACCTGTTCTATAACCGGGTGGACAGTGCAACCATGACCACACTGAATGACAGGGACGTCCAACATAAAATGACTTCGCATACTGCCTAATTGTGAAGTTACTCCACAGAGCACTGTGTGCTGCATTTTCTGGCCCACACAGTTGGACACCAGTTATTGTGTAACGTTAGTTATGTGAGACTTTACTTCCACATTTGTTCCTTTCTATTATATACTGCTAATATGTACTTAACCTGCTTCCAGCCTATGCATTCCTTACACATCACATCTTTCTAGAGCCAGTTGTATTTATTTCCACAATGGGCCTTATTCCTAAAAGTGTTATAATTCATTCTATTACTACTGCTTAGCAACACTGAACTCCGTGTACCAAAAAACTGATTTTGTGTTAAATGCTAGGATGAATGGTATGATTCTGAATCATTCTTGCATTCATCCAAACCCACGGAACAGGGAAATCCTGAAAGCAGTGTTCCAGGAATGCTGCGACACCTCAGTCATTTTATTTGCTCCTTGTCCTGCTTCCACAGGTGGTCACTATTGCTGTATACAGCTTCTTTGTCGCTTGTCTCATTGGGCGGCAATTCCTTGACCCAGCCAAGGGTTATAAGGGACACGATCTGGATCTGCACATCCCAGTTTTTACCCTGCTGCAGTTTTTCTTCTATGTCGGATGGCTCAAGGTATGACAGGTTTAGACACATCAGGGTTGGGGGAAGTGGATGGGGAGAAACAACCAGGTGATTCAGAGGTGTCTGGAATGGTTGCCATGTTTGTTAGTACACTGTTGTGGCAACAAACAAGGCAAGTTGGAGGGATGACTTAACATATAACCTAGAAGGCGAGTCTCCTCCTTACTGCAAATATGCATCTGTTGCAGGTGGCGGAGCAACTTATCAACCCTTTTGGGGAGGATGACGATGATTTTGAAACCAACCTACTGATTGACAGGAACCTGCAGGTCAGTCCACCCCCTTCTGCTCAGAGCCAAAGCAGCTCTGGCCTCATAAGCAAAGGATCCTCTCCATTGCCCATTGAGTACAAACCCACGGCAAGGGCCTAAGGAGATGAAGAACGACCAGTGGTAACTTATCGTGAGGGGTCCTTCTCCTCTAAGGATCGGAGGACATCTTGTGGGTGATTCCCACCTATCTCTAGGGAGGCAGGAATAATTAAACTTCTTCCTGTTTCCTGTGGTGGGAGTCACCCTCAACTCAGTTCGGCAACTCCGAAAGCTAGAGAAAAACTTGGCTAAGAATATGATTAACAAACATGAACAATAAGAGAAAAAACAGGAAGAGAATAATATGAATAACTCTCTCTCAAACGTAACATGCGATCCCGTGAGGTGAATCGCTTAAGAATTATAGAATGCGTCCCAACTCCCTCTCAACCAAACACGGTACCTGCTTAAGACGATCCAGGGAGGGCCAAGATGTCCTCCGATCCTCAGAGGAGAAGGACCCCTCACGGTAAGTTACCACTGGTCGTTCTCCCTCTGAGGTGGAGGCCATCTTGTGGGACCTCCCAGAGCAATGGTCCTACTCTTCGGGTGGGGGATCGTCAATTTCATTCAGGACGGTTTGTAGAATGCGACGGCCGAAGGCAGCGTCCGCAGAAGCATAGGCGTTGATTTTATAGTGCCTAATAAAGGTGGATAAGGATGTCCACGTGGCTGCTTTACACACCTCCTCGACTGAAGCTCTATTTGAAAATGCCGCATTTGTGGCTGCGCTGCGGTCCGAATGGGCAGTAATCCCTTGTGGGGCTTTAAGGTGCCTGACATTGTATGCTTCTGCAATGCATAGCCGGACGGTGCGCCTGATAGCTGGTGTGGACATCTTCTTGCCCGTATGAGGGGGAGAGATATTGATAAATAAGGCCTGTTTTCCTTATGGAGGCTGTTCTGCATATGAAGCACTTCAGTGATCTACGTACGTCCAGAGTGTGCCATGTCCTTTCGATCGGATGAGAAGGATTTGGCGCAAAAGAGGGGAGACATATTTCTTGTGTTCTGTGGAACTTGGAATTGACTTTTGGAAAAAACGATGGGTCTGTGCGAAGAACTACTGTGTCTTTGTGAAAGACACAGAGGTCGGACCGAATAGATAGAGCTCCAAGTTCTGAAACCCTTCTGGCCGAGGTGACGGCCACTAGGAAAAGAGCCTTCATCCTTAAGAACTTCAGCGAAGTACTATGGATGGGTTCGAATGGAGGTTTTGTAAGAGCCGTGAGAACCGTATTGAGCCGCCATGTTGGAAATCTGTGGCAAACTGGTGGATCAGCGAGTGCCGCTCCTTTTAGAAACCTCCTTACATGAGGATGCTGTGAAACTGTCTGTCCTCCATATAGTGGTAGGACTGTCACTAAGGCTGCCATCTGCCGTCAAAGGGTAGATGCTTTTAGACCGGATAATCTTCCATCCTGAAGGAATGCCAATACCGAACATAATTTTGGGCGAAGAGGATCAACCTTCTTTCTCCTTGCCCACCGCACGAAGGCTTTCCACATCACGTTATATATCCTGCTTGTGGATGGTCTTCTGGAGCCCAGTATGGTATCAATAACCGGCTCCCCATAGCCTAGTTGCATGAATTTCTGCCTTTCAACCTCCAAGCGGTCAAAAGGAACCAACCGGGGTCGGGATGTCTGATCGGACCTTGGGTAAGCATATCGATCCGGACCGGAAGACGAAGTGGATGGTCGATTGTCAACTCCTGCAGTGATGTGAACCATGGCTGACAAGGCCAATAGGGGGCCACCACAATTACATCCGCTTCCAAAAATCAAATCCTTCGTAGGAGTCTGGGAAGAATCGGTAGAGGTGGAAAGGCGTATAGAAGTTCCTTGGGCCACAGGGCCAGGAGAGCATCTGTCTGTTCCGCTGTCGGGTGAAAGAATCTGGTGTAAAACCTGGGTAGCTGAGCATTGTACGGAGAGGCGAATAGGTCCACTGTCGGCTTCCCCAGTGTTGCACTGATCAGCTGAAACAATGTCGGGTGAAGAGACCATTCTCCTTCCTGAATCGATTGTCGACTCAGCCAGTCGGCTTGTGTGTTGTCCGTGCCATGTATGTGAGTTGCGTTCAGGGAGGACAAGTGACTTTCTGCCCAGAGCAGAAGAAGCTTCGCTTCCCTTGCCAGTGCAGGTGATCTCGTGCCGCCCTGCTTGCTCAGATAGGCTTTCGCTGAGACATTGTCTGTCCTTACCAGAACGTTCTTTCCATGCAGATGAATAGAGAAGTCCATGAGGGCTAGACGAATGGCTTGAAGCTCCAACAGATTGATTGGTAATTTTGGCTCCGCTTCCGACCATTTCCCTTGTGCAGGATGATGTAGAAGGGTCGCCCCCCAGCCTGAGAGGCTGGTATCCGTGAAGACCTGAAGTGGGTTCTGAACCCAGTAAGACTTGCCTTGTGAAAGGTTGTGTGGGTTGGCCCACAACTGAAGACTTGACTTTGCTTGCAGTGGAACCTTTATGGATATCTCGAGTTTCAGTGCTATGTGGTTTTGATAGGGTCGGAGAAGACTGTGTAAGGGCCTGGAATGGAATCGGCCCCACTGAAGGGCGTCGAAGGTTGAGACCATCATTCCCATCAGCTTGGCCAATAGGGATAGCGAGGAAGTGCGAGCCTTGATTATTTGTGTTACTATCAATTTGAGTTTCTTTGCTTTGGGCAGAGGAAGAAATAATCTGGAGACTTGAGTGTCGATCAATACGCCCAGATGCTCTAGTCTCTGAGAAGGTTGTAGGTGACTCTTTGGTTTGTTGATTAGGAATCCAAATTTTTCCAGATGTTGAATGGTTAGGTCCACATCCCTGATCAATTGGGTCGCCGATGGTGAGCGGATTAGCAGATCGTCGAGATAGGGATGAATGTGCAGACCCAGTTGACGGAGTAGTACAACAAGATGAACCAGTACTTTTGTAAATACTCGAAGGGCTGTGGACAGGCCAAATGGGAGGGCTCTGAATTGAAAGTGGGCTTCCCCTATGCAGAAACGCAGGAAGCATCTGTGGGATGGATAAATGGGTATATGAAGATATGCCTCCGTAAGGTCTATTGAAGTTAGGAACTCCCCGGGTTGGAGTGCCTCCGCGATGGATCTTAACGTCTCCATGCGAAAGTGTTTGAGTGCGACATATTTGTTTAAGAACTTCAAATCGAGGATTGCCCTCCAATCTCCGTTCTTCTTTGGAACTGTGAAAAAAAGAGAGTACACTCCGGTCCGTCTTTCGTCCGGGGGTACTGGTTCCACCGCCCGAATTAGCAGTAGGTGGTCTATGGCGGCCAGAGTCCGAGCCTTCTTTATGGGATTTTTGTGGATTGGGGAAGAGAGAAAATGTGGAGGTGGGTGACTTCTGAACTCTATTTTGTATCCCAAGGTGATGACGTCTCTGGTCCAGGAGTCTGGTTGGGAGGACATCCATTGTTGACTGAATTGTAGTAGATGGCCTCCCACTGGCGGAACGGCGTAGTCACGCTTTGGAGGTCTTGGGATCGCCTCCCTTGTCAGACCTTCCACCAAAGGGTTCTCCGAATCTGTGGAAGCTGGAGGCGCCGCCTCTATGAAAGGACTGCTTGTTGGCGGTCCACGTGGGACGTCTATTGTCCTGACGGGATTTGTAGGATGAATTAAAAGGTCGAAAGGAAAATGCAGTATTTTGCCTCGTCTGTGGAGCGGATCGTCCTGGGAAGAGTTTTCTTTTTGTCTCTAGTTTCCACTAGGATCTTCTCCAAGGACTCCCCGAAGAGCTTGTCCCCTTGGAATGGGTATGCTGAAACTACGGCCTTAGACTGATAATCAGCTGGCCATGCTCTCAGCCACAGAGTACGTCGGGCAGCTGCCGTTGTGGCCATAGCCCGAGCAGAAAAGACCATTGAATCTAGTGTGGCATCTGCGCAGAAGGAGATTGCCTTGAGAAGTCTGTTTGCTCCGTCCAGCAGGCCCCGGTTGCCCTCGGGTAGCATTTGGATAAGCCTGCGCATCCAGACTATGGATGCCCTTGACACTGTGGAGGCAGCCGAGGAAGCTCTTATGGCCATAGCGTTGGCTTCATGGGCTTTCCTCAGAGCAAATTTGGCCCGATTGTCTTTTAGGGTCCCCTGCCCATCCTCTGAAACCAGGCCAGACGATTGAAGGGCTGCCACTGGTGCGTCAACTAGTGGTACCTGCAACAAATCTAAGGCTGATGAATGCATGGGATACAATTTTCTAGTAGACCCTGGGAATGGCTTGGAAGAAAGAGGTCTTTCCCACTCTGCCTTGACTTTCCTAGTGTAGAAACCTGGGAAAGGGAAGGCTATTTCTGAGGGTTCCACCGGGGGAAAAAACTCATCAAAAATGTCTGTGGCATAGGAGAGGGTTTTGCTGCTTTTTGGTTGCCCTGGACCTGAAGGGCAGCCAGGGTTTTACAGAGCAGATAATGGAGATCCTCTGGCTTAAAAAACCTAAATGCCTGATCCTTATGTAGCTGGGGTTTTGGTGCAGGTTCCCCTTCATCCTCATTAGAGGAGAATTCTCCTTCCTCCCTGTCACTGGAAAGATGGGATATATCATCATTCTCAGAATCCATAGGGTCAGGTACATGCCTGCTCTTTTGGGCTGCCTTAGCTGGCTGTTTCCCTTGGGAGTTTTTGCCCTTGTTGACTGGGGAGGGAAAAGGACTGGAAGTGGGAGCACGCCCCCCCCCCCGAGCAAAAATCAATAATCTCTGCCCGCATTGCCCTACGAAAAAATGCCATGGCCGCGGGGGTAAAGGGAAAGGTAGCATCATTCACCTCATCCGTCGAAGCGTCGCCTTCCCGCGTCTCCCTCTCGTCTCCGACGGCAAAGCTCTCTTGGATGTCACGAATTTGGGCCTCCCCCGATCGGCTATCAGCCCGGGGGTTATCAGGATGCAGGGGGGGGGCATTCAGAGCCATTCCTGACTTGCGCGCCGCGGCCCGATCCTTCAAAAATGGCCGCCATTCTCACCGCGCTCTCCCGGGGCGCGGAGTGAGTCGTTTTGGCGCGCTTTGTGCCGCCGCCGCTGCCGTGCTTGGCTGTCCGAGGAATGCTTCCTCTTGGAGCTCCCAGCTGCGCGTCGTTGGATGCCGCCGCGGACTGCATTAGGCAGCAGTAAGAATTTTACCCGAGGCAGTAGCAGCCGGTCAGAGAGGTTTGGGGGGGGGGGGGACTAGAAGAGCCCTTCCCCAAAGCGGCACCAAGAATGGAGGAGAGAGAAGGGAGGCTTTTTTTAAAAAAATAGTTGAGAGAAACAAAAGAGAGAGAAAGTAAAGGAAAAGATGGATAGAAGCAATTTGAGGTAGGAATTTGGCAGAGCCGAATTTCCAAGCTGCGCTCCCTTATGAGGCAGGAAACGAACTGAATTGAGGGTGACTCCCACCACAGGAAACAGGAAGAAGTTTAATTGTTCCTGCCTCCCTAGAGATAGGTGGGAATCACCCACAAGATGGCCTCCACCTCAGAGGGAGAACGAGGCTCCGCTTTCAGCCCCTGTCCCTGTCCCCTCCTGCTTTCAAAGGGTGTCTCATGGGGTATCTCATCTTTGTTCCTAGGTCTCCATGATGGCTGTGGATGAGATGTATGGGGATCTGCCCCTCTTGGAAAAGGACCGGTATTGGGATGCCTCAGATCCTCGAGCCCCCTACACAGCAGCCACCGTTTCCATGCTGCATCAGCCATCCTTCCAGGGATCCACTTTTGACATCACGTAAGTGTGAGGGGCACAATGAGGACCTACTCTTAAGAGCTGCCCCGCTGGATCAGACCAGTAGCCCATTGAGACCAGCATCCTGTCTCACTCAGTGGCCAACCAGAGGCTGCCTCCTAGCACTGGTATTCAAAGGTTTACTACCTCTGAATGTGAAGTTTAGTCAGCATGGCTAGGTTCAAAAGATCTCTCCTATGGGGAAGAGAGAAAAAATACATTTTCATGGCTGTGCGTAGTGGAAGGAGGAAGGTTGTACTACTGGAGAGCCAGTTTGGTGTAGTAGTTAAGTGCGTGGACTCTAATCTGGGAGAACCGGGTTTGATTCCCCACTCCTCCACTTGCAGCTGCTGGATGACCTTGGGCAAGCCCTAGCTCTGTACCAGCTGTTCTCTCAAGGACAGTTGTCTCAGAGCTCTCTCAGCCCCACCTACTTCACACGGTGTTTGTTGCGGGGAGGGGAAGGGAAAGGAGTTTGTAAGCCGCTCTGAGACTCCAAGTGAGTGAAGGGCAGGGTATAAATCCAATCTCCTCCTCTTCTTCTATTGGGGCAGTTTCCATTCAAAGTAAGGGCAGCTGGCATTTTCCTCACATTGAGGTGGGGGTTGTGTCTTTTTGTGTGATAGTGGCTTGAGAACACCTAGGGTAACACTGTTCTATTACAGCATGATGTTTCGAGTGCAGCGTGAAAGACACCTGCCTTCTCACCGCAAACTGGGGCAGCTGAGCTAGCTCTCTTAAATATCCCTTCTCGGTTTACAGCCTGGCCAAGGAAGATATGCAGTTCCAGCCTCTAAAGGAGATTCCAGAGGGCCTCGAGCACGGCCGCCATGTTCCCGCTCACCTCCTGAACCGCTTCCTGTCCACGGCCCCTGCACCTGGGGGCTTTGGACGCCGACTGTCTCTGTTGAGGCGCAAGAACAGCTGTGTCTCCGAAACATCCACAACCTACAGCTGCTTGTGTCAGGAAACACAGACCACGGACTGCAGCTGTGGGCCTCCTGGGCCGTCTCTGCCTGTCAACAGTGTCCACTTCGAGGGAGATGGGGAGCCTGGCCCTGATGCCACTGATCTAGCCACAGACACGCACGATGAGCTCCCGGAGGCCCACGAGGACAAGCGGAGTGACCCACCTTCCAGCTTGCTGAGCCAGAGGAGGGCTCACAGCCAAGAGGCACTGTCCCTGCTGGATACGTCTGTTCCCGCGACAGGTGGTGCCGCTTCTCAGCCTCTCCCCGACCATGGCCCTTCAGACACCCCCTTCTTTCACCCCCCAAAGGAGATCCCCAGCAAGGGCCTTTCCACAGCCAGCTACCCTCCCTGGCTACAGAGCCCCATTGAGGAGGAAAACGTGGCATGAGTTAATACTTCAGTCTCCACAGGTCTGACTGATGCTGTTCTCCAGGGCGGTCCCATAATTACGGTGCTGTTGATTTCAGAGGCATCCAAATCCAGGGGACTGCTGCAATGAGTCTGAGCAGCTGAAGGTGCAAGGAGATTTTAATCACTGTCCAATGCAAATCTCTCAGAGGAAGGCCAAAGATGCTTGTAAAAAAACAACCTGCCCAGGGCCCCGATCCTTACTGGTATATTGCGGCACAGGCCGACAAACTGAGATGCAGCACAGAAATCTGGTCTTCCCTCTTTCCAGCCACGCACACCACACACCCCCCGTTTTCATTTGTTCTCACTTTACATGACGTGCAGGTCCTAAAGTGGCCAGAGGGGCCGCCCTTGCAGTTTCCATTCCGTCCCATGCCTAGGCAGGGCTGGTCACAGTTTCTAAATTCTTCCCTCCTGAACAGTAATGAGATGAGGGGACAGGAAAGGGGGAGGGGGGAGAGAATGGCAAAGACTCCAGAATTCTCCCCGCCCCCCAAGATCTTTCTCTGTGGGTGTGTTTAGTAACATTTTAAAGGAGTGGATTTAAAACTGTATTTTTTCTAATGCTTTGGGGGACTATGTGCCAATATAATGCTGCTCTAACTAATTCAGCTCTCCAGGCAAGATTCAATTGCAGTTTGTGGAGGCCGGGATGCATGGGAAGTAGTACCTAGGAGTCCCACAAGATTTTGGGGCCACAAGCTTTTTGCAAGTCAGAGCTCCTTCCAGTGTACGGACCCCCACACCTTCCTTGCACTGTGAGAGTTCCACCTCCTCGGCTTAAAACATACATTGCAGGAAAGGAGGGGAGGGAAGGGGATGGGTGGTGAAATCAGTGCTTTCAATCTACAGTCTCTCCCCTACCTTATCCATTATACTTCACAATAAAAAGTCTAGTAAAATGGTTCTGCCATGCTTGTTTTTAGTCACAGTTGTTCATAAAGACAGGAACCTGTATGTTTTCGCTCTCAGTTAGCTACAGGAAGTAGTAACACATTGTAACAGCTGTGTTACTCTTAGGTTGCCATTTCTTCCAGACATGGGAACTAGTTATTGTCAACTAGTTATTGTACCTTTTATTACCATGAAACTAAAAAACAGCCTTATGTCAATGTTAAAACAGATAAGTGTTTAGGCTTAGTATCTGTTCAGTTAGTGCTTAACCAAGCTTGCAGACACTCACCATACAACTACAGCAGGCCTTTCCTTTCTCCTTTAGATCAATGCTGCCACCTGCTGTTTCCTACAGCGCTTATGTGTCTTCTCAGATCCACAGCTCTTTTCTGAACCCTCCCTGGTCAATTTGACATACAATGCCAATGAAATCCAGCACTCCTGCTGAGGTTTGCATAGTAAAAGCAGGTAATCCCATCTTGTTGTGGAAGAGAAAATATTTATTTATTTAATTAGATTTTTACCCCGCCCACCCAGCAGAGCAATCTTAGTTGTCTCAGTGACCCACCCGTTCCATCCAGGGGGGCTCTCTCGCTCTCGTATACTGCAGTTCTTCTCAACAGAGTCCTTGTTCTCAGCTTAATTTTTCACACATTAGTAGGAGTGGTGGAAATTCTGTTCATTTGGGGAAAGCCCACCTGGAATCAAACATATTCTCTCCATATTAATTCCCCACAATACTCATTTCTTGGCCCAGCACCTTTTGAGGCCCAAGCCAGCTAGCTTTAAGAAACTTTCAAGTTTCAGTGCTGAAAACCAGGCCAAGGAATTTCTAGGCCTCACCCCCCCTAGAGCCAAGAGCACTGCTCAAAACAGCACTTAACCCTGCTGCAGAAAAGAGAAACCACAGGAAAGATGTTAGTGTTTTTATTCATAGTGTAAAGATTCTAGACATTTTCCCCATGCCATTGTAAGCCAGGTGTCTACCCAGTAGAAAAATAAAAGATGCCTGCTTGGACTGGGAAGATAGCTTTACAAAACATATAATTTCAAAACATATAATTTACAGCATTAAAACTATGATTTTTTTTTACTAAAAAAAAAAATCAAAACTTTTAAAGAACAGGTTTAAAAAGGATACTGAATCTCAAAGTTCCCATCAAAATGGGAACATAGTATGCATTCCCTTGTTGGGCTAACTGCAAAAACAGACGCACTTGGGAAAAAAAGGGGGGGGGAACCAAACTCAAAATATTGCTGTGAAGACAATATGCACACCACCTATGAATGGACCGGACTGCAGGCTCTCATCGTCCCTCACGTCTGTTCAGTGTTGATTGTTTTTTCAAGGCCCAGTCCCTTCTTGGAAGGGAGCCATGAGCCACCAAGACAAAGTCCTGGCAGAGGTGGCCCAGACCCTGCAGGGGGCTGGAGAAAAAACGGGGAAGGGAAGAGAGGCAGGGGCTACCTTTGAAGCGGGACATGGGACTGAAATCAGAGCAGCAGCATCTTTACACACTAATCGCAACACCTGGAGGTACCCACACCGATTCCATCGGGGGGGGGGGGGCTGCAGCAGTCCAGGACATCCTTGGCTGGCCCACAAAGATGAGATCCGCAGGGAAGAAGGGCTTTAAAATATTAGGATGCACCAGCCATTTGTCAACCAGAACTTGAGGAGAGACAGGTAAGGAGGGGCAACAAAGGTGCTTCCCATCAACCAGGGCGCTGTTTTGCTCTCCTCCAGAGACCCAAGTTCTGGTCCGAGAGGGAGTCGGCAGGTCTGCATCCACTGGGTAAGATTCAGCCTCTACTGCCCATGACTCTTCAATGCACCCCCCCCCCCCCACAAAAAAAACCACCACGGCTGGGCATAGGAGGAATTTTAAGCCACAGAGAATTAGTTCTGGCAGTAAAACAGACACTTGACTTTCCCCGAGGAGATGCTGCTGCATGAGACACACAGGCCACACCCATGTTGAACACTGAGCCCAAAGCCAACATTCACCCAAAGAGCCGCAGGACAGCTTCACCAGATCAGGACAACGGAGAGGCCTTGTCAGGGCCGGTGTATCGGAGCAGCAAGGGCTGAGCCCTGCTCAAGGGGCCGCGTCGAGCATTGGTAGCCAATCTCTGCTGCGCCAAGAAGGACTGGACACTTGCAGAGGTGGATGACCGCTCCTCGGTGGCTCGCTGGTGCAGTGCCAGGCCCTGCAGGGGGAGGCAAGGGAGGGGAACTGTATTCCAGAGCCCTTGGAGTTGTGCCAACTGACTCCTGGCCCAGGAGCTTCCACTCTTCCTCGGCAACAGGACAGCATGTAATCCATGCCAAAAAGATTCTAAATGCTGCCTTTAAAAAGTGGACAACAACAACAAAAAATGCTTTAACATGTCTGTACCATTCTCTGCACCTGATCAGTGTTCAACAATGTGAGTTTGCAGTGAAGTTACCATCTGCCTAACAGTTTTGCACAGTTCCTGCTACGTGGAAGACAAGGACAAGACAACACCCTCCTTTCCTAACTATGGGAAGTCCAGCAAAGCCTCATTTTGGGCTTCAGTGCTTTCACTCGGCAAAGCCTGCATGGTTCCAAGCACTGCATCCCGGCCATAACTGATAGGAACGTGTCCTAGGAGACAAGGATTCTCACTCTGTGGGATGCTGCACCTCATGCCTGATCCGAAATGTGCACAGCTCAGCCGCAGGTGTGTACAATTCAGACAACCCATCACTGCCACCTCTGTGGCAAAGCAGCACACTGGGTTTCCTCTCACTAAATCTCTCAAGCTTATGGCAAACTCACCATGTTATACCAGGCAGAAATGATGAGCTTTTCTTCCTGTTCCTGTCGAGATTTTGTCTTCTCAAAATCAGTCTAGTGAGGAAAAAAAGAGAGGTTCGTGCAGGCCAAACTGCCAATGGGGTAAGTAAGACAAGTCAGGGCTATGGGAGCCCCAAGGTTGATGCTGCAGCTCTGTTCCCGAAGGCACCCATCACCCCAAGGCTGGCTGAAGTGAATGTGGGGGGGGGGGAGGACGGACGGACGAACGGACAAAACGTCAGGATGGGTTTGCCTCTTCCTTTGTGTTGTACAAGCCCTGAGGCTCTCTGTCCAATCCCAAGTGAAAGCAAGGTGGAGTCCACAGACAAGGGAAGGGGGGCTGCCAAGATGTAGATGGAGACATGCAAGCCAAAACCCAGATGAATTCAAATCATGAAGGAAGGGAAAACCCCCACTGTCTTATGAAGACAGGAGGGCCCGAGCCCACGCATCCTTGTTGGTTTTAGTAACCCACCAACAGTCAGTGTGTGTTCACTCCATTCTGGAAATGTGGCAGGGAAACGGGATTCAGCTCCACCAAAGACAGAGAGTGGGCCCCTCGCCCCTCCTGTACAAAGTGGGCTCCTCTCCAGGATACAGCAGCTCATTTTGCCCTAACTTCATTTTTTGCAAAGGCTGGGCAGGGTATTTAGAGATGTGAGACGCAACTCTCAGCACCCACCATCACATTCCATTGCTCCCCCAGTGGCCTGAATTGGAACTAAAATCCCAAAGACTCAAGCACTGTCAGCCGCGAATTACAGGTGATCCAACCTAGTTACCAAAACCCTCAAAGCCTTCCTGTTGTGTGAGACACACCAGCCCCTTAAGATACAGACTAGTGCCACAGTTAATCCAAGACAGCCTCTCCCACTCTGGTGGTGAAAGAGAAAGGCCGTAACCTCTCCCTAATGGCAGAAGGAAGAGGCACTTGCCTCCAAATGGGTTATCTTCTTATCTTTCTCCTGCAGCTGGTTTTTGAGAGCCTGGATCTCTAGCGGAACGACATGAGGCTGCTGCTTGGGATCCAGTTTCTTGATGACCTGTGGAAGAATCCAGGTTAACCAGGCTTCCTGGACGATCAGAAACGGTGTAGTCCCCAAGCAAGGGCCAAAAACAAGGGCACTCATGGAGTTACAATAACTGCAGCGCCACGCATGTGAGCTACCAAGATACTCCTGCAAGACTTCACCTGTCCATACAGACATGCACACACACTGTGATGCACGGAAGAGGAGGACTTCACTTACTGTGCAGGCCTTGTCCATATAGCGCTTGTATCGCTCCTCCATGGCTCTCATGTCCTCGTCCTTCTTTTTCAAAGACTGCTGTAGTTCATCAATCTTCTTAGCAGCTGTTGAGAGGCAGGGACATCAGAGGCACCCAGAATCCCCCCCCCCCCCCCCAGGGGGGAGGTAGAAGGAAGAAAAAGAAAGGGGTTCACATTCTGCTCTAAACCCTGGGAGAATGACTGTTTCTATGTAGTCAAGGCTAGAATTCCCCCTTATTACACTTGAAGCAAATGGAGGGGGGGCCTGGCTGCCGAGCTGGGTGTTAACCTCTGTATTCAGGGCTCCGACAACCCAACCACTTACTAGTGCTATCCACTTTGGGCTCCAGTTCGTCAAGGCATTCTTTTTTCTTTTGCAGCTCTGCATGGGCCTCGTGCAATTTTTCTCTGGCCAGGAAAAAGAGGCAAGTGTTAGACCCGAAGAACAAAGGACCAAGGTACTTGAAGGACGCGGGATAAAAATCCCGCTTTGCACAAACGGCAGAACAAACCTAGCGTAAGTAACATGGCCCGTTTTGAAACAGGCTCTTGGAGATGTCAGGTGCCCCCTAAGCAAGTCCCTCGGCCATCAGGTTCATTCCCCAGACTCCTTTTCTGACCCCACCCCAAACGCTGTGCCCGGAACCACTTACAGGTGCTCCTCCAGCTTCTTCTGCAGCAGGGAAGACTGAAAGAAAGAGAGAGGAAGGCTGAGCGCCTGGCATTCTTTGATCTACCGGTTTAGCCAGCTACCCTTAGTCAAAATCTAGTCTTGGCCACTAGAATGAGCCAGTGCTGCAGGCAGTACAGGCAGGGCCAGAGATAATCTGTCGTTTCACTGGGTCCTCCAGTGCAGGCACTGATGATCTCAGTCAACAATGGCAGTCTTTCAACTGGGTATCAGAGGCATCAAAAGTGTTAAAGTTCCAAGGTAACTGGGATGCTGCCAGACTCAAAAAGCATTTCAGCAAAATGGAACAAACAGAATTTCACTTGGTTGGGCAGGCAAAGAGCCCCAGGAAGAATTTTCAGCAGAACTAAAAGAGCTTTTAAAAATTTTACCATCAAGTTGCAACCAGCTCTTTGAGACCCTTCTTGGGTTTTCAGGGCAAGAGACTAACAGGGGTGGTTTGCCACTGCCTGCCTCTGCATTGTGACCCTGGTATGCCTTAGTGGTCTCCCATCCAAATAACTAACCCAGGCCAACCCTGCTCAGCTTCTGAGATCTGACGAGATCAGGCAAGCCTGGCTATCCAGGTCGTGGGGGTGGTGGGGAGAACAGCTCTTAAACTCCCCTCTCCCAAATCCTGCTGCCTGGGAATGAGGCTGCAATCCCAGAACAAAGACAGGTCTATACCAGACCTGTGATATATCCTGACTTCCTCCAAACTTCTCCTAGATTTGAAGGCCGCCTGTGTGACAGAGAAATCAGAAGGCCCTCCGCTCCCTTCAAGACCACCCTTGGACTGTCACTGTAGGGTATCAGGAGCTGTAGGCAACCCGAGGCAGGCCTTACATAGTCAGCATTTACTGGGGCTCCTTCTAGGTGCACAAAGTCATTTGCTGAGAACCTCTTTGCAAAGATTTTATCATACCATATCCCTTCTCACTGCAGTCATTTTGGATTGTCAGCACGAGTTTCTGAATATACTGAATATCCTTAGCTCTTCTAAATCATACAAAGTGTTCTATGCCCATCCATACACTGGTATAATTTGTGCTTTGGCTGGCCACAGACACAGCTGAGGGGCAAATGGGGGGCACTAAATTCTGTCCCAACCATGGAAGTTTTGTTCCGCTTCCCTCTGGCTGCTGAGTCCACTAGGCACGGCCACATACAGTGTAAGAAGAGACTTGAGAGTAAGGGCTAGAAATGTGCAAAATTCTACTTCCTGAAGAAATTACTTGGGGGGGGGGAAGCATGTTTGCTACTCTTGTCCAGGATTCTCACGGAATCATTTCACTAGTTTCCTGCGGCCTCTGTAATCCTTTCCTCCCACCTGGCCAGCTTCTCTTGCCGCCTCTTCCCTCTCTATGCTGAGGGAACTGATCTCTTGGCACTCACTCCCTTTCCGTGACCCCCGAAGGATAACACCTCACGCTCTGGGAAACACAGTGTGCACAATGATTTGTGCCCTTCTCCCTCTACAATCTCACATGCTGTGCTCCCACATCAGATTCAGAAACAGCAAAATATAGTTAACAGATTATGAGAGAAACCAAACTTGTTTTATCTATGAGATTTATGACTGACACAGTAGTTAACTGGCACCATTTCAAACCAACCATTGTTTTAGAACACCAGCTACTGAGCGGCAATAACCACCTCACTAACCACCTCAAAGCAACAGCCGCGATTCGCCTCAGGTTCGACCCAGGGAGACCTGCGCTCATGCCACCCCCGAGCCTTCAGAACAGGCCCCTAATGGCTCTTGGCCTGTGAATCCAGACAAACCATCCCTCCTTGATGCACCAAGACACAACACTGACAGAAGAGAAGCAACAGTGAGTTTAGAGCAGAGGCGGTTAGACAGTGCAGGTACTTACAATGGCCTGGACAGGACAGATCAGCCAGCGAGTCAGGGGGGAAGAAAGAGAGGGATGTTAGCCCAGTGAGGAGGGAAGGGTCCAGCCAGGAGATCACAGGGAGTTTCGACAGGCCACAGGAGAAGGACATATATGGCTCTCAATTAGGGCTAGACAAACCACACTCTATCCTGGAAGTCCACCGAGATCCTGCTAACAGGTAACAAACCGCCTCCCTCTAAACAGGCAGGATTCTTGCCCAGCACTGGCAGTTCAATCGAGTATTCCACACCTCCCAAGGGTGTGGGCCTTGTGTAACGTTTGCCACGGAAATTCTATGACCTTTGCCATCCATAGGACAACAATCCTGCCAAGTGACACTCACAACTTGAAGCTCTGCTCTGAGCACTGGGATACTTCGGGGAAAATACACAGGGAATATAGGGACAGAGCTCTCGACCTCACACACAAATGAGTACATATAATCCCACATAAGACAGTGGAGCACAAAAATCACACATCCCAGCACACAGGTAATCTAACAGTTCCACTTTGGGCCTGGCAAGGGAGTGAATGCCTGTCTCCATTACTGCCAGCTCCTCAGAAGTTCAGCCTTCAGGGGGAAAGGAGACACAATGGGCTCTGCGAAAGCCTTCTCTGACACATCTCGAGCCACGTCTTTGGAGGCCTCTGAGAACCCGTTCTCCCACAGACTCACATCCTCTGCCTTGCTTCCTTGCTCCTGAAGGGCCCTCTGGAGCTCTTCCACTTGAGCTCGGCGCTCCAACACCTGCTGCTGACTCAGTCTAGATGAGGCAAAAAAGCGCAATTAAGCAGGGAGAGGGGAGAGCTGCAAGTGACAGCCCTGACATGTTGTCATTATAAATTATTCTTTACAGTTGGGTACTGAGAGGAGGCACAACAGTAAGCACTTCTCCCAGTCACCTGACAGTTTCCCCCGACTTTAGCAAAGCGCGGGCCTACTGAGCTTCCATCCCTACAGGCTGTTTTCTCCACAGAGCACCAATCATTTTGCCCTACTCTCTCGAGATGGAACGTATTTAGTTATGTGAAATTGCAAGGAACATAAAATAGTGCGTATGAGCTAAAGAGTTAATGTCTGTGGAGAATGTAAAGATTTGAACCATATTATCACACAAAGTCCTTAAAACAGGCAGGTTTCAGTTAAAATACACAAGCCAGAGAGAAGCACATGAATAATAATGTTCTTGTTAAACCCAGCAAAGAGTACTTAAACTCAAGTATTATTCTCTGCTTGAACATCCAAATACTCTATGGCCAAGCAGTAGATGTTGCCCCACTAGTTTAAGGAGGAGGTAAATATTGTTACTTCAGTAACAAATACAAAAAAGGATCTAGAATTCTGTGTTAAAAGTGCTAGATTTTTTACCACCAGGAGTCAGTTTTGCCACTGCGGCTGTTTGGCAGGCTTGCCTGCTATTTTGTAAGTTGAATCATCAGAAACAATGTGCCAGTTCTCTCCCACCCAGAACTACTGCTAGGGCTAAGCAGGATGTATGAAGAAAGATGGGGCCTCCGCAGCCTAGTTCTCCCAACAGCATGCACAGAACGTAGCGAACCTCTAAAGCCTTCCAGACTATTGGGTACCTTTGCTGGGCCTCCAGCTGGTTCTTGGTCCGGTTTGAATCTTCCAGCAGCGTTTGCAGCTCAGCTTGCTGCGTCCGGTAGAACAGTTCCTGCGCGCACAGCATCTTGTTCTCATGCTGTAGCCTCACAATGGTCTCCCTGAGCACAAGCAGCATGACACATTAGAACACAAGAGGCCATGGGGGTCAGCGTCGGCGAATGGGAGTGGACGGGGGGGGGGGAGCCCTCCATGGATACAGGCCATTCTCCACCACCATCCCCCAGAGGAAGGAATGAAGAGCTGCACTGGAAGGGCACAGCAGCTCGTGAAGACTCTAGAATACAACAGCTGTCATGGAGTCAGTCACTGAGTCCACCATGTTAAAGCAGAACAATGCATGTTGGGATATGAAGTCTTCAGATAATACATCTGTTTTATCTAGGCTATCCATGAAACATCCACTACAGTGGATGCTGGAAAATCCAGACCCTAAATACTTGTTGGTAGCCGCCCTGAGCCTGCCGTACAACGGGGAGGGCGGGATAAAAAATCCAATAAATAAATAAATTAGTAATAAGCAGGAAAAGGCCTGGGATGGACAATCCCATGTAACAACAGAAGACATCCTTGGGACTGATGCTCATTCTTTCTACAAAGATTGGGGAAAATATATCCAGAGGACACCCCCCTCCCCCCTTACCAGGGACAAAATCTGTACCAGGAACACCAGAGGTTGTGGGACTGCTTCGCCTCACTAACCCTTCCAAGCTTGGCCTCACTAACCCCAGTTCCCAGCTGATGGGAGTGGACAAACAGAAACATGGAAGATGGTAATCACTGGTGTGGGCAGATTTTTGACCTCCCCGCCCCACCAAAACAAGATGCCCCAAAACCATAACTTTACTTGAGTTCTGCTGGCATGATCTCAGCAGCCAAGTTGTCCACAGGAGAAGTAATTTCTTCTAGCATGGTATCTGCAACAGTATTGTGCCAGGAGAAAGATATTAGACAAGGCAGAAAGTTGGGCTGCACGTGAAATCAAGAATCTGAAGATGTTGGTCACCTCAGATAAAGAAATGGTCCATAGTAAAGTCAAGCAGTTACATGAGTGACGCTCTAGAATGTGCTGTGTGCAACAAAGCCTTTTAGAGACATGCTCATCTCTCTGTGCACGAAGTTGTAATTCCTCACAACCCCCCTCCCAGCCAACTGATCACAGCCCTTGAGAGCTTTCGTCTCATGACTGCAGAAATTAAGCAGCACGTTGGGGGACAGAGTGATAAGTTTTTGCTATGGCCGTTCAGGTATTTACAACACTTAAAATGCAACTGATGTCTCTCCCAACAGAAATACTGGAAGATGTTCCCTGAATGACTTACCCGCTTGGTTTAGGAACTTTTGCTGCACCTGAGCACACCGCAGCTCTTCATTGGCCTCTCGGAGGGCATCCCGCTCTTCAATCAGCCTCTGCGGAGAGTCAGGCACCAGCCCATGAACTCTGCTCGCGAGAGACACAGCCCACGTGCCCCAGACTCCCACTCTCCCAGGTCTTCCCATTCCTCCGCCGGAATTTCACTCTAAGCCCTGGGTACAGCCCAACAGGAGAGCCAGGTCCCGCCTTACCTCTTTCTCTTTTACCACTGCCTCAAACTTTTCCTTCAGGTTCTTGAACTCAAACTGCCATTTCTCGGCCTTCAAGGCCTCCTCTGCATGCTTGCTGTGGAGCTCCTGTACCTGGAGGGGTGGGTGGGGAGGGAGAAACAGGAGTTTGCTGAGGCAGTTTATGCCAGTTCTGGCTCCTCTTTTCTACTCTTCGGCTGTTGTCACCAATAGCCATCTGTATAGCTTTCTCAGGTACCCTTGATCTACCTTGCAGTAGCACTAAAGCAGATACTTCTTGCTTTGGCACGGAGAAGAGACAGCTGAGGATGAGGGTTCTATCTGAACAGTCACACAGCACAAATCTTGTTACCAATTCAGCTCTGGTCAAAAGGGCGTTTAAACTCTGGAGCAATCAGCTGTGGCTGGATAACACTCTAAGGCGCCTTCTGAGCACCTCCAAAATCAGACAGCACAGCACCGTCCTCGGTCAAGTGTTCCAATCGTTTTGAAGGCGTTCAACAGCTTGAGCACGGCCCCTGTGATCACCTTACCTGCCTCTTATGTGACTCCAGTTGTGTGCGCACAGCATTGGCCCGCCGCAGCTCCTCCTCCAGCTCACAGGTGCGCTGCATATAGACTGTGTTCCGCTCCTCGAGCAGTCGGACCTGCCGTCGCAGGTCCCCCAGGTCTTCTAGCTTCTTCTTGTAGGAGTCCACCATGGCCTCCAGCCGTCCCACCCGGTCCGATGAGTGGCTACAATAAATGAAGGGGGGGGCCCCAAACAAATGGAAGCATTACACTTTTCAGCACTAACTCTGAACTCGCACTGTATCCCCTCCACTGTCCAACAAACACAGTAACTGTTCTGGATGTGGAAAACCTCCAACCCAGAGCACCAGAAGCTGTGGCAGAAAGGCCAGAGTGTATCAAAAACGGAAATAACTGTGGATGAACAACTAGGGAACCCTTCGTCTGTATCCAAGCGCTGTATATATTCCAGATCGAGCATGAAGATTATTTCTTACTTTTATACTGTTCATATACTCTAGGCCTAGGAATCAGTCACAGAACCATCTGTAGAGCGGAAGTGAGAACAGTAACCAAAAACCAGGGTGATGGATCCAGCTACCTATCAGCAGACGGCATGGATGTCACACATTTTCCTTGCATTACCCGCCCCACACAATTTGGGAGGCTACAGTGGTGAAAGGGAATGAAATCGCCCTTTCTGCCTCTTCTATCAGTGCAGCTCCACTGATCAGAGGCAGAAGGTAGTGCTTCCCCCCCTTTCCAATGCAGCCTCCTGACCTGCATGGCTATTATTCCACACCGCCTCCACAGTCTCAGGAATAAACTTTTCCAAGGTCAGAAACTACTGCTGGGGGGGGGGGGGAGGGAGAGAGACATAGGGAAGATCCGTGATCCTTGCGTCTGCAAGAGTCCTGGATCCAACCCAGGGTCACTGGTTAGCTAACATCCATGCCAAAAGTCATTCACTCAAGATTCCCACCAGCTACTCAGAATTGAAGGGGCTTATCTATAATTCTACAGTTTTAGAAACTGTAGATAACAGACTCCAGTTCTGAGAAAAGTCCCAATTCCTTCAAATGAGCAGCCAACATGTTTTCTGTCAAAGAAAAGGGATGGGAACATTTCTCAGCAAAACCCAAGAGAACTCTACACCAGAAGTCAAGTTCCATGTGCTCACACAAATTCCTGAACTCTTCAGAATGACAGCCGCAAGAATACACTTCCTTCCCAGGACACCAAGTCTTGAAAAAAAGCAACGTTTCTTATCAAGGATGTGATAAACACGCAGGACCATCCTTGAATCCACTGGAATGTTTCGCTTCCCCTAGCAGAGGCAGCTCCCACAGAATTCCTGGCCTGTCTTCTGAAGCCAGTCCTCCAGGTGCAATACAAAAGCATCTGAGAGCGACAATCTCACCTATACGTAGTGTGCACCTCTGAAATGAAGCCCATGTCTAAGACTCCTTGAAAGCTGCTGCATCTGGTAGGTCCTGTGCCCAACACTCTTACCAACAGAGATGAGCTCCTCTCTTCTATCAGCAGAAAAGAAAAACAAGATGTAGGAAAACTTATTTATTCTTTCTTGATCCCAACACGTTTTGCCTATAGCTTTGTCAAGGTACTATTATAAACAAGAAAAATACACTCATAGAATAACACATTATTTTTTTAAGAATATAGTGATCATAATTAAATTAGAGTAATTAAAATCAACATAGGAACCTGCAGATTGAAATTCTTTTTGAAAATTAGGCATTTTAAAAGGATTCTATAGTAGTTTTCCCCAAGGAAAACAATCAGGTGAATCATAATTATTACATGTTAAGAAATACGGTTCTTTGCTTATCTCTTAGAGCATAAGCTTTCAACCCCACCTTGAGCTTTAGAACGGAAATCAAGCTCAGGTGGTTATATGGTCTAATGCTTTAGGTCCTCATTGGGTCTCTTAAAGGACCAGCATTCAAAAACATTGTCAGTACATTACAGCAAGCATCAATTCCTTATACAGCAGAATATAACTATCCTAAAATTAAATTAATTCCAAATTATAATACTACTACTTATTGCTCTACATTTTCCCATTATAGATTAGTGGAATATATATTTTAGCCTTAAAATCCATTCTGTCTCTTTTTCAGAAGTATCTCATCATTGTGGTCTGAAACCTGTTGTATAGTTCAGAAAACTGTATTATTTGAACCATGGTTATTTCCCAAAAAGTGTGTAACTAAAGGGGCTCCTGTCTTTTTAAGTGAGATATTACTTCTATGCTCAGTAATACATGTTTTTAGACATCTTGCAGTTTTTCCAACATGGAGTTTTTTTGGCATGGATATAAAATAGCATAAATAATATTCTTAGAGTTCCGGGTTGTAAAATCCTTCAGTTGATATTCTTTACCATCTAATGGATTCATAAAAGAATTCATAGTGCATGTAAACCTGCAGGATGAACAGTGGCCACACTGTGGCCCAAACTTCCCTTTGGAAAGTTTAGTACCTGGTAAAAGTTGATGTTCCTTTATTAGAGAGTTATCACTATGATTCAGTTAATGTATGCCACTAATCTATAATGGAAAAATGTAAAGCAATGAGTACTATTATTATAATTTGGAATTTAATTTTAGGATGGTTATATTCTCTTGTTAAATTAGAGGGATTAAAAACAATAAAGGAACCTAAAGAATGAAAGCTTATGCTATGAAAGGTAAGCATACAACCATATTTCTTAACATGTAATAATTATGATTCACTTGATTGTCTCTCCTGGGGGAAGCTACTGTAAAATCCTTTTTAAAATGCATAATTCTCAAAAAGAATTTCAATCCCACCTTGAGCTTTAGAATAGAAATCAAGCTCAGGTGGTTATATGGTCCTCATTAAGTCTCTTAAAGGACCAGCATTCAAAAATAGTCAGTACATTATAGCAAGCATCAATTCGTAATGATAATGACTATATATATTTAAATATGATTTTATTCTATGAGTGTATTTGCCTTGCTTATAACATATCCCCTGACAAAGCCACAGGTGAAACTCGTTGGGATCAAGAAAGAATAAACAGTTTTTCTACACCTTGTTTTTCTTTTCTGTGGCTACTGCTGGTGTGGCCTTGACTTCTCATCTCTTCTGTACCTATGCTGAGCCACTGCTGGGCTGTTTAGGACTGTACAGCCTTGCCTTAGGTTGGCTCTATATTAAACGTATTGTCAGAATCTGACATTTCCCGAGCGGGAGTTGGTTTCCCTGACCCAGTCTATGTCACCCGCTCCCACAGAGGGCTCATAACTGCTGTTGAAACTGTTATCTGCTTTACTGATGAATATGGCCTTGGCTTGCTGTCTCTGCCCTCCAGGTGCCTCTCTAACTGCAGCCTGGGAATTGCTGGGGAGGTTTCGGTGGGAGGTGGGAAGGAATGTGGGATGAGCAAGCGCACATTTGAGCACGTTTTCCTTGGGAAGCTAAACGGACATGTAATGTGGCGCCCTTTCTGACTAAACTGATTGGTGCCCCTCCTCCCGCTTCGCTTTTGAATAATGTATAACTTACCTACAAGCCCTTTGCTCTGTATCACTAACACAAAACGTGTTACCTACTATGGACCGTTACGAATAAAAAGGACTTTTAATTC
This sequence comes from Lepidodactylus listeri, assembly GCA_029233225.1. NCBI lineage: Eukaryota > Metazoa > Chordata > Lepidosauria > Squamata > Gekkonidae > Lepidodactylus > Lepidodactylus listeri. Next base: position 125,333,811 of record JARCFY010000007.1, on the reverse strand, counting down.
CAGAATGCCTGGCTTATTGGCTCTGTAAGGGTTCTCACTTGTATATGGCTTGGAGTGATGATTTATTTATTATAAGATTTATATCTCACCTTTCCCTTGTCTGCCTGCTTGGGGAGAGCAATGGCAGAGATGTGGCCACTGGTGTGTCCCCCCACCCCACCCCAATCTTATGAATTAGTCTTGTTGATGGGGAATAATATTTGTTAATCTTTGTGAAATTTGGCTTTCTATTGTTCTTTGATGCTGTAAGCCACTTTGAGTCTGCATTCTGGGGAGAAAATTGGATTAAAAGTGCCTGAAACCAATAAATAAGGTGGCTTACAACCAATGCTCCCTCTAAGCTGTGGAGTCTTATGAGCAAAAAGTCTGCCTTTGTGAGCTACCAACATTAAAAGTTGTGAGCAAGCAATTTGGCTACTGCATACATTAGTTTGCTCTGGAGCCATCCTTTCTGAGCTAAGACAAAAATGTGTGAGCCAGAGGCTAAAAAACTGTGAGCTAGCTCACACTAACTCAGCTTAGAGGGAACACTGCTTACAACTCCAAATTAAAACTGTACACCCCACAACAAACCCCCTTAAAGCCCCTCCCCCGCTAAACAGTCCAAACAGGAATGACTGGGAGGACACTGAGAGAAGCCCAGCAGAAACTTGGCAAAGCCTTGGCCCAGGGTTCCCAGGCTCGGAGCGAGATACACTCACCGCAGCACATCCATTTCATCTTTCAGCGCTTGCGCTTCCTCAGCCAGGCTAGTCAGCTCCTCATTACGGTGCTGCAACTCTTGCACCTCCCTCTCTAGATCTTCACAGCGGGCTCGGAAGTCATCTCTGCCACTTTCCAGCCTGGCCAAAGATATCGCTTTTTAGAGGGATCTGTCATTAGGGTCTGTGGTAGCTATTCTGGGAGAGGGGGGGGGCTTGTTCCCAGAGTCCCCACAGCACCTGCCCTACCTGAAGTTCTCCTCTTGCAGCTGCTCTATCTGGGTCTGAAGCAGCAGCCACTTCTTGGCCGTGAGGCCAGCAGCATCTGACTCCAGGGAGCTTTTCTGATCCCGCAGGGTCTTGTTCTCCAGCACCAGTGTATTCTTCTCTTCCACCAGGAGGGCGACCTGAGCCAAGGGAGGGAATCAGACACTCCCAGCAAGCGGGCGCCACAGAGCTCTCGCCCAGGGGCCACTGAGACTTCAGCAAGATCCTAGCTCAGAACCCACGCAGTGCCAGCAGACCAACCGCCTCATCCTACATATTCACAGGAAAGCAGAAAGAGAGAAGACCTTCTCACATCTTGCCTGCTGGCCCCTCCCTTCCGCCTTCATCAGAGAAGCCTGGCCTCCCACCTTCTATTAGGCAGTCTCTCAAGTGGCTTCCTGCTCCTCCCCTGAGCCAGCCCTCCCCCTGCAACTGCTGGCCTGGAATGAGTGAATCAGGAAAACCATGCAGCTGGCAACAGAGGAAGGTCAACAAGTGCTTGTGCAAGACAATTTCCATGAACAGCCTCTGACTCCCCCACAAAAGCTACTGAGACTAGTCTCATCCTGCATCCAGTTAATGGCTTTATCACCCAGGCAGGGACTTCAAAAGCACTGATGTACTGTTGCAAGACTGTGAGGGTGTAGGACGGTCAGCAACCTGGAGAGAAAGATGCCACATCCCTGGAATAGAGGCTCAACAGGTGGAAATGGGCAGCTGAAGCTTTTCATGGCATGGAGGGAAGTAACACCCTCTTAAGCCTCTATTCAAGAGCCAGGACACAGTTTCCCCGGGCTCCTGGCATCCCTAGGATGGCTCCTCCCCCCTTGATCCAGCAGACTCTTGCCCAAGGCCCAACCTCTCTGAAGGGGAAGGGTTGGTCCTGCCTCTACTGTGCTTGTTGCAGGTATCCTGAGCTGCTACCAAGGTTAATGATATCAACTTAAGTGTCCCTAACTTCTAATTTTTTTACTTTATTTATTCCATGCCTTTCTCCCTAGGGGGAATCCAAAGCAGTTTACAGGGTTCTTCCCTCCATTTTATCCTGCATTAGGACAGATCCTGTAACCCCAAACAATTCAAGGCTCTTTCTATGATGCTCAGAGCCTAGAAGAGGACATCTGCATCCACAGCTGTATTTGTTTCATTGCTGGCTTGCTAGGAACGCAATAGGTTGGATCCCAGAGGCTTTTTCTTTTTTCTGGATTTCAAATAACCCGATGACCCAATGGTCTAGGACACACATCTGTATTGGTAGCACCTGTTCTCATTCTTACTCCACCTGTCTTCCAAGCAGTTCAGGGTAGTGTCCATGGCTTCCCACTTTACCCTGTGAAGGACGTTAGTGTTAAGAAAGCCATGGTCCAGGGATGGATTAACTCAAGGGGAAAGTTCTTCGTGGGTCTGCTGCTCTGGAGGGCTCCTGGTGGCCAGGAGTAAGCAACCCCCCCCCCGATGCTGGTCGCTCAGCAGAGAGGCTGCTCATCTCTGTTTGCTCCAGGGCTATTTTAACAGCCCAGTGCTCCTTCCGGCTGGCCTACGTTCACCCAGAGCCCAGAGGGGTCTGAACCTGAGCCCTTCAAGTCCTAGTCTAATTACCCCACCCCACGGCCTCCCCACGGCTTCACCCTCCACAAATCCTCTTCCATGCGCTGTGCAAGCATCCCTTCTGGCACTCTCAGGCAGCTGTTAACTTGTCAGCGTGGTACATGCTCATGCAAAGAGGTTAGGCTGGCCCCACTGGGCACGGGGGGGGGGGGCAGTCCACTGCTGGGTGAGCAGCTCTGTTACCATAAGCAAGCGCTTGGGGAGGGGGAGGACACTCACCTTGCTGACAGGGGAGGCATCTCTAGGGGCACTTTAGCACCTTGGAGGAGTAAAGGTGGGGTTTAAGGGGGAGACATCCGTCTAGCCCTTTGCAGACCCCTGGCCACCCAGAGTGCTTGTAGTTATATGTCTTTCCATTCAGCTCCCTCTGCAAAACAGCAGTATTCCCATTATTTGGGAAGGGAGTGGACAAGACCACAGTCACACATGAGGGGGTGGGGGTGGAGGATCAGACAGAGTCAGAATTCAGCACGGGGCCCGGAATCCTCCAGCTGGTTTTGCTCTCCGCGGAAGCATCAAAAACAATGAGGGGGAGAGCAGCAATGCACTGGGGGGGGGGGGGCAAGTGCTCGCACACCACCACGCTGCAGGCCACCCCAGCTGGCTCCATGCAGCCCAGCAAGTCCACACCACACCACTCAGGGAGAACGCCCCCCCCCCCCCCGCCGCTGCCACCCACAGGTGTGGGCCTGCATGGGGAAGGGGGGAGGCGACAGAATCTTCAAGCCCTGGGCAAGTCCAAGCATCCCCCTCTCAAGCCTGCACACATGGGAGTTGTGCAATGTAAGGGGGCAATGTTCACTCGAAAGACCCCCTCGGGAATGGCACGTCATGCAGGACTGGACACCTGTGACTGTGCAGCCCCCCCCCCCCCCCGGAAGAAACCAGCCCTTGCCAGGGACAGACGGATCAGCCGACACTCCGAGCTGCACCTCTTTGTCCTTGAAACCACAGTGCGTAGAGAGGCTTTGCACAGCGGTTACCACCACCACCATCAGATACGCACTTGGAAATTGCTTTTTGAGCAAAGCTGACCGTCTACATGATCCCCTTGCTCTCGGGAGGCACTGACCTGCTGCTCTAGCTCATGACAGCGCTGCCGCATGTCGTCTGTCTCTTCGAGGTCATCGCTGAGGAAGTAATACTTCCGGGACTGCAAGACAGAACAGACTACAAATGAGGAAAGGAGGCAAAGAGGCAGCCAGTGAGAAAGAGCCACTGCCAAAGATATTGGCCAACGCAAGCGATTCAGAGCAGTGGAGGTCTAGTCTGCCCTCTCTTCTCTTACCCCACAGAGAAAGGGGGGTCCAGGTAAACCAAGCTCCTCCAGCCCTCCTCAGCTTCGGTCCACTGCATTGCCACCCTTTATTTATCTCTCCCCCCCCCCCCCGCCCCCGACTATACAGCATCACAGGTACCTGGCTGTCAAAGTTCCCATAGGTCTCTGAGCTCAGTGTGTCTGACGAATCTTTGGTCAACAGCTGCAGAAGAGGAAAAGTTTAGAACCTGGCTACATCCAAATGACACAGCTTTTCAGGCAACATATTTTGGGAAGCAGAAAATGCTGTAGAATTTCATCTAGGAAGGCCAGGGCTGGCGCCGAGGGGGCATTTCCAAGGATACGATTAGTGTCTCCACAGCTTCCCCTAATACAATTCTAGAGCAAAATGATGAGAACTGAAGGATACTTTCTAGCCAAGGAGATGGTTATGATGCCAAAGTCAAGCCAGTTTACAGTGCAAAAGCTTATGCGAGTCATGCTCACCTCCTGTATTGCTGTCATAACAACATGCTGTACAGACTCTTCTAGGGTCATGATTTGCTGGATATGATCTGCAAACAGATGAGGTTGGATACTTGTTAAACTAGAGCTTTTTTGTCTTTGCCCAGCATTCCATAGTTCTTCCCGTGTGAGTCATGCTGCTACCGGGATGACAGAACAGCCTCCAGAAGCAAACTAGAAGTTTGCTTCTGGAAGGGGGAGGGGGTAAGTGGGGGGAGTAAGCCACTCTGAGACTCCGGCTGTTTTTACATCTGACTTTCCCGCTGGAATCATTCTAGTTCCAAAAAACCCTGCCCATACTTCTGTGCGGTGTGAAACCGTGCTGCCACTGAAATGTCCACATCTACTAATTGCCCTCCTGTGGTCAAGCTAGTATGCAACCGGCTTCATTCTGCTTTAAACAATTGCTGTTGATTAGTGCACTTAGACCCCCTGGAGTGAAATTTCACACCACTGTGAAATCAGCACAGGAAAAGACAGCAGTCAAACTACTTCAGAGGGGAGGTGTAAAATGGCCCTCCAAGTGAAGGGCGGGATATAAAGCCAAACTCTTCTTCCCCCTCGTCTCATCTGAAGGAGTCTCATGAAAGTAGCAGAATGCTGGTTGTTAGAACACCACAAGTTTCTGCCTAGGACAGCCTGAAGCAGCTGGTATCTCACTGGCTAACAGAAGAAGTGACCTCTAAACAGAGAATGTAGATCTCTCCACAGTGCAGAAGCATCCACAGATGTTTGTGCATACATACCTTGCTTCCTCTCACAACTGATGGCACAACCTAACACCAGCTGCAGCAACTTGCCCAGTTCAGCTGTGTCAGAGAGCTCTGCAACCAGAGCCACATCTGGCAATAGATGCTCAGGGACTTGGTGGCCCAACACCTGAGAGAGAGGCATTGGAGACAAGAAGACGACGTAACTTCTGACAGCCCCCCACAGCCCTCCCATGTTCCTGCCACCACCATCCAGCTCAAGACACTAATTAGCATGCCCTGCATGGGTAATTAGGCCCATGCAGGGCAAAACACAGGACCAAGGTTTGCATGGTATGTGGAAAATTCCTTTCAAGTATTCCAGCTTGGGTTTAAACGCAGCCCAGCAGACTATGTCAGTCAGACCCATGTAGCCCGGCAGAAAAACTTTTGAAAACAGCACAAGGGAAACTGACACTTCTTTCTTTGCCAATGAGCCACAAATGAGTGATGTCGGGATGTGTGGCATGTAGCTAATCAGAACTCCAGGTGAGTGATTCTGGCAAGTTTATTTGCAAGGCTTCCATCGCTTGGGGCCATCTAGACTTTTAGAGAGAGGTCTGCTTTTCTGTTTCCCACTTACAGACCGAATGTCATAGAAGCCACATGTCATGCTCAGCAATGCATGGATTCTTAACCACCCTGCCCCATGCCAGAAACCCCAGCAAGGAAAGATACTCACATCCTGGGAGTATTCAACCACACTCTGAAGGACCTTCTTCAGGTTGCTCATCTGAGGACAAGATGGAAGAAAAGGACACGTACATGTATAGTTTTGACACGTACATGTATAGTTTTGTCTAAGTGTCACAACAGACCGGCTCTCCAACAGATCACCCTCTGCCCTGGTTCCTCCTAGGGTAACCATGGCACCACCTAGAACAAGCCATGCAGATGCGGAGATGGAAAGGGACTGATCTAACATGTCCTGTGCTGGAATGGAAAGAGCAGAACTGGTTGCACCCAAAGTTACTCTGAATGGTACTGATGAAGTCCAAGAAACAGAGTCTAGGTCTTCTATTCTCGACGGCAAGAACACCACAAGCCTCCCTGCTAATTTCACACCCACCTCATACCCACAGGGGGCCACCAGGCCTGATGAGCCATTAGAATCCTGTCTGGACTGCTTCTTGGTGAAATCTGTGAGGCACCGGTCTTTTCCTGAATATTGTTTTTAGATATATTTTAACGGTTGATTTGTTGTGTTGTGAATTTTATGATGGAACCCACCCTCAGCCCGCTTGCGGGGAGGGCGGGATACAAATAGAAATTAATTAATAATTAAAAAACCCTGAAAATGTCACAACGTTCAGTAAACCAAAGAGAACCTTTGCTTTCAAGATACCAGTTGCTTCCAGAGGTCATGAGATGCTTATCTCATGGCTGTATTTGGCTTGCTGTGCACATTGGTCTCTGGGATGTCCCCTTGCCCCGCCCCAACTTCATACCTTCAGCCTCCAGTTGTTACCAGCATCATCTTTAATCCGCAGGAGCCACGTTTCATTGAACCAAGAGGGATCTCTGGAAAGGAAAACCAGAATGCCTTGGTTGAAGACAGAGACTCCAACAGTTGACCACAAGTTCTCAGCCCTTCTAGGATCTCCCATTTAAAGCTTCAGGTGACAGCTTATGCGAGAGCTATCCCACTGCGTCATGCTCCACTTGACTTCCACTACACAAGCCAAGAATTCCTTCACCTGACCCCTACATGAATTCATCATGGCAAAGAGGGACGACTGTCCACTGGTTTTCCTCTCCCAAGCTGCAGCCTGCACCCAGCCATCCAGTTACAAACTACTTGTTACAAGAAGAGAAACGAAGAAGATTCCAATCTACTTCTGTTCTCAGTCGCTGGCAGAGTTCATTCAGCTAGTCAACTTGCTGGCCAGGGTACAGGCAGGGAAGCACGGTGGAAAAATTCAGGGAGCCCACAAATGGAACTTTCATTCAGATGGTCCCTCAAGAAATCCCTTTAATTAGCATTGCAAGTATTTCACACAAAGTACTCATATCCAAGATACACAAAACACTGGCGGCTATGGATAGCTCTAATACCCTATCATACCAACCTATGTGGCGTAAGGAATGCAATAATGTTCTAGCAAACGAGACTTGGAATCAAATTTGGACTACTCCCCATTTAATTCTAAAATTACAGCAATGAAATTACAATCTTTTAAAATTTTATCTCATTGGTACACCACTCCTCACGAACTGGCATGTAGAAACCCAAAGTATTCTCCACACTGCTAGAAAAAAATGTGGCAATATCGGAAATTACCTCCATTGTTGGATATTTTGTCCTAAAATTCCTCCTTTTTGGACAGCAGTTCTGAACCAAATAAAAGCCATAAATGGCATAGAGATCCTCCCCATGCCAGAACACTTGTTTTTGAACGGATGGGCTGAAAATTGTTCCTCAAAATCCATCATAGGAGGAGTCTCACCAATGCTTTATGCGGCTAAAACTGTCATTGCCTTGCACTGGAAAACGACAGTGACACCCACTCTTTCACAATGGCACAAAAAGATGTGTGATTTATATATAATGGCAAAACTCTCGGACAGTCTTACGCGTTTTGACAAGATTCCTACCTCAACCATACATGGTTTCATATCTTGGAATATCTCTCAAAACAACAAGAGATACCTACAGTAATGGATGAGTTATGGCTATGGTAGTGCTAGGCAGTTAAAATTTATAGACTTCTAAAGATGTTAAGAGATATTGTTAATTTAAAATTTAAAATAAGCGTACACCAGATGGATTCACAAAGTTCTTGTTTATCTCAAATTAAGGTTTCCTTAAGTTGTCAATGTACACAACACTTGCTACTGTGTTAATTTAGTTCACATACTTCTTGCTTGCGTGTCATCTGGATACATGCTCACTTTGCTAACTTTGAATTTGTAATGTTTTCAAAAATGCAATAAAATACAGTGTACAAAAAAAGAAAAGAAATCCCTTTAAGATGCCTCCATCCTAGGCTAAAGTCACAGATTCTGTGACACTCACATCTTGTGCAGCACCTGCGCAATGGTGACCCCGCTGGCCAAATCCTGTTCTGTGGCACAGGGAGAAGGAACACTGAATATCTGCAGCTAGAAGAGAAAAAGATCTGATGAGTTACACCATCGGCACTCCTCGTACTTCCATTTTAAAATGGAAACCGCACTGGCCTGGTCTGTGGAGCTTTCTACAGAGTGGGACAACGCTAGTCTCTGTAGTCAAGATTCTTTGCATTATCATTGGGAGTGCTGAGCCCCAGAGAGAGAGAGAGACGCACAACCCACATAGGATGGGGGCAGACAATTACACAACATTTGGCATCAGAAGGAACATTCTCTGCCTGTTGAAATCCTTCGCAGAGTTAGATGAACTCAAGACCATTGTTTAGCTACCAAGATCTATTCATCGTTTGGGGGGGGGGGGGGGGGAAGAACGTGAAAGTCAATGCCAACAGACAGATTTGCAACAAAACAGTGCCACGCACCCCACACACAGAACGAGCTCAAGCACGAGTACTCCCACACGCCTGCTCGGCTGACACGCACGCGGAGTGAATCACTGAGCAGAAGCAGCCCAGCTGTCACACACACAACAAGGGCATATTTGGTTATAAAGGCACAGAAGTAAGCCTCACTAGCCATGTTCTGTCACAGGGGTGGCCAAACTTGCTTAACGTAAGAGCCACGCAGAATAAATGTCAGATGTTTGAGAGCCACAAGGCCTGAACAAATATTACAAACACGTTTTTATTGCCAAATAAGCAAATTTGCTTTTTATTAACATTAACAAAAATAAAAACAAAAGGGGCATAATAAACAGATATTGATAATGGTATTTATTTGTCCAATGATATTTGTTTGCTAATGATATTTAAGACAGAGGGAAAGAGAGAGAGGTGGAAAGAAAGAATGACAGAGGTAGAAAGAGAGAAAAAGAGAGAAACAAAGAAATCAAACAGATGGGGGGAGGAAGGGAGAAAAACAAAGAAAGCAAATAGATGGGGAGGAAGGAAGGAGGAGAGAGAGAAAGATGGAAAGAATGAAAGTGGTGGAAAAGAAGGAGAGAGAAAAACATACAAAGAAAGCAATGAGGGGAGGGAGGGGAAGGAAGGAAGAGAGAAAGAAACAAAGAAAGCAAATAGATGAGAGAGGAGAGGAAGGAAGGGAAAAAGAGAGGAAGAGAGAGAGGTGGAAAAAAACACATAAATGGGGAGGGGGAAGGGAGAGGTGGAAAGAAAGCAACTTTAACTTTAAATATGTTCTCCAAACACCAGCTTGGCTTGGAGAAGGGATTTAAAAAGACAAATGGCTTCTCCAAGCTGGCCAGCGGGGGTGGGGGGTGGACTTTGAGAACACATTTAAAGTTGCTTTCTTTCTCCTCACCTCAAGCCTACCCAGGGACAGGAAGTCTGGCTGGGGAAGGGAAGGCCGATTGGGGAGGCATGTCTCCCCTTTGCTGCCCCAGCCACCCTGCTGGGAGCCACACAATCTGTGGCTTCCAAGCCACAGTTTGGCCACCCCTGTTCTATCAGAAAGGAAGAGAAGAGATGGCCAGAGAGGAACTACAGGACTTATTGGTGGAGAAGGAGAGATTCTGGACGGTGGGGATAATGTGGATTGAGCAGCCTCGGCTCTCTCTAGCAGTGCATGCAAAGGACACCCCCCCCCCCCCGCTTATCTTCCCCTCCAGTTCAATCTTGTCCCTTCAGCTGCTACTAAGAAGTTTAAAGAAAACCTTTAAGATCCTCATAACTAAAATGAAAAGCCCGTAAAAGCAAATAAGCAAATTTCCCTCCTTTGCATAGTCTAGTCCAAATTACAGTTTGGGTTTTCCCAGTTACAGAACCCAGCCAATATCTGTTCCTATCCAACTTGGTAAAATTGCTTGACAGAAGCCTATTCTTCAAGGTGAGCGTACCTATGATGGGGGGGGGGGGGGAAGGACAGTGGGAGGGCTTCTAGTGTCCTGGCCCCACTGCTGGACCTCCTGAGGGCACCTGGTGTTTTTGGCCACTGTGTGACAGAGTGTTGGACTGGATGGGCCACTGGCCTGATCCAATATTGGCTTCTCTTATACTGTATTCTTATTTTGGAGGCCAGTTACCATTGTTACCACCATAGCCAATTAATTCCACAGATTATCTACAAAAAAGAGAAATCTCCTTTCCTCAAATTGTTGGGAACCTGCTCTTTAATAAATCTTGGTAGATGATCTCCTACTTCTCATACCTTCCAACGCACATTAGGCAAGATCTTTATTTGGACTGATCTGTTAGACTGCAGAAGTCAGCACTTTCAAGTTATTTGCTTTATTTATACCCTGTCTTTCTCCCCAGTGGGGCCCCAAAGTGACTTAATCTCTTTTCCATTTCATCCTCACCACAGCCTTGAGAGACAGGTTAAGTTGAGAGTGAGTGGTCTAGGGTCACCCAGCAAGCTTCCACGGCAGGGTGGGTTCTTTGAACTGGAGTCTCCCAGATCCTAGCCCAGGGGTGGCCAACCTTGCTTAACGTAAGAGCCACATAGAATAAATGTAAGAGCCACATAGAGATGTCTGAGAGCCGCAAGACAGGAACAAATATCACACACACATTTTTATTTTTTAAAATATGCAAATTTGCTTTTTATTAACGTTAAATGGGACTGCCAAAAATAAAAACAAACGAGGAAAACCGGTTATTGATAATTATATTACTTGTTTGCTAATGATATTGAGAGAGAGAGAGAAAAAGAGAGAGATGGAAAGAAAGAATTAAAGAAGTGGAAAGAAAGAGAGAGAGAGAAACTAGGAAAGCAAATAGATGGGAGGGAGGAGGGAAGGAAGGAAGGAAGGGAGAAAGAGAGAAAAAGCATGCCTCCCCTTTGCTTCCCCAGCCGCCCTGCCAGGAGCCGCACAATATGTGTGAAAGAGCCGCCTGTGGCTCCCGAGCCACAGGTTGGCCACCCCTGTCCTAGCCCAACACCCTCACTGCTCCACTACACTGGCTCTCAGAATCATGTTTGTATCACTTGTCTTATTTTCTGGAATTGACATGCCAATAGTTGTAGAAAACTTCCAGAAACAGCAAGTGCCTGCTCCCTATTTATCTTCTCCGATGCTGTACGATCTTAGTGGATTCCTATTGTCTGTCTTTATGTTGGAAAACAGTTTGCCGCATCACCGCCTCAGACAAGCACCAACAGGCCTACCCTGGCCTCCGGTCTCAACGCCTGACTCCGCTCCCCCCCCCCCCCCAGAAGTTCTTGCCAGGTGAATGTACCCTAATCTGGCTAATAACAGCAAAGCACATGGGCAGCCGCCTTCCATGCAGAGTGAGCTCAAGAAGGCTCCAGGCACCATCTGCAGCCATTTCCATGCAAGCCTAACACAGGATACCAAGTTCTTAAGAATCGACAGTCTTGCTCTGAGAATGGCTACATTATCAATCAGTCTACAATTCAGAATTGTTCTCTGTGTTATCCAAGTCTCTGATATATGAAAAATCCTGCTTCTGCACACACACACACACACACACACACACTAGCAGGGAATATCCAAGAGGGAGGGGGCAGGGGCTCAGTGGTAGAGCATCTGCTTGGCACGCAGAAGGTCCCAGGTTCAATCCCCAGCATCTCCAGTTAAAACGATCAGGTAGTAGGCGATGCTAAAAGACCTGTGCCTGAGACCCTGGAAAGCCACTCCCAGTCAAAGTGGACAATACTAACTTTGAGACTTTGATGGACCAAGGGTCTCATTCAGTAGAAGGAGATTCATGCGTGGGTGAGCATTTGTGGGCCCAGCCACATGGACTGAAGAACAAACTGAGCTATCACCTTCAAGTAGAATTGCTAGATTCGGCATGGGAGAAGACTCTGTATCTTTAATACAGGTACAAAGAAACAAAGTTTTTGACAAGCACCCTTTTTCTTCTCACTGCTCTGCTGTAAAAGATGCTCCTGCAGACGTCCATTTTTCTACACAGCTGTCTCATACTGAATCTAGCAACACTGCTTTCTGCACTTGCCTGAGCAGAGAAACAGCTGGTATCTTTGGCAACCACTACACGATGGAAGGGGGAGGGAGAGGAGAATAAGTAACATTTTTCACCCCTGCTGTACAAAAGAACAGAGGGGGGGAACCCAAGCATAAGAGCAAACTGGGGAGGGAAAAAATCACTCCAATGTCAGCAGTTCTTAAGAAGCCGAGTATGTGTGGACGCTGACTTAGTTCAATGTCAGGTTTTTTTTAATGCAAACTATTAAGCTAAAATGGAAAACTAAAAATGTAAAGCTATTAAGCAGGTGTGTAAAACAAAGAAATGTAACAAAAGATAACCATAAAAAAATACTTTAAATAAGCCTTCAGTTTGCTCTAACTTTATAAGAAAAAAGCATTCTGTAAACAACTAACATTGTCCCAGCAAAGATCCATTTTCTAAACTGATATGCGGAACAAACGGAAAAACAGTACTGAACATCCTTGATCCCCCGAGGCATGGGGCATAAACAACGATCGAGAGATTTGATTAACTCACGAACTAAGGGGCGGGGGGGGAGGGGTGGCGATTTTCGTTTGGGAGGCTTACTCCTTCAGGGCGCTCCCGCCGGTGGAGACTGCGGGCGTGGAGTGTGTCGGCCTGGTGTGGGAGGCTGAAGAGAGTTTGGCTGTATGGCTGGTGTACCGACCGCCTAATGCACCAGCCAGCAGCCTGCCGTCCCTGATGGAGGCTGTAGCAGGCTGGGCGCTGGAGCACCCTAACCTAGTGGTTTTGGGTGACTTCAACGTCCATGCTGATGACACAGCTTCCACTCGGGCGGCGGACCTGGTGTCGGCCATGGCAGCACTGGGACTCTCTCAGTACATCTCGGCCCCCACACACCGGGCCGGACACACGCTCGATTTGGTCTTTGCTGTGGGGGTGACAGTGGACCGGATTACAGCTTCGGCAGTGCCATGGTCGGACCACTATGCCCTGGGGGCCCGTTTGAATGTCCCACCCCGACCCCTAGGCGGCGAGCGTATTTTAGCTCGCCCACGGAGCCAGATGGACCCTATGCGGTTCCTGATGGCACTGCGGGATCCGATGCCCCCTGGTGGCTCGTTAGATGAGCTGATAGAGGACTGGCATAGCCGGCTCTCTACAGCCATCGACGAGATCGCTCCCAGGCGCCCTCTACGCCCTCGCAACAGGTTGGCCCCCTGGTATACCCAGGGATTGCGGCTGATGAAGCGAGAGCTACGACGGTTAGAGAGGCGGTGGCGGCGTGCCCGCGACGAGGCTACAAGAGCATCCTATAGGACGTTTATGAAAGCCTATGAGACGGCAACCAAGGCAGCCAAGAAGGAATTCTATGCTGCTGAGATTGCGTCTGCTAGCTCACGCCCAGCCCAATTGTTTAGAACGATTCGGTCCTTAACAGTTCTGCCACAGGGCAGACCAAATGCTAGGGAATTGGAAATTGGCTGTGAGGCATTTGCAAGCTATTTTGCGGATAAAGTCTTGTTGCTCCGCTGTGATCTCCCCGCCACATTTGATACAGTAAGTGAACTCGAGGCCCCTTGCACGTCTTCGTTTCCAGGCTTAGATTGGTTTGGCCTGCTTGGCCTAGAGGAAGTGGACAGACTACTCGTGACTGTGCGCCCAACCACGTGTATTCTTGACCCGTGCCCGTCATGGCTGATTAAAGCCGGCCACAAGGGGCTACGAGGTGCCGCTCGGGAAATTATCAACACCTCCCTCTCAGAAGGGAGGTTCCCGAGGGCACTCAAGGAGGCGATGGTCCGTCCTCTCTTGAAAAAATCACACCTGGATCCGGCCGAACTATCGGCTGGTATCCAATTTGCCCTATCCAGGCAAATTAATCGAGTGGGCGGTGGCGTTACAGTTACAGAGTTATCTGGATGATGCTTTGGTCTTAGACCCCTTCCCGTCTGGCTTTCGCCTGGGATATGGGATGGAGACGGCTTTGGTTGCCCTTACTGACGACCTCCGGCGGCATCTGGATCAAGGCGGTGGGGCACTGTTGCTGTTGTTTGACCTGTCGGCAGCGTTCGTCACGGTCGATCATCAGCTGCTGGCCCATCGTCTCGCCGACGTGGGGATACAGGGGCGGGCCTTGCAATGGCTCGTTTTCTTTCTCCAAGGTCGGGGACAAAGGGTGGTGCTAGGGGAGCAGCAGTCCAAGAGGCACCCACTTGAATGTGGGGTGCCTCAGGGGGCAGTGCTCTCCCCAATGCTGTTCAACATCTATATGCGCCCCCTTGCCCAGATTGCCAGGAGGTATGGGCTGGGATGTCACCAGTATGCTGATGACACCCAGCTCTATCTGATGTTGGGTGGCCAGTCGGACTCTGACCCAGAAGATCTTAACCGGGCATTGCACGCCGTAGCTGGTTGGCTCAGACTGAGTAGGCTGAAATTGAACCCGGCGAAGACGGAGGTCCTGTGTCTGGGTCGGGGCGGTCCGGGGAGGAGGCTCCCGCTCCCGAGCTTCGACGGAGCACCGTTGGTGCCTGCGTCACAGGTAAGGAGTCTGGGAGTGCTCCTGGATCCCTCTTTGTCAATGGAGGCCCAGGTAGCAGCCACTCCTAAGTCGGCCTTTTACCATCTTCGGCTGGCTCGGCAGTTGGTTCCCTATCTCGACCGCGATGACCTAGCTACAGTGATCCACACAACGGTCACCTCGAGGCTGGACTACTGTAACACCCTCTACATGGGGCTGCCCTTGGTGCAAACCCGGAAGCTGCAGCTGGTGCAGAATGCCACGGCCAGGCTAATGATGGGTCTCACAAGGTGGGACCACATCCAGCCTGTCCTAGCGGCGCTGCACTGGCTGCCTATAGCACACCGAGTTCGCTTCAAGGTGCTGGTTCTTACCTTTAAAGCCCTATATGGCCAGGGTCCAACATACCTGAGGGAACGCCTCTCCCCGCATATACCCCAGCGAGCACTTCGGTCGGGGTCGTGTCATTGACTTTGTGTCCCAGGCCCCAGGGAGGCCAGGCTTGCTGGGACCAGGGCCAGGGCCTTTTCGGTGGCGGCTCCAATCTGGTGGAACGAGCTCCCGGAGGAGATCAGGGCCCTGCGGGACTTAATGCAGTTCTGCAGGGCCTGCAAGACGGAGCTCTTCCGCCAGGCCTTTGAATAGGAGCCGCCACCAATAACAATAGCAGCAACATCTACTGTAGTAACATCTATAATGTGAGCCGGTCCTGAATGCAGTCCAGGCCTGATGGTTATGGTTGGTAGGACCCTAACCCGATAGGAAGCCATCTGATTAGTAAGACTGGAAGCACTTTATTGGAAATTGGAAAGCACTTTATTGGAAATTTATTGTTATATATCTGTAACTTTGGAATTTTATTGTTGATTTTATATCTGTTTTATGATGTTTTGACTGGCATTTGTGCCCTTGTAAGCCGCCCTGAGCCCGCTTGCGGGGAGGGCGGGGTATAAAAATAAAGATAAATAAATGGACAAAACAATTCAAATAAGCTACTATCAAAATCGGTGACGCTTTGCTAATAGGATTCAAAACCAACAACCAAACATAAATTTACTTGTAAGGCAAAGAAATATTCAAAAATTACAAACCAAAGCCTTGCCATCTGGCAGAATAATCCTTACTTCACTTTATTTTGAAAGCAGAACATAAACTTATTCAATACGGTTGTTGTTTTTAATTTAAGACCTGTTTGTCTTTCAGGACTTGTGTCTGGTTAAGGGAAAGCTTATTTACTGGGGGAAGATAGTACATTTCTTTAAATACCAGTTAAAAGTTACCAGCATTTAAAATTAAATAGAAACAGTGATTCATAACATATTTTATCATGGAGATGGACAGCTTCAGAGTAGTCCCCCACCACAGTACGATAACATTACTGTTTTCAGATATGCGCCAAAATGTTAACACACTCAAAATATCCTACTTTTAATTTTCACTATTGCTGCAATCTCTAGTATTTTCTAAGTCATTAAACAAAAAGCAACAGTGAATATAAAGTGTTCCTCTTTTTTGTTTCTGGACTCACAGGAAACACTTCAGGGATAACAACAGACCCCAGCCTAATAAGTAACATGACCACTCATACTGTCTCCTAGAATGTTTAAGCTAAAATCAGGCTAGACTTAATGGCTGAATTCAGATGTCACAAACAATCCAGAGTTTGTTCATCATATAAACAAACTCTGGGTTAACTGACATCCTCGCATATTCTTCATTTGCACAGTGTGCCAAGACTGACGTTTTCAGCAGATGTCCAAACGCAGGTGCCTTCACTGAGGCTGACTCCTTTCACAGCAACCAGGATTAAACATCAGTGTATGGAGGCACCTGCGTTCAGATGTCAGATCTGGAGATGAATAGTCTTGGCGAGCCATGCAATGAGAGCAGGGAGGGGAGCTCACAAGCTTGACAATCATGTTCATACCCACAATTTGGTTTGCCTCAAATGCCTGAATACAGCCTATAAACCTACAATAATTATAGAAATTCCAAAGAGAAGAGAAAGAATCCTGTTCTCCTGATGACTATAACTTTGTATCTGTAACTAATGCTTTACTCCTGCATATTTGTAAAGCAGGCTGCATTAAGTCTTCCCCCTACAAAACCTGTTACCCAATGCGAAGTTTAACCGGATGAATTTTAATTCCATTTCCTGAATGAAGAAGAGAGGGCTCCTAAGAAAAGGCAAGGTCCCTGCTCAGCTAGATGTCCTTCAGGAAACCATGTTTGTGTTGGGAACAGCAAAGCAGGTGGGAGGAGGTTCTTCCAAAGGGCTGGGGAAATGGAATCCTTAAAAACACAAAACTCCATTACAACAGGTAACAGAAGGCTTCTGACGCTCATCTGAAAGAAACACGACGAAGGCAGGCCAGAGGGAGAACCTAAAATGAGAGTATCCCATGCCGCTATGAGATGACGGGTGATGGCTCCTGCATAACCGTGACGCGCAAGAGGCGCCTCCCAAAATAGCTGAGTCTTGAAAGCAGACTTGTAGCACCGGGAGGTTTTGAATGGGCTCTGAGGACTCCGGCACAGAATAGCGGCCGGGGGGGGGGGGGGGGGGGCTGCAGCGGGAAGGGCTCTGAGGTCCAGGGTAGGAAAAACAGTCCAAGGGAGATCAGCCTTGCCTGCGTGTACTTTTGCCAGATTTTTCGTGCTCAGGAGCCAGGGCGGTGACAGCAACATATTCAGACAGGATTTATTTCAAGAAATAAAAGGGAGCAGCTATTCCAGTATTATATATTTATATTTATTTATTATTTGAATTATATGCCGCTCTCCCCGCATTTTGCGGGCCCAGAGTGGCTTACACGACTTGGTAACCCAAGATTCATAAATACATTAAAACAGTTAAAACATTTTAAAATTACAATTAAACAATAACAACTAACAGATCAAGTGCTCAGATGGTGTCCTGTGTAGACCCCCTAACATTTCGCGGCTCCGGTTGTCAGATCACTGACTCCAGATGATCATCTGTAGCCGATCATTGCTGGTCATAAGGTGGGGGGAGCATGATGTAGTGGAAGGGTGGCAGCCCCTATTTGTAAGCCTGGCAGAAGAGCTCTGTCTTACAGGCCCTGCGGAACAGCCCCAAGTCCCGCAGGGCCCTGATCTCCTCTGGGAGCTTGTTCCACCAGTAAGGGGCTGCCACCAAAAAAGCTCTCCCCCTAGTGGCAGTGAGCCTGGCTTCTCTGGGGCCTGGTATAACCAAACGATGTTGGGCCCCAGAGCATAGTGCTCTCTGGGGTACATACGGGGAAAGGCAGTCCCTCAGGTAAGTCGAACCCAGGCCATTCAGGGCATTAAAGCTAAGCACCAGCTCTTTGAAGCGAATCTGGTACGCTTTAGGCAGCCAGTGCAGTGCCTCCAGCGTCGGTCGGGCGTGCTCTCACCTGGGAAGGCACGTCAGCAACCTCACTGCAGCATTCTGCACCAGCTGCAGCCTCCGGATTTGCGACAAAGGCAGCCCCATGTAGAGAGCGTTACAATAGTCTAGCCTCGAGGTGACCCTCGCGTGGATCACTGTGGCCAGGTCCGCGTGGTCCACTATGATATAATATAGGTCTGAACGTGCCATCTTGTCTCCCCCTCTCAAGGCGACAAGAGCGTCGCCAGGCGCCTCCACCTGGGCAGACGGGTGCTGCCTGGCGACAACACGGTGACTCGCAGTGTTCCCCCCAAGCGGAGTCAGAGTGTGAGCTAGCTGACCGTCCTTTTAGCCTCCGGCTCCCACATTTCCGTCCCGGCCCAGGAAGGGATGGGGCTCCGGGGCAAACTGACTGACGCAGCAGCGGCCAGATCTCTGGCGGCTCCCCACTCGAACGCCAGCAGAGGCTCACAGAGTGGGAATGCTGCTCACGAGACTCCCCACGGCTTCGGAGAGGGAGCACTGAAGGCGAGTCACCTGCGGGACCCTCCCGTGTCTCGAGCCAAGGGGCGGCGGGCGGGCGGGCGGGCGGGCGGGCGGCTCCCCCCCCCGGGAAAGCGGCTCTGCGGGCGCCCGGCTCCCCCGCCCTGCCCTGCCCTGCCCTGCCCTGCCCTGCCCGCACCTTACCCAAGTGACGAGCGCCCCGCACCGCTCGGCCGGACTGGCCCCGCTCATGGTTCCGACGACGACGACGCGCCACACGCCACGCCCCCTCGCGGTCCCGGGCGCCACGCACGCACGCACGCTATATGACGTCACTGCTCGCTCGACGCTGCTCGTCACCTGCGGGGGAGGGGTCGAGGGGGGGAGTAGCTCCGCCCCCAGCCGCGGCGACGCTCTAGGCGGAAACGGAGGCCGGTGCGCGTTGGTCCCTGGGTGCGGCGGAGGGCCCCGTTCGCGGGCAGGTGGGCCGTTCCCGTCCTTCACCTTCTTTCAGCACCGCCACACGTCCCAGGCGGCTCCTTCGTCCTGAGAGAACAGGGACGAGGTGTGGGTGACTTGGTGTTAATTCACTTTGCACATGCTCAGAGGCACTTCTGATTTTTAAGCACACATTTCAAACTTCTGAAAACTGATTTGCGGTTGAACCAGAATACTAATTGAAACACACACCCCCCCCCCCCGGTCTAGGATGTCCCGGGATAGTAGTAGGGTTCCCACCTCCGGTTTGGGGAATACCTGGAGATGTTGCGGGTGGAGCCTGAGGAGAGCTTTCAATGGGGCATAAATGCCTTAAGAGTTCACTTTCTCAAGCGGCCATTTGCTCCACGTGAATTGATCTGTCACCTGGAAATCAGTTATGACCCTGGGAGAGATCCAGCCATCACCTGGAGGCAGTGTTCCCTCTCAGCTGAGTGAGTGTGAACTAGCGCACGGTTTTTTCACCTTCGGCTCAGGCAGGATGGCTCCAGAGCAAACTAATTTATGCAGCAGCCAAATCGCTCACTCACAACTTTAATGCCAGGAGCTCACAAAGGAGGATTCTTTCTCACAGGACTCCACAGCTTAGCGGGAGCATTGCCTGGAGGCTGGCAACCCTGCAGGCTAGCTCAGTCTCATCAGATGCTGGAGGCTAAGAAGGGTCCCCTCTGGTTAGTGTTTGGGTGGGAGACTATAAAGGAGGGCCAGGCTCCCTGTGCCTGAGCCAGGCAGTGACAATCCACCTCTGAAAGCCTCTTGCCTGAAAAACTTCACCAGGCCTCCATACGTCAGCTGCCACTTGATGACATTTTCCACCACCACCGTTAATTAAATCAGCTTTTGACTGGAGCTGACCGGATGGCTCTGCCTCCACAGGTAACCAATATGGTTGGGAGTCTGTTCGTACTGTTTTAACAATCTGTGCCTGTTTCTCGAAGAAGCAATTTTAAATAAGTAAATAAATAGATAGATAGACAACAAAGTATTAGCTAAGGGAATGCAGTATGGAAGCCAGTGATTGAACTCCAGGTGCTGCAGGACTATGAACTCCCACCAGGGGCCAGCCGTGTTCCAGCCCAGGGGTGCTTATGCTTCAACAACAGTCAATCTGTAACATGGTGGATGATGGAAAGTGCTGTCAAGCTGCAACCGATTTATGGCTACACCATAGGTTTCAAGGCAAGAGCCAACAGATGTGGGTTGTCATTGGATGGCTCTAAATAACAACCCTGGACTTTCTTGGTGGTCTCCCATCCAAGTCCTAAACAGAAGAAGAAGAGATTGGATTTATACCCTGCCCTTCACCTGTAGTCTCAGAGTGGCTTACAAACTCCTTTCCCTTCCCCTCCCCACAGCAGACACCCCATGAGGTAGGCGGGGCTGAGAGAGCTCTGACAGAAACTGCTCTTTTTCAAGAACAGCTGTGCCAGAACTATGGCTTGCCCAAGGTCATCCAGCAGGTGCAAGTGGAGGAGTGGGGAATCAAACCCAGTTCTCCCAGGTTGGAGTCTGCACACTTAACCACTACACCAAACTGGCGCTCTACGTGTTTGGGCTGGCCTGAGCCATCCAGAACAGAGTAACAGAGTAACTCCAGTCTAAACCCAGTGATTTTCAAGTGCCCAAACTGGCCAATGCAGTTGAATTTGGAAGGGGCTGTGGCTTAGGGGCAGAGCATCTGCTTGGCGTACAGAAGGTCCCAGGTTCAATCCCCGGCAGCATCTCCAGTTAAAAGAATCAGGTAGGAGGTGATGTGAAAGACCTCAGCCTCAGACCCACTGCTGGTCTGAGGAGACCGTACTGACCCTGATGGACCAAGGGTCTGATTCAGTAGAAGGAGCTTCGTGTGTTCATGGTGTAATTCTCTTAATCTGTTAGTCTTTAAAATGTTGCTAGAGGCCTTGCCCTGCTGGCATTTTGTGGTTTAGATTTTTCCAGGAGGAGCCAGGTTAGCTCTTAAAATGGGGCTCTGCCAGTGGTATGTTCCAATTGCTATATTTGCATTTAGTTCTAAACAATGACTTCTATTCCTGTTGTCAACATGATAATTCTCTATGGAGAATAAGAAGGCAGAAGACACTGCCTCTTTCACATTCCAGTTGCTGAGGCAGATGGCGACAATTCCGTCTTAAAAAAAGATCCTCAATAGCCACTCATCCCAAGTTTTGTCCGTGTCTCTATCTCATTTTCTGGGAAAGATAACAAGGAATCCACATATTTTTTTCACAAGGGGGGTCCAAAAATTATATTGTTTTTACTGCATAATGTGGCATTTCAAAGGCGAGCATTGTGGTTGAAAGCTTTTGGGAACACAGTACATCTGTTAGTGTTTTAAGGTGACACAAATGTCTTTTTTGTTTTTGCTTCGCAAGACTTAACCAGTAACCCCTCATGAATTTGTAAAGAAATAAAAGCTGCCCTGAGTTCTCTATTACAGTCCCAGATTTGATGGTCTACTTAGTCTCAATTCACAGACATGGCCTGTTGCAGTTACAAGACTGAAACTTGGTGCATATTTACTTGGGTGCACTAAAGCCCCATTAATAGCATTCATGAAATGCATAGGATTTACCTGCACAGAAATTTGTACACTGTATTATGGAACAACTAGTAACCAGAGAGAATGGGTTTAGATAGAATTGCAGGCAACTGGGCTTTAGTTTTGACATTTTAAGTTTGTGCTGGTTGCTGGGAACCCCCACCCCCAATATTTTGTTTCCACATTAAGAAAACTTAGAATACAGGAGATGTGATCTGTTTATTCATATGTCACCTTCTCTCCAATGTGCTCGGTGTAATGTTTAGCCTCAAAACAAACCTGTGAGGTAGTGAAGGCTGAGAGGCAGTGGCTTGTCCAAGGCAACCCAGCACATTTCACAACGAACCAGGGATCAGAGCCTGTGCTTCTCACATCCAGGCCTGACACTCCACTGTGCCACACTGGTCATCCAGCTACAGACATGTGCCTCAACAGAAGAGCCTTGTTTTTGCTTCTCACATCCCCTGCCCCATGCAACTGCTGAGATGGAAAACAAACTCCATGTGGGAAAGTTCCCAGTCGAGTTATTTTGGCTGCCTTGGGTGGAAACGTGTTATCGGTCTCTGTGACTCAAGAGCAAGTCACACACCGTCTGCTCCCAGCTTCCCTTCCTGGGATGGCCTAGTATTAACCCTTAGAATTCTAGTAGGAAGTCAGTTCTTCTTCACCATGTATGGTTCCAGAGCTGAAGCAGGGGAATATTCATCTCTTATTTCCACTGGCTTGTAATGGGATTCAGTCCTGACCTCTCCTACTTGTCTCTTTGTGCTGGCTAAGAGTGCAAACAGTAGAGACTCTGTGGTTCCAGTCCCATCTCAACCCTGAATTCACCAGGTCACCGTAGGCAAGCCAGCATTCCCTCTGCATCCTGTCTGTATCATGGGGATGACTGATGAGAGGGCACTGGTGGTTGTTGCGATGAATGAGATAACAGGAGTGAATGGCTTTGAACTCTCAGAGAAAGTGCTCATAAACTGTAAGATTATCATCTTCCCAGGACAATCTCATTCCTTTTGCTTCCAACAGCGCTGCTAACAGACTTCAGTCCCATCTCTCAGCCTTTTGACATCTCAGTGGTCAAACCTGGGCACAGCCATCCATGGACTTCATGCAGCGGGACTTTCCCACTTCCCCTTCCTGATGTAGACCACTCTGTCCCCTAAAACTGAAGGGGCAAAGTGAGGCTCTGTAGTGGAAGGGGGGAAACTGGCGGGTATTGCGGCCCCTTCTTCCTCTGATAGAACAGCATTTCCTTTGGAGACATGCCATAGAGCTGCCATCTGGCCATTTTTTATGCACAGTGTATATTTTTCTGGCTGGCATATTTCTTATGGCCATTTTTGAAAGGTGGAAGATCTTCCTTCTCCCCACCCAGTAATACACTTTACTGGTCAGGCCAGTCTTAGCACTTTTATCTCCATGGGGCAGCCTTCACAGACCCACAGATAAGAGTGTCGGGAACTCCAGTTTCTGAGAGAGGTTTCCTAGTGGTCAGAGAATGAGAATCCCTTATTAAGCTTTACAGTAAATGTAGAAAATTTACTTGCGCATGACATTTTTAACAGTGCTCTGTACACATTCACAAATGCTTTTCAAATAGCTTTTACATTCTACATCAGTTCGTTGTGATGGGTCTGTACCCACTTGCACAGTACAAGCAGAACATACCAACATCCTTTCAATCAAACATACTCTTCAAACCACACATAAGCCACACAGTGCTTCATCACCCGCTTCTACTGGCTCTGGTACATGGCTACAGATTCCCAGATATCCTCTGCACACAGACAATTCATACTATCACAAACCACACACACACATATCCACCCTTTCTGTGCATATAAAACACGCCCTGTCTCTGGCATGCAGTCCCCTTGGCAGCTGTTCTGCTCTAAACATGTCCTAGTTGGAGAAGCCGCCCACAGTTAAAAACAGATGATTTCACAGAAAAGCAAACAGGGGAGGAACAAGAGGGAAGGAAGAATCCTTGGGAATAAGAGTCACAGGTCATGAAAACTGCCTTTGATTGTCACCACTCAGTTACTCCAGACTTTCCTTGTCTCGGGGCAAATGTAATCTCTCGTGTGTAGGAGGGTGGACACCAGAAATTGGGGGCTGGCTACATCATGTTACACAACATAATCATCTAGCACCGACATGCAGTTGCCTCTGAAGTGAGGTGTGTTACCCAGTCCCACAGTGTGGAACAACACCCAAGTCTGGAGCAGGAAGTGATTCATCCCATGAAGAGCAACCGGGGAATTTTAAGGATCAGGAAGAGCGGAAATAGTTGGGCTGGCAATGAGCGAGAACTCCGGGGTTCATGCCCCAGCTCTTGCCAAACACGCTTATCTGATATACATATTTAGGGCCTTGGGGTTATGTGACATTTGAAGGGCAGAGTTCTGTGCTCTCCAGTGCCGCACTGGGAAGTCCGAGATTAACTGGAGATGTCTCCGCAAGAGACCATCAACTTGCTGCCCACGAATGGTGCCTCAGAAGACTGGAATAGCCCTGATTTCTTCTGCCTTGCAGGACCCATTCACAGGTCCCTCCCTCCCTCCCTCCCAAGCAACATGTGTCCCACCAGGCCTGTGCTTAGCGGTGGTATCCCAGCAGCTGGCAAAGCTGTAAACAGGCTGTTAGAGGAGCCAACACCCCATTGCTAGGGCCAAGTTGCTCCTACCTGGTCATTAACTCCCAGTTAGTTAATGACCTTTAATAGCTACTAATTACAGTCTGGGCCAGGGAGGGGCACAGCTAGGTGCCAGCGTCCAGCAGATCAGAGAGACGCAGAGCACGTTCAGTGGCCGGGGATGTTGTCGCGCTTTGAGAGGGAGGAGAGCAAGAGACGTGAAGAGATCGCTCCTAAGGGGTTGTGGGAAAGGGGGATTCTCAGCCCCTTCGTTGGTGGCTTCAGAAGCAGCTGCCCTGGGAGACAAAAGCTAGGCCTACTTTTGGTCTGGGGTTTCCCAACTGGCAACGAGGGACAAAGTCTATCTGGGGCTGTCCCAAATGTCAGAATGAGAAGCTGTGAGATATAAAGGGCAGGGGAACCACACAGGGTTAGAGGTAGGAAAAGGCACAGGGTGCAGTTCTGTACAGGACACAAGAGGTGCCGTGTGGATGCTCATCTGCATAACAACGCCAGCAGCACTTCCTGCATTTCCAAATGAATGGTGCCTCTGTGTAGGTTGAGAAGGACAGCCTGGCCAATGCATCATCCCCTTAGGGCAAAATCCCATCTGGGTATATCGGTTAGAGTGTTGGATTAGGAGCTGGGAGACCCAGTTTCAAATCCTCACTCTGCCACAAAGCTCACATGAGCCACTCTTGTTCTCCTCTGCAGCCTATCATACCTCACAGGGTTGTTGTGAGGATAAGCAGGAGCAGGGGAGTATGACACAATTTACCCAGAGCTCCTTGGAAGAAGGGCGAGATAAAAATGGACTAAATACATATGAAATAAATAATTCTGTAGTCTGACATCAGCAGATGAAGGTGGGAGAGGAACTGAACACGGGGGCGCTGAAGCACTGGTCACTTCCCTGTACCTTGAACAAGGGCCACCCAGTCAGTCGCACTCATTTCAGGAGGGCACACAGGGAGCTTTCCTGCTTGGTGGAGGCAGTCTTTCCTCTTTGCTGCTTCAGATGTGTGCGATCGCCATGAAGCAGGCAGGCAGGGAGGGGAGGGGAGGCATCGATAGCTGAAGCAGTTCAGAGAGAAGGCACTTTATGCACTCAGACTGTCAAAAAGCCAGAGTGTATGGACTGGAGTCAAATTCTCTCTTCCTCTACACACATCTCCCCCCCCCCCCGTAGCTGCACAGCTGTTCTCACAAGAGACCCCTCTCCCACCCTTGCCAGTGGCCACTTCAGAGCAGCCACGGGTCTGACCCCAACTAGCATGCGGAGCCTTTCCCGGCAGGCAAGTGGCTGGGCCCATGGCCCTGCTGGGAAGGGAAGTCTGCTCTCTGTGACTCACACGCTGGGCGAGGCAAACCCCCCTCCCTCTCTGACCGCAGCCACCACCAGGCGCTATTCCAGAGAGCAGCGGGGAGGGACGTGTGTTACACACACACACTCACATACAGCAGCTCAGCCTAACACTTCTCTCTCTTTCTCTGTACACTAGGGATGAGCCTCACGGAATACAAGGGGAGCTCATGCTAACAGTATTCTGTGATTCAGGCAGTGTGTTTGTATAAGTGCTGCAAGCTGCAACTTACATGCACCTCAGAGGACTAGCTGTGAATGCAGGCAATGCTGTGTACGTATACATGACACAGACAGTGAGGCTGGTATACAACTTTTATTATTACCTTTGAATCAATCAATCCCTTTTCTGTAGCATGCCAAGCAGTACATGCATTCGGAAGGGGGGCAGTGCATCACGTGTCTTGGGCTGGTGGGCGGCCATATAGCCCTGCAGCCCTAGTGGTGCCATCCCTATGTCATCCCTGTGGGCGAACTCCGATGTTGCTGGTCATTGCCTTTGGCTGTGTTTTGATCTATACGCTTGTATGGTGCTGGCTATTGGACTGGAGTTTGTTGCTGTGTGGTGGCATGCATTATGTTTATATTGTCATGTACAGTATCAAAGATATACATGGTCATGGTTGCACACTACTAGCTTTATGGGGCTTCTGGCATCACTAGGGTTGCCAATTGTGGTTTGGGAAATTCCTGGAGATGTTGGAGGTGGAGCCTGGGGAGGGCAGGGTCCAAGGAAGGAAGGAAACGAATGCCATGGAGTCCACCCTCCAGAGCTGTCCCCACTCCTCCACTTGCAGCTGCTGGATGACCTTGGGCAAGCCATAGTTCTGTCCCAGCTGTTCTCTCAAGGACAGTTCTGGAAAGAGCTCTCTCAGCCCCACCTACCTCCCAGGGTGTCTGTTGTGGGGAGGGGAAGGGAGAGGAGTTTGTAAGCCGCTCTGAGACTCCAACTGAAGGGTGGGGTATAAATCCAATATCCTCTTCTTCTTCATCTTTGCAAAGGGAACTTATGTCTGTTTTCCAAAGGTAATTTTTAATTCCGGGAGATCTCCTGGCCCCACCTGGAGGCTGGCAACCCTAGGTATCACCTATGTTGTGTGATTATGTGTGTCTTCTGGGGAGGGTTGTTTTTGTACGGTTGTTTGTCTGTGGCTGACTTTTGCAGGGCATCCGGGGCATCGCTGTAGGTGAAGGGAGCAAACCCAGTGACCTTGTTTACTTCACCCCTTGTGGTGGAGTGTGAGGGGAAGCAGTCAGGACTTGCCATGGGAGGAGACTGGAGAGAGCAGCTCAGTTCGCACAAATTCCTGTTCCCATGGCAGCAAAAAGAGAAGGCTGTGAATTGGGACACATCCCCACACCCACTGTGGCGCAAGGTTTGCTGATGTCACAAGTCACTGCCATGGTGGCAGCTGCTTCCTGTAGTGTCTGGCAGATCCCAGGGCCCCAACAATGAACTTCCTGTCATAGGATGGAAAGAACATCCTTAGCTAGAGGAGAGGGAGGGGGCAGGGAAAGGGGCTTTATGGGGCACTGTGCTCTGCCAGTCTCATAAATGTTGTCCCAGACAAGATCTCATGCCCCTGTACCTGCACCCAGGATTAAAAGCACAGATATAATAAGTTTACTGTGATACCCTTCCCCAGGACCTTCATTTCTGTCAGTAACCTTTCCCCTGCATATGATTTGGCCTAGCCAGTCTAGCATCTTTACTGGAGTAATCTATGGTGCTTTTGATGGCCCAGCTGTTAGGCATATAGTCTAGCCCCTTCTAGATTTTCTCACTGCAGGGGGCCGGCCTGGTGCCAACCTGGGGCTTGATATCCGAGAACACCCCCAGCTTCCCTCCCTTTCCTGGGCTTGGTGTAGCACAGCTGCTGGGAAAGGGAGTGGAGCCAAGCTGACGCAGGGATGGGGTGTGAGGAGCAGCTCCCAGGCCTTGGAGTGCAGCCCAGTTTGAATTAACCCTTCCCTGGGCATCAATACAGGATGTGCCATTCTGAGCAGGAGGCAGCATATCCTTCCAGTGCCGTGGGCAAATGGCAGTGATTCATGGGGGTGATTCCAGCCAACCAACCACACACAACGATCGATCCCCAGCTGTAGGCTGTCCCAATGGGCAGAATGGATGAGCCGCTGCAGGGGAGGGGGGGAGAAGAAGGGGCAAAGACAAGTTGATAGAAACTATGAAGCAGAAGCAGATTTGTTGCCGGTATCCCCTCCATGGAAAGCACCAGTATATCTGCCCTCCCCCGTACTACCCACCAACTACAAAACATTTAAAGTAACCTAGGAGTGAAAGGTCTTGCATCCTGTTTCCAAACAGCCTGAGTCAGCCCATTCCCCTAGCTGCGATCTAGATCAGAACCCATATCCCCAGGGGAAATGATACCCCATTTCCCCAACATTCCATACCAGGACATCTTCTGCAAGACAAAACTTCTTAAAACACACCCCCCCCCTCCATCTCTAAGCTAACTGGATTCATCAGCAGCAGACCACTTGAGCTGTAGTGTCCTCTAGAGAGAAAGGACCAACAACTCAGATCCTTTAGTCCCTGAATCGGTGTGGAGTCCTTTCCCTGTAATGAAAAAGTCCTAAGGACTGGCAAATTCACAGTTGTTGTTTACGAGTTGCAGGGGATCTGGATGCAAGTGGCAGAAGTACAGAATCACATCCCTCCCTCACACTTCAGATTCCCCGGGCAGCTCACACACCTTTCTAATTCTTTGCCCCTTCCTGGTTGCCCACTGTGCCCCAAGCTTTTCTAGCACTGCCACAAGATCCAAACACTTTTTTTTCAAGCAAGAACATCACAAAATATTATTTTACCCCAGATAGCCATTGTGAATGTATGTGATATCTTTGTGAAAGTGTTGCAGGCACTTACTGGATACAACCTGGATTTTTTTTTAAAAAGTTATGGTTTCTGTTTTATTCTTTAAAAATACTTCCTAGAGGCAGTTCCCTGCTGTGCCACTCAGCAGTAGAGCATTCACATGTATTTTGATTATAAAATGCTAGCTACCCAATTTCCAGAAATGCCTTTTAAAAACCTTTTGTGTTTATGTGTGTGCTTAAAATTTCAGTTTGTGGAAGGCGCTTCCCTGCACACTGGGGCACACATGTTCCCTGAATTTCTTTGAAGTAATGAACAACATGGCTGCTGGTCATAAAGCCCAGGCGGCTTTATGTGCTACTGGAGCTGGTAAATTTGCAGTCCTTGCTGGAGACCCTACTCAGTTATGGGACTGGTGCGCCCCCTCGCCTCCGGATTACTACATTTTGCTCTGTCCAAGAATCTGAAGCTATTGGCTAAAAACACAGAAAACCTCCTATGAACCAAAGGCTTTTTAAAGAGCAGATCTTTTCACAGTCTTTTCCTGGGCCCCTTAGAAGATGCAACAACTACTCTGCAGCAGTCCGAGAGCTCTCAATAGCTTGTGATCAATTTGTTGGAGGCCCCGTGTAGATTTTGTAGGTGGACAGTGAAAGAGACCGTGAGATGGTGCCGGTCAAGGAAAAGCTTTCCACTGAGCCGATCATCGAGCCTTATGTATCCTATCCAAATCCATCTGGCTCAGTGCACACCTCCCTGCAGACCCTGTGCAGCTGTGTCGCCTCAGGCCTGGAGCCTTAGGAATTCTGCAAGCTAAGCAAGGTCAGGCCGGGGGAAAATGCGGCAGCGACCGGCCTCAGGGGAACCTGCGGTGCTAGAGAGGCTCGCCCCTTGGCTTCAGAACCTTCTCTGCTGCACCATTCCAGGGCCAGAAGGTACTCCAATTCCTGGGACCAAAGTTCTGTATTTTGTAATACCAGGCTCAACGGGCAGAACTTCTACAGTACACTCCTAAACTGCTAATCTCAGAATCGTGTGTGTGCACACATATACACACAGTTCTAGCAGGAGGCAGTGCTAGCCATCATTCAATTTGAATAGTTCTCGTATTACACTTCCTTTCCTAAATTTGTCGACCAGGGCCATTGTGTGGCAATTTAACAGCAGTCTGTTTTCCATCCCAGAAGCAGCGGCATCTCTGTGTGGGTATTCTGGTATAAAAATCTCTCCACGCTCAGGGAGTTGTACAGCAACTATGGGCACCACAGTTTGATTCAGTAGATATTAATCGTCAAAGATAGGTGATACTTGCAGATGTTTTAATGTGGTTTCTGCTAGCAGTCTGGGGCAAGTCAGTGTTGGCCTGAATTATTTTCTTTCTTTCTCTTTGGTACTGCATTTCAATCCTCTTTCCATCTCCTTGGCAATCGTTGCCAGTCATGGCTTCTTTCTATTTCTTTTGCAGCATCTTCAAAGATTTCATCAGGTCTGGAGAGTTGGTTTTACCATAAGTTTTGCACAGATCAGTGAAGGAAGTTATAGGAACTAGACTTCCTTATATTAGTTCCCCAGTATTAAACCAGAAAAGGGGTAGATTACAGTCACTCAGCTGAGGGTCTAGCCCTATTCCTGATTATCCTATTGTGTATCTTCAGGATTTGTCTTTGCCGCATACATTAGTAACATCTGTAGATCATTTCAGGCCAATAATGGGCATTTTCAAACAAAGCAGGTTTTATATTTCTTGTATTTTTAATTTCTACATTGGCTAGAGCTCTAATTCAGTTTTATATCCCGCTGTGGCAGCATTCAGACATGCACTCAAATATCCTTATCCTGTACAAAGTCCAGGGTGAGACTGAGCATCTGGAATCATCTGGGAGAGAACTTTTGTTCCATTTCAAACTCTCCAGTTGTGTCCGGTTCAGGGAGGGGAATGCCTTCGGGCTTTCTTCTGAGCCCTGTTAGTGATTCAGGGCCACGCTCCAGTTATTCCAAATCATTCTAGTCACCCTTAATAGGACTGCTCTGGAGAAATGGGTTGAAACTTTAGCGTGAATGACCATGATCAGATCCTTTCTCTTCTCCATGTGGCTGAGAGCTAGAAACATTATCCCAGAGGAAAGGGTATCTGAACACAATGCTTTATTCACAACACAGTATGCACCCAAAAGGCACACATTCCCAGATAGTGGTGAAATTTGGTAGTCCAAATAGACTAGCAGAATAGGGTTGCCAAGTCCGGGTTGGAAAATACCTGGGGACTTTGGGGGTGGAGCCAGGAGAAGGTGGGGTTTGGGGAGGGGAGGGGCCTCAGCATGGTCCAATGCCATAGAGTCCACCCTTCAAAGCAGCCATTTTCTCCAGGGGAGCTGATCTCTGTCAGCTGGAGATCAGTTGTAAAAGCGGGAGATCCCCAGGCCCCACCTGGAGGCTGGCAACCCTATAGCAGAAAAATGTTAGTAATGTAACAGGGATCGTGGCTCTGAGTGCTTGTATACTGAACATTTAACTGGCCAATGAATTCAGAACTGCCCCCTGCAAACTGCAGCTAGCTTCCTCTCCACCCATAGCTAGTTAAATATAATTTCACCTCCCCTATGTGCAGATAGCCTATACATTTGTCTAGCGCTAGAGACTACTGATGTGAGGAGCAAGACCAAGTGCCAGAGTCAATAAAGAGAGCCTCTGTAAGAGAAAGGCATGCAGGGAACATGAGATACATTGATGCACTCATCTGTACAAGCGGGGCTTGCCACTGAGATAGGAAGCATGGGACTACTAAATATGTCTCTGCAGAGCTGAAGGCTGAACATACAGTGCGTGTTGCAAAGAAAGTTAGCATCCCAGGGCATGGTCTGAAGGCACGTCCATGAAGCAGTTGCAACCAGATGAGGGACCAACTGAGAACTCTACATATGGACGAAAGGCAGATACAGAGGAAATATATAAAGTAACAGACACAGTGCTCCAACATATATTTGAGGGCTGGAAGAATGGATATGCACTTTTATAGCAACGTTGCCCACATATGTATTATACAAGGGACACAACACACATCATCATGTATTAGAAAACAAACCCAACAGGCTACCAGTGTACACTCAAAACCTCCATACTTGGCAATACACAGGATATCTTCATGGACAGTCCAAATGTCAAGAAGGCCCGTTTAGCCAATTCAGTCATTGCCCTAATCTGTGGTTCACAGGTTCAGTCAGTTCTGGGGGAGGTTAAAGGAAGAAAGAACATTTGTCTGAATTCCTGAACAAGCATCTCTGTAAATGGGGCCAAAAATTGTTTTGATTTAATTCCTGCTGGCATTTGCATTTTCAAAGGGACTCTGTTTTGCTGCTAAAAAGTTCCATGGAACTCAAATGTTTATGTTCCCTAATGCAAAGTTTGAGTCCAGTGGCACGCTTAACACCAACAAGGTTTTATTCTGGGTATAAGCTTTCGTGTGCATGCAGTTTTTAAGATGCATGCACACAAGAGCTTATACCCAGAATAAAACTTTGTTGGTCTTAAGGGTGCCCCTGGACTCAAACTTTCGACTGCTGCTTCAGACCAACAGGGCTGCCCACCTGAGTTTATGTTCCCTACTGTTTTTGGTGCTAATAAAATATTACTGTATGTTACTGAGTTTGGATCCCCCCCCCCCACACCACTTCTACCTACCACCTTTCCCCTTGATGTGCTTCCCCTGCCCCAGGATCAGTCAAGGAGACCTCCGTTCAGCGTATTCTTGCCCTTCATCCTAAATTCATAGATCATACACATAAGTTCTGTATGGGAGGAATGTGTGGAGAATGGAAACAAGTCTTCGTGGCTTGTGGGTTGGTTTTGCCTATAGCCCTCCATTTCTACTCTTGATAGAGTTGCCAGCCTCCAGGTGGGGCCTGGGGATCTCCCGCTTTCATAACTGATCTCCAGCTGACACGGATCAGCTCCGCTGGAGAAAATGGCTGCTTTGAAGGGTGGCCTCTATGGCCTTGTACCATGCTGAGGCCCCTTCCTTCCCAAACCCCGCCTTCTCCTGGCTCCACCCCCAAAGTCTCCAGGTATTTTCCAACCTGGACTTGGCAACCTTTACTCTTGAAAGCCTTACCCCAATACCGGGATAACTTTTGGGCGCGAAAGGCGCTTCTGCACGTGCGTAGAGGCACGCCCGTAGAAACCAGGCGGCGGGATCCCATCCAGCTGCCTCGCCCCGTTTTGGCCGGCTCCGCCACCGGGGGGGGGGGGGGGGTCTTCCCTAAGGCGCAGACCCCGCCCGCGCCGGGTGACTCCGGCCCTTCCCGCGCCGAGAGGGCGACCGGGGGAGGATGGATGGTGGGCGCCGCCCAGGGACTCAGCCGGCGGCGCGGAGAAGAGGCAGCTCCCCAGGGCCGCGTTAGCCGCGTGCAGAACGGCGGGCAACTGGGTCGAGCCGGAGGAGCGGGACGGGGCGGGCGCTGCTCCATGCCCGCTGCCGTGCCGCCCTCCTGCTGGCTGGCGCCGCCCTTTCCTTTCGGGAGGCGGCTGACTCGGGACTTCGGCTTGGGGCCGCCCCCGCCCGGGCCAGCGGGTTCACTCGGGGCGCGTGTGCGCCCTCCTCCGCCTCCGGATGTGAGCAGGCCCCGCAGGAATGAGGCTCGACTCGCCGCACCGGTTCCTGCCGCCCGCGGGCCCCGGAGCCGCATTCCCCAGCGCTGAGCAGGCCGGAGGGACCCGGCAGCCGCGGCCTCCTCGTCCCCGGTGGCCGGGGTGGCGGGGACTCGTCCGCTGGGTGAGGCCGCCGGGCAGGGAGAGGGGCGCCCGCGCGCTTCCTCCGCCCCAGCCGGGCCCATCTGAGCGCGCCCTGAGCTCCGCAGGGGTCATACGGCTGACAGCCAGTTTGGGGTCGGGGTCCAGAGCGGCAGGACTCGACTCCGGAGAAGCGGGTTCGGTCCCCCACTCCTCCCGCCCGCATGAAGCCAGCTGGGTGGCCCAGGGTCAGTCACGGCTCTTTGGAAGGGGAGCCTCTCCAAGACTACAGACCTTAAAGTTGTGAGCGAGCAATTTGGCTGCTGCATAAATCAGTTTGCTCTGGAGCCCATCCTTCCTTAGCTCAGACAAAAATGTGTGAGCCGGAGGCTAGAAAACTGTGAGCTAGGTCACACTAACTCAGCTGAGAGGGAACATTGACCTCTAGTTTCAGTTACAAAGTGAAGACACATTGGCATTCACTGTGACATGTGAACAGGACTACAATATAATACATCCACCCCAAGACATAAGCCCTGGTCGGAAGTTTCCGTGAACACACGTTCAGTGAACGCACTTGATTTTTCTTTGTACATCATTGGGGTAATTATTCAATACATTGAATAATTCTCAACAAATGTGCAGCTGAACATGTGATACAGACCCTATATTTGTCCAAGTAACAGTCCCCAGTTTCATTGTAAAGTGAATGTTTGGCTCTTCCTTACGAACAGATGTACACACATACAGGCTGTAACGTGAACAAGGCAATAGGTAATGTTTACTGGTACCTGGCTTGCCAAGGTGTACAGGAATTTATCAGGTGGAACCATGGAGTTCTTAGTCTCTTTTTGTCTCCTGGGTCATGTGCTTTGTGTTCTCACTACAATGGGGAGAAGACTTTGAAAAGTCTTCCCATTTTTACAAGGAACACAGGCTGAGAAATGATCATTGCTGAGGCATGTCATATAATATGCCACAGCAAGCTACTTTTTGCTGCTGTGGACTGTTTTTCACAAATCGCAGGTACAGTATTAGACCTGCCTGTAGCATTTTGGACTGTAGTTGCAGAGCTCACAGTATGGAACTCTTCCTCACAAAGAAATATTCCTTAATGAAGTACCAGGGCATGATAGGGAGACGAGATGGCTTGACTAGAACCTGCCCACCTCACTGTGATTTCTGTTTGATGGATTTGGAAGAGCAGTAATGCATATCCCTACTTGCAGTCTTGATATACAGGCAAGCCACATATACCATTTGAGAAAACTGGGCCTGAATTGACACTGCAATGGGGCCACAGCCAATTCTAACTCCCTAGCAAGTATACCTATAAATAGGGTGTTTACTCAAATGCAATAGTAACTCCCCCACCCCAAGTATGCTATCAAAAAAGGGGGGAGGGTGCCCTGACCTGGATAGCCCAGGCAAGCTCGATCTCGCCAGATCTTGGAAACGAAGCAGGGCCAACCCTGGCAAGTATTTGGAAGGGCAGCCTCCAGAAAATACCAGGGTTGGGAGGCCAGGGGCAGGCTATCAAACCACCTCTCTGAATGTCCTCCGTGCCCCAGTAGGAGTCACCGGAGGTCGCCAGGACTTCCAGGCATGGCCATGTACACACAAACACACACACAAAAATTCAAAAATAATAATAATGGGGGGCAAGTATA
The DNA here is from genome assembly GCA_029233225.1 of Lepidodactylus listeri. Classification (NCBI taxonomy): domain Eukaryota; kingdom Metazoa; phylum Chordata; class Lepidosauria; order Squamata; family Gekkonidae; genus Lepidodactylus; species Lepidodactylus listeri. The sequence continues at coordinate 125,299,086 of JARCFY010000007.1, read as the reverse complement.
AGTTACAGCTATGGCCAGTAATAAACAAAATGTGTGAAATTTTATGGTGGTTATTTTACATTCTGGTTGTCTTCCTTTTGAGTAAGTATAGTACATGTATTTGAAAACATTGGTTTGTCGTGTTAGTGCACTCTACTTCATTGGTAGCAGTGGGGATGGAGTTAGAATAGTATCTTAAGAAACCTTGGTTCAAATCTCCGTTGTGCCATAAAGCTTGCTGGGCGAATTTGGCCAGTCACTCAGCCTTGCCTATCTTACAGGGTTGTTGTAAGGATACAATTTTGGAAGTACCGGCATACCTTAAGGGCTGCCTACTCACATGTGAACCTACCTAACCATAAAGTCATAACTGGTGGCTCTGCTTGAGGGCCCCATCATCTGAGGCTCAACAGGTGGCAAAATAAGAAATGCCCTTCTCAGTCATGGTACCAAAATGATGGATCTCTCTCCCCAGGTTTTTGTCTCTCCCCCCCCCCCCCCCCCCCCCCTGGTATTATTGTCTTCAATCAGAACCTGTAGTTTGGCCAATGAGTGAAGGCTTTTTGTTTCATTTGGTGTTCCCTTATTGACTCTCTACTCTGTTTGCTTAAATTGCTCTGTGTGTGTGTTAGAGATGTAAAATTTCTGGAAATGTTGAAGCACAGGAAAAAACCCTGGGTTTTTTCCAGGTTTTTTCAGAAAAAACCCAGAAATTTTCAGAAAAATTGAAAAAAATGCTATATTAGCCCTTCTTTTTTCTTTTCCAGATTGAAAGTCATTCTGTTACTTTAGGAACATAAAATATGACTATGGGCAATTTTACTTGGCATGAAATTATCACAACTAGCATATTAAAAATATAGTGCATCCAAACAATTATTACAAACAGAATTTACTTTTTAAATAATATGTATTTGTAATTGTAACAAATAGAGCAACAATCTCCTGAACTGTTTACTAGTTTATGTGGAACAGAGAAAAAAACCTCCACAAAACAATTTTTAAAAATCCAGAAGTAACAATTATTCATATTTCAGCTCCACAGTATTAAAAAAAAATTTTAAAAAAAATTCTCATAATGTTATGTATTGACCATGCGGTCGCCATGTGCTCCCATAATGGCGACCGCATGGCCAGAGCACATGGCCAAAAAACTACCTGAGCTTCAGCCAGGTAGAACAAAGGCCAGGTGGATTCAAACCGGCCACCAATCATGTACCTAGGTTTCTCCCAGGGAACCTATGAAATGTAAATAGACTTCTAATAGCCTATCAGGCCAGTTGGGTGAGGTCAGTGGATTGTCCCTGACCAGCATAAAAGGAGGGCTTCGAGCCCTGGGTTGGATGCTTCATCCGGACCAGCAATAAAGATCTAGCTGTTTCACTCTTCCATGGACTCCCGACTCCAATACTTATCACATAAAAAGAATTGATGAGGGAGGAAGTGTATAGAAGGGAGTGTGGGACTAAGTTTCAATGAATGGGCATGAAATTTAATCAGAATCATTTTCTGAGCTGTAATTATCAGTTTCAGTCTCTGCTTCCGCAGCTATTCCGTTCGGTTTGTCATTAGCACAGTTATTATGGACCTCTAACAACTGAAGGTTTGCCTGGATTGAAACAAAATAGATTAATCTGATATTTTTTAGAAATGATTTGAAAAATATTTGAACACCTTGTCTTAAAATATTTTATTCATCACGTTAAAATAAAATGTTCCATAATCAATTTATTTTATTTTATTTTTTCAATTTTTCCAATTTTAGGGGGGGGGGAACAAAAAAGGCTTCAGAAGGGAAAAAACGGGAAAAACTTTTTTAAAAAATCTGTTTTTCCCCCCCCAGGCCTTCACATCTCTAGTGTGCATATATATTTGAAGGTGATTTTTAATGACTTTGCAACTGTTTGGCACTTTAAGAGGCCTGATTAGGCAGAAAGGTATCATATGAACATTTTAAATAAATAAATAAATAGGGGAGATTGATGTATGGTATCCTGAGATCCTGGTTTTACCCTTAAATCCATCGTGTACAGTACAAGAAACTGGACCCCAGCGACAGAAGTCAGGGTGCTCAATCCTTAGCCTGTGAGGCAGCACTAGAAGTCAGCCTTCTGCTCTCAGGGTCCAGTTTCTAATCCTGTACGTGATAGACTTAAGAAGGACAGTGAGAAGGGGAGCAGCAGGCTTGGAGGTGTATTGGGTATCTGTTAGATAGATTATTTAAACATTAAAATAAAGGATACTTGAAACTCTGGAAGTTGAAATAAAGCCTAAAGGATATATTTTGTAACCTAAAAAACTGAGTGTTTCAGAATGAAAGAACTTTATAATAAAAGAAAGGGCAATTCCCTAAACCATAGGATATCTGGCAGTTACAGTCCCCCACTCGGTGCTTCAGTCCATAGGGACAAGAACATCAGCAGCGTTAGTGAAGACGGTCAGTGAAGGTCCAAGGACCTTCTGGGGAAACAGCCTCTATCACTGACATCAGTCGCTTCCTCTCACTCTCAACCACTTCCTGCACACCAGCACCAGTTGTTTTCTGCTGTGGTTGACTGTGGGAGGGGAGGAAGAATCTGCTTTTGGAGGCACATGGCAGGGGAATGGTGAGGTTGGTATTGCTGTATATCCTCTCAAATCTTGTACGGTGAAAAGTCGAAACCAGGATTTATAACTTCCAGTTCCCTGCTGTAACTATTAGACATCTCCTTCCCCACCCCCACCCCCAATCTGGGAGACCAGGATTCAGTCCATGCTGTGCTACTGATTCCTGTGATCTCCTTGGGAAAGTCCCTGCCACTCCCTGACTCTCTTTCCCCATTCGTGCAATAAAAGTGCTTGCACCTTGCCTCAGACATTTTTAGGGTCGGGCATTGTTAATGATTTTACTATTGGAATCATTAATGGATGTGGCAAGATTGTAGGTCTGAACAAAAGGCCTAGAGATAGTGGCATGCTTGGGAAGAACTGTCGTGCTGATGAGGATAGCTGATGAGGATAGCATTGGGTAGGGTCTGGGTTCTCAAGAAGTGTGGGAATGTGTGTGTGGGGGGGGGGTAACTGAGGTTAAACCATTCTTGGTGGTCAGGGGTGGCCTTGAATCAACCCTGGGCTGGAAATTTCTCTGCAGAGCTCTCTTAGAGCAAATACTAAAACACACTGTCCTCTACAGTGGATTTGCTGAATCTTAGTTTGTCCTCATGTAACCTGTCTGGTCCTGTGGTTTGTCAAGTTCGAACAGGGCTCTTCCATACTTCTGAAGTGTCCCACCCTGACTGAAACATGTTCCATTCTCATTGTTCCTGAATTTTCATCCTGTCTTCCTGTCCTCGGTTTATCTACAGCCATTTCTAGTAGACTGCTGGATACTGTGGTGGTGGTCATTAGTGAGCTACTGTTGAGACTCCTCCGGACAGTGTAAGCTACACTGTCTGGGGAATGTGTGGTTGTTGGGAAAAGTCACTCATTGTTCTGTAGGTGACTTCCTTCTGCTTCCTGGAGCTGTGCACAATATTTATTTTTATTTATTTCAGCTTATATCCCGCCCTCCCCTCCTTCCGGAGGGCTCAGGGTGGCTACCAACATACATTAAAATACAATATCGTTAAAACATATAAAATACAAAGATAAACAAATAACAAACCCCGCTACAAGATGGCATTTCTTCTTTATTGGGGTAGCGTTTTAGATATTACACACTATGGACGGTAAAGCAATGTTCAGGCTGGCGGATTCTCAATAGGGCCAGGTCCAAGATGTATCTATTAAGTGGCCCCAAAAGCCTGGCGGAAGAGCTCCATAGTGCAGGCCCTGTGGAACTGTAATAAGTCCCGCAGGGCCCTGATGTTATCCGGGAGCTCATTCCACCAGTATGGGGCCGCCACCGAAAAAGCCCTGGCCCTTGTAACCGCCAGCCGGGCCTCCTTCGGCCCTGGGAGAGCCAAGTAATTTTGGGATCCCGATCGAAGCACTCGCTGGGGAACATATGGGGAGAGGCGGTCCCTCAGGTAGATAGGTCCCAGGCCATATAAGCCTTTATAGGTAAGCACTAGCACCTTGAACCTTATCCGGTATGCTATAGGCAGCCAGTGCAGTGCTTTTAAGGTGGGCTGGATGTGTTCCCATACAGGGAGACCCAGCAACAGCCGTGCCACCGCATTCTGCACCAGTTGCAGCTTCCAGATTTGGGACAAGGGCAGCCCCATGTAGAGAGCATTACAGTAGTCCAGTCTTGAGGTGACCAAAGCATGGATCACCATAGCCAGTTCATTGCGTTCAAGGAAGGGAACCAGCTGCTTGATCAGCCAAAGGTGATAAAAGGCTGACCTTGCAGTGACTGCTACCTGGGCCTCCATCGTTAACGAGGGGTCCAGGAGCACTCCCAGGCTCCTCACCTCCGACGCTGGTACTAACAGCACCCCATTGAAGGCCAGGAGAGGGATTCCTACCCCTGGTCCACTCCGACTCAGGCACAGCACCTCCGTCTTCGTTGGATTAAATTTCAGTTGGCTCTGCCTGAGCCAACCAGCCACGGATTGCAACGCCAGGTCCAGATCACCCGGACTAGAGTCTGACTGGCCACCCAACAACAAATAGAGTTGGGTATCATCAGCGTACTGATGGCAACCCAGCCCATGCCTCTGGGCAATCTGGGCAAGGGGGTGCATGTAGATATTAAACAACATCGGGGGAAGTACTGTTCCCTGCGGCCCTCCGCAAACCAGCGGGTGCCTTTGGGAGAGTTATTCCCCAACCGCCACCCTCTGTCCCCGATCTCGGAGGACCGAGGAAAGCCACTGTAAGGCCAACTCCTGAATCCCCATATCGGCGAGGTGGCAGGCTAGTAGCTGATGGGTCGACTGTGTCAAACGCAGCTGACAGATCTAACCACATCAGCACCACCATGCTGCCTCAGTCCAGATGCCAGAGAGAATATGCATTCTCTTAAGCAGTTAAGCCTCCCGTTTTTCCAAAGACAGTGGCCATCTTGCACAAAGGCTCATCGTGGCAACAACTTTTCCCTGAATAGCTAGATCAGCTCCCATAAGTGAAAAAATTCCAGAGCTCTAGAGTCTTCCAAGAGAGGTTATCTGCTTATGAAATACAAGGTTTTGTAGATTACTCCAGGTCTAGGAATGGTAGCCAGTAGGGGAGCAGCAGAACTGTCTGTACAGAATAGAATTCCCAGATGGTTTGGATAATGGTCACACTCCCCGTGTGAGGGGAAAGTACTGAGCTCTTGGCGCCATGGATGAGTGAGACAGCGTAGTGATCAGCTCTTAGGTTTATTGGGTTACAACAAGCATGACTTAACTGGCCAAGTGGTCAGGATTCTCTTGGTCCCACCTATAGTCCTATTGGGGGGTTTGAATTTCCCGCCTAGATCTCATTGGCGGGTTCTGCGGATCCTAGGATCCTTGGCCCCTATTGTTCTAGGTGCCAAGCTCAGGTCTATTATTGCTGGTGCCATGTGGCGGTCAGCGAACACAACACCCCTTCCCCCCATAGTTTGTACAATACGTAGGGCAAATAGTCCTTTAAGTATGCCGGGGGGCGGCGTTCCCGGTGGGAGCGTCTCAGTGCTGGGGCTGGTGGCTGATGGCTCTCGGAAGGGGAGCTTGCTCTGGGACCCGGTGCTTCTTGTGGCTCGCTGACAGCCTCTGGTGCAGGCAGAGGATTTCCTTCTTCCAACTCCTGTCCTGGGGAAGGGGAGGCTGCAGTTGTTTCCTCCTGGGTACGGTTGCTGGGTGGTGGCCCCAGGGACGGTTGCGCAGGCACTGGGTCTGCGATGATGGCAACTTGATAGCAGTGTAGTTGGTCCATGTGTTTCTTTAGGACCTGGCCATGTGTTTCTTTAGGACCTGGCGACCTCGTATGAGACCAGTCCGGTGGGGCAGATGATTCATCCTGCCAACCACTGCAGGCCCCTGCTGAAGTTGTGCAGGAAGACAAGATCCTCCAGGAAGAAACCCCATGGGGCTTCTGCATGGTCAGTGAGTTGCTGCGACTCTGGAGCCCTATCCAGGTGCAGTCGGTCTAGTTGTACCATTGGTCGTCGGCCCATCAATAGTTCTGCAGGGCTGTTGCCGCCAATCAGGTTTGGTGTGGTGAGTTGTGCCAGCAGGAACCGGGCCAACTGAAACTCCCAAAAATCCTAACTATAAATACACGTTGATGGGGTCCAAACTGGCAGAGACTGACCAAGAGAGAGATCTTGGAGTTGTAGTAGATAACTCAATGAAAATGTTAAGACAGTGTGCAACTGCAGTGAAAAAGGCTAACACTATGCTGGGGATTATTAGAAAGGGAATAGAAAACAAATCAGCCAGTATCATAATGCCCCTGTATAAATCGATGGTGCGACCTCGTTTGGAGTACTGTGTATAGTTCTGGTCGCCACACCTCAAAAAAGATATTATAGCACTGGAAAAAGTGCAGAGGAGGGCAACTAGAATGATAAAAGGGGTGGAACACTTTCCCTATGAAGAAAGGTAGAAGCACTTGGGGCTCTTTAGCTTGGAGAGATGACGGCTGAGGGGTGACATGATCGAGATTTATAAGATTATGCATGGGATAGAGCAGGTAGAGAAAGAAGCACTTTACTCCCTTTCTCACAATACAAGAACTCATGGGGACTCCATGAAATTGCTGAACAGTCGGGTTAGAACAGATAAAAGGAAGTACTTCTTCACCCAAAGAGTGATTAACACGTGGAATTCACTGCCAAAGGAGGTGGTGGCGGCTACTAGCATGGATGGCTTCAAGGGGGAATTAGATAAACATATGGAGCAGAGGTCCATCAGTGGCTATTCGCCACAAAGTATAGATAGGAACCCTCAGTCTGGGGCAAGTGATGCTCTGTATTCTTGGTGCTTGACGGGGGGGCAACAGTGGGAGGGCTTTTGGTGTCCTGCCCCCACTGCTGGACCTTCTGAGGGCACCTGGTGTTTTTGGCCACCGTGTGACAGAGTGTTGGCCTGGATGTGCCACTGGCCTGATCCAACATTGGCTTCTCTTATGTTCTTTATGTTCCCAATCACCTTCCATGATGCGGCTGAGGGACTCCTTCACGGTCTGCACCATTTGTTCTGCTTGGCTGTTGGTCACGGGATGGAAAGGCGCCAGCCGTACATGCTGGATGAGGTTGCCCCGTAGAAATTCCTGGAACTCATCCAACGTGAAGGTGGTCTCATTGTCAGAGACGATAGTATCCCGGAGTCCATGGGTCACAAACAGACGGCACAGTGCCCTGATTGCCGCTCTTGATGATGTAGTGGAAACTGGGATGACCTCAAGCCATTTTGAGTATAAGTCCACGGTCACCATAAATATCAGCCTGTGGAACAGCCCCGTGAAATCGATATGGAGCCTCGACCACGGTGTCCGGGTTGACTCCCATGCCTGTGTAGGGGCCCTTGGTGGTTGGGATGGCTTTCTTGGCACGCCTGACACTCCTACACCCATGCCTCGATCGCCATGTTGATTTTGGGCCACCACACATAACTCCTGGCTAGAGCTTTCATGCGCACCACCCTGGGATGTGCCTCGTGGAGGGCGGTGAGGGCGTGGCACCTTAAAGCCTCAGGAACCACCACCCTATCCCCCCACCCTATCCCCCCTTATACACTGAGAGTTCATTCTGGTGGCTCGTGAAAGGGGTGAATTCGGGACCCGCAGCTGCCATGGGCCATCCCTGGCGTGCCCACCCCAGCGCCCTGGAGATGATAGGGTCCCGAACCGAGTGGCGGGCTACATCCGCTGCCTGCAGTGGTTGGTCCGGAAGGTCATCCATAAAGTGGACAAGGTGGGCTGGGTCCAGGTCGGGCTCTATTGAGGGCAGGGGTAAATGGCTGAGGGCATCAGTGTGGCCTGTGGCTTTTCCTGGTTGGTGCTGTAGCTGGTAGCCCACCAAGAAGATGGTGCTGTAGCTGGTAGCCCACCAAGAAGATTGACCATCGGAGGACCCGTGGGGACAAGACTTGTGGGGTCTGTTTGTCTGCGGCAAAGAGCCCCAGGAGTGGCATGTGGTCCGTAACAATAGTGAAGGCCCTACCATATAAGAAATCATGAAATTTCTTGACCCCTGCTATCCTTCAGATAGTTAAGAGCCTTAGGTAAGCTATATTCGGCCGCGTTAATTTAAAGCTCACTACTAGAGATAACGCGGGGAGGGGGGTAATTATATATATAAAAAAGAAGCACAAACAAAAACTTTTTGTAAGAACTGTTCCCCATGGCCTGTAATACAGGCACTTCGAGGCTAACCTTTCTCTTTGCTTCCGAGGAGACGCAGAACACTGCTGAGTGGGGTGAAAGAAGTGGAGCACAACTCCCAAGGAAGAGCATATCTACAGGAGAGCAGAAGGAGAGGCGGAGGTAGTCGCGAGAATACAGCCGAGACTACATGAGTCAGCAGAAACAATGTGAGGAAGAGCGATGCAGGCGATGCAAGCAATGCAGATGGGATGTAAACAGAGCTGGTGTAGATGAGACATAAACAGAGCAGATGTAAGTGCAGTTTGCGCAGCCTGAATAGATTTTTCAGCGGAAAGAACGTAGATCGGAAAACTTAGCTTATAAAAGCAAAACAAACAAACAAAAAGAAGGAACTATCTTGAGAAAAGTGGGGTACGAGACTTCGAATGAAGTAAAAAAAAAGTTTGTGAAAAGCTAAAAGAAATCTCTTAAAGCCGCAGGATAGTTATAACTCTTTCAGTTAATATTTAAATTTTTTTTTGGTTTGGTTAATTTTGTGAAAGGTTAAAAAAAATCTCTTAAAGCCACAGGACAGCTATAACTCTTTCAGTTAATATCTGAAAATCCATAAGGTATAAAGTTATAAAAAGCAAAGAATTATTAATTCTGGTGGGAGCAAACTAACTAATCAAGTATTTCTCTTTTGGGAACACTTCTTTCAGCCTTAATCAATTGTATCTCTAATTAGTTGCATCTTACAACCAATTTAATCAATTTTTTTCTTCCTCTTAATCAGTCTATTAAGCTATTTGCTAAGTTAAAATTATAATAGTGGGTGAGATAAAACTTATTATTAAGAAATATTTGTATTTGGTTTCCTATATTTATTGTCCTAGTTATTTTAATATGGCTTCGGGTTCTGGTCCAACCAGGAAGTTATCCTTACCCTCTGCAAATATTCAAGTGCAACCTAAACCTAGTGTGGCAAATGTTCCACAAATTCCAATGAGTGAAGTAAAATCGCTGATTCAGGAGATAGTACCTCAGACTGTAAAGACTACAGTGGAAGAAACCTTGCCTTCTTTACTCAAAATGGTGATCATGCCTATTTACTTTAAGCTTGAGCAGACAAGACAACAAATAACGGATCAAATACATTTAGAACCAGAAGAGATTAAGAAAAACATCGCAGATAAGAAAAAAGAAATTATAGAAATTATGTCAACTACAAATAAGCTAAATAACAAAGTTAAGGAAATAAATGAGGACCTTCAAGAGTTAAAATTAAAATGTGATAAGATGGAAGAAACAGTTATCCAGTTGGAATTGGATAAATCAGCCATTCAGATAATATGTCAAAACTTCCCAGAAGATCTAGGGAAGAATTTAAAAGCTGAAGTAGCTCAGGTTATAGCGGAACAACTTGAGATAGCTTCCAAAGAAGAGGTAGAGAATTAAATTGAAACTATTTTCAGGAAGAACTCAGCTTATGCTAAAAGGAAGAAATCATGAAATTTCTTGACCCCCACTACAATTGTCAACCCCTCCCAGTCTATTTGTGCATAGTTGTGCTCGGCTAATGATAATGTCTGGGAGTAGTAAACTACCGGTACCTCCCTACTGTCTGGTATTTGATGCCCCAGTACTGCCCCCACCTCATAGGGAGAGGTGTCGCATGCCAAAACTACCAGCAGAGACTCGTCAAAATGGGCGAGGACTGAATTTGAAATCAAAAGCGCTTTTATGGCTTTGAAAGCCCCCGCCTGCTGAGGCCCCAGACCCAGGGGGCAGTTTTGTCCAGCAGCTGATGAAGGGGCTCTGCGACTGCTGCCTTGTGGGGGAGGAAGGTGTGACAGAAGTTCAAGAGTCCGAGGAACGTCTGTAGCTCTTCTTTGGACTTGGGAGTGGGGGCTTCCATGATGGCCTTGATCTTGTCCCTGGCAGGGTGGAGCCCGTCTGCATCAGCAGTGAACCCCAGGAAGTCCACCTGCTCCATCCCGAGAAGGCACTTCTCCTGTTTTACTTTAAGTCCTGCTTCCTGGAAATGGCTGAGGATAATGCGCAACCGGGCCTTGAAGTCCTCCAAGTGGTCAACCAGGGCTCTTTTTCAGCAGGAATGCACCAGAACGCCGTTCCGGCTGGCGTCCAACCCTTCCCTGTCCCTTCCCTGCTGGGTCTGAGCTGTTTACACTTAAAGGAAAAGTTCCTGCAGACAGCCGGCAGGAAAAAGCCCCATCCGGCGCTTTCCCTTTAAGTACAGAGAGCCAGCAGGAGAAAGCCCTGCCCAGAGATTAAGCATGGGGCTAGGTTCTTTGCACTGCAAGGCCTGCCTCTGCATTTGGCTTGCTGACCTCGCTTCGCTCTCCCTGCTCCGGTAAATGCCTCCCCCATCTCCTTTCCTTCTCTCTCTCTCCCCCCTGCCTTTCTTTCTTTCTGTCTGTCTGTCTTTCTCTGTCTCTCTCTCTGTCCCCATCTTTCTTTCGTTCTTTCTCTCTCTCCCTCCCCCTTCCTTTCTCTCTCTCTCCTCCCCCTTCCTTCCTTCCTTTCTCTCTCTCATCTATCTATCTATCTATCTATCTATCTATCTATCTATCTATCTATCTATCTATCTATCTATCTATCTATCCAGGGGTGTAGACTTTTGCAAATTCTGGGGGGGGGGAGGCAGGGGCTCTTTAGCATGCATGCAAACTGCCCGCGCTCGCTGGGGCGATGTCCCCCCCGCCGGGAAACCTCTGCGCCTCCCCGGCCCTTCTGAGGCCCGCCAGCTGCTGCCGCCGGGGCCTCTCCCCCCCCCTTCCCTCTCCCTTCACCGGGAAAAGAGGGAGGGAGAGAGAAGGATGGAAGAGTGGCCGGGGGGGGGGGGGAGAGGCACCGGCAGCAGCAGCTGCCGGCCTCGGAAGGGCCCCGGGAGGCGTGGCGGCAGGCGCTACGTTTTCCCGGGAGGGGGGGCTCGAGCCCCCCCGTAGTCTATGCCTATCTATCTGTCTGTCTGTCTGTCTATCTAACTATTTCCTTCCTTTCTTCCTTCTTTTTCTCTCTCTCCCCTACATTTCTTTCTTTCTTTCTTTCTTTCTTTCTTTCTTTCTTTCTCTCTCTCTCTCTCTCTCTCTCTCTCTCTCTCTCTCTCTCTCTCTCTCTCTTTCTGTTTCATTTTGTTCTTTGTGTTTTTATTTAAAAAATTACTGAAAAGGGGGGGATGTAAAAAAGCAGAGACCCCAGGAAATGCTGCTTTTGACAATATCTTTAATTTTTGAGCATCTCTTTCGTTTTCTCATGGCATCTTCTGTTTAAGAAAAGTACGTTTGAAGCCTGAGTTCATTGTTGTGTCTTGTTGGGAATGGCTTGCAAATATATGTGTGTCTAAAGTCTGTATTAAAGTGGTTTGGTGCTTACTGCCATGCAAGAGAAAACATCTGAAAAAGTAGCTTCATTGTTGTGTGTGTTGGCAGAACACTTGACTGTTGCATGGGGGACTTTGGGGGACATCTGCAGAGAAACAGAGATGTAACTAAAAATGAGCATGGTCAGCAGCACTTTGGAGATTGCCTGTTTTGTGAAATTTAAAAAGTGGGCAGAGTTTCTGATGAAGATGATTGTCCCTCTTCTCCTGCCACTGGGCTGACATCTGCCTTTAATGGGCCAGCAAAGTTGATGTTCTTAAACCTCCTAATAAGAGAGATTTCTGCTTCTGAGGAGTTGACTTCCAACAATTGGTGATGCTGTGATGGTAGTGATACTTTCATGTGGTCAAGACCACCTGTTCACAGGATAATTTTACCTGTGGGATAGACTCTGCATGGTAACTACTCCACTGGTACATAATTGCTTGTAAAAAGTATTATAGCATAATAATTCAGGTGGGTAGCCGTGTTGGTCAACAAAGTTGAAGAACAAAGTTGGAGTCCAAAGTTTCATCCAAGGTATAAGCTTTTGTGTGCATGCACACTTCCATCTGAAGAAGTGTGGATGGCACATGAAATCTTATACCTTGAATAAAATTTTGTACCTTGAATAAAATAGTCCACAAACTACTCCCATCCAGTGCATCCACAAACCTAGAAGAAGAAGAGATTGGATTTATACCCCGCCCTTCACTACCCAAGGGAGTCTCAGAGAGTCTTTCAAATTCCTTTCCCTTCCCCTCCCCACAACAGACACCCTGTGAGGTAGGTGGGGCTGAGAGAGCTCAGAGACAACAGCTGGTACAGAGCTATGGCTTGCCCAAGGTCATCCAGCAGGTGCAAGGGGGGGGAGTGAGGAATCAAACCCGGTTCTCCCAGATTAGAGTCCGTGCACTTAACCACTACACCAAACTGGCTCCTAGCATTGTTCTGCCAGTGAACTAGGGTTGCCAACTCCAGGTTGAGGAAATCCCTGGAGATTTGGGAGTGGAGGGTGGGGTTTAGGGGAAGGAGGGACCTAAGCAAGGCATAATGCCATGGACTCCACTTTCCAAAGCAGCCATTGACCTGATCTCTATAGTTTGGAGCTCAGTTGTAATTCCAGGAGATCTCCAGACCCCACCTGTAGGTTGGCAACCCTAAAAAATCATATTCAGTGTACTAGTTCTGCAGGAAGGCAAGCTGATTTCCATGGGAACCTAACCTTTAGGAATTGATTCCAATCCAGTGTGGGGATAATTGTTGGACATAAGATTTTGTATAGATGGAACAGAAAATAATGTTTTTATTGGTTTTGTCAAAACTGTTTTGACAACAAGGTAAACAGAATAAGAAGCAAAAGGTGGATGTGGCTGGATGACCACACTTCTGGGAACATTGGGTGTGGCCTAATATGTTAATGAGCTGTGCTGACAGGGGTGTGGCCTAATATGCTAATGAGTTCCTGCTGGGCTTTTTCTACAAAAAGAGCCCTGTGGTCAACTATATACACACCCCAGGACACGCCCTTGGTCCCACCTATAGTCCTATTGGGGGGTTTTTGAATTTCCTTCCTAGATCTCATTGGTGGGTTCTCCGGATCCTAGGATCCTTGGACCCTATTATTCTAGGTGCCAAGCTCAGGTCTATTATCGCTGGTGCCATGTTGCGGTCAGCGGACACAACAGTGTGTATCTGATGAAGGGAGCTTTGACTCTCAGAAGCTGATACCCCCAAAATCTTGTTTGTCCCTGAAGTGCTACTGGATTCAGATCTAGCCACTCCCTGTGTGATATCTTCTAGGAGCACTTAGATGGGAGATGGGAGGGATGAGGTGGACACAGTAAGGCTAGCAGGAGCTTCAGGTCAGTGGGCCATGTGAAGTTTCTGCACTTGGAGATCAAAACAGTGAGGGACAGTCGGAGTGATGCACTGAACATGGTGCTGGGTCTTTGACTGAGGAAATCTGCAGTGCTGTTGGGAACATTTGGGTTTAAATCCTCTCATCAGTTTTGCATTATTCCAATGCTTTAATTTGTATTGTCCTTTCAAGATATGTGGTGGGTAAATTAATTCCTAATCAGAATATCATCGAAAAAAGTCCTAGTTTCTACTTCTCTAGGTACAAGACCTAATATGTTGTCTGGACTAAAAACCAATGTCCTTGACTTTCATTCCCCCAGACATCAGGTTCCAAATTCCACTCCCAAGATGCAGGTACGACCCAAGAATTCAATTTGTGAATAAGGATCCAGGAAGTGGAACGCCATGTCACACCACTCTCTCCCAGCTCTGTCAAGAACTATTTATGGGAAAGAAAAATTGGGCCAGTCCCAAAGCATCTAAAATTCATGACCAAACGTGGTGCTTGGGTGGGGGTGGGAGGAACAACAAAAGAGAAGATGATCCAGGGCTAGAGATCTCCAGAGCTATGCAAGCTATGCAAACAATTGGCTGTCTCCATCTCACAGCCAATTGTTTCTTGGAAATCTGTGCAAAATAATCAAACTTTATAGCCACTCTGAATTTACTGCAAAGCGGTGGTTGCAGTGCATCGATTGTGAAGCAATGAGTAGTAAAGAGACGTTGAGCATAAGAGTTGTGGGCCCTCACCGTGATCATTGTTATGGTTGGGGACTGTAACATCAGAGGCGTCGTACAGCTAGAGCTTAGTTTCTTTATTCTTTTCAAAAAGGTGTTGGGACTCACATGTCTGGAAATCATGCCCCTTTTTAATCCTAGATGTGTAGTATCTGTTTGTGGTTACACAGTGACGATGTACTCTATTATTATACGCTGGGCCATGACACTGAAAACAGGTTCCCAGGCTAAACCTTAATTAATCTTGTATCAGATTTAACTGCTACTCCATACCCATCATTTTATTCCACTCCTGCTGTTTAAAGCAAAATGCACTTGGAAAGTAACTCCGTTTAAATAAGGGTAGACACTGTTTTGTATTCGAGTCTAAAAGAGAAGGTAGGCTTGCAGAAGGGAAGGGAAACCCCCTGTTCTTGAAGCAACTGTAAGCATCTTCCCTTGAATATATATATATAATATTCCTATCTTGCACTTTTAACATGTTTGTTCTTTGAGGCAGCTGCAGAGATCTAAAACCTCAAGCAAAACAGAAGGGCATGGAGAAGAATCCGTGACTAGCTTTCAAGTGTGGCATCAAGATCTCAGATAATAGGTGTGGGGGAGGGGTGCTTGAGTTGGAAGAGAGCTGGGTTGTAGCTTGGCACACAAGAGCAAGTGGAGACCTGCAAGAATGTATTTTTGTTTGTTTGTTTTCAGTATCTGGGATATACGTTACCCACTCATCTTTACAGCTAGTCAGCGTTTTGACAGTGCTGCCTATTATTTGCTCCCCTTCCTACTTTTTGTCCATAGCCCCTTTGGGCTGATAGGTTAGTCCCTTGGCAGCTGGATTGTTCATAAGTATTCTATGGCCCATTATTCACGGGTGTTTCCCCTCGCTTTCACTGTGCATGTCCATCGAGTTTTCTTTGTCATTCTGCATTAATTTTCCTCCCTTCAGCACTCAGTTCAATTTCTGGTCATTGTTTCTCCAGCTTTTCTGAGAGTGCTTTTGTGCCAATTTCCCCCTTGTTTCACTTCCAAGCCAAAGGTAATTCAAAAGCATACAGATTCCCTTGGATTCCCAACCCCCACCCTTTTGCCGCCCCTTGAAGGTCACTCCCCACCCACATTGAGGACATTCTGCTCATTCTGCACCTTCCTCCATCATCCCCCCTTCACTGGTGTACAAGCTCAATTTCGCATCATTTTAACATAATTTTTTTTTACAAGCGGCATGAGTCTAGCGATATGAGGCTATCACTAGTCTTGGATCACTGAATAAAAAAATTAAAATGAGGGGGAGAAAGTTTAAAAGGAGCTGTGCAAAGTTTAGTTCCCTGCTGGTATTGACTTGAAAGGGGGATTGGAGAGGAGGCAAATGGCAGCATCCCCAGAGCAAAAAAAAGAAAATATTTCAATGCTGCATGCAAACAAAATAAGGGTGTGTGTGTGTCAGCTTGGAATGAAATTGACATGAGATTTAAAGAGAGAGACATGGGAAGCCTAAAGCTTTGAGAACATTTCTCCCCTTAATGCTTTAGTGAACAAAGTTTGCGGGGGAACTATTTTGGCAGTCTATGGAAGCCTAACATTAAAATGGCGGCTGAGCTACATGGACCTTCTGCAAACCTACGAACTTAAGAATCACTTGGGATTGATCCATTTGGAGAAAGAGTGCAATTCGCACAGGACAGGCTTTAAAAAACTGCCAAGATCATGATCAGTAGGCAGGATCAAATTAGAGACTCACAAAGAGAAAGCCACACAAATTTGCAAGGAACGGCAGGAAATCAGCATTACTATGCAGCTGTGCTAGGGCATTGGTGAAAATACCTGCTCCATTTTTTTCAATTTAATGGCACAAGACTAAAAAAGCTCTCCAAAGTTTTTGCCAGAGAAGTCCTCCCCCATTCAAATTGCAGTCCTGTGCAAAGCATGGTGAAGTTGCAGCTGATTTTGCACCAGCACGCACACACACATACACATTGCCAACTATCACAGCTTGCAGTGCCAGTGCCAGTGGGTTCTACCATGCATTCTGTACACTCAACATGTTCTCCCATATTATGAGACCATGTGACTCTCCTATTTTTCATAGGGGCTGATAACATGCAGCCCCGTAGCTAACACCTTTTTGCTCAGGGGGCCAATATTTTTTCTGGGGGGTGTGTGGTGCTGCAGAGAAATCCAGGGGTCAAAGATTCCACTCAGCTGTAGCCCAGAAGTCACAGAAGGCCCCCTCCACAGCATGGCGAGAGACCATGCTGGTATGTTTGGCAGCCTCTACAAAAGCTGCTGCCTCCATGCCCCCATTACCCACCACTGACCCCACCAGTGCCACCGGCCTCGGAAGGGCGGGTGGGCCAGCACCAAGCCCACCCCACGCAACCTGTCCCTAAGGCAGCAAGGAGAGGAGCCCCCCGGCTGGTCTCCAGGAGCAGAGGCTGGGCAGGGGGAGAGAGCAGGGTGCCTCCTCCTCCTTGCGGGAGCCCAGCCAGCCGTGGCAGGGAGGCAGGCAGGCAGGCAGGAGGCACGTAGGCAGGAGGCGCCCAGGAGGGAAGCACGGCGGGTGGCAGTTGTCCCTGCTCAGCAGCCCTTCCCTCTGACCTCCTGGCAGCAGCAAGGACGGCCAGGGCAGCAGCAGGTGGCGTGGAGTCACCAGCTGTTGGACTGAGGGCAGCAACAGTGGGGAGGAGGAAGGGAGGGGAGCTGAGGATTGAGGAGGGGCCTGTAAAAACCAGGGGGGCTGGGCCCTGTGGGCCCCATGGTAGCTACGGGCCTGCACAGCAGAGAATCCCATAGTGCTCAGCAATATGGAAAATGGGGCTTTGCAGCTGCTTGTCACATGCTGAAAAAGTCTGGTCAGTTTCAACAGGAGATTTTCTCCCTTTGACTGCATTCCTTTCTGTTCCCTTTCATTCAATGAACTAACACAATGCATGCACAAAACCTGAACCATGAATATTTAAATGGAAGGTGTTTGCTGGACTCTACTGCGCAGCTGTAATAAATTTAAAAAAATTGGACACCACCTCCACCCTGATTTAGAAAAGTGTGTTTTTAAATTGTAGCTGCAGAATAAACACAGTGGAGGAAAAAGAATGGTGTGTAAGGCAGGCACAGAATCTGTAGTCAAGATTAAAGGCTTACTGCTCTGAAAATCTGCAGTAAGATGTGTGTGCATAATAGGCCTATGACATCAGCTGAGCCAGTGACTAAAGGGACTCAGTTCTCTGGGTTCCATAGTTTTGTGACATCACTGAAGCTCTGCCAAAGGTTAGGAAGGTCTCCAAAAAGGGGGGGGGAGGACTATTTAGTTCAAGTTCTGATATTTCTTTAAAACCATTGTGATGGGGGAGGCAAATGGCAAAGTTTCTCACCATTTATCTTTTAACAGCCATGGCAAATTCCCCCAAAGTGGCAGGTACCCACACTCAATGCCATGTATGTGTATGTGTCTGAGAGAGAAAGAGAAAGAGAAAGGGAGAGTTAGTTGTTTATTTATCTTTTAGCTGGAGTTAGTTGTTTATTTATCTTACTTGAAGCCCACCTTTCTCAGTTAGAATGAAGGCAGAACAGAGTACAGAAAGAGAAAAAATGTAGTTATACTGTCTAGGGCAGGGGTGTCGAACTCATTTGTTATGAGGGCCAGATCTGACATAAATGAGTCCTTGTTGGGCGGGACCATGTGTGTCATAAAATGTAATGCCAGGTAGTGGAGATATAAACTTCATAAAGGACACAAACACAAATATTTTTTTACTTAAAATAAAAACATGCTTAAAACATTAGCACACTTGCAATATTTTCTTAATTTAGCAGTCTCTGATAACTGACACCTTTTGCTCTAAATTATTGCATCAAAGTGTCTGTGCTGTTGCAATCTTGGGTATGTTGTTCAGGTGTGTATCTGTAAGCTGCAAACCTACTTTTGATTTATTGACATTCACCACAGAAATCTCATGCTCAGAATTCTGCGTCTAGGACCCAGGGGGAAACATGAAATGGCTGAGCAATTAAGAGTGTCTGGCAAAGCAAGCTATGATGCAGCAGCAGCAACAGAACTGGAAGCAGGAGATGGCCAGTTCCAGTGCGGGCCTGATAGAAGCCCTCTGGGGGCCTGATCTGGCCCCCGGGCCGCATGTTTGACACCCCTGGTATGGGGCATCCAATGATTAAGAATTTAAAAAATGAGTGACAATGCAATAGAACTCAGAATACAAATTAAATGACAATGTGAACAGCAAACTGCCCAGGACTAGAAGCAGCGGGGAGGGGGGGGGTGTCTGCAGGGGTCCCCATTGTTGCTCTGGAGAATCTGATGGAGCATCACTGGTTTTGCCGCCTGCATTAGTAGTCTGTTTGCTTCTGCTCTGATTTGCTTATATGCTTATAAATAAAGCCCATATTATAAGGACACCATAAGTCTCCAGTATTATTTATCTAAAACATCCCCTGCATATTCTCAGTTCAGAACTTCTGAGGTGCCTGGTATACTAGTTAATACAATCATCAATAATAAAAAAGCTCATTAAAACAGAAATCTCTGATTCAAAGGAAAGTAAACTACTGGACTTCTCACTGTTCTCGGAAGTGTATGAGACTTAAAATGGTGCTGGGGGAAGCCCTAAGAAGACCACAGTAAGCTGTGGGTTAGGTCTGAAGGGAAACGGGAGGATGCCAGGGGCTTGGGATACAGTTCAGGCTTGAGGGGGACTCTCTGGGTTGCTCTCACTATAATTACTCAGCCGTTTCTGTGCATTAGGAAAGCTCCAGGTGTGGCCAGTTAAAGGGTTTTAAATGCTGACTCAGGCTTCGCTACCCTTCCCTGTTGTGTCCTTGAGATGCACTGGTCTGGCCAGTATGGGTGCCAGGCCTCCCATTGTAGCAAAGCTGGGAGGCGACGCCAACCTGGCGCCTTGCTCTGCCCAGCCCTGGCTGGCAGGGTGGTGTCTCCGGCCCAGATGCTCCTGCAGGGGCAGGTTTCTCTAGGGTGGAGCGTGCCTGTGGGGAGTGAGGGAGGCCGTGTTGGAGACCGAGGGAGGTGGATTCTCCTCCAGGGAAATATTTGACATATCCACTGGCTTCTCTTAGCACCTTGGCAAAGGGAAGAAAGGAAAGCAGGCCATATCAGACTACTTTCTTTCTGTCCTGACCAGTATCCCTATTACTAGCTTCACCAGCAACCCTCAGTCCTGCCTTCTTTCCCACCACTGTATCTTTTATCTGTTTAGGATGACCACTTGCTTAATTTGGGGAAACTACTGCGTTTAAGAGCACATGATTTGCTTACTGAATGTATTCTTTTCTTTCCCTGCTGCTAGGTCATCGTGCTGGGAGGGAAATGTGCCTACTGGATTTTTACCTGTCATGCACAAAGTCTGGTTAAAAAATGGTGATAAACTTGTATCTACACATTTTCAAATGACTGTTGCACTATATAACTTCCTCATACCACATGGGGCTGACACTATTTTTTTTGGGGGGGGGGTGTTCCTGTGCATTTAACGATTGCATGACAGATTGAAATTCTTGACCTGAATGTTTTTGGGAAATACTAAGAAGCGATGCTCAGCATCAGTTCCCAGGGCCTCTTCACCCCGTTTTTGCCTTGAAAGGTCATAGATCCCTCCATTTGGAAGGGACCTTATATAGGCCATCTTAGAGAGACCCGTGCTCAATTCAAGACACACAGAGCTAGATCACTCCTAACAGAAGGCTGCTTGAAGACCTGCAGGAAGGGAGAGCCCTGCCCCCATAATTGCTTCCACCATCAAACAGCTTTTGCCATTATGAAACATCTCTTAATACTAAACCGAAATCCATTCGCCTAAAACTGAAGCCCAGTAGAACTCGGATTCCCCTCTCTGGAGCAGTGGAGGAAGTGTTTTCCTTCTTCCATGTGACAGTATCTCACTATTTAAAAAGCATGATCAGATCTCCACTCAGCCTTCTCCAGGCAGGGGTGAAAGTAATTTTTTTTATTGGTACTGTCTCTTGCCGGGGGTGGGGGTGGGGGGGAGGGCTTGAAGCAGAATATGTGAGGTTCTCCTTTCTTTGTACCAGCTGCTTTTAAGCTAAATATACCCAATTCAACCTTTCCTCATAGGATTTGTTGTCCGGACCCCCAGCTATCTTTGCTGCTTTCCTCTGACCAGTTTCCAGTTTGCCTACACCTTTCTTAAGGTATGGCACCCAGAACTGGACACAGTACTGCATATGAGGTCTGTTACATGTAGAGTACATCTTATTTCAAAACAGAGAGAAATTATTGATCTTCGACGTGGTCTCTGTGCTTCACACTGATGGGTTACTGTGCCTGCGCTGGAATCCATCGGTGTCGTAGAAAGCTCTAACGGATTTTCGCACCCAGCAACACCGGGCATGTGCGGGGCCCCTACCGGGCATGCGCAGTGGAGCGGGCGCGAGGATCTCACCAGTTCTCTTCTGACCGCCGCGCTGTTCACAGCTTTGTCCATCAGCTCCGTCGTAGAACGTCCTTTCTACTTGCCTTAGCTCTTCTTTCTTTCCTGCCTTTGAACTACTGTATGGCTCAAAGGTGGGGTTGCTTCAAGAGGTGCTCCAAGTGCGGGAGTAAACTCGCGGCTTCTGACGGACACTCCCTCTGCATCCTTTGCTTGGGAGAGTCTCATCGCCCGGACTCCTGCCCGCATTGCACAAAGTTTAGTAATCAGACGCACAAGAACAGAGCCGCCAGATTGAAGGTCGCCCTCCTTGAATCCGTGTTACTCCCATCAACATCTTCCAGGGCCATGGAAGAGACCGCCAGCACTTCGGCTCCGCTCGAGATGGCGTCGACATCGAGGCCTCCATCCTGACCCACCCTCGACCGACCTTTGACGTCGGGCCCGGCGTCGGATATTGCCCATGCTGTCGAAACGCCCGGCAGATGCTAAGTCCGCGGCACCGACACCAGTAAAGAAAAAGAAAAAGGACAAGTCCCAGAAGAAGCATAAGGACTCTTCCATGCCGTCTGGGAAACCACTGAGAAAGGCCTCTGCTCCTCCGGCCCCGCATGCTCAGGAAGCGACTGTGCCGATCTCGACGTCGCCTGTCTTGCCACCAGCATCGATGGAGATACCCACCATCCATCTCCTCAACTCGCCAATCCATCACCTCGATACTGCCCCTCCAGACCACATCTTGGAGGCTCAAGAGTTTTCCGGGACCGATTGTCCACACCTTGCTGACCGCCGTCCGTCGGCCTCGAGGTCACCCGCTTCTATCCGATCCCTCTCTCCCACATTCAGCAACCCTGACCTGCCTGTCGACATGGAGTATCCTACCTATCCGGAACGTCCGCACTACCGCCGTGATTACCGCTCCCGTTCCCCTCGATACCGATCACCACATCGATATGCAGCACCTCACTGCAGTTCTCTTGGCCCGTCCCGCTGGGACCCCCCTCCACCGTCACCTTGGGATTGACATCGATCTTATTATATGGACTCCTGTCATCCGTCGACATCCTTCCAGTGGTCTAGCCAGGCTCCTTATTCTGATTGGGATCAATATGCCGTCCAGTCCAGGTCATCGCCTCCGCCCCGTCTGCCAGTGTCCTCCTCCGTCAGGCCTCCTGTCCGTACAGCACCTGAGGCCCCTCCAGCTTCCCCGCCGCCACGGGTTTTGCTCGTGCAACTGCCGATATCCCGTCCTGTCGTCCACCCAGCCCCTCCGACACTGACACCGTTACCGATACCGACACTGATACTGCAAGTCATTCCACAGTCAATACTGGCACAGTCGATACCGACTCAACCCTTTGATGCTCCTGCCTCCTCCTCCTCAGAGGACGTCAGTGATGAGGATGACTCTGACCCAGGTTCCCCTGTCCGTCCCTCCCCTAACCCGGACGTGGCAGAGAACCTCCCAATATCGCCCTCCGAGGACATGTCTTCCTACGGAGATCTGATCAAGCGGATGTCCCTGTTGCTGGGCCTGTCTATCATGCAGCCTAAGCCTGCGGTTGATGACCCGGTCTTCGATATTGTCCAGGCTGACACATCCACTGCAGTGTCCCTCCCCATGTTGGCAGTCCTATTGCAGGCAGCAAAGGTGCCTTGGGAGAAACCAGCTTCTGGGCCGGTGTCATCGAGAAGGCTCGATCACATGTACCGCATCCAGGATGCCTGGGCCGAGTTTTTAACCTCCCACCCCAAACCCAACTCAATGGTTGTAAATTCTCCTCAAAGTCCAAGAGGTCCCACTCTACCCCGTCGGATAAGGAAGGACGGAAATTGGATGCTTTCGGTTGCCGTTTTTATTCCGCGGGTGCCCTGGGTGTCAAGAATGCCAACTACCTTGCATGCATGAGCCGTTACCACTATGCCTTGTGGGAACAACTTTCCACTGTGCTCTTTCATCTCCCAGAGGACCAGAGGGCCACAGCTAGGAGTCTGCAGAAGGAAGGGTTGCTGCTAGCTAAACAACTGCTGAATTCATCAAAGCACTCTCTTGACACCTTCTTGAAGACGATGCCTTCGGGTATTGCCCTGCGACGCCACTCCTGGCTGAGGTCCACTACCCTTCAACAGGACACTAGGTCATACATCGAAGACCTCCCCTTTGACGGCCTCGGACTCTTCCACTCCTCCACTGACACCGCTTTGCAGGAGTTGTACAAGAGCATTAAGGCTTCCAGAACCCTGGGGGTCTCCACCTCGGCTAGGACCTACAAACCAAGATCCTGGTCACGGCCATGGTCATGGCGGTCATCCTCCAGGAGCTCACCAGATCGATCCTGGGGCCCCCGCTCTTCTCCTGCCCAACAGCGCTCCTCCTACCCACAGAAACAGCGCTTCACACCAGCCCAGCAACCTGCCCGCTCTAAACAACTGCGGCAACAGAAGCAGGGACTTTGACCACCCACCCTCACTTCTCCCACGGCTGGCTCCCTATCTCCCTACCTGGCGCACCATCACTACGGACTCCTGGGTCCTGTCCATTATCGCCAGAGGGTATCTAATCAAGTTCCTCCAGGCTCCCACATCTCCAGTATTCGTCTCCACCCCACCGTCCCACCTGCTCCTACAAGAAGTCACCACCCTTCTTGGCAAAGACGCCATAGAACCCGTTCCTCTCCATCTCCAACAGACGGGTTTCTACTCGAGATACTTTGCCATGCCAAAGCGGGACGGTGGAACCAGACCGATACTAGACCTCAGAGGGCTCAACTATTACATCGAATACCGCCGCTTTTGGATGGTGACTCTGCCCTCTATTCTGCCTCTCATTCGCAGAGGGGCCTGGATGGCCATGTTGGACCTCCAGGACTCGTACTTCCACATCTCCATCTGTCCCCCCCATCACAAGTTCCTCTGGTTTGCGATAGGGCCCCATCATTTTCAATACAAGGCTCTCCCCTTCGGCTTATCCACCACGCCCAGAGTCTTCAACAAGACCATGGTCGTCGTCATTGCCTTCCTCCGTCTCAGGGGTATTACCATCTTCCCCTACATCGACGACTGGCTCCTGGTCGCCAACTCCGAACAGGCTTTCATAGACTCTATCACCATGACTCAGTCCCTCCTTGTGGATCTGGGCCTCCGTGTAAACTGGGAAAAATCCCATCTCACACCCTCGCAGCGCGTCCGCTACATTGGGGCAGAACTCGATTCCACAGCTTTGATCGCTTATCTTCCCCCGGACAGGGCCGAACCGATCATCCTACTGGCCAATCAAGTTCGCTCCCAGCCTCAATCAACCGCCCTTTCCATCCAGCGGCTGCTAGGTCTCATGGCAGTGACCACATCGGTCATCACGTTCGCCAGACTCCGCATGAGGTCACTCCAACTTTGGTTCCTCCGCATGTTCCGCCCCCTGCGCCAGCCTCAGAACACCCTCCTGTCTCCTACCCCTGAGGTCAGGAACTCCCTCGAGTGGTGGACTCTCCCCTCCTCCCTCCTACAGGGAGCTCCGTTTCACCTCCCATTGCCTCGTTTGACACTCACAACAGATGCCTCCTCCTGGGGCTGGGGAGCCCATCTCAATGGGATGAGGACAGGCACAGCCTGGGACGCCTCCCTACTGTCCCACCATATAAACTATCTCGAACTATTAGCCATTGTGTATGCGCTACATGCCTTCCTTCCCATCGTCAGGGGCTCCTGTGTCGCAGTCCTGTCAGACAACACGACAGCGGTCAGTTACGTCAACAAGCAGGGTGGGACCGTCTCCCGTCGCCTCTGCAAACTTGCCGGTCTCCTCTGGGACTGGTGCATAGAACACGACGTCTACCTTCGAGCGACACACATCCCTGACTCCACCAATACGCAGGCGGACCTTCTCAGCCGAGGTGAGGCACGGATACACGATTGGGAGATTTCCGATGTCTACCTCCGACCCATCTTCCAGACGCGGGGTGTTCCCCAAATCGATGTTTTTGCGACCAGACGGAACTCCAAATGCAAAGACTTCTGCTCACAGGGAGGCCACGACCCCCTATCACTCGGCGACGGTCTCCTCTACCCCTGGACCGAAGGGTTTCTGTACCTCTTCTCACCCTTCCTGCTCCTGATCCAGGTGGTCCAAAAGATTCTTCACAACCGGGCCGATTGCATCCTCATCTGCCCCTGGTGGCTGAGACAGTCTTGGTTCCTGGTGCTCCTATCCCTAGCAGAGAACCGGTTCCACCACTTCCCCCCGCAGCCAGACCTGTTAGGGATAGCCAACTCTCCACTACTGGATCACGACATCCCTCGACTGAAGCTCACGGCATGGAGACTTTTCCCTCAGCCTTCTCAGACCGTGTTGCTAACGTTCTTTTGAACTCTCACAAGCCTTCCACTAGAAAATCCTATTCTTACAAGTGGGATCGATTCTGCTCCACATTCTCTGAAGGTGCTGGATCGCCATCCTCGGCTGGGCTACCCAGGATATTCGACTTCCTACTATCCCTGGCAGATGCAGGGCTCGCCCATTCCTCGCTGAGAGTCTACCTGGCCACGATCTCAGCTTTCCATAATCGAATTGATAACTGCTCAGTGTTCACCCACCCTTTATCCAAGCATTTCCTCAGAGGCCTCCTCCATCTCTACCCACCACGTAGAGCTCCTGCCCATCCGTGGGACCTTTCCCTCGTCCTCCGTTTGCTCACGCGGAAGCCCTTTGAGCCTCTGGCTTCCTGTCCGCCTCATCTCCTGGCGTGGAAAACTGCCTTTCTCGAGGCCATTACCTCGGCCAAGAGAGTAGGAGAACTTTTGGCCTTCAGACATGACCCTCCCTATCTCTCCTTCCTGCCTGGGGCGCTCCATCTGATGCCTGACATTTCCTTCCTGCCTAAGGTAGTGTCGGAATTCCATCTCCATGCTGAAACTGTCCTGCCGGACTTTCATTCCAACTATTCCTCAGAGGAGGAGAGACTCCTTCACATGCTTGACATCAAAGGGCCCTCCTTTTCTACTTGGCTCGTACCAAGCCATATCGCAAAACGCCTAAACTCTTTGTGGCTTATGCCCCCAACAAGTTGGGCTCTCCTATCACGGCTCAGAGACTGTCCAAATGGATAGTGAATCTTATTCGCCTCTGCTACGAACTGGCGCGCACGCCTCTCCCTGGTCCGATTCGTGCCCATTCGACCAGAGCTGTTGCTACATCTACGGCGTTCCTGAAGGGGGCTTCCATATCAGACGTTTGTAATGCCGCCACCTGGGCTGCCCCCAACACCTTTATAAAGAACTATGCCCTGGATACCCGGGCCACCAGTCGTTCGAATTTGGGCCGTTTGGTTTTGTCTTCTGCCTCTCAGTGACAGCCTGCCTGCACCCTCCTCCAGGTAGGACACTGCTCGCTACTCTCCCATCAGTGTGAAGCACAGAGACCATGTCGAAGATAAACAGGTTGCCTACCTGTAACTGATGATCTTCGAGTGGTCATCTGTGCATTCACACTACCCGCCCATCCTCCCCCTCTGCTGCCAGGCTTCTCTCTTTCTTGCTTGGTCACAGCGGTCAGAAGGAACTGGCGGGATCCTCGCGCCCGCTCCACTGGGCATGCGCGGTAGGGGCCCCGCGCATGCCCGGTGTTGTTGGGCGCGAAAATCCGTTAGAGCTTTCTACGACACCGATGGATTCCAGTGCAGGTGCAGTAACCCATCAGTGTGAATGCACAGATGACCACTCGAAGATCATCAGTTACAGGCAGGCAACCTGTTTTTTCTTTTGACTAGGATGTTATGCTGCTAGTAACTGGATCACACTTGTTTTTTTGCAGATCCTTCACGCTGCCATACAGGTAATTGTGGAACTTCTTAATTCCTGCCATGATTGCCAGAGCCTCTTTGTCGATTTGCACGTAGTGGTGCTCAGCTGACAACAGGGTGCAGGAGTAGTAGGCGATGGGGACCTCTCTTCCATCTGCCAGGCGATGTCCCAGGGGCCCCCACCCCGTATGGTGATGCGTCGCATGCGAGGACTACAGGGAGTGACTTGTCAAAATGGGCCAGTACCGTATTCGACGTCAACAGTCCCTTGACGGCCTGGAACGCCACTGCGTGGCGGGATCCCCCGTTCCACGGAGCATTCTTGTCGAGGAGCCAATGGAGGGGTTCTGCCACTGCTGCCTTGTAGGGGAGGAATGAGTGGTAGAAGTTGAGGAGCCCCAAAAATGCCTGGAGCTCTGCCTTTGAAGTTGGAGTGGGGGCTTTGATGATGGCACGGATTTTGTCGGGGGTCAGATGGATGCCCTATTCGTCCACCATGGAACCAAGGAATTTGACTGGACTCCCAGCAGGCATTTTTCTCTTTTCACCTTTAGGCCCACATCGTTAAAGCACTGCAGGATGGAGCGTAGCCAGGCTGTGAAGGTCTCGACGTCTGGGTGCTGCTATCAGAACGTCATCGAAAAAGGGTTTCTCTGACCATGTGCGCGAAAAAGGGTTTCTCTGACCATGTGCACATATCGCTGTTGAATTTAATTTTGTCAGTTTCAGGCCCAAGTTTCCAATCTAACTGGATCATTTGAATTTTATTTCCATAGAGGTTCTGGGGCTGTTGGCAAACTGAAGGAGGAAGCTTGGGGTTTTTATTTAGATCCAGTGCCCAAGATGTGGCATTGGGAAGGGGGTAGGAATGGCATCTGTATCATGAACCACATCCCTACTGCCATACAATTCTGTTAGCTCCCAGACCATCACTCTGCTAGCAAGAGTACCTTTGACATACTGTCAGAATGTTTTCTGTATGGACAGTGAACTGTGTGTGAATGTACATTCAGTTATTTCAGCTGCAGTTGGCCCTGACACGGCTGACCTGTATTTTAGGGTGCAGTTGATGTTTTCTGTAGATGACCTTTTAAAGATTTTCAGACAAGCACAGAAAGAACAAGCCAATCTTGTTTTGCCTCTGGGAGGAGCAAGAATATGATCCTGGCGCCTCAAGGCCGATTCACACATTACAAAGTCCTTGTGGCTGCCACGTGGATCTTTGATCAGATGTACACCAGGAGTTCCCCTGCTGAGAATTTAATTCCCATGGGAATGGGGGTCTGATTCAAACTGGGACCATGGGAAGAAGACGCTTCAGACCCCCCCCCCTCCCCTCCCCTGCTTTCCCAGCTGGAAACAGCCCTGGGGAGTTGCTGTTTGCACTGTTGGGAAAACTTACATATACTGATGGCTACAGGAAGATTTTCCCCATGGGTCAAATAGCAGGACCTTTAGACCATTTCACATTGGGAAGATGGCCGTGAGGAAGACTGATGAAGACACTACCCCCTCCCCACTTTCCACGGTCCCCATCTGAATCAGGTCCTCACATGCTTGGGAAAAGTTCCCAGTGGTGGGGACCTTTCTGGCCACATTTGATCAAAAGTTCTCCTGGCAGACACAAGGATATTGTAATGTGAGAATGGCCCTTGAGGCGCCAGGATCATGGTCTTGCTCCTCACCTCACACTCAAGGATGGAGGCAGCCATACTGAGATTACCCCACTGAACTCTGCATCAGATAAGGGAAAGGGATTAGAAGCTAGAAAGCCACAGTTGCAACTGTCCCCTCTTAAGAGTGACAGCTGCATTTTAATTTCAGAGGGATATTTTCTTGGCAATAATGAGAGCTAGGAATTTAGATTTTAAAAGAGGCATTTTATCAAGAGGAGAACGGGCCTTTGTATAAAAGTAGGGTGTGTGCTTGTGTGTGTGTAGGAATGGAGAGAGTCAGAAGTTTACCTGACATGAGTACAAGTTTAACCCTTGAGGCTGCAGCTCTTCCTTATGAAGCGTCTGCTTTAAGGCTAATAAGAGGGAAGTGGGGGGGGGGGAAGCATAGAGGGAGTCACAAGCACATTCTCTGTTTGAGTTTGGGAAGGAGGGCTTCATAGCTAAAGAGGTTCTCCTTTTTTTTGCTTCAAATGTCTTCCTTTTTTCTGTTAGGGGGAAGGGTAAAGCTTGAACTGCTGCTTGGGGTGAGTAGGAGGCAGCAAGGCACAGCCCTGGGATGGGCAGAAACACGAAGTTAGCATTAATCCCCATCCACTCTGAAGCCTCAGCTTGGCCCTTCCCTAAGATTTGTATCACACACACACACACACACACACACACACACACACACACGGGGAGGGTGTAAGAATCTATAAAGCAGGCCAGGTAGAAGGGTTAAATATCAGAGCCCAAAACACCAATGTGGGTTTATTTTAGGAGAGGAGTGGCATCTAGTCCAGTTGCTGGGGTGAGGCAGATTCTGTATGCAGTTCTGGAAGGGCCGTTGTGCCTAGTGATTAGCGCAGAGGGAGCGAGGAACCAGGTCTCCTGTGGAAACTCCCAGATCTGGCATCAGGTCTCTGCTTTTTGTCAGCAAAAACAAGGGTACTCTATAGGGAATCCCTAGGCCCGGCCTGCACAAATCGAGTCCAGGATCTCTGTCAGACTTCCTTCTGGCCCTGAGGCATCGAGAGCGGACCTTTCTGGGACTCTGTTCCCTGTGGCTGTGCCTGGCTCTGCTGCTGCCTTTCCCCTGATATGGCCTTGGTTTTTATGACCGTCTGGAGTGAGGCCAGAGCAGGTTTGTTTATTTCTGTTAAGCGGCTGTTCCAGCGCCAGCCTTCATGTGCACGTCCGATGCAGAGAGGACAGCTCAGGGCTGCCGGAGCTGGGGCCTGTGTATGAGGCACAGTTGATCCCCTTGTGGTTCCTGCGTCCATACACAGGTGCCATCCGTGCCTCCCTCGTTGGAGAAGCTGTTCAGATGTAGTTGCTTCATTCCTTACACCCTCTGACAATCTGTGTGCAAGCTGAACTTATTAGATAAAACTCCAGCACCCCATACACAAGATCACACCCTTCTATTCTATGTTAATCTGATCAGTGTGGGATCACTACCACACCCTCATTCTGTACTTACAGTGTTCCAAGATGAGGTTTGAGACATAGTAAGAGAAATCCTGCCCTTTCACTGCTACAAACTGCACCCTCCCCATGCCACTTTATAACTCTTTCTCAGTGACCCCGCTCTGTCTCTGGATATCAGGCTTGGTACTCATTAAGAAGATTAGAATCCCCATTTCACTTGATGTTACATTAGAAGGGCAGGGCTTTCATTTCACCCCTCTGATTAGGAGAGAGTAAAAATGTTGTTTTTAGAGTGTCAAGGACCCTGACCTGGCTAGCCCAGGCTAGCCTGATCTTGTTAGATCTTGGAAGCTAAGCAGGGTCAACCCTGGTCAGTCCTTTGGAAGGGAGACCCCCAAGGAATACCAGGGTCATAACACGGAGGCAGACAGTGGCAAAGCACTTCTGAACGTCTCTGGCCTTGAAAACCCATGGGGGGGGTCACCATAAGTCAGCTGTGACTTGAGGATAAAACAACAACAGAGTGTCAAGGGAAAACAAATCCTTATTAAACAGTTTAGGGTATGAACGTGCAGAATAAATATATCCACCTCCTCACGGACATTGATACAGAATGGAACCCTTTGAAGAGGATGCATCCCTGGTTACAGAGATCGTAAATTATCACATAATGGTGGACACTTGTAGCAGATCATGGAAAGCAGGTAGATTTTAGAATGGATGCTCCATAGGTATATTTGTGCAGCGTAGGTGTATAAATATTTGACCCCTACAAAATGGTCTTGTGTGGAAAATTTTGTTCCTTTTGTAATCAGTTCTTGTGGATCAAATCTACATTTACTAAGTGTCAGTTAGCACTGCCATAAGTCTGTGGACTGTCTTGTCATGATCAATAAGGTTGCTGAACGTATTACATATATCCATGCTTGCTGGTTTGATGGCCTAATAACATTGCTGTGTGTTCCAAGCCTTCTTTCAACTCGTTTAGGTCCTGGCCGGGAGGTAGCATCGGTGACCCGACTCCCACCATTGGAATGTGAGCCTTGCTTGCCTGCTTTGCTTTGCGCATGCTTATTACTCATTTGCTTTTCTTTCCCCCTTTATCTCTAGCTGACTATTCCCTAGCCTTGAACAGGAAAGCCTCCTGTTATGTGTTACAAGAACCACAGGTGTTATGTATTTCTTCCTTTAGTTTCCTTGGGGATATTTTCTCCAAAAACCTTCAACAGTGGTTTCCCCTGAGAACCTGTTTTGCCACGGTTTTCTTGGGAACAGTGGGCCAGTATATTTGGGTGCCAATAATCCTCACTATTGATTGGTAGATGGGAGAGGGGCCATATTTCATATCACGTATAATTGTAGTTGTATTTCTATGCTTGGGCATTACTAACAGGAAAAGTGTTTGACCAACATGATCGTTTCTGCAAATAAAGGACTTTCTGCTTAAGGAGACCTGTTGTGGAGTACATCTATTGGCACATTCTCACAGAACGTTAGTAATCCCATTGGAACCAGTTCATTGTGCCCATAATGGATGACAATGGCGCTGAAATTCCTACTACCGATCTGGAATTACCGATCACCACCGAAGAGGTGCCGGTCCGCCCGGCAAGTACTAGCGGGGTGACAGTTTGTTCCCGATGGAGCGGAGGGGCCCAATCCTGGGCTCAGTTTGGACCTCAAACTACTGAAACATGGTCTCCTTGATGGGAAGCCAGGACCAGGCAGTCTGCGGCCCGGGGGACGGAACGGAGAGCCATGGACGACTTCCAGGTAGCTGAGATGTGGGTCCAAATGGACCGTCGGTTTGACACGATCCAGAGACGCCTGCAGCAAGAGATAACGGTGATGATGATCGACCTCCCGAATGTGGTGACGCAGGCAGTTCAAGAGCAACTGGTGGGGGCTGGAGCTGGAGCGGTGCCAGTGGTGGTACGCAACCAGCGCAACTGCCGGCTCAGCCTCCCGCACCTCCGGGGCCACCAGCTCAGCCAGTTCTGGGGCCAGCGCAGCCAGTGGATCGGTGGCCTGTCCCACACGAGCTGATGGGGGCCACCTTCAATGGGAATCCCGCGAAGTTACAGTTCTTTATCATTGAGGCTTGTTGGTGTATGCAGAATTGGGGCCACCTTTTCCAAGATGATGGTGACCGAGTGGGCTACATCGGTTCCAGGATACGAGATGAAGCAGCTGATTGGTATGTGAGCCTCCACAATCCCCCGGGTCGTGAGTTGGATAATGTGGAAGAGTTCATGTGGGCCCTATGCCGCCAATACGAAGACCCGATGAGCGAGGAAAAAGTCCGGAACCAAGTGCGCAACCTCTCGCAAGGGAGATTGTCTGTTCTTGAGTATACTGCTGCATTTAAATGCTTGGAAACTAAGATCAGGGGTTGGCCAGAAGAAGTATTTGTAGAACAATACCGCAGGGGCTTAAACGGGGAGCTATATGAGACTATACTGAGAAATGTCAATTCGACCACTCTAAATGGGTGGATCCAGGCTGCGGAGGAAGCCGAGGCGTGATTCACTTTGATTCGGATGAGGCAGCTGGCTAGCACCCCCAAAAGCGCTGCCCCATCGGCCACCCCTTTCAAGCCAAAGACCAAGGCACCCGTGAGAGACCTCAGAGAGTTCTGCATGAAGAAGGGATTATGCACCAGATGTGGGGAGTTGGGCCACTTTGCTTCATCATGCCCAGCCACCTTTCCTAAGGGTGGAGCACCATCTTCCCCACCCGCTGGCACTCCAGATCGTGGAATCCTGCTTCCTGGAGAAGTCGGAGGAAGGGACCGTGGACCAGCTGCAGGGAAACGACCTGGACCTGCTCTGAACGGCACAACGCAGCAGGTCCCTCAAATCACAGCACCTCAAATGGTGAGGTCTCCAGGGCCCCTTCTCTATATTCTAATGACTGTTGTTCATCCACATCTGGGCACGCAGATGCGGGTGAGAGCCCTTATTGATTCGGGCTGTGCCAGAGACTTAATTAGTCCAATAGTGCTGGATGGGTTGGGGTTGGGGGTGAACACCTTGGAGGAGCCTTTGCATTTTACCCAGATGGGTGGCTCCGAAATGAAGGAACCCTGTACTTTCGAGACTGATCCTATAATAATTGGCACGGGAACATTGGGAACAACACACTTTTGTTATCACCCCCCATGTGCAATTCCCCATGGTGTTAGGAAGCCCGTGGTTGCGAACTCATGACCCACATATCTGTTGGAGTGAGGGACGGATTACCTGGGTTTCTCCCTCTTGCAAAGAGCACCTTTGGAAAGTGGAGTGGG
This sequence comes from Lepidodactylus listeri, assembly GCA_029233225.1. Taxonomy (NCBI): domain Eukaryota; kingdom Metazoa; phylum Chordata; class Lepidosauria; order Squamata; family Gekkonidae; genus Lepidodactylus; species Lepidodactylus listeri. The sequence continues at coordinate 125,266,353 of JARCFY010000007.1, read as the reverse complement.
ACAATTGGCCTGGCTTCGAGAGCGCATGTTTAGCGCGGGAGGAACTTTTATCTATCCCAGCCGCATACAGGGATTTGGCAGAGGTTTTCGAGGAAACGGAGGCTGACGAGCTTCCCCCCCATTGTAACATGGACTGTGCCATTGAACTGTTGCCTGGCCATAAATTGCCCAAAGGGAAATTATACACTATGTCCTCCCAGGAAAAAATTGAGCTTCGCAAGTTCATTGATAAGAATCTCGAGCGAGGTTTTATCCAGGCAGCCACTTCCCCATTTGTGGCGCCTGTCCTTTTCCACAAGAAAAAAGATGGGGGGGCTGCGCTTATGTACTGACTATCAAGGCTTAAAAGCAGTGTCCACATCAAATGCCTACCCCCTACCCCTGATCAAAGACTTGCTCAGTGAGGCCAGCAAAGGGAAAATCTTTTCAAAGCTGGACCTCAGAGATGCTTACTTTTGAGTGCGCATTCGGGAGGGGGATGAATATAAGACTGCCTTTAATACCCCCCTGGGGCAATTTGAATATTTAGTAATGCCCTTTGGCCTTCAGGGGGCTCCAGGAGTTTTTATGAATTTAATAAACGAGGTTTTACACAAGCACTTATTCAAGGGGGTCCTATGCTGTCTAGATGATATGTTGCTCTATTCCCTGGACATGGAGTTGCATGTGAAATTGGTGAGGGAAGTGCTGGCCACCCTCAGAGACAATAAACTGTTTGCTAAGCTATCTAAATGTGACTTCCATAAGACTGAAATAGACTTTCTACGCTATTGAAGCTCACCTCGGGGTTTAGAAATGGATCCAGTGAAGGTGTCTGCTGTGGTGGGGTGGGAGACCCCCAGAACTAGGCGCCAGCTACAGAGTTTTCTAGGATTCGCCAATTTTAACAGAAATTTCTCAATACAGCCTCCCCCACACTGACTTATTAAAGACAAAAGGGAAGGGGCCGGAGGCTGCGAAACTGGGTGCCCGGTTAATCTGGACCCTGAAGTGTCAGCAGGCTTTTGATGCACTGAAACGTCTTTTTACCTTTGAACCTATCCTAGCACATCCAGATGAAAGTAAAAAGTTTATTGTGCAAGTAGATGCCTCCGATGTTGCCATGGGGGGGGTGATCTTGCAAGAAGGGACTGATGGAAAGTTGCACCCGTTAGCATATGTATCTAAGAAATTCGAGGATTCTGAATGTAACTGGGCAGTTTGGGATAAAGAAGCCGCAGCAATCCGGCTGGCTCTAACTACGTGAAGGCACTGGTTAGAGGGGGTGCGCTAGCCATTTGAAATATGAACTGATCACAAAAATTTAGAGGCATTGAGCACCCAACTCTCCCTTAATGCCAAGCAACTCAGATGGGCTGATTTCTTTTCAAAATTCAGCTTCACCCTTCGCCACTTCCCCGGGGAGGTCTAATTCCTTGGATGATGCTCTTTCTCGCTTGCCCCAACATGATTCCCGGAAAACTGAGGTGATAGAGACTATGTTCACACCCAAACAATTGGGGGGGGGGGGGCGGAACAGACTAGGAGCCAAACCAAGACTATGGCAACCCCGGCCATGTCAGAATGGATTTTTAAGTTCGCTCAAAACTACTCTGAGGAGGAAATCCATGAGTTCCAGGCTTTGCCTTCTCTCGTACAAAGCCAGAAGGGTGCTGGTTCAAGGAACAGAAGCTTGTAGTCCCTTCCGCTCTCCGCAAAAAGATTATGTATGCTGCACACGAGTCTAAGTTGTTGGAACACTTTGGCTTTCTAAAGACTTTGAACTTGTTGCAGAGACAGTTCTGGTGGCCGTGTATGAGGGGGGATATTTCTACTTATGTCTCCTCTTGCCAAACTTGCTTAATGGGGAAGTCCTGGGGGGGGGGGAAGCCTCTGGGACTCTTACAACCACGAGAAACTCCCAGCCGGCCATGGGAAGTTATATCTATGGACTTGATTACTGATTTGCCTCCTAGCAAGGGAAAGACTGTTGTGTGTGTGTGTGTGGGGGGGGGGGTGGACACATTCTCCAAACAAGCTCATTTTGTCCCACTAAAGAAATTACCTACTGTGAAAACTTTAGCCAAAGCTTTTATTAACCATGTGATTAAACTTCATAGTATACCAAAGAAGGTCATTTCCAACCGCGGCTCGCAATTTGTTGCCAACTTTTGGTGGGAGCTTTTACAGATCCTGGGAGTTGAATCTGCCTTAAGCAGCGCTTACCGTCCAGAGACAGATGGCCAAACTGAAAGAGTTAATCAAATATTGGAACAATATTTACGGTGTTATACTAACTTTCAACAGGATGACTGGGTTGATCTTTTACCATTTGCTGGTAAAAGTTACATAGTTACAACAATGCTGTACACTCATCTACTGGAGTGTCTCTGTTTATGGCGGTTGGAGGATTTGAAGGAGTTCCGCTTCCCAACTTAAGACCAGCAGTGGAGGGGTCAAATGACTTTGCTACTTGATGGAACTCATTGCATGACTCTTGGCCATTGATTACTAAAACATTAGAGGAAGCCAAAGCAGACTACAAGAAACAAGCAGATAAAGGGAGAGCTCTGGGTTGGGATCTCTCTCCTGGATACTCAGTTTATGTGTCCACTAAAAACATTAAAGGAACATTAAAGTAGGAAACTAGGTTGGAAATATGTAGGACCATTCCCTGTGATCAGGTGCATTAACAAAATGACATTTGAACTTAAAATCCCTAAATAGTTAAAATTTGTGCACCCTGTTTTCCATTACAGCCTTCTGAAGAAGGATCCTGGGCCGAACGAATGGAGACCCTCCTCTTCCTCTCCTCCTCCTCTGATGAAGAATGATGAACCACACTATGAAATTGACCAAATATTGGATTCTAAATTGAAAAGAGGACATTTGTTCTATTTAATAAAATGGTTGCATTTTGGTCCTGAGGAAAATGAATGGGTTGAAGCTTCTCATGTTCATGCTCCTGCTAAAATCCGTGCTTTTCATAAATTGTACTCTTTGAAACCTAGGAAGGGGGGGAATGTTGAATCGGGAGGGCAGAATGTCAGTTAGCACTGCCATAAGTCTGTGGACTGTCTTGTCATGATCAATAAGGTTGCTGAACGTATTACATATATCCATGCTTGCTGGTTTGATGGCCTAATAACATTGCTGTGTTTTCCAAGCCTTCTTTCAACTCGTTTAGGTCCTGGCCGGGAGGTAGCATTGGTGACCCGACTCCCACCATTGGAATGCAAGCCTTGCTTGCCTGCTTTGCTTTGCGCATGCTTATTACTCATTTGCTTTTCTTTCCCCCCTTATCTCTAGCTGACTATTCCCTGGCCTTGAACAGGAAAGCCTCCTGTTATGTGTTACAAGAACCACAGGTGTTATGTATTTCTTCCTTTAGTTTCCTTGGGGATATTTTCTCCAAAAACCTTCAACAGTGGTTTCCCCTGAGAACCTGTTTTGCCACGGTTTTCTTGGGAACAGGGGGCCAGTATATTTGGGTGCCAATAATCCTCACTATTGATTGGTAGATGGGAGAGGGGCCATATTTCATATCACGTATAATTGTAGTTGTATTTCTATGCTTGGGCATTACTAACAGGAAAAGTGTTTGACCAACATGATCGTTTCTGCAAATAAAGGACTTTCTGCTTAAGGAGACCTGTTGTGGAGTACATCTATTGGCACATTCTCACACTAAGCTTAAAATAATTTTCATATTGGGAGCTGAAAAATTTGGAACAACATCCCATATTTAAAGTTGTTGATTTTGGCCTCAAACTAAATATGGTTCAGTCAGAGTGCTTTAGATTTGGTGGTTAAGCTCTACATTATTTGGTTATTGTCACCTATTTAAGGAAATGTTTTGTGACAGAAAATTAATGAGTATTTACAAACTAGTTTTGACCCTCCATATCAAATGTAAAGAAACATTAGTACCACAGTCTAACCCTAACCTGTTTCGAAAGTATTGGTTGGAGATAGGGATGGTGAATGTTGCTGGGGAAGTATACAGTCAAAGCAAATGAAGTATGGTGATGCCTTAAATAAGGCAATAATTTCTTTTTTAACTTTATTGATATTCCAGTGTGTTTACTGATTTTTTTTCTTATTGTAAGAGTAAAATCAGATACAAAGTTAAAAAGATAAAATAAGGTGGTATACATGAACATGTTCAGAGTGCATTTCTGTTACAGGCAGTGTCAGTCCTCTTACATTTAATACCAGAGACCAGGATTTTCTGGTTTCAGACATTGGTTTTTTCCAGGACCCATTTAAGAAAGCAAAACAAATTAAGCACTGTCAGGCTACTGATACCGAATATGGAATACTGCTATAGGAGATCTGCAGGTTAAGAAGTAGGGCATGAATTGTGGGAATGAATTAATAAACTACTGAACAGTGAAATGTATAGTAGCATATATCTCAGGACGCTGTCAAATATTAAATGAAAACCAGAAAGTCAAATATCAGAAGTGAAATATGAAATTCTATCACTTGTCAAGTATCTAATGCAAACAGCATATGTTTGTACAGTCACCAACGTGTTACCCGGCAGGAGGTTACAGATATACATATATAAATGAATATTTGCATGAACTGTTCTATAGAAAACAAATAGTAATTTGAAATTAGAAATGGCTAAAGCTCTAGTGGGATTTCTTTGTGTAAAAGGAGCTTCAAAGGTGGTGGTCTGTTGATGCCGGCTATGTCTCTGGAGACACTATATCCCCATCCTAATAATTTTCCATGCCTTCTTTAAATAATTCCGTGGGGGGTGGAGATGGGTGTTATATTTAGTTCTTCCTAACCAATTATCCCAAAGGGCTTTCCACAGATAGGGAAGCTGAGGCTATGGTGGGGAAGTGACTCAGCTTCACATGCTGAATCGGCAACAGGCCCAGGAATAGAACCCAAGAGCCCTGACACCAAATTCTCCCGACACCTAGCCAGCCATCTTCTCCTAACAGAGAAAAGCATTTTAATTTACTTGCAGCTCAGTCCTCTGTGAGTGCATTTGTGTGTTCATTAGTTTGTTTGGCATAAGTAAATCTCGAGTAAGACTAGTCTTGTGCTGAGCTATCTGGGAGCAAACCCAAACTGAATACAGGGAGAGTTACTACTGAGTAAAGATGCATGATCTGTACAGCTGTAATCCTGTGCAAATACACACTGCACTCCACTGAAATGAGTGTTTACGCATTCTGCATACTTAAAACATACGTATTTCAATTGGATTTAGGCTCACTTGAGTTTTATTTAGATGATAACAACTGCATTTAGGATTATCCTAAACATATGTAGATTATCCTGATCCTGAACATATTTTATCTGAAAGTAAGTCTTACTAAACTCAGCTTACTTCTGTCCCAACCCATTCTTCCTTTCCCTCCAGTTTAATGATGTAGGGTCCAATTAAGATTGCCAAATGACATGGGGGGAAGTTATTGGATGCAAAGCTTCATCTGTAGTATTTAGCAAAGGAGGAGGCTTCATGTGGGAGCAAGTGCTCCTTGAGGTATCCTAGCCAACACCATTTAAGTAACAACCTAAGAAGGTCTACTCAGAAGTAAGTCCCATTTTATTCAATAGAGACAAATGTTCTTAGGATTGCAGTACTAGAGTTTTAACCATTGCCACCATCCCTTTAATTTGTAAATAGAGTCAGCAAGGCCATAGGTAACTAGGACAGTTGTACCATAAAGACAAAATTTGAGTTTGATTAATGAGTTAACTCCTGGAAACCCTCCCTCTCCACACACACAATGTGGAACCTTGTAGAAGGGTTGAAAGTTGCCAAATAACTAAATCTGATTTTGTGAAAAGCCAGAAAAATAATAGCCTCTTCAACCTGGTGAAACAGCTAACTGATTGATAGTATACATAGATAATTAACAAGTTAGTCTGTTATTTTATTTTAAGCAGAATGATGAAATCATATGGATTGTAATGTATATAGGCTTGAAATCCTAATGAAGAGCAGTTCAGCAGTGTAATGAATACTGAAAGCCAGATTAGCACACAAATGAAGTTGACTAGGAAGCCTGCACTCTGGCCCCAGTGCTGGGGAAGTTAAAATAACTAATTTGCCTTGCATACCCAGCTCCATTAAACACAGAAAATATTTTGCCACTTGCTTCAGCAGAAGAATTGCACTTTTCAGTTGTAATGCTTAGAAAGATACATTTGGACTGATGTTTGATTTAGTTCAAACAAGTCATTGCAGCCTTAATGATGGACAAGGAAGAAAGAGAATAAATAGTTATTTCATTGAATGGCACCATTGAAAACCTGAGGGGAAGCCAAAATATAAACCCGTTTTCTGTTAAGCTACACAAAACCCGTATCCTCAGATCTATACTCGTTCCCAGTGTAAGCTGGCAAGGTGCTTTCGGCACTCTTATGAGGGATCCATGAGAGAAAATAAATGGACTATGTTGTTGAATGTGTGCAAAAGACTATGGGACAGGGTAACCAGGGGGAAAACAACTGCAAACGTTTCCAGCAAAGGTTTAAAGTACCGTTTTCTGAGGTTGCCACCTCCAGGCCAGGAGGTTTCTCCCAACACAAAGAGACTCACAGAGGAAATAGCCATACTGTCCCTTTCATCAGAGACTGGTCTTCGCAAGCCACCATCATAATACATACTCCATACATGTTCCAACATCCCCCATTTGGCACATCAAAGGACATCTCACAAGGGTGTGAAGACAGCAGGACGTTTCCTGGAGGAACCAGCTGGGCAGACCGGGGTTCGCTTTCATCTAAGGAGGAACCGGCTGGACAGACCAGGGTTCGCTTTCATCTAAGGACAATGCTACAGCAGATGACATCAGCATCCTGTCCTGACCATCAGGTAGATTAGAATATTGACCAGTCCCATAAGACCCTCTTAGTGGATAGTGCCATAGAAAACGGACCACCCATAGGCGTTCCCAGGGAGGTTTCAGACCATGCCAACCCCAGTGACACCCCCCAATAAATATAGCTCCCCAAGAGTTGCCCGCTCTCTTGCCTTCCCTCCTCCCCCTGGATCCTTGGGTGCACGGGGATCCGACACATGTTTTCTGCAGGTTCAGAATTCATGCCCTTCTCCCCCTTTGTCCCAGAATATCCTCCCTTTTTCCAGCAGGACTTCGCCAGCCTCCTGGATAGGTAAATATTGCCCCAACGGATACCATCGATATTCCTGCTAATGCAACCATCTCTCTAATTCCACCTAACTTCCTAGATCTGTATAATTGTGTGTATGATCGTTCAACAACTGAATGAATCATTTTTATTTCTGTTAAGTAAACGTAAGACCCTTTTTAACCTTGATTCGAGTCTCCGTGTTTGTCTTTGGGAAGTCTGAGAGAGGCCCAGCCTCTGTATACATAGGTGCTGTTCCGTTAATGCCTACTGCTGATTATTAGGAGCTAATATTCCCCTAATATTGATAATATAATAGAGCAGTCAGGCTAACACAACTTCCTACAATTCATCTTAGTAAGAGCACTCCTTTCTGTTGCTATGAACAGTGCATTCAGACTGACAAGAGCTAGTGCAGTAGTTACAATACCAGACTCTTGGGACTGGGGTGACCCAGATTCAAATCCCCGTTGCGCTATGAACAGAGTTGCCCCGGGGGGGGGAAGTCCTGTCCCATTAATAGAGGCTAAATGGGATGTTATTATCCCAGGTGATGTTATTTACCTCTCTAGCTGTGAAAAGGCTGCATTGCCCAGTACTACTCATGAGTAAGGGACAGGGCATTTCCCCCTGGCTTGTTGGCAAGTGGGGCCATGAAGCTTGGTGGGTGACCTTGGGCCAGTCAGTCAGTCAGTCAGTCACTCTCAGCCTAAACTACCTCAAAGGATTGCTGGGAGGGTAAAATGAAGAAGGGGGGAAACCATGCATACTGCTCGGAGCAAGGGTGGTCTAAAAATATACCAAACAAATTGCAATATGTCTTGTGTGGCAAGCTGAAATAGACTTTTTAAAAACTTTGCAATTTTGATCTCTTTCCCAAAAGCACAAACATGGCTAAATGATGATACTATTTCATCCACCCCTCCCCAAAGCATCCCTTTTCAGTGCTGAGAATCAGGAACTGCGCAACATAACCCTTGGGTGAAAGCCTCAGGGCTGAGGCTAGGATCTAACCTGAGGAGGTGTTCCAGCCTAGACCTGCTTAGGATACAGAAGTCTCTTCAGGCTCAGCAAAGAAGGGGTGGTCTGGCCCCCAGTTCCTGAGATGCCCTTGGAGTGGTTGAGCCAAACTGGATCCTTTCTCTTTCCTAGTCGACAGGCTGTTGCCTCTCACTTGGGCACTACCTTTTTTGCGCCGGAACCGGAGCTCTTCCTGGATCCTTCTCTCCAAAGCTTCTGTTCATTTTCTGGCTTCCTTTGCCTTACCTGCCTCATTCTTGCGCTTCACAGAGTCTAGCTGGTCCAGGATTAAGGCTTAAATTTCAGCCACCAACTGCCTGTGATCTTAGTTTCCTGGATTGTTTTCTTCAGCCCGGTTCTGATGGGGACTGGCTGTGTCACATAAATGAATAATCCAGTCTTCTTTTAACAGAAGTGCACCTGATTCCTCCCTCTGCCTTCAATTCCTCCCCACAAAATCCCAAATACTATTTGATAAGTTCTGACTTATCCTTTTTTTAAAAATGGTGTCACACAGTGGAACAATTATGCTTTTGACTTGTGTTTTACAAGACAAAATATCTTCTTTTAAAACCTCTAAGTATGCCATTTTAGTCTTTCAGAAAAATCCACATTCCTGCTTAACTTTCATTTGTGCTCCTCAAATTTCATGTAGGCGGGGCCTCCCCCTAAGTCTCCTGATTGCTTCAGAATTGGATACAAAATGTTGTAGGTGCAAATCATATATTTGCATATCACAAACAACCGTACAGGAGCATTACCGAATGGCACAGACATCTCTTTAAAACGCTGGAGAGTTCTAAGAAACAGACTGCCAAGCTGAGCAAAGTATTTTAGCACCATGCTGCAGAGGGATAGCAACCCATGCTGCCTGACGCTATGTAACTAGTCCAATATTTCTGTACTTTCTTGCTAAGCTGCCCCAGTCCTCCCTTTGCATGCTGCTTATGCTGCTGGACTTTTCCCCACCCCCATTATGCAAACTCCACAAAGGCTGGGTACCTTTTCCACGCTTGCCAAGCAAGGGTGTGTTGCCTGCCGCACCCTAACCTTCACCATCCCACATGATGCCTGGGTTTAAGCAGCCAAACAAAGACGGCGATGTAAGGGCAACACTCGAGGCTGGCACTTCCGGCTGTGGTGCCTGGGAGGAGGAGGGCAATATCCAGGACTGACTGTCTTTCCAGCCTGATGGAGCCTGCTGTGTTTGCCCAGTCTGGCAGGGAGCCCATCTGGATGGCCTCCTTTCATCGCTCTGGATTTCTTCACTGCCTCTGCATCATTATTCTCAATAACACAGCATCACCCGTGGCACTGTGGTTTCCTTTCCTCTGAAGTCTGTTACCCGCCCCCCCCATGTGCACAATTTCCCCATGCTGCAGTTCCACACAGCAGAAACACCCCCCCCCCCATTTCAACAGTCTCTGGGCACATAATTTACTCCAGTGTGTGAGGCTGTAATGCAGAGACTGGAGGGGGTGTTCTGGGGCCTGAGCTAGGGCAGTAGCAGTAGAGCTACCAAGAGGTAAGGCAGGTTTCCTGGAGGAGGCACAGGAAAGACAACTGTTGGGGAAGGTGCATGTATATAGGAAGTCAGCCAGGAAGAGGTCTGCCTGTGGACATCCACTCAGTCTGTCGCTTTGGCCTGTGTGTAAACAGTGTGGACAGACAAATGGAAAATGGCACCGGCGCACCACCTATTTAATGACGTACTGCTTCTCTCTGTCTGTGGTTGGGTTTTTTTTGGACTCATCCAGGCTCCACGGTTTTTTTCTTCAGCTCCAGGGTCTAGTCTTGGGACACGTAAAATAATTAAGAAATAAGCAAGCACACAGCGAGCCTTTTGTTCATTGCTGCGTAATTATAATTGGCTTCCACCCATTGTGGGTACAAGGAAGGACTTCAGCCACAGCACCATCTTAAAAATTAACCTCTGGTTTCAATATGCCCATGTGGGGCTGCCAAGAATCACCGTGGGCCCCCAAAGGCTGTGCCATGCACAAGACACCACCTCTGCCCTTTGTCCTGCCACCCAGCCTAGACATCCTATGGCAACAACTAACATCACTTTCTGTTGACATCAATAGGCTAATCACTGATGATGTGCACAACATGGTTTTCTTGTTCTGTTCCTCATCTTTATATCATATCCTTCCCCAAAGGATCTCAGGGCCAATCCCCCCCTTTTATCCTCACAACAGCCCTTTGAGGTAAGTTAGCTTGAAAGATTATGACTACTCAGATCATGCTTCCCTCCCGCTGAGTAAAGGAGCTACTAAATATATGCCCTGGGCCCCTGGGCAATGAGGGCCCCCAGAATGCCACCTCCCCTGCAGCCTTGGCCACTGCCCTCTGAGACCCTCATCCCAACTTTCCCCTTTTCTACCACTTGATTATGGCTCCGATATAAACGTGGCCCTTGCTTTTGTTTTCTCTGGTTACATTTGAGAACACTCGAGATGGGTTTTGGTTTTTTTTTGGAGGGGGGGGTGTTTGTGTTTGGGGTTTTTTTTTAGCAAGGAATATCTCATTGTCACACGGTGTACAAGAATCTCTTGTCTAATGGGCTAGAGTTTTTGGAGACTGAAGAAAGGCATCATTGGAGAGAGAGAACAAAAGAACATGATCTTGTTTATTAGAAACAGCTGCTTATGTTCCAGACAAAACTATTAACCATCTACCATCTGTATTAATGGCTGAAAGTGCAATCTGCTGCACATTTGCCGCATATACTTGAAGGCAAGTTCCACTGAAGGCCATCCATGTGATGTATTTAGAAGTGGGATATCAAGATCCTATCACTTGTGCTAATGGGTCCAGAATTAAAAAGGTTGGTTATATTTGACTTAGTGTAGGTGAGGTCGAATTCTACTGGGAGCTTTAGTTTGGCTCGATACGGTTACATTTGAGGAAGCTCAACAGTGTTTTTCATTGAGCAAGAAAGTCTTATTGTTACACTACACACAAGAATCTCTTGTCTAATGGGCTATAGCATCTGGTGACAGGAGAAAAGGATACATTCCACTAATGGCAGAAGATAATCTTATGTCACTAGAAGGACGAAAACTCTGATATTAGCAGCATGAATCTGTAGGAGCCAATCCATCTACGGATCATGATCTGACTACTGCCTCTGTCCCCCAAGCCAAATAAAAATAGGAGTACAGTGACGTCTTAAAGACTAACAAAATTTCTTCCAGCATAAGCTGTTGTGAGTCACAGCTCACTTCATCAGATGGATTGGAGGGCATATCCATTAGGTTTATGCTTTTATATTCCCAAAGTGGGGGTGGGGGAGATGTTACGAGGAAAAGCCAATTTAAAACAAGAGCCAATAAAAAGACTAATCTGCTCGCTTAGGGAGGGATCAAGAGAGGGACTGTGGCTCACTGGAAGAGCATCTGCTTGGCATGCTGAAGGTCCCAGGTTCAATCCCCGGCAGCATCTCCAGTTAAAAGGATCAGGTAGGAGGTGATGTGAAAGACCTCGGCCTGAGACCCTGGAGAGCCACTGCTGGTCTGAGTAGACAGGACTGACTGTGATGGACTGAGGCTCTGATTCAGCAGAAGGCATCTTCATGCGTTCATGTGTGTGTTCACTCCACCCCCCCCCCCCGTTGTGTGTTGTGAATACAAATGTTTCCATCTAATGGATGTATACTTCCATGCATCTGAAGAAGTGAGCCCTGATGCATAAAAGTGTATTCTGGAATACATTGTGTTAGTCCTTAAGGTGCCACTGGAGTCCGGTTTTATTTTGCTGCTGTAGACTAACATAGCTACCCATTTGGAATTGTCCACAAGCCACTGTGGAAATGCCTCGTTTCATCATATACAAATTTATAGTTGTTGGGCAAATCCTGGATATCATTAGAAAGATCATCTCCCATTATGCCACACACACAAACAAACACACACCGATTTCCCTTTACAATTCAGTCCCTCTGGAAATGTATCTGTGAACTGGTGGTGGTGAATGAAAGCTCAGTTTGTTACACATATTAGACTAAAGGAGAGAGCAGTTTTACTCAGAGCCTGAGATAGCATGGGCACATGCCCGTGCATGCATAGAAGAGCAGAAAATTGAGAACTGTACAGTATGTAATATATACTTGTGTTTGCAGAGAGAAAGACCCACCCAAACCTTGTCCACTGGACTCAATTATCACTTTGCTCCTTGTACTTCTAGCTGTGGGTGCATTGGGCTAGTCAGGGGAGGTGTATCTGTGATATGTGCATCAGAGTCTTCAAATTCACCTTCCCCGTGACGCCTCTCATTTAATCCCCAATTCTCACTTCTCGGATGTAAGCAATCCTACTATGCATAACTTAATTCGCTCACATGCATCCCTTTTTACCTGTATCTCTCTCTATTCTGTCCCCTCCCTTTCCTTCCCACTGTCAAAATTTATACTGGAAGCTCCTTGGGGCAGGGAACTGTCATTTTTGTATATGAAAGTCTGTAGAGTGCCATATGCCCTGACCTGGGAGGCCCAGGCTAGCCTGATCTCATCAGATCTCAGAAGCTAAAGCCCTGACTTGGATAGCCCAGGCAAGCCCGATCTTGTCAGATCTCAGAAGCTGAGCAGGGTCGACTCTGGCAAGTACTCGGATGGAATACCAGCAGTCAGGAGGCCAGGGGCAAGCTTTATTCAGCCACCTCTCTGAACATCCTCCAGGCCCCCAGGAGAGGTCAGTCACCAGAGGTCAGCATGACTTCCAGGTGCACACACACATGCATATATGAAAAATACCAAAAAAATACCCAAAAAACCCAACTCAGAAGCAAAGCGGTGCTGGCCCTGGTTATCACTTGGACGAGAGACCACCAAAGAAGTCCAAGGTTGCTACGCAGAGGCAGGCTATGGCAAACCACCTCCAAATGTATCTTGCCTTATGGATGATAGGTCTGTCAGTGGTTACTAGCCATGGTGACGAAAGAGAACCTCCACACAGGCCTGTAGCCAGGATTTTGTGGCTTTGGGGGCAATTTTTTTCCTGGTGGGGCTGCCATTATTTGCCCCCAGCTCCTTTATGCCTCCTCTCTCCACCCCCCCATCCCACTTTGTTTTCTCTCTGTGGGAAATGGAAGTGTCTCTCTTTGCCTCTCACTCCAGCAAGCCTTCCCCAGCTGCTATCCTCATTGATTTGGGGGGGGGGGATGGCCGCTCTTCTTCCCACCACCCCCCGTGCAGCTCAGGTGGAAGAAAAGCACAGCAAGAGAGAGAAAAGGTGCAAAGATGGTTTTGCCTGAGCAGAGCCTTCCCCAGTTGTCCTCCCTCCCCACCAAAAACCGGAGTCTGGTGGCGAAGTTCCTTGCAAAGCACATCTTCAGGTTGGCCGGAGTCCTCCAGCGAAGAGACCTGAAAAGATCTTGGGGCACCCAAAGGGCCTCTTTGCAAGAAGCCACTGCAGGAGGAGAGGAAGGGGGGAATGGAAGATGTACCAGCAAGTTGCCAGCTGCTTCCAGTGAAGGAAAATGCTCAGCCTGATTACATCGGGGATTCTTGGGTCTGTTTGACTACAGCAAAACATGGGAGCATGCAGCTTTTTAAAAAAGGTTCAAAATGTAAAAAACATTTTAAAAACATTTTCAGAAGGAAATCTTGTGGGGCTGGCCCTTTAAGGAAGGGGGCAGAGCCCCAAATAGCCTCACTGTAGCTACAGGCCTGCCTCCACATTCAGAGGCAGTCAACCTCTGAATACCAGAGCCAGCAGGCAACACCAGGGGAAGGCCTCCGCCTCTGTGCCCTCTTGTTGGCATTCTAGAGGAAATGAGTGGCTACTGTGTGAGACAGGATGCCGGATGAGAGGCACCCTCACTGGTCTGCTCCAGCAGGGTGCTCTTCTTGCACTCTTATGTCTTGAAAACCCCATGGGATCACCATAAGTCAGCTATAACCTGATAGCACTTTACACCATGCGCGCGCGCGCGCGCGCACACACACACAGTGGCATATACTATGATGGTGCTGTGCAAACAACAGGATAGGCTTCTGAATTGTGGTTCTGTTGACTTTTTTTGGTGCAATGTTCTTTGGGAATTGATTGTGGTATGCACGGTTCGCTAAAGCTGTGTATCTGTTTATTTTGAACAGAGCAGGGTGTATCTCTGTGCTTGCGTTAGGTCTTAGTGAGAGTATTTAAGTGTTTGTAGTTTGTGTATTAAACCTTTACATTTTATTTGGTAATTATTCTATACATCTTTCTGTGATATGTATCTGCTTGTGGACTTGTGTTGGGGGCATGCATTTATATCTCTGTGTTGGGTAAATTGGACAAGTTATGTAAAAAAGAGTGTTTTGCGCCCAGAGACGATTGCATGTTTGGGATGAGTCCTTATAAAAGCTGCTTCATGTTACTAAACTTTCCTGTTGGTTAAGCACTAATGGACATTTGTGTGATTATTTGCAGGGCACATGTTAATTTTCACAAAAAAATGCATTCTCTAGGTCCTGGTAACCTAAGAAGCTCTTCTAATTCTTCAGCATCATTTGGTGCTTCCGGTGTTTATTTAATTCATATCTATTCAGCCCTTCCTCCATGGAGCTGAGGGCAGCACAGAAGGTTTTCCTCTATTTTATCCTTACAAAAGCCCTCAAAGGTAGGTTAGCTAGTAAGGAAATGACTGGGTCACCCACTGAGTTCCATGGCCAGTAGTTTTGAACTCTCAGTCTGAGGCAAGTGATGCACAGCCACTGGATGGGCCCACTGCTGGACCTCCTGAGGGCACCTGATGTTTTTGGCCACTGTGTGACAGACTGGATGGGCCACTGGCCTGATCCAACATGGCTTCTCTCTTATGTTCTTACATGGAGCAGAAGTCCATCCGTGGCTATTAGCCACAAGGTATAGATAGGATCTCTTGGTCTGGGGCAAGTGATGCTCTGTATTCTTGGTGCTTGGGGGGGGGGGGGGGAGGCAGCAGTGAGGGCTTCTAGTGTCCCAGCCTCACTGCTGGACCTCCTGAGGGCACCTGGGGTGTTTTTGGCCCCTGTGTGACAGAGTGTTGGACTGGATGGGCCACTGGTCTGATCCAACATTATGTTCTTATATGGAGCAGAGGTCCATCAGTGGCTATTAGCCACAAGGTACAGATAGGAACTCTCTGTCTGGGGCAAATGATGCTCTGTATTCTTGGTGCTTGGGGGGGGGGGAGCAACAGTGGGAGGGCCTATAGTGTCCCGGCCCCACTGCTGGACCTCCTGAGGGCGCCTGGGGTGTTTCTGGCCACTGTGTGACAGGGAGTGTCGGAACTGGATGGGCCACTGGCCTGATCCAACACTGGCTTCTCTGATGTTTGCTTATGGGGCTCCCCAGAACCTAGTCCAGCATTCTGAGGACTGCCGGTACCCTGCTTGTGGCATGTGAAATGGACAGGTATCCCGCCCTTTTAGCAAGCTGCCTCTCTGCCTGGACAAGCCTGCTCTCCTCTGACCCTCATTCCCAGGGAGACTCTTGCGTTCTAGGCGGAGAGAGGGGCTTGCACAAAAAGCAGCGAATTTCGGGTCTCCTGAAACCTGCACTCCCCATCTCCAGTCGCAGCCGAGTTTCAAAAAAGGAGAGCCCGTCGTCCAGGTTATGCAGCCCCTCCTCCTCCGCCTGTGTTCTCGGTAGTCTGCGCCGGAGTTTCCCAGCGGCCCGAAGCCCGCGAGGAGGAGGAGGAGGAGGAGGAGGCGGCGGCGGCGGCCCTGCCGCTGCTGTTGCTGTGTGCGTGCGTGCGTGCGTGCGTGTTTCCCCGCAGGTCTCCGCTGTCTCCCGCCCCGCCGCTCGCCTCTGCTCTGCTCTGACGCGAGCGCCTCCGCCTCCCTTCCCTCCCTCCCTCCCTCCCTGCTGTTTACTGGGGCCGCCCCGAGAGCTGCCGGGCAGTGAGCTCAGTTCCCCGTCCGCGTGCGCCGTGCGGTAGGCGGAGCAGCCCGGGCGTCCCAGCCAATGGCGCCGCGCTTCCGCCACCGCCGCGCGCGCGGCTGGCATAAAAGGGCCGGGGAGGCGCACGCTGCAGCGGAGAGAAGTTCAAGCGCGCCGGAGCTTCCCCGCGTTGGCCGGTACGGTCCCGCCTGCTTTCGCTTCTTCTCGGGTGGGCTGAAGCTGCCGGCAGAGGCGTCGCCCGGGCCCGCCTGGTGGGGGGCGAGCGGGGCTCATCGGCGCTAGCAGCAGCAGCAGAGCTTGAGGCCGGGCGGGTGGTGGAAGCCGGTGCCGCCGCCGTCGGAGTGAAAGAGCCCTCCGCTTCCTCCTCCTCCTCCCGTGCCGCGGAGCTCGGGCAGTGCCGCTCGGGGCCGGAGGCTGACGCGCGCTTTCCTCGCTCGGGAGCAGGCCCCGGGGCGGGCGGGCGGGCGGGCAAGCAGGCAGGCAGGCCCATGTGCACGAAGATGGAGCAGCCCTTCTACCCTGACTCCTTTCTCTCCGGCTACGGGCAGGACTACAAGGCGCTGAAGGCGGGCATGGCCCTCAACTTGTCCGCCGAGCCTTTCCGCGGCCTGAAGTCCCAGCTCCCGCCGCATCTCCGCGGCCCGGAGGACGGCCACGTCGCGGCCTTGCTCCAGCTCCAGCAGCAGCAGCAGCAGGCGGCCGAGGGCGGGAGCTCGTCGCTCAAGTTGGCGGCCCCGGAGCTGGAGCGGCTCATCGTCCAGAACAGCAACGGCGTGATCACCACCACGCCCACGCCGCCGGGCCAGTACTACTACCCGCGCGGCGCCACCGAGGAGCAGGAGGGCTTCGCCGACGGCTTCGTCAAGGCGCTCGACGACCTGCACAAGATGAACCACATGCCGCCCCCCAACGTCTCCCTCGGGGCCGCGGCGGGGGCGGCCTCGGGCGGCGGCTACGGCGGAGCTCCCCCCCTTCCCCAGGAGCCGCCGCCCGTCTACACCAACCTGACCAGCTACAGCCCGGCCGGCGCCCTGGGCGGCAGCAGCCCGGCCGGCTTCCCCAGCGCCAACCTCAGCTACCTGCCGCCGCCGGCCGCCCTGGCCCACCTGGCGGCGCACCCGGCGAGGAGCTTCAAGGAGGAGCCGCAGACGGTGCCGGACGTGCAGAGCCCGCCGGTCTCGCCCATCAACATGGAGGACCAGGAGCGCATCAAAGTGGAGCGGAAGCGGCTGCGCAACCGGCTGGCCGCCACCAAGTGCCGCAAGCGGAAGCTGGAGCGCATCGCCCGCCTGGAGGAGAAGGTGAAGTCCCTCAAGAGCGAGAACGCCGGCCTCTCCTCCACGGCCAGCGCGCTCCGGGACCAGGTGGCCCAGCTCAAGCAGAAGGTCATGAACCACGTCAACAACGGCTGCCAGCTCCTCCTCACCGCCAAGCTCCAGCACTCCTTCTGAGCGCCGGCTCGGAGGGGAGGAGAGGGAAGAGCAGAGAAAGGGACTCGCCATACAAAGTTTACAGGGGACCGGGCTGCAAGGCCGAGTTTCCAACCCTTCAGTGCTGAAGTCCTTGTTTTCGTCCCCCTTCCCGTGCGCGTGTCTGTGACTCGAAATCTGGTGGATCCAGATCCCCGATCTGTGCTGCGTGTAAGTTTTTTTTATATTTGTGCGTGCGAGTGGTTTGTGTGTGTGTGTGTGTGTGTGTGTGCGCGCGTTTCTTTTTTTTAAAGAAGCCTTTTCTCTGCTGCGTCGCTGGATGGTGCAGTGGGACTGGAGGTACTCTGGACAGAGCTAGAAACTGGTCCTCTGATCTCTTCCGGGTGCCGGTGAACAAACGAGGATGACCACCTGCTCGACTTTTAACTTATAATTGAGACCGAAGGGACCAAGACACAGGTTGCTGCGGAAGAGGGGAGATCTGGGCAGCTTTTTTTCTCCGAGGGGGCCAGTATGTGGACAAAAGGGTCACCGTGGAGAGGGAAGGGGGGGTGTTTACTTCTTGTGCTCTTATTTCTTTTTGAGTCCTCAAATTCAGTTTTTTTCAAAAGATTGTATTTGTGTTTTTGACTTTTTATTGAAGCTATTTAAGTAAAAATGTTCTACTTTATCTGTGTGCCTCCGTTTTTCATTGACAGCAAGAAACTACCTGTCTTTCCTCCCAGTCTTTGGTATTGGAGGACTTTGCTGGTCTCTAGAAAGTGAGGGTACTTGCCGGTCTCTGTAGGAACTGTTTACTTCCTTAGAATTCAGAGGAGGGGAGATGTTTGTTTGACCTTCGCAACAACTTAATGGCTTTCCTGCTGGTAGCTTGAGACTTCCTGGGCCCCCTCCCTTCCTGTGTTTTGATCTTACTAAGCGGCTCATTAAATTATAAGCCTAGAACAATTAAGGTACGTCATCTTTCCTGCTTGCCGTTTTAACTACGAGCGCCTCCTTTCCCCCTCCCCCTCCCCCCCCCCTAATCAATCGATTGCCTGGAAGTCGTGGTCCCGGCGGCCTGGCGTCATTCTCTCGAGGTTTATTGGCGCGCCTCCCTTCGCCCTCCCCCGCGTTCCTTTGATGTCAAGAGCGTGTTTATTTCTGCGCTTTGATGCGGAGGGCCCGACGGCTCCGCAAACCCGCTGCACCCTTTTCCCGTTCTCTCGCGAGGGGAGGGGGGGGGCGCGCCCAACCCCACACGCCCAGCCTGCCTCACTTCCTCGATCTCGCCAGCCCTGACTTCAGCTCCCGTGGGTGGAGCCCGTGGGGCTTTTCGTGCTGACGCAGAGGAAGAAGACCATATATGGTCAGTTTCTGCTTCGTGACGTTTTCTGGTCGGGTTCCATTCCGGGAATCCCCGCCCACGTTGCCAGGCACCGGGGCCTTGGACGATGTCGATTCCCAGCCAAAGAAGGAAGGGGCTTGAGGCCTCGGGGCTGGGAATGTCCCAGGGCGTGGCAAAAACACAACCCCCAAGTCCTCATGACCCAGCAATCGGGACGACTGAAGGGTCGTGTTCGCACTCTATAGGGCCGGAAACGCCAAACCCGAATGTATGGAGGAGTTAAGAAAACTGTAACAATGGTTACTGCCTGTAAATGGGACAGTGTGGATTATCCCAAGGTCACAGTTAAACTATGGCTGGGGGGGGGGAGGGGGGGATCAGATCCTTCACATCCGCAGTGATTGTGCTGGTGGCATAATTCATTTTTTCAGAGGCTTTCTGCTAGGGTTGGGGGTTTTATCTCTCTTTAAAACAAGATTTCCATAAATAGAGCTGTTGGAAGTTCACTTCTATGATACTGCCTTTGTTTCCTTGGGCTCAGAACATCCCTGTGGAGTACGGCAGGCAGCGGAGACATGACTTGCCTAAGGCAAATGGGTTTCAGAGCTGGATGGTGAGGAGAAAGACTCTAAGCTACCAAAAACCCCCGATACAGCCCCTTTACCACTTTGGCTCTCAAGAAGCTGTTTCCTTTAAAGACCTTGGTCACAAAAAGGCCTGTTTATGATGATCTGGCCTAGGTGGTGCTTTTCCCAATTGCTGGTATGCTCCAGTCCTTCCGCAGTCACTGGCCACTCAACCATGGAGCATGGAATGAGAAGTGACAATAGCTGTAATCTGAGTCAGGAGTCTGAACGATCAAAGACAGGAGCTCTCTTGCTCGGCAGAACAGTTTTTCTCTGATACAGGAAAAAAAGGGAATTAGAATAATCTGACCATAAAGTTGTCAGAAACCCTGTGTCTTTCTGCTCCCAAATATTTAACTAACTCTTGACAACTTTTGTTTTTAAAAAGTGATCCAGAAACCAAACCAATATTACAAGGCCCAAAGAGCAGCCTCTTGCAGCAGCCTGAAAAGAATGCCGGGCTGCTCAAGAATGGAAAATTCTTAAAGGGAAGTAGCTACAGCTCAGCGAGGCCATGCTGACAGATGCAAGCAGAGAGCCAGCGTGTGTGCGTGGCAGGACAGATTAACACTCTCAAGAGACTTTCAGAAGTTTTTTTCCTGCATATAAATTTGTGGGAGAATCTGGTGGCGCAGCAGAGCTGGCTGGGCTGCAGGGAAAGTCACACACGTATCACTTGTTGGGTCCCAATCCTGCTGTCTCATTACCTTCTCGCTCTGTTGTTTGGCCTGAAATCCTGACCCTCAGCCATTTCTGCTTTGGTCATGGCCTTCCCTCGCACCCTCTGCTTACACTCTAAACATTTTGATAGTTTGGAAGATCCCCTCTAGAGCCTGTATGGAGCAGTAGTTAAACTGTTGGACTAAGATCTGAGACATCCACATTAAAATCCCCACTCATACCACGGAAGCTGGCTGGGTGACCTTGGGCCAATCACACTCTCAACCTAACCTACTTCACAGGGTTGTTGTGAGGATAAAATGGAGGGGAGGAGAAAGATGTAAGCTGCTTTGGGTCTCCATTGGGGGTGAAAGGTGGGATATAAATAAAGTAAAAATAGATAATAAAAAGAAGAGATTGGATTTATCCCTGCCCTTCACTACCCAAAGGAGTCTCTGAGTGGCTTACAATCTCCTTTCCCTTCCCCTCCCCACAACAGACACCCTGTGAGGTATGTGGGGCTGAGAGAGCTCTCCCAAGAACTGCTCTTTTTCAAGGACAGCTGTGCAAGTGGAGGAGTGAGGAATCAAACCTGGTTCTCCCAGATTAGAGTCCACGCTCCGAACCACTACACCAAATTGGCTCACCAAACAATAAGCCAACAAGTAAGGAAATATATGTCTGATGATGGTCACGGTTATCACAGGTCTGGGAAGGGAAATGGATTCTATTGAGACCATCTGCTTGGCTATCCCTGTGGCTGACATAAAAGAGGATGTACTGTATGGGACACTGAGAGTCGAGGGGGATGGATGAGCCCATAAAGCAAGAGTCAGCATATGTGAATTAGGTTCCCCGGGCGACTGGATTTTGTATTCATTGGCACCTGCTTGCAGTACTTCTGTGGCCATCAGAGCTCCAAGCAAATCGTATTTGGAGTATGACATTGTTAGGCATCCATCAGATGCCTTGAACTCAACACGAATGTGAAGCTGTAGGCAGGTCAAAACAAGCTCCCCCAAGCAAAGGCATGATGGGCTTCAGACATCCAGCCATAGATAAAAAAAGGCCAAGGTGACTCAGAAGCAAGTAAATGGGAAGGGGGGGGGGGTTTGTCATGGAGCAGTTACGATCAACCTGTGCTGGTCAGGTGAGAGGCAAACTGGGACACGTGCCTTCTTTGTCTTACCCTGCTTCTGGGCTAGGACTGTTGTGAAAATTCATTGCAACTCACGCTTTCATGACTTCACTGACCAAGGTACTGTTTTGGGCCCAGGAGGTTCAGCCCTAACATAGTGGGGTGGCTCAGAGAAAAGGTTATTGGACTGGAGTGGGGCTCTAGCAAAAGCACTGACAGCTAGCATTTCTGCATATCGTTTTTTAAAAGCATGAAGCACATGTCTGAGTGAAAAACACATCCCTAAAAAGGATCTCAGTTCTTCATAACTATTACCCAAGCGTTTTGGGTTCAAAGTCCAAGATGAGAATTAAATGCTGAAGTTATCTCGGGCATCGTTTCTAAGGTTTTGGTGGCACCGAGTTGTTTTTTTGTAAAGGGCCCTAGATCTCCTTTTGGGAAGGACCTTGAGACAGTGGGGAAGCTGACCGAGGATGCCCACACTTGAACCTCTGCTCTGGAAAAAGAAAGGAAGTAACAGAACAGGTGAAATGTCCTGTGAGGTGAAGGATGGTAGGCCTTTTGTATTTTATTTTTCAGCATTTGATAGGTGAGAGAGACAGATGAAGAAATCTTTGTTGGCCATAAATTAAAGAATTTAGGAGCAGGGAGTCCTAAACTGAGTTTCCATCTCCAGAAGTGTGGTGTGTGTATGTGGGTGTTTCTCCTACATTCTGTCCCCAGCTATGAGAAAAATTAAGGGGGCGGGGGGGGGGGGGGGAATATAGGGCTCTGCTAGTAAGAGCTCCGGTCTCTTAAATGTCAGGTCAGGGAAATAAGAGGAGGCTCTAGTTCAGTAGGGTTAGGAGATGGAATTCAGGCTTCCTGGGTCCTTGTTTTTTGTATTGGTAAAGTGGTGTCTGCTTGAGGTGTGCATAGTGTAGGGAAAGCTGAGGACCAGCTAGCCAATGTGGGGTAGTGGTTAAAGGGTCGGGCAAGGGACCCAGGGTTCAGATTCTCACAGTGCCATGGAAGCTTTCTAGGGGACACTGGTCCAGTCACTCTTAGCCTGACCTGCCTCACAGAATGATGGTAAGCCTCTTTGGCTCTGCATTGAGGAGAAAAGCAGGGTGTAAATATCCCCATAAAATACTTTTTCTGTATTCCCCTCTTCCGTCTTTCCTGTCTCCCATGCATTTCCCAAGGGCGACGCTGCTTGTTGGGAGCATCGGGGGCGGGGCCAGGCTTCTTGCAGAGCCAGCCTGGGGTTATCATCAACAATCCGCTGTCCCCGGAAGCCATGGCTGACGTGGAATGGAATGTGGCCTCAGTGCGTGCCGTGGCTTTGGGCCTCGTTAGGACATGTGTGACACACTGGAGCACCCTGGCCTCGTGTTGTGCCTTGGGGCCAAGGGGAGGGGTGAAAGAGTGTTGTGTCATCATTGCCTTCCACTTCTTGTCTAGGTTTTGTGGAACTGGATGCTGGCGGAACGGGCAGGTACGGTAAGGTACCAGGGATCTGTTTAACATTCTGACATAAGAAGGGAAGCTTAAAGGAAGTGGAAGAAAAACAATCACCAAGTTACTAGGGACAAAGACAAGACAAGAAAGACACAGACCGAGTTGTAGCTAGCTATCAGAACTAGCTATCAGAAACAGCAGGGGGATGGATAGTATCAGAGCCAAAGTCAGATGGGATTCATTATTTCGGTATTTATACCCTTGCTTGTCTCTCTCAGGGGGGACCAGAAGCAGTTTGCATCATTATTTTCCTCCCCTCCATCACAACCCAGCGAGTTTCCATGGCAGAGTGGGGATTTACTGCTCAACTCTGAATAAGAAGAAGACAGGATTATTGTCTATGTATGACTGCTTCAGTCTTTACAAATAAGGGAACTGTGATGAGACAGATCACACCTGGAAGAACAAGGATGGGCAAAAGTTAAGAAAACATGGGAACCTGTTTAAAATACTTGGGCAATCTTTGTGAAGTTATGCCAGAGGATCCTAGGGAGATTCAGAGAAGGATGTTGAAGGAGTTTGTTGGGCAAGTCTCGGAAAACCAGTCCGTGCTCTCTGAGAACACATGAAACAGCTGGAGTGGTCCTAGGAATGTATCCTGGCCAGTGTTCCCTCTAAGCTGAGTGTAGTTTTTTAGCCTCCGGCTCACCCATTTTTGTCTTAGCTCAGGCAGGAGGGTTCCAGAGCAAACTAATTTAGGCAGTAGCCAAACCGCTCGCTCACAACTTTAATGCTCACAAAGTAGATTTTTTTGCTCAGAAGACTCCACAGCTTAGAGGGAGCATTGAATTGGCTCTGTTCTCGGGTTTGAAGGCAGGTAATAACAGTTAAAATCAAATTAAAGCAAACACAATAAAACTGAAAGGCCCAGTTAAATACTCACACTGGCTTAAATAACGCAGCGATAGAGCATTTGCTTTAAATACAAAAGGTTCTAGCTTCAGTCTCTGGCATCACTAGTTAAATGGATGAGGTGGAAGATGAGGTGAAAAGACTTCTGCCTGAGATGCTGGAGCTTGGCTGCCCCATTGCAAGACAAATGAACTGGCTCAGTAGAGGCCAGCTTCATGTGTTCAGCTCCAACTGTTGAACGCTAGACAAGAGAATGACAAATGGGACTGTGATGTCCCCTTGTTGCTACAGATGGTTCCAGTGAGAAGGTGCCCTGAGTTGCTCATGATAGTCATACTGATACGAAGGAATGAAGGCAGCTTCAGAGGAATTTGGCATCCAAGCTCTATAGGCCAAACTAGAACCATGCTCAGAGACTTATTAAACAATGGAGTGCCCCAATACCATGGTGTTTTGAGAAGGAAAGAAGAAAAAACCCCAAAGGATTAACAGAACTTTAAAACTGACTTCTGTCAAATTCCTAGTTGACTTGTGCTTGGAAATTTAAAGTTCATAAAGAAAGAGGAACTTGGCTTAGTGGAAGAGTTCTGTTTGCATGCAAAAAGGTCTCTGGTTCAGTCCTCGGTATCTCCAGTTAAAAGGACCAGGCAACCAGTGAAAGACTGCCTGAGACCCTGGGGAGCCACGGCTGGTCAGAGTAGACAGTCCTGATCTTCATGGACCAACGGTCTGATTCAGTGTAAGGCAGCCTGATGTGTGTTCGCAACTCAGCCAGCCTTGTGCCTTTGTGTTAAAAGCAATTGTCCCCAACCTTGTTTCCTAATTTGATACCTTACATGGTTTAGTAGGGGGAGGAAAGGCATTTGGCTGATACATGAGGACTTCTTCAAGGCCTTTGACCTAGTCCTCCTACAAAAGCTTGCGCAATAAGGAGTTGAAGAAAGTAATGTAAAATAAATGTGCAACCACTCACCCAAACAGGCTCTTGTGGTTTCACTACATCATCAGTCTGACTGCTATTCATTTCAAAGTTCCTGATTCTTTAATTCAGTGTAGTTGGGGGTGTTAGGATGACAGTCGCGAAGCTTGGTATCTCTTGCTTGTGAGGCAGTTATGAGATCCTGTCAACATTAAGCACAGCAGTGCACAAAGTGGAAGATAGGGAGAGAAGGTAGATAAATAATGTGCATGTGGATTAAAGTGTATGCACTAGAGCCGATTTCCTAAAAAGTTGTATAATGAAAATACACATACAATGAACAAAGTAAGAGTCCAGTGGCACCTTAAAGACCAACAAAGTTTTATTCAAGGTGTGAACTTTCGTGTGCACGCACACTTTGTCAGACGATGAAATGGAATTATAGATCATACTTGTATATACACAAGGTGGCTTGTTAAGTTAGCTTGCAAAATAGTGAAGTGTTTTTTAACAGATAAAAGAATGACAAGCTTGGTTTCTGGTTATCATCTGTTTCAGTTTAACTCGGGGGATAAACAACATAGGTAAAAAATACGTCAGACATAATTCCATTTCATCATATGATGAAGTGTGCTTGCTCACAAAAGTTCACACCTTGAATAAAACTTTGTTGGTCTTAAAGGTGCCACTGGACTCTTACTTTGTTCTGTTGCTTCAGACCAACATGGCTGCCCACTTTGATCTACACATACGAGTTTGTGAGGACGCCTGAATTTCATTATTACTTCTGCCACGCATGCAAAACAGAGCCCTTCCCTGCTTTCTACCTCCAGCTGCCTTTGTAGATTCCCCCCCACCCCCCAAAAAAACAATACTCAGGGCAAGCTTAATGCATGCCAAGACAGGATTCGAGACTGTCTGAGAATTCAGGATACTGGTTCCTAGTACGGACCCATTCACCCGCGCCTCGTGATGTAAATGTCTGTTGCAAGCTATTCTTCCTTTTGATTAAAAATACATTCTCTCAGGTCCAGAACTGCCCAATGACACTCAATACTGGCAAAGCTAATCATCAACATTTGCCTTCACTAAAGCAACAGGTATCATTCATACTGAACACTTACGTTGTCAGAACTCCACAGCAGATAATCCATTAGAATAAAGAATATGTTGATTCTAATCAAGACATTCATGCACTGCACAAATTCTAAGTTATAACACAGATCAGTATTGGACAACTGGACAACTGCTTTTTTTCTGAATGGTTATGAATTGCAGCATAAATGGATTAGATACATGAAGGTGAACTAGAAGGGACCCGGCAGTTCAGAAGTAACTTGTTCTACAGATAAAGGAGGAGAGAAAAGCAAGAGGGGGCCCATAATCCAGTCGAGGGTGTCTACAGAGAAATAGAAGAAGAAGAAGAAGAGATTGGATTTATACCCCGCCCTCCACTCCCCAAGGGAGTCTCAGAGCGGCTTACAAACTCCTTTTCCCTTCCCCTCCCCACAACAGACACCCTGTGAGGTAGGTGGGGCTGAGAGAGCGCTTTCCCAAGCTGTCCTTGAGGGAACAGCTGGTACAGAGCTATGGCTTGCCCAAGGTCATCCAGCCAGGTGCAAGTGGAGGCGTGGGGAATCAAACCCGGTTCTCCCAGATTAGAGTCCACGCACTTAACCACTACACCAAACTGGCTCTAAATAGTTTTTAGAGGGGACAGAAGATAGCTCACCATTTACTTTACACTCTTTTCCACTTTGGGCTTTCCTGCAGGAGTTCATGCCTCCATCATATATACATGAGTTAGAACACTTTAAGCCTCAGACTTAAATCACCAGGACTGCATGAGCTATGCATATAATGGATAATGGCATGATTCTATGGGGACAGAACTGCCATTTCCAGCCACTGGAAGGAGTGGAAGCTCACAACCAGAAAGAACAGCTTGCTGTTCTGGCAGCATGGTAGGCATAGGAATTCCCCTGTCCAAGACTGAAACGGTTGCATTGAGAAGGTGGGGGAACAGAGGGCAGCTGCCAGGGCAATGGGGAGGAGGGGCACCCTTGCTACAGCAAACAGGCTCCTCCTGGTCGAAACCCACGGAAGCCCAGCCAGTAGTAGGCTGTGTGTTTCTAGAAGTCAAGGCTTCTTGAGAAGTTCAGACAGTTTGGCTGCCAACGCCATCTCTGTTTGCCCAGCACTTGTTATTTTGAGTTTTAGGCAGCAAGTGAAACTCGTTCTTTCAATCCACTGCCAATAAAACTAGTCAGACAGAGTGGAGGAAACAGACTCAGTTTGCTGGTTTTACATTTGCTTATGTACAGATTCAAATTGAACTTGGGTGTTCATGAGTTTCTTCTGTTGTGCTGTTGTGCTTGAAGCACAAACATTTTAAGTAAAACAGACCCTTATTTTTAAATTCTAAAAATATTCAGTTGTGTTGATCTTTACTGTAACAAATTAACTTTCAAAGATTATAACTCCCATAATTATGATCTGCAGTTATTCCTTTCCTCTCACCAATAAAAAAAGTGTGGCTATGTGTTTGACCCGAAGCAGCTCAAAGAAGCGCTAACCCTGCCACTTTCCCCTTGGGCAGGTTATATTTGTACCCAGCCTGGTTTCAAGGGCAAGGCTTTTCAGCAGCAGCTTATTTCACAAAGCGACAGTATCCCCTAGTGGCAAAATATGGGTACTTCTCTAACACCTGCAAGAAAGGCTGTGGGAGGACGCTCAGGCTCTGCTCCTCACAGATCATCAGCATGAGTTAACTGGACGGTTGTAAGCCTTGCAGTGCCCGGAGGAGCATTTCTTTCTCAAAATGTGACCACTAGTGTGAAAACATGCCCTCAGCAGCATCTGATCTGTCCCTCTTGAACAAAGCCAGCTGTATCTCAGAAGTCCCTAAAAGGCACTTTCCCCAGATCTGTCTGCTCAGTCAAATACATGTTACTGAAGCAAGGCCTAGCCAGGAACTTCTGCATGGGAAATCCAAAAAGATAAGAGCAGATCCAAGTATGATCATTGTCTAGCAGACAGTAGGGTAGTACGTTTGGAGTATCTGGCAAACTTAGTACAGCCAAGAAGCTAAGGACAAAGGCTGTTCCACCAGCCATAGGCGTCAACTTCAGGGGGGCTGGAGCCCCCCCCCCCGAACTTTTCCAGGAAGTGCTGAGTCTCCCCCGGAGACAATGGCCTGTGATGTCTCTGGCCCAGCCCCAGGCCCGCCCCCCCCCCCCCGGGAAATTGGAAAGTCTACGCCCTTACCGCCAGTCATATTGTTTGGGATGCTGGGGAGGAGTGCCCTGGAGATTCCAAGGGGCATCATAACTCACATGGCCTAAAATATCCTCCCCCCATTTAAAGAGTTCTGGAGAACTTGAAATTTGCACTTATTTTGGTTGGCCTTAATAAGGGCATGACATAGGATAACAGAGTTGCACTTACCTGTAACTGATTTCCATCAATGTCCTCTGTGCGGACAGGCATTGGGAACTGCACCTGCACATCCCTGCCATGGACAGAATTTTTCCAGCTTCAAGAACTCATAAGGGGGCACCCCTCCCCCTTCTGGAGCTGACACAAGGGCGTTTTCCCACCTAACCGTCACATGCTCGGGGTGTGTGTACCCCCGTCACCCTCCGTTCCTGTCAGGCCACTGTGAACCCCAACAAGAAAAAGTACAGAGTCTATAAGAGTTCACAGCAGGGCAGGAGGGAGGAAATGTGTGTCTGCACAGAAGACGTGGATGAACATTAGTTGCAGGTAAGTGCAACTCTGTTTTCATCTTCCATCTTCAATGCAGCCCCACATTGGGATTTTAGTGAGCTACTCACTGTGAGTTGGGTCCACTCTAAGGGCCGCTAACTCACTCATCCTCATAGCATACGTGACCAATGTTCCCTCTAAGCTCCACAGTGTTGTGAGCAAAAATTCTGCCTCATGAGTGAAAAAAGCTAGTAGCATTAAAGTTGTGAGCAAGTCGACATTTGCCTATTGCATAAATTATTTTTAGAAGATTATTTCCATAACTTGTAAAAATCTCAGAATAAATTCTTTCAAACTATATTTAAGCTATATTTTAATAATAATTTAAACATTATAAGAGAAAACAGAATCAAGTCAAATTTCACTACACAAAATGTTGTTCTCTACAGGGCTAGACCTGCCCGCCAGAAAACAGTTCTACCCACCCTTTCCATTATATTGGTAGTCCTCCAGATAACCAGTCTACCTGCCGCAGTCCACTATATTGGTAGACCTGGCCTTGGACCGTCGCCCTGCACTGACCCTTCGAAAATGTACCAGCGCTTAGGGGTCAAAAAACTCTTGCAGCATACTTTGGGGGTTTTAGTGAAATACGACAACCAGCATTACAGGTCAAGTATAACACAGGTGGAACAATCACTGTCAGAACCCTGCCTAACCTAACAAACAAGTGGTTGCTTAAATGTTATCAACCTGCCCAAACTACTTATTTATTCAAATATTTATATCTCACTTTTCCCTGTGTCTCAAGGCAGCTTACAAATCATACTGAAAGCAGTGTGCAAAATTTCTAGCTCAGTTATAGTCTATGGGAACCATTATAGTCAATGGGCTCCATAGGCTATAATGGAGAATTGATCCAGGGGTATCTGGGGCTCGGGGGGGGGGGGAGGCTGTTACTTTAGAGGCACCAAATTTGTGGCATAGCTGCTGGTGCCTCTCTTCAAAAAATCCTTCAAGTTTCAAAAAGATTGGACTAGGGGGTCCAATTCCATGGGCCCCAGAAGGAGGTGCCCCATCCTCCGTTGTTTGTGAGCTGAAGCAGAAATCCTCTGAGCTGGCCTCTGAAATGTTGTATGCCACCGCCCCCTAGTGCAGCTTAGAGGGAACTGTGGACATGACCACTACAAGAAAAGCCACCTTTCTGGACCGCATGGCAAGCGGCATGAAGCTAAAGGCTCAAAGGGGTGTGTGTCCGTCCCATGAGACCCACTAAGACTAGATGGTGACCATTGCAGAACAATATTGGGGACTGGGGGAAAAACATTAATTAGACCCTTAAAGAAGCACTGAGACAATTTATGGGCAAACAAGGAAGAGCCTTCTACCAGGTCATGGTATGCAGAAATGGCTGACAGGTGCACCTTGATAGATAATATGGCCAGCCCCATTTGCCATGAACAAAATGTAACCAAAAACCTTTAGGTAGCGGGGCAAGTAGCGGGCCACAGACCACTCTCCAAACAGAGGCCACTTCCTGGAATAATACCATGGAGTGCTTGGACTAATATATCATAGACCTCTGGGGTGAAAGGGAAGGCCATGGTCGAACCCTCCAAGCTGTAAGGTGAAGGTTGCCCACGTCATGGTGCAACAGGGAGCCAAAGTCAAGAGCTCCCTAATGAGAGGGAAGGTTACATATTCAGAACCTACCAGATGCAGGAGTTTTGCAAACCACATCTGCCACAGCCAAAAAGGTGACACAACAATGCAATCCAAGTTTTCTGCTACAATCTTTCCCAGAACCCTGTTCAAAAGAGGAAATGAGGGAAAGGCATAAAACAGATCCCCCTTCCAGGGAATCTGGAATGCATCCCCCAATGAGGTGGGATCGCTGCCCACTAGGGAGCAAAAACTTGGGGCTTTCTTTGACTGGTTCGTGACAAAGAGGTCCATCTGGAGAAAGCCCTCCCTCTCGAAAACCTGAAGAAGGGTACTTGGTCTTGATGGACCATTCATAATTTGAAAGGTAAATACTGCTTAATCTGTTGGCAATAAGAGTTCAGGGAACCTCCTATATGAATGGCCCTGAGGGAAATTTGGTTCTTGACAGCCACTATCCAGACTGCAATCGCTTCCTTGCACGGCGTCCTCGATCCCGTACCTCCCTGCTTTTTCAAGTAATACACAGAGGCTGTGTTGTTGGTCTAGACTAGAACTCTCTTGCCCTGTAGGATATCCGCTAGAGAGGTAAGGGTGAAATGGACTGTGCACCGTTCGAGGGTGCTGATGTGCAGCTCTCTACCTAATGCAGGCTACATAGAAACCCTTGCAATAAGTCCTGTTAAGGATGCATCAGTCGTAAGGGTGATATCTGCAACCCAACACCCAAAACTGACACCTTCAAAATGGTTAGCATCTTCTTTCCACCATAAGAGGAACCGGATGACCAAACAATGCCCCGAAGCATGGTTTACATAGTCAAACTTCATAACAAACCAATTTTGAAGGTCACGCATGTGAAGGGGATAACTGCTGTAGTGGACACCATCAACCCAAATAGGTGCTGAATACTCCTAACAGACTGCCGTGTTTTCTTAACAAAACATGAGACTGTGTTCTTGATGGCCCTTCCCCTTTCTTGTGGTAAAAAAGCTTTAGTGATTAAAGAATCAAGGAAGGCCCCGATGAATTGAACCAGGCGGAAGGGCTCCAGGCAGGACCACTAGTCCCAGTCTGTGACAGGTAGTCAAAACTAAGTCTCCGTCTGCCCCAGGCACTCTCCAGAGGGAGCAACGATGAGCCAGTAATCCAAGTAAAGGAAAAAGTTGCAACCCTGAGTTCTCAGGTATGCCACAACCACAGCCATACCCTATGGGGTTGTGGCTAAACCAAAGGGAAGAGAAGAATATTGGAAAATCTCAGAACTGTACCCAAAGTGAAGGTACTTCCTATGTGCAGGGTGAATAGTGATATGAAAGAAGGCATCTTTAAAATCAACAGCCCCAAACCAAGAGCCAAGAGTAAGGAATTCCACAACAGATGATGGAGAGACCATTTTAAATTCCAAAACTTTCCAAAACTTATTTCATTTCCTTAGGTCAAGGATGGGCCTGCAGCCCCCATCCTTTTTGTCAACAAGGAAAAACCTCAAATGAAAACCCTGTGACTAGAGGCCAGGGGGAACTGCATCAACTACTCTCTTACCCAGAAGCTCCTGGAGTTCAGGGTATGGGTTATCAGCTGCTGCCATCAAAAGGGAACAAGAGAGCAAGGAAACTATCTGAGCAAACCATTTGCCACACTTCAAAAAAGTGGGCAAGCCAATCCCTGAAAAAAGGATCCTCTGCCTGGGGTTCAGAACCTAGTCAGAACTTTTGTGGTTGCTGGCCCTGGTCCCTATATCCCAGGAGAACCTTTCCTCTTTTGAAAGTGAGGAGACTAGGACTGGCAATGCTCCCGATACTGGGAGGGGAGGACCCTGATACAGTTGTTGCCACTGACCATGGCAAAGCCCTGCTGATGTGGAGTAAAACGCTGCTTTGGGACGGTAGAAGCGAGAATCCCCAGGAACGTGGCAGTTTGCTTGTTCTTTTTGATGGTAGAGAAGAACTCGACAGTGTTCTGAGGAAACAGGCTCAAGCCCTCAAAAAGGTTGGTTGTGCATGCAGCAACGCGTGTCCAGAGGAGAGCGGTCATGTGCAGCCATGAACGCCTTCTTCATATGATTGCCGAGGCCATGGGTCTTGCAGACGATTCTGCAGCATGTCTCCCAGCATTTATTTCTTGCTCAAAAAGTTTTATGGCCTCCGCCTGAATAAGTTTGGCCAGAGATTTAGAATCCTCAGGAAGCTTATCTAGACACTGGGACAGTTTCTCCCACAGGAAAAGCTGACAGCCCTCCATAATCGCCTGAAAGTTCAAAATCCTGAAATTCCGGGCAGCCAAAGAATACATCTTATGACTGACAGAATCTAGATGCTGACTCTCCCTGTCAAAGAGGGAGGAATTTTGGCCGTGTCTGATGCGACTGTGTCTCCTCGGTGACGAGGGAGGAAGGTGGGGGATGTGTAGACACAAGAATCTTGCTTGAACCTCTAGAGGGTTTCGATCTTTCGTGAGGTTGCCAGTGTTGACACTGGTTTTTGCCACACTTGATCCTCAAGCCCTTGCAAGACTGGAAAAATCACAATGCCTCTGGATGAGGTGACTCAGAATTTTGTCTTTTGGTTTATGAACTGTTGTTGAGACATCTATGTCTAACACCTTGGCTATTCTCAACATCTCCATGCCATATGGGCAAAGGTCCTCATTAGGAGTGGGATCCCCAATTCTGTCATCTGGGGAAGGTTCAGACTGCCTCCCAGAATCAAAACAAGACATAGCACTTCTTTCCTCCTCAGGTTACCTTGTCACTGAGGGTCATTTTAATTGCACACTGTGTGCATTTCTTAAAGAGCACTTTGGAAGCCATCAAGGGCTCCAACTGAATTTTTCAGTGAAGAAAATGGGGGGGGGGTGTCAGTAAGAGCCACCTCACCACCAGGGAAGGACTAAATCCTGTGACAAGTCAAACCCCTGCAAGACGATCAGATTTCAGTCAAGAGAAGAAAAATACAGGTTGCTTACCTGTAATTGGAGATCTTCGAGTGGTCATCTGTGCATTCACACCTCTGGGATAAAGTGCGCCTGCGCCGATCCCGATCGGTAATCTTCAAAGCCTAACGGATTTTCGCGCCAGCTCCCCGGTCACGTGCACGCCCACTGCGCATGACCCGGGGAGAGGCACGAGGATCCCGCCAGTTCCTTCTGACCGCTGCTAACAGCCCCCAAGGAAAAAGGTGAGGGAGACCGAAAGCAGAGGGGAAGGAGGGCGGGTGGTGTGAATGCACAGATGACCACTCGAAGATCTCCAATTACAGGTAAGCAACCTGTATATCTTCTTCGTGGTCTCTGTGCATCACACCTCTGGGAGAATAGCGAGCAATAAACACCACATACCTGGAGGTGGGTGCTGGAGGTCTCACATCTGAGCTGCTTGCAGGACTGCACGGCCCACCACAGTACGCTGATGGACGCGGACATCTAGGGCGTAGTGCTTCACAAACGTGTGAGGGGACGCCCACGTTGCAGCATTGCAGATGTCTCCCAGGGGAATGCCCTTGAGGAATGCTGTGGAAGTAGCCACGGCTCGAGTGGAGTGTGCCCGGAGGGACGCCGGCAGTGGCCTTTTGGCCAGAAGATAGGCGAGTTTTATCGTCTCAACTATCCACTTCGAGAGTCTTTGAGATGACAGTTTCTGTCCCTGCCTGGGCAAGGCATAAGAAAGGAAGAGAGCTGGAGACTTGCGAAAGGATTTTGTCCGGTGCAAGTAGAAAGACAAGGCTCTCTTGACATCTAAAGTATGCAGACTACGCTGCGTTGGGTCCTGGGGATCAGGAAAAAATACCGGCAAGGTGATATCTGCCCCTATATGAAAGTCCGACACTATTTTAGGCAGGAAAGCGACATCTGGAGCCAAAGTGACGGCATTATGATGAAACGTGAGGTATGGTGGGTCGCAACGGAACGCCGAGAGCTCACTCACGCGTCGAGTAGACGTGATGGCCACTAAAAATGCAACCTTCCATGACAAAAGCTGAAGACTGCATGAGGCCATGGGTTCGAAGGGTTTTCCCATCAGCTTAGTGAGAACCAGGGGCAAGTCCCATGCCGGGACTGGTGTCCGCACTGGGGGATAGAGGCGATTCATTCCCTTGAGGAATTGTTTCGTTGTTGGGTGGGAAAACACTGAATAGCCATCAATCTTAGGATGATTGACTGAGATGGCCGACAAGTAGACTCGGATAGATGAGTGACACAGTCCCCTGTCCTGACATGACAGGAGGAAACCAAAAACATCTTTAAGTCCAGCGGGGACTGAGGGTCGTCCCACAGACGCCAGGAAAGTTAAAAATTTAGTCCATTTTGACTCATATGAACGTCGAGTGGAGAGTTTGCGTGAGTTCAGTAGCACTTGAGCAATGCGTGATTCTAACCCTAAGTTAGGATCAGCCACGCTGTCAATTTTAACCTGGGCACATCGTGGTGCAGTACTCGGCCCCCGCACATCCCGAGGAGATCCGGGTCCGTCGGGAGATGGAGATACGTCTCTCGTGAGAGGCTGAGGAGCGTGGGGAACCAGGGTTGTCTCGGCCACCATGGGGTGACAAGAATTGCCCACGGTCGCTCTGTCAACAGTTTGTGGACTACTCTCGGAATGAGAGGGATTGGGGGAAATAGGTACACCCGTTTCCCTGTCCACCGGAAGAGGAGACCATCTCCGAGAGAGGTTGGGTCCGTTCCTGCTCTGGAACAGAAGAGATGGCACTTCTTGTTCTCCCGAGAGGCGAATACATCCACGGATGGATGTCCCCAATGGTCGAAGATCGGAGTCAGGTAGAGGGGGTTCAGTTCCCACTCGTGTAGGGATGCTCCTCCTCTGCTTAGGAAGTCCGCTTGGACGTTGAGTAGTCCTGGGAGATGAGTCGCCACCAGGTGAATATTTAGCGCCTGGCACTCGTTCCACAGCTCTATTGCTAACCGGCAAAGTCCACGGGAGACCGTCCCGCCCTGGCGGTTGATGTAAAACATAGTGGTGGTGTTGTCTGTAAGGACAGTCACCGTTTTCCCCGTTAGGGATTGGCGGAAAGACCTCACTGCGTAGAGAACTGCCAGCAGCTCTAAGAAATTGATATGGTTGTGTGCCACAGAGGGGTGCCACCTGTCTCCCACACCTACACCTTCCAGGTGAGCTCCCCAGCCCCATAGGGATGCATCCATGGTGACGGTCGCTGAGGGGGGTGGAAGCCGGAAAGGTGCACCTGAGTGTAAATTCTGGGGCACAAGCCACCAACTCAGGGTCTCCAGGACCTGGGTAGATATCTGGAAACGTTTGGAGAGGGAGTGGAGTTTGGGGCGGAAACGCCTCAAGAACCAAAGCTGCAGTGGTCTCATTCGCAATTTGGCGAAAGGAATCACTGCCGTTGTTGCGGCCATCAAGCCTAGCAGGCGAAGGATTTGTTTGGCTGTAGCCTCCTTGGTCTCTTGGATAGCCTGGAGAAGGGAGACTATATCCGCTGCTCTGTTGGGGGGTAGGAACGCCCTGCATTGCAAGGAGTCCAGGATAGCTCCGATAAACTGAACCCGTCTGGAAGGGATAAGCATGGACTTTTTGAGGTTTATAGTCAACCCTAGTAATTCTAGGGTGTGAAGGGTAGTAGAGATGTGGTTCTGTAATTCCGTCATAGAAGGGGCGACTAGAAGCCAGTCGTCCAGGTAGGGGTAGAGGTGGACACCTTGGAGTCTCAGATGTGCCGCTACTACTGCCATAAGCTTCGTGAAGACACGAGGAGCTGTAGAGAGGCCGAAGGGTAGGGCCTTGTACTGGAAGTGACGCGGACCGATCGCAAAACGTAGGTACTGTCTGTGTGACGGGTGGATCGTCACATGAAAGTATGCGTCCTTTAAGTCCAGCGTCACCATCCACGCGTTGGCTTCTAGTAGCGGTAGGATGGTCTGTAGAGTGGTCATACGGAATTTCTTGTAGGTGATGAACGCATTGAGGTTCCGCAGATCTAATATGGGACGAAGTCCGCCATCCTTTTTTGGGACCGTGAAGTAGCGGGAGTAGAACCCCCGCTGAAGGTGTTTTGTTGGTACCTGTTCTATGGCGTCCTTTAACAGGAGGGCTTCGACTTCCGACGATAAGGTGTCGGAGGGAGGGGTGGTTACGAAGTACGATTCTTGTGGAATCTGGAAAAATTCTATTCTGTAGCCTTCTGCTACAACCGACAGTGCCCATTTGTCTGTCGTGATACGTTGCCATGCTAGTAGGAAGGGGGATAGACGGGTGGGAATATCGGAGCGAATGGGAGAGTCAAAGACTCTGCTTGTTCGGCTTGGGTGGTTTAGCCTTAGAAGCGGAAGCGGGCGGGAATCGTGGCTTATGGCCATAAGGTTTCTGCTGATAGACAGTAGACGGTGGTCTCTGCCATTGGGGTTCGGTGGGAGATCTTCGCGGTTGCTGTTTGGACCAAGATCTCTGCCATGTTTTCTGCTTCTGTTGTCTCGGTTGTGAGACACCCAAGTTACGAGATGTTTTGATACTCTTATCTAAATCATGAAGAACTGTGTCCGTGGTGGAGCTGAACAGTCCTTCACCCTCGAAAGGGAGGTCTTCCACTAAGGACTTAGTGTCTTGTGGAAGCGAAGTCGACCTCAGCCAGGCGTGGCGACGAAGGGCGACTGCTGAAGTGAGTGTCTTGGACGTGACGTCCGCAGCATGCTTGGATGCGTTAAGCTGATGCTTTGCTAGCACCATGCCTTCCCTCTGGATCTTCCTAGCGAGGCGTTGCTTATCCTCAGGAAGCTGAGCCAGAAGAGGTGTCATCTGTTCCCATAGGGAATACTGGTACCTGCTCATGCAGGCTGTGTAATTTGCCGTCTTTATGCCCAATGCACCGGCTGAATAAAATCGTCTTCCGAAAGAATCTAGTTTCCGTCCCTCCTTGTCCAAGGGGGAGGAATGTCCGCTACGTCCCCTAGCCGAGGGGGTCACGACTACTGAGTTGGGTTTGGGGTGGATGAATAGGAATTCTGCCCCTGGCTCTTGGAGCCTATACATGTGGTCCAACCTTTTGTTGGAAATTGGGGTTGAGGAGGGGTGGCCCCAGGATTCTTTGGCAGTGCTCAAGAGCACCGAAATTAGTGGCAACGCTACCGCGGTGGATGTGTCCATCTGTACGATATCGAAGATGGCATCGGTAGCGGTAGGAGTTGGTTGGACCGTGGCAAGCGCCAAGGAATGTGCCATTCGTTTGATAAGTTCTCCATAGGATTTCACGTCTTCGGAGGGGGAGATTGGTAAATTTTCAGCCACATCAGGGGATGGTGACGGCTGGATGGGAGATTCGTCATCGGATGATTCGGGAGATTCGGGCATCGAATGGTCGGAATGTTCGGAGGGAGACATAGGGGTCGACGGGTCTGGCTGATAAGGAGGGAGGTCGATATCGGGTGATGTGGGCATCGGTATCGTTAGTTTCGGTATTTTCGGTTTCGGTTGCGGCATCGGTATCGGAGTCGGAGGCGGGGCCGGGGGATCTCGGCATCGGGAGACTCTTGACGACGTCGATTGGCGATCCCACTCCGCTGGGTACCATTGTGGAGGTGGCGGGTAGGAGGAACCATACAGGTATCGCCATTGACGGACGTCCCACGGCACCGAAGATGGGGGAAGGCGCCAGTCTCGCTCGCCTCTCGGTGCCGGCATCGGGTCAGGCCCTGTCTCGGGACTGCTGTGAGGGATCTGCGTCAGCTCGATGTCGGGTTCCGAATCCGTGAGCTGGATGGGTCGCGGCATCGGGGAGACGGGGCTGCCCCGGGGTCGCTCGCGCCCAGGAGGGTCAAGCTGTGGAGACCCATGCTGGGTCATGTCGGACGCGGGGTGCGTCGACGAAGCACTCGAGGTCTTGTGCTTCAGCTTGCCCTTACCCTCTTTGCCCTCCTTACGCTTCTTAGCGGGAGTTCGTGGCAGTGAGAGGGGTCTTTTCGATGCCGACTTCTCGGTGCCGGAAGGGCTTCGCATCGGTGGCGACGTCGGGCCCGTCGGTATCGATGGGGACGTTGCCGAGGCGTCGGCTGCGGACATCTTCGGTGACAACGCTGCCTCCAAGAGAGCCACTCGGAGTCGGGCCGCTCGGTTCTTACGAGTTTGTTTGGAGAACGCGGCGCAGCTCGAACAGGAGTCGACGCGATGCGACTCGCCTAGGCACAGCAAGCAGAGGGAGTGCTTGTCTGGGGGGGGGATTTTACTCCCACACTTAAGGCAGCGTTTAAAGAAACCCCACCGCTGGGCCATAGGCCGGGCGGGGAGTAGAAGGAGGAGAATCCAAAAGAGAGTCCAGGAAAACAGTCCGTAGGTCAGTAAGAGGTCTAAGAATCAGTCCGAAAGGCCTTTCCAAGTTGGAAAAAGAAGAAACGAAAGTTAACTACCGACCGGAGCGGAGAGGGGGTCCTCACGACGCGGCGGTCAGAAGAGAACTGGCGGGATCCTCGTGCCTCTCCCCGGGTCATGCGCAGTGGGCGTGCACGTGACCGGGGAGCTGGCGCGAAAATCCGTTAGGCTTTGAAGATTACCGATCGGGATCGGCGCAGGCGCACTTTATCCCAGAGGTGTGATGCACAGAGACCACGAAGAAGATCTTCCGAAACAAAAGCCAAGACTTGGAAGTTTGAGAAAACTGTGAATGGAGCAAAGCCAGAGTGATCCTATTCACGTGGCAGCAGAGAAGGAACTGAGGGGGCGGGGGGCACCCACTCATGGCAGGCCTGCACAGGCGCAGTCCCCAACATGGGAACACACTAAAGACGGAAGATACACTTCCCCTCACATTGATTATAACTTCATACTCCTATTTCCCCTTGTTCATTTCACCAGGGGGAAGCCTGCCAATACTAGCGGCAAATGGCACTGACCATCACAAAAGAAAAGGGAATATGAATTTGTCCAACAGTCCTCCAGAAGTTGGGAAAACTGGCACTTCAGCTGTGCTGTGCAACAAGCTTTGATAGTCATACTGCAGGAAAACAATCCTGCGTTCGATGTCATTTCCCTCTCTAGCAGGCATTAACTACCACCCACCGTAGCTACTCATTCAGTGCTTGTACCCTCACCAAATCAGCCTCAGAAGCAAGTGCCAGAAGCGAACTATATAACACCACACCAGAGGCCTTCTGCCAGGGCTCTCGCGCCCTCAGTGCCACCAGCTAATTTCAACAAAACTGCATGCATCACTTGATACCAAGTTCCCCTTTGAGGTATACAAGAAATTTTTAACTCTGGAGAGTTGTAGAGTTCTACAAGAATTCATCACACAGACAGCACTGACCACTGGATTACAGAGACACAGAAGTTAAACCTAGGGTTGTCCTGTACCTCAAGGTGAGCCAAACATTTAACAAGCAATTAAAGAGATCAGCTGTGTGACACAAGGTTTATTTTGAGACTGGACTAGTGTAATGCCCTGTACATTGGTCTCTCTTCAAAATCAGTTTGGAAACTCCAGCTGGTGCAGAATGCCACAGCTCTGCTATTATCAGGAGCTAGATTGAGCATGCATATTGCTCCGTTCTGCAGTCACTGCACTGGCTGCCCATCGGTTAGCAGGCACGATTGAAGGAGATTGGATTTATACCCCGCCCTTCACTACCCAAGATAGTCTCAGAGCGGCTTACAAACTCCTCTCCCTTCCCCTCCCCACAACAGACACCCTGTGAGGTAGGGTGGGGCTGAGAGCTCTGACAGAAACTGCTTTTTCAAGAACAGCTGTGCCAGAACTATGCTTTGCCCAAGGTCATCCAGCAGCTGCAAGTGGAGGAGTGGGGAATCAAACCTGGTTCTCCCAGATTAGAGTCCGCGCACTTAACCACTACACCAAACTGGCTCTCCAGTAGGTATTGGCTATCACATACAAACAAAGCCCTTCATGGCCTTTGGCCCTCATATATGTGAGACCATGTCTCCTGCACGCTTTGCTGCGACAGCTTTGCTCATCTGAATAGGGCCTTCTGGAGGTAACCAACTTGCAAATGGGCAAGAACAACTACTGTCCATACACATGCATTCTCCACTGAGGCCACCTTGCAGAATCGTGCACCTGTGGAGGTCAGGACGATTCCCATGCTTATGGCTTTCCACAAACTGTGCAAAACTGAATTATTCCAGAGGGCTTTTCTAAATGGGCAATAGGATAGCACTGGACAAATGATTTACAAAGTTACTTGGAGAAGTTATTAGGGACTGTGGCTGTTTGCTGTTGTGAGAGCCCACAGAGTCAGTCAACAACAGGTGTCCTTAAACAGGAAATCTTTATTGAAGAAAGGTCTTACTGGTCATCTGCATTTTTTGTGTTAGTAATGGCGGGTATGTGTGGGGTCAGGAAAGTTATACAGGATTCGAAAGGATTCAATAGGATAATACATCCAATCAAGGAAAAGAATAAAAGGCACTAAAATATACTGGCTTTTTGTTCCCAAAGTATAGGCGGGGAAGATATATGGCTAGACCTAAAAAGATACAGCAGCTGGCATTACAGTCTCCCAAGGTCAGAGAGGGAGGCAAGGCAATAAGCATGCCATGAGAACAGCGTGGGGAAGACATTCCACAGAAATGAGGCCCATCAGGATCAGGAACCACCTCCTGCCCGGGGGATGGCAGCATTAGCTGACAGCTGTAAGCTGGATCCTATGTAACCTTGCATCATTTTATGTGTCATGTTAACACTTATGCCTTTTTTTCAGATTTCTGGTTGGTTCTACAACCCTCATCCTGTTTCATTGTTTACCGAATATCCCATCCTGTTGACTGTACTGACTCACTCTGTGCCTTGAGTTCCAGTGAGAAAGGTAGACTATAAATAATGTAAACAAAACAAAATTCTGATCAATGCATTTATTAGAGGCATGAACATCAAATTTCCTATCCAGACTTACATTCAAGCTAGGTCTATGAATTATTCAAAGGAGGCTTTTGTAGCTTAGCTCAACAGAATGAACTCTTCTAAAAGCTGGAGTAGACATTTCAGTATCAAATACGCTTTCACATTTGAACAGATTCTCTCAGTAGCACAGCAGACACGCAAGACAAGAGGCCTACTGCTGCTTGGCGAAGTATTCCTTGCTGTCCTTCACAGTGGGCTTGATAGTGTCACCACCAGGTTGCCAGCCAGCTGGGCACACTGTTGGAGAAGCAAAGGGAACATGGAGAAACAGAGGGTTAGAAACCCAGACGCTTCAGCATGTGAGAACAAACCTAGGACAAGGAGACAGGACCTCCCAGAACAGCAAGAGGAATGCATTACTTACTGCATGCTGCTTGAATTCTACAGAGGCGCCTGAACAGAATATCTCTAATACTCCAACCCACCATACCAATCTCTTTTCCCAAGCACAGTGTAAGAATGTGTATTGGAGTCTCTGGCCAGTATACCTCACAAGACAGAAATTCTTACCTCTATTGGAATCGTTTGTTGTTCCCTATCCTTGTTTAGCTGAATATGAAAACATGCATGTTATGTTTATCTGTTAACTAGCAGACATTTGATAGGCACCATTCTGCTTTTTCCGCTGCTCTACCAGACTCTGGCCATCTCTACTGTACAAAGTCGAGGGATTTCCTGGCAGCAGCCACTCTGGAACACTTATGTCCTGCTCTTCCTTCAAGGAGTTCAGGGTGAAAGACGTGGCTCTCCATGCCCTGTTTTATCCTCACAACCATCCTGTGAGGTTGGTTACGCTGAGAGAGTGAGTGGCCCAGGGTCACCTGGTGAGATCTATGGATGAGGAGGGAGATTTGAGCCTCCGTCTCCCAGATCCTAATCATTACAGCACACTAGCCAAGGAGACAGGGAACTAATTTTGTTGATGCTAATGGCGGCAAAAGCCACAATAGCACAGTGATGGAAAGACAAATCCCCTCCTAATTTATCACATTGGTATAGTTAACTGTGGGACTATTTTATGTTTGAAAAGTATTCCGTATACAATGAAAGAGACAATGCAGAAAGAAAATGGTTTAACCCAATAGATAAATGGTTTCCTTTTTTAGATAAGATGGCAAAAAATACAGATAAGTGTGAAAGTTGGTCATATTATAAATACTGGTCTACTGTGAACAATTAATATGGAACTATAAAGTAGACAACTCGTTGATTTAAGTTAACAAGGTAAGTTCGTACTTGTAATGCTATACTACACACAAAGAGCTATGGGACTAGAAAACCCTTTTTGTTTTACCCATGTATCCTATATAAAGAACTATAAGAACTGTAAATGATTTGTTTGATCTTGTTTATGGAAAACAGAATAAAAATTATTACAAAAAAAACGTTGACCATTCAGTGTTCATTATCAGTTTGGCTGACAGACACTGAGGACAAATTGATTTTTTGGGGGGGGGGGGGGGAAGCTGAGTTGACAAAGCAAGGTGAACCTTTAGGGAGGCAAGGAACCCAAAAGGAAAAGGGGGGGGGATGAAACTGACCATGGAACCTGGAAGAGACCGGTTCAAAGAAACAGCAAGGAAGACAGGAGGTAAGGAAGCCAGGGGAGGGGGGGAGAGGAGGAGGGGGGGAGGAGGAGTAGGAGGATTGGATTGATATCCTGCCCTTCACTTGAAGTCTCAGAGCAGCTTACAAACTCCTTTCCCTTCCCCTCCCCACAACAGACACCCTGGGAGGTAGGTGGGGCTGAGAGGGCTCTGAGACAATTGTCCTTGAGAGAACAGCTGGTACAGAGCTATGGCTTGCCCAAGGTCATCCAGCAGGTGCAAGTGGAGGAGTGAGGAATCAAACCCGGTTCTCCCAGATTAGAGTCCGCGCACTCAACCACTACACCAAACCACTTAACCACTACCCAAGGGCGGGAGAAGCTATGTGCTACTGCTGGGAGGAGAGGAAGAGATGAGACGGTCTAGTGGGCAGGAAGACTGGCTAAGAGACTAAGAGGCAATACTCAGAAACTGGGTGGCAGCAACAACAACAGAAGAATCAGATGGGCAGAAGAATTCCCCAAGTACTGCCAGATGCAGAGCCCAGGCTGGCTGGAAGCTCCTGTACCTTAAAGAGTGGCTAGAAGGGGGAATTCTTTTAACTAGACCTGGCAGAGTTTCCCCTCCTATGCAGCTCTTTAGAAGCAAAGGTCCTTTCAGAGCATAGGCTTCAACATCCTAAGAGAAAATACACGTTTGAATTAGCCAGCGAGTAAAAGGCAGACAGACCGACCCAAGGCTGGGTGGTTCTAGGAAGCCCCACTCCTCAATCTTTTATCTATTAAGAGCGAATCATGGGCAGTCATGGATCCCCAGGCTTCACTTTGCCGGCCTCCCCTTAAAGGCAAAAGCATTTCTGCCGGGGGGAAAACACAGCTGTTATGCCAGACTGCAGTCTGTGGCCAAGGCAAGAGGAATCTGCTGGGTCTCACCTCACTCTTCCAGCTCTGTAATCTCCAAAAGAAGTTCCTCACCATCAGTCTTAGGTTTGTAGCGTATTATTTTCACTAAGCCAATTTGTGGTAAAGCCTCTTTTGCCCTGGAAGGTCGAGGCGAGGCTGGCCATACGGCCAAGGCAAGAGGGATGTGCTGCTACCCACACCTTAGAGACTGGGGCTCTGAGGGAGTCGTGCCACATTCTGTGTGCCCCAGTCTTCCCATGGGCGAGGGGGAAAAAAAGATTAGGCTAAATGTGCCACAAACTTAAAATACTGTGACTTACAAGTCCACAGCATTCTTTCAGAACCATTCTAGCTGTCCATTTCATAGGACCGTTAACACAGGTATGGCATGTTGTCTGGACTTCATCTGGTTTAGGGACCACAGCTGTTGGATTTTGTTCCCTTTTAATGATAGCCTTGTTGTGTGTGTTAACTGACATCAAGTCGCTTCCAACTTATGGCGACCCTATGAATTAGTGACCTCCAGGACTCATTTCATAGCAGGAGCTCCTTTGCATATTAGGCCACACACCCCTGATGTAGCCAATCCTCCAAGAGCTTACAGAGTTCTTCTTACAGGGGCTACTGTGAGCTCTTGGAGGATTGGCTACATCAGGGGTGTGTGGCCTAATATGCAAAGGAGCTCCTGCTACGAAATGAGCCCTGGTGACCTCCAAAACATCCAATTGTTAACTGCCTTGCTCAAATCCTGCAAACTGAGGGCCCTCATGGCTTCCTTGACTGAGTCTGTCCACCTCATGTTGGGTCTTCCTCTCCTCCTGCTTCCTTTAGCTTTCCCCAGCATTATTGCCTTTTCCAGTGACCCTTGTCTTTTCCTAATGTGACCAAAGTACAATAGCCTCCGTTTAGTCATTTTAGCTTCCAGGGTCAGTTCAAGCTTGATTTGATCTAGAACCCAGGGTGGTGGCTATGAGGTTGGGGGGGGGGGGGGGGAGAGAAGAAAAGGCTTTGGGCCAACTGCCTTCTGGATATTCTTCAATCCAATCCCCTACTCTGGCCTCTCCTACAGGTTCTTTATGCCCCACTGCCTACTATCCAATAAAAAGGTGGACACAAGCTTTAAAATAAAGATTGGTAGCGTGTAAGCAATATGCTTCCTAACGGTCTCTTATTTGCAAACCTGATCGACTAAGGCTGCACTTCTATATGAGGTAAATGGAGACCACTGCTTCTGAGATTTTTGACGTGACAGAAAAGACACAGATGGAGAGGAACAACAAAGGTTTATTTATCAGACAATAAAGTATTTAATAAGGTACATATGATGTGTGGATAGCTTAAATGTATACAGTAAAGCTGGCTCTCAAATAAAGTAAATAACCCCTGAGGGAAGATTTGATTCCCCCCTCTTTTTCTCTGGACAGGGAACCTCAGGCTCTTCTCTCTCAGAGTGCAACTTGCCAAAGAACCTCCAGACATTAGTTAGGAATTTATTTATTGGTTTGATTTTTGCCCTGCCC
The DNA here is from genome assembly GCA_029233225.1 of Lepidodactylus listeri. Taxonomy (NCBI): domain Eukaryota; kingdom Metazoa; phylum Chordata; class Lepidosauria; order Squamata; family Gekkonidae; genus Lepidodactylus; species Lepidodactylus listeri. The sequence continues at coordinate 125,221,693 of JARCFY010000007.1, read as the reverse complement.
TCCCTGCAGAGCAGGCTCAGGGCAGCTTACAAAGGATAAAACAAAAAACAATTATAACATAGGTAAAACCATATAAACAATCTAATATCTTAAAGTGCTAGCTCGTTGTACTTGATACTTAAGAGATGATGCTGAGCCCTTAACAGGATGTGTATTTCTACCACTAAAATAAGCTTTCTTCCCTAAGCTGACCCCCAAACCCTAACCAAAAAACCGAATAAAAGCCTGCCTAAGCTGACGCTCCTTTCCAGAGCCACAAAATATATTTTTGTGACTTTTTTAAAGGTTTCTTCACCCTTCTTAAGCTGAGGCTGGCTCATCCCCTCCCATCCAGTGGAGTTCCATGGGCTCTGATGGGCTGACAATCACTTGGATTTGCATGAGGCCTAAGTCACAAGGACTGTTTCAGAGCCCTGGAGAGAAGGTGTGACTTTTAAGGAGAATTGCAACACCACTCACCATAGCCATCCTTTCTCAAAATGCTACATACTGGATCCATTAAGAGTTTGTGGCTTTTTAAAATCATCTCCAGCAATGCCCCCTCTAAGCTGTGGGGTGTCTTGGGAGCAAAAATCCCCCTTTGTGAGCCCTGCTGGCATTAAAGTGGTGAGCGAGCGATTTGTCTGCTGCAGAAATTAGTTTGCTCTGGAGCCACCCTTCCTGAGCTTGAGCTAAGACAAAAATGTGTGAGCTGGAGGCTAGAAAACTGTGGGCTAGCTCACACTAACTCAGCTCAGGGGGGACACTGATCTCTAGGTGTTCTTTAGGGCTATTTTTGGGCAGGAATGGAGTTCCGGCTGGCTTCTGAGTTGGCCACGCCTACAGCCTCCCCCCCTTGGGTTCCCCAGGCACCTTGCAAGCCGCGGGGTGCTCGGGGAAGCCAAGTGGATCCAGGGAGGAAAGGCAGTTTAAATTGCCTCCCCCCTTAGGTCCCCTAGGCGCCCTGTAGCTGCAGTGTGCCTGGGAAAGCCGATCCAGAAACTGCCTTTCTTCCCTTGGGTTCCCCTGCACCCCGCAAGCCACAGGGCACCTGGGGAAGCCGATCCCGGGAGGGAGCTGTGTGGCCTAATATGTGTGGCCTAATATGCTAATGAGTTTCTGCTGTTGGGTGTGGCCTATTATGCTAATGAGCCCCTGCTGGACTTTTTCTACAAAAAAACCCCTGGTGTTCATGACAGTATAAGCAAAAGATAAAGGCACCATCTTGGCCCATGGTTAGCTCTAAACAGAAGAAAGCAATATTTCCGAAGACTCTAAGAGCAATGATAAAGTAGGGCTACTTCATACACACCTGATTTCCCCTTACTCTGAGACTATAGAGCCCATCTCCCTACCCCAAATTATCTCAAGTCCTATTGAAAGGTCCAGCCCCTTACCTTCACCATGCTGGTCTGTGAACTGGAAAGCCTGTACCAGGCGCAGTGTCTCATCTACAGAGCGTCCCACAGGAAGGTCATTCACTGTGATCTGCCGCACAATGCCTTTGTCATCGATGATGAATAGACCCCTGGAGTAAGAGCGGAAATAACATATAACTAACTCAGTCCTCTTCCAAGGGAACAAGACTATAGCAAACAAGGGGGAAACTTACAAGCACTGAATTTTAAGAATCTATGTCTGGACTCTTCACTGCCTTGAGTAAATCCTTCAGCCATCACCATGGGCAAATTTAGACTGTGGAAGTTTTGGATATTTGAGGGTATGGACACTGCAAATTAAAGTATTGGGAAGGACTGGGCAAAGATAAAGGGGGAGGCAGACTCAAGTAGGTTATCCTAGAGATGACCAACTCCAGCTCCTGCCTGAAGAGGAGAGGACTGAGAGGTGATATGATAACCATCTTCAAGTACTTGAAGGCTGTTATGTAGAGGATGGTATGGAGTTGTTTCCTGTTACCCCAGAAGGTTGGACCAGAACCAATGAGTGGAAATGAGATCAGAAGAGTTTTCGGCTGAACATTAGGGAGAGCGGTTCCACAGTAAGAGCAGTTCCTCAGTGGAACAGGCTTCCTTGGGAGGTGGTGGGTTCTCCTTTGAAGGTTTTCAAACAGAGGCTAGATGGCCATCTATCAGCAATGCTGATTCTGTGAACTTAGGCAGATCATGAGAGGGAGGGCAGGGAGGGATTGCATCAGTGCTTAGTTCTTGTGGCCCTTTCTTACACGCCCAGGAAAATGCTGATTGCTACTTTGGGGTCAGGAAGCAATTTTTCTTCAGGCCAGTTTGGCTGGGGATCCTGGAGGGTTTTTGTCATCTTCTGGGCATGGAACAGTAGACACTGCAGGTGTGGAGAGGGAGGTATTTGTGTATTTCCTGTACTGTGCAGGGGGTTGGACTAGATGACCCTGGAGATCCCTTCCAACTCTATGATTCATATGCACCAAGGACAAAATTCTGCACCAATTCAATGTTGAATAGCTTCTCTTGGCCATGTTACCACTGTTTGGCTTGGCCATGCTGGTGAACAAAACAAAGTTAGGCATGAAGCAGCTCGGGGCAAATAAATCCCTTACAAGCTATAAGTAGACTGTGAGATTTACAGTGCTGCAGACAACTTCTAAACTAGGATTTTGAATTCGCCAGCTTGCTGTTCTGATGGTTTCACACCTGTCAAAATGCTACTGACCACAACCTATTCCATGCATTAGAATGAGGCCTTAAGGCCTTCCTACCTGTAGGCGATGCCGTCGTCCTTCTTGAGCACTCCATAGTCCTGGGCAATACTGTGATTAATGTCAGCCACAAGCGGGATACTTGTGGGTCCCAGGCCCCCCTCCTTTCTTGGGGTATTGATCCTATTTTTTAAAAAAGTAACTGTTAACATCTGTAAGGGTGTGTTTCTATTTTCACCTGCACCATCCATCCCATTTAATTCCAACTGAATATGAATATGCAAACCACAGCTCTGATTCAGCCATGTTTACGATTTGGAAACAGGTAAAACCAAGAATTTTACAGTGTCTCTCCCTCTTAGCTTTTATTAAACAGGCAACAGAAGACTCCCAGATGGTAGGAGAGATGGCCCAGGTGCCAGGCAGTCTTCCCTCACTAGAACTTCAGCCCGAGGCAGACAAATGGCTGTTTTCTTGATCAGTTACAACTTGTTTCTCCACCTCACGGAGGAAAAGGTTATTCTCCACACTCATTTATAGTGTGGCATGTTAGCTAAGCCCCAAATGCTCTGCATGTGACAGACAAGACAGTTGATCAAGCTCCAACAGGCAGACTTTGCTAGATAAGATTGGTGGAGGACCTCCACGCCCTTCTCCCCACTGACTCTTGTCTCACTGCCTCCCAGAGCTAGATCCATGGACACCAGCTGTGACTGAGGCACCCTGCCTAAGCAGAGCCTAAACTTTCTCAGCTGACCATGCAGGTTTCAGCCATTCATTATTTATCTTTGCCAAGTCAGGGCTTTCTTACACAAATTAAGAGAATCCTGGCTTTACAACAGTAGTTAGGTTGTGTGTGAGAGGGGGGAGCTAACAGGGAAAGTCTAGTGGCAAGGTTATTCGGAAAAGTGCTCCTTCTCCCATCCACAGTGTCACACAAGATACACACTTCCCCCTAATGGTCTAGGAGACTTCAATCAAGTGCTAGAGCATAAGATGCTTTATTGGCTATGGAGACAGATGACCAGAGGCCATATAAAAACAGCTGAATAGTTAGAGATCTTCTTGAGTCTACTACACCAGATAAGCTTCCTCTTTGGGATATGCAACTGCTTGCCGTTTGTTCCTGAACCTCATTTTCTTAACCTGTCTTTGGCATCAGCCTCCAGCATGATGGACACATCTACCAATATTTGAGAGCTAGAAGTCTCACCAAGCCAGGTGGGTGAACTGGGAGTCCACAGAGGCAGCAATAACCTCACAATTGATCTTGCGGAACTCTTCAACTCGATCGCTAAAGGTTGTGATCTCCGTCGGACAGACAAAGGTGAAATCCAGTGGGTAGAAGAAGAAAACCAAATATTTGCCTAGGTGAAACAGGACATCAATCATAAAAAGTCCCAAGTTATTTGATCCAGAAGCCAAACCTGCCTAACTCCTCACAGGTAGGTATTCTAATTTATGTTGAAGGATATTCTACATGCAGAACATTTTGACTACACCAAATCCATTACCTCATCTGTACACCATCAGAACAGAACATACACATTACACACTATAAACTATGGTGATTGGAGACTAGACATTTCTAGTTGATACCAACATGACACTTGGTGCTCATGTTCTCCAAACTCAGAATGCAATAGGTAAAAGAGGAAAACTTTTAAGAACATGAGAAGCCATGCTGGATCAGGCTAATAGCCCATCCAGTCCAACACACTGTGTCACACAATGGCCAAAACCCAGGTGGCATCAGGAGGTCCACAGCAGGGCCAGAACTCCAGAAGCCCCCCACTGTTGTCCCCCAAGCACCAAGAAGACAGAGCATCACTTGCCCCAGACTGAGAGTTCCTATCTATACCTTGTGGCTCATAGCCACTGATGGACCTCTGCTCCATATGTTTATCCAGTCCCCTCTTGAAGCTGTCTATGCTTGTAGACCCCACTTCTTGTGGCAGTGAATTCCATGTATTAATTACTCTTTGGGTGAAGAAGTACTACCTCTTAGTTGCCCCATACTACAAATGTAGAATTTCCAGAAACACTGAAGCCACTGGGGCAGGGGGGAGAGAGACTGGGTTTGGGAAGGCGGGAATATGTGCAATACTTCCCTATAAAACCTAGGTATATCTTGCTGCTTTCACATAAAATGCATGATTTACAATTTAATTACCATACAGAATTGTATTAATTTGTATATTTATGGAATTTAAGAGTAACACACCCAATAGTACAGCAAGATTAAGCTACAAGTTGCTGTACCCTATCTTGGCACATTTCACTCGTTCCAAAAGAAAACTATATTCATAGTCCCGCCCCCACCCCCCGTTCTCCACAAATCTCCCAATTTGTCCATCAGGAAAAAATGGGGGGAAGTCATGGGCAAGACCTTTTTCCTGCAGGGCCTTCATATTGCGACCCCAGCCTTTGTTGCTTCTCTGACAGGGAGCAGGGCAGCCCCTACATTTACATCCTGTCTTTCTACAAGCTCAAGGCAGCATACAACACTGAAACGACAGAGAACATGCTGTTAGATATCAGGAAGCAACAGCAGATTTTTACCTTTGTAGTCTGACAACTTTATTTCCTTGAAGGCTCCATCCACCACTGCTGTGGCACTGAAGTTTGGAGCTGGCTTCCCAATATGAGCATTACCCGAAGACATTTTCTGAAACATTGAACATAAAGTTTAGCAGGGCTACTAGAGCCAAGAAGCAAAGAACTGCAGAGAAACAATACCATATTTAAATACAAAATTACTGAAACATAATGTGAAAAGACTCTGAAACGAGTGCCTGACCTTATGGAGTGGATCATCCCCTAAACCTTACATACACTTCAAAGGCAGGAATAGTAAAAATAGTGTACACATATAAATAAATACAAAATACCCTTTTATGGAGCAAAGACCAAACATGTTTAGACACTTGTCGAAATGAACGAAGTATATTAGCTGTTGAACTTGCACTATGGAATACGACAAGGGTCCCCAACCTTTTTGAGCCTGAAGGTACCACTGGAATTCTAACACATAACGGTGAGCTGAATCACAAAATGGCTGCCACAGGAAGCAGAGCCAGCCACAAAATGTCACACAGTGAAAGTACTTGTGCTGTAGTGGTGGCTGCTGCCAAAGCAACATTTTTTAAAAAAAAAAAATCTGCATAACCAGTCAAATCTACACTGGCCCATCAGAAGCCATGCTAGGCAAAAGCACCACCTGGCCTCAGCCACTTTCTAAAAAACACTTGGAAGGCACCAGAAAAGGTGTTGGTGGGCACCATGCCATCCACAGCCACCACCCCGGGGACCCCTGGAATATGATAAATGGCATTTCTTAAAATGGTACACGGAAGCAGCTAGATTCATTGCTATAAAGGAGAGGCTTACATGCAATAAGATATTTTTGGAAGCCTCATTAAGCAAAGGCCAGAAACGGAAAGATCTAGTTTGGTTTCAAAAACGAGGGATTAAAATATGCTAATTAATAAATTCTGCTTCACCACAACCTGTACTAACTGTCTCCCAGTCCTGGCCTTTCCCTCTTGACATCTGTTTCCTATAATGATTTTTTCTTGTTGTCCATAAGGTTTGCAAAGTCAGTTAATTAGATACTGTACAGGCATTGTTAGAACAAGAGCTGGTCTTCACTTGTGTTGAAATTGTTCACAAAACAGAAGGAAGGAGGCCTTTGTGTTTTCAAATTAGAGTTGTAATGAGCAATTTATTAAAGGAAATCCAAACATTTTTGAATTCTAAGTGGTAGTCAGGCATCTGGAGCCATTGCTGAATATATATTAATCTGTTACCAGATTTAGATGATGCTCTAATAAAATGTGCGAGGAGGAGGAGAGTTGGATTTATACCCCATCCTTCACTCACTCGGAGTCTCAGAGCGGTTTACAATCACCTTCCCTTCCTTTCCTCACAACAGACACCCTGTGAGGTAGGTGGGGCTGAGAGAGCTTTGAGAGAACTGCTCTTGAGAGAACAGCTCTGGAACAACTGTGACTGACCCAAGGCCACAACAGCAGCCGCATGTGGAGGATGGGGAATCAAACCTGGTTCTCAGAGTTTGCCTCTCTGTACTACTACACTGAACTGGCTCTTGGGGAGCTGAGGTTGTGCAGTTCCATAGTTTCTATACCCCCCCCCCCCAAATAATATCTTCCAACCAGCTTTTACACATACAACTCCTTAGGCTTCTGCTGGAACTGTGGCCCTTTATTAACAGATTTTATGTTTTCTGGACATATTCCAACATTCAGGTTTTTTGCCTAAATGTTGCTGGGTCTGTAAGCAACATACAAAGTTTTTGATCCTAGAGAATATCTTATGGGATCAGAAGGGGAGCTACTGCTCAATCGGCTGCAGCTGCTTATCTGATTTCTCTCTTCCTTTTGTCAGGTGATGGAGTCACATCTGACCCTACAGCTTTTCACCAATGCCAGCCTCTACTAGATGCTGAGAAAGCTGGTGGGAGATTTCTTCAGAGGAAAAAGAAAAAGCAGCCCCGTTATAACCCTGCATAAATCCCCAGTCACATGAGAGTCAGTCAAATGAGCTATGGAATATAATCTGCTGACCAAAAGCAATCCATGGGAAGTGCTGCATCAAGTAGCCCTACACTGAAATTCCTGTGCTGAATCATACAGCTTCTGGGTGCAAGCAGGCCTTTGTGGGTTTACAAAAGAAAAAAGAAAAAAAACCAGCGCAGATCACCCAGAGCACATCATTAATATCCTTGCTACAAAGAACAAGCCCCTGGACTTATTACAAAGTTGTACCAGATGTTAAATAAATTAGATGAAGATGAAGAAATTCTATACCAGAAACAATGGAACATAGACCTAGGTACCAAACTAACAGAAGAGGATTGGACTTTAATTTGGAACTCCCCAAGTAGAGCATCAAAAACAAGCCTAGTTAATATTCAGGCAACTAAACTAATAACACGGTGGTATATTCCACCATCAATTTCCAATAGGATAAATAACACATACTCACCAAATTGCAAAAAATGTGGACACTTTGCCATCTATATGCATTGTTGGTGGACGTGCCCACTGATTAAGAACTTCTGGACTCAAATAGTACAAAGCATTCACGAAATCAGATCTGTTAGATTGCCAATGACTCCAGAGGTGATATTACTAGAGCTATGGAAGTCCCATCATATAATACAAGGAAACACAGAAGGAATCTCCATATTACTGAGAGCAGCTAAGAACCTTACAGCCTGCAAATGGGTTGATAAACAAGCCCCGTCTATACAAAACTGGTTTGAAAAACTGTGGGAATATTTTATATTGTCTAAGTTGTCTTATACTGTTTGTAACAGCCCACCGACTCAATATCAGAAAAAAGTAGTTTGTTTGGTTCCCAATAATTAGTTATCTTCAGAAACGAAATATCGTTCCAACAAACTTTGTTTATCAAAAGATGATCTATTTTTAAATACCTGACTGTTATATGTATTATATTAAGTTAAAGTTCTTTATATGTTTTTCAGAAATTTGTTATTGGCTTTGTAAAGTTTTATAAAATGTGAAAATGGAAAAACTTGTTAATAAAAAAAATTAATATCCTTGCTACTACCCGCAGTTTTAATTAGCACTTAACTTTGTACAGAAAAAAGAGCCTTGAGCAGAAATACAGGTAAGCTAGCAAGTTGTTTGATGATAGCTTGCTTTTTTAAAAAGGCTATTTCCATTACCTTAAGAATTATAACCTTGGTGTTTTTCTCATAGAAGTGAAGACACATTCACAAGTCATTTGAGGTTCCCCCTGTCTTCTGGCATAAGACATTTAAATGGGGAATGTGTGTGGGCACAGTGATGTAGATGCACCATTTACTGAAATATAAACTGAAGAGTCTTCAAGGAAGAAAATGTATTTATTTACTTCATTGATACCACACTTTTCTCTCCAACAGGGATCCACGGTGGCTTACTTCGTTCCCCTCTCCTCCACTTTATTCTCACACCAGCTCTGTGAGGCAGATGAGGCTGGGCGTCTGTGATTGGCCCAAGGCCAATGGAAGAGTGAAGATTTGAACCCAAGTGCAAACAGGAAGTTTAGTGTTGTGACAGAGGCAGAACAGAAGCCAAGTGCAGCCTTGGCCTGAATATAACCAGGATGCTGCAAGTTATCGCCACACCTAAAACCAGAACATCAGTGATCAATGCTGATGGGCACTAATCACTTCAGTAAGTAGCACCTTCCAGTTAGGCTGCGGGATAAATACACAGATTGTTTCCTGTAACCAACAGCATATCAGAGAGAAAGCATTTCTAAAGAATGCGAAGCCAGATCAAGCAAAGACTAAAAGGGCTAGCGTAGAGAGCAAGAAAACACTTAATTCCTCTTGCCCTGTACTATGGGTCAACTGAAGGCATTCTTACGTGGGAGGCACAGCCAGCAACCAAGCGGAAACAAACACTTTCCAAGGAGATTTATAGGCCATCTTTTGTAATGTTCCATGGCAAGCAAGAGTGGGCTGTAACCATAGGAAATTATTTTACTCAATACTGACTGAATGGGGCCACAACATTTCCCATTACTGGGATGAAAGTCAGAGGACACGTTTTGTAGATTCGTTGCCATCATTCTGGTGCCACGAGATAAAGTGATTGCATCGCCAACAGACATTCTAATACAAGTGTGTGAGCCCGGCCTTAACCTGAGGTGGCCAGGCCAAGCCCAGAGGTGTTAAGAATGGGCGGTGCCACTTGAGACTGCAGGGGATGGATTCCAACTTGGAACATCCCTCCATGTTAAAACCCCCATGCAAACAGGAAAACAGCACATCAGGGTGAAAAGGCATCAAGCAAAGAGGGGTTAAAACCTATTTAAGGGGGGCAGCTTTAAATACAGGGAAGCATTTCATTCTACCCTCTTAGGTCTCAACCCCCTGCATGGGTCTAAGTAAGGACAACACTGTTGTATGCCTGAGCCTGCTGCAGCGGGGAGGGCAAGATAGAAGCCAAATAAAATAAAATAAAATAAAATATTCACAGACAGCCACAGAACCCTTACTCCCATCTGAAGCAGGGCGATGGTACTGGGACAATTTGTCTTCCCCCCCCCCCCCGCGCCAGATTGGAGGGGGGCACAGTAGCTTCAGTGATAAAGATGGCATCCAGAGATAGGTCAGATCTCTACACAGTCTAGCTTGGTCTGTGGTTTTTAATGATGAGACAAAAAATAGGGAAGTGGATCCTGCATAGGGGAGCCTGACTCGCTGATTAGTTTCTGAAATGAAAGTTTGCCAGGGATGAAGCCTGCCTAGAAGAGGAGCCAGGCAGCCCCCCCCCCCCCCCCCCGGAGGATATGCAGCAAGGCACCCAACAGTGAGATAAAGGGTTTCAGGTATGCCAAGGAATGCTGCTGAATACCTCACAACAGTTCAATTGTGCTTTTCCCTTTTGTGAATTCAACCCATTTCCATGGTGTTTTGTTTCCTCACACCAAATGTCTCTCCCTCTTGCATTAAATGCAGCCAGTCTGGTGTAGTGGTCTACAGACTCTAACCTGGGAGAACTGTGTTTGATTCCCCACGCCTCCACTTGCAGCTGCTGGATGACCTTGGGCAAGCCGTAGTTCTGTCACAACTGTTCTCTCAAGGACAGTTGTCTCAGAGCTCTTGCAGCCCCACCTACCTCACAGGGCGTCTGTTGTGGGGAGGGGAAGGAAAAGGAGTTTGTAAGCTGCTCTGAGACTCCAAGTGAAGGGCAGGATATAAATCCAAACTCCTCTTCTTCTCTAAATGCACACAGTGTAGCATAGCTTTTACATAAATGTAAATAGGGCAAGGGAACAAATAAGCAGTAAAAGCCAGTTTAAAATGGGATCTTACCAGTGCTGAAAAACACAGAGAGATGGCAGGCACATTCACCTCTCTCTGATTCCAAGACAAAATCCAAGCAATTTCAGTACCAATCTATATCTGTCAGTACCAATCTATATCTGACAAAGGGAGTTTTGACCATCAAAAGCTCACACCCTGAAAATCTCGTTGGGTCTCTGAAGTGCTATTGGACTCAAATTGAGCATTTCTACTGCAGACAATCACAGCTACCTTTTAAAATTGCTCACTCATATTTCAACCCAAATTAAAGCTTAGCTGCAGCTGTTAAAGCCAGGACCCTCACTTTATGAAGTCATCTTAAGAGAATGTGGTTCATTACAGAAAGGCTCCCAGAAAGAGAGGGGTTTTTTTTGTTTGCAAGAGCAGGAGGAAAGCTGTATCACACTTTATGTATTACAGGATGGGCACCCTGCCATTAAGTAGGCAGGTAACAGTCCTTTTTGAACTCAGAATGGGGCAGCTGTGTTGCATGCGGAAGGGATAACTCAACAGCACCCTCTGCTTAAGCCAGTCTTTGTGCCTCCTCCTGGCAGAGAACTAGAAACTCAGAATTCTATGCCCCCCACCCCCGCTTTCATTTAGGCAAATTAAGCTGAGAAGGTTAAACGCAGCAACCCTGCTGAAACCAAGCAGCTCTTCTCACTCTCTGTCCTTAACTCTCATACTCTTCTAGGAGTATTCTTCACAGAAGACTTTCACCTTCTTCCTAGGCAGAACTATACTGGTCGTTTCTCCCTGGCTGTGAATCAACCCACGTTTTTAAAGGAGACCCGTTTGCCATTTTCGGGCAATATTAATATTTTTGTTTGTATTAACACTTTTTGGTGTTGTGGTTAGGAGCGCAGACTCTAATTGGAGAGAACCAGGTTTGATTCTCCACATGCAGCTGCTGGAGTGACCTTGGGCCAGTCCCAGTTCTCTCAGAGCTCTCTCAGCCCCACCTACCTCACAGGGTGTCTGTCATGGGGGAGGAAGGGAAAGGAGATTGTAAGCCGCTGGGAGACTGCAAGCGAAGGGAGCAGGGTAGAAATCCAAAATCTTCTTGTTGTTCTTAACACTTGTTATTAAAAGTGTTATTGACCCCCCCCCGCCCTTTTTTTTTTTGCATGCTACTATCATGGACCTCCTGATTTGGCCTTTTGGTTTGCAGAGCTCGTTGGCCTGGAAGCGATGCTCAGAGACCCAGAACAGCGAGAAGGGGGATGGAGGCGCGCAGGTGCGACGCCGGCGGGGGTGGGGAGCGAGAGCCGAGCTTGGCGTCGGGGAACAAGAGCCCAGCCTCCCCTCCCCCGGCTAGCCGGAGCACAAAGGCCAGCCCCGCTCGGGGGGAGGCAGGCAGGCAGGCAGGCAGGCAGGCGTGGCGCCTGCGAGGGAAGCAGGGAAAGCGGCGGCCAGGAGAGAACCGGCGACGGGAAGCGTCCGGTCCACTGAGGCCCTGGGTAAATGCCCTCCCCCCGTTTCCCGTGGGTTTCCCGGGCATACTGATTTCTCGAGGCGGCGCCCCCCCCGCCCCCGCCCCCGCCCCCGCCCTCCAAGGCTAGGGGCTCGAGCCCTTTCTGTCCCGCCCGCTGCAGGAGCCCCCCAGGAGGGAGCCGGCAGCAAACGCGCCCCGCGCCCCGGACCCTACCGCCTCGTCCGCGTACCACGGCCCACCGGCAGCCCGGAGCAGAGTAGAACCAGGAGGAGGCGTGGCGCCGCAGCGAGTGGGAGCCGCCGCGCTTTATCGCCGGCCTGCTGGAAGGGGGGGGGGGGCAGAGGCGGTGCTCCGGATGGCAACGCCCCTCTGCCGGCCCCTCCCCCCCCCCCCCCCCCGGGCCTGGGGTGGGGTGCGGGCTAGAGAGTGAAGGCCTGGACAAAAAACCAAAAAATTGGAGAAAGGAGAGAAAAAAAAATGATTATGGAACGTTTTATTTTGACATGATAAATGAAATATTTTAAGACAAGGTGTTCAAATATTTTCCAAATCATTTCTAAAAAATATGTATGGTATCAAATTAATCTTATTTCTGTTTCAATCCAGGCAAACCTTCAGTTTCTAGAGGTCCACAAGCAGGGGGACCCCTTGATATTGGGGGGGGGGGGAGAAGGAGCTCCACCTGAAGGAGGAAGCATGCGCAGGTGAGCCTTTCTCCCCTCCCTCCCCAAGAACAGCCACAGCGAGTCCCCCAGCACACCAAGCCACTTCCCCCCTCCCCTCCCCGCAGCGGCAAGGCCTGCCGAGCCCTCCCAACAGCCAAAGCGTTCTCTGCGCATGCACAGGGAAGGCTCTTACTTTGGGGGGGATTTAAATATCCCCCCAAAAGTTTTCTAACTTTTAGGATTTTTCTGTACACAAGGGGTGCCCCCCAAGTGTGCAGAACAATCTCCTTGCCCTCAGGTCCCCCCCCCCCCCCGCACGGATTTAGATATCAGCACACAGGGGACGCCTTGGCTGTTAGATATACAGATAATAACTGTGATAATGATAGACACAACAGAGTAGCTGCAGAAGCGGAGACTGCAACTGATAATTACAGCTCAGAAAATGATTCTGATTAAATGTCATGCCCAGTCATTGAAGCTTAGTCCCACACTCCCTTCTATACACTCCCCCCCTTCAATTCTTTTTGTGAGACTGGGGTTTTTTATTTTTATTTAATACTGTAAAGAGGAAATATGAATAATTGTTACTTCTGGGTTTTTTAAAAATTGTTTTGTGAAAGTTTTTTTGTCTGTTCCACATAAACTAGAAAACAGTTCAGGAGATTGTTGCTCCGCTTGTTACAATTACAAATAAATATTATTTAAAAAGCAAAATCAGTTTGTAATAATTGTTTGGCTACACTATATTTTTAATACGCTAATTGTGATAATTTCATGCCAAGTAAAATTGTCCATACTCATATTTTATGTTCCTAAAGTAACAGAATGACTCTCAATCTGGAAAAGAAATAAGAAGGGCTAATGTAGCTTTCCCCCCCCCAATTTTTCCAAAAATTTCCAGATTTTTGTGAAAAAACACAGGGTTTTTTTTAATGAGCTTCAAAATTTCCAGAAATTTTACATCACTAGGTGGGGGGCGGGAACCAGGAATGTCAGCGCCTAAACTCTGGCCTCGTATGAAGGAATCCTGTAGCTATCTTAAGGTGCTAGCAAACCACGTCTATAGATAGCTAAAGCACTTACAAGGTGCTGGCATCTGAAGGTTACAGAGAATTCCTCTCTCATCTCTCTCTGAGCATAGTAGGAATGTAACTATTAGATAGAACAGCTCAGCCTTCTCACAGAAAACCGCTCTTCCCCAGAAACTGTGTCTCATAGCAACATTGTATATGTCTCAAATACAGCATGCCACTCTCTCGTTGACTGAACAAATAACTAACTGCATCTATCCTATGATGTAAGCAGAAAACAGCTAATAAAAGCAGGGGCCTCAAAAGCCCTGATTTTATGCCTCGCATCATGCCTCTGTCTCCGTGTGTCTGCTTTTCATCACCTCATCTGGAGGTGATCCCTCATTACCTTGCTGGGTAAAGTAATCCCATCACCACCCCTGATGCCTCAGCACCTGCATCTTCCCACCAAGGACTGCAAGGCCCCCCCCCCCCCCCCACAAGGCTTAAGATGGCATAAGAACTCCTCGCTGTCTCCTTCCCAGGCTCAGGCTGCTTGAAATGGTCGCCTGGCTGGATTCTCGTGGTCCAGAAAGAACAGAGGGCAACCATCTCCCAGACTTGTTTGAACAGTGCGCACCTGCTGGACCCGATTATTCCCGAGGGGAGAATTAGTCCCGATTAGTCCCGGCGGGCGGGCGGGCGGGCGGGCGGTCCGGCACTCTGCGTTTCTACTGGTTCTGTGACCGCCGGTGGGCTGGGGCAGGTACCACTCGCCATTGTCATCTGCACGCCGCCGCGGGGGAAAAGACCCCTGCTGGATTGCTCCCTGCTAAAAGGGCCCGGGAGCTTTGCGAGGGAGACGCGGCAATTCCGCCTGGAAACTCGAGACTCCTCCTGCACCGATGCCTGGCACACGGCTGGCTAAGCAAGCGAGCATCCTGTGGTGGAACCAGGGGCGCGTTCAGTCTCCGCCGACGCGCTTCATGCGGTAGCCACAAACTCCTCGATGCAGCGTCTCCCGTTCCAACGATCCCGAACCAGGGGCCGGGCTGCTCGTGCTTCTCAAGCATCTGGAACAGACACCAGGGGGATCTCTTCTTCTGGCCGTACCGTCGTATAACTGACCGGATCTCCAGCAACTTTTCAGCCCGGGGGAGAATGCAAGCGGGCCGCTGCTCCTCGGGGCTGGGACCCTGGTCTTATCTCGGACTACATTTCCCAGGAGGCTGTGCGCGCAAGCCGCTCTTTCTTCCCGCGCTTGTTTCCTGTCCTGGGTTTCCCCGGCACGGCTTCGCGGGAGTCCGCGCGGAGATGGACCTGGGCGCCTTCCAGCGGGACAATTCGGGGAGCTGCCTGTTGGCGTCTGCGGTGCCTGCCCTCTGCCGGACCGAGCCCTGCTGCCTCGGCATCGATGAGGCAGGCAGGGGCCCGGTGCTGGGTACGACTCGGTCATGCTGAAGGAGGGGGGGCGGCGGGAGGGGGGATCAGTGGGGCATTTGCTAAGGACCGGTATCGAGGAGGCTCCCGGGGCCGGACTGAGGCCAGCTGGTGCCCTAAGCGCAGCCGAACAATGGTGCCCCTTGGCCCTTCCATTGCTCAACCAACAAGACATTAAGACTCAATAAGAGATTGCCTTCCCTCGGGCCAGACCCCACGACTATATTAAATATATGATTTTATATTTATATATACATATACATTTATGTATACATATAAATATAAAAGACACTAAATAGCAGGAAGCAATCCAAGCAAAAGAAACCCTTTTCCGGTGCCCCCCTTCCCTTGGTGCCCTAAGCACATGCTTATTTGGCTTAATGGTTAAATCCAGGGCGAAGGAGCCCCAAAGCAGCAAAACGAGCGACCCACTTGTGGATCCTTCTTACCCGCACTTTCTTCTTTATGATACTGGAGGACAGGGCGTGAATTTCCCCCTGTGGCCTTAGGACGAACCCTCCTTCTCAGTGTTGGTCATCTTGAAAATGGCAGGGGTAGTGAATATCCACTCTGGTGATGTGTGTGAGCATAAGTTAAAAAGCCATGGCAGAGAGATTAAAAATGTCAGGAATAGAATAATCACCAGTCTGGGTTTGTGCCTTAATCTTGCCATGCCAATAGGTGTCATTTCCCCCCCTCCCCATTTCTGTTCTCCCTCTCTCTTTGTAGGCCCAGCCAACAGATTTAGAGAGAAGTGACCTGCCACTTCAATAGAAATTAATCTTGTGGAAATAGGCATCTGAAGGTTTTTTTGGTATGGGAGTAAGTAACCTGGTATGTCATCCCGTGAAGTGTCTATTAAAGAGACAGGGCATTTTTCTCCAGTCCTAGTTGGCAGCTGTGTCCCTAAGCCTTTCTCTCACATTTTTTGATTTAATTAAGAGTTTTCTAGGTAAAGCAAAGATTTTAAAAATCTAAACACAAAAAATGAATGACGACAGTTTCTTGGAAGACTATACCTGTAAACCAATAAACAGAATTGTTAATCTGTTGATAAGTAAATCATATTAAAATACGACACTATGTATATAACCATAATTTTACTTTAAAACAGGGTGGGGGGAAAGCCAACTGACGTTTCCTGTTCCTGGCAACAGTATCTGTGAGGGAAAAAATCACTCTGAAGTAGGCCTAACAATACCAGGACTTCTATTATGTGACAAGAATGTTGACTCTTTTAGCAAATGTATCAAGACAGTGGCCAACCTTTCATGTAAATGAAAACTTCTCTATCAGTGCTTCTTTTGTCTCCAGGAGCCAACACAAAGGCTTGTAGTGGTTTTTCTTTTCCTAGCAAATTTCTGATCTTGCATTAAAAATAAGGAATAATATAAGATTTTTTAATGCAACATGTTTGTGTTTTATTCTTGAAAAAAACTCTAATAATGATAGATTTGGATCTGATATTCTGTCCAATCATCTTACTTATTTCTATATCGTGCTGACTCACAACCTCTGAATCTGTCAAAGAGGGCTCAGGTGAAGGTACTACAATCACTGCTGGAGAAGTGATTTTTGGTGACAGAACCCCTGTTGAAAAGTCATATTTGTGCTATGGCTATAATAATACCTGCCAATTATTTTGTGCACTGGGAGTGTTTAAGGCATCTCACACGTTTTATGTAGTGATTTTACAGAAAATCTGTAAGGTGGGCGAAAATTATCTGTATGCTGTAGCTGGGAAACTGAGAGTGTGGGTTTTCTTTTCTCCACAGGTCCCATGGTATATGGAATATGTTACTGTCCTATGGCTCAGCAGGGAGATCTAGAGACCCTGAAAGTAGCAGGTAAAGAAGGAAGTGCTTGGCTGGGATTGTAATGGAGTGGTAGCAAAGTGTGAGGTGAGATCTGGACAGGAATTGCTTCTGCTTCCACTGAGGAAGAGTTTCCACTGAACACAGCCCCATTTCACATCTTCTGAGCCCCATGTCTCTGAGCTGGTTTTTTCCCCTCCTTTTTCAGACTCCAAGACACTGACCGAGGCTCAGCGGGAGCAACTCTTTGAGCAATTGAATGCAGCTAAGGAGTATGTTGGTTGGGCCCTGCATATCCTCTCCCCCAACTTCATCTCTACTAGCATGCAGCAGCGGTGAGCAGGGTGGGGATAAAGCAGTCCGACCATTAGACAGAATAAGAAGCCAGTGCGAGTAATCACATGAACGTCCCCCCCCAAGAAACAGAGTGTTGGGACTGTTCTGTACCGGCCTGGAAATGGACCCCATGTAGATCAGATTCCACAACAGATGACTGCAGTGGTCACTTGGCGTAGGTCGCATCTAATAACAAACAGTCATATGTTGTTAGGGGAACAAGAGGAGCTTGTGTGCTTCCTCTACCCTCTCCCTTCATGGGCAATTTGATAATGAAACTCTTCTGCTTTCACAGAAAACCATACTTTGCGGTTACATCCAAATCACAAAGCATTATTTGTTCTTTCCCTTACAAACCAGAACTTGAAATCCAGGTTGTTTAGGATTTACCATTAATACAGCCACATCAGCTGCAAACGTATTGATTTCATGTACAAGTCCGTTTATCTCTAGGCCTTGAATTTGCTTATTAGCCCTTATTGCAGTTGCCAGAGGTTCTAATGAAAGGTAAATCCTAAAGAAGCACTACCTAAATTATATTTTTATTTATTTATTTATTTATTGGCTTTCTAGGCCGCTCTTCCCACTGTTGCAGGCCCAGAGTGGCTTACAGGACTTGGACATGCCAAAAGTCATAAAACAATAAATACAATGAAATTTAAAACAGATTAAAACATTTATAAACATAGGAATGTTCAGTGCTATTCCATTAAAATTAGATAGCGAACCGTCTACCCCGACCCTGCCAGGCCCCGCCACAATGTCATGGGGCCAGATGATGCTCCCTGTTCACTGGGCCCCTTGTTGATGGTAAAACAAAGGGGGGAGAGATAAAGGGGCAGCAGCCCCTATTCAAGGGCCTGGCGGAAGAGCTCCGTCTTGCAGGCCCTGCGGAACTGCATCAAGTCCCGCAGGGCCCTGATCTCCTCCAGGAGCTCATTCCACCAGGAAGGGGCCGCCACCGAAAAGGCTGTCCCCCTAGTGGCAGCAAGCCTGGCTTCTCTGGGGCCTAATACAACAAGGCGGTGTTGGGCCCCAGACCGCAGCGCTCTCTGGGGTATATACAGGGAAAGGTGGTCCCGCAGGTAGGTCGGACCCAGACCATTTAGGGCTTTAAAGGCCAGTACCAGCACCTTGAAGCGTATTCAGCATGCTATAGGCAGCCAGTGCAGTGCCGCAAGCGCTGGTTGGATGTGCTCCTGTCTTGGGAGATCCATCAGTAGCCTGGCTGCGGCATTCTGCACCAGCTGCAGCCTCCGGATTTGCGACAAGGGCAGCCCCATATAGAGAGCATTACAGTAGTCTAGCCTCGAGGTGACCGTTGCATGGATCACTGTAGCCAGGTCAGAACGGCTCAGGAAGGGAACCAACTGCTGCGCCAGCCTCAGATGGTAAAAGACCGACTTGGCGGTGGCTGCTACCTGGGCCTCCATAGTCAATGAAGGATCCAGGAGCACTCCCAAACTCCTAACCACTGGCACAGGCACCAATGGCGCCCTGTCGAAGGCCGGGAGTGGGAGCCCCAACCATGGCCCGCCTCGACCCAAGCACAGGACCTCCATCTCCACTGGGTTCAGCTTCAGCCTGCTCAACCTCAGCCAACCAGCCACAGTGTGCAATGCCTGGTCAAGATCGTCCAGTCCAGAGCCCAACTGGCCACCCAACATCAGGTAGAGCTGGGTGTCATCAGCGTACTGCTGGCAACCCAGCCCCGCCCCCCAGACAATCTGGGCAAGGGGGCGCATATAGATGTTAAAGAGCATCGGGGATAAGACAGCCCCCTGAGGTACTCCGCATTCAAGCGGGCACCTCTGGGATCGCTGCTCCCCTAGCGCCACCCTTTGTCCCCGACCCTGGAGAAAGGAGACGAGCCACTGCAAGGCAAGCCCCTGTATCCCCATGTCGGCGAGGCGACGGGTCAGCAGCTGATGATCAACCGTGTCGAACGCCGCCGACAGGTCAAGCAACAGCAACACCGCCACGCCACCCTGATCCAGGTGTCTCCAGAAGTCATCCTTGAGGGCCACCAGAGCCGTCTCGGTCCCGAACCCCGGGCGAAAGCCTGACTGGAAGGGATCTAGTACCAAAGCATCATCCAGGAAGCTCTGGAGCCATATCGCCACCGCCCTCTCTATTCATTTGCCCAAATAGGGCAAATTGGAAACCGGTTGATAATTAGCCAATTCGGCCGGATCCAAGGATGGTTTTTTTAAGAGAGGACGGACCATCGCATCCTTGAGTGCACTCGGGAACTGCCCCTCTAAGAGGGAGCGGTTGATAATCTCCCGCAGTACACCTCGAAAACCCTTGTGGCCAGCTTTAATAAGCCAGGAATTAATGAAGGAAATTTGTGATTATGGAAGAATTGCACGATTACATATTTATCATAAAAAGTCTGGAATACTATATATAAATATCAACCCAAAAATGCAACTTGAAATTCAAAATGCGTTAGGATTCTCCATATATCATAAATCATTCCAGTATCTGGGAGTTACTATCCCAAAGAATTTAAATA
This sequence comes from Lepidodactylus listeri, assembly GCA_029233225.1. Taxonomy (NCBI): domain Eukaryota; kingdom Metazoa; phylum Chordata; class Lepidosauria; order Squamata; family Gekkonidae; genus Lepidodactylus; species Lepidodactylus listeri. The sequence goes on along the minus strand of JARCFY010000007.1, from coordinate 125,202,012 downwards.
AATTACAGCAGCTAAACTTCCATTCGGTTATTCTACAAATAAGAAGAGATATTAAAAAATGGTCCCAGTCACAGTTGACAATCATGGGTAGAATCAACGCTATCAAAATGATTGCACTCCCACACTTAAATTACTTCTTTCAGACACTTCCCATATATATCGCATCAAAGGACCTAGCCTGCTGGCAAAAAATCTTTACCAGATTTATTCATCAAGGTAAAAGACCAAGACTTATGATGGCCATAAGATACAAAAGGGTGGATCAAGGAGGATGGGGAGAACCAAACATAAGTAAATATGAGGCAAACCAGTTGAGAGCCCTGGTGTCATATTTAAATGGAAACTCTGATAAGTCTTGGATCAGCATGGAAGTAGACGGGAAACATTTGGATTTAATTGAGAAAATTGTTTTTGGAGGGAAAAAAGAAAGACATTAAATGGGTTGAGAGACCCTTTCTATATGCTACATTAGAAATTTGGGTTAAATGGAAAAATAAATTGATCCCAGAGATATCCCTGTTGATTCCTGTCACACTACATCCCAATTTCTCATGTTTTGATAAACCAGAAAGCTATCCTTTTTTTAAAAATTAATTTTTATTATTTTTTCAAAGCATAACAGAGCATAGTATTCTTGGAGAAGCATTTTTTCATAAATTTAAACCATTTCTGAACAGAAGACAAAACATAGCATACACATGCCTTGTTTTAACAATCTATAAATGTTCCAAGTAGAAAAGGATACTAATACTGTGAGCATCGTTACCTTTCAAGTTATATGTGAGGTATAATCAGCTATCAGGATAATCTTAGCTTCAAAAATCACACACATATTCACGACTAATCGATGCAGAGTAGAAATTAGATTAGAGAAGAATCAGTTTGAGATAAGCAGGATTACAAGGTGGAAGTTGTAGTTTGCTATAAATTCTAAGAATGGAAGCCATTTCTCCTCAAGGTTGGAGATTTTTGGGGAAAAATCTGATCGTTGTAGGCGATCTGTAATCTTGTCCATAATGTGGTGATTCCAGATTTTATTTAACTAGCTGGATCGGGTGGGAGCCAGATTTGACTTCCATGTAGATGCAATGGACGTTTTTGCAGCTACAAGAAGATTGGAAATCAATTCACGTTTGATTTTTGAAATCTTGATTGGGCCCCAGAGGTCAAGGAAGATCAAAGCTGGATCTAGAGGGATTTCATATCCCATGATTATATGTATTTGGGTTATTGCATTGCGCCAGAATTCCTCTATGTGAGTGCGCTGCCACCAGCAGTGAGCAAATGTTCCGATTTCACCACACTGTTTCCAGCACAGTGGGGAGTGGGAAGGGGATATCTTGGATTGTATCTCTTGTATCTGCAGCATTATTAACATTACACTCATAGTTTTCTGAGTTATGGCAGATTGCAATAGCTGAAAAATTAAGTCAAGTTAGAATAATCAAATCCAAAGCCAAAACTAGATTTTTTAAAAATGTGGCACGGTTTTATTTCATACACAACTTAGAACAATACTCAAAGTATGTTTAAGCCCTTCTTCAGATCATGGGATAAAATTAAGTAAGCCTCTCTCTATACTTTAATCATGTTGTAACTATATATTAATTATGTATTTTACAGGAAAAGAAAAAAGAAGGGGGGAAATTCCTTCTCTTTGTATTTTTGCTGAAAGTTGAGCTCTCTACCAATGCCTTAATTTGCTTGTTTTTCATTTTTTAATTTTTTTTAATTCTTTTTCTCTCCCCCCCCCCTTTTTTGTTGTTCTTATGTATACACTATAGGCTGTTTTTCTATTTGGGGAGTGGGGCATGTACTTGATGTTTATGTCTTGTTTCTTTTTTCTATATTTAAATAAAAAAATAAGTTTTTAAAAAAAAAACAAGAAAAAAAGAAATCCAGGTTGGTAGGGAAACCCCCCCACAAAAGGTGGCTTCCCATGAAAGTCTTTTGCTTTTAGCAGTTTGTGAGAGAGAGAGCATGTACGCTTGAGGATCCTGCATATTTATTCCCATAATGAGAAAACATGTCACTATACTGGTGACCACTTTGCTAGCTTAACAGTGCAGTCCTAAGCAGAGTTACACCCTTCAAAAGTCCATTGATGATAATAGTTTTAGACAGAGATAATGCAGTTTAGGATTACATTGTAATTACCTGCCCTTTGGGGCCATTGTGAAATATTGCCAGTGTAGTCTTGGTGGACAGTCTGTAACTGAGAACAGAACAGAGAAGGAAGCTGGAGAGCTGAGGCCTCCCAGCATATTCTGGGCTAGATGGCTCTCAAGGTTGAACATTCTTAAATGACAGACATCTTAGCTGTATGTTGCCCTTCAGCTTCTTCGTGCCCCTTCATCCTTCAGACTTGTGCTTACTGATGTCCATTCTGCTTTCCTCTGTCAACTGGCTATGGCGCATAACAGACCTCCAAACATCGTGTAATTGCCAAAGGTGTGGAATTCAAATTCCTGGTGCTCTGCCGTGCAGACTGTAAAGCTGCTGCTGATAGTGGATTGAGAAGGTGGCTTCCAGTTTCTCCTGCCTGGGGCAACTAGGTCGTGATACAAGTTCCACCTCCTTTTCCCTCATCCCTTTTTGATAATTATAGTCTGTGAGTTAGCACTGCTTCCTTCATCTTGCAGAGCGAAGTACAACCTGAATGCTCTTTCACATGACACAGCCATTGGCCTGATCCAGCATGCATTGGACTCGGGGGTACAGGTTGCAGAGGTGAGCTACCCCAGCACGTACATGCCTGTGGAAAGTAGCGAGAATATCTCATCTTCTAAACGCAACATGTTTCCTTCCTCCTTCAGGTCTTTGTGGATACAGTGGGGCCAGCAGAGAAGTACCAAGAGAAGCTAAAACGCCAGTTCCCAGGACTGGAGGTCACTGTGAGAGCCAAGGCAGACTCCCTCTTCCCCATTGTCAGCGCAGCCAGCATCTGTGCCAAGGTGAGTGCCAGGTTTGGAACCCCTTTGTTCCCGGCTCTCTAGGCGCTTGGGGATTTGAAAAGGTACTCTGTTTGATCATGAAACTGATGTTGCTCAGTTAGCCATAACAGCTAAGTGGACCCTTCATGCCCAGGGGCAGAATACCTGTAGATATTAGAGGATGGCTGTCGTCATCATAGTCCGTTTTCCACAGGTATCTAGAAGCTAGCCCCTGATGGAGACAGAAAACTGGACTGTCATGGTCTGATTCGGGAAGCTAGTTTCACAGAGTAGCCATGTTGGTCTGCGGTAGAACAGCTCAATTCAAGTCTAGTAGAACCTTGGACACCAACAAGATGTCCGCCAAGGACCATCTGCACCAAATGAGAACTGAAGAGTGCCCGGTGATGCTGCTTGGATGGACACGATGAAGCGCCATCTTGGATTGTAGTCTTAATGTTTATACTGGATGTTTTAATGTGATTTTACAGAATTTTATTGTATTAGGCAGTATGTTGGCAGCCGCCCTGAGCCTGCCGCGAGGCGGAGAGGGCGGGATAAACATTCAATAAATAAATAAATAAATGTTTGGGGTTTAAGCTTTCAAGAGTCAAAGCTCTGATGAAGGGAGCTTTGACTCTTGAAAGATTATACTCCAAAAACTCTTGTTGGTTTCTAAGGAGCTACTGGACTTGAATCCAGCTGATTCAGGAAGATGAGTCTTACGATCTTATTTCTCATGTTCTGCAGGTGGCAAGAGACAGGGCTGTAAAAAACTGGAAATTTGTGGAGGATCTAAAAGGTGCTGTGTTGGATTACGGCTCTGGCTATCCCAATGGTAACCTTCAGTCTTTCCTGTTTAGCTGGGGAAGGGGGTAAATTGTTGTCTTAGCAGTAGCTGTTTTATTATACTTCTATTCTTGGGTTTAGGCGTGTGTGTTTTTTAGCATAATTTTAGCTTTTTCACTGCATGCTCTCAGTTGTGAAATATTTTCTGCTGCTGTCCATCAGCCCTGTTGATGTGGGTGGCTCTTCTGCCCTTTGCTTTGCTCCCACAAAAATGCCTTGGGTTGACCCCTTCATCTCCCACAAAAAGGCCCTGGGTTGACCCCTTCACCTCCCACAAAAATGCCCTGGGTTGAATCCTTTATCTCAGCACAGCACTTCCTGTCCCTGAAGCTGAGATGAGATTCAAGGAGGACATAAAGTAATGTGTAAGAAATACAAACAGAGCAAATGCAAGAACTTGGGGACATCTGCTATCCCCATAGCACTATTTCCCTCCCAGGGATGACAAAAGGAACCTAAGAATCCTGACTGAGAGCTGCTCTTGGAAGCAAGGATGTCTGTGAGTGCTAATGTCCCAGGATTCTAGGCTATCTATCTTTTCCCTTCAGATCCCAAGACTAAAGAGTGGCTTGCACAAAGTCTTGACCCTATCTTTGGTTACCCACAATTTGTACGATTCAGCTGGAGTACTGCTCAGACCATCTTGGAGAGCAAAGCTGTGCCTGTTCACTGGTAGGTGGGGAGGCAAGAAGGATGGGACTTTGGAGTAGTGAATGTGGCTTTGGGTTGGAGGGTGAAGAGACCCTAAAGCTTAGGAGGAAACAGCGGCGAGTCAGGGCTTCTTTCTGCCTTTCAGAGATAGTTTTGCAGATGTTCTGTAAGTCAGCCACTTGAATCTGGGAGCTACAGGGCAGAAAATGGATGACACAACAGTGACCTCTGAGTGGCTGCCAGTGAGTAAACAGAGAGGCAGAAAAAAAACTGGTGGCCAGAAATGGACTGGTTGAAAGTTTTCGGTTCTGTTTAAGCGGAGGAGCTGGAAGGGACAGAAGGGAAGAATTATTGAAGACACACCGCAGACCTGCTCACTTATGAGATCCTTTCCCTTCAGTTAAGCCAGCATGGTATAGTGGGTAAATCCCTGCTCCACTGTGGACGCTTGCTGGGTGACCTTGGACTAGCCACACACACTCCATCTAACCTCCCTCCTAGGTTTTCTCATGAGGATAAAAAGGAGCAGAGAATGATGTAAGCCACCCTATTGGGGAGAAAGGCGGGGAATAAATGAAGTCCATCAATAATAAATATTTATGGGCTCTGAGCAGGGAGGGCTCTGGTCTTCACCACATTCCCTCTCTAAGGGTGGTTTGCCTTTTTGCTCCGGCATGCCTCCCTCTTTGGCCACTGGCGATCTTGCAAGACTTGGTAGTGCCACCGGACAGTCCTGGCTCTCCTCCCGAGTTCCCACAGCTTGAGCTCAAGAACCGCCGGCTGCATCACCTCCTTTCTTTTCAGATGGACCTGGGCAGGCGGGCAGGCGGGCAAGTTGTTCGAAAAGGAGCTTAAAGGGCAGCCATGTTACTTCTCCCTGAGCTAGGTGGGAGCAGGAACCCAGTGCGATCTCCTTGAGGCAAGAAGGTCTGCCTGCTAAAGCACCAGTTTTCCCTCTTGGCTCTCAGAGAAGGTCACTGACAGGCAGGCCGGTGAGGCTGGAATTCCAGACAAGCTGGTGCGCCTCTCTGCTGGGAACAGAAGGGAATGCGTGAGAGATTCCTGAACCCGGGCCCCTCATTTCTCACCGTCTTTTTGCTTCCCTCTCCAGGGATGATAGTGAAGACGACTCACCCCAGAAAAGCGCACGGTCCCTGCTGAGCTTCTTCGCCCGGAAAGATGCTCCTCCTGGGCGCCCTCTCCATCGCTTCTTTCATGAACGCAAACTAGAGACGGTGACTAGCCTCTAGGGGAAAGCAGTCCCTTCTCTTCTTGCAAAGTACTGTTCTTTGTGAAGCAGGATACGTACAAGAAACTTTTCTCGTTAACTTGTTTTTAAACAGGGGTTGTAACTCCTTTCAGCGACAGCTGAGGGTGGTAACGTGGGAGCCCAGGCATCAGCAACAAGGTGTGGAATCTCACATTAGGGGCATTTGGGTTTCTGTGGGGTTTTTTTTACTTAGTTCCAGGTATTAACATTTTTAAATGCATGTTTTCAGTCCTGCTTTGTGTAAATTGACCAGTGGTACTTGAGAAAAGTAGAATGAGGTGCTCCAGTGTCTGAGGCACTTGTATCTGAAGGAATACTCTTTTTTTAAAAAAAAGCGAGATTGGCTTTGACAACTCACAGTGCTTGCATCAAAACCCCACTCAAGACTTCTCTGTGAAGGGAGAAGGCCCTTTCTTTCTCCATCAGGACAGCCACAGTGAACTGCAGCATTGGAAAGGGGATCTCTGTGCTTCTGGTCTGTGTGGGTGGGTGCCTGAGGCAGAGGGGTTCGTATCGGTAATGAATATGTAAGTGAAACCACTATCAATAAAGCCTTCAATGAGAATTCTCTGCAGTTTCAGTACTGGTTGACTCTGTTTCACCTTTACTTGTTGGCCATTTCTGATGGTTTAGAAAAAAAGTGGGGGTGGGGAAATTTCCCTAGCTTATATAGTAATTTAGTATAGCCGCTAAGAGAGGAAAGTCCCTGATGCGAATCTGTCTTCAGTCATAGTCACTAGGGTTGCCAGCAAGCCAAAAAATGTCCTGTCCTTTTAATAGAGGCGTAATGTTTTGATATGGGCTGCTGAAACTTTTCCTGGCATGGACGTAAGTAATATCACCTGGGAAATAACATAAGCGTCTGTTAAAGGGACAGGGTATTTTCCTCGAGGGTCTTTTGCCAACCCTGGAAGTCACTAGGTGCTTTAAATTCAAATCCCCATCTGCTGTATGGAAATAATAGTCTTTCCTTTATCTCAGTAATCATGTCAATAACTATGTAATGTCTGTGAGACAATTTGAATAATTGTAAACATTTGAGATGCTCAGAAGAAAGGCAGGTATATAAATATTTTCAATAAATGTATATGCTAAGCATGGATATTGGCTGAAAGTCCATCTTCTCCCCTTGTGAACCTGCCTGTCTACTTAGATCAGTACCTGAAGCCCTGTCTGGATTCCCTCCTCCTCCTGAGATGACAGGGCCCTCTTCAGTGGTGGCATCCCATTTATGGAATATGACATTCAGCCATGTCTGCCCTTTAGGCACCGGGTTGAATCTCTCTTGTCAAGCCTTCTCAGGAATGCTCCTGATTTTTGTTCGTCTTTATTGCTTCTACTGTTTTACTAATGATTAATTCATTAATGATTACCTATTGGTTCATTTGATGTGATTTTTTTTGGTAAGCTGCCTTGAATATTTTTATATTAAATGTTTTAATGTTTAATGATTCCTCCTACTAGTAAACTTCCCATGCTTATCGGCAGGGCACTGGAACAAGCCCAGCCAGAGACAAAGCAGAGGGCTCTACGGAGCCTTGTGAGCAAAAATTCTACTTTGTGAGCTCCTGATATTAAAGCTGTGAGCGAGCGATTTGGCTACTGTATAAATCAGTTTGCTCTGGAGCCATCCTTCCTGAGCTACGACAAAAATGTGTGAGCTGGGAGCTCAAAAACTGTGAGCTACCTCACACTAACTCAGAGGGAACACTGCTCCCTAGGTATGTCCAAAAACATTAATTTTGTAAACATTAAAAAGAAAACTCATACTCATTGGCCTCCAATAGCTACGGAATGCCGGTGGTCAGATGAAAATAAGTGTTGCAGGAACGGGTATGGTTAAGGTCCCTAACATGCTGCAATATTATCTCTGGAGAAAGATTAGGGCTGAGAGACATGAGCCTTGAGCCATGATTCTGCCAAACCAGCACCTCCCCCCCCCCCCCCCATACTATAAGATTTATAGAGGCTGTTGGTGAACCCAGGAGTCAGTGCAGGGAAGGATGCATTATGGGTGGAGGGGAAGCACTTCCTTTAACCTTAGCTAGCTGATCTTTCATGACCCTTTGAAGAAGGAAACAGAACCCCAAGCAACTTAAAATATCCTGGAATGGGGAGAAATTAGACATGTATCCCCAGTGCCTTTTTAAAGGGCCTTCCCCTCCCTCATGTGGGTCTGCTCAGGTATTTGAGGCAGTGCAAGACTATTGGGTAACTTGAAGTTAAGGTCTAGGTGAGCTCCTGTTCCAGGCCTGGCTTTGCAGGGGGGGGGGGGTTTCCCAATCACATTGTCCTCCCACTCTGATTCCTTTTGTTATTGTTGCAGGCCAGTGAGAGGAAACTGCCTCTTGGGAAGAAAGACTGTCCGCAGCAAACTCTTGCCCTTCAAGCTGACTGGCCAGCTCTCCCCCTTCCCTTGCCTGTCCTCCTACCCCCTGCTTGTGCCCTGAGTTTTGCACACGCTGCCCTCCTGCCCATTTTCTCTGTTCTTTGCTGTCTCCGACTCCTCTGGTGGGAGCAGCCTCCCCTGCTCAGCTTGTCGAGGTCCCTTCCACTCCCTTCAACAAAGCCTTTTCCTCATCCAGCCCAGCCTTAACTTTATCCACTTTCCCAGGTTCATCCTCTTGACTTTATCTGTCAAACAAGAAAACTGCCACTCCTGTCTCTTTTACCATATCAGTGTTCGTCCTGACGGGAGGACTGCCTATGCAGAAGCACACAAGTCTGTGGGATACTCTGGTAACATAATCTTGTGCAAGGGATGGTCAGGCTGAGCAGATGGGGGGGCAGGGGTGTCCAGCAGAACAATGGCAAAAGGTCTCTAGGGTTAGAGAAAATAAGCTAGTGGTCCTTCATGGCCATAGATGGGCAAAGTGGGATCTGCCATACAGCATCCCTGGCCCCATAATGCTAACAAGACACCTTATATAATTGATGGGAAACCCTCCTGCCCCTGCCCAGCGACTCTTCCATGCCATTCAAAGGGGCCCGGAGAAAATGGCCCAGGCCCTGAAGGTGGCTTCTGCCTTCCTAATGGATCCAAATCTAGCCAATCATTTTCTTTAAGACAAAATCGTTTGTGGCCCATAAGCTCACACGCAACAATCATATACATATATATATATACATTTAATGCCCACCCCAATATACACACAAGTACTGACAGGTTTGAACCAACACAGAATGTGCATTTTGCAACAAACATGACCAAGGAAGAGTATGAAAAAGTGGCTCATAAAGTGTTCTGGACAAATGGGTGTATGCCAGGGGTGGGCAAATGGTGGCCCGCAGGCCACATGCGGCCCGCCACAGAGTTTTTTGCGGCCCGCCAAGACATGAAGATTAACAAGAGTAAATATAGATGCTCTTTGACAGACATTAACTTGCAGGCTGTGATGAGAATCTCAACAAGCAATCTCACTCCTGATTTCAAAAAAAATGTAGAGAAGTGTGATAGGGTACATTTGTCGCATTAAAACGGATTCTAAAATTAAATGTGCTTGCAGCTATAGATGATATGAAATTAGCACAATAAATAAATTGCATAAAACTACCACTATTTAATTTAATGTATATTTATTGATTTTTATGATACAATTTATAACTTTTCTGAAATGCAAAGTTAAGTAATGAATGCAATCATGTTAAAAGGTGCGGCCCTCCGCTAACCTCCACTCCCACGAAGTGGCCCCCGAGCCAAAACAATTGTCCACCCCTGGTGTATGCCATTCCAACAGGAATTTGTACATGGCTTCTACTGGAGCCTACTCCGGGGTTGAGTTTGGAGGAAATTCTTAAGCTGTTACATAAAGATGTGGAGGGCTCTTAGGCGGGCACCCCCTGTTCACGGTTAGATTGTTCTCTGTACTTACAGCCCCAGTTGCTAGTTAGAACATACACCCCATGACATCACTTCTAATAGGATGCTGTGCATTTTAAACAGAGCACTTGAAACTTTACTTTTCCTGACTCAAATGCTGCACAGGAATAGCTACTAGAAATATAAACGGTACACTTTTCTCCCTGCCCACATCTGAGCTGCATGAAAGCTCCTGCTAGTCCTCGCTTTCAGCCTATGGCCTGCTGCTGCAGCAGCTCTTGCTCTGGTTGGGCATCCTCCAGGCTATCATGGGATGACTTCACTCAGCCAGCTATGTAGCTCTCTGGTTCCACCTACTGGCCAGAAGCTTCTCTAGCACCTGCTGCCTCTATGCTGTGCTCAAATAGTGAAGGTTCTTCCATTTTGACGCAATCTCACAGTACCTGAAGCCGCCGTGTAAGCAATTGGGCCTAACTCCTCCTGCTCATAATCAATTACCTCACCTATTGTTTTCCACCTATACGATCTCTGCATTCTTAAACCTGTTCCATGCCAAAGCCTTTGGTGGATGTACAGCTCCCTTGTCCTTTTCTGTACCAGAGGGGAATCTTATCAAGTACCACGAGGGCTAGCTCTCTGAAGTCCCTGGGGACAGTAGCTAGACAGGAAAGGTGCTGGGAGGGAGGCTGTCACCAGCAAATGACTCTAACCCTGTCTTCCAAGCTAGACAAAATGAAAAAAGCTGGGGAGACTACACTGGTCACGGGTAGGCTTGTGGGAGACGAAGGTGCCCTTTTAGGACAAACTGCACTTCTAGAGCATGAGACTCAGAGCCCAGCTACAGTGCCAGATCTGTTTCCTACTCCATGACCACACCAAGTTGCACAGAGCTAGACAAGATGGCAAGAAGCTGGTAAAGGTGGGATATGACAGATTTGCATAGATCACAAGTGATCCCCCCCCCGAGACCCAGGCAATCACAGGGGAGGGGGTTGTTTTCCCCTGGAAGGGGGGCTTCACTGGATCAGAACCCACTCCCGCTTCCCTCCACATCTTCCATGAAGACAGAACGTTTCCGCAGGTTCTTTTTCAGACGCTGGAGCAGGAGGCTACCAGGACAAAGCCCTTTGTGGCCCACTCTTCTGCCGCTGACCTTGATGGTTGCAAGATCCTCAGTGCTGCCACCGCCCTCATGGTGGGAATGAGAGGCTGAGAACTCTGTGTCGGCAGCAGTCAGTGTCAGGCACTCACAGGGATCTGTGCTGACTGTGAAAGAGTCATCCCAGATGGTCTCACAGAGCTCCTTCCCATCTTTGTACATCTGAGGAAGGAAAAAGCATGTCACCTAGGAGGCAGAGCTTTGAGGCAGCTTTCCGTTGGTGTCCGAGTGGTACAGGCTCATAGAAGCACAGGAGGGAAAAGCTGAGAAATCTCTCTGGTAGTCTGAGAATACAGAGTAGAATATTTGTGGAGGGGACCTGGAAATCTTCATGGCCTTGCGGGATCTGATGGCTTTTACTGAATCCGGAGAATGTCAGCATTCCTCTACCCCGCCCCCACAGCCAGTTCTCCTAGTTTCTGACATTTATTTGCTGCAAATAGCAGCGTTCCATACAATGTTTGTTCTCAGCATCAGCCTGGTTAGACTTAGAGAATAGTGGCAGTTCCTATGCAGTCAGCGACATTTACTATCTGGATAGGTAGGGAAAGGCTGTGGCCGAAAGGTAGAGTTATCTGCTTTGTGTGCGAAAATTCCTAGGTAAGGCTCAATGGCTGGCGTCTCCAGGATCAGGGCTGTGAAAGACCTCAACCTGAGACCCTGCAGAGCTGGCTGATCTTGATATACGAATGGTTTGCCTTTTAGGGATGCCAATACTCGGACTAAAAACTGACACACAGTAACATTTAAACAGAAATCAGAGCAGATTCTTCAGCCATCGTACCACCCTTGTGTAAGTACACCAACCCCCTGTCTATCAGGAGGGGTCATTTCAGCCCACAAAAGACCTCTTAGGGGTACCCCAGGAGTCCATATACCAGGCAACTTGACGTAAGTGGACACAAAGATGGATGCCAGGACTGGCAGGCCCCATAATCATGCCTAGGAAGTGACCCTGGAAGGCACGTGACAACTGCGACTCCCCTCACCCTGCCAACATCTGCATACTCCGGACAATGGACTTGCCTCACCCCAGAGTTACTTCTTTCAATCTAAATCGCTAATCCTATCAACCTGAGCTCATCTTTCCTCCTCACATTTCCTTCATAATGAAAAATCCTAACTTCTACTCCTTCCCTACACCCCAAAGCTAGGTGGTTCATCAAGCAGACTTGTTTCCATTTTGATTAGTTTAAATTAGCAGTCCACTAGTCCTTCAGCCACTGGAGAAGTAATCAGAGACCCAGCCCAAATTGTACTTTGCATCTAGGAGAGAATCTCTGGCCTCTTGTCCACTCCTGGGAACTCTACACAAAGTTCCCAAACTACATCGTTTTATCCCTGATTAATTTCACCAGTGCTTTGTTCTGAGGGACCCCTCGCATTAGCAAGCCCCCTGGACATGTTTTTTGGGTATAACTAGCCTAGCACAACTTCATTGCCGTGTTCGTGTGGTCTTGGGCGCCTACCAACACCCATCCCCAGTATTCTGGGTCCTTCCTGTCAGTGAAGTGCAGGTCATTTTGCCATCTCTCAACTCCTCCTTTCTCCTGCTCCTCTCTTTGATGTCCATAGGTCTTGAATGCGTGTATGTCCCACGGGTGCTCCTTGTATGTGAATCCCCTTCATTTCCCTTCAATAAAACATCCTTTATTTTACCCTTTGGACTGGTTATTGAGAGCTGTCATAAAGGGAAAGATCCCCGTTAAGAGAGGAGATCCTTGCTAGAGAGCCAGTCTGGTGTAGTGGTTAAGTGCGCAGACTCTAATCTGGGAGAACCGGGTTTGATTCCCCACTCCTCCACTTGCACCTGGCTGGATGACCTTGGGCAAGCCATAGCTCTGTACCAGCTGTTCCCTCAAGGACAGCTTGGGAAAGAATTCTCTCAGCCCCACCTACCTCACAGGGTGTCTGTTGTGGGGAGGGGAAGGGAAAGGAGTTTGTAAGCCGCTCTGAGACTCTTAAGTGAGTGAAGGGCGGGATATAAATCCAATCTCTTCTTCTCTAATACCCCACCTCTCGCTGAGGCCTGCCATTTAGCTATATTCCCCCAGAAACTGAAGGCAGCGATTCAGCCTTTTAAAATCTACACTGGGAGGAGTAACACTTGCTTCACAATTTGCTTCACAAAGGAGGCATCTGGCCTTGAAGACTAAAAAAAAAAAGGAACAGTTATGCTGGAATAAACAGTGCGCCATGTCTAATGCCATGAGTCCTGGAATTAAAGTTATTAGTCTTGAAGGTGTCAACAGACTTGTTTTTATTTTGCCGCTACAAACTACAAGCTACCTATCTGGACTTTGCATGACCAGCAAATCAAATGCGAGTTCAACTGTTAATGACCAGTGAGTCATCACATGGACCACAGACTCTTTATTTAGAAGGACGAGGAGATAAGAGTGTTGTGCATATGTGGAACCTTGGTCTAATCTCTCGCTTTCTCAAACATTTGGATTTTGTTAAAATGTATGCCTTTTTATGAGGGCTGAAAATGTTATTCTGTAAAAGACTGGAATTTTCCAGAATACCCCAGGGCCTGAAGTAACAGTCATCAAGTTCCCAGTAAAGCACTTATCATGCCACTTATTTGAGTTCAGCAACATCTGTTCTTTCGGCTGGCTGAATCGTAACTGATGCCTGCCTGCCTTCCTGAGGGGAGGGGAGCGGAGTCCCAATTTCTGTTCATCCCCGCAGCTTCCAAACAGTTGCCTCTCCCACCCAAACAGAGCTGCCCACAGAATCAGCCCAGAAGCCGTTTCCTGGTGGTGGCAGCACTGCGTTTGTTGTTAACTATCGTGTTGTTTGCTGTCCTCACCTGGCCGTAGGAAATGCACTCCTGACTGCAGTTATTCCCATCAGGTCCCCAGTGCCAGTCGGTAAGCCAGTTGCGAGCACAGGTCAGGTCCTCCTTGCAAGCATCATACCTGTGAGGCGAGATGGGATGGGGAAGTGAGGAAGGCAGGTGGAGCTTCACGATAGAATACAATGTTGTGACTCCTTAAGCTAGGCTGTCTGCAGGCACAAACAGTAGGTTTACAGACAGGGCTTTTTTTTGTAGAAAAAGCCCAGCAGGAACTCACTAGCATAATAGGCCTCATCCAACAACAGAAACTCATTAGCATATTAGGCCACACCCCTGACAGTGCAGCTTATTAGCATATTAGGCAGGTGGGCTGAGAAAGCACAGAGCAGGCATGGAAGCTTGCCTCCCCTCCCCAGCTTCTCCGCCCCACTTCAGCATCGCCTTTCTAGTCCCCCCCCCCCCCGACCAGACAGCCGGGGAAAGGCACTGCTGAATTGCCTCCGAGATTGGGGAGGGAAAGAAAGGCCTTTTCAAGGTGCCTGGGTTCCCTGCCTGCCCTTTTCCCGCTGGGACATGTCAGCTAGAGAAGGGAAGGCAGAGAGAGGTTTTTCTTTGTCAATTTCACTCTCAGCTGAGGGGGGGGGGGGAGTGAAATTGACGAGGAAATTCCTAAGGGCTCCCCAGAGGGAAAGGGGGCATTTTAACATGCCCCCTTTCCCTGTTGTGTGTAACGTGGGGAGGGCAGCGTGCTCTGTAGCCACGCATGCCAGAGGTTTTGGTTGTAGACATGGCCAACTCAGGAGCCAGCTGGAACTCCGTTCCTGTGCGTTCCTGCCCCAAAATAGCCCTCTTTACAGTAATGCTGTAACAATAGCCCACAGGTTGCCTTTGACTGGGAAAAGCTGCTTCCTGTGGGTCCAGTCAGGAATGGAGAAGTGACAGGAAAGGCGAGTGCAAAACCCTTTCCCACACTCCATACGAGGGGTGATTTGGAACAGGGATAAACATCCCTCCCTTGATCACATCTCCATTCCTGATTGTGCCCACCAGAAGTAGTTTTCCCATTTTTCTCCTCATTTTGCTCTGATGTTGGGAGTCAGTTGGTCTGGGAGAAAACTGCTTCTAGCACCACAGTAGGGCAAGGTGGGTGGGTGTGTAGGAAAGTGCATCTCGTTCTCCTCAACCAAAAATCCAAGTTAAGGAGGAAAACTTCACATTGCTGTTGTCACACCTTCCTATACGCACTCTGCAAATCAAATTTTAATTATCTATTCAATTGGGATGTTATTGCCTGAATAGAATGTAATAATTCAACCAATTCCTTAAATTCCATTCATAAGGAATCTAAATTAAGATTTTTGAAACAAAAACAGAGAATGAAAAACCCCATGTAAACATCTTGACATGTATATCATCAACATATCTAATCCTCAGTGTGGCTCCATCTGTAGATAAATCCAGAAACTGGAGCCAAGAACAGACAAGACAGATCTTTCTATAAATCTGAGAAAAGCCCCAGGTTTGCAGAAAAATCTGAAATCTAACAAAACAAAATGTTGGGGTTTTTTTTAATGCAGAACATGTATCTTTAAGAAATGAATGTCCTCTCTGATATCTCATTGGCCAGTGTGGGGGTTACTAAGGAAGAACAATAATATTGCTAGCTTTCAAACCTTGGTTTCTATCAGTAAAAGGCAGGGGGGAAGGCTTTTTTGGGGGGCTGTTCTGGCTTCCCAGACACTCCTTCTCTCCTACCTCCTGGCTTGGACATATCAGGGCAGGGCCAGGGCCAGCAGAAACTACCAGGCCCCTTGCTGCAATTCAATTCGTGCAATTCAGCCAGGTGTGGCACTGACTACTGGATGACTTGATGTCATGCAACTCATCTGGGCCCCATGGATGGCCCTGGCACTGTCCACTACCCGGCTCACCCCAATGACCCACTTCTGCAGGACTTTTGCGACTGAGCCAGACTTTTCCCAGAGAGAGGCTGCCAGGGGGAGGGGAAGTTGAGAGCCCATGTGGTGTCATAGCTGGAGTGTCAGCCTAGGATCTGGGAGATCCCAGTTCAAATCCACATACTGCCATGGAAGTCTGCTGGGCGACCTTGGGCCAGTCACTCTCTCTCAAACTAATCTGTCTTACACTGTTGCTATGAGGAGAAAACGGAGGAGAAGGGAATGATAGAAGCTGCTTTGGTTTCCATTGGGGAGAGAGGTGGGATAGAAATGAAGTAAATATATAATAAGTAAAGCTGAAGATGAGGGGAGGCAGATAAAAAAAGGCTGGCTGTTGAGAAGGAGAGGAGGAAGCAGGGAAAGGGGAGAAGATCTGGGGGCTGCTAGGAGGAGAGACTGAAGGAATGGTGTGGGGAAGGGGTTACAGGGGAAAATGAAGTTACTTACGCACGTTTTTGCAGATTCCCCGCTTGTAAATAAACATCGGTCATTTGCTAATGTTCCACTATCTTAAACCATTTCCCCACCATTCCTTCATATCCCACCTGATGCCTCCCTTGAGGACTTCACTCACCATTGTTCACAGAAATTCTGGCAAAGGGGCACAGCCCGCACAGCTGTGGCTCGCTGAGGATGAGGCCACTGGGCAGCGATGGGGGAACAACGATAAAAACATTCCACTTGCTGAAAATGCTCCTCACATCTGTAAGGGAGAGGTAGACATGGACATCAAAAAGGCAGCAACTTCCTCAAAGACAGGTCAAGAGTCACCTGTATACCATTCTTGAGAGTGAGTCTCTCAAGATATTGAACCTCAGACAGAAGATGAGAGGAAAGGTAGGGCAAAGAGCAACAAACCCAGCAAGGCCCTGCCGCCTACCTACCAAAGGGAATTTCATAAGAAAGGCCACCTCCTGCCACCCGGAGGTCACAACCCTACAGTGGCTGGTCTATGAAAAGAGGGACACCACTGGCTATAGCAGGAAGCTTCTTTTCCCTCTGAAGGGCTATGCCTGACCTGCTGCTGAGGCCCCTGCAGCGATTCCAGTAGATGTCGTTGGCTTTGGAAAGGTCCCGGATAACGTCTGGTGAGCAGCAGGCATCTGTGAAAAGAACCATTCCATCAGCACCTTCTGGACAGAGAGGACCCATTTGCATTGTGACAACCTTACCTGTCATTAATAAGCACATGAAGTGACTCAGACCGTTGGTCTGTCAAGGTTAGTACTGAATTACTCTGACTGGCACCAGTTCTTCAGGGCTGCAGGTAGAGAGGTCTTTCCCGTTAACTGGCCCTATTAAACTGGAGATACTGTGAATGCTGCTTGAGACCTTCTGCATACAAAACAGGTGCTCTACCGCTGAGCCACAGCCCCATTCCTGCACCGACTGCAGGATAATAAGCTACATGTTATCAGGTATGAGATGAATTACCAGATACATCATTCTCATCAGGCAGCTAACAGGAGAGCCTGGTACTACATTTGTATTTCCCTTGTCTCCATCCACACACACAGACGAGGTCTCTGTAGGATCTGCACATGAACCCACAAATATTTTCTTAAAGCTCCCAAAGACACAGGGGGCACTGCCCCTAAGATGCGGTCCTCCATAGAGTTCCCTCTGTATCTTGACCCAGATGAGGCCCCGATAATTCCACAGGAGTATTCATTGTTTGTTTGTGTTCAAGGTTGCTGAGAGGCGAGAATAAAGGCACAAGATTCTGAGGCCCATAAAATTGGGTAAGTAATGTGATTCGCTTTCATATGATTTTTGAATTTGGACGGGGGGGTATAAGAGATTCACAAGAGGAACCCTTTGCTCAGAGGCTCTTGGTGTTTGACAAGTCAAATTTGGATCAGAGTTTCGTCATAATTTCAGTCTCCAAAGGAAAATGCACGTTCTTCCCACTAGCATCTTCCCCCTGAATAAGCACTCATGCTGAACAAATGTTGAAAGTATTTGCTTCTTTGGCTGCCTGTGAAGGCATAAGCTGTTTGTTTAGGGTGCCAACTTCTTGACTTGGAATCCAGAACCATGCAAGAGAAAATTCAGTTACTGAAAGTCTGTAGTGAAACATGTGGAGGTTGCTAATTTAGAAGGAAACAACAGCAGCTGTGCCATTCATTGCTCAGGGTAGTCATATATAATGGAGAATTAAATACTGCCTGATAGTTCCTTCCCCTGACTTCACAGACCAACTACATTAGGTAAAGCCTCTATTATACAGCACAGGTATTGCCCAGTCCAAAGGTGTATGGAACTTTTGGTTGTAAACACAGGGCTATTTTTGGGCAGGAACGCACAGGAATGGAGTTCCGGCTGGCTTCTGAGTTGGCCACACCTACAGCCTCTCCAGGCGCCTCGGGAAGCCAAGCTGATCCAGAGGGAACCCTTCCTTGGGTTGCCCAGGCACCCCACAGCTGCAGGGCGCCTGGGGAAGCCGATCCAGAAACTGCCCTCCTTCCCTCAGGTTCCCCATGTGCCCTGCAAGCCGTGGGGCACCTGGGGAAGCCGATCTTGGGAGGGAGCTGTGCTGTCAGGGGTGTGGCCTAATATGCTAATGAGTTCCTGCTGTTGGGTGTGGCCTATTATGCTAATGAGTTCCTGCTGGGCTTTTTCTACAAAAAGAGCCCTGTGTAAACACATCATAAAACATTGTTGTCCTGTAATTCAGTTGGTGGATCACAGTCATCATGTTTGTGGTGGACAATACCATGTTATGTTTTATATGACACTATTCTCAGAAGTCAAAAATACTGAGCCAGAAAAAAAGATGTTTGCAACTCCCTGTGAGGAACTGAAACTCAGCCATCCAGTAGGGGACAATCTGAATATTAAGTCCTTGTCCGATGGCTGTGCAGAATTTGAAGAGACAAATATAGTTGCAAGTGCTGTACTATGAATGGGTTTATTACTATGGATTGTATGCCATCAACCTGCTCACCTAAAGACAGTGCAAAGAATGTCCTGCCTTGCCCAGGAGAGGAACCTCTCACATTAACAGGCTATATCATGTGCCAACAGAATATTCTGCCCTTATCTGATTATGGGATGCAACCCACTGGCTTTGCCTGAAGTGGCACATGGTGGGACGCAGGAATGTCCTTGATATCTGTGGATATTTCCTTAATGAGAGTTAATTGTAAAAGATGGTCTTCTGATAGCTCTGATCTTGCATGGGAATTTGGAGAAGGTAATACTTCTCCTCCCAGAAGAGGAGAGAGACAGATGTTCAAGTGTGTGTGGAAAAATACCAGTTGGGGAGTGTTGAAGAGACAGAAGAGGGGGGGAGAAAGAGATAAGTTCCCCAGCAGAGGAGCACTTTGGGAGTCTCCCTCTCTGATGTGGGTTAACCACTCTGCAGTTTGGTAGGAATGTCTCTATCAGTGTTCCACTTGCATCGTTAGAAATAAAGCAACGATTACAAAAGCTTATCTAAAGGAACTGATCCAAGTAGCACTGCCCATGAAACTGTTTTTCACTGTGGAAAAGAGGATTTTTTTTTTTAATTGCTTGTTTTTTCAGAGACAGCAGATAATTCTCTTGTTTGGAAATTCTTAGGTGGGTGGAATAAAATTCCTCTGAAATCACTTTCCCATAATTTGTTTAGGAACACTGTGTTTATTCAGGAGGGCATTTTTTGAGACATGAAAATGCCTTGTGCCTTTCTGGATTTCAGTTAAATCTAGACCACTTCCATTTTCCTGAATTTATAGCCCACATACCTAGTGCTAAATTATACCAGGTTCCCCCCCGCCGCCCCAGTTATCTTCCAGACATAATGAATGGAGAGTAATCCAGGCTGGTCCTGTAGACGACTAGTCAGGAAGGACTACTACAGTTGCCATCTATTTTAGTGGTTGCATTTTTGAGCTTTTAGCATAGGGTTGCCAGGTCTGGGTTGGAAAATACCTGGAGACTTTGGGGGTGGGGTTTGGGGAGGGAAGGGACCTCTGCGTGGTACAACGCCATAGAGTCCACCCTTCAAAGCAGCCATTTTCTCCAGGGGAGCTGATCTCTGTCGGCTGGGGATCAGTTGCAAAAGTGGGAGATCCCCAGGCCCCACCTGGAGGCTGGCAACCCTAGCAGCAATCCAACACAAAGAAGTTTAGAAGATTTATCTTTTTTAAATGGCATGGAGAAAAGCATCATTTGCCAAACTTCTGTGTGCGGTGTAGCTATTAAGCCATGGCTAAACATAGGGAGGGGGAGAAATGGATGTACAGCTCAGCTCCCCCCTTTTTCCAAACCTTCTAACTGCTGCATTCCCCATCTGACCCCATATCTAGGCAATTATGACCCACACCACAGTAAACTCCTAGATGACTGCAGATTTGAGTCCTGTAACACCTTAGAGACCAACATCAGGGAGCTTTGAATAGTGAGAGTTTATACCGCCAAAATCTTGTTTGTCTCCAAGGAGCTACTGGACTCAAATATAGTTCTACTGCAGACCAACATGCCTACCCTCTGGAACTAGACAATTGCAGTGTGTCTTATATGGAGTTGCCCTTGAAGCTGGTAACCTTGAAACTTCAACTGCTACTAAACACAGTGCCTCGCCTTCTAACCAAGACATCGTTGCTATCGCCACCAGTCTTGGAAAGTCTTCTTAGACCACTGATGTGTTTCTGAGCTCATGTTGAGGTTTTGGTTCCAACTTTTAAAGACCTTCACAACTTTGGACCCACATATCTGAAGGACTGCCGCTCCCTGCAGAAACCTGTGCGCCAACTTTACTCATCCTGCTTCTCTCCTTGCGGTGCCCTCTTACAGAGAGGCTAGAATGATGGCAGCTCCTATCTTTAGAGATATCTAGAACTCTACCTGTTGGACAGTGCTAATGCCAGTACATCAAGATTGCAGCCCTAGATGGCTTTATGGCTATGCTACAGAGGGTAGCATCCCAAATGAGCAGGGGGTCTCTTAATAGTTCTGGGGGTGATCTGTACCTGCCACAGGATGAGTGATGAATGGAGTATTTCAGTGAAGTTGGGAGATACTGGAGTGGAAATGTTTAAAGACAGCCAGTATTTGGCAAGAATCCTTCCTGCTTATCTAACCAAGGAGGAGGAGGAGGAGGAGGAGAAGAAGACACATTCCCCCAGCCTTCTTCAATATTGTGCAACACAAAACTGCTCACCTGTCTGGTTTATTACAGCAGGACAATATAAACCTGGCTTGCATAACAGATACATGGTTGGAAGAAAATGACGTGGGCCATCTGTTTCCATTGACTCCAGCTGGCTACCCAGTCCGTCAGTTCTGCACAGGTGGCCAAGGAAGAGGGGTGGCTGTTCTCTTCTGTCAGTCCTTCAGTTTTTGCAGACTCCTGGTACACATTATAGCTGGCATTGATTGTACGGTCCTTATGTTGGGGACTAAGGATAGACTGGGCCTTCTTGTTGCTTTCTGGCCCCCTAGTTCTCCAGTGGGCATCCCCTGGGAGTTGGGAGATCCGCTCTTGGACAGGATTCCAGAGACACCTAGACTGATTGTCCTGGGTGAGTCTTCCTCCCCAGGGTTGGCCAGGATTTTATAGTCACTTTGGCTACTCTGTACCTCTCTCAAATGGTGATGGGCCCAGCCCATGAAAAAGGTTCTACCTTGCGCTTAATTCTTGCATCCAGCTTTTCAGGGGAGGTCTTGTTTGGGGGTTAGAGATTTTGGCCTGAACCATGGTCTATTCAGGGCAAGGGTGAAAGTGGTCCCAACATCCTGAAAAAATGGAGGCAGTTAAAATGGTCCACCTACACAGGCTTATGAATTCTACTGGATTCCAGAATGCTCGGGGGGGGGGGGGGTTAGGATTCCAAACGCATGTTCTGTTGAGGTTACGATGGGAGCTTGGAACATGAAGCTTTTTGAAGCTACTGACCTGATAGATCCTTGTCAACATCCCCTGCCTTTGAGACAGAAGCTAGCCTTGCAGTTTACTGCACAAATAAATGTTATTTCTTTTCAACAACTGCATCACTTAGTTTATGACCATCCCTATTGTTTATGGTATCTCAACATCTGCTGACTCCTAAATCTGAGCCTGTAGTTGCCTCAGGAACAAACAATTAGTTGTGATACTTTTGCAAAGTTTTCTACTTATGAAATATCATTAACTCACTGCTAGCTGCAATACAGGCCAGTCACTAACTCATGGTGCCTTCCCTTGGCCATTCAAAGAGGTAGTTGTCACTATATACAAAAACAATCCCTACATATAAATGATGTGGCCAATCATCACCTAGTCTCTAATCTGCTCCTTTTGGGCAAATTAGCTGAGACAGCAGTAGCAGATGAACTCCAAGTCTTCTTGGCTAACTCATCTGCTCTGATCCCTTTTCATTCTGTTCAGGACTATGGAATAGAGATGGCCCTGCTGGCTTGTGAACCTCTATCTGAAGGTAGGCAAAGTCCATACTTCTTGGCTGCTCCTGTTGGACTTATCTGCAACCTTTGATCATGCCATCCTGTTGAGGCCTTTGGAGGCAGAAGTAAGCATTAGGGGATGTACCTTGAACTGGTTTAAATCTTTCTTCATAGAGTGGACTCCGAGGGAGACTAGTTTTCTTCACTGTGGGAGCTCTCCTGAGGGGTTCCACAGGGTGCATTCTCATCTCCCATGTTATTCAACCCCTGTGGAAAGCCTTTAGGAGAAATCATTGGTCGCTTTGGAAATAGATGTTACAAGTGGAGACCTGCAAGAAACTTGCAGGATAGTTATCCCATTCCTCACACCTTTGCTTCCTCCCTTCTCCCCCTACCTCTCTCACACTCTTTCTCCTTCTGCCCCCCTTTCTTACTCTCTCGCTCTCCTCCATGTATGTTACTTCCTCTCTCTTTCTGACCTGTCATCATTCCCTTTGTTTTTCTGCCTCCCCACCTCATCACTCTTTCTCTCTCTTTCTGCCTCCCACCTCAAATCCCACCCTCCCCAGGCTCCACCTCTCAAATGTCTGGGAATTTCCCAACCTGGAGTTGGCAACCCTATTTCCTTCCCACCCAACAGCCAACCTACCTTTATCTGTCTTCAGCTTTCTATCTCCACCCCCCTCCCCTGCAGCCTCTACCTAGGAAAATTACAGTCTTTCTCCACAATGGGGACTAAAGCAGCTTACATTATTATTTCCTCTTTGTTATCTGCACAACAACCCTGTGAGGTTGGTTAGGCTGAAAGTATGTGACTGGTCCAAAATCTCCCAGTCAGCTTCCACTGCAAGATGGAGATCTGAACCTAGGTCTCGCAGATCCCAGTCTGAAGCTCGAACTGTTGCACCACAATGGCTTTCATACGGTGGCTGCTGATGAACTGTAGCAAAACAGCTGGGCCTAATTAAGTCATGCAAATCAGGTGGTATCAAGTCACACAGAGGGTGCTGCCTAGGGATGCCAGCCTCCAGATGGGACCTGGGGATCCCCTGGAGTTACTGCTCATCTCCAGACTACAGAGATAACTTTCCATGGAGAAAATGGATGCTTTGGAGGGGGGAGTTTATGGCATTGTACCTCACTGAGGTCCCTGTCCTCCCCAGGCTCCACCCCCAAATCTCCAGGAGTTTCCCAGCCTGGCTCTGGATCCGCTGCTGGTGGCTGGGGGGATACTTGGCAACCCTAGACTGCTGCCAGTAAAATCCCTGCCTTTGACTGACAGAAACAGTTGGAACCTCCCCCCCTCCCCCAAACATTCTAATCTCCTCACAGTTGACGCCTGGAGCTGAGGCCATTTCAAAAGGTATTTTAGGGGATTCTATGGTCCCTGAAGGGTTTTTTTAACTTTTCGGATTTTTCTGCACATGGTGGGAGTGCCCCCTGTGTGTAGGAAAACCTCTCCCCCCCACCAAGGGTCCCCTAGCTCGGATTTAGATATCCGCACAGGGGGCCCCCCCTTCGCTATTAGATATATAGATTAATATTCTAATGACACTCAGCTCTATCTAACCCCCCTGGCAATGTGCTAAGGGTCTTGAGCCATCGTCTGACTGCTGTGGTTAAATGGCTGAAAGTGAAAAAATTGAAACTGAACCCAGACAAGATGGATGTCATACCGGTTGGGAAGCCTGAGATCTTGGAGTGACTCTGGGCCTCCCACTTTCAGTGGGTTTCAGCTGCCCATTGTTGACTCAGTTAAGAGCCTAGGGTTTATACTGGACCTAGCTTTACTTCCAGAGAAGCCAGCTAATACACCCACAAGAAAAAGCTTAGCCCAGAAAATGGCTCCCTGCCTGGACTTGGCTGACACATCCACCTGTATACATGCCATGGTAGCATCGAGTCTAGACTACTGTAATGCAGTCTACGTGATTACAGAATGCCACAGCTCGATTATTATTGGGAGGTAGGTGGAACACACATATTAGCCCCATTCTGCAGTCACTCCATTGGTGGGCAATCAGTTACTGAGCTTAATTCAAGGTACTGGTTATCAGATACCAAGACCTTCATGGCCCTGGACCCTCGTACCTGCAAGACTGCCTCTCCAACTATGTCCCATCACAATAACATTGCTCTTCTGAACAGGGCTTTCTGCAGATGCCACCCAGCAGATGGGCAAGATCGACGGCTGCCTGTACACGTGCCTTCTCTGCAGTGGCCCCACCCTGTGGAATGCCCTACCCAATGAGGTTAAGAAGGCTCCCACTTCCTTTGCATTTTGCAAACTATGTAAAACAGAATTGTTCAGGATGGCATTTTTAATAAAGTGAATAAGAACATAAGAGAACATAAGAGAAGACAGTGTTGGATCAGGCCAGTGGCCCATCCAGTCCAACACTCTGTCACACAGTGGCCAAAAACACCAGGTGCCCTCAGGAGGTCCAGCAGTGGGGGCAGGAAGCCCTCCCACTGTTGCTTCCCCCCCCCCCAAAGCACCAAGAAGACAGGGCATCACTTGCCCCAGACTGGGAGTTCCTATCTATACTTTGTGACTAGTAGCCACTGATGGACCTCTGCTCCATATGTTTATCCAATTCCCTCTTGAAGCCGTCCATGCTTGTAGACGCCGCCACCTCCTGTGGCAGTGAATTCCACGTGTTAATCACTCTTTGGGTGAAGAAGTACTTCCTTTTATCCATTCTAACCCGACTGCTCAGCAATTTCATGGAGTGCCCACGAGTTCTTGTATTGTGAGAAAGGGAGAAAAGTGCTTCTTTCTCTACCTGCTCTATCCCATGCATAATCTTATAAACCTCGATCATGTCACCCCTCAGCCGTCATTTCTCCAAGCTAGAGCGCCAAGTGCTTCAACCTGTCTTCACAGGGAAAGTGTTCCGACCCTTTTATCATTCTAGTTGCCCTCCTCTGCACTTTTTCCAGTGCTATAATATCTTTTTTGAGGTGTGGCGACCAGAACTGTACACAGTACTCCAAATGAGGTTGCACCATTGATTTATACTGGCTGATTTGTTTTCAATTCCCTTCCTAATAACCCCCAGCATAGTATTGGTCTTTTTCACTGCAGTCGCACACTGTCTCAACATTTTCATTGAGTTATCTACTACAACTCCAAGATCTCTCTTGGTCAGTCTCTGCCAGTTTGGACCCCATCAACGTGCATTTATAGTTAGGATTTTTGGCTCCAATGTGCATCACTTTGCACTTAGCCACACTGAACCCCATTTGCCATGTTGATGCCCACTTGCCCATCCTTGACAGATCCCTTTGGAGTGCCTCACAGTCCTCCCTGATTCTCATCACCCTGAACAACTTCGTGTCATCTGCAAATTTAGCCACTCCACTGCTTACTCCCAACTCCAAATCATTAATAAACAAATTAAAAAGCATCAGACCTATTACTGATCCCTGCGGTACCCCACTGCTTACCTCCCTCCACTGAGAAAATTGCCCATTTATACTCACTCTCTGTTTCCTTTTAATTAGCCAGTTTTTGATCCACAAAAGGACTTGGCCTTTTATCCCATGACTATTGAGCTTACTTAGGAGCCTTTGATGAGGAACTTTATCAAAAGCTTTCTGGAAGTCAAAGTAAACAACATCTATTGGGTCCCCCTTGTCCACATGTTTGTTCACTCCCTCAAAGAATACTAACAGGTTAGTGAGACAAGATCTTCCCTTACAGAACCCATGCTGAGTCTTCCTCAAGAGATTTTGTTCATCAATATGCCTACTAATTTTCTCCTTAATGACAGTTTTCACCAATTTACCCGGTATTGACGTCAGAATGACTGGCTTGTAATTTCCTGGATCTCCTCTGGAACCCTTTTTAAAGATGGGAGTGACATTCACTACCTTCCAGTCCTCAGGAATGGAGGCAGATTTTAATGAAAGATTATATATTTTTGTCAGGAGACCCACAAGTTCACATTTGAGTTCTTTCAGAACTCTCGGATGTATGCCATCCGGGCCCAGTGATTTATTAGTTTTTAAGTTGTCTATCAGTCATAGGACCTCCTCTCTCGTCACCTCAATCTGACTCAGGTCTTTCAACACCCCTTCCGAAATCAGTGGTTCTGGAGTGGGCAGGCACTTCTCATCTTCCACAGTGAAGACAGAGGGAAAAAAATGCATTCAGCTTCTCAGCCATTTCCCTATCATCCTTCAGCATTCCTTTTACCCCTTGGTCATCCAAGGGCCCCACTGCTTCCCTGGCTGGTTTCCTGCTTCTAATGTATTTGAAGAAAGTTTTCTTGTTGGTCTTTAAGCTTTTTACTATATGCTCCTCATATTCCCTTTTATCAACCTCATGGAGGCTAGCTTTCCACCGCTTAGAGGAATCCTTACCATTTACAGCTTTTGTTACTTTGTTTGTTAACCATGCAGGCTTTTTTCTATACCTGTTTGTGCCTTTCCTAACCTGTAGTATATAATCTGAGTTTCTAGGATCGTAATTTTAAATAATCTCCAAGCTTCCCCATTACTTTATAATAGATTGATCCAGGAAAATGCACTGTTTCTACTTATGTAATACCATATTCTATGTTTTTTTAATATGTCATGTGTAATACTTATGCCTTCTTTAGATGACAGCTTCGTTTCAAATTTCTGCAGTCCTAGTCTTATCACATTGCTTATTAGATGTATCCTCCTATTACTCGCACTGATTTACTTTGTGGAATCCACATTGGTCTCAGTGAGAAAGGTGGACTATAAATAGTGTAAAATAAATAAGAATAAAAATCCCAGGGCTTTTTCAGTAGTAGAGCCAATGCTCTGGAATAGGCTACCAGTAGAATATGGACTATTGCTTCCCTACCTTTTCCCCACAGGACGTTAACTGTGGTTCTGTTTAAGCAAGCCTTATGTTGAGTTCTGTGCTGCTGATCAGGATGTCCACTTTTGGAAGTCATGTTTTTATCTGCACTTACTCTCTTGTTAAACAGAAAAGCAGCCTTAAAACAATATTGTAGTGATTACGTAATCAATACTTACTCTCCTTATAGAGACTGCAAGTGTCCAGGTGTCCTTCTGGGCTTGGACTTGCTTTGTGCTTCCCTCCAGGCAAACAGCGATCCTCCATGCCCATAGCACCTGCCCACAGCACCACCAAAGCCCAAGCTGTACCCATGATCCAAACAGGGCCACCAAAACCACTGCTCATGGCTACCTGAGAAGAAAAGAATGGGGTGGGGACCAAGTCAGTTGGGACAGAACTTCTCTTTCTTTGTTTATTCAACTTGGCACTGCTTGAAGGAAAGTGACATACTCAGGGACATTCTAGGCCAAGTCCCTCAGACTTTCATCTCTGTCCCATTCCAAGAACTCCCTCGTAGTAGCTTCTCTCTGGCCCACGATAAGCCACTGCAAAGTCCTATCTGCAGCTTTCCCCTTTGTCTATTGTTTAACTTCAAAGGGGGGGGGAGAACCTCCTGCAGCTGTTGCTACCTCCCTCCCTCCAAGTCAGTCAAGGCACGCCAGATGTAGACGACTCTTTATCCACCCAATTAAGGCTAGCTGGCCTGGGTAGCACCAGAAGCGCCTGCCCTCTCCCATGAAAAGGCAGTCAAAGCCTTAATAATAATCCAAAGTTGAACCATTCACAACTCTGTAGCAAAAACACTTTTTCATATATAAGAAAGAATGGGAACGGGTAAAGGTTCGGTTTCCAGGTAAGATTTGTGTTCTGGGTGCCAACATTTCAGCTGGGCTCTGGGACCATGTTTTCAATAAAGGCTCAGTCTGTGGCAATTAGTAGGTGACAAATGTTTATGCCCGCACTGTAAAAAAAAGAAGCTTCCTCTGCTAATTCTTGTACATCCTGCCACTGTTCAAGGTACAGCGACAGCAGTCAGCTGAAGAACCGGCACCCCCCGGATCTTCCCATGATTTTTGCTGCTGTTTTTTGGAATGATGAAGAACTCAGTGGAGCTTGAAAGTATCAATGATCCTAAACCAACAAGATTTGTCTCATACTCATAATACTTTGCCTATTACTTCATCTCTTAGATGAAAGGTAAGGGAGACAGAGAATACAGAGAGAGATGAAGTGGCTCATGGAGCATGTAGCAGGCCCTCAGCACCAGTTATACCAGACTGTCCTACCTCAGCTCTGCTGAGCCTCTATCTAGGACTCACTGTGCTGCTTTGGACAAATTCCTGTATGTGTCAGTTATCTTCTGGAATTCTCATCCATGAGGAGAATGGAGAAAGTGGGTTTCAAAGTACTCTGAATCAAGGCCTAGAAAGGAAGCTGGGGTTCTAAACTCTTATGGAGAATCCACCCGACATGGTTTCCACTCCCTTCCACTCCCCCCTGCTCTAAATCAGTTCTCAGATCATCACAGGTCCCTCACCCTCAAATCTTTCACACACTTTCTACCAGCTGAACCCTGAGGAGTGAATCACCGTGCACTATGGAAATAAAGGGACCTCGATTTCTTAACTTAGTTGTAAATACAAAGATTCCCTGCCCTTGATTTCCTGGCAGTGCAAGAACATATAATGGATTTCTCTTGAAAAACGAAGCATTGGAAAGTGAAATGCATTTAATCCACACTCAGTGCTGCTTTCTGCTGTGTCTTTGAGAAAGTGTGCCAAAGGACAAAAATATCACCATTGACAATAACTTTCTGGGCAAAGCGGCCTGATCTTTCCTTTTGCTGTGTCTGCTTCAGTGAAGATGAACAGCAGTCTTAAGGCAACTTCAAGACTAACAAAAAATTATTCTGGCATAAGCTTTCATGTGCTAGTAGAGCCCACTTCTTCAGATACCGTGAGTGCCTCCTTGTGAGGCAGAACTTTTCTGCAGAAGGTATGAAAAAATTAACAAATAGTGGGGTCACAATGCTATTAAAACACAGGAAATATGAGATTAAATGTAATGTAAAATTCAAATCTAAAAAGAAAAATTAATTGTTTTTCAGTTTATGTGTATTTTACCTTGGTTTTAGTGGTGTGTTTTTGGTTAGTTTTAATGGTTTTCTTAAGATGGGTTTTTATGATCTATGTCTTTAATATGTTAGCTGCCTTGGTGGATCTGATGAGGGCAGAAAGGCAAGGTATCTGTTTTGTACATAAATAATAAAACATTGTCTTGACTAGATTTGAATTTACATTTCCACTTGCATTTCCGGTACTTCTTGGCCCCTTGTCCCTGACCTACATAAAATGACTGCATGGTGAGGGTCCACTCACGGCATCAGAAGAGATTTCACCTCTAGCCCACGGATGACAGTTGGTTTGCCCTTACGGTGCCATGTGACTCCTCTTTACATTTGCTGAAACAGACCAATGCAGTTCCCCCCTGGAATTAATTTCAGTGAGTTAGTCTAACCTCTGACTCTTAGAAGGGGAAACACCAGCTTTCGATCATCAGCTGCCTGGTGAAAGGGTCACCTTGGATGGGAAACAGACTGTCGGGCGAAATTTGAGATCAAGCATCTTTTCAAACACATTTTCAGGCCAACAATTAAAACTCAATTCCTTAGTGTTTCCAGTCTGGATCACACATGAAGATGACAGCCTCCAGATGGGACCTGGGGATTCCTTGGAATTACAGCTCATCTCCAGGCTACAGAAGTCAGTTCCCCTGGAGAAAAAGGATGCTTTGGAGGGTGGACTCTATGGCGTTGTATCCCACTGGGGTCCCTGTCCTCTCCAGGCTTCACCCCTAAATCTCCAGGAGTTTCCCAGCCTGGATCTGGCAACCCTAAGTCCTCATCCCCTGTCAGTGGTCAGGGGGACCTGGCAATCCTAGTCGCACAGAATGTCATCACCTTGTGCATCTTGAAAGGCATTTGAGAAGTATGTGGAGTCCCTACATTCAACTTCAGATACAATCTAAAGGGGAAGGGATAGAGAAAGGACTCAGTCATATCACAGGACCTTTGATTTCCCAAAACTAAGCAGAACCCCATGTCTCAACCTTTTATCCCTATCTATAGGTCACTCTTCCAGTTGCTTGGGTCTTCAAGGCCACTTGCCTCACTCTCCTCTGGTCTGTTAAGATAACATTTGTTAATGTGTGACCACTTATAACAGTTCTTCAGACTCGTTATTAATGGAGAGGGTGGCATCTTTGCCCCAGTTTACACATTCAACATCTTCCCACTTCATGCAGCCTCATGCTGGAAGAAATGCTGATCCTCAGTAGTATAGAAATTCCACTCAAGCAGCCTCTCTACCTCCCCCTTTGCAAGGGGGAGAAATCTTGACCCCAAAAGGGCTCTCTTCCCAGAAAGTCTGATACAACTACATTAAAGCACAAGGCCCACCAGCCTTTTTGAGCCTGAGGGTACCTTTGGAATTCTGAGGCGGTGCCAACCACAAAATGTCAGACTCTAATAGCAACTCTGCAACATTTCAGACAAAAGATCTGTTTAACAAGATGCCTTTTTAATGAACGTATTGTTCAACAGGTTGTTCCTTGCATACTCCTCGGTCACTCAGTGAAGATCCTTGAGCTGTGGTGGCAGCTGTGGCCGAAGCAATGTTTTTAAGAATTTGCACAGTCAATCAGATCTTCAGTGGCCAATCAGAATCCTTTCTGGGGGGGGGGGAACCTGCCCACTTTCTGGAAACCCTTGGAAGGTGCCATGGCATATTGGGGACCACTGCCCTACAGACACTCCTTCAAACCCCAAATCAACCTCACAATGTGCCAACCAAACCAGACTTCAACTCTAGTTCACTTGAAAGGGTTCCGTTCTAGTTCTAATGACAAAAATGGTTTGATTCATTAGTTCTGAGGAAATTAAACCTCTTCGAATCCTCATCGAACCTGCACTATTCAAATGAACTTCTCACCACAAACCTTCTTTCTAAATTGTCTTACACAAAGCTCAGTCTTCTCCTGATTCAGGGCCGACTGATGATCTTGAGTCTATAAAATACGAATTAACCTATAATCCAGACTGGACTGGTGAAGCGCAAGGAGCAGTTACAGTATTTCTCTTATTTGCCCTCCCACAGCCTTGTGTGGCAGACCACCATTTCATCAATCTCAGTTCCTCATCTGCAAGACAAAAAGTTCTCCCCAGGCACCTGCCACTGAGTCAGACTGTTGAACCCACTTCTCCCAGGTCCAAGTCAATGCTTTGTCCATTGGTCTAACGAGTCTACCTTTCTCTGGCTCTCCCTGGCTGTTCCAGAAACAGAAGGTGATGCTTGACTCCTGAACTCTTATGGGATTACATACTCCAGCCCTTGAGAGAGATAAAGGTGACTGAGATTGACCTGTGGCTCTCAGGTGGCCTCGCTCTGATTCATCCTTCTTATTCCCTGGCTAGGTGCCTGGAAAATACTTGTGACCTCAATCCCAGCAAAGATTAGAGGAAGAAGCTGGCTTCTGCTCCTAAGCAACCCTCATCTCCTCCTCCGGCCTCTTTGGCTGACTGTAGTCAGGGAAAGAAAAATGCTAGTGTGTGAAGTTGCTGGTGTGTTTGATCCCACAAAGCCCTAGTGGAAGGGGCGTGCTGACATGGACCTTTCTCACTTCCTTCCCCATCTCCATCCCCTTTCTCCTGCACTCCCCTGAGACATTCAGGAAGCTGATGCTGAAGGAGCTGTGGGGGGAGCTGTAGTGAGGAGGCGAGCCGGGCAAAATTACCCCCCTTTTGCTCTTCTGTCACCAGAAGATCTGCTGGTGAAAGCAGGGGGGGGGGGGAGAGGAACAATTCTGCCCACTTCCCCTTCCTCACTGAGGCCGTTGGGCCAGGCGCCCTTTTGATTATATATTTAGAACAATTTATGCTGCCCCTACAGGAACCTGTAGAAGGTGGCTTACGAAATGGAAGTAATAATAAACAAAACATTAAAAGACATTAACTAAAACCTGGGGGGGACACCCCACCAAGCATTAAAATATAGACCATAAAAACAGACCACGGATAGCTTAAAACAACAGTTACCAGACTAAAATAGTGTTTTTAAAAAACCAACCCCTTAATTAGAAAGCTTGGGTGAACAGAAACATTTTGGCCTGCCATCTAAAAGAAAGCAACCTCTGTACCAGATGAACCTTAAGGGGAAAGACCCTCCAGGAGGGAGGTGCCATTACTGTCTCTAGTTGCCACCTGCCTCACCTCTAACCATTTATTTCTATCATTTATAGTCCGACATTCTCACTTGGACTCAAGGCAGAAATTCTGAAGGTGGTGGCAAAGACAGTAAGGCTTGTGAGGCAGATCTAGGGATGCCAGCCTCCAGGTGGGACCTGGGAATCCCCCAGAATTACAGACTACAGAGATCTGTTCCCCTGGAGAAAATGGATGCTTTGGAGGATAGTCTATGGCACCCCTTTCCCCCCATCTCCAGCCAGTGGGCCAGGGGGGAATCTGGCAACCCTAGAGATCTTCACTAATGAAGCATTATAAACCAAGAACAGAGCAAGGTCATGGTGCATAAAAAAATCTTTTCTCCTATGAACAGATAAAACTAAAAAAAAAAACTGAGAAGGAAAACGAAATGGAAACAAAATATTTGGACTCAAGAAGAAAGCGTGTTTAAAACTTAAAATTAAATCAAAGGACTGTGTGACAGTGTAACAAGAAAAAAAGATTCTAGGTCATTTCCCCACCCCCCTTTCCCTCCCTATCCTGAAAATTAACTCCCAATAACATACCTGGAATATTTTATAAATAGCCACACTTTACTCTCCTGGCTTAGCAAGGGCTGTTACAATCCTCTATAATTGTAAGACCAACCAGAATCTGTCATTAAAATATTAACATTAGGTGTCATAGCATCTGCTTATTTGAACATAAATTGGATTCCGTTTAGGACATTCTGTCCTGAGAAAGGAGCGAGAGAGAAAAAGGGGGGGTGAACAGGAGACTCCTTTGCAAGA
Organism: Lepidodactylus listeri; assembly: GCA_029233225.1. Lineage (NCBI taxonomy): Eukaryota > Metazoa > Chordata > Lepidosauria > Squamata > Gekkonidae > Lepidodactylus > Lepidodactylus listeri. The sequence continues at coordinate 125,169,333 of JARCFY010000007.1, read as the reverse complement.
AAAAAAAACAACTGTTTGATTCCAGGAATTAAACTAAAACAGTTTCTCTTTATTAGAATGACACAGTAACAAACTTTGTACCCTTTTACACACTAAAAGGCAGGGCATGTACTTACAGATCTTCAATATATAATCATTTTCCTTGTATAACTTATAACTTTGATCTGTTATGCAACTCTCACTTGCTTCCAGAGGCCAAAAATTTTCTGTACTGAAATAATTCTGACACAGCTTTATAAACAAAACAATTAGCTCTGCTCAGACCAGCTGAGATATGAACATTATTGCAAAGTAACCTTTAAGTTTTACTAACCTTATAAATCATTTGTCCCTTTCAAAAGACTTTATAACAACTTAAAATTGACTTAAAAGTTTTAAAAACCAACAGCCTGGACTGGCAAATCACCTTGAGAGAACTCTGCAAGATTATTACACCTCCAGGAAACCATTAATTGATTTACTACCGGCATTTATATCTGTACAGTATTTATACCATCTTATTTACAAAACACCTATATCATATATTAACACCACAACATATTTTCATTCCATCTTAATTCTTCAAACAAGCAGGTATATACAATTTTACAAGGGTACCCAAAGGCCGTGACTGAATTCAATCTTTGATTGGAAGGAAACAGCCAGGCTAATCAGCTTCACAGAATGTCTGGAATTTGATGGGAGTTAATGCTTTCTTTAACATGAATTACAACAAACACTTGAACAAACAAACAAACCTCTGGACACCAAGGGAGGGGGAGACCAAGAACGCAATTGATACACTCTTTCACATCCATTTTTCAAACATTTCAATCACCACGGGAGAGCCCTTTTAATCAGAAGAAAGCTGTGTCTCTTTTTTTATTATTATTTTAATTCAGCCTCCTGCCTTCCTTGCGTCAGGCTGCCTGTTTAGTAAGGGAGGGGGCTTGTGGCTGATTCAAAAGCCTTACAGCAGATAAGCGGGCAGCCAATTTTTTTCTTTTCTTTTCGGGATGGAATAACTGCAGCAGTGGGAGCTTTTTGTTTCTGGTTTGGGCATAGCTGGACAGATATAGGGAATAGCTCCTGGCACAGAGAAAAATTGCCTCACCGCAGTTTGGGAATATAGCTTTTGCCAAGTTGGAAAGCTGGCCAATTGCTCTCACAAATCTCTGCAAGTCTGTAGCCAGAAGGGCTTCAGCATATTCAGACAACACAAGCTAACAACTAGGAAACACCACGGAAAAGGGATGAGGCCAACAGTAGCAAGTCTGCTGCCCTGAAACACAAGGTATTCTTATTCAATCATCTTTGGTTCCAAGAACACACTATGCAACCAACAACAATTAGTTTCTCAAAAATACACTGTCATCAGAAACAACAATTATCTTCATATTCACACACAACAACAATTCCCCCCCTTCCCCGATCAGAGCAGGACTCCTCTAGTCCTCTTTAGCTCTGCCTAAGAATCTCCTGAAAGGAGGCTAGACTTTAGTGATGGGGGCCCACTGCCCTGACATCTGTCTACCTGCCTTTCCCTGAAAGGAGGCTAGGCTTTAGTTGATGTAGGCCCACTGCCCTGACATCTGCCTACCTACCTTTCCCTTGGAAGAGAAATCAAGTCCTCCCTTCTCTCACTCTGGAGAGGTATCCTCACCATTTCCATATACCTCATATACTCACCTATTTCCTGTAGACTCCGGAGTTGTTGTAGCAGAAGGGTTTGTTCTCCTGGTCGGATTCTTCAGAGCGAGCGGCTCCCGGCAAGAGTCGCCGAGTCTGTTTGGAAACAGACCTCTCAAACTCGAGAGGGGGCCCCTGTCTGCTTGCTCAACGCAAGCCCGGCGGCTCTAGACGGGGCTGTGGCTCGAGAGGGTCTCCAAAAGCCCCCCTTAGGCTGAGAAACCTCTCTATCCCGGACGAGCCCCCAAATAAAGCATTATAAACCAAGAACAGAGATTTCCCAATAATCCTTAAGTCCGAACATCAGGTAGAGAAGAAAGCCTTTATTTTTATGACGTCAGTCTCGACAATGGTAATCCATTAAAGTTACCGAGCCCAGATTTTACTGAGGCTTGGCATTTTATACTAGGGGGTGGAGACGCACAGAAAAGAAGGGAATAGTGTCATACAGCATCATATTTGTTAACAAATCATACGATATAATTCTGCCTAACTAGCTGCTCAAGTGTTAGGAATGTTTCAATCTAAATGTTGCTAATTGCTTGCCGTTCCCATGGTTCTTTAGCCCGGCCTAAGAGCAATAATGTTGCACACTAAACAATGTAAGACTGTTAGCTAGATGTTGTTAGTGTTCCACTTAACAGCAAAGAATCTTGTTTCATTGACCTTGCGTTTCAAAGCTTCTAACTTACTAAGCAATATGCAGAGTTCTATTCAGCATAATTATTGATTAATTTTTCTTATTGCTCCACTAGCAGGCTGGATTTATATATATATACACACACACAAACACACACACACACAATATACATACATATATATATGAGTCCCGTAATCTCTAGCTCCAGTGTTCTGGAGGTCTCGGGAGTTAGTGGGGGAAGGGAAAGGTTCAGAAGTATCCTCCTACTCCTGATTCACTGACTGCAATCCTAAATAATCCCATGGCCAAGCCACAGGCACCTAACATTATGGAAAAGGTTTTCAAAGCCCCAGCACCTTAGCTTAGGACCTTTCTGTCTTTATCTCCCCCCTTTCTTCTAGGACAAAAGAAAGTGATGGGTTTAATATTTTCCTCCCACTGGTTCACTATCTAATAATATACGTACAGATGAAACTATAAATTATGCATGCTGCAATTCCTTTTTTAAACATTGTGTATTATACAGGCACATGCATCAATTTGTACATGGAGTAATCCAAACTTTTTACAGTAAGCACACAGAAAAAAAAAGAATACGAATTCTTCCATGGACATTTAGATTTTAAATCTCCAGAGTATGAAAATATCTGGAACGAATAACAAGCCCTGTGTTACTTGGAAGCTTTTACACTCTTTATTCAAACAGAAGTTGCTCCAGTCAATGATCAGTTTCGTTATGTTGTTACTCTTATTCCCGAAGAATAAGAGGATCATTAGACTTGTACAGAGAATTCCTCCCCTTCCTGCTATTTGAGTAGGACCGGGGCAGGGATTCTCAGTACAAGTCTAATGATTAAGTGGCTTGGGCATTTAGGCGTGGACAAAAACCCAGTAGGTTTTAAAAGATACCAAATAGTGGGAAATAAATTTTTATCACTATCACTTGCTCTGTTCTTCTGCTCTGAAGTCATCTAATTGCAGAAGTGCTTCCCCTTTCTATAGCCCTTGGTGTTCATTCTGGCTTCTCCCCCGCCCCCCGCCCACTTGCAACCAAGAAGACCAGTGCTGCTCACTCAAGAAACTGATCCAAGGGCATAGACTTTCCAATTTCCCAGGCGTGGGTGGGTGGGTGCTGGGGCTGGGCCAGAGACATCACAGGCCATTGTCTCTGGGGGGGGGGGGAGGCTCAGCACTTCCTGGAAAAGTTTGGGGGGGGGGGGCTCCAGCTCCCCAGCCCCCCTGAAGTTGACGCCTATGGATAAACCTACAATGCAATCCTAAACATGGCTAAAAAGTAAATACCACTTATCTCAATGGGGTGACTCCCTAGTAAGAAAGTTCAAGATTGCAGCCCCAATCAAATAAATAATGTGGCTTTTAGCCAATTAATTAACTAAATCCTCATAGGCAGCAGGCACCTTTGAAGAGACAATCCCTGGGTGAGAGGTAAGTGGAGGGGGACACATCTTCTATGATGGGGGCTAGCTGGCTGGCTGGCTTTCTACAGGGTCTCAAACCCTTGTATTAAAACAATTAACAATCTTTTTCAAGAAGTCTACTGTCTGATTCATTGGGGGCAACTTTGTAGTTGATCTAAAGGATGACAAAATGATTAACCAACCCCCTGAAAGGACGAATCACTGCAGACCTAGACTAATTTATGGTCCAGATCTCACTTTAGTGGGCGCTGAAGGAGACCCCTCCCCCCACACGTGGTACGCCTCGGGCTGCTCGCGCAAGGCCGCGCGCACGTTGGGGCTCTAGCCGCCTGGAAGGGAAAGAACGAACTGGGCGCGATTCTCCTTCCCACAATCAAAGCACGACAGTGGGAAGAAGACTCTAGGACACTGCCCGACATCCCCGGGGGGGGGGGGGGGGAACAAACCCAAGAGCAATGCTCCCTCTAAGTTGAGTTAATGTGAGCTAGTTCACAGTTTTTTAGCCCCCCGGCTCACACCTTTTTGTCTCCGCTCAGGAAAGATGGCTCTAGAAGAGCAAACTAATTGATGCCGCAGCCCAAATCCCTGGCTCACAACTTGAAGGCCAGTAGCTCACGAAGTAGGATTTTTGCTCACAAGACCCCACAGCTTAGAGGGAGCATTGCCCCGGAGCCTAATGAGCACTCAGCCCCATCTGCGCAGGCTGCAGAGCACCAACACTGGGTGTGTGTGTGCGTGTGTGTCTGTATCTGAAAAGCCCCCCCCCCCCCAGCAGGGATCGAAACTCCCCGCTAGAAGGACACCCCCACCCCGCGCGCGGTGCTGGGAGCGCGTCGAAGGCTGCCCACTCTCGGGAGAGGGCGCGTCCCTCCTCGGGGTCCCTCCCCTTCTCCCCCGGGCTGGTTTGGGGCGCCAGCGGGGCTGCGCCGTCGGGACAATCTGCCCCGATGAACCCCCCCCGGCCCGGCCCGTGCCTCTCGCCTCCCCCCCCACCCCCCCAGCCGACCTGGGAGCAGCGGCGATGGGGGTCGGGCAGGGCGACGGTGCCCCTCGGGTCCTCTCCTGTCCCCGGCTGGAGCCGCCGCCGCGCGCTCTCCGCTCGAGGGTGCTGCTCCTGCTCGCCACGCGCCGCCCGGCAGGACTGGGCTCGAGCGGAGCCGCTCCCCCCCCCCCCCCCCCCCGGCTCGCCGGTCTACTGCTGGGGAAGACAGGCGGGGCTCGACGCCGCCGCCAAGGGGGGAGCCCGCCAGACGCCCAGCGGCCGCTCTGCCTGCCTGCCTGCCTGCCTGGGTCGGCCACCGACTTTGGAGCTCCTCCTCCTCCTCCAGGCGGCTGCTCTCTATTAGCCACAAAGTAGAGATAGGAGCTCTCGGTCTGGGGCAAGGGATGCTCTGTCTTCTTGGTGCTTGGGGCGGGGGGAGATAGTGGGAGAGCTTCTAGCGTCCTGGCCCCACTGCTGGACCTCCTGAGGACACCTGGTGTTTTTGGCCACTGTGTGACACAGAGCGTTGGAGGGGATGGGCCACTTGCCTGATCCAACACTGGCTCCTCTTATGTTCTTATATGGAGCAGAGGTCCATCAGTGGCTATGAGCCACAAGGGATAGATAGGAACTCTCCGTCTGGGGCAAAGGATGTTCTGTCTTCTTGGTGTTTGGAGTGGGGGTTAAGAGTGTCCTGGATCTCCTGAGGGCACCTGGTATTTTTGGCCACTGTGTGACACAGAGTGTTGGACTGGATGGACCACTGGCCTGGTCCAACACTGGCTTCTCTCTTATGTTCTTACGTTCTTCCACACACATCAGCAGGGTCCTGCGAGGCGCAGTCCAAGGCACTCCCTGGCCAACCCAGCCGGGCCCTTGCCAGCTACCCTCCTCCCAAACACTGGACCAAGCTGAGTTAGTGTGAGCTAGCTCACAGTTCCTTAGCCTCTGGCTCACATATTTTTGTCTCCACTCAGGAAGGATGGCTCCAGAGCAAACTGATTGATGCAGTAGCCAAATTGCTGGCTGTCACAGCAGAGCCCGGTAGCCCGGCTGGGCAGACAGGCCAGCAAGCACGCCCTGTGTGAGACTTGGCTGGAGAAAGTCAGCAGAGCGTTGCAGCAAGTCCCAACCTCAAAGCAGAGGCGTAGTCAAAACGTACCGGAGGTCAGAGTCCATAAATCCAGCCGAGGTCAGTCAGGAGCAGAGCTGAAGCCGGAGTCAAGGAATGCCGAGGGTCAAAAGCCGGGGTCCAGGATCAGGAAGTAGAGGTCCGAAGTCCAAGGAGCAAGCCGGGTCGGAAGCCAGAGAATCAATCAGGTTCAGAGGCAAGGTACACACGGAACAGATGGCTCTGACAACGATGTTGCCAGCACAATTTGCTTCGGCCGGCAGCCTTCTTAAATAGCGTTCCAGCTCATTAACCACTCAGCACCTCTGTGCGAGGTCCTGGTTTCTGTTAGTACTCAGGACTTAATGATCTTCGCCCTTGCCTGCGTGCTTCCTTGCATCGCCTATTCAGCTCTTGCCGTCTCCTTTCACGCAGCCTGCTGACAGGTGGAGGCGAGTCGGGTGGTGAATTGCTTGGTCCAGCAACTGCCTGACCAGCCTCAGGTGGCCTTGCTGAGAACTTGGCTGTGGATCCTCTGCAGGACTTACGTCTTCCTCAGTTAACTGAGCCAAGTCCTCCTGTCCTCGGCTGTCAGGTACTGGGTCTGGGGCTAAGTCAGGCACTGGTTCTGGGGCTGTCAGGCACTGGGTCTGGGGCTAAGCATGACACTGGCTCACAACTTTAATGCCAGGAGCTCACAAAGTAGAATTTTTGCTCCCAAGACTCCACTGCTTAGAGGGAGCGTTGCCCTCCACTTTTCTCGTTCTCAGGCTAGTCCAGGGACTCGGGAAACAGCGGCACTGGGGCTCCCCAGCCTCATAGCCATGCATCCGTATCACCCTTAACCCCAACACCCCCCCCAAAAAAAACTTCTCCCTCAGAGCTAAGGGTAGAGCGGCACAGTAGTTGAGTTGGACTAGGATCTGTGAGGCCTGGGGTTGACCCCGACTCATGCGATGGAAGCTGGCTGGGTGACTTTGGGCCAGCCACACTTTCAGCTGACCTCACAGGGTTGTTTTGAGGGTCAAAGGGAGGAGAGAAGAATGAGGTAAGTTGCTTTAGGTCCCCCATTGGGAAGAAAGGCAGGGTATAAATGAAGCACATAAATGAAATAAATAAACCTTGTGACAACGAATTCTACAAAATGAATTATGCCTTTGGTGAAAACCAGGGGTACTTTCATAAAAAAACAGGTGCAGGAGCTCATTAGCATAACTTATTTGCATATACCACACCCCCTGACGTCACCGGAAGTGTCATAAGGCCACACATCCCTGACGTCAGGTGTGTCAGAAGGCAAGAAGGGAGGGAGGGGGAAGGAAGGAAAGGAACAGGAAGGAAGGTAGGTAGGTGGGGGAGAGAGAGAGAAGAAAGAAAGAAGAAGGAAGGAGGGAGGGAGGAAGAAACAAGGGAGGAAGGGGGAAGGAAGAAAGAAAGAAAGGAACAGTGAGGTAGGTAGGTAGGTGGGGGGGAGAGAGAGAAGGAAGGAAGGAAGGGGGAGAGAGGGAGGAAGGAAGGAAGGGAGGGGAAGGAACAGGAAGGTAGGTAGGTAGGTGGGGGGGAGAGAGAGAGAAGGAAGGAAGGAAGGGAGAGGGGAAGGAACAGGAAGGTAGGTAGGTAGGTGGGGAGAGAGAGAGAGAAGGAAGGAAGGAAGGGAGAGGGGAAGGAACGGGAAGGTAGGTAGGTAGGTGGGGGGGAGAGAGGGAAGGAAGGAAGGGAGAGGGGAAGGAACAGGAAGGTAGGTAGGTAGGTGGGGAGAGAGAGAGAAGGAAGGAAAGAAGGAAGGAAGGAAGGGAGAGGGGAAGGAAGGGGGAAAGGAAGGAACAGGAAGGTAGGTAGGTAGGTGGGGGGGAGAGAGAAGGAAGGAAGGAAGGAAGGGGGGAGAGAGGGAGGAAGGAAGGAAGGGAGGGGGAAGGACGGTGAAAGGAAGGAGCAGTGGGAGGGGGGAGGCAGCAGTGGGAGGGGGAGGCTTCTCCTTCCCGGGGCCGGCAGAGTGCCACCGGCCCCGGGAGCAGTGGGAGGGGGGAGGGACAGGCTTGTCCTTCCCGGGGCCGGCGGCGCTCCGCCGGCCCCGGGAAGCATTGACGGGGGGGGAGGCCGGGGGAGCGGGGCTTTGTTAAGTGCCTGCCCCCCCGCCTCCTCTCTCCCGGAGCGGCGCTCCGGTGCGCCTCTGCTCCAACGGAGCCCTGGTGAAAACTTTTTTTCTGCTGTTTCTACTGTACAGCTTCAGCAGATGATCCTGGCGTTTCTCTCTCTCTCCTACTCGAAACAGAGCTCTTTATTGATGACTGTTCTATCTCCAGCCTGGTGAAAAATCCGAAGTGCTTCTAGCTAGCCTGGTGTAGTGGCTAGAGTGTTCAACTAGGACCTGCGGGCAACCCGGGTTCAAATCCCCACTTCTGCCATGGAAGCTTCCTGGATGACCTGGGGCCCTTCACAAACTCTCAGCCTAGCCTACCTCACAGGGTTGTTGTTGTTGTGAGAGAACAATGCTCTAAGCCGCTTTGAGTCCCAACTGGGAGAAAAGTGGAGCAAAAAGAAATGCAAATGTAAGTATTACATACAAATCCGTGAAAGCAAGCCTATGGAAGAAGCCTCACTGGGAGCACATGTCTACATGGAAGTAAATCCCACCATGTTATTCAATGAGACTTACACCTCGGAAAGTCCTTATCCCATATCAGGGGTCTTCAAGGTGGTGCCTAGAGGGGCCCTGGTGCCTGCCAAGTGGTTTTACAGGAAGTGGGCGGGGCCAGGTGAGGCTTGTGCCCGGCAGGGCTCCTGAGTGCCTGTGCAGATCCAACGGCATCCTGTTAAACAGAGCTTCTGCCTCAGATGAGAGTTCTGCATAGCCTCCCTCCCAGACATTTCGTGGTTGGCTTTGCCTCCTCCTGTGACAGCAACCGCCATTTTGTTGTTGTGCCCACAGGCTAAAAACAGATAGGGACCCCTGGCCTGTATGATACACCTTCTTTTGTACAGTAGCTATTTGCTAGTGGAAGGGCAGGTTGTAGCTGGGTCAGGGGCTGGCTATTGGATAGGGTTTCTCTCTCCCTCAAATTCTGTTAAGCTGCAGAGTCAGAGAAACCTGCAAGGAACCCGTGATCTGTGCCTAGGAAGTATTCATCCTGAAGTCCCAGATATGTGCAAGTTAACTGTGGTAGTGTTATATCCTAATGGCAACCATGCATGCAGTCAGAGAAACGCACGTGACCAGGCTGGCTACCAGAGCTTCGCTTCGGGAGACAATAGCCCGGACGGATTGTAAATTAGACCAAGCGGCCACCCAGGTTCCACCAGGGACCTTCGGTTTAAGGTAACTCATGATTAATTCTATCAGGGAATTTGGGCAAGGCTGGGGGTGCAGTTTAGACAAATATTTAAGCAGATCCCTGAGCCCTGTTCAGGATCCTGGAATTGTACCATCAATAAACTTATGAGCTGATTTCACTGCAACGCGTCTCTGAACTCCATACTTTATAGGTAGTGAAGAAGAATATGCTCAGAGAAATATGGTCATTGTCTGGACTTTCTGCTCCTCCCACCGTCCGTGGTGACTCAAACTGTCAACAGTCCACATGTTCTCTAACCTTGACACCAGCCATTAGAAACACATTGCAAATATAAACTCTGGTTCAAATTAAGCTGTGAGGGCCCCAGGAAAACTGATTCGCTTCCTGGAGCCTGTGGATGTACTTTCTTCATAGCTGCATGTGCTAGTAAGATTAGGGTTTTATGAGAGCAGAAGACAGTTGAGCAGTTTGGCTGGAAGGTTAAGAGTACAAGGATGGCCGCTGGCAGGCTTAGATTGTAAGGCTTTTAATAGATTTCTTTAGCTTGAGAAAGAATGGTTATAGAAACAGGACAAGCATTTTTTTTTGCATGTGCAGCTAGGGCCTGCCTGAATTCTAAATATAGGCTTTACCTGAAGAGTGTTTGTGGGTGGAGGCTTAGCCCATGATGAGGCCTGAATTTTCTTTTGAGGGCGGGCTACAGAACATGAGCATATTCTAGCCCTTAAAAGGCTTGTCAGATATCTTTAGTATGTGTGTGTAGTGTCTAATCAGGAAGGAGACCCCCGGGGGGGGCTCAAAGTAGGGTACAAGTTTCCTGGGGGACCCCCTCCCCCAATTAGATCACCATCTTATTAAGGATAATGTTGTGTATTGACACTGCGGTCGCCATGTGCTCCCACAATGGCAACCGCCACGTAGCACTTCGCATGTGGTCCGAACCTACCTGAGTAGGGTTGCCAAGTCCAGATTGGAAAATACCTGGGGATTTTGGGGGTGGAGCCAGGAGAAGGTGGGGTTTGGGGAGGGGTGGGGCCTCAGCGTGGTACAATGCCATAGCATCTACCCTTTAAAGCAGCCATTTTCTCCAGGGGAGCTGATCTCTGTCAGCTGGGGATCAGTTGTAAAAGCGGGAGATCCCCAGGCCCCACCTGGAGGATGGGAACCCTATACCTGAGCTTCGGCCAGGTAGAACAATAGACGGTCGGATCCTGAACGGCCACCAATCCTGTGCCTAAGTTTCCTCCGGGGAACCTATGAACTGCAACCGTGAATTTAAGGTCCTATCTGGACATTTGGGCAAGGTTGGGGGATTATCTCTGACCGGCATAAAAGCGGGCATGAAGCCCGGGGTTTTCCATGTACCATCTGAACCCACAATAAACTACCATGCTGTTTTCACCGTTACTGGCCTCCCAACTCCAGTACTTTTCAGATAATTTAAATAATCACCAGGAAGTAGGAGAAAAAGTTATCTTATTAATTTGACCTTAAAAGGAAAAGATTTGCTGCTCAGTTGTATTACAGCAAAAGAGTTGGAATCTCTAAGGCAGAGCAAGTCGGGGTGATTTAAAATGCAATTAAATATGAAATAAATGTATAAAGAAAAATAGCTAAAATCAGTGTGGTTCAGATGGACTTATAGCTGGGGTCTGCCAGTGTTCCCTCTAAGCTGAGTTAGTGTGAGCTAGCTCACAGTTTCTTAGCCTCTGGCTCACACATTTTTGTCTTAGCTCAGGAAGGATGGCTCCAGAGCCAACTAATTTATGCAGCAGCCAGATCACTCACTCAGAACTTTAATGCCAGTAGCTCACAAAGTAGAATTTTTGCTCACAAGACTCCACAGCTTAGTGGGAACATTGTGTCCTACCCGGGCTCACTGTATGGTCTTAGTCATTACAAATGGCTATGTCTCCATTCCCAGTCTATAATATGGTAACAACAGTGGCCTAGCTCACTGGGCTGTTCTGAAACTTAGTAAAGTTCATAAAGAATGTTTAACATACAGAATAAATAGTAGTGGGGTAGCTCTTTAAAGCATCACATTCTACTGGCCAGCTAGCCACTTTTGACGGTCCTTTCATAGATAACCGCAAGAGAGTGGCTGGTGTTAAATCCTCTTATTTCTTTTGTTTGTTATAAATGGAGGGAGGGCATCCTTGTTCTTATCCATTACAACCTTCACAGGGCATTCGCTGTGCTACTGTTCCTGCCTAGGGTGACAACTTCTTACTGCTTTGAAGGCTGATTTGCAAAGAGCCTGTGTCTCTCTGGGTTCAAGGAGTCAACAGTGATCAGGAAAAAACAAGATCTAAAGATCTGGGCAGACCCTTCCATCCTCCATGCCACGTGCAAAGCCTGCCTTAAGCCAAAGAGGCAGCCTTCTAAAAATAACAATTGCATAAAGTGCAATGAGTTTTTATGACACAGTTGAAACCATGCAGATAAAATGGCAAGAAATCCATAGGTGAAGAAGGAGCTGGAAAAGAGGAGGCGAAAGCAAAGACCCCCGGATTGCCCTGCTCAGTTCTGGGAGGGGAGGCAAGGGAAATAGGTTATAACAACTGGTGGGTGAACTGGTCTGAGAAGCTGAGACTTTTGAAATGTGTGTCCAAATTTCTTATAACAGAAGGGAGACAGTTAGAAGGGAGGGAGGGAATGGGGAAAGGGGTTTAGTAAGAAAAACCTCTGGACTTTCTTCTTTGGGTCATATCTGGATCCTGTTTTTTATGTACAACCAGTTTGTGGCACCCTGACATTTCAGCATCTACAGACATGACTCACAATGTGGGCTTTCATCATAGACCCAGCCCTTGTAAAAGTCAGTTTAGTGTTAGTCCCATTAAACTTGAGGAGCCAAATGAATGGGATATGAATATATCTTAAGAGTTTTTCCAGACAATTTGTTTATAGTGCTGTATGACTCATTTCTTGTGTGGGTTTCCTTAAGTACCACTTACATTTCAAGGCACTGCACAGAACACAGAGCTTGCTGGGAAGACACGGCGGGTGTCAATGTGGCAAGAGGTTGAGAGGAGGAGCTATCAGAGTCAGAGATGCTCACAGCACTAGAATTAGTCTAGAACACAGGATTTGCTCCATAATCCAGCCTACAGCACCATGAAACAGTTGTTCACCTCCTGTTATAATCAGTGGTGACATGGGTGGAACTGCTCAATGATCATTTATTGGTAGGATATGGACTGTCAGTTTAAAGGACGGACTTTTTAGGTATTGACTCGAAGTTTGGTTTGAAGCACCCAAGATGATAGACTTTGTTTGGGGTAGCGGTTAGGAGTGCAGACTGTAATCTGGGAGAACCAGGTTTGATTCCCCGCTCCTCCACATGCAGCTGCTGGGGGGATCCTGGGTCAGTCACAAGTTCTCTCAGAGCTCTCTCAAGAGCAGTTCTCAAGTGAGTTCTCTCAGCCCCACCTACCTCACAGGGCAGGGGAAAGGAAAGGAGATTGATTGGAAGCTACTCTGAGACTCCTTTGGGTAGTGAAGGGCAGGGTATAAATCCAATCTCCTCCTCCTCCTCCTTCCACTTCATATCCTAGATAGTTTCTGATCTTTTCATAAGCCACTTATCTCTCTCTCTTTCCTTTCTCTAAAGATAAAATATGATTTCTCTTCACTACCATTTGACACCTAAGTGTAAACGTTGGGGATGCTGGGGGTTGCTGAGCCTCCCCCTGGGGAACCAGGGCCAAGCAATCCTGACAAACTCACACAAGGGACTCCGTTCCAGCGGATGGCAGCTGAAGCACAGGACTGCCCACCCTGGCTGTTGTACCATATTAGTATTTTTAAAGATTTTTATTGAAAATTTAACATCAGATACAAAGACCAACCAGTGGCAATCAACTGTCATAAACATGGGAGGTCATAGTAAATAATCAAGTGTCAATTAATTAACATAGTAAAACATCTATAACACAATTTTGATCAAAATGGTCTTTGTTTTGAGCAATAAAATTTAAAACAGGGTACCAACAATTATAATAATCAAGAGAGGCAGAGTGAGGGTCTTTATTCGAGGTTTGTATCGGTATCCTTTCCGTTGTGAGATAATCCCAGATGTTCCTGTGCCAAGGCTTAAAAACTGGGGGCGAGGGAGACTTCCAGGAGGGGGCAATGGCAGACTTCGCAGCAGCGCATAATATGGAAACCAAATCTTTCTTAACTTGGGGGATTTTGGAATCATCCCGCAAGTGTAACAAGTGAGTCAGGGCATAATGGAATAGAGAGGCCTGTGATGATAGAAATTTGGGCTCAAATAGATGACCAAAAATTTTGGATGAGAGAGCTGGATGAGAAAGGAACCAGGAGACCCACACCTTTTCCAGCACATGGGTGAGTAGGATGAGTTCATACTTTGAATCTGCAGTGGAGTACAGTACCAGCGAGGCATAACTTTAAAAAACTGGATCTCAATGTTAATGGCCTTGGAATGGTGAAGAAGAAGAGATTGGATTTATATCCCGCCCTTTACTCACTTGGATTCTCAGAGCAGTTTACAAACTCCTTTCCCTTCCCCTCCCCACAACAGACACCCTGTGAGGTAGGTGGGGCTGAGAGAGCTCTGAGACAACTGTCCTTGAGAGAACAGCTGGTACAGAGCTATGGCTTGCCTAAGGTCATCCAGCAGGTGCAAGTGGAGGAGTGGGGAATCAAACCTGGTTCTCCCAGATTAGAGTCCATGCACTTAACCACTACACCAAACTGGCTTAATAGAGAAACATCAAATAAAAGACCATTGACTATTGGATATAAAAGAAAGGCCTTCCTCATGCCAAGCCTTGACATAAAAGGGAAGAGAAGAACTAGAAACCGAAGTTAAAAACTTATATAAAATGGATATTAGACCTGTACAACCCTTCTGATTTTGCAAGAGCAGACATTCAAAGTCAGTGACCTCTGTACGAAGTCTGCTCTTGCACAACAGAGTCTACCAGAGTGTTTGAGTTTAAGGTGTTCGAACCAAGGAAGAGGAATATTAGCTTTACGACTCAAGATTAGTTTGTCTAAGATAAGAACATTTTTAAGAACATCAACCAATCAAGACAATTTGGAAGACCTCCAACATGTAAAGGAAGTAGGAAAAAGACCTGGGATGAACCAAAATTGCCACAAAAAAGTAGAAAGTGGTGAGATAAAAGGGACAAGGGGATTACGCCTCCGATCCCATATTTGGAGGGTGGAGAGTAGAGATCCGTTGTATCATATTACAATTTCCATTATTCTTTGGGGTTTTGTTCCTGTTTGCTAATATGTCTTTGTGTGTTTATTAAGAACTGATAATGAAAAGGAGTTGTGATTTTTATAAACAATTTACAAATAAATGTTACAGAAGAATTAAGAGACTCTAAAGGAAGATATATGATTTTGAAAATCAGGCTCCCAGAAGGCAAGATTTACACACTAGCAACAATATATGCTCTGTTTAACTATGTTGCAAATATAGCCAATATCATAAACGAAAGTAATATAATTATCACAACAACCTTCTTTTCAAGTTGCTTGAAATATATTGCTCTATCTGTAACATTACCATTTATAATCCATGTTGTTGTGCAATCCATAGCCAAGTCCTATACTAGCCCTAGAAATAGGTAATGGATGACAGCCAGATAAAAAATTTATCTTTGAATTGCCATGGTTTGAATAACAAAATTAAAGAAAAAAGGCTTTCGGTTTCTTTGTCAAAACTCAAGCCTTCAATACTATTTTTGCAGGAAACTCATATTAAAAAACCTGAACAAACTATTTTTAAGTCAAAATGGTTTTCAAAACAATACTGTGCACCAGGGAGTTCCAAGTCTAGAGGGGTAGCTATTCTTTTTGCTAGGAATTTTAGCTTTTTTTGTCAGGATAAGTTAATAGATCCAGATGGGTGTTTTTTATTTCTTAAAGGTACACTAAATGGAATTGTTTATACATTGGTAGTGATATATGCTCCTAATGTGGGACAGGAACTCTTTATACAAAGCGTATTTGAACAGTTGGAAGCTTTTAAGTCTGGACACGTCATTATAGGTGGTGACTTTAACTGTATATCTAATAGACATTGGGATAAATCATATACAAACCTCTCTAACAAAACTAATGCTAAAAATATTTCAGTTTTCCAGTCATTGTTAAATAACTATGATTTGAGTTATATTTGGAGATTACAGAACCCAGGGGTTAAAGATTTCACTTTCTTTTCTCCAAGACACAATGTATTTACAAGGATAGATATGATTTTAGTTTCCTTTTCCTTAATTAACATGGTGATGAAGTCTGATATTGGCCTTCGTACATTATCGGACCATGCCTGGACAGAGTGTGTCATAAGGGGAGGTATTAAGGAAAAACCCACAAGGCACAGTGGACGTTGAATAAAAATCTTTTATTTCAACACACTGTTACAGAGCAAATAGATCAGTCATTACAGGAATATTTCCAGTTCAATGTTTCATGTGGAGTCCCCCAGGAGACAGTTTGGGATGCAATGAAGGCAGTAATAAGAGGGAAGTTCATATCAATATCAGCAGCATATAAGAAACAAAAAAATAGATTGAGACAAGAACTAATGGAAAAAATAAAGGTATTAGAAGATAAACATAAAACTCATGGAGCAAAAAAGATTTATAAAAAATTATTAATAGAACGAAAAAAGCTAGAAGCTTTGGATGTTTCCCAGGCTCAAAAAAAATCTTCTTTACATGCGACAAAAGTACTGGGTTAAGCACCCAAAGTCAATTAAACTTATGGCCTGGAAGTTGCGGGAAAGTCAACTTCATAAATATATATATTGTATTAAAAATGAAAATGATACCTTGTTATCAGCTTCTAAAGACATTCTGCAGGCTTTTCAGCAATACTATAAAAATCTTTATAGCTCAGATAATCCTATTCGGGCTAATATACAAATTTATCTACGAAATAATAACTTGGTGACTCAAGTGGCAGACATCCGTAAGGAACTTATAACAGAGCAGGAGGTAGAAAAAGCAATTTCTCACCTAAAAACTGATAAGACACCCGGCAGAGATGGTCTGCCGGCAGAATTCTACAAAAAATTTAAACACATTTTAATTACTCCTCTTACAAAACTTAGTAACATAGTACTAGAGTTAGGGAAAAAGCCTAAAACGTGGGATGAGGCAAAAATTATCGTCCTTCCAAAAAAGGGCAAAGATCCTTCCTCTACTGTCATATCACCCCATCTCTCTATTAAATTGTGATTATAAAATTTTTACTACTATACTGACTATTAGACTTAATTCTTTTATTGGGAAATATATTCATACTAATCAATCAGGCTTTGTTCCAGGTCGTGATATAGCAGATAACATCCGGAAAACCCTTAATATAATTCAGTATAGTAAAAAACACCAATTAGAACTGTGTATATTGGCTTTAGATATCAAGAAAGCCTTTGATAGGGTGGAACCCATTTTTCTTAAAACATTAATAGTAGAAATGGGATTTGGTAGAAACTTTCAGAGAGCACTGGAAACAATATATATGTCCCCTACAGCACAAGTTATGGTCAATGGGCTTGTTTCCTCAGATTTCACGTTATCCCAAGGTACTAGACAAGGGTGTCCTCTCTCGCCTTTATTATTTGCAATAGTTATCGAGCCATTGGCAAATATGATTCGGAAAACAACTGATTTACATGGCATTGTTATTAACCATGAAAGCTATAAATTTAGTTTATTTGCAGATGATCTTGTTTTGTATATATCACGGCCTAAACAATCACTTTTAACCTTAGATAAAATCTTACAAGAATATAGTTTGCAAGCTGGACTTCAAATCAATCATTCTAAAACAGTACTGTATCCTGTGAGCCTATCTAAGTCAACAAGAAAACACCATAAAGAAAATTATTCTTACCAATGGACAATTAAGCCTTGGAGTTATTTGGGAGTTAAAATCCCACTGGACCTTAAAGACTTACTTAAAGTTAATTATAGTGATACCATGCATGAAATAGTAAAACACTGTACTAATTGGAGTAATAAAAATGTCAACTGGATGGAAAAAATTTAAATATTGAAATCTTTTTTATTTCCTAGAATATTATATTTATTTCATGTGCTACCAATAGAGATATCGTATGACACCTTGCGCAAGTGGCAAAGTGTATGGAATAAATTTATATGGGGCAAAAAAATCCCGAGAATTAGTTTTAAAACATTACGTAGACCCTGTGCTTTAGGAGGTTTAGCAATACTGGACTTGAAATTATACTATCAAGCAACACAACTAACTTTGAATTCTTTACAGTCCTAGTTCCATCAAATGGATCCCTTTTGAGGAATCCTATTTTTATCCAAAAAATTATTTAGAATTTTTATGGTCAGATGCATATGACCATACCCAAAAGCAAGATACTTTGTTTATTAAACCAATGATAAGAGTATGGGACCATAGAAGGAAACAGTTAATCTCAAAACCTTCAATAGGCTCAACATTTTTGAGGCAATGATGGTTTCCACCTGCATTAAGTCCTGATTCTTATAGGATATGGAGGTTTGCAGATTTAACTAGAATTTCTGATGTCATAGGAAACGGCCATATACTACCAAAACCAGACATGGATAAAAAAGCCAAGCTAAATGTTCCTTGGATATTTATTTATTTATTTTATTATTTATTTTATTATTTATTTTTTCAATTTATACCCCGCTCTCCCCGCGAACGGGCTCAATTGCATCATTTATTAAATAGAATATGCTCAATTGCATCATTTATTAAATACACCTCCACTGGTTTTAGCAATGCAAACTCCATTGACACCTTTTGAAACTCTCGTTTTGAAAACAGAAGGAATAAGAAAGGGACTTATCTCAAAAGTGTACAAGATATTGTTAAACAAAGATATTACAAACTTACCTACATAGTCAAATATATGGCAATCAGAGAGCACCTTATCTTTGACCACAGCCCATTGGGAATCTATACGGTTATCTTATAGTCTTAAATCAAAAATAATTAATATACAAGAACAAAATTATAAAATCCTTGCTCGATGGTATCTAACACCTAGGAAACTTAATTGTATTAACAAGAATATATCACCAATGTGTTGGAAACGTTGTGGCAAAGTAGGCACCTTCTTGCATTGTTGGTGGGAATGTGGGGTAATTCAATCATTTTGGAAACTAGTATTGCAAGAAATTCGAATGTTAACGGGATATAAGATACCTTGTACACTGGAAGTAATTTTACTTAATCACTGGCAGGATATATTGATACCACAAATACATAAGGAATTAATAATGATTCTTTTGACAGCAGCCAAAACTACCATAGCTGAGTGTTGGAAAACACATGAGGCTCCTTCTAGTTGGAAATTCTTATTTAGGATATTGGACTACTTACTTATGGACAAAATCTCGGATTTTCTTTCCTTTCAGGATCCCTTTCAAAGCCCTTCTCGTTATAATGCTAGGTGGTATCCGATTCTAGAAAATTTAGATAGGATACTCGAAAATCAAAGGAATGTACATGGCTATAGATTTCGTAATTTTTTGAAGACTAGTTGGTTACTTTAATAAGGGAATAGTGGATATAACTTCTTTTAAGGGCTAACATAGTAAGGATATTAAAGGCTAAGTTTAGATGATGGATAAAAAAAAGATGTTATCTTGGGCAACTAATTTGTGTACATTTGTACATTCTATGATAATCAAAAGTCATCAATCTATTTGAAATTCTGGATGATTGGGTTACGTGTTTATTGTTATGTTATGTTATACTGTTAAAACCAATAAAGTATTTATCATAAATAGCAACAATTTTTTCCCCAAACAATGCAAGAGAAAAATGTCATGAAAATGTTTTCCAATCCATTTTAGATTTTCAAGTAGGAGAGATAATATTCTTTGAAGACATGAATGGGGAAATCGATAAAAAAGGTGAAAAAAACCAGAGGGAAACTCCCCCCAAATGTCTTTAACTATATAGAAATGTTACAATTGGAAAAAGCTTGGAGGGTCAAAAATCTGAGTACTAGCAGGTATTCTTTCTTTTCTGCCAGACACCAAACATGTTCAAGGATTGATATGTGCTGGATATCGAAATCCTTAGTTATTAATCTAGAGAGTGGAGCGATACAAGCCTTGCAGATCACAATCCATCAGTAGTAACTTGGCAACAAAGTCCCAACACATGAGCAAAACTGAAAACTTTGCCATAAGGAGATGATGATAGTACATGCATTCTAAACTTTTACAAAATGGACTTGGATGCTGTCCAACTACTGCTTAATCATGATATGTTTTTGGATACTGCAAAGGAGCAGAAAGTTAAACTTTTAGCTCAACTATTAGGCCTTACCATACCTGTTTCCTCCTGTACCTCAGAAAGCGCATGCCTTTGTAAAATAAATACCTTTCTATAGCCAAGCACAAGACAGGCAAGGCACAATCACATGGCTCTTCTTCATGGACATAAACAGATCTCTTCGGAAATTGGTCTTAATGTTCTAGCTAATGAGTTCATTCAAAGAATATCAATTAGAACAAACACATTCAGAATAATTTAAGTATAGGGGTTTCTGAATTGTTGCATCTTAATAAATGGGTTGTACTTAGATGAGGCGATCTGTATAGGTTTGCCACTAATCATAGCAACACATGCCAACTATCGGGGGCGGGGAGATGAAAGGAAATTAGGAAGGAAAGGTGGGATATGGCAGGAAAGGATCCTTGTGGGAGCAGGAGAAGGGGTAATAGGGGATTAGAATAATATTTGATTTTATCATAATTTTAAAAATGTAAATAAATAGTTTGCATTGTTAATTAAAAGTTAAAGTTGTGTTTCAGCTGTCTGAAGAACAACTGCTGAAGCCAAATGTGTTTTGCAACTCAAACCTAAAGAGCAGAAGTTAACCATGCACAGGAATGCAGCCATTTCCCATAAACTTAATTGTGTTATTTCTATTCATCATTCATTCTGAATGTCTGTGTTTCTAAGGTGGAGATTCTAAGCCACGTGTTAAGAAGGCAAGGCATATAAAATCCTAGGTGGCATAACTGTGCATTTTCTATGGGGTTGTCATGGCTATGGGCACCTGTGTTCCCTCTAAGCTGAGTTCGTGTGAGCTGGCTCACAGTTTCTTAGCCTCCAGCTCACACATTTTTTGCCTTCGCTGAGGAAGGAGGGCTCCAGAGCACATTAATTGACGCAGCAGCCAAATCGCTCGCTCACAGCTTTAATGCCAGCAGCTCACAAAGTAGAAGTTTTGCTCACAAGACTACAGAACTTAGAGAGAGCATTGAACTGTTCTGAATTGCCTCAAAATGTACTTGTGCTCACTTGTAGGATATGAGTTTGAGGTGAGAAGAAGATAGCTACTACTCTGAACTCTGTACATTGTTCAGAAATGGAGTGCACAGCAAATGCTTTGTTTTCTGCCCTGGCAGGGAGACTTCAGCCATGCATTTACCAAACGAAGGCATCTGTGAAGCCATAATTTAGTAAATTTCAGTACCAAGTCACCCTTATGAATAAAGCAGAAACAAGACTCCTATAAATGAACATCCAGGAAAACTTTAAAAATGTTTTCCTCCAGGCTTCTCTGCATTGCCTTTCTTTATGTCAAATTTGTGACCATTAGTTTGTCCTATGCACATGGTATGTATATTTGCAGAACTTAAAGGCCAGTCTGGTGCTTATGAGCACAGACTCTAATCTGGGATGAACTGTGTTTGATTCCCCACTCCTCCACATGCAGCTGCTGGTGTGACCTTGGGTCAGTTACAAGTTCTTTCAAAGCTGTTCTCTCACAAGCAGTTCTCAAAAGAGCTCTCTCAGCCCCACCTACCTCACAGAATGTCTGTTGTGGGGAGGGGAAGAGAAAGGAGATTGTAAACTGCTCTGAGACTCCTTTGTGTAGTGAAGGGCGGGGTATAATCTAATATCTTATTATTAATATATTATAAAAGTGAATTTCAAAAACAGGACACAGCAGATCATCACTGAAATACCACTATAACAACTGGCCAACTCCCACCTTTTCCTAGGTTTGGCCCAGCCCAGGGGTGTTGTTAAGGGGTGCCCAGGCTCCCTGAAATTTCTGGGGAGCCCCGCCCTAAATTCCCCATGGTTTTGCCTCCATAGATAGTGGCAATGGAGGCCCTCTCTGTGATGTCCCTGGGCCCAGGTGCTTTTAAGAACCTAGCATAGCAGCTCCTCTGGCCCAGTCCCAGCACCTCCTCCCTCCCGAAATTGGAAAGTCTACGCCCTTGATTTGACGTGCTCCTTAATAGTCTGAGTAAACATCTTTCCTGTATTTGGGGCAGAGGAGCAGAAAGTGTCTCTCTGCTGTCACATCGATTACGATGTTTACTGTTGTGTACTAGTCACGAAATGGCGACCGCCATGCGGTCAGAGCACATGGCCCGATGGTAGAACAATAGACAGTCGGATCCAAAACGACCACCAATAGCCAGCCTAGGTCTTCCGCGGGGGACCTATGAACTACAACTTAAGACCTAAGGCCCTATCAGAACTATGCGCATATGCTAAGCCCCTATCAGGTATTTTGGGTGCGGCCAGAGGTGTGGCTCCGGCCGGCATATAAGCAGGGCCCTGGAGCCCTGGCAGCATGCTTGATCTGACCATCTCCTGAACATGCTGATTCACTAATAAAGTCTTTGCTATGATCATCATACAACTCGCCTCCCGACTCCAGTACTTTCCACTGGCGACGAAGGTGGGATCCCGATGAGCGACTCATCAGCTGCGCCGAGCAGTGGAGCTCCGAGCACCGAGCCGCCGGCTCAACAAGCCCCAGAGGACATCGCTCGCAACCTCGCTCCTGCCTCGGCAAACATGGCTGCCGCAGCGGGAAACATCCCTCCATTTGACACCTCCAAGCCCGAGCACTGGGACGCATGGGTCAGGCAGCTCGAGTTCCTCCTGACCGTGCACGGAGTCACCGAGGCCACCCTGAAGAGGGCCTGGCTAATGGGCCACTGCGGCATCGAGACAATGCACATCGCGCAGAATATCATAGCACCCTGAGACCTGCTGGACGTCTCCTACGACGACCTCAAGAAGCTGCTCGGGAACTACTTCGCGCCAAAACCATCCATGTTGGCATTCCGGGTCCAGTTCCTCGAACGGAAGCAGTAACCGGGAGAGAATGCCGCCACGTTCCTGGCCAACCTCCGCCGCCTGGCAGTCGGGTGTGAGTTTAAGAACGTGGAGGACAACCTGCTAGGCAGCTTCGTGGCAGGGGTAAGAGAAGCCAAGCTCTGCCGCTGGCTTATCACCACCCCCGAGCCAACCCTCGAGAAGGTACTGCAGGCTGCCGTCGCGTTCGAGGCGACCTACAAGGACAAGCAGGCGTCCAAGGTCCACCGCATCGCCTCCTCCGGGTCTGAGACAGATGAGGACGAAGACGTCCACCAGCTACACCGACGCGCGCAGAAGGGTGAGTCTCGAGGCCGCGCCCGGCACACCATGGCTGCCGCCGCCTCTGCTTCTTCCAACCCCAGCAGGCTGCCCCCGACGTGCGCTAGCTGCGGGGACCCCCACGAGAGACGCTCCTGCCGTTTCCGGGATGCCGTTTGCAGAATGTGCGGGAAGACGGGGCACATCGCCAGGGCCTGCCGCTCCCGGAACGCTCGACAGTCCTCCGCGGCCTCCACCACCCACTACGAGGCAGTTGACAGCACCTCTTCAGCCACCCAAGTACTCCAACTACGAGAGCCCCTCCCCGCAGCAATCCAGGTTAACCTGCGGATCGGGGGCACCCCCTGTTGCATGGAGGTTGATTCCGGGTCTGCCTACTCCATAGTCTCAGCGGCCACTTTTAAAAAACTGTTTCCGCAGCGGAGCCCCCGGCTGTGCTGGCCAACTGCCCTCGTGCTCCGGGACTTTCAGAAAAACCCGGTCGCCATCAAGGGACTGGCGCAGGTCCAGGTGCAATACCAGGGTGTATGCAAATCCCTCGACCTACTAGTGGTGGAGCAGGACCTCAACAGTCTGCTGGGGCGCGCTTGGTTTAAGCCCCTGGGGATGGGCATGACGGGGGTTCACAAAGTGGAGTTAGCGAATTACGACTCAGTCTGCGCGGAATTCCCGGCCGTCTATGACGGCACCCTTGGTTCCTACCGGGGTCCTCCAGTCTCCCTGGACCTGGATCCGGCCGTACGCCCGATTCGGGTGCCAGCCCGGTGGCCGGCTTTAGGAATGCGGCCCAAGGTGGAGGCGGAACTAGACAAATTCGTGGCTCAAGGCGTGCTGGAGCCAGTTCCCCATGCAAAATGGGAAACCCCTATAGTGACCCCGTTGAAGTCTAATGGGGAGGTCCACATCTGCGCGGACTACAAATGTACTCTGAATCGGGCATTACAGGACCACTTGTACCCGGTACCAGTGATCAGCCATGTGCTAGCGTCCCTAGCGGGAGCCACGATCTTTGGGAAGCTGGACTTGGCTCAAGCCTATCAACAGCTCCCAGTAGACGAGGCAACCGCAGAAGCTCAAACCATAGCGACACACAAGGGCGCTTTCAAAGTGAAAAGGCTCCAGTTTGGGGTCAGCGTTGCCCCTGGTCTGTTTCAGCAACTAATGGACTCTGTTTTAAAAGGCATTCCAGGGGTGAAGCCATTTTTTGACGACGTCCTCATCGTGGCTCCGGACGTCGCCACCTTCAAGACACGCTTACGAGCTGTTCTGCAGTGCTTCCAGGACGCCGGTCTCAAGGTGCGAAAGGACAAGTGCACCTTGGGAGTACCTTCAGTAACGTTCCTGGGGTTCCACGTGGACGCACAGGGCATCCACCCCACCAAGGAGAAGGTGAAAGCCATCACGGAGGCACCGACCCCAACGACAAAAGCGGAGCTCCAGGCATTCTTGGGCCTCCTCAATTTCTACCACGCGTTCTTGCCACACAAGGCGGCGGTCGCCGAGCCCCTCCATAGGTTACTGGACACAGGAGCGAAATGGGCTTGGGGGCCGCGACACGACAGGGCTTTCGCAGCAGTTAAGGACTTGTTGGCGTCTAATGCGACGCTTGGCACACTTCGACGAGTCTTTGCCGGTGGTCCTTGCGTGTGACGCATCTCCATACGGGGTGGGGGCTGTCCTGGGCCATTGTCTGCCAAATGGTAGGGAGGTGCCCGTGGCCTACTACTCCCGGACACTGTCAAAGGTGGAGCGGAATTACGCCCAAATAGACAAGGAGGCTCTGGCAATCATGGCAGGGGTAAAGAAATTCCACGATTACCTCTATGGCCGGGCGTTTATGGTCGCCATGGACCATAAGCTGCTTCTTGGGCTGCTCGCCCCACACCGCCAGACGCCCCAGATGCTGTCCCCCCGGGTCCTGCGGTGGTCTATTTTTCTTGCAGGTTACCAGTACGACCTCATTCACCACCCCGGAAAAGCCATGGGCCACGCCGACACCCTCAGCCGCTTGCCCCTCCCAGACTGCGACCCCGACCCGGCTCCTGCATTCTACGTGGCCCTCCTCGAAGATCTTCCGGATCACCCGGTACAGGTACCCGACGTGGCCCGCCGCACAGGGCGGGACCGCGTCCTCTCCCGGGTTTCCGACTGGGTGGGGAGGGGGTGGCCCGACCATCCGGGCCAGGAGTTCGCCGCTTTCACAGCTCGGAAACATGAACTCTCCACCCACAAGGGGTGTTTGCTCTGGGGGTTGAGGGTAGTCATCCCCGAGCCGCTCCGCCTGAGGGTACTAGCAGCCCTCCACGAGGCACACCCCGGAATCGTCCGGATGAAAGCCTTGGCCCGCAGCTACGTGTGGTGGCCAGGCATAGACAAGGAGATTGAGGATCGGGTACACAAATGCAGCAAATGCCAAGAGTCGCGGCCCGATCCTCCCCATGCCGCCGTCCGGGCCTGGGAGTCAACTGACAAACCATGGTCGCGACTCCATCTCGACTTCGCTGGGCCGGTCCAGGGGCAGTTGTTCTTTATTGTTGTGGATAGCTACAGTAAGTGGCTGGAGGTAGTCCCGGTGCGGTCTACCTCGACCGAGGCGGCCAAGAGAGCCCTGTGGCGCATCTTCGCCACCCACGGAGTGCCAGACTCGCTCGTGACAGACAACGGAATGGCCTCCACATCGGGAGAGTTCCAGCGCTTCACAGACCTGTTTGGCATCCGGCACATCCGCTCGGCACCGTTCCACCCAGCTACCAATGGACAGGCAGAACGGATGGTTCGCACAACCAAAGACGCCATCAAAAGGATGGACACCGGGGACTGGGAGCTGCAGCTAATCAAATTCCTTTTCAGCCAGCACAACACCCCACACACGGGAACGGGTCGCCACCCAGCGGAGTTGTTGATGGGCCGGCAACTCAGCACCATACTGGATCATCTCCACCCCGACCGTGCCATCGATGCCGACGCGAGGACAGAGCTCCGGCCAGCCGCCCGAGGTTTTGCGCCCGAGGACCCCGTCTACGCCCGGAACTACGCCCGGGGCCCAGGGTGGATCCCGGCATGGATCATCCGAGCAACTGGCCCGCTCTCGTACGAGGTCGGGACAGAAGAAGGAGCAACCTGGCGGCGCCACATCGATCAGCTCCGGAGGCGCACTCCGGACCACACACCAAGTGTTCCTGAGTCAGCACTTCCCGCGGAGCCATCACCAACCCAGCTAGGGGACCCTGATTCAGAGGATGAAACCTCAGAATCCCTACCGGAGGAGCAGCCCGTGGATGGAGCGCCGGCCGAGCCGCGGCCCAGCGCTCCCGAAAGCAACCAAGAGGGCACCCCGATCCCAGGGCCTGCCGAGGCCCCGCAACCTGCAACGCCCCGGCGCTCGGGCCGCGAATGTCGCCGGCCAGAGTACCTTCAGGACTATGTCTGCCGAGTGGGACCGAACTATGGGGGGAGGGGTGTTGTGTACTAGTCACGAAATGGCGACCGCCATGTGGTCAGAGCACATGGCCCGATTCTACCTGAGCTTCAGCCAGGTAGAACAATAGACAGTCGGATCCAAAACGACCACCAATAGCCAGCCTAGGTCTTCCGTGGGGGACCTATGAACTAAAACTTAAGACCTAAGGCCCTATCAGAACTATGCGCATATGCTAAGCCCCTATCAGGTATTTTGGGTGCGGCCAGAGGTGTGGCTCCGGCCGGCATATAAGCAGGGCCCTGGAGCCCTGGCTGCATGCTTGATCTGACCATCTCCTGAACATGCTGATTCACTAATAAAGTCTTTGCTATGATCATCATACAACTCGCCTCCCGACTCCAGTACTTTCCACTGCAGATCATCACTGAAATACCACTATAACAACTGGCCAACTCCCACCTTTTCCTAGGTTTGGCCCAGCCCAGGGGTGTTGTTAAGGGGTGCCCAGGCTCCCTGAAATTTCTGGGGAGCCCCGCCCTAAATTCCCCATGGTTTTGCCTCCATAGATAGTGGCAATGGAGGCCCTCTCTGTGATGTCCCTGGGCCCAGGTGCTTTTAAGAACCTAGCATAGCAGCTCCTCTGGCCCAGTCCCAGCACCTCCTCCCTCCCGAAATTGGAAAGTCTACGCCCTTGATTTGACGTGCTCCTTAATAGTCTGAGTAAACATCTTTCCTGTATTTGGGGCAGAGGAGCAGAAAGTGTCTCTCTGCTGTCACATCGATTACGATGTTTACAATGCTTTAAATAGACAAAGAGGCAGGGGAAGAGGCAAGCTTGTTAACTGAGCTTCAGTCTGTGTTAATCTTCAGGATGTTGGCTATGTTGAATGTTCTTTCACCTGCACTGCCTTCCTTTGCTATCAGCAGGGATCACCTTTTAAAAGGAGTCTTACAAATTACTCTATGGAAGAGCTAGGACCAGAATGACAGGAAATGGTGAGGAGAATGTTGACTCCTCTTTTTTGGGCACTCTGAGAGATCTTGAATCTAGCAACTGTAGCTGAGGTCAGTCTCTGGTTGCATTGGAGACATAAATGACCTTCAGTGACAGCTGGTGTCAGGTCTGTCAGCAGGAACCCTGAAATCCTTGGTTCAATATGCCCTCAGCCATAAGCTCACAGCAGCAGTTTTAGGCAGGCTACTCTCTCTCAGACACCCCCATGTGCATTAGGAGAATAAAAATATTGGCCCTCTGCCACCCCAGCACAAGGATCTTCATTGCACGACTGAAGGTAAGCTCTGCATATCCAAGACAATATTTTGAAATACGTTCATTTTAAAATGCATCCTGCTAAAACAGAGCTTCTGCTGGAAATATTGAAGACTTACTATAGAGATATGCATGACCTCACTCCCTATTTTTTGCAGGCTCCACCTCCTGTGGCAGCCATTATGTGGCTGCACCCATCACCCTGTGTCAGAACTCCAAAGGCATCTGCCAGCTCAAAAACATTAGGGACCCTGCCTTAGAGAAAGAAAATTGCAAGTATCTTCTCATATCTGTGCCTACAAATCGTAATTTTTAACAGACGTTGGGATTCCTTATGAGTGAAAAAATTGCTTCCCAGAAACCTCTCAGGATTAAATCTGCTGTTTACAGGATAGCTGTAATAAATTTCATGAATATCTAACATGACCTTGCCTCATGCCATCTTAGAAAAATAACAATTGCTTTCAGGGGAATGCTAATGTATCACAACTTGTGGGGAAATAATAGTTTCAGATTTACACAGCACTCTAAAGTAGGACTGATAATAGTTGTCTATGTTGTATTTCTGAAAGATAAGTTCCTCCTTCATTTGAAAGTGCTTTCAAGATGTATATATTATTTGATGACTACTTTATTTGGCCTTCTAGGGGGTTAAACTTCCCCAAAATTAAAATATTGAGATTCTTTTAATAGCAGTCCAAGCAACCAATATGTAGTTTATTCCATTTTCTGGAATCTGGTTTATCTAAAGGAGCCCTCTGCACAACACTCTTAGAATGTTCAGTTCAAAATATTAATGAGCTTGAAATTTGTGAATGGTTTAGTCTTCTAGGCATGCCTTAAAGTGACATAACTTGAGGAAATTGCAGTCCACAGTAATATTTCTTAACTAGGACTAAGGCCCGTTGTGGAAATAAATACAATGAGCTCTAGAAAAAGGCTCTGGGAGAGTGCCCCGGACTTGGGCACTCAGAGTCAATTTGCTGTGGCAACCTCAGCAGGGTATAATGAAGAAGAAGAAGAAGAGATTGGATTTATACCCTGCCCTTCACTCACTTGGAGTCTCAGAGCGGCTTACAAACTCCTTTCCATTCCCCTCCCCACAACAGACACCCTGGGAGGTAATAACTCAGAGTCCACCATTTTCTCCAGAGGAACTGATCTCTGCTACCTGAAGAGCAGTTGTAATTTCGAATGATCTCCAGCCCTTACCTGGAGATTGGCAACAATGGTTCTTCAGGAGAAAATGGCTGGTTTAGAGGGTGGAGTCTATGGCACTGTACCTGTCTGAGGTCCTACCCCTCCTCAAACCTCACCCTCTCCAGGTTCCATCCCTCAAATCTCCAGGAATTTCCTACCTGGAGTTGCCAACCCTATCTCCTTCCCAGCCAATCAGCAACCTACCTTTATTTCCCCCTCACTGTTCAGCTTTCCATCTCTCCCCCCTGCAGCCTCTACCTTGCTCTGAAGCCCTGACTGCCACGTCACATTGGCTGTCATGGGGGGCATCTCAGCAGGGTATAAGGACACAGAGTCCACCATTTTCTCCAGGGGAACTGATCTCAGCCATCTGGAGACCAGTTGTAATTCTGAGTGATTGCCAGCCCTCACTTGGAGATTGGCAACAATGGTTTCCTTGGCCGGGAGGGTGGGATAGAAATGTAAATAAATAAATTTCCCAGGAGGAAAAGTAGTCTTTATCTGCAATGGGAACCAAAGCAGCTTACACCCCCCCCCTTTTACTTGCACAACAACCCTGTGAGGTAGGTTAGGCTGAAAATCTGTGACTGGTTCAAAATCATCCACTCAGCTTCTACAGCAAGAACCTGGGTCTAGCAGACTCTGCTCTGAAGCACTAATTGTCATGCCTAGGGTAGCCAACCTCCAGGTGGAGACTGAAGATCACCAAGTATTACAACTGAACTCCAGCCAACAGATCTTTCCTGCCCGGAGAAAATAACTGCTTTGGAAGGTGGACTTTATGGAATTCTGTTCAGCTGAGGTCTCTCCCCTCCCCAAACCCTGGCTTCCATAGACCCTACCAGAAAATCTCCAGGAATCTCCCTACCTGGAGCTGGCAACCCTAGTCAGGACTGGTCCCAATGAGTTGCTCACAAAGGCCTGCGAAGGGTTTCCTTCCTTTGTCTGAACCAAGCTTGGTTGCCTACTGTGGCGAAACGGGCTCCAGTTTATAACTCAGCTGTTTGCCTCCCACCCTTGTCCCGTGGGCGTATCTCACTCCTTAAGTTCCCTGTCACCAGTCACTGAATTGTCACTGCCTTTTTAGAGGGACAGTGAGACCCCTGTGGCCAAATCTCCCTATTTGGAAATAAAATCCCCAATCTTTAGGGAATCCCTGGAAAGTTGGCAACCCAAGGGTCTGGCCTTTCCTTGCTTCCCTGGGCTACCCCCTCCCTTTGGTATTGTGCAGAGCAGGGGAAACTATGCACAACACAGATTATTAGCCCAAATAAGAGAACTGATTTAACTATTTACACCATTATGGAGCACACACACACACACTAAATGAATAAGGCACAACTGTAGGAGTAAGCGCACACTATGAACCAACAGGGCATAAATCAACAGGGGTTAAATGCAATCCCCTTTCCCTATACACAATACTCTCTCTACCTCTGGAGGTTGTGGGCTCAGGATAGGATCTCTCCTTAGACCGGCCTCTGGGGAAACTTCCATTCATTTCCCAAACCAGCCAACTGTGAAGTGACTGAATCTCTGCTACCTCCCAGGGTCCCCCCCTCAAATGTCTCTGGCTTGTAGCCTGGGTCAGCATAGGCAGCAGGAGCCTTTCCTAACCTGACAAATGGATGGGCTGGATGGATATTGATGGTGCCCTGCCCCTTGGGACGGGCCCTCTTTTCCCACACTTTTTGGCCTTGGGGCCACTGGGAACTGTAGTCCAGCAGATGAGGAAGCCCCATTCAACTCAGTGAGTGATACCCCTGCTGGTGTCAGCTAATGCTGCTATCTCCAGCCTGGGAGGTGGCATGGGTCACTCTATGATGTAGGCTTCTTGGAAAGTTTAGTTTTGATTTTCCCCTGCTTGCTTATCGCTCGTCAGCTAGCTGTGCCCTTGGTAGCCTGGTAGTGTCTGGAAATGTATCTTCCCGCTTTTTTCTGTGAGAACCTGTAGGCAGTATAGTGGGAGCCTTTTTTTCTGATCGATGTGATTAGTTGCATTTCAGTTTCAGACCTTCTTTGAATTCTGTATAATTGTCCTGTCTGGGGACTGTTCTAACCATTACTGACACAGAATGTGTAGATGACCACAGCAGACCTTTCTCAATAAAGATCAACCGTCTTCGAGGACACTTGTTGTGACTGACTGTAGGACTCTCACAGAGTGTCAGGAATCTTTCTGGGACCCTGCCTTGCACCCAACCATGAACGGTGAGGACAAAGGAGTACCCACGACTACTGCTCCGGTGGAGGTGCCGGTGACTACCGAGGAGGAAGTGGTACTCCCCTTCACGAGTTTCAGCAGGTGGGTCTATGAGAGACCCAAACGGAGCCAGTACTCTTGGACTAAGTTTTCAACTGTGCCCCTGGAGACCTGGTCAACTCCAAACCGGCTATCTGACATGAGCTGGTATGATCTCCCGACAGTCCTAAGTGTCTCAGGACCAGCAAAAGGGGTGATGGAGGCCCCAGCGATCTCTGGGCCCATGTGGACCGGAGAATAGACACCCTGCAGGAGAAGGTACGAGTGGAGTTAACCGAGATGTTCCTGGACCTTCCCAGGGTGATTGCAGTGGTGATCAGAGAGGAAGGGCAACTGGTGCCCACGATCACTGCAGCCCAGCCTGGGCAGCAGCAGGTGGTGCCACCACTCGGCCCAGGACCCACCAGCCCAGCCTCAAGACCTGCTGCTCCAGAACTGGTGGCACCCCAACGACCCATGCCTAAGGAGTTCCTTGAGGCTACGTTTGACGGGAACCCCAACAAGCTCCAGTTCTTTGTGATTGAGACGCAGAGGTTCCTGCAGAATTGGGGTCACCTGTTCCCCACAGAGGAGGAGCGGGTCGGCTATATCGGGTCGAGGATGAGAAAGGGGCTGCTGACTGGTATGTGAGCCTGCACAACACCCCAGGCCCAGAGCTCAGGGGTACCGAAGAGTTTATGTGGGCCCTGCGGAAGCAGTACGAAGACCCCATGGGGGAAGAGAAAGCACACAACCAGATCTACACGTTGCAGCAGGGAAGCAGCTCCGTTCATGAGTACTCTGATGCATTCAAGAGGTGTGCGGCTAAGATACAGGGGTGGCCAGAAGCTGTACTCATCGAACAATACCAGCTGGGCCTTAATAAAAATATCCTCGAGACAGTCCTCAGGAATGTGAATCCCACTTCATTGGTGGCCTGGGTGAGGGAAGCGGAGGACGCTGAGGGCAGGTTCCAGATGATCCATATGCATGCCCCGAAATTATTCCCCAAAACCCCAGTAGCTGCCGGGAAGGTGACTCTACCCAAGATAAAGGAGCCCCTCTGTGACTTATGGATGAGGCACGGTCTCTGTCTGTGATGTGGGGAGTTTGGACACTATGCCATGTTGTGCCCAGCTGGGGCTCTGATAACCTCGAAGGGGGGGGGGGTCTACCCCACCAACTGTCACTAAGCTCATAGTCAAGGGAGCTTACCACCCAAAGCCCTGGGCCCTGCAGCTCGAAGCCCAACCAGGGCAGGAACGGGTGGCTGGGGTGGAGACTGCCTAGCCAGTGGGAAACAAGCAGGACCTGCTTTAAAGGTCACAACCCAGCAGGTCCATGAGCAACCGGTGCCACAAGTAGTGAGCAATCCCACCCTCCTCCTGTTTGTAATAGTCTCAGTGGTTAACCCATATCTGGGGACACAGGTATGGGTCCGTGCCCTCATTGACTTGGGATGTGCCAGAGACCTTATCAGCCCCATAGTAATTACGGGCTTGGGGGCAGGGGCAACAAGACTGCCCGAACCCTTGTGGTTCACCCAAATGGATGGCTCAGAGATGAAAGAACCTTGCCAATATCAGACTGAGCCTCTAATTATCAGGATGGGCAATCATTGGGAGAAAAGGGAGTTTGTGATCAACCCCCATGCCCAGTTCCCCATGGTCCTGGGAAGTCCCTGGTTGGGGATGCATGACCCCTACATTGAGTGGAGGGGAAGGTGCGCTTTGTAACACCCCGCTGTGCGGACTACAGATGGCTGCCCGACTAGGGAACTATGCCCGCAACACCCCTATTCAAAGCATGCCTGGCAGCCGAGGTGTTTGAGGCCATCCCTTTGGAATACCAGGACTTAAGTGAGGTTTTTGAAGAGACTGAGGCCGATGAACTTCCTTCTAATAGAAACTCTGACTGTGCGATTGAATTGTTGCTGGGCCATAAATTACCAAAAGGGAAACTATTCTGTGAGTCTGGCTGAGAAGGGGAAATTGCGGAAATTCATAGACAAGAATTTGGCCAGAGGTTTTATATGACCCACCACCTCTCCATTAGCGGCTCCAGTGTTGTTCCGGAAAAGAAGGATGGGGGGGCTGAGACTACGCACTGACTATAGGGGTTTGAATGCAGTTTCGACATCCAATGCCTATCCCCTCCCCCTCATCAAAGACTTGCTGGCTGCGGCGGCCAAAGGGAAAATATTCTCCAAATTAGATCTCTGAGATGCATATTTCAAGGTGCCCATTCGAGAAGGGGATGAGTATAAGACTGCGTTCAATACCCCACTGGGTCAGTTCGAATACTTGGAAATGCTGTTCAGCCTTCAGGGGGCTCCTGGGGTCTTCATGAACTTAATAAATGAAGTTTTGCACAAGTACTTATTTAAGGGGGTTCTCTGCTCTCTAGATGACATTCTTTTATACTCCCTCGACCGAGACTCTCATGTGAAATTAGTGCGAGAAGTGTTGGCCACCCTTCATTCTCACAAGCTGTTTGCTAAGTTGTCAAAGTGTGAGTTTCACAAATCTGAGATTGACTTTTTGGGGTACCATATCTCCCCACATGGGCTAGAAATGGACCCCACTAAGGTGGCTGCAGTAGTGGGTTGGGAATCCCCTCGGACCCGGAGGCAACTACAGAGCTTCCTCGGGTTCACAAATTTTTACTGCTCCTTCATTGCCAACTTTGCCCAACTCAGCCTTCCCCTGACAGACTTATTAAAGATGAAGGGGAAAGGTTCTGAAAGCACCAAATCTGGAGCTCGGCTCCAATGGATCCTGGAATGCCAGAAGGCATTTGAGGCTCTTAAGACTATGTTTACCTCATAGCCCATACTAGCCCATCCCGATGAAAATAAAAAGTTTGTTGTACAAGTGGATGCCTTGGATGTGGCTATAGGGGGTGCGATCCTGCAAGAAGGACCAGATGGAAAGTTGCACTCCCTTGCTTATATCTCTAAAAAGTTTGGGGATACCAAACACAATTGGGCAGTGTGGGACAAAGAGGCTGCAGCAATTCGGTTGGTGTTAACCACCTGGCACCATTGCCTGGAGGGCGCACACCTCCTGTTTGAGGTTTGGACTGATCATAAAAACCTCGAGGCGCTAAAGACTCACAGGACACTTAACGCCAAGCAGCTCCGATGGGCTGAATTCTTTTCTAAGTTTCAGTTCACACTCCACCATTTCCCGGGGAGAGCCAACTCCCTTGCAGATGCACTCTCCCACCTCCTGCAACATGACAGCTTACGTGATGAGGCCATCGACTTGATGTTTATTCCCTCCCAATTGGGTGGGGGTGGTGATCACTTTGAGCAAAAGCCGGGATGGCTGCAAAATGACTGATAATGCTTGGTGAGTTAAATGTGTCCAAGCCTTCTCTGATTCTGTTCGGGCTGAGCTGGAGGGAGAGCCAGAGGTAGTACAAGGTCCTGATAACTGCTGGTATAAAGGGGATCCCACACTCCTGGCACAGAGAAGTCACGCATTCTGCTCATGAGTCTAAGTTATTGGGTCACTTTGGATTTATTGCAACACCAATTCTGGTGGCCGCGTATGTGGGGTGATGTGGCTATGTATGTGGGATTGTGCCAGACTTGCCTGATGTGTAAACGAAGGGGTGGGAAAACCCTGGGTCTTTTGAAACCTCTGGAAACCCCCAGTTGACCATGGGAAGTGATTTCCATGGACTTTATCACAGACTTGCCTCCTCGTAAGGGCAAGACGGTCATCTGGTTGATGGTTGATCTATTCTCCAAACAGGCTCATTTCATACCATTCAAGCAGATATCCACTGCAAAGGCCTTGGCCAAAATGTTAATGAGTAACATTATCAAACTTCATTTGATCCCCTGCAAGGTGATTTCAGACCAAGGGTCACAATTCATTGCCAACTTTTGGCGGGACTTACTACAAGTGTTAGCAGTGGAACAGGCACTCAGCAGTGCTTACTACCCAGAGACTGATGGCCAAACTGAGAGGGTTAATCAAATTGTTGAACAGTTTTTGTGTTGTTTTTCGAACTATCAACAAGATGACTGGGTGGAATTATTGCCGTTTGTGGAGTACAGTTACTGTTCATTCATCTACTGGGGTCTCCCCTTTTATGGCTTCGTGTGGATACGAGGGGGCCCCGCTTCCCCAATTAGCACCCGCTACCTTCCCTGCAGGTGACTCCCAGGCTTGGTGGAAATCTTTACAAGACTCTTGGCCACTGATTGCAAAAACTTTAGATAAGGCCAATGCAGACTATAAGAAACAAGCAGACAAAGGGAGGGCGCCTGGGTGGTCCCTTCAACCGGGGGACTATGTGTATCTGTCTATCCAAAACATCCGCGGGTTATAACCCAGTTGCAAATTGGGCTGGAAGTATGTTGGCCTATTTCAGGTGGTGCGTAAGATAAATGACATCACTGTAGAACTTGTGTTGCCCAAATCATTGAAATCTCTGCACCCCATTTTCCATTTCAGCCTACTGAAATGAGATCCTGGGTAAAACAGGCGGAGACCCCAGCTGCCAGCTCCACCTCCTCTGATAATGAATGGTGAACCTCATTACGAAATTTCCCAGATTTTGGACTCTAAGCTTAAGAGGGGTCGTCTGTATTATTTGGTGCAATGGAAAGACTTTGGTCCTGGGCAAAATGAATGGGTTGCTTGTGACCATGTGAATACTCCTGCATTATGCCG
Organism: Lepidodactylus listeri; assembly: GCA_029233225.1. NCBI lineage: Eukaryota > Metazoa > Chordata > Lepidosauria > Squamata > Gekkonidae > Lepidodactylus > Lepidodactylus listeri. Next base: position 125,133,957 of record JARCFY010000007.1, on the reverse strand, counting down.
TGCCTTCCATAAGCTGTATCCTATGAAACTTGGTGGTGGGGAGAGGGCTTTGTGGGGGCAGAATGTCAGCTAATGCTGCCATCTCCAGCCCGCAAGGTGCCATGGGTCACCCTACAACGTAGGCTTCTTGGAATGTTTAGTTTCGATTCTCCCCTGCTTTATCGCTCATCAGCTAGCTGTAACCTTCGTAGCCTGGTAGTGTCTGGAAATGTATCTTCTCGCTTTTTTCTGTGATAACCTTTTTTCTCAGCAGGCCCCTCTGTGGAACTACAGCTCAATAGAACCTTATGGGAGAATATTTTAAACAGACCACAGACATCAGCCATCGTATAAACACAGGTAACTGCCATTTCGTTACACCTACCAACAGCTACTGAGGGAACAGTCAAGAGAGAAAGCCATCTGCCAGTAATTCTGACAGGGCATAGTGGCTAAAGGAGTGGGCGGGGAAGAGGAGCAGACCCAGCACCCAGCCAATGGCACGCGAGTACTCACAGCTAGTAGTAGTAGTAGTAGTAGTAGTAGTAGTAGTAGAAGATAGGGACAGCTTCTGAGGGACACAAAGCTTCAGGGGACCAAAGGCTGTGGGTGTGTGTGGAATGTTAAGCCAAGAGGGACACAAAAACTCAAATATTATATAGAGAGATGATTGTAGATATTCCCCTCCATGAACCTTAATGGCTTGGATCAAGCAGTCCATGAGGGTCTGAAAGAGAAGACTCCTATTCCCAACTGAGGGGAGTGAGCAGGTATGTGTCTACCTAAAAAGAAGGAGTTGCTTTGATGCTCATATGAAGAGAAAAGAGACAGACTCCTGTAAATTGGCTGAAGCGCTTGGTAAGTTCATGATCTCTCTCTCTCTCTCTCTCTGGGGACCTTAGGTAGGTTGCAGACTAGAGCTGCCAATTGCCTGGAGGAAAAAAAGTGTTGTCTTTTTAAACAGTGGCTCAATGGGATGTTTTTTACCAGGTGATATTATTTACCTCCATGCCATGAAAAGCTTCAGCTGACAATTTCTATACATTAAGCCTCTACTAAAGGGGTAGGACTCTCCCCCAGGTCTATTGGGAACCCTACTTAGACTGGGCTCAAATCTATACTTGCTGTGTACTTCTGACTGGCTCTAAGGCAGTCCAGACTGTGTAGCTACGGAGGTACCCATTCTGGACACACAGTGTGCCCCTGATTCTCCTCCCTGTTGGATTAATTTGCTGCCTGGACACTTGTACCCTTGTCTTCCAAATCAGACCTTTGCCTGGATCTGCATACATAGCAATAGCCCTGCTTTAATATCTCATTATATATCTTTGGCTTCTTGGACAGTGTTTTGGGTGTTTGGAAGATATGGCCTTCTGGTATTAGGTATTATAATACTTTTGTCAGTGCTAATTCTACAGTTCAGATAATTGTTATTATTCCTCTCAATAAACTTTGTTTCTAGCTTTACTCTGGCTGGTTTCTTGTTGTTCCTTCCAAACTTATAGCACTTTGCCAAAGATCCCTTATAGTTGCTTGTGTGGGTCACTGCCCAGATCGAGGACATTCCATTAAACTGTGTAGACCCCAAGCCATCAGTTCTTAAGAGAAAGGGGTGGTAGGTGTTCTTTCTTGTGCCTAATATATGAGGGTGGCCAGATTGCCGATTGTGGTATCTTCCCACCCTCTGCCAGGGGATGGGGGGATAAAACAGGTGTCCCATGATGCCATGACATCACTGCCAGATGCACAACTGAAAGTATCACCGCCATGTTGCAGAACTAACTCTATGGTTTTATGGTTTCAGGAAAATTCTAAAGCATCTCATGCTGCAGGGATGTCTCTTCTGGTTGCACAGCTGGAAGTGACGTCCTGGCATTGTGGGACACTGTTCTGGCAAGTCTCTATCTTGCCTCTCCCAGGCTTCCAGGAGTTGCCAGCTGGCAATCCTAAACTAGACAGTTGGCGACCTGCAGGGGTCATTTTGAGCAGGAACACGTAGGAACGCCGTTCCGGGAGTCACAAGCCCAGCACATATGGTAATGCGCTGTGGAAAAAAGCAAAAGCATACTGACTTGATCTCTGTATTTTCATGCTTGTTGTAGGGCAGCTTCCCTGAAAGAGCAAAGGAAATCTCAAGTGTCTTTAGTCAAAGTGTCAAGCTGGCTTGCCAGCTCCGAGTTGGGAAATGCCTGGAGATTTTTGGGGTGGAGCCTGAGCAGTGGGTGTTGCCTTCTGACACACTTCCAGTGATGTCAGAGGGTGTGGCCTCTGCAAATAAGTTATGCTAATGAGTTATGCTAATGAGGTCCTGCTCCTCTTTTTTTACAAAATGACCCCTGCTTATCGTTGTTACTTCTGCATCTTGACTCTAACTTGTCTTTCCTGGCAACTAACCCTTCCACCTCTCTGCCTATATGTAAAGCTTGAGAAAATCTGTTCTAGCGTATCTGAAGAAGTGGGCATATACAGATGAAAACTGATACCCAGAATGAAACTTTGTCGGTCTATAAGGTGCCCCAGGACTCAAACTTTGTTCTGCTGCTTCAGGCCTGACCCACATGGCTAACCCACTGGAAAGGTAAGGACGGTTTTACACAAGCTCTGAAGCACCCGGTCCAAGCAAAAAGAATTGCTGAAACAAACATGGTAGCCCTGATTCCTGCCTGCAGCTAGCTCCCAGGTTGGCTCATCTGACGGTGAAGAATTCGCCTCGCTTGTTTCGTCACGCCCCACCTCAGCACACATGCAGCGGAAGCAAAGATGAATCTTCCCTAGCCCTTTCACTGCCACAGGAGGTGATGGCGGCTACAAGCATGGATGGCTTCAATTTTTGGGCACTGTGTGACACCGAGCGTCAGACTGGATGGGCCACTGGCCTGATCCAACACTGGCTTCTCTTTTATGTTCTTATATGGAGCAGAGGTCCATCAGTGGCTATGAGCCAGAAGGGATAGATAGAAACTCTCCGTCTGGGGCAAGTGATGCTCTGTATTCTTGGTACTTGGGGGGAGGGCTTCTAGTGGGAGCGTCTATAGTGTCCTGGCCCCACTGCTGGAGCTCCTGAGGGCACCTGGTGTTTCTGGCCACCGGGTGACACGAAGTGTTGGACTGGATGGGCCACTGGCCTGATCCAACACTGGCTTCTCTCTTACGTTCTTATATGGAGCGGAGGTCCATCACTGGCTATTAGCCACAAGGTATAGATAGGAACTCTCAGTCTGTATTCTTGGTACTTGGGGGGGGGGGGCTTCTAGTGTCCTGGCCCCACTGCTGGACCTCCTGAGGGCACCTGGGGTGTTTTTGGCCATTGTGTGACACGGAGTGCTGGGCTGGATGGGCCACTGGCCTGATCCAGCATTGGCTTCTCTCTTATGTTCTTATATGGAGCAGAGGTCCATCCGTGGCTATGAGCCACAAAGTGTAGATAGGAACTCTCGGTCTGGGGCAAGTGATGCTCTGTCTTCTTGGTGCTTGTGGTGAACAACAGTGGGAGGGCTTCTGGCGTCCCGGCCCCACTGCTGGAGCTCCTGAGGGCACCTGGGGTGTTTCTGGCCACTGTGTGACACAGAGTGTCGGACTGGATGGCCACTGGCCTGGTCCAACACTGGCTTCTCTCTGACGTTCTTATGTTAAGATGCAGGCGGGTCTCCGCTGGGTGGCGGCAGGGAGCTCCTCGCCGCCCAGCGAACTCTCCCCCCGCCCACCCCGCGGCGCCTGGCCGACCGTGACCGCACTTCCCAGCGCAGCCACCAGGGGCGCTCGGCCGAGCCGACAGCCGATAACAGGCGAAGACTGGGCGGTGACGTCACACCTGTTTCGTTGCCCCTGGAAACGTCGTTTCGGGCCCACGCGTCCCTGTGCCCCTGCCAAGCAGGAAGTTACGTCCAGGTCAGTGAGCCGAAGACGCCGCAGCCTCCGGAAGCAGTGCCGGCGGAAGGGGCGGAGTCTGCGCGGTGGTGGTCGGCAGACGAGGGGTGGGTGAGGCTGGTTTTGTGCTTGTGCCTCTTTCGTGGCCGTTGAGAAGCGACTCGTGTGACTGTTGAGCAGCCCGCGTGGCTATACGAGGCCGGGGGTCCCTCGGTTCCCCGGAGGAGGAGTCTGTGTTCTGGGAGGAGCGGGGGGGGGGTGCGCCCCTGTAGTAGCTCCGGCGTGTGGAGGGGAGCTCTGGTTCATGGGTGGAGCTCCGGCTTCCGTTCTGGACAGCTCTGGAGTTGAAACGATCAGCAGAGTCAGGAAAGGCAGCGTAGGACCCTGCAGGGTGGTCTGCCGGCCACGACGGAATGCCCTCGGAGAGGTGGGCCGGGGGGTTGGTGGGAAGATGATGACTCACCTTCATTTGATGAATCATCTTCAGTCATGTTTTTGTCTCCTGCTTCTAGTAAAGATCCAGGGTGGCTTTTCAAAACCAGTAGTTCATACCTGGAAGGGAGTGACGGTTTTTGTCTTGAGCATTGTCATACTTTGCGCTGGAAATTGAGCTTTGTCAGGGTGAGCTGCCAGCGTGCATTGGGCATGAAGCTGGATGGGAATAGCTGATCACCAGGGGTCATTTCATAGAAAAAGAGGTGCAGGAGCTCATTAGCATAACTCATTAGCATAACTTATTTGCATATGCTACACCACCTGACATCACCAGAAGTATGTCAGAAGGCAAGGAAGGAAGAGAGAAAGTGAGAGAGAGAGCTGGCAGAGAGGGGACAGCTACTAATCCACGCCTCAGAAATACCACTATTCTGGGAGGATAGCTTCAGTGGTGGCTGAAGCCTTCAGAAGGCTGGTCAGAGGAACAAGGACCTTCCCAGGGGACGGGGTCATTTAACTGCAGCCATGACACAAGCAGGCATTCCCCCGTGGGGCGGGGGGGGTGGCGCTGGCACCAACTCCCGGAGCTGCGCTCCCCCGAGCTCCTGCTCAAAATGACCCCTGCGATAACTAATGCTATGGCTAATATTTAGGCTTTGATCCTGGTGATTAGTTGTTGCAGGGTGAAAAGCTGCCATAATTATGTTAGTATGTGAGGAAGTTTGTACAAAAATTAATCTTATACCCACAGTAGCCTGCTTCACAGAGCACTAATTTGGGATCTCTGAGGTACACCTGAGTGCTTGTTGAATGAGGCTAAAAAAATGAAGATCCAATAGGCACAAATATTTGTCTTTAGGTGTCTCTTGTGATCAGGTGTCTGATGCTTTATTAACCTTTTAAAAAGTTTTAATGATACTAATCACTGTATACAATGCTTCTTTTTTGTCGCAGTCTTTTAATTAGATCTGCAGGTTTGAGATGGAGTCTGACGATGCCATCCCTCCTGAAAAACTAATTGAGGGTTTGAAACTCTCAGAAGAGCAAAGCTACCTTTCACAAACGGAATGTGATCGTGTGGGCACTTCCAGAATCAGTGAAGGAGATGCTCCATCAGCTGACTCAGAAGCCAGAGAAGATGATGACCTTTTTCATGACTGTAATGATGCCTTTGAATCAAGAGTGACAGAAGAGAATCACAACTGCGAGGTAGATTCTTCGGAGAAGCAAACAGATCTAGATGAAAAATACTTATTAGAATTGGAGGAAGATATGTCAGAGGAAGAAAAACAGGTATGTTTTAATAAAACGCTGAATTTCTTAGAACATGTTCTAACTGATACACCTAATAATATTTACTTAGACACCAGTCCAACAGAGGAATGTTTTCTCGCTTGAACATTTGTTGAAGTGTAGCTGGAGATTTCTAATGTAAGGTCTGTTGAATTTTCATGCCCTCCAATCCTATTTGTATTAATACCGTAATGAGTTTTGTTTGTTTCAAAAGTGCTCACTTCTATATAATCATGCACAACATTTCAGCTTTGCATGTCAGTCCTCTGCATGTTCACTTGGAAGAAAGTCCCAGCAAATTCATTGTGGATTCCTGCTAAGCAATGCTCCCTCTAAGCTGTGGAGTCTTGTGAGCAAAAATTCTACTTTGCGAGCTACTGGCATTAAAGTTGTGAGTGAACAATCTGGCTACTGCATAAATCAGTTTGTTCTGGAGCCTTCCTTCCTGAACTAAGACAAAAATGTGTGAGTTGGAGAATAAAAAACTGTGAGCTAGCTCACACTAACTCAGCTTAGAGGGAACATTGCTGCTAAGAAAGTGTGCATAGGACTGCAGCCTGAATGTCAGGGAACATGTTGATAAACTATGTGTTGTGTAGGAAATCTAGGTTTGGATATCTCAGAATTTTTAAAAATGAAGTGTGATTATAGGGTATTCCCAGACTGGTCTGAGCAGTGGTAGAGAAGAAGAGGCAATCTTCTCTCCCATGTCTCTCCCCCCCCCCCCCTTGCAGTTGCTGCTTTCCCCAATGAGGAAAACACCTTCTGTACAAATAACAGTAGGTGGCATGCAATGCTCCCTCTAAGCGGTGGAGTCTTGTGAGCAAAAATTCTACTTTGTGAGCTACTGGCATTAAAGTTGTGAGTGAGCGATTTGGCTACTGAATAAATTAGTTTGCTCTGGAGCCATCCTTCCTGAGCTGAGACAAAAATGTGTGAGCAGGAGGCTAAAAAACTGAGCTAGCTCACACTAACTCAGCTTAGAGGGAACATTGGTGGCATGTATGTGTGTGTGTGTGTGTGTGTGTGTGTGTGTGTGTGTGTGTGTGTGTGTGTGGACTTCATTGGAAAACAGTGGATGGGGTGGAAGGGTACCTGACTGCAGTGTGGATCAAATTAACCTCTCTCCATTTGTTTCATTAAAAAGCAAATAAAAAACACAGGGTAACCTAGTTGCAGATACTGTGCACGAATGACCCCTATTGTAGCCGCTGTTGTCCCCATAGCCCCTGCTGCTGTGTTTCCCAGTGCCTGCTTCTCGATACTGTAAATGTCCCACTTACTGATATGCTGTGGTCGTTGCAGGCATAAGAATCTATGGCCAGGTCTGCTTTTGTTTTTTGAGATTGCAACCAGTGCCGCTATTTGTTCCTTTCCCCATCTCTGTTCTGTACTTGGCATCCACTGTTTTTCTGTTTACCAATTTTTTTGTCTGTCCCTAACTTGTTCCTGTTCTGCTTTTCAGTCCCTGTTTTCCTAAAGCTGAAAGAGGCAGTGCATGCCTGCGAGGCAATTGCTTGCTGGCCATTTGTTGTCTGGTATGCTCTTGAGTCTGGTATGCTCTTTTTTAGACTGAGTTGGTTTCAGTACAGTTTTGGGTTATAATCCAATTTTAGTTCAGGACAAAATGTAAAGAAGACACAATCTAATAGTGAAACCACAGGCTGCAATGGTTTGGCTGGCAAGCATTCCCAGTGCAGAGGAGCCTGCTGCCCCAATGGCGAAAGGGCTTGCCTGGCCGTTTGCAGGAGACACAACCTTTCTTGCTCTGAGCTCAGTTCCCTGCCCTCAGGTTCTTGGTCTTTATCAGAAAGAGTGCTATAAAGAATACCCTTCTGAAACATACATGAATGCTGAAGTGGATTGTTTACCCCTTTTTGTTTGTTGGAAGCAGCAGTGTTTGCATCGGGCAGTTTTAAAATGCCATGCGTGGTGAGAGATGAATTCTGCAGCTGAAATAACTGTTCATAAAGGAATGTTAAAATGTAGCCCAAACTTAGCTGTGTCAGAGTCCCTGTTTATGGGCCAGATCCACCTGCTTGCTGTTTGTAGAGTGCAGTTTCTCCTTCTCTTTATAGTCATTTGTGAGAAAGGCAGATGCAGCAATGACTCAGCAAGATCTTATAAGCATGTTTTCTGTGTGTTGCACTTGAACAAAATCTAATTCTTTGCCAAGGTAACTCACAGTCTCTGTAGTAAAGTCCAATTTGTGTGACCCGTGTAAATATTCAAAATAGGCACATTTATACATTCTTGTAGACTTTAATTTTCTTACTGCATTGAGAAACTACACAAGAAATTGAAGTCCTGACCACTGGGAATCTTTTTTCTTTATCCTGTAACTTGCTTGAATTTCCTTGAGGTTTTTTTCCCTGTTCTTAAATTCCTCCTTTAAAGAGTCGTCATATTAACTGGCAAAGCAACAGGGCTGTCATTGGCTGTGCTCTTATGACGTTCCAGAGCCTGAGAGGCAGAGTGACCGATGAGGAAGTGGGGGGGCTGGCTGGCATGGATGCGGACGCGGGCCGGAACCTGAGGAAGCAGAGAAGGCAGTAGAATAAGGGGAGCCTTTACCCCTTAGAGGAGTGGGAAGCAAGAAGCCAGGGGATGCCGGAGAGAAGTAAAAGGCTTCTTGTCTTATCAAAAGGAGCTAGTTTTTGGTATATAAACATTTTTTAAAAATTCTTTCTTTGAAAACAAAACCAAAAGAATCAAGGGAAAAACCCTTAAAATCCAGCGCTTAAATAAGTTAGAAAAATCCAAAACAGCTAAAAATAACTCCATAGGCAATTGTTGTCTGTATGCCATGCGTTCAGATATTAATGGAGGTTTAAGGTCCTCAATCCTTTGCTCTACCAGAGGTGGGCTTTTATGTTTCCAGTGATGTAATACAAGCCTCGTGACTGTAATAAGGGCACAGAGGGTCCATTTGAGTTGACCATCAGTTAATCTCCAAGAGATGGGCAGATAGCTCAAAAGTACATAAGCATCAGTAAATCTGTTGATGAAGATTAAAACTGTGATATCCTCTTGGTATCTTGAATCAGAGCTTTGTTCATATCCTTCCTGTAGACGAAGAATCTTTGTGGTCTTGGGCTTTGAAGGGGAGACCTGTGTCAGAAGCTTTTCTCTGTTAACAGCCTGTGGGCAGGTTGCAGTGCCCCGCCTGTAGTTCCGCCTTCACCGGAACAAGCAAGAAAATGACGCTGTACAAGACTGGACACATTTTTAAAAAATAGGATTTAAAAGTCCTTTTAAAAGTAGTTACAGGTTTCTTGTGCACAGTGGATATACTGACTGGTTACAGTTCTTCTAAATGTGACAATATGAAACATTCATACCCTCCCCCAATTTTAAATGTCGAGAGAGGCCATGCTCCAGCAGAGTTCCTTCTTAGAAATTAACAGTAACAACAAAAAGGATCCACAGAGCAGGGAAACAGAATTACTTGGTGAATAAATAAGACTGTGCAACTAGATATTAAAAAATAAAAGCTTTTTGAACGCTACTCTTGATTACCGTTTGTTCTAATTGTTCAGTGGTTTTTTCCCCAAATTACCGCTATTGTTTTTGCTACTGCAGACAAATGCTGTATGACTGCCATATTCTTTGTCTTGCAGAAGAGAAGAAATGGGAGCATAAAGCTAAAAGAAGAAGGAAATGAGCAGTTTAAGAGTCGAGGTAGGCAAAACTTCTAATGACCTGATAGAGTCCTTTTTCCATCCCTTTCTTTAGGTTTTGTCTTGAGACTGGGAGCATATAATGGTGGCTTACGAAGTACAACATGGTAGAATAAAAAACAGCATAACCTAATTAAAATGAATAAACTAGCAACTCAGCCAGAGCATAAAAGAGCATAAAACATTTAGCAACATAAAATGGTTCTCGTAAAAAAGTCCTCAGCCTAGAAACAGAATGAGAAAACAACTCCTTAATTAAAAGCCTGGGTGGAGAATTCAATGTTTTGGCCAGGTGCCTGGAAGAAAGTCGGGGAGGTGCCAGGCAGTGCTCAAGGGGGAACCCGGGCTTCCCAAAGGCAAGAAACACCTCGGAAAATGCGCTGTCTCTGGTGGGGTGCAGAAAATGGGGCTTATTAGAAGGATCTTAACTGAGCAGCTGGCCATTATGGAACTCAAGGCAGCACACACAGGATTTTTCCATTCAGGTGCTGACCCAGTCCTCAGTAACAGCAACAGACAGCTGCATTCTGTGCCTTCCACCTGTATTCTGTCTGGTTCTGGAAGGAACTGTCCTCTGAGACAGGGCTGCAATCTTACATTTATTAAGAATAAATCTCAAAAAAGCCCAGAAAGCAATAGTGTATTAGGTTCAGTGTATCTTCATTCCTGAGAGCCTGGAGAGCTGCTGCCGGTCTGGGTAGACAAGTCTGACCGTAATGGACCAAGGGTCTGATTCAGGACAAGGCAGCTTCATGTGTTGTTCCGATGGTGGACTTCTCTCCCTAGTTCATGCTTAGTTTTGGGCAAAGCCTCCTTTGCTTTGGAAAGCATTTTTTGGGGGAGATAGACATATCTAAAGGACCGCCTCTTCCCATATGTGCCCCGAAGAGCCTTGCACTCACAGGACCAATATTTATTGGTTGCCCCCCAGGCCAAAGAACGTCCGCTTAGCCTCGATCAGGACCAGGGCTTTTTCTGCCCTGGCTCCGGCCTGGTAGAATCAGCTCGCACTGGAGCTCAGGGCCCTGCGGGACCTTTTATCATTCTGCAGAGGCTGCAAAACAAAGTTGTTTCGCCACGTCTTCGGTTGAGGTGGGGGGCGTCCGTCCCCGTGGGCCTCCCTGCTTTAGTTCCCAACCTGCTGAAAGGGCCCATCGGTTTCCACCTTGTGGCCCCAACAGATTTATATTGCTGCTATCAATTTTATAGTTTATTGTGTTTATGATTTTGAATGTGATTTTAGTGTAACAAGTCTTTGATTTGATTTGTTGTGATCTGCCCTGAGCCTATTGGGGAGGGCAGAATAAACCTCAATAGATAGATAGATAGATAGATAGATAGATAGATAGATAGATAGATAGATAAGGTAGGTAGATAGATAGATAGATAGATAGATAGATAAGGTAGGTAGATAGATAGATAGATAGATAAGGTAGGTAGATAGATAGATAGATAGATAAGGTAGATAGATAGATAGATAGATAGATAGATAGATAGATAGATAGATAGATAGGATGGACCAAATGCTGTCTGTGAATGATTACTATTTTTAAATATTGTGACTGACCTTGAAGCCCTTAAGAAGCTGTTGCTCTGAACATTTGGTACTTCTAAAATTTTTGACTATCCAGATGACTGTTGCTGGAACTAAAACATTTTCTGTCGGTGACTTGATAGCCTAGAGAATTATTCCTTATTCCAGCCACCCTAAGAGTTGCTAACAGCTCTGATGTCAGCTTTCTTGAAGGGGAAGAGCACAAGCTCCCAGTGACTTCCCGCCCTCTAGCAAGCAGTGCACGGCTAGCGCTCAGAGACAGCTCAGTAGGGATTGGAAATAGGTGGATTTGGGCCCTGAATGGTAGCTCTGTGCACTTCTAGCCATCGCTGACTTGTAAAACTAGGCACTGGATCTTCAGCTAGTAGAGCTTCCAGTGTTTAAGTGTGAGTAAATACAACGCTCTTCAGAGATGCAAGATGTCCCTAGCGCTAGCAGGACCCTGTGTCTGAGGAGGACGTCTGTTTCTCCCGCCTGCGGCCCTTCCTCCTTGTCTGCCACTGCCTGGCCGCTTCTCCTGCACGCCTTCTCTGCTGCTGTTGCCTTGCTCTAGCATTCTTACCTCTGCGAGGCTTTGCCAGGTCATACCATTGGACTTTTAGAGAAGGGCAGGCTGCATGGTGGAGTGGTGCTCCTGCCATCCTGAATCTCTCATGTACTGCTGTTCCTTGATTCAAAACTAAAAACAGCTGTGTGAAAAGATAGGCAAGCACTGTTGCTGACTTGGCAGCAACTGCTGCTCATCTTGCGTGCATAGGCAGGTGCCAGATGGAAAATTAGTAGTAGAAGAAGAAGAGATTGGATTTATACCCCTCCCTTCATGTGGAGTCTTAGAGTGGCTTACAAACTCCTTTCCCTTCCCCTCCCCACAACAGACACCCTGTGAGGTGTCTTTTTTCCAGAACTGTCTTTTCAAGGACAGCTCTGACAGAACTATGGCTTGCCCAGGGTCGTCCAGCAGCTGCAAATGGAGGAGTGGGGAATCAAACCTGGTTCTCCCAGATTAGAGTTCGCACACTTAACCACGACACCAAACTGGCATTGGGGTGGGGACTCAAGAAAGTTCCCTTTGCCTTGCTCACTCTGCTCTGGTTTGACTTGAAAAATAAATATGTAGTGTTTTATTTGAAGTGCTACAGCTGCATAATCTAAAGGTATTTTTAAATACCAATTTCAGACTGCCTAAGCAAAGAGGCACAAGGAATATGCACTAAGGTCAGTGTATGGGTATTCTGTTACAAAGACCTTTGATAAATACGCATGTATTCGTTGGAAAGGTTTAATCAGAAAAAGGCAAGCAAACTGGGACTTCTGGTGCCTTAGATAGGCTGGTGAGATTCAATCAAAAGTGGCATGCTAGGGAGAACAGTTGAATGAATTTATGTGTGTTTGCAGTGCCTTATACCCTGGCTGGAAATATATGAATTACCTTTCATGAGCGCACAGGAACAATCAAACCAGACAATGACTAGAAATGTCTTGATAAACCTGCCCTTGGGCAAGACATGTACACCTACTGTGTTTTAACACATGAAGCTCCCTTGTACTGAGTCAAGCCCTTGGTCTGTCAAGGTATGCTGTGTGCCTATGCTGACTGGCATCTCCCCCAGGTCTTAAGCAGAGGTCTTTCCCATCTCCTGCTAGGAGATCCTGTAATGGGAGGTGCCAGGGTGGAATCTCGGACCTTTGGCAGGCAAACCGAACACTGCCACTGAGCCGTGGCCCCCTCCTCTTTGAAATCCTCTTTAAATTCAAACTTAGTTCAAAAATTGAGACACGTTTTTCTGCACAGTTTTAATCCTATAAGTAGGAACTTCTTTCTGTGACTTTTCAGGAAATGTTTCAGTTTCTTAACCAGGATAATACTGTTCCTGGAAGCCACAGGATAATCTCTCTTAACTGTGTCTCCAACTTTGATTATACAGACAATAAGATCTTTGTGTGTGTGTGTGATGGAAACTACTACTTCAGCATTCTGGAAGCCTTCTCTCACTGACTAGCATTAATTTTATGTCTGATTCCGGCTGTCCTTATTGGGAGTCACACAGGTCATTAATCCAGGATGAAGCAGAGGAACCCAAATCCTAATCCTACACCGCAGTTTTTCCTCTTTCCAGCTCGCTCTTGGCATCATGGACATTTCCTTCGTATAGTATCTAATGTCTGACTACAAATAAAGATTTCCTGTTATAAATTTAATTTGTCTTGCACCTGATTTGCTTTTTAAAAGATCATATGCTGACAAAAGTTGTAAAGGGCCTGGGTAAAAAGCCAGAAACTTTCTGAGGAAAAGTACAGGGTGGAGGGACATTTTCAATGGAAAAAAATGGCTTTTTTGGGAGCACCAGAAAACCTCCTATGAAATGTCTTGTTTTCATAGTCATAAATTCAACTAGTTATTCAAATATGTTACTCGACCTGTTGATTACACTTTCTTTTGCTTAGTACAAAATTTGTCTCTCTTGTTTTCAGTTTCTAGTTTTCCTTCCTCTCTGAGGGCAAAAATTAAAACATGTGCGCTTAAAATAGCACGGGATGCAGCAGTTCACAGATCTCTGTAATCCTGGGTTATAAAAAGCTAAGGCATTTGCACTTTAAAGTTTAATAAATATGCCAAGTAAATGAAAAATGCTTCACACTAAAACACTAAACGTAAATTTAAGGTTAATATTAAAATATCATATAAGTTTAATTCCCTCCAAGCCTCTCCAGAAATTTTTATAATGGTGACATACTTTGCTTTTTTAAAAAAAAGAACAGCAAAGCTTTTCAAATCATGCTGAGGGAAACACAGGTATTTATATTGTAGTGCTAAAAATAGTAGTAACATTTTGCTTGTTCCTGCATTGCTGCGTTCCTCCCCATCACTACACATTTTGGGGAACAGTCATAATTTGGAGAGAGGAATTGATGCTAAGGATTTTTATAGTGTGAATTCTTGGACATCACTTGAATATCTTTCATCACAACTCTTCATTTAACCTTCAGAATACGAAGAAGCTGAAGATTCTTATGCAAAAGCCCTGAAAGTCTGTCCAGCCTGCTACAGCACAGATAGATCTGTTTTGTATTCAAACAGAGCTGCAGCCAGAATGAAACAGGTAAAACTCATTCCCGGGACTGTGAAGCAGCAAGAACTGCTGTAATGACTGTTGCATTTATTCTCTCCAAGCTCTAGTTGCAGGCGTATTTTACAACTCAAGGCACTGGTTCCATTTTGTTCTCTGGGGATGGTTTTGCTCAGTAGGGTACAAGTGCTTGTGGGAGAATGTAGGACAGATGTTGAATTGAGGAAACAAAGCGCACTGTTTTGGGTAAATAAAAGCTGGCCAGTCACCACTACAGTATTAACAAAAATCAAGAGAGTAATGAGGTATCAAAGTTGTCTTGTTGACAGCAAGGTTAGTATTGATATGTATTAACTAGGCAAAAGGTATTGGGTTAGTTTTGCCCTTTGGCTTTCTTTGTGGGTCTGAGGAAAGACAGCCAGAACATATCGCCTCTTGCACAAGTCTTTCTGAAACGTGTTCCCTAGCAGTTCCCTACTGGTTGCTCTATAGACCTTGTCAGTTTCCTTGGAGTCTGGTAGTCTTTTTTTATCCTATAAATCGCACTTTCAGGTTTGATCAGATTTCAGATCCCCAAATACAGTAAATACTAAATTCCATCTTTTCTTTTGAAGGACAAGAAAGAAGCTGCCATAGGGGACTGCAGCAAAGGTACTGTTTTTCTTTGTTGTGGTTGATGTTAAAGTCGGTCTTGGCAGGAATCTGTTCTGCATCATTGTGCCTGCTTCTGGTCACCACATGGCAGGGGAACACAGCTAAATTGGAGATTATAATCTGAGAAGGTTGGTGACAACATCCTTTTTTCATGGAGCATGGAATGGGCATTGGCACTGCTAAGATGTCCTCCCACCATCACCACCACCACCACCAGTGCATCCCCAGAATGTTTGCTGTAGAGTGCTTTGTTGGTCAAGACTAAGACTTGTGAGGCAGATGAGGCCATTAGAGAGAACTCAGTTGAAAGCAGGTACTTGTTAGCGATGGTAGTGTTGACTACCAGTCTGATCCAAGGTCAAGAACTTTGAACACACAATGCATTGAAATGAGCCAGCTAAGTTAGCCTTTTAAATCAGAAATGTGGAGGTTGGGCGGGTAGGATAGGGAAATGGTAGGTCTGAGAATGCGGAGTTCTCCCTGTTTACTGAACATGATCAGAAACAGTTGTCCCAAGTGGGAGCAGAGTGCAGTGGTTTTGGCTAGCAGCACCATTTTCCTAGCTGCAAAAATAGGGGAGTTGGAAGAAGTTGCCCAAAAAGTACATTGTTGTTGTGGATTAGGCTGTTTTTCTTTTCTTGTTTAAAAGAAATATATATTCTGTTACAAGATGGAAGAGGAAAGGTAATTTCACATTATCCAAAAATTCATCATTCCAGGACATTATAATCAGTAACTGTCTTGTAACAATCATGCTATATTCTCTGTTCTGGTAGTATTACAGCATGTTAGTTTACCCCTGTAATAGCTACCCATATTTGTCTTGAACCGCACTGAGACCACTGGGTTTTCTGATATTTTTCTTTATGCAGCTATACACATTTTAGTTGTATTAAGCAAATTTATTAAGTCTAGATTCATTGCTTCTACTGAACCTTTTAAATAATTTAATGAAATTATCTTAGGGTGGGAAGGTAATAAATATCCTGTCATCTCATTGAGTTTTAGCAAATACAAACAGGAGACCTTGTGTTGGGGGTTATCTCATTTTTGCCTCCATAATTATTTCCTCTTTCCTTTTCCTGAAAGTTTCCATAGCCTCTCCCATTTTCCTTCTCACCCACAAGATAACCTACCTTTATTTGCCCCTCTCCCCACCTTCAGCTTTCCATCCTTCCCTTCCCTGGTAGCCTCTCCACAGGCACATTCTAGCCTAGTTGTATGATGCCAGAGGCTGGGCCTCCCTCAGGGGACATGACAGGAGTTGGAACAGAACCTTTGCAGGGCTGTTTTGGCCTTCAAGTTCTCCCTCCAGAGCTTTGCTTTATGGAAACCAAGGCTTAGAAGGGTCAGAAATATCATACCTGGGACTTTCTCCAGGTTCACAGAGAAATCCCCCCATCTGTCCATAGCTCCATTTTGTGGTTCTGTTGGTCATATCCTCTATGGCATCGTTCTGAAATAGATGTATCTCCTCAGTATGCTTGGATTACTGAGCCAATCCCCAAATATATCCTTGAAAGCCAATGAATTCCTTTGACTATTACACACTGTTTCTGTAGAATTGTTCGTATTAGTTTCCCGTTCCATCACTGGAAAAATTAATGTTAACTTAAATTGGAACTTTTCATAGTTGACAACAATAATCAGGCTTTCAGTTGGTGGCTCAGTTATTTTAAGAAAGGATACATTATCTAGTGAGTGTTCACACACAATAAATGTTCTTGATTACTACTATCTAAGTGTTTTGTATTTGTGGCTTGGGTGTGTGTTTACTTAAACTGAGTGAGTTAGTGGTGCCCATAGATCTCTACGTAGCAAAAAGACTACATATTACATTTCATTTTCAGATTGGCGATTCTTAGCTATATGCAGATTACATGTTTGGTCCTGAGAACCATCAGGGGTCATTTTGTGGAAAAAGAGGCTCAGGAGCTCATTAGCATAACATATTTGCATAAGCCACACCCCCTGACATCACCAGAAGTGTGTCAGAAGGCGACACCCACCGCAAAGCAAAACCCATGCCAAATTGAAGCAGACACTACACTCTGGACATGCTGCAGGCCGATTCTAAAGTGATTGTTTGCAACTCAAAAGTTTATATTTTGCTTTATAAAGGTCCTGTGTGTTTGGATGAGTACCTGAGAGACTTCCAATTAACTGCAGAGTTTAACTGTTATTTATGCTCTGAAATCTCATCTTGTCTCCTGCCTCGCCCCTCTTTGTGTGTGTGCAACAAGCATGATGAAAAGTCCTGGGGAAACTTCCCTATTTTGCAGCATATTTTGCAGCAACAGGCTAACACGGCTAACTCCTCTGGATCTATAGCATGCAAATGGCACTTGGGAGGTTGGGAATTTTTTTTTTTAAATGATGAAAACCTCTTCAGCTCTCAGAAATACCAGGCTCTAAAAACAACAACAACAATGCTTTTGGTCTTCAGCTGCATCAATTTTTTAAGCTGTTAAGTTCCTCCTCAATTTCCACAAAAGGCAAAACTCTTGTGGTTTTTAATTTCCTTCTGAAAAAATTTGGCAGAGGATGTGTCTGAGGCTGGGTTCACACTCTGCCCCATTTAACTGGGGCCTATGTTACCTTGTGTAGGTACTTCTGTTTGCCAGTGCAAAATGTAAAACTAAACACTTCTTTTTGGCAGTTCAGCATTGATCTAAAAGCTAAACAAGAAAGAAAGAAACCTTAGGTGTCTCATGGAAAATCGCTTCCTTTATACAGCAGAACCAGAGCTTCCACTTTCAGCACTGCAGCTAGGGATGCCAGCCTCCAGGTGGGACCTGGGGATCCCCTGGAATTACAGCTCATTTCAAGACTACAATGATCAGTTTTCCTGGAAAATATGGATGTTCTGGAGGGTGGACTCTATAGCATTGTACCCCGCTGAGGCCCCAATCCTCCCCAGGCTCCATTCCCAAATATCCAGGAGTTTCCTAACTTGAATTGGACCACCCCTCCCCACTGGCAGTGGGCAGGGGGAACCTGGCAACCCTAACTAGGGCTATATTAGCAAGGGAGGGAGGGAGGAAAGAAAGCAAATAGATGGGGAGAAAAGGGAGGAAGGAGGGGAGGGAGGACAGGTGGAAAGAAAACAGATAGGGAGAGAGAATAAAAGACAGAAAGAAGGGAAGGAAAGAAAGAAAGAAAGGAAAGTCAGGCTGTAAAGGAAGCAGCCTGGAGTGTGTGTGTGTGGGGGATGCAGCTCCCCAGCCTCTCCTTGCTTCCACCTCTCACACACCTCAACAGAAAGGGAAAGAGAGAGAAAGAAAGAGAAAAAGAGAGAGGCCCCCCTCGCGCTGATTACGGGGAAAGCGAGCACCTGCCGGCAGCGTAGAGCCAAGCCACCCTGCTCTATTTAAACCACGCTGCCCTCCTCTCCTGCCACTGGCCTGCGCACCTTGTGGTTGGCATGTCGTGTGACCTGGAGGGGCTGGGGAGGCACAGTGAGGCGCCATTCTCTTTGCCTCTTGCCCCATTCATGGTGAGAGCAGAGGCACTATAGAGCCAGGCCGCTTTTCTCTATTTAAGCCATGCTGCTCTCCTCCCCTGCCACCCTCGCAGACAGCCTGTGTGACTTGACTGGCACCATACATGGAGCCAGCTGCTGGTGCTGTGCAGGTGCAGTGAGGCACAGGAGTTCCTGGGCTTGCTTTCTCCTTCAGCCCAGTTTAAACTGGACTGCACGAAAAAGTGAGCCACTCGCTGACAGCGCTGGCAACTGGAGGCCACAGCAGAGCACCGGTTGCATTGCTGTCCCAGGCCCGTCTCTCCTACCTCCCCTGCCTGGTCCTGCAGGAGAGTGCAGCAGCAGCAGCGGGAAGACGGCTTGGGTTTTGGCAGCAGCAGCTCCCAGGTTGCTCCATTCTGCCAGAAGAGCTGCCCTCTATAGGTAGTGCAGGTGAGGGGCCCACACATTATCCCTGGGCTGAGAAGAAAATTGGTGCACTGGGCACTGGAAATCAATGCACCCAGCGCACATTACTCAGCTTACAGGGAACACTTGTATTTGGGGAAAAAATAAAGGATTTTAATTTAAAAGGGGAAAAACGGAATACCAGGCTCCCTCTCAGAAGAGCGCAGGCCAGGCAAACCCCCCCCCCCACACCTGGAAGAGAGCATGGCCACACATGCAGGACCTCCCAGTAGTGGCAAGGGGAGTGCTGAAGGGAGTGCTGGTGGTGCGGCTCCTGGCCTTGCATGCGGCCTGACTCTCTCTGCGGCTTAGAGGGATGCACGTGGGCGACGGTGATGGCTAGACAGCAAGCAGCAGATGCCCAGCCAGCACCACACCACCTGACCAAGTGACAAGAGGGCTGCTGGGAGCTGGGGTGCCCTTAGAAGGAGGCTGCTGCTGCTGAGAGGGGCAGGGTGCCCCCGCACTGGCCAGGCCGCCGGCGCCCTGTGTGCCCGCGGCCCACCCCCCCACCTGATCAAGTCCCCGCTGCCACCACCAACTTACCTTGCCTTCGTGGGCGGTGGCGGAAGCTCTGCAGGCCTTTCTCAGGCCCTCCGCCTTGGTGTGGGCTGGGAAAGGTGGCAGCGGGGCTCTGCAGGCCTTTCCCAGGCCCTGCTCCTCGGCGTGGACCAAGAAAGGTGGCAGCGGGGGGGGGGGCTCTGCAGGCTTTTCCCAGGCCCTGCGCCTGGGGGCAGGACTTGCTGCATGTGTTCTGCCCCATGGACTCCTTATTGCTGGAGCTCCATTCTGGTGCGCTCCGGCAGGAAATGACCCCTGAGAACCATCCTGCAGAAGTAAGGAGGTTGTTGATTGGGGTTTCAGGTAAATGACACATGAAAGCCCATAATGATTTTAGGTCAGAAATTATCAGTGTATCATCTGCTTTCTAGACAAGGCTGGTTTCCTTGCTAGGGCACTGGCAGAATGTTCAGCCCTTACATTACAAAGTTTAAAATGTCCTTAAGCTGAGGCAGAATTTAAAAGTAGCTTTGGGCAAAGGAATCTTAGCTGCTTAAAACTGCATACAAGGAGCAAACCCCCTTGCTTTCAGCGACTGTCTGAACAAATGATCACCCTGTGCTGATTGAGTAAAGTGAGTTATGGTGTCGTAGAACCATTTGAGAGAGCTTTAAATCTTGAAGAGGGAAATGACCCTGCTTAGGACTTTTCAATGAGTTGAAAGGGCTTTGATGGTTTCTTCCACTGAAAGGGCTGTGCTGGAGGCAAAAGGTGCTTCTGGTGATTAGGGCAATTGATAAGGATAATACAACAACAACCTCTAGGAGCCAGGTGCTTTTGTATTCCAAGATGGAGCTTTGGGTTCCAAAGGGAACCTGAGATGCTTAGGCCAATATGCTTATCAGCCATAGACTAACAGGCTCCCCCACGCAAGCCAAGCCAGCACTGTTAATTTAAACAAACATTTAAAGCCTTAAGTGCCTGAAATACCCAGAATCACTTGCGGACAAGGAATTGGATGTGCTGTGAAGTAATGGTATGTGTCTATTCAGGTAGGGTTACTGGATGATACTGTCAGTGCAAGCACTTTTGTATATCTTGGAGCTTCTTGAGGAAAACCTTGTTAGGGAGCTGCTGGAAACGTTCTAGGTAGACTCCGTTCAACCTTAGTGTTTCATGGTTTCTTCTGTTTTTTTAGCCCTTGAATTAAATCCAGATTACATCAAGGCACTGTTGAGAAGAGCGGAATTGTATGAAAAAACAGAAAAATTAGATGAAGCTTTAGAAGATTACAAAAACGTGTTGGAAAAGGATCCCTCAGTACATCATGCAAGAGAAGCTTGTCTGGTGAGCCTTTGTCTAATGAGGTACTTTCTTGCACTGTGTTTTAAAAAAAGGGCTTTACATGTTGACACCCTTTGAAAATGTTGGACAGGTGTCTCTTAAAACTTTCTAACCAGCCATTTTAATGTCTTGCCATGGTTTTCTACTCAAGAGTTGTTTCTGGCCTCTTGAACTGGAAGGTGTGGGTGTCCTTCAGGCTGCAAGCACTGCAAGATTACACCAAGCACTGCAAGATTACATTTAGGAAAGAGATCGAAAGAACAGCCCTGCTTTTGGAACTGTTCTGTGAGTTTTCATAGACTGTTTACTTGAGAGCTTTCAGACAAACACTAGGCTTTTTTTAGAAGTATTTTTTGACATAGCTATGTTAATTGTTATGGAAATTGATATACTACAGCTGATAGGTTTTCTTAAAGTCGCTGTTGGGTTCATTACAAAATATATGTGGCTGGGATTCATACAAAGATTAACATTTGATCTCTAAAGCTCTGTAGGTTTTTTTCGTAGCCTGATCTTCTGTTTCCACCAAAGGCCCATGGTAAAACTGTTTCCCTTAAATACTCAGAAACTGTCAAAACATCACGATATCATGATACTTTTTAGAATCCCAGCAATCTTTCTCACTACTTCATAAAATGTTTACTGTTTAACCAGTTTCTTTGCAAGTGACTTTGAAATTTTAATATGAAACCCTCTCTTTCCCAAACTTGTGCAAATGGATAGAAAATCACTTGTGATAAAAATGTTCAAAAACCTCTTCCAAGCAGTGTGGGCCCGATCTGTCCTTTTCCGGGTAAGTGTGAGGCTTCTGCCCTAAGCAGTCAAAGATCAGACCTTTGTTGATAAAGACCCCCGGAGCGCCACTTAAGCCGAATGGCATCACCAGGTATTCGAACTGGCCCAAGGGTGTGTTGAATGCAGTCTTATACTCATCCCCCTCCCTGATGCGCACCCGAAAGTAAGCATCTCGCAAATCCAACTTAGTAAACACTTTTCCTTTGGCGGCTTCAGCTAACAAGTCTTTGATGAGCGGGAGGGGGTAAACGTTAGAAGCGGACACAGCATTCAAGCCTCGATAGTCAGTGCAAAGTCTCAAACCCCCGTCTTTCTTTTTCCGGAATAGCACTGGGGCAGCAAAAGGGGATTTGGCGGGGCGGATGAAACCCCTTTCCAAGTTCTTGTCTAGGAACTTTCTCAGCTCCTCCCGTTCGGTAGGGCTCATGGAATATAATTTCCCCTTCAGCAGTTTTTCCCCCGGGAGTAGTTCAATAGCACAGTCCGACAAACGGTGTGGGGGTAACTCATCTGCTTCCGTTTCACTAAACACCTCGGTTAAGTCTCGGTACTCCCTGGGCACCTGGGAGGGGGTTAACATGAGTGCTGCCGCTCGTAGAGGGGCAGGGGGTCCGGGTCCCCATTCTGTATCCCACTTGTGGTGGTTACACTTTTCATCCACCCACGAGATCTTCCCCTCACTCCATTTTACGTAGGGGTCATGGGAGCTCAGCCACAGGCTTCCTAGCACCATGGGGAATTGGGTATTTGGGGTTATGACAAAAGCCCTCTTTTCCCAGTGCTCCCCCGTCCCCACTATTAACAGTTCAGTCTCTGCCACACACGCCTCCTTCATTTCAGAACCGTCCATTTGTGTGAACGTGAGTGGCTCCCCCAAGGGGGTGACTTTTGGTGCCAATCCATCCACCACCAAAGGGCTTATTAAGTCTCTAGCACACCCCGAGTCAATTAAGGCACGGACCCGCACATGGGTCCCGGTGCCAGGGGCTATTACAGTCACTACCATGTAAAGTAATGGGCCGGGGATGCTCACTGGAGATGGTGCGTCGGGGGAAGGGACCTGCAGCCTTGCGCCATTTACTGCAGGTCGTTGGAGTTTCCTGACATCTGCACCTCAGTCAGCTCCAGCTCTCCTTGCTCGCTCGCTGCCCCTTCCAGCTATAATGCCCAGGGTTTGAATGAGGTCTTGCCGCGGCTTGGGGTTTTCCCAGCTACCAGGGTCGAGGTCTTGGGCACTTTTCCACTGCCCCAAGGGCAGGCGGAGGCGAAGTGGCCGCTCTCCCCGCACCTCATGCAGAGCCCCTGCCTGAAGTGGTTGTCTCGGATCTCTTGGACACTCGGCTTCCCTTTCATCTTCTGTGTGGCCTTTGCTTGGGCTGTTGCAGAGGTCCCCAGCTTCATCAACGTAAATCGCTCTTCCACATCAGCCGCCGCCCTCATCCAAGTTGCTAGGGATCCGGGCTGCCTACCCCTCAAAATAGTCTCGTAAATTTCGGGGTTCAGACCTTCTCGATACTTTTCGATGAACAGGTCTTGGGACCAGCCCTGCACCTTTGCTGCGATGCGCCGGAACTGGTCGGTGTATTCCCTCACGGAGGACCTCCCCTGCACCAACTTCCGCAGTTGATTTTGCGCCTTCTCCTCCCCCAGGGGATCCTCATAGTGCTGACGGAGGGCCCACATGAAATTATTTACGGATCGTAATTCGGGCCCCGGGGGGTTGTGCAGGCTTACGTACCAGTCACTGGCGGTGTCTCGGAGCTTGGAACCGATGTATCCCACGCGATCCCTCTCGGTGGGGTAGAGGTGTCCCCATGCATCCAGGAACCTCTCGATCTTGATGAGGAAGAATCGGAGCTTCTCGGGGTCGCCATCGAAAGTGGCCGTCAGGGGGTCGTTGGGAGCTTGACGGATCATTCGCTCCACTGGGGCGGGGGCCGGGACCGGGACTGGGGCCGGCACGGGGAATGGGACCTGCTGCAGGGCGCTCCCGGGAGGGACTTCCCCCGTGGGGCCTGCTGCGGGGCCAGTTGCGGAGGTGCTCCCCCACCTGGCGCTCCAAATCCTGCTCCCCCGCCTGGTAGCTGTACGGGTACCTGTATCGCAGCTAAAGCGTCTCGAAGTTGGTACTGCATGTCCATCACCACCTCTCTCAGTTCTGCGGTTATTTGCAGCCGCATCTCTCCCATTCTCCGATCCAAGGCGCGGCTCGAATCGTCTCCGTACAGGTCGCCCCCATAAGAAGCGCCCCTCTCCTCGTCCAGTAGCGGGAGTCGCCAGTCGCCCCCAAGGTAGTCCCTCTCGTCCTCCAGGAGGCTTGGGCGACCTATCTCGGTGCGGTCCCCAGGGACCGAGACGCGTAACCCCTTCCGATCGTGGACCCACGAGTCGACTGTCCCACGTCCGAACGAGGCCCATGAGTACCTCGGGGTTACGGACGGGTGGGGGATCGGCCGTGGAATGTAGTAAGCCCCTTGAGCTGTGGTCACCGGCTTCTCGGGCTCTCCGCCGCCACCTCCCACTCCGGCTCCCTGATCCCCAGGGGTTACCGGTTCTTCTTGGGTTACAGGAATAGGAATAGTACCGTCATCTGACATGGTCAGGAACGGCCAAGTCCCAAACACAGATCTCTAACAATCTGTGAGGCTTCTGCCCTAAGCAGTCAAAGATCAGACCATTGTTGATGAAACAGAGTTCTTTATTTTCTTAGTACTGCATGACAGGTTCTCGAATGTTTGTTAGAGATACCACATACACAACAGCTAGGGTTAATATACCCTCCGGTATAGTTTGAAACCCCGATATTCAACCAATCACAAAAAAGGAAAAAAGCGCGGTTAAAGATCTTAGCCGTTTTACTTCCCACAGGAAAGGTGAAGTGTGAAAGTTATAAATTTTCCCCTCTTGAATTAGGCGCCACAGATGTGCTTGGGATATACATAACAAAGTGCCCTTTCAAGGACTTCTCACAGCGATAAGCCAGTTCCGTGTCTCTTAGGGCGGGGAGAGGAGGAATGCATGGGGGAAGAGGCCATTTGGTCTCGGGTGACGTGTAGGTGTGCGAGGTCGCCATTCTCCTGGATGAAACTGTTACATTGACCAGACCTTCAAAGAGCAATATAATTCAGGGCAATAAAGGGAAGGGAGGAAACCTGAGACAGCTTGAGAGAGATAGCAAAGAGTTACAATCGCATCTGCACAGAGCAACTATACAATGCATAAAGAATACTTTGTTAGGATCCTAAGATCCTGACAGTAAGGACCTCCCATTTCAGGTAGCGGCCAGGGGCACTAAGGGCATTGTGTGCACCCGGCACACTACAAGTGATTGTCATGTTCTCTGGCGTTTCTTTCTTTCTTTTTTTTGTAACCAGTGGTGTGTCAAACTATACACAGTATATCATGAGTAAATTGTTCTGGCAACATTATCTTGATCCTCTGCTTGCTCTTCTAGCGATTGCCAAGGCAAATAGAAGAACGAAATGAAAAACTTAAGAAAGAGATGCTGGGTAAGTAGTTCTGGTATCTAGCATGCTTGTGTGGTACCAACCTAAAACGTAGTGCTGTTCCCATAACAACTTCCTTTGCAAACAGAGGGACGACTTCCCATGCTATTAAAAATGATAGGTTTGGCTAGAATTTTTTCTTCTTTTACCAAAGGGTTTCCCAGTATCCTTATCTAGGACATAACAGAGGTTCCAGTCATCGGAACATCCCAACATTATAGCTTACCTTTCAGCTATTGAAGTGCAAATTGTACTGTCTTCATTTTCTTTAATTCAGGTGTAAGGCTTGTGCGCCAGTGGAAGACAAATAATTGAATACATTCATCCTGGTGTAAAGATGCCTGGGGAAGAGGTAGTGTGTGTTGGTTTTCCTCCTTTCTGCCAGGCAGATGATCGGGGGAAGGCTGTGCCTGCATTGGGTCCTTTTGGCTTTGTTAATTCATCCACAGGAATGCAGCTTGATGATGTATCAGCAGAAATCTGTTGTGGAGAGAAAAGAATGATCTGAGCAAGCAGACTGCCTGTGAGAAGCTGGTTTGAATGTGGAGACATGCTTCTGTGGATGAGTCACCCCTTGAGAGGATCAGCGTATATGTGTGTTCACGGACAGACAGCTGGGATGATGTTACTTAAAGTATTTGGATAGTTTGGTTTGTTACTTCTAAAAAGCAAGCCAGTCTTGTGAAATTTAGGTTTTGCAAGTTCTGTCTTGCAATGTAAAGATGTGTAAAGAGAGAAATGAAGGCATAATGGTTTTGGGGGGGGGGGGGTGTTGCTTACATCGGTTTAGATCCATTTCTTACTGGCTTTCCAACAGGTACTTCTAAAGGGGAATTCAGAAGAAAATGGCAGCACATGCAAGTAGTGCTTGTCCTTTGAAAACCTCTAATGTATCTATATTTAAAAATATTCACTTATGAGTGTTTTTAAAACACATGAAAGGCAAACCCTGCTAAAGTAGTGTGTACATCCCTCTGGATTGCACTTAGTAATAACCCAGGGTGTAAAAAGCAATTTAGCCAACTTTCCTCAAATATTTACAGTTCAGCATTAGCCTTAATGGATACTTTCTGTTGCTTCTTGTAGTGCTGAAAAGCATGGGCAGCTGATCAAAAAGTTCTTTGACTTCCTGTATGTCACTTGAATTCAACTGGCTACGCAGTGCTATCAAGGCGCTTTTGTGTGGTCATGATGATTTAAAAAAAAAAATTAGATGCTCTCTCAGCCCCAATATGATGTGGGATGTCACATTCTACAGTCTGAAGCCATATAAGTTTACAAATCAAAAGACCAGTCAGAGACATTGTAGATTAAGGAATTAATTTTATGTGGTGGGGAAGCAGAAACTTGACCCATTTAATTGTAGAGGCTTGTTTTTGTTTCAGTATCTGGAGCACAACAGTTAAAAGCAAGCCTGTGGATAAATTGACCACACAAAACACCAAAGCTCCTTCCAGGCTTAGTGAATTGTTCTGAACCATATATAATCTTTGTTTCTGAAGAACAGCATGTACTGTGAACGTTACTTTTTTCCCACCATAAAGAACAATTGAGGGAATGGGGACAACCTGTTTGGGGGCCCGTAGAATTGGACCCCCTGGTCCAATCTTCTTGAAACTTGGTGGGTATTTGGGGGAGAGGCTCCAGCAGCTACCCTGCAAGTTTGGAGCCTCTCCCTCAACCCCCCTCCCCTCCAGCTGCTTTTAAAGCCGCTGCTGAATTTCGGTGGCAATTCAGCAGTGGGCCGAATCAGATCAGAGAATCTGATTTGGCCTGTGGCTGCCCTGGTGCCCACTCCTGGGCTGGCGGAGCACCACTCCGCCTTGCTCCGGTTCCAAAGGACCTCTGGCTATAGGTATCCTAAGAATATAACGATTCCGTCATGTCTTACGGTGGCTCTTTTATTGAACAGCTGAAACCACAAAGCCTTAGCTACAGTAATAGCTGTTCCTTCAGGCCAGTTCTTAAGCAGGCCAGTGCTGATTTCAGAGTATACAAACTTTGTTTGCTTTACATGGAGCAGGGTACACTTGTTGTCTTATCTCATATCCAGACCTTGTTCCAATACTTTGTTGTCCTCAGGCAGGGTAGATTAGGTGTCCTGGGTTTTCTTCCTGTTCCTTTGGTCTGTAACATTGCCCATTTCATAGTTTTTGGCAAGAAATGTTTTAGAGGGCATTACCAATTGTTTTCAGCATTTTAGGGGTGGGTAGATGTTAAGGTTACTAAATCAGCTACAAATAAAACGTTCTGAGAGATGATTCACCTATTGGAAGCAAAAATGCAGCTGTGTTCTCTGAATTGCCTTTTTTTCTCTGTGTGTTTGTTGGAGACTGAATGGTAAGCTACTCAGAACATACAACACTGGCTTTAATCGAATTTGACATGGCAGCAAACAGGATTTTAAGCACGTGGCACCTTTTCCTTAGGAACCTATTTCTAGCCATTTATTGCTGTTCAGTGCTGTGCGACAGGTCAAGACTGTAGAAAAAATAAGTCCCCCTTTCTTAGCACCCTCTTGAATGATGAAAACAGTTTGGGGTTGCTTTTAGCAGAACTTGTTCTACACTGCATCTGGACAGCAAGGAACAAATTCTTCCAATCTCTGTAATGTTAAACCGATCCAGAAGCACACTTGTCTTATTTATTTGCAGGAAAACTGAAAGACCTTGGAAACTTTGTTCTCCGCCCATTTGGCTTGTCAACAGATAACTTCCAGGTGAAGCAGGATTCGACCAGTGGCTCGTACTCCATCAACTTTGTTCAAAACAACAACCGATAACGTAAGCCCAACCTTGAAGTCTGGTGATGGAAGGCATGTTTCCAAGTGAATGCAAAATGGATTAAGTTAAAACTCTGAATTCACAACATCTTTATCCAGATATAAAGATTTGAACATATTGCTATGCATTATTTTCTTCTGTGGAGTACTTTAGCAGGCATGGGCAACTTGTGAGGCTTCTGCTCAAAGTAGTCAAGGATCAGATCTTTGTTGATGAAACACAGTTCTTTATTTCCAATTTCTACATTGGTACAGGTCCTCGGATTATTGTCAGAGATAACGCATACAATAGAAGCAGGTCTAATATACTCTCCAGCACAATTTGAATTGCCCATAGGTAACCAATCAACAAGGGGGAAAAATCGCGGGCAAAAGGTTCTTTGGCCGTTTGCTTCCCACAGGAAAGAAAGCGAGGTGTGAAGCAGTAAATCTCCCTTCCCAAACCAGACCCCTCAGATGTAACCATATTCACATAACAAATGCCTTCCCCAAGGCCTTCGCACGTTGATAAGAAATGGTCCCTGTCCTCCCCTGTCTTCCCAGCCGGGATGAATGGAATGCGGAGGCAGGAGTGTGAGAGGCCCATTGTTCCCATGCTTTGAAGTTGTCATTCTCCCGGGCAAACAGATACATAGACCAGGCCTGGTCAAAGCCATAAACCTGGGGTCACATAACATACATTCACAATGGTCAAACAAATGGCAATAGGCATGATTATATAGTGGGCATAGGAACAGCTAATAGCAATAGGCATGAATACAAAATGGGTACAGGCATGAATACAAAATGGGTTACAATATATAGCATGAGATCCCAAAAATCCTTGTCTGAATCTGCAGATTCTGACACACTGCCACCCCAAAAATCAATCTATCCTGGTTTATTTGGGAATTTCTTATGAAAAGCTTTAACTAACTTAGGAGCATGCACATTTTCAGAACGAACCCACTCATTCTGTTCCGGGCTAAAGTCTACCCATTTGACTAGGTACAGCAAGTGGCCCCTACGCATTTTTGAATCAAGGATTTCAGAAATTTCAAAATGGGGTGCCTCCCCCTTCATCAGTGGAGGAGGAGTCGGAGGAACTGGATGCCATGCATTCGGCCCAGGATTCTTCTTCAGCAAGCTGAAATGAAAAACAGGATGCACAGAACTCAGTGACTTGGGTAGCTCTAGTTCAAAAGACACATCAGAAATCTTGCGCAACACTTTGTAGGGGCCGACATATTTCCACCCTAGCTTCCTGCTGGGTTGTAATCCATGTATATTTTTGGTGGACAAGTAGACTGAATCCCCTGGCTGTAAATCCCAGCCCTCTGCTCTGCTACGGTCTGCATACTTCTTGTAATCCTCTTTAGCTTTGTCCAGTGTTTTAGCGATCAGTGGCCATGAGTTTTGTAAGTTCGCCCACCAACGTTTAAAGTCCGTGGGAGGGGTGTTTGGCGTTTCCTCTATGGTGGGCAGGGGTTTCCCTTCAAAACCTCCCACCGCCATGAACGGGGATACACCCGTAGACGAGTGAATAGCATTGTTGTAACTGTACTCTGCAAATGGTAGTAGTTCCACCAAATTTGATTAGTTCGTTTGGATTGGCCATCGGTCTCTGGGTGGTAACCCGAGCTTAAGGCTGGTTCAATGTCCATTAGAGTCAAGAGCTCCCGCCAGAAGTTGGCAACGAACTGACTGCCCCGATCGGATACCACACGCTTGGGAAATGCATGTAACTTTATCACATGGTTGAAAAAAGCTTTAGCCAGCCCCTTAGCAGTGGGTAGCTGTTTAAATGGGGTAAAATGTGCTTGTTTCGAGAACATGTCTACCACCACCCAAATTACGGTTTTTCCTTTTGAGGGTGGCAGGTTGGTGATGAAGTCCATCGCTATCGCTTCCCATGGGCGAGAGGGGGTGGGCAACGGATGCAACAGTCCCGGAACCTTCCCTCCCCTCCTTTTGCACATCAAACAGGTTTGGCAGGCAGTTACAAAGTCTGAGACATCCTTGCGCATGCGCGGCCACCAGAACTGCCGCTGGACTAAATTAAGCGTTTTTAAGAACCCAAAGTGCCCTGCCAGTTTGGATGAATGACAAGTTAGTAATATGTCTTTTCGTCTGGTTCGAGGTACCACGAGTTTGTCCCCATGGTACCAGCACTTATTTTCCCGGAGGGAACAGTCCTCTATGTTTCCCAATTCTTCGGCCTCTTCCGGGGAGTATTCCCCCCACGACTCTACTGCCGCTTGCTTGCTCTGACTTCGGGTGGTGACAGCTCCTCCCAACTGTTGGGGGGAGAACATGGAGTCGAACACTTCTTCCTTTTGACTCTCGTGCTGGGGCAATCTGGATAGCGCGTCTGCTAACGAATTGGCTCTCCCAGGGAAGTGCTTAAGCACGAAATTGAATTTTGAGAAAAAATCGGCCCATCGGAGCTGTTTCGCGTTCAGGGACCTCTGGGTGCGCAAGGCTTCCAGATTTTTGTGATCCGTCCAAATTTCAAAAGGGGTATGCGCTCCTTCTAGCCAATGCCGCCAGGTGGTGAGGGCCAGTCGTATGGCTGCTGCCTCTTTGTCCCACACTGACCAATTCCTCTCTGTCTCATTAAACTTTTTTGATATATAAGCCAGAGGGTGCAGCTTCTCATCCAACCCCTTCTGTAAGATGGCTCCCCCTATGGCCACATCCGAAGCGTCTACATGCACCACAAATTCCTTGGTTTCATTGGGGTGGGCCAGGATGGGTTCCAATGTAAAAAGGTTCTTGAGGGTGTCAAACGCCCTTTGGCAATCCTCCGTCCAGGCTATTCTCTCCCCGGGCTTCCCTGCTTCCGGACCCCTCCCCTTGGTTTTAAGGAGTTCAGTTAGCGGGAGAGTGACCGTGGCGAAGTCTTTTAGGAAGGTGCGGTAGAAATTACAAAATCCTAATAGACTCTGAAGCTGTTTTCTCGTTCGGGGGGCTTCCCATTGCACTACTGCCTCTACCTTGGCAGGATCCATTTCTAGCCCTTTCTGGGAAATGCGATACCCCAGAAAGTCCACTGAATCCCTATGGAATTCGCACTTCGACAACTTGGCATACAACTGGTTTTTTAACAGGGTTGACAGCACTTCACAGACCAATTGTACATGTTCTTTCTTATCAGCAGAGTAAATCAAGATATCATCTAAATAACATAACACCCCCTTGAATAAATGCTTGTGTAACACTTCATTTATTAAACTCATAAAGACCCCTGGCACGCCACTTAATCCGAACGGCATCACCAGGTATTCGAATTGCCCCAACGGTGTGTTAAATGCAGTCTTAAATTCGTCCCCTTCCCTGATGCGCACCCGGAAGTATGCATCTCGGAGGTCCAGCTTAGTAAACACCTTTCCTTTGGCTGCTTCTGTTAACAGGTCCTTAATAAGGGGAAGGGGGTAGGCATTGGAGGCTGACACTGCATTTAATCCCCTGTAGTCCGTGCACAGCCACAGCCCCCCGTCCTTCTTTTTCCTGAACAGAACAGGGGCAGCGAATGGGGACTTAGCAGGGCGGATGAAACCTCGCTCCAAGTTCTTGTCTAGGAATTTCCTTAGCTCCTCCCGCTCCGAAGGGCTCATGGAATAGAGCTTTCCGTTTGGTAGCTTCTCTCCCGGGATCAGCTCTATGGCACAATCCGATAGTCTGTGGGGGGGTAGTTCATCTGCCTCAGTTTCACTGAACACTCCCATTAAGTCTCGATATTCCCTGGGGACGGCTGAGGGCACTAGAGTGAGCGCCGCCGCTCGGAGAGGTTCCGGAGGCCCCACACCCCACCCCACGTCCCACTTATGGCTTCGACACTTCTCGTCCACCCAGGAGATTTTCCCTTCGCTCCATTTGATGTAGGGGTCGTCGGAGCTTAACCAGGGACTCCCCAACACCATGGGGAACTGGGTGTTGGGAGTGATGACGAAGACTCTCCTCTCCCAGTGCTCCCCCGTCCCTACTATCAGTCTCTCAGTCTCTGCCACACACGCCTCTTTCATTTCCGATCCATCCATTTGGGTAAACGTAAGTGGCTCCCCCAATGGGGCGACTTTGGGCCCTAACCCATCCACTACTAAAGGGCTAATCAAGTCCCGGGCACACCCTGAGTCAATTAAGGCCCGGACCCGGACGTGGGTCCCAGTCCCGGGTGCTATCACAGTCACTACCATATACAGTAAGGGGCCAGGGATGCTCACCGGGGATGGCGCGTCGCGGATGGGGACCTGCAGTTCTGCGCCGCTCACTGCAGGCCGTTGGAGTTTCCCGACATCTGTGCTTCCGTCAGCTCCAGCTCTCCTTGCTCGCTCGCGGCCCCTTCCAGCTGTAGTGCCCGGGGCTTGAACGAGGTTTTCCCTTTGCTAGGGGTGCTCCCGGCTACCGGGGTGGAGGTCTTGGGGACTTTTCCCCCCCCCGCGGGGGCACGCCGAGGCGAAGTGACCGCTCTCCCCGCACCTCATGCAGAGCCCCTGCTTGAAGCGGGCGTCCCGGATCTCCTGGATGTTCGGTTTGGGTTTCGCCTTCTGAGCAGCTTTTGCTTGGGCCGTCGCTGAAGTTCCCATCTTGATGAGGGTGAAGCGTTCTTCCACGTCCGCGGCCGCTCTCATCCATGTGGCTAGCGAGCCCGGTCGTCCCCCTCTCAGCACCGTCTCGTACACCTCGGGATTAAGACCTTCCCTGTACTTTTCTATGAAAAGATCTTGGGTCCAGCCGCGAATCTTGGGTCCAGCCGCGAATGAATACAAAATGGGTACAGGCATGAATACAAAATGGGTTACAATATATAGCATGAGATCCCAAAAATCCTTGTCTGAATCCGCAGATTCTGACACAACTATGAGTTGTCTGATCCAAAGGGATCTGACCATATGCACTTTATTCAGGCACTCTCCATTCTTCCCAGTGAGGAAATAAGGAAAACTTGGCATACCTAAATGGAAGAATCCCAGTGGGCCCATCCCCGTTAACAAAGTGCAACCATTTCATGTCTTGTGCAGTTTGCAAACCTTAGTAGCAATTGGTGTGGTATGAGAGAGATGATGTTTTTACCTTTGCGTGGAATAAAAAAATTATGGTACTCCAGGCTTCACTGCTGCCATTTTTTAAAATGCAAAACCACCTTATTCAGTCCTTTCCCCAGATTTCTATAAATATTGCATAAAATGGCATAAAAACACTCCTATGAAAATGCATTTTGTTGCTTAGCTGCAGCAAATCACTCTGTCTCAGTCTGTGGAACTACCTAGCTGAGGGTGGCAAACGAAATAAGACTGATTTAAGCAATTGGCTTTAGTATCGCTTGATACCAAACTGACTAACATATTAGGAAAAACTAGTCAAAGCATTTTGAATGTGCTTCTGATGCAGTGACCCTGCTAACATAACTCTTACTAGGTACAGAATAGGGTTGAAAATGGCTGAAAGTTTAAACCCTAGTTTAAACCTTTACCAAAGTACCACATATCTTCAGATACTGCAGTGTTCTTATATAATGAAGACAAAGCCATACTATATCATGTTCAGTGTAGTATAGAAGATGTTATGATGGAAGAGGTCAGAGTTCAAAAGCCCACTCAGTCATCAAACTTAGTGAGTGACTTTGCCCAGATGATTGGTTAGACTCCATTGGAACATTTCTGTAGGTGCAAGAACTAGGGATGGGCACAAACCAAACTATTAAGCAAAATTAGTCATGAATTTTGCCCCGTTCGTGGTTCACAAACTGAAGTTCCTGATGCATCCACTGTCATGAACTTCCATGGACTTTTAAAGCCGTTTGTGACAGTTCGTGGATAGGGCAGACAGCAGGGAGTAGCCTGTTTCTCGCCACTCACCTGTTTTGGCCTGTCGTCTGCAGTCCCTTTAAACTGCCTAAGACAACCCGAAACAGCTGAGTTGGGGGGAGCAGGCTGCTCCCTGTCACTCAGCTGTTTTTCAGACTTCCTGCAAACCCTGTTTAAACGATTGCAGGGCCAGGAATCGGTCTGGTTCATGAATGCACCTCCCAGTTTGGTTCATGGCTCACGAACTACATTTTTCCAGTTTGTGCCCTAGAGAGGGGAGTAGAATGAACAGGATGGGGGGCATTTTAGGCTGCTGCAGGAGGAAGAGAGCCATAAAACTTGTGATCCAGTGGTAGAAGCCCTTGTGCCTGCGGAAATGTGCTGCTGGATGTAACACACAGTCTTTCAACGTAACCTACCTTGCAGTGTTAGGATGGTAAGATATGGGTAAAAGCACATATGCTGCCTTTAGCTCCTTGGAACAAGGGTGGGATGAAAATGAGTAATGTCCTTAATTTCAGTAGAGTTTCTCCTTAAATTCCCTTAACATACATACGTTGAATAAGCTACTCAGTTCTTGATGCTCTGTGATTGCTGATCAATAAATGTCAAAGGAATGATCCTGTCATGTGACTGTAGAGACTGGGTGGTGGTGGCTTGCTCTACTACATCATAGGTACAGAGGGCTAAAAGAGGCATATTGGTAATTGACATTGCAGTGCTGTTGAGAATTAATTCAGTCTTCACATAATTTCATTCCATTTAGACTGGACTAACTCTGCATAGGATTGCATCCTAAGTCTATACAGAATGCTGGGTGAAACTTTTTTAAAAAGTGCAGAGAAAAAAAAACAAAGCTTTATTTGAAATAGATGTTACACAACATTCTTAAACATTAAATTTCAAGCAAACCTTAAAAGGTGAATCAGATTTCCTCTTTCAAGTCTACCAACTGAAGGAGGCATAGTGAAATATAGTATACAGACAAAAGGTAGCATGGAGCAAAGCTTAAATATTAAGCAACTAAAGCAAAAAAGGTAAAAAGCAATACATTACTTCTACCACTAACATTTCCCTGACAATATTGTTTCAAAATGAAAAATAAGATGGCTGCAGTTTAACTTGATCCTTCATTGCAAGTAGAAACTAGCCATCCTGTCTGTTTTTCAAATCTCCCCTCCCTTTACTTCATCTTTCCGTAGAAACCTGCGTCTCTCCCATATGACACAATGGTGTTAAGTGAAAAATGGGCTATGTTGGTACTCTTGAAGGAGACTAAGAGCACTGGCTTTAAGAATGTCGTCTATGCAGGCACTACTGGCTCCACCCACTCCCAGTTCAGATATGTACCCTTGTTAGTACAGACCAACACAATTTTCCTGAGTAGAAACTATCACTTTGTGCCATTGTTACCACCCAAGTTGTAAGTTCCTTCTCTACAGAAGGAAGCCCC
Organism: Lepidodactylus listeri; assembly: GCA_029233225.1. Taxonomy (NCBI): domain Eukaryota; kingdom Metazoa; phylum Chordata; class Lepidosauria; order Squamata; family Gekkonidae; genus Lepidodactylus; species Lepidodactylus listeri. Next base: position 125,099,331 of record JARCFY010000007.1, on the reverse strand, counting down.
TCCCCCCCTTAAATATAGAGAATGCTCTAAAACCAGCATGTTGTTTCTACAGGTAAAATATTCTGTACTTATTGACTCGCTGCAGCATCTTTTCTACCTTCACCCCAAATTTATTTCTAATCATTGTATCGAAAAACCACAGCATTTACTTTGCTTTATCTACATGGGAGCACTACACAGTATTTATGGGTGTGTGTTTTTAAGTCACCTACAGTGTCTTATGAAAAGTGGCACAGTTGAAGTGTCTATTAAATATGACCATGTAGGTAATTTTTAAAATAGCTGCTACGGACTCTCCATTTTATAAATAATTTTAAAGGTTTTCTTTAAATACTAATTTTAATATAGAATTACATTGTTAAATATAATTAATAATCTTTCCTGTGCTTAGAATGCTTTTTAAAAATATAAATCTGTTACCAAGGGGAAAATTGGTATAATTAATGCAACATGCATGGGAATTATGAAGCAGTAAACTTCAGTTTGTATTTGCTGGTATGGGTAACTTTGGAAAAGTGATCTTTTCTGTTTATTCTGCCATAGTTAATGCCATAAAAAAACAATAACAAGTTTGCTATGTAAAAGTACTTGACATTATCAGACATTATCAATCTTTCGATTGTGCATATATTTTATTTCAGAGCTTGTTGCTCTGTCAGGCTATCTGCTGAATCTTGGTCTGCCTTTAAGAAAATTAAATAGCAATAAAAATGAGCAGTAGATATTTTTTTTAAGTAAGAAGCTATTTTGACAGTAGGCATAATCCAGTGAAAATTAACTATACCTTACTCCCATTGAAATAAATGGAACTAAATTGCACGGTTATATACTCAAGGCTCATTCATAAGGTTTAACACATCTTTATCAGGAGTGTGTGTTATGTGTCAGTGTAACCCAAATATTCTTAGAAATGCTTAAGACTTAATCTGATGGGTGAAATTAGTAATGAGCAAATGCCATTGAAATGATAGAACAAACTGGTTGTGATTAAGCTTCATCCCATTGTTTTCAATGGGCATTAGTAACAAAATTGACTGACTGGATTGGAGCCCTAAGGGTTGTGTAGTGTCTGTGTGCAATATGTCCCTATATCAGAAAGAGAAAATAACTTAATGACCTAGCACATCAATTACCATCCCCAGGTCAGCAGTTCCTGCTTGTTAAAGAAGAGACTCCTAGAGAGTCACAAGCAGATGCCGTCTTCCAACACATTTTCTTTAAAGTGATCCCCAGTTTTGGCCAGAGTCGTTTTTTAAAAAAAAAGTTTCACAAGGGAAATCTTTGCCATAACTACTCAAGAACTACATGGGAGTACCACTGTCACTAGCATCTCAATGGGAAAACTTGGTCTCAAAACAGGACTTGTCAGACCTTGACATCACAGCTGAATTAGGACATGCTTCCAGTAATAGGCTACAGCTCTGCTAACACCTGCACTAAAGATTACAGTTGTTTAAGATGTAGAATAAAAACACAAGTTAAGAAGAAAAGTAAATATCCAGAAGTTTACAGCCAAATTTCCAGGTATCTTGACTCCATTCCTGGGGCCTATTCAGACTTACCACATTTAAAGAGTAAGAGTACACTTAGGGATGCTTCGTACAAGTAATTCAAGTGGTTCCTTCCATGTTCATTTGGAACAGGCTCCTTGGCTCATGCCTTATTTATTGCAAAACAGTTTATAAAATATTTTCTAACACCTTGAAATTACAAAGTAAATTTACAGTAAGTACAGGTGTCCAGGAAAGGGTGGTGGTGATGTCTTTTCTTTTTAAAAATGAAGTTCTCTCCCAGTGTATGATACTCAAAACGTAGGTTGCAGAAGAAAATGACATTTCAGACATATGTCATTTCTTGTTAGGTGACCCTCTTCATGCCAGCATCCACACAACAGATGACTAATGTCTCTGAGCTGGAGAGAAAAGGAGAGGGAGGGAGAAAGGATAAGAGTAAGATTTTCATTTCTACTGTCTCATTTTATACCACCTTCAGAGCATTTTGTAGTTCCAGCAGGCACAGGCTTACTGGCCATGAGTCACTGAGGGAGAAAGTACTATCCAGCTCGTACAAATACATTCCACTGACAATTAACTATCCCCCCTGACACTAACTAACAGTCAACACAACATTTCCATTCTCTTTCAGAATATTTTACATTTTTAGATTAGATCAGAAGTCAAAATTTGGAATACTGGTCCTTTCAGATCCCAGCATACAGTGTAGATGGAAGGCATAAATAACTTTAATCAATTACAGTACTTAGTATTAAGATACCAGTTTAGAGTGCTCATATCTCTTAAAGTATATTTATCTTGTAATCCATGCAACTCTGTGGTAGGTTAGAATGATCAGTGTGAGGATGGAGGGCTGAGTGGCTTTTCTCAGACCCCCAGCCCCTGTGAGTTCATGGAAGAAACAGGTTTTGAAGGGGACTGGCCTCAGCCACTACATCATAACAGCTCATGTTTCTGTATAGGCTTTAAAGTAAACACATTACAAGAGTTGTTTGGATAACCTATACAGTCCCTCTCCAGCAAACCTGCTCAAAGTGGCTCACAAAGTAATATGGCACAACAGAGCCAGGTTTTGTGGGGCCCTGGGCAGAGAAAGTGCCTGGGCCTCTTGCTCCTTGCCATCCACCCCTCGTCTCTCTTGCTTCCCTGTGTGCCCTTCCCCCAACTGCTTGTCCACATGTCCTTCCCTGCCTGCTCCGTCACTTGCAAGCTCTCCTGCCACCCACTCTTCCAGCTGCATGCTCCACACACATGCCCTTATCCCGGTGGGGCTGGATGGCAGGGGGACTCAGGCGAGGGCTAGGCTGGAAGCCCTGGGCCCTGGCAACTGCCCCACCTCAGGGGACGCTGAAGCCAGCCCTGCAACATAATATTATTACAATTATCGATTAGAAATGTAACCAGAGCATAATAGCATAAAACATTTAGCAACCTGCAATGATCCTCATAAAACAAGCCTTAGATTGGAAGCAGAGCAGACTATAAAAATAATTTTTAAAAGATAAAACTCCTTCCTTAAAAAGGCTGGGTAAAAAATAATGGTTGGGGCTGTTGCCTAAAAGAAGACAGGGTATTCCATAGGTCCAGTTCTCGAGTTTCCAGTACAGTAAGAGCAACACTTCTTAAAGTTCACCAGCCTGAAGTAATAGAACTAGAAAGACCCAAATGCCATGTATCTATAGGCCAGAGCTTGCAGCTTAATCTTTTGCAATTTAGACCGCAGTGTGTAACCAGTGGGGAGTTCAGCAAATAGCTCCAGGTGACGTGAGGGAAAGACCCAAAAGGAAAAAGTGCAAGCTGAGCCAGCATGGCATAGCGGTTACACAAGGATCTGGAAGACTCAGGTTTGAATCCCCACTTCACTACAGAATCTTGCTGGGTGACCCTGGGCCAGCCATGCTCAGCCTAACCTACTTCACAAGGTTGTTGTGAGGATAAAATCAGAGAGGAGAAAAATGTAGGCCATGTTGGGCCCCCCCCCTTGGGGAGAAAGGCGGGGTGGAAATGAAATCAGTAAAATAATTAGACCACCGCGCTTTGGGAAGAAGGCTCCTGCCAACAAGCGACAGTAAATGCTTAAACAAAAAAAGCCAAGGGGGTAAAGGTCACATGGGAAGGACAGAAGTTTCTCACACATAATATTCTCCCTTTTCTGATTCTCTCTCTCTCTCTCTCTCTCTCTGGGGGAAGAATTAGGCTTTTAATATGAGATTGGCCAGTACAAGATTATGCACGGGATAGAGCAGGTAGAGAAAGAAGTCCTTTTCTCCCTTTCTCACAAGACAAGAACTCGGGGGCACTCCCTGAAGTTGCTGAGCAGTCGGGTTAGAACAGATGAAAGGAAGTCCTTCTTCGCCCAAAGAGTGATTAACACGTGGAACTCACTGCCACAGGAGGTGGTGGCGGCTACAAGCATGAACGGCTTCAAGAGGGCGTTGGATAAACATATGGAGCACAGGTCCAGCAGTGGCTATTAGCCAGAAGGTACAGATAGGAACTCTCGGTCTGGGGCAAGTGATGCTCTGTATTCTTGGTGCTTTGGGTGGGGGGGCAACAGTGGGAGGGCTTCTAGTGTCCTGGCCCCACTCCTGGACCTCCTGATGGTTCCTGATGTTTTTGGCCACTGTGTGACACAGAGTGTTGGTCTGGATGGGCCATTGGCCTGATCCAACATTGGCTTCTCTTATGTTCTTATGTTCACTATTTATTTATTTATTATTTATTTATTTAGATTTATATCCTGCCTGACCAACACAAGAGGCTCTAGGCAGCTCACAACAACACTAAAATCAGTACATACAAATATAGTTAATACAATAAAATACAATGCAATTGGCAGCAGTTACAAGTACAATTGACGGCAATTTCAAATACCAACACTAGGGCATTGTGAACAGATTTACACCTTTCTATGTCAACTGGAGTCAATGTATGTAACTGCTTAGGATGGTACTTCGTTAATTCCCATCTCCAACTACAAAGAAGAAGGGAGAGCAGCAATGTTGACTGGACAGACAAGTGGCCACTCAAGGTATCCCTTAGCATCAAGGGTTCCCACTAAAACCATATACAGAAGTGTAAATCCACTCCAGTGTAAGTGGTGAATCTTCCAGGAAGATGCCACACTACCAGACTTACAGTCTGATGATTATTTTTATCCGGATTTTTGCTTGGAATGTTGCCATGATATTCGTTTAACATCATGCTGTGGTGGTAACTGTGGCTGATGTGACCCATTCTAAGCATTGTGCTGACATATCAATACTGGGATGGGGCTATTTTCAGTCCTGAGACAAACAGTAAGATCCCAGCCTTGGAGTCATACAACATAAAGCAACAAGATTCTACAACTTTACACTCAATGAACCACAGCCAGTATCCTCCCAGACTAAAACAGAACTGGCAGCCAGAAAAGAGTAGTCTGAAGACTGAAACAGTTTCACACTGTGAGGCAGAGACTGCCAAGGGTCTTATTTTGGAGAAACAACTGTGTCCAAGAGCAAAGAAAGTATGTCCTTGCACTTCTTCAGCATCCACAATAATGTAACCTGCTATTCAGAGACAGCTATAGCTAAAGAGTTCTCTGTTTAGTCCCATGGAAAAGGGGCCAGCCAAAGACAGGGAACAGAAACAGGGAGAGCTCTGGATTGTGTATAGCATCACACATACAGTCAGAGGCTCTCTTCAGCTTCTGGCACTAGACCACCAGCCCATGTGACAGAGACTCAAGCCCTGAGGCAAGCGAGTGGAGAGAAAGGGGTGGCAGATTCAGGTCTGGAAAAGGGCATATGATACCTCCCCCCAAATCCTTTGATGCTTTAACTCCCGCCTATCAGCCTTTAGGAGTCTAATGTTCTTTGATTGATTTCATCTACCATGATTCATGGAACTCATCGTTCTAAGAGGGCATTTACTATTTTAAAATAACTAGCAATTCTCCATGCCTTTGCTTTCCATCAGTCTTGGGGAGTTCCACATGGCCTGTGCTCTGAGTTTGGATTCCCCGCATCAAGCTGTAATTTATGCACAGTATCCTGTACTCCAGGCCAAAGATTCAGCCCTCAAAACTGTATTCTGGAATATTATATTTCTAAAGTTGCACAGCCAGGCTCTCGAACAGACCTACCACTGAATTACAGCCACTCTACAGAGGATAATTCACAAGCCTTATTAGGGGAATCATTATAGGATACTGGCTTTCCGGGGCTCAGGAGAGCACAGTTTCCGATACGATAATCCAACGGAAGCGGGAATTAATAAAAGAATCCGCACCTTAAAAACAAGGAATATAGCTTGAACAGTCATCAGAACCTGGATTCTAGGAATAGAAACAGAAGATGAACCAAACAGTTAAAGAATCCAGAAATCTTTTGCAATTCTCATATAACATCATTTTTAGGAGCTTGAGAAGACAAACTGTAACTTATTAAGGTAAGACTTCACTCTCAGGTATTTATTCTGCACAACTATACTTCGTCCATATATACAGGCAAAAACATAAATCCTTCCTATTAACATTTGCCCTTGTAGGCTGCTAGCAAACTGTATGCAAGATTCTGTTCAAAATGTTGTGTTTTTTAAAAAACCACCTTGTTTTTCTTTCCTCACAATAAAAGCAAGAACAGATTTTAGGGCTGTTAGTTTCTTTTAGAGTAAAGACTAGGGGGCTAGACCCAAATTTTCTGCTCTGCCAACTGGAGCCGTCCTCCAACCACAAGAGGCTCCTGCCCATGCAGCTCTCCTTTAAGAGAAAGGCTCCGCTGTTTGCAGAATGGAAATGGTAAATCCAACCCCAAGAGTTCAGATAAACAGGCAATTATTTCTGTTTACTTTCCATGAGGCTGCCATTGCTGCAGACAGAGAGCCCGTGTGGTGTAGTGGTTCAGTATCGGACTAGGATCTGGGCAACCTGGGTTTGAATCCCCACTAATGCCATGGAAGTCTTCAGAGTGACCATGGGCCAGTCATCCTCTCTCAGCCTAACCTATCTCCAGGGCTCATTTTGTAGCAGGAGCTCCTCTGCTTATTAGGCCACACACCCCTGATGCAGCCAAGCCTCCAAGAGCTTACAGTAGCCCCTGTTAGAAAAGCTCTGTAAGCTCTTGGAGGGTTGGCTACATTAGGGGTGTGTGGCCTAATACGCAAAGGAACTCCGGCTACAAAATAAGCCCCGCCTATCTCATATGCTCAGGTGGGCAGCCGTGTTGGTCTAAAGCAGCAGAACAAAAGTTGAGCCCAGCGGCACCTTTAAGACCAACAAAGTTTAATTCTGGGTATCAGCTTTCGTGTGCACACATACGTCTTCAAATACATTGGGAGAACCAAGCTTATACCTGGAAAAAAACTTGGTTGGTCTTAAAGGTGCCACTGGACTTAGACTTTGTTCTGCTATCTCACAGGGTCGCTGTGAATATAAAATGGAGGAGAGAAGAATGACTTAAGCTGGCCTGTTTCCCCAGTGAGGAGAAAGGCAGAGTTTAAATGAGCTAAAAATAAATAATACAGGGAACTGATTATTCTAGTCTCATGATATATAGAAACTGGGGAGTGTGAAAACCAAAAACCATGTAGGAAACCAGTTTTCATTTTATCTCGCAAGAAATGTGATTTCAATTGTTACATGTATCATATATAGCAAACCACTGACCACCAACGTAAGAAAAGGATTGCATCTGTATGGGGATAACTGTAGATATAGAACAATTTTTATGAGAAACGTGTTCCCAATTTTCACGGGTCTGGGGATCTGATTACTTACTCGTTCACTGGGGGAATACTCCACACATATATGTGGCTCTCTACCTCCTCTGCACAGAGAACATTTGCTTACTTACAGAAGTGAGAAACCCCTTTGCCTGGATAACTTATGCATGCAGAGGTTCTACATCCCCTCAAGACATGTTGTTTCATATGAGAAATTCACATAGTAGTGACCTATGGATTAAGACTACTATGATTACAGCTTGCATACCAGTGCTGTAAATGGATTAATCTAATATCCATTTTGTCTGGAAATAGGAATCCCTCATTTAAAAAAAAATCTCTGTAATCTGCCTTGTACACACAAAGTGTTATATAGGGGTTGTATCCAGCAATCCGTGGGCATAAGGACCGTGGCTCTTTCCTTCCTCCAGCAATCCTTTCTGGCCTCAGGAAGTGGAGTCCCAGAGTCACCGGACCCAGGTGTACCAACCGCCACATGGCTCAGGAGAGAAGAGAGAAGCGGGCAAAACTCCTCCTCCTCCCTCTTTCATCAGAGAAGAGGAAAGACACATTGCTGGGAATAAACTTCCCTGGAGTCGGAAATGACAACTAGGAGGAGGGAAAACTGAGGAAAGATCCATAAGCTAATACCAGATAAAATGGGTAATATTTTAAAGAATTTATCAGACAGCTGCTTTGCCGTTAAGATAAATTAGTCATGGTGTGAGCTACTATGTATGTGTGTATGCGTGTGTACGAAAAAAGGGTTGAGAGTTTATATTTTTATCCGTTATCAAAAATAACCCTACATTATATAAGTAAACCAGAGGGCACCCAATTAAATCAGTGTGCAATAGGTAAGCATTAACAAAATATATCCTCATGCAATTCCTTTGGAACCAGCTTGCCACAGCACCTAAGACTGTGTGGACATAAGACTTAAGGGAGTTATTTAAGAGAAGACATCATGATGGATGGTGTGGCACATGAAGGAGGAGAATGTGTACACTACCAGGGGTGCCTGGGGACACAAAGCACTTCTGCACAAAGGCATATCTGCCTCCATCATCAGTGAGGGGCAGGTCACCCCCCACAGTCAAGCATGGACAGCAGGTTTTGCCTTCACGCCAGAGGGCTCCCTTTGTAGCTCTTGCTGTGAGCCAGTAGCATCTCACCGGGGGGGGGGGCAGGGGGGTTCCAGGTCTGGGAGCCAAGCCCACTCCCATTTGCACAGCCCTACTTTTTATTATTTGATTGAGATCAGTATTAACAAAAAAAAAATCTTTAAGAGCATGGCATTACCTGCAATTAAAATACAGTCCACCTTTGAATCTGATGAGCTTGGTACGTCCGTCCTTTATCCACTCTGCTAAGACCCCAGCGCTTTGTTAGCAAGGCTCTGTATGCTAATCTGGACATCAGAGTTGACTGGAACAGAGAGATTAACCCCTAAATTCAACCTCAGCAGCAATGCCAATTTCATTATCATGCTGGAGTGGGACAGAATATTGGGAACTAACAATTTACAGGCAAGTGTGACTAAGGGAAATTGGAAGGCCGGAATACCCCTCCAATGACAGCCCCTTGTCAAATGAGTCCTTCACCTCACCCACTGAGACTTTTATGATTTCCCTACCTAGCCTTGAACTGTACCTCCTTTCCAAGGTACTTCCTCTCAGACATTTTAAATAGCGATATGAACTCAGCAGCCACGATGACTAATAACTCCAACAACTGTTACTCTTCCTTCATGAAGACAAATTCAATCTGGGTTCCAGTTTTATTTCAAATCCAGCATTGCACCCCCCCCATTACCCAATCAGTTCAAAATGGAACTAGATGTATGCCTTCAGCTCAGCAACCTCATGACTTGTGCCATTTCTCACTGAACTGCCTTCCCTCTTTTTAGCTGCTCAGGAATCTGTCAGCTGCCCGGCTTCCCTGCACACAGACCATTTACTACTACCTCCGAACAAGACACTGGAAAGGAAGTAGAAATGCCTCCTTTCCTTCAGAGGCTAATCCAGTTATGCTTCAGGCTGCCTACTCACTCTAAACCACACACATCTGACCTTTCCCAAGCAAGCCATTCACTCATTATCAAACTGGAGGGTGAACTGTCTATAAGACAAGCTATCAGCTATTTAAAAATGTCAATTTAACTTCCTGGTCAGTTCTTATTGCACAGCCAATACTTGTATACGGAAAAGTTACCATGACTGCAGTACAGAGGAATATAACACATACATTCCACAAGCATACCTTATTTTTAACCTCCAGAGTTGCTTTTCTGAAGTTGCTCTTCCGGTTATAATGAAGAGTTTGGGGGTTGGTCAGGAGCATGCTCTTTGTGCCTCTGTTCTGAAAATGTCCAAACTGTAGGATATGCCAGCTGCACCGGCACGAGTCACGCAGTTAATGCTACTAAGCTACACCGTATGCATCTGCTATTAATTAAGCTAGATCTGAACAATGCCAAGATTTGTGCACCTTGTAAAAAGTCACAGCAGTAACTCTTCAAGTAATACAGGTCTGTGCATTTGAGTTCCACTGAGATGTATGCACGTAACTTGCCCAGGACAATTCTTGTAATTGCAAAATACAGAAGTAGATGGCAACAAGGTGCAAAAACCCCATAACCAGCTGACTGCCTGCAGTTGTGTTGCTTATGGTAACAGGCCATTTGTTCTATCAGTAATTTCATTCCATTTCAGAACACCCTATATCCCCATAGCTCAATGGTACAAAACAGTGAATGCTAACATAGAAGAGCAGATTTTTTAAAAAAGTCATCTAGTCTGAAGCCATAGATTTACATAGATTTACAGATTTTGCAGTGATGCCTACACTGCAAAAAAACAACCAGTGGAGATAATAAACCAGATTGCCTGCAACCCTAAGGCAAATATACAAAAGGCTGCACCCAAATGACATGGTGTTCTTTTCAAAATATGGCCAGAACCCCTCAACAAATTGTGTATGTTATCCAAAATAAGTCAGTGGTTTGGATGTAAAGATTCTGCTTGCCGGGGAATCAGGACTCACAGAAATTGGTCCCCCTGCTCTGCCACAAGCCAGCTCCTATTTGTTTTCCAAAAGTTGCTTTTGCTGGCAAAAAAATTAATAGTATGGCTCTATACAGCCAATCCAATATCTTGCAGAAAATAAACTGACATGACCTAATGTTTGAGGGAAAAGTCAAACCACGCAAATTAATAAAATGACATTAAGTCGTCATGGATGACTTCAAAACATCACTAAAGAACCCCACAATTCAAACTAATAAAATTTTGAAAACCCACATATTTGGAAAACAGCACCAAACGTACGTAAAAAGCAAGGTGTGTTGGGAAAAGTAAAAATTTTAAGATGACAGTACTTCCTGCTCAGGACTATTATGTCGGGCACAACCTGCCAGACTGCAAGCTATAGGCTGAATGGTATAAACAGTGCAGAGTTAAGACACTGTGCACAGCATAACTTTGAAGGCAAGGTTCCATTTAGCCTTTGGAAACCAATTGGACCCTAGAGAGTACTTCTAATGTGGGAAGGTGATGTATTATCAAAAGGAGGACTTGCACAACTGTTGACATAATCTTTGATTATGCACCGTTGTTGAGGGAGGGCTGGCTCATGTCTTACAAAAGCAGCAGGTAACCTGTCTAAACCCTCTGATCTTGTAACACGTGGCCTTGAGTCTTGCTGCATTTTCAACCCTGCGTCAGCCATTAAAAGCTGTCAGCTACAATGTGCATTAAAAAAAATCAAGCACAGCCTGCCTTAAAAAACTAAAATAAAATCACACACTACATTTATTTCTGTTTGCAGGAAAGAGAATATACTATACAGGAGTGAAACAAATTGCATACTATTGAGGCATTAATTTTGTGTGTTTTCTAAGTTCAAAAAGCATTGACTGGATGACTTTGGAGGTTAATTTCTCTGTAGATTAGTAAATTTATCACTTAACATCATGATTTTTTTTGCTACAACAGATTTCAAAACTATGTACATGGCCCGAGAGCAACCAGGTTAACGTCTTAAAATGAAATTATGACTCAAGCTTGAATATTAAGTAGAAAGACATACCTTAGCATCAAACTGTCACAACAGATCCTTTGGGGTCATTAATTCTTTATATTGTATATTTGGGTTATACAATCTGAATTTAGTCTTGCTTTAATTCTTCCCCATTTCTAAGAACCTACTCATGGAAAATAACTGTGTGAATTTCTTAAAGATGAAATTAGGCACTTTTTAAGCAAGTGTGTAAAGAAAGAAAAAGTACCAAACTGAGCCCATTAGACAGTGCAGGGTTCAAGTAAATCAACTGAATAAAAAAGCTCAGCACTGAGCGAGAGAGATGCAGAAGCACTAATATTGGCGTGGACACATATTAAGTAACATGGAATGGTGGAAAAACTTATTCCTGGAAAGACACTATTGTTGCAGAACAGCTGACAAGTGTTTACTCATGGCAAACAATTTATATAAAAATTAAAACCATATTTATGCACATCAATGATTTTATATGCAGAAAGTAAACCTAATTTAGTTGGTGCTGAACATGAATTACTCTTTTTGTGTCTCTTAAATATTGTGTGAACAGAATCATCTTTGTTTCCTGATTTTTTCAAAGCTTTTTGAGAAACACACACAAATAATTAGATTTAGTCAATTTTATTTACAATTTTTGTACATTTCAGAGCATTACACAATTACATTTTCCATATTTTCTGACCTGCAAACAGATACCTTAAATGGAAATATTTTTTAAAAATGCAGTTCGGTACATCCAAATGCAACAATTACACATCTGACAGTTCACAAAGTGTAATTTACTAGGACGTAGCCTAAGAATGTAAGAACAAGAAGTCAGGAAAAAAATCTGACCAATTATTTACACAACACAAAAACTCTCAAGCTAACCCTTCAGGACAACTGTCCAAGGAACCCCCCCCCCCCCCAGGAAGTTATGATTCACACCTATGCAGCATTAACAGCCCTTGATCCCAAACACTGAGGGACTTTTCAGACCTGCCTATGAGCAACAGGTTTCCTCTTAACTTGCCAAACCCTGAAGTTCATACTGGTACCCCTGGGTGCATAGCACAGACTGAGTGTCTGGAAAGAAGTGACCACCAAGACCCATCTACTAATGGGTAAACAGAGTTCAGCTGAAATTGGTTTCTAAAAGGATTAAAAATTGACTGTATAAAATAAAGTGTTTTGGGTATAGTTGTGAATGGTTTTGGGCCCACCCACACTGGCAGGCTCAGCCTATCAGAATAAATTTTGAGTAAAAATATTTAAATAAGAAGTTCAAAGGCTTAGATAGGGCCAAGGGTTCTGCATTTAAGGTGGAGAATTTGGGTCATGTCTGTAACTTCCATTTCTTTTATTTACCTCCCACCCCAATTCCACAAACTGACATGGTATATATAGTGGGTAGAAACTAGTAAAAATTCCCTGCAAATAAACTGCTCTTCGGCTGAGGTTATAACTCCTGTGCATGGGTGGTCAGAGGAATTTTAAACTTTTACAAAAAAAATTTTTTTTAAGAGTCATCTTGAAAAATACTGAGATCTCACTTTATGTTAATTTGATTGCATGTACAATTTGTTAAGTATAACTTTCAGTCAAGACATTGCTACAAATGGAAATTTCAGTACAAAAAAGCAGCCAACTGAGTGCAATTTTTGTTTTTTTAATTGGCCAAGTCCTTCATGGTATTAAGCTAGGCTAAACATTTCATGGAGCCTCCACATTTCTTGCCTACCTTACTTTTCATGTTCATGTTTCAAACTGTGTCAGCAGGGCCCGGACTTCAGGAGTTAGCTGCTTAGCAGCTTTGGCTGCTTCTGTAATGGCCTTGCGGTAAAGACCTTTTCTCTTCTTATTAAAGCGCGACTGAAAGTTTTCTAAAAAGGGGGAGAGCTGTGAAAGAGCAAGGAAAGATGTTGTTGGGGACCCAAACCATGAAATACGTGCTTCCTGTCGGACTAAAAGGCCATTATCTTTCCGGCTCACAGTAATGGTAAGAATACGGGCTGGCCACCAAGGGAAGCCATATATCTTGGCCCAAACAATGTCTCCTACACATATGGTCCTGCCATCTGGTGTGACACATTTAGAGACATTTTTTGAAAAGACTTTCATTTTCAAGGAATTACTGAGCTTTTTCTCTTCCTTTGAAGAGGACGAGGAGGAGGAAGAAGGTGCATGCATGCTGCCTGGAGGAAAATCAAAGCTTTCAGTAGAACTACACTCAGAGTTGGTGGACTTCAAGTCATCTGTGCTATCACTACTACACACTGATGCACTGGAAGAGTCAGATTTCTTTTTATTAAGGGTCATGTAAACTGTTATATTGCTTTTGCTGCCTCTCTTGCCCAGTGTCTGCTGTTCATCCTGATCAACAGGTGCATGCACTTCACTTGTGTCCTGAACCTCAATGTTAGCCTCTTCAGGGCCTTCTGAGGGGCTCTGATTTTCTGAAGGGGCCTCACCTGCTGAGCGGGTAGAGGAGCAGCGAGACTGGGGCTTGCCACTCCGCAATTTCTCAAGCCCTGTCTTGAGAGAAGAGTCGTTTTCTTCGTTTCGGTACCTTTGGGGCTTTAGGCGCAATCGCGGGGGCAGGGAACCTGAGCTGGTGTTCTGAAGACGCCTTGTGAAATGGACCTTTGAATGTGCATTTTTGGAAGCGGAGGTTGCACTCTGTTTCTTTTGTGCCTTCTCTTTGGCTATTTTCAAGACTTCCCGAGCTTTTGCATGATCCATGTTTTTGCTCTGGAGAACTTTCTTAGTATTTAGTTGTGTTTTTGATGTATTTGCTTGAGTGGAAACTTTGACTACTTTGCTTCTGCTGTGGGCAATATTTGCAACTTTGACCACAGAATTCCTTTTCTGGCTTTCATTTTGGCTTTTACCATCAACTTTATGATCAGTTTTAAATTTTTTATTCACAGTAGTTACACTCTCATTTCTTCGCTTTCTACTATCCTCATATTTTGAGGAGTCACTTGCATTGCTGCTCTTTTTAATTTCTTTTTTTTCTGCAACAATACTGTTCTTACATTTGTCACACAAGACCTGTCTAGGCCGTAGTTTGATAGCATTCATAATTGAAGTGGGTTCCTCCCTGTACATTTTCCGCTTGGGCCGTTTAATTTTCCGAGGCGGTGGCTGAGGTATTGACTGGTTATATGTGTCCCTGATAAACAAAGGAGGAGGATAGGGTGCTCCCTCGTGGAAAAGGGGAGGTGGTTTGGAAGTCCATAGGTTTTTAGCCAGGTTAGGTTCTGATGGCTGGATGGGAGAAGAGTCCGTGACTACACCATTGGCTTCACATTTCACCTGTGTCTCATCTTGGAATGGGTTACTTTGGAGCTGCATTGTCTCAGGTTTATCCTTATACTCCCTTTTAGGAAAGATGGTCACAGGGATTCCATGGGGTCCAAACCTGAGAGAAAGAGACACAGACAGAGTTAACTGCTTATCCCCAGTCCTGATCCCCATCTTTTGTCTGTAAGAGGATGGTGCTGGATGTGATCATTATCATTTTACAATCCACACACTATTATAGAAAACACCACTACCACACTAAATGAGAAACACTCCACCCTGAACTCACCTCCCCCCAGTTCTCCACACAGAGAACCGGAAGGGTCTCAATTCATGCCATGCAGGAGACTGACCACACTCTCCCAGAGAACTTAGAAGGAAAGGCAAATGACTTAGATGCCAAGACAGAAACTACTAATTGGCAGAAATTACGTCAAATTTCTGTGATAGCATGGCTGTGCTGTGTTACATCATGCAATGCTAAAAGCCGTATCTTAGATGCTTTCAGCAATAAGTCTTGCTTTATGCTAGCATTACACTGATTGGCATGGTGAAAGGGTGACACACAAGCTGTTATGACACAGCCTCAGCTAAAAAAAATATTTTCTGGGGTGTAAGCTTTCAAGACAAAGTACCTGACAAAGGGAGCCTCGACTCTCAAAAGCGTAGACTGAAATTTTTGTTGGTCTCTAAGGAGCTGATGCACTCAAATCCAGCTCATCACTATATAGCATGATCTTACTACATTAAAAAACAAATGCCCCCCCCCCCAAAGCAACCCACCAACCATCTTAAGTTACAAACAGATGCGTATGGCCCTCAACTCTGGTCTACTCTGCTACCAGAAAGATTATATTTACCAAGTAAAGATCTTAAAATACCCCAAACCTATCTTTTAACAACAATTTTAATAACAATATTACTACAACCATAACTCTGTTTAAAAAAGAGAAATGAACAAGCTATTTTTATGTTCATTAGACACAATTTTAACCAGTATCAGAAATATGTAAACCCTCATAATCATGTAACCCATGGAGAGTGTTATACAGCATATACTTAGTATTTTCAAAATGAAAAATATGTTTTTGGTACAGCCTACTTATGGATTCTATTCTCAAACTCAAAATGCAAATGCTGCAGAATTCTGAATGAACAATGCCCTTAAAACCACTAAAGCTGCTTTATGTATCAACATAAGAGCAAGTTTTAGTTCTGCCACTAGAGTTCTGGCATAACTGACACTCTTAGTTCAGCATCCTGGTAATATGAAATCTATTTCCTGCTGAATTTATTCAGGGCTGCTACCTAAGAGTATGAAATATTTATCAAGTCCTGAGTTGTCTAGAGTCCTACAGGTTAGAATGTCAAAGCAGCTAAGCATGTACAGCAAATAGCTTATTTTCTAGTTTCCTTACCACCAGTAAGGAATTAAGTCGGGGAGGGGGGGAATCATGGCTTATGCGTATTATTTAAAGTGCTGTTTTTGTAGAGTCATCATAACTGTGAATAGAACATTTCTAAAGAGTTACACCTTCCAAACTCATTAACTTCAATGGACTTGGAAGAGCATAGAGCTGTTTAGCATGCTGGAATTAGTACAAAATTCTTACATACACATAATTCAACTCAGAACACTGCAGAACAAACAAAAGTAACACTGTCCATAAGTTCATAGTTTTCAATTAATGTACACACAATACAGTCAACCTGTGGACACAAAGTTCTACCAAATGATAACCAGCCACATTTGCCATATTTCTGTTTGTGCACAAACAAAACACAAAAAGAAACAAAGCTTAGGATCCGAGCTACCAGATTTAATTTGGATTCCACCACTTTAAAAAAACGCAATGGACTTTTAGTTTCACAACCAGCCTGTGAGATGCAAAGCACTCTTAACGTACAGTCTTACAAGCAACGAACTTTTGGCTTGGAGAAGCCACTAGCTGAGATAAACATAAAAACAAAGCAAGGATCTGACCCTATGCTTCCCACGTTCAAGCCTAATGGTCAAGTCCTGCTCCTGCTCCTACACAACCCTTCCAACACGTGCAGACACAGTTGGTTAGAAAGATTTACTCTCGGAAAGAATGAACCATTGTGTTAAAGAAGTCATTATGTGAGGATACCTTAGCCATAAAGAAAGCAGAAGAATAGCAAGCAACTGGAGAAATTTTCACAAATGACCTATTTTGGTTGAGTATGTGTCTGTTAATGAACTGATGACTGTTAAAAGACATGACAGAAAATAGAATGCTATTCCAAAAGTTGAATATGCCTTCTAATCTTTATTTAGTTAGGGTGTTTGTATGTTGCCTCTGCAGAGTTTTGCACAAGGCAGCAATCACAGAAATTCTGGGCAGTTATAAAAAATTATCACAGCTCACTAAATGTCAAGGTACAGAAATATTAAAAATCAATTTAGCATCTCTTGGAAACATGGCATGAAGGCTCAGTCCTGCTCTTAAGAGGAAAAACAAGATTAATAGCTCAGTTTTGACTCATGTAGTGATGTGTAACTTTGTACTATACTCCCCCAAATTTCAACTGTGCATAAGCTCCCTCAACAGAAGACTCATACTCCTATTTATTTGATACTTTGACTAAGTCCTGCTGAGATACTACATGTGGAAACACTTTTTGAGTATTAAGTAACTACACATTCTTCTCTCAAGCATCTATTCAATTTCTCTAGTGCAGGGGTGTCAAACATGCAGCCCGGGGGCCGGATGAGGCCCCCGGAGAGCTTCCATCAGGCCTGCACTGGAACTGGCCATCTCCTGCTTCCAGTTCTGTTGCTGCTGCTGCATCATAGCTTGCTTCGCCAGACACTCTTAATTGCTCAGCTATTTTATATTTTCCCCTGGGTCCTAGACGCAGAATTCTGAGCATGAGATTTCTGTGGTGAATGTCAATAAATCAAAAGTAGGTTTGCAGCTTACAGATACACACCTGAACAACATACCCAAGATTGCAACAGCACAGACATTTTGATGCAATAATTCAGAGCAAGAGGTGTCAATTATCAGAGACTGTTACATAAACAAAATATGCAAGAGTGCTAGTGTTTTAAGCATGTTTTTATTTTAAGTTAAAAAAAAATCTTTTGTGTTTGTGTCCTTTATATCTCTGCTACCTGGCATTACATTTTATCACACACGTGGCCCGGCCCAACGAGGTCTCATTTATGTCAGATCCGGCCCTCATAACAAATGAGTTCGCCACCCCTGCTCTAGTGGAACCAAGTTGAATTAAACCTCAAATTTTGACATAGATGGCTTAGAAATCTAGAAAAAAACAGCAAAATGTGTATCATGACCATGGCAGAAAGATGGGTATATTTCAGGGGCTGCAAGGTTGTGTATACACAACACATCTTTGCACTCTGCATTTCTCTCACCTGATAAGATTTCTGTTAATAGAGACTGGGCTACACATTATGGAAAAAGAGGTACCGTGGGTTTTATCATCACCAAAACAGAGTCCCTGAGGGCATGGAGTCAAGTAAAGGGAAGCATTTGTGCACATTGATGTTATAGGAGAACATCCCACATCCTACATAATTTATAGCCACAGTCTACACTAACTTTCCCCACAGAAGTTAGTATACCAGCATAATGGACAGACAACAAACTCTGGCTCCCACCTGCAATAGTGATAACTCCAGTATCAGCTGCTCTCAAGAGTAGTTTCTCCCCCCCACACACCACCTTAAGACATCAGTAAATGAAAGTCATTCTAGTTTTGCCTGTGCAGCTCTAACAGATGTCTTGACACGCAAAAATGTTTGATAACTTCTTCCCACTATATTTCTGTAGTTCTCCCTTTTTATTTGTGTATTGCTCAATGCTGTTAATTCTATGAACAGGACAAAAAGTCAAAACTAAAGGGAAATAGTAGCGGCACTGAGGCTGCAGTCCTGCTGCACACAGAATAAAGCCCAATTCGACATAGTAAGACCTGCTGAATAACACTGCATAGAACTGTGCTGCCTTTTCTTTCTTTTTCTTTGCAGCCACACCCATTCAAGTCTGCTTGGCATCTGATATGATGCCACCAACTGCCTGGGAATGACTGCATAGAGTCAAGGAAGTCAGCATCCCTGAGCGTGACCCCACCATTTGGCCAGACATGATAAGTTACTGATCTGGCACATACTTTCAGCATGCATCCATTTTAAGCTGCAACAATCTGCAGTGATCCAGTGTTTCCACAAAATGACAAAATGCCATTATTTATACCTGTTTATGAGGCAGCTTGTTGTTTCATGCAATAGTGGTCTACTTGTAATGGGGTCAACTATACGACCTGCCACGTGGTTGCGTATCGACATGATATGGTCTTTTTCGTTATTATCAGATATCTCTGAAGTAGAAATATTACCCGCGACATATGCAGACCATAATCCTGTGATTCTAACACTTAATGATGTGCCCAGACGAGGTAGATGGTCAATGAAATATCAGCTCTTGAAAGATACAACATTTGTGAATGATTGTAAGATGGAATTTGACAGGTTTTTTTATTAGGAACACTGGCCCAGAAGTGAGCATTCATATAGTCTGGGACGCATTTAAAGCCTTTGTCAGAGGCAAAATGATATCCCAAGAAAGCTGGCAAAGGAAACAACAAAAGACTACCAGGAGTTATTGTTACAAATTAGAAAGGAGGAATCACACTTGAAGGAAGACCCCCAATGTAATTTGAGTAGAGATAAATTGCAGAAACTACAGCATATGCTAAACTGCTTATTATCTGAAGAATTAGCAAAGAAAATTACGTATGCCAAACAATATATGTTTGATAATGCGAACAAGCCTAACAGATGGCTTAGCTTATAAAATCAAAAAGGATAAAGCAAGCAGGTACATAAAAACATTGAGGAATGTAAATGGTCAGGTCCGCACAGCAATAAGTGAACTGAAAGAGATAATTGATACATTCTATAGAGAACTATACAAACAGGAGCAGACTAATATAGAGGAATCTGAAACCTATTTAGATAAGTTCATAAGTAAAAAAATTTTTGAGGACCAAAAGAAATTACTGAATGATACTATTACAACAATGAAAATAACAGAAGCAATCAAAAGACTCAAGGCCAATAAGGCGCCAGGATCAGATGGTATTACATCAGAGTTTTATAAAATTTTTGAAAACAATATTACACCTATTTTGAAAAAAATAATACAGAATATATATGATGGGGGACAGATGCCCGATACTTGGAAGCAAGCACTAATAACCTTAATTCCAAAGCAGGATACTAATTTAGCTGATATAAAAAATTATCGCCCGATATCCTTGCTTAATGTAGACTATAAAATCTACGCATCAATTTTAGCTAGTAGATTCAAGAAAGTCTTATCTCAGACGATTAAAATAGATCAGCCGGGATTTTTACCACATAGACAGCAGAGACATAACCTACGTATTATATTAAATGTCCTAAAATATTATGAGCAGCACCCTGACAAACAACTGGCACTTTGTTTTTTAGATGCCGAAAAGGTGTTCGACAAATTAAATTGGAATTTTATGTTGTTCCAACTCAAAAAATGGGAATGTGGAAATCATTTTTTCACAATGGTCAAAACAATATATCAGGAACAAGAAGCAAAAGTACTTTTTAATGGTGATTCTACAACCTGTTTTGCTATACAAAAGGGTGTGAGACAGGGATGCCCTCTCTCACCACTCTTGTTCATTTTTGTATAAGAGACTTTATGCGATACCATAAGGGAGGAACATAGTATAAGAGGTCTCAAGATAAAAGAGGAATCTTTTAAACTGTTGGCATTCGCAGACGACCTGGTCTTTATTTTAGAAGATCCCATGGAATCATTACCGAAACTTTCAAACATTCTTGAAAATTTTGGTCAGGTAGCTGGATTTAAAGTAAATGAAAATAAAACAAAAATTTTAACTAAAAACTGCACAGAAGAATTTGATAAACGGTTACAAAATGTGACCAATTTTGAAGTAATTAATAAGGTTAAATATTTAGGAATTATACTTTCAAATAAATGTAGTTCTCTGTATAAAGATAATTATATAAAATTATTAGCTGAGATTAAGAAGGATTTGGAAACCTGTGCAAAAATGCAAATTTCATTTGTAGGACACATTGCCTTAACAAAGATGAATATTTTACCTCGTCTCATGTTTCTTTTTCAAAACCTACCGATCTTAAAAAACCAAATTTTCTTTCGTGCGTTGGATAAAAGTATTGCAGATTTTGTATGGCAAGCTAGAAAGCCCAGAGTGAAACTTAAATATTTACAGGATAAAACAGAACAAGGGGGCTTTGGTCTACCGGACTGGTACCTATATTATACCGCAACAGTGTTGGTCTGGGTAAGGGAAAGGGCAAAACTCCAGAATATGAGAATATTGAAACTGGAGGGTCATGATCTCATGGTAGGGTGGCATGCTGTTTTTTGGTATAACCAAAAAAATAAAAGTTTTTAGTCACATGCCATTAGGGGACCCTTATTAAAAGTTTGGGAAGAAACGAAGCTTAAGTTCTACCATAAAATCCCGAGTTGGGTATCGCCCTTAGAGGCCTTTACCAAACCGACCCTTTTAACAAGGGAAAAGAGTTGTGGTTATATAACTTTAATGGAAAAAGATCTGTCTTTGAGAAACTTTGACGTGTTAAAAAAACAAGGAATTGACTTAACGTGGTGGGAACAAATGCAATTAACTTCAGGATTTAATATAGATAAAAGAATAGGCTTTTATAAAGAATTGATGGATTTTGATAAGGTGTGGTTAATGACAGAGGAAAAAAGCATCCAAAAAATATATAAAAGTCTGCTGGAATTCAAGATGCAAGACGAGTGGATAAAGTCAAACATGATTACCTGGGCACGATATATTGGGCATAATATAGAGTTAGATAAGTGGGAAAATGTTTGGAAAAGAAATATTAAATTCACAAGAGCAAGTTCAATTAAAGAGAACTTTTATAAAATGTTTTATTTGTGGCACCTCTCTCTGGACAAACTTGTCAGATTTTCAAAGTTAATTTCCAAAGTGTGCTGGAAATGTAAACAGAATACAGGGACCTACTTCCACATGTGGTGGTCTTGTCCTCAAACAAGGAAATTTTGGCTTTTTATTCAGAAAATTTTACAGGAGATAACAATGTAAAGTTCCACTGATCCCAGAATTGTTTTTGCTTAATATACTGCCAAATGACTTCGGATATGTGGACAAAAGATTGATAATCCATGTAACTACAGCGGCGAGGTTGCTCTTTGCAAAGTATTGGAAATTAGAGAAGGTACCAGAGAAAGAGGAGTTTATATCAAAACTGTTGAACATTGTGGAAATGGATAATTTGACGCTAAAGTTGAATAATAAGCAGGAGTCGTTTAAGCCAATGTGGGACAAATTTTATTATTGGTATGATGTGTATTACCTAAAAATGTCTTAGCATTTGGCTCTATAGGTGGATAATACCGGTTTGGTCTACTTTCTTTGAAATTCATTTTTCTGTATGTTGGATTAAAACATTACAAAATAAAAATAAAATAAAAAACTATACGACCTACAAGACAACCAGAACACCCTTCTCCTTGCATTTTTGGACAGGGGTCTCAATCGCCATATATAATCAATCAGAACAGGCGCAGAAAACAGCAACTAAAATATTTAAGGTGATGGAACTCCTCCCCTAAAAGGGTCAGCTAAAGAATACAGCTTGTTTAGAAAAATGACCAAGAAGAGAATGGCAAACCTCTATGCCGTTTGCCGGCATCAGCCAGTGAGGGATGCGGCTCAGTTGCCCCGCCCCGCAAGCGCAAAGCAGTTTTGGCCAGGCAGGCTGAGCAGCATGCCCTGTGTGCTCTCCCACCCCCAGCCTCTGAAGAGAAAGGCTCCGCCCTCCAGGGACAGGACCTGTGGTGGCTCGCTAGCCCCTCACCAACGGAAGAAGGAAGAATGAAAAGAGGAAAAAAACGGGAAGCCACACGCAGGGCTAAAACTGGCCCCAAAGATCCACAGTCCATAAAGGACTTGTACAACGGCACTCTCTCGCATGGAACTGGGACAGGGGGCCACTCCCGCCATCCATCCAGGGGCTTAGAGAAGACTGCTTTGGGCTTGTTTAAGGACCTCCTCCATGGAGATAACTAATTCTTCAACCTATGTAAAGTTAATTTATGGAAGTCACTGCCACAATATGATGGAAATCAGCTTCAAGGGCTTTAAAGAAAAGTTAGGCAACATCACGGAGGTTAGGCCCACCAGACAGCCAAAAGGACCTTCACATTCAGGGACAGATTCCTCGCAATACCAGTTTCGGGGGGAACAGAGGACAACTGTTGCCTACATGTCTTCTTTGTGGGATTTCCTAAAACAAGATCCCCCCCCCCCCCAATTTATCCCTAGTGGAATTCACATGCCCCCACAAAGCTGTGCAGCTCTTTCACTAGCTTCTACTAGTTCAGTTGGCTTTTGAATTTGTTCCTTCCCTGCAGCTCCTCCAAACATCTGCCCTTGAACAGAGTCTTCCTCAAGCAAAGAAACTGAGAAAGATACAGGAAAAATGGAGGGAAATTCCTTTTTTTCTGAGCACCCTTTTTCAGATTTTTCAAATTGAGGCCTGGGTCCCATAACATCATTCCACCTACACTTTCCTATGGCTGCTACAGAGGCTTCCTCCACGTTCACTGAAAACCCCTGATCTTGCCCATACGCAGAGAAGGGCTAACGGCAGAGGAATCAAGCACCTCTGTGGAAGAATGTCCCCACAACAGCCTGAGAGCAGTGCAAGGAGAAAAATGCCACAGGAGCCAAGCCCTCAAAATGTTGGAAAGTGCTGAAAGAAGTTCCTATGAATATTTTTCTTTTGGAATGACTGAAATCCCTTAAGGGAAGGTTTTAATCAAAATGTGTAGCATGAAATTTTTCATGTAAGGCAAACAACAGCATTGGATAATGATGCTTGTATATACCATAGACATACCACACTTTTAGTGACCTATTGTTTAAATGTTATGAAAGTAATTGTTGCAACGTTACTGCATATTTGATAACATATTAAAGCATTCAGAGTTTCAGTGTTATGAAATTCAACTTGATGCCCAAATAGTGTGACTACACTATGGAAAGCTCTCCCCCTTGATGTTCACCTGGCACCCATGCTACTTTCTTTTAGGCACCAGCAAAAAGATCACCTTACCCATCTGCAGAAGGGCATCTTACATCCCCTGGATTTCCCCACTCCCCATTATTTCCTCTTTACCTCCTCCTGGCAACCCCCATACCCTTCTCTGCTTCCCACTCAGCAGCAACTTTTAATTGTCCCCCATCTTCAGCTATATTTGTTAACTTCATTTATACCCCACCTTTCTCCAAAGTGGGGACTCAAGGCCATCCACATTCACCTCACCTCCATTTTATCCTAACAACAACCGTGTGGGGTACCTTAGGCTGAGAGGATGTAACTGGCCCAAAGTTACTCACTGAGCTTCCATGGCAGAGTGGGGAACCGAGGCTGGGTCTCACAGATCCTAGTCTGAAACTCTAAGCCCTACACCATAATAGCAACTCTCCTGAAGGTTGCTGCAGAGCCTGGCCCCAATCAGCCCTTTCTCAAAAGCCAAAAACAGCCATGAAAAGGGCACTGCTCCCTCCTTCTTACTGACAAAAACCAAGGCTTGAAAGCTAGCTACCCCCCAAAGGAGCCACTAAGAGAGCATTCGTTTCTTAAAGCTACAGGCACTGTTTCTAGAGGCAGCATTTAACCCCACCAATGTATTTTTTTAGATTTCAGATTTTTCTGCAAACCTGGACCTGTTCAGGTTTACAGAAAGATGTGCCTAGTTTGTTCACAGCTCCAGTCTCTGGCTTTAGGTATCCACTATTGTGCCCATGCTGAGAATCAGATATATTGATGAAGCCTTGGCTGGGTTTTTAATGCTGGATTTTAACAACTTTAAATGTTTTATGGAGATGCAACAAATAGTCTAAATAAAATAAATGTTTGTTTTGTTTGTCCAAATAATACACAAGATGCTGTACCACAAAAGTTGTTTTCTAATTGCAACTCTTAATTTTTCTTCCCTCCGAGGCAGTAATGTTAAGATACTTGTGCTAAGGTAGCACAGGGTGCAGTAGTTTGCAGTTCTCTCTCTCTCTCTCGTATGGGTATATTTGCCATTTTGCTTGTGGAAAACTAAGGCATTTGTATTTTAAATTCTTCGGGAAAGGGTGGAATAGATATCTAATAAATAAATTAAAAAATAAATATGCCAAATAGTATACTCATCTACACTAGCAAAGTTATAAACAATGCATTTTATGCTGATAATGCAGTAAAATAAGTTTACTTGGCTAATAAGTTTATTCTGGATAAGAATAATATTGCAACTATTGCATTTCCCCCATAGTTTTTCCATGACTTCAAATTTACTGGAAATTGTGCATCTCTAAACAAAAGTGTGACATATGGGTTTAGTCAAGTACTGCCTTGGAATTAGAAGTGGGGATGGGCACGAACCGATTCACAAACTGGAATTCAGCCTGAACTTAGGCTGGTTTGGAATTCACGAACAGGTGTTCAGAGAAGGCGCCTTCCCCTAAACATATCCTGGTCTTGTGGCTGGTTCAGTTGGGCTGTTGGGGGCCAACCATTTAAACCTGACAGCTGAGCAGTGCGAGCCATTAAACCTCTTGGTTAAAGGGGGACCCTTTAAAGGGGGGGATAAGTGAAACTGACTAGTTAAATTGCTGACAGCCATTTAAACCTAGCAGCTGACCTGAAGACCCCTTCAGTGGGGGAAGCAAAACTGACGGGTTAAATGGTCTCTCAGTTTTGCTCCCCACTCTGCGGCCAGAAGAAAGGTGGAAAAGAAGTCCCTTCCAGGGGAGTCCCTGCCCCCTTTCTCTGCTGCAAGGAGAAAGAGGGAAACAAACTTGCTAGACCAGCTCAGTTCAGGTGTGGCTTTTTTGAGTTGGTTCGGTTCAGGCGCCACCCTAAACAGAACCATTTTTGGGGTTTGTGACCATCTCTAATTAGAAGTATGCAAGTTTTATTACTTATTCCCCTTTAACATTATAGTACAATTCAAACTGTGCTGGGAGGACTAATTGCCACTGGTGAATTACTCTACAACCAGTAATTTGCATCCCAACAGTCATTCTATTTAACCTCTCCTCATCTTTGGGTCTTTCCTAGCCAAAGCCCTTCTACTGATCAAGGCACACTGCCTCATGAGAAAGTGTCTATTTTTACAACAAGATGCTTCTATGTCAACTGCATTTCCTAAAAGTCTATCAGCAGATGCACGAAGATGTTTTCAAAGCTGAAAGGGGTGGGAATGACAAACTAATCACCAACTTTATTCACACTTCAACAGTCTCAATAAACTTTTTTCTACTCCACAATAATTCCTTCCAGAACTGTGCCCTGCTACAGTTTGCACAAGCTCTTAGAAGAGCAAAGAAATAGTCCAAGGAGCACTTGGACTCCTCTGACCTCTACATTTAGTACACTTGTTATGTGTAGGTTATTGCAGCTGCCAACAATGACTAGGAACCATTGGCCTAGGAATGAATCCCAGGAAATCTATGTTAATTTCTGATTCCATTTTAAACTGCCAATGAAATCTAGTTTTGCCAATTAAAAAAACATCAGTACTGCTTTGAATATAGATCTTCAATCTCAATTCCTCCAAAATACTGAGTGCCACCTCTCACCAAGTACAAAGGATATATAGATTAAGAAACACCCAGGAGCAATAAATGTGATTTTGAATACAAGATGTCTGTTACATACACATTAAGGAACATGTTCAGCCTAGCAAAAAACTAACAGTAGGGAAACAGGGCAGCGCCAAACGTCTTTAAGAAAATGCCCCATAAAAAAAAAGTTCACCAGAGCCAGCAAAAAACAGTAAGCAAGAAATAGTTCTTACTGTGGCAAAGGACTCATAGGTGGGATATGAGAGGCCTAGAGATGTCAAGGCTTGGGGGGGGAGGGTGCAGAAAATTTTGGAAAACCCTTTTTTAACTTTTTCCCCAGGGGGAAAACTGGGAGAACACTGAAAAACCTTTTATACTGGTAACACGCCCATGTTTTCAACAACTGCTCTGTTTAAATTTAAGTTATTTTGGCAACAATATGCTGTGTGTTTAATGATAACACATTAAAGAATTCAGTATTTAGAGCTATAAATTTTAGCTTAATATCCAAGCATGCTCACAGCCCTACTTACTGTGACTGTCCAAATACCTTTTTGTTTACTACAGAATTCATTTTCTACCTATTTTTTTTCCCTTGCCTCTTAACTGGCAAAAGTTAAAGGTACATTTGCTATTATATTGCACATGGTGCAGTAGTTGGGAACTCTTCTGACGTATACTGGGTATAATTACAATTTTTCTTATAGAAAACAAAGGTATGAATACTTTAAAATTTCAAAAGTACACCAAACAGCATATTTTAATATATGAACTGAGTTATAAATGTTGCTTGTAAAAGTAAGTTAGGTTTGACGGAGAAGTACTGCACATATTTCAGTTTTTCCCAAAGTTTCCCCCCCTCAGCTTCAAAATTCCCAGAAATTTTACATCTCTAAACAGGCCAATCTAAATACTTGAGCAAGAACAAGCTGTTAAATTGGAGTTACCTCTGAAGATTTTTAAAATGGGAAACAATAGGCTAATATGGGTTTGCTTCTTGGCCTTCTGGCTAATATCTAGTGTGTGGTATGTATGAAATATCAATGTTTGCAGTTAGAATACATGTCAACTGTCTTCTAACTACTGCAGACTTCTATAATGAGAGCCACTGATTCCAAGCCAAATTCTGTCAGGTTGGGGGGTTTTTTTGGGGGGGGGGGGAGGGACTCCAGATGTCATGACCAGCACACCAGTATTCCAGAAGTGCTAGAACCTGGCTGTGGTACTAAGCTAGAGTACTTTATCTCATTAACTGTACTACAAACTCAAATGGGTTTTACTACCCTACAGATTGCACTCTAGTAGCTCTAGCACTTTCTTTCCTCCTATGGTCCTCACACTAAGTCCTGAAATGTCAAGATGACCACTTGTAACAAGCATATGATGGAAAAGGTGAGAAAGGAAGGTATGTCAATGATTGGTGTCTTGACAGGCCACACAAGAACAGGTAACTTTAGTCCGAGGGCCTTTCCATACTAATGACCAAATCAGGTCATATCAGGAAATGTGTCACATTTAGAATCTTCTTCATAACTCAGGAAAAAAGTGATCTTATGGATCAAATCCTTCCCTGAAGAATCACAGACAGGCTCCATGGACTCACCACAGGTGAAATGGATAAAAAGGATGGGTATATCCATGCCACAGGGGTTTTTTGTGCTATTACTAAGATCAAATGATCTAACCAGAGTTGGCACTGATCACGAAAACAGCCTTTACTGATGGCAAGACTTTTTCAATATTAACTCATCATTCTCCTACACTATAATGATATGCATTAATATTCTTCTCTGCACTAAACAGCTGGCCACCTATGGTCCAGAAGGTTCAGGGAGGGCAAATCCATACCCATTAATTCCCAACGGATCACTGACAGTGCACTCTTATGTAGTTACTCCAGTCAAAGGCCACTGACTGCAATGGGCTTACACTGAAGTAATTATGCACTGGATTGCTCTGAAAATCTAGCATCTTTAGTTATTGTTATCTGTAACACTAAATCAGGAGGACACTCTACAAAACAAATGTAAACAAGCAACAGATTAAAAAAGTAGTTTCTTTCTACAGGGTTTTCAGATCTCAAACCTAGAAAAGCAATGAAATGACAGCTAGAGCTATGAAGTGCAATGCACTGGAGCTACCAAAGTGTTCTAGATTTAGGCGTAAACACTACATATTATGAGCAGCTTCCCTTCAGTACACAACCTCAGCTTGCTGTCTGCCAGTGCTTTTAAAGCAGATAGATTTTAGAAGCTGCTCAGAATAACCCCACTCTGCACTTTCCTTCTCACCCTTCCCAAGGCTTATGCCATCATGATAAAACCAACAGTCTGTCAGTTAAGAGACCTCAAAGTGTTCAGTGTAGTTGCAGAAATGTTCCAGAGCACATAAACTAACAATACAACACTGTGTACACATAAGATTACATTATACACATCAACAACT
Organism: Lepidodactylus listeri; assembly: GCA_029233225.1. Taxonomy (NCBI): domain Eukaryota; kingdom Metazoa; phylum Chordata; class Lepidosauria; order Squamata; family Gekkonidae; genus Lepidodactylus; species Lepidodactylus listeri. The sequence continues at coordinate 125,070,628 of JARCFY010000007.1, read as the reverse complement.
AGTGTACAATGTCCGAGTAAAATAACTTGCTTGCTCAACTGCAGTTCCTTGCTTTTATGGGTTTGAGTTTTGCTTTTGCCATTCAAGCTAACCACACTGGTGTTACTTTGTTCTCCAACCCTACTTGACTCCTCCTGCATATCTGGCCTTCATACCTGCAAAAGAAAATGTATGGTAAGACATTTGTCCACACTCCTGAAGGTCATGAATAAAAACCCACCAGATCTTAGGGAGGTGGTCACTTCTAACTACTTATTATGAACAATTACTCATGCCTGTAACTGGGAAATACTGGATAAAGGTAACTATTAACAAGCAAGTGCTATGTGGCAAGCTTGTTGTGGAGCACATATAGCTTACTTCTGAGGTTGCTATCTATAGACGGCAAGACAAATTTCGACAGGCTGCAAAATTCTATTAAGCCCCGGAAACAGAGGTAATAGAACCAAGATTCACCATGCCTCATAATGAAATGCCACAGGCAAAATCAAGCTGCCACGTGGCTTCCTAAGTCATGGATGCCCAACTCCTTGGGCAGCAATGGAGGAGCACAGAGGATAACTAAGCAAGTCATACACCAAAATTTACCCCGTCTCACAACATTACTAAATGTTACACAGCTCTACCTCCCTGCACTGAAAAACCTATTACAAAGTAATGGTTCTCAAAGCAAGACATGGAGATTTCCACAGATCAGGGCCAACCTTTGCATGAGAAGTACAAGGCTCTTGCCACGCCTGGCCCCTCCACCCACAGCCATGCATCCTTGCCCTGAGGGAACTGACAGTGTTACAATTAACAAGGTAATTGTGTTCCTCAGGCCTATTCCTTCCCTAAATGCCAAACATCCTCTAAGTATGCTGTGGGCCACCGAGGCGCTTCTGCCTTCCACAAGGGGCCACACTTCTGGCCTAAGGTTTAAACCTTGAATGCAGGCCCCTGTGGAATGTACTAAAAATGCCAGGAAGCACTTGACCTATAAGGAAGTATAAAGCAAGTACAAGCATCCTGTTCTTGGTACTCTGAGACACAGCTCACTCATGGTGAGGGAACTCTTAGGACACCTGCTGTAGAGCCACAGGTTCCTCTTAAACCATATCCTCAAGACAAAGCACATCTAAAGGGCAGTGTGCACTGAATCCTTCTGGCATTACAACACAGATTCATATTTGCTTTTCAATAGCCTGGTTTTTTTTATAGAGATCGAGATACATCAATGCGTGGCCAGACTGGAAATCAGCCACACATTTTAAGCATAATGATTGTGTGTGTAAGTCTACTCGAGGAGCATACATCCCATTTTGAGATTCCTCCATACAACTTTTTTTTCAACAGGAAGATTACCATCTTCATTGTACTTTGCAATCTATGAGTGATGGAATATGTTTTCATCTTGGATGTTCACACAGGAAAAGAAATACAGAAGGCAACTTCTCAACACACGTACCTATGGCAAAAAGTCATGAATACGTTATGAGGACAGTAGCTTTCTCGCTGTTCATTTCACATCTTTCTACCACAAAATCAAAACACAGAGCAGCCTAATACCCCCACCGCCTGAAGGATTAAGATGAGCTACAAGGAAGGAGATCTGCCTCCTGACCAATGCTCCCTCTAAGCTGTGGGGTCTTGTGAGCAAAAATGCTACTCTGTGAGCTACTGGCATTAAAGTTGTGACCCAGAAATCTGGCAGCTGCATCAATCAGTTTGCTCTGGAGCCCTCCTTCCTGAGCGGAGACAAAAATATGTGAGCCAGAAACCAAAAAACTGCGAGCTAGCTCACAGTAACTCAGCTTGGAGGAAACACTGCTTTGGACCACCCTGCCTTCCCCAGCCCTTGTCGCAAAAAGTTGCCCCTCCGCGCAGCTCCTGAGGAAGGCTGGCTTGGCTTTTGGGGTTCTGCGACCGAGATGCAACAGCGGCATCCATGCTGGGATCTGGAAAGCTCAGACTCGAGGCTCCGCAGGTGGCGGCGGGCGGCGGCCTCCTGGCCTCGGCTCAGCCCACTCCCGCCGCCGGCACGCTCCCCGCCCCGCCGCCACTGAGCTGCAGGCCGGCCGAGGCCCGAAGCGGGGGAAGAAGAGGCGCCCCTGCAGGGCTGGCGTCCAAGGCAGGAGGGGGAACCCCCCTCCCCCCCCCCCCCAGGGCGGCCGCTCACCTTTTGGAGAGGTCCATGAGGACCCCGGAGAAGAGCTTCTCCCCGAAGCGGAAGGAGACCACCAGCGCGTCCTCGATGATGTGGTCCAGCGTGACCCGCACCTCCGAGCCCGGCACCAGCAGCGCCCCCTCCGCCGCCGCCGCCGCCCCCTTCTCCCCCACAGGCCCCGCGAGCTCCGGCTCCTTCGCCCCGGCGGCGGCGGCGGCGGCAGCAACAGCAGCGGCGGCAGCATCCGGCTCCTCCTCCTCCTCCTCCTCCGGCCGGGGCGGCTCCTCCCCGGGCTCCGGCCCCGCGGGGGCCCCGGCTGCAGGCAAAAGCGGCTCCTCCTCCTCCTGCTCCTCCTCGGCCTCGTGGCGCTGGGCGAAGGCGGGCGTGAGCGGGCCGGGCTGGGGCGTCTCCGCGGCGAGGGGCTCCGGGCCGGGCTGGGCCTGCGGCAGGTCTGGGGTCCCCCCCGCCGGGCTCCCGGGGGTGGCGGGCGGCTCGGGCGGCTCCTCCTCGGCCTGGCCGCGCGGGGCGGGCTCCGGCTCTTCCCGGGCGTCGAGCACGGCGGACTCCACGGCAGCCGGGGGGCCGGCAGGGAGCGCCTCGGCGCCGGCCTCGGCGCCCGGAATGGGCTCGGCCTCGCCGCCTCCCCCCTCGCCCGGCACCGCCGTCGCCGCCACGGCCGCCATTTTCCCCGCTGCGGCTTCCTCCTCCGCCTCCCTCCTCGACCAGCGCCGCGGCCTCCTTCGCTCGCCCGCCCGGGAAGGGAAGGGAAGGGGCGCCGCCTACCGATTGGGCGGGGGGAGGGAGAGAAGGCAAGCACCTTGCCCGCTTCTGCTCCTCTATTGGAAGGCGGGGGGATCAATCGAAGGGCTGGGGAACTTCCTATTGGCTAGGAGAGGAGACGTTGATCCGGAGGGCAGGAAGTGGGAGACAAGGGCGGGGGGGGGGAGTGGTTATCGGTGTCGACAAAGATCAAAAGGGGCAGGTTAAGAAGCGCCTCTGGTGTCATTCGCGGGACGAAAGTAGGCCCGCCCTCCTGTCTCTTGCTGCTCATTGGCTCTGGAGGCTGCCTATTGAGAAAGCAAAGCGAGGGGGAAGAGGCAGTCGCGCGGGGCTTCTTCTCGGGCACCTCCCGCCGCTTTCGGTCTTCGCAGCTGTTTCCCGGAGGGAGGGAGGGAGGGAGTCTTCTCGCAGTTATCCTCCGTGTACTTGAGGTGCACATGTTTATGTTTTCAAAAGCGAGGAGGAAGCGAGGAAGCAGAGCTGCGTGTGAACTCCCAACAAGCGCGGAGGTGAACCAGACCGGGAAACCGGAAGGCTGTGAAACGACCGCTTCCATTTGGTCGCGCTGGGTCGGAACAGTCGGGAGCCCGGCAAAGCAACCGCGCTCTTAATGCCCTGTTTACACGGTCGTGGGAAAGCGCGGAAGGCTGAAATGCCCGTGCAAGTTCACAGCGTGCGACTGCAATGAAAAAGGCCAACGCTATGCTGGGGGTTATTTGGAAGGGGACTGGAAACAGATCATCAGCCAGTGCGACCTCCTTTGGAGTACTGTGTACAGCTCTGGTCGCCACACCTCAAGAAAGATATTGTAGCTTTGGGAAAAGTGCAGAGGAGGGCAACTAGAATGATGAAAGGGTTGGAACACTTTCCCTATGAAGAAAGGTTGAAGGCTTGGGGCTCTTTAGCTTGGAGAAACTATGGCTGAGGGGTGACCTGATCGAGGTTTATATCTTTGGGTCTTATATCTTTGGGTCTTGCAATCAAAATGTTTTTTGATTTTTTCTTTCCACCCACAAAATATAGATAGGAACTCTCAGTCTGGGGCAAGTGATGCTCTGTATTCTTGGTGCCTTGGGGGGGCGGCAACAGTGGGAGGGCTTCTAGTGTCCCGGCCCCACTGCTGGACCTCCTGAGAGCACCTGGTGTTTTTGGCCACTGTGTGACACAGAGTGTTGGACTGGATGGGCCACTGGCCTGATCCAACACTGGCTTCTCTTATGTTCTGTCTGCATGACTGGCCTGTTAGGAATCCAGTAGTGTATGAAGGTTCTGTTTCTCACACATGGACCAACATCGAGAGACAGGTTAGAAAAGCCTTTCAAGTGGCACGTGGATTTAGCTAACAGAGACAAAACACTAGATTTTCTGTAGACTGTTGCCTGTTGGGGATGCCTGCCTTGCATAGGATATAACTGTTCTACTGTGGCTTCATGGAACAGTGTAAGAGGACATACAGTTGCGATTCTATGCTTGTTTAACTCAGTTGACCTTCGTAGACTCATTCCTGAGTAAGACTGAGACTGTACAAGGACGGGGGGGGGGGGGGGGGAGATCAAAGAATCCAGATTTAGAATAGCTGCAAACTCTAAAAGTGAAAGATGTATAGTTGCTTTCAGGGGTCATTTCGTAGAAAAAGAGGTGCAGGAGCTCATTAGCATAACTTATTTGCATATGCCACACCCCCTGATATCACCAGAAGTATGTCAGAAGGCAAGAAAGAAAGGAGAGAGAGAGAGAAGAAAGAAAGAAAGGGGACAGCTACTAATCCAAGCCTCAGAAATACCACTATTCTGGGAGGATAGCTTCAGTGGTGGCTGAAGCCTTCAGAAGGCTGGTCGGAGGAACAAGGACCTTTCCAGGGGACGGGGTCATTTTGCTGCAGCCGTGACACAAGCAGGCATTCCCCCGTGGGGTGGGGGTGGGTGGGCTGGAACCAACTCCCGGAGCTGCACTCCCCCAAGCTCCTGCTTGAAAGGACCCCTGGTTGCTTCACCTTTGATTCCCCCCCCCCCCCCCATTTTGTCTAACAGAGAGCCAGTTTGGTGTAGTGGTTAAGTGCGTGGACTCTAATCTGGGAGAACTAGGTTTGATTCCCCATTCCTCCACTTTCACCTGCTGGATGACCTTGGGCAAGCCATAGTTCTGATAAGAGCTGTCCTTGAAAAAGAGCAGTTTCTGTCAGAGCTCTGTCAGCTCCACCTATCTCACAGGGTGTCTGTTGGGGGGGGGGGAGAGAAAGGAATTTGTAAGCTGCTCTGGGACTCCCTTGGGTAGTGAAGGGTGGGATATTTATTTATTTATTTATTGCAATCTCTTCTTCTTTAACTGTTGAAATGGACTGAAAAATCTGTCTTGTGTTTTCCTATACAGTGGATGATGCTAGATAATGTACATTTATTAAAGACTGGTGTCTTTGAAATTTGTAACATTACAGATGGAATGGAATTTGAAGTATTAAACACCATTAGTGATTTTTAAAAAAATCATTTGGTATTGTGGGCCACATTTTCAAGCTTTTCTCAGATACTGCAATGAGCAGCTAAAGGAAGTGTGGTTACAAGAATTGCTGGGCTTGATTAAATGAAGAGCTTACTGGGATACTTCTGGGACACATCAGTTCCTGATCTCATACATCTATATGTCCAGTAACAGTATCCCAGACTATGCCAGCTTCTTCCTCCATATAGGGATTACATGGATTTCAGAAGTAGACACTTCTTCATGTTTAACAGAACAAAGTTTGAGTCTAGTGGCACCTTTGAGACCAACAAAGTTTAATTCTGGGTATAAGCTTTTGTTTGCATACACACTTATTCATATACATTGAAACAGACTTCCTCAAGCCTTACATATAGGTAGAGGGGGGGTAGTTGCCAGGAAGGGCTAGTTAGAGTCAACATGCATGGGTAACTGAATGATAAATATAGCTAAGATTGGATTAAAGCAGTCGGTAAGATCTGTGAATAGTAGCAAATTAGCACAGAAATAAAAGAGTTAACAAACAGATGTGAGACCTAGTGAGTCCAGTGACACCTTTAAGTCCAACAAAGTTTAATTCTGGGTATAAGCAAGAACTGAGTGACTTAGCATATATAGTGAGATAAGAACCTGTTATTTCTGTTAAGCCCTGGGGGTTCCATTGTCCTGAGTGTTGTAATAACTTGTAATTTAGTAATCTCCTGTTCCAATCTGTTTCTGAAATTCCTTTGCAATAAAGCAGCTACTTTGAGGTCCCCTGTTGAGGACCCTGGGAGGCTGAAATGTTCTCCTACAGGTTTCTCAGTTTTGTGATTCTTGATGTCAGATTTGTGTCCATTTATCCTTTGGCATAGGGTTTGACGTGTTTGCCCTAGGTAGAGAACTGAAGGACATTGTTGGCATTTAATGGCACATATACAGTGTTAGAAAGTGAATGAGCCTGAGATGGGGCAGTTGATGTTGTTAGGTCCAGTGATTGTGTTGTCTTGGGCATGTTGCAGCAAAGTTGGCATCGGGGTTCATTGCAAGTTCTGGTACCAGTGTTCATGTTCAAATTTGACAAATCAGTTCTTGCTTATCCCCAGAATTAAACTTTGTTCATCTTAAAGGTGCCACTGGACTCAAACTTTGTTCTACTGCTTCAGACCAACCCGGCTACCCACCTGAATCTACGTTTAGCAGAATCCTAGTTCAGTATCTCCTGCAATTATGGTGAAAACACTGGTCTATACAGTACTATGAACAGCAAAGCGATAATACTCCCTGACTGTAGAATGGAATCAACATTTATGAGCAAGGCATTACACAAGGTATGGGCCAGCCGTATATGAGACAGAGGCTGAGGAAAAATAAACATAAATAGACCTATTCTGGGAGCTGCTGCCAAAAATCATAACAGTGGCTTAAAATGGTTCCCTTTGTGTCTGAATCAGGCTCGAGCCAAGGAGGAGGGTAGGTGTCTGATTCTACATTTCTATAAGGATACAGATGTGATGTTACTAAGAAACCAAACTCTGTTGCAGCTAACTCTGTTCTTCTTGATCCTTCATTGGCTCCTGTTCATCCCTTTTTACTCTTCACTCTGCCATCCCTCTCATCTTTGTTTTTTTGTTAGAGCTTTGTCAGGCCGATGCTGATCCCCTGCAGGGGCTCCCCCTTTTGCCATGGCTCTGAGGGTCTCAAAATGGCCCCTGGGGTCTCAGCAAGCAGGTGAAAAGCCTTGGCAAGCCAGCAGCAGGCACTCTCTTTAGTATGACCTCTCTCTCTTAGCCTCCATCAGGTTTCAGTCCCCTGTTCTCCTCCTCCTCGACCCCAGTGTTCTTGCCTCCTGTTATGCCACCCAGCCCTGCTTCCCCACCTTCTCCCCCTCTTCCCAGTAGACCTTCTTCCTGTCTGTCATACCAAGTCTCCCTCCCATTGGATAAGGGTGTCTGTACCTTTAAGCCTCTTGTCCCGCCTGCCCCCTGTTCCATCCTGGGTGGCGTCGGCGTCCTCCACTGGCCCTCGCTCACAACGACCCCCCCCCCCCCCCCCGGTCTTGAGGCAGCGTCCTTCCTGGTCTCCTCATCTGGCTAGTGGGGCTTGTAGCTGCGCGGCCTGGCTTGGCCCACACATTGGCCGCGGGCAAGCCCCACCGTCCTCCCTCCTCCCTGGGGACCCGGCTCCTCCTTCCGCAGTCCCCCACAGGTGCAGCCTGGTGGGTCCCCAGGCCACCAAGCACCGTCCCCGCCAGCACGCTGTCCTGACATAGAGCCAGTGCCAGTGGGGAAGCCTGACCTTGCAGCGCTCTGGGGCAGTGTCTCCACATCTTCCCCCGTCTCCTGACCCACCAGCAGGTAAGTCTGGTCCTGGACAAGCTTCTTCCTCTCATTCCATTCCTTTCCTCCTTCTTTAGTTTTCCTTCACCCAGTGTTGAAATTTAGGTTCTACACTTGCAGAAGGAGCATGTCTTGTTTAGCTTATGTTTCTCTGTAAACCGCAGTGTTCACTGGTGGTGCTATATAAACAACTGTCATTTTCCTGGCACAAATGCAGTCTGTGAGGAGACACTGGTATGAAATGAGGGACAGAGCACCAGTGACAGCTACCAGAGCTCACTCCTTAATTTCGAGGACTGTTTTACACACTCAGGGAAAGAACTTGTGGGATCAAAATCCGTATACAATGCAATCTGTTCCTGTAAGAGAGACAAAATAGAAGCCCCGCAGCATACTAAAATCAGTGACTTCATGCTGATCCAGGTTGCTTGCCCAGAGGCAAAATGGTTCATCCAGCTGTCTAGAAAGAGATTAAGACACCATCAGTGTTGTCCTTTGAGATGTTCTTATGCCATACAGAAGCAAAGTAAGTAAAGGTTTAAAGGTTTCCCTTGCTCGAAAGCCAGTTGAATATGACTCTAGGGTTGCGGTGCTCATCTCCGTTTCCAAGCTGAAGAGCCAGCGCTGTCCAAAGATGTTTCCGTGGTCATGTGGCCAGCAGGACTAGATGCTGAAGTGAGCAGAATGCTGTTACCTTCCCACCAAAGTGGTACCTATTTACCTACTTGCAGTTTCTTGTTTTCAAACTGCTAGGTTGGCAGGAACTGGGGCCAGAGACGGGAGCTCACTCCGTCACGCAGCACTCGGGTGTGCTGTTCACCCGACCCTTCTGGTCTGCTGTTCACGCAAGTACAAAAAGGTATATAAATTATAGGGGTGTATTATAAACTACAAATTGAGAACACCAACTGAACCTCAATCATACTGTCTATTTTTCTGTGTGTTTACATACTATTGGTATATTGAATATTGTTTGCTACTATGTTTGTCACATTTGTTCAGGTGGTGTTTTCACTTGGTAGTTCACAATACACCCTTATTTTGGCTATATCTTCTTGTTCTTGTGTACTTTGTTTTTGCTTTCTTGGAAGGTGTTCCTTCCCCCTCCCCTCAGTTTTTGTATCATGACATTCGCAGAACAGTATTACATGAAGACATTGCATGTGATGGACAGATGCTGACACTGCCCTACATAATAACAACAAGTAGAGTGATCAGGGGATCAGAACTCCTTCCTGGGTGGATGACTATATTAATGGAGACATATTAATCCATTATAGGAAATGGTATATACAGAGATGCAGTGCTTCCGACCTTCATGTTGCAGGGTGGAGATGGGGATGATATGCTCACATTAGTCCCCATTCTGCATCTAGATCCAGGGTCAGGAGTAGGGGCCATTTCGTAGAAAAAGAGATGCAGGAGCTCATTAGAAGAAGAAGAAGAAGAAGAGATTGGATTTATACCCCGCCCTCCACTCCCCAAGGGAGTCTCAGAGCGGCTTACAAACTCCTTTTCCCCTTCCCTCCCCACAACAGACACCCTGTGAGGTAGGTGGGGCTGAGAGAGCGCTTTCCCAAGCTGTCCTTGAGGGAACAGCTGGGACAGAGCTATGGCTTGCCCAAGGTCATCCAGCCAGGTGCAAGTGGAGGAGTGGGGAATCAAACCCGGTTCTCCCAGATTAGAGTCCGCGCACTTAACCACTACACCAAACTGGCTCTCATTAGCATAACTCATTAGCAGGGGTCCGTTGGAGCGGGAGCACACAGGAGCGCAGCTTCGGGAATGAGGAGCCCAGGGGGCGGGCACATGACCAAGCCCCGCCCCCTCGGCTTCCTCGAGCAGTGCAGAGGCGCAGCGCCCCGGGGAAAGCCCTGCTAGGGTCTTTATTGTTTTTAATGTTTTGTTTTAATATTGATAATTTTATCATTGTTCCTTTTATGACTGTGTGCTGCTTTTCCAGAGACTTGCTCAAGGTGGCATATAAATTTTCTAAGTATACCATTTTTTATCTGGGCACATGGCACAGAAGTACTGGAGAAATTTCACCAACCCTTCAGCAGCTTCCACCTTATCAGTTTGGTGTAGTGGTCAGGAGCTGGACTCTAATCTGGGAGAACCGGGTTTGATTCCCCACTCCTCCACATGCAGCTGCTGGTGTGACCGTGGGCCAGTCACAAGTTCTCTCAGAGCTGTTCTCTCATGAGCAGTTCTCAAAAGACCTCTCTCAGCCCCACCTACCTCACAGGGTGTCTTCTTGTGGTGAGGGGAAGGGGAAGGGATGGGTGGTGCACATGTCCTGGGTATCTCAAGTCTACTTGAAACCTGGTGGTTTCAAGGGAGCAGGAAGAGAATGGGGGTGTGTTCTTTATGCTTATTTTTATTGCACAAAGTATTGGATGGGGAAGGGAATGGAGGAAGAGCAGGTCAGTTTCACTCACCTGAGGGGTGGGTTTTGCCTTCTGACACACTTCTGGTATATTAGGGGTCTGTGGCATATGCAAATGAGTAAGGCAAATGAGTTATGCTAATGAGCTCCTGCACCTCTTTTTCTATGAAATGACCCCTGCTCATTAGCATAACTTGTTTGCATATGCTACACCACCTGACATCATGGGAAGTATGTCAAAAGGAAAGAAAGAAGAGAGAGAGATGGAAAGAAAGAGGAAGAGAGAAAGAGGAAGGAAGGAAGGAAGCTGGCAGAGAGGGGACTGCTACTAATCCAAGCCTCAGGAATACCACCATTCTGGGAGGATAGTTTCAGTGGTGGCTGAAGCCTTCAGAAGGCTGGTTGGAGGAACAAGGACCTTCCCAGGGGACGGGGTCATTTTGCTGCAGCCATGACACAAGCAGGCATTCCCCCGCGCGGGGGGGGGGGGGGCTGGCACCAACTCCCAGAGCTGCGCTCCCCCGAGCTCCTGCTCAAAATGACCCCTGGTCAGGAGTTAAGAGAGCTTTGTTATTCTGTTAGGAATAGAACGTTTATTGTTCCTCTATTGCTTTTATTTGTGTGTGTCATGATCTGTGCCTGTTCGGGGAGACAGGCTGGAAAGTATTGGAGTCGGGAGGCGAGTGGTAGTGATTTCATAGTAAAGCTCTTTATTGAGGGTCAGATGGAACATGACAAACCCCGGGCTCAGAGCCCTCTTTTATGCCGGCCGGAGACAATGCCCTGACCTCGCCCCCAAGTCCTGATAGGACCTTAAGTCTGTGGTTGCAGTTCATAGGTCCCCCAGCGGGAGACATAGGCACGTAATTGGTGGTCGCTCAGGATCCAACTGGCTATTGTTCTACCTGGCTGAAGCTCAGGTAGATTCTGACCTTGTGCGCTGACCACGTGGCGGTCGCCATTGCAAGAGGCCAGGCGACTGCGATCTTACTACACAACACAGGCCTATTGCAGCCTAGGCACAGGAGGGACCCGTGGGAGAGTAGAAAGCTGACAGCCTACAATTCCCATGATGCTTGGCAGCGGTGGTCGCCAATGTGAGTTCAGGGAATGTGTCAGGAGACGGAACGTAAGCTTTGGTGAACTGTTAAACGGCGTCCTTTTCTCTTCTGCGGCCTTTCCTCACACCGAGTCCAGCGGAGGGGAGAGTCTGGGCTGGGAGAAAGATCCCTCCCTTGGGGCAGAGCGGGTGCAGGCAGGAGGCCTGGTCTAGAAGGGCAGTGGGCCTTGAAGTAGTCGACAGTCAAGGGAAAAACAGTCAGTCGCATTAGATTCGTTTATTTTGCCTTTAAACACGATTAATGGTTTTAATGCACCTGGTCTCGTCTTCCTTGCCCCAGTATTGTATCAAGAAATCCTTTTGTTCGACTTCCAGTAAAGTATGCGCATAATGGAGGACACTTCTCTCCGCATCTGTGGGAGAAGCGATCCCCTCTCAGCGGGTCAGAATGGGTCCTGGACTGGTCCGGACCCTCAGAGACCCTAGCGAAGGGGCTCCGCCTGGGGTGCTTGAAGGCAGCCTCTCCTAGTGGTGGCGACCGCAGGATCGAGGCTCCTTTTTACCCCTGTAGGTTCTGCTCGCCGCAGAAGCCACATGGCTACAAAAGCGCAACCGAGAAGCTGCAGAGAATACAAGGCAGAAAAGCAACACAATTCCAGATACGCAATGGCAAAACTGTGAGTCTCAAATAGTAAAAGTGGCAGGGAAGGGTTGGAGGGACAAAAAAACCCCCCCAATGTAACTTATGGCGCGAGACTTTCTCACAGCTTTGTTGTGATTACGGAGCGTAATTTGAGTGCTGGAGGGCAGGATTGTGCAGACAAAGAAGAGAGCTTTGCAAAGACATTAGTGCGACAAAAAGCCATTGTTTTCTTTGGGACTCCTTATCTAACTATAAACAACTGAGAAAGTAAGCAAGAATGGCGGGGAGAAAATCCCCCCCTAAAATTGGAAGTGCAGTTCCGAGTGCAAAGGGCGATATCACAGAGCTGAAGACAGTGTTGTCAGCTATGTTGCGACCTCTAGTGGATCAGATGGCTACTCTCAATGCTAAAATAGATTCTATCCAGAAAGAAATGACTGAGTCTGAGAGACGACCGGAAAAACTGCAGCAGGAACTCTTGGAGGTCAAAAGAGTAGTTGAAAAAAATGACTCCAGATGGCAAAAAATAGAAACTGAAAAAGCTCTGCAAGGAGCCAGCATTTCAAAATTTCAAATGGACTGTTCAAATTTCTACCTGAGATTTCAGAATGTTTCTGAACAAAAAAGAGAGAACATCAAACAAATGTTAAGCGATGCATTGGCACCAATGGCGGGTTTGGAAGCGGAAAAAACACAAAGCGATTTGGATTTAGTCCACAGGACTTATCCAGCATTTGTAAAGAAGAAAAACTTGCCAGGTGAAATTGCAATGAGGTTCTCCAGAAGATCAACAAGAGATTTGGTGTTAAAAGCCATGAATAGAGCAGCTCTGAAGATTCAGGAAGAAGAGATTAAATCGGAGTCTATTTCCTATTACTGGGACATTCCAGAGGGACTGATCTTCAGTTATAAAGTCAAGAAATATAAAATTGACTCTATCGAAAAGGCGAATTTTTTTTTGGAAAAGTGCAAGAAGAAAAAAGCAGAGACTGGGTCAAACGACTCACTGGGATCGCAGGAAAGTATGTATGGATTTAATGGCTCAGAAAGCGGAGAAATCGAAGAACAGTCGGATTCTGAAAAAGGGGCTGTGGCCCCTAAGCCTCAGGAAGAAAGAAAGAAGAACAGAAGAGGACCGAAGAAAAAATAATGTTGAACTGTTTTTTAATATCGTGACTCACTCTGTCAGATAATGATTTAAACCTAGTTTTTAGATACTTCTATGTCTGTATGTAATCCAGTTATCTAGCTTTTAATTTTAATCTAGACAACAAAATTGATGTAACAGATGATATCAAGATTTAACATTGCTTTTCAATATAATAATACTCTTAATTTGTAACATTACAAACTGTATTCTCTGTATAATATAGACTAGCATAGATTTAGCATGTAGTTGTAGTATAGAGCAAAAAAGCAATAAAAAAATTTTACAAAAAAAAAGAAACCCTTTTGTTCAATGGTTCTCTGCCTGATCATCACGCCTTTGTTTTCTCGGTTTAAAACGGGGCATTTGGTTGGACTTGGGAGGGTACCCTGGGCCTTCTCAAGAGACCCCAAGTCCGGGGGGGTGGCAGCAGAAGGTGGCAACCCGCAAGGGGTCACAACAGCGTGTTCTAACACATTTTTATCCTATCCCACTAAGGAGTTTGAGGTAGCACACATAATTCTCTTAGCCTACTATCCCATTTTAGGGTCACATCAAAAATATGGGAGTCTAGTGGCATCTTCTGTGAATTTAATGTGGTATAACTTAAGTATATAATATGAGATTTAGCATCTGATGGAAGTGGGCTCTGGTTCATGAAAGCTTCTGCTTCAAGTAGTTTGATAGACTTAACGGTGCCACAAGACTCTTTGTTGTTATTTTGGAGGCAGCCAACAAACAGGGTGACCCTGCTGGAACCCAAGAGTGAATAAGTACACCGTGTGTCATAACCCAATTCCAGGAAGTCAGATCCAGCAAGTACAAGCAGGCAAAACTAAGCTTTAACTTTCTGGTACTGGTGGGCATGTCTTTCATGGCAAATAGACAAAGGGGGGGGGGGGAGGAGGAAAAGGTGATGTCACTTTCTTTGCTGTCCAAAAATAAAATAATGAGAATCTGCTTTCAAAGTAGTGTCCCTGTTGTGTTCTAATATGCAGTGTATCCCCCCCCCCCCCCCCCCGGCCATTGCCAAGTCAGCCACTTGAGTCAGTCACATGTGAAGTGAAAGAGAGATTCAAAATCTCCAGTTGCTTAGTGCTGGCCTTTTTGCAGCAACCATAGCCCTTTTTTTCTACCTGGCCTTCAAACAATGACCATATAGAAGATATATAGCCTACACGAGAATGAATATGAAACTGCAGGTTGAATTTTAAGATCATTTAAACATCATATACTAAGAAATATACCTTTTGCAGAAAACATGCTTGATTTTTGCACCAGCATAACAAGTGGAAAATTCTCCAGCAATTGGATTGCTGGTTGGGATTGTTTAGGGATCCTATATGCTCTCAGAGTAATTCTAAAAACATGTTCTGGGAGTAAGCCCCATTAAGTAATCTTTAGTAGGATTCAGAATAGACCAATTTAGAATTGCATCGTCTGTGTACAATTGTATTAAGTGCAATTATATGTCTACCAAGGCTGATTTGATTCCATCCAGCAGTGTAGAATGGTTTGGATACCCCTTAACCAGTCCAGTCTCCCCACCCTATCTTGGAGGACATAAATGCAGATGCTGGGTGTGCTATTAGAGTGGTGTTCTGTAACAATTCTGTATTGAATTTTATTTGCACAGATTTGTTCAGTCTGGTAATACCACCACCACCACCTGTAACACAACCATGGAGGCATTTCAGTGACAGGTAGAATTGATCTTTTTACAGAAGATCCTATTATATGCATTGGGTTCAATGCAACAAAAATGGCTTAAGTCCCACAGAAATAGTGGTTGGAGAATTCCTCCCATCACCTGCAAGGAAAGTTATCCATTTTGAGTCTGTTTTGAACCTGTCAGTCAGAAAGCCTCCCTGCGTATCTACTAAGCTAATGGGTGTTGTGCTTCTACAGCTTGGCTCAGCATGCTCCCTTTTATTTTCATCTTTACTTCTTTGTAATCAGTAAGTGCTGAAATTAAACTATTCACCTCCTGAAAGTCTATAAGACTTAGGCTTTCTTATGACTATTAAAGCTTGCTAAATACATGTTTACATCCCCCCCCCCCCCCAGTATTGCAAGTTTTTCAAATTATACTATGAATTGAGTCCTTTCGATCCCACCTGAACCCTGGCTAATTCTTTTCAGTGGCTGTTTCTGCTACAAAAGATTGTAATAGATGCCTGATGACCCATAGATCCAGATAGAACACTGGCATTTAGCATCACAACTGTCATCTCCATTTACTCAAGGCAAGATTTTGTATTACTTTATATAGCCAAAGTGCTATGCCAGGTGATCAGGAAGCCTCTTCATTTTTTTTTTTAAAGGGACAAACATTTGTAAGGTTACCTCCTTCCCCAGCAGCAATCCTTGCCATTGCGGAACATTTTTTTCTCCCTGCACCCTTTCCCCCCCTTAATTATTTAAATTTTGTCAGGACTGTTTGCTTTCCCTAACCATAACTTGAGGCTTTGCCCTTATATATAAAACAAGAGCACCAAACAGTGATTATCTCCTGCAGCAGTTTTTATCTCATCTTTATTATGTCTTCTCCAGGTGTATTTCAGGATGGCTTATATGGAGTGATCCCGTTTTGATGGGTGAGACAGTCACTTGCTCAAGGACATCCACTGAGAACGTAAGATCCTGCTGGATCTGGTCAGTGGTCTATCTAATCCAGCATCCTGTTTCACACAGTGGCTAAACCAGTTGCCCTGGAGGGCCAAAGGAACACAGCATACAGGTTAAGGCCTTCCTCCTGCTGCCTCTCAGCACTGGTATTAATAGGTTTGCTGTCTCAGTAGATGGAGGCTTCCTTCAGTCACTGTGGGACTAATAAAATCTGTCTAAACCCATTGAAAGGCTATGCTTGTGGCCTACCACTCCTCCATTGGCAGTAAACGCTACAGTTTAATTACTCATTGAGTAAATAAGTATTTCCTTTTGTCTGTCCTTTTGTCTGTCCATTTTTACTGGGTGCCCCCAAGTTCTAGTGTTATGGGAAAGGAAGAAAAAGTTCCCTTTATCTACTTTCTCTACCCCATGCATAATTCTCTCTATGTATTGTCTCCCTTTGGTAGCCTTTTTTTATAGGCTGAAAAGTCCCAGGCTCTCCAACCTTTCCCAAGATCTGTTCAGTTTCACTCTCAGCCATTTTGGACCCTATCAACATATATTGAAAACTGGGAGATTTTTGTTCCATTATACATCACTTTATACATACCCACATTGAACTTCATTTGCCATGTTGTCCACTCATCCAGTTTAGAGAGATCCTCCTGTAGCTCTTCACAATCCGCATTTGTTTTCTCTATCCTGGACAATTTAGTATCATCTGCAAACTTTACTCCTGTGCTGCTCACCCCTGATTCCAAATATTTTCTTGACAAATTAAATGGCACTGGCCCCAGTACTGATTCTTGTGGGATTTCACTGCTTACTTCCCTTCATTGCAAGGAACTATTCATTTATCCATATTTTCTGCTTCCTGCCATTTAACCAGCTTTTAAGCCATAAGAGGACCAGTCTTCTTATTGGATCACTGCTAAACTTGTGAGCTTCCTGGCTAAGTGGTGGAACTTAATCCAGGACTCCCCAGCCCAAGTGTATCCCTAATACCTCACTAGTTAGGTTGTCCCTCTTCTACCCATGCTTGCAGCAGTACTATATTCCCTATATTTTGTGAATGTTGTTCTGAATTAGGGCTAGAACACATTTCACAGTAAGAAAGGTTATTTTTTGTTTTAATTGTCCAGAAAAGCCTGGTAAGATTCTTGTGTGGGTGTGAAGTGCTATCAAGTCCCCACTGATTTATAGCAACCCCTTAGGGTTTTCAAAGCAAGAGAGAACAGAGGTAGTTTGCTGTGGTTTGCCTCTTCTTAGCAAACCTGGATTTCCTTGGTGGCCTCCCATCCAAATACTAAGTGGAGCTGACCCTGCTTAGCTTCCAGGATCCAAGACATTCAGCCATCCATCCAGCAAATTAAAAACAGTTCAAGAAAAAAGTTTGCATTCCCAGAAACCTACCAAACTCATGGGAGCAGTTTAAACTTTAAAAAGAAAAGAACACACCTACAGGTTAATTAGACTATTCAAATTGCCATAGTAGTCAGCAAATATACTGAATGTTTTGTTTTGATTAGGGATGGGCATGAACCGGCTCATGAACTAAAGTTTCTCTTGAGTTTTTGCCAGTTCATGGTTTGCGAAGCAATGTTCGTGGAAGGGCGACCAGCATGAACATTCCACGAACTTTCATATGGTTCGTGGTGGTTCATGAATGATATATTTCCAGATAGACTGTCTCAGCTCAATTAAACTGTTTAGGAAACTTCAAAGCAATTGGGAAGGGGATTCTTCACCCTTGGAAACACCAATAGGAGCCCTCCAAAGCTTAACAGGCACTGCTGGCTGCCAGTAACAGAGTTTCAATTCTGCTCTATGGGATCAGAATGCTATATCTATTTATCCATCTATCCATCCATCCATCCATCCATCCAGGGGTCCTTTCATAAAAAAAGAGGTGCAGGAGCTCATTAGCATAACTTATTTGCATAATCCACACCCCCTGACATCACCGGAAGTGTCAGAAGGCCACATACCCCTGACGTCACCGGAAGTGTGTCAGAAGAAAGAAAGAGAGGGAGGGAGGGAGGGGGAAAGGGAGGAAAGGAACAGGAAGGAAGGTAGGTAGGTAGGTAGGTGGGGGGAGAGAGAAAAGAAAGAAAGAAGGAAAGAAGGAACAGGTAGGTAGGTAGGTGGGGGAGAGAGAAGAAAAGAAAGGAAGAAAGGAAGGAAGGAAGGAACAGGAAGGTAGGGAGGGAGGGAGGGAGGGAGGGGGGAGAGAGAGAGAAGGAAGGAAGACAGAAAGAAAGACAGACAGAAAGGAAGGAAGGAAGGAAGGAAGGAAGGAAGGAACAGGAAGGGAGGGAGGGAGGGAGGAGAGAGAGAAGGAAGGAAGGAAGAAAGACAGACAGAAAGACAAAGAAAGAAAGACAAGGTATTTCCCTCCCCCCCCTTGCTTGGGCTGAATGCCACTCAGGCCCAGTTCTTCCCTCCCTACCCCCCCACAACCCAGGAATGGTGAGGGGTGGGAGGGATGGGGTGGAAAAGGTGAGCGGGGGAGGGAGGGGGGTTTCTTCGGCCTGGGAAGAGTGAGCCAGGGAGGGAGGGGGGGGTTTCTCCCCGGGCCGGCAGCCATGCCGCGGCCCGGGAAAGGTGAGCGGGGGGAGGGGGGGTTCTCCTCGGGCTGGCAGCCATGCCGCGGCCCGGGAAGCGTGAGCGGGGGGTGTGGCTTTGCTATGTGCCTGCCCCCCAGAGTCTTCACTGCCGGAGCGCTGCTCTGCGGCGCACTGGCTCCAACGGACCCCTCTATCTATCTATCTATCTATCTATCTATCTATCTATCTATCTATCTATCTATCTCTAGAGGGGATTCTTGCTTTGCTTCTAGTGTCTGGCGGGGGGAAAGGGTCTGCCCAGGTGAAGTTTCCCTGGGAGTTTGGTGTCACTGGTTTGTTCCTGAGCTGTTATATATCTATATCTAGAGGGGATTCTTGCCTTGCTTCTAGTGTCTGGTGGGGGGGAGGGGTCTGCCCAGGTGAAGTTTCCCTGGGAGTTTGGTGTCACTGGTTTGTTCCATAGCTGTAACTGCACCTGTTAGGCATGTAGAGGTGGGCATGTCTACTATGAGGGAGGTCTACTATGAGTGTGATGCCTCTTGCCCGCACAGGGTCCATTCTATACACTCCTGAACTTGTTGAAGCTGCACCTGTCATTTCCTCAGGAAGCACTTTCCTGGGGGCACCTTCTTTGGGGCGCCATAATTCAGACCCCGAAAGTCCAATCCTCACCAAACAAAAATTGCCAGTCTGTGGTTCATGAACTGGGCATGCCACATACTGAACCACATTTTCCTAGTTCATGCCCATCCCTATTTTTGATAAGACTACAAATGATTCTTAAATGCATCTGTAAAATTTGACCACTTACTAAAAACATCCTGAATTTGAAAAGCTGTATAGCTAAAGGATTGTAATGATGACCAGGATGTAATTAGTTCCATACACTGGGGAAGGTTTTCTGTTCCTTATATTGTGGCCCATTGTATCATGGCAGAAAACACTTTTGAAACTGAGGCATGATGATTAAAAAGGAGGTGGAATAAGGGCACACTGGCTTGTGGTTTAGAAGGGAGGAAAGGCCAGAAATCTATCCCATGTACAAAACTGTTGTCCTCAGATAAAATAACTCTTCAGATGCTGGCCAGTGGTGAACACAAACAGAGCTGTGATGTGGGCTTCATACAGAATGGGTTGAACTCATTTATTCCATGCCAACCACAGCTTGCTAGAATAATTTACAAATGTCAAATAAGCACTCAGGACTAAATGTCTTTATTCCCTGGTGCATTAATTTCTCCTGAGCTTTTGAATAAATAGAGCAGATTGGTGCCTGGTTCTTCTTCCTTCCTTGTTCGGAAATCCATCCGGCTTCATTTAGAAATGGACACATTTTCAGATCACTACACAGCCCATGTTTAGAAGGTGCCATTATGTGGGGGGCATTTCTTTAACACTCAGAATGGCAGCTGTAACTACAACATATTGGTTGTATTCTTGCTGTAACACTGGGATTCCTGACTATGGAAAATAAAGTTTATGTATTTTTCCAGCAGATAGCAAGATGAACTTGGATCAGAGAGATCAGGTTTGAAGCCCTGCTTTTATAATGGGCTCATTAAGTGATCTTCAGCAAGTCTCATATTTATTTATTTAAAATATTTTTATCCTGCCCCCCCCCAAATGGGCCCCAAATGTGTCTTATTTATTTAAAACATTTTTACAGTGCCTCTCTTAAAAAATGTGCCCAAGTCTGTTTAGAACTCAAAAGGACCCATGGCCACTCATTTCATGTCTGATGCTGGCTGGATATAAAACAGGGCTCAGGAATAGGATCATAAAACTCTAACAGGTTCGTATGGAAACATATTGTCCTTAATCTAAAGGCAACTTGCAAATGTATGTGAATTTAGGTTTAAAAACTGAGTTTTAAGAAGTAGTGAGATGTGTTGGTTGTAGTCGGTGTCTGATAGCAGCCACACTACAGCATTCTGAATCTATGAGAGGTGATCATGCTGTTACCTTGGCCTGATTTTGCTTTCAGTGGAAGCACTACAGCTAGTAAACAAGCCGAAGCTGATAAGTAGCACTATGTACCACAGATGAAAATGGCCACCGGTGAGTCCTGCAGTATGGTGATGTGGCAAAGGGAATGTAACCTTCTGTCTGTGAGGTAAATCTTGTAGCTAAGACAAATATCTAGAGCAATAAAAATTACCAGCTTGCCTTGCAGATTATTTAGATATAGGGTTGCCAAGTCCAGGTTGGAAAATACCTGGGGACTTTGGGGGTGGAGCCAGGAGAAGGTGGGGTTTGGGGAGGGGAGGGGCCTCAGCATGGTACAATGCTATAGAGTTCCCCCTTCAGAGCAGCCATTTTTTCCAGGGGAGCTGCTGTCTGTCAGCTGGAGATCAGTTGTAAAAGCAGAAGATCCCAGGGCCCCACCTGGAGGCTGGCAACCTTATTTAGATACTGTTCAAGATTTGTGGAGCTTTCAAATGTGGAAGACAGAACATTATGCAGACCAACAAGACATAAAGAGTATCTTTAATAAGCACAAAATAGTTCCATATTCCACAAAAATCTAGGCATCTAGGATTGTCAATACCACACTCTGGAGCTCCTAGGACATTAATACAAGCCTGGGAAATCTGTGACCCACCAAGCCAAATGTAGCTTACCGGCTACATGTACGGTAGCCCAGGCGAGTGCTTACCTACCTGGAATGGAATAAAAATGGGGGGAATGAGAAGAATGCATGAGAAGGCTTTTTCACTCAGGCAGGCCACAATCAATCATCCTTCTATATATTTTTTCCACCAGTCCCTTTTTTTGCCTGGCCATTTCTTTATATATTTCTTCCATTGGTGCTTCTGTCCAGAGATTATTCTTTTCACTAATCTTTTTAACTGACTTATATAGCCCTGCTATTTTTAACCAATACTGTTTACCTACCTCTTCTGTTATTTCCTGTAGGGGTTTTAGATTTCCGCCTCTAAACATATCACCCACTCTATAGTATCCTTTATTTTTTAGCAATTCCCACCATTTAATTTCTTGTACATCCTTATTAATAGTTTCGAGGGGTGCCCATCTTGAGACTTTCCCTAACCAAAAAGGATGCCATTTCCTCCAAGTTTCTAATGATGCTCTTCTAGGACCTATTGTTAGTTTTAAATCTTTTGTCGTTACAATAGAAAAAATGCCAAATCTACCTATGCCGCTGTTAATTTCGTTTTCAAAATTCACCCATTTCTGTGCCTTTTCTTCATCTACTTCTAATGTTGATTTTAGTTAAAAGGCTTCATAATAGTTGTTTAAGTTCGGGATTCCCCATCCTAATTCTGACTTGTGACTATATAATATTCTCTTATGGAACCTACATTTTTTACTATTAAATATCCACTCTTTTAAAACTCTGTTCCATTGTGCAATTTGTTTTTTCTTCAATCCTAGAGGCAACGTTTGGAATAGGTACGTTAACTTTGGTACCCAGAACATTTTAGCACTTCTTATTCTAGATGATATCCCTAGTGTTTTATGTTTCCATGTTTTCATATCCCTCTCTATTTTTTTCCATGTTTTTCCATAATTGTTCTTTATCATTTTATCAATATTATTTTGCAAAACTATACCTAAATATTTAAGTTTCTTAACACCCAGTCCTATGTTCGTGATCCTATTTATCTCCTGCCTTTCTTCTCTATTAACATTAAGGTATAAGATTTCTGATTTTGCCATGTTAACTCCTAGCCCTGAACACTTTTCAAAGTCTTCTAGAATGATCTTAACCGCTTTGATTCCTTCCTTAGGGTTTGTCATGATTACTATGATGTCATCAGCAAATAGGTTAAGCTTCATTTCTTCCTTGCCTATCTTATATCCTTCTATTCTTCCCGAATTTCTAATCCGTTCTGCTAATTGTTCTATTGCTATTATGAATATAAGTGGTGATAGTGGGCAGCCTTGCCTTACTCCTCCTTGTATGGGAAATACCTGTGAGTGTTCACTGTTTACTCTTACTTTCGCATTCCCTTCTTTGTAAATCTCCTGAATTGCTTGTAAAAACCCATTCTCTATCCCTGTTTTCTTCATTATTTGCCATAGGTAGTCATGTGAGAGAGTATCGAAAGCTTTATACACATCCAATTTTAGTAATCCTATTTTCTTTTGTTGACCTTGGTATAGGACATTTAAAATATTTCTAATGGGGTATACAATATTTCTACCTTTAATGAACACATATTGGTCCTCTTTTATAATTGTCGGGGTGACTTTCTTTAGTCTATTTGCCAAAATTTTAGCAAAGATCTTGTAGTCTTGGTTTAGGAGACTTATAGGTCTATATGAACCTACTTCTTCTGGATCCTTCTGAGGTTTAAGAATTAATATTATTTCTGTTTCCTTCCATGTATCGGGGGCCTTCTTCCCTTCCAAAACTTCATTAAATACTGCCTGCAGTTCGGGTGTTATAATCTCTATCATTTCTTTTTTTTTAACATTAATTTTTATTGGAGTCAAAACTTAACTTACACGCATTACGTTGTCACTCTATTACAAAGACCCCTTTTCCCCTTTCTTCTCCCCCTCCCAGTGACTTCCCACCTCACCGACACCGTTATACGTCCACCAAATATGATATAATTCTATATTATTTTCCTCTTACAGGTAACTTACTAATTTCTAATATTGTTAGTATATTTGTATCTATATATCAAAAATTATTATTATTTACGGACCATTCATTAATCATTCAATAGTTAGACAGTGTAAAAATATTATCTTTCATTTCCCAATATTGTTCTAAATAATCTTTCAAATCCTTCCATTCCTCCATAAAATTCTCTGAGTCTTGATTGTTCAATTTTCTTGTCCATTTGTCCATTTCCGCCATAAACAGCAATCACTTCTTGTAGGCAAATCACGTTACATTTCTGTTTCTCTAGCCAATGTCTAATAATTTTGCGTTTGTTGAATTTGGTCCGTTTACGTTCCATGAAAGAAATTTGTAATCCATAGTGGTTCCAGGCTAAGTAACACCAAAGTCCTTAATATTTTCTGCCACGAACACCGTCATCTCCTCCAAAGTTTTGATAGTAACACGTGTACCTTGAAAATTGAAACTCAAACCTTGTGGAATCTCCCATCTGAATCTAATGTTCTTTTGTTTCAACATGTCAGTTAGACGTTTAAACTTCTTTCTATCCTGAAGCATGGATCTTGGGAGTTCTTTAATTACTATTACCTTGCTTCCATCAATTTCAAGTGGCTCCTTAAAGTGTTTTCTTTCATTCAAAGCCTCAGTAATTCTTGTATACACATTCTCATTTAGACTTTCACCAATTCCTCTTAGTCTTAGGTGAGTTTGCATTGCTCTGTAATCCATCATTGTCTCAATTCTATCATTTTCTTTTATAACCTTCTGAACATTTTTCTCTAGAACAGCCACTTTGTTTTCCATCTCTGATGGTTTCTGGGCTAAACTGTAAATCTGTTCTAATTTCTTCAAAACTTTTATCCATTTGCTGTGCCAGGTCATTCATTTTTTTATCCATTTGCTGACCTAAGTCAGTTAATGCCTCCATCATTCTTTTCTTCATTGCTTCTATGACTCCTTGCAAGTCACTGTCCTTTTTGGGTCCCATCTTAGGTGATGACCCTGAGCTGGTACTGCGTCTTAGTGCTGAATCTATTTTTGCTTCTCAAAAACTGCCGAATTTTTAATGGTCACCAAAATGTTTTCTTTTATACTCAGACTATTACTTTTAAAATGCCCAGTTAAGTTGCAGTAGTTTTGTTACAAAAGACCACTTACTTTTCTCAAAATTTGAAGTTTTAGTACTCCACAAAATGGTGATCGTTTTTTCTCTATGGTATAGGTCAAAGTCTCTTACTTCCTGTTAAACATCCTGTTCTGCAGTTATTTTCATCCCCTTCTTACCTGGGAACACTCTCTTCCTCTTACAGTCCTCCACAGTCCCCTCCACTGTATTCTTCTTGTCTGCTTCAATTCCAAACGTCACTTCCTGCTTTGAAAGTCTCGCGTTGATCCCAGTCCTCTTCTAATCTTCTTGCAAACCACAGGCATGATAAACAAATTGCGTTTTTGGTGGATTTTTGCAAAGATCCAATTCTTTTTCAAAGGAAAAAAGGCTCAGTTTTTTCTTCTGTTAAGTCTATGCTTATTCGGCTATTTTTCAAAGATCTCAAACAGCACAGTTCTGGTAAGCAAAACAGTTTTCGTTACCTTTTGATGCTACTGGGTGTAGGTGAGGCTTCTTAGTTTAAAACTTTTCTTCTTTCTTTCAAGAAATTGGGGGGGGTGGAGGTTTTAAGCTGGATAACACTAGCCTGGTCAGTTCCTTAGAGTTGCTTGCAGCGCCCGCTCGGGGGAGGAGATCAAAGTGGTGACAAGCCTCCTCCAAGGCTTATCACACACCAATCTCAACTCTCACTTGGGTCTCTGTTGCTTGCTAGCCTTTCCCCTGCCTGAGGAAAGTTGCGTTGGGTGTTAAAAATACCCAAACTGTCAAAAAGAACTGCCGTTCACCCTGCAGTAAGCACAGGGTGCTTCAAAACCCCATCTTCCCCTGACCGGAAGCCAATCTCTATCATTTCTTTATAGAATTCACTTGTAAAGCCATCTAGCCCTGGTGATTTGCCTTTTTAAAGTTCTTTCATTACATCCTTTATTTCCTGAATTGTAATCTCGCCCTCTAGTGCCTCTTTCCCTTCTTTCTCCAAGGGTAAACTAGTTGCCTCCTGAGCCTCCGTTGTGGTCTTTTTCATGTATAAATTTTTATAAACATTCTCGAAGGCCTTAATAATTTCCTTAGGACTTTGTGTTGTGTTATTGTTAAATTTTACACTCCTAACCATCTGTTTTGCTTTTTTAGTCTTCAGATAATTTGCCAATCTTTTTGCTGTGTTAATGTTATTCCTCTGGAAGTCATTCCTTACCATTGTTTCCTTTTTCCAAATTGTTGCTGTATCTAATGCTTCCAGTTGTTTTTGTATCTCTTTGATTTTGTTCTTTAGAGTTAGGCTATACTTTCCCACTATTTCCCTTTGTAACTTCCCTAGTTCCTGGATTTTGGATTGTCTTTTTTTTATACCAGTCTCTTTTTATGCTCTTTTCTTTCTTTATACAATGGCCCCTTATTACCGCTTTAGCAGCATCCCATAATATATTAGTGGGCACCGTTCCTCTGTTTTCCTTAAAGTATAGTTTTATCTGTGTCATCATATATTCCCTGTCCTCTTCTTTTGCCATTATTAGATTGTTGTATCTCCAGGGTCTGTTTGTCCCGGGTAGTTTAAGTTCCAGTACGATACTTATGGGGGCATGGTCGGATATCCAGATTGGAAAGGTTGTGATCTCTTTTACAGACATATTATTATTTTTTTCCAGGATTATATAATCTATACAAGACGCCATTTTATGCCTACTAGAAATATGTGTAGGCCTAGGTTTTGTACTTATAAACTCATGCGCTACCTTCAGGCCTTAATCTCCTATCTTAATGCTTTTGTTCTTTGTTATGTCAACATTTAGATCTCCTGCTATAATTAATTCTCCTTCTAAGAACTGTTGGGTCTTCTTAAAGACCTTAGTTAGAAATTTCTTTTGCTTTTTATTTGGTGCACATATATTTGTTATAGTGACTCGTATACCTTCCAGTTTAAACTTAACTAATAAGTATCTACCCTCCTTGTCTACTAGCTTTTCAATATCATCCACTTTAAGGTTCTTATGAATCAGGATTGCCACGCCCCTGGCTTTGGTATTCCCTCTTGCTTCTGCTAAAACTTGCCACTTCGGATCATTTATTAGTGGCTTTCTGTCTTTCTTTTTTTTTTGTGTCTCCTGTAGGCACAGCAGATCTATCCTTTGCTCCCTAGCCATTTTAGATACTTTGAATCTCTTAAGATTTGAGGTTAAGCCATTTACATTCAGTGAAATGTAACCCTTACACTCTTAAGGGTCTATCCATTTTCTTTATTTTTTTTAAATCTTAGTTCTCCCTGGCTGAGGGTACTTTGCTTTATTTGTTAAGAAAAACCCTCCCCACCCTCCCTTCCCCTGTGGTCGAGACTGTAGTTTGGATGAAGGCATCATCTCGTCTTCCCACCTGCCAGAATGTAGGCACCCCAAACCTCCCCATCCTTCTTATTCTTAAAGTTAGCTCATTATACTTTTGTATACTTCCCTTTATATGGTGTCTGTCCGCCGCCTTTTGTCTATTCTAGTTGAAGCCCCTTCTCCCAGGTCGTCCGCATCCTCCATAGCTTCTTCCTCACTCTGGACACTTAGGTCTTCTGTGATGATACCCAGTTGCCTGAAGAGTTCTCTTGCTTCCTTGGGGTTTCTTGCTATCAACCTCCTGCCTTCTTTAAATATTATAATTGAAGCTGGATACCCCCATGAGAATTTGACATTGTTATCAAATAGTTTTTGCCCAAAGGGTCTCATTTGGCTTTTCTTCTTAATGGTTTCTTGGCAAAAATCCTCTCTCACCCAGACTCTTTTCCCTCTAAAGGACAGGTCCTTCTTTTTTTTCAAGGTTTTAAATACTTCTTGCTGAAGCTTTTCTCTTGTGAATTTAATTATGACATCCTATGGGGCTCCTCCTTCCTTCCTCCTTTGCAGTCTATGGGCTCTTTCAATGTCTTGAGGCTGCAGTTTAACTCCATTGTCTTCTACCCATTCTTTAAGTGAACCTTCTAGCAATTTATTATTTATCTCTTCCGAGATACCAGAGATAATAAGGTTTGCCCTTCCATTCTGGTCTGATAGCTCAGTGAGCTGGGTAGATAACTGTTCTATCTTTTGTTCGTTATTCATTGCCAAGTCATTAGCAGCCTTTGCTATTTGCTTTGTTTCTTTAAGTTCAGTAGCAATTTCTGTAACCACGTCTTTAACTGTCCTAATTTCAGCTTTTATCTGTTCCTGAGATTTTAACATCATATTCTGGAATACAGATAATTGCTCTGAGAGCTCTTTTATAGTTCTAGCCATTGCTCTTTATCTGCCGGAGCATCAGATAAGGGCTGTAAATTTGGCCTGGGCGTTGCCTCCTACACAGAGTAATAAATAAATGCTATCTTACACTCTGTGTTCTCCAAAGGTTTGTACGTTGATTCCTTCTTTTTGTTAACCTTGCAGGCGGACTAATTACCTTCTTTTTGAGCTTTTAAGATAATATTTCAAAGGGGAGGTCGGGCAAAACAACCGGCTTCCTCAGCGCATGCGTACAATCTCCCCTAATGAAGTTATACTTGTAAAAATGGCTAGCTGCCAGTAGAGCAGCAAAAACTGAATGACTTTTAAGGATCAGATATTTGGGTAAACAGTTAACAAGTTTGGAAGACCAGTAGAAATTACAGTACAATGGTTGAGCAACCCCTATACAAATACACAGGGCTCCGTTGGGGCCGGGGCGCGCCGGAGCGCCGCTCCGGGAGAGAGGAGGCGGGGGGCGGGCCCCGCCCCCGGCCTCCCCCCCCATCAATGCTCCCAGGGCCCGCTGGAGTCTTGACGGGGGGAGGAGGAGGGAAGGGCCTTCCCGGGGCGGGGAGACGGGGCCGTGTTGTCACCGTCGCGGGGCTCCTGAGGACGAGAGTGCGTGGGGCGGCTGTGCGGGAGGAGAGCGGGGAGGGGCGCGGCGTCTCGGTAGTCGGCGCCCGTCGCCCGGTGGAGGCTCTACGCGATGCTGGACCGGGAGAACGGCTGGAGCGTGTCGTTCGCGGGATGCGGCTTCTTGGGCGTTTATCACATCAGCGCTGCCTCTTGCTTGCAGGAACGCGCCCCGCATCTTGTCCGCGACGCGCCCCGGATCTACGGGGCCTCAGCGGGGGCCCTCACCGGTGCCGTCTTGGCCGGAGGCGGCTCTCTGGGTGCGGGGGGGGGGGCGGGGGGGGCGGCGACCGGCACTCTTGACGGTGGCATGACAGGCGGGGGGAGGGGGGCGCGCTATCAGCCAGTCTTTTAAAGGACTTCATTCATCAGGATGCCGGGACTTCAGGGGGCGGGGATAGATGAGGGTGAAATGTCAGAAGCGCCTGGGCGGGAGGCTCTTCGCTGTGGCGTGCATGTCTGCATTTTTATTTCTCTGGAACTGGTATTCACATGTGAATGCTGTATACAACTAACTGGTTTAAATTAGTACAGCTGCTCAGTACTTTAACAAATAGAAAACTGGTTTTGTCACTTATCTTGCCTTCGTTCAAGGGAAGGTTTCACATGTTAAATACGTGTATCCTGCTTCACGTGTATTCTGCTTTAGTTTCATTTGTGGAAAAGGTGTGATGGATTTACCTTGCTATCTGTTGAGTCTCTTTGCTTTTGGGAGGTAAGAACGATTTCTTTTTAGCAATTTTTTTTTTTGGGGGGGGAAATAAAAACAACAAACTTCTGACTAGCTGGCATTAATTTATGGAACTTCTGTAGCCAGATCATAGATTCCACAGGTTTTAGTTGCTCAACTGGTGGAAGATTCCTAAGATCAAAGACTATACAGATTTTGACACTTGATGTAACATACATCAAATTACATTTTTCTGGTCTGACTAAATTGCCATACTTCACATACCCTGCCTTTCTCCCCAGTGGGGATCCAGCCCAGCTTGTCTTCTCCATTTTATTCTCACAACAATCCTGTGAGGTAGGCTAACTTGAGGTTGTGTGACTGGCCCAAATCCATCTAGCAAGTTTCCTGGGTCTCCCAAATCCTAGTCTGATACTTTGACCATTGCACCATGCTGTCTGTCTTTATGTCTGCGTTTGTCTTCCAGGAGATTGAGGTGCAAGACTCTTGCCAGTCTCTCTTGAATTTCTGCCTGTTGCTGAAGTTTTTAAAAGATGCCACGTTAAAGCAATAATATAAAAGTTGATGGGAAAGTATGGTCACCAACCCTTGCCTGCAAGTGTTATTTTTTAAAAACTTCATAATACGTAGAATTTCAGTAGGTGGAGCTATTCTGTTAGGACAGGGCTCCGTTGGGGCAGGGGCGTGCCAGAGTGCCGCTCCAGGAGAGAGGAGGCGGGGGGGCGGGCACTTAACAAAGCCCCCCCCCGGCCTCCCCCCCCATCAATGCTCCCGGGGCCGGCGGAGCGCCGGCGGCCCCAGGAAGGCCCTTCCCTCCTCCCCCCTCCTCCTTTCCCCCTTCCTTCCTTCCCCTCTCCCTTCCTTTATTCCTTCTCTCTCTCTCTCCCCCACCTACCTACCTTCCTGTTCCTTCCTTTCCCCGTCCTTCCCCTCTCCCTTCCTTCCTTCCTCCCTCTCTCCCCTCCTTCCTTCCTTCTCTCTCTCTCCCCCCCACCTACCTTCCTGTTCCTTCCTTTCCCCCTTCCTTCCCCTCTCCCTTCCTTCCTTTCTTCTCTCTCTCCCCCCACCTACCTACCTTCCTGTTCCTTCCTTTCCCCCTTCCTTCCTTCCTTCCTTCTCTCTCTCCCCCCCACCTACCTACCTTCCTTCCTGTTCTTTTCCTTCCTTCCTTCCCCCTCCCTCCCTCCCTTCTTGCCTTCTGACACACTGCCGATGATGTCATCACTTCTGGTGACGTCAGGGGGTGTGGCATATGCAAATATGTTATGCTAATTAGCTCCTGCACCTTCTTTTTTACGAAAGGACCCCTGCAAATACATCCTAGCTTGGTACACATGACAGCAAGCGCAAGTGCAAAAGGGCATACTTGCAATGATTTCAGATTTTTAGTTCTAGAGGTTATTCCTTCCCATCACTTTAATCAGGTAGATGTGCAGAGAAAGTTGAGAGAGAGAGGTGTTCTGGATCTTCCGTTTATTTATTTATTTGTTGAGGTTTGTATCCCGCCCTCCTGCGCCATTTGCGCAGTCAGCATCCTTATGGTTTGAATCAGTCAATAGAATTCAATTCTTTTTTTATGAAATAGGTGAGCATAATGCATCTCTTGCCCCTTTAAATATTTTGCTGAGTTTGTGTACATATGGGCATTGGTGTAGTTGATTGTTATAGTGTGCCAACTATGTGAGGCTGTGTCCTTTTTTGAATCAGTTGCCCATCAATGCTCTTACTTTTGGGCGAGCTTTTCTAAGCATGAGTTTCCGTTCTTAGGCTTCTAATAGTGAGAATGTATATGAATAATTAATGGTGGCATCTTTCTTACAGAATAATAATCTTTGAAGAGAATAGAAATTGGATTTCTTGTTCTGAAGAGGTTGTAAGTATATGTATGATGCATTGTTGGTAAAAGGAGGTAATCAGTGATTGTATTTGGAGTAACACATTTGTATTTGGAGTAGTGATATGTATGTTTCATATTCAGCAAGCTGAAGAAGCTCCTGACGAAACGAAGGATCAAAGCCGGCATCTTCGTCCTGTGTCTGAAGATTATGTGTCTTTATTTGATTGTATTCTGTACAAGAGCAACTGATATGTTTTGCTTGTAGACCCTGGTGGGTTGTTTATTATACATATAGATCCTGTTGGGCTATTATATTGTTTGTGATTTATTCTGCGTTAAACAGTGACTCTCCCTTTGTTTATACATTACTGTGGTTTTCGCTGTATTGTACATTATACTTTGAAACATCTTCCTGCATAAGATGAGTCAGATACAACCAAGCAGATCTAACTCCATTGAGCAGGCTATACCTTGTTCAAAATCTCATTTTGTTTGATATGGAGACAGTTATAATGCAGTTAAGGAGGCATGCATTGTGGGAGAATGGAGAGAGGTAAGAAGTGGGGTACCACAGGGATCAGTACTCCGTCCAATGCTTTTTAACTTGTTTATTAATGTTTTGGAGTTGGGAGTAAGCAGTGAAGTGGCTAAATTTGCAGATGACACAAAGTTGTTCAGGGTGGTGAGAACCAGGGAGGATTGTGAGGCACTCCAAAGAGATCTGTCAAGGATGGGCAAGTGGGCATCAATGTGGCAAATGGGGTTCAGTGTGGCCATGTGCAATGTGATGCACATTGGAACCAAAAATCCTAACTATAAATACATGTTGATGGGGTCCGAACTGGCGGAGACTGACCAAGAGAGAAAGATCTTAGAGTCGTTGTAGATAACTCAATGAAAATGTCGAGATAGTGTGTGACTGCAGTGAAAAAGGCCAACGCTATGCTGG
This sequence comes from Lepidodactylus listeri, assembly GCA_029233225.1. Classification (NCBI taxonomy): domain Eukaryota; kingdom Metazoa; phylum Chordata; class Lepidosauria; order Squamata; family Gekkonidae; genus Lepidodactylus; species Lepidodactylus listeri. The sequence goes on along the minus strand of JARCFY010000007.1, from coordinate 125,039,436 downwards.
GGGTTATTAGGAAGGGAATTGAAAACAAATCAGCGAGTATCATAATGCCCCTATATAAATCGATGTTGCGACCTCATTTAGAGTACTGTGTACAGTTCTGGCCGCCACACCTCAGAAAAGATATTATAGCATTGGGAAAAGTGCAGAGGAGGGCAACTAGAATGATAAAAGGAACACTTTCCCTATGAAGAAAGGTTGAAGCGCTTGGGGCTCTTTAGCTTGGAGAAATGACGGCTGAGGGGTGACACGATCAAGGATTATAAGATTATGCATGGGATAGAGCAGGTAGAGAAAGAAGTCCTTTTCTCCCTTTCTCACAATGCAAGAACTTGTGGGCACTCCATGAAATTGCTGAGCAGGTGGGTTAGAATGGATAAAAGGAAGTCCTTCTTCACCCAAAGAGTGATGAACACGTGGAATTCACTGCTACCGGAGGTGGCGGCGGCGACAAGCATGGACAGCTTCAAGAGGGAATTTGATAAACATATGGAGCAGAGGTCCAGCAGTGGCTATTAGCCACAAGGGATAGATAGGATCTCTCGGTCTGGGGCAAGGGATGCTCTGTATTCTTGGTGCTTGGGGGGGGGGGCTTCTAGTGGGAGGGCTTCTCGTGTCCTGGCCCCACTGTTGGACCTCCTGAGGGCACCTGGTTTTTCTGGCCACTATGTGACAGAGTGTTGGATTGGATGGGCCACTGGCCTGATCCAACATTGGCTTTTCTTATGTTCTTATGAGAGAATATTTTCCATAATAAAAGAAACTTTATTTTGGATAGTAATTTTTATTGTACATCAGTTGCTCCCATATTAACTAGTTGCAGCTCAGGGCAATAATAAATTTGAGAGTCCAACAGAACACAAGTCCAATTTGAGTAGGGCACTGCTGACAGTTTACATGTTCATTTTTTAATGTAGAGTACAGCCCAGATCAAGCTGAATAACGGGACAGAAAACAAAGACAGTATCAGGGAGGAATTCTGACAGAGAATAGGAATAGATATCAAAGACATGTTGTATCATCATAAGCAAAGGGATATGGGGAGCCCTCCAGCACAAAGAGGATGTGAGTCTGTAAGGTTACCGTGGTAATGCTAACCACTCCCTGGCCTACCCTTTTATTTTGCAAATAGCCACTTCTCTCTTGTAGTTCTGAAATGTTTGCTGTTTCTTGTCTACTAATTGCTGAGTAATGTAGTCCAAGGGAGAGGTGTCAGACTTGGGGGCGGGGGCTGGGCTTCTCTATTTATACTCACAAAGCAGACACACTCAGAGCACATGAGAAAGCACTTTGCTCCTTGAAAGAAAGCTGGCACCATTAAGCAGCATCTTTAATGACAACATTTGAAAGTGGAATGTTGTAGTTCTACCTTCTGGGTCAGGCAGTCCTTGATTGTTTGCATAATGGAATGGTGTAATAAAAACATTACATTATGTAGTTTACATATGTGAGCTATCAGCTGACAGTCAACTTTAGGCAAGAGTCAAAAGTGCATAGGAAGATATGTTTAACTAGAAATAAAACCTCTTTAATATCCAGTTTGGGAGACCATTGGATAATGCTAGATCAGGGGTCTCCAACTGTTTTGAGCCTTTGGGAACCATTGGAATTCTGTCAAAGGGCAGTGGACACAGTCACAAAATGGCTCCTGCAGGAAGCGCTCCATCACAAAATGGCTGCCACAGCATACCTTCAATCATACAGTGAAGATCCTTGTGGTGTGGTGACAGCTGCTGCCAAAGCAAAGTTTTTTTGAGCTCTGCACAGCCAATCAAATCTCCAGTGGCCAACCAGAAGCCTTGCTGGGCAAACCCCAACTGGCCTCACCCATTTTCTTAAAACACTTAGTGGGCACTAGTATGGGTGTTGGCGGGCACCATGGCACCCACAGGTATCATCTGGTGGCTACGAGCATGGACGGCTTCAAGAGGGAATTGAATAAACATATGGAGCCGAGGTCCATCAGTGGCTGTTAGCCACAAGGTATAGACAGGAACTCTCAGTCTGGGGCAAGTGATGCCCTGTATTCTTGGTGCTTGGGGGGGGGGGAACAGTGGGAGGGCTACTAGTGTCTTGGCTCCACTGCTGGACCTCCTGAGGGCACCTGGTATTTTTGGCCACTGTGTGACACAGCGTGTTGGACTGGTTGGGCCATTTGGCCTGCCTGATCCAACACTGGCTTCTCTCATGTTCTTATACTAGACTAGGAGTAAGGCCTGTTGTGGGAAGAAATACAGCGGTCTCTAGAAAGAGGCTCTGGGAGAGTGCCAAGGCCTTGGGCACTCAGCGTCAATTTGCTGTGGCAACCTCAGCAGGGTATACTGACATAGAGTCTACCGTTTTCTCCAGGGGAACTGATCTCTGCTATCTGAAGAATGGTTCTCCAAGAGGGAATAGCTGGTTTGGAGGGCAGAGTCTATGGCATTGTACCTGTCTGAGGCCCCACCTCTCCTCAAACCTCACCCTCTCCAGGCTCCACCCCTCAAATCTCCAGGAATTCCCCAGCTGGAGTTGGCAACCCCATCTCCTTCCCAGCCAAGCCTCAACCTACCTTGCTCTGAAGCCCCTCTTATAAACACAGGTAACTGCCATTTTGTTTCACCTACTAACAGCCACTGAGGTAACAGCTGAACCTTATGGGGGAACTTTTTAAACAAACCACAGGCAGCAGCCATCTTATAAACACAGGTAACTGTCATTTCATTTCACCTACCAACAGCCGCTGAGGTAACAGTTAATCCCCCCACAGGAAGAAAGCAGGAGAAGTGTCTTCGTCAAAAGCAAAAAACCATCTGCCAGGAATTCTGACAGGGCACAGAGGCTGAAGGAGTGGGCAGGGAAGAGGAGCAGACCCAGCCAATGGCATGCGAGTATTCACAGCCAGTGGATCGGGACAGCTTCTGATTGACGTGCCAGGGGACCAAAGGCTGGGGTGGCGTGTGGAATCTTCAGGAGCATGCCACCACCATGCAGAGAATTATTATATATACAGATAAAGACAGCATTGTTGCAATAGCAGGAGAATGGAAGATATTTCCTGTTGCCAAGGGCGTAGACTTTTTAATTTTCTGGGGGGGGCTCTTGTGTGCATGTGAAGCGCACACGCACCGGGACAATGTTGCTGCCGCCGCCGCGGTTCATCCAGGCACTCCTCCACTGTCTCCCACACAAGCAGGCCGGCCGTGCAGCCCCAGCCCCGGGGAGGGCTGCCCCCAGAGCCTCCGGGGGAAGAAGGCGGCGCTGGAGGGCCGGAGGAGCGTGGCCTGGGTTGGAAGCCAGGCAAGGAGAGCAGGGAGCCACCGCTGGCAGGCCTCACCTGCACTCTGGAAACCTCGGCGGGACCCGCCAGCAGCAGCAGCTGCTTGGCCGAGGCCGCCCCGGAGGCGAGGCAAAGCGGGCAAGATCCGGGACGGGCGCCTACCTGGCTGCCGCGGGCTCCCCACGCTGGGCACGCTCCAGCCCAGGGGTCGGTGTGGCAAGTCCCAGCAGCCCCCGGAAGGCGCTGCCCCGTGCCCTCCCCCTCCCCGGGGGAAAAGAGGAAGCCCCGCCCGTCCTCCCGAGGCTCCTGGATGCCCCCCTCTCTGCCGGCTGAGCCGCAGCCCTGCCCCTTCGCTCCCAGGGGGATTCTTTGCAAAGCCTCCCCCTACCGCGCTTGGGATCCGTGGAGCCCGCCCGCCCCATTGGAACTGCTCCCTGGGAATTCGCCCGCAGCTGCCGCCTCCAGGGAGGGGAGCCCGGACAGAGGGAGAGAGGGTGCAGGGTAGCCGGGGGGGAGAGCGGTTCTTGCAGCAGCGAGCGGGCGGGCCTAGGAAGGGGCCCTGGAAGGCAGGGAGGCGTGGGGGCGGGCAGGCACTCCTTTTCGCCGGGGGGGCTCAGTCCCCCCCGGGAAATTTCAGGGGTGGCCCGAGCCCTCGAGCCCCCCCGTAGTTGACGCCTATGCCTGTTGCATCATTGGCCAACTTGAGTGTACTCAGAAGTAGAAGGAAGGAAAGATGACCTGATGTGGTGCCCAGTAGCTAGGGTTTTTTTTTCTTGAATGGTTTAACAGTTCGATGTAAGGAGAAATTAGCAGACTTGTTTATTTACTTATTTCATTTGTAGTCTGCTTTCTTGTTGGAACTCAAGATGGATTTCAACTAAGAACAATGCAGTAAAAACAGTATAATTCACATAATCAAACAATCAAAACTCCATATACAGGTTACAATGAACACATGTACAAACTGTACTTATTTGTAAGAAAGAGCCGACGTGCGTTTGCTTTACAAATGGAACTGGGGACCAGTACGTGGATAAACGTAGGGCTTGTACCTCATGTACAGCTGTACATGTGCTGAATGGACCATGAGAATTACTCAATGCATGTATAAAGAATAATCACATGTACACTGTTCATGGGTTGTACATGCATTCACGGTCACTTGTGAACAGGGCTACAGAACTGGAGAAAGAACTAAAATAAAGTATAACACAAACAATAAAGCAAGATTTACAAGACTGGAGAACAATGCAGTGAACCATTCTATCACATAAAATAAACTAATAAAACTGGATTACAAAATTAAAGGACAGTGCAAACAACAACAGCATAATATGTGCAGTGAAAACTGCTTTAAGGTCTACAGACTTTAACTTCAGCCTTATTAATTTCATAAAAATTCCAACAGTTCTGTTTTATATGTTCTGTGGAACAACAGGACTGTGGGAGCCTTCTTTTCAGCATGTAGATGCTGCAGTGGGGACATTTCTTCTTGTTGGATTTCTGTCGGCAGTGCATCTAAAGTCAGGGGAGGCCTTCTAGAAAGCAGACATTGTGAGAAGGGCCTGGTACCAACGGGAGACAGAAAGGAGGAAAAGCCTTGAATGAATGAAGACTCAGAAAAGCTAATGCCTGGCTGGGTGCTCAAAACAGTGAGCTGTCCTCTGTATTTAACATCCTACATATTAGGGATGGCAGCCAGGGTTGCCAGATCCCCTCGGGTTGTCAGAGGGGGGATTTGGGGGGTGTTCCAGGGGGGCGGGGATGTTGTGTGACATCCCTGATACAATGATGTCACACAGAAATGACGCCATCATGTCGGGGACATCGCACCGGCGACTCTCTGCACTTTGGGCAAAACTCTATGGTTATTTTGGCGTAAAACCAGAGTTTTTGCCCAAAAAGCAGTGTCACTGCACGATGTCCCAACATGATGTCACTTTCATGTGATGTCATCACGTTGGGGACATCACTGCATGACATCCCTGTTTTGGGGTGGGGCTTTCCTGCTGGCCAGCTGGCTGGGTTAGGGCTTCTGGCAGTGGGCAAAAGCCTGAAAAATCAGGGGACCCCCTGCCCAGACCAGGGTCCGGCAAGTTTAATGCCAGCCTCCATATTGGACCTGGGGATCCCATGGAATTACTCATCTCCAGACTACAGAGATCAGTTCCTCTGGAGAAAATGGATGCTTTGACACTCATTGTACCCCACTGAGATCCTTGCCCTCCCTAGGCTCCATCCTCAAATCTCCAAGGATTTTCCAACCTGGATCTGTCAACCCTACCCCCTTATCCCCCACCAGTCGTTAGGGCGGACCTGGCAACCCTACCCACATTTCTTCCACCATGGGACTCAAGGCAGAAGACAAAGAAGAGATTGGATTTATACCCCTCCCTTCACTGCCCAAGGGAGTCTCAGAGCGGTTTACAAGCTCCTTTCCCTTCCCCTCCCCACAACAGACACCCTGGGAGGTAGGTGGGGCTGAGAGAACTCTGAGCCAACTGTCCTTGAGAGAACAGCTGGTACAGAGCTAGGGCTTGCCCAAGGCAGCAAAATTGGGCTCCCAAAAGGTCTCCAATCCAACACTGTCCAGATCTAGAGTAGACCTGCTCAGCAAGATTACTGGATTACAGGCCTTCTCTGCACTTCTTTTCCCCATGAAGCTCCAGATGGCATTCCTGGGATTCCTGAATAGCCTCCTTTAGACACTGGTGTGCTTTAGCCCAATTTAACCCCGGCAAGGTTGCGGAATTAATGTGCTGTTTGACCATGTCACATTTTGCTTCACATTGTGGGGAAATACCATGGTGACTGTATCAGGTTATTTATAAAGTGGGGACAGCATTGTATTGACATGCACAAGAAAAAAAAGATGGATATCAGGCATGTGATGAATAGCCCAATATGAGATTTCAGAGATATGAGAGATGTACTGAACATATAACCTTTATTCTCCATAGGTCATAGAGATAAGAATAAGATATGCCTGTCTTTGGGTTAAAAGCGTACCACAACTCCAATTTTCCATAGATTCTAGAGATTGGCATATCTTCTGCATCTATATCTGGAATCTATGGAGAACATTTGTTTAATTTATACCCTGCCTTTCTCTCCATTGGGGTCCCAGAGCAGCTTACATTGTTCTCCTGTCTTCCATTTTGCGACGAAGCAACAAGAGCATCTTATAGGACGTTTATGAGATGGCAGTCAAAGCTACTAACAGAGCTGCCACAGAGCAGACTAAACGTTAGGGAATTAGACACTGGCTGTGAGGCTCTTGCGAGCTATTTTGCAGGTAAAGTCCTGTTGCTCTTCCGCAACCTCCTGGCTGCAGTTGAGACAGTGAGTGAACTCGAGGCCCCATGCATGTTTTCTGGTTGTATTCTGAATTATTTGAGTCCACTCAGGCCGTGGTCACATGGCACCCTGATCCCGGATAAAGTCCCGCTGGACTTTATTCCGGATTTTTTCTTTCGGGTTGGGATGTTCTAACTTACAAAAAGGCACAAGGCAAGGTTGTTCTCAGTCCCCACTATTGTCTGATATCACTGTAGTCCTTCCCTTGCAGGATCCTAAAACTGTGGGCATAAAAATATGTGACAAAGATGTTTACATTCAGCTGCATGCAGATTACACTTTTTTTATATATTGTCAAACCCATCCCAACATTGTTCAGTGTAATAAATCCTTTTGGTGTGCTGTCTAGACCAGGGGTCCCCAATCCCTGTGAGCCTGTGGGCTCCTTTGGAATTCTGACACACTGTGTCATGGGTCAGTTAGGGCACAGCAAGGACTCCTCAGAAGAGGAGCCTCTTGTAGCCAACTCTGAGTCAGCAAAAGCCAGCAAGCAGGAAGACAAACTGCAGGCTTGTCAGGATGCACAGCCAGCAGCTGGTGCAGAGCCACTGACAGTCTCCAGCTCAGAGTCAACAGGTAAAACTAAGTTAATCGTTTCCAGCTCTCCAGTATCACCCACACCCTTTGAGTACCACAGACAGAGGCTTCAGGCAGAACTATAGGAGATACGACAAAGTGCTCACCTCCTGGCTCCACACCAGCAGCTTGAGTAGTTGCAGAATTACTCCCAAGCAGCTGGCTACAAGTTAGACCCTTAGGCACATGCCTATAAACACCAGCCAAGGAAGGTTGGTAGGTGTGGAAACACCAAGTCATTTGACAGTTGAGTATGGGGCACTGGACCCAGACTTGCTTTTGTGACTCTGGACTGGCTCCTAACCTTGTTTTATGGCTCGGTGATTCCTGCTTGTGAGGAACCTTTGGACTGCCTAACTGTGCCTTTTGGACAACCCTCAGTAATGTCTTTCTTGGCTCTTGACCTTGAAACTTGCTGACTTGGACTCTTGCTACCCACAAGAATGTGAACGGCTCTACCTGATCATGACACTGTGGTGGGTGCAGGCACAAAATGGTTGCCACAGGAGGTGGAGCCAGCCACAAAATGGCTGCTAAAGCATACTTTCAGTCATGGGGTAAAGATCCTTGTGCTGTGGTGGCAGCTGCTGCCAAAGCAATGGTTTTTTTAGATATCTGCACAGCCAATCAAATCTCCAGTGGGTAACTGGAAGCCTTGCTGAGTGAATATCCCCCCTGGCCCTGCTCACTTTCTAAAAAATTCTTGGCAGGCACCAGGAAAGGTGTTGGTGGGCACCATAGTGCCCATGGGCATCATGCTAAGGACCCACGGTCTAGAAGCAGAATCAGTTGGTGATAATCTGAGTAGCTGAAGCTGGCAAAATTAATCTCCTGGCAAAAATGTGCAAGTTTAAATATCTGGGAATCAAGATGATAAGGAAATGTAAACCAGTTGTTCACTTAAATTGTGATGTGGTTATATAACAAATTAAGACTGATGTAGGCAAAGGGAGGGTTTTGTTTGGACATTTCAGGGCAAAATCAGTATAATTAAAAAGGTACATAATCTAGTCTTAATTAAGAACCTAAAAAGTTACCTACAGATACATAGGAGGGCCTAATCTTAAAATCTATAGATAGAGCATTAACATTTAGATAATACAGGTTATCAAAAATACATGTATTTGTTATATGTTATTTAAAACAAAGATGCAATTTCAAATACAACGAAGAGTTTGTGTGTGGTAATGGTGTGTTGACACATGAGCTCTAGATTGCATTTGAAATTGCATCTTTAAGACCAAAATAGGAAGGCATATCATTGCAGTACCATCTAAGGGATATGTACCTGATACAAGGCAATATCATATGGGGTCTCTATTGTACACCTTAGCCTTGAACCACTGATCATTATTATAATATAATTTTCACTTGGACCTACATTGATTAATTCTTTGTTTTATTTATTTATTTATTTTGCAGCCTCTGGTGCGGTTGCATTTATAACGGGAGTCGGTGCTGGAGGATGTCAGGACATTGACAAGCGGGAAAGACAATACTTTGTTTTATCATTGCAACATTGAGCCTATGTGTCAGAATCTGCTGATTCAGACAAGGATTTCTGGGGTCTTTTGCTCTTTTGCTATATTATACCCTGCTGCTATGTTGCTCTGCTTTGTAGCCTGTACCTGTACCCAGTTTATACTCATGCCTATTGCTATCAGTTGCCCCTATGCCCACTTTGTAGCCATACCTTTTGCCATCTGATAGACCATTGTAAATGTATGCTATGTGACCCCAGGTTTATGGCTTTGACCAGGCCTGGTCTATGTAACTGTGTGCCCGGGAGAGTGACAACTTCAAAGCATGGGAACAATGGGCCTCTCACACTCCTGCCTCCACATTCCATTCATCCCGGCTGGGAAGACAAGGGGAGGACAGGGACTATTTCTTATCAACGTGCGAAAGCTTTGAGGGAAGCATTTGTTATGTGAATATGGTTACATCTGAGGGGTCTGGTTTGGGAAGGGAAATTTACAGCTTAACACCTAACTTTCTTTCCCGTGGGAAGCAAACGGCCAGAGACCCCTTTTGCCCACCGTTTTTCCCCTTTGGTGATTGGTTACCTATGGGCAATTCAAATTGTACTGAAGGGTATATTAGACCTGCTTCTATTGTATGCGTTATCTCTGACAATAATCTGAGGACCTGTACCAATGTAGAAATTGGAAATAAAGAACTGTGTTTCATCAACAAAGATCTGATCCTTGACTACTTTGAGCAGAAGCCTCACAGATTGTCAGAGATCTGTGACTGGGACTTGGCCGTTCCTGACCATGTCGGATGACGGTACTCTTCCCATCCCTACTACCGAAGATCAGCCGGTGACCCCGGGGGACCAGGGTGCCGGTGGTGGAGGAGGCGGCGGGGAGCCCGAAGTGCCAGTGACTACGATTCAGGGGGCTCACTACATCCCGCGCCCACCTCCTCATCAGAGCGTGACCCCGAGGTACTCATGGAGCAATTTCGGTCGTGGGACCGTCGACTCCTGGGTGCACGATCGGAAGGGGGCACGGGTGTCGATCCAGGCAGATCACACCGACCGCGGGAAGCCGAGCTTTCTGGGAGACGAGCGAGAGACGACCTACGGAGGAGAGTGGCGTCCCCCGCCCCTGGAAGAGGAGAGAGTCGGACCGTACGGGCCCGATCCCTACGGGGAAGACCAAACCCAAGCCATGGACCGTATGATGGGAGATTTACGGTTCCAACTCACCACAGAATTGCACGAGCTAGCCCTCGACCTGCAGTACCAGTTTCGAGACACCCTGACGGCTATGCAAGCAGCTCGCCCAGCCCCGGCAGGGGTAGGACCCCCAGGAGGGGGAGTCCCGCAGCCACTGGTTCCCCCCAGAGGAGTTCCCACGGGAGTCGTCCCACCGCAAGTGCCGCCGCAGGTCCCACAGCCTGTTCCCCGTCCGGTGCCCGCACCCGTACCTGCGCCGGCCCCAGTGCCGGCAGGGCCGATGGTTCGCCCGGCCCCCGCTGATCTGTTGATGGCTACTTTCGATGGGGACCCCGAGAAGCTGCGGTTCTTTCTCATAGAGATCGAGCGGTTCCTAGACACCTGGGGACACCTCTACACCACCGAGAGGGACCGGATTGGCTACATTGTGTCCAAGCTGAGGAACACCGCCAGCGACTGGTACATGAGCCTGCACAACGCCCCCGGGCCTGAGTTACGCTCCGTGCACAACTTCATGTGGGCCCTCCGACACCACTACGAGGACCCCTTGGGAGAAGAAAAGGCTCGGAACCAGTTGCGGAAGCTGACCCAGGGGCGGTCCTTGGTGAGGGAGTACACCGACAAGTTCCGGCGCATAGCGGCCAAGATTCACGGCTGGACCCAAGATCTGTTCATAGAAAAGTATCGGGAGGGTCTGAGTCCCGAGGTGTACGAGACGGTGCTACGAGGGGGAAGACCGGGCTCGCTGGCCACATGGATGAGAGTGGCCGCAGATGTGGAAGAACGCTTCACCCTCATCAAGATGGGAACTTCAGCAACTGCCCAAGCCAAAGCGGCTCAGAAGGTGAAACCCAAGCCGAACCTCCAAGAGATCTGGGACGCCCGCTTCAAGCAGGGGCTCTGCATGAGATGCGGGGAGAGCGGTCACTTCGCCTCGGCGTGCCCCCGTGGAGGGGGGAAAGTCCCCAAAACCTCCACCCCGGTGGCCGGGAGCACCCCTAGTAAAGGGAAAACCTCGTTCAAGCCCCAGGCATTACAGCTGGAAGGGGCTGCGAGCGAACAAGGAGAGCTGGAGCTGACGGAAGCACAGATGTCGGGAAACTCCAACAGCCTGCAGTGAGCGGCACAGAACTGCAGGTCCCCATCCATGACGCGCCATCCCCGGTGAGCATCCCTGGCCCCTTACTGTTTATGGTAGTGACTGTGATAGCCCCCGGGACCGGGACCCATGTCCGTGTCCGAGCTTTAATTGACTCAGGGTGTGCCCGGGACTTGATTAGCCCTCTAGTAGTGGAGGGACTAGGACCTAAGGTCGCCCCGTTGGGGGAGCCGCTCACGTTCACTCAAATGGACGGATCGGAAATGAAAGAGGCGTGTGTGGCAGAGACTGAGAGACTGATTGTGGGGACGGGGGATCACTGGGAGAGGAGAGCTTTCGTCATCACTCCGAATACCCAGTTCCCCATGGTGCTGGGGAGTCCCTGGTTAAGCTCCCATGATCCCTATATCAAATGGAGTGAAGGGAAAATCTCCTGGGTGGATGAGAAGTGTCAAGACCATAAGTGGGACGCGGGGTGGGGAGCGGGGCCCCCGGCACCTCTCCAAGCGGCAGTGCTCACTCTGGTGCCCTCTGCAGTTCCCCGGGAATATCGGGACTTAATGGGAGTGTTCAGTGAAACCGAGGCCGATGAACTACCCCCCCCCACAGACTGTCGGATTGTGCCATAGAGCTGATCCCGGGAGAGAAGCTACCAAAGGGAAAGCTTTATTCCATGAGCCCTCCAGAGCGGGAGGAGCTAAGGAAATTCCTAGACAAGAATTTGGAGCGAGGGTTCATCCGCCCCGCTAAGTCCCCCTTCGCGGCCCCGTCCTATTCAGGAAGAAAAAAGACGGGGGGCTACGGCTGTGTACGGACTACAGAGGATTAAATGCAGTGTCAGCCTCCAATGCATACCCCCTTCCCCTTATTAAGGACTTGTTAACGGAAGCGGCCAAAGGAAAAGTGTTTACTAAATTGGATCTCCGAGACGCATATTTCCGGGTGCGCATCAGGGAGGGGGACGAATTTAAGACTGCATTTAACACACCATTGGGGCAGTTTGAGTACCTGGTGATGCCGTTCGGCTTAAGTGGCACGCCCGGGGTCTTTATGAGTTTAATAAATGAAGTGTTGCACAAGCATTTATTCAAGGGGGTGTTATGTTACTTAGATGATATCTTGATCTACTCTGCTGATAAGAAAGAACATGTGCAGTTGGTCCGGGAAGTGCTGTCAACCCTGTTAAAAAACCAGTTGTATGCAAAGTTGTCGAAATGCGAATTCCATAGAGATTCAGTAGACTTCCTAGGGTACCGCATTTCCCAGAAAGGACTAGAAATGGACCCTGCCAAGGTAGAGGCCGTGGTGCAGTGGGAAGCCCCCCGAATGAGAAAACAGCTTCAGAGTCTTTTAGGATTTTGTAACTTCTACCGCACCTTCATAAAAGACTTTGCCACAGTCACCCTCCCGCTAACTGAACTCCTTAAAACCAAGGGGAGGGGTCCAGAAGCAGGGAAGCCCGGGGAAAGAATAGCCTGGACTGAGGAGTGCCAAAGGGCGTTTGATACTCTTAAGACCCTTTTCACTTCGGAGCCCATCCTGGCTCACCCCGATGAAACCAAGGAATTTGTGGTGCACGTAGACGCGTCGGATGTGGCCATGGGGGGGGGCATCCTACAGAAGGGGCCGGATGGGAAACTGCACCCTCTTGCATACATCTTGAAAAAGTTTAATGAGACAGAAAGAAATTGGTCAGTATGGGACAAAGAGGCAGCAGCCATCTGACTGGCTCTCACCACTTGGCGGCATTGGCTAGAAGGAGCACAGACCCCTTTTGAGATTTGGACAGATCACAAAAATCTGGAAGCCTTGCGCACCCAGAGATCCCTAAATGCAAAACAGCTCCGATGGGCCGATTCAATTTTGTGCTTAAACACTTCCCCGGGAGAGCCAATTCGTTAGCAGACGCGCTATCCCGATTGCCCCAGCATGAGAGCCAAAAGGAAGAGGTGTTCAATTCCATGTTCTCCCCCCAGCAGTTGGGAGGAGCGGTGACCACCAGAAGCCAGAGTAAGCAAGCGGCAGTAGAGTCGTGGGGAAGTGACTGGGGGGGGATTACTCCCCGGAAGAAGTCGAAGAGTTGGGGAACCTAGAGGACTGTTCCCTCCGGGAAAACAAGTGCTGGTACCATGGGGACAAACTCGTGGTACCTCGAAACCGAAGAAAGGACATGTTGTTGACTTGTCATTCATCAAAACTGGCGGGGCATTTTGGGTTCTTAAAGATGCTTAATTTAGTCCAGAGGCAGTTCTGGTGGCCGCGCATGCGCAAGGATGTCTCGGACTTTGTAACTGCCTGCCAGACCTGTTTGATGTGCAAAAGGAGGGGAGGGAAGGTCCCGGGACTATTACACCCGCTGCCCACCCCCTCTCGCCCATGGGAAGCGATAGCCATGGACTTCATCACCAATCTGCCACCCTCAAAAGGGAAAACTGTAATTTGGGTGGTGGTAGACATGTTTTCAAAGCAAGCCCATTTTACCCCATTCAAACAGCTACCTACTGCAAAGGGGATGGCCAAGGCTTTTTTCAACCACGTGATAAAGTTGCATGCTTTTCCCAAGCGCGTAGTATCCAATCGGGGCAGTCAGTTCGTTGCCAACTTCTGGCGGGAGCTTTTGACGCTAATGGACATTGAGCCAGCCTTAAGCTCGGGGTACCATCCAGAGACCGATGGCCAGTCCGAACGAACTAATCAAATCCTGGAACAATTCCTAAGGTGTTACACTAACTACCATCAGGATAATTGGGTGGAATTACTGCCATTTGCAGAGTACAGTTACAACAATGCTATTCATTCGTCTACGGGCGTATCCCCGTTCATGGCGGTGGGCGGCTTTGAAGGAAAACCTCTGCCCACCATAGAGGACGCGCCAAACACCACCCCCACGGACTTTAAGCGCTGGTGGGCAACACTGCAAGACTCATGGCCACTGATAGCTAAGACACTGGACAAGGCTAAAGAGGACTACAAGAAATATGCGGACCGTGGCAGAGCAGAGGGCTGGGACTTACAGCCAGGGGATTCAGTCTACTTGTCCACAAAAAATATACATGGATTACAACCCAGTAGAAAATTAGGGTGGAAATATGTTGGGCCGTACAAAGTGTTGCGTAAAATCTCTGATGTGTCTTTTGAACTGGAATTGCCCAAATCACTGAGTTCTGTGCACCGTTTTTCATTTCAGCTTGCTGAAGAAGAATCCTGGGCCGAATGCATGGCATCCAGTTCCTCCGACTCCTCCTCCACTGATGAAGGGGGAGGCACCCCATTTTGAAATTTCTGAAATCCTTGATTCAAAAATGCGTAGGGGCCACTTATTATACTTAGTTAGATGGGTAGACTTTGGTCTGGAACAAAATGAGTGGGTTCGTTCTGAAAATGTGCATGCTCCTAAGTTAGTTAAAGCCTTCCATAAGAGATTCCCAGACAAACCCGGGTAGATTTATTTTCGGGGTGGCAGTGTGTCAGAATCTGCTGATTCAGACAAGGATTTCTGGGGTCTTTTGCTCTTTTGCTATATTATACCCTGGTGCTATGTTGCTCTGCTTTGTAGCCTGTACCTGTACCCAGTTTATACTCATGCCTATTGCTATCAGTTGCCCCTATGCCCACTTTGTAGCCATACCTTTTGCCATCTGATAGACCATTGTAAATGTATGCTATGTGACCCCAGGTTTATGGCTTTGACCAGGCCTGGTCTATGTAACTGTGTGCCCGGGAGAGTGTTTTATTTATGCTTAACCACTGAAGAAGGCCAGTTGACCGAAACACATCGGGTCACATAAAGCCCTGTTTGTGAATACTGTTATGATTTTAATTCTTATTGAGGCTACATTTGGGTCTATAACTGTTTTCAAATAATTTGTAATAAATACATGGATTTTTGATCACCTGTATTATCTATATGTTAATACTCTATATCTATTGATTATAAGATCGGGCCCCTGAATTTGTATGTATTTAACTTTTTAGGTTCTTAATTCATATTTCTTGGGTTAAGTTTTTTGTTCCCCTTCTTTTTCATTCATAATGTATTCTTTACACACACACATGTGTATGAAGTGCTCTCAGGTCGCAGCTGATTTATGGTGACTCCAGCAAGGGGTTTTCAAGGCAAGTAAGAAGCGGGTTTGCCATTGGCCTTCCTCTGCAGAGTCTTCCTCTTCCAAGTACCAACCCTGCTTAGTTTATGAGATCTGAGGAGATCCAGCTATACCATGCCACCTTCCTTCCCTCCTCCCTTCTTGTTACTTTAGGGTAATAGATTAAATGTTTCAGACCATCCTATTGGGACCACTAAGTAGAATCAAAATTTTGTATGCCAAATTACGATGGCCTTTTTAAGCATCAGTTTCAATTTCTCAAACCAATGACTGTATCTGTGTTTCTACTGACTCAAGCAATGCAGTGGCTGCACACAATAGATAATTCAGTCTCTAGCTGGATGCAGTGTGGTTATGTGTCAACATAACTCACCTGTCATTGTGTCCATAGAGCTGGTACACCTCTTATTGCCAATCATGGGCGGGCTGAATAGCCCAGAGCCAAGCCACCCCTGGGGTGGCAGTGGGGCTGCTCAGCTCAGACCTGTGGTAATGATTATGATGGGCATTGGTTTCCCCATTGGTTCCTTCTGTGTTGCTGCCAGCTGTGTTCAAGATGAGCACCCCATGTGGCACAGCCAGGAAAGCTGGGGGTTGGTTTGCCTTGCTCCTGGCTTTCACTGCCAGCCTCCGGTGGGGCCAGGAGATCTCCCTGGATTATGATTGATCTCCAGGATACAAAAATCAGTTTACCTGGAAAAATTGGCTGTTTTTAAGAGTAAACTGGATGGCATTATACCCTGCTGAAGTCCTTGCCCTCCCCAGGCCCCACCTGCTGCAGGTTCTGCCTCCAAATCTCCAGGATTTTTCCAAGCTGGACTTGGCAACCTTATTGTTGATACCAGTAACCCTCTAGTTAAGCTAATCTTCCTGTTTTCAGTCCAGCTAACGTTGCTTCTGGACAAAGATTTCTTTCATACAGGCAGCTAAGTGTTTTCATTCAGTATCATTCAAGGACTTACATTTTGCCTGGAATGAATGCTCTCCTTCCTGATGAATGGAAATGGTCAATCAAGGAAAGTAAACTTATATTGTGATCTGAAGAGAAACCAGATACGTGGTTGTTAAAAGATGAAAAGTTTACTACAAAGACCAAATTAGAATTAAAAAATTTTTTAAACAAAATATCCAAAAGGATATTGACATTGCCATAGTGAGGGGTATATTTAAGGCCTTCACAAGAGGGCATTTTATTAGGCAAAACGCATGGGTGAGGAAACAACAGAATCAAAAATTTGCTGTGATTAAAAGGCAAATTAAAGAACAAGAAGAAAAAGGAGCATTTGACATCTGCTGCGACCTCTAGTGGATCAGCTGGCTACTCTCAATACTAAAATGGATTCTATACAGAAAGAAATGACTGAGTCTGGGAAGAGATCAAAAAAGCTGCAGCAGGAACTCTTGGAAGTCAAAAAAGTAGTTGATAAAAATGACTCCAGATTGCAAAAAATAGAAAAAGATAATGCTCTGCAAGGAGACAGCGTCTTAAAACTTCAAATGGACCGCTCAAATTTCTACTTGAGATTTCAGAATGTTCCTGAACAAAAAGGAGAGAACATTAAACAGCTGCTAAGCGACACATTGGCGCCTGTGACAGGTTGGGAAGCAGAGAAAATACAAAGCGATATGGATTTAGTCTACAGGACTTATCCAGAATTTGTAAAGAAGAAAAACCTGCCAGGTGAAATTGTGATAAGGTTCTCCAGAAGATCAACAAGAGATTTGGTGTTAAAAGTCACGAATAGAAGTTCTGAAGATTCAAGAAGAGATCAAAGTGTTAAAAGATATTCCATTTGAAATTCGAAAAAGAAGAAAAGCCTACAGGAGCTTGATGGCATGGTTACAATCGGAGTCTATTTCCTATCGTTGGTACATTCCAGAGGGACTGATCTTCAGCTACAAAGCCAAAAAATACAAAATTGACTCTATTAAAAAGGAGAATTTTTCTTGGAAAAATGCAAGAAGAAAAAAGCAGAGACTGAGTCAGACGACTCACTGGAATCGCAGGAGAGTATGTATGGATTTAATGGCTCAGAAAGCAGAGAACTTGAAGAACAGTCGGATTCTGAAAAAGGGGCCGCGGCTCCTAAGTCTCAGGAAGAAAAAAAGAAGAAAAGAAGAGGACCGAAGAAAAAATAATGTTGAATTGTTTTTTTGATATCGTGATGCACTATGTCAGATAATGATGTAAACCTAGATTTTAGATACTTCTATGTCTGTATGCAATCCAGTCATCTAGCTTTTATTTTTAATCTAGACAACAAAATAGATTTAACAGATGATACCAAGATTTAACATTGCTTTTCAATATAATAATATTCTTACTTTGAAACATTACAAACTGTATTCTCTGTATAACATAGATTAGCGTAGGTTTTTAGCATGTAGTAGTAGTATAGGGAAAAAAGCAATAAAAATTTATTATTAAAAAAAAGGAGCATTTGACATCTGAACAAATAATAATAAAGATTAAAAATCTATAACACCAAATTAATAATCTTTTAACTCAGGAAATAGCAAAAAAAATTACATATACAAGACAAAACTATTTCAAAAATGCAAATAAAATTTCAAGGTGGTTAGCGTATAAATTAAGGCAGGAAAAGCAGAAAAGACACATTAAAACCTTGAGAGATGATCAGGGAGAGGAAAAGTTTGCATTGAAGGATTTAGAAATGATTGCTGAAAACTTTTATAAAATATTATATAGCAAAGAAGGGGATAATCAAAGGAAAATTAAAGAATTCTTTAAAAATTATCAAAAAATTTAAAAATTCACTGAAAACCAAAGGAAGATTTTGAATGATCTAATTTCAATGTCGGAAATAACGAATGTGATCAAAAATCAGAAAAAGCGGGTTTTTCCGGTTGGGAGAATGGAGGTCTGACACGCTTTGCAAATGCGCAAGGCGGACAGCGGCTCTTCCTGACAGCTTGGGTGGGTTAATCCACCCGACGCAACCTCACACAGGTAGTGTGAAGACCAGCAAGCAATATAATCCAGGTTTGAGCAACCTCGGTGAAGGGAAAGTCTCGGAGGAGACTTTTCCGACACCTTGAGCACTGCAGCCGAAGAGGATTCTTGCGAGTATCTCTAAGGAGCCGAGCTGAGCTGAAAAATTCAGCATAAAACCTCCAATTCCCCTGATTCCTTAACAAAGAAGACAAAGTTTAAACGTTGGGACCACATCTGAAGCGAAGTAACAACAAAAGGTAACGGAAAAAAGTTTTTTGCCTTACCATTGCCGCGTTTTGAAAGATGAAAAACAGATCGGGTGAAGCAATAGACTGATGTTGATTGGATGAGAGCAGTTTTGAAGTGCTAAAAAACCGAATTTGAACTTAAAAAGCCAAAAAAACAAGTTGTTTAACATTCCTGCGGTTAAAAGGAGTCGGGAGGGGAAGCCAAGCATCGCGAGACAAAGAGGGAGAAGGGAACCAAGCATCGCGAGATTAAGACGTGAGGACTGAATCAGGAAGTGACGGCTAGAAGAGCAGACAAGAAGGAAAAAGGAGAAGAACCGGAAGAAGGTAAAGGGGACTCTAAATACTGCCGGACCAGAAAGGGGACTCTAAATACTGCCGGACCAGAAAGGGGACTCTAAATACTGCCGGACCAGAAAGACCATAACAGGAAGTGACGTGCAGAGAGCAGACAAGTAAAGAAAAGGAAGGGACAAAAGGAAACTACGGCAAGCCAGAAGCAAGGTAAAAAGACTATAGCCTTTGACATTA
Organism: Lepidodactylus listeri; assembly: GCA_029233225.1. NCBI lineage: Eukaryota > Metazoa > Chordata > Lepidosauria > Squamata > Gekkonidae > Lepidodactylus > Lepidodactylus listeri. Next base: position 125,020,624 of record JARCFY010000007.1, on the reverse strand, counting down.
ACCATAGAGAAGTCGCGGCCGCCATTTTGGATTTATAAAATTTTTAAACTGCAATATCTCAAAGATTATATAACGTAGAAGGCTGAAACCAACATAATTTGACTTGGCAAGATTAGCTTGTTTGAATGCACTAATTGGTGTTTGATTTGGAAGACAAGATAAAATCGATCTTTTTAAAGAGGCAAAACGGACCGCGGACTAAGATCGAGAGCAGCCACATGGTCCTCTCCTACAATGGCAGCAAAAAAAGAAAAAGAGCTACTAGCCGTTATGGAAGCAATGGAAAAGAAAATGTTAGACGCTATAGGAGAGGTAAATGTTAAAATGAATAATATAGCGGCTCAAGCAGATAAAAATTGCATGGAATTAAAAGCAGAATTTCAAAAATTATCCACAAGAACACAAGATATAGAAACTAAAGTAAAAGAACTGGAAGAAAACACCCATAAGACAATGAGAGAGAACGAGAGGATGGAAAAGATGATGCATTATAAAGATATGCAAAACCACTTGAGATTTCGAGGGATTGAGGAAAAATTGAATGAGGATATTTTTATAAGAATGCAAGAAGCAATAGCAGATTTTTTACAAGAACAGGAAGAAGTTGTTAAAGAACACATGGATCTTGTTTATAGAGTTAATTCTACATATGCAAGAGACAAAAACATACCAAGAGACGTGGTTGTCCAATTTACAATGAAAAGAACAAAAGAACAAATCTACAGGAAGTGCTTTACTGACCCCTTTGTAATAGATGGAAAGAAAATCATAGTAATGAAAGAATTGCCTAGAGCAATACTGCAAGAAAGGAAAAAATTCAAGCGTCTGACGGATAAACTGAAGGAGAAAAAAATCAGATTTCGTTGGGAAATACCTCAAGGACTAAGTTTTTATTATGGCAACTCCAGAGTAGTGATTAAAAGCACAGAAGAAATGTATGCATTCCTGGGAGAGAATAAAGATGATTTTGGAGATATTTAAGAATATATCAAAATGGATTACAAAATACTTACATGGAATGTAAATGGACTAAATTCACCCCAAAAACGTAGAATGGTAGGTCATTGGTTGGAAAAACAAAAATGTAATATAATTTGCTTGCAAGAAGCTCATCTTAAAAACCAAGACCATAAATATTTAATAAGGAAAAAATTGGGAGAAGAATTTTATTCTTTAGCAAGCAACAAAAAAAATGGTGTTGTAACATATGTCAAAAAAGATTTGGAACCCAAAGTAATATTCAAAGACAAAAATGGAAGATATTTAGCTATTGAAATTTTACTGCAAGGAGTGAAAACTTTGATTGTGAACATTTATGCTCCGAATGGAGCTAAAGAAATTTTTTTTAAAGAACTTCAAATGGAATTGGACAATGTAAACTATGATCAAATTATGATGTTAGGAGATTTCAACGGAACTGTAGATAATAAACTAGACAGGCGCTCTAAAAGAAAGGATGAGACGTTAGGGAAGCTTCCAAAAAACTTTTTTGAACTGATAAAACAAGAAAAGTTGGAAGATATTTGGAGGAAAGCTAACCCACAAGGAAAAGACTTTACCTTTTACTCTAACAGACATGACTCACATTCAAGAATTGACATGATTTGGATGACTACTAACCTAACCTTCAAGACAAGAAAAGTGGAAATTTTACCCAGAATAATCTCAGATCACAATCCGTGTTTATGGACAGCTGGGCAGATTAAAAAACAAAAGAGATGGAGAATAAACGAGGACTTATTAGATAATCAAGAAATAATTAAAAAATTACTTGAAGAAACAGACCTATACTTCCAAGTAAACATGCAGAAAGAAGTTAAAATTCAAACCGTATGGGATGCATATAAAGCAGTGATGAGAGGACTATTGATATCGTTAAATGCTAAAGATAATAAAAAGAAAAAAGAGCAATATGAAAATATTTTACAAGCCATTAAAACAAAGGAAGAAGAACTGAAGAAGAAACCAGGGAAAAAGAAACTGCAAAAGGAAATTTGGATGCTACAAGACCAAGCAAAAGCCATTTTGAACCAGGAGATGTACTGGAACTTAAAAAAACTTCAACAAAAAGCATTTGAAGGTGCAAATAAACCCGGAAAATACTTAGCATGGCAATTAAAGAAAAAACGTGAAAATAAATTTATCACTAAAGTGATAAGAGATAATATTGAGATAATAGATAACAAAGGAATAAAAAGAGAATTTTTTAAATACTACGCAAAACTTTTTAAGAAGGAAAACAAAGACAGAAGAAAGATTAAAGAATACCTGCAAACATTAAAGCTACCAAAACCAACAGAGAAAATTAAAGAACTATTTAATAATCCAGTATCATTACAAGAGATCAAAAATGCAATAAATGACTCAAAATTAGGTAAAGCACCTGGACCGGATGGATTTACAGCGAAGTTCTACAAAACGTTACAGGAGTCAGTTTCACCGGTGTTACTGCTATTGATGAACGATATAAGAGTTACTGGAGAAGTACCAGAAACCTGGAAAGATGCATCCATCTCACTGATCCCGAAAGAAAATCAGGATTTGACCAATGTTAAGAATTATAGACCGATCTCTTTACTGAATAATGATTATAAGATTTTTGCTAAGATTATAGCGGATAGACTAAAAGAGCACCTTAAAGAGACTATACAAATAGAACAAGCAGGGTTCTTACCTAATCGACAAATAAGGGACAATCTAAGAGTAGTAGTGGACGCTATAGAATACTACGACAAACATCCTGAAAAGGAAGTGGGCTTTTTCTTTTTAGATGCGGAGAAAGCGTTTGATAATTTAAACTGGGATTTTATGTTTGAAGTTTTAGAACATCTTGAGATCGGTGAATATAAGCTTAACTTCATTAAAGCAATATATAAAGAACAGAAATCCTCAATAATAATTAATACTGAAAAGACAGACGATTTTAAAGTTGAAAAAGGAACAAGACAAGGATGCCCGCTTTCGCCGCTGCTATTTATTTGGATTTTAGAAGTTCTACTGTTAAATGTGAAGGAAGACAAAGATATTAAAGGCTTAACAACTAAAGGTTTTTCTTTCAAATATAGGGCCTTTGCAGATGATGTGATGTTTATAGTGGAAGACCCCTTATCCACATTACCACATTTGTTACAGAGAGTAAAAGAGTTTGGTGACTTAGCAGGATTTTATGTAAATAAAAACAAATCGAAAGTAATGTGCAAAAATATGTCAAATAAGAAACAAAACGAGTTACAAAAACTTACAGAATGTGAGGTGGTGAAAAAGACAAAATATCTGGGTGTAAACCTAACTATGAAAAATATTGATCTTTATAAAAATAATTATGAAAAACTATGGTTGCAAATTATGCAGGATATTAAAAAGTGGAATGTATTGAATTTGTCATTGCTGGGTAGAATTGCGGTGGTCAAGATGAATGTGTTACCACGATTAATGTTTTTGTTTCAAACTATTCCAATTGTGAAAGATGTAAAAACATTCAAATGTTGGCAGAAGGAGCTGTCTAAATTTGTGTGGGGAGGGAAAAAACCAAGAATTAAGATGAAAATAATGTGTGATGCCAAAGAAAGAGGAGGGTTTCAATTACCAAATCTAAGGTTATACCATGATGCAATATGTTTGACCTGGGTAGGGGCATGGACTATGTTACAAGATAGAATGTTATTGTCCCTGGAAGGTCATGATTGTAGATTTGGGTGGCATGCATATTTGTATTATGGCAAAACAAAAATGGACAATATGTTTAAACATCAGTATTTGAGAAGAACACTAATTGATACGTGGACAAGATAAACTTTTTTTCAGAAGAGATACCCATGTGGATTGTACCCGCAGAAGTCTTACATCCAACATCAAGATATAAAGGACAAGATTGGCTGAAGTATAGAGACTTATTAATAAGACATGGCAAGGATTTCAAATTGAAGGAGCATCATCAGATTGATTTTGATTATGGTTGGTTAAGATATAGACAAATATATGACTTGTATAGAAGTGATAAAAAACACGGTTTCAGGGAAAAAAATAATGAAATAGAACAAGTTTGGGAGGAAGGTGGGAAAAAAATGATTTCTAAAATGTATAAAGTCTTGCTAAAATGGTTTAATGCTGATGAAATGGTAAAAGAACAAATGGTAAAATGGGCGATAAACTTTAACAAAGACATTGAAATGGAATCTTGGGAATTTTTATGGAAAAATGCTATGAGTATATCTACGTGTTATAACTTAAAAGAAAATTGTTTTAAAATGATGTATAGATGGTATATGACACCAAAAAAAATTGCAAATATTGGTCAAAATATGTCTAACAAATGTTGGAAGTGTAAAAAGAAAGAAGGGTCTTTTTATCATATGTGGTGGACTTGTGATAAAGCAAAGACTTATTGGTCCAAAATACATGCAGAAATGGAAAAAATCTTGAAATGTACATTTAAGAAGTTGCCTGAAATGTTATTGCTAGGACTTAAACTAGAAGAGATAAATGTAAAGAAAAGGACAATAATATGGTATATGATTACAACAGCAAGAATGGTGTATGCACAAAATTGGAAAAATGAAAAAATACCAGAGGTGTGGGAATGGTTGAAAAAACTGTTATATATGGCTGAAATGGATAAGTGGACTAGAAAATTGAATAATCTTTACTCAGAGACCTTTCTGGAAGACTGGAAAGATTTGAAAGAATATGTTGAAAAGTATTGGGATATGAAAAACTATATCTATACATGGTTATAATAGCATAAAGGAATAGAAATATATTATATGAATGTTTTAGTTAAAATTAGAAAATGAAACTGTTTTTATTTAGAAATACGTAAGAGTATAGAAAATAAGAATTGGTGTATAAGTATAAGTATTTTAAAGCTATATAACCGTTACCAGAAACGAAACATAGATATAAGTATTACTATTTTGAATAAAATGGAAAATGTGTTATGCTTCAGATGTGGTGGGAAACCACCAAAACAAGATAAAAATAGAATGTACAAATAGAACAAAATGCTATTTAATATGGAAAAAGGGATTTGTATAAGGTTAAATGTATTATTTTCAATGTGTTTTTTTTGAAAAATAAAAATTTCTTTACAAAAAAAAAAAAAAATCAGAAAAAGCGGAAAACTCCAGGACCAGATGGAATACTGGCTGAGTTTTACCAAATATTTGAAGAACAGATAGCACTCCCTTTAAAACATATAATACACAATATTATAGAAAAGAAAATTATACCTCACTCTTGGAACGAAGCACTAATCACATTAATATATAAACAAGAGGCCAACGAGAAAGATATTAAAAATTATCGCCCAATTTCCTTACCGAATATAGACTATAAAATCTATGCATCGATTCTAGCTTCAAGATTTAAGAGAGTGCTGGGACAAACAATTCACCAAGATCAGGCAGGATTTTTACCCAATAGATACTTAAAAAACAATGTAAGGACTATCCTGAATGTCTTGGAGTCTTTTGAAATGCATTCGGGGGAGCAGATGATGTTGGTCTTTCTTGACGCTAAGAAAGCATTCAATAACCTTAACTGGAACTTTATGTTAGAGTACTTAACAGCCTCACAGTGCGGAGAAAACTTTAACACTCTGGTCCGAGCAATTTATAATACCTAATATGCTAAAATTGTAATCAATGGAGACTTAACACAAAAGATCCATATTCAAAAGGGTACTAGGCAAGGTTGCCCTCTATCCCCATTGCTTTTTATTTTTGCTTTCAAAATACTGAATTACATCATGAGAAATTAAGCGAAAATTAAGGCTTGAAAATAAAGGAGGAAGAATTTAAGCTCCAAGCATATGCGAACGACTTAGTGTTTATACTACGAGAACCTTTGCAATCAATGACTTATCTTTTAAAAATATTACAAGAATATAAACAACTGGCGGAATTAAAAATTAATGTAAAAAACAAAACAAAAACAATGACAAAAAATTGTACCATAGACCAAAATATACAATTACAAAAACTATCTAGGTTTGAGATTCAAAAGAAAATAAAATATTTAGGAGTAACACTCACAAATAGATGCAGCTCCTTAATACAAGATAACTACATGAAACTTCTTATAGAAATTAAGAGATTTGGACAAATGGAAGGATATACAGATTTCTTTCATAAGAAGAATAGCGATTGTCAAGATGAATATTTTGCCAAGAGTGCTGTTTTTCTTTCAAACAATTCCTATACTTAAAAACCGAGTTTTCTTTAAAGAATTAAAAAGAATTATTAGACAATTCATTTGGCAACAAAAATAGCCTAGAATTAAACTAAAATTACTCCAAGAAAGGAAAGAACAGGGAGGCTTTGCGTTACCAGACTGGAATTCTTATTACCAAGCAGCGATCTGATTATGGATTAGAGATTGGATTACATTAGAAAATTCCAGACTTCTGAAACTGGAGGGACATGATCTATTACTAGGATGGCATGCCTTTTTAGGGTATGAGAAGCAAAATATACATAAGTACTTTAACCAACCCTTAATTAGAGCATCTTTATTGAAAGTGTGGTTTGAGATAAAAAGACAATTTTACAGAAAGATACCAAAAGGGATAGCTCCCTTGGAGGCAATTACTAATCCAAAATTAATTACAATGAATTTAATGGAAAAATACCAAGAATTTTTAGATGGCAACAACAATTTAAAATCACAAGAACTGTTGTTGAAACAGGAGATTAAACTGACATGGTGGGAAAGAATTCAATTGGAATCCAGATATGCTAAGGATAAAGGTACTGGCTTCTACGAAAAACTGATAGAGTTAGATAAAATATTGTTAGGTACAGAAGAGAAACTTATTAAAAAATTGTATACGGTCTTACTAGACTATAAAATACAAGATGAAATAGTTAAAGCTACAATGGTTAGCTGGGCACAAAATTTAGGCCACAACATTAATGTAGACCAATGGTCCAGAATTTGAAAAATTAATACAAAATAATCAAAAATTAATACAAAATTATACAAAAGTGGTGTCTTTTAAAGAGAATCTCTACAAAATGTTTTATAGATAGCATATGACACCAGATAGACTGGCAAAATACTATCTTAACATGTCAAATATCAGTTGGAAGTGTAAGAAAAAAGTTGGATCTTTTTTTCACGTTTGGTGGGCATGTCATAAAAGTAAAAAGTACTGGGTTGATATACATCAGGGGTGGGCAATTGTTTTGGCTCGGGGGCCACTTTGTGGGAGCGGAGGTTAGTGGAGGGCCGCACCTTTTAAAATGATTGCATTCATTAATTAACTTTGCATTAGAAAAGGTATACATTGTATCATAAAAATCAATAAATATAAATTAAATACAATAGTGGTAGTTTTATTAAATTTATTTATTGTGCTAATTTTATATCATCCATAGCTGCAAGCACATTTAATTTTAGAATCAGTTTTAATGCGACAAATGTACCCTATCACAGTTTTCTACAATTTTTTTGAAATCAGGAGTGAGATTGCTTGTAGAGATTCTCATCACAGCCTGCAAGTTAATGTCTGTCAAAGAGCATCTATATTTACACTTGTTGATCTTCATGCAAGAAAAACTTTGCTCACAAATATATGTTGACCCCAAATATAGAGAACATTTTCCCAGCAAATTTCTTCAGATATGGAAATTTTTCAGCAGACAAAGATTTATAAAAGTCAACTAATGTCACAGCATTAAACATTTCTTTTATATCTGTGATCTGACTGAATGTCAATAAGTTCAAGCTGCAGCTCCTCAGGTGCTGTATCAATATCAGCAGTGATGGGATACGAAAGCAAATTAAATTTAGGCTCAATTTTTTTGAAGTCCTGAAATCTTCTTGTGACCTCGTCCTCCAAACTCTGCAGATGATCCCTAATCTTAGCAGAAACACTTTCAGGCACTTTCTGTTTTCCTAATAAAGGGAAATGACAAAAATTGCCTTCACCTGCTTGCCTTGCAAATAGACCTAGTTTTGCTTTGAATGATTTTACATGCTTCCACATTTCATGTGCAAACAACCCCTTTCCCTGCAATGTCACATTCAGTTCATTCAATTTCTCAAATACATCAGCTGCAAACATCATCTCATATCTCCACTCCTCACATCCCATTTTTGTAACAAAATCATGAGATATCTCCTTCGTGTCCAGAAATAAGAGGATTTCATCCTGCAATGCCCAGACTCTTTGTATCACTTTGCCCAGGCTCAACCACCTCACACTGTTGTGGTAAATTACGTCGTCATACTCTGCCTCCAAATCCTCAAGTAAAGATTTGAACTATCGATGGTGGAGTGCCCTTGCTCTGATTGTGTTCACCACACTAACAATAGGATCTATCACATGCTTTAAGTCCAGTGCAGCTTTACAAAGGCTCTCCTGATGCAAAATGCAATGAAAAGATAAGATATCACTGTCTGTGTCTTGTGCTTGTAACTTGTTTTTTAAAAGCTTAACCATACCTATATTTTTTCCAATGAAAGCTCTGGCTCCATTTGTTGTAATGCTTGCCATTTTGTTCCAGGACAAGCCACTTTTCTCCACACAATTCACAGCACACTCAAGCAAGTCCTGACCAGTGGTTCTACCTTTCATTGATTCTAGGCCAAGTAATTCCTCTGTGATTATGAAATTTTCATTAATTCCACTGATAAAGATGAGTAATTGTGCAGTGTCTTCGTTATCTGTGCTCTCATCCAGTGCCAAAGAAAACCAAACAAAATCTTTGCTCGCAGTCTTCAACTGTTCTGTGAGTTCGTCACTAATTGAGTCAATGCGCCGTACTATAGTCCTTCTTGACAATGAAATGCTTTCAAAATTTGCTTCTCACATCAGGACACAGTATGCTTGCACATTCTACCATACACTGCTTAATAAACTCGCCATCCGAAAAAGGCTTGTTGTGTTTAGCAAGGTTGTAGGCTACCATGAAACTTGCTTCTGTAGCGCTATTTTGAAGTGTTGATTGCTTTGTAAATAATGCTTGTTGCTTCTTCAGCTTTTTCACACACTCTGCAGCTTTTATTTTGCGTTCTTCCTTGGAAAGTTTGCTGCCAAATTCACTATGTTTTGTTTCGTGGTGTCGTTTCAGATTGTACTCCTTAAATACGGCTATCGTTTCATGACACAGTAAACACACTGCTTTATTCCCTGTATTACCAAAGAAATACTTGTTTGTCCATTCTTCATTAAACAGACGACATTCATCATCGATTTTACGTTTCTTCGGAGGGTTCATGGTTTCACTAAAGTTGGAAATTTTTCCCTTCCAAATCGCTCACCTAATGGAAGAATTCAGACACAATGAAGAAGAAGAAGAGGTTGGATTTATATCCCGCCCTTCACTCATTTGGGAGTCTCAGAGCGGCTTATAAACTCCTTTCCCCTTCCCTCCCCACAACAGACACCCTCCCCACAACAGACACCATCGCGGTGGTGGAGGAAAGGGCCGGGGGAAAGGGCCGGGGGAAAGTGAGCGAAGATGCTGCCGCTGCTGCGCCTGTGAGCCGAGCCAAGCCGAGGGAGCCCGCCTGCTGAGGGGGCAGGCTGCCAAGAGGACTTGGGGAGCGAGGTGGCCGGCTGGCCGGCCCCAAGTTGGCATTGGAGACCGCAGCCGGGATCCTAGCTGGGGGAGCCGCCCCCGCACCCCTCCTTCCCCGCGTGCCCCGAGGCTGGATGAGCCGCTCCAGTGGGGGCTGGACTTTGTCACCCCCGGGTCTCGGAAGCCTTAGAGATGCTGGGCTGCTGGCCTGTGGCCGCCTGACTGGTGGGGCTACCGGTGCTGGCACCGGGCTGGGAGCTGCCTCGGGGGAGGCGGGGGCAGCCCGGGCGCTCTCCTGCTGGACCTCTCGCTGGGGGCAGAGTGGCGCTGCGCGCTGGACCCAACCTGGGCCAGCTGAGGGAAGCTGTCGAGGTGACGGGTGACAGGCGGCTGCAGAGGACCAGCAAACCCCTGGTGCCCGACTGCCTTGGCGGGCCGCCCGGGGAAAGGAGCGGGGAAAAGTAAGCAGTGCTGCCGCTGCTGCACCTGTGAGCCGAGCCAAGCCGAGGGAGCCCGCCTGCTGAGGGGGCAGGTTGCCAAGAGGACTTGGGGAGCGAGGTGGCCGGCTGGCTTGAAGGGTGGGCTCTACGGCCTTGGACCATGCTGATGCCTCTCCCCTCCCCAAACCTCACCCTCTCCCAGATCTACCCCCAATGTCTCCAGGTATTTTCCAACCCAGATTTTGCAACCCTACCAAGGCTCCACCCCCATATCTTCAGGGATTTCCAGAGCGGAGTGAGCAACCCTAACCTGCTTTCCACGGCTCTGTCGTAGAGGACAGACAGAGGAGCGAAACCAGCCAGAGTCGTTCATTACTGTGGAAACCCCCCCCCTGCGCGCGCAGCCAGAGGCTGCTGCACAATTGAAGCCGGACAGCAGGCGTCGCCAGGGCTGGGAACGGAGGCAGCCCACGACAGTGCCCAAAGAAGCGGTTTATCCCGACCCACCTCTACATCCACCGCCCCCGCTTTGGGAAGCGTATCCACCCCCTCCACATTAGCAGCAAGTGCAACCACCATCACGGGACTTCTCCGCCACCATTTTATGCCGTGCCGGATGAGCCCTTCCCTGTCCTCACCGGCCGGGAGTTCCGCCGCTGCGGGGGGGGGCATAGGAAGTCTCGTTGTAATACGAGTAATTTCCCCTCGGTATGGTATGTATAGTGGGGTATAGAGGAGAGGTTGGTCACTTGAGGCTGTGAGGTAAAAGCCTCACCAACCACTGGAAGAGAACAGAAGATCTGGAAGAGAGGGTCCAGGAAAAGCGTTTCTTAACGGCGGCGGGGGGGGGGGGTTGAAGGGTCTTACCTTGGGCACCAGAGACTGAGGACAAGCAGAGAGCAGAGCCCAAGAAGCCGGGCTCGTCCAATCGTGGCTGTTGGAAGTTCCCTCTTCCCCAGCTGGTTCCGCTCGCCCGCCCGTCTGCCTCCCTTCAGCAGGGTAGTTGCCTTGCAAGGGGCGTCGAGGGCTCGTGGGTGCAAGCGGCACGAGGCACCAAGGCTCTCCTCGGAGCTCCACGTGGACAGGTCCTTCTCCTCCGCCCCCTATCGGAGAGCGCCGGGCGCGGGGCGGAGGGAAGAAGGGGAGGGAGCAATCTGAGCGGGGGGAGGGAGCTCAGGCTGCCCGCAGCAAGCACGTGTGGCCCCCGCCGGCCAATTGACCGGCCCACCGCACCGCTCCACCAGCGCCAACCCCACCATGCGGGGCAGCCGGCGAGCGAGGCGTCCGGAGACCAGCGCACGAGGTTGCTGCGGGCCGCGGCCGATGACGACAAGGGCAGCCGCTGCTCGGCTGGGACAGGAGCGGGAAGCGGGCGTGGGGGGGGGGAAAGCCCTCTCTCCACGCAGCCAGCAACCGCCGAGCCAGCGCCCCAAGCCCGAGTCCCGACACGCTGGTGCAGGAGCCCTTGGGCGGGCAGGTGGGGAAAGGACGGGCCGGGAAGCATGTTGTTAATCTGAATGTCTTGGCGGGCCGCAAGAAACTCTTTGGCGGGCTGCATGTGGCCCGTGGGCCGCCATTTGCCCACCCCTGATATACATAGAACTCTACAAAAATAATATGTGTTATATGGTAACACATGTGGTAACTGCAGCCAGAATTTTATATGCCAGACTATGGAAAAGACAAGATATACCTTCAAGGGAAGATTCGATTTATAAATTATTTGAAACAGCCAAAATGGACAAATTAACTATGGTACTGCAAGGAAGAGAAGATAACATATTTAAAAAATCTTGGTCTAGACTTTATATATGGATTGAAAATTTTATTAAGGAATAACTATGACCAATATGTGATAGCAAGATTTATTTTAAAGTAAACTTATTAGGTGCAAAAGTGATTGGAAAGTTAACAAAATGTGAGAGTTACTGTCTATGTAATGTTTTCTTTTATTTTTTTCTTCATTGGAAAAAACCAATGAAAAAATTAACAACTAAGCACAGGGCTTGCTGCTCACTTTTTGTTTGTTCAGTCAAGGTTTCAAGGAGTCAAATAAATGTTGGAGGTGTTGTCTGATGAAGGGACCAACTTATCACAGATACAGAGTTTTAAGGAGTTGTCTCTAATATGCATACTGATATTTCATACATGGCTGAAATAGCTAGAATCATGTGGTTAGTTCCTTCTTGTGCATGTTTGAGCTGCTGGTGCATAGATGGTTGGGGCCTGATGCCTTCTTGTGGCCGGTCCATCATGCCCGAACCCTATAGCTTCATGAGACAAGCTGCTTAGTGAAGGAACTCCTTATATGTTCAAGCTATTGAGGGTTGCCAGTCTCCAGCTGGGTCCTGGAAATCTCCCGCTATTACAACCCATCTCCAGACAATGGAGAAAATGGCTGCCTTGGAGGATGGACTTCATGGCATTATGCCCTGCTGAGGTCCCTCCCCTCCCCAAACCTTGCCCCACCCCAAAATCTCCGGGAATTTCCCAGCCCAAAGTTGGCAACCTTAGGTTGAATGGAGAAGGAGCTTATTTAAAGCATGACATCTCAACAGCGGCCACCAAGAGCTTACACAAACAGCCACAAAAGCTGTATCATAGAGTGTATTTGCTCCTTTGACTTATGGGACAAGAAAAGTAGCTGCAATAAGAAATAACATTGAGGGACTTCCACATTCCAGATCCTGGAGACATCAGGTTCTGCCATGGGAGTAATGGAGCAAGTATCATTACAACTATATAAGAAGTCACCTTGAAAACGGGCCAGTCTCAATGTCCTGTCATCTCTGCAGCTGCAACACTCTGTTTCTATAAAATAATGGTTATTTTGGCTTTTCATTTATATACCACCCCAAAGGCAAATATCAGTATAAGAACTGCTGAAACCTATTGCTCCTGCCGATAGCTCTGTTTAGGACTATGTTGTTGCATGATCCTACATCAGTCTGAACACAGTAACTCACAAACAAAGGTTACCCAATGTTCCCTCTAAGCTGAGTTAGTGTGGGCTGGCTCACAGTTTTTTAGCCTCCAGCTTACACATTTTTGTCTCAGCTCAGGAAGGATGGCTCCGGAGCAAACTGATTTATGCAGTGGCCAAATCCCTCGCTCACAACTTTAATGCCAGGAGCTCACAAAGTAGAATTTTTGCTCACAAGGCTCCACAGCTTAGAGGGAGCATTTTTATTGACCCATTTTTTTCTTGCAGGACAAGTGTAATCCTTAGTCTCCTCTCTGTCTGTATGACCACAAACCTTGTTTCTCTTTTCTAACATCCTCCCTCCATCAGTTGGATGTTTTTAGTTCTTCAGTTGTTATCCTTCAGGTAAACACCCCAGACTTCTACCGCCTGAATTCCTGAGGGAATATATTATTATATGTTTCCTGTGTATAACTCTGCCATACAATAAATAAATAATAACCACCTGAGTCCCTGAACTAAAATGGAGGCCAGTGAAGCTCTGAAAATTACCTTAAAATGGAAATACGATACGCAGCAGCCAAAAGAGAGGTTAGCTTGGATTATCCCTGTATGTAGGTCACAGCCACTTAAAGCAGAGCCCTGTAGGAATGCCCAAGCAAAAGTAAAAATCCAAGTGTTAATTCTAACGCAAAACAATTCATTGCTGTTACTATTAGGGACCCAGTCATGAGGAACATAGCAGACAAGAGAGAAGGGAATCTCTGCAAACGCTTGCACATTTTGTTGTTACAGTCACAGTCTACAAAAAACAGAACCTATTTTCCAGCAGCCGGGGTACACAGTATTAGAACATCCCCCTCCCTCATGAGACAAGGGAACTTGTTTGACGAGCAACTGAAAACTGTTAAGATTGATGATGAAATCATGACTGTCGAAAACCCTTTGTTTGTGGATTTCAGGAAGACTGGTTAGACCTCAGGTCTTTGCTCTTCCTGGCTCAGCCCAGCCTCCAGTCCTCCATCACAAAATACCCTCATTCATCAAATGCAGGAAGAGCTTGACACTGTATACAAAAGCCTTCTCTTCCTGGCTTCCTAAAGTTGGCTGCCCTCCACATTACTAAAATCCAGCTCTGTGGGGGCAGAGAGAAAATCTCTCAGAGTCAGCTTCAGCTGCTGGTTTCACCAGACACTTGTTATATTTATGTATCTTCACCATCCATTCTTTGGGGTTATTTCATTTCCCTTCACCCATATTCCCCTTTGGAAGCCACTCTGAGGGCATCTTTGCTGGCTGGCTGTGCAAAGACAGAAAGATCCAGTGGTTCTAACTCGTGTGGTTTATCAGAAACCATTTGATCACAATACATCCAGTCAGTTGCATCACTTCTGCGATTGTGTGAAAGCCTTTGCTTTCATATACTTGGAGCCGGGCCAGGGCTGGGAGGGGGGGCGGTTGAGATCAGTGTTCCCTCTAAGCTGAGTTAGTGTGGGCTAGCTCAGAATTTTTAGCCCCCAGCTCACAGATTTTTTTTTGTCTTAGCTCAGGAAGGATGGCACCAGAGCAAACTAATTCATGCAGTAGCCAAATCACTCGCTCACAACTTTAATGCCAGTAGCTCACCAAGTAGAATTCTTGCTCACAAGACTCCACAGCTTAGAGGGAGGATTGGTTGAGATCTGTCCAGGATCCAAACTGAGAAGGCTCAAAGTGAAGAACCAGCTAGTTAATTTCAGGGGGAGTTGGAGGACAAAGCAAGCATTAAACTAGGCTCATTTGGAAGAAGGAAATGGGACCAGCATATCGGTAGCTGCCTTATACTGAGGCTGCGGTCACACGGCCCCTTTAAATCCGGGAGGGCTCCCGGATTTAAAGGGGCCGCGTTTTTCAACCATCCCATACATCCCAACCCCTGCGGGAGCGTCGGCGGCCGCGGCGGGAACTGTGGCCGCGGCGGAAAGGGCTGCGTGTCTCTCCTGGCAGGTCTCCCCTGAAGAGCTTCACTGAAGTTCTGCGGTTCTTTCCTAAACAGCAGCCAGCCCCTTCACTCACCCGCGCTGGACCTCCGCCTGCCTGCCGTGGGCTCCCTTTGCCCCCAGGAGGATCCGCCGCACAGATCAATGGAGCAGGGGATTCCTCCTCCTCCTTCCCCCTCTCCCTGCCAGCGCCGGTTCTTCCCCCCCCCGTGTCTGGCTCTTCCGGAGTCAAGAACAAAGCGCGCCCAGCCCAGACTCAACTGGCAAACCCAGGCGGCGTCCCGGGGGATCAGATGGAGCTCTCCGGAACCACCGGGCAGGAGAGGAGTGGTGAGGCAGCCGGCTAGGGGGCTCAGGAGAGGCGCCGCCGGGCATGCGGGCGGGAGGGGTCGGGGGCTCGCCGGTCCCGCTGAAGAGCAGCGAGAACGGTGGCCATGCCTAAAGTCTAAAAGGGCCGGCGGGGCTATCTGGACAGCCCTGCTCTCGCAACGCTTGCGAGAGAGGGCTGTCCAGATATCTCCAATGCGGGTTCCTCCCGCAACACCCGGGAAAATACTTGATTTTCCCGGGGTCGGAAAATGCGGGAGGAACCCGCATTGGAGCCAGCTTCGGCACGGGACTTGGGGCTGGCCGTCTGGTCGGCCACTTTAAATGCGGGAGGAAATAGCCCTTCCTCCCGCATTTAAGGCCCGTGTGGCCGCAGCCTGAGTGAGGCTAGTGGTCCCTCTAGTTTAGGGGTCCCCAACATGCTGCCCACCACCATATTTCCTGGTGCCCACCAAGTGTTTGCAGAAAGTGGGCAGGATCTGGTAGGGCTTTTGCCCAGCAAGGCTTCTGATTGGCTGTGCAGATTTTTAAAAAAAAATTTTAGCTTTGGCACCAGCAGCTGCCACCACAGCTCAAGGATCTTCACTGTGGGACTGAAGATGAGCTGCAACAGCCGTTTTTGTGAGGCTTCTGTATTGACAGCAAGAAACCAGACCTTTGTTGTTGAAGCAGAGTTCTTTATTGTTCCAATACTGCAAACAGGTTCTCGGGTGTTTGTTAGAGATGCTTAATGGAATACAGACAGTACTATTATACTCTCAGGCTTTCAATTGAACCCCAGACCTAAGCCAATTAGGGCAAGAGGGTGAACGTGGGAAAAGTAGAAAGGACCATTGAGGTTCCCACAGCAAGGTGAGAAATACACAGGCCTGGAAAAAGGGAGGAGGGAATGCAAGGGAGTATTCGCCATTTGTTTAGGGATGACACCTAGGAATTTGGGTCGCCATCTCCCGCCCAGACATTGCAACATTAACCAGAGTAAAATCCCCACTTCAAAGTAACGTTTATAGCTGTTAGGAGGGAGGATGAAGGAGACAGATAAGGGGTGCTGGCAAGGGTCTGCTAGAACAAAGGAATCGAAAGCAAAATGCAAAAAGCACAGAGATATCATTGTAAAATGCAGAAAACACAAGGACATCATTGTAACACAAGGACATCATTGTCAGATCCTGACAGTTTTATGGCTGGCTCTGCCTCCTGGAGATTTTGGGGGTGGAGACTGAAGGGGGGGTTGGGAAAGGGAGGGACTTCAATGGTGTATAATGCCACAGAGTCCACCTTCCATTTCCCCCCCCAGGTGAACTGGTCTCTGTTGCCTGGAGATCAGTTGTAACCCCAGGAGATCTCCAGCCACCACATGGAGGTTGGCAACCCTAAGCCATTTTGTGACTGTACTCACCATCATACTGTGTCAGAATTCCAAATGTGCCTGCAAACTCAAAAGGGTTGGGGACCCCTGCTGTAGCTCAGCCATGTTCTCAAAGGTCTCAGACATAGAAAGGTCTTTCCATCCTTCTAGCTGAGATGCCAGGGGCTGAAGCTGGGAACTTTGGCATGTGAAGCTGATGCCCAATCACTGAGCCGTACTCTCCTACCAAAAGGATTAACCAGGGCCAGGACAGCAATCTGGACACAGTGTTAAGTGAAATCATTTATCAGTGCCAGTTCAGTCTGAACCACAACTAAAGGGTGTAGTCTCAAGGGCATGGGCCGACCAAAGTGGGCAGAACTACTGCTTTCCAGGAAGCTTCCACCTTAAAAAGGAAAGGTTTTGAGGAAATATGAACTGTGTATACAGCTACAAACCCATGTCATATATGTGTGCCACTGGGAGCATATGCCGTGCAGGGCCATATACTTCCACATGCTGAATAGCCTTAATTGGCCCCCATTTTCAATCCTCTACTTAATTGCTAGTGCATGTCCCATTGACTTCAGTGGGACTGTGTGTGTAGGAGGGGTAGCTATGTGCAGAGTAGCCACCCAAGTCCATAAATTAGAGGGCCATGTGGCAGCGTTCAAAAGCCAGTCCTCCATTCTGTAGCTCACCGCAGCTTTCAAGAGTCAAAAGTGACACAGGTGTTTGAGTGGCTCATATGGAAAATTCATCCATGTCTGTCTTTCACTTGGCAAAATAATTAGCACAACCAGCTACTTGCTTGCAACATACCACCATGCTTGCTTGCTTAGATAGAACTGGGAAATGACGCCTGTTTTCAAAAACCTTACAATTCAGTTTTTGGCCTTTCCCACCAGGTGGCAGTATTCCATGGCTCATGCACTCCAGCTGAAAACTTTTCCAGCTCCATCTGTCAAGGAAATGGAAATTAATTTTATTTGAAATTCTAAGTGTGGTGAATGTGGAGAATTTTTCCTCAACATTCAAATAGTTTTTGTTATAGTTATTGGCCTTGCCAAAACAAGCAGGATCATTCTTGTAACTGACTATGTTTACAAATCTGAAATAATTTCAAAAAGTGTATGTTGTGTTTGTGTTCTTGATTATGCTGCATTAACAACTATGGTTTACCTATGAAAGGGCTCTGGTATCCTAATGCTCCCATTCTCATTGGCTGACTAATAAAGACTCCCATTGGTCCTGAAGCCAATCTAGGTACCCAATCGCTGAGCCCTGCTTGGGTCCAATAACATTGCTTGTATATAGTTACATTGTTGAAAGTTATTTGTTGGAACAGTATAAATTAGAGTGCCGCTCTCTTAGAGCTGTCTTAGAACTGAACGATGTTATGAATAAAAGCCTGCTTGCTGGATTCATCGCCTCCGCCTCAATACTTAATGATGTATCTGCAAGTAACTCCTGTTCTTAAGAGCAGATGTGCTTGGGCTTGATGTACCACAAAAATGAAGTTGTTTTGAGTGATCAGACACTACCAGTTTGATCAGATGGCACATCATATCAGACAGTAAGATGTATGCAGGGGTCATTTCATAGAAAAAGAGGTGCAGGAGCTTATTAGCATAACTTATTTGCATAGGCCACACCCTCTGACATCACCGGAAGTGTGTCAGAAGGCAACACCCATCGTTCAGGCTCCACCCTAGAAATCTCCAGGTATTTCCCAGCTCAGAGCCGGCGAGCCAGCTTCACACTTTGATTAAAGACATTCTAGGTATCCTTTGCTCTTGCAGGGAAGCTCCCCTACAACAAGCATGAAAATACAGATCAAGTTAGTATGCTTTCGCTTTTTTCCGCAGCACATCACCATATGTGCCCATTCCTGGGCTTGTTACTCCTGGAATGGTGTTCCTGCGTGCTCCTGTTCAAAATGACCCCTGGATGTATGGCTTGAGACACAAATTCATTTAGCACAGTTCTGCTTGTGCAGAGGGTTCTTGGCATGGAAATCTTGTGCTGGATCTAACCCAATATATTTAATTGATTGCTTTAATTGTTTATAATGCTTTGTCATGCACAGTGCTTTATGGATAGATTTGGTATTGTCCAGCCTTTCATCTGCCCTAAGTGGTAGGTCACTAGCACACGTATTGTTTTACGTAAGGAACAAAAGTTGCTGGATAGTTTCTTCAGGGGTCATTTCGTAGAAAAAGAGGTGCAGGAGCTCATTAGCATAACTCATTTGCATAACTCATTTGCATATGCCACACACCCTAACATACCGGAAGTGTGTCAGAAGGCAACACCCACCCCTCAGGCTCCACTCCACAGGTGAGTGAAACTGACCTGCTCTTCCTCCATTCCCTTCCCCATCCAATACTTTGTGCAATAAAAATAAGCGTCAAGAACACACCCTCATTCTCTTCCTGCTCCCTTGAAACCACCAGGTTTCAAGTAGACTTGAGATACCCAGGACATGTGCACCACCCATCCCTTCCCCTTTCCTCAACAAGACACCCTGTGAGGTAGGTGGGGCTGAGAGAGGTCTTTTGAGAACTGCTCATGAGAGAACAGCTCTGAGAGAACTTGTGACTGGCCCAAGGTCACACCAGCAGCTGCATGTGGAGGAGTGGGGAATCAAACCCGGTTCTCCCAGATTAGAATCCAACTCCTGACCACTACACCAAACTGATAAGGTGGAAGCCGCTGAAGGGTTGGTGAAATTTCTCCAGCACTTATGTGCCATGTGCCCAGATAAAAAATGGTATACTTAGAAAATTTATATGCCACCTTGAGCAAGTCTCTGGAAAAGCAGCATACAGTCATAAAAGGAACAATGATACAATTATCAATGTTAAAATAAAACATTAAAAACAACAAAGACCCTAGCAAGTATTTCCCCGGGGCGCTGCGCCTCTGCACTGCTTGGGGAAGCCGAGGAGGGGGTGGGGCTTGGTCAAGTGCCCGCCCCCTGGGCTCCTCACTCCCGGAGCTGCGCTCCTGTGTGCTCCTGCTCCAACAGACCCCTGAGTTTCTTTGACAACATCGCCCAGGGACCAGGTCTGTAAAATGCAGAGACCTGATGCAGTTGCTTCTGGTGGCAGATTGGGGGAGGGGGATGGACAAACTCCCATCCTGCCCACCACCAGCCAGCCAGTTGCCCAGCTGCTGCCCGTCTAGGGTTGCCAGCCTCCAGGTGGGGCGTGGGGATCCCCCAGAATTACAACTGATCTCCAAATGACAGAGATCGGTTCCCCTGGAGAAAATGGCTCCTTTGGCGGGTGGACGTCCCTGTCCTTCCCAGGCTCTATTCCCAAATCTCCAGGAATTTCCTGACCTAGAGTTGACAACCCTTTATGGCCAGCCTGATGGCAAGTTTCCCAGCCAGGGAGCTGGATGAGACCATTCATCTGATCTTTTTGCTTCACTGGGCCTCTTTGAAAGCTAAGCAGCAGCAAACTGTGTGGGCCAGTTCTTAAACTCTCACCCGGTGCCTTCTCTTTCTTCTTAGGAGAATTCGGCCACTCTCACAAACTCTGTGGCTGAACTCCCACAAGAGGAAGGCCTGTGGGGAATATGCAGCGTGCTGCGCATGTTCTGTGGGGAACAGGGACAGTGAAAAGGGAAGGAGGGTTGCCTCTTCTAGCTCCTGGGGGGGGGGGCAACAGCAGCAGGGACACTCCAGACCCTACCGAGGAATACAAAAGAACTCAGTACAACATTAAAGACACTCCCCATGGATATACAAGAAGGCATCCATACGGACACACCCCAGGAACCAAGGCCAGCAACATTCTACCTACTACCCCAAATCCACAAACCAGGTAACCCAGGATGCCCCATTGTTTCAGGAATTGGCACAATCACAGTAGGAGTCTCAGGATATACAGACTCTCTGTCCTCAGGCCCTATGCCATCAGCACACCCAGCTATTTATAAGACACTACTGACTTTCTCAGGAAAATACAGTCCATTGACAACCTCCCAGACAACACTATCTTAGCAACTATGGATGCTGAGGCTCTGTACACCAACATCCCACATGCGGATGGACTGCAAGCCATCAGGAATATCATTCCAGACAAAACTGCAGCACACATTGCCACTGAACTTTGCCACTTCGTGCTTACAATTATTTCAAATTTGGTGACAATCTGTATCTCCAGGTCAACAGCATAGCCATGGGCACACGCATGGCACCACAGTATGTGAACATATTAATGGCAGACTTGGAGCAATGCTTCCTCAGCTCCTATCCACTAAAACCATTTCTGTACTTACGGTTCTTGGATGACATCTTCATCATTTGGACCCATGGGAAGAAAGCCTGTGAGAGATTTCACCAAGACTTCAACAACTTTCACCCCATCATCAACCTGAGCCTGGACCACTCTGCCCAACAGGTACACTTTCTGGACACCACTGTACAACTACATGATGGACAGATAAACACCACCTTATACCAAAAACCCACTGACTGATACTACATGCCTCAAGCTACCACCCAAAACATACCACTTGGTCGAGTGTCTACAGCCAGCTCCGGGTTGGGAAATTCCTTGAGAGATGAGGGGTGGGGGGATGGCGCCTGAAGAGGGCGGGGTTCAGGAAGGGTAGGGACTTCAATGAGGTATAATCCAAGAGTCCACCTTCCAAGGTGGCCATTTTCTCCAGATGAAACTTTCTCTGTTGTAATAGCAGGAGATCTCCAGCCAACAACTGAAGGCTGGCAACCCTAAGTGCAGTGGGACTGAGGTCTCATATATGGCCATGCTAGCACTGCACAGCAGTGTTGCACAAATCCTTTTACGCCACTGAATAGGGTTGCCTGATCCAGGTTTCCTGGATGGAGCCTGGGGAGGACAGGGACCTCAGTGGAGAACAATGGCATGAAGCCCACCCTCCAAAGCATCCTTTTCCTCCAGGGGAACTTTTCTCTGTCACCTGGAGTGGAGTTGTAATTTTGGGTGATCCCCAGGTCCCACTTCAAGGCTGGCATCTCTGCCACTGAAATATGAGGCAGAGAGTAAAGAGCATGGGAGAAGAGCTAAACTGGAGATGTTTCCCCTAGTTTCTTAGTCACTACAGAGCCAGTTATGCCAGCAGAAGTCTAACAGAACGGGCTTTTATAATGGGCTTATGACTGGCAGACTGCATAGCGGGATGGACTGGTATCAATTGTGCTGCACACTTCTATGTCAGGCTGATATCATTCTTCTATTGTCCATCAATGCTGATGCATGTTTTTATCGAATCAGGATGTCCCATGGGAGTAGAACAGACCATCGGTCTACATGTGTAAGATTTAATCACAGATGAAGCAACATGAACTTCCTTTGCAGCATGGGGATTTAACAGTACACGTGCATCTCTGTAATATTTGTACACATTTTTCAAGGCCATAAATACACGGAAGGAGGAGATATAGCCTTTGTTCTGCTAGAGGGAGAAAACGAGAAATGTGCTTGGCAGAACTGCGTGTTCACTTGCTGATGAGTAACCACTCACTTGGGTGTTTCACCACCTGGCACATAGCTATTAGGTCTGTGAGCAGTTTTGTTCTGCTTTGGGCATAGCTGTCATTTTGCTGCAATACACCTTTTATCCTGGCTTTTCAGGGCAGCTGAAGACTAGTTAGTTTCAACCAGGGGTCATTTCGAGCAGGAGCTCGGGGGAGCGCAGCTCTGGGAGTTGGTGCCAGCCCCCCAACCCCTGCAGGGGAATGCCTGCTAGTGTCATGGCTGCAGCAAAATGACCCCACCCCCTGGAAAGGTCCTTGTTCCTCCGACCAGCCTTCTGAAGGCTTCAGCCGCCACTGAAGCTATCCTCCCAGAATAGCGGTGTTTCTGAGGCTTGGGTTAGTAGCTGTCTCCTCTCTGCTACTTCTCTCTCTCTCTCTCTCGCCTTCTGACATACTTCCGGTGATGTCAGGTGGTGTAGCATATGCAAATGAGTTGTGCTAATGAGTTATGCTAATGAGCTCCTGCACCTCTTTTCCTATAAAATGACCCCTGGCTTCAACAAGACAGCTGTCTGCCCTCATTGGCCCCTTCAGCTGAGCTGTGGGGGCAAGGGTAGTGAGCTATCCAGAAGAGAGGGTAGGAAATTGCAATTCAAACTAGCGGGGGGGGGGGGAGCAAAAAGAGGCATATTATACTGAGACACAGTGGGTGTGTTCACACTGGCAGCTTTGAGCCGGCTGCAGCCGGCTCAAATCTGCCGTGTCTACACTTGAGCATCTGTCTCCCGTCCCCAAGCGTCGCTTACCGGCTCACAAAGCGTTGAAAAGTGGCTGAAATCTGAGACCAACTCCCTTGCTGGTCTCAGCTGTCCTCTTCTGGCCCCTGTCGCATTTTTGTGCTGTGTAAACAGGGAGCCGTCGGTGATCGACTTCCAAGCCCCCTCCCCCCTCCCCTGCGGAAGCCTCTGGCTTCCACTTTTCGTCCGCCATTTTTTTTAAAGTTTAGCGATATGCGCATGGGCGCTCATACGAATTGACATTTGAAGGACAGATGTGGAAATGGAGGCTAATTCTGATGTGTACATGCTTTTGCAGTCACGGTCAGGGTATTATAGGGTCGCCAACTCTCATCGTTTTCAACAGTTGAAAGGGGCTGGCTAGATTACACTGAAAATAGCTCCTAAGAGTCATGTGACCTTAGCCGGATCTCATTTCTCACAGTTTCTGTTCTGTGCAAGTTCAGGCTGGGAAACAGAAACTTGGCTGTAATGGCTGCAGCTGCTGGAGCCCTCCACTGGACCCGTCCTGAGACCCTTGAGCTTTTAGCCTTGTGGGGCGAGCACAAGGTACAGGAGGAGCTGGGTTCATCCAGCAGGAACATTCATGTGTTCTCCAGGATCGCACAGGGAATGGCAAGAAAGGGGTTCAGGAGGACTCCTGAGGAGTGCCGGAGAAAGGCGAAGGCTCTGCGCCTGGCCTACAAGAAAGTTGTGGCCAACAATGAACGATCTGGAAGCTCCAGGCAGACTTGCCCATATTTTGAGGAACTCAGTTGGATCTTCCAGGGCAGAGCCAGTGTGGTGGGCCGTAGGCTGACACACAGCTTTGTGGAAAGAACGGCAACTGGGCCTACCCAGGAGAGCATCCCTCCCTCCCAAACAGAAGTCACACTGGATCTCATGCCCATTGAACAACAGGAAGATCTTCCTAGTGGTGCGAGCAGCGCATATGGTAAGTGTATACACCACACTTTTTCTGCGTTTTACAGACTGCCTAACACCATACACTCTCCAGGTTTCTCCCTCAGTTGACTCAGGTTATCTCTCCCCACAGCCACCCAGGTTAGCCAGCTGCATAGTTGAAAATGCTACTGAAAGTTGACATGGTTCCCTGTGGAGTGTTGTGTGCGTGTTGGGGAAAAAACATTTTTTTCAAAAAGATTGTGTTCCTCCCGGCCCGTTTGGGGTGTAAATTGGTGTTGTTATCCCCGATCCAGGTATGTGCTCTCCATGACATGTGTATGTAGGGCCTCAATGGCGACCTGGAGAACTTATCTAAGTGGCGTGATCAGGTACCGTGAGAACAGGGCCCCCCCCCCCCCGAGACGTG
Source organism: Lepidodactylus listeri (assembly GCA_029233225.1). Classification (NCBI taxonomy): domain Eukaryota; kingdom Metazoa; phylum Chordata; class Lepidosauria; order Squamata; family Gekkonidae; genus Lepidodactylus; species Lepidodactylus listeri. The sequence goes on along the minus strand of JARCFY010000007.1, from coordinate 124,996,504 downwards.
TCTTGAAATCTCCTTCTGGCTGTGAATTTGGAAGCTCTGGTATGTTGGGAAAACAGGTGTGTACATCAAAGGCTCAGCTTTAATCCATACTCATCTCCAGTCCGCACGCCCATGGAGCCTGGAAAAACAAAAGGGGGGGCACCGTGGCAAGACAGCAATGTTGTTTACCAAGATGACAGGTGCATTCAGGGTGCATCAGATTGTGGCACGACACACCCAGTAAGTATGTTGTGATGCCCACATGAGATATCACACGGTCAGAAATCCACTTATGTCCATGATTTCCCTCCTCCTCATCCCTCCCATTCCTCCATCCGTGTTGATGTGGGAGAACACTTTGTGGATGCATGAGACAAAAGGACTAGAAGTGCAATGTACTTCATGCATCAATTTCTCTTAATTACAGAAGGGGACGTTGACATTCCGGGGAATGAGCCAGAGGTGTTGGATGATGGAGGAGACAACAGGAGGGATACACAGGATCCATCACCAATGGAAGGTGGGTATGTTGACACCAGGTAGCCGTGAAATTAATACTGCCATGGTTTAGCTCTCACCGTAAAGGCTTCCATGTGCTACGGGCTACCCCTCTCCAGCATTTAACTCTGCCATTTCACCCCTGGCCATCCCTTGTCACATTTGCAACCGCCGTTATGAGCACCTGTGCAAGATCTCATGTGTCAGGCATCCTTTACTGTCCTCTACTTTCCTTGTTGTGATGATGCATTCTCACTTGTGTACCACAGGAACTTCAACATCCAGCCATCCAGAGGAAGAAGGGAATGTGGATGACATAAACCCAAAAGGTAAATGTGATATCGTGGACCCACAGGTGCTGTGAGCAATCAGGACCTGAGAGGCTGTGGAATGGACATGAGGTAGCCTACACATTTTATCTTGTTGTTCTCAACCCCTCAGATTTCCCATTGGGGGTGAATGTCACCGACCTGTCTCCGAGATCACGGAAGGCGTTTGTACGTGCGCGGGCTAGACGCGTCACTGCGACTGAAAGAATTGGGGAGGCAATGATTCGTCACTCCGCAAGGCACCGGGAGGCCCTTTTGGATGCAGCGCGTAGGGAGCATGAAGAGTTTATGGAACTGATGAGGGCATCAATGGAGCAGGAGAGGCGTACCACTGACTCTCTCTGCGCCATCCTCAATGGCACACTACATGTTCTCACGGACCTTACAAGGTCGGTGCATGGTGAGGGTAGTAGAGCAGCTGCAGGGGTGACCCATGATCTGTCTGTCACTGTTGGCTGCCCAGGAAACGTGGGTGGGGAAGTGGTGAATGCTTTGCCAGAGGGGGAGGGAGATCATCCTTCCAGCCAAGCATCCTCAAACCTCACTCAGGGGAATCCTTGCGTTCGCCGGGGTAAGAGGCCCAAGAGAAGAAAACAGCTGTTCTCCCCGCCACAGTAGAGCGCATTGATGCAATGTATGACAGGTTAGTCTACTGCTCTTGTATAACTGTTACGATTCCAATGTTGAAATATTAAAAGTGCCTTCTGTCTTTGAATCCAGTATCATTAACAGTGGTGACGACCCCCGGCTGGACATCCTGTAAGAGTGTAAAGCCACAGCAACGTTTCCTGTTAGGGTAACAATTTTTGATTAAGGGGATGTGGCATGGGTAGTTGAGGGGGCTGCTCGTGGTGCAATGACCAGTGTGAATAAGCTCCGTGTTTTTGAAAAGGGGAAACGTCTATCCATGTGGTCGTTAGAGGACCCATACGTTCTGTGAATCCCCTGGACCCACCTGAACACTTATCCTACTGATGGGTTATTCTCCATTGCCTCTTTCAGTGGAGGAGGAGGCAATCTCCACATGTGAATTTTTAAGCAACATGAGCAGTCAAAGAAAGGGTATTCTTCTACAAAGGAACAACAACACACTGCTGCATTTTGAAGAAATTTAATGAAAAAAAAAGCAACCACAACTTTAACAACAATGAACCAAACAGGTGTGTACACACAAACAGAAAACAAAAAACCAAACAAACAAACATCCAGCAGTACCTGTGCCCCAGATCCCTCCTCCCCTTACTCCCCGTTTCCCTCCCACTCCTCCCCTGCTCCTCCCCGGCTACATTGCCCTCATCCACGGCACCCTCCCCCCTCTCGTCACTGTCCTCTTCCTCCTCCTGCGCCTGGAGAGCCAGGTGGATGCGCATGCCGTCCCACTCCCTCCTCAGCTGCAGCATGGCCGGCTCGAACACCGCCACACGCTGTTGTGTGTTGTCCTCTGTAAATAAAGGAAGGTAGTTACAATCACAACCAACTAACGCAAGAACAAAAGCAAAGCATGACGGTGGTATTGATGGATGCATGGGGTGATTTGTGATTTCAGAAGTTTGTCTCCGGGATCACTATCATTTGCATTTTTTCAATAATGGCATTTTTAAGGTATTACTTTGTGCCCATGACTGATAAATTTTTCCTGTTGATGTGCACAGAGTGGTGCAGGACTTGAGACTCACGTTTCCTGTGCAACGTCTCCAGGCTTGCCTGGAGCTGTTGCAGGGTTGCCGCCATGCCCTCACAGATCTCCCGGAGAGGACGTTCCGGTTGCTCTGCCTCCTCGAGCGATACCGCCGGGCTTTGTTCTCTGTCTGCTGTTATAGAGTACGAGTTTGTCAGGATGGGCATGTTTCTACTTCTGCTGCACTAGTGAGGGTCATGGTACTTACCCACTGGTGTCCCAGAGTCCCCGGCATGACACTCCATCCCCTCCTGTGCTGCAGGGGAACCTGAAATGATTGCTTTATGAGCATGGCACGATGGGTGTTTTTGATGATGGTTTAAGTTCCAAAAAATTGGCAATACAGTCAATGTGCATTGTCAGTGGACTATGAAAACATACACACATACCCACCTTGCTCACTTTCCCCCGCTGTTGATGAGGTCTGGATACCCCTACTAACATTCCAGCCTGTTCCTGCATACAAAGATAAATAAAGGTGGTGTTATGCATGTCTTCCTGAATCGCCTGTACTATATCCCTCTCCATGCTCGGTATTCAGATGTGGTGACCACTGTTTGTGTTCTGCAAAGCCCATCAAAACTCACTTAATGGCCGGCTGCTTGAATTACTTTGCTTTGTAGATGGAAATTATTCTTCAGACACATGTGTGTGTGCGTTTGAGGACAGAACACCAAAAGCAACCACTGACCACCTCAGCCGTTAAGAAGAGAAGAAGAAGAAGAAGCGATTGGATCAATACCCAGCCCTTCAATCACTTTGGAGTCTCATAGCGGCTTACAAAATCCTTTCCCTTCCCCTACACACGACAGACACCCTGGGAGGTGGGTGGCCATGAGAGAGCTGTTTCCCAAGCTCTCCTTGATAACAACAGCTGGTACAGAGGCATGGATTGCCCAACGCCATGCAGCCAGGAACAAGGGTGGGGGTGGGGAATCTTGCCCGGTTCTCCCAGAATACAGTTCACGCACTGAAGCACTACACCAGAGTGGCTCAAAAGATGCACAGTTAGCCACTGGGTATGAAGGTGCACAGGTAGCCACAGGGACTGATAGCGATACTGTAGCAACGATGTCACCATCTTCATCTCCCCGATGCATCCCTCACTGCCATTTCTTGTAGCGGCACCTCCACACAGCATGTGCTGGTGCAAATTGGGCAACAATTCTGGGCCCCCTGTAACATTCCTAATAATAATGCAGTCCTTTTTAGAAAAGATGGTTGACTTTTGCAATTGTGTCTGGGGAAGATAACAGGGTATATTGGATGGGATGCCACCTCCAATCGTCATGACAGAGCAATGTGTGTAATGCTGGCTTACCTTGTCTCTGCCCGCCGACTCCCGAGGGACCAGGCGGTGAGTCCTCAAGAGCCGCCTGGCGGCATGTCCTTTTTGGACGGTGTGATTCTGTTGAAAAGCCAAGGTGAAAAAAAAAATTAAGGACATGCAGATGAAAACCTAAGGTGTGCACAGGCGAACTTTGTGCCCTTCTAGGTGTGTCCATTGTATTGCCCACCCACGAGACTGGACAACATCTGAAAGAGGGAGGCCATCTTCAATCACATTACGGGGGGGGGGGCTAATAATTGACCCACGATGACAACTCTCCCCTTTACACATCAGACCGTTTCTAATGGATACACCCCCCAAGTCTACATCAGTTAGAGTTGTCAACAATACAGAAGTAAAAGTAGGTAAGGGGTAAGTGGCACTTACTTGGGGGCCTGCGCATCTCCCAGCTCGGGCTGCCAGCCTGCTGCCATAGACGACGCAAAAGATTGAACCGGGGGGCCTACCGCTAATGGGCGGAATCCCCCCCCAATCCTCCAGGGCATCAAAAAATGCGCCCTTGTCGCGCTTAAACTTGGCGCGACACTGGCTGGCTGAACGAGAGTGTCCAGCCTCAGCCAGCACGGCAGAGACCTCCTCAAAAATCGAGAGGGTCTCCATGTGAGTGCTGGCAATCACCCTCTCGCCATAATTGTGCTCCAGCAGGAACTCGTACATCAGTTCCATCTCTCTGTCCTGCCAGTACAGACCCTTCTGGGGTGGCACGTCCATTTTACAGCCCGTTTGTGGAAGGACTGAGTTCGCGCATGCGCGTACGACCGAAAAACAGTTTTCACGGTTATAAAGCCATGCGCACGGGCACCTGTATGGTTTTTAAAGGGAGCCGATTTCGAAACTTTTTTTCAGGGAAAGACGATCCTCTGTGGTTGCTGAGGGCATTGAGCATTCTCCATACAGCCACATACATTGCTTTAAAGTCTTAAAAAAGGGAAATCACCCCTTACTCAGGGCAATCCATTTTCACCTCCCAAACACCAAGCATCCCTGCTTGCTTTGAATATGAATGTAGCCTACTTCGCAGGACTAAGAATCCTTACAATAAAGGGTGTGGGGTTTCTGTATGGAGACAATCTGTGACAATCAGTAGCCAACAGCACAACGATTACAGTGTAAATTAACTTCTAACCACCATGGTAATGAAAATTATCTCCCCCCCCCACCCACATGGGAGAAAAAGTTAAGAGGCAACCCCAGTTTTTGCGAAATGCACAACCCACAATGCAGATGGTGCTATATGTCCTCCCCCAACATCTCACATTGAACACCTTCTTTTAAAATATCCCATGAGTTACCTTGTGCTTTCCACAGCAACCTGTCCTTGGTTTATGAGAAGGGTGCACTTAGTCTGTGTACTGTTTCAGTGAAAAGATCACCAGGGTGAGCAGATTATATCACACTGATGACTGACTGCTTACTTCGGCAGAGGCATGCATGCTGCCTCCACTCATACACCTCCACCACAGTAAATACATGCTTGAGACTTGGTCTGGAATAAAGACACGTGTGCAGCATCCTTCACGTAGCTTGGACAACCCCCCCCCCTTCTTCAAAGGAACACAGACCTGTGAGTTATCCTAAAGTCTCCCCCTCACATTAAGCTAGCCAGGTGACCTTTGCCCATTCTCAGGTCTCCTTGAAGATGTTCTCTCCTCTGCAGAGATTGGTCTTTTTCAGAACCTAAGTCAAGTTGGTGTTGAACAACTGGTGACGGGGGATGGTGCTGAGCATTGACACACCTTCAGCTGCTGAAATGGTGGATTTTCTAATGTACACCTTCTCAGGGAGCACACTTCGAGGTCACCATTAGAGGTTTGAAATTCACAACCAGATTCAACTTCATAAAGAACATCACTGTCAGCACTGTTGACAACTGTGTTCAAATGAATGTGACCCGCATAGTCAACACAAAATCACACCTCGTTATGTAAACAAAAACGTTTATTACTTAACAAACAGGTTATGCTTTTGTAAGCCCAACATCTTGTGCATTTTAGTGTACTTCATCGTCTCCGACGGCTCAAGATCCAGCGTGTGAGCGCATCGCGCACCGCCCTACCCTCCTCACGCTCCCGGTCATTACCCTGCGGATGTTGCTCCTGCGCATGGTGAGTGCCGTGCATCTCTGAATCCTCCACCGTGACCGGGTGGCCACGCTCCTCGCAGATGTTATGCAGCACGGCACAGGCAGAGATTATGCAGTTCAGGTTCTGCTCCGATACCTGAAGCCTGCCACCCAAGCACCTCCAGCGGGCCTTCATGCATCCAAAGGCCCACTTGACGACACATCGTGCCCTGCTGTGCACACGGTTGAACGTGGCCTGTTGAGAAGTCAGTGCCCCAGTATATGGCGTGATGAGCCAACGACGCATGGGGTAAGCGGCATCAGCAATGATTATAGGGGGTATCTGCACCCCTTCAATGGTCAACGTCGGGTTGCCTGGCACAAACATGCCACGGTCCATCGCGTCCATAATTTTAGAACGGCGCAGTGTGTGCGCATCGTGGCTCCTTCCTGCCTCCCCGATGGTGACGTCGATGAAAAGGCCACGGTGGTCCACGGTACCTTGAAGCAAAACGGAGTAGTCATGCTTCCTGTTAAAGAACTCCGAAGCCTGGTGTGGTGGTGCCCGAATCTGGATGTGGCAGCCATCCATGGCCCCCACACAGTGAGGAAACCCCAGCTCAGCGAATCCAAGCATCACCTGTCAGAAGAAAAGGAGTTCACATAAGTTTTTATGCCAAAGCCACATGACTGTGGGCAGATTGATCAATAAAGCCCACATTAGATTCCAAATGAGAAAAGTCACATTAATAAGCACCCCATCTCCTCTGCAATACTTGACATCTGAACCAGTGTTGTTGCAGCTGGGGGGAATCAAAATGGGATGGGGCACCTCTCTTCTGATGCGTCAGAGCTCTCCTCTACAGAATGCCTGTGTCTTCTAATTTGAACAATGTCATCGCTGCAGCTTTATCACGGCAGCCTAACTGCCACTGATGGACATAGGGGTAGTTTTACCTTGAAGAGAATGTGGCCTCATGAAGGTGGACCACATGCCATTTTAACACAATGAGGTGCTCCCCCTACCTTAAAAATAACAATCTTCAAGATCCCACCAACACTTAAATTGACCAAGAAGATGAACATCACATGTGCCACAGGATTTATTATTTTTTTTAACCTCTGTGCATTACAGGGGAGCAACTTACCCGTCCAGGTGACCGCAGACAGACGATCTGGCTCAAGAGGTGCTCTTCGATCGCCAGGCAGACCTCCACCACTATTCCTGCCACGGTTGTTCGCGCCACTCCAAAAAGCAGACCCACCAGACGGTAGCTTGTGGTGTTGGCCAGGAAAGCTAGGGCTATGGCCACACGCTCGTCCACAGGAATGGGGTCCCTCATGGCTGTCGTCTCATGCTGAAGATGGGGCCTCAGAGAGTCCACCAGCCACGTGAAGGTTGTCCTGCTCATTCTAAAGTTCTGAAGCCACTGCTCATCCTCCCAGATGACACGGGCATAGACGGTCCAGAGCTGAGTTGTCCGAGGATACACCCACCACCTGCGTGGGGCTCTTTGCTCTGCCATCGTTAGTAGACATGCGTCGTCAAGGGACTCCGAAGCCTCAAGGTCCCTTATTCTGGCTCTCCAATGTGCCATCTGCCGCCTGGCGTATGCCTGCCTCCGCTCTCTCATGGATGCCAACCTGCGAAGCAGGTGACATACCAACCTGAGGCAGATCTGGGCATTCACAAAGCCCAGCAAGCGCAGCTCCTGAGGAGTCATGATGCTTCCTCAGTGCAAGTGGCAGTAAAGGGCAGGAAACAGGGTGTTGGCTTAGGCGGACTGATTCAGTCAAGTAACTGAAATCACACTGCCCTGCGTAAGTGTCAAAAGGAAGCAGTAATTAGTCCCGATGTAACTGCGCATGCGCGAAAAATCCCGCTCTTGAACGCCTGTATGAGCGCATGTGCGCATGCAAAAGCGGCGGGGAAAAAAAAACACCACGGTAGTGTGAACGTGAGGGAGACGCTTGCAGGCGACGCGAAGAGAGGGTCGTGTGATTGCGATTTTGCAGAACCAGCCGTTTGCAGCCGGCTCCAGCCGGCTCCAGCACTGCAGTGTGAACACAACCAGTGATTGACTCCCAAACAGCTTTCCATTTATGTCTCTGCATGATGATGTCAATTGTCATCTTCCTTAATGCAATAAAGAGTTGGGGGGGAAATACCCAGTACCTTCCCTCATTGCTGGAAACCACACTTTATTTTGGAGTGATACTGAGAGATACAGTGCGGCTAAGTATTATAACGTCTTTAGGGAAATAATAATAATAATAAGGGCTCTTTAGCTTGGAGAAACAACGGCTGAGGGGTGACATGATCGAGGTTTATAAGATTATGCATGGGATAGAGCAGGTAGAGAAAGAAGTCCTTTTCTCCCTTTCTCACAATACAAGAACTCGTGGGCACTCCATGAAATTGCTGAGCAGTCAGATTAGAACAGATAAAAGGAAGTCCTTCTTCACCCAAAGAGTGATTAACACGTGGAATTCATTGCCACAGGCGGTGGTGGCAGCTACAAGCATGGACGGCTTCAAGACAGAATTAGATAAACATATGGAGCAGAAGTCCATCAGTGGCTATTAGCCACAAAGTATAGATAGGAATTCTCAGTCTGGGACAAGTGAAGCTCTGTATTCTTGGTGTTTGGGGGGGCAACAGTGGGAGGGATTCCTGCCCCCACTGCTGGACCTTCTGAGGGCGCCTGGTGTTTTTGGCCGCTGTGTGACAGAGTGTTGGACTGGATGGGACATTGGCCTGATCCAACATTGGCTTTTCTTATGTTCTTATGTTCTTAATAGCATCTTGGAGCTAGAACAGCAGACATCTATGAGTCAGGGCTTATGAGATGTTTTCCTGTGTTTGTTGCTTACTCACAGGATGGCCCAGGTTGGAGCCGCTCTTATTAAGTAATGGCTTGTGATGGGGAAATTTGTGTAGGAACTTTACACTCTAATGGGTGTTAGGCCTTTTAATTATTGATATTTCTTTCAGTAACTGTTAACCTCCTGTGATGTATCTATGCCTGATCAGAAGGTAACACTTATTGAACATGTTGTGGAAATTTTTTAGTTCTTGTACCCTTTGATATTCTCAGAGCAGAAAAAAATAAATAAATAGAGGTTTAGTTTTCTTCAGTTGCCTTTTACCAGCTCCTCAGGTGCTATCCTGTCTTGCAGAGTTTAATAACATTTGAGAAGGGAGAGATGGGATTCTCCATGAGGGTTAGGAGTGGAGGTAGAATATTGAGCAGCTCCACATTGCTGTTCTCAAAGACTTTCTGCCAAGAACAAGCAGAACTTCTCAAAAGTCTGCTCTGGGAGCACCCACCATTGATCGTAACTATGGTAGCATCAGTGTTATCAAAGGGAGCAGGGGGGAAATCCAGAAAAAATGAAACAAAGGAACAAAGTACTGTTTGCTTTGTCATTTTCTAAAGGGCAGCTACCAAGGCTTGTTATATGTCTGCCATAAATTGGATAAAAACATACTGGAAGTTGATAGCATCCAGCAGTACCTGAAGAGATAACATAGAAAAAGGGGAAACATTTGTAAGCCACTTTGGGGAAGTGAAACAACCTTCTCAGTTATGCCAGAAAAAACATCATTCAAAATGTACTGAATGACCATTGTGTGGATCACTGTGGCTAAGTGCTGGGGCAAAAGGTAGAGAGCCAATTGCCTAGCCTGCCGATGATGGAAGAATGCTGGTCTGGTATTGTTTGTGATCTGGGCCTCCACTGATAATGAGGCATCCAAAAGCACACCCAAACTCTTCACCTTTGGTGCAGGCATTAGTAACACTCCGTCAAGAGTTGGGGGTTGGATCCCCAACCCCACCATCCCAGGCTCAGGCACAGGATCTCCGTCTTTGATGGATTTAATTTACTGTTGTAACAATAGGTGTCCTCTGAATTATCAGCTTTCATGTTTTTATGGAGTAAGTCTCAAATACCTTCCCTTGCAGAGATATAAGAACACAGAATATCTTTGCAAGAGAGAGGCATACAGACTGACTTTCTAAATAAAAAAAATCAAAAGCTAGGAGTTTAAAGAACCTGGCACACCTACTGTTACAGAGAAAGTTTAGCAGCTAAACAAAAGAATAAGATACATTAATTTATTACAAAGGGCACAGTAAATATAGATTAAAACATAGATAAAACCCTCAAGGTAGAGGGTATCACATTACATCCACATAGCAGACAATTTCATGTACAGTAACAAAGACCAAAGCATTGGTTACACAAAATAATCACTGGATCAAATGTGCTTCGACCCAGAGGGCCTTCTTCAGTGGTCTAAATAATGACAACATATACAGGATCTCCAGGCCAGTTTGGCTGGAGATCCTGGAGGCTTTTAGTCATCTTCTGGGCGTGGAACAGCAGTCACTGGGTGTGTGTGTGTGTGTGTGGGGAGGTATTTGTGAATTTCCTGCATTGTGCAGGGGTTTGGACTAGATGACCCTAGAAATCCCTTCCAACTCTATGAATCTATGATTCTAGAAATGAAAGTATAAAATATCTGTTCCAGACCAGGCAGGTTGTATGTGAATCAACTAAATAGTGCAGCCCCAAATAATAAAGTATTGATGTCAGTCAGGCCTGCCATGCCCATCAAAGATGACAGATGTCTGTGCAACTATGCTGTCCTTGGCCATTGCACTATTGAAAGTGTGCCCATGTGTACACCAAAAACCCCTTCATAAGCTGCATAAGAAGTTTTAGCCCTGTCCTGGAAATATGCAAAGATAGACACAAATTATTTCTTGACCAAACAACAGACTTTATTGGCATAAATTGGCTGTCATTCTGAAAATCACAAAAATTCCCAGAGAACCCTAAAGCTGTATCTTAAAAATAACTGAATATGAGTAAGATTTCTGTGGAGAGAAGTCTTCCATTCATATGCATGAGGAAGTTAAACAACCACAAGATGATCAGGTCCATAAAGTAATCAGCTCAATAATAAAAAGTAGGAAAGATGGCTATCATTTCTTATTTATAGCATGAGGAAAATTTACAGTCCTTTCTTGTAAAGAATCTTAGTCAACAGTTTCTCCGCTGATGTTAATTTTTAAACACTGACTTGAAAATGTTCTGTATTCTGGTCAAGGATGGTTTTATTAACCATCCAAAGAAATTTACCTGCCTTTCATGTGGAGTGTGTTTTAAAAACATTTTTGCTTACAGACTCTTGTGGGGTATATTAATTTGACAGCAGCACAAGCTTTCCCAGGTCTCGACTGACATTCAGAAATCAGGCAAATGGCTCTAATGGGCAGTAGTTTACAAACTGTACTGTGAAGACCCCTTGGATTCCTGGAAAAGGCTGTAACAGCAGAGAAGCTTCCCTGAAAGACTGCTTGCCTGTCACTGCTGTCTGTCTTCCTCTGCAGGGACCATAGCAGAAAACTGGTTGCTGTCTCCTTCTAAGGAACACTCTGTGTTCATACAGAGGAATTATGAGGTCTGGCAGGTTCGCTAGTGTTCTGCATGAACTGATGTGCAGCCTGGAACACTCTTCTCAAATCCTGTACAACTGTCCCTGTTTATCAGGGACACCTATTTTCTTGTCCCTGTTCAATCATACTCCTTGGTTTGTCCCTGTTTTTCTCATTTGAGCATGCCTGGTTAAAAACATCTGTGTGAGGATTAATCAGTTCTGTGTCAGGAGCTCTCAGTGTTTTTAGAAGTCACTTACTAAGTGTGTGGGAGCCTGATTTGGATTGGGAACATGCTGTTTTCTCAAGCTGAAATGGCCCCAGGGAGCTACTGTTTACTCTGTGGTGAAAACTGATGTAAATTGGTTTCACATCCATGTACTATGTTTTCCTAATGGGGTGTCAGTCCAGTTGAGAGATGGGCCACAGACCGGGGTCCTGGGCCTCCTTAGATGGCTGTCAGGTTTCCCCTTCTTGCCAATCTTTGGCCTATGCTCACTCCATTTGTGCCTTTTCCTTTATAGCTGCTGCACCTCCTTCATCACTTCTGGCTCAGCCGTGTTTACTTCCAGCAGGATCAAGCGGACAGCCCCACTGCCATGAGGTCCTTGTGGGGCCAGTGTGCCACTCCCGTGTAACAAATAACAGCTTATGGGGGGGAATTCTAGATCAGGAAAACATATGTGTGTATGAAAGAGAGAGAGAGAGACTTAAACCCCATCTCTTCATGCCATGGTCTCATCCCAACAAGAATCAGGTCTCTGGACTTGAAAAAATGCTGGAAGCTCCTGACATGGAACTCCCAACATATATACAATGAGTTACTAGGAGTGTCATTAATCATGGTTCAGCTCACTTCCCAGGGTCTCTAGAAGGTAAATATCTGAGTGGGTACCAGTGATGGATGCATCATTATTTCCAGTGCACATACATGTAAGTGCATAGACTTGACTTCACATGCCGGTGAGGCTAATTTTTACACTCTTGATAACAGGTTGTAGGACAATTATGTTTCCATAGCATACCCTTCATTTAAATGACACCTCGGCTCATAAGGCTGTTATGGAAATATAGCATAGAGAAGATAACCATCAGCAATGCATCGCTATGGTGCTTAGGCAATAATCCTTCATATGAGAATCTGGATATTGTACACACGTCTCTGTTTTCACCCGTGGAATGCTGGAGGGTATGGAATTCTCAGCAATATATGGAGATGGCCTGCAAATGTTCCCTGAAGGTAAAAAGTGAAAATCACTGCTATAGGATACTTCATCATGCACTGAGAGCCAATCTGCAGAAACATTTTTTAATAAGTCAGTTCCAAGTTCAGAACATTACCCCAGCAGCTCCAAAATGAGACATATAACTTTTCTCCCAGGCTGCCTTGGCTTGGGAAAATGGCCCAGGAAGGAAAGCAGGAACACTTCCTCCCCTCATTCTGTGGACCTGAGTCACACTGGGTCCCTGCTGTGGGCCATGAACAGGGACAAAGTCAGGTCCAGGGACCGAATTCTTTGAAAAACATAACATTGATTTCGGCCCTATTTGGTAGTTTCATACAGCACAATAGCAGAACGAGACCAACTGCAAACAAGGTGTGGGTTTCAATATACTTTGGAAACTCGTTTCATGCATACTACCCTCCAGAAGCCAGAGAGTGTACAGGGTAGTTGAGTATCAACCAAAATGAGGGGGGAAGTGACTAGGGGTAGGAACAGGCTTGTTCAAGCCTGTAATAGCTTCAAACATCCATGACAGTTGATGGCTGAGGGATAGGTCTCAGGGTATGCATTTCCTGGCTTGCATCCCCTTACTCCATAAGGGGAGGGTTAAAATATCCCATCCCCACACCATCCCACTCCACTTTTCCGCTAGATGACCAGCTTCTTGCTCACCCAGCCCCAAAACATAGTAGTCAGCACTATCCACCTCTGCTGCACTATGGCGCTAGACTGCTGGGGTTCAGGACCAAGTAAGAGAGAAGCTCCTCTGTTTATTCTGGAGCTTCACACTGTCACCCTGTTGTGCTGTCTGGGGGAGAGATTTCCCAGACACCCTATGTTCCTTGAAAGACACTAACTTGTCTGAATGTGAGCACATTGTTCAGCATGCCCCATTGCCCACTCAATGAAGTAGAAGGCGCCATGAGCATACAATTCAAATCCAAGAACTTTGTTATAATGTCTATCAATATGTTGATGGTTGGAACAAATGAACAATGTAATTTGATTGCTGCAGAGCGAGGCATGCATGAAAACGAGGCCCTAAACACATCGTCTGGTATCCGGTTCTCAGCAGGTCTGTAGCAGTTTTATATCCCCTGCCAGGTGCAGCAATGACTTTCAAGGTTGTTTGCATTATTACTATAAGAACAGTGCGAGTTCAGCACAAATTGGAAAAGATCAGGGCTTGAGTTCATTCACCTCCTCTGTTAGTTCTTGGAGGTGGGATTTCAATTTGCTGTGGATTACTGGGTGCAAGATAGTGGGTGAAACATACAGCTGTTTTTCCCAAGGCTATTAGGATAACAGATGTGAATACATTATCTGCCTGGAAACACATCTAAGGTTTAAGGCTTGTGCGATGGACTGTACTTTTAAGAAGTAAGAAGAAGAGCTGTACAAACAGCTGAAGGACTGTGAAGGGTGACAGGCTGATTGGTTAGCATCAGCTGAGCCAAGAAAGTCTTGCTGAGGAAAGATTCAGTCAGATTTCTGTCTTGACTGAATTCAGTCTGATTTCAGCTATAGCTAAGTGCATTTTATTTTGGGAAGTAGCTGAAGACTCCCATTTGGGCCAGGGAAAGGGGATAGATCATCTAGAGAGAGAAAAATATTCCCTACCCAGTCGAATAAAGAGTTAGTTCTAAAGAGTGGAGAGATCCCTGGTCTGGTGTTGTTAGAAACTGCCTTTACAGACCATAGGAGTCAGTTAAAAAGACGAGTACAGGTGTTTCAAGAGAAGGGTACTGGAAATAGTGCACCAGCCTTCTGGAAACCAAAAGAGTTAGAGAATACTCAAAGAAAGTGTATTGGAGTGTTTGGGAAAACACTGGAGCAAAAGTCTTGCAACATAAATGAAAAGTACTGAAAGCAGAGTCTGGTTGTAGTGATTTCAGCATACATTTTATTAAGCTGGTTCAGATGAGGCATGAGGGACAGTGGTCAGGGGTCCGGCTTTTATGCTCAGGTAAACCACACCCCCGACCTCGCCCAAACAAGGTTACAGGCTAAGGTTCCCGCCAGAGGCTATCATAGGATCATTTGAATATCCTAAGCCTCTGATAGGTGGATGATAAGGATCATGGTGCCCTATTGTTCTCAGACCTCAAGCTCAGGCCCTACCTGGCCATGTGCTTGGCGGTGGCCATGTGGCCATCGCCATTATGACCATCACATATATTACAATACATATTTTAAATAACTCCAAATAGCTTAAAAAACTCTCATTAACCTGAAACATAAGAACTAAAGTCTGTGCGTGTACTGGTTTTTCCTCAGAAATTTTACCCCTGCTTTCATATGACCTTTTCCCTCTTCGTTGAATAAAATATTTTGTTAATTTGAAATATAAAAACTTCTTGAGTGCCATTTAAGTCATATAAGTTACAGGAGGCTCCCATCCCTTCACTCAGGTTTCTGGGCTGAGCAAACAGCCAAAATATCATACTATGAGATGGTGGGGCAGCCAGGATTCTTCAGGAAAGAATCAAGCAGTTAACTAGGTTGCCTGAGTCACAAAAGGGGATGTGGGCGGGGATGTCATAGCTTGAGGGTAACTATATTCATTTGTCATCATCCGTTTTCCCCATCTCATGCTAAGAATGCTGACGGAACAATGATGGTATCGGATGACCCTGAAGCCTAGTGAATACTGAATGTCATTCAAATCCCCTCTCCTATCAGATAGGAAAGTCTTTTTTCAGAAAACACCTGGACTTCATTGTCATAAGAAGGCGTGACAGTCATTAATGTAGGTAGCTTTAACACAACTAAATGGAGCCTCTATATACAGCAGACTTCTGAATATCAGTAGCTGGAGGTGGTGCACATTATGGCAAGGCCATCATCTTCATGCCTTACCTTTTTTTAAGTGTCCAAAAGTGCCTGATTGACCACTATTGGAAACTGAATACTGGGCTAGATAAATTCAGAGCTCACCTAGATAGGAAATTCTTATTCTGTTACTTCTTCTTCCTCTTAGAAGGTTTCAGAGAAGTCAAGGGGTTGCATGTAGAGAACCGCAAATAGAACACGCAGAATAGATATTTCCTGACTCCTCTTAGCTCTGCAGTCTGCTGCATATCTAGAATTCTGCTCCAGAGGGTGAGAAACTCTTTGAGAACAGCCGCTGCAGTTCATTGGAGAGAACCATGGGAATTGGGGGCCCCTCCCACCCCTGCAGAAGTGTCTTCCTTTCACATGTGTGGTTTTGTTTGAATCCAACCCACAGTCTGGTCCATCCTAAACTCTCACATATACTTAATGACCTAAATATGGACATAGCCATTGTGGCAATGAATGCTGTAAAACAATTATTCCTTGCATGAAGGCATTCTTGTTTTCTGTTTATCCTAAATTTGGTTTCCATTAATTTCACTGAGTGAAACCAGTGTGTGTGTGTGTGTGTGTGTGTGTGTGTGAGAGAGAGAGAGAGAGAGAGAGAGAGAGAGAGGCCCCTATGCTCAGTTTCTCCATATTGTGCTCAGATGCTGACATTACAGCATTTCCTTGTAGGGAAAGTGCCCTTTTCTTCACCCTTTCCAGGTCTGTGATTTCCTTGGTGACTTGAAGTGACCAGAATTACAGCTATTATTCCAAATGTGTCTAAGCCATAGACTTTAAATCCCACTCCTCTCACCCAGCTGATTTATAGGACTCTGGCAACAGGCCAACTTCTGCGCATCTGCTGTCCTCACATCTAGAACTGCTCTTGATTAACCCTTAATTTAAAAGGCCATATCAGAGAACTCTAGATAGATGTGCATAGTTTTGTAGGTGAACAGTGGAGCCTTTATTTCCTTTTTATCCCACTTCTCCACCAAGGCTGTCAGGTAGGGTTGCCAAGTCTGGGTTGGAAAATACCTGGGGACTTTGGGGGTGGAGCCAGGAGAAGGTGGGGTTTGGGGAGGGGAGGGACCTCAGCATAGTACAATGCCATAGACTGTACCCTTCAAAGCAGCCATTTTCTCCAGGGGAGCTGATTTCTGTCAGCTGGAGATCAGTTGTAAAAGCGGGAGATCCCCAGGCCCCACCAGGAGGCTGGCAACCCTACTGTCAGGGCATCATATTTTATTTATTTCATTCAGTTTATATCCTGCCCTACCCCACAAGCGAGCTCAGAGCGGCTTACAACATTCAGTAAAATCATATATGTCTCTTTCTGTAGAACAACTGCTCCTTTGGCCTTTCAAACTACTGTAAATGGGAGAGGGTGTGTAAAAAACCCCACTGGCAATGCAGCATCATGGGTGGACTGCCATCTTGGAATAGTAAGAAAGTAATATTTCATGTCCTTTGTTTTATTTCACTGGATGGGGACTGCAGATGAATGTGAAGCTGGTTCAGTAAATAGTTCCAGATCATAAAGCAACACACATTATTTTCCCCCAAGTGAAGTGTTTTATTCTATTTGTTTTTGAAAATGAATAAAAAGTAATTAAAAAGAAAACACAACATATTTTTCGGGGGGGGGGGGGGGGAATCCCAGGTCTTTCTTAAAAATGAGACATGCCAGAATTGTCGAAGTCCTCTTTGCAAGGGTCAATAACATCAGAGTTAGTGATCCAAGGAAAACTGTACTCATGTTGTAAAAAAATAAACCTTCATTAGCAGGCATGATGAAGGAGTGCAATGCGTTTTGGGTGGATGACCCGAGCAAGGAAAGGTTTATAAGGCACCTCAGCCCAGCCCAACTTCTTCACAGGCACAGCTGCTCTCTTGTGCAGACTTTCTCTTGGTGCGCCACTGAACTCAGCATGGCCTTTTCTGGCAAGTATGAAGTGGAAAGTGAGGAAAACTATGATGATTTTATGAAGTGCATTGGTATGTGGACACATTTTCCTGTTTCATTACTTAGATAACATTGTTTGCCTGGGGAATAGTTTCGGACATAAACAGTCATTGTTCTGTGAGTTTCAAGAAAGAAAGCCTGAAAATGGGAAAGGTGTTAGTTTTAATTGAAATTCATATGCTGGTGAAAGAGTATGCAAATTTGCTAAGTATGTCCATAATTGGGCAAAAAGCAGTCAATTTATTCAGAATTCAATACACCAGAATGCTGTTGGACAGGACAGAGTTTTTTTAAAAACTCAGAGCCTACATTCTTTTTCATTCTTAGCTTATTATATCTTTGATAATTTCTCAAGGTACCATAATAAGATAGCTTCGACTTGCAGACATATGAGACTGCAGGATGGACCCTGCAAATCCATTCTGTTAGCAGTGGTGCTGACCTCCTGGCATTAAGGAGCCTTCCCTGGATACAAGAGGCTCAGAAGAGTCTCTGTTGTTTATAAAAAGGTAAATGTTTCCCTTGCTCAAAAGCCAGCTAGGGGGCAGTGCTCATCTCCGTTTCCAAGCTGAAGAGCCAGCGCTCTCGGAAGACTTCTCCGCAGTCATGTGGCTGGCATGACTAGACGCCAAGGCACATGGAACACTGTTACCTTCCCACCGAAGCCTTACCTATTTGCCTACTTGCAATTTCTTGCTTTCGAACTGCTAGGTTGGCAGGAGCTGGGGCCAGAGACAGGAGCTCACTCTGTCATGCGGCACTTGGGTCTCAGACTGCCAAGCTACAGATCTTCCAGTCTGCAGCTCAGTGTGTTAACCTCTGAGCCACCGCGGCCCCGCTTCTGTTGTTTATACAAGACTCCAGTGTTCCCTCTAAGCTGAGTTAGTGTGAGCTAGCTCACAGTTTCTTAGCCTCTGGCTCACACATTTTTGCCTTAGCTCAGGAAAGATGCTCCAGAGCTCACTAACTGATGTAGTGGCCAAATCGCTCACTTACAACTGTAATGCCAGTAGCTCACAAAGTAGAATTTTTGCTCAGAAGACTCCACAGTTTAGAGGGAGCATTGCAAGACTCTATATATCAATGATTGTCAATTGCAGTTATAAATACCCTAAATTATAAATATGCATCAACAATAACAACATCAAATTTGCCCTCATCCCCATTAAACATTTTTCATAATTCTTGTCCTACATTTGAAAAGTGACTTTTTCACACATTTGTACCCAGAGTTTATTTTGAACTCGAAGCCAAGTCAAGACCTGCCCCCCTCCCCAAAGTTCTGTTTACATCCATCATTTTCTAGAAGGGAAAGAACAGTATCCAGCACAACCACTTTGCTGGCATCTGAGAATCAACATCAGGTGAAAAACTAATTTGTGTTTCCATTGTCCTAGGTCTCCCTGCTGATGTAATTGAAAAAGGAAGGAATTACAAGATTGTCACAGAGGTGATACAAAATGGAGATGAATTCACCTGGTCCCAAATTTACTCAGGAGGAAAATCTATGTCTAATACATTTGTTATTGGCAAGGAATCAGAAATGGAGACAATGGGTGGCAAAAAATTTAAGGTAAGTGAGCGTTGCTTGGGAAGGATTTGGGCAGGGAGTGTATCCAGTAGAAATTTTTCTTTGAATATCAACTCTCCCCACTTGCCATATCACAAAGTCTACACTTCCCCTCCCCTCCCCAAGTTCACAAAGCCCTTTCCTGTCTGGCACTGGGAAAGGGGTTTCTGTTCAAGAAACACAAGGACTGCTTGGGAATGTGGAACTAGTTTAATTCTTCTTTGGATCTCAGACTTGGTTGCTGCTTGTGCATACCTTTTGCATACCTTTGCCACACATACCTCCAGTTTAGATTATCTAATTCTATTTCCAGAGTAATTTGTCTAAGATGACTATTCTGCAATGCAACTTTTCCATACTTTCTGACTTTTTCAATTGTAAGTGAAATATCTGTTTACCTATGCAAGATTGCTGAGGCATGATAATAACACTTTTGTCTAGACATTAACCCTAATTTTCTTCTGCCAATATGGCAACTAATATATGCCTATCTGTTACAGGCAATGGTTAAAATGGAAGGTGGGAAAGTGGTTGCCGACTTCCCCAACTATCACCATACTGCAGAGATTGCTGGGGGCAAACTAATAGAGGTAAATCCCTGCAGAGCTTCCTTGAGAGATTACCTGCACCATGCCAAGCCAGCTAGTAAAAAGGATGATTTGAAGGGTTAAGTTTGTTTAACATCTAGTAGTGTCTTCAGCATCTTCATCAGCATGAAGAAAAGAGGAAAGTTAATAAACTCTGGTCCATTTGAAAAATGAACAAAAATAGCTATTAATGGGGATGCAAAAACTTGAGAGTATGATTGGGTGTGCTCTTTCTTTGCAACTATACTTTGTGCAGACAAGTAATATTTAAGAACAGCTATCTCAGGGTTGGTATCATCGTGAAGTTTCACCTTTAAATGCAAAGCCAAAGACCAGGGTGTTTTCTGGCCTGTTATAAACTTGTAATCCCCCTCCCCTTTTGCACAATCCCACCCCAAGATTACTATTTTGAGACTCATGCATCATGAAAGAAAAATATTTTATTTCTGAAATGACATAAGTAGAACCAGGGCTTTTTTTGTAGAAAAAGCCCAGCAGGAACTCGTTAGCATAATAGGCCACACCCAACAGCAGAAACTCATTAGTATATTAGGCCACGCCACTGACCACACAGTTTATTAGCATATTAGGCCACACCCACATGTTACCAGAAGAGTGGTCATCCAGCCACACCCACCTTTTGCTTCTTATTCTGTTTACCTTGTTTGTTGTCAAAACCCAGGGTTTTTTTGTAGCAGGAATTAATTTGCATGTTAGGCCACATGCCCCTAATGTAGCCAATCCTAATGAGTTTCTGCTGTTGGGTGTGGCCTGTTATGCTAATGAGTTCCTGCTGGGTGTGGCCAACTCAGGAGCCAGCCCCGTTCCTGTGTGTTCCTGCCCCAAAATAGCCCTGAGTAGAACATATTAGGCAGCAGTAAAAAAGAGTAAGAGTCCAGTAGCACCTTTAAGTCCTACAAAATTTGTGGTAGGGTATAAGCTTTAGTGAGTCACTGCTCACTTCTTTGTGAGTCACTTCATACCCTACCACAAATTTTGTTAGTCTACTGGATTCTTACTCTTTTCTGCTGCTACAGACAGACTAACACAGCCACCCATCTTGATATATTAGGCAGTACTCTTGCAGCCTAGGCTAGCAGGCTCCTTGACCTAAGGTTGCCAACTCTGAGTTGGGAGATTCCTGGAGATTTGTGGGTGGAGCCTGGGAAGGGGAGGGTTTGGGAAGGGGGGACCTTAGCAGGGTATAATGTCAGAGTCCACTCTCCAAAGTGGCCATTTTCTCCAGGGGGATTGATCTCTGTCAACTGGAGATCAGTTGTAATTTCGAAAGATCTCCAGGCCCCACTTAGAGGCTGGCAACCTGACCTTGAGCCCAGGATTTTTTTATTTTTATTTATTTTATTTATTTTTGCATTTTTATCCCGCCTTTCCAGTGAACTGGCTCAAGGCGGCTCACAACATAAACATAAGCACCGAAGTGGTTTACAATTACAGGTTCCGATTAAACTTCCTATCTGTCCCCATGCTTGGGCCCTGTTTCCATGAACAAGGAAATTCAGGATGTATCAGCTGCAACTGCCTTGTATTGATTAACTGACCGGTCCCTCTGCTTTCATGTGGAATATCCGAGGCATATGTAAAAATGAAAGCCGAGCTTATGGATTTCACTGGAACTTAACTGTTTATTCTTCCTTAGACATATATAGCAGTGAGACTCACTCTGTGACTCCTGGAGAGTCACAGTTGCAATGATCATCCACCCAAGGAGCCATATGGCTACTCTATGCCCTGAGCGCCACCCCACCAAACACACACATACAATAATACAACATACAGATATTAATATTAAATTTAGTTTCCAAGCATAGCCATGTTGGTCTGCAGTAGAACAACTAGATTCAAAATACTCTGACAAAGGGAACTTTGACTCTCTAAAGCTGATATGCCAATAATCTTGTTGGTTTCTAAGGTGCTACTAGACTGGAATCCAGCTAATGTTAAATATGTTACAATCTTTTTGAGTACCTCAGCCAGCCCTTGTCTTTCTAGAGTGAGGGGAAGATCTTCCTTCTGGGCCTCCTTGCTATCTCTTCAGTGCGAGACTGCTCTTCCATGGATTCAAGAGAAAAGTCAAGGCCAAGATGGCTGACAATTCTCCATATTTATGTCAGATATCTGAAAGCTAAAGCATTTGGTCAGAATGTTTAGGTGATTGAGGCTTTAACCAACAGCAGTGCCATTTCTTGTACAGGAAAGCAGTGCTAATGGCATCTATTTTAGGACAAGCATAGGAAGCAGAGGAAAGAAATTCCAGCTCGCTGAAAAAGATTTCATTACGCAGTTTTTTGGCATCCAAGACAAACCTCAACTAGTATGGCTTGGATCCACAGCAGCCCGTTTGGGGTGGAAGGATTTCTGCCTGAGCAGTATGACTTTCTTGCCTCCCTTTTCCCTTGCCCAAGAAATCTCCAGCAGCACTGGGCTGGGGGTGGGGAGGTGAGAAAATCATGCTCCAAGGTGCCCAAAGGAGAACAAGTGAGAAAAAGGGGAGCCCCTTCAACTGCTGTGGCTAGGTGGCTGTATTCCTGGGTCGCTGCCACAGTGGTAATGGTGGTTCTACTACCTCTTCTATGAGGCCAGTTTGCTTTCCTCCCAGCAGTTGCCCAGGTGCCAGCTGAGATTATATGAGTGCCGAGGATGCAGAGACAAGATGAGGGGTTGTTGGAAAGGAAGGACTCTTCCATTGCCTGCATGGGAGCCACAAGTCAGGGAGGCTCAGATTTTAACCCATCCTCTGATCCCTCTGGCAGCAACTGTTAAGGTGGAATGCCAACCACAAGTTTCACCGGGCAACAGCCTTGCCCACTGTCCATGGGTCAAGTCAGTGCCACATTGGGGAACAGTGCTCAGAAGAAACATGGGTAGCTCCTGAGCCGCTGAGTATCACTGGTATATAGAAATTGGTGAGGGAAAGAAATTCAGGGACTGAGATCCCAGGATTCCTGTGTCAGTAGCAATCACAAAGAAAGGAGGAGAATTAGCAGCACATCCCAGGACAAAAGGCTATGTGTTTCCAGCCCCCTGGCTCAAAATAATTTGTTTACTTTGTTGCAGACTTCTACAGTTGCTGGTGTGACCTTCAAGAGAATCAGCAAGAGGGTGGCATGAAAAGATGACAGGGAAGGAATAATACCCCAATCCCTAGCCATAACAGAGAACGAGGAATAAAGTCTGATACAAGTAACATGCTCCTTGTCGATTTCTGTAACTTCCTTGTAAGTAAATGAGAGGGACAATCAACTCTTTCCCATCTTCAGTTACACCTGTTTATTTACCTGCATACCTACTTGCTGGAAGCTTTAGCCATTCAAGTAGTGCTCAGGCAAACTTTGGACATTATTTTGGAGGGAACCCAGTGTGAAGAAGCTGTACAACATAATTTCAGATCAGCAGGTACACAATGCAGTGTGAGACTCTGCTACACTCCGCCATGCCCCTGGAATAAACCATGTGGATATTGTAGGCCAATCATGGTTCTTACACAGTGCACACATTATGAAAACAAAGCACACAACACTCATGGTATTAGGTGCACTACAAAACAGGCGTACAGTGGCACCTTACTGACTAACTGCATTTATTCTGTCCTACGTTTTCATGAGTCAGGACTTACTTCCCATTAGGTGCACTGAAGCATACATCCATCTGAAGTCAGCTCTGACTAACAAAAGCTTATAACGAAATAAATGCTGTTGGTCGGTAAGGTGCCACTGGACTCATGCTTTATTATGCTGCTACAGGCTAGCACTTGGATATGCATGTAGAACTAAGGTACACCACACAGGTGCACTCCAGTTTATTTGATAACATCTAAAATGGAACTGCTGCAGTTGCGGCATGCAACATATTCAAGAATATTTGTTGCTATTGGTATCTGTGGTGATTCGCTGCTTCCCTTCATCTTTTTCTTGGCTGAGCAGCCCCTTTTCTTTCTTCTTTGTTTCTCTATCTATCCCACCCGGTTGTTTACATGTGTATATACTCTGTATGAAAGTTTTTATTAGGATTTCATAAAAGAGGGTAAGGTAAGGGTGGAATAATGTACTGGGCATGACATCCAGGGAAGAGTAGTGTACAGAGAATCATCTTACAAATTAAGTTACATATATGCTGACCCAGATCTCTTGGCAGTTGCTGCTTAAACAAGCATAAGCCTTTTCATCTCAAAAGTACTTAAATTTGTGAAGGGAGAAACATTCACACCAGTTCCAGTTTTCCTCATTAACCACTTGATAGGAGTCATGCCCCTTTACTAGGAGCTATTTCCCTCAGGGAACGGCTACTTGTCCCACTTCCCTAATTCAGGATCTTCCTTGATAGATACTCTCACTCTGCTCAACTTTCTCCTTCAGTGGTCTCACTCCACTCTGAACTGCACAGTTCAGTTTGAATCCCCTCACACTCAAGGTTCTCAGACTATATTAAAGCATTAACCATTTAATGTCTGTTACAGCCTCCATTCCCTAAAGGCACACCTTGTTTTCCCTAATACATGATTTAGAGTTTAGACCATTAGATCTTGTATTTGTGGAACAACTCTTTTAATGTACACCAACTTGTTATGGATGTCATTTGACATCAAATGCTGTCTTTGTACAGCCAAGTCAACCACAGCACGGGGAAAGATGCAAATCGTGGGATCTTTTTCCTATAGAAAAGGTAATACAGGCAACAGCCTTTGAATATTGCTGTACTGTACTGTATCATTGGTTCCACTCTCCAATTTTCACTTCAGTATTGCAAACAGGGAACATGATTAGGTGCAATACTAGTCTCCAGCACGTTGTATGAACTTCCAAGTCCCTGGAAAAGTAACATCCAGATGGCTGTGACAGAGTCTTTTCAGCGGGTGGATCACTGTGTCAGGAACCAGAATTGTGCTCACAAACCTGCCTACATATTGCATGACCAGAATTATTCAAATTGCACACTGCAAGGGAGCAGAAGAACGTACTCCTAAGAGGGATCAGGCGACAATATTCTTCTGTTTGTCAAGTTTTTCCAGAAGAAAAAACAGGGTTTTTTGAAATGCTGCCCATCTGTTTCAGAAAAGCCATGTGCTGGGGCTCAATCTTGCCCTGTCACTTAGCAACCAAACCCGAGCATGTGTTCCAGTGAATAGCTCACAATGCACAAAATCCTTTATGGCTCCTGCTTACTGAACTGATGCTGTAGTCTCATTTCCATCTGAAATTCCATCCTACAAAACTTGAGCTCAGAGGCTTTTTCATTTTTGCTCTCTGCTGGAGACGGTGTTGGAAGTTCAGACACCCACTGTTTAGATGTGGTTCGTAGACAGGGAAACTTCCCAAGGAACACAATACAGACTGCAGAAACCAAGACAAATGTACTCAAAGTGCCAGCTGACATTCCCCCCCTCCCAATTTTGCATTGTTTGTTCTATGGACTGTTTTTTGTATTGCACTTGAATGCTGTATTGCAGTCAAAAACTCAGGTTGAGATTATTTAATCTGAAACCACAATCTCTATTTCTTGGCATTTAAAAAAAAATATATTTAACTTCTATTAGCAGGGGGGGAGGAAGTAGACTTTGACACTCCTATTGGTTCTCTTCCAGGAATTCAAGAGAAAAGTCAAGGCCAAGATGGCTGACAATTCTCCATATTTATGTCAGATATCCGAAAGCCAAAGCATTTGGTCAGAATGTTTAGGTGATCGAGGCTTTAACCAACAGCAGTGCCATTTCTTGTACAGGAAAGCAGTGCTAACTGCATCTATTTTAGGATAAGCATAAGGAAGCAGAGGAAAGAAATTCCAGCTTGCTGGAAAAGATTTCATTACGCAGCTTTTTGGCATCCAAGACAGACCTCAACTAGTATGGCTTGGATCCACAGCAGCCCGTTTGGGGTGGAAGGATTTCTGCCTGAGCAGTATGACTTTCTTGCCTCCCTTTCCCCTTCTGTAGCCCAAGAAATTTCCAGCAGCACTGGGTGGCCGGGGGGGGGGGGGGGGGGGGGGAGGGGAGGTGAGAAAGTCATGCTCCATGGGCAGAAATCCTTCCGCTCATAGAAATGCTATGCAGGATCCAAGCTGGGAGCAAGACTCAATGTAATCAGATCAACCAACATATTTAGATTCAGATTGTGAAAATGATTTAACTTCTAGCAGTGGGGAGAAAGCGGACTTCAAAATACTTAATGCCATCAAGACAGTATATCTGTCAGTTAACTGCCATGAATTCTTTTCAATAACTGTATGACTGCTACAAGATCTCTGAAAAGGTTATCGGCTTTCATGTGTTTTACCCTCACGATTGGTGACAGGTCCCGCCCGGGAGTTCTCAACGGAGCCATGGCTCCCTCCTCTGGAATGTGTGCTCTCCTCCGCTCGCTTGCTTGGTTGCTTCGCTTGCACATGCCCAGCTAAGTTACTTGCTTCTCCCCTGTTATCTCTTTTGCCCTGTCCTTGAACAGGAGTGCTAGCAGTTATGTGTGAGCCAAACTCACCGGTATTTTGTATTCTTCTTATCCATGTCTTGGGAACTGAACTTTAGAGATGTTCAACATCATTATTCTCTGGGAACTCCTTTTCCCGCGTTTTCTATGGGAACTTCTGGCCAGTATATTTGAGCGCCTAAAATCCTGCCTAGTGATTGGTAGAATATCATTAAACCATATTTCATATCCAGTATATCAATACCTGTAATCCCTAAACCCAGTATTACTAACAGTGGAAGTGTTTGACTCCAATGATCTTCTCTACAAATAAAGGACTTACTGCTTAAGGAGACCCGTTGTGGACTATATCTTTTGGGACATTCTCACAATATCTTAGAAGAAGAGAAGAAGAAGAGAGAAGAGATTGGATTTATACCCCGCCCTCCACTCCCCAAGGGAGTCTCAGAGTGGCTTACAAACTCCTTTTCCCTTCCCCTCCCCACAACAGACACCCTGTGAGGTAGGTGGGGCTAAGAGAGCTCTTTCCCAAGCTGTCCTTGAGGGAACAGCTGGTACAGAGCTATGGCTTGCCCAAGGTCATCCAGCCAGGTGCAAGTGGAGGAGTGGAGAATCAAACCCGGTTCTTCCAGATTAGAGTCCGTGCACTTAACCACTACACCAAACTGGCTCTCAAACTGGCTTAGCAATAGCAAAGCTTACCCTTGGGTTCTGTGCACCTGCAAATACTTTTGAAGAGGCATAATACTAAAATCCCTAAGGAAGCAATGAGTAACTTATAGAAACGTTTATTTTTTGTGGGTGTGAACAGATGTGAGATCCTTTCTCTCTTGGGAGCAGACAAAGAAATTCAATCAGCCTATTAGCATTTTGTGCTTTTTATTGAACAACCATCCCTAAAATGGAAAGGGGACCAGAACTGCAACACAAAAAGGCTCCTCGGTAGGATTTAATAAGAACATATGGGCCTCCTCAGCCAGAGCTTCCCAGGTGATATTTTACACAATTACGTGGTTAAAAGTCTGCGTTAACACACAGGATCTTGTAGAAATACAGCTAAATATAAATACAAAACCCTCCACAATCTCCAAAAGCACAAATCCCAGATACTACTCTATTTTTTGTTTAACAAAAGTTTCATTAAAAGATTTAAAAAATCCAGCTCTCTCTCATTACATGTTTTGTTATTTTAAAGTGTGTCATGCCTGGACTGAAACACATTTTAGGGACCTTATCAATCCCTGAACAGCAAGCTTCCTTCGAACAGGGAATAGTTTTCCCATATTAAAAACCTCCATCTTAAAAACTATTTTCTCTAAAAATATATATCACTTAAAGCAAAACAGCCCATATCCTGTCACTACACTCATGGGACACTAGACAGAATAAACGCATATTGCATAGTCTGGTCTGCAGTTCTGGGAACCTCACTGACAAACAACACTGGCTTCCAGCAACTGCAGAATAATAGCTGCATATCAAGGGAGCATTTCACACTCTGGCAGACATGTTCAAATGTCTTGTGACACAGGGTGAAGCTTAATCCCACCCAAATTGTCAAGGCCATGATCCAGTGAGGAACTACACTCCAGTGAACCCACAGGATTTAGGGCAGAATGACATGTCGGCTTGACATGGGGATCCTCTTGGATCTGCATTTGTTGGGGGAAGGCAAACGTTTAGGTGAAGGGGGCCCTAATGCAGAGAAACTTGACCCTTCATATGTTCACTGATTTTTCTCTGCAAATGCTGCTCTCCCCCTCAGCCAGGCTCATTTCCAGTTTTGAAGTCAGCTTGCTTCAGAGTGGGGAGAAATTAAGAACAGCTCTGGGAGGCATCTGCTAAGAAATACTGGTTTAGCAAGTGTTCAGCAGACCTCATCTCACCTGATGATCATCCAGTCCTCCCCCCCCCCCCCCCCCCAAAATCTGTTTTACAAGGAACAAACAACGTGGGGAACCCTTTGCTATCCTTGTAATGGGCAGTTCCATCTTCAAGTCCATCTAGCGTGTTTAGAATGGAAAGCACAGGAGAAATCAACCTTTGGCTAGCAATAGCAGCAGGTGGTCTTGCTGAGTTGACCAAGTCATTCAAGCTTTATCAGCAGATCTGCTATGAATGGTGGTACTTCAACTAAGCCACAGTCCACAGCCTCAGCCCATATTTACTAGATGTCTGTGGAGTTAATACAGAGTTAGTGGTTCAAGGGCTACAAATGTGGGTAAGTCCAACTTGTTGTTACCTTAACAACATTTTTGCCTCTGCAGCTTAAAAGGTTCTCTTCAACATGCATTTGTGCCCATCTTTAGCCTTACTAACTCAGATTACAAGATTAACCATACTATGTTGCCTTTTAGCAATTTCCTCAATGTACATCACTTTCCCCCCAAAAGACTTATTTTCAAGTAAACATTGATCCCTGATATAAATTGTAAACCAAGTTCCTCAGACAAATTTTGTTACTTAAGGCAAGCTGTGTCTTAAATATTCAGAGGTAATTTGAGATTGCATTTCAAAGAAAAACAACAACTATAAACACGTGACCCAGTTGGGTTTTTGTCTACTAATGCCACATCAAAAAAAAAAGTTAAGGCCAAAATGGCTGACAGTTCTCCACACTTATGTTACACTTTAACATCTCAGTCTGTGAAACATCTGGTCAGAGAAAGGGAAGGAACATTCTTCATCAAAATTTCACAGACTGAAGTCAATTTGTGAGGTATCTACAACAGTTTCCAGTGTTAAGAACGGCCACCATCTTATAACAAGAACACTGGATGATGATCAGAAATTTCCCCACACTTCCTTAGCCAAAAGAACCACTGTAAAACTCACAGTTCTTCCTAGTTCATAGAAACTTCTTGTATGGAAGGACCAAAAAAAGAAAATTATGTTATCCACCCACCCACCAATATCTTAATGAAGCCATGCTGAAAAAGGAGTGAGGTATAGTGTTGCTCTTCTTTTCATAAGGATTGCTCCTGCCAAGTTAATTCTTGCAGGAAAGGCACCCACATTTTGAACTTTAAAAGTAAAACCCAGCTGTGCTGATAGATCGGTTCAGCTCTAGCAAAGCCGTTTCAGGATGGAACTCTTGTCAGATGCCAGGTGCACCTGGGTGTGCACGGGAAGCAAGACCTCAGTGGTATGGAAGACTGATTCCCCTCACTACCTTTCAGCCATCAGAACAACCCGCTGCATATGAGTGATGCCTGCTGAAATAACTGCTGCCGTATGTCAGAGACAGGCAATGCCTAGGCTCTGTGGAAATGGCGACCTGCAAAGGAACAGGCCCTTGAATGGACACAGTTTGCACCACAGGCTGGAAACTGGCTGGCAAGGTGGAGTAGGAGCACGGTGATTCACGGGCATCCCCCGAAGCAAGATCGCTCGGTCGTGGAGCTTGTAAAGAGTCTCGGTAAGCAGAGCACAGATCCTGTATTGGAGAGTGGAACTGCGAGAGGAGTGCTGAGTGCTGCGTCATGGGGTGATATCTTGACTGCTGAAAAGGGACTTGCCGGGGGGTCTGCAGGACCAAGCTCTCCACGACTTGCTGCTGCTGCAGGAGTGTCATTTGATCCTTACTGGCCTCTCTGATGTCCTTGTCGTGAGCTCTGTTAAGACAAAAAGAGACCAAGAAAGACAGGTTTGGTAACAGGGAAGTGAAATCTCTTGCTATCGTCTAAGGCAGTGGTTGTACTACCAGTTATCTGCTAATTGAGAAAAATCGCAACAAGATCAAAATGACAATGCTTAGTGAGCATATGGGTTCGCGGACCCCTTGTAATGGCTCTGCAGCACCCTGGGGGCCACTAGTCTGAAATCACTGTTCTAAGGAGGCTCAGGGTGGTTTAACAGGTTCTCCCTTTCATTTTATCCTCATAAACAAGCTTGTGAGCTTAGGCTAAAAGAAAGAAAGAAACATAGACCAATAATAAGAATGTCTTCAAATGCATTAGTACAGGAAACCAGCCAGGGAGGCAGTGGCACCCTTGGATGACCAAGGGGTAAAAGGATTACTAAAGGACAATGGGGAATTGGCAGAGAAACTGAATGTATTTTTTCCCCTGTCTTCACTGTCGCAGATGGGAGGTGCTTGCCCACTCCAGAGCCTTTGATTTCAGGAGGGTGTCAAAAGACCTGAGTTGGATTGAGGTGACGAGAGAGGAGGTCCTACGATTGATGGACAAATTAAAAACTGGCAAATCACCAGGCCACATGACATACATCCAAGAGTTCTGAAAGAACTCAAAGGTGAACTTGTGGATCTCCTGAAAAAAATATGCAATCTATCACTAAAATCTACCTCCAGTCCTGAGGACTGGAAGGTAGCTAGTGTAACCCCCATCTTTAAAAAAATGTTCCAGAGAAGATCCAGGAAATTACAGGCTGGTCAGTCTAACATTAATAAGTAAGTTCATGGAATCCGTTATTAAAGACAGAATTAGTAAGCATACTGATGAACAAAAGCCACTGAGAAAGAATCAGCATGGGTTCTGTAAGGGAAGATCTTGTCTCACTAACCGTTTAGAGTTCTTCGAGGGGGGGAACAAACATGGACAAGGATGAGCCAGTAGATGTTGTTTACCTAGCCTTCCAGAAAGCTTCTGATAAAGTTCCGCATCAAAGGCTCCTGAGTAAAGTCAGCAGTCATGGGACAAGAGTCTTCTTGTGAATTAAAAACTGGTTAATTAACAGGAAACAGTGAGTATAAATGGCCAGTTTTCACGGTAGAAGGTGGTAAACAATGGGGTACCACAGGGCTCGGCACTAGGTCCAGTGCTTTTTAGCTTGTTCATTAATTATTTGGAGTTGGGAGTAAGCAGTGAAGTGGCTAAGTCTGCAGATGACACTAAGTTGTTCAGGGTGGTGAAAAACAGGGAGGATTGTGAGGCGCTCCAGAGGGACCTGTTGAGGCTGGGTGAGTGGACATCAACATGGCAAGTAAAGTTCAGAATGTGCAAGTGTAAAGTAATGTACACTGAAGCCAAAAATCCCAACTATAAATACATGTAGATGGGGTCTGAACTGGTGGTAACTGACCAGGAGAGAGATCTTGGAGTCATGGTAGATAACTCACTGAAAACCTTGACTCACTGTGGGACTGCAATGAAAACGGCCAATGCTGTGCTGGGGATTATTAGGAAGGGAACTGAAAACAAATCAGCTGGTACAATAATTACCCCTGTATAAATCTAAGGTTTGGCCTCATTTGGAATACTGTGTACAGCTCTAGTCACTGCACCTCAAGCAAGATATTATAGCATTGGAAACGGTGCAGAAAAGGGCAACTAAAATGATTAAGGGGATGGAACACTTTCCCTATGAAGAAAGGTTAAAGGGGTTAGGGCTCTTAAGCTTGGAGAAATGACGACTGAGGGGTGGCATGACAGGGGTTTACAAAATTATGAATGGAACAGAGTAGAAAGGAGTACTTTTCTCCCTTTCTCACAATCCCAGAATTCGGGGGCACTCAATGAAATTGATGAGCAGTAGGTCTAGAACAGATAAAAGGAAGTACTTCTTCACCCAAAGGTGAAGTGGGAAGTGGTGGCACCTACAAGCATAGACAGCCTTAAGAGGGGATTGGATAAACATAGGGAGCAGGGGTCCATCTGTGGCTATTAGCTACAAGGTATAGATGGAACACTATGTCTAGGGCAGTGATGCTCCGGATTCTTGGTGCTGTCGGAGGACTTCTGAAGTTCTGGCCTCACTGGTGTACCTCCTGATGACACCTGGGTTTTGGCCACTATGTGACAAAGAGTGTTGGACCTGGATGGGTCATTGGCCTGATCCAATATGGCTTCTCTTATGTTCTTTAAGTGGCCAGTTCTGAGATCACCTAGTCAGCTCCAGGGCTGAATGGGGATTTGAACTTGGGTCTTTCCAATACTAGCCATAGCATGTACATTGCACAGGCTCTGAAATATAAGCACACTGAAGTTAAATTAGTTTTAATTGAATCTCTGTCCCTATTTCTGGAGTGAGCAGGCAGCAGATCTACTATCGCTCCTGCTTTCTTGTTAGTTCCAGAACATTTTAGTACACTGTTTCCCAAAGTCACTCTGAGATTCACAAATTTTACAATTAAAGTTACTAAAGGGAAGAGGATTACTGCAACTAAATGTCAGTTCCAGTCTCTTCTCCAAGGACATCCCAGAGTTGGGATCTGGACCATCTGATCTTTTCACAGGGACCACCAATTCAACCAAGACATAAATAATGGCAGCCATGAATACAGGAAGGGTAATTATTGCATGGCTCTTCCTACCACTGTTTCAACTTTTTGAATATCTGAAAACTGAAATTACTTCTTCTGTCCTAAACACTTGCATATTTGCCCATCATTTTAGCAAAAAGCAATGGTTATGAGACATGTAATATTGATGTTATATTTTATGGTCCACCCCACCCAAAGCAATTATTTATTAGAGATGCAAATATGTGGATCCCCATCTGCCCCACAAGTGTTCCTTTAGATTGAAAGTATGAGTCACTCCCATGATGAACTTAAACAGCAAAATTAACATTCGGGGACCATTTCATGGTTCCAGTGAAGCTGTGATTTAGACCTAGTCAGGCTAATAAAGAATATTCAGCCTGCACAAAACAACCAATGCAGGTAATATTTGAAATGGACCACTGGGAGGAACCGAATAACATATCAATCATATGAAATTTGTTCTTAATACTACATGGCTAAAGCATGACAAACAGAAACCCACAAAGACAACTTGGGGAAAAATATGCTGCACTTTAAGTGTTACTTTTGTGATGGACTAGCCTGACACCCGTGCTTCACTACAGTATTTAAGTTTGGCACATCCAGTTATAATACTGATGATGTGAAGTTTGAAATGTAACATTTGTTGTAGGAATTCTAATGGAGAAGATTGTAGAGTAAAAAATGAAGTGAGACATACTCTCTACTGAAGGACCTCTCTGTAGACCACATTGGGGGTTCTGCCCTCAGGTGCTGGGATCACCACGCTGCTTGGTGAGCTCACTCTGGAGCAGGGCACATAGAACTGCCCATTCAAGAAGCAGTCCTCTGTTAAGTCAGCTCCTGCCACCTTCCACGAAAGTGATGGCCTTTCTACTGGTGTTCCTGGATTGTTTTGCTCATACGGAGACTGTGTTGTTCTGAGCGCCTCAGGGTGATCTTGCTGGTACTTGGCCTGTGCAGCTCAGTGCCCTGCAGGAGTACTATGTGAAAATGTCTTTGCTGCATTCCTAAGTTGCCTCCTCCTTGTAGCGTTAAAGTACCCTGGCCCTGCTCGGACACCTGCCTGTTTGGTGTAGTGGTTAAGTGCGCGGACTCTAATCTGGGAGAACCGGGTTTGATTCCCCACTCCTCCACTTGCACCTGCTGGATGACCGTAGGCAAGCCATAGCTCTGTACCAGCTGTTCTCTCAAGGACAGTTGTCTCAGAGCTCTCTCAGCCCCACCTACCTCACAGGGTGTCTGTTGTGGGGAGGGGAAGGGAAAAGGAGTTTGTAAGCCGCTCTGAGACTACAAGTAAAGGGCGGGGTATTTATTATTATTTATTTCCTTCGATTTTTAGGCCGCTCTCCCCACACAGTAGGCTCAGAGCGGCTTACATAATTAGGTGAACCACGTTCTCGATAAAAACAATTAAAACAGTTAAAATTAGTCATTAATTAAACAATACAATGATTAAAGTGCTCAATGCTTTTGATGGCATAAAATCTGACGTTCTTTTACATACTAATATTGGGAGCTCTCAGGGTCATCAGCGACTAGTTGGTAATATGGGCCATACGTTGGTAATCACTAGATGGTAATCACTAGATGGTAATGGGGGGAACAGAGAGGCGGCGGCCCCTATTCAAATGCCTGGCGGAAGAGCTCCTGATCTCCTCCGTGTTGGCACAGAAAGCTCTTATGAATTGTGATATTCATAACTCTGAACTTTGGGCTGCCTTGAATGGAAGGGACATGTGTTTTCTTCATAATAGGAGCTAGCTCCAGCCCAAGCCAGGAGGCTGACACCCTAGATAAGTTCACCAGAGACAAAGGACTCCTCTTGCCATGAGTTTTCTTGCTGTTTCTGAGACCTGTTGACCAACACCCCTGCCCCCTCTTTTACACATCTGGATAGTTATGCTAACCACGCTACCTAGCAACTAATGTGCCAGACATTAACCAACAGGCCAAAGTCATTGATTAACAATGGACTTGGCCAGGTGAGTCATCGGACCCCAGACTCAGCGACTGTTTCCTGATGAGATCATACTCTTGCAACACTGACCAACCCCTGGACCTCCTCCCTTTGTTCACCTTTTAACCTATAGTAAGGTCCAGGAGGGACGGACCGCCTAGTAGGAGTGTTAGTGGGTTGTGGTCCGCAAAGCCCGCCCCAAGACCCCCAATAAAAGCCCAAACCGAGAGTCACTCGGCCTCTTGAGCCGTCGCCCTCTATCTAACCTATTGACCCTTCAGTCCAGCTTTCTGTCCCCAACCCTTGCCTCCATCTTTGAACCCCCTTTTCTCTCTCTGGACTCGCGATCCAGGAGAACCACGTGGTCTTGCTGGTTCAAGCCTCGTGGCCCCATAGCTTTTATACCTTTCTCCCCCATCCAACTCATCCTGACATTGGACAACGCATCTAAGGTAATGTGCTTTCCCCACCAACGATACCTGCTCATGCAAAAGTGCTATTTTCTCTCTTTATTTTATTAGGCCTGTAAGATTGTGTGTGTGATTACGTTTTTGGTATGCTTGATTACATGATCCAGTAAACAACATTGAACTTGGAACCTGCCTCACGTGCCTCTTTCCTTGAGAACTCCCGGGAGGAGTGGGACCCTGGTATAGTTGGCAAGAACCCGTGTATTTTGCTAATTGCTAAACGTAAATTAAAGCAATTCGGCTAACATCCGGGAGCTCGTTCCACCAGCTAGGGGCCGCCACCGAAAAAGCCCTCCCCCTGGTGGCAGTGAGCCTGGCTTCTCTTGGGCCAGGTATGGCCAGGCGATGTTGGGCCCCAGACCGAAGTGCTCTCTGGGGTACATATGGAGAAAGGCGGTCCCTTAGGTAGGTCGGACCCAGGCCATTTAGGGCTTTAAAGGCAAGTACCATCACCTTTAAGCGAATTCGGTACGCCACTGGTAGCCAGTGCAGTGCCTCTAGCGCTGGTCGTATGTGCTCCCACCTTGGGAGACACATCAGCAACCTCGCTGCGGCATTCTGCACCAGCTGAAGCCTCCGGATTTGCACCAAGGGCAGCCCCATGTAGAGAGCGTTACAATAGTCTAGCCTCGAGGTGACCGTTGCATGGATCACTGTGGCCAGGTCCGTGCGATCCAGGAAGGGAACCAACTGCCGCACTAGCCTCAGATGATAAAAGGCCAATTTGGCAGTGGCTGCTACCTGGGCCTCCATTGACAAGGAGGAATCCAGGAGCACTCCCAAGCTCCTAACCACCGTCGAAGGCACCAGTGGCGCCCCGTCGAAGGTCGGGAGTGGGAGCCCCGACCAAGGACCACCCCGACCCAGGCACAGGACCTCCGTCTTTGTCGGGTTCAGCTTCAGCCTGCTCAGCCTAAGCCAACCAGCCACAGTGTGCAATGCCTGGTCCAAATCATCCAGTCCCGAGCCAGACTGGCCCCCCAACATCAGGTAGAGCTGGGTGTCATCAGCATACTGGTGACAACCCAGCCCCGCCCTCCGAACAATCTGGGCAAGGGGGCGCATATAGACATTAAAAAGCATCGGGGACAGGACAGCCCCCTGAGGCACACTGCATTCAAGCGGGTGTCTCCGGGACTGCTCCTCCCCAAGCACCACCCTTTGTCCCCGACCTTGGAGAAAAGAGACGAGCCACTGTAAAGCGAGTCCCTGAATCCCCACGTCGGTGAGGTGGCGGGACAGCAGCCGATGGTCGACCGTGTCGAACGCAGCCGACAGGTCAAGCAACAGCAACACTGCCACACCACCTCGATCCAGATTTCTCCGGAGGTCATCAATAAGGGCAACCAGAGCTGTCTCGGTCCCGAACCCCAGGCGAAAGCCTGACTGGAAGGGATCTAACACCAAAGCGTCATCCAGGAACCCCTGCAACCGTATCGCCACCGCCCTCTCTATTAACTTGCCCAAATAAGGCAAGTTAGAGACCGGCCGATAGTTCGTCAATTCGGCCGGGTCTAAAGTTGGTTTTTTCAGGAGAGGACGGACCATCGCCTCCTTGAGTGCCTTCAGGAACTACTCCTCCATGAGGGAGCGGTTGATAATCTCCCTCAGTGCACCTCAGAACCCCTCGTGGCCCGCTTTAATGAGCCAGGAAGGGCACAGATCAAGGGGGCATGTGGTTGGGCGTACGGTCATGATTAACCTGTCAACTTTGTCAAGTCTGATCTGGCCGAAAGAATCCAAACCCGGCAATGCAGACGTGCAAGGGGCCTCGAGTTCGCTCATTGTATCAATTGTGATGGGGAGATCGTGGTGGAGCACCAAGACTTTATCCGCAAAGTAGCTCGCAAATGCCTTACAGCCGATTTCTAATTCCCTATTATTTAATTTGCCCTGCGGCAATACTGTTATAGACCGAATTGTTCTAAATAATTGTGCCGGGCGTGAGCTAGCAGATGCAATCTCAGCCGCCAAGTAATTTTTCTTAGTGGCCTTGACTGACATCTCATAGGCCTTCATAAACGTCCTATAAGATGCTCTTGTAGCTTCGTCACGAGTGCGCCGCCACCATCTCTCTAGCCGTCTGAGTTCCCTTTTCATGAGCCGTAACTCCTGGGTATACCATGGAGCCAGCCTATTGCGGGAGCGCAGAGGGCGCCTAGGAGCGATCTCGTCGATGGCTGCAGAAAGTCGGCTATGCCAGTCTTCTACCAGCTCATCCAACAAGCCGCCAGGGTGTCTTGGATCCCTCAGAGCCGTTAGGAGCCGCCCAGGGTCCATCCTGCTCCGAGGGCGAGCTAAAATACGCTTGCCGCCTAAACAGGGTTGGAGTGGAATGTCCAGGCGGGCCTTCAGTGCATGGTGGTCCGACCATGGTACTGCAGATGCAGCAATCTGGTCCACTGTTACCCCAGCTGCGAAGATCAAATCGAGCATATGTCCTGCCTGGTGGGTGGGGGGTCGTTACAAACTGGGAGAGTCCCAGCGCCGCCATGGACGACACTAGGTCCGCCGCCTGTATGGAAGCCGCGTCATCAGCATGGACGTGGAAATCACCCAAGACTATCAGCCTTGGGTGTTCCAGCGCCCAGCCTGTTACGGCCTCCATCAGGGCCGGTAGGCTCTCGGCCGATGCGTTAGGCGGTCGGTACACCAGCCAGATCGCCACACTCTCCCCGGCCTCCAGCACCAAGCCAACACACTCTAAGCCCGTGATCTCTACATGCTGGAGCGCTCTGAAGGAGTAAGAAGAAGAAGAGGAGATTGGATTTATATCCCGCCCTTCACTCACTTAAGAGTCTCAGAGCGGCTTACAAACTCCTTTCCCCTCCCCTCCCCACAACAGACACCCTGTGAGGTAGGTGGGGCTGAGAGAACTCTTTCCCAAGCTGTCTTTGAGGGAACAGCTGGTACAGAGCTATGGCTTGCCCAAGGTCATCCAGCCAGGTGCAAGTGGAGGAGTGGGGAATCAAACCCGGTTCTCCCAGATTAGAGTCCGCGCACTTAACCACTACACCAGACTGGCTCTCTCGGATGAACATCGCCACCCCTCCCCCCCGCCCCCTAGTCCGTGATTGGTGCAGGACCGTAAACCCAGGTGGGGTAAGTTGGGAAAGTGCTACTGTTTCCCCCTCCCGCACCCAGGTCTCGGTCACGCAAGCCAGATCCACCTGCTGTTCCTCCATGAAGTCCCGTAGGACCATGGTTTTGTTATTTATGGATCTGGCATTGCACAGCACCAATGTCGGAGGAGGGTTCTCAGTCCTGACCCCTCTGCTGACCACCTTCGGGATGGGTCTCAGGTTGGAAGGATGCCGAGCTAGCTTATTTCTCCACATCCTTCCCTTCCGTACATACCTGGACCCACCGCTATTCTTTCCCCTCCCCAGGAGCACCGGTATCTGCTGGCCAGACATCACTGCCCTGCGATCTCCGCATGCGCCTCAGATCGCTGGACTCTGCAGTGAGATGCTGGCACCTCCCTTATAATGGGTCCTCGGTGGTCTCCCTTTGCTTAAACTATATCCCGATTTGGTACAGCCAATCTTCTTTCATTGGCCAGTCAAAATATAAAGGCCAATGTTAGACCCCCCCTCCCTAAACTAATCAGGTCCCTACTTCACTACACACATTATTTCTGCACCAATTAAGTCCCTTAGGTTATTTAATCCTGTTTTTTACCCAGCTTCAGCCCTTTCTCTATGGCTGATAGCCAGAACAACCCACCTAACCCCTCCAACCCTGGAACCCTAGCTCTAATATAAGCAGCGCCAGCCAACGACGTGCTTGGGTCCAAAGGTCCTCTCCGCACCTGATGGTTCTTTCCCAGCTCGATGCCTCCGCCAGTCTCCACTTGTCCAGCTGGGGGCGCAGTGTCCTCCAAACAGTCTCCAAGCAAGATCTCCAATACACTGCCCTGTACTGAGCAGTTCTCCGGCAGTACCCTTCTCCGCTGGTCTCCCCCAGCTCTAATCTCCCCGCTGCAGTCGTCACGCCTGCTGTACAGGCCTGGGATGCCGTCCTGTGGACTGTCCTGAGGGCCGAGCCTGGCTTGATCGCCCCCTCGTGTTATTCCAGGGGCTGCCCGCTCGCAGGTGGTCAGCTGGGCTACAGCTGTGTTCGTCGCCCTCCCAGTTGTCGCTGTCGCCGCTCCCACCGGTCGGGTCTGAAGCTGGGCACCATCTGCCTCCACGGCCTCTTTACGGAGCCCGCTACGCTCGGCCCCTTTCCAGCCGCTACTGCTGCTGCTCTCTCCTCTGCTCTTTTCACCAGGCAAATCCAAGCCGAACCAGGCGTCTCAGTGACCGTCGCTCTCACTGCCGGCGCACCCACCTGATGGGTCCGGAGCCAGGTGTCGTCCGCCTCCACGGCCTCCCTACCGAGCCCGCTGCGTTCGGCCTTCCTACCGAGCCCGCTGCGTTCGGCCTTCGGGTATAAATCCAATCTCTTCTTCTCCTTCTGTCTGGTGTATGTGGGGGAGTGGATTATGTTTAAAGGCATCCGGGAGGCTGGGCCAGCAGCAGGGCTAAGGCAATCCTGCTGAGCAAACCTCCCTGGCAACTGTAAGCATCTCACCTCCTCTCCTACACCTGACAGGCAGCTGCCTGTCCAGTGTAGGAGGGGGAGGGGGAGGAGTATTAGAAGCCATTGTGGAGGTGGGGCCAGCAGGATCACTAAGGTGTTACTGCTGGGGTGGGCTCCCTTGTGGCTTTAAGCAACTGCTGCTGCACCTGACAGACAACCGCCTGTTAGGTGTAGGAAGTGAGGGGGAGTGTATTGGAAGCCATAGGAGAGGCTGGGCCAGCAGCATCAATGCACCTCACAGGTGGTTGTTGGCCATTCCTGATTTCCTCACCTGCCATTAGCTCTCTGCCGTCTCCTGTTACTGGTTTTTTTCACCTCAGAATGCTGAGCTCTGCAGCTGACCAATCAGAGAGTGGGGGGTGCAAAGAGCCACACAGCCACACAGGAATCAATGGGGGGAGCACATTTCCCCCCTTTTGACCCACTTAGGAGTTGAATTTCTAAAAATCCCTTCTTCTTAGTGAGCACCTATGCCATGGTAGGAGCACTGGGCGTTGATTTTACGGTGAGGGGACTTTCTTTTATGTATATATCCTGCCCCTTTCTGTCAGTCACCAATTCCCTGTATGCCTGTTGGGTGTGTGGGCAGGGCAGATAACAGTCAATCAGGGCCCGCAGATGGCTGAAAAGGCCAAACAGGAGGTGGGGAGTGAGAAAAAAAAATCTGTTACACTGCCAGCTCAGTTCAGACAGGGTTTGCAGAGAGGAAGGCTGAAAATACTTTATCAGGAGACCGCTCACATTTACACTGTGGGAGTCCTGAGCATGAGGGACGGCCAAGATTCACCTCAAGAATAAACAGCTTGGTTGTTCTGTCCACCCAGAAGAACTGAAATGTTAATAACTTAATGAACCCATCAAAAGCTGTGTATGTTACCTATAAATAGTTGTAAAGCCTCTTTACTGACCATCCTTTATTTCCCTATCCCTGGTAGTAAATAAAAGTTAGCTTGTTTTTCTTTTTTTAATCCTCTTTCCCTGATGTCTCATGAAATAACTGCATCTAGAGGGCCAACTGGGTTTAGTCTGCTAGGAGAAAGCTATGGTAGAGACCACTCTGGATGAACTACACAGCTTGCTAACACTGTGTAAATGGCATTTTAAACACTGGCCTTCATTCACTTGATACTGAAAAGGCTAATATTACATGAATTCTCTTGCTGATTCCCCACACCACCCAGCTCCATGATGCCAGCTTCCTTTTCCACATTATGTTGGAACTATTTTTCAAACAAGCTCTACACTGGAAAATGGCTTCAGTGACACTGTGCTTCAAACTCTTGTGCCTAACTGCCACAACATGACCCACGCAGGGTAGGCACCGGGACGGCACTTCCACCTGTCTTAAACCAGGCTACTTATCTGTACAAACTGTTTTACCACAGGCTTTAAGGAACAGCGGCCATGCTGCTGCTTCTTCCCAGCCTTTGAAAAGGGCAGAACATTTGTATCGTATTTACATTTTATTAACTAATAGTATTGTATCCATTTATATATGTATTTGATGTTTATAGTTTTGTTTCTCTGCCATTTTCTCTTCAGCTTCAGTTAAGTTTCTGTCTTTTGAATTAACATCATGAAGAAACTACATTCATGAATAACAGAAATTGTCCTTAACAGGCCTGACGCACATTTTACTAAGTTAAGTTTTTCCTTGATTCTCCTCTCCTGCTTTAGACTCCCAATTTGCTCTCCGCACTGTTCCTTCTGGTACACTGATGCACACAATGCAATTTTTTAAGGGCACAGATAACAGCGATGAGAGACAGGTGGGGAAGTTGCCCTCCTCTAGTGGAACTCTTCTCAGGATTAATCCCCTTCCCCTATGAATCACAAGCACAACAGATCTTTCCCCGGCTTTCCCTTCCTCCAGAAGCCCTCCAACTGCTGAAAAGTCAATGCTGGAGGTTCCCCTTAGTGCTTGCACTGGCTCTTAGAGGAGTGGTGGGGGAACGAGAAGGCAGGGGAAGATCCACCATCATGAGCTTTATGCTTGTGGTTCTTAGAGCCCCACTTAATGCATGCAATAAATCTTCCACATATTGATTTGATACATTTGTTATGCTTTGCAGTACACACTGGCTCCACAACTCATTAGAAGCAGCTTTGGGGGAGTGGTATTCCCAATCCTATTCCAGTTCGAGGAAACAGGAGGAAAAAAACAAGAGTCAGTCGTAGACAGACGGTGCCGTTTTCATTATCATGCAAAGTATAACCAGAGTACATCAGGTGGCCTGTTTCTGTTCAAAACTTACATGAGCATCATTTCTATGCACGTAGCAAGATTCTCCCAGGAATAACATGTCAGCAGCTCAAGCTGTGTGGTCCAAGACGGAGATATCTCAAAGCAGATGCGGGAGGCACCCACACAAGCAGCAGCAACCAGAGAAGGCTGGAAGGAGAGGAAAATGTGATCTGGAAGACAAAAAAAAAGGGTCAAGATTAGTACCTAATACAGCCAACATCAATCAACTTTTCCCTGTAGACGTGACAGCCAGCTGAAGTGATGCAAGCATTTTGTGCTGAATGGTAGGGCAGAAATACATTAATACATAAAAGTATAAATGTTCTAACAGTGAACGAAGGTATCAGAATAGATTCACAGAAAATTCGTTCAGGCCCACTGTTGTTGCTGTTAAGTCTACCGTACTGCTGTAGAAAGCAGACTTCATGGAAAATAATTCAGGCTTGGAGGAGTGTTCTTAACTAGGTATTTAATACATAACTGCCATCAGATCCCAGATTATGAGCTGTTTGGGGATGCACTTTTAAACACAATTACTAAGGAAGCAAATCCCATTAAAATCAGTGAAATTTACTTCCAAATAATTATGCACAAAGTCATGATGTGTTAAGTTTTGAGAAACAAAAATGTCATGTCTTGGTTTTTGGCTCTTCCTCAATTCTGTCTGCAACCCAGCAGGTAACCTTTAGCAATTTTCAATGTCTCTTCATTCTGAAGAGAGAGCAGGACCCTCAGACCTTAAGTTCTAGAAACTCTAACTGCTTAACTTTGCACACACTTGGTTTTTTTGGCTTGCAGAGACAGAAGAACCCTGGTCTCAGCCACAGACAATTATATTCAGCCCATATTCTGGCTTCTTGCACTAGTTGCTGCCCAAACACTTTCAAACCTGTCATCACAGCCTAAGTGCCACAGGAGAGAGAAAGTGAGAATGTGGAAGGTTTTCGGGGTGCGACATTCAGCACTAATGTCTGTGTCCACCTATCAACCTTGTACACACAGAAGCCCCAAATGAGACTCCATTCTGGAGCTTGAAAATCTGACCCAATAGATGCAAACCATCAGCTGGCAAGCACGGCTCCACCCATCTGGTCCTAAATCCACATTTATCAGAAACTCTTTTTTTGCTGGAAGCCATTAGCAACAAACACACACTTTAAGGCAGGGATAGGAGCATCCTTGGTGAAGAACACTTCCAGTCTCAAACTATGACCTTCAGGGGCAGAGGATTCTGCCTCTTTCCTCCAGCAGCACCACAGCCTGCCCTCTGGACAGCATTTAATAGGCACAACCTCTAGGGACATTTTCATTACACTGAGTCGACATTTTCTCTGTACTCCAATGTTTGTTCCAAGCCTAGCTGAAGTCAGATTTGCCTTAGAACAACACAGACTCTCCACAGCACTGGACCAAGAAATTACCTTGCAGGGAGACTTTCAGGAAATAGTGAGCATATTTCTCCATGAAAGCTCTGACTTTGGTTACGGAAGTGATTGGCCAGCCGTTGTGTAGGTCGGCCTCACTAACAGAGGCCAAGAGGTAGTAGTCAATGTAGTGTGCTGGCGTTGGCAGGCAGAGGTTCCAGTCGAAACTTTCCAAGAGCAGCAGTTCCATCTTCAGTAGGTCTTTTTTCGTAAGCACCAGGTTGAGGCGGCACATGTAAACGAAGCTGTTCAGCTGCTCCAGCTTGGGCACTCGGTCCTCTTTTTCTTCAAATTTGCCTGTTGAGAGGAAAAACGTTTTTTGAATGAAATCAGCATCTTTTTTCCAGTATGCTTTGTACATATAAAATAGCCTGAACTCATTTTGTACAAACAACTTCCATACACAGAAATGCTCTGGTGGATCCATGCCTCATTTAACGAACCATAATAAACTGACTGTCCAAACTTGCATCTATGGTTCATTCAGGTTCCTCAAACCAGGATCTGAAGCTGGTTTACTAGCCAGTCAGCCTACGTTGCCTTTTTGCATTATGTGTGAACTTGTTTCTCCTGGTTTGTTTTCCTGCTGATGCTCCACACTCGCCTTGCCTACAGAGTCAATTGGCAGGAGTGGCTCAAGAACCAAGCTGCTCTTGCCTTCCCCCATCTCTTGCTAGCCTGGCTCTGAGCCTGCCTAGCCACAGGCTCCTCTCCACTGCCTAGCCACAGGCTCCTCTCTAAGTGGTGGGGAGTCTTGGGAGCAAAAATTCTTCTGGGCATTAAAGTTGTGAGCAAGCCATTTGGCTGCTGCATAAATTAGTTTGCTCTGGGCCATCCTTCCTGAGCTGAGACAAAAAATGTATGAGCCAGAGGCTAAAAAACTGTGAGCTAGCTCACACTAACTCAGCTTAGAGGGAACACTGTTCTCCACCCCTACTTCTGCTCTCCTAATAAAGACACGGCAACGTGGTGCACTCCTCGAGGCAAAAAGCAATGTCGAAGGAGCCCTGGCTATGCTCCAGCCACAGAGGAGTTAACAGCAAAGCTATCCCTCTGCCTTTTCTAGCCAACCTAAGTTAGCCTTCCAAGCTGTTCCTGCTTGGTACTG
Source organism: Lepidodactylus listeri (assembly GCA_029233225.1). Lineage (NCBI taxonomy): Eukaryota > Metazoa > Chordata > Lepidosauria > Squamata > Gekkonidae > Lepidodactylus > Lepidodactylus listeri. The sequence goes on along the minus strand of JARCFY010000007.1, from coordinate 124,952,534 downwards.
GATTCTTCTGTTCAGCAGAGTGTACTTAACACAGTACACCTGCATGCCTATTGCTTCAATGGAAATAGGTGGTGGATGCACATATTTTTCAGGGGACTTTTATGGAGTACTGAACACTCTAGGTATGTGGCAGGCAGGCAGTGTTTGTATTGAGATGGAAACATGCTAAGATGTACAACTAAGACTAGGGGTGCAATGTGTGCAGGGGTCTGCTGCAAGCATCTTGTCTTGCAACATGGAAGGAATTTGGTTGAGTTTGTGGGGGGGGAGGGGTTTATTTAACAGTCTCTGATAATTGACACCTCTTGCTCTGAATTACCGCATCAAGATCTGGAGACAATGTCTGTGCTATAGCAATCTTGAGTATGCTGTTCAGGTGTTGTTCAGGTGTATATCTGTAAGTTGCAAACCTACTTTCGATTTATTGACATTTATTACAGAAATCTCATGGTCAATGCTTTGAACCTAAGACTCAAGGGAAAACATGAAACGGCTGGGCATTGCTTCGTGTGCTGGTCAAGAACATGTGAAGGCACCATGACACAGACCAAGGGCTATGTGTTTATCTACAAAACTATAGTCTTCCCCAGAGAAGTAACTACAACTCCTATGATGCAGTGAAAGAATAGAGAGATAGCCATTTATAGTGGTCAGTATCAGCCTAATGTCTAAGAAGTCTAAGTTCAAAATTCCCAGTCTACAAAGGAAATGTGCTGGGTGAACTTGGCCTGGGGACACACTCTCAACCTAATCCACCTCACTGGCTTGTTGTTATTCTTCATCTAAATAGTTCACATTGCTTTCCTACTGACAAAGACTGGATCATGAGGGCATGAATACAGTGAAAAAGAGGAGGGGAACCCAGTTGCACCCAGGAGAGCCCTGGCATAACAAGCCCAACAAAACACACACTCTCACACGCTCTCTCTCTGTAGAAAGGCAAAAAGCTCATACCTTGAATAAAAGTTTGTTGATCTTAAAAATGCTTTGCATCTCTCCTGTGAGATTAAGGGAACTGGGCAAAGCAAGCTCTCACTCTTTCCCTCCCTTCCCACCAGGGGATGAGGAGTGGGAGGAGCCTCAGCCAATGGAGGGAAAAGAGGCCTGGCTCAGTAGCTCTGCTGTGTGACTGAGAGAGCCTAGCAAAGCACACTCTTGCACTTTCCCTCCCTCCCTCCCCAAGGGAGGAGGAGCCTCAGCCAATGGAGGGAAGAAAGGCTTTGCTCTGTAGCTCCTGTGCAATTGAGAGAGCCTGGCAAAGCAAGCTGTGACACAGAAGGAAGCAAGAAAGAGGGAGAAGGAAACAGACAACAGCCAGTTGCTCGTGGGCCACATACAAGCCCTGTGGGGGCCGGATCTGGTCAGCATGTTTGACACCCCTGATTTAACATAAAACTTTCCAGCTTCCTTGTATAGTAGGGATGGGGGGCTCAGTGATGGCCAAAGATTCCTGAGAAAGGCTTTCCCCACCCTTGAGCTGCTAGCAAACTGGTGATGCAGTGAGGCTTTTCCATGAATTAGGTGCTACGAAGCAGGCTGGGATATCCGCCATGTCTCTCACAGAGAGGAAACAGGGAAAGCACTTGTGATGGACTACACGTTTTAAGAGGCTTAGAAGTGCTGTACCAACAACTAAAGAATTGTGGTTAATTCTTCAGAGAGCCCTGAGTGACAGATTGCTCTAAGCCAGGGGTGGGCAAATTGTGGCCCGGGGGCCACATGCGGCCCGCCACAGAGTTTTTTGCGGCCCGCCAAGACAGTCGGCCACATGGTGTGATAGGGTACATTTGTCTCATTAAACTGATTCTAAAATTAAATGTGCTTGCAGCTACAGATGATATGAAATTAGCACAATAAATAAATTGAATAAAACTACCACTATTTTATTTAATTTATGTTTATTGATTTTTATGATACAATTTATACCTTTTCTGAAATGCAAAGTTAACTAATGAATGCAATCATTTTAAAAGGTGCGGCCCTCCGCTAACCTCCGCTCCCACAAAGTGGCCCCCGAGCCAAAACAATTGCCCACCCCTGCTCTAAGCAATCTGATTGGCTAGCATCAGCTGAGCAAAAAAAGTCTTGAGAGAGTTGCATGTTGAGAAGTCAGTCAGATTCCTGCCTTAAATGAGAAGAGATGTCATCTCAGAATAGCCCTGACAGAAAAAGAGTCTAGTGCTGACAGTCAGATTTCTACCTTGATTGAATACAGTCTGAATTCAGCATTAGCTGAGAGCAGTTTGAACACAGACAGAAAACTGGAGGTGAGTTTAGCATGGAGGTCCGGGTAGTAGCAAAGACTCCCATTTAGACCAAAGGAAAGGGGATAGATCTAGAGAGAGAAGAATCCCTACCCAGTCAAACAGGAAGAGTTATCTCTGAGGAATACAGAATTCCCTAGTCTGGTGTGATTGGAAACTGCCTGTAGAGACCTTAAAAGTCAGTGATCAACTCAAGAAGTGTTCCAATAGAAGGGGTTTGGGTACTGGGAAGAGGATACCAGCCTTCTGGACACTAAAAGCAATTACTCAAATAGTGAACTAGAGTGTTTGGGAAAACACTGGAACAAAAACCTCTCAATATAAAGATCTAAGTAACTGAATAAATTAAAAACCTCTCATTAGCCTGATATATAAGATCAAAAGTCCGGTACTAGTTTTACCTCAGTAATTTCACCTGACCTTTCCCTTTGATGTTAAATAAAACCTTTTTTTATTTTTGACTTTTAAAAGCATCTCAAGTGCCATTTTCAAGGGTTTCAGTTAAAAGGCGATCCTATCCCTTCCCTCAGGTTCCTGGGCTGAGCAAATAGTCAAAATATATCTAACTGACAGGGTGGGACAGCCAAAGTTTCTTTAGAGGAGAAGAAAACACGTTACCAGGGCTGCTCAGTCAGTGAGGGGACAGAAAAATTGAGGGAAAATCTAGCCTATGAAGGAGGGAATTGGAAGGGGTCCATCATAGTGCTCAGGTCATAATTTGCAGAGATAAGCAAAGATAAACCTTAGCTTCATGCACTAGCCACAGTTAAAGCCATGGTTTTGCATTAAGTCTGAATCTATCCAGTGTCTTTTTATAATTTGCTCCTGGCTTATGCCAAAACAGGAAAAGATTACACTCGAACTTCAAGGGGTTGCCTAGCCTTATACATAAGGGGCTAGTTTCCAGACTACATAAGGTATAACAAACCCTAGATAGAGCTAAAGTTTTATCTTATCAAACTCTGTGGCACAAAGAATGCAATGTAACACTCTCAGAGGAATCATGGAACAAACTTTGGTAATCTCCTCCCTTCCATACTAAAATCACGGCAATGAAATTGCAGACTTTTAAAATCTGATCTCACTGGTATATTACTCCACATAAATTGGCTCGCATAAATCTGAAACATAATCCACATTGTTGGAAGAACTGTAGCAAAATTGGAGATTGCTGGTTATACTGCCCAAAAGTTCTTCCTTTCTGGGAAAAAGTTCTGCACCAAATAAAACTCATAAATAGTTTGGAAATACAACCCAATACAAGTCATTTGTTTTTGAACAGTTGGGCTGAAAACTGTTCTTCTACCACCATCATTGAAGGGGTCTCTATTATGTTGTTTGCAGCAAAAACTGTCATTGCCACTCATTGGAAATTGGCAGTGATACCCACTCTTTCACACTGGCATCAGAAACTGTGGGATTTGTACATAATGGCTAAACTCTCGGACAATCCTACGCGATTTGATAGACCTTCAGTGCCTACGTTGTTTGTATCAACTTGGTACCATAATCTAGAATACTTCACAAAACAACAAAACATACCCAAAGTAACAGATGAACTGTGGTTATGGTAATGATGCACTACCCATCTTATATGCACTTAAACGTGATCTTATTGTTGTGGGACTCCAGAATTAAGCTAACAAAGCTTCACAAATTATACTCTCATGATTGCGGTGTATTGTATTATTGTCAGTAATATTGTGTCCTCTTTCATTGTTGTATGATTTTAATGAGGGAAAACCTTTTGAGATACTGATCGATGAAAGTTACATTTCTTCTGTATTTTGTTCCAATTTTGCCATGTTAAAGTATTGAATTCAATCAAAAATTTATTGTAAAGAAAAAAACAACTTCAAGGGGCTGCCTGAGCCACTGTCCAATTCCCATGTTATTTCAGCTGAGATATAAACTTTTGAAGTAAGAATCTGAAAGCCATGTTGTAGCTTTTAAAACTGAAGAAAAAGCAACCCTATTTATTTGACGGTAGTTGACATTCAGCTCTATCTAGGTTACCTTGCAAAGTGCACAATTTTGTATACCTAGTTTAATTTTTTCCTCTGTATTGATGATTAGATTTTATCCATATCTGCAATTTTCTGTGAATTGCATATACAAATACACTTTTGCATTACATTTAGTGTGCTGGTTGTTTTTATGGTCCTCTCTTTTGTAATTTGTTTTGGAAACACCTCCCTCTATCCATATTTCTTTCAGATTCAGCTATAACAGATCCCTGCCATTTTTTTGCCTCTACTTCAACAAGCTGTTTTCTGTTTACTATCAACACGTTTTCAGCATTACAGGATTTAAATTAACATGTACAACATCCTTTTTTTGTGAGGGCAGAAAACAAAGGGCCAGTAATGGACTAAGGAAAGCTACGAGACAAAACACACTGAACAGCTTCTTTTGCTTTTGTTCTTTTATGAGGGGTGCTCTGTTGTCCCTTTTCTAGATCTAAATTCCACAGAATTTAGCTGCACCTGAAACCATTACGGCCACACTCAACCAGTCTTTACTACCATTAACAGCTCCTCAGGGGGAAACAATGCTGACCCTTAACAACCAGACAGCTTTTATGTCCTTGAAGGTTTTGGGCAGGAAAACATAACAGTTGCCCAGGATAACCAGTACAAACATTAGATACCTTATGGAATACACAAGATGTGCTAATGGCCACAAGCTGATATGGCTTTAGACAAGGACCCATTAAGTTCATGGAGAAGGTGTGGCCTGTCAACAGCTATTACCTCTGATGGCTAAATAGGACCTCCAAGCTCAGAGTCCCTCTCTCACAGAGTGCCAGTTGTGGGGTGGGGTGGTGACAGCAGAGCTGGAAGGTCTCTGCCTTCGTGATGCGCTTGTGTATCGGGTTCCCACATGGAGGCATCTGGCTAGCCACTGTCAGAAACAGGATGCTAGAATAGATGGAACCTTGTTCTGATCCAGCAGGGTTCTGATCCAGTAGATCCCACCTGAGGAGCAGCTTGGCCATGTTAATTCAACTTGGATTGTATTCTAAGTTATCGTTGAAAAGCTCTGCTGATTCTCATGTGAAGCTACCCACTAGAATTTTCTCCCTCATGTGAAGCCGTATGTATTGGGATATAAGTGCTTACAGAAACCTATTTTTTCATCCCCTGAATTGGACATATTAGGCCCCGATCACATGTAGAATTAGCTGCGTGATAGGCATGAATGCCAGGTGGATTTTAAGGGAGCGATCACACCAGAACATCTGGCAAGCATCCCACACCTGTTGGCAACCCGTTTCTCTCCGCAGAAGAAGCGGAGTTAAAAGATACTAGGGAAAGTCCAGTATCAAACAGGTTTGCTACGGGCCAAAAACAGACTTTCCCCGTGTGATCGCTCCAGCACGCACTCATGGCGTCCGGGATAGTCTGATCAGGCTATCCCGATACCATGTTGTTGTTTTTCCTCCCCTTCTCAGTATGCGCATCATCGCATACTGCCACAGGAAGCCCTCAGGGTGGAGATGCAATTCGTTGATCCCCCGTTTAAGTGCATCAGAAAAAACCAGCAACCCCCCCCCCCGAGTCACCCACGATTGCGTCTGATCACGCAGTGGTGGGCTGTGCCCGCAGCTTCGCAGAACTGTGTGATCACACAACTGCAGGTCAAATTACTCCAGAGCAAATAGCCTCACTTCCCCTACCCCCCCCGGATTATCTCGCTCGTGTGACTGGGACCTGAGTCTGGTAAGGCAATTCTATGGGCCCAGCTATTGGTGGATCATTTAGACAAGTACATATAAAAAGCCACAACCCAAGAGTTCATGCAGCTACTGCATTCGAAGATCTAAACTATCATATCACAGGAACCCTAAGGTGCCCCTTGGATGTCTCCCGGCAACAGAGGAGTTGCTTTTTGACTGTTGTCAGTCTCATGGGTAATGCGCCCTCTAAGCTGTGGAGTCCTGTGAGCAAAAATTCTACTTTGTGAGCTACTGTCATCAAAGTTGTGAGTGAGCGATTTGGCTGCAGCATAAATTAGTTTGCTCTGGAGCCATTCTTTCTGAGCTAGGACAAAAAGGTGTGAGCCGGAGGCTAAAAAACTGTGAGCTAGCTCACACTAACTCAGCTTAGAGGGAACACTGCTCATGGGTTCATCTCACCTAATACTGAACAGTCCATCAACTGGTCCTACCTGTAGGTCTTTAACCATGACAATGGCACATGAGTAGCAACTCCCACATTGCTAGCTAGTGTAACATTGCAAAGGTGCCTCCTATAACTTCTAAAACACTCTCTCTAGGTGCATTCCCGGGCATGTCATGATATTTTTCTAGAACACAACACTATTAAGGAACTCTTGTGGATGTCAGTGAACTGCCATATACTAATATTCCAATGTTACAGTTGGCTAAGCCTTTCTGTTTGACTTGCATTGTTTTAGTTCTGAATGTTCTATTCCAGGCTTATAGGTCCCGACTGGGAGATAGCACCAAGGACCTGACCCCCACCCCTGGAATGCACGCCTCGTTTCGCCTCGCTCACTTTGCTTTGCGCATGCTCATTACTCATTCGCTTTTATCTCCAGTCTCCTCAGCTACCGACCTTAAAGGAAGTGCCTCCTGTTATGGGTTGCAAGAACCACAGGTGTTATGTATTCTATTTTCTTAGTTTCTCTGGGAACTGCTCTTCCAAAATGTTCAACAGTATCTCTCCCTGAGAACTCATTTTGTCACGCTTTCCTTGGGAATACTGGACCAGTATAATTGGGCGCCAAGAATTCTCTGTAGTGATTGGTGGAGGATAGTTGGGCCATATTTCATTTCCAGTATAATTATGATTGTAATTCAAAGCTTAAGCATTACTAACAGGAGAAGTGTCTGATCAACATGATCTTTTCTACAAATAAAGGACTCTGTTTAAGGAGACCTGTTGTGGACTATATCTATTGGGACAGTCTCACAGTGGGCAGGCTTTCAGCACTTTTATCAAAAGCATCCTATGCAAAGCTTCTATCTGTTTTCTCAGCGCATTCAATGGGCAAAAGATATATTATTTGCTAAGAAAAAACCAAGCACATTGATACATCAACAGACACGTACTTGCAAGGAGGAGGCAAGCAACTGAGATGATGCAGAGTTGTTTGATGGCAACATCATAGCGGTCCATGAAGAGGTCCAGCAAGTAGACTGCGAGGTGCCGGGCCGTTGGACAGAGTTGGCAGCGGCTGCTGAGGATGGTCAAGAGGTCAGCCAAATAGTGCCGCATCCCCATTTGTGAAGAATGGGCCTTGTACACAGGCAGTTTCAACTCCTGAGGCAACACAAAGAAGTTGTCAGAATCTGCTGATTCAGACAAAGTATTTCTAGTTCTTACAGTTGTGCATTCTGTCTACTTTCTAATTCTCTCTTGTTATGTTCTGTTGCCATGTATGCATTACAGATATATGCTTGCAGATGCCATGTTTTAGTGCCTAACCAGGCCTGGGTTTTGTAACTGTTAAAGCGGGAGGGTGACACCTGCAATGTATGGGAACAATGGGCCTCTCACACCACTGCCTCCGCATTCCATCGGCCCCGGCTGGGACTTCAAGGGAGGATGCGTCTCATCTCTTATCACATGCAAAAGCCTTGAGGCCATTGATTGTTATGTGAACTGGTAACATCTGAAGGGTCTGGTTGGGAAGGGAATTTACAGCTTAACACCTCACTTTCTTTCCTGTGGGAAACAAACGGTCAGAGCCCCTTTTTGCCCGCCGTTTTTCCCCTATAGTGATTGGCTACCTATGGGTAATTCAAACTCCTTGGAAAGGTATAATAGACCTGCCTGTATTATCTGTCTCATCTCTGACAATAATCCGAGAAGCTGTACTAATGTAGAGATTGGAAATAAAGAACTGTGGTTCACCAACCAAGATCTGATCCTTGACTACTTTGAGCAGAACCCTCACAGAAGTTGGGGGTGGAGAAGGAGAGAGAAGGGGTATTAAAATGAATATCCATTTAGTAGTCAGAACGCCTAGTTCAGCATCTGTCACCTGTTTCAGTGAGTGCTTAGCAACTAAAGCAATAAAAACTTGGCCACTCTCTTTTTGAATAAATATATAACATGTTTTGAAAGACAATTCACTTTGCTTCAGTCATTCACACTTAGTGCATGGATAAGGTCACCCACTTAGTGATGGGGCCATGAATACTAAAGAGTCAGTTCACCAACAGCTAGAGCATTCTGCATTAAGACAATATTATCATGGCACAGATTAATAGCCAACATCAGTTATGGGAATAATTTTAGATGAGACGTTGACAGGGTTATTCCATTATATACTTAAGAGAGTCTCTCTCTCGAAGTTATACATACTTTGCTGCTGGGTTATGATTATATTATGTTCCTTTTCTAGTCTGCTGCTGGTCATTTGCTGGTGATGGATTTTACTGGTTTATTATACTGTTTTTAATTATTTTATACTATTGAGTTTTGAGCTTAAGAGAAGAGCAGAATATAATTTAAAAATGCAAAAACAGTCCTTACAGAACAGCTGGTTCATGTGAGGTTATTACAAATATAAAGTCATAAAAAAAGAAACCAGATAGACTGGCAAACTGAAGGGCGGGGGTGGAGGAAGAGAATTCAACTTTTAATGTACCCCAAATGAAGTCAAATGTGCTGATACTGAGCATTAAGGGCTTTTTGTTATTTTAATAATCAAGTTACACATGGTCTTTATGAGGCTTGATGATAACAGAATTAAAACTGAAACACAGCTTCATTTTAACGCTTTATCCATCCACAATGATTTTCATATTCATATGTCATGGGTTTTAATACATGCATTGGTCCACAGATACTAAATTTTAATCCAACCTGCTGATATAGGACCCAAAAATTTGTACTGAAAGAAACAAGGAGATTCCAGAACAAAGATCAAGGGACATTGTTAGCTTAGTAAACGGTTTAGGTCAAGGTTTAAAGGTTTCCCTTGCTCGAAAGCCAGTCGAATATGAGTCTAGGGATGCAGTGCTCATCTCAGTTTCCAAGCCAAAGAGCCAGCGCTGTGCAAAGACTTTTTCCATGGTCATGTGGCCGTCATGACTAGATGTTGAAGCACACGGAACGCAGTTACCTTCCCACCGAAGTGGCACCTATTTATCTACTTGCAATTTCTTGGTTTTCAGCTGCTAGGTTGGCACGAGCTGGGCTAGAGATGGGAGCTCCCTCCATCATGCAGCACTCGGGGCACTCGGGTCTCGAACTGCCGACCTTCTGGTCTGCAGTTCAGCGTCTTAACCACTTTAGCCACTGCAGCTTTAGTAAACGGTTTAGGGAAAGTCAATTTAAAAACAATTACAATACATTTTTATGAGTGAAGGTCATTATTTTGAATGTTAATTAATCAGAGTGCTTAAAATGACATTGCTATGTACTCCAAGTCTAAACATTGCACCTTTGTAGGCTCACCATGGCAGAATTCTTGAATAAAGGGAAAGCCAGTTCACGAAGCAAGCACCCTCTAAACCAGTGTTTTTCAACCTTTTTCGAGCTAAGGCACATTTCTTTCATTGAAAAAATCCCGCGGCACACCTGACAATATCTCACGGCAGTGGTTGAAAAACACTGAAATACAAGATAAATGGGTCATTAGTTGCCTCAGCTCAAGTATTAACTATGACAGTATTACAAATACACGTAATAGCCACTCAACTTGAAATCGTAAGTTACAGATCCAAAGTGTAATGGCTCCTTCCCATAACATTGACCTGAGTTTCAGAAGAAATATAATGTGGATGTATTTTAATACTGCAATTCTGCTAAAGTTTTTCAAATAGAGAGTTTAAACTCTTACTCTTATGTGAACGGCATTCCGCTGACCATAAGTGATTTGAAGAGAAGCACAGTACACCCATTCTTCGCTGAGGGACAGTTACTGATTTGAACCCCACCCTGACAGAAACAGCTAGCTGTTACCATCAAACATATTCATGTTTACTGGAATGTCTTGGTGCAAATCACCCTACCTCAGGCCGGCCACAGAGCGTGCGAGCGGAATCAGCGAGACCACGCCACTGTTCTTTCTCGCATGCGCAAACGCGTCCCGGAAGTTCAGCCCGGAAGGCACATTTCTTTCATTGAAAAAATCCAGCGGCACACCTGACAATATCTCACGGCACACCAGTTGAAAAACACTGCTCTAAACCACAGCCAAGATAAGACCCTTAAAATAAGGGCTCTAATGTAAATATTTATGTGATGGTGAAGAGGACCCATTTCCTCAGGTAAACACACTTATCTCTCCAGGCACCAGACTCAACTAACATGACAATTATGCACCAGCCTTCTGTTTGACCTCAGCAGCCTCTATATGGACATTTTTAAAAGTCCAGCAGTCCAGTCAGGGATAGAGCACTTTATAAAATTTGCCACAGGTATAATAGAAAAAAAGCTGGATTTGAAAGACAATGCTTTAGGGAAAACCAAAACCAAGAAAAACCCTGATGTGTTGCATTTTATTAGGACCAACCTAAATAACAAAACAAAGTGAACCACCTCTGGGTTCACCAGAATGCTTCTTCATCAGGCTGGGTGTTCTAAAAATGTGTCTGATGAAGTGAGTTGCGACCAACAAGCTTATCCTGGAATACATGCCCATGAAACTAATTCTACGGAGTGTCTGTCTGAAGTACAGTTGCTTAGAATTTTTTCAAATCATTTTTAGTCAAGAATACATTTAATTTTTTTTATTTATTTAAATCGATTTGTACCCCGCTCTCCCTGCTGAGGCAGGCTCAGGGCGGCTTACATTAAAAGATGAATAAGAACATGAATAATAACATGAACATTCAAATGTTTAACATTATAAAATAGATACGTTCTATGAATTTAATCCCGCTCTGAAGTTTTGGGCAGTGTGCAAAGCACTACAAAAGCCATTAAGTATTCTAATTGACTCAGCACAGCCCAAGCAAGATGGCTCGGGGCTCAGACCTGCCATTAGGTTGCCAGAGGTTATATTATAATAATATTATATTATTATTAGGTTGCCAGAGGTTATATTATTATGTACTAATTATGTATTCATCTAGGAATGTTTTTAATTGATTTTATGTGTTTTAATGTAATATTTAGGCCCTAGGCCCATGGAAGCCGCCCTGAGCCTGTTCGCGGGGAGGGCGGGATATAAGTCCAATAAATAAATAAATAAATAAATTACAGTATATACCCAATGCTAAGTAGGAAATGCCTCTTGTCAAATAAGTCAATTTATTCCAAAGCTGTGAAATGCCTGCCTGATGGGGGGGGGAAAAAGCTTGGGAAGTAATGGATATGATGAGATTCATGAAAAAGAGGAGAGACCACCCTCTAATAATATACAAATCTGAAATCAGTTTACTGGATAACAAAAAAGGTAGCAGTACAAGAGCAGATTTAAAATCCTGTGCAAATGAGCTCAACATCCTGCTAAACGCAAGGGAAGAAGAAATGAAGTTATTTGCCTAAAGGAAGAGCTTGCACCGATCCCCACATACAGTTCTGCCTGCTTCCAGATGTCTCTGTTTGCCAGTCCACCTGGCTGGAATGACTACCAGATTACTGGAAGGGGGGGGGGGGGGAGGGAGGGATTAAGTTACAGCTCAATCCCTACCTACTTCAAATGTCCTGCAATGCAACCCAGCTGCTACTTGCCATGTCAGATGTGAACAAAGGATACAACACAAGCAGATTGTACTGAATACAAAACAAAGTACCTCCCTCAAAGAAGCCAGAAACAATGAAGGGGCAATGGAGAAAGGATGTCTGGCTAGACAAAACATGGCCTTCATTGGAATGCTGCTTAGTTCATGCCAGGTATAAAGCATTCACAAGGAGACAACAGAATGGTAAGCATCTGTTTCACCCAAGCTTTTGGGTCAATTCACGTCTGACATTTTTCAGCATGTATATGTAGTATGCGTACTAAAGGAAATGAACTCAGACCATGCACACTACACAAACATACCACAGGGTATTTGTGATTGGCTGACCGTTGTCTGAGGTCTGTACCCCATTCAGAAAAATACTGACATTGGGAACCCACTTTCATGGGGTCAGAAGAAATTGGTAGAGGAAAGGGCACAAGGGAAAGATCTGCCTCCACCAGCACCTCTGCTGCCAGATCACTGGAGTTAACCCACTACTTAGGACAACGGGGGCATCAGATCATAGTAAGATTTACTTGTTAAACATAACCACTGGGGGAAAAATAACTATTAACAGTGACATCTTCTTGAGAACACTCAGGATCTAACTATATGCAACGTTATAGCTCTGTCCCTGGATCCCCAACCCCTAAGCCTATTTTATGGCCCAAGGAAGAACAAAAAAGCAGACCGGGGCAGTGGTGGGGAAAGATGGATTAGGGCTGCTGGGCCCAGGAAAAGTGCAGCAACAGCTTCCCTCTGTACAGATGCCTCAATAGTAAATCCCCCCCCCAATTGCTTTTAGGCCCAGTAAGGTTGGGGGGGGGGGGGGAAGGGAACACAAGTACCACTGTTGAAATCCAATCTGTCACAAATTCACTGTTTTCCAGCACTACCGTTGATCTTAATCAGCACTCTAACCCAGATCAGCCTTTTCCCCCCATCAGGCGCTTTCATTTCAATCATCCATCTCTATAACGATACAGCCATTATAACATTACGGCACCTTAAATTATGCACCACAACCCCAGCTTACTTCTCCCTTTGCAAATTTGACTCTGCAGAGGCTAAACATATTCTCCTGGTCACCAATAACATAATGAACAATGGAAAAATGCAAGTCAAAGGAAGCTATAGAAAGGGTGGCTAATATATGGCTTGTGGCCATATGTTATTCCCCGTCACATCTGTAGAGAAGGATTTTTTAAGAGAGAAACACAAGCCAACTTTTATTTTAAGCCCGAGTAGTTTTCTAACCTTTTTTAAAAACATGATAAAATATAACAGAACAGCTTGATGGAGAAAGAAAACACAACATGCTGCCAAAATATGATCCCCCCGCCCCGCCCCGCCCCGCCCGGCTCATGTTATGACTTTGCAGGGGCCAGGTGAAGTTAGCCAGACAAGCTCACTACTCAGCTAAGAAAGCAGGACTTGCCATACGTGCCAGAATTCCTGGAACCATCCTGCAACACACACAGAGCGTGCAGATGCCTGGATTGCACAGAATAACCTGCAGCTGGAATGTAAGGTTGAGAGAGGGCTGCTGGCAGTCCTGTTTTCTGCTTGTGAACAGACTGCAGAGATGAACAGCTATGAACTCCATCCTGGTGACTTGCACATGCCAGCATGGAAGAGGCTGTTTTACCCACTCTGTAGAAGGCAAGTCCATAGAGAATGCGGGAACATGTAAAATGGAGGCATACACTTCAAAAAACATGTGCCCTTAACCAGCTCCAGCATTATTCACTGTGTGCTTTCAGACAAAGTTCATGAGCATCTTCCTTCCCCATATTGCAGAGGTTAATGGAGGCACCCAATGGAACAGTGGAAACTAGTCTTGCCTTCGACATGTGAATCAGCCCAGGGGTGATTTGGGTACTAATCTACTGTCTGGAGGAGCTCAACTAGATAAGATCAGCCAATTTGTATATAAATCAGCCCCAGAGCGTTCAGTATTCCAGGTAAGTGCAGTCTAAGTGGCCTTGTGATACTGCAAGAGGTTAACTGCACTTCCACTCCCCCACGACTGCAAAAAACATCCGGAGATGAGCACGTGAAGGGCTGGAGAGAAAGCCTCGATAAGGACAAACAGGGAGAAGGGACAAAAGAACATGGGGACAAAAAGGATGACCAGCAGGGGACTCACCCGTGCAAGGCTGGCTTCCCAAAACACAAGTGTTAAAACACAAGACTAGTAGCAGCACACAGTCCCAGAGGACAACCAGCATCCATGAGCACATATATACACACAGGAAGAACCCGAAGCCAAGATAAAATATTCCTGAACATACATGGCATCAGGGATCATTTCGAGCAGGAGCTCGGGGGAGCGCAGCTCTGGGAGTTGGTGCCAGCCCCCCCCCCCCCGCGGGGGAATGCCTGCTTGTGTCATGGCTGCAGCAAAATGACCCCGTCCCCTGGGAAGGTCCTTGTTTCTCCGACCAGCCTTCTGAAGGCTTCAGCCACCACTGACGCTATCCTCCCAGAACAGCGGTATTCCTGAGGCTTGGATTAGTAGCTGTCCCCTCTCTGCCAGCTTCCTTCCTTCCTCTTTCTCTCTCTCTCTTCTTTCTCTCTTTCCTTTTGACATACTTCCCGTGACGTCAGGTGGTGTAGCATATGCAAATAAGTTATGCTAATGAGCTCCTGCACCTCTTTTTCTACGAAATGACCCCTGCATGCCATACAAAATCGCCTCCCACCTCCATTCAATGAATTCTTCATAAGACAGAAGACAGAAAAAGGCACCCCAACCAGGTAGCAAGCATCTCTCACTAAAAAAACCCAAACAGATGTTAGTCTCCTCTTAGCACAGAGGGCTCACAGAACAAGAGGAGGACAGGATGGCAGCTTGACACGCTGGGGCAGGGTACTAAATGGCTCTGGCAGGCCAAAATACAGGGGCAACCCTTCTAGACTAAGCAGAGAATTGGGCTGCCAGTGATGTCCCTGAGCAGCCAGTTCATCGCTATTTCTAGCTGTGGTTTGCTTGCATCCTTGTGCAAAAATCTTAAGGTAGACCCATTCCCATCCCAAGTTCACACTATGGCAACAGCAGGTCTGCTATGGTAGCTACCATTTCAGGGCTCTGTGTGAACTTTGAAGATAGCCCCCAGCCCCCCCCCCCCCCCGGTGATTGGTACTACACTTCCAAGTAGATGTACCTCATTTGGCAGAAAAACCCACACCTCACCAAGAAGAAAAACATGGAAGATGTGAGGTTCTTGCTACTTGGGGAAATGGTTTTACCTTTAAACCCTCCCTGGGTATATAAACTTGGTAGTTTTCTACTGCCACCAGGAATTTAAAATTCCAAATTTCTCTCTTTTGATAGTATGAGCACTTCAGAGGACTATGTGGCCCTGAGGAAGTACTGTACTGATTTCTGGGATAAGTTTAAACAAAAATTGATTTATTTAATAAAGAACAAAATAGGTTTCTGGTTATTTTGAACAGTTGTGAAGAAAGGAACTCGTAAATGTAACTGGTAAAATTTGGTGCTACAAACAGTCTCTCTTTCTCCAAACTCCTCTCTGACAGGCTTATTTCTCTCTCTCTCTCTCTCTCATATACAGCCACACAGGCTAAACTCTTTGTCCTAGGCACACAAGACAAAACATTTGTCTAACCACACAGTTTAGACACAACTTGTTTCTTTTCCTTATAGACTCTCTCACAAAACTCTTATAGTCACACAGACTATGCTCTCTCCCCAAACTTTACACACAGATTCCTCTCAGGACATCTCCTCTCCCACTCTGTCATCAGCCAATCAAAATCACACCTGTCTCCCTCTATCACCCCCCCTTCAGTACTGCAATCAAACTAAACATTTAAAGGAACACACACACCAAAACATGAAATCATTACAGAAGGGGAGGGGGAATCATGGATTTTATTCTTGCTAGAAGTGAGTGGATGACTGACTAGGAGGGAGGTGTTCCCACCAGAACAAAATGATCAAACAGCTATTCAACTGAATTTACTTTATTTAGAGCATCCTCTAGCTGAGCATTTCCCAGGTGAGGGTCCCACTCTGAAAGTGGATTGTGAAGACTGTGAAAGAAGGTCAGAGGTTTTGCTGTTTTATTGATTTGTATATCAGAGGAAGCATAAGCTATTGTGATAAGGTTATGAAATACTTTACCAACATACCATATAATACCAAAACACCATAGTTGTGTGGAAACAAACATACAATAATCCTCTTGTTTATAAGACTATAAAGTCTCTTAATATGCAGAACCGTTTCTGAAAATAAACTGTTTTCCAGACTCCTGTCTTGTTGCTTGTAGATAGTAGCGTACTCGTGTGCTTGCGAGTGCAACTAGCAGTCGACTAATTGCCAGTTTCACAATGATTTCCTCAGGCATACAGACCAGTTCTAAAACAATACAAATTTCTACGTATACAATTGTATTCAATACAAATTCATGATGTTATATAGGACATAAACTTACAATTCCGCAACAGAATGCTGGCTCCAATAATTCAGAAAAGCTTCTTTGGGACACATTTGAATATGGAAGAGCAAGGACATCAGCCCAGCAACCAAATGCAGATTAGTCTATGATACTGTGTTCCCCACAGCAACCTATGGCTGTGAAAGTTGGACCATGAAGAAGCAATACAAGAGGAAAATCGACTCATTTGAGCTGTGGTGCTGCAGAAGGCTCCTGCGCATTCCTTGGACAGCAAAGGTGACAAACAAACAAGTATTGGAGTGCATAAAACCAGACTTGTAATTAGAAGGAAAAATCATAAAACTGCAACTGACTTATTTTGGCCATGTCATACGGAAGAACCCACTAGAAAAAGCAATTCTGCTTGGATTGGTTAGCAGCAAAAGGAAACCTGGCCACCAAAGAACACAGTGGCTAGACGCCATAAAAGTCGACACCAGCCTGAGCATGGAACAACTCAAAGAAACAGTACCAGATCAGGAAACGTGGAGAGAGCTGGCCCATAAACTGCCAAGCATCAGACGTAACTGAATGGATAACACCACCAACAAGGCAGTCTTTAATAAACTCAGAGGTATGATGAGAATCGTTCCATGAGCAAGACTGCTGGAAGGGAAAGGAGCAAGTGAAGGGTGGGCTCTCCTAAAACAAGAGCTCTTGCAAACTCAAGCTGTTGCTATTCCAACAAGAAGGAAACATGGTAAGGGATCTAAGAAGGCAGTGTGGATGAGCAGAGAACTGTGTGATGTGCTAAGGGAGAAAAAGGAAATGTTCAAGAAATGGAGGCAAAGACATACCTCTAAAGAAAAGTACCTGTGGGTTGCTAGGCACTGTACGTCAGCCATCAGAGAGGCCAAAGTTCACAGTGAGCTAAAGCTGGCCGGGGAGGCTCACTACAAGAACAGATACGCGAAGAGCAAATGCAAGATAAAAGAGGTGATGGGCCCACTGCTGGGTGCAAATGGAGAAACTCTGACACAGGACAGAGAGAAAGCAGAAAGGCTCAATGCCTATTTTGCCTTAATTTTTTCCCTGAGGAAGAGAACAGGCTCATCTAGAGATGGCAGCAGGCAAGACACAGCATCTGGGCTTCTGGTTGACATGGACAGAGAGGTCGTTGAGAAGCATCTGGCTACACTGAATGAATAGAAATCCCCCGGGCCAGATGGTATGCACCCAAGAGTGCTAAAAGAACTTTCTAGAGAGCTTTCAGAGCCTTTGTCCATCACCTTCCAGAGCTCTTGGAGGACAGGAGACATGCCACAAGACTGGAGAAGGGCAGATGTTATCCCAATTTTCAAAAAAGGGAGGAGGGATGACCCAGGAAACTACAGGCCAGTCAATCTGACCTCTGTCCCAGGGAAGATACTGGAGTAGATTTTAAAGGGATTGATCTGAGAGAATCTAAAGGACAATTTGGTGATCCAGAGAAGTCAGCACAGATTCGTCCCCAACAGGTCCTGCCAGACCATCCTTATTTCCTTCTTTGATCTAGTGACAACCTTACTGGATCGAGGGAATGCTGATGATGTTGTTTACCTGGATTTCAGTAAAGCTTTTGACAGGGTTCCCCGTGATGTTCTGATGGGTAAACTAGAGGACTGTGGACTGGACTCTAGGATAGTTAGGTGGATAGAGAACTGGTTGGAGAGCTGCACTCAGAGTAGTTGTCAATGGTATTTCATCTGAATGGAGGGAGGTGTCCAGTGGGGTGCCACGGGGCTCGGTTCTGGGCCCGGTAGTTTTCAATATTTTTATAAATGGTCTGGATGAGGGTGTGGAGGGGCTATTCATTAAATTTTCAGATGACACCAAATTGGGAAGAGCAGCGAACACACCAGAAGACAGAGATATAATTCAACGAGATCTGAACATGCTGGAAAAGCAGGCGGATGTGAACAAGATGCAATTTAACAAGGATAAGTGCCAAGTGCGTCATCTATCTGATGTTGGGTGGCCAGTCAGACTCCAAACCGGAAGATCGGGACCGCGCACTGAAGGCCGTGGCTGGTTGGCTTAGGCAGCTGAAACTGAATCCTACGAAGACAGAGGTCCTGTGTGTGAATTGGGGCAGCCCAGGGGTGGGGCTCCTGCTCCTGACCTTTGATGGGGCGCTACTGGTGCCAGTGCCAGAGGTTAAGAGTATGGGAGTGCTTCTGGATACCTCCTTAACAAGGGAGGCCCAGGTAGCGGCCACTGCCAGGTTGGCCTTTTATCACCTACAGCTGGTCAGGCAGCTGGCTCCCTTCTTGGACCGCAATGACTTGGCTACAGTGATCCATGCTGTGGTCACCTTGAGACTAGACTACTGTAACACTCTCTACATGGGGCTGCCCTTGTCGCAAATCTGGAAGCTGCGGCTAGTGCAGAATGCGGCAGCCAGGCTGTTGATGGGTCTCTCTAGATGGGAGCACATCCAGCCTGTCCTGTGTCAACTGCACTGGCTGCCAATAGCACACAGAATTCACTTCAAGGTGCTGGTACTTACCTTTAAAGCCCTATATGGCCAGGGTACGGCATACGTGAGGGACTGCCTTTTCCTGTAGATACCCCAGAGAGCACTATGGTCGGGGTCGCAACATCAGTTGACCCTCCCTGGCCCTAAGGTGGCCAGGCTCACTGTCACCAGTGCCAGGGCCTTTTCAGTGGTGGCTCCATACTGGTGGAATGAGCTCCTGGAAAAGGTCAGGACACTGCGGGATCTATCTCAGATCTGCAGGGCCTGCAAGATGGAGCTCTTCCACCAGGCTTTCAACTAGGAGCCACCCCCACTAATATCTGGCTTGGATAGTCGGCGTGAAAGTAGAACATCCATACAACTGCTAGCCATCTCTGAATGTGAAACATCAACAACACTATTGTTGTAAATTGTATGTATTGTTTTGAGGATGATTTTATTGGATTTTATGTGTTACTTCAGTGTATTTAAGTGTTTTATAACATGTTTTATGAGTGTGAGCTGCTCTGAGCGTGCGGGGAGGGTGGGATATAAGTTGAATAATAAAATAAAATATAAAATAAATACCCTTCTCAGCAAGTAAGTGGACCCAGCACAGTCCCTGTGAAATAACTGCTTTCACACAGCCCTTCCCCCTTGTATGTCTTTTCAAGGCATGTTGCAAGAGGATTACAGCCCAGTCTTGACCAGGCATTTATTTGCCAAGTAAAGGGCTATTCATTCTGTGTCTGCTAACTTTCTTAGGGCATCATTATTATTACTATTATTTATCTCTGGTATTTGTATTTTTAAAATCTAGTGTATATTAGAGGAAAGAACATTTGAATGATGGACTATTTAATACCATGGCCAGAATAAATTATATGAGGCTTTCTTGTAGAGAAGAAGAAATAAGAAATCTTTCTCCCTTAAGCAGCTCACCCCCATGACAAGAAAGGTCGATTAAAGCAAAGCAGGCAGGAGAGAGGAGAAAAAAGGCAGCTAATTTGACCAAACCTTCAGCCTCAGCGTCTGATGAATCTCTGCTGCAAGGTCTCCTTTCCACCATGGCTCCTCCATCCTGATCCCTCCCATCCAGGTAATAGTGTGGGGGAGGGGGGCAACACCTGGGGGAAGAAACAAATGAGGATGACATGTTTAATCTGTTCTTTTTCTCTTTTAAAGACTCACAGTTTCACAAAACCTGCCTTGCCCCACTGTCCGTACCTTTCAGATTTAATACTCCCCCAAAGTAAACAAACAAACAAACAAAACCCAAACAGGGAGCTAGCGGGGAAACAGACATCATATCATTGCCACAGGGCATCAAGGAGGGGCCCAAATCAGGGCACTGAACTCCTGAACACCTAGAAAGTTTGTCTAATAGGACAAAACGCTACTACAATGCTGCCACCAAAATCTGTAAAAGTCTCCCAAGGAATGGCTACCAAATTGAAAGTTTTATTATGTTACCTGCAGGACTGCCCTGCCCCGCCAGCCATTCAAACCACCCTTATCCCCCGGCTTCTGTCCGATTTTTACAAACTCCCTCTCATCATCTTTTTCAAAGAGAAAGCCTGGGGGGGGGGGGATATTGGGAGCAGATCTTAGCCAGCCAGGCATCATGCGGGACTGGGCTGCCTCCTTGGGTACGGATCTAAGAACATAAGAGAACATAAGAGAAGCCAGCATTGGATCAGGCCAGTGGCCCATCCAGTTCAACACTCCGGGTCACACAGTGGCCAAAAACACCAGGTGCCCTCAGGAGATCCAGCAGTGGGGCCAGGATGCCAGAAGCCCTCCCACTGTCCCCCCCCCCCAGCACCAAGAATACAGAGCATCACTTGCCCCAGACTAAGAGTTCCTATCTATACTTTGTGGCTAATAGCCACTGATGGACCTCTGCTCCAGATGTTTATCCAATTCCCTCTTGAAGCCGTCCATGCTTGTAGCCGCCACCACCTCCTGTGGCAGTAAATTCCATGTGTTCATCACTCTTTGGGTGAAGAAGGACTTCCTTTTATCTGTTCTAACCTGACTGCTCAGCAATTTCATGGAGTGCCCCCGAGTTCTTGTCTTGTGAGAAAAGGACTTCTTTCTCTGCCTGCTCTATCCCATGCATAATCTTATAAACCTCGATCATGTCACCCCTCAGCCGTCGTTTCTCCATGCTAAAGAGCCCCTATTTTGAATGCCCTGTAGTATCACCTTTCTGGGATAGAATAATAGAAGAAATAAGGAATATATCAGAACACACAATAGACAAATCCCCAGAAGCACTTCTTCTAAATCTTAGCGTGCAAGAGGCTATCAACAACACACAAAGGAAAGGAATTGCCTTGTTACTATTTGCAGCCAAAACCACAATAGCTTCCACATGGAAATCCAATAGCAAATGAACTGCAAACCTCTGGTATAAAAAATTATGGAACCTCTACATAATGGGGAAAGTTTTAGACATTATGAAACAAAAGAAATCTAAAGGTGAACATAACAATATTTCTTGTATATGGTCTCCAGTACTAACCCATCTAACCCTAAAAGAAACAATACCTGATGTAATAAAGAACCTTCATCTTTGGTAACATTAGAAAAAATGCAATCACAAAATGTATGAAAGGTATGCCACTGTATCAATGCATCAATCAATAGACTTGAGTCTATCCTGTATATTATTGTTGCACGTAAAAAATTTATATATATATACACACACACACACATATATATACATACATACACATATATATATAACCTCCATGTCCCCCGGCCAGTTTACGCCTGTCGCCTCCAGGAAAGGGCGCTCCCAAGCGGCACAACCCTTCCCCAGGCTCGGCGATTACAGGGTTTGGGTTTTTCCCCTAAGACCCACTCTCCGAGCCCAACTCACGCGGCGGTCACCTCTGCCCAGCTGCGCCCTCCCGGAGCCTTCGTCCTGCCGGGACTTCTTCCGGTCCTGCGGCCGGGGGGAGGAAAGGAACCTCCGCCCGCCCTCTTTTCCTGAATGCGATCCGGCCGGTCGGGAAGAACGCCAGTTTTTACAACCCGCGCGCGCGCGCGCGCGCAGCCTCCGCCCACGAGGCCCATGGGAGTTGTAGTTCTTGCCCCGCCCCGTTTCTCTTGCTTTGCTGCGTCACCGCCTCCTTCGAGGGCCGGGCTCTGCTCTCTGGGCGGAAGTTCGCCTTCTGGCCGCGGAGTCTCCGCCCCCGGGCCCTGCCCTGCCCTGCCTGCCCTGCCCTGCCTCGGGCGCAGAGTCTCCACCGTGCGCCTCCCTCCCTCCCTCCCCCGCTCCCCCCTCCCCCGGAGGAGGCGGGCGGGCAGGCTTGGGCGAGGGGGCAGCTGGAGCGCGGTGTCGGCTACGGCGGGTAATGAGTTTGGAGGAGGGTCGGCTAGAAAACGTGCGGGCTTCGTTCAGGCGGCTGCTCCCCTTAAAGGAATAACCGCGGTAAAAACAATAATAAATAAATAAATAAATAAATAAATGGCACTGTTCCTAAGGTGAACAGGCTGGACTGGCAGGCGCATAAGGACATTCAGAGAAGCCGGTGTTGGGTCAGGCCAGTGGCCCCTCCAGTCCGACACTCTGTGTCACACAGTGGCCAGAAACACCCCAGGTGCCCTCAGGAGGTCCAGCAGTGGGGCCGGGACGCCA
This sequence comes from Lepidodactylus listeri, assembly GCA_029233225.1. Taxonomy (NCBI): domain Eukaryota; kingdom Metazoa; phylum Chordata; class Lepidosauria; order Squamata; family Gekkonidae; genus Lepidodactylus; species Lepidodactylus listeri. The sequence goes on along the minus strand of JARCFY010000007.1, from coordinate 124,930,069 downwards.
GAAGCCCTCCCACTGTTGTTCACCACAAGCACCAAGAAGACAGAGCATCACTTGCCCCAGACGGAGAGTTCCTACCTATACCTTGTGGCTCATAGCCACTGACGGACCTCTGCTCCATATATTTATCTAATGTTTATCTAACTCATCCATGTCATTTTAACAAAACTTTCAATGATACTGCTGCAGGGAATTCTAGGGTTGCCAGCCTCCCGGTAAAGCGTGGCAGTCTCCTGGAATTACAAATGACCTCCAGACAACAGGGAACAGTTCATCTGGAGAAAATGGCCACATTGGAGGGCTGACTCTGTGGCATTATAGTTGGCAAAAGTCCCTCTCCTCCTCAAACCATACCCTCCCCCCACTCCATTCCATCCTCAAATCTCCAGGAATTTTCTACCCTGGAGTTGGCAGCCCTACCCTGTGTGGCCTACAAAGCTTACCAAGCACTTTTAATTTTTGCCCTTTACGTTTGCTCTTGTATCAGTTTTGTGTGATAAGGGAACTAAAGCTGAGGGGGGAAATTATCTGCTTGTGGCCACATGATTACTGTTATATTTAGGAAATTTAGGGAAGTGGCCTAGAGAGTTAACAATCCAAATACCCACAGTCCTCCACTGAAATAAGAGTTTTTTGTTAGTGGCAAGGATAAGAAAAGCTTCATCTGCTGAATTCCTGTCTCTTGTAGTTTGGTCAGAAGAAAAAAGAGCTGGCAAAGAGAGGGGAGAGGTGGGATTTCAATCCATATCCTTAGCCAACTTTTTAGCAAATTGATCATACCTCCGAGGTTGGTTTAATAACCAAACTGGATGTAGAAAATAGTCACCACCAGGGCTATTTTTGCGCAGGAATGCACAGGAACGGAGTTCCAGCTGGCTCCTGAGTTGGCCATGTCTACAACCAAAACCTCTGGCATGCGTGGCTACAGAGCACGCTGCCCTCCCCACGTTACACACAAGAGGGAAAGGGGGCATGTTAAAATGCCCCCTTTCCCTCTGGGGAGCCCTTAGGAATTTCCTTGTCAATTTCACTCCTTGCCAGTCAGCTGAGAGTGAAATTGATAAGGAAAAGCCCCTCTCTGCCTTCCCTTCTCTAGCTGACATGTGGCAGCTGGAAAAGGGCAGGCAGAGAACCCAGGCAAGTTGAAAATGCCTTTCTTTCTCTCCCCAATCTGGGGGAGGGAGAGAAAGGTATTTAACCCCCCCCCACTTTCCCGAGTCTCTCTGCAATAGCAGAGAGGCTCAGGGAAGAAAGGGGCATGTGTGCATGCCTGCCTTCCTTTCCCCAGCCTGTCTGCCCTGGCCTCGGTTGTCTGGTTCGGCGGGGAGGAGAGACTAGAAAGGCATTGCTAAAGTGGGGTGGTGAAGCTTGGGTGGGGGGAAGAGGCAAGCTTCCATGCCTGCCCTGTGCCTTCCCAGCCCCCCCCGTGTAATACGCTAATGAGCTGCGCTATCAGGGGTATGGCCTATTATGCTAATGAGTTCCTGCTGGGCTTTTTCTACAAAAAAAGGCCCTGGCACCACTAATAAAACCCCACAACGTTCAATACGGCAGAACAAACAATCCTGTTTGCAATGTCCTGTGAATCATTTCTCACATAGCTCAGCTCTGCCTACTGATTTTTTTTTTAAATCCACTTTCCCAAAATATAAGGCCCTCGTTATTGTTTACAAAATCCATAAACAAATACAACTAATTTTGTCCTTGTCTATAATTGCATACAATTAGGAAACTAATAGTACAGGCCTAGTTTGAATAAATGTGGCTTATCTTTGAGACTGGACTGCTGAATGATCGTGTCCAGTTCCAATGAAACCCAGTATGCAGGAGCGTAGACTTATTTATTCCCCGGGGGGGGGCAGGGGCCTCTTACCGCACGCACATGCCAGGACCATATCCCCGCCGCCGGAGCCTCCATCCACCCCTCCCTCCCTCCGGGGGCCATCCGGGCGAGTGGCCAGCGTGATTGCCTGCCATTGCCACCACCCGCCCACTGCCACCACCACCTCCTCTCCCCCCTGCCTGGCCACTCCTCCCTCCCCCTCCCTCCTGGGCTAATGCCCAGCGTGATGGCGTCACTCGGAAGTGACGCCATCACGTTGGGCACGTTGCCAGTGTGACGCTCTAGCAATCGCCCTGAAACTCAATGGTGCCATACAGTTTCGGAGCGATTGCTAGAGCGTCACCCTGGCAACGTGCCCAACGTGATGGCGTCACTTCCGAGTGCCGCCATCACGCTGGGCATTAGCCCAGGAGGGAGGGGGAGGGAGGAGTGGCCAGGCAGGGGGGAGAGGAGGTGGTGGTGGCAGTGGGCGGGTGGTGGCAATGGCAGGCAACAGCAACGATGGGTGGCTGGCCAGCCGGCCTGGCCAGCGCTCCATTTCATGGGGGGGAACTCAGCCCCCCCGGGAAATTTTGGAGGTGGCCCGAGCCCCCGAGCCCCCCCTTATAGTTTACGCCTATGCCAGTATGGATATGCCCTAAAATGCAATCCCAGGAAAACACACAACACTTGACCTGTCCCCCATCCACTTAGGTGTTTTATGGCAACAATAAAAAACAAAACAAGGGCTTAATGACTGTTAGCCAGGGGTCATTTTGTAGAAAAAGAGGTGCAGGAGCTCATTAGCATACCTATTAGCATAACTCATTAGCATAACCGGCCAAATGTCAGTTTCAGCCCTATTATACCCTGTGGGCCATTGAAGTCAATGGCAAAACTCATAGGGTATATGAGGGGCTGGAGGAGAGGAGATTTGAGGGAGAGGCTCCAAACTTGCAGGGTACCTTCTGGGACCTCTCCCCGAAATACCCACCAAGTTTCAAGAAGATTGGACCACAGGGTCCAATTCTGCGGGGCCTCAAACAGGTTGCCCCATCCCCTCCATTGTTCTCTATGGTGGGAAAAAACGTTACTTTTTTCCCATCATAGAGAACAATGGAGGGAATGGGGGCAACCTGTTTGGAGGTCCATAGAATTGGACCTCCTGGTCCAATTTTCTTGAAACTTGGTGGGTATTTGGGGGAGAGGTCCCAGAAGCTAATCTGCAAGTATGGAGCCTCTCCCTCAAACCCCTTCCCCTACAGCCGCTTTTAAAGCCACCGCCGAATTTTGGCAGCAATTCGGCAGCAGGCCAAATCAGATCAGAGAATCTGATTTGGCCCATGGCTGCCCTAGTGCCCACTCCTGAGCTGGCGGAGCGGTGCTCCGCCTCACTCCGGCCCCAAAGGACCCCCGCTGTTAGCTATATTTTGTGTGAGTCTGCACCTCAAGTGTTTGGCACCTTGTAGTGTGAACTTGAAGATACTTTTTCTTGGCAATTTTCAGTTCAGTTCCCCCTTTGCTATTTCATTGTTTTCAGTTGCAAGGAGAACAAGTTCACAGGGTAGTACATCTACATCACCAGTAATAGTTTTGTATCAGCTTAACTGTCAGGGTTTCCTACTAAAAACCCTGAGATTTGTAGATTGATAAGGATGCTGAGTAATGTTTAATACGATCGTTAGACTTGTTCACTTGCATCCACCAAGCACCCTGCAGCTCCATTTAAAGTATGTGGGAAGCCGCACGAGGCTTTCTCCTCTGGTGTCCTCAGAACAACACAGTGAGAACCACATCAGTTTAAAGCAAGTCTAAATAAAATGTTTCTATTGTCTGTACCTGGCCTACACAGTCGGCTCTTAGAGGGTAGATGATTCTAGAGGGACACAGCTCAAAAGGCCAAGATCGAAGTTCTAATGAATCTCACCCTTTGATTTGAAGGGTCTTTGCACTGGAGACAGCAAGAAGCTTCCTTATCGGTGGATAACTTTTAGCGCCAGTATGAAGAAGCCGGGGAAAATGTTCAGAGCTGCTGAGAGAAAAAAGACAGGCATCAGACAAAACCTAACTTGACCTCTGGTATTCAGCTGAAAATTGTCATTGGTTATTATTGTTTATGGACACAGAGTAGTGTCTCTATTTTTATATTGAAATTCTCAGCATGTAGCAAATAGAGTGAAAACCACTTCAGTTTTATGCCTGAAATAACCATGATGACAGTGTTAGGTAGGGTTGCAAACCTCTGGAGATCTCCTGGAATTCAAACTGATCTCCAGCCTTCAGAAATCAGTTCTCTTGGATAAAATGGCTGCTTTGGAGGGTGGACTCTATAGCATTACTAGGAATAAGGCCCATTATAGAAATACATACAGTGAGCTCTAGAAAGAAGCTCTGGGAGAGTGCCAAGGCCTTGGGCACTCAGCATCAATTTGCTGTGGAAACCTCAGCAGGGTATAATGACACAGAGTCCACCATTTTCTCCAGGGGAATTGATCTCTGCTATCTGAAGAGCAGTTGTAATTCTGAGTGATCTTCTGCCCTCCCCTGGAGATTGGCAACAGTGGTTCCCCAAGAGGGAATAGCTGGTTTGGAGGGCAGAGTCTATGGCATTGTACTGGTCTGAGGCCCCACCTCTCCTCAAACCTCACCCTCTCCAGGCTCCAACCTTCAAATCTCCAGGAATTCCGCACCTGGAGTTGGCAACCCCATCTCCTTCCCAGCCAAGCATCAACCTACCTTAATTCCCCCTCACTCTTCAGTTTTCCACCCCCCCCCCCACCTGCAGTGTTTCACCTACCAACAGCCATTGAGGTAACAGTTGAACCTTATAGGGGAACATTTTAAACAAACCACAGACAGCAGCCATCTTATAAACACAGGTAACTGCCATTTCGTTTCACCTACTAACAGCCACTGAGGTAACAGTTAATCCCCCATAGGAGGGAAGCAGGAGAAGCATCTTCATCAAGAGAGAAAGCCATCTGCCAGGAATTCTGACAGGGCACAGAGGCTGAAGGAGTGGGTGGGGAAGAGGAGCAGACCCAGCACCCAGACAATGGCATGTGAGTATTCACAGCCAGTGGATAGGGACAGCTTCTGATTGACAGGCTAGGGGACCAAAGGCTGGGGTGGCATGTGAAATCTTCAGGCGTGTGCCACCACCAACAGAGAATTATTATATAGAGAGATACCCTGCTGGGATCCCTCCCCAGATCCCACACTCCCCAGGTTCCATCTACAAATCTCCAGGGATTTTCCGACCTGTAGTTGGCAGCCCCAGAACTGCACTTCAGTGTTACTCAGCGGAATAGATTTCTTAAGGACTTGAGCGTGAGAGTAGGGCTCTGGGAGACCAGTTTCAAATTCTCACTGCCATGTAGTATTGCCAGCTTTGGGGGGGGGGAGAATACCTGGAGATTTTGGGGGTGGAGCCTGGGGAGGGTGGGTTTTGGGGAGGGGCCTCAGCAGGATATCATGCCATAGAGTCCACCCTAAAAAGCGTCTGTTTTGTCCAGGGTAACTGATCTTGGTTGTCTGGAGATCAGTTGTAATTGGGGGAGATAGTCAGGTATGGCCATGGAAATTCACTAGGTGACTTTAGGCCATTCACTCTTTCTCACCTTAACCAACCTACAGGACTGTTGTGAGGATGAAATGGAGGAATGGATAATGATGCTGTAAGTCACTCTGGGCTCCACTAGGGAGAAAAATGGGATAGAAATTGATAATTAACTACAGGCCTGGGAACCAATAAGTGCGTCTTCTGGCTAGTGTTCTGAGGTGACCAGGTAGTCCAATCACTGTGAGAGGGAGGAGGGGCTCTGTGAGCTCCTGCTGTTAAAAAATAAATAAATCTGAGTTCAGCCCCCTGCTCTAAGATAGACATTCCCTACTTCCATTCTTAGAAAACAAAGAAGGCTTAATTTCTGTGTTATCCAGATGGGCTTGGAAGGGGCTCATCTACTATTATACATAGACACCCTCCCCCCCCGGAGTATTCTCACAGATGCCCAGGGGTCTTCTCAGCTTTGAGAAACATAGTTTGTGATGTTTCTGTGCAAAACTCAAAAGCATACAGGAGAAGGATAGTGACCATTCACACCAGCTGTAATGCAAATTAACACCTGCAGTGACTAAGAAAGGTCCCAGACTTGATTAAATCTTGGTTAATACAATTAAACCAACTGACAGATTCTAATCCAGCAGTTTCTTCATAGGAAAAATCCAGGAAGTGGGACCTAGCTCAAGAAATTTATGCTTCAATAGAGTATCTTTAAACTGTTTCAAGACTGCTGTTTATGCTAATCATTCTGATTATGTCTCACTTTGATATACTCAGGTGGGGTGGCTGTGTTGGTCTGAAGCAACAGAACAAAGTTTGAGTCCAGTGGCCCCTTTAAGACCAACAGAGTTTAATTTGGGTATAACCTTTCAGGTGCATGCAGTAGGGTTGCCAGGTCTGGGTTGGAAAATACCTGGAGACTTTGGGCGGTGGATCTGGAAGAGTGCAGGGTTTGGGAAGGGGAGGGGAGGGACCTCAGCATGGTACAATGCCATAGAATCCACCCTTTAAAGCAGCCATTTTCTCCTGGGAAGCTGATCTCTGTCAGCTGGAGATCAGTTGTAAAAGTGGGAGATCTCCAGGTCCCACCTGGAGGCTGGCAGCCCTACCATGCAGCTTATACCCAGAATTAAACTTTGTTGGTCTTAAAGGTGCCACTGGACTCAAACTTTGTTTTAATATACTCAGTTGTTATTAGGCAAGCTGAAATGCTCAGAGTTTGTACATAGACACTCACAGTTTGCTGATCATGGCCACAGTAAACTCAGTGGCCATGGAACCGCTGACTTGGAGCTTCAGGCAGTAAATTCAGCCTAGGATGGCATATGCAAGGATCAGACAGCATGCTACCGAGCAGAAGCATAATGACATAATTTTCAAGTTACTGTTGCTGTGAGGAACATTCTTCAGCTGTGATCACACACACAATTAGGCCCGACATAGGTGCGAATGCCAGGTGGATTAAAGGAGCACGACCAGACAACAACATCTGGGAAGTGCCCTGCAGCCATCGGCAACCCGGTTTGCTCCACCGCAGAAGCGGAGTTAAAAGACACCTCGGAAAGTCCGATAGCAAATGGGCTGCTTCGGGCCACAAGTGGACTTTCCCGCATGTGATTACTCCAGTGTGCTCTCATGGCATCAGGATGGTCTGATCAGGCCATCCTGACTCCGTGCTATTGTTTCCCCCCTTCTCAGTATGTGTATCATCGCATACTCCTTAGGGAGCTCTCTGGGCTGAGGTGCGAATCATCAATCCCTCGTTTAAGTGCATCAGGAACAAACAGCAAAAAAAACCCAACCCTGACTCACCCGTGGTTGTGTCTGATCACACAGTGGCAGGCTGCAGCTTCAAAAGACTGTGTGATTGCGCAACTGCGGGTCAACTTCCACCTGAGGAAATAGCCTCTCTTCCCCCTCGCTTTATCTCGTGCGTGTGACCGCAACCTTCATTTGACAAAGTCTCACTTGCTTTCCAGCTGTTGAGAGACCATGGAGGTTGCAAAGTATGAACAGCTGAGATCTTGCAGTGTGATTGAAACATAATGGGAGAGATTTAGAATGATAAAAACAAATGTGTAATGTCCCTCACAGTAAAGAAAACTGGGAAAATTTGGGAACAAGTAGCTATTCCTGTCCCCCCAAGGTAAGTATATGGTAGATTTAGGAATGCTCAGAGAGGCAAACACAATGGGATCAAAGCTCAAAACAAGACATTCTCTGCAGTAGGGTCAGACATGGAACTAGTTTGCCGCCTTGTCTGTCAGCTGATAAAAGAAGTTGAGGTAAATTATTCAGATAAACTTGGGGCAAATTTGTCTTCAGACTGAAATAAAATAGGATGCCAATCAACATGCAAGGAATTTTGTTTACCAAAGTTTCTTAATTTTTTCAAACGTTGTATCTGAGAAGAAAGTAATTTTGACAATTAGATAAACCAGTTAGTACCAATTGTAGCATCAAAACTTGGATAAAACATTTTGTTCTCTAAGACCTTCTGCCGAGTAAGCTGAATGGCACATAGAATTGAATCACATTTAGTTGTGTGTGTTTTTGAAATTGTTTATTGCATTTTTACCTTACACCTACACTAAAAAAACTACATACTATCCTACCCTAAGGTATACAGAAAATGCGTTCATAATGCTACTAATACTAACATCATTAGTTACTGAAAAGCTAAATTATTTCTTGGCAAACATTGTTAATTCATTCTTGCTGTTTACAAACAAAAATTTAACATTAGACCTTTGAACCACATACAGCAGAGGAAACAATCTAAATAATAAATTTTAAGATTACAAGGCTTGGTGTGTTATTACAGCAAACAAAAAACAGTTATAAAACTATTTCTCCTTTGATTCTCTTCCTTTCTTCTTGTCTTTCTTCTTTCTAGGGGCAGCCACCCCTTTCTTAGAGTCCGAGTCTTCTCCATCTTCAATTTCTGAGCTTTCAAATCCATACATACTCTCCTGCTCTGCCAGTGAATCGTCTGGTTCAGTCTCTGTTTTCTTCTTCTTGTGCTTTTCCAAAAACAATCTTGCTTGTTCAATGGAGTCAATTTTAAATTTCTTATCTTTGTAGCTGAACATCAGTCCCTCCGGGATGTCCCATCTGTAAGAAATAGTCTCTGACTGCAACCATAAAGCCAAACTCCTATAAGCTTTCCTTCTCTTTCTTATTTCAAATGGAATGTCTTTTAAAACTTTGATTTCTTCTTCCTGTATCTTCAGAACAGTTCTGTTCGTGGCTTTTAACACCACGTCCCTGGTTGATCTTTTTGAGAATCTCACCACAATTTCACCTGGCAGTTTCTTCTTTTTAACATATTCTGGATATGTCCTGTAGGTCATATCCATATCGCTTTGAATTGTCGCTTCTTGTCATCCTGTCACAGGTGCCAATGCTTCACTTAATATTTTCTTCAGATTCTCTCCTTTTGACTCAGGAACGTTCTGAAATCTCAAGAAGTAGTTTGATCGGTCCATTTGAAGCGTTAATCACTTTGAAGAGATTTTTCTTTTTCAATTTTCTGCAGTCTTGAATCATTTTTTTCAACTGCTGTTTTGACATCCAGGAGGTCCTGTTGGAGCCTTTCCTGTTTTCTATTTGACTCTCTCATTTCAGTTTGCATCGTCTCCAGTTTAGTGTTGATTGAAGCCAGTTGGTCCACTAGGGGTTGCAGTGCCGCCGTCAATGCCGCATTCAGCTCAGTTTCACCTTTTGAAGTAGGAAGCGAACTTACGAGTCTTGGAGAAACTCTCCCCACCATTTCTTCCCGCAGTCGCCGATTGTTTACAGTTAGATAAGAGATCTCAAAGGGGACATTCTCAATTTGTCACACCGATGCCTTTCGCAAGCTCTTCCTCTGCTCCATGTGATCCAACACTCCAACGCATTTATAACGCCTCCAAAACAGCAGCAGGACTGTGGGAAAGTCTCCGAGTAAGTTACGAGGGAGGGGGTGGGGGGATCCGATCATCCTAGCCCACCCCTTAACGCTTCATATCAAAAGATCAGGACACTCACGATTCAGCCATTGTGTATCTGGTAGACCCTCACCTCTCCGCTCTACATTTTCTGCAGCTTCACGGCAGCGCTTCCAGTAGCCCGAGGGCTTCCTCCAAACCTCTAGGGGTAAAAAGGAGCCTCAATCCCGCGATTGCCACCGCAGGGAGAGGCTACCTTCAAGCACCCCAGGCAGGGACCCTTTCCTAGGCTCCCTGGGGGTCCGACACCAGTCCGGAACCCCTTCAACCTGCTGAGAGTGGGTCGCCTCTCCTGCAGTTGCAGAGAGAAGCACCCGCCATTAAAGCACCTGAAACCGAAAGTCAGAATTGAATCACATTTCTATGTTCTGTGGCAGTGTCAAGTATTATTTCCATAAAAACTGGAGTCATCCAATCTTAATTTTTTTTAGTATATTAGTACACTGTCTTTTTTGCATTTTGTTTTATTGAGGAACTGAATTACAAATAGAGATTACAATTTTAGCTAGTGATATATACATACATCTTACATCACATTTTATTTTGTGTTTGTTTTGATAGATGTACATATACATTTTTTATTTGCTTTAGTAATCTACAGTAAAAGCTTCTTTTCTTTCTTCTGTCTTTTCAGTTCTTCTATCTTCTCAGTTCTATTCAGTTCTTCTATTCAGTTCTTCTATCTTCTCAGCATTAACCTGCATACTGTCTTTCGAAGGGCTGACATATAGAGGATGGTGTGGAGTTGTTTTCTGTTGCCCCAGAAGATCAGACCAGAACAGGTTGAAATGAAATCAAAAAAGTTTTTGGCTAAACATTAGGAAGAACTTCCTGACAGTTAGATCAGTTCTTCAGTGGAACAGGCTTCCTCAGGAGGTGGTGGGCTCTCCTTCTTTGGAGGTTTTTAAACAGAGGCTAGATGGCCATCTGTCAGCAAAGCTGTTTCTGTGAACTTAGGCAGGTCACTAGAGGGAGGGCAGGAAGGGTTGCATCAGTGCTTAGTTCTCGTGGCCCTTTCTTACATGCCCAGGGAAATGCTGATCACCATTTTGAGGTCAGGAAGCAATTTTTTCCAGGCCAGCTTGGCTGGGGATCATGGAGGTTTTTTGTCATCTTCTGGGCATGGCAGAACAACAGCTATGTGATAGGTCAAGTGCAAAAGAAACTTATAGCTGAAATATACACTAAACCAATAAATCATATAACAGAGCAATGCAAAAATATCAATTTAATACAGCAAACAGAGGTCCAAGAATCAACGAAGCATCTGAATGACTAGTAGAACAATATCCAAGAAAACACTGTGAATCTTGCTTAGCTATGTATAACCTTCTATGAATACTCTGTGTGTGATTCCAGTATGAAAAATTGATATTGTTGGACTAGTCTTATCTTAAAGGATTGTTTTCTTGGATGTTGTTCCACTAGTCATTCATGAAGTCAAATGATGGTCCTCGCCTGATGAAGATTGCCAGAAACGAATATACTTACCAGATGGTTCATTGATTCTTGGACCTCTGTTTGCTGTATTAAATTGATATTTTTGCATTGCTCTGTTATATGATTTATTGGTTTAGTGTATATTTCAGCTATAAGTTTCTTTTGCATCTTCTGGACATGGAACAGGAGTCACTGGGGTGGGGCAGGGGAGGTATTTGTGAATTTCCTGCATTGTGCAGGGGGTCACACAGTACAGTTTTGGGTCACACAGTACAGGTTAAGATGGTTCTTTAAATACTCAGCAACCAAGCAATTTTCGGCTTTAAAGGTCAAAATGAACACCTTCTCTTGTGCTAGAAATTAAACTGGAAGCCATTGTAGATGACTAAATCAGTACGAGCAGAGTGGTACACCCCAGAAAGGACCCTAGCTGCTGCAATGTGTATTCATTGTTATTTCGGAGCCATCTCCAACAGCAGCCCCATACAGAACATGTTATAGTAGTCAAGTCGGGATGTTATTAAGGCATGTATAACTGGCAAGGTTGGCTTTCTCCAGTGTGTACAACTGCTGAACAAGCCTCAGTTAGTAAAAGGCACCTGGGCAACTTCTTGTCCTTGTTTGTCCATGGACAGTGTAGGATTGGGTACAGAAGTTGCAGCCAGTGTTCCCTCTAAGCTGAGTGAGTGTGAGCCAGCTCACAGTTTTTTAGCCTCTGGCTTGCACATTTTTGTCTTAGCTCAGGAAGGAAGGCTCCAGAGCAAACTAGTTTACGCAGCAGCCAAATCGCTTGCTCACAGCTTTAATGCCAGCAGCTCACAAAGTAGGATTTTTGCTCACAAGGCTCTCCACAGCTTAGAGGGAGCATTGGTTGCAGCCATGACAGGTCCAAGCAGAGCCCTGTGGTGTTGCCGGGCAAGCAAAGAAGGTGGTTCCCCCAGTGGGAGTGCTCCTAGGGGCTGGAGAGTCGTTGCTGGGGCAGGTGGGTATGTGAGCAGCCTGACTCAGAGTTGGGCAGCTGAGCCAACATCCAAGCAGAGGCAGCAGGCTGTGGCAGCACACAGATATACAAAGCTGCCCGGGCAGAAGACTGAAGGTCTTGATGGGGAGACAGCTGCCGGGCCACTTTCCCTCATCTTGGGGACTCTCCTGCCACTTCCTTTCATTGGTGGGCCTTCTGCCAGCTCCAGTCCTTTTTGCTGAACCCTGCTAGGGTTGCCAGCTTTGGGTTGGGAAACATCTGGAGATTTTGGGGGTGGAGCCAGTGGAGGGCAGGGTTCGGGGAGGGATTTCAATGGGGTACAATGCTAAAGAGTCTACCTTCCAAAGCGGCTGTTTTCTCCAGGTGAACTGATCCCTGTCACCTGGAGATCAGTTGTAGTCCAAGGAGCGATGTTCCCTCTAATCCCCCCCCCAGGTGGAGCAGTTCACATCCTGAGCAGAATATAACTGCTGTAATCTTAACATGGGCCATGGGCAGTGCCAGACCCTGCGGCACTCCAGATTCCTGCTGAGCGGGGCTTCCTGTGTTAATGAGCAGCCATTCATGTGTACAGCTGAAATGGGAACACAGCCCAGGAGACCTCCAGCCACCACCTGGAGGTGGGCAGTCCTAGACCCCATCCACCCTCCAGCTGCATTGTGCCACTTCTGGCCCAGCCACGTTTCCTTCCAGTTGAGCTAGCCGGCGTGCTCCACCTTCCTCTGGGACACATTTGTCTGTCCACCATCCCACGCCCTGCCTTTCTTCCTTATCCCCTCTTCCATTTTATCTTCCTAACAACAACCCTGTGAAGTAGGTTAGGCTGAGTGAGAATGTTTGGCTCAAGACCACCTAGGGAGCATTCCATGGCAGAATGGGGATTCACATCCAGATCTCCCAGATCCTAATCCAGCGCTCTGACCGCTACATCACATTGTCTCTTCTTCCCCTACAAAACTGACCCACAGTATCTCAAAGTGGAGAGCTTAGAAACAACCATGTTCCAGAGGTGGTCTATATTAACAAACTTAATGGATATTAATGGTTTTATATTATAGTCTTATAAGAGAAACATCCTTAAGTATTGCAAAAATATGATTTAAAGAGTTACCAAGTACAGGAGATGGGTAGAAGGGGCTAACTCCTTCCAGCTCTGTCTCTGAGAATTCCTGACAACTGCCTAACTGTCAAAACAATGGAATCTTGGAAGCCTCTACCATTGCTTAGAGGCATGCAGTCAACACACTTGGAACTCCAAGTCAGGGTGTTCTATGATCGCCCAGGCTACTTTTCTAATATGGAGACCATCCAACATGCTTGAAGGACTGTTGGAACAAAGTTAAGCCAACAAAAAGGAAGGAGATGGACACTATGTCACATCTGCTTAGGCACTCAATTACAACTCATTAATATGAACATGAGCACCAAATTTCTTACTTTGGAATGTAAGCCTCACTTTGAGGCTTCTGTGCCTGAAGTCTCAAAATAGCAGCTTTGGGCCATGACCTGAATAGCCCAGGCAAGCCCAGTCTCATCAGATCTCTGAAGCTAAGCAGGATCGACTCTGGCAAGTTCTTGGAGGGGAGACCTCCTTGGAATACCAGCAGTCAGGAGGCGGGGGCAGGCTTTATTCAGGCAATTCTCTGAATATCCTCCAGGTCCCCAATAGGAGTCAGTTACCAGAGGCTGCCATAACTTCTAGGTGCACACATCCGCACACATATATACACACACACACATGAAAAATATACCCCACCACCAAAAAAAGCAGCTTCGCTATGTGAACAAGAAACAGGGTCTTGATTATTAATCTGTAAAAAATATAAGGTATTTTCTTTTTTTTTTGTAAAGAAATTTTTATTTTTCAAAAAAAAAACATCAAAAATAATACATTTACCTTATACAAATCCCTTTTTCCATATTATATAACATTTTGTTCTATTTGTACATTCTATTTTTATCTTGTTTTGGTGGTTTCCCACCACCTCTGAAGCATAACACATTTTCCATTTTATTCAAAATAGTAATACTATATCTATGTTTCATTTCTGGTAACGGTTATATATCTTTAAAATACTTATACACCAATTCTTATTTTCTATATTCTTATATATTTCTAAATAAAAACAGCTTCATTGTCTAATTTTAACTAAAACCTTCATATAATATATTTCTATTCCTTTATGCTATTATAACCATGTATAAATGTAGTTTTTCATATCCCAGTATTTTTCAACATATTCTTTCAAATCTTTCCAGTCTTCTAGAAAGGTCTCTGAGTAGAGATTATTCAATTTTCTAGTCCATTTATCCATTTCAGCCATATATAACAGTTTTTTCAACCATTCCCACACCTCTGGTATTTTTTCATTTTTCCAATTTTGTGCATACACCATTCTTGCTGTTGTAATCATATACCATATTATTGTCCTTTTCTTTACATTTATCTCTTCTAGTTTAAGTCCTAGCAATAACATTTCAGGCAACTTCTTAAATGTACATTTCAAGATTTTTTCCATTTCTGCATGTATTTTGGACCAATAAATCTTTGCTTTATCACAAGTCCACCACATATGATAAAAAGAACCTTCTTTCTTTTTACACTTCCAACATTTGTTAGACATATTCTGACCAATATTTGCAATTTTTTTTGGTGTCATATACCATCTATACATCATTTTAAAACAATTTTCTTTTAAGTTATAACACGTAGATATACTCATAGCATTTTTCCATAAAAATTCCCAAGATTCCATTTCAATGTCTTTGTTAAAGTTTATCGCCCATTTTACCATTTGTTCTTTTACCATTTCATCTGCATTAAACCATTTTAGCAAGACTTTATACATTTTAGAAATCATTTTTTTCCCGCCTTCCTCCCAAACTTGTTCTATTTCATTATTTTTTCCCCTGAAACCGTGTTTTTTATCACTTCTATACAAATCATATATTTGTCTATATCTTAACCAACCATAATCAAAGTCAATCTGATGCTGCTCCTTCAGTTTGAAATCTTTACCATGTCTTATTAATAAGTCTCTATACTTCAGCCAATCTTGTCCTTTATATCTTGATGTTGGATGTAAGATTTCTGCAGGTACAATCCACATGGGTATCTCTTCTGAAAAAAAGTTTTTATATCTTGTCCACGTATCCATTAGTGTTCTTCTCAAATAGTGATGTTTAAACATATTGTCCATTTTTGTTTTGCCATAATACAAATATGCATGCCACCCAAATCTACAATCATGACCTTCCAGGGACAATAACATTCTATCTTGTAACATAGTCCATGTCCCTACCCAGGTCAAACATATTGCATCATGGTATAACCTTAGATTTGGTAGTTGAAACCCTCCTCTTTCTTTGGCATCACACATTATTTTCATCTTAATTCTTGGTTTTTTCCCTCCCCACACAAATTTAGACAGCTCCTTCTGCCAACATTTGAATGTTTTTACATCTTTCACAATTGGAATAGTTTGAAACAAAAACATTAATCGTGGTAACACATTTATCTTGACCACCGCAATTCTACCCAGCAATGACAAATTCAATACATTCCACTTTTTAATATCCTGCATAATTTGCAACCATAATTTTTCATAGTTATTTTTATAAAGATCAATATTTTTCATAGTTAGGTTTACACCCAGATATTTTGTCTTTTTCACCACCTCACATTCTGTAAGTTTTTGTAACTCGTTTTGTTTCTTATTTGACATATTTTTGCACATTACTTTCGATTTGTTCTTATTTACATTAAATCCTGCTAAGTCACCAAACTCTTTTACACTCTGTAACAAATGTGGTAATGTGGATAAGGGGTCTTCCACTATAAACATCACATCATCTGCAAAGGCCCTATATTTGAAAGAAAAACCTTTAGTTGTTAAGCCTTTAATATCTTTGTCTTCCTTCACATTTAACAGTAGAACTTCTAAAATCCAAATAAATAGCAGCGGCGAAAGTGGGCATCCTTGTCTTGTTCCTTTTTCAACTTTAAAATCGTCTGTCTTTTCGGTATTAATTATTAATGAGGATTTCTGTTCTTTATATATTGCTTTAATGAAGTTAAGCATATATTCACCAATCTCAAGATGTTCTAAAACTTCAAACATAAAATCCCAGTTTAAATTATCAAACGCTTTCTCCGCATCTAAAAAGAAAAAGCCCACTTCCTTTTCAGGATGTTTGTCGTAGTATTCTATAGCATCCACTACTACTCATAGATTGTCCCTTATTTGTCGATTAGGTAAGAACCCTGCT
This sequence comes from Lepidodactylus listeri, assembly GCA_029233225.1. NCBI lineage: Eukaryota > Metazoa > Chordata > Lepidosauria > Squamata > Gekkonidae > Lepidodactylus > Lepidodactylus listeri. Next base: position 124,914,008 of record JARCFY010000007.1, on the reverse strand, counting down.
TGTTCTGTTTGTATAGTCTCTTTAAGGTGCTCTTTTAGTCTATCCACTATAATCTTAGCAAAAATCTTATAATCATTATTCAGTAAAGAGATCGGTCTATAATTCTTAACATTGGTCAAATCTTGATTTTCTTTCGGGATCAGTGAGATGGATGCATCTTTCCAGGTTTCTGGTACCTCTCCAGTAACTCTTATATCGTTCATCAATAGCAGTAACACCGGTGAAACTGACTCCTGTAACGTTTTGTAGAACTTCGCTGTAAATCCATCCGGTCCAGGTGCTTTACCTAATTTTGAGTCATTTATTGCATTTTTGATCTCTTGTAATGATACTGGATTATTAAATAGTTCTTTAATTTTCTCTGTTGGTTTTGGTAACTTTAATGTTTGCAGGTATTCTTTAATCTTTCTTCTGTCTTTGTTTTCCTTCTTAAAAAGTTTTGCATAGTATTTAAAAAATTCTCTTTTTATTCCTTTGTTATCTATTATCTCAACATTATCTCTTATCACTTTAGTGATAAATTTATTTTCACGTTTTTTCTTTAATTGCCATGCTAAGTATTTTCCGGGTTTATTTGCACCTTCAAATGCTTTTTGTTGAAGTTTTTTTAAGTTCCAGTACATCTCTTGGTTCAAAATGGCTTTTGCTTGGTCTTGTAGCATCCAAATTTCCTTTTGCAGTTTCTTTTTCCCTGGTTTTTTCTTCAGTTCTTCTTCCTTTGTTTTAATGGCTTGTAGAATATTTTCATATTGCTCTTTTTTCTTTTTATTATCTTTAGCATTTAGCGATATCAATAGTCCTCTCATCACTGCTTTGTATGCATCCCATACGGTTTGAATTTTAACTTCTTTCTGCATGTTTACTTGGAAGTATAGGTCTGTTTCTTCAAGTAATTTTTTAATTATTTCTTGATTATCTAATAAGTCCTCGTTTATTCTCCATCTCTTTTGTTTTTTAATCTGCCCAGCTGTCCATAAACACGGATTGTGATCTGAGATTATTCTGGGTAAAATTTCCACTTTTCTTGTCTTAAAGGTTAGGTTAGTAGTCATCCAAATCATGTCAATTCTTGAATGTGAGTCATGTCTGTTAGAGTAAAAGGTAAAATCTTTTCCTTGTGGGTTAGCTTTCCTCCAAATATCTTCCAACTTTTCTTGTTTTATCAGTTCAAAAAATTTTTTTGGAAGCTTCCCTAACGTCTCATCCTTTCTTTTAGAGCGCCTGTCTAGTTTATTATCTACAGTTCCATTGAAGTCCCCTAACATCATAATTTGATCATAGTTTACATTGTCCAATTCCATTTGAAGTTCTTTAAAAAAAATTTCCTTAGCTCCATTCGGAGCATAAATGTTCACAATCAAAGTTTTCAATCCTTGCAGTAAAATTTCAATAGCTAAATATCTTCCATCTTCGTCTTTAAATATTACTTTAGGTTCCAAATCTTTTTTGACATATGTTGCAACACCATTTTTTTTGTTGCTTGCTAAAGAATAAAATTCTTCTCCCAATTTTTTCCTTATTAAATATTTATGGTCTTGTTTTTTAAGATGAGCTTCTTGCAAACAAATTATATTACATTTTTGTTTTTCCAACCAATGACCTACCATTCTATGTTTTTGGGGTGAATTTAGTCCATTTACATTCCATGTAAGTATTTTGTAATCCATTTTGATATATTCTTAAATATCTCCAAAATCATCTTTATTCTCTCCCAGGAATGCATACATTTCTTCTGTGCTTTTAATCACTACTCTGGAGTTGCCATAATAAAAACTTAGTCCTTGAGGTATTTCCCAACGAAATCTGATTTTTTTCTCCTTCAGTTTATCCGTCAGACACTTGAATTTTTTCCTTTCTTGCAGTATTGCTCTAGGCAATTCTTTCATTACTATGATTTTCTTTCCATCTATTACAAAAGGGTCAGTAAAGCACTTCCTGTAGATTTGTTCTTTTGTTCTTTTCATTGTAAATTGGACAACCACATCTCTTGGTATGTTTTTGTCTCTTGCATATGTAGAATTAACTCTATAAACAAGATCCATGTGTTCTTTAACAACTTCTTCCTGTTCTTGTAAAAAAATCTGCTATTGCTTCTTGCATTCTTGTAAAAATGTCCTCATTCAATTTTTCCTCGATCCCTCGAAATCTCAAATGATTTTGCATATCTTTATAGTGCATCATCTTTTCCATCCTCTCGTTCTCTCTCATTGTCTTATGGGTGCTTTTTTCCAGTTCTTTTACTTTAGTTTCTATATCTTGTGTTCTTGTGGATAATTTTTGAAATTCTGCTTTTAATTCCATGAAATTTTTATCTGCTTGAGCCGCTATATTATTCATTTTAACATTTACCTCTCCTATAGCGTCTAACATTTTCTTTTCCATTGCTTCCATAACAGCTAGTAGCTCTTTTTCTTTTTTTGCTGCCATTGTAGGAGAGGACCATGTAGCTGCTCTCGATCTTAGTCCGCGGTCCGTTTTGCCTCTTTAAAAAAGATCGATTTTATCTTGTTTTCCAAATCAAACACCAATTAGTGCATTCAAACAAGCTAATCTTGCCAAGTCAAATTATGTTGGTTTCAGCCTTCTAAGTTATATAATCTTTGAGATATTGCAGTTTAAAAATTTTATAAATCCAAAATGGCGGGCGCGACTTCTCTATGGTTAATGTCAAAGGTTATAGTCTTTTTACCTTGCTTCTGGCTTGCCGTAGTTTCCTTTTGTCCCTTCCTTTTATTTACTTGTCTGCTCTCTGCACGTCACTTCCTGTTATGGTCTTTCTGGTCCGGCAGTATTTAGAGTCCCCTTTCTGGTCCGGCAGTATTTAGAGTCCCCTTTCTGGTCCGGCAGTATTTAGAGTCCCCTTTACCTTCTTCCGGTTCTTCTCCTTTTCCCTTATATAAGGTATTTTCTGAAGTGACATAAAAATCACTCTAATTATTACCCCAAAAGATACAATGAAATCACCCCTGCTCTAGTTGATTCTCATGACCCTTACTCTGGGCACTGTCACGTGGGATTCATCTGGGATTGTACATTTTTTTGGTGAAATTGGTAGATGGGGTGCTGCCAGCTCTGACCTTCAGGTGATTGATACAGAAGTAATAATGTTTTCCAATTGTTTGTAGACGATACAAAGCATTCAGAGAGTCATGGAGTTGGAAGGGGCTATCTAGTCCAAGGCCCTCTGCTCAGTGCAGGATCAGCCTAGAGCATCCCTGACGAGTGTTTGTCCAGCTGCTGCTTGAAGACAGCCAGGATCATAAAAAAGCCGTCTCATTGCACATCCAACCTCAAATTATTGAAAAACTGCACTGCAGTGATTTCCAAGTGCTCCCGGGCAGCATGCTATTGGAACTTGTGGGAACACCGAGAGATGTTGTTGCAAAATCCATTTACTGTGACAGTGGCAGCTATCCTTTCTTAAAGCTGTTTTTTTTGTTGGAGGACATCTCTCTTTGAGGAAGAAAAAGAGGAGATTGGATTTATACCCCGCCCTTCACTCAGAGTCTCAGAGCAGTTTACAATCTCCTTTCCCCTCCCCAGTTTACAATTGTGAGGCTTCTGCTCAAAGTAGTCAAGGATCAGATCTTTGTTGATGAAACACAGTTCTTTATTTCCAGGTTCTACATTGGTACAGGTTCTCGGATTATTGTCAGAGATAACGTATACAATGGAAGCAGGTCTAATATACCCTCCCGAACAATTCGAATTGCCCATAGGTAACCAATCAACAGGGGGGAAAAACCGCGGGCAAAAGGTTCTCTGGCCATTTGCTTCCCACAGGAAAGAAAGTGAGGTGTGAAGCAGTAAATTTCCCTTCCCAAACCAGACCCCTCAGATGTAACCATATTCACATAACAAATGCTTCCCTCAAGGCTTTCGCACGTTGATAAGAAATGGTCCCTGTCCTCCCCTGTCTTCCCAGCCGGGATGAATGGAATGCGGAGGCAGGAGTGTGAGAGGCCCATTGTTCCCATGCTTTGAAGTTGTCATTCTCCCGGCCAAATGGATACATAGACCAGACCTGATCAGAGCCATAACCCTGGGGTCACAGAAGATACATTCACAATTGTCAAACCAAATAGCAATAGGCATGATTACATAGGTGATACAGGAACAGGTTTGCACAGCATAGCCAAGTCAGGTTATAATATATAGCAAGAGATCCCAGAAATCTTTGTTAGAATCTGCAGATTCTGACAACAATCTCCTTTCCCCTCCCCTCCCCACAACAGAAACCCTATGAGGTAGGTGGGGCTGAGAGAGAGCTCTGAGAGAGAACTGTGACTGACCCAAGGTCACCCAGCTGGCTGCATGTGGAGGAGTGGAGAATCAAACCTGGTTCTCCAGATTAGAGTCTGCTGCTCTTAACCATTAGACCACACTGGCTCTCAGTGTTGGCTGGAGGAAGGTTTCAAATTTTACTCGTTGGAGTTGTAGGATACCCTAGGCCAGGGGTCCTCAAACTACGGCCCGCCGAGGGCATTTTTCTGGCCCGCCGGGTGTGCCACTGCCTGTCCTCCAATTCCCAGCAGCACACAAAGCAGCAGAAAAATTGCAGCCGACTCGTCCCGGGCCACATGACAAAGCCCCGCCCCCCTGCTTCCAGTCAGCCTGGAGGAGGCAAAAAGAAGACTGGAAAAGGGTAAGTGTGGGGTGGCAGGCGCTCCGGCTGGCCCCAAGTCTCCTAGCCGGCTGAGAGGCCTCTCAGCCAGCTAGGAGACCTGCGCCAGTCCCAAGAGCCGGGCTGGGGTCTTTTTCGAGGCTTTTTGTGCTGCTGGGAATTGGAGGGGGAGAGAGAGAGGTTTCTCTTTCCCATCATGATGCCTGCAGTAGTGGAGTTTCAGGGAGAAGCAGCTGGGGGCTTGCTGCCTTAAAAAGTTTGTGAGGATGCCGAGTTCTTTGTTTCTTCGGAGAGGGAAAGAAAACAGCCCCGTCAAGGGTGCCTTGCTTGCGCATGCACCCCCCCCCCCCCATGCACCTTCCCTACCCGCAAAATAACATCTGAAATCTCCAACCAGATCTAGACTAACTGATGCACACTTGCATCACTTGTTACGACTAGCAGTGACAAATATGGAACCGGACATTGACCATCTCATTAGCCAAAAGCAGGCCCATAGTTCCCATTGAAATACTGGTAAGTTTGTTGATTTAACTTTACTTGTTCTTCATTTTAAATATTGTATTTGTTCCCATTTTGTTTTTTTACTTCAAAATAAGATATGTGCAGTGTGCATAGGAATTTGTTCATAGGTTTGTTTTTTTTTAAATTATAGTCCGGCCCTCCAACGGTCTGAGGGACAGTAAACTGGCCCCGTTTAAAAAGTTTGAGGACCCCTGCCCTAGGCAGTACTTTTTGAGATTAAATAGCATTATATGTTTAGTCACTAGATGGCATTGTACCTACAGCACTCCTGTGGATGGTTTACTGCAATAATCATGGATAAAATTTCAGTGGGTAAACTGTGTGTTGTGGCAAAAAAAAAAAGGAAAAAAATCTTGTGGCACCTTAAGACTCCTAGGTTTATTGAGTCCAGTTCATCAGTTCATCAGATATATGCAATGGAGAAAGACACTAATGGGGAAAAAAAATAGAAGGAAAATTGGGTTTGACTATCCCATGGTATCAATATTTACAATTACAGCATGTTTGTTCTCAAATAAATCTAGTTGCGATCATGTCACAACTGCTATCCAGTTCTGAACAAGTATATAAATATGCCTGGAGTTCAAATAAGCATTTAATTTCTAAGTTATATGGTATTTTAATGTCAATGGATGCTGATAAATATTTGTCATACCAACTTAGATGGCAAACTTTATGTACACAAAATCTGGATGACAACTTTTGGAAAATGTTATGGTTGAACTTTCCATTTAAGACTAACATTATTGACATAAATTGACATAATCAGATGTTTAAGATACTTACTTTCTGGTATTCAATGCCAAAGAAGCTGGCCCAGTACTAAATATTTGGCCAGCTTTAGATTGTACGGCAGGTACAAAAACCTTGTTAGAATATTTGTGTGCAGCCACTCGAATGACTATAGCCAGATTTTGGAAAAGTGTTAAAGTAATTTCAGTTCATACCTGGATTTTCAAAGTTTGTGAATTATGTATGTTAGATAAAATTACGGAATCTCTAAAACAAAAGAGTTATGATAACTATCAATCTAATTTTGTTGCAATATGGTTTCCTTTTCTTCAGTATTTATCAAAAAATGATGAATTCAGTTCTTCAGTTAATGCAATTATTATAGCCTGATGACAAAATATTTGGATTGTATATCTTTCTATGTTGGCTAGTTTAAGATATATGGTTATTTAATAGTTTTGTATCATGTTGAAACTTTTACCATCAATAAAAAATTTAAAAAAGAAGAAGAAGAAGAAGAAGCTGGCCCATATGGTATCAACGGCAAAGCCTATGTGCTGGAAACAGTGTGGTCACAGAGGAACATATACTCACTGCTGGCTAGAATGCCCTATTTTGATACCTTTTTGGGAAGAGATAATTTTAACTATAGAACAAATAACTGGTATAAAATTGCAAAATAATGTGGAGCATCTCCTTTTGCATCAATGGAATATAGACATATCAGTAGACAATATTACACACCAAACTGCCATTCTTTTAGCAGTGGCTAAAAATGCTGTTGCATTACACTGGAAGTGTAAACAGAGACCGACTAAACAAAACTGGCATTCCAAATTATGGAATATGTACATAATGGCAAGAATTACAGAGAGTATTAATGACTTTCAGAGAACACAATCCAACTTTTCTGCGATTTGGTTTCTGTTATGTCCTGGATGCAGTTCCACAGACAACCAGACTGCGATTCTCTATGTGTACACTTGTATGATTCTTTGATGTGACCAAACATGTAATGGCGCCGGCCATGCGGTCTGACCGCATGGCCTGGAAAAGGTACAAGCTTGAGGTAAAAGAACAATAGCACCCAGGCTCCTAAAGATCCACCTATCAGGGGCTTAGCATATTCAAATGAACCAATGTAAATCTCTGGTGGGAAGATTAACCTGGGGTGTGGGTGCGGACGGGGGCGAGGCTTTTCTGTGCATATAAGATGACCCCTAGGCCACTTCAGGTATGCTTGTTCCTGACCTACAATAAACTTGATCATGCTGAAACTCACTCCACTGGCTTCCCGACTCCAGTATTTATCAGTTTCCCATATTACAGTATTTGAAACAACAGAAAGAAATTCCTGAGATTATGGATTTGTTACATCTATGGTGAGATAATAGTATGCCAAGGATTGTTAAGATGGGTAGATGTATAAAAGGCATATGACCTATGTGGTGATCTGTTATAGTTTGTTTTTTTTAAATATTTTATTAAGTTTTTAACAGTATATAAAATTAAACAACCAAAAACAGTATTCATATTAAATTTAAATGAGCCATTATAACATTTACACTAATACAACCAATTGAAAAACTTGTACCAAATGAAAGTAGGGTCTGCATTACATTCCGAGTTTAACAAATAACACAGTCTATCTAGTTCAGCCCATTCCGTTAATTTACCAACAATGTCTTCCCTTCCCAGTTATAGTTGGAACTGTATTATTTAATGAGATTGTTGTTTATGTAAACTTGTAGGAAAACTTCGTATTTAATATCTGTTGTAAATCTTTTATTTGAAAAATAAAATATATATTAATAATAAAAAATATAAATGGTAAAATGTCTGGTCAGAGACATTTTCTGTGACTTGTATATCTTCAGGATGTTACTAACATTATAAAAATAAAATAGCACAAGTGATAAAAAGTGATGACTCTGTATAGAGGTACACGGAGTACAGCACAAAAAGAGACTTGACGATACCTGTCCTGTATCCTGCTCAGCAAAGTCTGAAGCCTTTCTCTGGAATATAGATCCCTCCTCCAACTTTTTAACTAGAGGAACAGTCTGTTGAGTTGGAGGTTGGCTCCTCAGGAAGGCCTCAGACTTTGCTGAGTGATATGGCAGGATTAAAGGTGCCATAAAGCTCTGGGTTGAAAATACCTGAAGCTTTTGGGGGTGGAGCCAGAGGAAGGTGGGGTTTGGAGAGAGGAGGGACTTCAATTGTATATCATGCCATAGAGTCCACCTTCCAAAGCGGCCATTTTCTCAGGGTTGCCAAGTCTGAGTTGGGAAATACCTGGTGACTTTGGGGGTGGAGCCAGGAGAGGGCGGGGTTTGGGGAGGGGAGGGGCCTCAGCATGGTACAATTCCATAGAGTCCCCCCTCCAAAGCAGCCATTTTCTCCAGGGGAGCTGATCTCTTTCAGCTGGGGATCAGTTGTAAAAGTGGGAGATCCCCAGGCCCCACCTGGAGGCTGGCAACCCTAAATTTTCTCCAGGTGAACTGATCACTGTTGCCTGGAGGTCAGTTGTAATAGTGGGAGATCTCAAGCTACCATCTGGAGGTTGGCAAGCCAAGGCAGGCTATAGGCCACTGGGAGTACTCGTCATCATTTTAAATCACATGGGACCCGTGCAAACATTCCCCCTGGGAAAATGGTGTTGGAAAAGTGAGTATGTAACACAAGGCCTGAGAATTTTAGTCATTATAGGGTTAACCTATGCAACTTGTTTGTTTACCTAGGTTTAGCCTGGAAGTGATACCTGGCAGCTGGCCAATTGACTCTAAACCCGGGAAACCTAGAGGTCTACTGTTCCGCTAATTGGTTACTGATATCAGGTGTTTCCTTTCAGGGGTCAAGAAGGAGGAGAGACCCTCCATTGTAATCTCTCACTATCTAGAAGGATGTCTTAGTGTGAAGACGGAGCACAATGCAGCTCCTTAGAAAGCATGTTTGTTTATTTGTAGCTAATCCCGTTTCCCTTTATCCTTTAGTAATAAAGATTTTAAACTAGAGGAAGCAGTCTCTTCTTTCCAGAAAGCAAGATCCATCACTCTGATTTTTTTCTCGAATATTGAACAAAAGTTCTAACAAATGGTAGCCAGAGTTTGGTCCTAACACTTTTTTTTATGCTTTCTGGATTGATTGAGAAAGAGAAATAGGGAATAAGAGCTAGAGGCTTGGATTTTTTAAAACGACCAACTTTTTTTTCCTTCCTGCTCTCAGAGCAATCCTGCAGTCAGAAAGGCCCAACCCTATTTCCTTGCTGATCAGGGAGAAAGCCTATGCTGATTTGCAGTTTGCCATGAGCAAAGGATTTTTTATTTGGATTATCATTTTGCCTGCTGTGAGCCTCGGAGTACCGGAGCCCAGAGAGATGCTGCAAGCCGTTTTGAAATTCGCACTGCTGCTGCTGCTGCACAGAGAGAAAAGGATTAACTCTGTGAGTTCCAGAAACAGCAAGCCTGCCTCCAACCAGAAAGATGAGCAACAGAGAAGCCAGTTCCAGTTCAGCTACAAAGCCTGGAAGCCAACCCAGAGGGGGAGTAGTGAGTATGATTTTTCTACCCGAGCGGGAAAGATGTCCATAGAGGAAAGGCATACTTTATCAGATGAGATGCCTGCTTTAAGTCTGAAAGATGGGCACAGATCTAAAGGGAAAATTGAAAATTTTGCCCATGGAGGGAATCACAAGGCTAATTCCAGTGATTCAAGAGGTGGCAGAAAGCATGAGTCTAATGGGGAACAAAGACACAGAAACACTGGCATGCATGATGGGCCACTCAAGATTAAATGCTATAATTTTAACAATACCCCAGACCATGCACCTAATGAAGAATTTAAAGAACAAAGCACAGAAGCACATAGTCAGAGCCAGAAAAAGGTGCCCAGTGATACTGATATGAATTTAGAAGGTCTTTTGTCTGCACTGACTGAGGAATATGATTCTAGGCAACCTAGAGCAAGTTTGTCTGATGAGATGTCTGTTTTGAGCCTAAAGCATGGACAGAGATTTAAAAGGAAAGTGGATTGTTTTATATGTGGGGAAAATCATCTTGCAAAATACTGCCCTTCTAAGTATGTGTCTAATGATGAGCCCCAAGAACAAAGAGGCACAGGCGCACGTGGTTCCACTAACAAAGAACCAGTGAGTGGGAGGGGCAGAGCTCAAGCTTCATGCGCACAGCACAGAGGGAGAAAGTCTGATGCAAAGACACAGAGCAAAGGTCATGCTTTTAGGATCACTGATGATTTTAACACAGATGATAAGAAAGTGTTTTTGGTGGATTCTGGTGCTTGCACACATATCTGTAGAGAAAAGGCCTGATTTAGTAACATAGATGTTGAGAACAAACCAAGAATTTTTCAAGCTAATGGAGAATTGCTAGATGTGAAAGGTGTTGGGACTGTTCAGTTGCAATTGTATACTACTAATGGTGGATCAGTTGATGTTGAATTGCAAAATACAGTTTATATTCCAGAAGCTGTCGACAACTTAATTTCAACAAAAAGGCTTATGGACACTGGACATACTGTCCTGTTCAAAAGAAAGCAGGGGAGTAAGATCACTACTGAGGATGGAGAGCTTGAATTTAAAGTGAAAGAGAAAAATGGATTTCATTACCTTGTAGCTTGTGATGAGGAGACAGAGACTTTTGATGTTGATCCTGATAAGGAAATTGAGACTGTTGATGATAAGGAACAGATTTGCCAGACTAAGGATGCTTGTGATGATGCTTGTAAACATGAAAAATGTTTATTTTCGTGGCATATTAAACTTGGACATAGAAATTTAAAATCTGTTGAGCAGTTGTTAAAGCAGTGTGGAATACCTGTTGTGCATTGTGAAAAGAGTGAAACTAGATGTGAGACATGCCTCAGAGCGAAGGGGGATGCCCCACATTATACTGGGAAATATCCAGCGCAAAATCAGGAATTTCTGGAAACTGTATACAGTGATCTTGTTGGGCCATTACCTGTATCCCTAGGTGGGAACAAATATTTTGTGACTTTCACAGAGAATAAAACAAAATACACTTATGTGTATATGCTGAGAAGTAAGGATGAAACACTGTGCAGATTTAAAAATTATGTGGCTATTGTTAAAAATAAATTTGGCAAAGCACCTCAAAGCTTACTCACAGATGGAGGTGGTGAATATTGTAATGCTGAATTCAAACAATTTCTACAAGAGCAAGGAATTCAACATAAGGTATCAATCCCATATTCACCCCAGCAGAATGGAGCCTCTGAGAGATTAAACAGAACACTGCAAGGGATGTGCAGAGCTATGCTAATGCATTCTGGACTGCCAAATGGTTTATGGGCAGAAGCCCTGAACACAGCAGTGTACTTACACAACAGAATACCCTCAAAGATGACAGGAAATTCTCCTTTTCAGGCCTGGTTTGAGAAACAGCCTGGTCTAAAACATATCAAAGCTTTTGGCGCAAAAGGATATGCGCACATACCAAAGGAGAAAAGGGGAAAGCTTGATCCCAGAACTGAAACTAGAATTATTGTAAGCTACCCTGTTGGTGGAAAAGGGTACAGGATATACAAACCCCAAACCCACACAGTTGAGGAACGCAATGTTGTTTTTGTTGATGAGACTGTATTGCCTAGTGTTTCCACTGCAGCCGATCCAAAGATGCCTGGGACTGCACCTGATGAGTTGGTTGCTTGGCTACCTGTAGTGACTGCTGGTGAACCGGCTGAGGAACTGACAAGTGAAGCAGCAGGTCCACCTTCTGAGGAAACTACTGAAACAGAAGGGGAAGCAGGGGCCACACCAGAGGAAGTGGCTGAACCCACAGCTGAACCCACAGCAGAACCCACACCCAGTGTGAGGCGATCAGAGAGGAGCACTAGGGGACAACCTCCAAAGAAATATGGATTTTGTGAACTTGTGCAACCTGCAAAGGAACCCAAGAACTGGAAGGAAGTTTGCAACTTACCTGCGAATGAAAGAGGTAGATGGCTTGAAGCAATGGAACAGGAGCTGCTGTCCATTAGCGAAAAAGAGGCCTGGACTCTCACTCAACTACCTCAAGGCAGAAAGCCTGTTGGATGTAAATGGGTCTTCAAAATAAAGTACAAGGAAGATGGAATTGTGGAGCTATACAAAGCACGTTTAGTAGCTAAAGGCTACTCACAGCAATATGGGACTGACTATTTTGAAACTTTTGCTCCAGTTGCTGACCAAGCAACATTCAGAACACTTCTAAGTGTTGCAGCATCTAGGAACATGATAGTAGAGCATCTTGATGTAAAGACTGCTTTTCTCAATGGAGAACTATCTGAGGAAATCTACATGGAACAACCTGAAGGTTTCAAGGTCAAAGGTCAAGAAAATTTTGTCTACAAACTCAATAAAGGACTCTATGGCCTAAAGCAAGGAGCAAAGGCCTGGTATGATAAACTTACTGAACTTTTAAAGAAGCAAGGCTTCAAGCAAGGGAAAGCTGAACCTTGTCTGTACACTAGAATCAGAAATGGACAATACCAGTATGTTCTTTTTTACATTGACGACTTGATCATGGCTTGCCAAAACAGAGGAGACATCAAAGCAATAGCTGATGGACTGAATAAGGAAGTGGAAGTCAAACAGCTAGGAGATGTTCAACAATACCTTGGAATGCAAATTGAGAGACTCGAGGATGGAACTTTTCTTTTATGCCAGAAAAGAAAGATTATGGACTTTGTTGAATCTGTTGGCATGAAGAACTGCAAAGCTTCAACAATCCCACTTGAACCTGGATATCTGAAGGAGAAGGATGGCACATGTGAGGCTTCTGAGTAGACCAAATAAGCCAGGCCTTGATGAAAGCAAAAGTCCTTTTATTTCTTAATGATCAATCAGGAACACATTGTTTGTCAGTGATACCAGACTACAAGCAGCAGGGATTCATATACAGTATTCAAAAGGTAAGAGCAGGTGAAGCACCAATCAGAGCAAATTAAAATAAGCGCGAAACCCCTAACCGTTTGGTTCTCACAGAAAAAAGGCGCAGAAGCACTACACCCCCCCACGGCCCCTTTGTGAACTCTGGTTGCATTTCACAGGCCAGGCACCTGACCTAAATCAGTTTCAGAAGTCTTCAAGGTTACTAAGCAAGATTAGCCGTCCCGAGACGCCGGGATGAAAGAGACAGGAGGAGGAGGCGAGGGTAGATAGCGAGAGGACTGTGTGACGTGGGAGTAAGTAGCAAGCCACCCTCCCGGCTAAAGAAAGAACCACAGTATTCATGACAGACAGTAAATTCATGGCAGACAGTAATTCATGACAGAGAATTTGACATCACACCACTAAAGGACATAGGAGGATACAGAGAGGCTGTTGGAAAGCTCTTGTACCTGAGCAAATCAACGCGTCCAGACATTACAGCAGCAGTTGGATTTCTAAGCAGAAAAGTAAGTTTGCCAAATCATCATGACTGGAGTGCAATAAAGAAGATGGCACGTTACCTAAGAGGAACAATGGACTTAAAACTGAAAATTGCACCAACTGAACAACCAAGACTAGTCAGCTACATGGATGCCAGTTGGGGAGAAGAGATGAACAACTACAAGTCCACCAGTGGATACCTATTCTTTTATGGAAATGGACTCATAGACTGGACTAGTAGAAAACAGACTGTTGTAGCATAATCCACAGCAGAAGCTGAGTGCATTTCAGCAGCAAGTGCCTGCAGCAGACTTGAATGGATCTTTAATATGTTGAAGGATTTTGGAATAAATGAACCTGTACCAGTACTTCTGTTAGAGGATAATCAAGCTTGTATAACAATATGTAAGGAAGAGAGCACGACTGCTAGAAGTAGATCTATTGGTATTAAATGTGCATTAGTTAAAAATTTGTACCAGAAAAGGCTGATAGAGATTAAGCATTGTCATACAGAAGAGATGGTGGCTGATATCCTGACTAAGCCATTGACCAAAGACAAGTTTGAAAGACTTCGTGGAATGTTGAATATGCTTGATGCTAATGTTGAATAATGTTTGTGTATGCATATATAATTACTTGCATTTCAGGTCTTGAGAAGGGGTGTTGGAAAAGTGAGTATGTAACACAAGGCCTGAGAATTTTAGTCATTATAGGGTTAACCTATGCAACTTGTTTGTTTACCTAGATTTAGCCTGGAAGTGATACCTGGCAGCTGGCCAATTGACTCTAAACCCGGGAAACCTAGAGGTCTACTGTTCCGCTAATTGGTTACTGATATCAGGTGTTTCCTTTCAGGGGTCAAGGAGGAGGAGAGACCCTCCATTGTAATCTCTCACTATCTAGAAGGATGTTTTAGTGTGAAGACGGAGCACAATGCAGCTCCTTAGAAAGCATGTTTGTTTATTTGTAGCTAATCCCGTTTCCCTTTATCCTTTAGTAATAAAGATTTTAAACTAGAGGAAGCAGTCTCTTCTTTCCAGAAAGCAAGATCCATCACTCTGATTTTTTTCTCGAATATTGAACAAAAGTTCTAACAAATGGTAGCCAGAGTTTGGTCCTAACACTTTTTTTTATGCTTTCTGGATTGATTGAGAAAGAGAAATAGGGAATAAGAGCTAGAGGCTTGGATTTTTTAAAACGACCAACTTTTTTTTCCTTCCTGCTCTCAGAGCAATCCTGCAGTCAGAAAGGCCCAACCCTATTTCCTTGCTGATCAGGGAGAAAGCCTATGCTGATTTGCAGTTTGCCATGAGCAAAGGATTTTTTATTTGGATTATCATTTTGCCTGCTGTGAGCCTCGGAGTACCGGAGCCCAGAGAGATGCTGCAAGCCGTTTTGAAATTCGCACTGCTGCTGCTGCTGCACAGAGAGAAAAGGATTAACTCTGTGAGTTCCAGAAACAGCAAGCCTGCCTCCAACCAGAAAGATGAGCAACAGAGAAGCCAGTTCCAGTTCAGCTACAAAGCCTGGAAGCCAACCCAGAGGGGGAGTAGTGAGTATGATTTTTCTACCCGAGCGGGAAAGATGTCCATAGAGGAAAGGCATACTTTATCAGATGAGATGCCTGCTTTAAGTCTGAAAGATGGGCACAGATCTAAAGGGAAAATTGAAAATTTTGCCCATGGAGGGAATCACAAGGCTAATTCCAGTGATTCAAGAGGTGGCAGAAAGCATGAGTCTAATGGGGAACAAAGACACAGAAACACTGGCATGCATGATGGGCCACTCAAGATTAAATGCTATAATTTTAACAATACCCCAGACCATGCACCTAATGAAGAATTTAAAGAACAAAGCACAGAAGCACATAGTCAGAGCCAGAAAAAGGTGCCCAGTGATACTGATATGAATTTAGAAGGTCTTTTGTCTGCACTGACTGAGGAATATGATTCTAGGCAACCTAGAGCAAGTTTGTCTGATGAGATGTCTGTTTTGAGCCTAAAGCATGGACAGAGATTTAAAAGGAAAGTGGATTGTTTTATATGTGGGGAAAATCATCTTGCAAAATACTGCCCTTCTAAGTATGTGTCTAATGATGAGCCCCAAGAACAAAGAGGCACAGGCGCACGTGGTTCCACTAACAAAGAACCAGTGAGTGGGAGGGGCAGAGCTCAAGCTTCATGCGCACAGCACAGAGGGAGAAAGTCTGATGCAAAGACACAGAGCAAAGGTCATGCTTTTAGGATCACTGATGATTTTAACACAGATGATAAGAAAGTGTTTTTGGTGGATTCTGGTGCTTGCACACATATCTGTAGAGAAAAGGCCTGATTTAGTAACATAGATGTTGAGAACAAACCAAGAATTTTTCAAGCTAATGGAGAATTGCTAGATGTGAAAGGTGTTGGGACTGTTCAGTTGCAATTGTATACTACTAATGGTGGATCAGTTGATGTTGAATTGCAAAATACAGTTTATATTCCAGAAGCTGTCGACAACTTAATTTCAACAAAAAGGCTTATGGACACTGGACATACTGTCCTGTTCAAAAGAAAGCAGGGGAGTAAGATCACTACTGAGGATGGAGAGCTTGAATTTAAAGTGAAAGAGAAAAATGGATTTCATTACCTTGTAGCTTGTGATGAGGAGACAGAGACTTTTGATGTTGATCCTGATAAGGAAATTGAGACTGTTGATGATAAGGAACAGATTTGCCAGACTAAGGATGCTTGTGATGATGCTTGTAAACATGAAAAATGTTTATTTTCGTGGCATATTAAACTTGGACATAGAAATTTAAAATCTGTTGAGCAGTTGTTAAAGCAGTGTGGAATACCTGTTGTGCATTGTGAAAAGAGTGAAACTAGATGTGAGACATGCCTCAGAGCGAAGGGGGATGCCCCACATTATACTGGGAAATATCCAGCGCAAAATCAGGAATTTCTGGAAACTGTATACAGTGATCTTGTTGGGCCATTACCTGTATCCCTAGGTGGGAACAAATATTTTGTGACTTTCACAGAGAATAAAACAAAATACACTTATGTGTATATGCTGAGAAGTAAGGATGAAACACTGTGCAGATTTAAAAATTATGTGGCTATTGTTAAAAATAAATTTGGCAAAGCACCTCAAAGCTTACTCACAGATGGAGGTGGTGAATATTGTAATGCTGAATTCAAACAATTTCTACAAGAGCAAGGAATTCAACATAAGGTATCAATCCCATATTCACCCCAGCAGAATGGAGCCTCTGAGAGATTAAACAGAACACTGCAAGGGATGTGCAGAGCTATGCTAATGCATTCTGGACTGCCAAATGGTTTATGGGCGGAAGCCCTGAACACAGCAGTGTACTTACACAACAGAATACCCTCAAAGATGACAGGAAATTCTCCTTTTCAGGCCTGGTTTGAGAAACAGCCTGGTCTAAAACATATCAAAGCTTTTGGCGCAAAAGGATATGCGCACATACCAAAGGAGAAAAGGGGAAAGCTTGATCCCAGAACTGAAACTAGAATTATTGTAAGCTACCCTGTTGGTGGAAAAGGGTACAGGATATACAAACCCCAAACCCACACAGTTGAGGAACGCAATGTTGTTTTTGTTGATGAGACTGTATTGCCTAGTGTTTCCACTGCAGCCGATCCAAAGATGCCTGGGACTGCACCTGATGAGTTGGTTGCTTGGCTACCTGTAGTGACTGCTGGTGAACCGGCTGAGGAACTGACAAGTGAAGCAGCAGGTCCACCTTCTGAGGAAACTACTGAAACAGAAGGGGAAGCAGGGGCCACACCAGAGGAAGTGGCTGAACCCACAGCTGAACCCACAGCAGAACCCACACCCAGTGTGAGGCGATCAGAGAGGAGCACTAGGGGACAACCTCCAAAGAAATATGGATTTTGTGAACTTGTGCAACCTGCAAAGGAACCCAAGAACTGGAAGGAAGTTTGCAACTTACCTGCGAATGAAAGAGGTAGATGGCTTGAAGCAATGGAACAGGAGCTGCTGTCCATTAGCGAAAAAGAGGCCTGGACTCTCACTCAACTACCTCAAGGCAGAAAGCCTGTTGGATGTAAATGGGTCTTCAAAATAAAGTACAAGGAAGATGGAATTGTGGAGCTATACAAAGCACGTTTAGTAGCTAAAGGCTACTCACAGCAATATGGGACTGACTATTTTGAAACTTTTGCTCCAGTTGCTGACCAAGCAACATTCAGAACACTTCTAAGTGTTGCAGCATCTAGGAACATGATAGTAGAGCATCTTGATGTAAAGACTGCTTTTCTCAATGGAGAACTATCTGAGGAAATCTACATGGAACAACCTGAAGGTTTCAAGGTCAAAGGTCAAGAAAATTTTGTCTACAAACTCAATAAAGGACTCTATGGCCTAAAGCAAGGAGCAAAGGCCTGGTATGATAAACTTACTGAACTTTTAAAGAAGCAAGGCTTCAAGCAAGGGAAAGCTGAACCTTGTCTGTACACTAGAATCAGAAATGGACAATACCAGTATGTTCTTTTTTACATTGACGACTTGATCATGGCTTGCCAAAACAGAGGAGACATCAAAGCAATAGCTGATGGACTGAATAAGGAAGTGGAAGTCAAACAGCTAGGAGATGTTCAACAATACCTTGGAATGCAAATTGAGAGACTCGAGGATGGAACTTTTCTTTTATGCCAGAAAAGAAAGATTATGGACTTTGTTGAATCTGTTGGCATGAAGAACTGCAAAGCTTCAACAATCCCACTTGAACCTGGATATCTGAAGGAGAAGGATGGCACATGTGAGGCTTCTGAGTAGACCAAATAAGCCAGGCCTTGATGAAAGCAAAAGTCCTTTTATTTCTTAATGATCAATCAGGAACACATTGTTTGTCAGTGATACCAGACTACAAGCAGCAGGGATTCATATACAGTATTCAAAAGGTAAGAGCAGGTGAAGCACCAATCAGAGCAAATTAAAATAAGCGCGAAACCCCTAACCGTTTGGTTCTCACAGAAAAAAGGCGCAGAAGCACTACACCCCCCCACGGCCCCTTTGTGAACTCTGGTTGCATTTCACAGGCCAGGCACCTGACCTAAATCAGTTTCAGAAGTCTTCAAGGTTACTAAGCAAGATTAGCCGTCCCGAGACGCCGGGATGAAAGAGACAGGAGGAGGAGGCGAGGGTAGATAGCGAGAGGACTGTGTGACGTGGGAGTAAGTAGCAAGCCACCCTCCCGGCTAAAGAAAGAACCACAGTATTCATGACAGACAGTAAATTCATGGCAGACAGTAATTCATGACAGAGAATTTGACATCACACCACTAAAGGACATAGGAGGATACAGAGAGGCTGTTGGAAAGCTCTTGTACCTGAGCAAATCAACGCGTCCAGACATTACAGCAGCAGTTGGATTTCTAAGCAGAAAAGTAAGTTTGCCAAATCATCATGACTGGAGTGCAATAAAGAAGATGGCACGTTACCTAAGAGGAACAATGGACTTAAAACTGAAAATTGCACCAACTGAACAACCAAGACTAGTCAGCTACATGGATGCCAGTTGGGGAGAAGAGATGAACAACTACAAGTCCACCAGTGGATACCTATTCTTTTATGGAAATGGACTCATAGACTGGACTAGTAGAAAACAGACTGTTGTAGCATAATCCACAGCAGAAGCTGAGTGCATTTCAGCAGCAAGTGCCTGCAGCAGACTTGAATGGATCTTTAATATGTTGAAGGATTTTGGAATAAATGAACCTGTACCAGTACTTCTGTTAGAGGATAATCAAGCTTGTATAACAATATGTAAGGAAGAGAGCACGACTGCTAGAAGTAGATCTATTGGTATTAAATGTGCATTAGTTAAAAATTTGTACCAGAAAAGGCTGATAGAGATTAAGCATTGTCATACAGAAGAGATGGTGGCTGATATCCTGACTAAGCCATTGACCAAAGACAAGTTTGAAAGACTTCGTGGAATGTTGAATATGCTTGATGCTAATGTTGAATAATGTTTGTGTATGCATATATAATTACTTGCATTTCAGGTCTTGAGAAGGGGTGTTGGAAAAGTGAGTATGTAACACAAGGCCTGAGAATTTTAGTCATTATAGGGTTAACCTATGCAACTTGTTTGTTTACCTAGATTTAGCCTGGAAGTGATACCTGGCAGCTGGCCAATTGACTCTAAACCCGGGAAACCTAGAGGTCTACTGTTCCGCTAATTGGTTACTGATATCAGGTGTTTCCTTTCAGGGGTCAAGGAGGAGGAGAGACCCTCCATTGTAATCTCTCACTATCTAGAAGGATGTTTTAGTGTGAAGACGGAGCACAATGCAGCTCCTTAGAAAGCATGTTTGTTTATTTGTAGCTAATCCCGTTTCCCTTTATCCTTTAGTAATAAAGATTTTAAACTAGAGGAAGCAGTCTCTTCTTTCCAGAAAGCAAGATCCATCACTCTGATTTTTTTCTCGAATATTGAACAAAAGTTCTAACAAATGGGACTGTGCTGACTGACAAACTCTTCTCTTTCCCATCCTCCCTGTAAATTATTGCATAATCAAAGTTTATTGACAAGAATTATTCTTTCGGGGTTGAACACAGTGAAATGAAGGAACATGTAAACTTACGCTCAATTCAAATGTCACATAAAACCATGGTTTAATTTACTATTATGTATCTTCTGAGAGAACACCGTTTCCATTTGCTGATGATGTTGTGGCAATGTCTGCCAATTCCTTTCTCCCACTGCAGACCCCCATTTTGGCCCCTAAACCATTTCTAAGGGCTCACTGACCCCCAAGAACTAAATGGGTGGGGGCTCAGTGGGCTAGAGCAAGAGGGGAAAGCGGCTGATGGATGAATGGATAAATGTCACTATGGTTAGTGTGGCCATTTGAAGACAGGCTGTTCTACTAACTATGGTTACTTATCAAACCAGGATCTGAAACCATGGTCAAAGTTAATTTATTAACCACAATTAGTCTTAGCTTCAGGGCTCATTTCATAGCAGGAGCTCCTCTGCATATTAGCCCCCTCCCCCAATGTACCCAATCCTCCAAGAGATTACAGTAGCCCCTGTAAGAAGAGCTCTGTAAGCTTTTGGAGGATTGGCTACATTAGGGGTGTGTGGCCTAATATGCAAAGGAGCTCCTGCTACGAAATGAGCCCTGGCTGTGGTTTTGTGAGACATAAAAATGTGGACATCCTGGCTCACGCCCGCTTGTTCCCAGTGCAGGCCGGGGTGCTAGCCAAGTCTCTGCAGGGGAGGAGGGGGAAAGAAAAAAGGGTAATCATTTGAGTGGCTGATGCAATCCAGCATTTGAGCAGTCTTCTGTAAACCAAACCCTGGGTTCACAAACGAACAATAGTTGATAAACTTGGGATTTGTATTACATCTGAACTGAGCCTTAGACTATATAACTGGCTATAAATATTGTAGCAGTGACTTTGGGCCACAGTCTGTATTAAACCTGCCATGGCAGAAAGGGCCATTTCATAGCTGTATGTAAGTATAACTTTTTCATGCTCAATTTCCCATTAGGATTTATTGGCAACGGAGTTTCTTTTTATATTTCATTGACATAATCCTGGTCGGCATATATCAGGAAGCCAGTAAAAAGGCTGTCTGTCCAGTAGGGATCATAAAAAAGTCCATTCTGTTCGGAGTAGAAGATCTGCAGCCAGACCTCATCGTCCCGTTTTAGAGAAAGAATAGTTGACCCAGAAGCTACATCATGGTTACCAGTGTTGGCATCAAACGTTTTTATCCGGTACTGTCCATTGTGCACCAGCCCGATAGCCAAGTGTTTATTGGCCAAAGTGATATCATAGGTAAAGTAGTAGATGCCAGGGATACTGCATACAAATTTCCCACTAGAAGCATTGTAATGTCTACCTTCATTCATCAGGATCTTGTCAAACTTGATGGGCAGTCTCTCCCTTGGGTAGCTTTTGGTCACTGCAACAGAGAAGGCTGACTTGGCTTTGCTGGCCCCACAGCTGCAGGGCCCCGGCATCCCAATGTCACCCCGTGCTCCTTTGGGACCTTTCTTTCCTGGTGCTCCATTTTTCCCAGGGCTTCCTTTCAGACCCTTTGGACCACGGACACCAGCTTTGCCAATGGCTCCGGCTTTTCCTTTTGGCCCTGGTTTGCCTGAGTTTCCTGCTTTTCCTTCTGGACCTAAGAGACAAATCAGTTTCAGTGAGTCTTCATATGAGTGGTTTGAATGCAATGTGTAATCATCACAACACCTTTAGGGTGTTTCTGGATATCGCTATGATGGAGCATCACTGGACATTTTTAGTGACGGTAGCTCTGGGACAGGAAGTACCCCAAAGAACAGGTGCTTCCTATTGTGTTTTTGAGTTATTGCCAGCCGTGGTTGAGCTGCCTGTGCTCATCCTAGATTGCCAGCTCCAGTTTGGGAAATTCCTTGAGATTTGGGGGTAGTGCATGGGGAGGGCAGAGTTCAAACAGGATGCAATTCAATAGAGTCCACACCCTGAAGCTGCCAGTTCCTTCAGGGGAACTGATCTCTGTAGTTTGGAGATCAGCTGTAATTCTGGGAAAAGTCCAGGCCCCAGCCTTGAGTTTGGCAACCCTGGCTCATCCTGCTAGAAAATCGGAATACATCAGCATCCTGTGCACAGAGAACGCATCCTCTTTAAGAAGACTAAGAATGTTTATATGAGGGTGAGAAACACTGGGTTGGAGGAAAGTGCCACTGCCAGCCAAATGGATCTGTAGAAGACAACCCAATAAGTTCCCTCCCAATGAAACCACAATTAAAATTACAAAGAAGCAAATAACTTTCTGGAGCCATTTCTCCTCTTTATCCAAACTAAAAATGTTTTCTCTGCCATGGGAAAGAAAGGAGAAATGAAGCCAGGTGGACTTCTCTGGAGAAGGTATGCTAATGTGTAAACGAAACTGCTTACCACCTGCCTCAGTTTGGATGGTGAAGCTACTAGGAAAAGGACTCCCAGTTATTATTTTAGTAAATGGACAAGAAACTTGCGGGATGGTTATCCCATTCCTCACACCTTTGCTTCCTCCCTTCTCACCTTACCTCTCTCACACTCTTTCTCCCTTCTGCCCCCCCCTTCTTACTGTCTCTCTCTCTCCTCCATGTATGTTACTTCCTCTCTCTTTCTGACCCATCATCATTCTCTTTGTTTTTCTGCCTCCCCACCTCATCACTCTTTCTCTCTCTTTCTGCCTCCCACCTCAAATCCCACCCACACCCCAGGCTCCACCTCTCAAATGTCCAGGAATTTCCCAACCTGGAGTTGGCAACCCTATTTCCTTCCCACCCAACAGCCAACCTAACTTTATCTGTCTTCAGCTTTCCGTCTCCACCCCCCTCCCCTGCAGCCTCTACCTAGGAAAATTACAGTCTTTCTCCACAGTGGGGACTAAAGCAGCTTACATTATTATTTCCTCCATGTTGTCTGCACAACAACCCTTGAGGTTGGTTAGGCTGAAATATGTGACTGGTCCAAAATCTCCCAGTCAGTTTCCACCACAAGATGGGGATCTGAACCTGGGTCTTGCAGATCCCAATCTGAAGCTCTAACTGTTACATCACAATGGCTTTCATAGGGTGGCTGCTGATGAACAGTACCAAAGCAGCTGGGCCTAATTAAGTCATGCAAATCAGGTGGTATCAAGTCACCCAGAGGGTGTTGCCAGCCTCCAGGTGGGACTTGGGGATCCCCTGGAGTTACTGCTCATCTCCAGACTATAGAGATAACTTTCCATGGAGAAAATGGCATTGTACCTCACTGAGGTCCCTGTCCTCCCCAGGCTCCACCCCTAAATCTCCAGGAGTTTCCCAGCCTGGATCTGGATCTGCTGGTGGTGGCCGGAAAGGGGGGGGGTGTACTTGGCAACCCTAGACTGCTGCCAGTAAAAACCCTGCCTTTTACTGACAGAAACAGTTAGAACCTCCCCCCCCCCCCCCGAACATTCTAACTCCTCACAGTTGACACCTGGAGCTGATGCCATTTCAAAAGGTATTGGGGGGAATTCAACAGTCCCTGAAGTTTTTTTTAACTTTTCGGATTTTTCTTCAGTCCAAGGAAGGGGCCTGACTATGTAGGAAAATCTGTTGGGGGAGAGTGAATGAGCATCCACACAGAAAAAAAACCCTCTTGGAATTAGAGTATAGATGGTGGTGATAGTGTTCTTCAGAATTTGGTGGTGTAGACACTTACTCAAAAAAACAAACAACTCCCCTGTTTCATTTCTTCATTTGCCTGATGTGGATTTCCCTGCAGTCTGTAAACTCTTGTTGCATGGTACAGAGAGATGTAAAAGGGAGCAATTGCTTACCTTCTTCTCCAGCCTCTCCTTTCTCCCCATCCTTTCCATCCTGTCCATCTCTTCCTGGGAAGCCCATCCTTCCCATAGTCCCGGGAAAACCTGAAGCTCCTGGAGGGCCTGGAGGGCCTTGTGGTCCTGGCATGCTGCAGACAAGCTGCCGGGAGCCTTTCTGGCTTTCTGCTTTGACAAAGCTACTGAGAAGATGATTAGCGATGGAAGGCACAGTCCAGACAAACAGAACCAGGAAGATCATGATGGAGCCTGTAAAAAAAAAGAGAGAGGCTGTTACAACGGGAAGCATACATGCCACCTTTCAGCTCGCAGAAAGTGAAAATAATAGGCCCGACTTCTCTATCTTATTCATTCTTTCTTGAAGCTGCTAAGAGCAGCAGACACGAGTCCCCTTTCCCCAGCTTGGGCTAGTTTAACAAAGGACTGAGGAGGGGCTTTAGAAAAGAGGAAGAGTCCAGTAAAACCTTAAAGGGCGCGATCATACGCACCCATTAGCCACGGAAGAGGGACAATTCACCACCGGATCAAAATGGCGCGATCACACCAGCACATCTGGGAAGCATCCTGCAACCGTCGTCGAACTGTTGCAAACCGTTTTGATCCAGTGGGGAATTGTAGTAAAAAACTACTAGTGAAACTCCAGTAGCAAACGGTTTGCTATGGCTCACAGCCGGAGTTTCCCTGTGTGAACGTGCCAGCGCGGAAGTGTGGCATCACGAATAGCATGATCAAACGCTATCCCAACACGATACTGTTTCCCCCCCTTCTCCGTGTGCGCATCATCAAAAGCCCTTAGGGGGGAAGAAGTGAAGCATCGATTCCCCCTTTCCCCCTTGCAGCGATTCATCGATCCCCCATTTAAGCGCCTTGGAAACCCACCACCACAAAAAAAACCACTCGCCCGCGGTTGCGTCTGGATTATGCAGAGGTGGTTTGCCCCGGCAGGTCCATGGAGCTTTGTGATCACGCAACTGCGGGGCAAATTGCTCTGGAGCAAAAAAGCCTCGATTCCCCTCCGGATTATCTCGCTCGTGTAGCTGCGACCAAAGACTAACAAAATGTGTGACAGGGCATGAGCTTTACTCTGAATCATGAAAGCTTATACCCTGTCACAAGTTTTGTTAGTCTTTAAGGTGCTACTGGACTCTTTTTCTACTGCTTTAGATAGACTAACATGGCTACCTATCTTGAGTAGAGGCTCGGTTGAGTTATGTTGGGGATTGAAAAAGGTGTGGCCAAGTTGAGAGGCTCCCTTATTTTCCTGCAAGAGAGCCAGTGTGGTAGAGTGGTTAAGTTCTAATCTGGAGAACTGGGTTAGATTCCGCACTCCTCCACATGAAGCCACTTGGTTGACCTTGGGTCAGTCACAACTCTTTCAGAGCTCTCTCAGCCCCCAAAACAAGTCTAGCTCACCACCTAGTGGTACATAATGTTAAAAGAGCTAGAACTTCAGGCTGCTAGACAATCTTTGGATTTTCTGGGTATACTACACACAATGCCATATGATGATAATAAAAATTGTTATTGTCCTGCATGCCTGAGTCTTTTCTTATGGGCTAAAGGGTGTGGTGAATAGTGCTTGAATTACTGTTTCTATGGAGCTTTCAGGCAAGTGGGCCTGGGGCAATCTCTGCCCACCTCCAGGCCTCTAGCAGCCATATCATAGGGTTGCCAGCTCCAGGTTGGTGCCTTTAACACCAGCCTACTGGGCAGAAATCAATAGGTGCAACTTTTCTTCTCATTACACTTCCATCATGGGAAATAAGGCTTTAAAAAATAATTCTGCCCGTTATGCCATTTCTTAGTTCATAAAACAACATGTTTTTCTGCTCTTAATTTTTGGGTTCCTTTCCTTGGGAGTTTCATCTTACTGAAATATCAGGGCTTCTTGGATGGGAAGTTCATATCTGGAAATAAATTACATCCGGGTTTGGAATGGTGTGCCCACCATATTTCACACTGCATGCTTTTACAATCTTTTTTTAAAATGCCTGCTCAGAGCTGTAGTGAAGGGAGGAGAGTAATTAATTCAAGTAATTTAACATTACAAAGGTAAACTGTCACCACTTCCCAAGCCTGCTCTCAGATCTGGGGAAATGGGGAACCCATGGAATGAAGCGTGCGTGGTGTACGGGATGGGGATGAAGCAAGAGCAGTCGCTGCGTCATTTGCTGTGGGATTTCAGATCACTCACTGGAGAAATGTGTTATAAATTATTGCTATTCAAAGAGCTTCAACCATTTGGGAATGT
This sequence comes from Lepidodactylus listeri, assembly GCA_029233225.1. Lineage (NCBI taxonomy): Eukaryota > Metazoa > Chordata > Lepidosauria > Squamata > Gekkonidae > Lepidodactylus > Lepidodactylus listeri. Next base: position 124,888,159 of record JARCFY010000007.1, on the reverse strand, counting down.
ACATGATTAAGAACGTGGAAAAGGAAGAGAGAGGGAGAGAGAGAGATAAATCTCTGACAGTTGCAGATAGGGTTGCCAAGACTGGGTTGGAAAATACCTGGAGACTTTGGGGGGCAGATCCAGGAGAGGGCAGGGTTTGGGGAGGAGAGAAGCCTCAGCATAGTACAATGCCATAGAGTCCACCCTTCAAAGCAGCCATTTTCTCCAGGGGAGCTGATCTCTGTCAGCTGGAGATCAGTTATAAAAGCGGGCGATCCCCAGGCCCCACCTGGGGGCTGGCAACCCTAGTTGCAGATTCTAGCCCATTTTTTGTTCCCTCTTGGTGTTCATATTGAATGACTGCTGTGCAAAGTAGGACACTGGGTACCAAATCTCCAAACTGGAGACGGTTCAATATCCATCTCTTCCATAAAGTAAATGAGGAAAATCTGGGTTCTGATCTCAGCAAATTCACATCAGTGCCTTCTTTCAGACGCAAGGCTTTGCTTCAGCCAAACCTCACAGCTGGGCCTCAGCCCCCAAATCTGTTTCGAGTATTAGAGCAGAAAGCTGTAAGTAAGGACAAAATTTCTCTTGGCAGGTGCAAAGCATCTCCCACCCCCACACTGATGAGCGACTGCAGCCAGGCCTCACAGATTTATGACCAGGACGTCCGGGTCAGAGAGGAGATGAGTCCCAGGCCAGCTCCTCTTTCAAGTGTTGTAGCCAGAATTAATTAGCTCCAGATCTATTCCTGCTGCAGAGTCTCCCCACATTTACAACTTCCTTATTTACAACACACAGCATAATGCAATGATTCCACGGCTATGGTACCATCTGCCCTTCCCCAAAGGAGTTTTTCCCCCTAAGCTGGTCAAACAAAAAGGATGAGATTTCACCCAGCAGCAGGGCAGCTGAGAGCCATCAAGGGTCACTGGAGAAAGACAACCCTCCCCATCTATTTATTTATTTATTGGATTTCTAGGCCGCTCTTCCCACAATTGCAGGCCCAGAGCGGCTTACAAGACTTGGATGTACCAAGATTCAATACTATAAATACAATAAAAGTTTTTAACAGCATAAAACATTATAAAACATCACAGACCATATTCAATAACAATCAGACAGTTAAATCAAGTTCAATGGTGACCGTCTGTCCCAGCCTACCAGGTCCTAAAGGCCGTGACAGGAATGGTATTCACTGAGGCCCCATTTAGCTGGTAAAACATGGGGGGGAGGGGCGGCGGCCCCTATTCGAAAGCCTGGCGGAAGAGCTCCGTCTTCCAGGCCCTGCGGAACTGCATCAAGTCCCGCAGGGCCCTGATCTCTTCTGGGAGCTCATTCCACCAGGAGGGGGCTGCCACCGAAAAAGCTCTTCCCCTGGTGGCAGCGAGCCTGACTTCTCTGGGGCCTGGTACTACAAGGTGATGTTGGGCCCCAGACCATAGTGCTCTCTGGGGTAAATACGGGGAAAGACGGTCCCGCAGGTAGGTTGGACCCAGGCCATTTAGGGCTTTAAAAGCAAGTACCAGCACCTTGAAGCAAATTCGGTACACTATGGGCAGCCAGTGCAGTGCCGCCAGTGCTGGTCGGATGTGCTCCCGTCTAGGGAGGTCCATCAGCAACCATGCCGCGGCATTCTGCACCAGCTGCAGCCTCCGGATTTGCGACAAGGGCAGCCCCATGTAGAGAGCGTTACAATTGTCTAACCTTGAGGTGACCGTTGCATTAGGGCTGCCAAGTCAGCCCGGGGGCGGGGGATCCCCGCTACAGGGGTTCCCGATCCGCCGGCCAGCATTTGGCCGGCGGAGGGAACCCCACCCCCCTTCCCCAACGTAATGACGTCACCCGGAGGTGACGTCATCACATTGGGGGCGTTGCCAGGGCGATGCTCTATGATACCATAGTGTTTTGGGGCGATTGCCAGAGCGTCGCCCTGGCAACGCCCCCAATGTGATGACGTCACTTCTGGGCAATGTCGCCGGGCACGTGCGCTTCGCGCGCACGCCCAGGAAACTCCCGGACGATGGAGGACTCCCCCCCGCCGGTAAGTAAGGGACACTTGGCAACCCTACGTTGCATGGATCACTGTAGCCAGGTCAGCACGGCTCAGGAAGGGAACCAATTGCTGCGCCAGCCTCAGATGGTAAAAGGCTGACTTGGCAGTGGCTGCTACCTGGGCCTCCATAGTCAGAGAAGGATCCAGGAGCACTCCCAAACTCCTAACCACTGGCGCAGGCACCAATGGCGCCCTGTTGAAGGCCGGGAGCGGGAGCCCCGACCATGGCCCGTCCTGACCCAAGCACAGTACCTCTGTCTTCGCTGGGTTCAGCTTCAGCCTGCTCAACCTCAACCAACCAGCCACAGCACGCAATGCCCGGTCAAGATCATCCGGTCCAGAGCCAGACTGGCCACCCAACATCAGATAAAGCTGGGTGTCATCAGCGTACTGATGGCAACCCAGCCCCGCCCTCTACTCAAACCACATAGGAATAATTTGCCAGGATCCTTCAGCCCCAAGATGACTACAGACTCCATATTTTTGTCTGCCTGGTCCCTTTCTCTTGGCAGTCCTGTCCAGTATTGCTTCTGAGCACTAGCATGACATCCTTTCTTTGGTCTTGTAACACCAAAATAATTATTGGATGCTTAATCAGCAGACTGCTGATTCAGACACTCGCTCTGAAGATCTTATTCCTGTACTGGAGGATTGGGCAGGCACCCCACCCCCCACCACCAGGATTACCAACCTCAAGGTGGGAGCTAGGACTGCCATGCTCCAGGTGAGACCTGGGGATCCCCCGGAATTACAGCTCATCTCCAGACTACAGAGATCAGTTCCTCTGCAGGAGGGTGGTCTCTATGGCATTTAACCCCTCTGCGGTCCCTGTCCTCCCCAGGCTCCATCCCCAAATCTCCAGGAGTTTCCCAGCCAGGATCTGCAACCTTACCCCCCCAATCTGCTGCCAGTGGCTGGGGGTGGGGGGACCTGGCAACCCTAGAGGAGCTGGAGTTGTCCTGGAAATACAACTGTCTCCAGACTACATAAATCAGTTCCCCTGAGGGAAAAGGCAGCTTTGAAACATGGGCTGCATGGAATTTCATCTCTGCCGAGCTCTCTCCCTTTTTCTATGTCCATCCTTTCCAGGCACCGTCCCCAAATCTCCAGCAATTTCTCAAGCTGGTGTTGGCAACTCTACACGAACCCCACAGCTTAAAATGTAACACAGGCATGCCATGTGGACACCTGTACATAGGAAGAGCTGAACAGTGCAATATCTTCTCTTTAAAGGAAAAAAAACCCTGTGCAGTGTGCGTGTGCGCAGGGGTGCCTGCATGGAGCACCTACAGTAGGTACCACATGATGGAAGAAGGGAGTGTGTGTCCACTTGTTCTGCTCCTCTGCCATCTGAGGAGGAGCTTCTTCCAAGGGCGTAGACTTTCCAATTTCTGGGGGGGGGGGGCCCTGGGGCTGGGCCAGAGACATCACAGTCCATTGTCTCCGGTGGAGGCTCAGCACCTCCCTCCAGCTCCCCAGCCTCCCTGAAGTTGACTCCTATGGCTTCTTCTCGTGTCTGAACTGGGTCTAGGTGCTGCCAGGTCTGGAGATGGTCAGCTGGAATCTCTGATATGCAGCCTCAAAGCAAAAGGCTTTTAATGCACATATACCAGGGTTGCCAGCCTCCAGGTGGTGGCTGGAGATCTCCCACTATAACAACTGATCTCCAGGCAAGAGAGATGTTCACCTGGAGAAAATGTCTGCTCTGGAAGGTGGACTCTGTGGCATTATACCACACTGAAGTCCCTCCCTTCCCCAAACTCCATCTTCTTCACGTTCTACCCCTAAAATCTCCAGGTATTTCCCAACCCAGAGCTGGCAGCCCTAACATATACTGCATGTTTACTGGCTCTGTTCAAACGAGCAAAAGACTACTCAGCCCCACAGTCAGGACAGAATGAAACAGAGCACCTGCAAAGGGCAGAGTGCAGCAAGGGCTGAGGAAGACATGCTCTGCTTTTGGCTGCTTGTCAGAAGCCATATTGAATGGTTGTGTGTGAATCCCATTTCTGTGATGTCTCTGGTCAGTATATCCTTCAGGCCATTAGGAATCAGCACAAAACTAACAAACATGAAATGTAATTTTAGGAAATGAAAGTTACTGAGTTACCATGTCTTAGACACTTCACTCCACTAACCCCACAGACAAGCATGCAAATGTTGCAATAAGAACATAAGAGAAGCCAGTGTTGGATCAGGCCAGTGGCCCATCAAGTCCAACACTCTGTCACACAGTGGCCAGAAATATCAGGTACCCTCAGGAGGTCCACCAGTGGGGCCAGGACACTAGAAGCCCTCCCACTGATGCCCCCCAAGCACCAAGAAGACATCACTAGCCCCAGACGGAGAGTTCCTATCTATACCTTGTGGCTCTGCTCCATACGTGTATCTAATTCCCTCCTGAAGCCATCCATGTTTGTAGCCGCCACCACTTCCTGTGGCAGTGAATTCCACGTGTTAATCACTCTTTGGGTGAAGAAGGACTTCCTTTTATCTGTTCTAACCTGACTGCTCAGCAATTTCATGGAGTGCCCACAAGTTCTTGTCTTGTGAGAAAGGGAGAAAAGCACCTCTTTCTCTACCTGCTCTATCCCATGCATAATCTTATAAACCTCGATCATGTCACCCCTCAGCCGTCGTTTCTCCAAGCTAAAGAGCCCCAAGCGTTTCAACCTTTCTTCATAGGGAAAGTGTTCCAACCCTTTTACCATTCTAGTTGCCCTTTTCTGCACTTTTTCCAATGCTATAATATTTTTTTTGAGGTGTGGTGACCAGTACTGTACACAGTACCCCAAATGAGTCTGCACCATTGATTTATACAGGGGCATTATGATACTGGCTGATTTGTTTTCAATTCCCTTCCTAATAACCCCCAGCATAGCATTGGCCTTTTTCATTGAAGTCACACACTGTCTCAACATTTTCATTGAGTTATCTACAACGACTCTAAGATCTCTCTCTCTTGGTCAGTCTCTGCCAGTTCGGACCCCATCAACATGTATTTATAGTTAGGATTTTTGGCTCCAATGTGCATCACTTTGCACTTGGCCACACTGAACCCCATTTGCCAGATTGATGCCCACTCGCCCATCCTTGACAGATCCCTTTGGAGTGCCTCACAATCCTCCCTGGTTCTCACCACCCTGAACAACTTCGTGTCATCTGCAAATGTAGCCACTTCACTGCTTACTCCCAACTCCAAATCATTAATAAACAAGTTAAAAAGCATCGGACCGAGTACTGATTCCTGCGGTACCCCACTGCTTACCTCCCTCCACTTTGAAAATTGCCCATTTATACTCACTCTCTGATTCCTTTTAATTAGCCAGTTTTTGATCCACAAAAGGACTTGTCCTTTTATCCCATGACTATTGAGCTTACTTAGGAGCCCTTGATGAGGAGCTTTATCAAAAGCTTTCTGGAAGTCAAGGTAAACAACATCTATTGGGTCCCCCTTGTCCACATGTTTGTTCACTCCCTCAAAGAACACTAACAGGTTAGTGAGACAAGATCTTCCCTTACAGAACCCATGCTGAGTCTTCCTCAAGAGATTTTGTTCATCAATGTGCCTACTAATTTTTTCCTTAATGACAGTTTCCACCAACTTACCCGGTATCGACGTCAGACTGACTGGCCTGTAATTTCCCGGATCTCCTCTGGAACCCTTTTTAAAGACAGGAATGACATTCACTACCTTCCTGTCCTCAGGAATGGAGGCAGATTTTAATGAAAGATTACATATTTTTGTCAGGAGATCCACAAGTTCACATTTGAGTTCTTTCAGAACTCTCGGATGTATGCCATCCAGGCCCAGTGATTTATTTATTTTTAGGCTGTCTATCAGTCGTAGGACCTCCTCTCTTGTCACCTCAATCTGACTTGGGTCTTTCAACACCCCTCCCAAAATCAGCAGTTCTGGAGTGGGCAAGCACTTCTCATCTTCCACAGTGAAGACAGAGGCAAAAAATGCATTCAGCTTCTCAGCCATTCCCCTATCATCCTTCACTACACCTTTTCCCCTTGGTCATCCAAGGGCCCCACTGCCTCCCTGGCTGGTTTCCTACTTAGAATGTATTTGAAGAAAGTTTTATTGTTGGTCTTTATGTTCTTTGCAATATGCTCCTCATAGTCCCTTTTTGCCTGCCTGATCACAGACTTGCATTTTATTTGCCACAGCCTGTGTTCCCTTTTATCAGCCTCACTGAGACTAGCTTTCCACCACTTAAAGGAATCCTTCTTACCTTTTACAGCTTCCATTACTTTGTTTGTTAACCATGCAGGCTTTTTTCTATACCTATTTGTGCCTTTCCTAACCCGTGGTATATATTTTTTCTGAGCTTCTAGGATTGTAATTTTAAATAGTCTCCAATAATCTCCCCAATGGTTTTGACCCTTTTTTCCTTTGTTTTCTCCTCAGTTTTCTCCTCCTCAGTTTTACCACTGAGCCGCCGCTTTGATAATTGGACAATATGTTATAGGAAGCGAATTGTAGCCTGTTAGTCTTAGGAATGTATTTTAAGTGTTTAAACTGTTTTAACTGTTTTTAGAGATTTTAATGTATTATTCCCTGGCCTATGATCCCATGTAAGCCGCCCTGAGCCCGTTTGCAGGGAGGGCGGGGTATAAATCGAAAAAATAAATAAAAATAAATAAATATCCCCGCATATCAAAGAAGTTACCCCTTTTAAAGTTAAAAGTGGTTGTGTCGTTCTTTTTGGGCAACTCCCTATTTATACAGATGTTGAACTCAATAACATTATGGTCTCTGTTCCCAAGTGGTGCAATCACTTTTACATCTCTCACCAGGTCTTGGGCGTTACTTAGGACCAAATCCAGGATTGCCTCTCCCCTGGTCGGTTCTGTAACCATCTGCTCCATAGCACAGTCACTGAGAGCGTCTTTTCCTGACTTGAAAACATATTGACACAATCAATATGTGGGTAGTTAAAGTCACCTATTACAACACAGTTATTTTGTTATAATACAGGTATAACAAACTCCCAATGTTAAGCTTCCTTTTAGGCCTACTAATGACCTCCTGAACAGAGTTATAGTCACTTGCTAAATGCTTGAGTTGATTCAGTCCTGGAACCTGTTAAGGGGGATGTTGATGCATCTGTACTGTCATTGCCCAGTAAAAGGGACCATCTTATACAGACTGAATCAAACACATCCAGTAAAGTGGTTGTCAGTTTTCTCTCCTGCATGTATCAGTTCTTAATCAGAACCTTTCACATTAACAAGGATTGATTCCTTCTACATATGCAGACTGGGTTGGGTACCTCTGAGCATGCACAGAATACCCTTTTCATTACTAAGTAAATACAGCCAATTTTAATTTTATGTTGCGAAAGTGTTCCCGTAAGTTACCCGTGTACCAAAGTAATGGGATTCTCTGCATGCCTCCTTGGGAGAAAGACACTGCTATGCTAAGATGTTTACACCAAAGTGGGGGAGCACCCCCGTTTCTTAAAAAGAAGAATGGAAAGTTGCTGAGAAAAACTTTTTGCTTGTGTGCTGTCGCATCTTGATTTTTGCTACATTCCAGCCAGAAAAAAGATCTGGAAAAAAGAAGCCAGCAGGGCTTGTTGGTGGACCAAGACAGCCAGCTACAATGTATGAAACATACAAACCATATCAAGGGTGATGATATTGGAGGAAAAAAAACAAGATTTGTTGAAAGGAAGGGGTGCAGAATCCCTCCTATCCTTAACAGCGGAAAAGGAAAGCTACAGTCCCATTCTTTTGTGAGCAGGAACTGTAGAACTGGATTTCAGGTAAGCAAACAAACAATATGGAAGTTCCTTTTTGGTAGACTGGTTAAATGTAAAGGGCATGAATCCATTTGCATATCAAGGTGTCCCTTTCCTTAACCCCAAGAAGCAAGTCATGGACTCCCCTCTTTGTATGGTGGGTGTTGGGCAGGGCCAAAGTCATTAAACGTAATCGTCCTGCAAAGATCCAACTGGAAGAGAAACTCCCATTTAAAAATGGTCCCTGGAACCAGACTTTAGTCTATCCAGTGCAAAACCATAAAGTTAATAATGCATATATGAAGGAACTGTTTAGATGAGATTGCTCCTAAACTAAATTCCCCCCCCCCCAGCTAAACTGATGGTTGCCCCTAGTAGAATAATGCTTAACCAGTTAGATGTAACACATTCCTTGGTTTAAACCAGATAAGTTGTTAATAGCAATGTGCAGCCTTCAAGACTGTAAAGGAAGTCACTGTCTGGTGGCATTCAGCATGGGACTAGTACAGAGCGATATCAGGAATGAACTTGGCCTCTTGACCCTTGATCCAGTTCAAAAACTCGGAACTCAGCTGCAGACCTTCTGTTGCCATTGAGCCTGCAGCGATTCTCTGGGGCTCTTTTGATTAAAGCTTTCTCTGTGTTGCATCAGCAGTAAGAGAAAAGGCTTTGAACGGTTTGCCACAGGCAGCTCTCTTAAAAACCAAACTCAGCATTGCCTCCCCGCGTTGTTCAACTTGTTATGGTCCCATTGAATGTTTCTACACAAGTTTCAAGTGCTTCACCAGTTCAAGATTGCACACTTGCTTAGGAATAAGACCCAGTGAACTTCGTGGAAGTGACTTCTAAGTAAATATGCTAAGAATCTTGGCTATAAACCTTACCCGGAGAGAGTTTTAATGAAAGAACGGACTACTCACAAGCGCAGATCCCTTCAATAGATCCTGGGAGCCAGCAGGAAAACGGCTGAGTCTCAAACAGATGCTTCCCTGGAGGGCATCGTCCTTGTCCAGTGGAGGGCAATTCCTAGCTGCAGAGCTCTTCCTTTAAGCAGGCTTGAAACGGTGCATTCTGGAAGGTCTCAGTAAACTTTGTGAAAGTCTCTTTCATTTGCATTCTCCATTCCTTGCAGCAGCTTCAGATTTTGGCTCCGCTATGCCAGAGGCATATTTGGATTATTGTGTAATGTGTTTGAGCTTCTGCCTCGCGTCACGTGAGATAGGGAAGAAAACTTCACGCACATGTGGCCGAATGCTTGGAAAGCTCCAGATACTTGGGGAAAGGCCCTCCCCTTCCTCAAGCTCAAAGGCTTAAAAAGGGGATCAGGCATTATTTAGCATCTGCCACAGAGTGTGTTGACTTGATGACGGCTTTCTGGCTGACTGGTGTCCTGAGGGCTGAATCTGGCCCCTGGGCAATCCTGCCAAATGTTAATCAGGGTGTGGTGAAGAGCTTGCTTACAGTTCCACTCCTGAGGAAAGCGAAAATATTTCCTAGCTGAGGTGTTCTACACTTCTTAATATACCAAGTCCCAGCTATACCCCAGTGCATGTGCTCCATCCTTGTAAACTGATGCTGACTGCAAATGAGACAAGATGGAGAATATACCCAAGGAATGTGGTCCTTACCAGCTGCAAGTCAATCAGAGCCTACTCTCTCCATGGCACAGGACTTGCCAGGAAGCTCGAAGGCATAGCCTTAAATTCCCCCTTATCTACCACTCTGCCCAGTACAGAATCAGTCAGCATGACTCAGGCAGCAATGCACAGGCAACGTTGTTGCTGGAGATGTGTCTAAGCGGCATGTCTGTCTACACATGCTTTTGTAGAAGTCAGGAATCCATTCCCAGAATAGACAGGTACCTTGGTATCTGGGAAGCTGTACAATTTATATCCTGCTGCATTGACTTTGACCTACCATTTTTACAGTGGGAAGGTTAGAGAACATGGGCAGATGTTATGTGGTGAGCAGTTCCAGAAGCAGTGTTGCCAGGGATGGTTTTATTTGGGAAAGCAAGCGCTGGAGACCAATGGTGCTGCTTTATTTACAAACATACAGGTAAAGTATCATTGGGGGCCAAGTCACTCCTACAGCGCAATGACTCTACCATCCCACAGCAAGGTGTTTCATACAAGTCACTGCTTCTTCCTAAATACCTCTCTCACCCCCCATCCTGCCCCTTCTGCTCACTTGGGAAGGGCCACCTTCTCTAATGCCACCATCTCCCAGCAGCTGTGTCTTCACTGAGAAAATATCCACAGTCATTAAGGAACACTAACAATCCTTTGTCAAAGGCTCCAGCCCCCTTAGGCCAAACACATTCGCCCTGGTAGTAAGACAATATATTCCTGGAGGAAGGAGTGGTGCCAGAGACTGGAAAATTGACCTAAGCTTTGGTTGGAAGACTGCTGGTGATCCTGCATCCAGGTGCGAAGCCCTGTTGGTCTGAAGCAACAGAACAAAGTCTGACTCCAGTGGCACCTTGAAGGCCCACAAAGTTTCATGTTGGTGATTGCCCTTTGCTTCTCCCATCTGTTTTTATATCTGGTATTGTTGGGCTCTGGGGAACCTTCCCAACTAACCCCAGAGATGGCAGCACTATTTCTTCAGATGCTGATTACTCTGCTTTGCAGAAAAGAGAAGTCTGTACACCTTGACTGGCTGTCTGCTTATTCTGCGTGCTCCTGGATACCAATGAGCAGGAGCTTCCTTGCCCTTTTGGGCCCATTAAAATGTCAGGCTAAAGCTCCATTAACCTACTGGCTGTACTACACCAACTTAACTTATGCATAAACCCTGGTCAGTTTGCTTCTTGCCTCTTTCCCTGCCACACAGTAACATCCCTGGAAGCTATTTCAAATGATTTTGCATTGCCAAGCTGCTTTCAAAGTGTCACTATACATGTAGACCACTTGCGGGCTCGGATACTAGTGCATGTCTGGACTCAGTCAGATGTATACAAAAAATTTACAAAGTTCTGTTAGCAGAGGAAATGTACGAAGAGACAGTCAAGGGGGTAATGGTGGCTTGGATGCGGGATTTTGGATATACCATAGCGTTAGAAGACTGGTTGAAAATGTGGAAAACATTAAAATTTACTAGTGCAGCATCTTATAAGGAAAACTTGTATAAGATGTTTTATAGATGGCACTGGTCGCCTGATAGACTCTTGAAATGTTATGGAGCTCTGTTAAATACCTGTTGGAAATGCGATAGAGAAGTAGGAACCCTCTATCATATGTGGTGGAAATGTGAAAAAGCCCAAAAATATTGGTTAAATGTGAAAATGGTAGCAGAAGAAATATTGAATGTAAAGCTGCCAAACTGTCCAGAAATGTATTTATTGAACATTCTGCCCGAAGGCTTAAAGAAAGAACAACAGAAACTAATAGTATATATATTCACTGCGGCAAGATTAAGCTGGCCAAGAAAATGGAAAGAGAAAAAAACATTAGACCCAGAAATCTTTTTAGAAAAACTGATGGAACTTGCAGAGCTAGATAGGATCAGCTACTATGTCCATGGAAGAAATGAAAAGCAATTTCTAAAAATATGGTCAAAATTCTATGTATGGATTGAAAAACTTGTATGACTCCGAAAATATGTGTGCAATATAAGTATATATATAGCTTTCTTATATAAGAAAAATAAAAAATATTTATATAAAAAAAAAGATGTATGCTGGGGGAACTCACCTTAGACAGCCCTCTTTCACTTGGTGCTGCAAGAGATGGAGCTTCTGGTGTCTCTCCCGCCCTACTGTTGCCAGCAGAAACGGCAGCGGGAGAGGGCCCCAGCTGCCAGTTCCACTAATGAAAGGGAAACCGGGAAATTTTTTATCCCCTCTTGCAGTGCTGAGTGAATGAGCGCTGTTTAAGGTGAGATCCCCTGATGTACAGCTGACTGCAAGTCTGGTCACACACCCATGACTCAATACATCAGGTGTATTTAGTATTTGAGCTCTTAGTATTGGTCAGCCACAGTAAGCAGGGAGGGAGCCAAAACAAAGTGGTTTCACAGAGGTTTCTGGCTTTCTGGCAATGTGCCCTTCTTCTCTCAAACTCCAGCTTTTCTGTCCCAGTCGCCACAAATCTCTTGTGCTGTACCAGCTGTATTTGTTACTGGAATACTGTACATTCTATGCCAGTCCTTGTTTGTTTGCGCAGCATCCCTGGAGAGAATGGATTATGAACCATTTTTTATTAGTAGAACAGTAGTGGACGTTTAGACTACATTTGGTTGGGTAACAGATTCTGGCTGCTCCATTTAAAGCAACTTTTACAGCTAAAATTCTGTATGTCAAACAGCTCAAGGACAGCGTTACAAGGAGCTAAAAGAAGAACAAAAACCTGAAAAAAGGATTACGCCCATCTTAACACCCACCAACCCGTGAGGAAACAGCCTAAAATGGAAACAGGGACTCCTGTTTTAATGGCTGCTTGCTAACAATGGTATGTGCCAATATGTTGTACAGTGCATGAGAAAAGACTGTGGCTTATTTATAACATGTTCTCTTATTTTGGGGGATATGAGCATTCCACTGGCATTTGTTTGATGGATGGGAAAAGATGCTTTTTGAACTGCTGTTGAAGACATCGTTCTGACATAGAATTTTAGCAAAATTTGCTATAGGACCACTGGAAATGCACTTTCAGTAATCAGATAAACTTTTAAATAGTATAGACAGTGATTCCAAGAGGCAATTTTACTGTTGAACAAAACTACCCTGCTCAGCGCTTGCTGCCATTTTCATTCTTAAAAGAATGTGTTAAGTAACAAACCCCATGTCAACTCCCATCTTGGACTGGGACACAAACAGTACAGTCCTAAACAGAGTTACAACCTCCTAAGACCACTGCATTGTAAGAAAATAGTCAAGACCAAAGATGTTCATAAAAACGAGGAACCAAGCCTGAAACAGTTCAAATCAGCCTTCCTTTAGTCATTCAATCGCAGTGCTTGTGGACTGCCCTTTGGTGCAAAAGAACATGCAGCCCACATGTTGATTTCTAGAGAGAGGAAGCAAGGAGATCACAGCTTGGACTTTTTAACCACTGGAAACAAACACACACACACTCCCCCACTCTCTTCACAAGATTTGTGAAGTGAGCTTCATCAATGAAAGTTTGTGCCACAATAAACCTGTGAGTCTAAGGTAACAGAAGATTCTATTGCAGCTGCCCAAGAAAACCCAAAACGGAAAGCAAACGATGTGCAACTCTACCAAGCATTTTTGTTTTGAATTCTCAGGACTCTTAAAAAACAACCACCACCACAGTGCTGTACTTTAGGGTACATCGCAATTTTGATGCCATGTAGAATGCAAGGCCCTGGTAGCAATTTTAAACCCCAAAGAAGCCAGGAAGTTTCCCAAGGAAAAATTGTAGTTGGCAAAAAAGCACTGATAGCTGAGCCACAGAATCTCAACAGAAAGGAAGGTCAGAATAGAATTGCTACAGTGCCCAACCCTATAACATGTCTTGGGAATCTAGCTCAGCTACAGTATAAAAATATTAGACGGCACATTTCCCAGCTCAACTGAAGACCATGGAGACAAAGTGAATTTGCTTCCCTCTGACACACAGCCTGCATATGGGTGACTGGGGTGGTGGTGGTCCAACTGTGTTTGGGAACATCCTCTCATGTGCTGCTGTGTGCACAGCAGTGGATAGATTCAGGATAAATTCAGTCTTTCTCTGCATGTGTTGCAACACGTTTTGGGAGAGGGTAACAATGTGACAGAAAATGAACAGCTCTTTGGTCTAAACACTTGCTCTAAAAACAGCTCTAAACACTTGCGGTGTTTAGAACATTGAATTTCAATTTATGGTGAGCACAGAGGATGGAAGCAAGCTCCCAGTGACCACTGTTTCTTAGAACCAGAAAGGGCGGCGGCGGGGGGGGGGGGGGGGGAATCAGAATCCTAGTGTTTGATTGGCTCTTCAGAATGTTTCTCCACGTTCAATAACTTTTAAGGTTTTTGTATTAACTCCGTAAAATCTATAAATGAGGGGACACAGATTACTACATAGTTGTGTACTTGTCATAACAAAGCTACAAATCTCTGGCCATTTTAAACAGTCTGAGTCAGGGCATTTTCTTATACTAGAACCCTGCCCTTGTTTACACACGTGATACCCACTGACCCTCTGGCATATGCTGCCAGTGGCTGTCTTCTATTCTGGGGCACCAATTTTCAGTCCCTTCTAACCACTGGAAAAGAAAACCCTCTACAGGACCTGTGTTGGCAACCAGGGTTAATCCTCCTCTATTTCTTCCCCCTCCTCACTGCAGCTCCGTAACCTGTACATGCTGTTAGTCTGTGTGGGTCCTGTGACTTCAGGAATAATTTTTCTAGAAAAGGAATGCTCCTGGGAGTAGAATGCCAGGAATATCCACATCTGCCGATGTCTGTTGCTGGTGGTTTGCTGGATCTGAACCCGGGCATCTTCCGCTGAAACACCTGCAGCAAACTCTCAGCTCAACATTGCTTTACATACACTGAGCAGAAAACTGGCAGAGGTTTGTCCACTTGGTCACCAAGTACGACACATCCCTCAAGTCCTGTGGGCTTGCGAGTTCTTTTCGCAAATGCTACTGTCCCAAGAAAGAGGCCATGGGATCATCTGGCCGCTGACGCTTCATTTGGTAAGCCTCCATCTCCTCTTCTGTTGGCTCTCGGCTTTCATACATGCTGTTATACGGCCTCTTCCTCTCGTCTAACTGCATGATCTCTTTCACATGGAGGAGGCGGGCTTCTTCTGCATTTAGTGCCTGAAATGAAACCACAAGCCATAAAACCCTCACAACTGAGCCCAGAACTAGAAGACAAAAGCCAGTGAGCATGTGGGGAAGCGCCAATACAGACAGTGAGTCTTGCTGACTTCACAGTAAAGAGAGGAGACTGAAAACAGCGAAAGGGTGGTTCTGGTCAGCAGGGAACGAATGGCTCTCTCTGGAGGCGGATTTTGCCCGAGGGATGTCAATCGCTGGCCCCAGGTCTCTACACCAAGCCCTATGAGCGACACTCAAAAGAAAAATCACTGAGATAAAAGTAATATATTCTCACTCTGTCCCTGCCCATTACACAAGAGATGCTGTGGATTATGGCAGTGTTCCTCAACAGTTTCTGAACTCTGGGACTCTCTGCGAAGCTTATGTTACATTCTGGGGGCAGCAACACCCAGCGCCAATAACCTGCCTCCTCTTTGCAGTCACTCTGCAGGGGCATTAGAAGAAGAACAGAGCAAAAGATCCCCAAACCTCTTCCAAAACCGCACAACAAGGGAACAAAGCAGCAGTTCTTTCGGAACTTCCCAAAGCAGAGTGGGATGACAAGGCAGGGAAGGGACAGCCTGCCTCCCAAATCTGGTGTGGATCAATCAGGGTCAGTGACAGGGGTGTTGAGTCGACACAGGCCTTGGCTGGCTGGACAGGAAGATCCCACCTGATTTTGAACCTTATCCTTCCCTGGAAGCTTGTGTCCTCCCTGTCCACACTGCCCCCCACAGTGAAGGATTCCTGTTCCACCGTTTGTGAATCATTTGCGTGTGGGACAAGACCAACTCTTAGATCAAGCATACCTTTTTCAGTTTTTCCTGCTTCCTCCTCTCTTCCCCCTCACTGTCAGAACTCGTACTCTTCTTATGCTTCTTCTTATGCTTCTTCTTCTTCTTCTCTTCTCTCTGCTTTTCTTGATGTATCTGTACAAGACAGGAAAGACTAACAGCTTTAAATGGGTCCTGCAGGAGATAACGTGCCCCAATCAACCGGCCCTCTGCATACACGGGAGCCATCATGTACACCCTACACCAGGTGTAGGATTTTGTCTGCTGCAATGACAGGAGTAGGACGCACACCCAGGGCTCATTTCGTAGCAGGAGCTCCTTTGCATATTAGGCCACACCTCCCTGATGTAGCCAATCCTCCAAGAGCTTACAGAGCTCTTCTTACAGGGGCTACTGTAAGCTCTTGGAGGATTGGCTACATCAGCGGTGTGTGGCCTAATAAGCAGAGGAGCTCCTGCTCCGAAATGAGCCCTGCGCACACCCATGATACAGTTATGATGGAGGTGAAGAGGTGCTCCTACAATTGCACTGAATGGAAATCCCATAATAGCTAAAACCTTCAGAGTTGCGTTTGGAAGAGGAAATCACAGAACAAGCACAATGAGAATGTATTATGAAGAAGAAGAACATGGGCTGTGTCATGAGGCCAATGGAATCAATGTAGTTACAGGGAAGGAACCAACAGTAATTTTTGCTAATGGAAGTGATTGCCTTCAGCAGAAGAGCACTCAAATGCCTTTCCCCTCCCACTGCAGCTTGAAATGCTTCCCAAAATGCTGTTTCTAGGGGTTTGAGGGGGGACCCCCCCCCCAAAAAAAAACAGCACAAGGGGCGAGTCAGAGATTTGTAATAGGAGGAAGGAATCACCAAAAATTCTCCCCTTCAATTACCAGAAGTCTCCCACTGGAGCCAACCCATACCAAGCACTGGGGAATGTAGAGATACAAAGTTTACAAACATCTAAGTAGTACTTGAGTGGTGCTTTCTTATCTTTGATTTTTAAATGATCCCAAAGTTAAGCAGTGCATGCTATGGAGCCCTGGACTGGGCTCTTGTTCCCCCTTCCCATGATACACCAACAGGCTGTTTTGCAACTGGAAGCAGAAAGGAGAAAGGACAACCTACCTCTACAAGGGTTTTGGGAACAGTCCCATACTCTTCCTCATTTGATTCTCCAGCAGGCAATTCTTCATCAGCATTCTACATATGAAAGGAAGGGGTGAAAGAATCAGATTTCGAAAAGGAACAAGTATTTGGCTTTAAAAAATGTAAAGCTGGAGTTGTCAATGGTCATGGTAAAGAATGTGGCAATTCTTACAGCAATTTCTTTTCCAGCTTCTCCTGTGCAGTACGAATACTTGACAAACGAATAGCAGCATTTATATCCCCATCTGCCGTCCTTCCAAAAGGAACCCCAAATACACTGAGGGGAGAAAAAGATACAATAATTTGCTTACCAAAAAGACTTGTGAGGTTACTGCACAGGTCTCATTCAGGAGAGAACAGCAGACACAGAAGAGTGTGGAAGCATCGCTTTCCTTGAGAACACCAGGGGTCCGTTGGGGCCGGAGCGAGGCGGAGCAAAGCTCCGCCAGCTCAGGAGTGGCCACTAGGGCAGCCACGGGCCAAATCAGATTCTCTAATCTGATTCAGCCCGCTGCTGAATTGCCGCCGAAATTCGGCGGCAACTTTAAAAGCAACTGAAGGGGAGGGGGTTTGAGAGAGAGGCTCCAAACTTGCAGGGTAGCTGCTGGGGCCTCTTCTCGAAATACCCACCAAGTTTCAAGAAGATTGGACCAGGGGGTCCAATTCTACGGGCCCCCAAACATGTTGCCCCCATTGTTCTCTATGGGAGGGAAAAAGTTAACATTTTCCCCCACCATAGAGAACAATGGAGGGGATGAGACAACCTGTTTGGGGGCCCACAGAACTGGACCCCCTAGTCCAATCTTCTTGAAACTTGGTGGGTATTTCGAGGAGAGGCCCCAGCAGCTACCCTGCAAGTTTGGAGCCTCTCCCTCAAACCCCCTTTTCTCCAGCCCCTCATATACCCTATGAGTTTTTGCCACTGATTTCAATGGCCCATACGGTATAATGGGGCTGAAACTGACATTCCCTTTCTGACACAGGTGATGTCAGGGGACGTGGCATATGCTAATGAGGTATGCTAATGAGCTCCTGCAACTCTTTTTCGATGAAAGGACCCCTGGAAAACACCAAATTCCTATCTATTTGTGGCGTAGCTGCATTTGCAATACTGGGTACAGATCTTGTTAACGTATCTTAAAAGGGTCTCATGAAGTTGGAAAGGGAAAATCAGAAGGATGCAGATGCACCTTCCCTATGAAGGAAAGTTGAAGGGTCTGGGATTTTTCATTGCAGAGAAAAGACAATCAAATAATGTAATAAGGGACATGATGAATTGTGCTTGATGTAGAGAAGCAGATAGATTGAATGCATTCTTCCTTTCCCGTAACAGTGGAACTTGGGGGTGGCGGGGGGGGGGGGAGGACACACCCAGGTGATGGGCATTAGATCCAGGAAGACAAAAAGCTCTTCACAAAATGCACAATTCACTTGTAGAACTCACTGCCCCAGGATGTGATGGCCACCCATCTTAGATGCCTTTAAAAGGGGATCAGACAAATTTCTGGAGGGTGGGTCATTATGATTAGATGGAGCCTTCATAGTCAGAGCTAATACACACCTCTGGACACTACCGCGGGGAGGAGGGGCAACAACAGGGGGAGCACATGGGATCATGTCCTGCATTTAGCTACAGTATATTTTTATTACATTTTTGAATACATTACAAACTTGAAGTCAACAAAGTGAGCATGTATGCATATTACACACAATTGTGGTGTATGTGAACTAAGTTAACATATCAAAAAGTACTGCGCACATTGACAACTTGGGTAAACCTTAATTTGAGATAAACAAGATCTTTGTGACTTTATCAGGTATAAGCTTATTTTAAATTTACCAACAACTCTTAACATCATTAATATCCTCCCCTGCATTTGGCTAAAATACTTCTTCCTTCCCGTTTCCTATGGCTCAAGGCAGCTTACAAATGAGAAAAAAGTCCCCCCCCCCCAGCCAGCCCGTCCTATCAGGTGGGAGCTATGATGAAAGCTCTAGTTGCCAGGTGGGCTACTCTAGGGGGGAGGGGGACGGACGGGGACCCAAGGACTGCAACTGGCATATGAGGAGCGTTGGCATATAGGCTTGGTGCTATTCGGTTGGCCACTGAGTGAAAGAGGATACGGAACTAGATGGACCAGTGGGTCTGATCCAGCAAAGCTGATTTTATGTATTAAATGTTGCTTGGTCTAGGTGCTTACTGTGTGATTGTTGATTGTAACATCTTCCTCGTATTTAGAGCGAGCAACAGCCTTTTCTTGGCCTTTAATAACTGTTCCATGCCTAGAATACTCCACGTAATCTTCTGTTTGGGCAAGCAGTAATTCAGTTGGTGGGGCATCCAGGTGTTCTTGCCCTCCGTACTACAAGGGGGGGAAAAAGAAATCTTGAAAACCTTCAGAGAAGGGTCATTTTTAACGATCTATTTTCATTCAGCCAGAACTATTTCCCACATGACCACCGTGATATTCGTATTTACAGTTCCTTATGTCTGCACTCCTCGTACGAGAAGAGAGGGTAACGTGCCCACGGACACTGGGAGGATTCTCACGCTTCCACTGACTTGAGAAAGCAAGCAGGCCACCCAATAAGAGTATTCAGTACAGTTTTTCCTGTTTTCTGAACAGTTTATATAAAAAAGCAAAACAATTAAAATGTTAAAATTAGCACTATAGTACAGAATCTTACGAACAGTGTCCTGGCAAGACAGCCAGGCGCCCCACCACTGCCTCTTCTCCCTCCGCTGAGCTCTAGCAATTCAAACCATCCTCACCTACTCCTAAAATCGGTCTGGCTGGTTAGCTTAAGCCTATACTCTTTCCCCCTGTGGGCTTCCGTATCTTGTAATGAGTTTTTCCCCATGCTGTAAACATCAGGTCTGGGATTTTTTTTTAGTGAAATTAGTTCTTCCAAAAGCCAGACCCAATTTCTTTTCAAACATACAGCAGAAGTAACATTATTTTGATAGCAATCTCTAATGTATTTGTTTTACAGTCACAACACTAAAAGGATTTTAAAAGGAAAGCAATCCTCCCCAAAGAGTTTGAATGGCAGCTCCTGCGGACTCTGCCGTCTCTTCTCAGGGCAGCGAGACCCGCTTTCGGCCTGCTCAGGGGCTTTCCCAGCGTAGCAGCCTATTTTCTGGACAGCCTTCCAGATGAGAAGAAGAAGAAGAGAAGAGATTGGATTTATACCCCGCCCTCCACTCCCCAAGGGAGTCTCAGAGCGGCTTACAAACTCCTTTTCCCTTCCCCTCCCCACAACAGACCCCCTGTGAGGTAGGTGGGGCT
Source organism: Lepidodactylus listeri (assembly GCA_029233225.1). Lineage (NCBI taxonomy): Eukaryota > Metazoa > Chordata > Lepidosauria > Squamata > Gekkonidae > Lepidodactylus > Lepidodactylus listeri. The sequence goes on along the minus strand of JARCFY010000007.1, from coordinate 124,868,364 downwards.
GAGAGAGCTCTTTCCCAAGCTGTCCTTGAGGGAACAGCTGGTACAGAGCTATGGGTTGACCAAGGTCATCCAGCCAGGTGCAAGTGGAGGAGTGGGGAATCAAACCCGGTTCTCCCAGATTAGAGTCCGTGCACTTAACCACGACACCAGACTGGCTCTCCTAGAGGTTATAAAACCTTTATTTAGAGGTATTATAAGCCATTGTTGTTCAGGAGGGCTTCTAACACAGAAGTGACTGGTTGGAACAGTACACTTTTCCGTTTTATGATTTTTAAAATGTTTGTAGTTTGTTCTTAAATTGTACAGTTTTATGCTTGTTTATCGGTCTGCGGGGGAGCCACACCACCCCTTCTGAGGCTCCCAGTGAGGCAGGCGGTGCCGGGGGGGGGGGGCGCGTTTCTCCACAGGCGCCATTTACCCTCTCCAGGATGCTCTCTTTCTGTTGCTCCTTGAAGTCTTCTTTCTTCACTTTGAAGGATTTGTACAGGAGTTCGAGTTTTGTAGGATCTGCTTGGAGATGAACTTCAGAGCCTTTTTCATAAGCCTCCCAAGCAAACACTTGAGATTAAAAAAAGAGAATGCTTTCAATTTATTCTGATCAATACTAATTTCAAGATATTAATCAGTTCTCTATACACATTTCACAGGGGAGGGGGGAGACAGAATATCTTATTTTATTTTCCCTCTTCACTCCCCTGTGCTTCCCAGCTCCAGGCAGCCAATGCTACTGACCTTCCTCTGCTCCAGTTTGGAGACACCTGGCTGGAGAGACCAGCGTCTGCTGCTGGTTCTCCCAAGCTTAGCTCCAGGGAGAGAGCAGTTGCTCTAGCGGCCCCTCTGTTGGTGCTGGGGAAAAGCACCCTTGAGCGCCTGAACCCACTCTGGTCTCTTACGGGGACAAGCCTCTGGGGGAGCGTGGTCTCGGGGACCCACGGACACCAGCTGTCCTTTGGACTGGAAGGGGGAACTGACTGCTCTCAGTCTGAAGGATCCTTGGGTGGGTAGAGCAATGCTCCCTCTAAGCTGTGGAGTCCCGTGAGCAAAAATTCTACTTTATGAGCCACTGGCATTAAAGTTGTGAGCCAGCGATTTGGCTACTGCATCAATTAGTTCACTCTGGAGCCATCCTTCCTGAGCGAAGAAATAAAGCTGTGAGCCGGAGGCTAAAAAACTGTGAGCTAGCTCACACTAACTCAGCTTAGAGGGAACACTGCGTCAGAAGGTGTGTGTCACACCACCCAGGAGACGGTCCTCAGACCGAGGGCGGGGGCCTCCTCTGGCTCTTCCTTGGCCTGTGCACGCCCCCCCCCCCATTCCTCTTTTCTCCTAATGGGGGCTGTACCTCCTGTGTTCCCCTCACCCACCTGCACCAGCATCTCAGAGTAAGCATCGTGGGTGGGCCTGCGGTGGCATCCTCTGGTGCCGGCCTCTCCCAACTTCCCCTGGGATCCTGAGGGCTCCTTCCCCCTCTGGAAGTCCTCCACACTTCCCAGGGCTCTTGGCCACCTCCTCCGCCTCTGGCACACCTCCTTCCTTTAACTGGTGGGCCATACCCCTCTGCCAGCATCAGGTCACTTCCTGCCTGGCCACGTTGTCTTCCAGCCAGGCTGGGGAGAATGCCCTGCTGGTGTGTGGCTCACGGCAGGTTTCAGAGGAATACCCTCTGAGCCCCATTCTTTCCCCTGCTCCTTAAGACTCTATGCTGAAGGGAAGCAAGTAATGCTTCCAGCCCACTGAAAGTTCATACCTGCAGCTGCATGAAGGAATGGGAAGTCCCTCCCCCCTTTCCACTCACACTTGTCCCCTCCACTTGGTTTAGGCACCCCTTTCCCCCCAAAACAAGTATTTCATGTGTTTGATCAAGAACACATTGGTGGCATTGTTACAGCAAAGATCAGACGACTGTATGTAATACTTACGCTGAGTTTGTGCCATTGAGATGGTATCCCCAGTGTAACGAACAAAGTTATCACCTGCATAACAGACCCTGTAAGAAAAGATAAGATTAGACCTTGCAGCTGTTGCAATGCCTATCCACTCTTGCCCCAACAGATTAAATTATGACTTCACAATGCATCCTTCTTGACCACTGATACTGGGGCTCGGAAGTTCTTCTCATAAATTATGTATGTGAAAACTCAAGAGTGATTCTCAAGAGCCGTTCCCATGTATGCCAAGATGCTGCTCATTAATGCAAGCGATTTGCATCACCGGCTTTTTATGTCTGCAGGAAACCCACTGAGCACATCATCAACTCAGGCACAGGAATGTCTTCAGGCAAGCAATCTGTAAAGTGAAAGATAAAGCAGCCACATGTTGCTACCCTCCTGCATCACAGCTGATCTCCCCAAACTGCCAGTCAGGGACAGAAGAGATTTTAAGACAGGCTGTGTTTGTTCCCTGTGAGTTAGATGCTTTAATACTCCTGGAACTTCCACTGCTGAATTCATTGGCAGCAAAATATCTCAGTCTGCAAGGAGATATAAGGTAACCGTTGCCCAGAAGCCCCCCCCCCCCCGAGGGTGATAAGCCCCCCAGGAGCCCCCCCCCCTTGGTATCTTGTACACCTGCTTTATTAGGCAAGGGAAAAGAGCCACTTAGGGTTCCTCCCCCATTTTGGAAAGCAGATTGCATGTCATCAAAGAGAACTTTAAAGTTATCTGGGAAATAAAATGCCAACGAAGCCCAGGAGAGCCCCAAGGCATCTAATGTTAGTCCTGTCCTGGATGCCGGGTAATTACTTTTAACTCCTTTATGCCAATAAAGGTATGTGCGTGTTCTGTAACTCCACCCAGCTGATACCTGTGAATAATGTGCTCCCCCCTTCCCGAATTAATTGCACACAAAATGAAAGCAGGTATCCTGCCCTGCCCACAGAAGCAGGGCATTTAACGTCACCGCCCAACCTAGTCTTTTGTCTTTTCCACACAGGCAAGGACTCGCATGCCCGAGGGCTGTCCCCCCCCCCCCCCCCGCGATCTTCAAGGAATCCTAGACCATGGGACCCTTCCCTTGCCCTTTTTGTTGGACAAGCAAAGTATATTTACATGTACATTGTCCCTTTAATTATCCATTCAGGCTGCACCCCCCCCCCCCCCCGGCATCTTTACAAAGGACCAGATTGTTTTCTAGCTTTCTCAACTACTTAGTTTTAAATTGGCTCCATCTCTCTGCTTTTCTTCATGCTGTCCCTTTTATTCTATATAAATGTATGTATTATTTAAATGTTCTTTGTTTCCTTCCATTTCTGGAAATAGGGTTCCAAGTTTGACAGATGTATACACAGGCTTAGAAGTCCCAAAAGAAACACAGACAGCTTTAGACGTTCTTCAGAAAGGTTGTTCACACATATAGGGAGCAGTTTGTGTAACGTAACATATTTCAAAAGTGGGAGCAAGTTAGTTTCAGACTTACTCATCTGGATTCTTTCCTGCATTGGCATATGGATTCTCCCTCATTGCTCTTGTCTTAGGATCATAGTATGCTGAATTGGGGTCTAGATTCCGCAAGTACTGAAGAGACACAAGAACACCAGCTCTGAAATTTGAATCTCCTGTGCAGACAATTTGCTAACAAGCTTTTAAAGGAACAAAGCTGTACAATAAAGTTAAAACAAGGCCCTCTTCCCAAATGTTGGCAAATCTCCATTAGCCCAAAAATGGGGGATGCCCTCCAGTTCCCTACCACTCCTTTCTATGCCATTACCAGTCCCACATCCATAGCATCTTAACAGGCCTGTGCCTCGGCAGAAGAGAGAGCAGCTGCAATTCTGTGTCCCAACTTCCCTGAGAAGACAACGTGGCTTATGACTAACAGACATGTATTTACAAAGACGAAGAGAACCACACATGCGGTTCTAATAGAATATCTCCCTATAACTACAAATTGGCAGTATGGTGTCCACATGTGAATCTCTATCTCCGCCCACCTGGAGATATTTTAACTCACTGCAGCCAGCCAGATGCATAACTAATACAGATGTTCATTTTTTTAAAAAAACACCATTTTTTAGCAATCCAAAAATCTGAATAAGTTCTTTGTTTTCAAGCAAAGAAAAAACAAACCTCTATCTTCTCTTCTGTTCTAAAATAAAATACTCTTAACTGAACACCGTTTTCACATAGATGACTTTTCACAAGGAGCGTTCGTACCTCACTAGCAATTGTTTTGATTCGGTATTTTAAGAGGTACGTATTAGTCACACAGGTGATTGCTAGATCCTTGAATGAAAACCAAGGGAAGACAGAATTCCTGCCTTCTCTTTGGGCTCCCAGAGTAACAGCGGCAGCACAGGGCTTTGTGGATCTCTGCTTACTTTGGCAATATCTTCTCGAATACGCAGGTTCCGGACTGTAATGCGCCGCTTGGAGTCAAAATTCTGCCCCGGCATATCAATGTCATCTGCGTACTTATCTTCATCCTCATCTTCACTGTTATGATCTCTTTCCTGAAACAACAAAAACAAACAGTGAAAGACCACCATCAAAGGCAAGAACTCACTAGCATCAATGCCCAAGTAAGTTTGTTGGTCAAACCTTTGAAGAAAATCAAAAGATAATATCAACACAACCTTATGAGCAGTAGACTGAATTCAGCCTTCTTGAATAAACCTCATAAACAGCCATCACTAGTGAACTGGAGAGCCAGTGTGGCATAGCAGTTAGAATGTCAGACTAAGATCTCAACTCCCTACTTCTGCTATGGAAGCCGGCTGGGCGACCTTGGGCTAGTCACACACTCTTAGGATGTAAGCCACTTTGGGTTCCCATTGGGGAGACAGGCAGGGTAAAAGAAAGAAAAGATTCAGGGGTCCTGAATTTTGTTCCTGCATGACATTTTTTCTTAGATCAGCAGGGCACCAACTGAATGCTGAACATCTTTCTAGTAGGGCTGGGCTACATAAGCAACACAGAACAGCTGAAAGACCAGGATTAATTCATTTAGATCCAATTAGACAATGTTTTAAAAATGCCCCAACAAGCAAAGAATTCCACCCTATGAGATCCACTAATAGAGCTTGTGAAACTGACTCCTCTTGCTGCTGCTACCCATTGAGCTCTCTGCAATGCTGCTCCTGGGGATCAGAAGGTTCTCATGTACAACACAGCGGGCAAAGCAGGGGTCTGCAGTGGGAGGAAAAATTGGGGGGAGGGCCCCCTCTGCCACTGTCTTTTTAAATGTTTAAAGTCTTTTTAAAAGTCTAAATTAAATTCTTTTTCTTTTTTTCCCTTTATGGTGTCTGGCCTATAGGCTCTTAAACCAAATAAACAAAATGAAACTGAATAAAAGCTCATATCTGTGTCAGTCTTTTCTGAATGAGACCAATTTCCTTCCTTCTTCAATCTGTGACATGAGTCTTGGTGGTAGAAGGTGCCTTTAAGTCACAGCTGGCTTATGGTGACCCTGCAGGTTTTTCAAGGCAAGAGCCATTCAGAGGTAGTTTGCCACTGCCTGCCTTTGTGGTGAAACCCTGGACTTCCTCGGTGTTCTCCCATCCTCATACTAACTAGGGCCGACCGTGCTTCGTGTCTGACGTCGCACGAGACCAGGCTAGCCTGGCTTATCAAGGTCAGAGGGACATGTGTCTTACCGTTTGTGAATTTGGTTCCTCCTCACCCCAGTGGTGCCTTGGAGAGCTCTACAGCAAACAGAAAGGCGAATCAGCATAGTGTACAAAACTGCAAAGGAAAGCTGTGACATGGGACGACAAAGGAACATCTGGCTTGAGAAGAATCAAAGGAGGAGGGTTTTTTTTTAAAAAAGGTACTCACTAGGAACCCAATGCTAAAGCCACAGAACAAAACAGACTAGTCATCTGCAAGTCATTTTAAATGAGGAGATACTTCCAGAACAATGAATAGTTTTGCATCAAGTTGAGGAGCTTTTCAAGCCACAGCAGAAACCAACCTTAAATAAAGATATTATGCATGCTATTCTCTGATCATGCCTCTCTGTGGTCCAATGTATTTATTTAATTCATTTGCACCCTGCCTTTTTCCCAAAAGGAAACTTAAAAGTGACTTACACATTGTCCTTGCCACCATTTTATCCTCACAACAACCCTATTAGGTAGGTTCGGCTGAGAGAGTGTTCCTGGTCCAGGGTCACCCAGTGAGCTCCATGGCATGAGCAGGGATTAGAACCCGGGTCTCCCAGATACTAGTCCAGCACTCTCTTAACCACCTTACCACCCTGGTTCTCAAATAAAATTCTAAGTCAAATCGGAGATAGTGCATCGTTTTAGGGAAATGTTCGTTATATTAAATATGCCAGTGGTGGTAAACATACAATTCCAAGGTATCAGTTAAAACGGCAATTCACTCTAAATGCCAACTTAGGAAAAACAGTTGAGGGGGGCTCTATGTGGGGCTGTCCTTGAAGATTGCCCAGGGGTTATCCTTTGTACAGAATGCTGGAGCCAGAACTTTGACTGGAGGGGGTCGTGGGGACCGTATCACCCCAGATTCGTTCCATCTGTGCTGGCTCCCAATTCAGGGGGCTGGTATTGACCTTTAAAGCCTTTACTGGCTTGAGATCAGCATACATGAGGAACTGTGTTCTCAATATGAACCTACCCACCACTCTGGACACTTTCAGGGGTCCTTTGGGTGCCCCTGGTGATATCTGAGGCTAGATGGAAGGCAACCTAAGAAAGGGCCTTCTTGACTGGGACACTGAAACTCTGAAAGTCCCTCCCCATGGAAATTTGGTTCTGTTCTTCAATCACTGTCTTCTGCCACAACTGAAGACTTTTTTATTTTATTTGGTGTTCTGTCACTAACCCCCTCTCCGAGTGTGCGTTTTATATTTTAGATATTTTTATATATTTGTACTTTAAATGCTCTTTAACATGCTTATAATGTTTGCTGCCTTGGGGGCCCTGGACTGGCAGGACAGATGGCATCGAAATGCTCTAAATAAATAATCTGCAGAGAACACAATGCACAACTCGCTGGCTAGATTGAGTTGCCAGGATCTAGCGGTGGAATTAATCTCAGTCTAGATCTCCTCAGACAGCCTGACACTTGTTCACTTAGGTCAATGGCCTTGATGTCCTCCCTCCTAACCAGCCAAGGGTATGGAGATCACACAGAGAAATGAAGACAAAAGGTACACAAGAACTTCCCACTGATTTGGGGGACTTGAGACCCACTTTTGGAAGACACCATAATCATGGAAGAATTGTGTGGAAGCCTTTGACCCATATGAATCAGACCCTATTTTGACAAAAACCCTCTCCCACACCCCCAATATCTCAGTCAACCCACAGGACTCCGACTCTAACCCTTTCTTCTGTTTCAGCAGTTCTTTCCTCCATTGCAGAGGTGATGCCCTGTTGCAGATGGCATTCCTCTGGTGATGGGTGCTTTCTGCTTAGGCAACTCTGGTATCTTGCAATGAGCGGAAATCATCCAGCCTTAGAGGAAAGCATCGCAAACGGGTTAGGAGCCAAGCCTTAGTTTAAGCTCAGAAGCTTATTTCAGATGGGGGAAATGAAATCAAATCCTTAAAGGTGTTCAATATCCAGACTGAGGAAGGCTACAGAATAGGGAGGAAGAAAGATCATTAGCTACTTAAAAGGAAAATTACATGTTTGCTATGGCAGCCATTGAGATCCATTCCATACTTTGACTCTGGTGATGTTTTAATGAAGCTGAGAACAGTATACTTTAGTGATATAATACCATTCAATATTTACTTCTGAAACTTGAAGAGACCACTGACTGAACTGATGGAATACATCCATCTCCTTGAAAATAAAAATTCTAGTCAGGGGAGGGATTTTTTTTAAAAATTAATGCCATGAAAGAGAATGATAAAAATAAATGACTTCAGTTAGTATTGGCTATTTTGCACAGCTGCTTCTGTGTACTGTAATTTTTATTCTCAAATACCTCATGCTGGACTGTAGGGATGGGCATGAACCGACACACAAGTTTGTCATAAATTTTGCCCAGTTCATGGTTCACAAAGCGATGTTTGTGAACTAAAGAGCCACCACGAACTTCCATGTGTTTGCACTTAAACTGACATTTTGATTTCAATATTATTATATTACCTACAGACTAACAGTTCCGTTTTCAGCTTTTGTAGTTAGATTTCAAAAGAATAATGGGAAAGTATGTTTAAAAGTCCCTGCGTCCTGGAAGCAAAATCCTAATGAAGTCATCATCCCATCCTGAAAGGGTTGGTTCCAGGAGAAGCTTCAGAGTAACAGAGTTATACTGCCACCTAGTGGAAAAATTCAAAATGTTGGACTCTATGGAATGGAAGGCAAGCCTCACCCCCTCACTTTGCTTCCTCAGCATTCCTTAACTGGTTGTTGAACAGCACTACATGTTAATTAAGCCTTCTCCAGCATTTGTATGACTTTATGGGCAAGTTTCAGGGCAACATGTTTGTTTCCAGTGCACCTACCTTAAATGTCTTTTGGTGCATGGCTTATGGGCTGCTAAACCCGAATAAAGTAAAATGTACCTACCACCTGCTCTGTCAGTTTTCCTGAAGCCAACTCCTCCTGCAGTTTCTGTGCTTTCAGTGTGCGCTTAGCCTACAAGTCAGAGGAAAAGCAGAATTACTACTTACGATATACTAAATTTTTACACGTAGTACCAATAATCAACGGTTAGGAAACACACCATCTCAGTGATGTGGCAAGTGCTTCTCTCCTCTGATTTCAAGAGCCCAGAGGCCATCCATGACCAGAATATTATTCTCTTCTTCTCTTGTGAAATTTTGCCAAGTCTGGATAAGCCTCACAAGACAGGAATAAATGTGCCACGTAAGACATGGGTGTGTAAGCCAGCAAGGCATTCTATATGCTCTTATGAACTGTTAAAAGCATAAGTTTGATCTTTGGGTTGGCTTTCTGCCTAAGGCAAAGGCACTCTCTATTGCTATGAGAGGCTCCAGCCCACAGCAGGAGACTTCCTTCAGAGTTCACACCTACATGAAGACCAGAATTCCATTTCAAAGAGGTCTTCGGTTCCTTTCGCGTGTTCACACCAACAGGGAGACCAAGACTCCATTTCAAAGGGTCCTTTTTCTCCTTTACCTTCTCCCAAAGTTCCTGTAAGAGATTAGGTTGCCCAGCAACTAATCGTCGACCATCAAGTGACCTGGCCAAAGCCATCACGAGACCAAGGATTGGCGCCAAGAAGACCGACCAGATGGCCCAGGTGTTAGATCCTGATTAGCACCTAGATTTGCAATATTGCCCACTCCTCCCTGCCTCCTTCTCCCTATGACACTGACCAATAGTAAGGCTAGTAGGGACGGACCAACTAGTAGGTATGACAAGGGGATGTGGTCAGCGCAGCCCATCCCAATGCTACCTGCTAAAAGATCTTGCACAACAGAAACACATGGCTAGCCACCTTCGACCCCTATCTTCTTACCAACCTCTTATGTCCAGCTTCCTATACCCAACACCTTGCCTCCATCTTTAATCCCTGGTTTGCGCAGCCAGGACGGAGCGTGTATCTGCAGCTTCAGATCTCGTTCCCCCTATTTTTCTCATTCATCCCTCCCTCGATCTTCTTGTGGACGTGAACCACCCATCACCAAGATAGGTAACGTATTCCCCCTCAATGAAACTCCTGCTAATGCAACAGTGCTGTTTTCTGTCTGATTTCCTTAGATCTTGTGTGTATGCGGTTTTATTATTATTCCTTGTATGCTTGAACAACATTTTATAGTAAACATCAGTCAAAGAAACCACTCAGCCTCCGTGCCTATTTTCTGAGAACTCCTGGAGGAGGCGGGACCTTGGTATAGCTGGCAAGAACCCGGTATTTTGCCAATTGCTAAGCTTAAATTAAAGCAATTCGGCTAACAGGTGCGCTTCCTCCCTTACTTTTCAGATTCCCAAATGCTTGAAAATACATACACGATTTTACTGTTAAAAATCCTAGTTACCATTTGAATGCAGTTAGGTACAAAGGTCTACTTACAGTAGACATTTAAAAGCATAAAGCATACAGAATAAAGTTTCCACAAAGTTTAAACCACTTACAAATATGTAGGGCACATTAAAAAATGAACCTTGCTACCACAAAAGAAGATTAAAAGGGATTACAGTACTACTTAAACTTTAAACACTTCACGACAACACGCCACAGTCTAATGCTCATTGTCAAACTGGAGTCAGTATGGATTCCAGCACTCTCTTCCCCAATCCTTTCTCATTGTCAACCATGGTCAAGGTGTGCATTAAAGTTACCAATAACCAGGTACTGATAAACCAAACAAAGGTTTGCAAGCCCAATCCAGATCACTGGGAGCCCTGCTGTGATAACCGTGCAGAAGTGATTTTGAATCACGGCTGACAATTGTGGGGCGAAGGGGGTATTACTCTGCAGCCACATCTTGACTGGGCCGTGGAAGAATCCAAAGTAAAGGACCATATTGCTCGTCATTTAACAGACTACAATACGTACCCCAAATACTTCTACAGCTGTTTGAATTAGCTCCTGATTTAATTCAACTTGGGAGCCTAACATATCTTGGAAGAGCTGGTGCACGAATAAATGGAGGGAAGGCAGACTCATGTACACCACCCTTGGAGGAAGACCAGGATACAAATGCAATACAGGTCAAAGACGGAGGGACCCATAAGAACCTTGGGGAGTGGGGGGATCTCGTTTCCATATTCCCTCTCCCCTCCCCGCCGTTGCTTTTCTTCTCCTTGGCTGTGTCGGCAGCCTCTCCCTTTTACTTGTCTCCCATGATTTACCAATCCCCCACAGTCCCCCTTCAGCTTCCCTTCTCTCTTGCAGTCCCTCCCCTTCCCTTCCCCCATCATCAGCATCCTCTTTTATTCTTTACTGCTCTTCCCCCCTGCAGCTTTACCTTCACCGTCCTTTTACTTTTTTTGTCTGTTTCTCTTCCCCTCTCATACTGACACATACAGAAGCTTTGAACAATTGGCAATATTGGCTGGGGACTGTCTAGCAACCCCCCAAATGGCTGCCAAGATGTCACAATGTCTCATAAAAGCTCGGGGCACACTTTTCTTACAAAACAGATGCTGCTTCTTCTTGATGTTGTTATTGGAGGGTTTTTCTTTTCTCTTTACATTTTGTATATTTCTGCGGCCTGTAGAAAAACACCAGAGTGGATCCAACACTGTGTTTATGCAGAGGGACACAGATTTTTGCTTGTGGAGTATGACTTTTTCAGCTCCCTACTCTTGCTGTAACCTGAACTGTCCTTCGAAATCCTGCTTTTGTGGATGGAAACTCTGTCAAAAACCTATCAAAACCTGGCCCTGGATCCACCCCACCCATGGCCACATTGGGCAGACTTTTTTGATTCACTCAGGCAATTGTTCAGAATTACATATAATAAACTACCTATGTATTTTTTTTGTACCAAAGTTTGTTGCAGCTCCCCAAAGTGACTGTTTAGTTTCTCTTGAGGGGAAAAACAAACTCTACTTACCAAATCAACTTTGGCATATTCCTCTACAATCTTCATGTGCTCTTCTGGGTTGTAGCCATTCCAACGGTCTCTTTTCCCATCATAGTCAAACTTCAGCTGAGGCTGCATGTGCTCATCAGGCGCAATGTTTGTTCCGGTGAATTTTGCTCCAACTTTTCTAGGTCTCTGATGGGAAGAAAGCACAACACTTCTGCTTCACTCCATTCTTTGGGAGGTCAGATAGCCACAACATTTATTCAAGCGTCCTTAAGTTCACTGCTACAAATCAATACATCTCTCAATCATATTAGCACATAGCACAGAAACTGCTGTTGTCCACTTTTCCTTTTCCAGACTGGAAATGTTAAGCTGCCTTACACCGACTCAGACCACTGGTCCACCAAGGTCAATACTGTCTCCTCAGATTAGAAGCGGCTCTCCAGGGTCTCAGGTAGAGGTCTTTCACATCACCTGATCATTTCAACTGGCCATGCCAGGGACTGAACCTGGGACCTTGCGCGTGCTCTGGCACTGAGCCATGGCCCCTCATTGGTGATGACTCTTACATTAGCTGTGCACTTGCTACTCTGCAGGCCTCATGGTAGGCTGCTAAAATTGGCTGGCAGACAGATGCCTCCCATGCTCCCCCTCAGCAGCCTCTTTTTGACCACAGAGAAGCTGATGCTGGAGAATGGAGAGGGCCTATGTGTATGAGAAAGGAGGGAGGGGGAAATTTTGTCCTATTCCCCTGCCTCGCTGCAGCCTTCCTGACCTGTATGGCTTTCAGTTCACGCAGGTCCCATGATTCCTCGTGGAAGCTTTTGAGGAGGTCAAGAGGGGCTGTTTGGCATCTGCTGATCTGGAGCACTGGAGCAATCGTATGTTTGACAAACGAAACTGGGCCATTTCTCTGAAGACTTAATTTCAGTTGTATTATCCACCATGACGTTTTTGAGATTGGCTATTAGTTCAGTCAAAACCCAATCTGGACCACAACTACAACAGTAATGATTACCTCCAGGCAGTCTTTCTTCTTATGTGTTAATGCACCACAGTTTTCACAGGCTCCTTTGCGGTATTTTGTAGTAAGAGAATTCTACACAGAAAAAAGAAAATACGTTACCTTATACCAAATCAAACCACTGCTTCACCTAGCCTATACTTCTGTATTCTGGCTGGCAGTGGCTCTTTAGGATTTCAGGCAACCTCCCCAGTCTCCACGCCCAGAAATTCTAATCACTGGAAATGCCAGGAATGGAACCATCGACAAGGAAAACATTGCTTTACTACCAAGACATGGCTCTTTCCCTAGACTTTCCCCATGGTGAGGAGAGAGAATGCAGCATCTGAACCAGCATTAGAAAGGATGAAGGGACTTTTCAGATACAACCACACCTGCTGCAATATTTGTTATGAAGAGGACATGTACTTTCTCCCTTCCACTAACCAGATTACAACAAAGTCAGTTTGAATTCTTAAGAAATATTTCTGCAAAACCAATCAGCCCTTTAACATTTGGTACTGAGAAAGCAAGCTAAACTGTCACAGAATTTTGGCTTGTGAGTTCCTGTAATAAGAGCAAAACAAAGCAAACTTATGACTTGCTCCATCACACCCAGTTGAATCATTTGAGGCAGCTAAATAATCTGTAAGGTATTTTAATTATATCACCTACCTCCTTGACTCCTCGCTTATACCAATCTCCTTGTGGAGTAAATTCTTTCTGCTTCTCTGGCTGGGGTCTCTGATGCTTTAGTGTAGGTCTTTTTGAAGGGTCTATATACCATGGCACGGAGGAAATGTACTGAGGAATATGAGGATTGATGTCTCTGTAATAAATAACAAAAACTGTTTAAACCAAGAGATACTGCAGAGATGAGTAGTGAAGTATACAAGGGAGGGTGATTTCCAACACGCTCTTTTACAATTTGTTTTTCAGTGTTTAAGAACTTCCAAAAAGAGAGTCAAACCTTAGCTACAAGTATAAACCAACCATGGCCCCGATCACATGCAGAATTAGCCGTGTGATAGACACGAATGCCATGCAGATTTTAAGGGCGCGATCATACCAGAACATCTGGCAAGCATCCCACACCCGTCGACAACCCATTTCTCTCTGCCAAAGAAGTGGAGATAAAAGATACTAGGGAAAGTCCAGTATCAAACAGGTTTGCTATGTGCCAAAGATGGACTTTCCCCGTGTGATCACTCCAGCGCGCACTCATGGTGTCAGGGATAGTCTGATCAGGCTATCCCGACGCCATGCCGTTGTTCCCCCCCCCCCCCCCTCAGTATGTGCATCAATGCACACTGCCATAGGAAGCCCTCAGGACGGAGATGTGATTAGTTGATCCCCCGTTTAAGCACATCGGAAAAAAACGGCAACCCCCCTAGACTCATCCACAATTGCGTCTGATCACACAGTGGTGGGTAGTGCCCACAGCTTCGCAGAACTGTGTGATCACGCAACTCCGGGTCAAATTACTTTGGAGCAAATAGCCTCACTTCCCCCCCAGATTATCTCGCTTGTGTGGCCGGGACGCATATTGGGTTTGTACATGTGGCAAACAGATGCACAGAAAAACAGCTTTAGAAAGGAATATACCAGTCAAGCTGCTTTTAAACAGGAAGTTCCAAAAGAACAGGATGACCAAGACGTTAGAAAGGGTCTCACTCTTTGGAAAAACCATGAATAAAGGATCAGTAAGTTACAGTGCAGGGTTACTCCAGTCTAACCTCATTGATTAGAACTGATTTAAATGGGCTCATACTGGTATAATTGAGCAGAGGACTGCAGTTTTATTACAGGAATTCTCTTTTAAATGTGTCAACAGACAACACCTGAAAGCTGCAGTCCTATGGTTATTAATTAGGGAGTATATTCTGTAAATGTGTATCGGATTAGATTGCAAGTAATCATACATAAAAACACAACTGACACAGTGAAACCCCCAACCCAAGTTATTTTATTATCACTTAATTATCACTGCTTTTTGGGGGAAAACCAAACTCCACATTTCAAGATTACCATTTCTCTTGTTTGAATCATAGAGACTGAAATGTAAATATTCAATTCAGCAACTGACTGATTTAGTTGTATCAATACCAAATATTCAAGAGATCCAAGTTCTTTCTAAATATACCAACTATTAAAAAATTAAATAGCATCCAGTCAATGCAATCTTAGGATGCATTAACAGAAGCACCCTTCTGTGTCCGGATCACGGGAGGTGGTAGTTCCGCTCTGTTCTGCTACGGTCAGGCCTCACCTGGAGTACTGTGTCCAATTTTGGGCACCACATTTTAGGAAGGATGTTGACAAGCTGGAGCGTGTCCAGAAGAGGGCAACCAGGATGGTGAGAGGGTTGGAATCCCAGTCTTATGAGGAAAGGCTGAAAGAGTTGGGGATGTTTAGCCTGGGAAAGAGAAGGCTTAGAGGGGACATGATGGCAGTCTTCAAATATTTGAAGGAGAAGACGGAGAAGATGGAGCAGAGCTATTCTCTCTTGCTCTGGATTGCAAGACTAGATCTAATGGGTGGAAATGACAAGGGAGTCGATACAGACTAAATATCAGGGAAAACTTCCTAACTGTAACTGTGTGACTGAGCAGTGGAACAGACTGCCCCGGGAGGTGGTGGATGCTCCTTCACTGGATGTTTTCAAGTGGAGGCTGGACAACCATCTTGCAGGTATGTTGCTGGGCTATCTGTTGGCTCTGCTCCTGCAGAGTGCAAGGGGTTGGACTAGATGACCTGCAAGGTCCCTTCCAACTCTAACATTCTATTCTACGGTTTGAAAGAAACACAGTGGGAGCAGCTAGGGCTTTGACAGCAGACATGAAAAAAATATTATGCACACAAGACTTACTTTCCCTCTTCATCCACTTCAGCTGGCGCATTGCCCAGTTTTCTCTGTTCTTCCAATTCTTTCTTCTTTCTCCAGTCCTCCCTTGTCATTTTTTTAGGCTCTTCTAAGCCATTTGACCCTCCAGCAGGGTTAGATGCTATTGTTTCCATGTTCCCAGATGCCATAGTCGTCTTCTTGCTGACAAAAAAAAAAGAGAGATATAGATTAAAGTGTTATGTAAACCTCTACAGCCTTTAGAAACAATAACATCTATAATCAGGTTAATTAACTGTCTTATATTCTAATAGCAAAGTTGACTAAATCTTTGGACACTTAAACAGGAGCTGTGAATGGGCAAGACAGATCTTTCTACAAACTTGAAAAGGACCCCAGGTTTGCAGAAAAATGTGAAACTTAAAAAAACAACCACCACCAAAAACGGTGGGCAGCTTAAAAACATAAAATGATAAAAGGAGTGCCTGTAGCTTTAAGCAATGGATTCCCTCAGTGGCTGTTGCTAGGAAACCACAGTATTCCAGACTTGGTTCTGTCAGTAAAAGGCAGGGGGAGGGGGCAGGGACCTTTCCAGGCCTATTTTGGTCTTTGAGGGGGGACTCCTTAGGACCAGGCCTGCCTAGGGTTGCCAGCTCCAGGCTGGGAAATTCCTGGAGATTTTGTGGCATCTGAGGAGGGAGGATTTGGGGTTGGGAGAGCCCTCAGCCAGATGTAATGCCATAGAGTCCACTCTCTAAAGCAGGTATTTCTCCGGGGGGGGGGGGCAGATCTCTTTTGTTTGGAGATCAGTTTTAATTCGGTAATATCTCCAGGTCCTACCTGTATCTATATTTTCAATGTAGTGCCTTACTTCAAGGCTGGATAACATCCCACAGCTAGAAGTATTTATTTATTTATTTATTTAATTTATATCCCGCCTTGCCAGTCTTTCACTGGCTCAAGGCGGCTAACAACATAAAACAGATTTATAATATAAAACATTTTAAAACCAGCACTACATTACAAATATACAAGATGGCGACTTCAGATCCCTCAGGTGGGCAAAGGCAGCAGGGTGCAACCAACAGGGCCAGGGAGATGGTATTGTCCACTTTCTCTCCGATGGCGGCTCCTATTTGAAAGCCTGGCGGAAGAGCTCCGTCTTGCAGGCCCTGCGGAACTGTAATAGGTCCCGCAGGGCCCTGATGTCATCCGGGAGCTCATTCCACCAGTAAGGAGCCGCCACCGAAAAAGCCCTGGCCCTGGTGCAAGTCAGCTGAGCCTCTTTTGGACTGGGGCAGGTCACGCAATTTTGAGTGCCTGACCTCAGTAGCCTCTGGGGCCTACATGGGGAAAGGCGGTCCCTCAAGTAGGCGGGCCCCTGACCATAAAGGGCTTTAAAGGTTAACACCAGCACCTTGAACCTGATCTGGTATGCTATAGGCAGCCAGTGCAGCCGCTGCAGGACAGGTCGGATGTGGTCCCACAAAGAGAGACCCATCAGCAACCTGGCCGCAGCATTCTGCACCAGCTGCAGCTTCCGGATCTGGGACAAGGGCAGCCCCATGTAGAGAGCGTTACAGTGATCAAGACGTGAGGTGACCATAGCATGGATCACTGTGGCTAGGTCTTCGCGTTCGAGGAAGGGAGCCAACTGCCTCGTCAGCCGTAGATGGAAAAAGGCTGCTTTGGCAGTGGCTGCTACCTGGGCCTCCATCGTCAATGAGGAGTCCAGGAGCACACCCAAACTCCTGACCCTCGGAGCTGGCACCAGTGGCGCCCCACCGAAGGACGGAAGTGGATGCCCTAACCCAGTCCGACTCAAGCACAGGACCTCCGTCTTCAGAGGATTCAATTTCAGTCGACTCAGTCTGAGCCAGCCCGCAACTTCCTGCAACGCCCGTTCCAGGTCATCTGGGGTGGAGCTGGACCGGCCACCCAGCAACAGATAGAGCTGGGTGTCATCCGCATATTGATGACACCCCAACCCATGCCTCCGGACAATCTGGGCAAGGGAGCGCATATAGATGTTAAACAACATCAGGGACAGAACCACCCCTTGAGGAACACCACACACCAGTGGGTGCCTCTGGGAGGTCTGTTCCCCGAGCGCAACCCTCTGTCCCCGATCTCGGAGGAAGGAGGCAAGCCATTGTAAAGCGAGCCCCCGTACCCCCGCATCGGCGAGGCGGTGGATCAGCAACTGGTGGTTGACCACATCAAATGCCGCCGACAGATCTAACAACACCAGTGCCGCCGTACCACCTCGATCCAGATATCTTCGGAGGTCATCCGTGAGGGCAACCAGAACCGACTCCGTCCCATGACCCGGTCGGAAGCCAGACTGAAACGGGTCTAGCATGGAGGTGTCATCCATGAAGCTCTGTAACTGAATCGCCACCGCCCTCTCCAATACCTTACCCAAATAGGGTAGGTTGGACACCGGCCGATAGTTGGCCAAAACAGCCGGGTCCAGAGATGGTTTTTTAAGGAGAGGACGGACCATCGCAACCTTGAGTGCCTCCGGGAACAGTCCTTCTAAAAAGGACTTGTTGATAATCTCCCGGAGCGCATCACGCAACCCCTCATGGCAGGCTTTTATAAGCCACGAGGGGCACGGATCAAGGCTGCACGAGGTTGGACATACAGTCAAGAGCAACCTGTCGACCTCCTCAAGGCTGAGTGGACTGAAATGATCCAAGATAGAACCTGAAGACATGCATGGAGCCTCAAGTTCACACACTGTCTCAACTGTGGCAGGGAGTTCACAGCGGAGTAGCAAGATTTTATCTGCAAAATAGCTCGCAAATGCCTCGCAGCCAATATCCAATTCCCTATCATTTAAAGTGCTCTGTGGCACTTCGGTTAACGACCTAATAGTTCTAAATAATTGGGCCGGGCGAGAGCTAGCAGATGCAACCTCAGCCGCATAGAATTGTTTCTTAGCGGCCTTGATTGCCATATCATAGGATCTCATAAACGTCCTATAAGATGCTCTTGATGCTTCGTCGCGAAATTGCCGCCACCGTCTCTCTAGCCGTCTGAGACCCTGTTTCATCAGCCTCAGCTCCCCGGTAAACCAGGGAGCCAGCTTCGAGCGAGGGCGCAGAGGGTGTCGGGGAGCAATCTCATCGATGGCTGCCGAGAGCCGGTTATGCCAGTCCTCGACCAAACCATCTAATGAGTCGCTGGGAGGCATGGGATCCCGCAAAGCCATCAGGAACCGCTGAGGGTCCATCAGGCTCCGCAGGCGAGCTAAAATCCGCTCGCTGCCCCAACAGAGTTGGGGCAACACCATCAGACGAGCCTTCAGGGCATAGTGGTCAGACCATGGCACTGCCGTAGCAGTCAACTGACCCACTGTAACCCCCGCTGCGAAGATCAAGTCGAGCGTATGCCCGGCCTGGTGCGTAGGAACCGTTACAAATTGGTTCCTACGCAGTAGAGAAGGAAAGTAGAGAAGGAAAGAGGAAAAGGGGAGAGGTCCTGGGGGCTTTCAGGATAAGGAAAGAGGAAATAGTGGGGGGTGGGGGAAGTGATATGCTTCCTTCAAGTCCTTGCGGGCTTCTGTTTGTATATTCTATTTTCAACGTGGTCTCATCTCCGCATCTATAAACCCAGAGACTGGACCCATAAACAGACAAAACACATCTTTCTACAAACCCATGAGAATCCCCAGGTCTGCAGAATTGTCTGAAAACAAAAAAAATACACAGGTCTGTTTTTTTTTAATCCTCAAAACAAGAGAATCCGCACCTGCAGCTTTAAGAAAGAAATGCTCTCTGCCTCTATTGTGAGAGGCCCCAGGCAGCCGCAGTCACCCTCTGCTCTCAGCCTTGACTTCTGTTCGTAAAAGCAGGAGTGAGTGAGTGAGCGAGCATGGCCCCGTTAGCCTCTGAGGAAGAACTCCTCGCTGCCCGGCCTGGAAACACCCAGCGGGCCACTTATTATCATGGACCTTCCATGACTCACTCCAGCCCAGCGGTCTGCTGTTGTTCAACAGCAGCCCCCCCAGAGCAGCCAGCGCAGGGCAGCGGCCAAGGGCTTCAGACGGGGGCTTGGGAGACCCAGCTCCAAGTCCCAACCAGTGTTCCCCCCAAGCGGAGTCAGGGTGTGAGCTAGCTGACAGTCCTTTCAGCCTCCGGCTCCCACATTTCCGTCCCGGCCCAGGAAGGGATGGGGCTCCGGGGCAAACTGACAGACGCAGCAGCGGGCAGATCTCTGGCGGCTCCCCACTCGAACGCCAGCAGAGGCTCGCGAAGGAGGGTTCTTGCTCGCAGGGACTCCCGGCCGCTCAGCGGGAACCTCGGGGCCCCGGCCTCCGCCAGAAAGCCGCCCCGGGTGCCCCGGGGCCAGCCACAGACTCTCCGCCTAGACGGTCTCGCGGGTCTCCTGCTTGTTGATCCGAACTGACCCCTCCCTCCCTCCCGCCAGAGCCCCGGAAGAAGGCAGCCCCGCTGGAAGCAACGGGAGAACGAAGCCGCCGGGAACCGAGGCTCCACGCTAGCCTGACGCATCTCAGCCGGGTCTTCGAAACAAACAACCAGGTGAGCCGGCCGGGCCTCCCACTCACCTAAGCACCAGGCCTCAAGCGTCCGCCGCCAGTTCCGCTTCCCAGAATGCACGCGGCAACCCTGTTTCCTCCTCTAGGAAGACAGGCTGACGTCACTAATGATAAACTTCCGGTGAGGCGTCGAAAGCGGCCACTGCCTAGGATTGTCGTCGGGGATCGCTCTAGGCGGCCGGTGTCTATGGTGAAAGCCCGGGAGAGTGTTGCTAACCCCGACAACAATGTACGACCTTCACGTCACCGGTCTCCTCTTTCTCTGTTCTGTCATCCGACGAGTAGGCTTCCGCTTTGTTTACGCCGCAATCGTGGGCTGTTCTCCCCGGCATCTCTCCCAGATTCCATGCAATGCTCCCTCTAAGCCAGGGGTGGCCAACCTGTGGCTCGGGAGCCACATGCGGCTCTTTCACACATACTGTGCGGCTCCTGGCAGGGCGGCTGGGGAAGCAAAGGGGAGGCATGCTTTTTCTATCTTTCTCCCTTCCTTCCTTCCTTCCCTCCTCCCTCCCATCTATTTGCTTTCCTAGTTTCTCTCTCTCTCTTTCTTTCCACTTCTTTAATTCTTTCTTTCCATCTCTCTCTTTTTCTCTCTCTCTCTCAATATCATTAGCAAACAAGTAATATCATTATCAATAACCGGTTTTCCTCGTTTGTTTTTATTTTTGGCAGTCCCATTTAACGTTAATAAAAAGCAAATTTGCATATTTTTAAAAATAAAAACGTGTGTGTGATATTTGTTTCTGTCTTGCGGCTCTCAGACATCTCTATGTGGCTCCTACGTTTATTCTATGTGGCTCTTACGTTAAGCAAGGTTGGCCACCCCTGCTCTAAGCGGTGGAGTCCCGTGAGCAAAAATGCTGCACTGTGAGCTCCTGGCATTCAAGTTGTGAGCCAGCGGTTGGGCTGCTGCATGAATCAGTTTGTCCTGGAGCCACATCCTTCCTGAGCAGAGACAAAAAGGTGTGAGCAAGATATGTTATGTCTCAGATCTGGAGCAATGCTCCCTCTAAGACTCCCTGCGGAGTCTTGTGAGCAAAAATTCTACTTTGAGAGCTACCGACATTAAAGTTGTGAGTGAATGATTTGGCTAATTCTTCCTGAGCTGAGAGAAAAAGGTGTGAGCCAGAGGCTAAAGAACTGTGAGCTGGCTCACACTAACTCAGCTTAGAGGGAACACTTGCATCCAATGCTCCCTCTAAGCTGTGGAGTCTTGTGAGCAAAAATTCTGCACTGTGAGCTCCTGGCATTAAAGTTGTGAGCCAGCGATTTGGCTGCTGCATGACTCAGTTTGCTCTGGAGGAACCCTCCTTCCTGAGCTAGGACAAAAAACAGGTGAGCCGGAGGCTAAAGAACTGGGAGCTAGCTCACACTGACTCATCTTAGAGGGAACACTGATCCCATGCCACGGCCCTTTCGGAAGCTTGTTTCAGTAACGATGCTTTGCCTGCTCAACGTCAACTTGTTGCGACACCCAGAGAGCAGTTCGGTGTGAAGCGGGCCGTGTTCGAATTGTCGTCGAGTCCTAAATAAAAAGGCAGCCCCATCCTGTGCGCCGGGCATCACTGCTTTCTCCGAAGACATCCTGGGGCAGCAGCTGACACCCGCTGGAGAACACACTGCGTCCCAAAGCTTTCATGATTCACAGGCCTCTGCAGCAGACGCGTGACGTCTTGAATTCAGCGGCCCGAGATCCACAAGCCCAACGTTACCCAGAGTAGGCGGGAGGGACACGAAAGTAGGCATCAATGGGAAATAACGCAGGCTCTGCATTTGAGCAAGTGGACGCACAGAGCAACCAACTGGCCAGTGCCACACTTTTAAAATAAAAAAAGCTCTTTAATCTGCAGTAAGCCGCGGGCGGAGGCGGCGGCCTCTAGGGGCTTGGCCTGCCACCGTGCCGTCGCTGCTCCCGGGGAGGGGGCTGGGCGTTCCGTCGCGGGGCTTCGCCAGCAGCCAGGCCCTCCTTTCCCGTCCCTCCCCCCGCCCGTGGCTTTGGAAGCGTCCAACCGGCGCCTGGGGAGTCCGCCACGCAGC
Organism: Lepidodactylus listeri; assembly: GCA_029233225.1. Taxonomy (NCBI): domain Eukaryota; kingdom Metazoa; phylum Chordata; class Lepidosauria; order Squamata; family Gekkonidae; genus Lepidodactylus; species Lepidodactylus listeri. The sequence continues at coordinate 124,846,500 of JARCFY010000007.1, read as the reverse complement.
CCGCCCCAGCAAATGAGAAGCGAGGCGGAGAGTTTAAAACGGCCTCGAAAGGGCTGCTGCGCCGGGTGGCTCGCTGCTGTTCCTCCGGTGGCTTCGTGGTGCTGGTTTGGAGACCTGGTGGGGACGGGAGGGGAGTGCGGCCCAGAACGACTGTCGGGTCCGCGTTTCTAGCAGCGTGGACGGGGAAGGGGGCGGGCAGGTCGGCGTCGCTTTCGGGAAGGCGTTCGTGTCCCTCCCCACGGACTGGAACGGGTTCTTCCCGCTATTCTGTTTCTCCGTGATTGTTGCAGCTGGTGTCCTTCTGAAGCGCTCCTTCTGGGTAAGTCCCCGGGGGGGGGGGGGGGGCTGGCTGGGCAAAGCACGCTTTGTGGTGCCTGCGAGATATTCTGGAGTTGTAGCAAGTTTCTTTGCAGATTGATCTGGGAATCAACTGCTCCGAACTCGAATTGCTTTCTAAGTATAAATATACAAGATGAGGCTGGAAACAGGAATGTAGACTCTTCCGTTCGCCGTAGGGAGCTGGGGAGAAAGTTCTTTCTTGCCTTGTAGTCTGAACCAGTGTTCCCTCTAGGGTTGCCAGGTCCGGGTTGGAAAATACCTGGGGACTTTGGGGGTGGAGCCAGGAGAAGGTGTGGTTTGGAGAGGGGAGGGGCCTCAGCATGGTACAATGCCATACAGTCCACACATCAAAACAGCCATTTTCTCCAGGGGAGCTGATCTCTGTCAGCTGGAGATCAGTTGTAAAAGCCGGAGATCCCTTGGCCCCAGCTGGAGGTTGGCAACCCTAGTTCCCTCTAAACTGAGTTAGTGTGAGTCAGTTTTTTAGCCTCCTGCTCACACATTTTTGTCTTCGCTTAGGAAGGATGGCTCCAGAGCAAACTGATTTCTGCAGGAGCCAAATCGCTCGCTCACAACTTTAATGCCAGTAGCTCACAAAGTAGAATGTTTGCTCACAAGACTCCAGCGCTTAGAGGGAGCATTGGTCTGAATCCTCTAAAGCCCAAGAACGATTACAAGTTTAATCACTTTGCTTTGAGAGAGAAGTCTGGCATGTGTGTGGCTTGTCTTTTCAGTACGGTTTGAGGTTTTGAAAGGCAGCTCCTACAATAGTTTTCTCAACAGTGCCATTTTAATAGTCATGCTGTTGATGTTAAAGTGGATGAATGGGGCGGTAGGTTTGCCTAGGGACTAGTTGGATTTACGGTGTGAAATCCACGAAGTAAATGGTTTACACCAGGTGGGGTTTACATGTTAGCATCTTTTGGTCAGTTAAATCAAGGACCAATGCTTGAATGCTGAGACTTCACACAAACGAACTTGATGAAAAGAAGTTAATTACACACTGCACACCTTTGGCTTCAGACACAGATGAATGTGATCAAAAATTTATTTAAAGTGAGACCAATCCAGTATGTTGTTAAAGAAATGCTGGGCTTTTAATTTTTGTGTTCAAACCGAGTTCTTATAAACGTTTCTGAAGTAATCTAATGTCTTTAAGAAAGTGTAGACTTAGGTACTGGAAGCAGTTCCTTAAAAGATAGAAATGTAATCTACCGTTAGGCCAAAAGTTTTAGGGAGTCAGGGCTCAAGGTCCATATGCTTCCATCGTGGTAGTGAGCCTTATAAAGGGCACTGAAATACTAATTACAACTAGAATATTTTTCTGAGAGACATTGCTTAGCATCCTTTTCCTGTTTCTTTGGGAAGGGGGGGGGGACTGTGATACTACCTGTGCTCTGCTACAGATGCTTGTGATTGCAAGCTCTCTGTCCTTCATGAAGGTGCTTCCTTGACAGAAGTGTCCTAAGTGATTCCAGTAGTCAACGTGCTTCTGTTCTCCATCTGAGACTCCCTCTTGGAAGTAGGGGAGGGAGTCTGCTTCCATGTTCCATGGACCATCTGTACCCTTCACTACAGATAAAAGGCTCCTATTACAACACTGGAGAGATAAATGCCCACTTCTGTTGAATCAATGGATTGAGGACCTTAGAACTTTATTAGTATTTGAACGCACGGCACATAGAGAGCAACTGTATATGGGCCCGTTTTTAGATATTTGGGAATCTTTAATAGAAACTTATGTGTGCATCTACCACCACTGTTTTATTTTTGTCTCTATAAATACTTTTTCCTTAAAAAAACCAACAATTTTAGTTGCTGGATTTTGAGGTTTTATCCCCCCCCCTTTGCTTTTTGTGTGTGAAATAAACAAATACATTAAAAATCTTCCATGGGCTTCTGGCTAAATGAGGTTTCTTGATTTGCTGCTTCCTCAGATATTGAGTTGAGGATGCAAGCATATCACAGGCTCTCTTGAACATACGCTTTGGGTATGTCTAGTCATTCAGTTTTTCCGGGAGGAATTTATTACTCATATCAATTCTGTATTAGAATGTTCACTGATCTTTGAGGATGCTTATGTACTGTTTGCTCGTATCTTGGAGGCTATCCAGTGGGCCACAAAAATAGACTCTGTGTGCCCTTACTACAGGCAAAAGACTAGTATTACAACACTGGAGAGAAATGCTCACCTTCTGTAAAGCGATGGATTTGAGGACTTTACAACTGTGTAAATATTTGAATGTGTGGCATTTAGATTTTAGTTGTGTATGGATGTATTTTTAGATATCTGGAAACATTTTATCGGAGCATATGTGTAGATCTGCCCCTATTGTTATATTTTTGTTTTTGCTCTCTATATACATCCCCCCCCCTTTGATAGTTACTGGGTTTTGACTTTTTTCTCTTTTTGACTTCCCCCTCCTTTTTTAAAAAATAAATGAAAAAGTCACAGGCTTCTATTATTGTGAGAGGCAAAAGTGCTGGTTGTAATTTAGCCTCAGACTGAGCTGAAGGAAGAAGTTAAATGCGGGAGGCAAAAGGGTACATGGTACTAGATGTATGTATGCAAGAGAAGTTTTGACAGTCTATGCTAGATAGCTAAACAAGGATGTTAGAAAAAATTCCTAGGTGTATTGATAAGGAAATAGTTCCATCTCTTAGTACAGGCTGGCTGAGAGAAAGTGCCCCTGGAGAAAACGGCTGCTTTGGAGGGTGGGCTCCATGGCACTGTACCCTGCTGAGGTCTCTTCCCTTCCCAAATCTTATGCTTTCCAGGTATCGCCTACTCCAGAGCTGGCAGCCCTACCTTCACTGCACACCCTTTTAAGAGACCTTGTGTCTCCTGTGCGTGGGGAACATAAGGCAGTAGCAATTAGAGGCAGACTAAGGCCCTTGTTCCATCACACAGTGAACCTGCTGACAGTGTTTGGCAATCCAGGGTTGTGCACAGTATTCTGTCTGTGGGAAATTTTGCCCGGGGGGGGGTGCTATTTATGCTTATGGTTACAAGACAGTGAAATGTGTAAAAACAGTGATATTTTGTCAGGTTTTTTTTAGTTTTTAAAAATAGCTGTTCAGCTGCCACATACATGTCACTTGCTTCTTTATAGATGAATAAAAGAACACACTAGAAACTTGGAAATAGTAATCTCTTTTGGTAGGCCTTTGATACCAAGGATGGCTACCCCTATCTTCATAGACAAAGAAAATGGCAACATTGGCACGGCTGCTGCTTCAAAGAATCGACCGAGACTGCTGACAGCACCTTGTGAGTCTATGCTAATATGAACTTTAATTGGTACCAGTAAACTAAAATGCCTCTTGAGCATAAAGTTCACTAGGAATTTTGATGAATTTTAAGTACTGATCATTCTAGATGGTTACTAAACAACTGTGGGATGTATGTATGTTTATGGTCTTGCCCCATTTTGGAAGCTCCCTGTTGGTAGCAGCATACAAAACAAGGATTTGTGAAAAGTGTGGAGAATTTTAAAGGAAGGCAATGAACAGGGTAGATAAGGTACGAATGAGGCAGAATGTTGCCGTGAGTGGAGATCACAGTTGAGTGGTACTAGAGGATGAAGCCATTGTGATCACAGAGGATACCTGGTAGAAAAGCTGCAGATACGAGAGAATGATGAATTCTGTTGAAGTCATTTGGGTGCAACCGGTCTTTGTCTGCTGCTTCACCTCTGTCCCACTCTCCTGGTAAACTGTATTATCAAGGTGTTTGTATAATGGTTATGAACATATATCTGAAGAACTATCTGACTTTATACTGTAAACTTTAGTTTTCAAGATGCCACTAGCCTCCTGTTTCATTCCTCTGCAGTGGACTTCCACTGCTGTTTAAACAAAATTAGAAACATCCTCCATATGAGAGAGACGCAGACTGCTGCACTGTATGCTACTAAGGAAACATCTTGGCTTCTTCCTTCTGAGAAGAGAAAAATAATTTATAGGAACACTGCACTTTTATAGTAAAGTTGAACTGGAGTAACAATAGTCACTATATTAAGGGCCATAATCTGATTTGGGTATTATCATATAGAAGAAGAAGAGGAGATTGGATTTATGCCCTGCCCTTCACTCAGAATCTCAGAACTCCTTTCCCTTCCCCTCCCCACAACAGCAAGGTAGGTGAGGCTGAGAGAGCTCTGACAGAAACTGCTCTTTCAAGGACAGCTCTGACAGAACTACGGCTTGCCCAAGATCATCCAGCAGCTGCAAGTGGAGGAGTGGGGAATCAAACCCGGTTCTCCCAGATTACAATCCGCACACTTAACCACTGCACCAAACCAAGTATATTGTAAGAAGTTTGGACAAAACTGGTCACATTTAAATAACCTTTGAATTTGAATCTATACAAAGAAATGTCACGTAATGCTGTAACTTGTCTTATATAAAAATACTGCATCGTAGGGATGGGCACGAACTGCATTTTTTACTGCTCGGTCGTGGTTTGTGACTGAACCACAAACTGAACTGGTTCGTATTGGTTTGTGAGCCATTTAAACCCCTGTTTTCAGCTCCTTATGAAATGCCATGAACTGCATCAAATTTGTGGGAGTTTATAGTGGCTCTTCAGTTTGCGAACATTGCTTCATGAGCCACAAACCGGCCAAAATTTGTGACCAACTTTAGTTTGTGAGCCAGTTTGTGCCCATCCCTAATGCACAGTTCTTAGCAGCATATTAAATGAGTAAAACTTTAAAGGACTTCTCATTTCAAAAGAGAATATATAATAGCTTCTAGTGTTCATCAGTGTCTAATTTCCTGGGCTGTGTACGCTTTTTTTTTTCTTTCCCCCCAGTGCCATTCTGTATCTTGGATGGGAGGGCCTCTAACTTTGTCCTACTTGACACACTATATTTACAGTCCGATCCTATGCAGCGTCTCTCCAGGCTAAGCTCACTGCTTTCAGTGGGCTCAGGCTGCAGTAACTGCATAGGTTTTAACTATAAAATACTTTGAAAGCTTTGGTATGCTGGGTCTCAACTATGTCTGTTTACTTAATTTTTTCTCACAGCAAAGGCTTTTGTTGAAAAATCTCACCCCAAGACTCCACTTGCTGGAAGGACAGCTAATGTTAATTCAGCAACCATCTGTTCTGTTAAGAAGATTCTAGGAAATGGGAGTGTGACAGTAACAGCCACAAAGCAGCAAATCCCAAAAAGAAAGAAGTTCATATCTGTAAAAAAGGTAAGTAGAGTTAATGTTTGGGACCATTTAGCATGCTCAGACATGAAGAAGACGAGAAGAAGAGATTGGATTTATACCCCGCCCTTCACTCACTTGGAGTCTCAGCGGTTTACAAACTCCTTTCCTTTCCCCTCCCCACAACAGACACCCTGTGAGGTAGGTGGGGCTGAGAGAGCTCTTTCCCAAGCTGTCCTTGAGAGAACAGCTGGTACAGAGCTATGGCTTGCCCAAGGTCATCCAGCAGGTGCAAGTGGAGGAGTGGGGAATCAAACCCGGTTCTCCCAGATTAGAGTCCATGCACTTAACCACTACACCAAACTGGCTCTCCAGTAAATTGGTATTGTGTTAGGAATGTATATCCTTGGTGAGCCTGCAGGGACTTTTGGAATTCATCGAGACAGTAATAGGTGCCACCACAAGACCCCTGCCTGGGGAGGGAGGGGCTTAAGTCATTTTGTCTCTCTAGAGGTGTTATGTATTGACCATGTGGTTGCCATGTGCTCCAGTAATGGCGACCGCCATGTGGCCAGAGCACATGGCCTAGAAACTACCTGAGCTTCAGCCAGGTAGAACAAAGGCCAGGTGGATTCTAACCGGCCACCAATCATGTACCTAGGTTTCTCCCAGGGAACCTATGAGATGTAAATAGACTGATAATAGACCAGCATAAAAGGAGGGCTCGGAGCCCTGGGTTGGATGCTTCATCCGGACCAGCAATAAAGATCTAGCTGTTTCACTGTTCCATGGACTCCCGACCCCAATACTTCTCAAGAGGGCAGTGTGTTTGAGGGAGGCTGGAATTCCCCTATTTTTTAAAAGCACCTTTTAAATGAAAAAAGTGGAAGGTTGCAGTTCCTCTTCCATACAGAGGGGAGGAAGCCTCCCCTGCTGAGAAAGCAGCAGTAAGTAAGATTGAGGCAAGCAGGGATGTCATTCATTTGTCCCGTCAACATACTGCTTGCTGCTGGTCCTGCTCCTCCCCCCTACTCCATATCAAATTGGCACTATAGTGCAGATGCAATGAGACTCTTGTTGCCCCTGTGGCTTAGCAACCTCAGCTTCCACAACAGCTGAGGCCTTTTAATTTTAAAACAGCCCTGCTAAAGCACTAAAAAGGTGGGGGGAAAGCAGCAGCTGCGTGCGAGGCTTCCCCCATCACCAGTGGCAGTGCTAAGCTCCCCCACCCCCAGACTGGCTGTCGTGCAGGCTGTGCCTGCTGCTGGCTTCTCATTTCCACATTAAGTCAGAGCAAAGGAGGTTTTTCTTTGCTCTGGCTTAAAAGAGGAAGCCTTAGGATCCCAACAAGTCATACTCAAAAGAACATGACATTGTGTGGAAGCTCCCCAATAAAGCACCCAATAAAGTTACTTACTTCTTAATTACTGTTTTCACAACCAGAGTCGTAAACTGGAAACCCTCCCACAAAAGAAGAGCCTAAAAGTCACTACGGAAGTTATCATGTAACTTAACAACAGCTGGCAGAAATTTTGCCACACACAAAATAGTTTGTTTTAGGGTTGCCAGGTCTGAGTTGGAAAATACCTGGAGACTTTGGGGGTGGATCCAGGAGAGGGTGGGGTTTGGGGAGGGTAGGGGCCTCAACATGGTATAATGCCATAGAGTCCATCGGTCAAAGCAGTCATTTTCTCCAGGAGAGCTGATCTCTGTCAGCTGGAGATCGATTGTAAAAGCAGGAGATCTCCAGGCCCCACCTGGAGGCTGGCAACCCTAGTTTGTTTATCTTTATTTCTGAGTAAATACGATGATTTCACTTCTGAAAAGATAAAGTCCTGATTAAATAATGGAGAGATCAATTCAGCTCTTAGATCTGAAAGTCTGGGGCAGTCAAAAAAAATACGATCAACAGAATTGATAGAGGGACATATCTCACTCCCATCCTTACTAAGATGAGTCTTCCTCTGCAGTCTTGGGTGCTCTCAGTACCACTAAGCGACTCAAAGGCTGATGGACTGATAACCGCAAATGTGGCTCGGTTCTTGGCCAAGGTAGCTGCCCTTAAGAGACATTGAAAACTTTATCATCATTATCTCATAAGCTTTGGACGATTTTAGATTTTAGTTAGACTGCTCCGCCCCAAGTGTAGTTAGGTAATTTTAACTTCTGGGCTAAAGCCCAGGTTTTATGCATTGTTATTCTGATTTTATGCCTATTTTTATGTTTCTTTTTAATCTTTCCTTTCGATAATTTCTTTTTTCTTTTGGTCATGACTTTGGTCGTATAGACCCATAATAAATGAATGAATGAGAATTGATTTTGTTATTGCCACAATTACAGAGTCTATCTGCATATGGAATTCCATTGAATCTTCCTAACACCCAATAAAGTGCCTTAAAGAAGACTTGCTAGCTAGCAAATCTCTGATCCCAGCTCCACTGGAAATCTAGCATTAACCAGGGCTCATTTCGTAGCAGGAGCTCCTTTGCATATTAGGCAACACCCCCCTAATGTAGCCAATCCTCCAAGAGCTTACAGAGCTCTTCTTACAGGGGCTACTGTAATCTCTTGGAGGATTGGCTACATCAGGGGTGTGTGGCCTAATATACAGAGGAGCTCCTTGCTATGAAATGAGCCCTGGCATTAACTGTGACTAATAGCCACAGTAAAGGCTGGTCATGAAGGAAGAATTTACACTGGTAGAGTTGTCTGTAGGCTGGGATATGTGGGTGGGAGCCCTGCGAGCCCTCCCCCCTAATGCTCCAGAGATTAGAAACATCAAGTCAGCGTTGGCCCTACCTGATGCTGCAATATAAAGGGCCTCGTTGGGTCATTAGATGATGATACACAGCACTTTCCCCCCTTCAGGCAAGAGTAAAAGTCCATGTAGAAATTTTGGACAAGGAAGATGGTATGCCACCAACAAGTGTTTTGGTTATTCTTTAAGGTTGCTGAGAATACAGGCAGAATTGAAGGCTGCAGCATGGGCACTGAAGACTGTCCAGAAAAGGAGAATTTCTTTCCTTGTAATCCTCTAGGTAACGTTCAATGTTAGTTACTTTGAAGTTCTTGGCAAAACTGTTCATCATCAAATGGTGGTGGAGGTCGGGGGAGGGTGGGAACAGTACGGATTTGACACTTCCAGAGAGCATAATCAGTGCAGAAATATAAACATTGTTATCCAAACAATAGAATATATCAAATTTATGGTTTCTGGAATGTCTCTGAACAGACTTTGAGAGTTTTGAGGTTCCTGAGGAGCACCGACTGAGCCATGTATCACTGACTGGAGTTCCTCTTATAACATTTGAAAATACATCTGAGAGGTTTCAAAGCATGATCCATATAACTGGAAACCCACCTTCAATTTCTTGGGGCTTTGGTAAGTAACTTTGATCTGTATTCAGAGAATGGGCTCAGTTCTTTACTGTAAAGGTCAGTGGCTTGTTTGTCTGATGTGAGCAACTAACTTGTTTGTGGCACTTCGAAAGCAGGCTAAAACAGGTTTCCCAACCTTTTTGAGCCAGTGGGCATCTTTCAAATTCTGACTCAGGGTGTTGGGTGCAACCACAAAATAGCCTCTGTGGGAGGTGGAACCACACACAAACGACAAGCTAAAGTGCATGGGACAGCAGGAATTTTTAAAAAAATACACTGGAGAAAGAGTAGTGAGAGAGAGAAACATCAGCGTGGAATTGGCAATTATTTATTATTTATTTATTAATCACATTTTTATCCCACCTTTCCAGACAACTGGCTCAAGGCAGCTTATAGCAATAAAATACCATTAAGGTGGTTTACAGTTTTAAAACATAAAAACAATGTACAACAACATATACTGGCCGCAATCAGAGTTCAATAGTGAAAGTGGCAGCAAAAGATTCGGCCCGCGGTGTTGTCCTAATTCCCCCCAGTGGCAGCTCCTAATCGAAAGCCTGGCGGAAGAGCTCCGTCTTGCAGGCCCTGTGGAACTGTAATAAGTCCTGCAGGGCCCTGATGTTCTCCGGGAGCTCGTTCCACCAGTGTGGGGCCGCCACCGAGAATGCCCTGGATCTGGTGTTGGCCAGCCAAACGTCTTTTGGACTGGGGAGAGTCAAGTGATGCTGTGAGCTTGACCTCAGTGCTCTCTGCCACCAAACAATGTTATTTCAGTCTGCAGAGCCAATGAGAGCTTCAGTGGTCAATCGGAAGCCCTGCTGGGCAGGAGCCCCACCCAGTCTCACCCACTTGGCAGGTGTCAGGAAAGGAGTAGATGGTTTTGGGGACCTCTGGTCTAAAACCTAGGTGATTAGTTTGTCAACTGGTTTTTAACAGTTAATACATACTGAAATAACTTGTTTTTAAACTTTTCAGATACTCTTCAGTCAACTACAGACTTCCTAGCTCCTCTGGATGAAATAGTAATTGCCTTGCCCCCTCCTATGTGACATATCTTTTAAACTGTATTCTGAACACATTTTATCTATTGAAATAAAGAGCTTATGCTTTATACAGCATCTGAGACTTTGTACTTTTAGATTAAAATTTACCGGAGTCTAGCAGTTGGGGAAGGGGGAGATAACTGAGGTGTAGAAGCTTCTAATGATGCTCTTATCCACAGAAAAATTCGTATTTAGCCAACTGATGGCAGAGTAGCTGCTGTCTATACACAAACTTCAGGATAGGATCCTAGGTATTTTCCTGAGAAGTCAAAAGCTCCAGGTTAGGAAGCTCAGTTGTTTGCCCAATCCAGACTGAAAAGTGACTGGCAGTGGGGCTAGACTTGCACAACTGTCGAGCAGATTTGGTCGGTCTAATAGTGTTGATTCAGTTAGACAATTTGCTGCAAAAAAACCTTGCTCTCGTGGAGCTTCAGCTTCACGACTTTTGACAGATATTCTTAAGGCCACTTAAAGTATTTTGGCTAGCTTTAGCCCGGCCGTCTGTGTGATTCTAGGCAGGAGTGTTCTATTCTGTCTGTGGGTTTGGGAAGGGAGTTGATAGGAAGGAACCTTAATATATAAATGTCCTTTCTAAAACCAGGCTGCCTCCTTCATGGTAAACGGGTGATATAATCTGTGTTTCCTCAGAAAGAAGAAGAGGAAATTCCAAAGGAGTCTCTGAGTGGTGTACAAGCCCTTTCTCTTCTCCTCCCCACAACAGACACCCTATGAGGTAGGTGGGGCTGAGAGAGCTCTCTTGAGAACTGCTCTTGAGAGAACAGCTCTGAGAGAGCCATGACTGACCCGAGGTCACACAGCAGCTGCATGTGGAGGAGTGGGGAACCAAACCTGGTTCTCCCAGATTAGAGTCCATGCTCTTAACCACTACACCAAGTAACTAACCATGTCTTTAGTACAGAAATATCACTTGCTGAAGTGCTTGTCAAATACAGTCTTTCCTTAATGGCCCATCTGACTTTTAACTCAATTGGCCTAGATTCACAGTTTTATAAGGCACTGCAACTGGAGAGTCTCTTTAGCATATTAAATCCAGGTTGGTTTTAAAAGAGCCTAACTAGAGCCCTCTGAATACTGGCTGGGAGTAAAGTTAACATCTTAACATATTTAATCTCTCAAAGCTAATTTGGCTAACACCATGGTTGTTGTCGTGCCTAGAACTTTGATCCATTTCCTTGAGAAGATGTAGCCCATTATAGGACCAGTAGAAGTGTAAATAGCGTCTCCTAGCTTAGTAACATCCATAAAGAGCAAAAAGTATTCTCTCTGCGTAGTCTGTTCAAGTTGATAATTTCTCTCTGATGCTTACTGTCATGTGCCAAACAGTTGTTGACTCACCTGAATTTGCAGGTTTCTAAAACTCTTCATGCTTCTAACTTTTCTGAAATGTTATTAGGCAGAGATGGGTATTTGTAAAGAAAGGCTGGGAGGACTTTTTGTCCCCAGAGACAGTGGTGGGTCAGCTGCCTTGCTCTGTAAGGAATTCCTCCTCCGCATGCTGCTCCTGCATGAAAATGAGTGGCTGGAGTATGAAGGAGCTGGTGGTGGATGTAGTAAGTTTTGAGGGAATGCCCCTGGGTGAAAGGGAGTTCCAGATACTGCTCATGAAGTGTCTCTCTGACTCTCATGACTCAGGCATGTTGTGATCTATAACTGCAAGCAGCAGACTAAGGCGAGGGATTCCAGAGCCAGGGTCCCGAAGTTAGTGGTTTGTATCACCTGTCAGGTTGCTATTTCCATTGAGCAAGCCTTTTTGGATGGCTACACAGAGCCATCATGTGGTCAACTTGATGCATTACCACTCTCAGGTGTTTATGAAGGTTGTCTTACGCTGGAAGGTTTTCAGTTGTGTCAAGAAGGTAGTTTAGTACTGCTTGAACAGTACTGCTTGAACATTTGCAGTAACTGGTAAATGACAACAAGCTGCCTTCTACTGAATCAGACCATTGGTCCATTAAGGTCAGTATTGTCTACTCAGACTGGCAGGGGCTTTCCAGGCTCTCAGGCAAAGGTCTTTCATGTCACTGGCTACCTGATCCTTAACTGGAGATGCTGAAGATTGAACCTGGGACCTTCTGCATGCCGAGCAGATGCTCTACCAGTGGGCCACAGCCCCTCTTCAGTGATTTTGATTAAATCTGTTGGTCCAAGATGCATATGTTAAAGCAGGCCAAATGGAAAGGAGCTAATGCCGTTAGCTTGTTGTGCCACAAGTAGGCAGGGTGCCTGTTCAGCGTAGACTGGAACGTTTGATTTTATTTATTTGTTTATTTGTTAAAATTTATATCCCGCCCTCCTTGCCATATGGCGGGCTCAGGGTGGGTAACAACAGCCGTTAGGCGCAATACATTGCTTTAAAAATTTTAAATAACATAAAAACAACCTTACACAATTGCATAGATGACAGTGTTTTAGTACAGATATCAGAACAGCATTCAGGCATTGACGGCTAAAGAATCAGGCCGGGCTCGATGTATATACTGTGGGCGACCACTATTTGTAAGCCTGGCGGAAGAGCTCCGTTTTACAGGCCCTGCGGAATTGCAGTAAATCCCGCAGGGCCTTGATGTTATCCGGGAGCTCATTCCACCAGTAAGGTGGAATAACGTTGAATAAAAATTGCTCTCAGTCTTCAGCAGTACAGTTGTAGTGCCACTCTTTTTTTTGCTGTCATATCACAGCTGACTTACGACAGCCCTGTCGGGTTTTCAAGGCAAGAGGCATTCAGAGGTGGTTTGCCCTTGCCCGTCTCTGTGTAGCAATCCTGGACTTCCTTCATGGTCTCCCATCCAAGTACTAACCATGGCTGACCCTCCTTCGCTTCCGAGAACTGATGAGCTAACAGTCTTCCCAGATTGAGACTGCCTGTATAGAATGCTCAAATGTATGCATGTTCTGCATAATTTAAAGCATGTACTCAAGAACCTTTCATAGCGAGCATTTCCAAGTATATTGAAACATACTACCAGCTACTAAAAGAATCCAAACTTTCTAGCTATTAGTAGCGTTAGCTCATGCCTGTAGCTGGCAAACAGGGACATGAAATTGCCTTAAATAATAGGTCTGTTTATACAATGCAACGCTACCCTGCTAGTGGCTCTGCACAGTCCTGAACAGAAGTCTTTCCAACACCCACTACCAGGGGTCTTTTAGCTGAACATGTCACACATTGAATATGGGATTTCTCTGTGCAGAACCTGTGTTGTCCCTGAGCTATAGGTTTCTAGATGCAGGTATGGAAGGATTACTAACAGTAAAGGGATTGGTTGTGTAGGGAATAGTTAACGTAGGTTGGTACAGAGATGGGGCTAGTTTCTTTGAGGTGGGGATAGTAAAATGAGTATGCAGAAAAAATACAGGTTGCTAAATACTTGAGAGGTTGTGAAAATCCAAGAGCTATCTGACATAAATGAGAGTGGAAGGGTTGCTTTAAAATGAGATGTAATTTTAAGGGGCACTTAATTAGGGTAATTGACTTTAATGAATGGCTGGGTCTTGCTGCATAGTAACTCTGGAAGTAAAGAGCATTCCACCTGGCTGAAAGGCCAGTGTGCATATGCGCATATTAATGGGCTGGAGTCACGGCTGCAGGGAGCAAAGTCTTAATGGATGCATACAATAATATATTGAAAGCTTCTTCAAAGCTTCTTGCTTCCCAAATGACTGAGGTCACAGTCTTATTCATTTCTGCTATTTAGAAATGCACAGCATAATTGAACGTACTTAAAGTTTATTACCTAGATCATGTTTTGCTGTGCAGCCAGCTGGAGATAATGTGCTGGTGACAGAAGTAACCTGTTCTTGCAAAGGGGCAAAAAAACCTTTTACTTTTCTTAGGATATGGATATTAGCAAGCATTTTAGAAACTTTTATCCAAAGCAGCCTTTGAATCTGTTTTCCATCCTCTAAAGCGGCACTCTAGGATACAGAATAGAAGTAGGCAACTAATTATAGTTCACAACTAGTCTCTGAATTTGTGTTCTGGGGGAAAAGATCATGGACAATAAGCAGGCAGTAGTAGATCACTAACTGCTTATGATTACTAGGCATGGTTTTAAAACCTCAATGTATTGTGTGGAATAAAAGTATTGTACAAAACAGTTTAATACTATATAATAAGAAAATGGTGAGATGTGACTTATGCTGCAACAGTACACCTTAATGTACTGTATACTACAAGGGATCTTTAGCATGGACTCAGAATAAAAAGTTCTGTACTGCAGTTGTGAACTGGTCGCTTATTTGATTTACAAAGTAAGTCTGTTTTCTCATGTCCCATATGGAAACAGAACAAAACTACCTAGAATGTTAATTAAAACAAGCATATTAAATCAGCAGCTAGTGTCTGGGAAAGGACAAAAACTATCCTTGTGGCAACGGGGAGAGGAAGCATAGGCATGGTCGTGTCTACTTTCCCAATCAATCCCTTATTCCAAGAATTGGCTATGTTTGGACAGACTAGCCAAGCACGCCAGGCTGAATCATCTGGGAATCACAACCACTTTGTAGGCTGGTAGGTGCTACAGATCCATCAGGTAATGATCCAGCCGGGACTAGGGGAGAGCCCACCATTGTCTCCTCCTACCTGCTTGGAGTAAAAATGACAAAACCAAAGTCTATCATCAGGGGTCATTTCGTAGAAAAAGAGGTGCAGGAGCTCATTAGCATAACTTATTTTCGTATGCCACACCCCCTGACATCACCAGAAGTATGTCAGAAGGCAAGAAAGAAAGGGGAGAGAGAGAGAGAGAGAGCTGGCAGAGAGGGGGCAACTACTAATCCACGCCTCAGAAATACCACTATTCTGGGAGGATAGCTTCAGTGGTGGCTGAAGCCTTCAGAAGGCTGGTCGGAGGAACAAGGACCTTCCCAGGGGACGGGGTCATTTTGCTGCAGCCAGGACACAAGCAGGCATTCCCCTGCCGGGGGGGGGGGGGGGAGGGGCTGGCACCAACTCCCGGAGCTGCGCTCCCCCGAGCTCCTGCTCGAAATGACCCCTGCCTATCATGCATTGGGATAGGCCATAGTTATGTTTGCCAACAGCTCTGACGAAGAGTGACAAAGGAGAGACATCTCTGTGAGAAAACACAAAGGGTTCTGAGTACCAGAGGCCACAAAAAGGAAAAGAACAATTGTCCTTAACTGTTAATTTACCTTAATCTGAGCACTTTCTCTCTCGCATTTAGACACTTAGGTATCTTTTGTGAAAACCAGAACGACAGCAAAGTTATTGTAGTTAAAACGAGTTTGAATTGTTCACAGATTTAATGCTTGGTCACCCTGGCTTTACATTTGTCATGCGAAGCATCCTTTGTTATGTAAAATTATATCTCTTAATAAAATTTATTAAGCTTAAAAAAAAACCTGTTTAAAAACAGTAGAAAAGAGCAAGAGTCCAGTAGTACCTTACAGGCTAACAAAATACGTTGGCAGGGTCTGAGCTTTCCTGAGTCACACCTCACTTCTTCAGATACAGCTAGAATGGGAGTCCATCTGTCCTCTTTATTGGAAGTGAGCAGTGACTCACAAAAGCTCATACTCTGCCACATGTTTTTTTAGTCTTTAAGGCACTGCTGGACTCCTGCTCTTTTCTACTGCTAAAGACAAATACAGGTACCCATCTTGGGTAAAAACAAATTGTTGTTAATCTCAGTAAATGTAACCATATCTTAACAAGAGTGAGCTGCCTGCAAAAACTCAGTTATCATACCCATGAAATAAATCACCAGCCTAACCACAGAAGTTAAGACACCCTGCTTTCAGAATAGTATGTGGAGGGGAGACCTCAGTATAACATGCAGTACCGGCTGTGGGTGGATGGTATGTTTTCCATCTCCCCCAAATCAAGTACTTGGGGGGCCATTTCCCAAAAAGGATATGCAACAGGTTGCTTCCATGACTGTGAGGTCTGGTAAATGTCAGCTAATGCTGTCATCCCCTGCCCGGGAGGTGGCATGCGTTACCCTGTGACGTCGTGTGAATGGAATGTTATGTGATGCTATGCTTCTCATGGCTTGATTATCGCTCCCTGCTCAGCTCTGATCTTATTTATTTATTTATTTATTTTATTCAATTTCTAGGCCGCTCTCCCCGCACAGCAGGCTCAGAGCGGCTAGGGAGACTGTTGGGAGACTTTTGGGAGACTGTTGGTGTCTGGCCATGTATCTTCCCCCTTTTTCCATGAGAACCTGAAGCCAGTATTTAGGCACCTTCTGCTTGATTTATATGATTGATTACGTTCCTTTGCAAGACCTTTTTGAATTCCGTATAATTACCCTGCCTGGGGATCGTTCTAACCATTACTGACACAGAACGTGTAGACGACCACAACAGACCTTTCTCAATGAAGACTACCTTTTTCTAAGGACGCTTGTTGGTGACTGACTCTGACACGACAAGAAGAGATTGGAGTGCAATCTAATATGGCCAGCATTCTTTAGCATCCGTGTGCTCAAATTGCTTTGTGTGTGATATGGAAATGCAGTTAAAAAGTATGTGTTGCAGTAAATCAGCTATTTTCCATGGGTTACATACAGAATTGCTTCCATAGGACTACATAGTAGGTATACAGACAACAGGCAACCCAAGAGAAGGGGTGCATTGACAGTTGTGCCAGAATTAGGGAGGTTTCTCCCCAGAGATATTTGTATGTTCCCCTCTATCAATGTCTTCCACATTTCAATTTTATGTTTTGGTTTGGAGTTTTAATTGGTTTTATGCTGTACTTTTATAACGCTTTGTTTTTGATTAACTGTTTTGGTGCCTCTGATGGGGCAGAAAAGTGGGGTATAATTTTTTTAAATAGATAGTAATAATAATAGTTAAATGACACATTGAAGAACTAATGTAGATCTTTTTAAAAATCAGGAAAACATTATGGATTATAGTACTGGATTATGTATTGTATGCTATATTTTCTCACTAATAAACATTTTGGATTTCATTTAACTGGAGAACTCTTCAGGTTACAAGTGATTCCATCTGCACCTCAAGCTTCCTCATCCTCCCCCCCCCCCCCGCCCTGATTATAGGTCTTATGCTGTAACAGAAACACCCCCAAAGACTCTCCAGGTTTTGACATTGACTTGTTGGGCGGGGTAAAGGGCTGCTTTCAGAAAGGGCAGGTGCTCCCAAGCCCTGCTGTGCTAGTGGTGTTCCCCTTTCTGTTTTTATCATTTACTTTCTTGCTCCTGTTTATTTTGGAGGTACTTGGTACTTTCCAAGTACCATGACAACTGAATATGTTAGGGTGTGGAATGCTTACTGAGCAGCTAGGTCCACATACTTCATGGACCCACGGTCAAGCCTCCACAAATATAATTTATCTATCTGGACAAAAAATTAAAATCATCAAAAATATGGCTGTTATAGATGTAGATGGTCCATGTAATCACTGATGTGGCATTAATATGTTGAGAAAAATGCTTTACAATCTATAATTGTATGTAGCTGTACAAAACCTACTTACGATTGGCCTTCGTGACAAGAATTTACCGGTGATCTATCCTTACATGATTTCAAGGTCATTCTGATTTCTAACTAATTGCTCTTGGTAAGGAACTCGTTGAATAGTGCTATTGTAAAAATTTACATGCCGTTGTAAAAGAGCAATATATATGCTGATTAATTGTAAATCATTTCAATTAAAGCATCCCATATGCTGTGTTCACTAGCAGAAAAAAACCCAAAGACATTATATGCAGCATAATGATAGCCCTGTGAAATATAAAGATATGTGATGACAAAGTGCTAAAAATTTAACACATCATTAACTTAATTTTGGGGCAATTAAGTTAATCTACTATTAAACACATAATCAAAGATCACTCAAGGAAGGATAAACCATTTTCATTCCTTTTATTTATTTGCCCTTTAATGTACTGATATGTAAAGTATTATATTTTGCACAATTTGCTTCTTAAAGTATATGTCCTTCCAGTGTCATAAGACCTCTATACTGAAAGTTCTACTGTCATAGGAGGTTATTATCTCAAGGCAGAAGGGGAAAATATAAATAAATTTCAGTTGAGTGTTCTAACTGTTTAATTTCTCCAATCTAGTGGCTTGTGGTCTACCAGATGCAGGATGCGAAAGTTTAGTAAGCTCTCTGCATGCTTAAGGGGTGTTGCTGTTTTGTTGTAGTGTACAGACTACATGATTAAAGGATTACTCTCCAGGAACTGGGACATCAAAGGAGCAGGATCTGAGCCAGTCTGTTCTCAGAAGGGAGTGGGCTGGCTGTACTATGTTTATATATCTGCCTCTTCTCTTGTTCTGAGTTTATTTATAGCTCTCTGAAGTTTTGTTGGAGTCCCTGTTGCCTCCGGCTCCTGTGTGTCATGGAAGGTAACTCAAAACACGTGAAACACAAAGAAAATGCACAGATATTTGTGATGGCACAAATTATGAATGTGAATTGCAATACGACCGTGCATTTCCAAAATTTCCCTTAAAGAGCCCTGCTTGCCCAAACAGAACGCCCAGTTCCTCCTGCCGGTGCCCGTGCCTGATTTTTTAGCACGGTCAAATAGCACTTGGAATGTTAACACTCATAGATGATGGATCTTGCCAGGCTTTGAAAAATGTTTGAAACAAATTATTGTCAATCAGGGCAGGGAATGGACTTGTCTTTCGGGATCCGTTTGATCCGTGATGGGAGGAGGGGCCAGGGGCTGTGTTTGATTGCTACACGACAAGACTCAAGAGCAACAGAGCACCGTGGCACAATTTGTTGTGCTGGCCAATGAAATAAAGCTCTTCCAACAGAAGTGCAAGTCACAGTGTATCTGTGAGTCTCTAAGGTGCTGCAGAAAGCTTTTTTTTTTGAGGGGGGGACCAGGCCTATAGCCAGGATTTTGTGGCTTGTGGGGCAAATTTTTTCCTGGTGGGGCTGAAGTTCTCAGTGTGGAAAGAAAAGCCATTTAGCCAATAGAAAGCTGCTACCAGATCTCTAAATTGCAAGCTGTCAGCCACTTTAGATGATAATTTTCAGCTGCTTCTGCCAGCCTAAGCAACAATTCTGATAACAAGCTGGCAGGTGGGGATGATTTATTTATATTTATTTGTTTATGTATTATTATTATGACTTCTGTTGTTAAGAAAGCTTACACTTAGACAGAAAAACTCTCTTAAAAAGAGACCAGTTTCTTGACACAGAGTTAGAAGGGATCCTCGAGGTCCTCTACTCCAACCCCCTTGCTCATTGCAGGAATTAGTCAACTACAGCACCCCACTCTGTTTAAAGGAGCACATGCCTTTAAAAATGTTTTAAATGATTGAAAAATTCTTATGGGGCTGTGCTTTTAAGAGAGGGGGCAGAGCCCCCAAAAGCCCCACAAAGCCCCACCATAGCCACAGGCCTGGGGAACAGACAAGAGATTAAGTTGCCTACTCTTTGGGGTAATGGCTATAAATTAGTTGCTGTAAGAATAGCCCCCCTGAGTCCCTTTTATCTCCTGTTGGGGGTGGAAGCTATTGTTACAACAGATGACCAACAATGTATAACAGGTGAACACCTAAATTCAGTGTCTAAGAACTGAGAGGCTGCAGCTGAGAAAAGGGGAGATTTTCAGCTACAAAGCAGCTAAAAAAAAGACTTGCTAAATTGTGATTAAGAACTGGCTAGAGTGTCAGTTGCTGGAAGGATCCTCTGGTAAGATTCCAGTGGACTGGAAGGTGAAAATGGCCACGGAAAAAGGCTCTTTTGGAACTTGGGCTGGTGGCAGTGGCTGGCAGTCTATCCTGAACATGCTTGAAGTGGATCTCACCAGCCTAGCAAGGCTTTTCTTGGTGGCCTTACTGGCCAGTCAGTCCTTGCTGGTAAGTATCTGGAAATGGGGGGAAAGAGGAGTTAAAAATCTAATAGAATGGCTAATAGAATGTCTTGCACAAACCTGTGGGAAACTGGGGGATAGTTTATGCAATATACTTAGAATAGAAACTGCTGCTTGAAGTGATGTGCAAAGACAGTCTGGAGGAAGATGGCACAGAAATGACCTGGGATTGCTAAAATCTTGCTTAAGCCTTTGCTTCACCAGTACATGCGAATGTACACTTGTCTTAGCCAAGACCTGGACAGAATGCACCTGAAAAGATGGTTGCAGCTGAACTTTTGGCCTATCAATTGAAAGCAATAGAAACATTGTTATTTAGAAGTGCACCATGTAGCCTGGGGAAGCTCAGAGCATAGAGGAAAAAATAACCACAGCAAAAACAAGCTTTTCTATGCTCTCTAATCACAGCAGGAATAAAGCTAGACATGACCACAGGTGCTGGCTTTCTCCCTGACATCCCTGAGAAGACCAGATGCACTGCTAACCTCTGAAGTGCTGTTTGTTTTTTGGGGGAGAATAGTTTATATTCAATTTAATTATAAATGCTGACCTCTGAAGTGACCAGCTGGCCACCCTGTAGCTTAAACTGGTATCCTTAATTCCAGCGGGTGAGGTGACATGATGGGTTTTGTGTGGTTTTACTTGATTCTTTGTTGCTGTCAGTGTACTATGCTGGTGTGCTTAATAAACCAGTTTGATCGGTAAAAAATCTAACCTCTCGTGTGTGTGGTTGCTCTTACCCTTACAGGATTCTAAAAAAGAGCCTGCAGCAGCGCAGTCTACTCAGCTGAGTTGAGCTAAGGGCAACAAATCCATGTATGACCACTTCTTTGATCTTAAAAACACCAATGGGAATGCACTTGTACCTAATCTCCATGTGCATTCACTTGGATTATACAACTGCAGTGTTAAATCTAATGTTCATGTGTTGCAACTAGGTATGGGCACGAACCTAAAGGCAGTTCGATTCAGGGTCTGGGGCAGCCCATGGATCGAACCCCGTATTGTACCAGCCCCACATGAACCAAACTGGTCTGGCAAGTTCCCTTCCCCCTTTCTCCTGGCCATGGCTCACCACAGCCAGGAGAAAGGGGGCGGGGATCGCCTGGGAGGGTGCTTTTTATATCTTTTGAAACAGTGGGAGGAATAACCAGAGGGTTAAATATGGGGGTGAAGTGCCTCCTAGGCAGCATTTCACCTCTTTTCTGCTGGCCCAGCTGTCTTGGGGTCCCTCATGCAGCCTGTTTAAAGGGACACAGATGACAAGAACTAGGGAAAATCTGGTGGGAAAACAAGTAGAATCCATAGTGGGCGGATATATGTTTGCGAGCTCCAGGCTAGGAAATTCCTGGAGATTTGAGGGGGAAGCCTGGGGAGGGGCCTCCATGGGGTATAATACCATACAGTCTACCCTCCAAAGCAGCTGTTTTCTTTAGGATGAGCTGATCTCTGTAGTCTGGAGATTTCTGGGAGATCTCCACGCTTCACCTGGAGGTGAGCAACCCTGAGAAGGAATTGTCATTAACCCCCCCCCCATCTGCAAAAATTAACCCAAGCGAATAGCTTTTAAGATACTAGGAGATGGTATGCTAGAAACTAGGGGTGTGCAATTTTTTTCTTGGTATTTTTTTGTTTGGGTCTATTGGACCCCCCCAAAATGCGGGATTCTCGGGAAAAAAAAAACAGATGCCAATATCACTAAAGTATTTGGATCTGGGATTTTTTTTTGGAAATCCTGATTTTTGGGGGTCCAACAGACCCAAATAAAAAAATACAGAGGGGGAAAAAAGCAGCGGTAAAGCCATGAAACCAGTTTAATAACTGCAGAAGTCAGTAGTGTACCTGTGCAACTTAGACTGGAGGCAAACACTGAATTCACTTCAGGGCTGGTAACCTCTTCACACCCCCGCTGGGTCCCAGTGACTGCACTACACTTAATTGTACAGAACAGGAACTTTAATATAGAAGCAAATCCACGGCGTGTGGGGGTGGAAATAGTAACTGGGATCTGCAATTAGAGTTTACTGGTTCCAGGCCCTTCTTCTCCTGGCTTGCCCTACACTGTCCACCAACAAAGTCTGTACCTGGAACTTTAGTCTTGCAGTAGGAGTCCCCAGAGTTCTCTGCTCCAGTCCTTGGTTCCCTTTTTCCAGTTTTCCAACAGGCTGTTTCTCATTGTCAGTCTGTTCCTCCTGCCAGCCTGCCTGACTAGCCCACCAACCCTCTCCCTCATCCCCTCTGGAAAGAGGAAGGCCAACATCTTCAGAGCCAGGGCTGTTGGGAGATGTAGTCCCCCTGAAATTCCATTATAGTCCCTACTTACTGCAGACCTCTGAATGTGCCCTCATGGTGTTCTTTGGAACCCCTCGTCCCTCAAGAGCAGCACTTTGGGGATCAGTTTGGGCCTCAGTGGGAAGGGGGCTATGAGGAAGTCCCGTCCCAGTAACAGAAGCTTCCTCCATTAGAAAAAATCCAAGCCAATGTAATTATTTGTAATCTCCCCCCCCCCCCCAATTTCACATACCAGAAACTCTCCTACTGTCTCTTTCCCACATGCTTCTTTTTAAAAAGAAATAATCTTATTTAGTACACACCTGCAGAGGCTGCGGTGCACCAATTTAAAACTTGAAATCCAAGGGAAAAATAAACACACGCAGGAAATATGATTGTGGGCAGTAAGAATAAGCACAGAGATTGTCTACCAATTGCTAGGAACTGTCTGCATTTTCTCAAAACCTTGGCCATGCAGGTGCATCTGGAGAATATGGTACAGAATGAAACTAAGCGGAGCGTTACGGAGAAAATCGGTCGTCCCACTCATACCTTCAGTTTCAGCTTAAGGAAAGGGAGTGGGGGAGGGATTTTTTTGCGTATAGCTCCAAATAGAGTATGTTTCAGTTCAACACAGGAAACCAATTTGGATAAGATGCCTAAGAGGACCAAGGACAAAGAATGTCCTTGAACAGTGGAAACATATTTCAGAGAATGTGAAGTTTTCATAAGCTGCAGTTGAAAGATATTTTGCCTTCTGCCCCATGAATACCAAATACTTGTGAGACTTCTGCTCAAGTAGTCAAGGATCAGATCTTTGTTGATGAAACACAGTTCTTTATTTCCAATCTCTACATTGGTACAGCTTCTCGGATCATTGTCAGAGATAACGCATATGACAGAAGCAGGTCTATTATACCTTTCAAGACAGTTTGAATTACCCATAGGTAGCCAATCACTAAAGGGGAAAAACGGCGGGCAAAATGGGTCTCTGGCCGTTTGCTTCCCACAGGAAAGAAAGTGAGGTGTTAAATTGTAAATTTCCCTTCCCAAACCAGACCCCTTAGATGTTACCATTTCACATAACAATCGCTGGCCTCGAGGCTTTCGCACGTTGATAAGAGATGGGACTTGTCCTCCCTTGCAGTCCCAGCAATGAATGGAATGCGGAGGCAGGAGTGTGAGAGGCCCATTGTTCCCATACTTTGAAGTTGTCATCCTCCCGGCCTGACAGTTACACAAACCAGGCCTGGTCAGGGTCATAAACCGGGGGTCATATAGACTACATACATACTGGCCAAAGTGAGGGTTTACATGGGGGAGGGGACAACTACATGGCAGGTGTTATAGAAACATTCATAGAAACATACATGGCAATAGGAAGCATAGCAGCAAGACAGAAATCATAGCAGCAAGCAATAGAAATACTTTGTCTGAATCAGCAGATTCTGACAATACTTCCTTTTCGCTTAGTGGTTGTGCAGAAAGGTCATTCCCCAGCAGTGAAAACTATTATTTTCTTGAAAATGCATTTGTAGTTCTTCTGAAATTAATTCTTGATCATTTGATTGAAAAGTTTCAAACTCTCAGACTGTGTTCTGAATAATTCTGATGGTCCTTTAGGTGAATGAGACTAGCAGCTGTAATCACTGGACTGGACTGGATTTCCAGTAGAAATATAAAAGTGGCTTAAACTGCAATATTCCACAGAATTATGCCTTCTAAGCCCATTGACTTCAACAGGTATAGAAATGTGTTACTCCTCAAAGAATGGTACTGTTAAGGAATAGCTTAGCCTTCACATGTTTTAATGGTCATTAGAAAAGTTGTGTGTTTTTTTTTTAAAAACGACAGGATTGCCATCGTGTTACATTTGTGCTAGGTTGCTAGCTCCAGGTCAGGAAAAACTAGGAGATTTTGGAGTGAGACTGAGAAGGGCATAGGGTTCCCAAGTTACTTACTGATAAAAGCCGGTGCGAGCTGGCCCCTGTCTGGGACATCCGCGCGCACACACGCTGTGGTGACATTGCCCGGAAGTGATGTCATCATGCTGGGCATGTTGCTGGGCGACGCTCTAGCAATTGCCCTGAAAACTCAATGGTACCATGGAGTTTTCAGGGCAATTGCTAGAGTGTCGCCCTGCAATGTGCCCATTGTGATGACATCACTTCCGGGTGATGTCATCACGCTGGGCACATCAGCCCGATCTGGCCCCTACGGGGGTGGGGTTCCCCTTGCTGGCTGGATCCAGACCGGCGGATTTGGGACCCGTTAAGTGGGGGAATCCCCACCCCCTGGGAGGACTTGGCAGCCCTAGGAGGGCAGGTTTTGGGGAGGGGAAGGACTTCAGTGGGGTATAATGCCATAGAGTCAACCTTCTGAAGCAGCCATTTTTTCCAGGTGAATTGATCTCTGTCTCCTGGAGATCAGTTGCAATAATGGGAGATCTCCAGCCACCACCTGGAGCTTGGCAACCATATTTATACTGTTTGATTTGGGGATGTATATGAGGGATAAATCAGATTGCTTTACTAGGCAAACTGGTCATGACCATTTGAAACAGGTCACAATGAAGATGGCTAGCTTCATCCTGAGTTATGCATATTCAGTGGTACATATGTACAGAGACTCACAAAGGTATGTATGTGTGATTCTTATGCAATAGAAATCTGGGTAGGCTCTATATGTATATTCCACTGTATACTTGAAGGTTGTGTGTGGAAGTTTCCTGAGCCATGATGTCGATATAGTATGCTGGAACAGTTACAAATGCAATCTATATACGGTGGTTTTACAGCATCCTCACTTGTTCCTCTGTTGAAGAGGTGCTGATTGTCAGTTTTGCATATTCTAAGTTGGGTAATACTTCAGCTAAAATTAAAGAAAACAAAGGACCTAAGTCTTTTTAGCATGAGATATGTAACCGTTCAAAATTCAGGCCTAGAGCCCATTTATTTTTTAGCGAGCTGTGGAGATGGATCTCTGGGTAGCAATGCATTTGGTTTTTCATACAAGAACTGAGTCCTGTACTGCATACACATGGAATCATGTGAGAAGCTGTTCTCCAATTTGTCTACTTTTTATAGATCTTTCTTGCTGGGAACACATGCCCTAAATCAGGTATCCACAACCTTGTTGAGCCTATGGATGCTTTTGGAATTTTGAGAACATTGTTTGGGCACTACCACTAAATGGCTGACATGGAAGCTGGGGCAATCACCAACTATTGTGAGGTTCCAAGTCAAGCATCATCCTATCATGAATGCTGCTATTTCTGAATGGGTGCTCCCTCTTGGGCTTTTCTGAAACATCTCCTTCTGTGATGAAGAGGGAAGTCAGGGCTGGCTCTTTGCAGAGGCAAGTGCCAGGCTATGTACGGGTGGCTGCCATGGTTCCCTTGGGCACCATGGAGGGGATTACTACCCTAAAGAGCCCTTAGAGTCTTCTGGCTGGGCTCTGCTGCTTTAAACTAGCCAAAGAACTGACCTGAAGTTTTATCTTTCTCCCTCGTTCCGCAGTCTTAACCTGCCCCCCCTTGGTAATCAGCTTGTTGGAAGCCTTAGGGAAGAGTCACATAAATGCTTCCCAAAATAATACATTTCTTAATGTTTGAGAAACATTGTGCTGTTTCTTACTGTTCTCAGACCAGATGTTTTGTAAAAATGAGACTCAGAATGCTTGCTCAGCTGAGGAGGCCTGCTGGCCTTGCTAGACATCTGTCATAACTATTCTTTAATCCGCGGTGGCCCTTCCTTAATCATTCTCCTGGAAGATTGATTTTGACATACCACTAAAGAAACAATCATCAAAAATCCTCTCATTTCTGCAGTAGTAAAGGCACAGGTTCCCAGCCTGGTAATTTTGTGCCATCTCCCTTTTGGATTCTGCCCAAAAAAAAAAGGGTGATAAGCAGTGGCTTTTTTATCCTCTAGAGGGCAGAAGTGTAACAGCAAACAGTCTGTGAATAGTCACTGGGAGTTATTTCAGAGAATCTGAGACAAGTAATGATGGATGGGTAGAAAGCCTGACAACAGCCCTTTCAGAACAGATCGTATAAGCCGATGCTTCAAAATCATAAACTGTACAGCCTGTACAACCTATATTGCAGGCAACTCTTCTCAAAATAAGATCCTCATTGAGGTTTGTGGTGTGAAAAGCAGAGGATCCAGGGGGAAAGTACGAAACTGGAACAGCTTGGAAAAATCTCAGTCTAGATATAAAGACATGCTTTGCAGAGCAAAATTATTGCTGACAATTTTGATGCTAAGATCTTGGCATATTTCCCTTTGGAAATATTAGCTTTTTGAAACCGGATTACAGGATGTTTAGAGGCAACTGGATGCATTCTGATGACACACACTAAAGTCCTGTTCTACTCCCTTCAATACCCTCACAAACACTATCAATATCTTGCATTGTAGGAACAAGAGTTTAAAAGATTCAAGGTCCTGATGGAATTTGAACTTATAGATTTTTGAGCAATCCAAGGAAAATGAGGACAGTCTTGTTTTTAATAGTCCATCCATTCTCCACCAAAAAGAATAGGATGTCAAGTAGCTCAGTGTGACCACAGCATAATCACAGGAATCTAGTTTTAATCATTAAATGTGGTATTTGAAAATAGATCACTGATAAACTGTCTTCGATGGAAAACATCAATTTACTCAAAGTGGTGAATATAACCTTGTGATTCATACTTCCCATAGCTGCTTATGAGAAATACGGTAACTCATGATAATTATATGTACAAGCCAACTCTGTCTATAACAAGGTTTCCCCCCCCTTCTGAACACAGATCCTAAAATAGCACTAAGTCATACTGATGTATATATGGTAGGGAGAAGAAAAGGGGTTTAGTATGTACCTGAGAATCTTTCAGTTCCTGCAGTTATTGCTTGTGTCTGCCAACTGGTTTTCATGGGGCTGGGGATGTCCAAATATGGGTTGCCCCATGGCCTCACCTTTTCAAGTGACAGACCAGTAGTTTCTTGGGATTCAATCTTGGCTATATGTGCTGTGCATTACTAGTGTTCATTTTCTTGGCCAGCACTGTTCTGATAGGGACATTGGTTGGATTTCCACCTGGCCATTTTTAAGCTTGTCTGCTGGGTACTTTTCAGCAGTATAGTCAAGGAACCTATTAAGGATTGTTCTACATTACCCCCCCCCCCAAGCACTAAATAGTCTAGGTGGCCTGGGGTCAATAAAGTCTGCTGAAACTAGATACAGTATAGGAGAGCTAGGTTCAAAACCAGTAGCACCAGGGGAGGGGCTGTGGCTCAGTGGTAGAGCATCTGCTTGGTGGAAGTTCCAAGGTTCAGTCCCCGGCATCTCCAGTAGAGAGCCACTGCGCCAGTCTGAGTAGGCAGTACTAACTGTGATAGACCAAAGGTCTGATTCATTAGTTTCATGTGTTCACTTTAGAGACCAAGAAAACTTTTGAGGTGTGAGCTTTGAAAGTCAAAGCTCCCTTCATCAGACATGAGTAGGAATGGAGATCCCTGAATCTTTATAGCCCATTATTATTTATTATTTATCGTATTATGTATTATTATGTATTATTTATCATTATTATTTATTATTTATCGTATTATTTATCGTATCGTATAAATTTATTATTTATCGTATTTATTATTTATCGTATGGCAGAGTTACATACAGGAAGAACATAATAATATAAGACACACAACAAAGTTGATACAACTGGTATGACTGATTGGGTGATCCCCTTAAATACTAATACCTAAGTTTTCAATCCACTCAATCACAGCTGAGGAGAGTTCAAAGAGCTCCATCTCATCACCATGGAAAGCATGACACTCAAATTCCTGTGACAGATGGAAAATAGTTTGGCGGGCTGTACCACAATCACATTTGGGTCCTAGTATTTTGCCCCATTTAAACAAATCCTGTGGGCCTCTTGTTGGTGTTTATCAGGTTATGGATATCGGGTGGAACTGATGACATCCATTCATTCCTTAGATCAAAATTTTGTGATTGCAGGATTTGTGCAGATCTTATTGCTAAGTGTTGGGATCTTAGTCTGGATAGGCCCCCACCAGCCATGTCTTTGTGGATGGGCAACTCTTTGTTTTCAATGATCTTTCTGTATTCACAAAGAAGAATATCTTGTTGTTGGAGATGCGGGGGATCAATGTGGCCAGTAGGTCAGTGTGGGTTTAATGCATCCTCTCATGGTTCTCATTGTTGTACTGAGTTGGACACCAAATTTGTGGACACGGGGGCTGTTGAGCCACAATGAAGCACCATATTTTGCAGGACTATACACCAATCCCAAAGCTGAGCATCTAAGTAAGAGTCAAGGACCTCCATTCCTTATTGTATCTGGTGAAGGGAGCTTTGACTCTTGAAAGTTTATACCCTGAAAATCTCATTGGTCTCTAACAAATCTAGCAGATCAACATGGCTACCTGTCAGAGTCCCGCAGCAATCAGTCCCAACACTCAGTCTTAACCAGTAAGCTGTTTATTGGAATCAGTAAAGGCAGATCTCTTGAACATACTTTGTGTCAGTAATGCCTCTCCAGGCAGGAGTTGGGAAGTTATACATAATTCAAAGCACACCCTGGGATGGGATGGAGCCAATCACAGCAAGCACAGAAGTGCACCAGAAAAAATGCCTAGCAATTCCCAGAGGAAGAAAAGCAACTAGGCACCAAGGTCAGGCTCAGGCAGCAAGAGAGAGAAGACAGCGCTAGAACCAAAACTTAACATGCCTAAAGACATCTGTATGCAATACTAGCTTCACCCAGCTTCCAACTCCCAACCCGCATGGGCTATGGCAGCGTAGCTGACGCTACCCTCCTGAAACAAGAAACAATGTAATGCAGGTTGGTGGTTTCATCGTAAATTGTGCCAGATGGAGTAACTGAATTTATATTTTTTTAAGCCTCTGCCTTGCTTTTGGGAATATTTGTTGCTGAATGTGAAGCTGCTTGGGAGGCCAAGCACAGGATCTGGAGATAATTAAAATGTATAACCTGCCTTTCTTTTTGCACAGCTGATATTCAGGAATAACAGGGTAAACACTCAAGCAGAAAAATAAGAAGCAGGAGTGGATCGTTCTCCCCCCCCCCCCCCCGCGCTCAGTCTCTTTTGTACTCGCTCTCTCACACACCCTTTTGCAGTAGCTGGGGTTCATTTTAATAAGGAGGAATCAAATGACGCTCTGGCTAGATTAAAACAACACCAGCAACCCAGCAGCAATATTCTAGAGACCTTGGGGACTTTTTAGCTCTGTAGTAAGATGCAGAACCACTGGCCCCTAGGGCGCTGATGCTAACTCAGCTCTCACGAGATGGATTAGCAGGAATTCATTATCATTTGGTGGTTTGAGTGCTTGCGGCAGAGGCTGCAGGGATTAGATTCCAACCTCTAGGAAACAAAGACGAAACATGCACCAGATTTCTTTTGGGAACCTATATTACTGCTGCATTGGAAAGTTGTGGAAAAAGATGGAGTTCTTGCTTGAATGAGGGAAGAGATGCAGTAGTAGCAGCCACTCTGTCGCAAGCTAATTAGAGCTCTCTAGAGTTCAGCACTATCAGTCCTGTTCTTTTAATTTTAATATAAGAAAAAAGAGAACAGCGGAGGAGTCTGAGAGTAATAAGGTGCATATAGTTGAGAATCACTTACAAGCTATCAGTGAGCCATGTTGTCTCCAATAGATTCCACAACAACAAATAAAGTTGTTTACTTGTATCTACCTGTACATATTTATCCTGCCTTTCCTCAAAGGGGCTCAGGGACATATACATGGTTCTCCCCTCTGTTTTGTCCTCACAACAACTCTGTGAGGTAGGTTAGGTTAAGAGAGACTCGCTGGGCATATTTGGCCTCAATTCCCTATATCATTGGCATTAAGTTCCCACATATGCACATGTCCCTCACAGACATGATGGCTCCAAAAGATCGAGCTCTCTCTAGACCAAATGATCCTCAAGCAAGGAGCATGTTCAGTAATCCCTACCATTTATTCAGCTTCTGAATCTCGTCTTATTTGTTTATTGCATGACTTTGATACACAATTTAAAGCTTGATTAATTACCCTCCTATGGGATTATAACATTTGCATGCTAAGATCTGTAAATCTGAATTGATTCATGGCATACAGAAGCAAATAACTCTTCTAAGATTATGTCAGTTTTGTTTAAAATCTTAAGAATAATTGAAATGAACAAGTATTAAGAAACTGAACCATGCACCAGCATTGGGTGGACCAATGCGTGTTAAATGACAAAACAAGAATGCTGAATGGATGGCTGCATAGATTGCCTGTCACAGGTTTGTACCTGTTCAGCCTGGTGCTCAGGTCCCCTGGGTCCCCTGCCCCAAATATGGCTCTTCACAAACTGTACAGGATTTTTTTTAGTTTATACCTGCGGACATTTGTGTTGAAAAAGCAGCACAGGTGAGGTGTCTGTAAAATTCCCAGAGTAGTAGATATGAGACTCTCTCTTCTTTTGAGAGAAAGCTACACTCTAGTCATGAAAGGGTCTGAACCTGCTGTTTAGATCTGGGGAAGGTCTGTGGTGTAAGCTTCTCACTTGTGAAACTCTAATTACTAAAGGAAAAGAATGGCAAGATTGCTTAAGGGCAGAGCTTAATACGGAATGCACAACCATTTCTTCGATAATTTCCCCCCTAAAATGCTAAAGCTTTGGAGATTAAAGTGCAGCGCCTAGACCATCAAAACAGGAGAAGTGCAGCATTGGGCTTAGCAGGAGATCAAAGGGACAGCACAGATGTACTCAAAAACGGGAGCTGCTGTATTCTGGAAGCCCAGTCATGGTAACACTATTGCCAGATGTACAATCTCCTCTCCAGGTTCAACCTCAGAGGAAACCATCCCCCCCCCCCCCCAGTTTGCTGCAACAGCAGGCTGTCTACTGAGCTGATGGGGAATATGTGACCTCCCCCCCAACTCAGTTTTCCTCTCTTCATGTAGGTTGTGTCAGTGTTACCAAAGGGGGGGGGGGGGAAGTATGACTTTTATTATTTTTTTCAAAATGAAGAGCCAAGTGTTCTTTTAAACATGCTGAAGTGGGACTTTAAAAAATAAAAGCAATAAACAATAAAAGCAAAGGGCTGGGAGAGCAGGGGTACAACTGAACAGGAAGCCGACATGCAATGTGAATTATGTATGGCAGGAACTTGGGGAATGTTGGAGGTACCCCAAAGAGCAAGGAACAGCAGTGGCTCCCATTTTAAGCACATGCTTCATATCCTCTTTCTAATCATAACTAACTAATCATAACCAGATTACATATGTATCATAGGCTGAAGGCTAGTATGACGGATGCCATCCACTTCTTCACCCAAAGAGTGATTAACACGTGGAATTCACTGCCACAGGAGGTGGCGGTGGCTACAAGCATGGACGGCTTCAAGAGGGAATTGGATAAACATACGGAGCAGAAGTCCATCAGTGGCTATTGGCCACAAAGTATAGATAGGAACTCTTGGTCCAGGGCAAGTGATGCTCTGTATTCTTGGTGCTTGGGGGGTGGGGGGGCAACAGTGGGAGGGCTTCTGGTGTCCTGGCCCTACTGCTGGACCTCCTGAGGGCACCTGGTGTTTTTGGCCACTGTGTGACAGAGTGTTGGACTGGATGGGCCACTGGCCTGATCCAACATTGGCTTCTCTTATGTTCTTATGTTCACTTCACACCCTCAGAGGCTGGATTTTCCCTCCGTTTTCTTGTCCCTTCACTGACTAAGCTGCCCTCGTGGCGTGTATTCTTCTCTCCTGAAGAAGCTTTGGCTGTCCCACCCTGAGTCAGTAAGAAATAATGGCTATGTGTTCAGCCCAGGAACCTGAGGGAAGGGGTCCCCCTTTAACTTAAACCACTGAAAATGGCACCTGAGATGCTTTTAAAGTTCAAAAAATAACAAAAGATTTTATTCAACAACAAGGGGAAAGGTCAGGTGAAATCAGGGGTTGAAAATACTGAGGTAAAATTAGTATAAGCACAGACTTTTGTTCTTATATATCAGGTTAATGAGAGGTTCTTCAATTGTTCACAGTTACTTAGATCTTGATATTGAGTAGCTTTCGTCCCAGTGTTTTCCCAAACACTCTAATACCCTTTATTTGTATAATTGCTGACTCTTTTGGTGCCCAGAAGGCCAGACCCTTCCCAGTACACAAACTCCTTCTCTTGGAACACTAGTACTCCTCTTGAGTTGCTCACTGACTTTTAAGGCAGGCAGTTTATAATTACACCAGACTAGGGAATTCTGTACTCCTCAGAGATCACTCTTCCTGTCTGACTGGGTAGGGATTCTTCTTCTCTCTCTAGAAGATCTATCCCCTTTCCTTTGGCCTGAATGGGAATCTTCTCTACTACCCAAACCTCTGTGCCAAACTCTCCCCCAGTTCTTTTTGTTCAAACTGCTCTCAGCTAATGCTGAATTCAGATGGTATTCAGTCACGCCTGAAATATGACTCTGTCAGCACTAAACCCTTTTTCTGTCAGGGCTATTCTCAGATGGTCTCAGTACACATCTCCTCTTAGTTAAGACAGGAATCTGACTGAATCTCCTCAGCATACAGCTTTCACAAGACTTTTTCTGCTCAGGTGATGCTGACCAATCAGATTACCTGGAGCAGCCTGTCACTCAAGGCTCTCTGGCTTTGTGAAGAATCAACCTGTCACAGTCCGGTTGTGCTATGTACAGCACTTTTAAGCCTCTTAAAAAGTACAGTCCGTCACAGCTGGTTCACAGCCTCTCTCTCCGATACATAATTTTTCTATAGCTGGGAACTTTTGCATATTGTAGAACATTCACAGATGTGATCACCTGCCTACAGTCTGAAGTGATACAGTCGGCTCCATGTAAGTTCCGTCAGGGGTGCCATTTCATATGAAGGAGGAGGGGATTCAGAATAAGGATCAGATCTTTTGTATATTCTAAATTATGTAGCAAAAAGCAGCATATCTTAAGCGCATTTGTTCTAATTACCCTGTTCTACTTCATAATAACAAGGGATAGTGAGGCTCAGGGCTCATTTCATAGCAGGAGCTCCTCTGCATAATAGGCCACATACCCCTGATGTAGCCAGTCCTCCAAGAGCTTACAGTAGCCCCTGTAAGAAGAGCTCTGTAAGCTCTTGGAGGATTGGCTACATTAGGGGTGTGTGGACTAATATGCAAAGGAGCTCCTACTACGAAATGAGCCCTGGTGAGGCTCCTGAGAAATAATTGCATTATGTTTCCCCTTTGAGACCAAAGTACACAAAATGTGGGAGATGTATAAATGGTTTTTATTTCTTTCTTGGAAAATGGCAGTTTAGTGTGTGAAGCTTAATTTTGTGTTCCTTTAAACACATCTTTCTTTGTTTTTATTATATTTGTTATTAGATGTGTCCGCATTACATTGATTCCAATGGGCAACATTTCTGGCTCTAAAATCTTAGTTTACAGTCTGAATTGGATTAGATTTTCAGAGGCTGTACAGTACTCTTCACTGAATGGATGATCCCCAGCAAAGTTTAGAGAGTGGGAGAAAGGATCCCATTTTGTGGGTAACTGAATAAAAACTTGCAACCTCACCATTCTGCATTCATAGCATTTCAAAAGCTACTTATCCAATTATCATGAAATATGAGAATATATATTTGTACCCATAAAGGAATGTTCACAGGGCAGAGCAGGCAGAGAAGACATTTTGAGATCTTCAGAAAGTAGGCAACTTTAAAGAGTGGGCACAGGAAGGCATTTCACGACCTCCACAAGTAGGCAGAGATTAGGGTTGCCAAACTTCAGGTGGTACAAAATGAAATAAATGGGAGACACAGTGTAAGAGCTAAATACACAAACAGATGTGGAAATCAGAGTCTTGAAAGACATTCCATTTGAGATAAGAAAAAGAAGGAAGCAATATAAAAACTTGACAAAATTCCTGCAAAAGAATTCCACCCCTTATAGATGGATTTTTCCGGAGGGTTTGGTATTCAACTATAAGGAGAAAAAAGAAAAGATCACCTCTCCCAAAAATGCAGACCTCTCCCAGACTTTTCTGGATCTGCAACAAAGTCTAACAAAACAAAAGAAGACAACAGAAGAAGAAGAGAAGGAAGGCATCATACATGACTTGGAAAGCTCTGAAAGCTTATCGAGTAGCTCTTCAGAGGACTCCGACTCAGCAAAGGGAGCAGTTGCCCCTAAGCAACTTACAGTCCAAAGGGAACCTGTTAAACCAAAAAGAAGAGGGAGAAGGGGGAAATAGCTTTGTATACAACTTGAAAGTTTAAGAAATTTGTTTTGCCACATGCTTGAATCTTCATATGCATAGCCAGTATCATTTGAAACTTATTATCACGTTTCAGTATTTTATATTTTGCTACATGGGGAATTTCATTCATATGTATTTTAAAAACGATTTATATTCTTTGCTTTAAGTAGAGATAGTTTTGTAAGTGTAGGGATAGTTTTTTATAGTTTGTAGAAAATTAATAAAAAGTTATATAAAAAAGAAAATGGCAGCTAATCAGCTCAGTAAATGTACATACAAGGTTGGAAACAATCATCAATCAACCATATAATATGAAAACTTCATAGAAAACTTTATATAATATGAATTTTCTATAAGCCGATTAGCCACCATTTTCCAGAAGTAATAAATGAGTCTTTTTTATATAACATACATTTAGTGAATGGTGCAATAAGAGTAATTTGATGTTTGGCAAAGCCTTTTTACACAGTGCTGTATTTGTGTGTTAAACTCCAGGTGGCAGCTGTAGATCTCCCAGAATTACAATTGATTTCCAGACGACAGAGATCAGTTCCTCTGGAGAAAATGGAAGGTGGGCTGTATGGAATTATACCCTGCTGAGGTCCCTCCCCTCCCCAACTCCCACCCTCCCCAGGCTCCACCCCCAAATCTCCAGGTATTTCCCAACTCAGAGCTGGCAACCTTAGCAGAGATATACAGCAGGCGTAGGTTTCCATTTGGCAGCTCGAAGTAGACAAGTAGAAGGGTATGGAGGCAGATATTTTATGTGCAATGACAGGCAGCACTGGTGAGGAGGCATAGACACAGATTTTATGGCTGCAACCTCAGCAAGGAGGCGGCACTAAGAATGGGCATGTGCCAGGAGTAGGCTTAGACTCAGAGTCACAGCCCAGACCTCCCTACCTCTGGGGGCAGACTGGAGTAGGGGGCTGGCCCTAAGGAGGGCTGCAGCCCTATAGCAGAGCTGAGAGGAAAGCCAGGTGGGGTGGGAGGACCAGTCAGAAGGAAGGCCCACCAGTACTAGCTCCCTGTGGAGCAAAGACTCCTCTGGTGTAAAGTCTTCCTTAAGAGAAAGTGTTTGCTCAGGAGATCCCCCAGAAGATCCCCTCAGGAGGATCCCCCAGAATTTGCTCAGGAGATCCCCCAGAATTACAGTTCAGCTCTAGACTACAGAGATCAGTTCCTCTAGAGAAAACAGATGCTTTGGAGGGTGGACTCTATGGCACTGGACCTCACTGAGGTCCCTGTCCTCCCCAGGCTCCACCCCCAAATCCCCAGGAGTTTCCCAACCTAGATCTGGCAACCCTACCCCCCCCCCCCCCAATTCCCCTACCGTTGGCCAGAGGGCACATGGCAACCCTAACAGGAGTAGGAGCAAGGAAAAAGGAACTAGGAAAGGCCAGGTGAAGAGGGATAAAAGGCCCCCAGCTGACAGTGGTAAAGAGCTAGCTGACTGTGGGCTTCTCTTGGGGCCATAGCAGATAGGAAGGTACCAGGCTTTCCAAAGCCTCAGAAGTCAGCAGTCCCGTCCCCAAGGCAGCCAGGATGCACTTTGCACACCTGACCCAGGGAGATGTGCTACCACTGGCTCAACCCTGAAGGAAGGGGGCAGTGACCGGGACAAGAACTTAAGGACCTGGGGAAAGGATCCAGGTGGGGAAAGTGGCTCTAGCGGCAAGGTGTAAACAGGTGGAGGTAAGGATTAGTGAGCTGGCCAGGCTGATGGTTGACCCTTAGAACTGGCGATGTAAAGGAACCAAGCCATCCAAGAACAAGCTTCACAGTTCTGGGATGTTGCCTCATCTCCGACAATGTGAAGAAAAGATGGCCCAGGGGGATATAGCTCCTTGCCCTGGGGGCTTCACACGGGGACTGTGCTACTGCTTCTCAGTGCTGGGTTCTACCTCACAGTTTGGATGTAGTGGTTAAGTGCGCAGACTCTAATCTGGGAGAACCAGGTTTGATTCCCCGCTCCGCCACTTGCAGCTTCTGGATGACTTTGGGCAAGCCATAGTTCTGGCACAGATGTTCTTGAAAAAGAGCAGTCAGAGCTGTCTCAGCCCCACCTACCTCACAGGGTGTCTGAAGAGTACTGGACTCAGGAGACCAGGAACGGTGAAATCATGAAGCCTTTATTGAGTGATTCAGCATGCCCAGTAGATGGTCAGAACAAGCATGCTTCCAGGGCTCCAGGGCCCTCATTATATGCTGGCCGGAGCCACACCTCCGGCCGCACCCAAAAGACCTGATAGGGGCTTAACATATGCGCATGTTTGTCATAGGTTCCCTGGAGGAGCCTTTGATTGCATTGGCTCCTCAGGGAGAACCTAGGTCCCACATTGGTGGAGGCTTTCAATCCGGATGTCTATTGTTCCTCCAGATTCAAGCTCCCCTCTCTGCCTGACCATGTGCTCTGGCCATGCGGCGGGTGCCATTACCTGGGAGCACATGGCAGGCTGGTTGCTACACAGAGCATACTACATTACAGTGTCTGTTGTGGGGAAGGGAAGGGAAAGGAGTTTGTAAGCTGTTCTGAGACTCCCTTGGGTAGTGAAGGGTGGGGTATAAATCCAATCTCTTCTTCTTCTTCACAAAGGTTTGTGCTTAATCTTGGGAGAAGTGATTCTTAAGAACTCTAGCAAGACTGCCTCCTTTCCTATCCTGACCTCTCTTTCTGTCATCTTGTGAACAAGCTGCAGGTTTAACTCACTTTATGTGTTTCAGTTATTTTGTGTACTGGGTTCACGGCATAGATTAGACAGACAATGACATAGCTATCACTAGTTTATTGGTAAAGGCGTACTGGCTGCGAGGGGCCAACTATATACAGTAGCCTCGACTTCTCCTGGCCCTATCCCCAGGCCTGAATTTCCCGCCAGAGATCTTATTGGCGGGCTATATGCCGCTGCCACCTTGCGGCTGTCAGCGGACATAACAAGTTACGTTTTTAACTGTATATACTTAACGTTTTTGAAGCTGCCTTGGCCATTGTGGGAAAGCAGGACATAAACATTCTAAAAAAATACATTAGCATTAGAATGAGTAAAACATGGAGGTACAGCCTCGATATTATAGGTGCATTCCAGCCAAAAAGTGTACAGCAGTAGTTCCAGACAGCCACGTTCACAATTACCATCAACCCAAAGAGCCATATGACTACTGTATATCCTTTGCACCACATCACACTCATACAGTAACAGAAGATACAACTATTAATATTACATATATAGCCATACCCTTTAAAGTGTCAGATCTAGATGACTGCTGAGATATATTTGCCTCCCCCCCACTGCTGAACCTTAGCTGGCCCATGTGCATCTGGAGTGAAGGGAAAAGCTTCCCTCTCTGCTCCGTTCTCTCTCCTTAGCAAGTGAAACAGCAGCTCAGGCTCCTGAAGGAGAGTAAACTGGTGGTAGAGATATGAGATTAACCCCGTAACCCTCCCCTCCGGGAAACGTACTCTTTTCCTGGGTGGTTGCTGTGGTGGTGGTTTTGTTCCATCTCCTCTGTGACAAGTTTGCTTTCTTCCTGGCAGCTACCCAGGTGCTTGGATGAGGGTGCAGAGCCTGCAGAGAAAAGTAGGGGGTCATTGGAGATCACAGGCCCTGTAATTTCATCCCTGGCACAAGGCTCTCAGTTTACCTACCCTCCAGTTCCTCCAGCACCAGCTGCTTCAAGGTGGGAGTTACCCATTTACCACAAGCCACACCAGGCAATGGCCTTGCCTACTTTCCTGAAATATGGGGTGGCTGTCATCTTGGGGAGCAGAGCTCAGAAGAGCCACAGGTGGCTTTTGAGCCACTGAGTGAGTGTCCCTGCTGTATAGAGATGAACTCTGTGTCCAAAGCACACGCAAAAAGAGAAAGAATTAAACAATTTCTGTGAACAGAGGAAGAACACAGACTAGCTAAATAGCAAGCCATGCAAAATAACCTGAAAGCTCCCAAAGAGAACAGAACAGGTGCAGGGGTGAGCCACTACACAGAATTGTGGAAGCCTTTCCCAAGCTACTAAGCCAGCAACAATCAGTGGAAACAAAGACCTACCACAACCACGTTGTGCTGAAAGATCTGTTGAACTGATGACTGGAAAACACTGATGTCAATTTCACATCTCCTGATCTCTCCTATCTTTCTGCCCCATCTTTTTGAGGTCTCTAAACTAGATCGTGTCCCCCATGTTGGGAGAAAAGCAGCTTGGGAAGGATGGTTCTGAATGGACAAACAGTGGGATAGGGAAGGATTAAGCAGCCCCTCCATTCCTCCACTGAACTGGGAAACATTATGCAGCTGCTTTTCAGGGAGGAAATCACTTTGTCATGTTATCATTCTGAAGAGAATGAGAAAATCTGCAGCTAACAAAATTCCCTCTTCTACAGTTGATTAAAAGCATATGGCCCCTGTCCTGTGTTATTTCGGGTCAATGCACACCTATGGCCTGGAACTCCTTCCACATGGATGTGCTTCCTCTGTGTGGGATGAGAACTGCCACATACCTAGTTAAAGCCAGATCCATTGTGGGAAACAGATGTATAGTCTTCTGTATGGCTTCTCACTCAGCCATAGTGTTCATCAATAAGCAGTTTAAAATGTACTTAACCTTGTTTAACATTTGCAAATAAACAATGATTGGCAATTTTCTTTTTTGGGAAATAATTTGCAGACTTCCTTTTCAAAATGTTTCCTCTGCCTCCTATTTCAGGGTTTTTTTTTTGTAGCAATCAATTATTATATAACTATTGCCAAAAGTTTAGATATGTATGCAAATGCCTTACAATTTATATAATCTCTGTTTTATGGTTCAAATGTGTGGATTTTAATATCCTTTCTAACAAGATAGCACTTCTGTTGCATGTCATGGAAACTGGTGGTGATTCATATGCAGTCACATTTGGGGGCATAAGAATAAATCACACATAATTCAGAAACTGCTCATGCATCTGAAAGATGCAGTGCTGTTGAGCAGAAATAGCTTGTCTGTAAATGACTATGAGCAGTCAGATGACAGCTGTCTGGTATTTTTTTTTGGGGGGGGGCTCCTATTATTTTGGATGTGTATATTTTAAAAACATCAAGCAAAGCCTTCAGTTCTCTTCCAGATGTTTTGTGGTAAAACAACAATCAGATCTCCCCTGTCTTCGTTTGTCTTATGCTGTTAAGTTGAATTTCACTTTTAAACAAGGAACTG
This sequence comes from Lepidodactylus listeri, assembly GCA_029233225.1. NCBI lineage: Eukaryota > Metazoa > Chordata > Lepidosauria > Squamata > Gekkonidae > Lepidodactylus > Lepidodactylus listeri. The sequence goes on along the minus strand of JARCFY010000007.1, from coordinate 124,807,015 downwards.
TATTTCAGGACAAAAGAAGGTTTCTGTAACCTGCCCCTAGCTTACCTCCTAATTGCTATCAGAGCATGGTACAGCAATATTTGTAGTCAGTGGAGCAGGATCTCTGTAGAGAATAACTTCTGCAAGAGCCACATGCTGTAGCGTTTATTGCAGATAAAGTCCTTCACCAGAATGAATAAATGATTTCCTTCACCAACACTTGGACTATTTCAGAAGGACCAGTTTCCAACTGATTCAATTTAATTGTTGACTTAACTGAAAGCGTTCTGAAAAACTTGTATCTTTGTGAATTTTTCAAGGTTTCATTCATTAGTCTTAGGAACTGTGATTTCTTTTTCAGTATATAAATCTTTTGTGTGTATTTTATTTCTACGTTTGAATGGTGAATTTTATATGTATGTCGCTGTGATTTAAACTGCAAGCCTATAGAATAAGAAACAGGAGGGCCGAAGGGGTGTTGGAAATGCTTTATGGTTGGATGGTAGCTGTGCCCTAAGAGGTGGAGTTGACTGGTTTGTTCCGAGAGGCTTGGTGTGTGAGACAGGGATGGGCACAAACCAGCTCACAAACTAAAGCTCATGATGAAATTTGTGCCTGTGCAAAGTCGGCTGCAACTTTACCACACTTTGCTCAGGGCTGCAATTTGTATGAGGGAGAAGTCCTCTGGCAGAAACTCTGGAGAGCTTTTTTAGTTTTGTACCACTAAATTGAAAAAAAAAAAGATAGTATTTTTGCTGATGCCCTAGCACAGTTGCATAGTAATACTATTTTCCTGCCCTTCCTTGCAAATTTGCGTGGTTTTCTCTTTTTGATTCTCTAATTTGATCCTGCACACTGGTCATGATCTTGGCAGTTTTTCTCCTCCAAATGGATTGATCCCAAGCGATTCTTAAGTTTAGTGGTTTGCAGAAGGTCCATGTGGCTCAGCTGCCATTTTAATGTTAGGCTTCTGGAAACTGCCAAAATTCCCCCCCCCCCCAACTTTGTTTCACTAAAGCATTAAAGGGAAAAATGTTTTCAAAGCTTTAGGCTTTCCATCCCAGTCTCTCTCTCTCTTTGCATCTCATATTAATTTCATTCTGTACTGACAATCCCCCCCTTATTTTGTTTGCTTGCAGCACTAAAAATCTCATATCGCTAGATTCATGTGGCTTGTCCACCCCCCAAAAAATTTAAAAACAAGGGGGGAAATAGAACTTGTACACCGATGAAGGGGGGAGGGTGGCAGAAGGGGCAGAGTGGGTGGAACAACCTTGATGTCGGTGGGGGAGTGGCCTTCGAGGAGGGGCAAAAGGGTGGTGGTGGGGGAATCCGAGGGAACCTGTACACTTTTGAATTGCCTTTGTCTTGGAAGTGAAACAAGGGGAAAACTGGCACAAAAGCACTCTCAGAAAACCTGGGGAAACAGTGACCAGAAAGCAAACTGAGTGCTGAAGGGAAGAAAATCAATGCAGAGCGACAAATAAATTCTGATGGACATACACAGTGAAAGCGATGGAAAACACTTGTGCATAATAGGCCTTCCACACTGTATGACCAACAACTGAGGGAATCAAACATTCAATCCTTTCTCCTTGAGGTAAGAATGGCATCTAACCCTATCACAACTTGGTGTCAATACGCCTTCCATTTATTTTGAAGTTAAACTTATCAGTCAACAAAGGTCTATCATATCGATCTTTAGTTGTGCTCCTCCTTGTGTGAGGTTTTCTTTTATTTTGAACCAATATTAGTTGTCCCAACCCCTTATGAAAAGGCAGAATTGAAACTGAACAGACAAGTTTTGTAATACAAATGAGCAACTGTTTTCTACCTGATTTATGTCTGATTCGTAAGTGAATTTATTGATATAATGTACATCAACTGGTGCCCTGTGCACAGGGGAGGGCAGTCTAAAAAAATCCAATAAATACATAAATGCATGCTTAGGGAAATTACGCAGTGACTGATAACTGGGACTTCAATATGATATGGCCAGCTATGTTCTGCAATGACAAGAGGGATGCAGAAGTGGCTTTCTATAATATAGTGGTCATTGGGTAGCCGTTTCAGTGTGAAAGATAATTGCAAAGATGTCCGTATGGGATTCAGAAAAGAATCAAAGTACTGATCGAAACTTTGTTTCAATGTAGATAAATTAGCCTCAAAAGCTTGAGGAAAGATGTTAAAACATTCTGCTGAAAATATTTCCTCTGTTTGTTCTATTTCCTGTCACAAGTGATTGGCTGGAAAATTTAATATGTGATCATATAGATGAATTTGAACAGATGTTTTATAAATGATCAATGATAACCAGATTGACAGATTAAGTAGACTGATCTCTGGACAATGCATAGTTTGTTGGAGAAGCTGCCTGCCTTATCAGATCAAATGTATACAATAACTGCACTAAACCCTGACATTTTGACTATATTAGTGCAATCACTGGGTTTTGCCCTTCTATGATCTTTCTCTTTATGCTCTTTAGGTATTACAGGTTTTGTTTTTAGTAAGTGTACTGTTTTCATCCTGTTTATCTGTAGGACTGTTAAATTGCATTAGTGCATTTTGACTTCTTTGGCCCCAATCCAACTGAAGTTAGTTGTAGCTAATCAATGGCTGCAATTCTTACTGCTTTCAATGAGAAGGGCATAGAATTAGAACTTTTCTTTAGTGACAAGTAACTTGAACTAGGTTCTGACTTTTGTATATGTGCTGTTTTCCTGTGTTTTGGAAGCATTGCCAAATAACTGGTATTTTACACTTTTGAAGAGCTTATTAGAAATTTTTAAAATATGTCAAGATGCCCAGGCACATGATAAAGTATCAATAGCAGCAGCTGTTTGAATTCAACTCAAAGCAGTGAGGCTGCCTTCAATGATTCAGAAACTTCAGTGGGTACAAAATTAAAGGGGATCTAATGCAACAAGCAAATTCAGCCCATTTTACATCAACTACAGTGTCTTTCAGTTGGCTCTGGAATGGAAAGATGGCATAAAAGTTTGCTAGGTAAATAAAGTTCCAATTTTGAAGGAAAAAATGAGTAAGAACATATTTCACTGGTAGTTCTGAATGTCCAGCAATTATCTCTCCCCCCCCCCCCCCCAGCTTCTTATAGGATTTTGTGAAGTAACTCAAACTTAAGAATTGTGTATGGTGTTCATGGTGTTCATGCCATTTGCCAGTGCCTACGGCAAGAAAAATATTTTAATTGACTTTCTGAGCATACATCAAGCTTCAGGAAAGTAACAGTCATTTTATAGGTAACAGTGCAGTGGTGTAAGAGAAGAAGCATACATTGTGGTATACACCTTCATGTGTGGAGATGATGCATGTATATAACTAGCAATATTTCATCTAAGCTGTGGAGTCTTGTGAGCAAAAATCCTACTTTGTGAGCTACTGGCATTATAGTTATGAGCGAGAGATTTGGCTACTGCATAAATTAATTTGCTCTGGAGCCCTCCTTCCTGAGCTAAGAGAAAAATGTGTGATCCAGAGGCTAAAAAACTGTGAGCTAGCTCACACTAACTCAGCTTAGAGGGAATACTGCTTGGTGGATGTATACTGTTGGGAATTCACTACCAGCTGTAGTTTCCCAAAACATATTCAACTGGCAAATAGATATGTGTGACAGAGTACATTAGGGACATGCACACACAAAAAGCAATTTCATATTTTGGGAACGGCCTAAATACTGATATTCAGGTCCCAATACCATTTTGGGATTTGGTTTCACCCCCTCCCCTGATTCTGGAATTATTCCCTATGGGGGATTGGGTGGTGGTGGTGGTTGTTTTTCAACCAAATTACAATAAAATTGCAGTAGATCTACTGTTTCCTGTCCACTAAAAGCTCTACAAATTTCAAGCAAATAGACCAAGGTGTCCAGTTCTATGGGCCCATGAACAAGGTGCCCCAGATCTCCTCCTTGTCTTCATTGTTTCCTGTGAGGGAAAGAATTCAAAGAAGCCAAAAACAAACATACACTGGCCAAAAGCCTCAAAATCCAAACAGAATCAACAAGCCCAGCAGAACCAATGTCAAACCAGAGAATCCCAGCAGAACCAACGTAAGCAAGCCACATAAAGAACCAACCCTCCTTTTATCAGTCTGTTCAATTGTAAGTTGTCACCATGTTTGCTGTCAGTGTCCCTCCGAGGCATTGTTTACATAGCAGCATCTTATGTTGCAACTGTTTCTTTGATTGTTTGAGCAGCTTGCAGTTGGACAAGAGGACAGAAACAACAAAAGGAGAAACAAAGACCCAGCAGGAAGACATCACTTTAAAACTGTACAGCTCCCTGGGAAAATAGTCCTGATCAAACACTTTACTGAATTATCATTTCTAGGCTAAAGCCAGGTTCTGTAAATCTACTCAGAAGCTTATAATGAATGCTGATACCAGTGGATCTGTTCTTCTATGGCTTCTCACACCCTGCCCACTGTTGGCCCAGGAAGGCACTGCTAGTGCTCTTATGAATTGTGAGATTCATAACTCTGAACTTTGGGCTGCCTTAAATGGAAGGGCCATGTGGTTTCTTCTTAATAGGAGCCAGCTCCAGCCCATGCCAGGAGGCTGACACCCTACATGAGTTCACCAGAGACAAAGGACTCCTCTTGCCATGAGGTTTCTTTCTGTTTCCACACGCTGGCCTTCCCCTGCCCCCTCCAACATAGCTAAATGGATTATGCTAATGCACTTGCTTAGCACCTATTGTCTGGGCCACCGCCCAGTCAGCCAGAGTCATTGACTTACAATAGATGTGGCCGGGTGAGTCATCGAACTCCAGGTCCAGAACCTGTTTCTTGATGAAATTATACTCTTTCAGCACTGACCATCCCCTGGACCTCACCTTTTGTCCACCTTTTACCTGCCCCAAGATCCAGAAGGGACGGACCGCCCAGTAGGTGTGTTAGTGGGATGTGGCCTGATCAGCCCGCCCCTAGACCCCCCAATAAAAGTCCAAACCGAGAGTCACTCGGCCTCTTGAGCCGTCGCCCTCTATCTATCCTATTGACCCTTCAATCCAGCTTGCTATCCACAACCCTTGCCTCCATCTCTATACCCCATTCTCTCTCTCTGGAATAGCTACCCAGGAGAACCACGTGGTCTTGCTGGTTCAAGCCTCGTGTCCCCATAGCCTTTCTATTTCTCTCCCCATCCAATCCAGCCGGACATCAGACGACGCATCTAAGGTACAGTGCTTTCCCCACCAACGATTACCTGCTCATGCAAATGTGCTATTTTTCTATCTTTATTTCTTAGGCCTGTGTGAATCTGTGTGTGATTACGTTTTTGTATGCTTGAATAACATCTTCCAGTAAACTACATTTAACTGGAACACTGCCTCACGTGCCTCTTTCCTTGAGAACTCCCGGGAGGGGTGGGACCCTGGTATAGTTGGCAAGAACCCGTGTATTTTGCTGATTGCTAAATTGTAAATTAAAGCAATTCGGCTAACACCACACCTATCATAAGCCCGTCTCCCTGTGGAATCTTATCAGCTGGGTTGTAGCCAGTGGCCATTTGGATCAGAGCAGCTCAGCCAACACAGCCAAAGACCTTTTTGCCTTCCTTGCTGTTCTATGACATTAATTCATTCCAGCCAATTGCAGCCAGAGGCTTCATCCCAACTACTCAACTTGTGTCCATCATCTCTTTCTCAGCCTAACCCTTCTCACAGGGTTGCTGTGGGGATAAGATACAAGAAGGAAGAGCCATGTATGCTGCCCTGAGCTCCTTGGGGGAAAGATGGGATAAAATCATACAGTTACCACTGATTATGCAGTATGCATTGGGAAAATGATATGGGGGGGGAAGAAGGAACCCCCTCTGTGTTGCATAGAAGAAAGCAATTGATTCAGAAGAAGAAGAAGAAGAAGAAGAAGAAGAAGAAGAGATTGGATTTATACCCCGCCCTTCACTACCCAAGAGAGTCTCAGAGCAGCTTACAAACTCCTTTCCCTTCCCCTCCCCACAACAGACACCCTGTGAGGTAGGTGAGGCCGAGAGAGCTCTGACAGAAACTGCTCTTTTTCAAGAACAGCTGTGCCAGAACTATGGCTTGCCCAAGGTCATCCAGCAGGTGCAAGTGGAGGAGTGGGGAATCAAACCCGGTTCTCCCAGATTAGAGTCCACGCACTTAACCACTACACCAAACTGGCACTACACCAAACAGCTAGACAAGCTGTAAGTAAGTCTGATTGAACAAGTTTGATTACTTTTCTTAACTTTTGAATAGCTCATGGTATGCTTCCTGACAAATCCCAACACACTCCTGAATATCTACTGTTGTGATTTAACATTTCTATGGCATTTGAACAGTGCCACAAGACAGAAATACTTTTTTTTCACAACAGACCTGTGAGGGTAGGTCATAGTTATAGTAGTTTTTCAAGATGGCCAAGGTGTGCTACTTTCTCAGCACATTCCACTAGTGCTGCTAAATTATCAATCTATATTATTTAGCTACAGCTTGATGACCCAGCTATAGGTCCAAGAGGACAGGCATGAAGTGGAAGTGGACTCTGGAAGTAAGCAACCAAACTTAACAAATGGGGCATGTTTCTATTTGTGAAAACCTTGTTAGATCCAATAAGCCAGGCCTTGTATTGAATAAAGTCCTTTTATTTCTTAATGGTCTATTCAGTAAGCACTTTCAGTGTTAGTAATGACAGTTATGGGGCAGAGGGTGAATTATACCAACTTCAAACATCAGGATAAGAACATGGCACCAATCAAGATAATTGCAAAAAGGCGCAAAAATACTAGCCATTGCTTTCCCACTGAAAAGGCGCCGAACAGAGTCAGCTCAGACTTGGCAGCCTTTCCCCTCCTCCCACTAAGCTCCCCCAGTGATTCCCATACTACCAGCCACCTGGAGTCAGTGCCGTTAGGAAAACACTTCAAGGTTACAGGCGCTTCTCAGAGAAACAGAAACAGAGGCTTGAGAGCAAACGGGGAGGGGAGGAGATAGAGAGCTCAATGACATGGCGAGTACAGGGCACCCAACTCCCGCCCGGGAAGATGACAGGGAACCTGACACTATTCTGCAGACAATGTTTGTGTTGTAATGGTGCATGCCTGTTTGGTGGCCAGGGCTTGCAGAGTCAGCGGAACAAGAATAGCAATTGGGAACAGGGGTGAGGAAAGCCATTTGGTGATGTTGTGTCATGTGTGCAATACTCCTAGATATTATGGCTGAGGACAGACTGGCATTTTGGCCCGATATAGGTCCACTTTCCAGGTGGATGAAGAGAGCCCGTTCAGACAGCCGTGCCATGCCGCACTCACCCAGTCCTGAAGCACTTTCATCCTGCATTAAATAGGTACCTGGTGAAACTGGTGTCAAGCCATCTGGGTGTGTGTTCATCCTGCTTCCTGATAGTGTGGATGCAAATAAGCCACGCATCAAGCGGTGCCAGTAATATGAACCTGCTGATCTGGCTGTTGCACCCATGCGCCTATGCGCTCATGTGCCTATGTGCACCTCAGCAAAACAGACCAAAGCCATGCACCACTGTGGCGCCACCACCAGGGGCCACCTACAGTGTGAATGCTCCATTCTGCCTCCTCCCGAATGCTCCCGCATCAGTCTATGCAGTGCGAATGGAAAGCCCCGTGACAACTCGGCCCGGGTCTTTTTGCCCCACTTCCCTTGTGCTTCATTTTGCCAGTCTATCCTTGGCCATTATGGCAGGGAAAAGAAGCATTCCTCCAGGGATGCCATTTAGCATAGCATCCCTGTAGTGTTACCAGTCAGTGCCATCTCACAGAGGGGCAGTTCATTTTCCAATAGGAAGTACAATGTTCATATAGAAATCACTCCAGATAGAAATTAAATCTATCTCATAAACCTGGCTTAGGACAAGGAATGAATGGCAGGCAGAGCCTGGGAAAAACTGTCTGGAAGTTCATCAAAGGAAGCTGGCTTGATAGTAGTTCCCACCAGTGTTCCCTCTAAGCTGAGTTAGTGTGAGCTAGCTCACAGTTTTTAGCCTCCAGCTCACAGATTTTTGTCTTAGCTCAGGAACAATAGCTCCAGAGCAAACTAATTTATGCAGGAGCCAAACCACTCGCTCACAGCTTTAATGCCAGTAGCACACAGAGTAGAATTTTTGCTCACCAGACTTCACAGCTTAGCGGGAGAATTGGTTCCCACCCATCCCTAAGTAATGTAAATTTTACAACACTGGGGTCTCAGCAAAACAGCATCACACCTCATGGTAACTTCTTTTATCCCCATCTTGTTTCCTTCATTTCCTCACTTAACATATTAACAATACCTGGAAACTCCTTTTCATCCTGCATATCAAGGGGCATCCACAGATATTATCAGCTCTGGGAAAGCAATCAAGCTCTGCCAGATTCTTTGATCCCCATTTGGGAGAGGTATTAACCATTTGTCCAGGTCTCTGGGAACCTTCCTGTAAACATATCAACACTAGTGATCCTTTGATGCAACCATATCGGCATACCGTCAGGTATCATTTTTGGGTATAAATATACTCAAGCTCCCTACATTGTGTGTGTGTGTGTGTGTGTGACTCTACACCCAAGACGCTGGTCGCCTTGCTTCTCAACAGACCTCTAACCTTCTGGACAGACCTGAATCTCTTCAAGACTGGTAGATATAAATCTATTTCCTCCATCTCACTCTGTTTTTCCTAGCCAACTTTGAAAGTGTGTTTGTAGTACGTATTTGGTATGTATGTTTTGCTTTCTGGTAGTTTTCAGTAAAACTCAGTTAAACATCAGTCTGGTTCATTTAAGAGTTCTCTGGAGGAAGGATCTTGGTATGCAAAGGTGAAAAAGGTCCCAAGTTACCCAACTCTCGCTAAAAACTAAATTCCCCAACCAACCAGTTAATTAACTAGGCCAGTTTGGGTAACAGTAGAGGGCATGGTGTGCAGCCTGATACTAAGATGCAGGGTGAAACTTAGTAATAATTTTGATGGAAGAAATTTGATATGCCATTCATATTACCATGCTAGATATGTTCTTTCCATAGTGGTACCTCTACAAAATTTTAGAAGGAGGCCAGTTGCTGGGATCTGATGTCTCCTCTTTTTTTTTTTTAATAAAGATTTTTATTGATTTTTTACTATTTCTACAACTCTACCGCTAATAACTACACTATATTATCCTATACAGAGAATACTGTTTGCAATAATCAAGTTAACTAACTTTTAAAACTGAAAAGCAATATACTTTCATGGTTAAACATTCTATGTTCATGTTTCTGCTTCTACACATAACAAAGCTGATTAACTGGCACATACAGCAATGAAGAAAATGCCTACTATTCCGTTTACATTTAGACATAGTGTACCATCATTACATATTGTTTATAACATTATTTCTTCTTCATTCCTCTTCTTGTCTTTTTAGTCTCTTTGCTGAGCTTGGGAGCAGCAGCTCCCTTTTCTGAGTCCTATGCTTCTTCTCCACTTTCTGAGCCATCAAAGCCATACATACTTTCCTGTGACTCTAGTGAGTCATCTGACTCCCTCTCCGCTTTCTTTTTCTTGCATTTTCCCAGAAATATTTTGGCTTGTTCTACAGAGTCAATCTTGTAATTCTTGCTTTTATAGCTGAAAGACAGTCCCTCTGGAATATTCCAACGATACGTAATTGACTCAGACTGTAACCATGTTGTTATATTCCTGTAGGCTTTTCTTCTTTTTCGAATTTCAAATGGAATGTCTTTTAGAACCTTGATTTCCTCTTCTTGGATTTTCAGCATTGTTCTGTTTGTGGTTTTTAACACCACATCCCTTGTTGATCTTTTGGAGAACCTTATCATGATCTCACCTGGCAGGTTTTTCTTTTCCACAAAATCTGGATAGGTCTTGTAGACCAAATCCATGTCACTTTGTAGTTTCTCCGCTTCAATACCTGCCAACGGTGCTAATGCCTCACTCAATAGTTTTTTTAAGATCCTCCCCTTTTTTCTCAGGAACATTCTGCAGTCTCAGGAAAAAATTTGAACGTTCCATCTGAAGTTTTAAGACGTTGTCACTTTGAAAAGCCTTTTTTTTTCAATTTTTTGTAGTCTTGAGTCATGCTTACTTGTTGTTGCTTTTACTTCCATGAGTTCTTGTTGCAGCTTCTCATTTATTTTTCTGGACTCTTTCATTTCCTTCTGCATTGTATCCATCTTGGCATTGAGAGCTGTCATCTGATCCACTAGGGGTCTCAGCATCGATGAGAGCATTGTGCTCATCTCTGTGATGTCACTCTTTGCAGCCGGAACTCCGCTTCCTGGCTTAGGGGAGGGTTTTTGTCTCCCCGTCATTGTTGCTATTTCATTTTGTTTATATTTAGATAAGAAGATCTGAAGAAGAAAGTCTCTTTTTCACACTAATGCCGTTTAAAAGCTCATTTCTTCGTGCATGCGATCCAGCCCTCCAGCATTTCCAAGCTGCTTTCAATGCTGCAGAAACGCTGTGGGAAAGTCTCGGTAAGCTCCGTTTGGAGAGGGGGGGGGGAACATTCCACCCAACCCTTCCCAGCCGCTTTATTATGCAAACTCTGTTTGAGACTCACGAATCACCATTGCGTATCAGGAAGTTTCCTTGCTTCTCCGATCAGTATTCTCTGCTGCTTCACGGTTACGTTTGAGTAGCCCAGAGGCTTCTGCAGCAGGGGGAACCTACGGGAGTGAAGGAGGGTGTCTCAATCCAGCGGTCGCCACCGCAAGGAGAGACATCCCTCAAGCCACCCCAGGCAGAGCCCCTTTACTAGGGTCTCTGGGGGCTTGGCACCTGTCCAAAGCCCCTTCTACCCCGCCGAGAGCGGATCGCCTCTCCCACAGATGCGGTGAAAGGCATCCACTATTATGCGTGTCTCTTCTGGAAGTCAAGGATCTGATGTCTCCTCTTGATTAAAAAATTGTCCCAGTTTTGGTGGCCCAAGTTGTCCCTCGGAAGCGAGGCTGAAGCAGGAGGACAGGACAAGACGGCTTGGAGATTTCATTCTGAGCCTTAGCAGCGACTTGTGAGCCTGAGAGAAGCATCCTCCCTTTTGTTTAATTTATTGGCATTTTTTTTGGAGAGCACTGCTGGTTATTGGTTTATTAGCGGAGTCCAGTTTCAGTGGTGAGGTCTGGGTGCGGACAGTCGACTGAGGATGCTAAGCTGATTGTCAATTGAATAGGCGCAGGGAAAAGCACCTAATTAGCGGCTATTCAGTGTTTCGCTGTCTGTAGTATCTCCATTGCCGCAATAGCTAGTGCTATTTACTAAATCCATGCACTTTTTCTTTTCTTTTGTGTCTTTGATATCTCAAGAACTTGCTCCATTTAGAGAGTTGGCAGAGATCAGCGGATTGCATCGATTGAATCTGGATTGTCTGGCAAGGTCTGATGCCTCCGTCTTTGGTCACGACGGTGCCTAGCTGCATTTACGTTTTTCTTTTGGCTGTGATTGCTTTGATTTGGTTTGGCTTGACTTGGTGGAGATGATAGAGGCCCAAGATAGAGCTGGGAAACTGGCTATAACTTCTAAGGAGGACTCTGAAGCTGGAAGCGGAGAAAAGAGGAGGAGAACTCTGAAGATACAATATAAGTGGATTTTGTTCTAACTGTTCTAACTGATGATTGATTGCATTATAACTAGTTGGTTGAAGTGTTAATACCCTGTTCTAATTAGTGGTTTTGTTTTTTGATGGGGGGGGGAGAACTTGTGGTATGATATTTAGAGCTGGAATTGAAAAGAAGACTTTAGACAAGTACTTACTGTTAGGTATTGAACATTAGGTATTAGGTTAAGATTGGCCAGGGTAGAATTGTATAATTTAAGTTAAGATAAGATAAGATAGGTTAAGATAGGTTAAGGTAGTGAAGCTAGGCTAATATATGACAAGATAGTTTTAGATTAGATAGACTAAAATAGAATAGATAAAATAGAAATGATAGTATAGATTAGTATAAAATAGATTAAGATTAAATAGGTTAAGATAGGATAAGATAGTCTGAAGAGAGGATAGGATAGGATAGGACAGGAGTGACAGGCGAGGATAAATTCTGGTATAGGTATATTGTATCATTTTGCTTAAAGGGTTAAAGTTTAAAGATTAATTTATTAACAGCCTAATTGTGGATCTATACCTGTTCTTTCTGAGATGGCGAGTGGCTCGAGGAAATCTTCAGTATCTGGCCCATCTACAGAGTCCAATTTATCTCTATCACAAATGAGTGCCAAAGAACTGTCTTTACAAATTCATGAAAACATTGCAGATGCCATGAACCAAGTTGTTCAAAACTCTCTGCCTAACTTGATTGCTAAGGCCATGGAACCCCTACAACAAAAATTGGATACATTTACACAGCAGATGGTGACACAAATGGAGGACTTTAAGGAACAAATTCTAGAAAACAAACAGGAGATACTTAAATTAAAAAAGATTTTTACACAGACAGAAAATAAGGTGGAGGATCTTGACCTGCAATTCCAGGATTTAAAAGCTAAATGCGACTCAATAGAAAACTCACACTAGAAATGGAAAAAGCAGCTAATCTTTTAAGGTTTCAGAACATTCCTGAGAATAGTGAGGAAAATATTAGAGAAGTGATGGTAGAAGCCTTATCAGAATATGTAGAGATATCCTCACCCTCAGAACTAGATAATGCTATTGATAATGTTTATAGAAGGAATTCTGCTTTTGCAAAGAAAAATAAAGTTCCTCGGGAGGTCCATATCAAGTTTCAGAAGAGAATAATGAGAGACAAAATTTTGGAAAAGGCAAAAATCAAATCTTTTACTATCTAGGAGGTTGAAATCCCCATCCTTAGAGATGTCCCCTGGAGGATACAGGAGAAAAGACAAGGATACCAAAGCTTGGCGGCTGCTTTGAGGGACAATGAAATTCAATATAGGTGGTTACACCTGGAAGGATTATCTTTTATTTTTAAGGGCAAAAGAATTTGACTTCAACGTTTAAGGTTGATAACTTTTTGGAAAAGTATGGTAAGGATCTGGGTTTCCAGAGAGAAACTGGGAGTGAATCAGAGGAAGAAACGCAAGTTGGGGGAGACCCCAAAGAGATACCAAAAGAAAGCAGAAATAAGAAGGCTAGAAAGCATACGCCGTTAGTTGTGACCACTAGACTTCAGTTCAGAAAAGTGGGCCAGAAAAATATAGATAATGGACAGGGGTAAAATTAAGTTAATCTCGGTAAATGTCAACGGTCTAAATTCACCTCAAAAAAGGAAGAAGATCTTTCTGCAATTACAAAAACAGAAAACAGACATTACATGCATTCAGGAGACTCATATTAAATACCAAGACAAGAAACTTTTGCAATGTAAGAAATTAGGCATTACTTTTGTGGGGGCAGATAAGTTAAAAAAAAAGGGGGGTAGCTATCTATGTTAAACCTCATTTACACCCTGAGCTAATCTATGAATCAGAAGATGGAAGAATTCTTATAGTTAAAATTTATAATCAAGCTAAGGCAATCTTCATAGTTAATATTTACACACCAAATCAGAGTCAAGAAATTTTTTTTGAGTTTTTAAGGGAAAAACTAACTAACCTCCCAGGGGAAGAGATATGTATGATTGGAGATTTTAATGCAGTGGTTGATTGTCAGCTTGACAGGAAAAGTTCTAGTGTAAATTTTAAAAGAGGAAATGAGCTACCAAGATCCTTCATGGGGCTAATAGAAGAACTTAAAATTGTAGATGCTTGGAGAGTTAGAAATTTAAATAAAAAAGACTTTACTTTTTTTCTAAAAGACATAAATCATGGTCCAGGTTGGACATAGCTTGGATCTCATCCATGATGTTAACAGATCTGCTGGAAGTGGTGATCCTCCCCGTAACTTTTGCCAACCACAACCCCCTATTGTTAACTCTGCAGGACGCGCCTAAGAAATCTAGATGAACAATGAAAAGCTGGGTGTTAAATAACAAGAAATTTATTTTGGATTCCAGGAAAGAGTTTTTGGATTTTTTTAACCGAAATATGATATTTGAAACTAATATAGAGGTGGTGTGGCATTTAAGGCATTTGCCAGGGGAAGACTAATCAGTCAAGAAATATGGCTCCGGAAACAAGAAAAGTTGAAATATCAGAATTTAGTCAATGCAATTCAAAAAGAAGAGAATAGGCTGAAAAAAGATCCTTTATGGGAAGATTATCTTTCTAACCTGAGGAAATCCCAACATCTCCTGAATTGTTTACTGTCCAATGATCTTGCTAGAAAAATTCTTTATACAAGACAGCAATTTTTTGAGAATGCAAATAAACCATCCAGGTGGTTGGTGTATAGGCTGAAGAAAGATAAGGCAGATAGATATATTAAAGCATTAAAAATGAGAATAATCAAGAATGCTATCTGAATGGTAAATTAAAAGCGATTATAGGGAATTTTTGTAAACAGCTGTACAAGCAGGATAATCAAGATACACAAAAGATAGAAACAAGATACACAAAAGATATAAACTTAGAGAAATTTGTGAAGACTAAATTCACCTTAGAACAAAAGGAAATGTTAAATGAACCCTTTATTTTGGATGAACTAAAAGAAGCCATTAAGAAGCTAAAGAAAAGGAAATCGCCTGGATCCGATGGCCTACCTGCAGAGTTTTATCTTAATTTTTTCTTTGAAGCTGGTTATGCAGAATGTCTATGAGAGGGGTAGAATACCAAAATCCTGGGAAGAGGCCTTGATAACTTTGATTCCTAAAAAAGATTCTAGTCCCCTAGAAATTAGAAATTATAGACCCATTTTGCTTCTGAACGTGGACTATAAAATCTATGCGAATATTATTGCCTCCAGGTTTAAAAAAGTTTTGGCTCAAGTAATTCATAGAGATCAAGCTGGTTTTCTCCCCAATAGGCATCTAAGAAATAATGTACGAATTATTTTAAACACCTTGGAATATTATGAAACCTGTTCTGATAAGCAAGCTGCGCTTTTATTTGTTGATGCTGAAAAAGCATTCGACAATGTAAGCTGGGGGTTCATTTTAGCCCAGTTAAGACACTGGGGATGTAGCGAGAAATTTTATTCTATGATTAAAACAGTCTATGACAGGCAAGAGGCCAAAGTATTATTCAATGGTGATATGACTCATAGGCTGAGGACAGACTGGCAATCTGAAGCGGAGGCAAAGCGGAGGGAACTGGAGCGGGGGAAAAAACCCACGGAGCTGGCCGTTCACACTGGCCAGAGCAATGCGGATCAGCGGCGATACGGAGCGTTCAGACTGCCACGGAGAGTTCAGACTGCCGCATAGCCAGCGCGCGCGGCTTGCGCGTGCCGCTGCACTTTTTTTGTTTTCCTTTGATGTTTTTCGCATGTGCGCACATGCGCACATGCGCAAAACTTTTTGCCGGTGCGTTCACACTTCCTCCGGATGCCTCCCGCTTCTTCCAGTTCACACTGTTTGGAAGCGGGAGGCATGCGGAGGAAGGCCCGTGAACACCGGGAAAAACCGGTGTCCGGGTAAAGCGGAAGGAAAGCGACTGGGAGACGGGTAAGAACGCAACGGAGCCGACGGGCAGATGCGCATGTCTGAACGTGCTCCTTTCCTCCGTTTGCGAAGCGTGCCTGCCCCGCTTTAGATTGCCAGTCTGTCCTCAGCCATAGTTTCCCGATACAAAAAGGTACTAGGCAGGGTTGTCCACTTTCCCCCCTTTTATTCATTTTTGCTTTAGAAGTTCTGATTGTAAATGTGAGAGAAAACTCCATGATTAAAGGCTTAAATACAAAAGGGGAATACTTTAAAGTACAAGCGTATGCGGACGATCTTGTGTTCATCCTAGAGGACCCTATGGATTCAATTGACCTACTGACTTGTTTGACCTACTGGACTATGGTCAAGTTATGTGTTTCAAAATCAATGTTAAAAAATCTAAATTGCTCATTAAAAATTGCACAAAGGGGAATACTTTAAAGTACAAGCGTATGCGGATGATCTTGTGTTCATCCTAGAGGACCCTATGGATTCAATTGACCTACTGACTTGACCTACTGGACTATGGTCAAGTTACGTGTTTCAAAATCAATATTAAAAAATCTAAATTGCTCATTAAAAATTGCACAAAGGAGATGATAAATCAGCTAAGTGAGAAGACAGGCTTTGATGTCTGTAATAGGGTGAGGTATCTAGGGGTTACTCTGACCAATAGGTGTAGTTCTTTATTTAAGGATACTTATAAAACAACATTATCACAAATTAAACAGGATATTGAAATCTGGAAAAAGTTGCAACTTTCCTTTTTAGGGAGAATTGCCACTATCAAAATGTGTATCCTCCCACGCTTAATCTTTATTTTCCAAACCATCCTGATACTAAAGAACCAACTTTTTTTTCAAGATTTAGATTAAATTGTTTCAGGCTTTATTTGGCAATCAAACCCCCCCAGAATTAGACGTCTAGACCTGCAAGATAGAAGTGAAATAGGTGGACTAGGCTTACTGGATTGGCAATTATACTATAGAGCAGCTGCAATGGTATGTCTAAGAGACTGGGCCAACTTAGAGGATTCAAGACTTTTAAAATTGGAGGGTCATGACCTCCAGATGGGATGGCATGCTTTTTTATGGTACCGTCAAAATAGGGTGCATTTTAAACAACATATACTTACAGCGGGACTTCTTAAAGTTTGGGATGGGGTTAGACACCAACTATATCAGAAAATACCATACTGGGTTTCGCCTCTAGAGGCCTTTATAAAGCCTACACTTTTACCTTTATAAAAGAAAGTTTGTTATACGCAGCTATTAGATGCTGATTTAAAACTAAAGTCTTTTCTGTTAGAAAAATCAAATATTTCACTCTCCTGGTGGGAAAAGATTTAAAAGAGATGAGTTGATGGGTTTCCTTAAAGATCCAATAGATTTTGACAAGCTTTGGTTGGGATCTGATGTTAAATCTATTAAGAAACTTTATGGTCATTTTTTGGATTACAAAATGCAGGGAGAACTGGTCAAACCAACAGTGATGTCTTGGGCAAGATGTTTAGGCTATAATATAGAACTTGATAGTTGGTTAAGGGTTTGGAAAAACAACATAAAAATTACTAGAGCATCTTCATATAAAGAAAACTTTTATAAGACGTTTTACCAATGGCATTTGTCACCTGAAAAACTCTCTAAATTCTCCTCTTCAATATCTAAAAACTGTTGGAAATGCAAACAAAATATTGGTACTTACTACCATTTATGGTGGGTATGCCAAAAGGCAAATAAGTTTTGGTTGATGGTTCAAAAAATCCTACAAGAAATAGTTGAAAGTAAGATACCTTTTAAGCCGCAATTATTTCTCCTAAAAATAATTCCAGAACTATTTTCCAAAGCTGACCGTGCATTAATTTTACATGGTATTACCGCAGCGAGACTTGTATATGCTAAATATTGGAAACTGGATAAGGTTCCAAACAGATAGGACTTTGTTAAAAAGCTACTAGAGGAAGCCGAAATGGACAAACTGACTTCCATATTAAAAGGAAGAGAAGAGTCATAGTTTGAACTATTCTGTACAATAATAAACTGTACAACTGTACAACTGGAATACAACTGTACAATAATAAACTGTACAACTGTACAACTGGAATAAACTGTACAACTGGTTGAACTAATTGATATAATAACTCTATGGAATTGTAACTGAAAATGCTTATATTTATTTCCTATTTTCTTTATTATTTGTCAAAATTTTGATGCATTCTAGATCTTTCCTGTGTGTTTTGGGGGAAGCTTCTTGTTTAAAGTTTTGATTAGCTGTTGAAAATATATGTTTAAAAAAACACTATAAATAAAATGGTTAAAAAAAATTGTCCGAGTTTGGCATTTACGAATTCCAGATTCATAATTTCTTTAATATTTTCATTCCAGAACATTCACTTATTTAGCTGCTTGTTCCCTGCCAAGTTCAAAAAGAAAAATCCTTTTTATGTTGGAGTTGAATTAAAGCAATGTATAACCATAAAATGATGCTTAAATTTAGACTCACAGCATGGAAATCTTTGCTCCTTTAATTTAGATTGTATTAAGAAATGTCTCGTGCACAGTTATATGCTATGATTTTTCAATGCAAAAGCTGATAAGCACAGAGGGGTAATTTTGGGGTGAAGTATTTTGCATGGTGGTTCAAA
Source organism: Lepidodactylus listeri (assembly GCA_029233225.1). Taxonomy (NCBI): domain Eukaryota; kingdom Metazoa; phylum Chordata; class Lepidosauria; order Squamata; family Gekkonidae; genus Lepidodactylus; species Lepidodactylus listeri. Next base: position 124,788,925 of record JARCFY010000007.1, on the reverse strand, counting down.
TGCACAAGAGCAAGGAGTGAGCAAGGAGTAGGTGTGGATTTGAGACTGGAGCCAACCAGAATAGACAATCTGTGCCCCCCCCCCCCCCCCGGGCCTGATTTCAGAGTTGATGAGATTGTCTTTCATCAAATTTTGTAGGTTGATCAAAGACAAGATTTTTTTTTACAATTGGAATGGAAATTGATGATGTATTACATTCTTGGGATTGTAAAAGTGATGATGACTGAAACATGAAGCGATGACTTGTATGAAAATCACATTCACCAGTGCATTATCAAACCCGAGACTTCCAAAGGAAGCAGTTCACACAGTAAGCTGCAAGTCATCCAGTTATGAGTCATTGAAGATTTTGAATTATTGGAGTGTAAGCATGATATTTCAGACCTACAGGGCCCTATTATGAGTTAAAGTCGGTGCCGTGCAGCAGGAGCCTGTTCAAGACTTCCAATGTTTGTGCCAAAGGATGCCTTTGATCTGGTGCTCCAAGCTCACCCCTTCACTTGCATCAAGCCACAGCAGGCCTCAGAACTGTGAAACCATCTACATGGCACAGTGCTGCTTTGCAAGGTGACAAACAGGTACAGGAAAGGTTGGTGCTCACCACAGTTCCCTCTAAGCTGCACTAGGGGGGCGCTGGCACACAACATTTCAGAGGCCAGCTCAGAAGATTTCTACTCTGCTCGCAACCAAGCTTCCATAAGGAAAAATGGAGGGTGGAGGCACCTCCTTCTGGAGTCCATAAAATTGGACCCCTTGGTCCAATCTTTTTGAAACTCGGAGGATTTTTTGAGGAGTGACACCGGCAGCTATGCTGCAAATGTGGTGCTTCTACCTCAAAAAACAGCCCCCCCAGAGCTCCAGATACCCCTGGATTTGATTCTCCATTACAGGCTATGACTATAATGGGACCATTGACTATAATGGTCCCATTAGGCTATAATTGAGCAAGGAAAAGCTGTTATGCTTTTCAGTATGTTTGTAAGCTGCTTTGAGTCACAGGGAAAGGTGGGATATAAATAGTTGAATAAATAAGTAATTTGGGCAGACTGATAAGCAACTTTCTCGTTGTTATGTTAGGCAGGGTTCTGACAGTGATTGGTTCCACCTCTGTTATATTTGACCTGTAATGCTGGTTATCATATTTCACTAAAAATCCCAAAGTAGACTGCAAGAGTCCCCCCCAAGTGCTGGTATGTTTTCTAAGTGTTAGTGCAGGGTGACAGTTCAAGGCCAGGTCTACCAGTATAGTGGACTGGAGCGGGTAGACCTGTTCTCTGGAGGCCAGATCTACCCCTATAGAGGGCATTTTGTGTAATGAAATTTGACTTGATTTTGTTTTCTCTTATAACGTTTAAATTATTCTTAAAACACAGTTTAAATATTGTTTAAAAGAATTCATTCTGAGATTTTTACAAGGTTATGGAAATAATCCTAAAAATAATTTATGCAATAGTCAAATGTAGACTCGCTCACAACTTTAATGCTACTAGCTTTTTCGCTCACAAGGTAGAATTTATGGTTCCAGCACTGTGGAGCTTAGAGGGAACATCGACTTCTGCTCACCATTGACTGCCACATCCTATATGAGAATGGCGCTGCTCTGCTAGCGCCAATGAAAGGTGCTTGACTGGGAGGCTGACCCTCTGTGTTAATGATGCCTTGTTTCGAGCATACGTCATTCTAGTCCCTTATTATAGATATACATAATGAACATTCCATCCCACAAGATAGGATGCGTGTATAGAAATATCTGTCTTCTGTCTCTTGGTCACACTGGAGAGGGACTTAGAAATGAGAATGCAGTGTTTCCCCACCTGCAGAGTACACAGAGACATTTTGTTTTCCTTGCAGGACTTTGAGATTCATGGTAGAAAACTGCCTCAGTCCCTAGAGTACTTTTTTTTTTTTTGCTGTCAAGTCACAGTCAACTTGTGGCGACTCTGTAGGGTTTTCAAGGCAAGAGATGTTCAGGAGTGGTTTGCCATTGCCTGTCTCTTTGTAGTGACCCTGGTATTCCTTAGTGGTCACCCATCCAAATTGTAATGTATGGAATGGAACGGCCACATGGCCACTGCTGAGCACATGGCTGGGTTTGAGCTGGAGCTTTGGTCTGGCAGACAATATCCCGACCGGATCATAAGTTCCCCCCTATGGGAAGCTTAGTATGTTCAAACGGTCCTATGACACACACTGGCAGGAAAAGTATCCTATCGTGCTGACTGGGTGAGGTCGGGGGTGCTGTCTCATTGTGTATATAAACAGGCCCCTGACCTCCGTTGATCATGTCATCTTCTCCCATCAATAAATCTGCTATGCTGATTTCACCTACTATGCGTCTCCGACCCCTGTACTTTGCACAAATACTAACGAGGCCTGGCCCTGCTTAGCTTCCAAGTACTAGACCTGTGCTTTCCTTATGAGGTGGTGGGATGGGAGGGCTCTGTATCCATATCTAGTATCCAGATGGACACATCATGATCTAATGTATTTAATTTAAACATTTGTACTCTGCCTTTCATCCATAAAGTAGTTTGCCATAATCTTAAAATTCAATGCCATAGGAACCCCCCCACCCCCCAAAAAACCCCCAAGTAGAACCAGCAAAATCAGCAACAATATTCAGCTTAAAAATGGGGGAAAGCTAGTTGCTGGTCGCCGCTGTTGCATTTGAGCACCCTCCTGAGGGAGATTAACTGCAGCACCGGTGTGCCGAGAGGGATGTAACTACTGTAAAAAAAAGGGAAACAAGTGAAGAGTAATTAATGTATTTTGTTAGAAGGAGAAAGGGATGGCAAGAGAAAGTTGCAGTTGTCAGGCAGATCAATTAAAAAGCTCAACAGCTCAACAGTAAATTAAAATAAAACATGGGATTAATGAGATCATTGACATTTGAAACACACCACCCTTTCTTAAATAAATAATATAATTTAATTATTCAATGTGTTACAGTTCTTGGTGCCGTCAGCATAACAAACTACAGAGCTTTTCATCATGCAGTTAAACATTAGACTGTGTTTATTTTCAAACAGATTGCTTCCCACTAATTTTGTACACTCAGCCTCTTTCTTTCAAGACTTTCCCCAAGTCCCCTTTTGCATTCCACTCACACCTTTAATTCTTGCTTTCTTCTCTAACCCCAATTTTCTTGCTCTGTTTCCTACATCCCCATTTTAATTAAGATCTGGGAGAAATTCAGTGCGCATCCTTCCTTGACCCCCCAAGTTCCCTTTGCAAATATCTGCGTTCTGTAGCGCCACAGTGAGTGGCATAGTGGGGGAAAGAACTGTTGTAGAAATGCACAGTTCAGACTTGTGTAATTTGGCGACGGAATAGAAATTATTCACTGGGGGGAAAGGAACATATTGCTTTGTGTAGGATTAAATTATATGGCCTGTGTTTTGCAGGAGGTCAGATAATGCAATGTGTCCCTTTTGGCTTCAAAAATACATGACTCAATTAATCTAGTTACAAGGTGTTTGCTTTCTAAAATGGCCCCTCACCACTGTCCTTCCTTTTCATTGTAAATTGTATGCTGAGTCAGTGTTGTTCAGGCAAAGTTCTTCAGGATACAATGAGGCCGGCATTTAATTTCACCTTTGTACCTCAGCTGTGCAACATGAGATTACCAGTAAAATGCAGACCATCATTTGCTTTTGAATGTCCCAATTGACTGTGTGTGGGGTAAGACTGTCATAAAACCCGGTGAAAACTGCACTGAGAGGGGGATAGGGCTGCCAGGCCTCCTGCAGTGGTGGGAAGAAGAAGAAGAAGAAGAGATTGGATTTATACCCCGCCCTCCACTCCCCAAGGGAGTCTCAGAGCGGCTTACAAACTCCTTTTCCCTTCCCCTCCCCACAACAGACACCCTGTGCGGTAGGTGGGGCTGAGAGAACTCTTTCCCAAGCTGTCCTTGAGGGAACAGCTGGTACAGAGCTATGGCTTGCCCAAGGTCATCCAGCCAGGTGCAAGTGGAGGAGTGGGGAATCAAATCCGGCTCTCCCAGATTAGAGTCCGCGCACTTAACCACTACACCAAACTGGCTCTCCCATCCCAGTGACACCCCCTCTCTTCCTGCCAACCACTTAGAGTGGAGGCAGGAGAGAAATAAACAAGAAAATCACCATAGGGCCAACAGCATGATGTCACTTCTTGTTCTACCATACAGTTTCTGGCAATTCCTAGAGAGGCATGACATCAAATCCTGGTTTCCCCTGGAAGTGATGTCATGCCATCGCTGACAGCATCCTTGCATCTCCCTGTTTTCCTGGACTCCCACCAGTTGCCAGGCTATACCTGACAACCCTAGAAGGGGACAAAATTCCTGAGGCCCTGGTCACTGTGAAGGCCCACAGAGCTGGGAAAGTCATGTAATTTGTTGTCATATAATAGTGGTACTTATGGTGGGCTCTGGAGTTCTCCCAGAATTAGAATTGACCTCGAAACAACAGAGATCAGTTCCACTGGAGGAAATGGCAGATTCAAAGGACAGACACTTTGGCATCACATCCCTGCTCCAGCTCCTTCCCTTCTCTGAATTCCACTCTTCACAGTCACTGCCCCCAAATCTTCAGGCATTTCCCAAGCCAGAGTTGGTAGAAACTGGGTTGGGTCTGGGCAGGGTTGCGAGGTCTCCAGCTACAGTGGGAAACCTCCTGCCCCCCTGGCAGCCCTTCTATCGTGTACTGGGTTTGCTGCATTGAAAGCCCGGACTACGATGTGGTGATAAACATTGGTTTATTGAGTACACAACTAGCATACCATACTGGCCGAGATGGCCAACTATATACAGTCCCTAGGACACACCCAAGAGTCCTATTGGCGGCTTTGAATTTCCTGCCAGAGTTGTTACTGGAGGGCTAGTGGTGGTCTAGGATCCTTGATTCCTATTGTTTCCCGGAGCCAAGCTCTGGCTGTATGTTGCTTATGCCCCATGGCGGTCAGCGGACATAACACCTTCCCACCCCCCTTCATTTGGGAAGCAGGAGAAAAATGGGGGGGGGGGAAGGAATGGGGTGCAATTGGCAGCATTCTGGTGTGATTATGTCACTTCTGGCGTGACCAGAAGTGATGTCACTGCACCACCAGTGATGCTCTAGCATTCAGCCAAAACTAGAGCATCACCGGTGACATCATTGTGTCACAGGTGAACTGCCCCTTGCAGGTTAATCTCCCACCAGTTGTCAATTTCATGAGTTTTTTTTAAGGTGGGAGGTCCAGAGGGAATTTTTGTCTGGGGACTCATGGTAGCTCTTGACAGTGCTGTTTGTGAGCACACCACCCTAAACCATTCCTGATGCCAGGGTTTTGGCCAAAGAGTGAAACAGGCATGTGATGGATGTGGCAGGGTCATAGGATGAGCCTGGGAAGCAGACTGTTGTGGACACTGTGATCCGGAATTGGTTCCAACCCGCCCCCCCTCTAGGAATTTCCTCCGTTTCTATTGTAACTGTAGGGATTGTGGAAATTCCTAGAGTGGGGTGGAAATGACATCACAGCATCCAGAAGTGATGGTATAGTATCTGAAATGTTGTTTCCTCCCTTTTCTTCTTCTGCTCTTTCAATCGAGCATGAGAGATGGAGCGCAAGGGCAGGAGCTTGCCCACTGCAGGTAGGCAAGAGGCACCCCAATATTTTCTGGTGGCTAGAACTGGTTGGGTCAAATCTGGAGTGCCTGTTGGTCAAGCTATTTGTCTGCTAATCAACAGTTCATAGCTACCAGCTGTTCATTGACTAGGCTGGGTCAAGGAGCATAGAACTGATTCCTGTCATAATCATTTGGTTGCAGTTGCAGAAGTTTCTGGAAAACACAGAGAATAGGAAAGGGCTTTGCTTAGTTTGTAACATCCCCCCCATTCTTTTAATTTGTGCAACTCTCCCTTTCACAGTGCACACCCAAAGGTAATATCGATGCCTATTATAAAATGCAGAGCTGGTTTCAATGCAAAATGATCTGCCAGTGCCTACCAGGATGCTACTTTGAGGCACCGATTTGTTTATTCCAGAGTTCATTGACATGCACAGCGCTGAGGCGAGCAGAGAGCTTTTCTGGATGAGTATTGTCAGAGAAGTGGGCAGGTAGTCCCTAAAGAGACTGATCAGTCATGCAGAGCCAGACTTTCTCAAGGCCCTTTACTTTACCCTTGCAGAACAATCCATGCCGTTACTTGGGGATTTGCCCTGTGTCAGCATTTCCATTAGAAACCATTATTTGACAAATTTCTAACTCATCTGTGAGAAGTTTCAGGGCTGAAGGTGTCCTTACAAGTTCTTTGCCCAGGAGATGAAGTGGGGTTCACATAATTAAGAAGGAGATAAGAGAGGTCTGGGGAGGAGGGGACCCATCCTGTTTTACAGGAGAGCAGTGAAGACCAGAGGTTTGGTCCTCCTACACACAGAGCATTTAATTTACACAGTGATATTTTGCAGGCTGCAAACTTGTATTTGGTAGGAATTTATGTAAATCAAAATAATCCAAGGGTGACTGCCTCACATTTCCCCTTCTAATATATCTTCTCCTGAGTTAGTATAATATTAGCTGAGGTAAAATCACCAGGGGCAATCTAATTTAATTAATTTTAAAACCAAGCTGGATGTATTTTATGAAGGATAACATATAATGAGTTTTACTCTCATCCCCCAGCAATGGTCTGCTACGTTCAGGAAGATTTTCCTATCCTCCCCGCCTTGGAAATTTATATCAGTCTCTAAAGTCTCACCAAAGGCAACAGTTAGAGAATAGATTGTTAGGTGATAATGTGCCAGTGGGCTCAGATGTTTTCCTTTGCAACTTTTAAAATGAGTTTTGCTTATAGGATAAAGGTCCAGAAAAAGATACGGCTGCACACAGTCGGGGATCTGTATAGTGGTTAGAGGTGCACATTCCAATTTGCACTGCAATGGAGATGGATGTACATGACTGCACAGATGACATGCAAACTATGGCTGCATTAGATATCATGTTGTCAAGGCTGACCATGCTTTGGTGCGGTAACATGACCAAGCTGTACTGAGTTTGGTCTCAGAAACTCCCCCAAGTAACTCACACATAATAAAGCAAAGAAGGCACATACTTCAGGAGCAGTAAAAATGCACAAAAACCCTCCAAGGAAGCTAGCTCACTGCCTCTTACTGGAGTCCTAACACAGCACACTTGATTGTGGAAGCAAAGAGTCCTTGTGCATAATACAGATGTCTTCTTAGCAGCATGGATACACAGAGAGGTAAAGGTAAAAGCAAGGAGGCCATAGCCTCCTGATCTCCTCTAACACTGGACACTCTCCATAGAATCTTCCAGCTCTGAGTGAATTCCCCCCTCCCATACTAGATCCACACTGAATTAAGTGAGCCTAATGAACAGGCCTGTGAAGTTTTAGCTGGAACAGACTAGAAGATTCCTGTAAAATGATCTCTGTCTTGACACTTGTATGTATGGTATCACTGCAATGTGATTCATATCCAAATGTGTCTGCATGTGCTTCCTGATTGACAAAGAGAATCTGAGGGTGGATCTCTCTTCCTGGACTGGTATATAAGGGGCTAAATGGTAGGCTAGGCCAAGAAGGTGTTTTCTTTGCTGCTAACCTAAGTAGTCATCTGCATCTTTCTGTAGTATGTAGGGTGGCATGGTTACTTGAGCCACTTGAATTTGCTTTGAAATCCTAGGTAGCTGCATATGCTTTCAGGAAAAAAAAATCCAAAGTCATGGGACAGCTTGAAATGGTATTAACCAAAATAGGACAATGACAAATCAGCTTTTCAGTTCTTCAGAAATATCCCTCAGGCTGGGTATCCCTATATTTTATAGGCCATCACTATATTAACAAAACTGGAACCTGCCATTTTTCCTTCTTGTATTTCTGATGCAATACCTAAAATGGTAAGCCATGTAACTTCCCTGTGAAGAAATATTCAGATTAAAAATGGGCATTTAGGGGAGCGGAGCACTGTTTGATAATGGTGGACACTTAGACCTTCAAACCAGCTGCTTTTTGGAGCAAAACCCAGCTGTTCAAAGAAGAGAAAATGGGGAAAGCTGGAGGAGGCAAGATCAAAATCTCTGTGGCAGCTCTCCCCTTGGTTAAAGCCTATTTCCCCCTTGGAGAAGACAAAAACATCACAAGCCTAGAGTTTAGGAAGGGAACTAAAATGGCAGCCGGGTGAACTATAGTGGAGGATGACACACCTCTTAAAAGAAAAGACTTCCTAGAATCCATGGAAAAGCTTGAGGATAGAATCAAGGAAACCTAACAAAATTGATTGATCCTGTAACCAAATAGCTTAAAGAAAGAAGAAGAAGAAGAGGAGGAGATTGGATTTATATCCCACCCTTCACTCACTTGGAGTCTCAGAGTGGCTGACAAACTCCTTTCCCTTCCCCTCCCCACAACAGACACTCTGTGAGGTAGGTGGGGCTAAGAGAGCTCTGAGACAACTGTCCTTGAGAGAACAGCTTGAGAGAACAGCCCCGTCGTCCTCACCTGCAACACTTTCCCGTACAGATTTGGAGCCATCTTGAGACATTGGCTGGCCAATGGCCGTGAGGTCCCTGTGGCCTACTATTCCTGCACCTTGTCTTTGGCTAAGTGCAATTGCATGCAGATTGACAAGGAGGCACTGGCAATCGTGGTGGGAGTCAAGAAGTTTCATGAATACCTCTATGGGCGGCTCTTCACCATCGTGATAGACCACAAGCCCCTCCTGGGTCTGTTGGCTCTGGATCACCAGATGCCACAGATGCTGAACCCCAGGGTGCTCCGTTGGTCTATCTTCTTGGCCGGCTACCAGTATGCACTCCTCCACAGGCACGGAAAAGCGATGGGCCACTTGAATGCCCTCAGCTGCCTCCTGTTGCCCTCCTGCGACCCGAACCTGGTGCCTGCACACCAGATCCTGCTCCTCAAAGACCTGCCCGACCGCCTTATCCAGATACCCGAAGTGTCCCACTACACCACACAGGACCGCGTGCTCTCCCGCATTTTGGACTGGGTGGGGAGGGGTTGGCCAGTCAGCTGGGGGGCTGGAGTTCACTGCATTTTCCTCTCACAGGGATGAACTGTCAGCCCACAAGGGCTGCTTGTTGTGGGGAAGCTGAGTGGTTGTGCCTGCTCCGATGCACTGGCAAGTCCTAGCAGCCTTTCATGAAATGCACCCAGGAATCATGCGTATGAAGGCGCTAGCCCGCAGCTACGTTTGGTGGCCTGGCATGGACAGTGAAATTGAGGACTGTGTTAAACACTGCCAGATGTGCCAAGAATCCTAGCCAGAGCCACACAGGGCCCCCGGTGCGTCAGTGGGAATCTTCTCACAAGCCATGGGCCCACCTGCACCTTGACTTTGCGGGTCCATTTCAGGGCCAGATCTTCTTCATCCTGGTGGACTCGTACTCCAAATGGCTAGAAGTGGTGCTGGTCCCCTCCACATCATCCTGAGCAGCAATTCACGCCCTATGGTGGATCTTCAGCAGATATGGCATACCAGATGCCGTTGTCACAGACAACGGGATGGCTTTCACCTCATCCGAGTTCTGGGAATTCTAGGCCATCTGACACATCCACTCCGCTCCCTTCCACCCCACAACCAACGGCCAGGTGGAACGGATGGTGAGGACGACAAAGGAGTCCCCACAGGATCTTTCAGGGGAGCTGGGATCACTTGCTGGTGGCCTTCCTTTTTGACCAGAGGGTAACTCTGAACACAACCACCAGCTGCAGCCCCGCAGCAGAACTCCTGATGGGAAGGCGTCTCACAACCCGTCTCGATTGATTACACCTAGACCATGTGCCAGAGCACAACTCGGCTCCAGAGAATCAAGCTGCTTCCCGCGGGTACTTCTCGGGCGACTCCGTCTATGCACGCAACTTCTTCAGCGGCCTGGCCTGGGTCCCCACCAAGGTTATCAGGGTGACTGGGCCTCTCTCATATGAGGAATCCACAGAAGACAGCCAGAGGCTCCGCCAACACATAGACCAGCTCCGCAGTCATCTCCTCCCCGTGGAACCCGGAATACCCACACCAGGTGACAGTGACGAGGATCTGCTAAGCCCAGAGGAGCTGGAGACAGAGGAGAACACACCCACCAGCAGTGCTCAGCAGGATCTCAACAATCAGCCTTTGGAGGCTGCCAGTGGGATGCCAGCACCAGCTGCCTCCGGTGGTCCCAACAATGTCCCAGTGCTGCCACCTGCTCCCAGTCTGGTGGCGGGTCTGGCCCCTGACACAGCTCTGGAATCTGCAGCCCCAGCAGCAGCCCCGTGAGTGGCGCTGACCAGCATATTTAAAGGACTTTGTCAGTTGAAGAAGCTCTGAACTTTGGGGGGAGAGGTGTTATGTATTGAGCCTGAATTTACTTGCAAAAGGACTTAGCTTGGGACGCATAATAGATCACTAGGATCCTAGAATGGGCCAGTAGGGAGACAGGGATCCTAGAGGAAACCAGTCAGGAAACAATAGAGTGTAAATAGCCTATCGTTGGGAGTGGGGTGTGTTTGGGGATTTAAAGAGACAAAGGCCTTCCCCAAGCTGGCCAGCAGGGGTGGGGCTTTGAGAACACCTTTAAAGTTAAAGTTGCTTTCCTTCTCTGCTCCCCGCCAACCTCAAGTCTACCCAGGGAGGGGAACACTGGCTGGGAAAGGGAAGATAATTGGGGAGGTATGCCTCCCCTTCACTTCCACAGCTGCCCTGCTGGGAGCCGCACAATATGTGTAAAAGAGCCGCATATGACTCCCAAGCTGCAGTTTGGCCACCCCTGGTTTAAATTGTTTAAAATCTCATGTACTATGTTCATGAATAATCTTCCTGCTTCATGAAACATACCCACACAACTGTTATTATATTAAGAACATGTTATTCTGTATTTACTTGGAAAATATGTTAAATAAAAGGGTTTTTTTTAATGGGCATTGAGTGCCACATATTTTGTGTGTGAGAAAGATGCAAGCTAGCTGCACAGCTTGAGCCACTAATTTGGCTGAACAGTGGAAAAAGGATGCACTCCTGTCATTTTCTTTTCTATACTTTCTATAATGTCCAGTACCGCCAGGGCTCCGTTGGGGCCGGGGCGCGGCAGAGCGACGCTCCGGGAGAGAGTCGGCGGGGGGGCGGGCACATAATCAAGCCCCGCCCCCCAGCTCGCTTTCCCCGGCCCGTCGCGGCCTCCTCGGCGCTCGCGAGTCTGCCCTGCCGCCTCGTCCCCCCTTCCTGGCCCGGCGTGCCGCCCGGTCAGGAAGCAGCCTCCAGGCCCCCCCATCTCCCTCCCTGGCCCGCAGCTTGCGCCGGGCCAGGGAGAAGGCTCCAGCCCCCCCCATCTCTCTCCCTGGCTGGCGGCTCGGGCCGGGCCAGGGAGAAGGCTCTAGGCCCCCCCATCTCCCTCCCTGGCTCGCGGCTCGCGCCGGGCCAGGGAGAAGGCTCCAGCCCCCCCATCTCCCTCCCTGGCCCACGGCTTGCGCCGGGCCTGGGAGAAGACCCCAGCCCGCCCACCCACCCCATCTCCCTCCCTGGCCAGCGGGCACGCCGCCGGGCCAGGGAGAAGCCCCCAGCCCGCCCACCCACCCCATCTCCCTCCCTGGCCAGCGGGCACGCTGCTGGGCCAGGGAGAAGCCCCCAGCCCGCCCACCCACCCCATCTCCCTCCCTGGCCAGCGGGCATGCCGCCGGGCCAGGGAGAAGCCCCCAGCCCGCCCACCCACCCCATCTCCCTCCCTGGCCAGCGGGCACGCTGCTGGGCCAGGGAGAAGACCCCAGCCCGCCCACCCACCCCATCTCCCTCCCTGGCCAGCGGGCACGCCGCCGGGCCAGGGAGAAGCCCCCAGCCCGCCCACCCACCCCATCTCCCTCCCTGGCCAGCGGGCACGCTGCTGGGCCAGGGAGAAGCCCCCAGCCCGCCCACCTACCCCATCTCCCTCCCTGGCCCGCAGCAAGGTGCTGGGCCAGGGACAAGCCCCCAGCCCTCCCCCTCCTCACCATTCCTGGGTCGTGGGGGGGGAGGTAGTAAGGGAAGAGCTGGGCCTGAGTGGCTTTAAGCCACTGGGGCCCAAGCAAGGGGGGGGGGAGGGAAACACCTTGTCTGCCTGTCTTCCTTCCTTCTCTCTCTCTCCCCCCACCTACTTACCTTCCTGTTGCTTCCTTCCTTCCTTCCTTCTCTCTCTCCCCCCCACCTACCTACCTTCCTGTTCCTTCCTTCCTTCCTTCTCTCTCTCTCCCCCCACCTACTTACCTTCCTGTTGCTTCCTTCCTTCCTTCCTTCTCTCTCTCTCCCCCCTACCTACCTACCTTCCTGTTTCTTCCTTCCTTCCTTCTCTCTCTCTCCCCCACCTACATACCTACCTACCAACCTACCTTCCTCTGTCTGTCTGTCTTCCTTCCTTCTCTCTCTCTCCCACCTACCTACCTACCTTCCTCTGTCTGTCTGTCTTCCTTCCTTCTCTCTCTCTCCCCCCTACCTACCTACCTTTGTCTGTCTGTCTGCCTACCTGCCTTCCTTTCTTCCTCTCTTCTCTTCCCCTACCTACCTACCTACCTACCTACCTTCCTCTTTCTTCCTTCCTTCCTTCCTTCCTTCCTTCCTTCCTTCCTTCCTTCCTTCCTTCCTTCCTTCTCTCTCTGTCTCCCCCCACCTTCCTTCCTTCCTTCTTTCCTGTTCCTTTCCTTCCTTCCTTCTCCTTTCCTCCCTCCTCCTTCCTTCCTTCCTTCCTTTGCCATCAGATAGGCCTGCCAGCTCTGAGTTGGGAAATACCTTGGAGATTTTTGGGGTGGAGCCTGAGCGTGGGTATTGCCTTCTGACACACTTCCGGTGATGTCAGGGGTGTGTGACCTTCTGACACTTCCGGTGATGCCAGGGGGTGTGGCATATGCAAATAAGTTATGGTAATGAGCTCCTGCACCTCTTTTTTTATGAAAGGACCCCTGAGTACTGCCCATAGTTAACAAAGAAATACTACTGATTCCAGTGGGATTTCAATGTGCTTAACTTAGTCTGAGGTAATTAAGTTATCCAGAGACCCCAAATTCTTTGTTATTTTGAACACCTTGATCTGTTTGATTACCATTACCCTTTCCTAATCATCCTCAATGAATAGATTAAAAAGAAAGAAAAATAAACTTTTTGGTAGGCATTTACTGTGGAGTACTAGGATGTTTTGTTCTATTCACAGATAATTCAATGAATATAAAAAGCTGAAGCACATTTCATAACCCGTATTTTAATATTATTTTTTTCCACTGAGCCTGGTTAACTAATTTGTGGCACAAAGGAAACATAACTGGACCATTAATCCTTGTACTATATGACAATATGCATAAGGAGGAAAAATAAGCATATGTTTCACTTAATGAAGAATAATGAGAATAGATTCTATCTGCCATTTATAGTATTTAGCAAGTATTTTACAACAAAAATATTCTGCAGCTCAAGTGGAGCCACTGATGCCTCAACAGAATAGGAATTTAAGAAGTAAATATATAAAAAGTCATAGGTCTTACATTTCTTTGTACTGCTACCCAGGGCTCTTGTAGAAAAAGCCCAGCAGGAACTCATTAGCATATTAGGCCACACCCCTGACAGCACAACTCATTAACATATTAGGCCACACCCAATGTTCCCAGAAGTGTGGTCATCCAGCCACATCCACCTTTTGCTTCTTATTCTGTTTACCTTGTTGTCAAAACAGTTTTGACAAAACCAATAAAAACATTATTTTCTGTCCCATCTATACAAAACCTTGCCTGAACCAATATCTTATGTCCAACAATTATTCCCACACTGGATTGGAATCAACTCCTAAGGGTTAGGTTTCCATGGAAATCAGGTTGCCTTCCTGCAGAACTAGTACGCTGAATATGATTTTTTAGGGTTGCCAACCTACAGGTGGGGTCTGGAGATCTCCTGGAACTGAGCTCCAAACTACAGAGATCAGGTCAATGGCTGCTTTGGAAAGTAGAGTCCATGGCATTATACCTTGCTTAGGTCCCTCCTTCCCCTAAACCCTACACTCCACTCCCAAATCTCCAGCGATTTCCTCAACCTGGAGTTGGCAACCCTAGTTCACTGGCAGAACAATGCTAGGAGCCAGTTTGGTGTAGTGGTTAAGTGCACGGACTCTAATCTAGGAGAACCGGGTTTGATTCCCCACTCCCCCCTTGCACCTGCTGGATGACCTTGGGCAAGCCATAGCTCTGTACCAGCTGTTGTCTCAGAGCTCTCTCAGCCCCACCTACCGCACAGGGTGTCTGTTGTGGGGAGGGGAAGGGAAAGGAGTTTGTAAGACGCTCTGAGACTCCCTTGGGTAGTGAAGGGCGGGGTATAAATCCAATCTCTTCTTCTTCTAGGTTTGTGGATGCACTGGATGGGAGTAGTTTGTGGACTATTTTATTCAAGGTACAAAATTTTATTTAAGGTATAAGATTTCATGTGCCACCCACACTTCTTCAGATGGAAGAAGTGTGCATGCACACAAAAGCTTATACCTTGGATGAAACTTTGGACTCCAACTTTGTTCTGCTGCTTCAGACCAACATGGCTACCCACCTGAATTATTAGGCTATAATACTTTTTACAAGCAATTATGTACCAGTGGAGTGGTTACCATGCAGAGTCTGTCCCACAGGTAAAATTATCCTGTGAACAGGTGGTCTTTACCACATAAAAGTATCACTACCATCACAAGATCACCAATCGGAACTCCTCAGAAGCGGAAATCTCTCTTATTATGAGGTTTAAGAACATCAACTTTGCTGGCCCATTAAAGGCAGATGTCAGTCCAGTGGCAGGAGAAGAGGGACAATCATCTTCTTCAGAAACTCTGCCCACTTTTTTAAATTTTACAAAACAGGCAATCTCCAAAGTGCAGTTGACCATGCTCATTTTTAGTTACAACTCTGTTTCTCTGCAGATGTCCCCCAAAGTGCCCCATGCAACAGTCAAGTGTTCTGCCAACACACACAACAATGAAGCTGCTTTTTCAGATTTTTCTCTTACATGGCAGTAAGCACCAAACCACTTTAATACAGACTTTAGATACACATATATTTGCAAGCCATTCCCAACAAGACACAACAATGAACTCAGGCTTCAAACTTACTTTTCTTAAGCAGAAGATGCCATGAGAAAACTAAAGAGATTCTCAAAAATTAAAGATATTATCAAAGCCAGCATTTCCTGGGCTCTCTGCTTTTTTACATCCCCCCCTTTCAATAATTTTTTTTATAAAAACAGAAAGAACAGAAGGAAGAAAGGAAGGAAGGAAAGAAAGAAAGAAAGAAAGAGGTAGGTGGGGGGGAGAGAAAGAGAGAAAGGAAGGAAGGAAGAAGGAAGGAAAAGGAAGGAAGAAAGAAGGAAGGAAGGTAGACAGACAGAGGAAGGAAGGGAGGAAGGAAGGTAGGTAGGTAGGTGGGTGGAGGAGAGAGAGAAAGGAAGGGGGAGGGAGAGAGAGAAAGAGAAAGGAAGAAAAAAAGGTGGGGACAGAGAGAGAGAGAGAGAGAGAGAGAAAGTCAGAAGGAAAGACAGAAAGAAAGGTGGGGGAGAGAGAGAGAGAAGGAAAAGAAATGGGGAGGCACTTACTGGAGCAGGGAAAGCCATGCGACCACGGCAAGCCAAATGCAGAAAGCCTAGCCCCTGTGCTTAATCTCTGGGCGGGGCTTTCTCCTGCTGGCTGTTTGCTCTTAAAGGGAAAGTACCCGGTGGAGCTTTTTCCTGCTGGCTCTCTGCAGGAACTTTCTCTTTAAGTGTAAACAGATCAGGCCGGGCAGGGAGGGGGCGGGGCAGGCTCGGATGCCAGCCGGAATGGCGTTCCTGTGCATTCCTGCTGAAATTGAGCCCTGCTGCTACCTTTCCGAAGGGGGGAAATGGTATTTCAAATTAGAAAATATGAATTAATTCAAAATTTTGCATTCATATGCCTGTAAATGTAAAGTTCCTGTTTATCATTTAAACTTAAAGAAAATAAACACATAGGTGGTAAAAATCCAGTCAACCCATGCTAACTCCAAGAAAATTACCAACACAATACTTTAGCCCAGGATGTGATCCATTCCAGAGTATGCTTACTTGGTAACGTGTTCTTCCCCACTCCTCCACTTGTACCTGCTGGATGACCTTGGGCAAGCCATAGCTCTGTACCAGCTATTCTTTCAAGGACAGCTCTGGAAAGAGCTCTCTCAGCCCCACCTACCTCACCGGGTGTCTGTTGTGGGGAGAGGAAGGGAAAGAAGTTTGTAAGCCGCTCTGAGACTCCAAGTGAGTGAAGGGCAGGATAATAAATCCAATCTCTTCTCTTCTTTTTCTTCCATTTTCCTTTCCTTTTCTTTTCATAAAACAGCTTTAGCAGTTGTAAAGGCTTGTCCTGATGTTCTTGGCAGTCAATCCACAAGCACTGGAATCAGTTGGAGCAAGGTTCTTCTGCACTTCTGCCTTCCCTCTGCATTTTCACAGTTGCGAAGTCAGTTTACTTTGTTCCACACACACCTTCAATAATGAGATTTTTCAAGGGAGGGTGCTGTCATCATTCGTGGTGTCATTGGTGGTGTCATAGCACCCTCTTTAAAAATAGCATTGAAATATTGACATATTGGTAGAGCATTATAACAACAGGCTTAGCAGATCCTCTGAATCCCCAAATTTCTTTTTTTATTCCTTTTTAAAATTTATTTATTTATTTATTTACCCTACACTACCACCTACAAAACAAAACTACATTAACTAAAAAAGAAAAGAAAAACTAAACTACCTTTTAAGGTAACAGGAATCCAGATAATAGTTAGTCTATGCCTTACAAAACTTTCTTAAAAGAATGGTTACATAGTTCAGGCTATATCATTGAATCCCCAAATTTCTTGTTTAAAAAATAAGTATCTGCTTCCCTTGTGGAGATTAGGGTTGCCAACCTCCAGGTGGTGGCTGGAGATCTCCCACTATTACAATTGATCTCCAGGAGACAGAGAGCAGTTCACCTGGAGAAAATGGCCACCTTGGAAGATGGGCTATGATGTTCTATCCCATTGAAGACCCTCACCTATACAAACCCTGCCCTCTTCAGGCTCCACCCTTCAAATTTCCAGGTATTTCCCAAACTGGAGCTGGCAACCCTAGTGGGGATAGAAGGAAAAAGGCATATCTTGGTGAGGGAAAGAGCTAGAGACTTGCATTAAAAAAATGAAAGCTGGGAATTTAGAGCATCTGCTAAGCCTATTGTTACCATGCTCTAGTGCAGTGGTTCTCAACCTTTCTAATGCCGCGACCCTTTAATACAGTTCCTCATGTTGTGGTGACCCCCAACCATAAAATTCTGCCAACACACACAACAATGAAGCTACTTTTTCAGATGTTTTCTCTTGCATGGCAGTTAGCACCAAACAACTTTAATACAGACTTTAGACACACATATATTTGCAAGCTATTCCCAAGAAGACACAACAAACACTCAGGCTTCAGACTTACTTTTCTTCAACAGAAGACACCATGAGAAAATGAAGGTAGGTGGGGGGGAGAGGCTGTTGCAGGTAGGGGGGGAGAGAGAGAGAGAGAGAAAGAGGGAAGAGAGAGAGAGAAAGGGAGAAGAGAGAGAGAAAGGGGGGAGAAGGTGGGAAGGAAGGTAGGTGGGTGGGTGGTGGCTTTTGCCGCCTTTCCTGGGCTCTCCTGCTACCCCCAGTGGCTGTCATTCCACTCTCATGGTCTCTCATTCTAGTCACAGAACACTCCTGCTACCCCCAGTGGCTGTCATTCCACTCTCGTGGCCTCTCATTCTAGTCACAGAACACTCCTGCTACCAGCAGGGGCTGTCATTCCACTCCGTGGTCTCTCATTCTAGTCACAGAACTCTCCTGCTACCACCAGTGGCTGTCATTCCACTCTGGGGCCTGTCATTCCATTCCCAGAATACTCCTGCTACCCCCAGTGGCTGTCATTCCACTCCATGGTCTCTCATTCCAGTCCCAGAACTCTCCTGCTACCCTCAGGCCCTGTCATTCCAGTCCCAGAAGGCTTCTGCTACCCCCTGGGGCTATCATTCCAAGCTGGGGCCTGTCATTCCAGTCCCAGAGTAGTCTATATGGGCCCAGAGACCCTAATGGAAAATCCATTCCACATTTTCTTTGCAACTCTACTTGTACTGTAATGTATTTCAGTGGAGCCCATGCAAATCAATTGGCATTCCTGGCTCCCATTATTTCCAATGGGCCTTCAAGTGTTTCCCATTGTTTCCAATGGGCAATCCTGTCCTTCCTTTTAGTACATTCTTTTGTTTTCAATGGGCAATCCTGTCCTTCCTTTTAGTACATCTCTTTCTGGCATGAGCAGTCAGAAACAGAAAAAAATGATTTCTTCCTTTTTAAAAATAAAAGCTAAGAAGTAACAAAGAACGGAAAAGCTGGAGAAATTCAAAAAGGACTGGAGGTGGGGGAGTGGAGAGGAGAGCTGGGTTGGAATCAAACTTTGCTGTTGGAGCAGGAGGGGGAAACGGAAGCCACATTTTTGCTTCAACTTTTTGGGCACTGAAAATAGTAAGAAGCCTGATTAATGATATATATTGTTTTTAATCCAAAGTTTTTTCTACTCCTCTCTCTTTCTCTCTCTGTCCATACACACACACACACACACACACATACACACACACTCCACCTTTCTTTCTACTTTGGTGTTCAAAATAAAAGGGGGGGGCGGCGGCCACCGGAGGAGGGATCTCACCCTGTTCCCCAAGGATTTCTACATTTACAACACAAAAGCTTACCAGAAGATGCAGAAGTTGTGCAACCTGGAGGAGCAAAACTTTTAGACAGAGGACTCTGAACCCCCCCCCCCCAACTCTGTAGGAAAGCTATAGCATGCTCTGCTCAGACTTCTGGGTGAGCAGAGCAGGGCTTTTGGTGAGGGAGGGGTGGGAAGGGGAGGGGCTAGGATGCCAGCCGGCGACCCCAGTGAAATGGTTGTTTGACCCCAAACGGGGTCCTGACCCCAAGGTTGAGAACCGCTGCTCTAGTGATATATTGATAATTTTAGTGCTTTTGAAACAAAGAAGGAAAAACACTCACCTTCAGAGTTGGGAGGGAGGAGAAGGAGTGTTTTGGTCACCATAATCCAATCATTGAAAAGTGGGCTGGAGGGGGAAGTTAGGAGTGGGTGGGACAAAGAAAACTGACCAAAACATTATGCCCCGGGGGTGGGGGAGGCAACTCAAAATTGGTCCCAGAAAAAGATCGGGGTAAAAGTAGTCCTGAAAGAAGCAGAAAAAAACAAAAAAACCTGAACTAAATGCACAAAAATGCTTGTAGAAATCAGAGGATAAACCAAAATAGTATGGAACCAGAACCAATGAAACCATATAGAAAAGCTCTTGAGGTTGTAAGTATGTGTAAACCATTTTTCACTCTCTTAAATTTCCCCTTCTTTAGAAACAAGATTTCCTTTCCCAGTTAGTGGAAGCTTGAGCTCAGTGATGAAAACAGTTGCTGAAAATACCATCCTCTTTTTCTGGTCTTCCAAGCAGTGTGATGAATTGGGGTGAGGTAAACTGTTTTTCTGAAATGATATAATGTTTTCCAAACACTTTGTATGTATTTGTATATGCCCACCTGAGAGCCACCACAGCCCCTGGACAAAAATTCAATCTGCCCCTCATATAACCCTGATAAAAATCAAATATCATAACAAAACAAATAACTTGGCTTCCTTATACCCTGGATAGAAAATAATTGTTCATTAGGTAAGAGACAGTAAAGCAAAAGGGACAGGAATGTTAAAGAACAGATTTTACTTAATTTAGGATTTACACTGCACATATTACAATAGGATATGTTGTAAAAATTAAAAAAAACGAGCAAGCAGAATCAGAAAGACTTCCCAACCAAGGCACCTAGCCAGAATACTGAAATAGACAATAAATTAAATACTAATGAGACAAAAATTACCTGGAAATAAGCACAGTGAATGAAGGGAGACATCAGCCTCTCACAAAAAGTACTCAACTGAAAAATAAAGTATTTAAATAATTTAAAACATTTCTATTCACCCCCCCCCCAAAAAAAAGAAAGCTCACAAAAACATAAAGGTGGTTAATAGTGAAGGAAAATTGGAAAGATGTGAAAAGCTGGTTGTATTCTCCATGGGGATGAAGGCAACACCCTGAGGGCATTAAGGTTCTTTGACTTGTGTGGCTAGCCAATAAACCACACAGTAAGACAGACAATTCCAGGCAATAAAGGGCAGAAAAAGAATTTATTTAAATAAACCAACATCTCACAGCTAAGAATTCAGTGCAGATGTTCAGTGAGTAGTAGCAGGGATCTTTTTTATATGCTCTTCTTGCTCCTCCTCACTTTACATCATTGTTGACATCATTTGCACATGCTCTGTTTAGATTTCTTTGTCTGGTCAGTAATCAATTACATATTTAACAAACAAGATGTTACTTGGCCATGTCATTAAAATTGATTAATACAGGTGCTCATTTTCTTGGCTGCCTACCTAGATGCATTTCACCTTTGAATGAACTCTCAGGCTGAGCTCATTTTCAGTACAAAATTTCATTACAAAAATGGTTTCTTTACATTGATACATGCATATAAAAGTATAACAATATTTTAATATCATTCTATAGGTTATTTCTATTAAAATAAAGAATATATTGGATTAGGAAAAATAGCACTATTTTAAATATTAAACTCTTTATAAGCACTTTTTAATTGGCTTCTAATGAATGACAGGTGTACATGATTAATTCCTGTGACTTCATAAACTTCTTGGAACATCTCCCAACTTTCTGCTTATTAGTAGCTTGTTAGTTTCAAACACAGTTCCTTATTAGTTGGTTAAAAACTTAACTAGTTTTCTCTTTTTTAATAAACACTCAGGAACATTTTATCCATAAGCTTTCATTCTCAGCTATAAACATTCAGAGATTTTTACTCTTTAACAGTTATTCTTTGCTATCTTTTCGCTGTTCTTTAAAAGCACACAATGAGTTAGATCTATTCTTTATAGAGAATACAACTGAACTTCTATGCAACCCTATCAGTTTGGTGTAGTGGTTAAGTGCGCGGACTCTAATCTGGGAGAACCGGGTTTGATTCCCCACTCCTCCACTTGCACCTGGCTGGATGACCTTGGCAAGCCATAGCTCTGTACCAGCTGTTCCCTCAAGGACAGTTTGGGAAAGAGCTGTCTCAGCCCCACCTACCTCACAGGGTGTCTGTTGTGGGGAGGGGAAGGGAAAAGGAGTTTGTAAGCCGCTCTGAGACTCCCTTGGGGAGTGGAGGGTGGGGTATAAATCCAATCTCTTCTTCTTCTTCTTCTATCAATCTTCTTGACATCCTTTTTAGCTTTGCTTGTGGATCTTTGCCAGGTTAGTTCTAAGTGCATAACTGTTTCTCTTAAGCAAACTTGGTAATTTTTTTTAGCAAAGCTTAAAATTAATATTCCAGATAGCTGCTTCTCTTACAAACATCTCTATACCATAGTCTTAGTAAATATTCAGCTTTAAACAAAATATAAAGTCTAAAAAAAAAAAAGTCAGAAGGGGGGGGATTCCTCTCTTATAGTACAGCTATCCTTTCAATCACCCCAATTAGGCTTTTCTAAAAATATCTTCACCAATTATTTCTCTTTCTCTTTGAAGCAAAGGATCTCACTATAAATCTTTAACTTTGGCAGTGGTGCTCCATGCCGTACCAATTGAAAAGGCTGATGCAAGAACACCTGGTCAATTAGGAAATTCTTTGTTGTCAATTAAATTAGATTTAGAACACTTGTTTCTACAGTTCTGCTTAGTGGTTAACAATTCACCAACTCTTCCTGGAGAATCCCAAAGAACTTCTCCCAGAGATCTCTGGTGTGAGACTTCTGATTAGATCCAGTAAGCCAGGCCTCAGTGTAAAAGCAAAGTCCTTTTAATTTTCTTAATGGTCTTTCAGGAACACATTCATTGACAGTGATACCAAATCAATAGGACCCAAAGCAATTATACTGTTTTCAAATAGCAGATAAATGACAGGCACCAATCAGTGCAGTAAGCCAAAAGCGCGAAACCCCCCCAGCAGTTACTTTCTCAGAGAAAAGGTGCGCACTCTAGAAACCACTCCCCCTTCCCCCCGCGAGAACTCCTACTTCCCATTCCCACACAGTCAGGCACCTGGAGGAACCCATCACAGAAACATCCCAAGGTTAACGTTACAGCAAAACAGATTAGCAGAGCTGGCGAGACGCAGGGGGAGGAAAAGGAGGGGTGTGTGGGTAAGAGCACTCTGACGTGGGAAAGAACAGGGTACCAGACTCCCGTCGGGAGTATACATTTAGCATGGAGGAAATGAACAACAAAATGACAGGGAACCTGACATCCTGCCCCTCCCAAAATCACCCCCCACCAGATTTAGAAGGATAACACTTGTGAAATTCACGAATCAATCGATGAGCATGGACATGTTCTGCAGCAACCCATTCATTACATTCAGGGCCAAAATCAACCCATTGAACCAAGTAAAACAAATGGCCCTGTTTAAACTTAGAGTCCAAAATGCTGGAGATTTCAAAGTGAGGTCCCCCCCCCTTCATCAGAGGAGGAGGAACAGGAGGATCTGGTCTCCACGAATTTGTCCCAGGACACTTCTTCAGCAAGCTGTAATGGAAAACAGGATGTACAGAACTAAGTGACTTTGGCAGTTCAAGTCCAAAAGAGACAGAGGAAATTTTACGAAGAACTTTAAACGGCCCCACATATTTCCATCCCAGTTTCCTGTTAGGTTGCAAGCCACAGATATTTTTAGTGGAAACATAAACAGAGTCCCCAGGTCCCAAATCCCACCCAGGTGCTCTTCCCCTGTCAGCATATTTTTTGTAATCTGATTTGGCCCGATCTAGAGTCTTAGCGATGAGGGGCCAAGAGTTCTGAAGAGAAGTCCACCATAATCCAAACTGAGACGGGGTCTCGTCAACCGGCAAGGGGATGGTGGGAAGGGGATTGTCTTCAAAGCCCCCCCCAGCCATAAATGGGGATACACCGGTGGAGGAATGGACAGCATTGTTGTAGCTATATTCTGCAAGGGGGAGAAGATCCACCCAATTATTCTGATGGTGATTGGAGTAGCAACGCAAGAACTGTTCCAGGATTTGATTGACATGTTCGGACTGTCCATCACTTTCTGGGTGGTAGGCAGAGCTTAAGGCGGGTTCGATCCCCATGACTTGCAGAAACTCCTGCCAAAAGGTGGCAACGAACTATCAGAAACTATATGCTTAGGAAAAGAATGTAGTTTCACTACGTGAGCAAAAAACACCTTAGCCAAACCTTTCGCAGTGGGGAGTTGTTAAAATGGAACAAAATGGGCCTGTTTGGAGAATAAATCCACCACCACCCAAATAACCATTTTCCCTTTGCTGGGAGGCAAGTTTTATAAAGTCCATGGAAATCACCTCCCAGGGTCTGGAAGGGGTGGGTAGAGGTTGTAAAAGCCTCGGGGGTTCCCCACCCCCATTTTTTACACATTAAACAGGTCTGGCAAGAGGTCACATAGTCTGAAACGTCTTCCCCCATCCGAGGCCACCAAAACTGTCTTTGAAGCAAATGCAACATTTTTAAGAATCCAAAGTGGCCTGAGAGCTTAGATTCATGGCAGGCCTGCAAAATAGACAGTCTAAGAGACTTTGGTGCTGCCAGTTTATTCCCTTTGTACCAGCAACCGTCTAAATGTTTTTCCACCTCTTTTTCTGCTCCAAAATTATCCAAATCCTGTTGGGAATATTCCAGGGCGCATTTTGTAATCCACTCGGTTAAGGGAACTACGCCAGGCTGCTGCTTCTGACTCTGACTGCTAGTAACAACAGCCCCTCCTAACTGCTCAGGGGAAAACATGGAATCAAAAATTTCTTCCCTCTGAGACTCATGTTGGGGAAGCCTGGACAAAGCATCTGCTAAGGAATTAGATGTCCCCTGTGTCCTTATCACGGGAATAGCCCGAGCCCCCGGGAAGCCCTGCGACACCCCCCGACATGGCCCCCGCACTTACCAGTCCAGCTGGAGAAGCGGCGAGGGGACAGGGGCCTGACTCACCCATCGTCAGCGGCGAGCGGGATGGGGGAGGCAGGAGGAGAATGCCGGCACTTTCCCTGGGCCCCGGGGGGGTGGCTGATGACCAAGTGGCTGAGGATGGCGTGGTGCCACCTGCGCAGCTCCACCTGCGCGGCTCCACGGAGCCATGGCAGGCCAGGAGGGGGGCCAGAGGGGGAATTCACCCGGCCAAGCCCCGCCGGCGCTTGGGAGGAAGGTTGAGGCGGGGGAACGGGTGTGGCGGCCAGCCGCACACCCAGGCAGCATCAGCAGGGGAGGGAATGAGGGAAGGACGGGAACAGCGCTGACCGCGCTGGGCCACAGGCCCGGCACGAGAGCCTGGATTCGCCCTTGAGCTCATCACATGGCGGTGGAAGGGGGGAAACAGGGCAGGTCCAGAAGCCAACCCCAGGAGCCAGTGTCTGGAGTTAGGGGGGCGGGGTTGGAAAGGGTGGGCACAACGAGCAGGAGGTGATGGGAGGGGGGAGGTATAAAAGAAAGGCAGCCAGAGGGGTGGAGGAGGAGAAGCCTGGGAGTGGATGTGACACAGTGAGAGAGAGGGAGTGCACGAGATAATCCCACCAGGGGGCAAGGGAGGTGTGGAGTGGTGACGTAACCCTCCCCCTCCTTGGCCATATCTGAGGCCCCGGCTGCCTAATTGAAGGGAGACGCGGTGGTGGCACAAGGCACGGCCAGTGACTCCAGTAGCAGTGGAGATAGTTCCAGTGACTCGTGTGACACCCGGGAAATGACACAGTTTAAAATTAAACTTGGAGAAGAAATCAGCCCAGCGTAGCTGCTTCGCATTGAGAGCCCGTCTAGTATGTAACGCCTCTAGGTTCTTATGATCAGTCCATATTTCAAAAGGCATTTGGGCCCCTTCCAACCAATGTTTCCAAGTGGATAGAGCTAGGCGAATAGCTGCAGCTTCCTTATCCCAAACCGACCAGTTTCTCTCAGTCTCATTAAATTTCTTTGATATGTAAGCCAACGGGTGCAACTTCCCATCCTCACCTTTCTGCAGGATCGCTCCCCCCATGGCCACATCCGAAGCATCAACATGAACAATAAACTCCCGGGATTCATCGGGGTGGGTCAGGATGGGTTCTGAGGTGAACAAGGTTTTTAGTGTCTCAAATGCTGCTTGGCATTCAGGTGACCAGGGCAAGCATTCTCTGGGCTTGCCAGCTTCAGGACCTCTCCCTTTTGTTTTCAGGAGATCAGTAAGGGGCAAAGTGACTTTAGCAAAGTCCTTGAGGAATGTTCTGTAAAAGTTGCAGAATCCAAGTAGAGACTGTAATTGTTTGCGTGTACGGGGGGGCCTCCCATGAGACTACTGCTTCCCCTTTAACTGGGTCCATTTCCAGACCCCTGGGAGAAATACGATACCCCAAAAAGTCAATCTCTGAGTGGTGAAATTCACACTTAGACAGCTTAGCATACAGTTTATGGGTCTTGAGCGTTGATAACACCTCCCGCACCAATTTTACATGGGAATCCAGATCTTGTGAATAGAGTAAGATGTCATCAAGATAACAGAGCACCCCTTTGAACAAATGCTTGTGCAACACTTCATTAATTAGACTCATAAATATGCCAGGAGTGCCAGCCAAGCCAAATGGCATGATGAGATATTCGAATTGCCCCAGGGGGGTATTGAAAGCAGCCTTATACTCGTCTCCTTCTTTGATGCGCACACGGAAGTAGGCCTCCCGTAGATCCAATTTAGAAAAAATCTTTCCCTTTGCTGCCTCTGCAAGCAAGTCTTTGATGAGAGGCAATTGGTAGGCATTGGAAGCTGAGACTGCATTCAACCTTCTATAGTTTGTGCATAACCGTAATCCCCCA
Organism: Lepidodactylus listeri; assembly: GCA_029233225.1. Lineage (NCBI taxonomy): Eukaryota > Metazoa > Chordata > Lepidosauria > Squamata > Gekkonidae > Lepidodactylus > Lepidodactylus listeri. Next base: position 124,763,055 of record JARCFY010000007.1, on the reverse strand, counting down.
TCCCTTTTTTTCTGGAAAAGGACGGGGGCTGCAAATGGGGATTTGGCGGGACGAATGAAACCCCGTGCTAAGTTTTTGTCTAGAAACTGTTGCAGTTCGGTTCTCTCAGCAGGACTCATTGAGTACAATTTTCCCTTAGGAAGCTTTCCCCCCGGCAAGAGTTAAATAACACAGTCTGTCAGTCTATGGGGGGGGGGAGTTCATCCGCTTCCATCTCACTGAATACTTCTTCAAGGTCCTGGTATATTGGAAGGATCTTGGCAAGCTCTTCCGAGACCAAACAGGCGAGGGGGGAAGAGGGGGGTCCTGGGCCCCATGCAGCATCCCATTTATGTTGCTTGCATCGGGGGTTGACCCAAGATCCATTTGACGTAAGGGTCATGAGATCCTAGCCAAGGGCTCCCCAGCACCATGGGGAATCGGGTATGCGGAGTTATTACAAATGCCCGTTTTTCCCAATGGTCCCCTGTTACCAAAATCAACGGCTCCATTTCTGCTATGCATGCCTCCTTCATCTCAGAGCCATCCATCTGGGTGAACCAGGCTCTCCCAAGGGATTTACTTTAGGTCCCAGACCCTCTACTACCAGGGGGCTAATTAGATCCCTCGCACACCCCGAGTCAATGAGGGCCTGCATCCAAACGTGGGTGCCACTGCCTGGTGCTATAACAGCCACAACCATGTAGAGTAAGGGGCCGGGGGTGCTCACCATTGGTGGTGCAGTTGGAGGGGGGACCTGCAGCTTCGCGCCTCCTACTGCAGGTCTTGGAAGTTTCCCGATGGCTGCTCAGCTACCACTTCCAGGGTTGCTTTCTCGGTCCTCTCACTCGTTGCCCCTTCCAGCTGTAATGCCTGGGGTTTATAGGCTCCTTTGGGAGGACATGGCATCCCCGCTGAAGTTGGAGTGGGAGTCTTTGGTGTCTTCATCCCCCCCTGGGGACAGGAAGATGCGTAGTGGCCGCTTTCTCCACATCTCATGCCCAGACCTTGTTTAAAGCAAGCATCCCGTAACTCCTGGATGGCAGTTTTGAACTTGGCCTTACCAGGAGCTTTTGCAGCAGAATGGGACAACTGCGACCCTAGCTTGATCAGTGTGAAACACTCTTTGACATCAGCTGCTGCCCTCATCCATGCCGCCAGGGAAATGGGCCGGTCATTTCTCAACACAGTCTCGTATATTTCAGGTCCTCCCTGTACTTCTCAATGAAAAGGTCCTGAGACCAGCCATGCACTTTTGCAGCTATTCTACGAAACTGAGCAGTATATTCCCTTACAGAGGATCGACCCTGAACCAGCTTCCGCAACTGATTCCGGGCCTTCTCCTACCCCAAGGGATCCTCGTAGTGCTGCTGGAGTGCCCACATGAACTCATTTACTGATCTCAGCTCAGGACCGGGAGGGTTGTGTAAACTCACGTACCAGTCACTAGCAGTGTCCTGTAACTTAGAGCCAATGTAGCCAACCCTCTCATGTTCAGTGGGGTAGAGGTCTCCCCAAGTCTCCAGGAACTGCTCAGTCTCAATGATGAAAAATCGGAGCATGTCAGGATCACCATCAAACATAGCCAGCAGGGGGTCATTTGGAGGCTGTCGATAAACCCTGTCCCCCGGTTGGGGCGCTGGGTGGGCAGGGACTCCAGGGGGTGGAGAAGCCCCCCCAGGTACTTGCTGCACAGGACCTGCACCTCCACCCCCCTGTTGCTGAGGGGGAGGAAGCCCTCCAGCTGCACCATCACCTCTGACCTGTCTGCCTCCCACGGCTCCCAGCACGACGTTCTGCATGTCGAGCAATGCTTCCCGCAACTCGACCACCGGTCTGTCATGCATTTCCTCGAACCTTCGATCCATCTGCTGCCAGACTTCATCAGGAACCCGGTCTGGATAGTGAGGTGGAGATCATTGTTCCAGCTGAGTACTCAGCCTCCAGGCATCCCTCTCCTCGTCTGACACCTGGAATGTCAGCAATAATCAATAGACAATCATTTGAACCCTTGAATGTCCTGTACAGGGAGGAGACATGCTAGCTGAGTCCCTCAGTTGTTCTGGGAGATTGTCTCTACAGTGGCCATTTCCTTCCTCTGCCACAGGAGGCTTTAATTCTTTAAAACTAGCACTAGAATATTATTATATTGATATAACATTACAACAAATACGTGTAGCGGGTTTTCTGAATTTGCAGTTTTCATTCTTGAAAAAAGGAAGTCTCTATCTCCTTCCATTGCAGAGATGTATGAGGAAAGGTGCATCTCCGCAATGGAAAGAGCTATATATATATGTATATATATGTATATATATGTGTGTTTATTTAAATGAAAGCTGGGACCAGAGATCCTAATGTACACAGTTCCCTAGAGTTTTGTCCCCTCCTGTCACACCCCCCCCCCCAGCAGTCCTGCCCACTTTCACTGCTTACCACTACAAACCTACTTTCGGTGCACAGATAGTGACTTCAAGCAATGCCGTCCAATTCTGAACCAAGTTTGGATGAATTTCTCTACCTGTTAGTTTTCTTTGCAGAAAACTTTATATAAGATGGAGTGGACTTTCTTGAAATGGAGCAACCTTTGGACTTCTGAAATGGAGCATTGTATATATATGCATACTAGAGTGTGTGTGGCTTCTCTCACTGCATGTTCTCTGATACTCCTGTGTTGTGCTTATTGCTACACCACTGCAGAACTGACAGCAAAACAGCAGTTGAGGCCGGTAAACTGGCATTAGGATTGCCTGATGTTATGTACTGCAGTAATAGAGATTTGGGAACAAGACCTGGGTAAAGTCACATGGGAGATAATTAAAACAACCTATCACTATCAACTCAAGTTTCCAAAAGCCATACTGCTGACAACTTTCAAAGACCTGAATACAAGCCTGATTTTTTTTCAAAGGACTACAAGTTTATTATTTCTACAGTTTTAAGTTTTTAGAATTCTTAAAAATGTTTGTCTTGCAGCACAGTAACAGTAACTTAACAATAAATATATTTTGCTTAATTAAGAAAAATAAAGTTCTTCTCTTGTGTGGAGGTCTTAATTATAGTCCATCCACATGTACCAAGGGAAGGATTCTTCGGGCAAAGACACATGGGAGATAATTAAAAAACCAATCACTGTCAGTTGAAGGTCTTGAAAATCAAAGCGCTGAGGGCTTGCTAAGGACTGATTTTAGTAGGAAAATTGTAGCAACTGTGACAAAGTGTGGTGGATATTTTGTGTGCGAGCTGCTGTTGTCTGGGCTCAAGCATGGGGGCAGCAGATGCTTGGTGTGAATGGGCACACTTTACTGGGGCCATGGGACTCCAGAGGTGTGATTCAAACTGCAATCTCATTATTCTGATAATACCTATTTATGACAGGGTGGCCAGATTCAGGCTGGGAAATTCCTGACGATTTAGGGATGGAGTCTGGAGAGAGCAGGGTTTGGGGAGGGGAGGGATCTCAGTGGGGTCTAATACCATGGAGTCCACCGTCCAAAGCAGCCATTTTCTCCAGGAGAACTGATCCCAGCAGTCTGTAAAAACAGTTGTAATTCCGACAGATCTCCAGGTAGGGCTGCCAGCAACCCTATTTGCCCACTGCTGCTCTGAGTGGTGGGAGGAGGAAAAGAAAAGGGGGTGGGAAGTGACCCCAATGTCATTGCCCCAATGTCATTGCCGGGGAAACTATAGAGTTTTTGGTGATTCCTAAAACTAGCAATAGGATTACCTGATCTTAATTACTGCAGTATATGAAATCCATGTGTCACTTCTGGATTTTCCTAGAAGAGATGTAGCGGTGTAGTAGACATTGTGTCCCCCATGTCACACCCTAACCCCCGTGCTGGTTCCCAGGCATGTCCTGAAATCCCTATTTTGAGGCCCCACCCAGAGGTTGCCATCCCTAATTTATGTAATTTCAAAAATCATTTTTTTTTTGTAACTCATGATTGCTGGACTCAGAAAGGGCTCAAGATTCAATTTTGTACTGGGCTGAGAGAAACAGCCCCGCAGCTGTTTTGTTGTGGTTGTTGTTGCCTGTGAACTTCATAAATAAATAAGGACATTGCCTCAGAGCTATCTGATTCCAGATACCCTCGGCTTTTCAAGCATTTGAGCTTGGATTAAATATTGTGAAGGTCTGCGTGTGCGGCAATGTCGTTATCTACCCCAGGCAGCAGCTCCTGGCTGGTGCTGTCAGAGTCCACTTCAGAATACTTCCCATTTTCAGGGATAACCCATCAGGCAGCAAGGAAAATAAGACAGCCCAGTACGCACACAAGCCCTTTGGTGTAGTGGTTAAGTGTGCGGACTCTAATCTGGGAGGACCGGGTTTGATTCCCCACTCCTCCACTTGCACCTGGCTGGATGACCTTGGGCAAGCCATAGCTCTGGACCAGCTGTTCCCTCAAGGACAGCTTGGGAAAGAGCTCTCTCAGCCCCACCTACCTCACAGGGTGTCTGTTGTGGGGAGGGGAAGGGAAAGGAGTTTGTAAGCCGCTCTGAGACTCCCTTGGGGAGTGGAGGGCGGGGTATAAATCCAATCTCTTCTTCTTCTTCTTCTTCTTACACATATCCTTTGGATTGGGGCCTGTAATTTAATGCTTCTTGAGAGGTGTGACATTTTTATTCTTGAAATTCTACTCCATGGCTAGCATGTTTGAAGGGTGACAGAAACTAAAGAAAACTATTTTTTTTTACATTGCCTCTGCTAACTTAGACAAAATTCCAGTAAAGGAGTTCCATAGCAGCTATGAACAATGCCTCTCTCTATACCTTTGCCATTAAAATGGGTTTCCCTTATTCAGCAATGGAAATCCATGTTCAGAAGTAGCTTCTGTCGAAAGGTTCCATGGGCAAGTGATGCTCTGTATTCTTGGGGCTTGGGGGGGGCAACAGTGGGAGGGCTTCTAGTGTCCTGTCCCCACTGCTGGACCTCCTGAGGGCACCTGGTGCCTTTGGCCACTGTGTGACAGAGTGTTGGACTGAATGGGCCACTGGCCTGATCCAACATTGGCTTCTCTTATGTTCTTATATGGAGCAGAGGTCCATCAGTGGCTATGAGCCACAGGGGATAGATAGGAACTCTCTGCCTGGAGCAAGTGATGCTCTGTCTTCTTGGTGTTTTGGGGGGGCAACAGTGGGAGGGCTTCTAGTGTCCCACTGCTGGACCTCCTGAGGGCACCGGTGTCAGAATCTGCCAATTCAGCCAATGTATTTTTGCATGCATGTCTTTAGCTATCCTATGTATCTAAAGTATATTTGAACCTATGTAACCGTAATGCATTATTCCTGTCTTGGTCGGGAGGGTGACAACCATGATTTGCGAGAACAAGGAGGCCTCACATCTCTGCCTCCGCATTCCAGCTGCTCCGGCAGTAACTTCAAGGGGAGGATGCTTCTCATCTCTTATCAAATGCAAAAGAACCTTGGAGCCATTGATTGTTATGTGAACTCGCAACATCTGAGGGGTCTGGTTTGGGAAAGGAAATTTACTGCTTAACACCTCACTTTTTTCCTGTGAGAACCAAACGGTCAAGACACCTTTTAGCCCGCCAATTTTCCCTTAAGGGGATTGGCTATCTATGGGTAATTCAAACTCCTTGGAATGGTATAATAGACCCGCTTGTATTATTTGTCTCATCTCTGACAATAATCCGAGATGCTGTGCTAATGTAGGAATAGGTAATAAAGAACTGTGGTTAACCAACCAAGATCTGATCCTTGACTACTTTGAGCAGAACTCTCACAGATTGTCAGAGATCTGTGTTTGGGACTCAGCCGTTCCTGACCATGTCAGACGACGACGCGGTCCCCCTCAAACCTACTACTCCCGAAGATACTCCCGTTACCCCGAAGGATCCGGGGAACGGGGGTGGTGGCGGCGGAGGAGGTCCCGAAGTGCCGGTGACCACGAGCCAAGGGGCTCACTATATCCCGCGCCGGGTTCCTCATCAGAGCGTGACCCCCAAGTACGCCTGGAGCCATTTCGGTCATCGGACCGTGGATTCGTGGGTGCACGACCGGAAAGGAGTGAGGGTTTCGCTCACCGGAGACCAGCTCGATCGAGGGAGACCGAGTTACCTCGGAGACGACCGCGAGCCGATCTACCGTGGAGAGCCGCGTCGCCCGCCTTTCGAAGGAGAGGGGACGGGTCCTTATGGGCCCGATCCGTACCGCGAGGAGCAGACGGTCCCCTTGGATCAGATGATGGGAGAGTTGCGGCTTCAACTCACCGCCGAGCTCCGCGAGTTGGCCCTCGATCTCCAGCACCAATTTCGAGACGCCATGAGGGCAGTGCAAGGAGCTCTCCCTGGTCAAGGGATAGGAGCCCCACTACAACCAGCGGCGCCCGGAGGGGTTCCGGTTCAGCCACAGGCGCCCGCTCTGCCGGCACAACCAGTCCAGCCGGTCGTTCCGGTTCCGGCGCCAGGGCCCGTTCCAGTGCCTGCCCCGGCCCCGGCCGCTCCGGTCGCCCGCCCAGCCCCCTCTGACCCTTTGATGACCACTTTCGATGGGGACCCGGAGAAGCTACGTTTCTTCATGCTGGAGATAGAGAGATTCCTGGACAGTTGGGGCCACCTCTATCCCACCGAGAGAGAACGGATTGGCTACATCGGGTCCAAGCTGAAAGACACTGCCAGCGACTGGTACGTGAGCCTGCACGACACCCCAGGACCTGAGTTGCGTTCCCTGAACAATTTCATGTGGGCCCTCCGTCATCAGTTCGAGGACCCCCTGGGTGAGGAAAAGGCCCGTAATCAACTAAGAAAGCTGTTCCAGGGGAGATCGTCGGTGAGGGACTACACTGACAAGTTCAGGCGCATCGCGGCCAAGATCCACGGATGGCCGGAGGAGCTATTCATGGAGAAGTATTGGGAGGGCCTGAACCCGGAGATCTACGAAACCGTGCTGTTGGGGGGCCGCCCGGGCACTTTGGCCACCTGGATGAGAGCTGCCATCGACATGGAGGAGCGGTTCGCCCTGATAAAAATGGGAGCGTCGGTGACGGGGGCCAGCAAAGCAGCCCCTAGAGCGAAGCCCCGATCCAGTGTGCAAGACGTCCCAGATGCGAGATTTCGACAAGGGTTGTGCATGAAGTGTGGGGAGAGTGGCCATTTCGCCTCCGCCTGCCCAAGGGGGGGGGGGAAAGGCCCGAAGACCTCAACCCCCGGAGCGGGGAGCACCCCTAGCCGTGGCAAAACACCAATGAAACCCCGGGCGTTGCAGCTGGAAGGAGCTGCCTGTGACCAGGGGGAGCTGGAGCTGATGGAGACGCAGATGTCGGGAAACTCCAACGGCCTGCAGTGAGCGGCGCAGAGCTGCAGGTCCCTCGCCAAGAAGCGCCATCTCCGGTGAGCATCCCCGGCCCCCTATTATATATGGTAGTGACTGTAGTGACCCCTGGATCAGGTACCCACATGCGGGTACGCGCTCTAATTGACTCTGGGTGTGCGCGAGACCTGATCAGCCCCTTGGTGGTGGAAGGGCTGGGACCAAAAGTCACCCCGCTGTTGGAACCCCTAAAGTTCACTCAAATGGATGGGTCGGAAATGAAGGAGGAATGCATAGCAGAGACTGAGAGCTTAATTTTGGGGACGGGGGAACACTGGGAGAAGCGGGCTTTTGTCATCACCCCAAACGCCCAGTTCCCCATGGTGTTGGGCAGCCCTTGGCTCGGGGCGCACGACCCTTATATTAAATGGAGCGAAGGGAAGATCTCGTGGGTGGACGAACGCTGCCTTAAACATAGATGGGACCCGGAATGGGGACCGGGACCTCCGACCCCTCCCCCCCGGTCCCCGCGCTCGCTCTCACCCCTACCATGGTGCCCAAGGAGTATAGAGATTTGCTGGAAGTGTTCAGCGAGACTGAGGCGGACGAGTTGCCCCCCCATCGACTGTCGGATTGTGCCATAGAACTACTCCCAGGAGAAAAACTCCCAAAGGGGAAATTATACTCCATGAGCCCGTTGGAGCGGGAAGAGTTGCGAAAGTTCTTGGACAAAAATTTAGCGCGGGGTTTCATCCGCCCAGCCAAATCCCCCTTTGCGGCGCCGGTGCTGTTCCGAAAGAAAAAGGATGGGGGTTTACGACTATGCACTGACTACCGGGGGCTGAATGCGGTCTCCACTACCAACGCTTACCCCCTCCCGTTAATAAAGGACCTCTTAGCGGAAGCTGCTAAGGGGAAGATTTTTACCAAGTTGGATTTACGGGATGCCTATTTCAGGGTGCGCATCAGGGAAGGGGATGAATCCAAGACTGCCTTTAATACCCCCTTGGGGCAATTTGAATATCTAGTGATGCCGTTCGGCTTAAGTGGCGTGCCCGGGGTCTTTATGAGTTTAATCAATGAAGTGTTGCACAAGCACCTATTTAAGGGCGTGTTATGTTACATAGATGATATCTTGATCTATTCTACTGATAAGAAGGCACATGTGAATTTGGTCAGGGAAGTCCTCGCCACCTTACTGAAAAACCAGTTGTATGTGAAACTGTCTAAGTGTGAGTTCCACCGTGAGTCCGTAGACTTCCTGGGCTACCGCATCTCTCAGAAGGGTTTGGAAATGGACCCGGGGAAGGTGGAGGCTGTGGTGCAATGGGAGGCTCCGCGAACGAGAAAGCAATTGCAGAGTCTCTTAGGATTTTGTAATTTTTACCGAACCTTCATCAAGGACTTTGCTAAAGTCACTCTCCCCTTAACAGACTTGTTAAAGACAAAGGGGAGAGGGCCCGAGGCCGGGAAGCCAGGAGAAAAGTTAGCTTGGAACGGGGAGTGTCAGAGGGCGTTTGAGACTTTAAAGACTCTTTTTACTTCAGAGCCCATTCTAGCGCACCCTGACGAAACCAAGGAATTTATAATCCATGTAGACGCGTCTGATGTAGCCATGGGGGGGGGCCATATTACAAAGTGGCCCGGAAGGGAAATTGCACCCGCTGGCTTATATTTCGAAAAAGTTTAATGAAACAGAAAGGAATTGGTCGGTTTGGGACAAAGAAGCCGCAGCCATTAGGTTAGCGCTCACTACGTGGCGGCATTGGTTGGAAGGTGCGCAGACTCCGTTCGAAATATGGACTGATCATAAGAATCTGGAGGCGCTGCGCACTCAGCGGTCCCTCAACGCCAAGCAGCTACGATGGGCCGATTTCTTTTCTAAGTTTAACTTTGTGCTTAAACATTTTCCTGGGAAAGCTAACTCCTTGGCAGACGCGTTATCCAGGTTGCCCCAACATGAAAGTGTCAAGGAAGAGGTGTTTGACTCCATGTTCTCCCCCCAACAGTTAGGAGGGGCGGTGGTCACCCGGAGCCAAGCCAAAAAGGCCCAGTTGGACATTGGGAAATGTGATTGGGGGGGGGATTATGCTCCTGAGGAAATAGAGGAATTGGAAGCGTTGGAAGAATGTTCTAAGAGAGAGGATCAATGTTGGCTGCATGGAGACAAACTAGTGGTGCCGAAGGCCAAACGCAAAGAAATATTGTTAACCTGCCACTCTTCCAAGCTAGCCGGGCACTTTGGTTTCCTAAAAACTCTTAATTTGATCCAGCGTCAATTCTGGTGGCCGCGCATGCGCCGAGACGTCTCCGATTTCGTCTCGGCTTGCCAGACCTGTTTAATGTGCAAAAAGCGGGGGGGGGAAAGTTCCGGGATTGTTGCACCCCTTACCCACCCCGTCAAGACCCTGGGAAGCTATAGCCATGGACTTTATCACCAATTTACCCCCCTCTAAGGGAAAAACAGTTATTTGGGTGGTGGTAGACACATTTTCGAAGCAAGCGCATTTCACCCCTTTCAAGCAATTGCCCACCGCCAAAGGGATGGCCAAAGCTTTTTTCAATCACGTGATTAAATTACACGCTTTTCCGAAGAGAGTGGTTTCCGACCGCGGTAGCCAGTTCGTTGCCAACTTCTGGCGGGAGCTCCTGAAAATGATGGACATTGAACCCGCCCTAAGCTCGGGTTACCACCCAGAGACCGATGGCCAATCCGAACGAACTAATCAAATTTTGGAGCAATTCCTGAGATGTTACACTAATTATCACCAAGATAACTGGGTGGAACTGCTGCCGTTTGCAGAATATAGTTACAACAATGCAGTGCACTCTTCCACGGGAGTCTCCCCTTTCATGGCAGTGGGGGGTTTCGAGGGGAAACCATTGCCTACTATTGAAGATGTCCCCCAAGCTCCCCCCTCGGATTTTAAAAGGTGGTGGTCCAGTCTCCAGGACTCATGGCCTCTAATAGGCAAAGCATTGGACCATGCCAAAGAGGATTACAAAAAATATGCTGATCGCGGGCGAGCACCAGGATGGGACCTTCAACCCGGGGACTCTGTCTATCTCTCAACTAAAAATATCCATGGGTTGCAGCCCAGCAGAAAGCTAGGATGGAAATATGTTGGACCCTATAAAGTGCTACGCAAAATATCTGATGTGTCTTTTGAACTAGAACTGCCTAAATCACTGAGTTCTGTGCACCCTGTGTTTCATTTCAGCCTGTTGAAGAAAGATCCTGGGCCGAATGCTTGGCATCCAGCTCCTCCAGTTCCTCCTCCACTGATGAAGGAGGGGGGCCCTCACTTCGAGATAACTGAAATTCTTGATTCCAAGATGCGAAGAGGCCGATTATATTACTTAGTTAGATGGCTAGATTTCGGCCCGGAACACAATGAATGGATTCGCTCAGAACATGTTCATGCTCCTAAACTAACCAAACTGTTTCATAAAATGTTTCCTGATAAAGCTAGGTGAAGAAAATTATGAGGAGGGCAGGGTGTCAGAATCTGCCAATTCAGCCAATGTATTTTTGCATGCATGTCTTTAGCTATCCTATGTATCTAAAGTATATTTGAACCTATGTAACCGTAATGCATTATTCCTGTCTTGGTCGGGAGGGTGACAACCATGATTTGCGAGAACAAGGAGGCCTCACATCTCTGCCTCCGCATTCCAGCTGCTCCGGCAGTAACTTCAAGGGGAGGATGCTTCTCATCTCTTATCAAATGCAAAAGAACCTTGGAGCCATTGATTGTTATGTGAACTCGCAACATCTGAGGGGTCTGGTTTGGGAAAGGAAATTTACTGCTTAACACCTCACTTTTTTCCTGTGAGAACCAAACGGTCAAGACACCTTTTAGCCCGCCAATTTTCCCTTAAGGGGATTGGCTATCTATGGGTAATTCAAACTCCTTGGAATGGTATAATAGACCCGCTTGTATTATTTGTCTCATCTCTGACAATAATCCGAGATGCTGTGCTAATGTAGGAATAGGTAATAAAGAACTGTGGTTAACCAACCAAGATCTGATCCTTGACTACTTTGAGCAGAACTCTCACAACCTGGTGTTTTTGGCCACTGTGTGATGGAGTGTTGGACTGATTGGGCCAGTGGCCTGATCCAACATTGGCGTCTAAACAACAACAACAACAACAACAACAACAACAACAACAACAGCAAAACAGTGCCTGTAGAAATATTTATTGTGATGCACATTTTGACACAAGACCTATAATGTAGTTCTCATTTGCACTACAAGGTTTGGATGACAGTGTATTCATACTCATCGTCTTGCTATGTGCAGATGTTATATGTGATACTGCTACTAGTATTCCTCTGCATTTCTAAACCAGTTTTTAATATTTACAGAGTACCACACACATGTCATCTCAGCAATGCTCACAATAATAACCTGGTAAGGTAAGTCAATATTATGATCCCTATATTTAAAGAATGGGGGGCCAGAAGGAAGGAGAGATTGTGAAGGATTTCAGACAGCCTATCTATTCCATTTCAGGTACTGGTTACTAACATTTTTTTCTCTGTCATTTCAGACAGACCCATTTTAGTAACCAGCTGTTAATGGAATATATTTACCTGTTCATACAATGCTGGTTGTCTCCCGTTTGGGAAGCGTGTATGAGGCGTTGTTGATGAAAACTGCTTTCCTCAGGTCTTTAATCCCTTCTTCTGGATCTGAATCGCTAAAGTGGGCTGTGTAAAATGCTTCGTAGCGCTTTCTCCAGTGACTTTTTTTAATGTCCTTTCTTCCCCCCCCCCCCCCGGCATGCAATCTCTCCTCTTTTTTAAAAAAATGTTCTATTGGGAGTGCTATAATAGGATGTCAAATCAGTGTCATAGCATTCCCAATAAAATGTTCAAAACCCCCCACAAAAACCTCTCAGGGAGATTGTGTGTGCAGAGGAAAATGGCGGGAAAAGAAAGTGGCACAGTTTGAAATGGCCACAGCACTTCAGAGACGGTTCCTTACCGGAAGGAAAATGCTGTGTGAAACTGGTTTCCTCCATGAGGGGCCAGTAACGGAAACCATGAGGTTTAAAAAGGTAATGCAAAATCAACCTGTGCCATGCCCAAGGCCACCTGAGGAGACTGTATTTGAACTGGTATGGTTTAGCGGGTTGTTTATAGTCATTTTTGAAGGATTATTTGGGTTAGCAGAGTGCTCAAGGGCTATAACGCAGCAGAGTCTATCTGGTTTGTGTGTGCTGACAAGAAACAAAGTTATATGGAGCCTAGAGTTGCCAAGTCCCCCCAGGGGGCAGGGAAACCCCTGCTCGATCGGCCCACTTCCCACCGGCCTGGATTGGGCCATCGGGGAAAACCCCACCCCCAAATTGCTGGGCTGCAGAGATGTGCCTGGTGCGAAGATGTCTCCCAGAGGTGATGTCATTGTGTCGGGTGTGTTTCGGGGGGATGCTCTATAATTTGAGGGAAAACGCTATGGCTTTCCCTCGAATTACAGAGGTCCTGCCCCCAACATGCCTGACACGATGATGTCACTTCCAGGTGCCATCATTGCGGCGCACATGCAAAGCGTGCATGCCAGAAAACTCCTAGACCCAACAAGGACTCCCCCCACTAAACAGCAAGTACCACTTGGCAACCTTAACAGAGCCTCTTTATCTTTGCAAAACTAATACGAGTCTTTTATTGTAAGCAACTCCATTCTAGACAGGATAGAGTAGAGATAGGATCCTAATCTAGTCTAACTAGCTAGGATGGATAGAGATGCAGGAAGCATGTCCTGCCGTCATGGTGCCAAGATGGAGAAGACTAGCATAGTGTGGAGAGAAGGTGTCAGCCCGGAAGGAAGATTCCCCAAGAATAGTGATCTACACAACAAAGGGACAGCATCAGAGCAATAGAAGGGAAGGATGATCAGGGTCCTGGTTTATCTATCCCTCTGACACTCTATAGCCCCCTCAGAAGTCTGAGGCTAAGAGACAACACAAAGACCTTCACTTCCAACAATTTTTAACTGGGATGTTTAGGGACAAGGAAAGGAAGGCAGACTTAAAAGCCTGAGGGCCCAAACCAATTAGGGTTTATAAGGCAAAATGATGTATGTGTTTTACAGCCAGATTTAGGGCTGTTGCCAAAACAGAGCAATTATGGACATTCAGGAAAAGGGAAGTATTACCCTAGTGATTCTGAATATAGGCCATGTGGCCTTCCAGGGGTTGATCTACAAAACTTGGTGGGCATTCAAATCCTCTGAGAGCAAATGGTGGGCATTTGGCATTTTGGACAGCCCTTTCTCTCCACTTGCATTCAATTTGATTTAGGGGTGGAGCCTGGGGAGGAGGGTACAAGCATGCAAAGAAGAGTTACTTTATGCTGCTCTCCCCATGCAGCGGATGAAACCCCCTCCTCCTTAAAAAAGCAGCACAAGTAAAGAAATCAAAGCTGAGGAGTTAGATGATGGTCATTGTATTGTATGCATATATCATAAATACACCACTAAAAGCTGCCTTGTTTGGAGTGCTGTTTTCTGCCTTAATTTTTTTTCTTATGGTTTTGAGGCATTCAATGATAATGCGGTGTGCTTGGGGGCTGGCTGTGGATCAAAAGTTAAGGACCACTGTATTACTTACAATTACACTAAATCTTTTGCAAAACTCATAACATCTTCCCCTTCTAAACAGCTGTAGGGCAATGTAAGAGCGATATTTGAGCATTGTTCTGCTCTGCATTTTCATGATCCAGATTGTTGCAAGAAACATGCTTATGCCTAGAAAAGCAACCAATGAGGGTAACAAAGCTAGGGTTGCCAACTCTGGGTTGGAAAATTCCTGGAGATTTGGGGGTGGAGCTTGAAGAGGGAGGGCATAATCCCAGAGAGCTCAGTGGAGTGTAATCCCTCCAAAGAGTATATCCTCCAAAGCAGCCATTTTCTCCAAGTGAACTGATTTCTGTAGTTTGGAGATCAGTTGTAATTCCAGGAGATCTTCAGGCCCTACCTGGAGGTTGGCAGGCCTGCCTGTTGTATTGTTATTCTAGTCTGGTGACCTGCTGGACTAGTCCACTTTATTGCTGCCATATAAATATCAAATCCACATGCAATATGGTTGGTGCAGTGTGGTCAATATGCTGTTTTTATAGCCCAGGAAATTTCAGTACAGACATTTTCCCCAATTTCTACTGCTCTGCAAATGGCAATAAGTGAAGATGTTGGTAAGGAGAAAAAACCCTGATGTGCAGAAGTTATGGTTGAACAAAGGGCACAAGGGAAAACAGCAGCAGGTGGTGAGGAAGGATCTATGGTTGAAGCATGGGAAGGACATTGTAGCCAAAAGATGCTAAAATACCAAACACCATCCATCTATAGGCATCTGCTAAATGTCAAAGGTCCCAAGTTCAGTCCTGGGCACCTGTAGGTAGCAGGAATCAAGGTAACAGGGCTATTCATGAGCTCTTCAAAAGACCTTAGAGCAGGGGTGTCAAACTCATTTGTTATGAGGGCCGGATCTGACACAAATGAGACCTTGTTGGACCAGGCCATGTGTGTCATAAAATGTAATGCGAGGTAGCGGAGATATAAACTTTATTAAGGACACAAAAACTTTAAATAAAACATGCTTAAAAATTAGCACTCTTGCAATATTTTGATTATTTAACAGTGTCTGATAACTGGCATCTCTTGCTGTAGCAATCTGGAGTATGCTGTTCAGGTGTGTATCTGTAAGCTGCAAACCTACTTTTGATTTATTGACATTCATTACAGAAATCTCATGCTCAGTGTTCTGAGCCTAGGACCCAGGGGAAAACATGAAAATGGCTGAGCATTGCAAGCTTTTGTAAATAAGTTATTTCATATGCTGGTCAAGAGCATGAGAAGGGATCCTGACACAGACTGAAGGCTATGTGTTTGTGTACAAAACTATAGTCTTCCCCAGAGAAATAACTACAACTCCTATGAGGCAGTACAAGAATAGAGAGACAGCAGTGTATAGTGGCCAGTATCAGCCTACTATCTGGGAAGTCTAAGTTCAAAACCCCCAGCCTACAAGGGAAATGTGCTGGGTGAACTTGGTCTGGACACATACTCTCAGCCTAATCCACCTCACTGGCTTGTTGTTATTCCTCATCTAAATAGTGCACACTTCTTTCCTACTGAGAAAGACTGGATCATGAGGATATGAATACAGGGGAAAGGGGGAGGGAATCTAGTTGCACCCAGGAGAGCCCTGCATAATGAGTCCAACAAAACACACACTGTAGCAAGGCACACAAAAGCTCATACTTTGAATAAAACTTTGTTGGTCTTAAAGGTGCTTTGTATTTCTCCTGTGTGATTGAGGCAGCTGAGCAAAGCAAGGCAAAAGGAAGGGGAGGAGCCTCAGCCAATGGAGGGGAAGAAGGCTTACCTTTGTCTCCTGTGCAATTGAAGCAGCCTGGCCAGGAAGCAAGCTCTGGCTCATTTTCTCCTTCTTCCTCAGCCAGTGCAGGGAACAGAAGCTTGCTTATCTATCCCTCCTGTGCGATTGAGAGAGTCTGGTAAAGGAAGCTGCGATGCAGCAGCAGCAGCAGCAGCAGCAGCAACAGAACTGGAGAAAGAAGCAGGAGACAGCCAGTTCCTTATGGGCCAGATAGGAGCCCTCTGAGCACCTGATCTGGCCCACAGGGCACAAGTTTGACATCCCTGCCATAGAGTACTGGTCCATAATGTAGTGCCTGTGGGTGCCATGAAATCTGCTGTGGCACCTTACTTGGTGGCCACTGCATGCTTTTAGAAAGTTGGTGGAGCTAGGTGGGGTTTTGCCTAGCAGGGCTTCTGACTGGTCATTGGAGATCGGATTGGCTCTGCAATTTTTTTAAAAATATTGCCTTAGCAACAGCTGCTACTGCAGCACAAGGATATTAACTGTGTAATTGAAGAGAAGTGATGTGTATGTAATAAAATATAAAATATAAAGAGAGCTTCTGCCTTAAATGCTGAAGAGATCCTATTAGTGTTATACATAATCTCACTCCGGACATTGTGTGGTTGGCACCACCTCCTACAGCCAGAGGCATCGACTTTTAAAATCCAGAGGGGGGGGCTCTTGTGTGCACACGTGGGAAACGCACGTGCACGCTGGGACCATGTCCCTGCTGCCTCCCCCCCGGGCCTGGCCTGGCCACTCCTGCCTCTGTGGGGCCAGCTGGGCAAATGCCCAGAGTGCTGGCGTCACCTGGAAGTGACACCAGCACGCTGGGCACGTTGCCGGGGCGATGCTCTGACAATCGCCCTGAAACTCTATGGTGCCATAGAGTTTCGGGGCGATTGCTAGAGTGTCGCCCCGGCAATGTGCCCAGAGTGCTGGCATCACTTCCAGGTGACGCCAGCACCCTGGGTATTTGCCCAGCTGGCCCCACAGAGGCAGAAGTGGCCGGGGGGGAGAGGCAGTGGCAGCAGCCGGCCGGTGGGTGGGCAGGCGGGCAGGCAAGTGAGTGGGCAGGCCTGGTGGATACTCCGTTTTGCCAGAAGAGGCTGAGCCCCCCCGGGAAATTTGGGGGGGGGCTCGAGCCCTCGAGCCCCCCCGTAGTTGACGCCTATGCCTACAGCAGCCATTTTGTGCTTGCACCTATTTCTCTATATCAAAATTCCAAAGGTGCCTGCAGGTTCAAAAAGGCTGAGGTCCCCTGACCTACAAAGGTGCACTGAGTTAGAGTGGAGACAATATTAGGTTAGGTGGAGTACTGAAGAAGTGGGGCACCTTCATATGGAGTTGAGCTGGTATAATGAAAGCACTGCTATCATGCCCTTGTCTGCCTCGAACTGAGTAAGTCAGAGAGAAATCAGCTGGTCTGTATGTTTTGCAGCTGGTAACTGAGTTACTGCAAATACAGTGGGAAGGAAATACTGAATTCAGTGCCAGGAATGTAATGTCCCTCTTGGGTGGGGCACAGGGAATGTCTGTTCAAAACAGCAGTTTCCCATATTGGTTTTACATCAGCATTGTCTTAATGCTTCATTAATCTTCCTCTTCGATCTTAACACATGCAGAACAAACATTAACAGACTTTTAAATTTTTTATTAGGCAGTTAATGTGTACTGAACGGGAAATTTATAATAATAAACATTAAATGTTAAGACAACCTTAGTGCCTCTTAGCTGCCATGAGAATTAACAGTGCAGCCTTCTGTGTCCTTGGTCGCAGTATTAAGCACACTATCTTGGAAATACATGTTACTAAGACTGGTAGGGATTTATTCTGCAGCATGGTCATGTGCATTCTAGTAGAGAGGGAGAGAGGAAGAGTGGCTTCCCCTCTGTCGAATAAGGCAAGGGCAAATATGGTATGAGCTTACACCTCTCAAACATAGCCAGCTGTGGGAAACTTCTGCCATTGTGGGATTCCATTTTGTAACTGATATATGAAGGTTATGGGTATTTAGTTCCTTTAGTTCAGTGGTTTTCAAAGAGTGTTCAGTGGAGCCCAGAGGCTCCCTGGAAGCATATTAGGCATTCTCCAAAAAAAGAAGATCAATAACTCCTGTCTGATTATTCTGAAAGACGTCCACTACTTCCCTGGCAATGTGCAGCCAAGTGGGGAATGTTGGGTGCATTCTAAAGAGTGCTCTCAGTTGACCTCAAGCCGTGGTGAGGCCCATCTGGTCTTGCCAGAGCTTTGCTTGAACTGAGTATGCCCTGTGGAACATACTGCAAAATAAGCTGCTATGTGCAGTGTTTCAGCAGCGGAATTTCAGTGCAGGAATTATTTGGCAGGTGAATCACTGTGGGAAAAGCCCACTGAAGGCAGAAATTTTGAAATCTATTGCTCTGTTTTATGCTGTGCTCTTTACTCCTATATTGAGCTAGATGTCTCCCTCCTCCCCTCTTTGCCTCTGTCTCTAGAGACAGTTTGGGGTAGTGGTTAGGAGCATGGAATCTAAGCTGGGAGAACTGGGTTTGATTCCCCCACTCTTCCACATGCAGTTGCCAGTGTGACCTTGGGTCCGTTACAAATTCTTTCAGACCTGTTCTTGAAAGAGCAGTTCTCGAAAGAGCTCTTTCAGCCCCACCTACCTCACAGGACTGATTTCCCACATCCGCTGCTCCGCCCCCGCTCTTTCCTTTGCCCCGATCGTAACTGTCAATTTCCCACTATTTGCTGCGCTGCTGCATTTTGCCCCACAGCTTCACTCGATTTTCCCCACGTCTACTCAATCCTCAAAAAACAGGATCGAGTAGATGCGGGGAAAATTGGGTGAAGCTGCAGGGCAAAATGCAGCCGCACAGCAAATAGTGGGAAATGGACACTTACGATTGGGGCAAAGGGAAAAGTGGGGGTGGAGCAGCGGCTGTGGGAAATTGGTCTGAGTGTCTGTTGTGGGTAGGGGAAGGGAAAGGAGATAGTAGTAGTGAAGGGTGGGGTAGAAATTCAATCTCCTCCTCAATTTTTTGTTTTTTTGCTGAAATCATTGGTTGGCTAGGAAAGCCTGACTCTGCCCAGATGATGCTCACTCTTCCTAACTGCTGTCCACTTTGTATAGCTAAGTGTGAGGCTTCTGTATAGACAGCAAGAGATCAGACCTTTGTTGTTGAAGCAAAGTTCTTTATTGTTCTAATACTGCAAACAGGTTCTCGAATGTTTGTTAGAGATGCTTAATGGAATACAGACAGTGCTAATATACTCTCAGGCTTTTAATTGAACCCCGGTCCTAAGCCAATCAGGGCAGGAGGGTAAACGCGGGAAAAAGTACAAGGGACTGTTGAGGTTCCCACAGCAAGGTGAGAAAGTTATAAATTCCCTTCTTGATCTGAGTGACCCACATGTGTGAATCTTAGGCACAACATTTCCAGGCACCCGGCCATAAAGAACACTCAAGGTTTTCACAACAAGATAACATACACTGGCCCAGAAAAAGGGAGGAGGGAATGCAAGGGAGTAACCACCATTTGTTTAGAGATGACGCCGAGGAATGTGGGTCGCCATCTCCTGCCTAGACATTGTAACATAAGCCAGAGCAACCAATATACTTCAAAGCGACATTTATAGCTGTCAGGAGGGAGGGGGGATAAGACAGATAAGAGGCACAAGCGAGGGGTCTGTGAAAACAAAGGAATCGAAAGCAAAACACAGCAAAGTACAGCAAAGTACAGAGACATCATTGTCAGATCCTGACACTAAGAGGCATAGCCATCTATTGCCACAAATTTCCAGAAAAGGCTAGTATTTGTCAATCTTTCTTGCCCACTTCCAGATTCCCTGTGCCTTTCATAACTGTATAACGGGCAGAAATTCTGCAGGGGAAGTATTTTCAAGTGTGGAAATGCAGTGATGCAGTAAGATCCATGTCTTTTTTTTAATACTTAAATTTTATTATAAATTTCAAATACAACAACAACTCAGGAACAACAACAGCAAGAATAGCCAGGTAAAGCATATAAATCCTAACAAATAAGTATACTACAGTGCTGAGAGCTAGAATGCAAACAAAACAAAGATTAAGATTATAAAAAAGACATTTGTCGATACAGCTTGTTAACAGGTATAATTTTCTGATCAGATAAATATTTTAAAACAGGAAACCAGACTGCAACAAATCTGTTTTGATAAAGTAAACTCTCTGCAGGATATAAGGAATACATAAGTTTAGACATTATAAATTGGTCCCACACCTTTGTGTGCCAATGGGCAATTGTAGGTTTCTTAGAGTTCTTCCAGTTAGATGCAATGACCAATGCTGCCGACAATAACAAAATTGCAATCATTTCTTTCTGAGCTTTAGAAGTGACTAAGTTCGGCCAGTGGTGTAACAGTAAAGCTTCAGGAGAAAAAGGAAGTTCCACTTGAATAATAAGGTTAATTTGAGCATAAATTTCAGACCAAAAAAGTTGAATGTATCTACAACTCCACCAGCAATGGTTATACGAGGCAACCTCACCGCACTGTTTCCAGCAAAGAGGGGAACATGCTTGAGCATATGAGAAAGACGTTTTGGGGTAAGATACCAAAAGGAAAGTAATTTGAAGAACTGAAATCTAATATTAAGAATATTTGAAGTATTGCCCGGTGATGCCCAAATTGCTTTCCATTGTTGCTCATTCAAATTAATGTTAAATTCTGAATGCCATTGTTGTTGGTATGTAAGTGGATGGGCTGTAGTAGCCATAGAAAGCCATTTATATATTTTGGACAGTAGGCCTTTAACTGTAAAGTTAGAAGCTTTACATAAAATTTCAAAATTAGTTAAAGGTCTTAGAGCATTGTGTTGACTAAACCATGAAATAATAATGTTACGTAACTGAAAATATTGAAACCATGGAATTGGTGAACCCACTAACTGATCAATTTGAGCCTTTTCCAAAAGTTTTCCATTTTTGAGAAGGTCTATGATACGCAAAGAACGAAAAGGAGCCCAATTGTTGGAAGTAATATCTACTCTGCAGGATTTAGACCATTCCTGGGATAATAAAGGCGAGAGTTGTGAAGGCTAAATTACAGGAGCTAAATTACTATGGCAAATATCCCATATCTTCAAAGAAGCAGATAAAAAAGGATTCTTTGTATAAGTTTTAGGTCTTTGAGATGGTAGTTGCCATATCATTTCACTTAAAGTAAGAGGTTTAACTGCTTCAGCTTCTAATAAAATCCAGTCCTCCTCTGGCTCTGGGTCTAACATCTTAAAAAGATTGGCTAGTTTAGCAGCATCAGGAGCGTTCAGACCACCTGATGAAACAGATCTATATAAAATATTGGATTGAAACCTAGGCTTTTTATAACTCTAAAAAAATTTGATAAAAGACTTTTGCCACTTATTTAAAGAACTTAACGGAATGTCTACTGGAAGAGCTAAAAAGAGAAATGAAAACTTAGGGAGAAGAAAGCTTTTTATTAAGAGCAATCTTTCCGACCATGAGAAGCCTTGGCTGTCCCATTTTTTAAGTTGTAAACATGATTCTTTAAATACTTTAACATGATTAACTTCAATTAACCTTGAAAGTTGTAAGGGAAAAAAGGTACCCAGATACCTCCAAATAAAGGAAACCCACTTATAAGGAAATACGTTTTTAATCATATCAGATAAAGATTTGGAGATGTTAAGGGGAAAGATTTCAGATTTTGTTGGATTCACTTTTAAGCCAGATATAGCTTCAAAGCGCTTTAACTCATCTTGAACTGCTTGCATAGAATTAACAGGATCTGAAAGGAACAATACCATATCGTCAGCATAAAGAGAAATTTTGTGCTCTTTCGAGGAAGTGTGTATACCTTTAATTTGTGGATTAAGATGAATTGATTCAGCTAAGGGCTCTAAAGCAACTGCAAATAAAAGTGGTGATAGGGGATCCCCCTGCCTAGTTCCACGAGAGAGAGCAAAAGAATCCGAGTACGCTCCATTAACACGAATTTGAGCTGTGGGACGTTCATAAATCGTGAGGATCGCATTAAGAAAAGTTTCCCCTACATTCATTTGAGATAATACCCCCTTCAAATAACTAATTTCTGAGGAATCAAATGCTTTTTCCAAGTCTAATGAAAGAAACAAAGCTTGAGTCTGAGTAGAACAACAATAATGAATTAAATTTAACACTTTCCTGATATTACTATAAAGATTTCTGCCAGGCAAAAAGCCAGTCTGATCTTTATCAATGTATGAAGTAATAACTCTCTTAAGTCTGCTGGACATAATGGCAGAATTTTTTTTTGCATCTTGATTGATTGAGCCAGGATTTGATTTGTCTTTGTTTTTTTTTGGGATAAGAACCAATAAGGAGTCATTCCAAGATTGCGGAATAAATTTAGTTAACAAAATCTGATTTACTACTTTTGTTAAAGGGTCAAGTAAAGGTGACATAAAAACCTTATAAAACTCTGACGGCAAGCCGTCTTTACCTGGGGCTGTGTTATTTTTAAGATTCAAAATGGCCTCTTTTGTCTCAAGAGTCGTGATAGGGTCATTAAATATTTTTCTATGGGCCTCAGAGAGTTGTTTAATATTTTTATGAGAGTTAAGGTAAGTATTAATTTTTGCCAAACTAGGCTCCTTAGTCTTATACAAGGTTGCATAAAAATGGTTAAAAACCTGCAATATCTCCTGAGTCATATAAACTAATTTTCCTTTAAAATCCTTTAAACACGGGATCATTTTGTCAAGTTGGCATTGTTTTACTCTCCAAGATAACAGTTTAAGTGATTTGTTAGATTTATGCCAATATGCTTATTTTGTGTATAATAATTTTTTTGAATGTTGGTAACTTCCAAATTTTCTAAGTGCCTGCGTTCTACCAACAGATGTTTATATGTTTTCTTTGAACACGTGATTTTGTGAATAGATTCCAATTTCTTGATGTTATTAATGATTTCCAATCTCTCTTTGTTTTGCTGTTTTCTTAGAAAGGAGGATTTGAAGATAAATTCACCTCTTACCACCGCTTTCATAGCAACCCATATCACTGCAAGGGAAAGATCATCAGTGACGTTTTCTGCAAAATAATTTTTAAGACATTTTTCCATGTCATCACATATGGACTGATTCAATAAAAGAGATTTGTTTAAAGACCAAAAAGTTTTGCCTGTGTTTTCTTGATTAAAAGATAGTTCAATTGAGACCCAAGAGTTGTCAGTCCATAGTTTTGGGCCTATGTCTGCTTTATTAGCTGCACTTAAAAGCTGTTGAGAGACTAAAATATAATCAATTCTGGTATGCACCAGATGCCTAGAGGAATAGTAGGTATAGTCTCTAACTGCCGGGTTCAAAATACGCCAGATGTCATATAAATGAAACTTATCAAAAAGATCTAGTAATTTGGTTTTAGAGCTGTGCCTATGGTGTTTAGAGTTCTTATTTGATCGATCCAGAGAGAGATCTGCTATATAATTCAGGTCACCACCGACAATGATCTCACCTTCTACAAAAGCTTGCAATTTTGTAAAAACATCAAATAAAAAATGAATTTGTGCTGAATTGGGCACATATAAAGAAGCTAAGGATACTTTTCTCCCATCTATCAAATCATTTACAAAAATATAGCGCCCTCTGGGGTCAGCAACTGTTCCAACTAAAGTAAAATTGACATTTTTAGATAATAAAATAGCTACACCCCTGGCCCTAGAGGAGCCAGGGGCCTGAAACTGTTCGCTGAACCAAGGAGATTTCAAAACCGGATATTTGGATGTTCTGAGATGAGATTCCTCTATAAAAAGGATATCAGGGCGAAGCTTCTTTAGTGAGGATGTCACACGTTTCTGTTTTATCTTGTTTTGGAGACCACGCACATTAAGAGAAATAATCTTCCAGGGGTGAGACATAATGCTAACAATAAACCTTATTTACTAACACACTACAGTAATGCTTATAAAAATATCAAAAACACCTTATATCTTAAAAACTACTAAAACTAACTACCTGGCTATAAAAACAAACTAGAACCCTCCTTTCCCTCCCTCCCTCCCTAACCCCCTCCCCACTGCAAACACTATATACAACTATATAGTAAAGAAAAATATAAAAACTATTAATTACACAGGTGAACTTCAAATATTAGGATTTAGAGAGTGGACCTGAGAAGACTCCCACTCCCAACCAAGAGGGAGCCTGAGGGTAAAACCCTCCCACCAGAACACTCTAACCTGGGGGAACAAAAACCAACAAACAGAGCCCTCTCCCACCCCTCCCCTCTGTAAATACTATTACAAAAGTAGGTTATAAACTAATTGCAGAGATAAAATAAAAAAAGATGCTTTAGCACAGCGATAAAAAACAGAAGGAAACACAGTTCCTCCAGAGCACACAAAGAGACCCAACCAGATTCAAGTTTCTTCCATTTGAGCTTCAAAACGGCTTGGAATCTTCCTGTCTTGATCCGGTGAAGCAGAAAATTGCAGCTTTCT
This sequence comes from Lepidodactylus listeri, assembly GCA_029233225.1. Classification (NCBI taxonomy): domain Eukaryota; kingdom Metazoa; phylum Chordata; class Lepidosauria; order Squamata; family Gekkonidae; genus Lepidodactylus; species Lepidodactylus listeri. The sequence goes on along the minus strand of JARCFY010000007.1, from coordinate 124,738,958 downwards.
CTTTGAGGAACGACGTTCCAAACCTTGATTAACGTCTAAACGCAATGCTCTTAATGCTAAGTGACCTGATTCCTCATCAAAGATTTCGTATTTCTCTCCTTGGTGGAAAAGGCGAAGACGAACAGGAGAAATCCAACGATATTTTATATTGGCTGCTAGTAATTTGGAAGTAAAAGGCTTGAGTTCCCTGCGTTTTTGTATAGCCTCAGCAGGAATATCAGGAAAGATCTGAATTTCTTTCTCTTGAAATAGCAGATGGCCTTTTATTCTGGCAGCATCTAAAATAGTCTTTCTCATTCTAAAGTCTCCGAAGGTAGCGACCACATCTCTAGAAGAGCGCCTGTTAGGGTTGTTCAAGGGGCCCCTTCTGTAGGCATTCAGAATCAGAGGTGCTACTCCATCTGCAAGCTGTAATACCGCTGCTAGCCACGATGACAAAAAGCAAATTAAGTCCTGGTTCCCTTCAGCTTGTTCCTCAAAGCCTCTAAATTTCAAATTAGCACATTTAATATCAGATTCTAATGATATTACCTTTTCCTGTAGATATTGATCCGTTTTGTAGAGAGTTTTAACATCTTCTTGCAAAAAACCCGTTTTTTCTATTGCACTCTCAGCTAGTTGGGAGGAACGGTTGACTGCAGCTTGAATGTTTTCCAATTGCAATTTTACTGGATCAAAGAGAGAAGAGAAGGTGTCCAGCAGTTTTCTTTCCAAGCCTTCAATAGAGGTATTAAAGGTTTCTGTGGTGAGATAAGGACTGGGGGGTTGTTGCGCAGAGATTTTAGTGGCATCCACCATCTTGGATTCATTGCCGGCTTTCCCACCTCGGGTGTCTTTTTTATCTGTGGCTTGATAGAATGCTGCCAGCGTTTTATTTTTTTTGAGGAGACTGCTTCCCACATGCTCCGGTAGCGTTTGGCATACTTTGTGGGTGAGTCTCTGACGATTAGGCTGTGCAAGGAGCCAAAGAAGAGGAGCTGGGTGAGGGAGCTCTGCATTTAGGTGTCCACCATCTCTGCCAGAAGCCCCCCCCCCCCGTAAGATCCATGTCTTTCATTTCTGCCTTTCAAACAGTTGTCAAGTGGGGAAATGTACCCTTAAAGTGTAAGTATAACCAGATGATGCATACTTTACATTTTGCATAATGGATGAAACAAATGCAACACTAGTGTTGAATGTGATAAAAGATTGTGAGACTGCTGAACACAGAAGACAGAGCTAACTTTACCTCTTTGGTAAGTGGATTTTGCTGGTTGGATGCTGCAGCTCCCCCCCCCCCCCCCCGGTGTTGTTTTTTTGTTGTTGTTGTTGGGCAGAATTTTTATTGAGGAAGAGCAAAACTGCAGCATGTCTCCTAGGGTAGAATCCACTGCGGGGGGGGGGGGGGGGGGGGGCGCAGTAATAGGAACTCTGGCCAATCGGTTGGCCTGTGCACTAGTGAAAGCCATCTGCAGCTGTACTCTCAGGAGCTGCTTACCAGTCAGTCCCAGAGCATTCTAATTGCCCAAGCCTGAGGCTGCTGTTGACTCATCAGCATTTCCTGCCTGGTAATGGAACAGCAGAGAAACGAGGGTGGGAATTGTTCACACAAGTCTGATTTCTCCTAAAAGGGCACAGCTCTCACTATATTTGTCAATTTCAGCAACTGATTATGTAAAAAAGGCCTGTTGGTACTTTTGAGATTCTCTTGCCATAGCCTTGATGGACCGATAGATGGACCACTTGGACTGCGCATCCCATTTTCTTAAGCTTGTTATTTCCCCTAATAATAGAGCGGGAGTATATAGGGATACAATTAGCCATGGGGAAGGGAAACAGGCTCCTCTTTGTTGAATTGTCGATTTAATTTATTCCTCAGCGCAATGTACCTGCAGAATGATAAGAAACAACTTTGATATCATTCTAAATAAATAAAAAGGTTATGTAACCTGATCTCTCCAGTTCCTGGGGAAGGTTTCTATTTACCCCATGTCTATTTAACCACTGCAGCAAAGAGGGAGCAGTTATACTGGCAGGCATGTATCCCTTCATGGGTGAAGACAGGCAGACCCACAGCAAGTCCCTATGTTGTCATGGAAGCCTGACTTTCTTCCCACTGTGCAACTGAAGTGACAGAAGTTCATTCCCAGGAATTAAATGTTTTTTTTCAGCTAATGGTTCCCTTCCCTCTCTCCCTCCATGCTTCAGGTGCAAATGAGCATCTGGATTTCAGCTGAGTTGGGTGGGGTTGGGAGGCTTGCAGTGGGAAAGCAGCAGGTGGGGGAAAGGGTGAAGCTCTCTCCCCTCATAACATGTCCACTCTAAAACATTTCTTCCAGAAGCCATTTTTCTCTGATAGCAAAAGCTGTTATGTGTGTTTGCATATAACTTGCTGACTTTGAATAGTCTTTGGTAAAGCTCTGTTCTGAAGTACAGGAGTATTTTTGCCAAGTCGGACAGTAACTGACCTTAGCTGTAAGGGTTCCTGTACCTTCCAGCCATAATTGATTTTTATCTGCCATTTTGTTATGTTTTCATTCTGAGAGAAGAATAAACCAGCCACAATGTTATTTTTTAAAAATTTGTACTGGCATCAGCATGGTAAAGGTAGGCACCTCTGCCCTATCGTTTGTATGTGAGGTAACAAAAAGATTTGAGGAGATGCCATCCTAAGAAATGAATTTGAAGGCCATTTTCAAGGCTACATACTGTGTGGCACACAAGTCAGGAAACTCTGGAGAAAACTGCAGCAGAAATGATCTGATTTGGTCATGCTGTACTTCACAATAAAGGTACAGAACTGTGCTACTAAACATATGATAATAGTGGAACTATATTTTTGCTGGGTACTTTGCTATAAGTTCTTGAGCAACAAAAATACCTCCACCAGAGGCAAATCTAAGGAGTTGGATTTCAGTACCATTTTAATGATCCCACTCAACTATTTTAAGCATGTAAGGTGTTTGGTAGTCAACTTGTTTTCTTTAATTTAATGCGTGGAATGTCCAAATTGGATGTACCCTTTCAAAGTTAAAGCAGTAAATAGAAGACACAGACAAATGCAGGGGCAAGAGGAAAAGGACATGCCATAAATGCAAAGGTGAAGGTGTATAGTTGTCTTCAGTGAGTTCCTGTGTAAGAGAAGTCAAGCAAGCAAGCACATTTCTTTATCAAGCTCTTGAAGATAATACATCAATTTTTGCCAAATGCAGAACTTCATGCAGCCATTTCAGCATTGTTGGTATTTTTGTAGATTTCCAATGATGTGCCAGGAAAACGTTAATGTATAATAAAAGGCTCTAAATTAATAATCTTGACACTCCTTCATAAATATCATTCAGATCTTATTTTTTGCTCATGATGACTGCTTTCTAGCTGTGCTCCACAGTGCGTGCTCTCTCTCCACACACACTCACAAACTGCATGGTAATATCCTTTGCCTTCCATTGTAGAGTGTGTGCTGATAGATTCATATACAGCTGGCAACAGGTCATTTAAGCCAGCATTTCCCATGTTCTGGCCAATTGCTTGACGCAGCTGCAACACAAATTAAGTCTTTTAGGTAAGAAGATGATGGGTTGGCTCCTACCACTCTGCTCAGCTAAATGTTTTTTCTGGTGAACGAAGGAAGCAAGTAGGGTTTAGATCCTACTGTTCTGGTCAGCCGAACGCAGAGATTTCCTCCTGTGCAAGGAAAGCTCCTGGTATCTGGGGAAGGCTTTGCATGGAGTTGAATGACTTGGTAGGATCCAGCTCCTTGACCCTGAAATCCATTTATCCTTATATCAGCTCCTTGCCTTTGCAGCACAGCAGCTGATCAGAACTGTTCCAGTAATGAAATAGCAAATCATTTTTGTCAGGCGATCATCATATAGAATTGTCAGAATTATTGGCAAGCTCCAGTTAAAGACAGCAAGGGTTAAAACCAGACCCATCGCTAGCCAGGGGCAAGGGGGGCCAGTGCCTCCACAGATGTGCCAAGCCCCCTCCAGACTCCCCCCCGGTGTGGGTGGGGGCCCCTCAGCTGGTGGCCAGCGATCCTTTGGTGCATCCCACACACCCTTTCCAAGGGAAGCACCTTGCATTTGCAATGTGTCGCTGGCAAGCTGCAAAGCAACCTCTGTAGAAACCTACCGAGGGATCCTTCCCTTAGGATTGCAAAGGGGGGGCGTCTATATGGGGCTGCCCCTTCCAAACAAAAGGCATCACCTCTAAACTGGGGTACTGCCCTCCTCTCTCGCCACCCTCACTGTGTGCCTCTGTAGCCTGGCTGGGTGTCCAGTTCTCTAAAGTGGAGCAGGGAGCGGGCAGGAGGCTGGCTGTTCAGGTGAGCCATTCTCTGCTGGCTGCACAGGTGCCCCCCCTGGCTGGCTAGTACAAGCTTGAGGGAAAGGAGGAGGGGGAAGGGAAAAAAGTTGTCTTCCTTGATGTTGTCTTACGAGATCCCTGAAGAGACAATGCGGCAGTGAATGAAGCTCCCTTGAGCAAGCTTTGGACAGATGGGAGCTTTAGAATTAAGCGAAGGCAGCCTAGGGAGGCATATGGGTGTGTGTGTGCAGCAGAGCAGAATAGTCTGTCTCTAGCCTACTCTTCAAGTCATGTTTGCCTGTGATGTTTAAACCAGTGTTTGCATGTCCTCATTGCTGGTGGAGATTCTTAAAATACCTATCCTATGCAGAGGAGGTCACACGATGCTGGGTCTCTATAATATACTGAGTCCAGACGCGCAGAAGTGAAATCAGCTCATACTTTATTTATAGATGGAAAACATGAGCTGCTGAGCCTGACTCAGGGGTCTGCTTATATGCAGGCACAAACCACCCGCCCGTCACACCCATTCCCTATGATAGGGCTATTTACTTGATACCATAGACCATTGGTCCCCTGCGGGATCCTGAGTAGCCATTGGTTTAGGATCTGCTTGGGCTATTGTTTACAGCGGTGAAGCTCCTGTAATTTGCCCGACTGTGTGTGCAGGTCCCGACCGCTTGCACAGTCGTCATTAGAACACAACACCCCTCCCCGCATAGTTTGGACCCCTCTAGCACACAAAATCTTTTAGGTAGGTGGGCCATCTTCATTCCCTGGTTGAGTGGCGTAGTACCAGTTCTGTGATGGGCTACTCAGGAACTACCTCTGTGGGTTTGAGGATAATTCTGGTCTGTTGGCCGAGGCCGGTGCTGGAGGTATGTCTTGGGCCGGTGCTGGAGAAATGTCTCTCTGTGTGTCAGCCGAGGTGTTTGGCTGGGGGTTTTCTGGCATAGCTGGCTTGCTTTCAGTCTCTTTGTCTGGTTCTGGAGCAGGTGCCTCACAGGAGAGGGGCACTGTCACTGAAACTACTTGGCCTGGTAGCCAGGCAGGACCCTTTGCAAAGTTCTTGGCATAGACTGGGTCCCCTGGGAAGAACCTGCAGGGAGCTGTGTTCCGGGGTGCAGTCGGGGTGCAGGCGGTCTAACTGGGTTGTGAGTTGCCTCCCCATGAGGAGTTCTGCAGGACTGTGCCCGGTTGTGGTATGAGGAGTGGGTCGTTGGCCGAACAGGAATGCTGCTAGTTTGTAGTTCCAGCCATCATGATCCATATGGCACAGGGCTTCTTTGTTGTGTGCACCATGTGTTGGGCCTGGATGTTTGTGGCTGGATGGAATGGGGTGGAGTTGTATGTGCCAAATCCCATAGTATTCCACAAACTCCTGGAATTCTCCTGACGTAAAGGCTGAACTGTTGTCGGTCACTAGAGTGTCTGGAATGCCATGGGAGCTGAATATCTGCCACATGGCATGGATGGCAGATTTCAAGGACATGGAGGACACTGGAACCACTTCTAACCACTTGGTGTGTGCGTTGACCGACCAGGATAAAAAGCAGTTGACCCTCGAAGGGACCTGCAAAGTCCAAGTATAACCGAGCCCACAGCTTGTGTGATGGCTCCCAGGGTTGTACTGGTGCATGTGGTGGGTCGGGGTGCAATTCCTGGCACTTTGGCATTGCTTGATGCACTCCTCAATTTCCCAGTCTAGCCCCGGCCACCATACGTAGCTCCGGGCCAGGGCTTTCATCCGTACAATGCCAGGGTGTGTCTCATGCAGTGTTGCTAGCACTTGTTTGCGGATCAGTGCAGGCATGACCACTACTGCCCCAGAGCACACACCCCTTGTGTGCCGATAGTTCGTCTTGCTGGGATAAAAGGTGGCAAACTCTGGGCCTGGGCTGATGGGCCATCCCTTTCCCAACCAGTCCAAGACCTGGGACAAGGTGCAATCCTGCATGGTGTGGTGGGCCACATCCTTCACTTGGATGGGCCGGTCCGGCAGGTCCTCCAGCAAGGCGATGTGGTGAGCCAGAGCTGGGTCCGGGTCACAGGATGAGAGTAGCAGGCAGCTGAGGGCATCCGCGTGACCCATGGCATTGCCAGGAAGGTGGACTAACTCATACTAGTATCTGGCCATAAAAATGGACCAGTGGAGCATCTGTGGGGACAACATCTGAGGGGTTTGGTGGTCTGGTGTGAGCAGACCCAGAAGAGACTTGTGGTCGGTGGAGATTGTGAAAGGGCGGCCATAGAGGTAATTGTGGAATTTTAAGATTCCAGCCACGATTGCCAGACCCTTTGTCAATCTGCGTGGAGTTGCGCTCAGCCACTGAGAGGGTGCAGGAATAATATGCTACAGGCATCTCCCTGCCATCCGCTAACCGGTGCCCCAGGACCGCCCCAACCCCTTATGGAGAAGCATTGCAAGCCAGGTCCACAGGGAGGGACTCATCAAAATGCGCTAGGACTGCATTCAAGACCAAAAGGTCCTTAACCGCCTGGAAAGCGGTGGCATGGCTGGGACCCCAGACCCATGGGACATGTTTATCTAGGAGGTGATGGAGGGGTTTGGCCACTTCAGGCTTATGAGGCAAGAACGAGTGGTAAAAGTTTAATAGGCCCAAGAAGGCCTGGAGTTCCACCTTGGATGAAAGGGTTGGCGTGTCAGCGATGGCACAGACCGCAGACGGGTGGATGCCATGGGCATCAACAGCAAACCCCAGGAACTCCAGTCAGACAGGGAAAGTTATCTCTGAGGATTTAATACAACTTCACATTTAGAGATTCTCCCTTTAAAGTCCTTTTTTTAAAGTGTAAGAAGGTAGATTAAAAAGGAGATTACTCTGGAAGTCTTGGGGGAAATCTTCATGTATCCTTTTTGTTCCCTGATTTTAGCAACTAGTGAAATATATTCATGTAATTTTCCCCTCCTTTCTTTTATTTCATATATGGATTATATTCTGATAATTATATATGATGATACCCAAATCAAATTGTAGAATGGTGTGAAAGCCCCCCAAAAGACTGTTATGTTGTTTTCCCCCCATCTCAGAACATTTTAAGACATACTTAGAGAGAAAATTGAAATAAATTGAATTCTTCTCCTTTTACATAAAAAATGAAACACTTGTGATTGTCAGTCCAAATCTGAACAGAGTCATAATATCTGCAAGGGCTGATGTAAACAAGGTGAGTACTAAACTGGGGTTTATTGTAAAAGAAAGGGAATGCAGGAGGGAAAGAAAACTAAGCTATTCTAGAATGGTAAGATAAGTTGGTATTACCATAAGAAGGTAGACATTATATTTCCTAGATTTCCAGGCTAAATAGGAAGAGATCCAAAGCATGTAAAGCAATGCCTTTTATGGGGCCAATTTTCATGGTGAAATAGACTGCAACGTTTTTGAATAACAGCAAATTCTGTAATAGAAAGATAGTTAAATCCACTGTGCTGTGTAGAACAGCTATTTATGAATGCACATATTTTTAGCCATTTCAAGTACATGGGAGGCTTAATGGCAAACCCTTTTAGTACCCTCACATGTTTATAAAGCAATACATTAGGAGCAAATAAAGGCTGCTGGTACACAGTTGTGGGTCAAATTTAATTGTGCAGGGGAGGAGTGGGGGGTTCGTGGGCAAGGCAAGTATAGCTTTTTGGCTTGTACAAGGAGATGGTCAGCAAGAGACAATGAAATATTGTGAAAAGACTTCCTTCAGTGAATTAGTTCTAAGGCAAGCTTGCTGTTTAATAGAAGAAGAGACAATGTGTGATTCCTAGAAAATCACATGAACAGCTGGAGCTCACTTGCTGGACTAGATCCTATTGTCCTCCCCCAGAGAAGCATTTCTGTTTCAAGGCATTGCATTTTTCTGGCACTCAAGCATCAGTATATAGTTGCAAAGGGAAACTGCTGTCATTTTCTCTGCTTTGTGGCCATTTTAACTTGGTGTGCAATCCAGAACATGATTCTGTGAGTACCAAAGGCACTTATTGGACAGCACACATAACATTATAAATAATAAATGACAAAGTTGTCGACTTCCATGTCCATGTCACTTTGTGCAGGCTTCAAAGGGGGTCACATGGGAAACTGAGAATCACAGAACAATAAATCCATCCCCCTGTCCAAATACAAACTACCCTATAAATGACTTTTTCATCCAGCCTCCTTTTAAAGATTTCTAAAGGAGGAGGTATCACATCTTATGCTACACTCCTAAGCACAGTAACTAGGGAGTAAGTGCCATTGAACATAATGGGATTTACTTTTGAGTAATAGGTTTGCCAGCTCTGGGTTGAGAAATACCTGGAGATTTGGGGTATCAAGCCTGAGGAGGGTGGGGTTTGGGGAGGGCAGGAACTTCTGTAGGGTATAATACCATAGCGTCCAACTTCCAAAACAGCCATTTTCACCAGGTGACCTGATCTCTGTTGCCTGGAGATTAGTTGTAACCCCAGGAGATCTCCAGCCACCCCCAGGAAGTTTGTAATCCCATTGCGTAGACATGATTAGGGCTGCACCATTGTTCTACTGCTTTATATTATTACTAGGAGTAAGGCCTGTTGTGGAAACAAATACAACGGGCTCTAGAAAATGCTCTGGGAAAGTGCCAAGGCCTTGGGCATTCAGTGTCAATTTGCTGTGGCAACTTAGGCAGGGTACAATGACACAGAGTCCACCATTTTTTCCAGGGGAACTGATCTCTGCTACTTGAAGAGCAGTTATAATTCTGAGTGATCTCTAGCCCACACCTGGAGATTGGCAACAGTGGTTCCCCAAGAGGGAATGACTGGTTTGGAGGGCAGAGTCTATGGCATTGTACCTGCCTGAAGCCCAACCCCTCCTCAAACCTCACCCTTGCCAGGCTCCATCCCTCAGATCTCCAGGAATTCCCCACCTGGAGTGGGCCACCCTATCTCCCTCCCAGCCAAGCATCAACCTTCCTTTATTTCCCCCTCCCTGTTCAGCTTTCCATCCCCTCCACCTGCAGCCTCTACCGTGCTCTGAAGCCCTGACTGCCATGTCACATTGGCTGTCATGGGGGGGGGGCATCTCAGCAGGGTATAATAACATAGAGTCCACAATTTTCTCCAGGGGAACTGATCAATGCCATCTATAGAGCAGTTGTAATTCTGAGGGATCTCCAGCCCTCACCTGGAGATTGGCAACAGTGGTTCCCCAAGAGAGAATGGCTGGTTTGGAGGGCAGAGTCTATGGCATTGTACCTGTCCAAGGCCCCACCCCTCCTCAAACCTCACCCTCTCCAGGCTCCATCCCTCACATCTCCAGGAATTCCCCACCTGGAGTTGGCCACGCTATCTCCCTCCCAGCCAAGCATCAACCTACCTTTTTTCCCCCTCCCTGTTCAGCTTTCCATCTCTCCCCCCCCACCTGCAGCCTCTACCATGCTCTGAAGCCCTGACTGCCATGTCACTTTGGCTGTCGGGTGTGTGTGTATGGGTGATCTCAGCAGGGTATAAGGACACAATGAGACCTATTTCCCACAGCCACTGCTCTGTGCCCACTCCTCCCTTTGCCCCAATAGTAAGTGTCAATTTCCCACTATTTGCCATGCAGCTGCATTTCCCCCTGAAGCGTCGCCAGATTTCCGCCGCATCTACTCGATCCTGTTTTTTGTGGCAAATAGTGGGAAATTGACACTTATGACTGGGGCAAAGGGAGGAGCATGGGCAGAACAGTAGCTGTGGGAAATCGGTCTGAGTTTTCTCCTAAAGGCCAAAATAGGTCTTTTCTGACAGAAACCAAGCTTGGTTGACCAGCAGCAGGCACCATGGGGAAAGTAGGGTTCCCAGCTCTGAGTAGGGAAATTCCCTGGAGATTTTGGGGGGTGGATCCTGTGGAGGGCAGTGTTGGGGGGCAGGGGGCGGAAGGACTTAGCAGTATTTTCCCAGCCTGGAGCTGGCAACCCTAGTTAGGACTGGCCCCAATGAGTTCCTCACAAAGGTGTGGAAAGGGTTTCGTTCCTTTGTCTTTTTACTGACAAAACCAAGCTTGGTTGCCTACCAACAGCCACTGAAGGAAAAGTTAGAAAAGTTGTCTTCTGAGGTGAGTTTTGGCGCCTGCTGCTTCTGTGGGTGGGACTCAGACAACGCAGCCAGTGGGCAGGGAACCCATTCTCCTGTAGGACTAATGGATGGGCTGGAGTCTATATCGATGGTGCCCCGCCCCTTGGGAGGGTCCCTCTTTTCCTGCACTTTTTGGCCTTGGGGCGCCTGGGAACTGTGGGCCAGCAGATGAGGAAGCCCCATTCAACCCAGTGAGTGATAACCCTGCAGGCCCCTCTCTGAAACTACAGCTCAATGGAACCTTATGGGGGAATATTTTAAACAAAAAACCACAGACAGCAGCCATCTTATAAACACAGGTTACTGCCATTTTGTTATACCCACCAACAGTCACTGAGGGAACAGTTAGTCCCCCACAGGAGGCAAGCTGGAAAAGTATCTTTGTCAAGAGAGAAAGGTGTCTGCCAGAAATTCTGACAGGGCACAGTGGCTGAATGAGAGGCCAGGGAAGAGGAGCAGACCCAGCACTCAGCCAATGGTGCACAGGTACTCACAGCCAGTGGATAGGGACAGCTTCTGAGTGACACATCAGGGAGCCAACTGATTTGGGAGCATGTGGAATGTTCAGGAGAGTCCATGGTGAAAACAGAATTATATATAACCGGAGGATATGTATGTAAGTCCTTCAGGTGACACCCAACATATGGTGACCCCAGCAAGGGGCTAATGCAAGTGAAAAGCCAAGATGGTTTATCATTGTCTTTCCTTGCAGAGTCTTTCTCAGTGGTCTCCCATCCAGGTATTGATTGGATTACATTCTGAGATCTGATGAGATCAGGCTATACCATGCCACCTTCCTTCCCTTACATTAGTGGTTCCAAAACTTATTGGCCTACCGCCCCCTTTTCAGAAAAAAAAAAAACTCAGCGCCCCCCCCCCCCCCCCCCCGAAATCTACTTTCAAGAAGTGGACAAAAAGATGCAGTGACAAATTTGCACATAGTAAAGAAAGTAAATAAAACACTCTGAAGCTCAAAATCATAAAAGTATTTTATAAAATCAACCATAGTAACATTTGCATACACACAGAAAATTAAGATAACAAAGGATAATCTATATATATATAAAAGAAAGTCACCTCACCATAAAATCAACGCCCAGGCCAAACTGCTGGACCTAGAAACACCAAATTCGGGGAGAGCGCTCCTACCATGGCATAGATGCTCGCTAAGAAGAGATTTTTAGAAATTTGACCCCAAAGAGGGTGAAAAAGGGGAAAATGTGCTCCCCCATTGATTTCTATGAGAGTTGAGGAAATCAGGAGTGGCCAACAACCATCTGTGAGATGCAGAAATGCTGCTATTTGATGTTTATAAGATTTATTAAATGTTGTCATTTTATCACAGGGTTTGTTTGTTTAATATATTTCCTGTAACTGTGATCCCTGCTTTGGTTTACTCAGCTTTTATTGGGGATAATGACACACAAGTTATTAAAATGTTTTTGGACTACTTGAAGAAAGTAAAATAAGTTAAGCTGTAAGAATTGTAAATGGCATGAGAAGGTAACTCAACAGAGCCCAGCTCATTTTAAGACTAAATAAAAATTCATTTAAAAGTGTAGTATTACATAGGGGTTCAGCCTTTAGAAATTTTGTTAATGTTTCATACCTTTAAGAAAGGGAAATTCAACATGCAGCTGCATGGAATCAATCAGAATACTTTTTAAAGAGTTTGAGTTCCAACTTGAGAGGTGGGGAGCATTTGTCAGTCTATTTAAAAAGAAGGCTTTTAGCCAGGAAAAGAGAAGACTGATGTATGCTTCTGCCATGTACAACTCGAGAGCAACTGAGCCAGCAACTTGAGATAGAGAGCAATTGCCGGCCTATATAAAAAAAGAAGGCTTTTAGCCAGATAGTAAAGAAAGGATTGGTTGATACTTCCAGAAATAAATCAACTGGTTTGCTCCTAATTTAAGTACTTCAAATGGAACCGAAGTAAATTAAAAGTTAAAAATTATTATTTCAAAAATTATATAACAATATTCCATTTAGCTTCATGTTGCTCTCCATTCTAAATAATCATGTTTGTTCTAGGATAATTTGATGAAAGCTGAAAAGAAGATAATTTGAAAATGGATCCAGAAGAGATGAAGAAAGCTAAAAAGGATTTAAGCTGTAAAAATTTGAAGAAAGTAAAATATAAACTAAGCTGTATCTGGAGGCTGACACCTTTTACTTGGATAAGATTACTCCTGAGGAAGATTGGTGAAATGAGTGTATAACTGGGTGGTCATTGAGGATGTTGGAATTTTCTTGGGGGATTTTTTTTTTTGATGTTTATAAGATTTATGAAATGTTGTTGTCATTTTATCACAGGGTTTGTTTGTTTAATATATTTCCTGTAACTGTGATCGCCTTAGTGATCCTGCTGGCCCAGCCTCCACAGTAGCTTCTAATACTCCTCCCTGATCCCAGGGAAGACCAGGAGAAGGCAGGAAAAGGCTGCTTTAGATAAGTTCTGGACTTTTCTTTCTTTATGCTTCCACTGCCCCTTATTTTTATTCAGCAACCCTCAATTGCACCCAAGGCTCCTACTGTCCACCTGGATCGTTCCAGCGCCCCCCCCCCCACATTGCACCCAAGGCTCCTACCGCTTACCTGGATCATTCCAGCGCCCCCCAGGGGGCAGTATGGCTCACTTTGGGATCCAGTGCCTTACATCAGGGGTGGGCAAATGGCGGCCCGGGGGCCACATGCGGCCCGCCACAGAGTTTTTTACGGCCCGCCAAGAAGATTTCAGGACTTCAAGAAAATTGAGCCTAAATTCAATTTGCTCTCTTATCCCATCACTGCTGATATTGATACAGCACCTGAGGAGCTGCAGCTTGAACTTATTGACATGCAGTCAGATCAGACTGTGAAAGAAATGTTTAATGCTGTGACATTAGTTGACTTTTACAAATCTTTGTCTGCTGAAAAAATTTCCATGTATGAAGAAATTTGCTGGGAAAATGTTCTCTATATTTGGGTCTACATATATTTGTGAGCAAAGTTTTTCTTGCATGAAGATCAACAAGAGTAAATATAGATGCTCTTTGACAGACATTAACTGCAGGCTGTGATGAGAATCTCAACAAGCAATCTGATTTCAAAAAAATTGTAGAAAAGTGTGATAGGGTACCTTTGTCTCATTAAACTGATTCTAAAATTAAATGTGCTTGCAGCTATAGATGATATGAAATTAGCACAATAAATAAATTGAATAAAACTACCACTATTTTATTTAATTTATATTTATTGATTTTTATGATACAATTTATACCTTTTCTGAAATGCAAAGTTAACTAATGAATGCAATCATTTTAAAAGGTGCGGCCCTCCGCTAACCTCCGCTCCCACAAAGTGGCCCCCGAGCCAAAACAATTGCCCACCCCTGCCTTACATTATTATAGGTAAAGGTAAAGGTTTCCCTTGCTTGAAAGCCAGTTGAATCTGACTCTAGGGGCTCATCTCCGAAGCCGAAGAGCCAGTGCTATCCGAAGACTTCTCCGTGGTCATGTGGCCGGCATGACTAGACGCTGAGGCACACGGAACACTGTTACCTTCCCACCGAAGCGGTACCTATTTATCTACTTGCAGTTTCTTGCTTTTGAACTGCTAGGTTGGCAGGAGCTGGAACCAGAGATGGGAGCTCACTCCGTCATGCAGCACTTGGGCCTCGAACTGCTGAACTACCAACCTTCTAGTCTACAGTTTAGCCACAATATTCTTCATGTTTTAGTTGCATCTGATGCAATAGGCTGTTTCCAATGAAAGATTTTGCTATGCTAAATAAAAGATTTTACTATGCTAAATTGCCATAAGATGGTCTGCTGTTTTGTGAAATATAAGTTTGCTCCATTGCTTCATTAGGAGAGAGGAGTTTTCCCAAAGGTCCTGAAAGTGGACTTGTTTGTAGAAGCCTCCTGCAGCAGCAAGAATTTAGACTTTACCTTGAGATTTTAGCAGGACAGGCTGTGGAGGTAAAATTGAGATGGGAGCTTCTCTAGACTTTACTTTGGCTTCAGTCCCCATGCATGATTGAGCATCTGTAGGTTGTACCTTGAGTTCAGATCATATAACCATGAAAATATGGGAGGGGCCACCCCATTATAACCAAGACTATTCCTACCCAGTCTCATGAGGGTTAAATATAATGCTTTAACTTCTGAAAGGCAATCTTGTAAAGGCTACAGTGATACAGGCATGTCTTGAACACACATCTAGATAAACCCCGAAGTGATAAGTATTACCTACCAGTTTCATTATGTTTTGAAGTTGGACTGTAATTATTTGTGAAAATGGACATTAATTTTTCCACAGTTGAGAGAATCCCATACTAAATTGATTCTTTATTACCATATGAGTATTTTAGGGAAGAAATAACAGACTGAGCTATGAAGAAACCAGAAATAACTGATATTTAGAATAGATACAATACATCTTCATGGCCTTGGATTGTGTGTACAAAATTCTCTTAAGACTGTCTACTGCTGGACTCATCAGCAGATGAACTTAATCTAGATATGGCTCATGAAACTTTATTCCATTTTATTTTGTGCATTCCTAAACTTCGTTTTGACCACTTCTCTGTGATATCAGTAAATGTCAGAGAACTTTCCACTAAGGAAAACCAGTAATTTGGTACAAGATATGCTATTAATTGCTAGGTCTACTTCCGGATCCCATCCAGAACAGAGCGAGGGGTCATAGCTCAGTGGCAGAGCATCTGCATGGCATGCAGACAGTCCAGTGGATCAGGTGGCAGGGGATGTGAAAGACATCACCTGAGACCCTCGAGAAACGCTGCTAGTCAGATTGGGCAATACTGAGGCCTACGGTCTGACTCGGAATGCGGCAGCTTCATGTGTCCACAGTGGCTGATTTAGAATTTTGACTGGATGGAATTGACTATTGGGATTTAAGAGGCTTTATGAGAAAGCACAGTGAGTTCTTATGGTGGCATTTGGAAACCTCTGCAAAGCCTGTATAGCATGAACTGGCTCTCTTTCTTTCATTGTCCCATCACCAGATTTGTAAAGTAATAGGTTAGGAAGTATTTACAGTGGAATACAGAACTACTGATGTCCCTATTTAACTAAAATCTCAAAAAGACAAAAAGTCACAGTATAAATATTTACAATGTTTCAGTTACTGTTGGCATAGCAGCTGGCAGCCATGACACTTAGATCTACAAATCAATATTTATGAGCTTCTGAATGCTTAAATTACACCTGGGCGTTAGTTTGAATTGACTGGTTTATTGTCTTAACACTCTTTAGAACAATGATAAACATCTTTAAACAACTCTTTGGAGAAGATATTTTGATTATAGCCTTGGACTGAGTGCATGCAAAGAGGCTGGCAGCTGTCGATTCTGGTGGAGAAACAAGCGCATTATGCTGATGCTCAGCAGAAGAGTCTGCGAGATGGCAAATGACGGCTGTGTAAAATGCAAATGGAAGGGGAAGACCAGCCCAAGGATTTTAGCAGTAGAGGCCACGACCTTGACTGTGACCAGAAGAGTAACACATTTGTGTTAATTGGCTTGAAAGTGGCAACAGTTTTAAATCGTTCTTCTGGAAGGAGACTACACAAACAGAATACAGGCACAGCACAAGGCAACTGGCTATTCTACACATGCTTAGCTACTAGTGGTTGTCCCCCTCCAAAGGCAGGAGATTCTCTGCAACTGCTTTATATTACTTTTTGTATTGCTGCATAAAACTTTAGCACATAGCCTGATGTAGACCAACTTACCATCCTGTTCAGCTGTGTGACGCTTGTGTACTTTTTTTCTGTGCTTTCCGGCCACAGGGTGGGGAAGGGGTCAATTGAAAAGATGCATTTTTTTTAGGGAGGGAGGGAGGGAGGAAGGAAGGGGAGCAGTCTGAGAATTATGCCTGTGACTTCAGTTTTGCTCCAAGCTTTTAAATAAAAATGCCAGCAGCACACAGGGCACAGGATGAAACTTCTCTATTTTCTCCCCCTGGCTTTGAAATGTTTGAAACACTGAATTTATCAAAAGCAATTTCAAAAACATTTCCTTCACAGTGAACCACATATCCCAGCAGCCTCCTCCGGCAATCCCATTGGCCACCAGCTGCCACCATTCTGCCAGGAGTTTGAAGCACTGCTTCCCACATGCACTTATGCTCATGCTCAAAAGACAAATGGTTAAAAAACCTACACGACCGCCCCACTCCACAGCTGCTGCATCTGATCAATTAACCACAGTGTGAAAACTAGGGGTCATTTCGAGCAGGAGCTCGGGGGAGCTCAGCTCCAGGAATTGGTGCCAACCCTCCCCCCCCCCGGGGGAATGCCTGCTTGTGTCACGGCTGCAGCAAAATGACCCCGTCCTCTGGGAAGGTCCTTTTTCCTCTGACCAGCCTTCTGAAGGCTTCAGCCACCACTGAAGCTATCTTCCCAGAATAGTGGTATTTCTGAGGCTTGGATTAGTAGCTGTCCCCTCTCTGCCAGCTCTCTCCCTCTCCCTCTCTCTCTTTCTTGCCTTCTGACATACTTCCGGTGATGTCAGGTGGTGTAGCATATACAAATAAATTATGCTAATGAGCTCCTGCACCTCTTTTTCTATGAAATCCCCCCTGGTGAAAACTATTAAAGTCGGATAAAGGGGGGAAGTCTGATTAAAACTCTCAAGTACAAAAAACCTGGATCTATTAGAAGCGGGGGCATGCTGGATCAAACGGCATGTCTGCAGCCAGAGACCAACACAATTTTCAGGGTATGAGCTTTCAAGAGTCAAAACTCCAAGAAGACTTAGAAACATCTTTTTCCTTTTCTTAAACATCCCACCTGAGGAAAAATACTTTGTAACCAAGAGGTTTTCATGCTATATTTTAAACATCACTTAAGTTTAATAAAAGGCAAAATCTTTTCTGTTGTGATTTTTGTAGTGGGGGACCAATATTGCAGACAGAGTTTTAATCCGAAATATGTCAGGAGCCTCTTCTGTGAAAGGGGGGCCACTAGGTGGCGCTATTACATACAATCTCCTATTTTTCTTCTTTCGTATGCAAATTAAGTTAGCTGGATTTCTTAAGAGGAGCCAGATGCTGGAATCCCTGTTTTCTGCCTTGTAAATTTTAGGCAGCTCTTGAGGGAGAGCAATGCTCTGTTGGGAACTTCACTTTTGGCTCCAGAATGAGGCAAATGACTTCCCCTAGGCCTGTTTTGGGTTGGGAAAGGGCAGAGCTGGCAGGAGCACTTCTCCCTCCCACTCTCACTGTGGTCCCAAGCTGAACTGGGTCCCTGCAGAGTTTAAAAGCTGTTCCCCACAGGTGCCGTGCAGCTGCAGGGTAAGTGAATTGGAACCCAGACCTGTCTCATTAAAAATATATATATATCCTGTAGTTTGGCCCTTTGTTGGGATTTGAAACTGGATTTCTCCAGTCATTAGAACAGGGGTGGCCAACCTGTGGCTCAGGAGCCACATGCGGCTCTTTCACACATATTGTGCGGCTCCTGGCAGGGCGGCTGGGGAAGCAAAGGGGAGGCATGCTTTTTCTCTCTTTCTCCCTTCCTTCCTTCCCTCCTCCCTCCCATCTATTTGCTTTCCTAGTTTCTCTCTCTCTCTTTCTTATAACTGGTTTTCCTAGTCTGTTTTTATTTTTGGCAGTCCCATTTAACGTTAATAAAAAGCAAATTTGCATATTTTTAAAAATAAAAACGTGTGGGTGTGATATTTGTTCCTGTCTTGCGGCTCTCAGACATCTCTATGTGGCTCTTATGTTTATTCTATGTGGCTCTTACGTTAAGCAAGGTTGGCCACCCCTGCATTAGAACATAAGAAGAACTCTGCTGGATCAGAACAGCGGTTCATCTAGTCCACCATACTGTTTTACACAGTGGACAACTAGTTGACATGGAGGACCCACAAACAGGGCGTAGAGACCAAGGCTTTTCCCATGATGGTGCCCCTAGCACTAGGGCCAGCCAAAGGATTTTGGGTGGTCTGGACTTTGGCAGGGAAGCAGGACCCTCCTCTGCCCTCCATGCTATGGGGAGGTGGGAAGACACTGCTTGTCCTCCTTGCCCCCCCCTCACATTGTGGAAAAGGAGGAGGAAGAGAGCCCACCCAGGTGTCTGTCAGGTTCCCTGTCATGTTTTGCTTCCCTTTGTCAGTCCCTGTTGCAGGTCCCGGTGGGAGATCGGCATCAGCTTCTGTTCTGGCAGTTCCCCCCCTCCTTCCTCAGAAAGAGCTCAGATATTTTGCTAGACTCATGTTATCTCTGTTGCTGCACTTGTAACCTTGGGCAACTGGGCCTCTGCTCTTCCAGGTGTCTTTTGCATGGGAATGCATGTAGATTACACACACAGGGTCGGGGATGGGAAGTTAGCTCTGCTTACGCACATTTTTCCTGAGAAAGTAATGGTAGCACATTTTGGCGCTTGGTAGTTCTTTTCTCATTGGTACCCGCGTTTTCACCCTTGTTTGAATACAGTATATCAATTCCTCCCATTCTGTATCTGGTATCACTAACAATACAAGTGTTTCCTGAAAGACCATTAAGAATAAAGACTTTGTTTTGAAATACAAGGCCTGACTTATTGGATCTAATCAGAAGTCTCACAGATTGTTAGTGATCCTTCCAATCAGGAAGGAGTGAAACCCAGACCTGGCAATGTCGGATGATGAGTCCCTCGTTCCCACCTCGACCCCCGAAATACTGGTCTCCACCACACCTGTGGAGCCGGTGACCACGAACTATGGTTCCTATGCTCCCCTCAGTTGGGGGGGAGTCACAGGTGGTGCAGAACCCCTACCAAGGTATTCCTGGTTGACCTTTGGTGGGGGTACTTTGGAGTCCTGGGTCCATGACAGGAGAGGATCGCGCGTGCGGTTCTCGAACGAGGAGAGAGACTCCTGGAGGTTAAGTTTGGTCCTAGACAAATTTGAGACCCCTCGGCCATCGGAGAGAGGTACGGATGACCTCTGGAAGCAGATGGACCAGAGATTCGATGAGATGCATGACCAGCTGGCAGTGGAGCTACGAGAGGCGCTACTCGAGATGCAACAAGCCGTGCTGGGAGCAGCTGTGGGAGTGGTCCCTCCAGCAGGAGCCGGAGGGGGAGGTGGAGTGCCAGCTCAGCAGCAGGATGGCAGAGTGGAACCTGCGCAACAACCACCCGTGGGTCCCCAGCAGCCGCCAGCAGCACCAGCACAGCCATCCCCACGTACTGTGGACCGGTTATACCGGCAGCCACCCAATGATCCCTTGACAGCCATGTTTGATGGGGATCCTGACAAACTCCGTTTTTTCATCATCAAGATTGAGCGGTTTTTGGGAACTTGGGGCCACCTTTACCCTACCGAATGTGAAAGGATTGGCTATATTGGCTCTAAGTTGCGGGACACTGCAAGTGACTGGTATGTGCATCTGCACAACCCCCCGGGTCCTGAATTGAGATCAGTAAATGACTTTATGTGGGCCCTCCGGCAGCACTACGAGGATCCCTTGGGGGAGGAGAAAGCCAGGAATCAGCTGCGGAAGCTGGTTCAGGGCTGATCCTCTGTAAGGGAGTACACTGCCCAATTCTGTAGAATAGCTGCTAAGGTGCAGGGCTGGGGTCAAGATCTCTTCATCGAGAAGTACCGGGAGGGGTTGAACTGTGAGATATATGAGACTGTGTTGAGAAATGATCAGCCTGGCTTGTTGGCGGCTTGGATGAGAGTGGTGGCCGACGTGGAGGAGAGGTTCACGCTGATTAAACTGAGTTCACTGGCCTCTCACTCCCTTGCTAAGAGCACACCAAAGCCCAAATTTAAAACCGCCATTCAAGAGCTCCGCGATGCTCGTTTTAAACAAGGGCTATGCATGCGGTGCGGGGAGAGTGGCCACTTTGCATCTTCCTGTCCCCTGGGAGCCCCGAAAGCATCGAAGACTTCCCAGCCGACTCCCGGAGGAACACCACGACCCACGAAAGGAGTTTTTTTTTTTTTTTGTAACTTTTTTTTTATTTTTCCAAACATTAAAAATAATATATTCATCTTATACAAATCCATTTTTCCATATTATATAACATTTTGTTCTGTTTGTATAATCTTGTTTTTATCTTATATTAACGGTTTCCCACCACATCTGAAGCATAACACATTTTCCACTCTATTCAAAATAGTAATACTTATATCTATGTTTACATTTCTGGTAACGGTCATATTTCTTAAAAATACTTATACATTAATTCTTACTTTCTATATTCTTATATAATTCTAAAAATCAAAACAACTTCTTTGTCTAATTATCCTTAATACATTCATATACTCTAATTCTATTACTTTATATTATTATAACCATGTATAAATGCAATTTTTCATATCCCAGTATTTTTCAACATATTCTTTCAAATCTTTCCAATCTTCTAAAAAATTCTCTGAGTACAGATCATTCAATTTTCTAGTCCATTTATCCATTTCAGCCATATGTAACAGTTTTTTCAACCATTCCCACACCTCTGATATTTTTTCATTTTTCCAATTTTGTGCATACACCATTCTTGCTATTGTAATCATATACCATATTATTGTCCTTTTCTTCTAGTTTAAGTCCAAGCAATAACATTTCGGGCAACTTCTTAAATGTACATTTCAAGATTTTTTCCATTTCTGCATGTATTTTTGACCAATAAATCTTTGCTTTATCACAAGTCCACCACATATGATAAAAAGAACCTTCTTTCTTTTTACACTTCCAACATTTGTTAGACATATTCTGACCAATATTTGCAATTTTTTTTGGTGTCATATACCACCTATACATCATTTAAAAACAATTTTCTTTTAAGTTATAACACGTAGATATACTCATAGCATTTTTCCATAAAAATTCCCAAGATTCCATTTCAATGTCTTTGTTAAAGTTTATCGCCCATTTTACCATTTGTTCTTTTACCATTTCATCAGCATTAAACCATTTTAGCAAGACTTTATACATTTTAGAAATAATTTTTTTTCCACCTTCCTCCCAAACTTGTTCTATTTCATTGTTTTCCCCCCTAAAACCGTGTTTTTTATCACTTCTATACATATCATATATTTGTCTATATCTTAGCCAACCATAATCAAAGTCCATCTGATGCTGCTCCTTCAATTTGAAGTCTTTACCGTGTCTTGTTAATAAGTCTCTATACTTCAACCAATCTTGTCCTTTGTACTGTGATGTTGGATGCAAAACTTCTGCGGGTACAATCCACATAGGTATCTCTTCTGAAAAAAAGTTTTTATATCTTGTCCACGTATCCATTAGTGTTCTTCTCAAATAATGATGTTTAAACATATTGTCCATTTTTGTTTTACCATAATATAAATATGCATGCCACCCAAATCTACAATCATGACCTTCCAGGGACAATAACTTTCTATCTTGTAACATAGTCCATGTCCCTACCCAGGTCAAACATATTGCATCATGGTATAACCTTAGGTTTGGTAATTGAAACCCTCCTCCTTCTTTAGCATCACACATTATTTTCATCTTAATTCTTGGTTTTTTCCCTCCCCACACAAACTTAGACAATTCCTTCTGCCAACATTTGAATGTTTTTACATCTTTCACAATTGGAATGGTTTGAAACAAAAACATTAATCGTGGTAACACGTTCATCTTAACCACCGCAATTCTACCCAGCAATGACAAATTCAATACATTCCACTTTTTAATATCCTGCATAATTTGCAACCATAATTTTTCATAATTATTTTTATAAAGATCAATATTTTTCATAGTTAGGTTTACACCTAGGTATTTTGTCTTTTTCACCACCTCACATTCTATAAGTTTTTGTAACTCATTTTGTTTCTTATTTGACATATTTTTGCACATTACTTTTGATTTGTTCTTATTTACATAAAATCCTGCTAAGTCACCAAACTCTTTTACTCTCTGTAACAAATATGGTAGTGTGGACAAGGGGTCTTCCACTATAAACATCACATCATCTGCAAAGGCCCTATATTTAAAAGAAAAACCTTTAGTTGTTAAGCCTTTAATCTCTTTGTCTTCCTTCACGTTTAACAGTAGAACTTCTAAAATCCAAATAAATAGCAGCGGCGAAAGTGGGCATCCTTGTCTTGTTCCTTTTTCAACTTTAAAATCGTCTGTCTTTTCGGTATTAATTATTAAAGAGGATTTCTGCTCTTTATATATTGCTTTGATGAGGTTAAGCATATATTCACCAATCTCAAGATGTTCTAAAACTTCAAACATGAAATCCCAGTTTAAATTATCAAACGCTTTCTCTGCATCTAAAAAGAAAAAGCCCACTTCCTTTTCAGGGTGTTTGTCGTAGTATTCTATGGCATCCACTACTACTCTTAGATTGTCCCTTATTTGTCGATTAGGTAAGAACCCTGCTTGTTCTGTTTGTATAGTCTCTTTAAGGTGCTCTTTTAATCTATCCGCTATAATCTTAGCACAAATCTTATAATCATTATTCAGTAAAGAGATCGGTCTATAATTCTTAACATTAGTCAAATCTTGATTTTCTTTCGGGATCAATGAGATGGATGCATCTTTCCAGGTTTCTGGTACCTCGCCAGTGACTCCTATATCGTTCATCAGTAGCAGTAAGACCGGTGAAACTGACTCCTGTAACGTTTTATAAAACTTCACTGTAAATCCATCCGGTCCAGGTGCTTTTCCTAATTTTGAGTCTTTTATTGCATTTTTAATCTCTTGTAATGATACTGGATTGTTAAATAGTTCTTTAATTTTCTCTGTTGGTTTTGGTAACTTTAATGTTTGCAGGTATTCTTTAATCTTTCTTCTGTCTTTATTTTCCTTCTTAAAAAGTTTTGCATAGTATTTAAAAAATTCTCTTTTTATTCCTTTGTTATCTATTATCTCAGTGTTATCTCTTATCACTTTAGTGATAAATTTATTTTCACGTTTTTTCTTTAATTGCCATGCTAAGTATTTTCCGGGTTTATTTGCACCTTCAAATGTTTTTTGTTGAAGTTTTTTTAAGTTCTAGTACATCTCTTGGTTCAGAATAGCTTTTGCTTGGTCTTGTAGCATCCAGATTTCCTTTTGCAGTTTCTTTTCCCCTGGTTTATTCTTCAGTTCTTCTTCCTTTGTTTTAATGGCTTGTAGAATATTTTCATATTGTTCTCTTTTCTTTTTATTATCTTTAGCATTTAGCGATATCAATAGTCCTCTCATCACTGCTTTATATGCATCCCATACGGTTTGGATTTTTACTTCTTTCTGCATGTTTACTTGGAAGTATAGGTCTGTTTCTTCAAGTAATTTTTAAATTATTTCTTGATTGTCTAGTAAGTCCTCGTTTATTCTCCATCTCGTTTGTTTTTTTACCTGCCCAGCTGTCCATAAACACGGATTATGATCTGAAATTATTCTGGGTAGAATTTCCACTTTTCTTGTCTTAAAGGTTAAATTAGTAGTCATCCAAATCATGTCGATTCTTGAATGTGAGTCATATCTATTAGAATAAAAGGTAAAATCTTTTCCTTGTGGGTTAGCTTTCCTCCAAATATCTTCCAGCTTCTCTTGTTTTATCAGATCAAAAAAATTTTTTGGAAGCTTCGCTAATGTCTCGTCCTTTCTTTTAGAGCGCCTGTCTACTTTATTATCTACAGTTCCGTTGAAATCCCCTAACATCATAATTTGATCATAGTTTACATTGTCCAATTCCATTTGAAGTTCTTTAAAAAATTTTTCTTTGGCTCCATTCGGAGCATAAATGTTCACAATCAAAGTTTTCAGTCCTTGCAGTAAAATTTCAATAGCTAAATATCTTCCATCTTTGTCTTTAAATATTACTTTAGGTTCCAAATCTTTTTTGACATATGTTACAACACCATTCTTTTTATTACTTGCTAAAGAATAAAATTCTTCTCCCAATTTTTTCCTTATTAAATATTTGTGGTCTTGTTTTTTAAGATGAGCTTCTTGTATGCAAATTATATTACATTTTTGTTTTTCCAGCCAATGACCTACCATTCTACGTTTTTGGGGTGAATTTAGTCCATTTACATTCCATGTAAGTATTTTGTAATCCATCTTGATATATTCTTAAATATCTCCAAAGTCATCTTTATTCTCTCCCAGGAATGCGTACATTTCTTCTGTACTTTTAATCACTACTCTGGAGTTGCCATAATAGAAGCTTAGTCCTTGAGGTATTTCCCAACGGAATCTGATTTTTTTCTCCTTTAGTTTATCCGTCAGACACTTGAATTTTTTCCTTTCTTGCAACATTGCTCTAGGCAATTCTTTCATTACTATAATTTTCTTTCCATCTATTACAAAAGGATCAGTAAAGCACTTCTTGTAGATTTGTTCTTTTGTTCTTTTCATTGTAAATTGGACAACCACATCTCTTGGTATGTTTTTGTCTCTTGCGTATGTAGAATTAACTCTATAAACAAGATCCATGTGCTCTTTAACAACTTCTTCCTGTTCTTGTAAAAAATCTGCTAATGCTTCTTGCATTCTTGTAAAAATGTCTTCACTCAATTTTTCCTCATTCCCTCGAAATCTCAAATGGTTTTGCATATCTTTATAATGCATCATCTTTTCCATCCTCTCATTCTCTCTCATTGTCTTATGGGTACTTTCTTCCAGTTCTTTTACTTTAGTTTCTATATCTTGTGTTCTTGTGGATAATTTTTGAAATTCTGCTTTTAATTCCATGAAATTTTTATCTGCTTGAGCCGCTATATTATTCATTTTAACATTTACCTCTCCTATAGCGTCTAACATTTTCTTTTCCATTGCTTCCATAACGGCTAGTAGTTCTTTTTCTTTTTTTGCTGCCATTGTAGGAGAGGACCATGTAGCTGCTCTCGATCTTAGTCCACGGTCCGTCTTGTCTCTTTAAAAAAGATCGATTTTATCTTGTTTTCCAAGTCGAACACCAATTAGTGCATTCAAACAAGCTAATCTTGCCAAGTCAAATTATGTTGGTTTCAGCCTTCTAAGTTATATAGTCTTTGAGATATTGCAGTTTAAAAATTTTATAAATCCAAAATGGCAGGCGCGACTTCTCTATGGTTGATGTCAAAGTTTATAGTCTTTTTACCTTACTTCTGGCTTGCCGTAGTTTCCTTTTGTCCCTTCCTTTTATTTACTTGTCTGCTCTCTGCACGTCACTTCCTGTTGTGGTCTTTCTGGTCTGGCAGTATTTAGAGTTCCCTTTACCTTCTTCCGGTTCTTCTCCTTTTCCCTTCTTGTCTGCTCTTCTAGCCGTCACTTTCTAACTCAGTCCTCATGTCTTAATCTCGCAATGCTTGGTTTCCTTCTGCCTCTTTGTCTCGCGATGCTTGGCTCCCCCTCCCGACTCTTCTTAACCGCAGGAATGTTAAACAACTTGTTTTTTTGGCTTTTTAAGTTCAAATTCGGCTTTTTAGTGCTTCAAAACTGCTCTCATCCAATCTACAACAGTCTATTGCTTCACCCGATCTGCTTTTCGTCTTTCAAAACGCGGTAATGGTAAGGCAAAAACTTTTTTTCCGTTACCTTTTGTTGTTACTTCGCTTCAGATGTGGTCCCAACATTTAAACTTTGTCTTCTTTGCCAAGGAATCAGGGGAATTGGAGGTTTTATGCTGAATTTATCAGCTCAGCTCGGCTCCTTAGAGATACTCGCAAAAATCCTCTTCGGCTGCAGTGCTCAAGGTGTCGGAAAAGTCTCCTCCGAGGCTTTCCTTTCACCGAGGTTGCTCAAACCTGGATTATATTGCTTGCTGGTCCTCACACTACCTGTGTGAGGTTGCGTCAGGGGGATTAATCCACCCAAGCTGTCAGGAAGAGCCGCTGTCCGCCTTGGGCATTTGCAAAGCATGTCAGACCTCCATTCCTCCGACCGGAAACCCCCACGAAAGAAGGTTTTAAACCCCGGGCATTACAGCTGGAAGGGGCACCGGCAGAGGGTGAGAGTCCCAAGTTGGAAGCTCTGACTGCTCAGCCGTCAGGAAACTTCCCAGACCTGCAGTAGGAGGCATGGAGCTGCAGGTCCCCCCTCCAGCTGTGCCGCCAACGGTGAGCAGTCCCGAACCTTTGTTCTATATGGTTGTGACTGTTATTGCCCCTGGAAGTGGCACCCACGTCAGGGTGCGAGCCCTTATTGACTCGGGGTGTGCTAGAGACTTGATTAGTCCTTTAGTGGTGGAGGGGTTGGGACCCAAAGTTATCACGCTGTCTGAGCCTCTGTGTTTCACTCAGATGGATGGGTCTGAAATGAAAGAGGCTTGCGTAGCAGAGACTGAGCCTTTGATTGTGGGGACTGGGGATCACTGGGAGCAGAGAGCCTTTGTCATCACCCCCCATGCCCAATTCCCTATGGTATTGGGAAGCTCGTGGTTGGGAGCTCATGACCCCTATGTCAAGTGGAGTGAAGGAAAGATTACATGGGTCGATCCCAAATGCACATAGCACAAATGGAATCCTGGCTGGGGTTCAGGACCTCCCTCCACCCCCTTCGCTTGCCTGGTCTCAGAGGACTTAAACAAAATTCCTCCGGAGTACCGAGACCTGGCTGAGGTGTTCAGTGAAACAGAGGCTGATGAACTCCCCCCCCCATAGACTTACTGACTGTGCTATAGAACAGTTACCTGAGGAGAAGTTACCAAAGGGAAAGTAATATTGTATGAGTCCCACAGAGAGAGATGAACTGCGGAAGTTTTTGGATAAAAACCTAGAGCAGGGTTTCATTCAGCCAGTGAAATCTCCTTTTGCCGCCCCTGTTCTTTTCCGGAAAAAGGACAGTGGCTTACGGCTTTGCATGGACTATAGGGGATTGAATGCCGTTTCCGCCTCCAATGCTTACCCCTTACCCCTGATCAAAAACTTGTTGGCAGAGGCGGCTAAGGGGAAGATCTTTTCCAAATTGGATTTATGGGAAGCCTATTTCCGAGTGTGCATCAAAGAGGGGGATGAATATAAGACTGCCTTTAATACCCCCCTGGGGCAATTTGAATATTGGGTTATGCCCTTCAGATTGGCTGGAGCTCCAGGAGTTTTTATGAGCCTAATTAATGAGGTGTTGCACAAGCACTTATTTAAGGGGGTTCTCTGTTATCTAGATGGTATCATTGTTATTCCCAAGATAAACCTTCCCACGTTAAATTGATGAGAGAAGTGTTGTCCACCCTCATGAACCACAAGCTCTTTGCCAAACTGTCAAAATGCCAGTTTCACTGTACTGAAATTGAGTTTTTGAGTTACTGCATTTCCCCCAGGGGTTTAGAGATGGACCCTGCCAAGGTGGATGCAGTAGTCACGTGGGAAGCCTCCCGTACACGCAAACAGCTTCAAAGCCTATTAGGATTTTGCAACTTTGACAGAACATTTTTAAAAGACTTTGCCACTGTCACCCTTTTCTTAACTGACTTGTTAAAAACAAAAGGAAAGGGTCCTGAAGCTGGCAAGCCAGGTAAGCGCCTGAACTGGTCGCCTGACTGTCAAGCAGCCTTTGACAAGCTCAAAAAACTTTTTACTTCAGAGCCCATCCTGGCGCACCCAGATGAGACCTGGGAGTTCATTGTACATGTTGATGCTTCTGATGTGGCCATGGGGATGGGGCAATTCTGCAAAAAGGGGAGGATGGGAACTGCACCCTTTGGTGTATGTCTCCAAAAAATTTAATGAGACTGAAAGACACTGGCCCATGTGGGACAAAGAGGCAGCTGCCATCCGCTTAGCCTTGTCCACCTGGAGACATTGGTTAGAGGGAGCGCAGATGCCATTTGAGATCTGGACTGATCATAAAAACCTGGAGGCACTGTGGACCCGTAGAACTTTGAACGCAAAACAACTCCAGTGGGCTGATTTCTTTTCCAAGTTCAATTTTAAACTGCGGCATTTCCCTGGAACATCTAACCCTTTAGCAGACGCATTGTCCAGGCTTCCCCAGCATGAATCTAAGAGGGAAGAAGTGTTCGATTCCATGTTCTTGCCTGAGCAACTTAGTGGGGCTGTTGTCACCTGAAGCCAAAAGCAGCCGTCTGCCACAGCTCCCTCCTCTGAGTGGATTACAAAATGTGTGATGGAGTATTCTCAGCAGGATCGGGATGAATGGCATGGGGAGGAGGGTTTGGAACATAAGCCCGATGGGTGCTGGTATAAAGGCTCGAAATTGGTGGTGCCCAATTCTCTTAGACTATCTGTTTTAAATGCTTGCCATGAATCTAAGCTCTCTGGACATTTTGGGTACTTGAAAACGTTGAACATACCTCAGAGGCAGTTTTGGTGGCCGCGGATGCGTAAACATGTCTCAGACTATGTAACTTCTTGCCAAACCTGCCTAATGTGCAAAAAATGAGGGGGAAAGCCTCCGGGTCTCTTACAACCCCTTCCCACCCCCTCCTGGCCTTGGGAGGACATTGCCATGGACTTCATTACTGATCTACCACCCAGCAAAGGGAGAACTGTAATCTGGGTGGTAGTGGATTTATTTTCCAAGCAGGCACACTTTGTTCCGTTCAAGAAATTGCCCACAGCTAAGGGTTTGGCCAAAGTGTTCTTTAATCATGTGGTGAAACTTCATTCTTTTCCTAGACGGGTAATTTCTGATAGGGAAAGTCAGTTCGTTGCCACCTTTTGGCGGGAGCTTTTACAGACTATGGGCATTGAACCTGCCCTCAGTTCTGCATATTACCCAGAGACTGATGGACAATCCAAACGAACTAATCAGATCCTGGAACAATTTTTGAGGTGTTACTCAAACTACCACCAAGATAATTGGGTGGATTTGCTCCCTTTTGCTAAATACAGCTACAATAATTCAGTGCACTCTTCTACTGGTGTGTCTCCTTTCCTAGCGGTGGGGGGGGGGGGTATGAAGGTAACCCACTGCCAAATATCCTGCCTCCCAGAGACAGCTCACCCTCTCCTTTTGAATCTTGGTGAGCTAAGCTGCAAGAGCCCCTTATTGCCAAAACGCTAGATCGGGCTAAAGCGGATTACAAAAAATACGCGGACTGGAATAGGGCTCCTGGTTGGGAGTTGGAGCCTGGAGACTCTGTTTATGTGTCTACAAAAAACATTCGTGGCTTGCAGCCAAGCTGGAAATTGGGATGGAAATACGTCAGCCCTTTTAAGGTCCTACGCATGATTTCTCCTGTATCTTTTGAATTTGAATTGCCTAAGTCACTGAACTCTGTTCATCCTGTGTTCCATTACAGCTTGTTGAAGAAAAGCCCTGGGCCGAACTCCTGGCATCCAGAGATTCCAGCACCTCCTCCTCTGATGAAGGAGGGGGAGCCACATTTGAGATTTCCAGCATTTTGGACTCTAAACTCAAACGAGGATGTTTGTTTTACCTGGTGAACTGGGTGGATTTTGGTCCTGAATGTAATGAGTGGGTGGCGGCTGATCATGTTCATGCTTCTCAGTTGATTCGTGCCTTTCATAAACCTGGTGAGGTTTGATTCTGGGAGGGGCAGGATGTCAGGTTCCTGTCAGAATCAGTTAATTCTGTCAATGTAATCTTGCATGCACACTATGTATTCTGTTATGTCTTTATGTATTGGACCTGTATTTTCTCCTTTGCTCGGTCGGGAGGGTGACAACCCCTAGGGTGAGAACAACGAGGCCTCTCATCCCTGCCTCCGCATTCCAGCTGCCCCGGCAGTAACTTCAAGGGGAGGAAAGGCTCTCATCTCTTATCTATGCTAAAGAACCTTGGAGCCTTGAATTGTTATGTGAACGGAGGGGTCTGGTTTGGGAAGGGAAATTTACTGCTTAACACCTCACTTTTTTCCTGTGTGAACCAAACGGTCAAGACACCTTTTAGCCCGCCAATTTTCCCTCCTGGGGATTGGCTACCTATGGGTAATTCAAACTCCTTGGAATGGTATAATAGACCCGCTTGTATTATTTGTCTCATCTCTGACAATACCCCGAGACGCTGTACTAATGTAGAAATAGGCAATAAAGAACTGTGGTTAACCAACCGAGATCTGATCCTTGACTACTTTGAACAGGACTCTCACAGATTGTCAGAGATCCTTGATTGGGATTCGATCGTTCCTGACCATGTCAGAAGACGATCTCGTCCCCCTCAAACCTACCACTCCAGAGGAGGCCCCGGTTACCCCGACGGATCCGGGGAACGGGGGTGGCGGCGGCGGAGGAGGTCCCGAGGTGCCGGTGACCACGAGCCAGGGGGCTTACTACATCCCGCGCCGCCCGATTACCCATCAGAGCGTGACCCCCCAGTACACTTGGAGCCACTTCGGAGGCCGATCCGTGACTTCGTGGGTGCACGACAGGAAAGGGGTGAGAGTTCCGCTCACCGGCGACCAGCTCGATCGCGGGAGACCGAGCTACCTAGGAGACGACCGCGAGCCAGTCCGCCGTGGAGGACCGCGTCGCCCGCCCCCCGAAGAGGAGACACTGGATTTGTATGGGCCCGATCCGTATCGAGAGGAGCAGACGGTCCCGCTGGATCAGATGATGGGAGACCTGAGGCTACAACTCACCTCCGAGCTCCGCGAGCTGGCCCTCGATCTCCAGCACCAATTTCGAGACGCTATGGTGGCGATGCAAGGCGCCCTCCTCGGTCAAGGAGTCGGAGCCCCACCACAGCAGCCAGCACCCGGAGGGGTTCCGGCTCAGCCACAGGCGCCCGTTGTGCCCGCGCAGCCGGCTCAGCCGGTCGTCCCGGTTCCAGTCCCGGGGCCCGTCCCCGCACCCGCCCCAGTCCTGGCCGCGCCGGCCGCTCGCCCACCCCCTTCCGACCCGCTGACGACTACTTTCGATGGGGACCCCGAGAAGCTACGTTTCTTCACGCTCGAGATCGGGAGATTCCTGGACAGTTGGGGTCACCTGTATCCTACCGAGAAGGATCGCATAGGCTACATCGGATCCAAACTGAAAGACACCGCCAGCGATTGGTATGTGAGCCTGCACGACAACCCTGGCCCTGAGCTGCGTTCCTTGAACAACTTCATGTGGGCTCTTCGGCACCAGTTCGAAGACCCGCTGGGTGAGGAAAAAGCCAGAAATCAGCTGAGGAAGCTGTTCCAGGGAAGATCGTCAGTGAGAGAATACACTGAAAAATTCCGGCGCATCGCTGCCAAGATCCATGGATGGCCGGAGGAACTCTTCATGGAGAAGTATTGGGAGGGTCTAAACCCGGAAATCTACGAGACTGTGCTGCTGGGAGGCCGCCCGGGCACGCTGACTAGCTGGATGAGGGCGGCCACCGACATGGAAGAACGTTTCGCCCTGATCAAGATGGGAGCATCCGCAACCGCCGCTATCAGAGCGGGCCCACGAGCGAAGCCCCGATCCAACATACAAGATGTCCGCGACTCAAGGTTCCGGCAAGGGTTGTGTATGAAGTGTGGGGAAAGTGGCCACTTCGCCTCGGCGTGTCCAAGAGGAGGGGGAAAGGGCCCGAAGACCTCAACTCCAGGACCTGCAGGCACCCCGACTCGGGGGAAGACCCCCATGAAACCCCGGGCTTTGCAGCTGGAAGGGGCAACGAGTGAGCAGGGAGAGCTGGAGCTGATGGAAACCCAGATGTCGGGAAACTCCAACGGCCTGCAGTGAGCGGCGCAGAACTGCAGGTCCCCCACAACGAAGCGCCATCTCCGGTGAGCATCCCCGGCCCCTTGTTATATATGGTAGTGACTGTGGTGACCCCAGGATCAGGAACCCACATGAGGGTCCGCGCTTTAATTGACTCTGGGTGTGCGCGAGACCTAATCAGCCCCCTAGTAGTGGAGGGGCTGGGACCCAAAGTCACCCCGTTAGCAGAACCCCTGAAATTTACCCAGATGGATGGGTCCGAGATGAAGGAGGAGTGCATAGCAGAGACTGAGAACTTAATTTTGGGAACGGGGAACCACTGGGAGAAGAGAGCTTTCGTCATAACCCCTAATGCCCAATTCCCTATGGTGTTGGGTAGCCCTTGGCTCGGGGCGCACGACCCCTATATAAAATGGAGCGAGGGGAAGATTTCGTGGGTAGACGAACGTTGCCAGAGCCACCGTTGGGACCCAGGATGGGGTCCCGGGCCCCCCAGCCCGCCGTCTCCCGCGGCCGCCCTCGCTCTCGTCCCGGCCATGGTGCCTAAGGAATATAGAGACTTACTGGAAGTGTTTAGTGAGACCGAGGCGGACGAGTTGCCCCCCCACCGGTTGTCGGACTGTGCCATAGAGCTCCTCCCGGGCGAAAAACTCCCAAAGGGTAAATTGTATTCCATGAGCCCGGCGGAGCGAGAAGAGTTGCGGAAGTTCTTGGACAAAAATCTGGCCAGGGGGTTTATCCGCCCCGCCAAGTCCCCTTTTGCGGCGCCCGTGCTGTTCCGAAAGAAAAAGGATGGCGGCTTGCGATTGTGCACGGATTATCGGGGGCTAAACGCAGTCTCCACCTCTAATGCTTACCCCCTCCCGTTAATAAAAGACCTTTTGGCGGAGGCGGCCAAGGGGAAGATTTTCACCAAGTTGGATCTGCGAGATGCCTACTTCAGGGTGCGCATAAGGGAGGGGGATGAACCCAAGACTGCTTTTAACACCCCCCTGGGGCAGTTTGAATACCTCGTGATGCCGTTCGGCTTAAGTGGCGCGCCCGGGGTCTTTATGAGTTTAATCAACGAAGTGTTGCACAAGCACCTATTTAAGGGCGTGTTATGTTACATAGATGATATCTTGATCTATTCCACTGATAAGAACGAACATGTGACTTTGGTCCGAGAAGTGCTGTCAACATTACTAAAAAACCAGCTGTTTGTGAAACTGTCTAAGTGCGAGTTTCACCGCGAGTCTGTAGACTTCCTGGGCTACCGCATTTCTCAGAAGGGGTTGGAAATGGACCCGGGGAAAGTGGAAGCGGTGGTGCAATGGGAGGCTCCGCGAACGAGAAAGCAGCTGCAGAGCCTGTTAGGATTTTGTAACTTCTATCGGACTTTCATCAAGGACTTTGCCAAAGTCACCCTTCCCTTAACGGACTTGTTAAAAACCAAGGGGAGGGGTCCTGAGGCAGGAAAGCCGGGAGAGAAACTGGCGTGGAATGGGGAGTGTCAGAAGGCATTTGAGGCTTTAAAAACTCTTTTTACCTCGGAGCCTATTTTGGCGCACCCGGATGAGACTAAAGACTTTATAATCCATGTTGATGCCTCGGATGTAGCAATGGGGGGGGCCATCCTGCAAAGGGACGCCGAAGGGAAACTACACCCCTTAGCGTACATATCGAAGAAGTTCAATGAAACGGAGAGGAATTGGTCGGTGTGGGACAAGGAAGCTGCGGCCATTAGGTTGGCGCTCACTACCTGGCGCCACTGGCTGGAAGGGGCGCAAACTCCGTTCGAAATATGGACGGATCATAAGAACTTAGAGGCTTTGCGCACGCAGCGGTCCCTCAACGCCAAACAACTGCGCTGGGCGGACTTCTTCTCAAAATTTAACTTTGTGTTAAAGCACTTTCCTGGGAAGGCTAATTCCCTGGCAGACGCGTTGTCCAGATTGCCCCAACACGAGAGTCTGAAAGACGAGGTGTTCGATTCCATGTTCTCCCCCCAGCAGCTGGGAGGAGTGGTTGTCACCAGGAGCAAAGCAAAGAAAACCGAGCTCACCACTGGGAACTGTCAATGGGGGGGGGAATATGCCCCTGAGGAAATAGAGGAATTGGAAGCAATGGGAGAGTGCGAAAAAAGACAGGACAATTGTTGGTTCCGTGGGGACAAATTAGTGGTGCCAAAAACCAAACGCAAAGAAATCCTGCTAAATTGTCACTCCTCTAAGCTTGCCGGACACTTTGGATTCCTAAAAACCCTTAACCTGATCCAACGGCAATTCTGGTGGCCGCGCATGCGTCGAGACGTCTCGGATTTCGTCTCGGCATGTCAAACCTGCTTAATGTGTAAAAAACGGGGAGGTAAAGTCCCGGGATTGTTACACCCCCTCCCCACGGCTTCCAGGCCCTGGGAAGACATAGCCATGGACTTCATTACCAATTTGCCCCCCTCAA
Source organism: Lepidodactylus listeri (assembly GCA_029233225.1). Lineage (NCBI taxonomy): Eukaryota > Metazoa > Chordata > Lepidosauria > Squamata > Gekkonidae > Lepidodactylus > Lepidodactylus listeri. Next base: position 124,704,642 of record JARCFY010000007.1, on the reverse strand, counting down.
AAGGAAAAACAGTGATCTGGGTAGTAGTAGACACGTTTTCCAAACAAGCCCATTTCACTCCTTTCAAACAGTTACCCACCGCCAAAGGGATGGCTAAAGCCTTCTTTAACCAGGTGATAAAACTACATGCTTTTCCGAGAAGGGTGGTGTCCGATCGCGGAAGTCAATTCGTTGCCACCTTCTGGCGGGAGCTTTTGAAGCTAATGGACATAGAACCTGCCTTAAGCTCGGGTTACCATCCAGAAACCGATGGCCAATCCGAGCGAACTAATCAAATTCTGGAGCAGTTTTTAAGGTGCTACACCAACTACCACCAAGATAACTGGGTGGAATTGTTACCCTTTGCAGAATATAGCTACAACAATGCAGTGCATTCCTCCACCGGGGTCTCACCTTTTATGGCAGTGGGAGGTTTTGAAGGTAAACCGCTCCCCACCCTCAAGGAAGACCCCCAGGCTCCCCCTTCAGACTTCAAAAACTGGTGGTCCAGTCTCCAAGATTCCTGGCCGTTGATTGGTAAAGCCTTGGACCATGCCAAGGAGGACTATAAAAAATATGCTGATCGTGGCCGAGCACCGGGATGGGACCTTCAACCCGGGGACTCAGTTTATCTCTCTACCAAAAATATCCACGGGCTGCAGCCCAGCAGAAAATTAGGATGGAAATATGTGGGACCCTTTAAAGTGCTGCGAAAAATCTCTGATGTCTCCTTTGAACTCGAACTGCCTAAATCACTAAGTTCTATACATCCTGTGTTTCATTTCAGCTTGCTGAAGAAAGATCCTGGGCCGAATGCATGGCATCCAGTTCCTCCAGTTCCTCCTCCACTGATGAAGGAGGGGAGTCCACACTACGAGATAACTGAAATCCTGGACTCCAAGACAAAGAGGGGCCATTTGTATTACTTAGTTAGATGGTTAGATTTTGGCCCGGAACACAATGAATGGATTCGTTCTGAACATGTTCATGCCCCCAAGTTAACTAAACTGTTTCATAAAATGTTCCCTGAAAAAGCTAGGTGAAGGGAATCATGGGGAGGGCAGGGTGTCAGAATCAGTTAATTCTGTCAATGTAATCTTGCATGCACACTATGTATTCTGTTATGTCTTTATGTATTGGACCTGTATTTTCTCCTTTGCTCGGTCGGGAGGGTGACAACCCCTAGGGTGAGAACAACGAGGCCTCTCATCCCTGCCTCCGCATTCCAGCTGCCCCGGCAGTAACTTCAAGGGGAGGAAAGGCTCTCATCTCTTATCTATGCTAAAGAACCTTGGAGCCTTGAATTGTTATGTGAACGGAGGGGTCTGGTTTGGGAAGGGAAATTTACTGCTTAACACCTCACTTTTTTCCTGTGTGAACCAAACGGTCAAGACACCTTTTAGCCCGCCAATTTTCCCTCCTGGGGATTGGCTACCTATGGGTAATTCAAACTCCTTGGAATGGTATAATAGACCCGCTTGTATTATTTGTCTCATCTCTGACAATACCCCGAGACGCTGTACTAATGTAGAAATAGGCAATAAAGAACTGTGGTTAACCAACCGAGATCTGATCCTTGACTACTTTGAACAGGACTCTCACAGTTCCCTGTCATGTTTTGCTTCCCTTTGTCAGTCCCTGTTGCAGGTCCCGGCGGGAGATTGGCATCAGCTTCCGTTCTGGCGGTTCCCCCCCTTCCTCAGAATGAGCTCAGATATTTTGCTAGACTCATGTTATCTCTGTTGGTGCACTTGTAACCTTGGGCAACTGGGCCTCCGCTCTTCCAGGTGTCTTTTGCATGGGAATGCATGTAGATTACACACACAGGGCCGGGGATGGGAAGTTAGCTCCGCTTACGAGCCTTTTTCCTGAGAAAGTAACGGTAGCACATTTTGGCGCTTGGTAGTTCTTTACTCATTGGTACCCACGTTTTCATCCTTGTTTGAATACAGTATATCAATTCCTCCCATTCTGTATCTGGTATCACTAACAACGCAAGTTTTTCCTGAAAGACCATTAAGAATAAAGACTTTGTTTTGAAATACAAGGCCTGACTTAATGGATCTAATCAGAAGTCTCACAGTGCCTCCCTGGATGCTGAATGTTGTTACAGATGCTGATGTCATAGGCAGGCTGATGCAATGACAGGGCTGGTTGGTGCCCCTTCACTTTTGGTGCCCTAGGCAATCACCTAGATGCATCTAGTGGATGGGCTGGCATATGTAGGTTCCCGTTTGTCACTATGGCTAGTAGCTATTGATGATCTCTCCTCCAAAGACCAGTCTGTCTAATTCTTCTGAAAGTCATCTATACTTGTCATAGTCCTAGAGATGATTCTTAAGGATCACAAAACACACACATTCTTAAGAATCACAAAGCATACCAAGAAGGCACATGGTGCCCATCAACTGACTAATTAGCACAGTTGGGAAATGAAGCTGACAAGGTTTTGTTTTGCTTGTGCTAAAAGCAGAGGAGAGATGACGTAATGGGGGTGTGGAGAGGAGATGGATGGATAGTTGCTTGATGCCTGAAAACACCTTATTCTATTCTGACAGCACTGCACATTTTTCTTCGAGCTCATTCAACACTGCTGGGAATATAAAACAAGCAGACCTTTCTTCACTTTGGAAAATGCTGAGCTCCCATAATGCTGAACTCTTAAGTTTAACACACTCTCACACATACACAAATACACACAGCAAAGTTGGAAGTGGAAAATACTCTGGAAACATTTCAGAGCTTGCTAGTAAATAATACTTGTACACTTCAAAATCTCCCACAGCTCACTCATTCGTTCTTATAAAAGATACCACAACTTGGGAAACGAATGTTAATGTGTGGTTTCAATGGCTGTTTACTGCATTTAGTAACACAATCCAGGCCCCCCCTTTTTTTGAAAACTCCATTAACTACACAAAATCTGAAAGAGAAAACTGTATTCATAGGCAGGGGAATGTTTCAAACAGTTAGGCTTCCTTGTTGTACAGAGCTGAAAAATATCTAAATTATTTTTGCTTCTGTGTCTTTGCTTGGCTGGACTGAGCATGCTTAGTGGAGAAAGAAAGAGGGGGAAAGACTCTTCTTATATAAGACAGACATCGACAGTGAGTACTTCCTAAAGCTGCAGATTTCAAATAATTTGATTTGTTGAGTGTACGTCACATTCAGATAACACCCTGCATTCCAGGATTGCACAGTGGCATATAGAGGTTTAGTGTGTAGCTCTGGCCTTGAGAGTCATTGGCTGCCCTGAGACCTCAAGAACAAAATGAATCTTGTTTGTGAGATGAATGAGCCTGAAATCCTACCGGCCTCCTCAAAATCCTCAAGGTTGTGGAATTCCTTTCTCCTTCCCTTGTGAACTGTGCCAAGACTGAAGAATTCCTTATTTGGGAGGTCTTCAATCTAACCACAATTTCTTGTGATTGTTGAAGTGGATGGTTTAGTAGTAGTAATTTGTTGTTACAATCTTTAGACCAGCATACAGTTTAGTAATGGTTTAGTAAATTTCTGTTTTTGCCCACAAACTAGGATTCTGCATCAGGATTAAACTGCAGTTTGGAATCCTAGTTTGTGAGTGGCCCTGCCCTGGAAGGCATGGACTATTCAGATCTCAGAGCCTAAGCAGGGTCGGCTTTGGTTAGTATGTGCCTGGGGGAATGTCAAGGAGTTTCAGGTTTGCTATGCAGAAGCAGGTAATTAGACCTGTGGCCAGGAATTTTTTTTTGGGGGGGGGGGGAATGGGGGCAGTTTAGCACAGTGGCTGAACCTGACAGCGGGGGATGCGGGGTAGATTCATGGGAGCCTTCAGGGGATTGGGGGGTGATGGAAAGGAAGGAAGGAAGGAAGGAAGGAAGGAAGGAAGGAAGGAAGGAAGGAAGGAAGGAAGGAAGGAAGGAAGGAGGAGAAGTGGTGCTCATGATGACAGTTGCTACTGGACGCTGGGCTGGGGCTTCTCCTCCTCTGGCTTCCTCCTGGCTTTTCTTAGGGGTGGCTGTGGAGGGGTTTCTTCTTCCCCTGCTGCCCAGACTGGGCTGTTCCTGTCCCCCAGGAGAGACATCCCAGCTTGCCACTGCCACCACTACAAAATGTTGCCGTGCAACTCCCACCACTGGCTGGGCTTTCCCTCCCTGTCTCTGAGTCCTCAGGCAGCTCCAACCATGCTGCTTTCCAGTGCACAGGCCTTGTCTGCCTGGCTGTGCCTCCCTCCCACCTCCCGCTCTGATTCCGCCTCCTGTGGCAGCTGCCCCATTCATGCCACTGTTCACACGGCAATGCTGCAACCAGATCACTCTCCTCAGTGGTAGCTGGGGGCGGGGGGGGGGGGAGTCTGTGTCGGAGTCTGTTTCAATTCATCCTCTGCCATTTGTTGTTTCACTCCAAAGTTCCCCCTTCATCATTCCCCCCTTGTGATTAATTGGTTGCCTTGATGTCTTGGTCTGTCTTGCTTAAAGTATCTTTTTCTCCCTGGGAGGGTGGCTTGCTACATTCCTTTGCGTCATAAACTAGCCCAGCTATCTTGCATTGTCACCTCCCTTTCCTTCTCCGGATGCCTGACTGTTTTATCTGCTTTTGTAACCTTGGAGAACTATGGAGTTGTTTTTCTTACCAGGTGTCTGGTCTGCAATCTACAATTAGAGGTCACTGGGGAACATGGGGGGAATTTTTAGTGCCTTAGCGCCCTTTTGGTGAGAACCAAACGGTCCTGAGAATTTCATGCTTTTTTATAACCATTTCTATTGGCTCTCTGCCTGCTTGTACCTGAAGGTGGGGGGTATATTAATCCTAGCTGTATGTAACCAAGTATCTCTAACAAACATGAAGTACCTGAACCATCATTAAGAATAAAGAACTTTGCTTTACCAAAGGTCTGACTTATTGGTTAGATTCAGAAGTCTCACAGATTGTTAGAGATCCCTTTAACGGGGCCTCTCATACCTGACCATGTCAGATGATGGGACTGTTCCCATTACCACAGCTGAAGTCCCGGTAACTACTGCTCCCAGCGAACCGTGTGAGCCGGCGGGGCCGCTGAAGACTACCGGCCAGGACATACTCCCGCTCCCACGACCGGGAGCAGGGGGGGGGGGGTTGGCCACCCTCCCTGTGGTACTCGTGGGCCATGTTTGGAGCTGCTACTTCCGAGTTGTGGATCCATGATTGGAAGGGGGCCCGAGTATGTTTCAGTGGCGACCAATTTTGGCCGACCGAGCTTTCTGGACGAGGAAAGATTCCATCCCCGTCAGCTGGATGACTGGCGACTGAGTCTGCAGGGCGAGGAGCGGTATCGACCCAGGGCCCCCGATCCAGGTGCCGAGGATCAGCTCAACCAAGCACTGGACCGCAGATTCGGTGAGATGCATGACTGGCTGGCAGTGGAGCTGAGAGAGGCCGTGCTAGAGATGCAACAACTGATGGCGGTGGTGGTTGCTGGAGTGGGGCAAGGCCAGGGAGGGGGGGGCAGGAGTGCCACCCCCAGGGCCAGCGCCGGGAGGAGCAGGTGTTGTTCCCGGGGTGCCCGCACCACCCGTGATGCCCCCTGGGGGGGGCTCCCCAGCTGGTACCCGCGGTCCCCCTGCCGGCTGACTGGATGCTCTGCCAGGCCCCCAATGACCCCTTGATGGCTACTTTTGATGGGGACCCCAAGAAGCTCCGGTTCTTTATAATCGAGATCGAGAGATTCCTGGCGGCTTGGGGCAACCTCTACCTGACGGAGCGAGAGAGAGTGGGCTACATCGGTTCCAAGCTGAGGGACACCACCAGCGATTGGTACATGAGTCTGCACAACCCCCCGGGCCCTGAATTACAGTTGGTTAACAACCTCATGTGGGCCTTACAGCAGCATTATGAAGACCCCTTGGGAGAGGAAAAGGCCCAGAACCACCTACGCAAGCTGGTTCAAGGCCGCTCCTCTGTGAGGGAATACACCAATCAATTTCGCAGAATTGCGGCAAAGGTGCAAGGGTGGTCGCAAGACTTATTCATCGAAAAATACCAGGAGGGGCTGAACTCCGAGATCTATGAGACGATCCTCAGGAACGACCGGCCCGGGTCCCTCGCGGCGAGGATGCGAGCGGCAGTGGATGTGGAGGAGTGCTTCACCCTGATCAAGCTGGGATCCTCCACCCCTCACCCGTCTAAACCTGCCCTGGAGTCGAAGTTTAAGACGGCTCTACAGGAATTGCGTGACTCCCGTTTCAGGCAGGGGCTGTGCATGAAATGCGGGGAGAGCAGCCACTTTGCCTCGGCGTGCCCTTGAGGGGGGAACAAGACCCCGAAGACATCAACCCCCGTCAAGGGAGGGACGCCACGCTCTGGTAAATCACCATTTAAACCCCGGGCATTACAGCTGGAAGGGGCAATGAGTGAAGGGACCGTGCAGGGAGAGCTGGAGCTGGTTGCGACTCCATTGGCGGGAAACTTCAACTACCTGCAGTAAAAGGCACAGAGCTGCAGGTCCCTCAACCCGATGCGCCACCACCGGTGAGCATCCCTGGCCCCTTACTCTATATGGTCGTGACTGATAGTTCCCAACACAGGGACCCATGTCCGGGTCCGGGCATTGATAGACTTGGGGTGTGCCAGAGACTTAATAAGCCCCTTGGTAGTGGAGGGGTTGGGACCAACAGTGAACCCGCTGGGGGAGCCGTTGCATTTTACCCAAATGGATGGATCAGAAATGAAGGAGGAATATGTGGCAGAGACTGAACGTTTAATTGTAGGGACGGGCGACCACTGAGAACAGAGAGCATTTGTCATCACCCCCAATACCCAGTTCCCCATGGTGTTAGGGAGTCCCTGGTTGAGTTCTCACGACCCCTACATAAAGTGGAGTGAGGGGAAAATTTCATGGATTGACCCTAAGTGCAGTCAACATAAGTGGGATAAGACGTGGGGCCCCGGCCCACCTTCTCCCCCTACCTTGGCAGCATTAGCTCTAGCGCCTGCCCAGGTCCCGAGGGAGTACCGAGACCTGGCGAATGTGTTTAGCGAGACTGAGGCAGATGAACTCCCCCCCCCATAGACTCACAGACTGTGCCATTGAATTGCTACCGGGGGAGAAGCTGCCCAAAGGGAAATTATATTCCATGAGCCCGGCTGAACGAGAGGAGCTCTGTCATTTCCTAGACAAGAATTTGGAAAGAGGCTTTATCCATCCAGCTAAGTCCCCCTACACTGCCCCAGTTTTGTTCCGAAAAAAGAAAGATGGGGGTTTGAGACTGTGCATGGACTATAGGGGCTTGAATGCGGTGTCGGCCTCAAACGCCTACCCCCTCCCGCTCATAAAAGACCTGCTAGCCGAGGCAGCCAAGGGAAAGATTTTTTCAAAGTTGGATATATGGGATGCGTATTTCTGGGTGCGCATAAGGGAAGGGGATGAGTATAAGACTGCCTTTAATACTCCCCTAGGACAATTTGAATACCTGGTAATGCCGTTCGGATTGGCTGGCGCTCCCGGCGTTTTTATGAGCCTAATCAATGAAATCTTGCACAAGCATTTATTCAGGGGGGTGCTCTGCTATTTAGATGATATCTTGATTTACTCCCCTGATAAGCAGACCCATGTGAAGCTAGTGTGAGAAGTGCTAGCAACGCTACTGGAGCACCGGTTGTATGCAAAGCTCTCTAAGTGTGAGTTCCACCACACTGAAATTGACTTTTTGGGCTGTCGAATCTCGCAGCAGGGGCTGGAGATGGATCCGGCAAAAGTCGAGGCAGTAGTAGTAGTAGAAGAAGAAGAGATTAGATTTATACCCCGCCCTTCACTCACTTGGAGTCTCAGAGCAGCTTACAAATTCCTTTCCCTTCCCCTCCCCACAACAGACACCTGTGAGGTAGGTGGGGCTGAGAGAGCTTTTTCCCAAGCTGTCCTTGAGAGAACAGCTGGTACAGAGCTATGGCTTGCCCAAGGTCATCCAGCCAGGTGCAAGTGGAGGAGTGGGGAATCTCCCAGATTAGAGTCCGCACACTTAACCACTACACCAAACTGGCTCACAGTGGGAAGCCCCTCGTACTCGTAAACAATTACAAAGTTTGTTAGGATTCTGCAACTTTTACAGAACCTTCCTGAAAGACTTTGCTACTATCACCCTACCCCTAACTGAACTGTTAAAAACCAAAGGGAGGGGTCCCGAAGCTGGAAAGCCAGGGGAGCGGTTGTGTTGGACTACAGAGTGTCAGAAATCGTTCAAGGAGTTAAAGAGGGCATTCACTTTGGAGCCTATTTTGGCTCACCCAGATGAAACCAAAGAGTTTGTAATCCATGTTGACGTGTCTGATGTAGACATGGGGGGGGGGGAATCCTGCAGGAAGGGTCGGATGGAGCGTTGCACCCACTGGCTTACATCTCAAAGAAATTTAATGAGACTGAAAGACATTGCTCTGTCTGGGACAAGGAGGCTGCAGCCATTCGGCTAGCCCTCTCTACCTGGAGACATTGGTTAGAAGGGGCGCAAAAGCCATTCGAAATCTGGACTGATCACAAAAACTTAGAGGCTCTGCGCACCCGAAGGTCCTTGAATGCCAAGCAATTGTGGTGGGCTGATTTTTTCTCCAAGTTCAACTTCATGTTAAAACACTTTCCGGGGAAAGCAAACTCCCTGGCAGATGCGCTATCCAGGTTATGCCAACACGAATCCTGCAGGAAGTGTTTGATTCCATGTTTTCGCCCCAGCAGTTAGGTGGTGCGGTGACAACTCAGAGCAAGAGTAAAAAGGCTCCCGAGCTGTCTCAATGGACTGTTAAGTGTGCTGCCGAGTATTCAGAAGAAGAAGTGAGGGGGTGGGAAGGAGACTCTGAGACCCATAAGCAATCTGATGGGTGTTGGTATCATGGTTCCAAATTAATCGTGCCGGGATCCCTGCACCGAGAAATTTTGAGAGCTTGTCATGAATCAAAATTGGCTGGCCACTTTGGTTTTCTAAAGACTTTGAATTTGATACAAAGGCAATTCTGGTGGCCGTGCATGCGCAAAGATACCTCAGACTATGTAACTTCATGCCAGGTGTGTTTAATGTGCAAAAAGCGGGGTGGAAACCCCCCTGGGCTGTTATGTCCCCTTCCTACTCCAGCTCGGCCCTGGCAAAGCATTTTGATGGACTTTATAATGGATCTTCCACCCAGCAAGGGGGAAGACGGTCATTTGGGTGGTGGTCGACATGTTCTCTAAAAACAAGCGCATTTCGTCCCGTTCAAAAAACTACCCACAGCAAAAAGCTTAGCCAAAGTGTTTTTTGCTCATGTGATCAAACTGCATGCTTTTCCTAAACGCATAGTATCCGACAGGGGGAGCCAATTCATTGCCAACTTCTGGCGGGAGCTTCTCCCGGTGATGGACATTGAACCCGCCCTTAGCTCAGGTTATCATCCCGAGATTGATGGACAGTCCAAACGTGTGAATCAAATATTGGAACAGTTCCTTAGATGTTATGCCAATTACCATCAGGACAATTGGGCTGAGCTCCTCCCCTTCACAGAATATAGCTACAACAATGCTGTGCACTCTTCTACAGGGGTTTCCCCCTTCATGGCAGCAGGGGTTTTTGAAGGGAACCCTCTCCTGACCTTGCCTCAGCCTGGAGCCGACCCCCCCTCTGAATTCTCCCAGTGGTGGACTGATTTACAATCTTCCTAGCCTTTGATTGCCAAAACTCTGGACAAAGCCAAAGAGGATTATAAAAAATATTCTGATAGGGGTCGCACTGCGGGGTGGGAATTAAAACCTGGGGATTCGGTGTACCTGTCTACAAAGAACATTCGTGGTCTGCAACCCAGCAGAAAATTAGGTTGGAAATATGTTGGCCCTTACAAAGTGCTACAGAAAATCTCTGATGTGTCTTTTGAACTTGAACTGCCTAAATCATTGAGTTCTGTGCATCCTGTTTTCCATTTCAGCTTGCTGAAGAAAAATCCTAGGCCGAACGTATGGCGACTGGATCCTCCTCCTCCTCCTTCTCTGATGAAGGGGGGGGGAGCAGCATTTCGAGATTTCTGACATTTTGGACTCTAAACTTAAGAGGGGTCGGGTGTATTATCTAATCTGGTGGGTGGATTTCGGGCCTGAACTGAATGAGTGGGTTGCTGAGGAACATGTTCACACCCTCAAATTGCTTCGTGCTTTTCATCGAAAATTTCCTGATAAGGCGGGGGGGGGGGAGGATTGTCTTGAGGAGGGCAGGATGTCAGAGTCTGTTTCAATTCATCCTCTGCCATTGTTGTTTCACTCCAAAGTTCCCCCTTCATCATTCCCCCCTTGTGATTAATTGGTTGCCTTGATGTCTTGGTCTGTCTCGCTTAAAGTATCTTTTTCTCCCCGGGAGGGTGGCTTGCTACATTTCTTTGCGTCATAAACTAGCCCAGCTATCTTGCATTGTCACCTCCCTTTCCTTCTCCGGATGCCTGACTGTTTTATCTGCTTTTGTAACCTTGGAGAACTATGGAGTTGTTTTTCTTACCAGGTGTCTGGTCTGCAATCTACAATTAGAGGTCACTGGGGAACATGGGGGGAATTTTTAGTGCCTTAGCGCCCTTTTGGTGAGAACCAAATGGTCCTGAGAATTTCATGCTTTTTTGTAACCATTTCTATTGGCTCTTTGCCTGCTTGTACCTGAAGGTGGGGGGTATATTAATCCTAGCTGTATGTAACCAAGTATCTCTAACAAACATGAAGTACCTGAACCATCATTAAGAATAAAGAACTTTGCTTTACCAAAGGTCTGACTTATTGGTTAGATTCAGAAGTCTCACAGTCTGGCACGATCTCCGAGAGGGCAGGGCACATCTGTGAGGGGTACAGGGTTGCCATAAATGCCAGCAACTTGATGGCACTTTCCACCTCCACCAGTTTGTGAACAAGAAGCAACAGCTTGTTACAGTGTTTGAATTTGGATTTCAGAACAAATTGGGGTTACACACTGAAGACTAGGAAACCTTTAACCTTGATACCATGTGTGAAGAGAGGAGTGAACATGTGAGTCCAATTATTTCAGGTTCATTTATATCACAAATGCCTCATGGTTTGCTTGTTACACCTGATAACAGCCACTGCATCGCTGATTCCCCAGAGACCCACCTAGTTTAGCCTGTATCTGAATCCAGGTTCCCCCTAGGTCAAGTCCAACATTCTGCCCACTATGTGTACTGGCTCAGACTTAGGTTTGTTTTTGGTTCTCAAGTCTTTCACCAGTACCCATTACTGTTAGGTCTCCCCCCCCCCCCCACTATAGAATTTCACACTGCTGTGCATGACACATGCCCTATAAGAAAGCTGAGTGTGACAATTGGGAAGAAATCTGTGAAGACGTTGCTGATTCATCTTGTGCACACCGGACTGGCATAACAGAAGGCAACAAGCAAGCTTCTCCCTGAAAACATGCTGATTTTTTTGCTAGCTGAACTGCCTCTTGATTTTGCATTTCAATGTTTAATGATTACCCTTGCTTATAAGCATCTAATATCCTGCATCCTATATGTGTTCCTAAGGGCCTTGCAGTCCTGAAACTGTGCTGCTACCATCAAATTAAACAGTGGCTTGGAAAGAGATTGACAAATGCTTAGCTTCATACATACATGCACAAATATTTACATAGTTAAAAATAATGGGTGCCCATCAAGACCTCTCTATTTCAAATCCCTCCTTAGAACATGATGGGTGGTTCTTGTCTTCATCCCCAGCTTAGAAGTATTGAATACATCTTGTGAGGGGCCGCAGTGGCTCAATGGTTAAGATGCTGAACTGCAGACTGGAAGGCTGGTAGCTCGGCAGTTTGAGACCCGAGTGCCACGTGACGGAGTGAGCTCCTGTCTCTGGCCCCAGCTCCTGCCAACCTAGCAGTCCGAAAGCAAGAAATTGCAAGTATATAAATAGGTACAGCTTCGGTGGGACGGTAATAGTGTTCTGTGCACCTCGGCATCTAGTCATGACCACGAGATGTCTAGTCATGACCAGGGAGATGTCTTTGGACAGTGCTGGCTCTTTGGCTTGGAAACGGAGATGAGCACCCCTAGAGTCGGATTCGACTGGCTTTCTAGCAAGGGAAACCTTTACCTTTACCTTGAATACATCTCATCTCTAAAAGAGGTTGCTTTCGGCTTCCCTAGCCTGGCAAGTCCTCTGGTTCTAACTCTCCATGAACCCAAAGCATGGGTAATTGTGTGGGTATCTTGCTGTGATGAAATGGTGCTAAGCAAGAGAAGATGAGTGGCTTCACTGGGGTTGCTGCTAATTGAGTATCTTGTGCCTGAACTAAATAGATTGTACCAGCAACAATGGTGAGCACTTAAATGTGGCAGTCTGTTAATGTGAATGAATGAATTTTTAGGGTACAAAGGCAATACAGACGGTTGAGTTTTGATTTCTGGCTTTATTCATATGTTATTCCTGTAGTGTGGAATGCTTCACAAAACATTATCTTAACAATCTTCACGATAAATCTCTCTCAGTGTGTCACTTACAGAAACCTGATGTTGAGCCAGCAGTTTGCCCAAGGCCACCAATTCAGGCAGACTGGCTCACTCCACCTCTGTTGTAGGTCTTAGAACTGGCCACCTTGTCTTTACAAATTTGCTTTGGGAGTGGGGAAGAACTGCAAGGGAAAGATGATGGGCAAGAAAACTGTCCAGATACTTGCCCTTCCCCTGCCTGCCATTTCCCCCCTGAAATTCACCCTCTCCCAACACTAATTTACAGAACAGAGCAAGGAAGTCTTGGTTTCAAGCCACAAGGTAGAAGCAGCGTGTGGTGATTCACCCTGAATTTATGAATGGCAGGGGCCTGAAACCCACATTCTGACAGAAACTTTCACCTCCACTCCTTTCACCCAGGCAGTCATTTCTAGGTAGGCAACGATCCTACAGAATCAGTTAAAGTGGAACAGGTGGGTTTAAGCCTGTTTAGTCCTATTGAGTTCAGTGGAGATAAACTGGCTTAAATCCAGGTATAGTGGTTTATCTGCTCCGGTTTAAACCTAAATTATTTTTCTGATCTTAAGCACACCTTCTTGGAAGGTAGTTCCTTTGAAATCAACAGTGCCTACATCCAAGCAGAAGTGGTTCAGGGGTTCGTTACAGAAATCACCCAAATGGGGATTTGCAAGAAGTCAGAAGTTGCTGTGTATTATAATGATTTACTGTAAAAAAAAACTTCCTTTGTAAAAAAATCTTAAAACATGGAACTGCAAAATGTTCAGGTTAGTGAGTTCAGTGCAATGAGTTCATTCTGGTCCTTAAACCTGATCATCTTCATTTAAGATGTTGCAAAGTGCAGCAATTCCTAAAACCTACTGCTACAATAATAAATTAGTCATCACTGGATTGCAGCTATACCTCTGTTAATCTGCCAGTCAGGCAAAAGGTGAAGGGGACGAGTGGCAAGATTATGGCCTGATTCAGAACACAGAAAATTACTTGGGGGGAAAAAAGGGAAAATGATTGTGCCCTTGTTGGTTTCCAAGCAGAATCTCTTTCACATTGATTAGGGAATGCTAATGTAATATTTCTTCAAGTAAAGTGGAACTTCTCTTTCCAAATAAGTAAATACTTGTTTACTTGAGGTATGTCATATTGCGAAAAGAAGAAGCATTGCTCCAATATGCTGGTGAAATTACACTGTATGTCACTTTCTAGAAGGCTCTGTTGTTTGATATAAATAGAAATTCTGCTTGCCCCTTGACTTCAGTCTCCCACTATGTGGGAAGGAAAGAATATCCAGAGGCACCACTCCGTTTTAAATCACAAGTTCAAGCTCCTTCACAGGGTCACTGCACTTACGGATCTCCGATGGCTCCCTCGAAGAGAACTTTCAGTATTGCTGGGAAGGAAGCCAGAAAGGGGTTTTGCAGCTGTACGTTGCCCAAGAGAAGCTTCTGAGGAAAAGAAACTGGCAGCCCCAGCCTCCTCCTCCTCTGCCCATCTGTTGGTGTGGCCACTGCTTTCTGTATTTGGCATCCATTTCCCAAGTATATCCTCCGCTGGGGGCCAGATATTCTCATGGCTGCCATTCCCAGAAAGTGACATTCCTGCTTCTGTGCGATCAAATATCGACCAGCTCACATTTGCAATGGGTTGGGTAAGTTCACCATGAAGGACTGTGGCTTCTGTAGATGTGGCTTGTTTCCTTGATTTCCATTTCTTGATTTCCTGGTCCTGTTGTTCCTTGGGGAGTTTGTCCAGGTGTTGGGCTTTGAGAATGGGAGAAACCTGGAAGCTGCCTTGCAGAGCCATGATCAGGTACCTTAGGAAAGGGGAAACGATTTATTAGCCATCTGACGAATGTCAGCTTTTGCCCTTTCTGCAGTCCTCTGATTGGGAGATGCGATGCTTGCCATTAAGGAAGAGTTACCCAACTCTTGAACTTGCAGGAACTTTAGGGATTTTTGGAAAGGGTAGTCTGGGTCCATCACACAATGGGGGCTGCAGTGGGCAGGGCCAGGGTCCAAAACTCAGGGTGGCAGTGTATGGGGAGGGCAGAGTTTGGGGAAGAGCTTAGCAAGGATGTGATAGCTGCCAGTTCCTCCAAGAGAAAGGATCACTGGAGTTCACTTGAAATTTTAGGAGAAACCTCAAGTTACACCAAATCGCACACAACGGCTGCCACAGGGGAAGGAGCCAATCACAGTTCTGAAAGGTTCCACAAATAAAACTTTTCATTGAACCAGCTCTTCAGACTTCCTGGTTGAAGTCTTGCTGAGCTCCTTTTAACTGGAGATGGCAGGAGACTGGCCCTTCTCATGGATGTCACAGGTTCAGTTCCTAAGTATTCTTCTCCACTGCCTAATGGGACATGAATTCATTTGCTTAAGATCAAGCTACTGTATCACACGGTGGTGTGATGTTCACAGGTCTCCACATACAGGGCAGAAGACAAATCTGAACCTGGGACTTCCTGGCTCATACTCCTGCAGAGTGATCCTGTGGGCAGTAAGTCTCACAGGGAGCAATGAAGCTAACTCCCAAATACATGCATTTGGGTAGTACGCTTCTTACCCACCGCAATACATAAGAAAAGAAGGGAACCAGGAGTGAGTGAGGGAGGAGAGGCAAGGAGATCTAAAGAGAGAAAAAGAAGAAGAGATTGGATTTATACCCTGCCCTTCACTACCCAAGGGAGTCTCAGAGCAGCTTACAAACTCCTTTCCCTTCCCCTCCCCCACAACAGACACCCTGTGAGATAGATGGGGCTGAGAGAGCTCTGAGAGAACTGTCCTTGAGAGAACAGCCAGTACAGAGCTATGGCTTGCCCAAGGTCATCCAGCAGGTGCAAGTGGAGGAGTGGGGAATCAAACCCGGTTCTCCCAGATTAGAGTCTGTGCACTTAACCACTACACCAAACTGGCTCTCCAGAGAAAGCATGCCCGAGTGTATATTCAATTTATATGAAGAGCTGTGATTGGCAACCTTGTCCCTAAACCCCAGACTCAGAGGGAGTGACTCATTTATGAAGAACAGGTATTCTGCACTTGCCCAGAGGAACACACTCCTCTCTTCCTCTAAAGGTGTAGTCCTATCCTAAAAACCCTACACAGCCACATAAGAACTGTGTTCATGATTGTTTTGATGGTGAGAACCTGAAGTTCATCTGGCAGATTCCCACTTTGATAGTTGTAGGAATTTGTATGGATCACCTGTTTATAGCCTTCACCCATTGCAGATAGCCATTTTGGTTCGAAGCCAACTGCACTGCAGAAAGAAGTATCCTAGCCTATCTTGGTGACATCCTACTATAAACTGTACGGGACTTTTATAGCTTAACCATAAATGTGATAACCTGGAAATCAGCCCTCCCCAAGTTCAACTGGTTTACTTCACAGTAAGTGTGCCACCAACAAACCAAATAACAGAATCCCTATCTCTCCTGATAGACTTTTTTTCACACTTGAAAATACATTAACACCCATTATTCTAGTGTGGCGCTTTGAAGCAAACTTTGTCCACATCTCTGTTGCATCAGATGGAGTGGATGGTAGCCCACAAAAGTTTATGCTACAAAACAAAAATCTCTTTAAGTTTTTGTAATATATGAAACTGCTTTATGCTGTTGCCTTTTCTCCACCCAATTTGGTGATGTTTGCTGGGATTAGTAATGATTCTCCATGGTGTCAGATATGAACACTTGAGATCCTTTAACTCAGCACTAGTGAAAGGGGGAAAACGACAGCATCCAGGGCATGGGCTCTTGTACTGAGCCCCAGCCCCATGTGAAAATGCCACCAGACTCCTTTTATGCAGTGTGGAGCCTCCTTCTCCAGTGCTGCTGGTTGGCTAAGTGATCAAAGGGTTGTGCAGGCGACGGATGAACACTTCATCCATTCTTGCCTTGAGAAGTGCAGTTGGATCTGACCATGGCACAGGCTAGATCTTGTTTTAGCACAATATCTGGGGCAGCAGATCCAAGAAAGCGGCAATGATTAGCCCTGTCTAAGCTACAGCTCCAGGCCATGGTTGCAAATTGTCCTATGGTGCGGCTGACAGCCTTATAAACTAGTTTTCAGCACAGATTTAGCAGGCCCATAGCCAGATTTGAAAAGTAGCAGCATTTGCTTCTCTGCATGTGGATGGCTGATCTGTGAAAACTGGTTCATGAGACTATTTGCCAGATCTTGTGCTGGCTTGTCTATTTAGACTTTAAATTCTCAGTGGGAATTTTTTTTTACACCCGTCAGTTTTACAGCTCCAATAGTATTTCTTCTTGGTTTGCCTTACTGTCTGTATCTGTTGTTATTGCAGCACTTCAAAGTTCCAAAACAAACTAAAGTACAGACAAATTAACTTTATTCCTACTTCTCTGTCTGCAATGGGAAAGATGGGTTGGAGCCTATCAGCTCTCCCACTGGAGTAACAGGGGAAAGGCCCCCTTTTGACCTCCAAAAAGGCTATGGCAGGGGACACTGGACACAAACCCATGTGGGACGGGCTACAGTGAAGAAAGGAACTGGACAATATCACCTTCCCTCCTCCTTGCATCAGCAGATACCAATCCAGTATCTTGCCATTCTTCAGAAGAACTGGGTTTCAGTTCTTTCCCCTTCCTATCTCCATCCCCTACAGAAGAAGATTACAGTGAGGGTAGCTCATTGCTCAGCTCTCTCCTTCCCTGTGATACAGCAGAAGGGAAACCAACTGCAGCCAAATCCCTGGTAGGATCTTCCACTCTAGCCTGTCTTCCATACACCGCAAGCTCTATCCTTATATGGATAGAGATTTTCAAGTACACAAATGACAGCTGGAAAATTGTGAGACCCATGGTGGACCTCACAGAGCTCCTGTATGCCATCTGTTCTACTTCTGAGACTCCCGGGTAGCCCATTCTGAACAATTATTTGCTGGCAGAGGAAGTGATTTCTCATTTTGCAAATAAAGAAACCATAAGGAGCCCAATACTATAGAAATGAAGTGAAGCTGCCCTCAAGTCATGGAAATATTCTACTCAAATGGAATGAAGAGTCTTCCTGTTGACCCTACAGACAATGGGGGTGGAGGTGAGGAGCAGACTCTGTACCTCTGCATGGCTTCCAAAGCCGGGAAATGTTTCAAGACCTTAAAGCTAGCATCCTCCATATTCTAGCACTGGAGAGGAAAGCACAGAAAACACTTTTCTTTGAAAGGCTCAAGGGTTGCCTATCAAAGAACTGTATTATACAGCACAATAACAAAGCCTTTATATTCCAGTAAAGGCACACAGACTCTGTTTTCCTGAACTACAGGAAGACTTGAGACTGCATGAGAGAATGTGGGTTGTCAGGGAAGTTAGGCTTCCCTTCTAGAGTTAATCAGAAATCACAAGAGAGTGACAAACGGGGGGAAAGAAGAAACAGCACACTATAGGGAAGTCTGCCCGGGAAGCAAGGGCACATACTGCACATCTAGTATTCATTGTACATGTCCTTCTGCATCTTCACCAGTACAAGTCCCTGTGGGCATGGCAGATGAAGGCAACCACAAAACCAGAAGATGCACCTTCAACACCATCCTTTCCCCTCTGTGCACTGCAGCTTCCTTTGGAGAGAATTCCCCTGAACTCGTAGCCCTGAGAGACTGATGTCTCAGACACTATTCCTGCTATTCCCCCAGGAGCATAGTTGCCTCAGGAAATTCTCCAGACCCACTGTGGAATGTAAGTTGTGAGTAGAGTCCTTGCCACAGATGGGGAAGGGGCCACTGTGAGAAGGAGGAGCTGAGGATTTGAATCAATAACCTCTGATACCCAATTTAAATGTGATGCCAGATGTGTAAGAACACTTGGCAAAGAAGCGAATGCGTTGTTTAAACTCCATCCCCTGGCTTATGCTTGCATCATTAGCCAGCTGGGGATCTGCACATATGTTTCCCATTCCCACATTCCTGGCACTCCATGCTTCAATGGGGCTGGACTTCATTCTCAAAGAGAATCTAACTGCAGACCAAAGACATGTATCAGAATACAAAGGAACAGAGGCAACTTTTCAAACCTTGGTAGAAGTGCTACAGTTGGTGTGAGGAGGCATATGAGATAAAAAGTGGGGTTTGAGAACTGCATCTCCATAATCCAGTACGGATTGGTGGGATGGTTGCAAACGATGCAGGCAGCATGGTAGACAGTTGAGAAAACAAAGTAAAGCAGAATACTCCCGGTTATTGCGATCCCATGGAACCATGTCTGTGAACAGAAGTGACAAAAATGGCAATTATAACAACAACCCATATTAAATTTCATCGCTGTAATTCTGGCGCAAGATGGTGGAGAACACATAATTGTTAGCGGTGGTTCAAAAAGAAGGCTGAACAAGTAGCCACAGCAACAATATACCATGGAAGAAATACAGCCTCTCTTTCTAGGTTGCTATATATATATATCTAACATAAATATATTTATCTAACATATATAAATAAATAACATATAAAAATCAAGTTATGGAATTTTTTTTAACAGTTTATTTATCATTTTTAGTCATGATAATGTACAACAACATTAAAAACCTTTACATATATTCCTTGCAAGTCTAGTTTTTCTATTTTCTATCAAGCCAAGTATCGAGCCATCTTCTAATATATACATCTTGCTCTTTCCCTTGTAGCAATAAATGTAGCCTATCCATTTTTGCAATGTCCAACATTCTCTGAATTATTTCATCTCTGCAGGGTATTTCCTCTGCTTTCCATCCCTTTGCTACTAATATTCTAGCAGATGTTAAGATATAGGTTATAATATATACATCTTTTTTCCATAACTATCTGGAAGCATGTTTAACAACAAAACTTCTGGTACAAATGGTATATCATTGTGTGTTATTTCCTGTATCATATTATGTATTTTATGCCAAAAATCTTGCATTTTACCACACCTCCACCACATATGGTAAAAGGTTCCCACATTTTACTTACATTTCCAGCAGTTATTTGAAACATTAGGATAACGCCCAGCTATTTTATCAGGTGACCAGTGCCACCTATAAAACAGTTTATATATGTTCTCTTTAGATAATATTGCTCTCATAAATTTTTCAGCTTTCCATATTTTAGCCCATTATGGAAATTTACCCAGAGTCTATATTATGCAAATTGCACAAAATATGGCTGAGGACAGACTGGAAGTGTGGCCCACTCTGCCTCCGCTTTAAAAGCGGAGGCAGAGTGGGCATCCAGACTGCCGCATCTGCCCCGCGGAGGCACCCTGGACTTACCTCGTCCGGCGGCGCACTCCTCCCACAGCAGCCGGGCACCACTTCCAAGTGGTGTCCCAACGGCTGCACGCGCGTTCCACTCACTTCTGGTGGGTGTGAACACGCGCGCGTGGGCGGAGCCGCGTGGCATTCTGCCGCTGCCGGAAGCTGCCCGCAGTGTGGATGCTGTGGGTGGCTTCCTTGCGGTGACATCTAAATGCCGCGCTGCGGGGCAGTTCCTCCCGCCTTGTTCTGCCGCGCTCCTGTAGCGCGGCAAAACAATAGTCTGTCCTCGGCCTATGGCTCCACTTCTTTGGGCCATGAGTCTATGAGGAGGGAGACAGTGACCTCTTTTTCGTCTTGCTTTAGTGGTAAGCCTCAGGGTTTAGCAACAGGGGTAGAGTGGCCCTTTAGCTTACCAGGAAGGGCCCCTGTGGCACCAGCAGCGCTAGAAGGGCCAGTTGGCTTGGGTCCAGGCTAGGGTTACCAACCTCAAGATGGAGCCTGGAATTCTCCTGGAATTACAACAGATCTGAAGACTACAGGGATCAGTTTTCCTGCAGGAGGTTTCTTTTCTGAGGAGTCCTACGCTGTTTATTTATATTCTCTGTGGTATTCTGAAATAGGAGTAGCGGCCACTTCTAAAAGCAGGTGAAGATATCATAACAAGTCAAGAGCTTCATATACATACCCAAGTTTTAATTTCTAAAGCTTGGTGAAACAGAATGGTAAAGAGGGAGACGGTGTTGACGGTTGACCCAAATGTGAAAACACCAATATCAGAATCATAATACACCTGAAAAGCAGGAGCAAACATAGACATATTGACTCGACTACAGATGATTTTGCCTTCATAAAAGACCGTGGCTTGGATCTAAAGTATTGTGAGCATAATGAGAGCCACATAATGTTACTTTCCCATCTCCCTCATGATCAGCGTGGAGTGGAGGGGCTGCAATGGAAAGGGGGAATAGGCAACCCCTCTCTCTGCCAACAGAAGGACCATTCTGCTAACGTAAGTGCTCTTACGCTGGCTGAAGAGTACCACTGGATCGAATCCCGTTTAAGAAATACCTTAAATACTTACTAAATAAGGGACAAAGAAGCAGATGAGACTCTGGTAGAAAGCCTCCAAAATGGCAACACAAAATGTCAGTGGCGTGTAGATCTGTAAGCCAAATTAGGACACAATGAAAACAATGATTTTCAAGGGACTTGCACCATTTTACATTATTGGTATTTTACAAGCCATCATTATAGTGATGCCGTCCTGATCTTCTCACTCCTATTTCAGCCAACTCCTCCAAGGACTGAAGGAGTAGGAGCAATGTTATTTCCTGTGTGGCTATGCTTGGATATGGATGTTATCTACGGACTCCTGACAATGTGGGATTGGATCAAAGCTGACATAGAAACAGTGGCAAAGCAGACTTGTGAAGTTTGCATATTCAACAACCTCTATCCTACCATCACTATCACCATTACTATAATTTGCTTAATGCCAAGAGTGCACTAGGTAATGCACGCTAAGATCTATCACCCATAGCTGCCCTTGCAAATTTCTTGCTCATAATCTGATTTTTCTTGTGGAGTAAGTAATAAATGATTGTTTAGTACTAAGCTGTTCAGAGGGTAGCTGTGTGTGAGAACAAGATCTTGGGGTATGGGTGGACTGTAAGTTAAAGATGAGCAGACAGTGTGCTGCAGCAACAAAAGAGGCTAATGCAATCCTCCGGTGTATCAACAGAGGCATAACATCCAAATCACAAGATGTGCACTGCTGTACACTGCATTGGTCAGGCCACACCTGGAATATTGTGTGCTGTTCTGGAGGCCTCACTTCAAAAAGGATGTTGATGGAATGGAGTGGGTGCAGCAGTGAGTGATGAGGATGACCAAGGGCCTGGAGACCAGGCCCTATGAGGCAAGGCTGAGGGACTTGGGAATGTTCAGTGTGGAGAAGAGAAGGTTGAGAGAGGACATGACTGCTCTCTTAAAGTATGTGAAAGGCTGTCACTTAGAGGAGGGCAGGGAGCTGTCCCTGTTGGCAGCAGACGAGAGGACTTGCAATAATGCATTTAAATCAATGGTGGGAAGGTACCAGCTGGATTTTAGGAAAAAAATTTTTACAGTAAGAATTGTTCAAGCGTGGAATCAGCTACCTAGGGAGGTGGTGAGCTCCCCCCATACTAGCAGTCTTTAAGACTTGTCAGGGATGCTCTAGGCTGTTCCTGCATTCAGCAGGGATTTGGACTAGATGGTCTGTATGGCCCCTTCCAACTCGGTGATTGTCTGGTGCTGGATTGGCCAGAGGGACTGCCCAGGGCAGGGCACAGGGAGTCGGGGCCTCTTCTTCCTACTTACATCAAGCCTTTTATCTTTTTTTCATGACATGGCAATTTTACATGTCTGCACTCCCTTTAAAATTTTGGCTCCTCAGATGTAAGGGGATATAGATTGGCTATGTATCTTATGTAATTTCATATTTATTTATATATCTATTTGTTTGCTTTTTAATAAACTTTTCAAAAAATGAATTGGCTCTTTGGCTCACATATAAGTGGAACTGGTGCATTTCTCATTTACCTTGACCTCTTTGTTAGCAAAACTGTACATGAAAGATTATCAGAACTGTACATGAGAAATCAGATCACAGGTATTTTTGGAATTCTAAGTGTTAGCTCTTTAATTTCTTTTTGTTGCACCCTTTGTTTTTTCTTTGTACTGTTGTTTCTGCCAACTGATTTATACTTTATGTTTTACAGATCCATGACTTAAATGCCCACGCCCCTTCCTCTATGCTTGGCTGATATTGACAGTGAGTGCCATTTTTTTCTGCTGTGAATACATCCACTTAGATGTCGCATCATACTTGAAGATGTTTTGACTGAGGTCTTTTACAGACAATCTACAACAACTGTACAAGGCCATTCTGCAACGGGACTGTAACAGAAACAATTCTGAAGATATCGAAACAGTATCTTAATTAGGCAACAGACTGTCAAATATTATACTTTATTAAAGGTAAAGGTTTCCCTTGCTCGAAATCTAGTCTAATCCGACTCTAGGGGGTGGTGCTCATCTCCATTTTCAAGCCGAAGAGCCAGCGCTGTCTGAAGACTTCTTCCATGGTATGTGGCCAGCATGACTAAATGCCAAGGTGCATGGAATGTTGTTACCTTCCCACCAAAGTGGTACCTATTTATCTACTAGCAATTTCTTGCTTTTGAATGGCTAGGTTGGCAGGAGCTGGGGCCAGAGACGGGAGCTCACTCCGTCACGCGGCACTTGGATCTCGAACTGCTGAGCTACCGACCTTCCGGTCTGCAGCTCAGTGTCTTAACCTCTAAGCTGCCGCGGCCCCTAATTATTATACTTGATTAACTGTCAAAATTCAAGGCATCATGTACTGAATTTTTATACTTTTATATCTCACTGTATCATGTACTGTATATAGGGACTGTTTTCACTAATTGCACTGTACTGTTTGCACTGTGTATAATATAGTAATATTTGGCTTGCACACAGTTAAGTATGGGTTTTTTTGTGTGTGGACTCTGGTACTCAGTACCTTTTGTAGTTTCCTGCAGAAGTCTCTCCTCCCTTTTTTTCGCTGAAAGACTGAGACCAATCCTGGGAGTGAGAATCTATAGGTTCCCTTCACAGCTTTCCTAGGTCCTGAATGTCTGCTGTCTTTCCTCCAGCTTCAAGAGGGAGCACTGTAATTTGAAAGAAGGGCAGCTGGCCGGTCAGCAGCTATCCATGTACCTGTGCCACCAATGAATCAGCTTCTTCTGCCCCAGTATCCCTGACGGGCAGGCACCCAGTGGTACTCAGGTTTTATCTCTAGAATCAGGTACGAGGCAGATACTGTGACCCCCTATCTGTGTGCCTGTACAAGTGCACAGGGGAAGGACTGGGGGTCAGTTATGTGTTTTGAATGCAGAGAGTTCAGTCCCTGGCATCTCCAACGAAAGGCTTTGCAGATGCTGGGGAAGAACTTCCTCTTCCCAAGACCCTGGAGACTTACTGCCAGTCACATTGAGTGGATCAAGGGAACGCAGCTTCGTATGTTCACTGGGGCCTCAGGGTGCGTTCAGACATGCTGTTTGATCCGGCTTCAACACACTTCAAAAACGGATCAAATGTGTGTGTTCAGACAGCATCAACTGCCTCCCGTCCCCAGCCGTTGCTTTCTGGAGCAAATTCCGGAGCAAACCGTAGTATTTTAATACCAGGTTCTTAAGTGGTCTTTTCTCAGCTCTCCCAGTTGAAAGCACATTTATTTTTTAAAAAAAGTTTAAATGGCCACTAGTTTTGAGTTTGGGATCCCAAGGAGGCCAGTTTTGGGCGAATAGTTAGAAGGGACGTGTTCTGTCATGGTGGTGAAATCATGGTGCTTGTGGAACTGTGACAGGATTTGCTTTACTGCTTTTGCGCATGCGCAAGGGTGTAGTTTTTCAGATCCCCAGAGGAGTGCCTATGCGCATGCGCAAACTTAGAACCCCCCCCCAGACATATACCCCCGTGTGATCGCGACTGTCTGGAGTAAAAAAAAGTGCATCGAAGCGGGGCGATTTAAAGGGGCTCCAGCAGGCCGTCTGAACGCACCCTCGGAGCGATAGGCCCTTAAAAATTACACATGGATTGTTACTGTGTGTTTCTCCTTCTTAAGATGATAGCTCAACATGCTGTATACCCTGTGAAGGGAGTCACAGTTTTATTTCCCTCATGAAGCCTACAGTGAGTAGCAAATTGCAAAAAGTTTCCTTTTACTAGCAAGAGCAAAGGTGTGTTGTTCCAACTGCTAATTATTTGTGCATCAGATATGGATCAAAGCCTGCCAAATATTCATTATTTGAATAGTGTTGGACTCAGATCTGGGAAACAGATATTCATTACACCATTCAGACGTAGACTTGTTGAGTTGTCCTTAAACAGGTAACAAACGGTCTGAGCTTCAGTACTCAACATGTAAAACAGGGGTATTGTGAGGGCAAAGGAAGGAAGAACTGTAAAGAGCTTTGCATACTGCAAGTACTATATGCAGGAAAATGATAACAACAACCAGGGGTCATTTCGTAGAAAAAGAGGTGCAGGAGCTCATTAGCATAACTCATTTGCATAACTCATTTGCATATGCCACACCCCCTAACATACCGGAAGTGTGTCAGAAGGCAACACCCACCCCTCAGGCTCCACTCCACAGGTGAGTGAAACTGACCTGCTCTTCCTCCATTCCCTTCCCCATCCAATACATTGTGCAATAAAAATAAGCGTAAAGAACACACCCTCATTCTCTTCCTGTTCCCTTGAAACCACCAGGTTTCAAGTAGACTTGAGATACCCAGGACATGTGCACCACCCATCCCTTTCCCTTCTCCTCCCCACAACAAGACACCCTGTGAGGTAGGTGGGGCTGAGAGAGGTCTTTTGAGAACTGCTCATGAGAGAACAGCTCTGAGAGAACTTGTGACTGGCCCAAGGTCACACCAGCAGCTGCATGTGGAGTAGTGGGGAATCAAACCCGGTTCTCCCAGATTAGAGTCCAACTCCTGACCACTACACCAAACTGATGGGGTGGAAGCTGCTGAAGGGTTGGTGAAATTTCTCCAGTACTTATGTGCCATGTGCCCAGATAAAAAATGGTATACTTAGAAAATTTATATGCTACCTTGAGCAAGTCTCTGGAAAGGCAGCACACAGTCATAAAAGGAACAATGATAAAATTATCAATATTAAAACAAAACATTAAAAACAATAAAGACCCTAGCAGGGCTTTCCCCGGGGCGCTGCACCTTTGCACTGCTCAGGGAAGCTGAGGAGGGGGCGGGGCTTGGTCATGTGCCCGCCCCCTGGGCTCCTCACTCCTGGAGCTGCGCTCCTGTGCGCTCCCACTCCAATGGACCCCTGACAACAACAAAGGTTTCCCAAATAATTAGAGTTATAAATGAAATTGCAGAACAGCAGTACATATAATGATTTGCTTTCTAAAATGCTACTAATAATTTCATAGTTTTGTTAATATCTTTTGATCTCATCATGTTTCTTCTCCCAGTCCTAAACAAGCCACCCAAATGGTATAGTTTTATATGTAGCTGAAATGCAAATATAAACTGAAGATGCTTTCCTCTGTACTTGTTATGATTCAGACCAACCTGAGCAAACTGTATTTGGGCTGGAGGAAGGGTCCCTGAAGGTTGGTGGAAGGGCACCCTGGAAAAAATTGCTTAACACCCCCCCCCCCCAAAGTAATTTCTGAGCTCAAAACCAGGGCTTTATTTCCTGGGGGAATGCGCCAGAACAAAGTTCCAGAACCTGTTTGGCAAAATTCTTTTTAAAATGTTTAAAAGTTCATGAGTTTTTGGTATACAGATTGAAAACTTAATTTCCCTCTTGAGAGTTCCAGCATCTCTCCCGCCCCCCCACCAGCCCTGCTCAAAACCATCTCTTTTTCTCCTATTGGTTGAAAGACGTGGCTTCCCAGAGGGGAAATATTCAAGAAGTCTTTCTCTCCTCCATTCTTTTTCCTGTCCAGCTGCTTTAGGTTTATTTATTTTTTAAAAAAGAGAGAGGTAAGAATCATGCAACTCCAAAAAAAGTATACTTCGAGCCTTAGGCAAGCCTTGTGAGACCCCTTTATAAAACTAGTACAGCACAGACAGAGTCATAGATATCCATGATGTCTATTTTATGAAGAACATTTTGCATTGGGATAATTACACAGGTTGTGATTTCAGGCTTGCGGGAACCCATAAAACACACTGGAACAAGAAGGGTATACCTCTGAATTTCGTCCACTCTTGTATAGCTCAGGCAAACTTAATAGAGTTTCTGCAGAAATATCTTTATCCAGGACTCCAGAAAGGATGGGTGGCACAGAAGTGAAAAACAAATTGAAGAAGATCATTTGCCAGTAGTCTATCATGGAGGCCCCCGAGAAAGCACAGAAAAATTGGTACCAGAAGAGCAGGTTGACGTAGGCCTGGTGGGAATATGTTAAAAGGCAATGTTTGTAATTTTCAGGATATTGTTTGCATGCCTGTGCATAATTGATATGTGCTTTTTGACCATTTTGGTCTTAACAACTTCAAATGAGCTAAACCTCAAGTATTTGACCTTGACTGAACTTTTGATCAGACCACAGGGTAATCATCTATTACCTTCAAATGTGTGTAACCGAGTCCTGACATCATTTTTAAAGTGAAAAACAGCTTTGGAAGAGAGGAATTTAAAGTGAAGTAGCAGGGGGTCATTGTCTGCAGTTCTAATTGCCTTCCCACATGGCTGCCCCCCCCCCCCATCCTTGACCTAGTTTTTCAAAGCCCATGATGGTAAAAGTCATGGAAAGAATTTCGAATGGGGAAACAGTCCCCCCATAGTTTCTCCATTCAGCCTTCTATAGCAAAGTGGTGGATTGCAGCCAGCAACGGACATACTGAAGATCCTACTGAAAATTCATATTTAGAGGTGCATTTATTTTATATTAGATACATATCTGATAGCCAACTATGCTCCTACTTGCGGATACCTAAATCTGTGGATCAGGGCAATTTACACAGCAGTAAGATTTTTCAGCAAACTTGAGGGATACCTCAGGCTTGCAGAAAAATCCTAAACTGGGAAAAATGGGTGTGGGAGTTTAAAAATCCCCCCCACAGGAATCGTCTGCACAGCAGCAAACAACAGAAATAGCTCTCAGGAAGCTGTGGCAGGCAAAAAGGGAAAGAAAGGGCAGGCAAGGGCATGAACAAGCAGAGCTGGAGGTCAAGAAAAGAGGAGGGGGATTGCTGGTGCTTGCTGCAGGGCAGTAAGGTCATGGCAGTGGCAAGAACAAGGAAGAAGCAATGAGGCTTTCTCCTTCCTGTGACAGGAAGTGAAGGCAGCCAAATGGTGGTGAGTGTCACGGGCTGGGGGCCAGTGGGTCAGGAGTCAAGCCGAAGTCCAGGACAGTCTGAGGTCAAGCCAAATCAGGAACGAGTTCTCAAGGGTGGCTGCGGCTGCTGCTGCTGCTGGAGCTGCACGATCAACTGCGTCAGCTGTTGGACTTGGTGAGCGACACCCATAAGCTGCAGGGGAGCTCCCACTCCATCCGCATCCATCGAGGTGGAGTGAGTTTGGGGGTGCTAGCAATCTGTCACGGGCTGGGTGCCAGCGGGTCAGGAGTCAAGCTGAAGTCTGGGACAGTCCGAGGTCAAGCCAAATCAGGAATGAGTTATCAAGTCCAAAACACGAAGCCAAAAGCAGTCAGTCCAAGCCAGGGTCAGAGAGGGAAACTCAGGAGCAAACCAGTCCAAGGAGTCAACAAAAGCCAAGGTCAAACAGAGCCAGAGTCACAAGCCAGAGGGTCCAGAATCAGGTTAGGAACAAGTTGGTACAAGTTGGTAGTCTCTGTGCTGCGCCTAAATACCCAGCCACTTCCTGTGCTCGTTAGCAGCTGGCAGTGAGGTCCCGGCTCCTTCTAAAACGCAGGACTGAGTGATCTGCAACCATGCATGCGTGCGTCTTTTCTCCAAGCTGCTAAGTCTTGTCTGTATCAGGATCTTAGACGTTCCACCCGAGGAGGTGAATCAGGTGGGCTTGAGCTTGGCTGTGGCTCAGCTGCTGCTGGTGCTGGGGTAACACCCTGGGAGGTGCTTGCTTGAGCCTCATCTGGTTCAGGTGGAGGCTCCTTTGGAGCTGGGAGCTGATCCTCCACCTCACTTAGGTCCGCAGGAGGCAGGTCCTCAGAGGTACTCCTGACAGTGAGTAGGAGCACATGCTCACTCCAAAGCCTCTCACTGCAGGAGTGAGTGAGGCACACTTCAAAACTTCTCCCCTCACATAAACAAAGTGACGGTGACCCCATCGTGATTGTGTCCAAGGTAAACGAGCAAATGGGAAAATGAAAAAAGACTTTACTGCCTTCCTTCTCTTGCCCTCCACTCAGAAGGCTCTTGAAGAGCTGCCTCCTTCCTCCTGCTGAGGGCAGTTTTTTAAAAAGGAATCTGTATCTCCTCCCATCTGATTAGATTAGGAGCAACACTAAAACCAGGAAAAAACCTGTTACAGTCCTGTCAAAAATTAAGCAGGTCTCTAAAACATAACAATGCCAAAAACAGCACAGAAAAGAGACCCCGCCAATTACTGTACTAATGACAACTAACCACAACAGAGTCCGTAACATTTTGTTGCAGGCCTCACTTGTACCACTAGATTATTTGAATTAAGTGTCCATATACTAGATATGCAATGTTTACGAGGAAACCCCCCCCCCCCTTTTCTTGCATTTTATCCAGCGTTAAGCACATCTTCAAGGTAGGAGTTACAAAGAAAAAATCATTTTAACGGCAATTCAGAAAGTAGCCATGGAGTAAAGTGTGACTGGGGTTTCCAAAATTGACTGACAGGGAATAAAAAGGATGAATTAAATCTATAAAGGTGATATACATTTTCCTTTGAAGACTGGCTGTTTCTTCACTCTTTCCCAACGTAGGCTTTGGATTTCCAAAGAAAGCTGCATTGCATGTTTGAAATGTGTTACTTAAGAATGGAGGTGTGTGTAATGGAGCTTTCCATTACATTGTTAAAGCTGCTTACTGTCGCTGCTAATTGCTAGCATGAGGCTCTCATCAAATTAAACATATTGGCAGGCTTTTTCAGCCTAACCCGAGCCAACTCCCATTTTGGATGGTTATAATTTATCATCCTATATGCAGAAGCATAGCCAGGCTTAAACAAACAACTGTCAGGGTAACCTTTTTAAAAAAGGGAATAATCAAAAAGAGGTATTTCTTTTGTTGCTTTTTGGAAAAAATGCAAATGAACCTGTTTTGCCAATCCAGGGTCAGTCTGTTTTATCTTACCTTTTTTTATGGAACGGTTGTTTATGATTTAAGGTTTTCACTGGGATTTTATGACATATTTATATGAAACCTGTGAGCTGCCTGGAGTGGGTTCCTAATCAAGTAGAACATAAATTTAGAGCTGTCCACTTGCAAAATTATCATTTTAATTCCATATCAGAAAGTAAGAAAGGGCTTTATTATCAAATTTATTAAATAATGGGAGCATTTTCACGGTTCTAGAAAGTACCTCTGGAAATAGTGGCACAATGCCCCCAATAATGCCCTTCCTGACTTTCCTATACAAAATGATAATTTTGCAAGTGCCTCCCCCCCCAGACGTAGCAAGAGGGGATAGAAAGAGAGACAGAAAGGGCCCCTGACCCCCAGTTGGTACATGGCACACCAGTGCTTTAAATTTGAAAGGGCCGTTATTTTCAATGAGAAGACCTAGCCTTCAGCCTCCAATGGCTAGGTCTCTTCCCACTGAAAATCATGGCCTTTTCAAATTTAATGTGCAGGTGTGAGTCCGGGGCCCAATTATTTTCCCCATGATTAATCATCCATTATTTTCAATCGTTGATGTGGCAGCCAGCCTGGCTGCAGGCTCCCCCCCCCCCCCCAAATTGTAATAGAAAGCAAATAATGCCCTTTCAAAGTCTGGAGGCTGGGTCTATCACATATTATTTAGAGTGCCCCCAGCTCGTCAGTGGTGCATCTGCTCTTTAAAATTTAAAGGCCATTATTTTCAGCGGGAGTATCCTTGGTCCTTGGACTTGGGAGGCCAGGACTTCCCACTGAAAACAGCATCCCTTTAAAAATAAAAGGGCTGTTGCTCTGTGGAAAAACTATGGACAGTGAAAGGCTTCCCAACACAATTCTGTATATTTCCAATATTTATTGAGATAAAAATATTGGAATTGGAAAATACTGGGAAAGCCTTTCACTCCGTCCCACAGGACAGATCTGGTACAGGAAACATCAAACATTGCGTTGGGTTGGCAACATCTGATTGCACACCCCTTATAGGAGTGGTCATTTCCACCATCTTCTGTGTCTATGGGGGAAAAGTCTGATTGGCTGGTATAGAAGCAAAAAAAGCATGGCACTTACCACATTTTTATAGAAAAAGTAAATTACCATCTTTGCCAGGCGAGAATAACACCAGTGCCCATGGACTAGAACCAACTTTCTGAGGTGCTTAAACCGAGATATGGCAAAGTCACTGGCCATGACAGCCTAAAAAAGAGAAAATGTATTAAAATACATAATTTGTTTTCTCTGCTTTATCTGACTTAAACTAAGCCAATTATTATGCCAAATGAAAACAAGGAAGATTGAATGTGTTCCAACTCTGGTGTAACTTACAACCCCTTTAGTGTCTTACTATGAAACTACAAGACCTTCCCTAGTGACTTACAGCGCAATCAACAGAGTCAATGGGAAGTGAGCCTAAAAAGAAGATACTAACAACACTGGATAAGACAGCTTGCAGCCACACACACTGGAAAAATTCTTTATTCGGCCAGTCTATGATTGCTGTTTATCCTATCAATATATCTAATTCTCAATGTGGCCAAACCTGTGGATACTTAAATATGGAGACTGGAGTCATGAACAGACAACGCAGATCTTTCTACAAACCTGTGAAGAGTCTCCAATTTGCAAAAACAAACAAAAACAAAATCAAACACCCCTCCCCCCGAAATACACTGGAGGCAGGGTTAAAACCCTCAATTCTTTCAAGAAACAAATGCCCTCTGTGGCTATTGCTAGGCAACCAAAACAGTATGGTCAGCTATCAAACCTTGTTTTCTGTCAGTAAAAGGCAGGAGGGTGGGGGCAGGGCCCTTTTCAAAGCTGTTTTGGCCTTTGAGAGAGGTAGGGCTGCCAAGTCCCCTGGGGGGGCGGGGATTCTCCCGCTAAATGGGTCCCCAATCTGCCGGTCTGGATCTGGCCAATGGGGGGAACCCCACCCCCGAAGTGGCCCGATGTGCCTGGCATGATGACGTCACCCAGAAGTGACATCATCATGCTGGGCACGTTGCCGGGGCAACGCTCTAGCAATCACCCAGAAAACTCTATGGTACCATAGAGTTTCAGGGTGATTACCAGAGCATTGCCCCGGCAACATGCCCAGCGTGATGATGTCACTTTCGGGTGATGTCATCATGGCGCATGCACCAGACTCCCAAAGAGAGACCAGGACTCCCCCGCTTTTTAAAAGGTAAGACTTGGCAACCCTAGAGGGAGGATTGATTGGAGACCAGGCCCACTAGCAACCACCGGGTGACTTGCTACCACCTAACTTGCATGACTGACCCACGCCTGGCTGCTTCCTGCTGTTCAACAGCAGCCACCCCACAATAGCCAGTGTAGTGTGGTGGTTATCATTTCAGATTATCATCTGCCATAGAAACTCATAGGGATGGAGAGAGGGAAAGCAGGAACCCTTCAGCTCCACCCCCATCCTTAACAGGTCTCCCACCGGGGATAGCATGAGAAGGTCAGAGGAGAGGAAGGCCAGGGGGACGGATCACTACCTGGACCGATGGGGGGTATCCCGGGCCAGACAGACAGGGTGGGAGCCCAATGGGTGGACACGGGACAGGAAAGGGTGGTATATAAAAGGACGGTCCTGACAACAGGCCAGGGATGAAGCATAGTTGGTGATCCTGGCTGTGCAGTGAGGGTCAGTCAGCTGGGAGGAGGAAGACTTGGGACTTCCCCTCCCATTTCTGAGGTCTGGGGAGCATCCCTTGGCAATGGCCGACAAAACAGTGGAAAGTGGTGCTATGTCAGGGGTGGCTGCAGGGCATAACCTACTGATGGGCAAACTGCTCTCCTTAGCTACTTAGCACCAGCAACTCAGAATCAGAGGTCTGCACATCCTAAGGTTATTGTGTTAACAAATAAGTCAGAGCCATGTTTCCAGCTTTAGATATTTGCTTTGAGGATATGCTATATGCTTAAATAAATAATATGGGCAAGGATGTAGACATTTTGATTAATTGCAAATACAGGACATTTCACCTTGGTTTCACCATGGATAATGGAGTATAATGTTAATACAGCAATACTGATATTTTACATTCATGTTATATATAGAACAGACTCCTATTAATTTTGAACGCTGACAACAAATGCTTGAGCAGTAGTTGTCAAAGATGAAAGAATACACTCGAATTATCATGCATACCTGCATACCTTCTTGTCCAGAAATGCCAATTCCAACATCAGCTGCCTGAATCATGCTTACATCATTTGCACCATCACCTACAGCAGAATAAAAGCACTGTGATTATAACAACTTTTAAACATTAAGTTCAACCCATTTTTTAGTCGTGAGATATAATCCTGCTCAGTGTCAAAGGCCAGGATCCAAGAAAGAAGTTTGGGATTTCCATAAGAGGTGTACATTAGCTCAATGGAATTTTTCTCCCCACCCCCTTTGGTTTCAAAAACAATTTCCCATATGACATGGTGTATGTGTGTTGTGCCTACTTTTTGATATAAAACAAGCTTTAAGTCTTTTTCAGCTCATGGATTTAGTTTCATGATCCTGGTATTGCACCTTGCCAAGTTATGGAGTTATAGTAACACAGAAGGGGCAGAAGGATTTCCATCCATGGCATACAATTTTCTCGTCTCCTCCTTCCTGCTGCAGCCCACAGTGCCCCTGTAAATGCTGTTCCTGGGGGGACAGTATAGAGCAGTGATGGCGAACCTTTTTTTTTTTTTTTTTAAATAAATTTTTATTGATTTTTCCTATATCTACAACTAATACGCTACAATCTAAGCTACATATACCTTATACAGAGAGTACTTTATCATTTGCTTAATACTACCATGTTACATAATATAATTATGAAGCATTTAGAACCTTGGATAAATTTCAATTATTTTGTTACTGCTACTATAAAAATTATCAAAACTATTTGGCAGGCACGCCCACCTAGAGAAATACGGTTAATTAAACAATTTATAATACATAGGTGCAATGCTTAATAAAACAGTTTAATCACTATTTCTTCTTTCGTCCTCTTCTTGTCTTAACAGTCTCATCTACTTTTGGAGCTGCTGCTCCTTTTTCCGAGTCAGACACTTCTTCTTCACTCTTTGAGCTATCAAATCCATACATGCTTTCTTGTGAGGCCAGTGAACCATCTGAGTCTCTCCCAGTTTTCTTTTCTTTGCTTTTTCCCAGAAATTTTTTCGCCTGTTGAACAGAGTCAATCTTATACTTCTTATCTTTGATGCTGAAGCATAGTCCTTCTGGAGTATTCCAGCGATAGATGATAGACTCAGACTGGAGCCAAGATGTCAATTTTCCATAGGCTTTCCTTCTTTTCCTTATTTCAAATGGGATATCCTTCATCACTTTTACTTCTTCTCCCAGGATCTTCAGAGCTGCTTTGTTTGTGGTCCTAAGCACCACGTCTCTTGTAGATTTTTTGGAGAACCTTATCATAATTTCACCAGGCAGGCTTTTCTTTTTAGTATAATCTGGATAGGTTCTGTAAACCATATCCATATCGCTTTTTATATCCACTGCTTTCATGCCTGTCACTGGTTCAAGTGCTTCACTTAGCAAATTTTTAAGGTCTTCTTCTGTGTTTTCTGGCACATTCTGAAGTCTTAGGAAAAAATTCGATCTTTCCATTTGTAATTTCAAAAGCTGATCATGGTGGAAGGCCTTTTCCTTCTCTGCCTTTTGTAGTCTTGAGTCTTGGTTTTTTACTGAAGTTTTTACTTCCAGAAGTTCTCGCTGCAGCTTCTCTGTGGTTTTATTCGACTCTTTTAGTTCTAACTGCATTTTGTCCATCTTCACGTTGAGAGCTGTCATTTGGTCCACTAGAGGTCGCAATAATGAGGAGAACACCGCACTCATCTCTGTGGTATCAACCTTTGCACTCGGAGCTGTACTTCCTAGTTTGGGGGAAGGTTTCGGTTTCCCCGCCATTGTTGAGGCTGCGCTCTTTGTTTATAGATAGATAAGATGAATGAAAGGAGCAAATTTTCGAACAGCACTTATGTCCTTTTAAAGTTTATATCTCCAAGTGAGCGATGCTGCCATCTAGCAAGGCGGATGGGCTTTTATTCATGCAGTAACGCCATGTGAAGAGTCTGGTCGAACCTTTTTTTTTTTTTGAAAATTTTTTATTTGTATAAGTATTACCTTGTTAAACAATAAACATAATAGTTTCTTAACATATCGATCAGAACAAAACCACTAAACATTAATAGGTATTTTTTCCTATCTACCTTATTTGCTTTTAACTTACACAACACAGTCATCTTCTTTTAGCTTATAAGTCTACCTATACAAGGTTATAAATATCACTAGAATTTTTCTTAGTAATCACATTGGAGTCATCACTTCCGTTCTAACCAGTCATAAAATTTTTCCCATACTCTTAAATGAAGTGTTCTATCTTTATGTTTGATTATGTGGCCAACCTTATCTAATTCTGCAGTATCCATCAGTCTATCTATGATTGTTTCTATATTTGGGGATGCATCATTTTTCCATAATTTAGCCCAACTTAATCTTGCTGCAGTGAGTATATGTATCAATAAATTTACTTCTTCCTTAATTAAATTTTCCGGGGTCATATTTAGTAAGAATATTTCTGGTGTTACCGGTATTTTCAATTTTAGTATTCCCAATATAAGCTTTTGTATTTTTTTCCAAAATTTTTGGGCCTTCCTACATCGCCACCACATATGATAAAATGTACCGACATTTTTTTTGCATTTCCAACATACCTTAGAGCAATTGGGATAACATCTAGAAATCTTGTCAGGAGACCAGTGCCATCTATGAAACATTTTATATATATTTTCTTTATGAGCTACTGCTGGGGAGAGTGTTAATGTTTTCCATATTTTTTCCCAATTTTCTGTTTCTATGGTATAGTCAAAGTCTATCATCCAATCTATCATACATTTTTTAATGGTTTCATCCTGCAAATCATCAGTTAGCAACACTTTATATAATTTTCTAATATTTTTTTCCCTTGTGTTAAGCCATGCCTTATCGATCTCTGTATTGATTTCCATAAATCCAATTTTCTTATCTGTTTCATAGATAGACACCAGTTGATGTTTTTCCCACCAGGATAAGTTCATATTATCTCTCAGTTTTAATTTATCATACGTGTCTAGCAACATCCTGTAATCTAATTTATTGTATTCTGTAACTAGGGTTGGTTTAACAAAAGCTTCTAACGGTGAAATCCATTTGGGTGTTTTGGGATAGAATGTGGTTTTAATTTCCTGCCAGACTTTTATTAAGGCACCTCTTATTATATGATGACGGAAATTGGAGTGTATCTTCTCCTTCCCATACCACAAGTAAGCGTGCCATCCCATAAATAAATCGTGACCCTCTAATGCTAGTTCTCTAGTATTTTCCAATTGTACCCAATCTTTAATCCAAAGCATGGCTGTAGCACGATAATATAGTCTCCAATTTGGTAAATCAAATCCTCCTCTTTCCTTCCTATCCTGTAAGATTTTTAATTTTATTCTTGCTTTTTTAGGGTACCATATGAAAGCTCTAATTATCTTATCCAGATCTTTAAAAAATTTCTCCTTTTTCAGAATTGGAATGTTCTGGGCCAGGAAGAGGAATCTCGGCAAGATGTTCATTTTAATGGTTGCAATTCTACCCATTAACGATAACTGTATATTTTTCCATTTATCTAGGTCTTTTTGGATTTCCTTTAGAAAGACCATATAATTGTTTTCTAGAAGGGCATTATTGTTATTTGTAAACCAAATACCTAGGTATTTCACTTTTTTAACTACATCTCTTTTAGCAATTTCTTGAATTTCCTTGATTAGAACTTCTGGGCAGTTTTTGACAAGGATTTTGGTTTTCCTGTAATTGATTTTCAAGCCAGCTACATTTTCATATTCTGTAATATTTTTTATTAATGGAGGTATTGACTTTAAGGGGTTCTCCAGCATAGTTAGAAGGTCATCAGCATAAGCTCTTACTTTGAATTCATGAGCTCTAATCTTTAACCCTATAATTTATTTGTTTTCTCTTATTTGATCATTTAAGGATTCCAGAGCAAAGATAAATAGCAGAGGTGATAGTGGACATCCCTGCCTCGTTCCTTTTTGTATCATTATATCTTGAGTTAAATCTCCGTTAATTATTATTTTAGCCTGTTGCTTATTATAAACTGCCTTTATCATGTTGTGGAAAAATATCCCTGAATTACTACTTTCCAATTTATGTAATAAAAAGGACCATGACAGATTATCAAATGCCTTTTCCGCATCAAGAAATATAAATGCTGCTTGCTTATCTGGATGTTTTTCATAGTATTCAATAGCATTAATAAGAATTCTTGTATTATTTTTCAATTGTCTATTTGGTAAAAAGCCAACTTGATCTTGATGTATATAGTCTGAAAGAACCCTCTTAAATCTTGTTGCCAAGATATTGGCAAAGATTTTATAGTCTGAGTTTAGAAGTGAAATTGGTCTATAGTTATTGATCAGTGTTTTATCTCCCTCTGCCTTAGGAATCAAAGTTATGATCGCCTGCTTCCATGTATCGGATATATCTCCTGTTTTACCGATTTCTTCAATCAATGTTTTAAAGGGGAGACTGATCTGATTTTCAAAAATTTTATACACCTCAATCGGCAGGCCATCTGGACCTGGGGCTTTTTTACTTTTTTGGTTTTTAATGGCATCTACTATTTCTTGCATTGTGATCCTTTGGTTCATTATTTGCTGTTGAAATTTTGAAAATTGAGTTCCTTTTTTCTCTAATAAATATTTTTCTATTTGACTAATGTTTTCAGTGTCTTGATTATAAAGCTTTTTATAAAAATTTTCCGCAATTTCTTTTAATTCCTGTAATAAATATTTCTTCTCTCCCTTATCGTTTTTTAGGGCCAGAATTGTTCTTTTTTCCTTTTCCTTTTTTAATTTATAAGCCAGCCATCTGGTTGGCTTATTAGCATTTTCAAATAAATATTGTTTTGTGTATTCGATTTTTCTTGCAACTTCTTGGGACAACATTAAATTTAATTTATGCTGTAAAATTTTTATTTTTGCTCTGCTTTTCTCCTGATTTTTAACCTTCTTTGAGGTTTCCTCCTCTATTTTAATTTTATTACAAAGATATTCATACTCAGATTTGCTCTGCTTCCATTTCCATGCCTGGTAACTAATTAGGATCCCTCTTAAAAAAGCTTTATAAGTATCCCAAATTGTTCTCATAGATGTTTCCTGTTGGGTGTTTATTTTGAAAAATTCCTTTGTTTCAATTTTGATTTTTCCCACTAATTTTGGATCTTTTAACAAGCTAGGGTTAAGCGACCATCTATTTTTCTTTTTAATTTCTTTTAACGAAATTAGAATTGCGTTATGGTCTGCAAAAGTGGCAGGTAATATTTCCGCCTCCATTGTTTCCTTTACTAATGGGACTGACATCCATGCCATATCAATCCTAGACCATGTCCGATGTCTTGGCGAGTAGTAAGTGAAGTCTTTTTTACTTGGATTTCTCAGTCTCCATATATCAACTAAATTAAATTCCTCTGCAGTTTCCAGAAATTTTTTGGGTAAGATCAGACCTCTACTCTTATTTTTCCTGTAGTGGCTTCTATCTACCTTACAATCAAAAACGGCATTGTAATCGCCCATTATACATATGTTCTCAAAATGCTGTCTACTCATAATCTTATGTAGCTCCGTAAAGAAGGCTTCCTGATTTTGATTTGGCGCATAAATATTGATTACTAAAATTTCTTTACCTTGTCTTATAATTTTAATCGCTATGATTCTACCATCCTCAGACGCATAGTATAATTGTGGGTTTAATTGTTCTTTGGCATAAATTACTACTCCTTTTTTCTTTTTTTTCTCATCTGATGCAACAAAGGGTTCCCCTAATTTTTTAACTCTTAAATATTTTATATCTTTTTTTCTAATATGGGTTTCTTGCATACAGACAATATCAGCATGTAATTTTACAACTTGATGGAAGATTTTCCTCCTTTTTTGTGGGCTGTTCAGCCCATTTACATTAATTGAGACAATATTAAGATTCTTGTTATAAGTCATCTTTTCTTTTCTCTTCCTCCGCCTTGTTTTTGTATTGGAAACGAGTTAACATTTGCGATGCCTTGATTTCAGCCCTTTCCCCCCCTTTTTTCCTCTCTTCTTTTTTTCCCCTTTCTTGTTCTGTCTTCTCATCCTCACTTTCTTTCTCTTCATTCCTTTCTTCTTCCTCTTCTTCTTCGTCTCTTTGCCATCCTAGGTCTTCTCCATAGGTTTCTAAGAAATTTTCTACTTTGAAGATTGAATTGATTTTATGTCTTCTGCCTTGAAATTCAAAGAAGATACCTTCTGGATACAGCCATTTGTACGTTATCTTTTTATTCTTCAATAGCTCCGTTAAGTCCTGGTATTTAAAACGACGCTCTCGGACGCTCCAGGGAACTTCCTTAAGAAACCTGATTTCTACCCCCTGGATCTGCACTTTGTTTTCATTAGCAGCTCTCAATATTTTCTCCTTCATCTCTCTTTTAAAAAATTTAATGTGGACTTCATGGGGAACGTTGTATTTCCTGGCGTATGACGAATTTCTCCTATAGACGGCGTCGATCTCTTTTGAAAGTTCGTCTTTGGAAGCTACTGCTAGTTGATCGGTTAGGCTTTCCACAATTTCTTCTTTTAGGTTTGTTCCAATCTTCTCTGGTATGTTTTGCAGACGTAGAATTAGAGCCGCTTTGTCTAGTTCGAAGTTAATCAGTGTCTCTTCTATTCTTTCGTTTTTTGCTTTTAATTCTTGGACTTCTAAGTCTACTTCGGTGACTCTTCTATTTGTCTTCTTTTGATTGGTTACGATTATTTGTTGGTTGGAGGCAATTTTTTGTATTTCCTGCTTATTTTCAAGAATTTGTTGCCTAAATTCTTCCGTTTCCACTTGGACTTGTCTGGATATTTCTTCCATCTGGGCTTGTAAAAGTTGGATTGGTTCCATTTCTTTCTTTATTAACACTGGCAACGTATTTTCAATGGTCTGTTTGATAACCGCTGAGACGGATTCCTTTTTGCGTCACTCCGTCTACGTCCCTTGTCGCCTCCAGAGCTTCCCGTCTGGGTGTTCCACGTCAGCCGCAGCTCTCTCTCCATTGCTCCTCCGGTGCCTCGCCTCCACATCAGCAATCCAAGCCGCCTCAGCTGTGCCGATGATTCAGCTGCCCCAGCTACTCCCAGCCGTGCACCACACCTCTTAAAGGTACCTTCTCCCTTTCCTCCTGCAACTGCTGAAAAGTAAAAGAAAAAAAAAACTTCTGCAGTATCTTACTTCTTAACGAACAATTTCTCTTGCTATTTTTTGCCTTTTCTGTTATAACGCTCCCCCTCCTGTTTAGCTATTAAGTTAGCCGCTTGTTCTGGGGGAAAATTCAGTTACCAGTCCGCTCGGGCGTTCTAAGTTAAATTCACTACAATGCCTTTCCCTCCCCCAAATCAGAAACGTTTCTAGAATTTATTATACTTTATTATACTTTGGCCAGAAAACTCCTTATACTTAACTTTTAAATTGTTTTCTTCTTTCTATCTCCGCTGGACTCCTGTAATTCACAGCTTGCTCTTCGCGGCGGGTCCTCCGTCGACGCCCTTTGCTATTCCCTGTTTCGAGGCACACTACGGTTTAGGGGATTGCCTTTCCCCTCTCACCTGTGTTTCTAAACCTCTTACCACCCGTCTCCCTACAGGGGACGGGTGAGGCAGTTTGTCAAAGCCTAAAAGAAAAACAAAGTTTAAGCAGACGTGGTCAGAGCAGTCCCACGCACGTCTGCCCTCGAGCTAGCCGGAACTGGAACTCCAGGTCGATGGCGAACCTTTTAGAGACCGAGTGCCCAAACTGCAACCCAAAACCCACTTATTTAACGCAAAGCACCAACACGACAATTTAACCTGAATACTGAGGTTTTAGTTTAGAAAAAAGAACTCATACATTAACATCTTTTCTCTTAAAAGAAAAAAAAAACACAATAACAGAGCTTTCAATGATACAAAAAACTTTTTATCAAGTCTTGAACTGCTGACCTACTGACCTTCAGGTCTGCAATTCAGTGTCAACCTCTGAGCCACCACAGCCCCCAACTCAGAATTAGATACCGCTGAATTCCCATAAAATTGTTAGGACACTTAAACTATAGCCAGTTTGGTGTAGTGGTTAAGTGCGTGGACTCTAATCTGGGAAAACCGGGTTTGATTCCCCACGCCTCCACCTGCACCTGCTGGATGACCTTGGGCAAGCCATAGCTCTGGCACAGCTGTTCTTGAAAAAGAGCAGTTTCTGTCAGAGCTCTCTCAGCCCCACCTACCTCACAGGGTGTCTGTTGTGGGGAGGGGAAGGGAAAGGAGTTTGTAAGCCACTCTGAGTCTCCTTTGAGTAGTGAAGGAGGGGGTATAAATCCAATCTCTTCTTTTCTTCTTCTATAGATTCAGGTGGGTTGCTATGTTGATTTGAAGGAATAGAACAAAATTTGAGTCCAGTGGCACCTTTAAGACCAACAAAGTTTAATTCTGGATATAAGCTTTCACATGCACACTTCATCAGATACATGCATGCACATGAAAGTTTATACTGAAAATTAAATGTTGCTGATCTTAAGATGCCACTGGACTCAAACTTTGTTCTGTTAAACTAGGTTTACCTCAGAAGCAGATCCCATTGAAATCAAATCCAACTCAGATGGTCTGTTAGACTACCGTGCTTAGAAGTCAGTCTCACTGATATCAAGCCAAATTGGTCAGGGGAGTCTGTCAGACTACATTATTAAATGCATTTACTCAGAACTGGATCCCCATAAAATCCAGTCAAATCGGTTGGGAGAATATTTTGGGCTACAATATTGGGAAGCAGTGTTTAAGCTGAGTTAGTGTGAGCTACCTCAGTTTTTTAGCCTCCAGCTGACACATTTTTGCCTCAGCTCAGGAAGGATGGCTCCAGAGCAAACTAATTTACACAGTAGCCAAATTGCTTGCTCACAGCTTTAATGCCAGTAGCTCACAAAGTGGAATTCTTGCTCCCAAGACTCCACAGGTTAGAGGGCACATTGGTGGGAAGTAAACCCCACTGGAAAATTAGGTCACCTTGATTAGACCTAGCTGTTAAGTTTCTCTCTTTCACCTACTTTTTAAAGCTTCCCTCCAGTTCCCCCTCTCCTAATCCCCTCAGCACCTTTCCCTTCCCCTCTGCTCTCTCAAGCTCCTGCCCTCTCTGGACGATCCCGTCACTATCCCTCCCAACTACCCGTTCGCTCCCCCACCTTTTTTGCCAGGCAGCTAAAGCCAAACTAGACACTTGATCCCTTTGCAATAAGCACAGAATATTCAAGGGGGGGGGGAGGAAAGTGCTTCTTTCCACTTTATGGCTGCTGAAAACCCTCCAAGGAGAGCATGGCACACAGCCATCCAACGCCCAGGGTCCCTCCAACGCCCAGGTAAAGGGAGATGACACCTGGGGGGGGGGCAAAAGAGGAGTGGATGGAAAGTTTGCGAACTCCAGGCAAGGCGCACTCTCACTCATGCACACAGGTAGCAGCAAGAGACAGACAGAGGAGGTGCTCGCGTGTGAGCGCCACTCCAGTCTTGTGCCTGTAGAAGCCCAGCTGCGAGTCTGCATCATCTTTTTCCTTTTGGAGACTGAGTGCCCAAACTGCGCACATGCCCACAGAGAGGGCTCTGAGTGCCCCCTCTGGCACGCGTGCCATAGATTCGCCACTACTGGTATAGAGGGTGAAATGCAAGAAAGTTATGCTCCACTGGTGGAAATTCTTGTCAATTGTAAATGCTCTGTGAGACCCAACCCATTGTCGGAATAGAACAGACACAAGGAAGAGATGGACAACACGTCCTCCATGCCATTGATCCCCCATAAATAAGCATTAAGCCAATGGTGGGCGGAGCAGGACAGACAGATATTTATCTCATTCATTTTCATAATCCAGGCTAAGTAGTAGTAGCTAAAGTCAGTTGATAGGATCAGGCTGTTCAAAGGACAATTACTTACCGATTGCCAGGGTCATGACTTTCAGGTGACTCCGCACAAGTTTGACTACCATGCTCTTTTGTAGTGGAGTACACCGGCAACACAAAACTGAGCGGCTGTACTTGGCTAGTTCAAGAAACTTATGCTCAAGTTGTCCCTGGAAAATGGTATGCAGAGTGCTCCCATCAATCACCAGACCAACAGCAGGATTTGGAGTCACAGTGCTTGACCAAGAAAATGGCAGCTTAATGCCCCAAATTTTCCACATTGTTCTTGCTACGACTTGAGCCTTCTTCACTTCTTCCAGTGTAATATCCAACAGGGATTCACAGGTCTCCTACGATTTGCAAACAGATAATTGTTAAAGTGGCATGTTATTTTGCAGTATAAGATGGGCAACATAAGTTGCTCCATTACTCAGTATTTTTTTTTGGCTAACTTTTTCATCAGCCCATAGTAT
The DNA here is from genome assembly GCA_029233225.1 of Lepidodactylus listeri. Classification (NCBI taxonomy): domain Eukaryota; kingdom Metazoa; phylum Chordata; class Lepidosauria; order Squamata; family Gekkonidae; genus Lepidodactylus; species Lepidodactylus listeri. Next base: position 124,661,703 of record JARCFY010000007.1, on the reverse strand, counting down.
GCCATTTTGTTTGGGCAATACAAAGACCTTTGCATGTAACTAAATTGCCCATTTATGGAAACCTTCCAACGTGGTAATTGATCAAGCCTTTAGCACTGATGATAACAATGTACCTGTGTGAAAGTGATTGAGTTGGATCCAATTACTCCCATTAAGTCTCCTGTGATGGATAATTTCTTCCTTTGTTGGAAGAACACTTAGTGGAAGAGAGTAATTGGATGCATCTTGGTGGAAAGGAGTTATTAGCTCCAACCCATTGTACTTATCCAATGGATATGTTTTATAAGCCCTGACTTGGATGGTCCTGGCTAGCCCAATCTTGTCAGATCACAGAAGGTAAGCACAGCTGGCCCTGGTTCGTATTTGGATGGGCAACCACGAAGGAAGTCCAGGGTTGCTATGCAGAGACAGGCAACGGCAAACCACCTCTGAACATCTCTTGCCTTGAAAATCCTACTGGGTCACCATAAATAGCTTGCTTGTCTCCATTCTTACTTGTCTAGCCATGTTTTAAAATTTGCGAATTGCCATTCATGTGTTATTGCTATTAGTAAATATGTAGAATTAACCACAATGTGCAGGTGTGCTCAAATTGATATTTCTCTTAATAACTGTATCATTGTATTGCATGCAACCACAGTTGCAAAGGTGATTTTTGTACTGATGTTCCAACTGCCATGCTGACCCAATAGTTCAGAAGACTGGGTGATATCAGTATAATGAGACAGTGCCAGCTTTGGAACCAATCTCAGCACCATTGGTCTGTGGTTGTGCCACCACTGTGCGCAGTTGCTCAGCTAGATTTGCACAGCTTATGACACATGAGGCTGAATGCAGCTAGCCAACCATGTCTGGTAGCCTGACAGGTACCTGGAAGCCTCGTCTCTGAAATCAAAGCCAGACAGCTAAAATGGTAAGACATTCCTCAGAGCTGGTGCCCTCTATTAGGCTACCTGGGTTTCAAGTTTAATAGGCCTGCCATAGCCACCAATGAAATTTTGCTTATCAACTACTAAAGATAAACCTCAATAGTATTACAAGAAAAGGCTTCCTGCAGACTGCCAAATACATATCACAGTATCAGGGCCAGTTTCCCTAGAATTGTTTCCAGTGCCCAAATGTTCTGCTTGCATTCTGAATTCTGACTCAGTGCTATTTCAAAAGATTATTTTCCAAATAATAATTTGGCATGAGGTTTTCACCTTTTTGTGCAGTATTAAAACGAAGGATTTCCATGCACCAGATCATTACACCTAATGATTTGGCTCTAATTCCCTGTGAAGCCTCTTCAAAACCACTGCTGGAGGTTGAGATGTCCTCCAAAACAGTATGTAACGTAGGGCTGGGGGGCTGCAGAAAGGAGAACCTGGACAAAACTTCCTCCTTGTTCTTGTGTGAGGGGGGGAAAGCTTTGCAAACAGAGTAAAAGCTCATGCAAGAGAGATTTCCTCCTTGTCTGACTTCTCTTCTTGCAGCAGTCTCCCCAGCTGCATGATCCCCCTAATCCTCAACAGTGGTTTTTTTGTGGGTCTAGGTAGGTTTCTGGTGGAGGAGAAGGTAGGGAAGATCTACTTCCATGAATCCATTCATGAGAGTTTGGACACAAACTACTGTTATTAAGTCCCTACCTTACTTTCAGTATTAATGGTAAAGACAGTGTCTTTTTGGTCCAAAAGTTTGCAAGAATAGGCAATGTTGACCGCAGTTTCCTGCTTATCTCCAGTCAGCACCCAGATCTGGATCCCAGCCTCTCTGAATGCAGCAACTGTATCAGGGACGCCCTCTTGTAAACGATCCTCAATCCCAGTTGCTCCTAAAAAAAGGGGAAAAAATGAGAATGAGATAAATGTTTCCTGCAGGTGGATGGATGCATGTGAGAGACAGAGTGTCCCCCAACCAGATTCTGCTGTTTTACTGTAGTGCTATTAGATTTACCAATAAGCCCCCCGAATAAAACAAAGCAATAAAAGACATGTGAAAGAAAGTTAATACATCATTTCGTCCCATGCTTACCACACAGGCAACATTCGAATGATTACTAACAAATTGCTATGTGATGAAGCACCCTCAAGGCTGAATTTAGTTTGAAATATCAAGTGCCACCGTGCCACCAAAGACTAACAAAAGGGTATTAATTTTACTCCATGTTGACAGCTGAATTATCACAATTCACACCAGTGTGGTGATTAAGCCATAGAGCAACAGAACTCTGATCCAGAGAACCTTCTCCCTATGTAGAATAGGCTTCAGCACCCACTGAAAATACTTTGCACTTTCAGGCTCCTGTGCACAAACTCTGGTGTGGGAAACCTAAACTGCAGAACTTCGTTCAGAACCAGCTTATTATGTACACAGCTTGTGCCAGTGATTGCACCTCTGTGCATAGGACTGGACAAGTAGTGATTTTGCAATCACGTCTTCCAATAATCCTCTGAATCATGACCCGTATCTTTATAAAGGTCATATCATCATAAGAAAGGCACAGAACTTAACTGAAAGTTGAATAGTTTGACTGAAAGACATTTACTAAACAGGTCAGTTCCTCATCTCTTCAAAGGAAGGTGGAAGGTTATAATTACATTTCCTTGCATGAGATGTTCCAAAAGGAAGACCAGAAGGCTAAACGAACACCAAATGTAATTAATGACTGAACTGAAAGAGTAATAACATCTCTTCTACTAGAGGTCAACAGCCAGATATTAGCAGTGATTACTGTATATGAAGTCCAGGTCCCCTCTGAAAAAATCGTGGATGGTCAACCTGGACCGCAGCTGTCCCAAGCAGGAGAGGCAGCAGAGATTGAGGGTGCTCCCTGGGGGGGAGTGAGGGAGCCCCACGTCTTTTGCTACGGGCGCAGTCAGGCCTCCACTCTTACCAGCTTCTCTGGCCAATCATTGCTGCCTGATTCTTATCTCAGCATCCTAGAGACAAAACCACGGCATGGCATGGTGTGTAACACAAATAGTGGAGTGGAGTGTTGTTATTTCATGTTGTGAGCTTGATTTGTGGCACAATTGCCAGAAAGGCAAAGAACCCTAAATAAATTCTTTCAGGAAATATACCCAGTAAAGTGAGTCTAGTCTCCAGATGTTGCGCCGTCTCCATTAATAGCTCCTCCCTGTTGTCAATCGCTGTTTCTGCTTCGTGACGAAAGTTGGCCCATTTCTGAAAGTCATCTTCACTTAAAACCTATAACAAATACTTAAGATTTCAGGAAGTGAAGTCACTATGCATTTCAGCAGCATGCTGGGTTGCTAAACAATTCCCATTGGGTTTAGATGATTCATATATTAGTCTTAAGACTTGTTGTGTTAGTTAATGCATGTATAGGAGGGGTTGTACCAACTACTATGCTACTGTATGATCAAAAATCATTAGGTGACTCAGGATTACATAAGACATCTTAAAATTGTCACATTCACTCCCTTCTTCATGTACTGGGCAGCCTTGTAGCCAGAAATTTTGGGTTGGTGGGGCATGGGGAAATTTTGTGGGGCAGCAGGGGAGCAGGAAGGAGAAAGAGGGAGGGGTGGCTGCACACTTTCCCTGAACTCCAAGCGGTGATTTTGCCGCTTGGAGATCAGGCGTGGAGGCTGCCCACGCCTGATCTCCAAGCCACAAAATCGCTGCATGGAGTTCAGGGAAGGCATGTGGCCACCCTCTCCTTTGCAGGAGAGCTGCAAGACTTCCCTGAACTCCAAGGAGCGCCACTTGGGGTTTAGGGAAGGCATGCAGCCAGCAGTTGCCCCTCACCTCCTGCAAAATTTAAAGGGCTTACTGATTAGCTGGAGGGCCCTTTAAATCTTGGAGGAGGGGAGGGAGAGGGGCAACTGCAAGATTTAAAGTGCCCTCTAGCTGATCGGCAGCCATGTGCTCCTGCCAATCAGCTGGAGGGCCCTTTTAATGTCACAGAAGGGGAGGGAGGGGATGGAGGAGGGAGAGGAGCAGCAGCTGTTGTGGGGTGTGCCTTATATTTGAGCGGGCGGAGCCCCCAAATGCCCCACTGTAGCTACCAGGATTTCTTTCTTCCCTTCCTGGTTCACAGAAAGGACAACTGAACTGGCAAACTTACTTACAAAACAAATAGGAAATATCGCTTGTCCATAGTTTCCAATTTTGATTGGTACAAACCATAGTTTGCTATTCTGGATGTAATGGCAGAATAAAGAAGTCTCAGTCTGGGGCAAGGGATGCTCTGTATTCTTGGTGCTTGGGGGAGGCAACAGTGGGAGGGCTTCTAGTTTCCTGGCCCCACTGGTGGACTTCCTGATGGCACCTGGTATTTTTGGCCACTGTGTGATGGACTGGATGGGCCATTGGCCTGATCCAACATTGGCTTCTTACATTCTTGTAAGGAGAGAGAGGGAAGAAGCAGCGTGCCTGTACAAGGTCTGCTTGCTGTCTTCTGTGTCACGTGATGATGATGACCAACTTTCCACCTTTCTGCTTCTCCCTGACCTAGGAGTGGCCCTAAACATGACCTACAAGACATTTGAAGTGTGGAAAGGCTGCTTTATCAAGTGGGCAAAAAGGTTATTTACCCAGAGCTCAATGCCTTCAGAGGTCCACTGCCCAAGTAAGAGACAGACAAAGCCTTTATACAGTATACTGATGTACTGTATACAGAGAGGGAATGTGGGAGTAAGCACATTGGATTCTGTTGCTTCTAGATATCTTTACACAAATGTAGGCATGCCACTTATGGATGTATACACTGTTTCTCTAAGCAGGAACACTGCATAGAGTGGGTCCCACCCTACATGCATTTCCCTCTCTACAAATATAGGGGGGCACCATGGAGCCATGGGAAATCATTCTGTCTAGGGACCTACAGAACCTGGAACTGGGTCTGAGTGCTGAATGGAAGACCCGGCATCTCACCTGATTCCCCGCTCATTTGCATACTTTGCCACAGACTCACATAAATCCCTTTTTCAAGAAGTGAAAGCATAAATCGTTTAAATAAACAATTAAAATGTCTCTGCAGGCCTTAATGGGAAAATAGCCACAGTTTTCAGACAATGTAAATAACTGTTAATCACCCTAAATGGAGTGTAGAATCACCAGTGTAGTGTAACAGTTAGTTCAAGGTTCAAATTCCCAATTAGCCATGAAGTTTCTTGAGTGATCTTGGGAGAGTCATTCTGTTTCAACCCTACTGATCTCATAGGGTTGTGGGGAGGAAGGAGAGAATCATGTACACCACTTTGAGCCCCTTGAAAGAAGGATGGGATGAAAATGGGTACATGGATACAATGCATCATAAAAAAAGAGAGAATTTGAAATTTAAAAAATTAGTTAGGATAATTACAAGCTAAAATGGAAAAAAGGCTGGATAAGAGTACTGGTCCATTTAGCTTAATTTTCAGATAACTCAGTGGAAGGAGATGAAAAGGAATAGGAAACAAGCCTGTGAATGCAGATATGGAACCAGCTTTCCTCAGGGGAACTGACTTGAAATATCTGTCTAAGCCTTCCTTCTTCTTATGCAAAAAAATATTTAACATTTTTAGGCTAAAGTCAACAGATAACTGCTTCTTACCTTCTTAGCTATGCACAGAGTTCTCAGGCCATCTCGTGCATACCAATCTAGATGTTTCTGTGTTTGAACTCTTACTTTTCTCATCCTTTTTTCCATAGTCATGGTAGCTGTGAAACACAGGCAGAGTGATGCTTATTTCAGCAGCTGAGAATTCCACACCTAACAGCCAAACCTGGCGTCTCATTGGCATGCTTTCTAATACTGCAATAATCTTTTCCCAGATCTATAAATGTGTTGTGTGTTCACAATGATGCATAAATGTAACTGGATGCAAAATCAGAGACATAATCTTTTTTTGGAATACTGAGGCTGGTTTGGATACCAGCTCACCGTGTCCTTTCCAAATGAGCCTTTTCTCTCCAGAGCCACACTCTCTGAGAAAACAAAACTGTAAATTTGCAGTAGATGGCTGTACGTGATGTCAAAAAGAGTCTCTCAATCCCAATTCCCAAAGCAGATTTGTGGTTTTTTTTAAGTTTACCTTTTTAGTAATAAAGCAGTATATTAATAGATAAACACATAAAAGCCCTTTTAAACTTAGAAAGGGAAGTGGCTTGCTTGGATTTGGGTGGGCAGACAGATCTGAGCCAGCATAGCTGCAAAGTGAGGAGAAAGCAGCTCTGAGCTTTGTTTTTACATTGCATCTGTCTTTACCACAGGCAAACTGAAACTGAAATCAATATGATGTTAACACTAGTGCAAAAAGACTTAACTGTACTTAAATTTCCCTAAATAGTCCACTGTTAAGACAGCAATGCCTATCTTCCTTCCTGTTATGGCACCATAGCACAGGAGATTCTCCTGCCATTACCATACAGCACATAGAACTATCCATGCATGCTACCTTTGAATCTTAATTAGGCTGTTCTACATTCTGAGCACTCTCCAATTAAACAAACTGCCATCTCTTTGCTCTGAGCTGCGGTACTCGAAGTGCTTTCATTATAATCTTGCAGACTGGATACATAATTCATGCAAACCAAGCAATGTTTTGTCAACAGTTCATTGGTTAATGCACAAGTTACCTCTGGCAGGGTCTTCCAGTAAGTCCATTATGACAGAGTCAGCCCCTTTGGTATAGACTATTATCTCCTTGGTCAGGGGATGCCTCACCACCACAGACATTCTTTTCCTATTGGAGTCGAATCCCAAAGTGTACAAGAGGTCAAAAGTCAGGAGGGTACCCTCTGGCAATCTCACAGCCACCTGGTCAGCAGTTCTGGACACTAATGTAAACTGGTATGCACGGGCAGCGTGGACAAGAGCTGCTTCATCTGGGCTTTCAGCCTCATAACAAAATTCTGGTTGCAAAGACCCCACGGTATCTGTCTCACAAATCTCATGCAAACAGGCGTTGCTGGCCCCAGAGGCCTCTTCCCGAATCATTGAGTCTTCTTGAAAACTGTCATAATCTGTTAAGGTTGAGCAGCTTTGGGTGGGAAAATAATTTTTTGCATTGGAACTGGCACAGACTCTGGTGCTTTCTGTGCTGAAACTGTCTCCGGTGTCTGAAGTAGACTGAGTTGATGTGAAAGAATAGGAGAGGCTTGCCAGCTTTAGCCGCTGGAACAGCTGGTGGATTCTCTCCAGGGAAATTCCTGAGGGTTTGATTAGGGGCGGAGTAGTAACCTTCAGAGAAAAGAGGGAATTTGGATTAATTAGAGCTGAAATTATAGAGAGCAAGGCATAGGGCTGTCTTCAAACCACCAGAGCATTATCAACGCATCACACACCACACTTGTGAAATAAGCACCCACCAGCAGATGTCAATAGTTACAATGAGGAGCTTGTTAAACTGACTCCTAGATTATGAATGGGGCTTTCTGGTTTATATTTTTAGTATTAGAGAAGAAGACATAGCCTGAAAGTCCTTTTAATCTGTGAATGTACTGGGATAATTGAATGAATAGTTACATAATCTTGTTACATACGACCCCCCCCCCCCCCGCCCCCAGAATGAGACTGTCAATCAAAATTTTCTGAATGGATGAACTCAACACTTGAATACATGAAGCTACTTCCTACTGAATCAAGATACTGATAATCAAGGTCAGTATTGCCTACTCAGACTGGCAGAGGCTCTCCAGGATTTGGCTTTCAACTAGCTAGTTGGGTAAGTTAATTAAGTAAGCAATTGGATTTACATATACTGAATAAGTGCTTTTCTGGGAGGAAGTGAACTGGACAAGATCACTCTTCCATTAGCAGAGTGTCTATAAATATAACTCCAGAACTCCCATTCTGTGTTTACAGGAGGGACAGTCAACTGGTAGCACTGAAGTCCACAACTTTGCCTTAATTATCTCCGATCCTCTTCCCCCATCCCTATGCCGGGCTGAAGTGTCATTTCCTGTCTATCTGATAGATAGGAAAGGGGTAACCATATCTACATTTTAGAGAAAAGAAAGATATTCTTAGGGCCAAACCACAGTTAGATTTTGGTATAAGATTCAGTTTGTCCTCCAGACAAACATGCAGGTAAAATGTATCTTTACGTTTTGTGGCTAGGAAAACGGCACTGGAGAGAAGGCTTAACACCTCCCTACCAATGCTCCCTCTAGGCTGTGGAGTCTTGTGAGCAAAAATTTTACTTTGTGAGCTACTGGCATTAAAGTTGTGAGCCAGCGATTTGGCTCCTACATAGATTAGTTTGCTCTGGAGCCATCCTTCCTAAGCTAAAACAAAAATGTGTGAGCAGGAGGCTAAAAAACTGTCACCGATTTCACACAAGCCACTGCTCCACCCCTGCTCTTTCCTTTCCCCCGATTGCACATGTCAATTTTCTATTATGTGCTCTGCGGTGGCATTTTGACCCGCAGCTTCACCCGATTTCCTCCGCGGCTTCAGGATCCTGTTTTTTGAGGATCTAGAAGACGCAGAGGAGATCGGGCAAAGCTGCAGGTCAAAATGCTGTGGCTGTGGAGCACATACTGGGAAGTTGACACGTGCAGTCGGGGGAAAGGAAAGAGCGGGGGTTGAGCAGTGGCTTGTGTGAAATCGGTCTGTGAACTAGCTCACAGTAATTCAGCTTAGAGGGTACACTGAGCCTTCCCCCTGTCCTGTGGCACCAGTCCCAACTGTGCTCTGATTTTTTTAAAAAAAAGAATGCTGGAAACCTCATGCATGGAAATCTCAGTCTCTCATATACTGGTCCTTGTACAGTTCTTGTCAAACCCATAATATGAAGTAGAGAGCAAAACAAAAGTCACAGTTCGAAGAACATGGGGAAAAAGACCAAAGAAAACTGCACAAAGGCACTAATCAATAAATTTAAAGTGTATTACAGATATCTATAAAGTGCATAGCTAATATACAAAAATATATGAAATGTGGTCCAACAAAGATGTGGTTGTTAACGGAAGTCTCCGGAATGGTTCTTCATTTCGAGGAAACTTCTTCTAAACAAGGACCGGTTACTTCCTTATAAAAATATTGTAAATATTATGAAGCCTTTTTGTACACAGAACATTCTTGAATAAAATCCTATTGTTTTTGGCTTTCAAACAGTTAGAATAGGTTGGTCTTAAATATATGGACCGTTCTGCACCTTTAAAATACTGGAAGGTTTGCATACTTAAGGGAGTACATTCCACACACCTGTTAAGGCTTTAGCAACATCCTTATGCCCGGTGATCCTTTCCTTCTGAAAGAATGAATGTATGTTTGAAATGTGCTGTAGGTGAGTGTTCCTTTTGTATTTTGAATCAATTGTTCAAAATGGTTTAAAATGTGATATTTTTAGTGTAATGTTTGTACTGTGTTTGTCCCTTTAGAGAGAAATATGCCATTCTAGTGGGAATTCATGAATAAGAAATTGGAAACATTTTGTATGTAAGATGATTTTTTTATTATCTTGTATAAATAAGAGATATATAGCTGTATGAAGTTCTAATTGGTACATGTTCATAATATTCATAATATTTACAATATTTTTATAAGGAAGTAACCGGTCCCTGTTCAGAAGAAGTTTCCTCGAAACGAAGAACCAAACCCATAACATGGGCAGTACTGAAAGCCTTTGGTCTGCTAGATTAACTGCTGACTTCTGAGCCTGATTTGGCAGGCTTTGCTGCGTGAACCAGCGTCCTCTAGGCATGATTTCAAAAAACACAATCTTGGCAGAATAAAGGAGGACTCCTAGCTTATTTCTCATGTTCTGAACAATCTTCCACAAGATGCTGAGGTGACTATGATATATTAAAATAGTTATTTCCCCCCAGTTTCAGCTCTATATTCCTTTGCACAAGCAAGGGTACTCTTCACAGCACAAACAGAGATTACTTGTAAAGATGGCGACTAGCTTGATGAACTGCAGTGCTTTCAATCCACAATTAAGGCTCTAATCATCTAATCACGCCAATTAATCAATTGATGTTTGCAGCCATAATCAAGAAATATAGATGAATACAATTTCAGTTTCAAATTAGCATATTCCTTTGGACCACCAGGGCAAGCAGATAGGCCGAGACATGAAAAGGCAAACAGATCCTGAGAAAACATTCAATGGAATTTCTGGAGGCCAAAGGGGAACTAAACTCCCCACAATGCAATACTAAAGCAGGTTTCTTTAAAAAAAACAAACTTCCTAGCTAATTGTCAGCATAAAGCTTTCAACCCTTTTATTGAATTCAGTGCATCTTCTGGGTTTCTTCTCCCCCCCCCCCCAAAAAAAAAACTCCTTTCCAGACAGTACAGCTAAAGCGAGGTTACCCGTTGCCTTGGATGGGTTGCTGTGGAGACCACCACAGTGTTGCAAAGGGCAAGGGCGAGAAAAAAGTCTGTGATGGAAGAGGTGGTCCTTGCAGCCATAAACGGTGTCAAAGAGTCCAGTTGGCATGATGCATTTCTCACTTTCATCAACAGCCTGTTGTCTGGGGTAACATCCTTTTCCTGGAACACACATTATTCAGTAAAAAAAAGAGTCCTGCATGCTTAGGATACTGCACAAAAGCAGAAGAGGAAGAGTTAGTTTTTAATACCCTGCTTTTCTCTACCCCAAGGAGTCTCAAAGTGGCTTAGAACCGCCTTCCCTTCTCCTCCCCACAACAGCACCTTGTCTGGTAGGTGGGGCTGAGAGAGTTCTGAGAGAGCTGTGACTGGCCCAAGGTACCCTGCTGGGTGGATGTGGAGAAGTGGGGAATCAAACCTGGTCTGCCGCTTTTAACCACCACACCATGCTGGCTCTCATGATATAGTGGCTAAGAACAGTTCTCACTATTTTTAAAAATGCTATGTGTATTAAATTATACCATCGTATCAGCTAATGCAGGCACTGAAATCTATAGAAAAGTGAATCTCACAGCAGACAGGGTATGTGTGTGTTATGTATATGTGTATATACACACAGAGAGACAGAGACAGAGTCCAGTAGCACCTTTAAGCCTAACAAAATAAATGGCAAGGTATGAGCTTTTGTCAGTCTGTTATGTATTGACCATGCGGTCGCCATGTGCTCCAGTAATGGCGACCGCCATGTGGCCAGAGCACATGGCCAAGAAACTACCTGAGCTTCAGCCAGGTAGAACAAAGGCCAGGTGGATTCAAACCGGCCACCAATCATGTACCTAGGTTTCTCCCAGGGATGTAAATAGACTGTGAGATGTAAATAGACTGATAATATCCTGTCAGACCAGTTGGGCGAGGTCAGGGGATTATTCCTGACCAGCATAAAAGGAGGGCTCGGAGCCCTGGGTTGTATGCTTCATCTGGACCAGCAATAAAGATCTAGCTGTTTCACTGTTCCATGGACTCCCGACTCCAATACTTCTCAGAGTCACTGCTTACTTGTTCAGAAAGCTGATACCCTGCCACATATTTTGTTAGTCTTTAAGGTGCTATGGGATTCTTGCTCTTTTCTACTGCTACAGACAGACTAACATGGCTACCCATCTTGATCTACAGACAGAGACAGTTCATCAATTATCTATATATCTAATTCCCAAGTGGCCCACCCCCGTGCGGATACTTAAATCCGTGCGGGGGGGGGGCACTTGGAGGGCAGAGGGGGGGGGTTCTGCAGGTGGGGGGTAACCCCCCCGCCTGCAGAAAAATGGCAAAACTTTAAAAAAACCTGGGGGGGATAGCTAAATCCCCCCCAAAGTGAAAAGGGTTCCCTGCGCATGCGCAGGGAATGAATTTACCTCGGCAGCGGCAGCAGGCGGGAGAATGAGTGGGCGGCGACGATGACGACGAGCGGTGGCCGTAGCTGCCAAAAGCGGCGAGGGGGAGAAACGGCGGGCCCTGCGAGTGCTGCAGAGGCCCACTGGGAAACGGAGGGGGAGGAGGAGAAGCAGGCCCAGGGAGCAGGGAACACTCTCAGAAATCTGAGGTGGCTGGTGGCTGAGAGCTTCTTGGGCCTCACCGCCGGAGCCAGGGGTGGGGAATCGGCGGCCCGCTTGGGCCTGGGAGCCGGGGGTGGGTGGGAGTGGGGAAACAGCAGGAGGTGGGGGTAATCGGCGGAACAGGCGCACCTCTCCCTCTCTCCCTTCCCCCACCAAGCAGCCGCCTTACCAGAGCTGCTGGTGCCGACTTCCCCCCAAGTTCCTCGCAGAAGAGGAGTGAGGCTGCCCGTCTGCCTGCCTTCTGATGGGGAGGGGCTTGGGAGAGGCAGGATCCATGACAAACACACATACACACACTCGCTCTCTCGCTATCTGTCCCTCTACCCCTCCCTACAGCGCCTGGCTGCCCCTTCAAGCTAGAGGGGGGGAGTGGAGGGCAGGTGATGGTGGGAGGGGAGGGGGAGGAGCCGAGGTCTGACATCCCTGAAAGCCAGGCAATTCAACCAGAAGAACATGTGTCCTCCCCCCCCCGCAGTCCTGCCAGCACCCAGCCAGCTCCTCCTCAGAAGAAGGGCAGCAGGGCCTTCGCAGGCTGGCAAGAGGGAGGCTGGAGGGGCGAACCGGCCAGCAGGAGGGGGGGAGACTAAGAGTGCTCTTGCCACAGCCTCAGAGTTACTTCCAAGTAAACATGCCCGGGCTCGGCTATCAGCCTCTCCCTCTCTCCACTCAGGGCTCACTGTCACTGGTGGGGGGGAGGGAGAGGGCTTGGCGGGCATCCGCCGCTTGCCCTGGGGAGGGGAGGGGGGTGGCAGGAGGAGCAGCGGGGCTCACCGCCGCCACTTGCACTGGGGAGGGGGGTGGCAGGAGAACTGGGATACTCTCCCCCCTGCAAGTATCGTGGGTGTCCCATCTTGTCTATATATCTAATAGCGAAGGCCCCCCCCGTGTGGATATCTAAATCCGAGCTAGGGGGCCCTTGGGGGGGGAGAGGTTTTCCTACACACAGGGGGCACTCCCACCATGTGCAGAAAAATCCAAAAAGTTAAAAAAACCCTTCAGGGACCATAGAATCCCCCAAAATACCTTTTGAAATGGCCTCAGCTCCAGGCATCAACTGTGAGGAGATTAGAATGTTTGGGGGAGGGGGGGAGGGGGGGAGGTTCCAACTGTTTCTGTCAGTCAAAGGCAGGGATTTTACTGGCAGCAGTCTAGGGTTGCCAAGTATCCCCCCAGCCACCAGCAGCGGATCCAGATCCAGGCTGGGAAACTCCTGGAGATTTGGGGGTGGAGCCTGGGGAGGACAGGGACCTCAGTGAGGTACAATGCCATAAACTCTCCTCTCCAAAGCATCCATTTTCTCCATGGAAAGTTATCTCTGTAGTCTGGAGATGAGCAGTAACTCCAGGGGATCCCCAGGTCCCATCTGGAGGCTGGCATCCCTAGGCAGCACCCTCTGTGTGACTTGATACCACCTGATTTGCATGACTTAATTAGGCCCAGCTGTTTTGCTACAGTTCATCAGCAGCCACCGTATGAAAGCCATTGTGGTGCAACAGTTCGAGCTTCAGACTGGGATCTGCGAGACCCAGGTTCAGATCCCCATCTTGCGGTGGAAACTGACTGGGAGATTTTGGACCAGTCACATACTTTCAGCCTAACCAACCTCACAGGGTTGTTGTGCATATAACAAAGAGGAAATAATAATGTAAGCTGCTTTAGTCCCCATTGTGGAGAAAGACTGTAATTTTCCTAGGTAGAGGCTGCAGGGGAGGGAGATGGAGATAGAAAGCTGAAGACAGATAAAGGTAGGTTGGCTGTTGGGTGGGAAGGCAATAGGGTTGCCAACTCCAGGTTGGGAAATTCCCAGACATTTGAGAGGTGGAGCCTGGGGAGGGTGGGATTTGAGGTGGGAGGCAGAAGGAGAGAGAAAGGGTGATGAGGTGGGGAGGCAGAAAAACAAAGGGAACGATGACAGGTCAGAAAGAGAGAGGAAGTAACATACATGGAGGAGAGCGAGAGAGTAAGAAAGGGGGGCAGAAGGGAGAAAGAGTGTGAGAGAGGTAGGGGGAGAAGGGAGGAAGCAAAGGTGTGAGGAATGGGATAACTATCCTGCAAGTTTCTTGCAGGTCTCCACTTGTTTTAACTATTTCACATTTAACTGGTTGGTTATAATACATGTACATCTTACCTAAACCTTCCAAGGTTGATAACCCTGGCATCAGACACATTCCTGAGGGCAGCAGCCAATGCCAGCTGTGGGGAGCCCTCAGGCAAGATGCCCTCCACAGGACCTCTCAAAACATGAAGAGTTCTATTGCCTCGTATTTCAAGAGAGGAAAAAAACCCTTGACATTTAATTGTGGTTGCACATAGTTATTTTGGGAGTTGCTAGCGCAGATAGACTCCATTAAAGCTCAGCATAGGGTCTGCTGCTGATGATCAGATTTCTTGGCAATGGGATCAAGAAGCAGGTGTTTGAAGATGTTGCTCTAAGTTTTAGCTAGGAAACATGGTGTTCTCTCTGCAGTGCCAATTTCATCCTATTTCTATTCTACCTGCGGCTGTTGCTTTTCATGCCTGGCACGTAAACACGAAGAATCTTGGTATTTATTAAGCAAAAATCGACAAAGTGTATTGACCTGGCATTTCAGGCACACTTGTTATCTTTTCTCCTGAACCAAGATTTTGTCCACCATTTATGTAAATAATAATGCAAATCTGAATGGAGCCTAATTCATATATACATTTTTTAAAACAACGACAACGACAACAATTGGCTCTGCTGTTTTCAAGAGTTCTAGTTCCTTTAATCACAGCTAAATTTGTTCCACTGCTTACGAGATCTTTACCTAGGAACACATTCCAGTTTTAGGACTCAGTCTTAAACATTTTCAGTCAACAATAAAGCGTGCTTCGAGTCAGGTGTTTATTTCATATTTTATGTACATCTTTCCCCCCTAATCAGGACCCAAAGCTGCTCATCACATTGTTCTCTCCTCCTCTCCTCCTCCAAACTGAGAGCCAGTCTGGTGCAGTGGTTAAGTGCGCGGACTCTAATCTGGGAGAGTCGGGTTTGATTCCCCACTCCTCCACATGCAGCTGCTGGATGACCTTGGGCAAGCCGTAGTTCTGTCAGAGCTGTTCTCTCAAGGACAGTTCTGGAAAGAGCTCTCTCAGCCCCACCTACCTCACAGAGTGTCTGTTGTGGGGAGGGGAAGGGAAAGGAGTTTGTGAAGGGCGGGGTATAAATCCAATCTCTTCTTTTTCTTTTTCTTCTTCTACACAATGGCAGCCCCCACGAGGTAGTCTAGCTGAGAGACAATGACAGGCCCAAGGTCACCTGGTGAGCTTCCATAGCAGAGCAGGGATTTGAACTTGGTCTTCTGAGATCTTAGCCCTGTATTCTAACTACTGTGTCGCACTGGCTCCCAGGGTGCATACACTGCCTAGAGCTCAAGCTCCGTATTGTAGCCATCTGCTGGAAGCCTTGGGATAACCTACTGACTGTCAGATACATATTACATGATAACTAGATGTTATTTTAGCATATTACAAATATATTTTGGTTTTTGACAGAACTATACAATTTTGGGCTCACAAAAGAGCTATCAGGATTCTTCACTGCATCAGAGACATTCCAGTTCCACAGGGCGAGTTTCCTTTGCAAGAAAAAGTACCGCAGACTTAAATGATGTTTTTGTCATATCTGCTCAGCTACAACTATACAGGGTGATCTGGTGGGAAGAAAGTAGGAACACGGGTCAGCACTGCTGATCCCAAAGCAGCTTCAGTATTCCATGCCACTTTCTGCAGCCACCCAACACTAACTAGCTTCAAAATTTAGAACAGCTTTGTTTTTCTCTGGCCGGATTCAAACTGCATGAACTAGGCGCCCTGTGTTTTGTACTACTGGAGTTACCGATTACAGCGTGGCAACATTACTTGCCCACACTCTCCCAAACTTTAAGGTGCAGAGATCCTTCAAAGCAGGTAAAGATGTTACTCACTATGGTGCTACTGAATGCCACCTGAGACCGAGAGCTTCCACAGCGATCCAGAGATCTATGCCTCATGTGCCCCGGAAAATGAGCCCGGGCACTCTGACTCCTCAGGGGTTTTGTGGTCATCCATGTTAAAGTGGCTCTTTCTCCACCCCTGTTTGCAGGGAGAGTGAAATGCTTTGTCCAGTCTTCACTGTCTGAATCCAGGTCCTTGTAGGTCTCCAGTCGCTTGGCTTTAGAGAGATAAACAAACAGATGTGCCCCCTTCAGTCAAGACCATCACTCTTAGCAATTTCATGTAGACATCTAACAAAAGAGGGTAACATCACTGATCACAGCAGACAGATTGTAACAGTGAAAGCAAAGGGATGTGGTCGGCAGAGGTCTGTGAAGGTAGGAAAGCCTGTGATACATGGTAACTTCAAAGCCATTGTCCTGTAGACCACCTCTCCCCATGCGTGCCCCGAGGAGCCTTGTGCTCTGCAGACAGCCATCTGCTGGTTGTCCTCAGCCCGAAAGATGCCCGCCGAACCTCAGCCAGGACCAGGGCTTTTTCAGCCCTGGCACCAGCCTGGTGGAACATGCTTCCGGTTGAGATCAGGGCCCAGTGAGACCTGTTACAGTTTCGCAGGGCCTGCAAAATGGAGCTGTTCTGCCAGGCCTTTGGCTGAGGCAGTGGGCATCTACCAGCTGGCCTCCCTATTGCTGCCGCATGAGATCATTATGGCTCGGCGCCAAACCATCCATTCCGGCTGTAGGAATTGAAACTAATATACTGCACTGCCCACTTTAAATGTTTTAAACTGGTTTTATTGTATTGTTTTAACATTGTTATTTATTATTTCTTGACCTGTTTTAAGACTGTATTGTGTTTGTTGTTGTGAGCCACCCTGAGTCCGCTTGTGGCAAGGGTGGGATATAAATCAAAATAATAAATAAAGTTTGCAACTACAGTCCCAGGAAGCCCCCTCCCCTGCATATGGTTGGGCACAAGAACTGAAGCCTCTTGGCCCATCACCACTAGGAATGTAGCGACTGGATGACAATCTAGGACCGATTTCCCACGAGGCGCTGCTCTGGCGTCGTTCTTCCCTTTGCCCCGACTGCGTGCTTGAATTTCCCACTATTTGCCCCACACTGCATTTTGACCCACGGCTTTGCCCAAATTCCCCCGCAGCTTCAGTGACCCTCGAAAAACAGGATCACTGAAGCTGTGGGGGAATTCGGGCAAAGCCGTGGGTCAAAATGCGGTGCAGGGCAAATAGTGGGAAATTCAAGCACGCAGTTGGGGCAAAGGGAAGAACGATGCCGGAGCAGTGCCTTTTGGGAAATTGGTCTAGATCTTCTCCAGTGCACACTACTCTAATTGGAAATGGAACTATGACCTTTTTGTGATTGCGGGCATTGGAATTGTGACCTAGGGTGGTGGGCACAACCACAAAATAGCTACCACAAAATGGCTGTCATAGCTTAGCTTCAGTCACACAGGGAAGATTCTCCTATTGTAGTGATAGCTACTGACAATGCAACATTGTCCTGGATGTCTACACTGAGTGGCCCAGCCTCCCTTACTTCTCCCCTGCTACTTCTGTGATAACGCATGAGCTGTCTCCCCTTGCTTGCTGCTCAATGCTAGCAACCTGGCCGCCTTGTACTGGCTGCAACTGGTGCAGGGCACAGGTGCAATTCTACAGAATTTTCTATACACCTGATAAAGAAGGCTTTTTGAAAAGCGAAAGGCCAAATTTTCCGGCTTCAGTGGCACCTTCTGGATTACGTGTTCAATAATACATTCAGTCCAATATGAGTTACCAGGGCTGTTTTTGGGCAGGAACGCACAGGAATGGAGTTCCAGCTGGCTTCTGAGTTGGCCATGCCTACAGCCTCCCCCTCTTCGGGCTCCCCAGGTGCCTCGCAACCACGGGGCACCTGGGGAAGCCAATCCTGGGAGGAAGCTGCGCTGTCAGGGGTGTGGCCTAATATGCTAATACATTTCTGCTGTTGGGTGTGGCCTATTATGCTAATGAGTTCCTGCTGGGCTTTTTCTACAAAAAAAAGCTCTGAATTACCATTTTCCTGATGTGAAAATTCCTTCCCATCGATCGTACATCGTCGAAACACCATCTTGTTCTCGGTTAGGGTCCCTGTTTTGTCTGAGAATATATACTGGATTTGTCCCAGGTCTTCAGTGATATTTAGCGCTCGGCACTGTATGGGCAGATCTTGCTCCTCATAATACAGGTCGATATCATTGTGGATGAAGAAAACTTGACCCAACTTGACTAGTTCAATGGACACGTAGAGGGAGATGGGGATTAAAACCTGAAAAAGGACATTTCCAAGGAAGTTAGAATGGTATCAGCTGGGCTCCTTTTCAACTTTTTCTGCAGTAGCTAGGTTTTGTATTGACTACTGTAATGGGACTTCTGGGACAAGGCAGGAAAGAAGCTGTTTCCTCCTATTAAAAATCCAGTTGACAAAAGTTCAGAGCAATAATATTGGCTCATCACTTGTCACTTGCAGTGCTTATTATGCTGCTGCTGCTGTAGCCTTTGGGTCTATGGACTGCAGATAAGAAGAACCAAAGAGAAAAGTTCTTTCGGGAATTGATGTGTGAATTGTTGCTGAGAACCAGAGAAATTTCCTCCTGTGTACTGGGAGTAAGATATTACTAGAAAATTCTTATTATGGGACAAGGACACAATTGTGCCGATGTCAGCTGCAGCCAGAAAAACATTCTGTGCCAAAGTGCAGCAACTAATCTCCTTGCAAGTACTCACATGGTAACAATAGGTGGGTATATTTGGCTATATATGACTAGAGTCTCCCAGAGGTTCTTTCTTGTGTCGGTGAGGATAGGCTTCTGTAGCTTGTAACTGTTATTAAAACAAAGATTTGTATTTCCCCTCTCCACTTCCTCCCCCCCCAATTATTTTGGACGGACACAATTGCATCTCCCATGTAATGTATAGCATTCCTTTGGAATCCTATGAACACCTTAGAAAACTACTTTCCACTCATATTAATGAAATTTGGTTTGCTTATATGCCAGCAGCTACTACAATAAAATGGCAAAATGAATGTCTTTTTCTTATCTCAGACACTGGTTCCAAATAGCTCTAGCTGGATATCTCTAGGTCCCCATTTATTTTCTTTTTCCACACCAATGTTACTTCTATGAAAACCCCCAATAATTTTTGTTGACCTTGGTTGAGGAACCATTATGATAGTAACATCCAAAAGAGGGCAGGGTTCCTGTGCTTTTAATGGTTGTGTGGAAGAGGACATTTGGGCAGCTGCAGCTCATTATGCAGAAATAAGAAACGCTATCCCCGTTTTACACAACTGTCCAAGGTTCAGGAGTCTAATGCAGCCAATCATCCCGAGACACACTAAGTAGAACTTTCGGACTAGAGAACAGGACATGTTCCTGTGAGGAAAATCTGTATTGGTATTATTAAATCTACATACTAATATCCAAGTTGCCCCCTCCGTGCGGATATCTAAATCCATGCGGAGGGGGCGCATGGGGGGCAGGGAGATTTTTCTGAACACTTGGGGGACTCTCCACGTGTGCAGAAAAATCTTAAAAAGTAAAAAAAAACCTTTGGGGGGATATTTAACCCCCCCAAAAAAGTTAAAGAGCATTCCCTGCAGTGGCCTGGCGCCTCAGAGCTGTGCGGGCCTCGCCATGGCAACCAGGGGCAGTGGGGGAGATTGGCAGGCCTGGTGGCTCAGAGCCACGCAGGCCTTGCTGTTGCAACCAGGGGCAGTGGGGGAGATCGGCGGGCCCAGTGGTTCAGAGCTGCGTGGGCCTCACCGTTGCAACTGGGGGCGGGGGTGGGGAGATTGGTGAGCCTGGCGGCGTAGAGCTGCATGGGCCTCACCGTTGCAACCGGGGGGGGGGGGGAGAGATTGGCAGCCCCAGGGCTCGCTGTCGTTGCCCGAGGGAGGGGAGGAAGGCTTACCTGTGGCTGCTTCTCCATGTGGAGCTCCTTCTCTTCCCCCCATGAGTATGGCGGGTCCTGCCTCTTGTAAGAGCTCTATACGTGGGCCTAAGGGGCTTCCACATGTGCACCCATGGATTGCCAATTTCGCCCTCTAGTTGTAGCCCCTGGTATCACATCAAATGTCACTTTGGAGGGTCCCTCCAGCCATCAAGAGCATGTTTACAAGGGATGAGAAGAGCTCTGTTGGGAAGCTCTGGGGCCTGCACACAACTCCTTTGGGGACTGGCCTTGGACTTCAGTCGGGACATTTACCGGTTGACTTAAAAAACCCAACATGGTAAAGAAGTAATAAAATACAAGAAATATAGGGAGAAAAATAAACAGTGCAGAGTATATGTGGTTTAGATTTAATCCAAGGGGGATAAGTCTATTCACTAACCGCAATCTTAACAAGACTGTAAATGGAACCCCCTGACTCCTGTCATTGTGTAATATTCAGTGCACTTTACTCAGTAAGGCAGGTCAGTATTTTTCTCCCCATATTGGTGGGGGGGGGGGGCAGAAATGCCTGAGGCTGAGAGAGAGTGGCTTGCCTAAAGCTGTTTTGAGAACTCATGGCCAAGTCGAAGTTTAGCTTCCTGGCTTGCAGTTCACACCCTGAGCCACCATATGACTCCTCTGTTCCGTTTTACAGCTTGAGCCTGCCCATGTCCACTCAAAAACAAGTTCCCCTGACATTTCAGTGGGGCTGGCTCCCAACCCAGTTTGTACAGGAGTGTTGCCTTAAATCCTTTCCCTCATCAGCAGTACCTATTTTCCCACCTGTAAAAGGATGATCATTGTCAGGAACATGAAGAAACCTGCCAGAGCTGGAGCCAGATAGTTGCCATTTATGTCTGGGATGATATACAGGGGGGGCTCTAAGAAATGCCCATTCCAAATTCCGTGGCCTGCAAAAAGAACCCATCAAACAAGCGACTTCAGAATATGAGCACATGGGGTATGTGGGTGTGCATGCGGGAAACGACTGGCAATAGCCTAGCAAGTTTTTTCTGTCTGCAAAGAGCTGATACTTAGATTCAAATCCAAAAAAGCTCCAGTAAGGTAATATATCAGACTAGATATCATGAAACAGGGAACACACATGCTTTTGAATTCCCCAGAACTCTCCATCAGATTGGATGTTAAATACAAAATCTCCCCCTTTGCGGCTTTTGGTTTTTTTTTTTTTTAAAACATGAATCAGCATAGCTACTTACAAGCTTTTAGGCTAGAAAGTGGCTTTTGCCCTAGTGACCATAGTGGATGTTTTGTTCTTCTAATTATAACCAAATAGTTGCACAAGTGGCTCTACAAACTATCATCCAATAGATGCTGGTTTTGAAATAAACCAACATATAAAAATTATTAGCTAGATTTTGTATGGAAAAAATCTAATATGTTTAATATCCATGAATAAATATATAGCATGCTTTTTGACTGAAGGCCACAAAGCAGATCACAGCTTAAATAAAATCCAGCAATACAATACAAGAAGGGACAATATTTATCTGTCATCACCCACTGAGTTTGGGTACGGGGTTTCCAGTGTTGCTTTTCCTAATCTTAGTCCAGGACTCTCACTACTCTGTTACACCATCTGTCTCAGGTGTTAAAAACAAATACCTCCCTTTCAGCCTAACGGCACACTTGAAGAGGTAATTTTTCAGGCACACAGATTTCTGATGGGAGGACATATCACAGAGAGAGTGCTTGAAAAGACACATGCAAATCTGTTTCACGAAGTAACCAGCTTGCATGTCCATCTCAGGTCTGAGCCTTTTAAAAACATTTCTTGACAATGCTGCCCCCTTCCCTTCCTTGAATAAAACTGATATAGTTGGAATTCCATTTCAAATCAAGCAACTCCTTTTTGAAGTACTAACATTAAAAAATAATGAAACCCGAGCTGCTACTCAGCTGAAGAGGATTCTTCACTTTTGAGTCTTTGGTCCTCTTAGTCTGGTTAATTTACTGGCTTGCTGCCATGTCATGCTATGGTTCTTCAAGACTAACTGCTAAAAATAAGGAAACTTGATTTTAAATCCTTTCAGTCTTGTGTTTTGCAGTTCACTTACTTAGTACAGGAATCAAGATAAAGTTATTGGTACTGTTACATTATTTGTCAAATATTTCTTTGTGGAAGCTCACTGGACCTTTTTTTAAATGAGAGTCTGACATCCTTGCAAATCATAGTCACATTAGGACAGAATCACTGCAGACACTAGAAAGCAAGCCTTTTCCTTGCTGTTTATTGAAAGTAATCTGTTTTGGCAGCAGAAATCTGGGGAGTGTCTCAAAAGTGAACGGTTATTTTCACTTTTGAAGTTTGTTTCTTGATCCAAATTTCTGCCCATGTGGAATTGTTTCCAAAATATGTCCCAGGGAATCCTGAGGTTCCTCAGATAATGGGTTCAGAAGGATAGTCATGTTGGCCTGCAGCCAAAGAGCTAGATTCAGGTCTAATAGCACTTTAGAGATCAACAAGCTATACCCCACCCCAAATCTTGTTGAGTTTTAAGGTGCCAGTAGAGTTCAATCTAGTTCTTAGATGGTGGGTTTCTCAGTGAAAGGAAATATATAATGGGACTCTAGGAGACCTCTTGCCCATCTCTACAGCAGGTCCTCTGTTGTGTGCAACCACACATTGGGCTGCACTTTAGGTGTGTTATAGGGTGGACCCTTCCTAGTGCCCCATGTGAGCTGAATGTGTGCCTTTGAGCATGCCCAGAATCCTCTGCAAAGCACAGTGATTTTGCGGCAGACATTCTGGAGTACTACAGCAGACAACGCTATGTGGAAAAGGCTCCCTAGAAGTACAGTATTTGAAATCGACTGTTTTAGGCTCTAACAACAGAATTATCTTCTGAAGTCACTCCTATATTAAAAGGTCTGCAGGCTCTTCAGTGGCAGATATGCAGATGAAATGTTTGTGACTAGGATCCAAAGAGCTACTTTAAGCACAGCCAAGGACTTTTGCATACCAAGTGTTTCTATTTTTTAGACGTAGACTGTTGTGCCACATCACAATTTGCTTTTGAAAGTCTCCTTAATCTCAAGGGATACAGGTTTGGGGTCTCGAGTATATGTGTGTATATATATGAAACTAATTTCAGGACCATATGGAGGCTTTGCAGTGCAATCCTATACACAATCACACCATTTTAAGCCCATTGACTTCAATGGACCTAAAAGGGTATAAGTTTTCTTAGGATTGCACTGATCATCTTGTTTTTCTCCTCTAGTAAAACTCCTCCCACTTCATGCTGCATAGCACATTGCCACTGAAAATGAGAGGAACGTCAAAAACACTTTGCTATATGGCACCTGGGTCAGCAGTTCAAAGAAAAGAAGCCAAAAATTTCATTGTCCCCTTCTGTGAATCTAAGCAGTAGTGTAGATCTTGGATAGAAAGCCCATTAAAAAAGCATCCTATGGCAACAGCTGTTGCTTTTGAAGCCCCTACCCCATTAAAAAGTCTATGAGCTCTTCAAATGTGGCTCATGACTGGAATGGATACCAATTAAGTGCATCATAATAAATGATTTTCACAACTGAAATCAAGGTTTTCACCATTATTCCATACCTACTGCTCCAATAAGACACATGATGAACAGCAATCCTACACAAAAGAATATGTCAACATTCATTCGCCTCTCTATTTTGCTGCGTTTATAACGAGGACCGCTGTTATTTAGCATGGCTTTGGTTTCATGGCCTTCAAGACAAAAAATGGAAGTGACAAGTAAATTTAATTTCACAGGAATTGCTGGGAGCTAGATATATTCAGATACATTCATGGCTACCTACAGGTTGGCTCCCAGTATCCATGATGCCAGATTCATGATTCCTTAGCAGTTTTGGCAAAGTTCGTTAAAAGAACAAATGTAAACAAAAGCTTGATTTTAATGTGGACCGCACGTCAATACTGCTAGTAAAGTATATTTCCCAGCTAGATCTGGAAAGGTTTGTACTGAAGGAATCTGTACAAGGCAAGACAGCATTTAATAAGGGGAAGACTTACCCAAATGAAGAACACAAAAAGTAGCACAAACTCTGGCAATTTATATGAACATTTACAGTTGAACAAGCCAAGAAGGAATTCATGAAGAAAAATAGCTGAAGTTATGTAAACAAATATAACAGTTTTTTTTTTAAAAAAAAACTCATTAGAAGAAAGAAACCAAGCAGACAGGAATAAACCTTTAGATGACAAGTTGGAAAAGGAGATCTAAATGAAAATATGGACATTGTAGCGAAGGCAAATGAAACCTTTGCATCTGTCCTCACTGCAGGGAATGTTGGCAAGATACACGTACTTGAATCACTTTGTCAGGCAGGCCATGGATCTTTATTTATTGATTGATTTGATTTGGACCCCGCCCTCCTGTCAGAATCTGCTGATTCAGACAAAGTATTTCTATTGCTTACAACTATGTCTTCTGTTTTATTACTATGCTTCTCGCTGTCCTGTCTGTATGCCATATTATATTCATATTGCCATGTATGTCTTATAGCTGCTTCCATAACACCTGCCATGTAATTGCCCCTCCCTTAGGTAAACCCTCACTTTGGCCAGTATGTATGTAGAGTATGTGACCCCAGGTTTATGACCATGACCATGACCATGACCATGGTTTGTGTAACTGTCAGAGCGGGAGGATGACAACTTCAAAGTATGGGAACAATGGGCCTCTCACACTCCTGCCTCCGCATTCCTTTCGTCCCGGCTGAGACTCCAAGGGAGGACGAGTCCCATCTCTTATCAACGTGCGAAAGCCTCGAGGCCATCGATTGTTATGTGAAATGGTAACATCTAAGGGGTCTGGTTTGGGAAGGGAAATTTACAACTTGACACCTCACTTTCTTTCCTGTGGGAAGCAAACGGCCAGAGCCCCTTTTGCCCGCCGTTTTTTCCCTTGTAGTGATTGGCTACCTATGGGTAATTCAAACTGCCTAGAAAGGTATAATAGACCTGCTTCTGTCATATGTGTTATCTCTGACAATAATCCGAGAAGCTGTACCAATGTAGAGATTGGAAATAAAGAACTGTGTTTCATCAACAAAGATCTGATCCTTGACTACTTTGAGCAGAAGTCTCACACCTCCTTGCCGAAGCAGGCTCAGAACAACAAGAAACTAATTGACCAGTAATTCAAAACGTCACTACTGGATGGCATGCCACCAAGAGTTCTAATATGCTGCCTTGCCAGTATAATTGGTTTCCTTATCAGAGTGCTGGAAGATGGCCAAAAGAATCCCAATCTTTAAAAAATATATTTTTTTTTGGGGGGGGGGGAGTTGTGGCTCAGTAAGGAAGCAACTGCTTTGCATGCAGTAGTTTGTAAGTAAGATTCAGTCCCTGCCATCCCCAGTTAAAAGCTGATGTGAAAGGCCTCATCCTGAGAGCTCCAGAGTCATGGCCAGAGCAGACAATTCTAAGCTTGACAGACCAATGGTCTGACTCAGTGTGAGGCTTCATATCATCCAGGGAGCTGGATCCACGGAATGATAGACCTCTTAGCTTAGCAGGCAAATGCTCAACCCGTTGTTTAGATATCCATTCTTTACTCCTGCATCAGCCTCAAGGGAAACTGGCTCTGTGAGTTTACAACAGAACCCAGCTGCGCAGTGCTGACTGGTGTCAACAACCTCCCTCCCTGTTTCCTCCTTAAAAATTTTTGAAGAATAAAAATGATTTTGCTTTTTATTTCTTAAAAAAGGGAGATATATATGCATTGAAATGAATAAGTATACACATGCGTTGTTAAAGAAGACGATAACCTGGTTGAAAGTGTGGGAGTGAGGCACACCTGATACATCTCTCAGATGCGTTGTTAATGCAGCGTGGGGGGGGGGGGGACGGGACAAACGAACTGTGAGAGGAAAAGAACATTTATCAAGTTCAGAGGCAACTTACATGAATGTTAAATTTGCTCCCTGACACTACTCTGTGAGTTCACACACCTCTTCCATGAGCGTATTACCCTGACCAGATCACAAGAGGTATGGGGGAGGGGTGGCACCATAAAGCCTGCCATAGCTTTTCTTTCTTTATTGCAGGAGATTTATGAGAAAGCCCCATCATTTTGAAACACATGAGGCACCCCACTCCGGTAAAATCAGCAAAGTCAATGATTTTGTTTTAACATTTGAAAATGGTGGGAAACACACACCTTTTTGTGCAATGAACACCACCTTGAAAAGACCAAAGTACTTAAATGTGTTGGAATCTAATTAGATGGCCGACTGATTCTTAAGTACACTTTACTATTTCACAGCAGCCAAATTGACTTAATGAGAAGCTACCAGGGCACTTTCTGTGTGAACATAAAGCAAGCCAATGTGTCAGATCCAGCCGTGAGTAATTTTAATGTTATTTAGCTTTTCCCAAAGTGAATCTGAAGTACCAACAAAACAGCAGGACAAAAAGAAAATGTGTACAAAATTGGAATCAAATTGCTACAGTTCCAACAGATGAGTGTTTGAAGTTCTAACCAGGAGACATGAAAGGGAAACTAGACTTTATTCTGAACCCCTCACTGTGCCCTTTGAGCTCTTCGCTCTTCCCTTGCTGCGAGCATGGCCACTGTGGTGCTATGAACTTGTATCAAATGACAGTCGCAGCACCAAAGCTATAAGATGCAGGCAGACAGTTTTGTACAGAGATTTATTAAGAAAGAATATTCTTAATGCATTCCTCTAGCTCCTCCCCAGTATTCCTAAAAGTATAACCCTGAAGCCAAGAGTTGTCATTTAAACAGACATAGCAGAGGCTCTCTTTTCTTAGTGATAGCCTTGATCATGAATGCAACATTCTCTCTTGAGGAAGTATAAATTGCAGTCTGGTAACATGCTGACATCTCAGTCCTAAGCGCTTATTCAGCACGTCCCATTAATTTCGATCATGTTTATTTCCAGGCAAAGAGGTTTAGGGCGATAGCCACGTGCTCACAAACTCAGTGGAATGATTAGGAGCATGCAATAAACCATCCAGGTCTGAAGCTCCTTCTATACAGCACATACTCTAAATAAGTAGCTTCTCCTTGTGGTACCATCTGCCACTCATATAGGACAACAGACCATTTTCTCCTTCCTTTGGCCTGTTTCTGATTGTTCTTGCCTGCATCCCCACACTCCTGGATATTGTGCTATTGTTGTGCTCCAGGAGTACAGTGAACCCAGTTGTGAATGATTGCTGTAGTAACTGAATGACTGTGTACTAGCCAGTGGTGTGAGGACAAAGGCCTTGACTGAGTGTTGCTGGGATACCCAGTGTACCTAACATACCGATGGGTATGCCAGATTTGGGCTTGTACTTTGCTGAACAATTTCCTAACCCTAATGTTCACTAGTATGCTGCAGCTTTAGCTTGCATGGACTTCAAAAATTCTTCATCAGGAACCACATAAGAAAGGAAAACTGTTATTACCTGCATAGATAACAATTCCTGTTGCAAATTCTGTGTTCCTCACTGTGCAGCCACGAAGAAGAAGGCTGTCTCTGTTAAAACCGACACGTGTGAGATCAGGCTTCTCCCTGTAAGAAAGAACGGGATTTTCCTTTCATTTCTTGTTCTAGTGACGTCTACATATCCATGATAAGACCCATTTATGTGAGAACAAGCTGCTCTCTATGGGAGTGATTTTGTTATTTTGTGTTCTCTTAAAAATATGCATCATGCTTCCAAGGACATAGTCATACTCCTGCTTTGTCAAAGGTGGGATGTGCTTTGGTTTCTAAGCATGCAGCAGTTTTGTGCCAGTGAGAAACCAGAGCACATCCCACCTTTATAAGAAATAAATCTCGAGGTCACTGTGGCCTTGACAAGACCATGATGTTCATGCTTAACTCTCAGAAGCTGTTTTTTCCTCCAATCACTTGCCTTCTGTTTGTCAACAACTTTCAAGTACTGCTGTTTTTCTATAACCCAGCTATCAAACTGGGTTTGTAAAGATTCCAGGTTGTGTGAGCAGTAATTATAGAGTTCTCTCATTATGTATTTGAATCTAATAGGCAAGGGTGGTGGTTGTAATGAACCTAATCCAGCCTGAGAATCAGTGTGGCAGAATGCTGAACTAGGGCTCCAAAGGCACAAGTTCAAATTTCTACTCAACCTCGAAACTCACTGGGTGGCCTTGGGCAACTTACTCTCTCTTAGCCTAACCTACCTTAGAGTGTTTTTGTGAGTATAAAATGGAGGAAAGGCAAAATATATATGTCACCCTGTGCTTCTTTGCAGAAAGGTGAGATAAAGATTTAACAGATAGTTTGGTTTAGCACATGGGAAGAGGCACATAGTTGCTACTCATTCAAAGCAGAAGTCTTTTCAGCGTTTTCTCATTGTGTCCTATAGCACTCACATACGTTGGCTTTTCCCAGAGATCTAAAATACTTTTTTTGGATGACCTTGCCTCATCAAGGAGATGATTGCTGTGCATGGCCAACCCTTCTCAGGGCTTGGAGCCACCACATCTACATACATCTCAGTGCTTTTGAGCCACCACATCTACTCTCATTTCAGGACTCACCACATCGACTTCTTTGTCAGAATTTTGACCCACCTTGTTAACTTCCTTCTCAGAGCTTCCAGCCACCACATCTACTTCCTTTTCAGGACTTCAAGCCACCATGTCTAACTATATCTCAGAGCTTTTGAGCCACCATGTCTACTTTCTTCTCAGGGCTTTGAACCACCACGTCTCCTTCCTTCTCAGGGCTTCAAGCCATGATATCTACTTACTTCTCAGGGTTTCAAGCCACCATGTCTACATACTTTTCATGGCTTGGAGTCTACATAGTCATTGCACTCTGATTTGGGTTTAGGTCTCAGGGGGCATAGCCCTTGTTCTGCCCGCCTGTTTCTATTGGAGAGATTCTTGGGGACTTTGATTCTGCTTCTTTTCTGCCAGGCTACAGTCCTTGGTTTATTTGTTGTTTCCCCCCTCTTCATTGGAAACAATGGAGGATGGGGGCACCTTATTTGAGGGGCATGACTTGGACCCCATAAACCCAATCCTCACCAAACTTGAAAGGCAGGTACAACCAGAGATCTACTGCAAGTTTGGTGTCTCTAGCAAACTTGGGGGGGGGGGGGTGTTTTCTACTGCATCATGAACTTACCAAACTGATTTGGTTCATATGAATGGGGTTTTGCTCATGACAGTCCATAGTTTGGACTGTGGGCGTGCCACAAACCGCAAACCAAACTGCATTTTCCCAGGTTGTGCCCATCCCTAGTTAAATCTACATGGCTTCTACTAGCAATCATGTTGTGGTATGAGCTGGTTAGATAGTGTAGTGATGTTTGGGAAAGTTTTCTGAGCTGATTCTGATGGTACAATGGAACAACCTGTACATCTAATGCAATGCTGAGAAATCTTTGAGTCTGCACTTTGGGTATCTGCACTTCATATCAGAAGCTATATTTAGCTTGCCATTTGGCAGTCAAGAATTCATGGTGGAGTTGATATGTTTAATCATTTTCTTTACAGAAATGTGAAATCCTCTCAGTCATCTCACAAATGTATTTTAGCAAATATTCAGATGATAATTTCTTATGCTTTTTTATAAGGTTTATGAGAGACATTCTTTTACAGAGACACATTAGCACCTTTAGGCAACCTGTATAAGAACAACAAATACATTTATTGCAGCAATGCCATTCCTTGACTTAGAGCATATATATGGTGAGGGCATACTAAAAGTTACACTAATGGCACTGAATTTACAATAGAATTTGATAAAGATTTTGATTGTAAAGCAAAATAAATACAGGATGAGACTACTCACATATAGCCTTTAAATTTATTAAGATCATTGTTGGGTTTTTCACAAACAATGATGTTTTGGAATAATTCTGGGTCAAATTCAGCATTCTGCAAAACAAAACAAAAGGAAAAAAACCATAATCGGTTCTTGTTATGCAAACACCTGAAATGATTGTATTATAAAGTGAAATAAACTTGTCTATATGCTTCTCATTAGGCAATCGACTGAAGGTGAAATTGTGAAACCATTCATTTATAGAATGGAAATGGATCTGCACTGAGGCTGCAGTGACTATATGAAGTTAATCACTGATGCAACCCATGAAAGATTTTGGTTTGCTTTGGGATACAAATCTGTTATACTGGCATTTTAGAATAGGGCCAGGAGTCCTTGTAAAACAGTGATACAATCAGATGAGTTACATATCAGTACCATCCTTCTAAGCCCATTGATTTCAATGGACTTTAAAAGAGGGTTAGATTTGCTTAGGACTGTGCTGTTAAACCACTTGATACAGTTAAGGTACAGTTAGGTACAGTTAACTGCAGCACTTAGAGATGAGATGAAAAGCAGAAGAATCCCTGACTGTAGCAATTAGATAGTAGACTTCTAACGCAATATGCTGAGCTTTTCTCACTTGCATAAAGTGCTTGTATGTCGTTACTAACATCCAACCATGAAGGTGCTCTGCAAGTGCAAAAGAGGCACCTGTTTATAGATCCCCCCTGCAGAAGGGCAAAAGAATAGGGCAGTGGGGATGATTAAGCACTGTGTTTATTTCAACATTACCTCAATAACTTCTATACTATATATATGTAGAAAGACAGGGTTGATGTCTGTGTCTGATGAAATGCAGTTAGCTTCAGCACATTTTAAGGGAACAAAGTATTTCTTCTCATCCTGGTGTTGCAGAGTTAACCTATTTTATCTTCATCTGACACTTGTCAGTAATATATTTGAGGAATCTCTCAGGAGTGTGACAAATGCAAGTGTTCTGAAGTTAAACTGACTTGTAAGCTCAAGATATATCCCCTGAAGATGGCTCAGAAGAAATAATTCAGTGTAATGTTTCTTGAAAAGGCAACAACGATTAATTTTTAAAAAGGAGCACAAGCATTTAAATTTCTATCACAACTGCCAGTCAAACCCAAATTCATAGTCAGCTCAACATTTGCTGTTAACCTTTCAAATTTAAATGTGTCCTAATTTTACACCCAACTATCATGCAGATGTTCTTTCAGATCTGCTGCTTGGATCCAAGTATGTCCCTGTGCAGAAGGAAGGAACTTCTGCCAGTGCTAAAGCAAGCCTTGGTTTAGCAGATTCTTCTTGCCCATTGCAACTCCTTAGGTCACATCCCACTTCATTCTGCTGCAGCAAACTCTGGAAAGAGCCCCAACCCCCCAGGAGTAGCTTGGAGAAGGGGCTGCAGCGGGAACCTGGAGATACAGTAGCCTGGATCCAAACAGACACAGGGGTAGCTTAATTAATCTCAGTGACATTGAAATCAACATCTGATCTAATTTGTTCTACACAGTATTTTATGATTCTATTCTGTTTTAAACTGTTATTTTAAAGTTGTTTTTAATTGCATTGTTTTAAGCTTGATCTAACCTGCCCTGAGCCTGCTTGTGGTGTGGGAGGGATATAAATTTAATAAACAAACAAACAAACAAACAGAACCTGTTCTGGGAACAAAAATTTGCTTGGTTGTTTTTTTCCCCCATCCATACCACTGTTGTGGTATTTGTAAAACCATATTTTAGCCAGTGCAGTGCAAAGTTTTGCAAAATATAACCAGAAATCCACATGGATGCCATAACTGTGTTGCTTAAAAAGTGAACAGCAAAGAAAATAGCCTGCACTAGAACACCAGACGGTATTTCACTTCTCTCCCATCTCTTCTTCTGCAAGTGAACTGTGCCCAGACAGCTCCAAGAAGGAGCTCTCCTCCTGCCCTGCCTTCCGGACCTCACCCTGCAGATAATAACACATTATTCTGGATGGTAAAAACCAAGGAGGATTGTGAAGAGCTCCAAGACGATTCCCTCTGAACTAGGTGAGTGGGAAACAACCCGGCTAATGAAGTTCAGCATATGCGGAAGGTGATACACACTGGAACAAAAAATCCTCACCTTAAATATATGAAGATAAGGTTGGAACTGGCTGAGGCTGAGAGGGGAAGCGATCTCAGGGTTAGAGTGGATAGCTCCATAAAAATGTAACTCAGTGTGTGGCAGCAGTACAAAAAATCCCTATGCTCGGGTTTATCAGAAAAGGAATTGAAAATGAACAGCTAGTATTGTAACCAGTGTTTCCTCTAAGCTGAGTTAGTGTGAGCTAGTTCACAGTTTTTTAGCCTCCTGCTCACACATTTTTGTCTTAGCTCAGGGAAGGATGGCTCCAGAGCAAACTAATTTATGCAGTAGCCAAATTGCTCGCTCACAACTTTAATGCCAGGAGCTCACAAAGCAGAATTTTTGCTCACAGGACTCCACAGCTTAGAGGGAGCATTGATTGTAACACCTCTGTATAGAACTACGATGAGGCCTCATTTGGAGAGCTGTGTGCAATTCTGGTCACCATATCCCGAAAAGGGTACTGCAGAGCTGGAAAAAATTTACAGTGGAAGGCAAGCAAGATGATTAAGGGATTGGAGCACCTTCTCTGTGAAGAAAAGCTGAATTGAGTCTGGGACTTTTGTGTTCCGAAAAGACATGGTGGGCGGGGGGGGGGGGGGCAATGCTCCCTCTAAGCTGTGGAGTCCTGTGAGCAAAAATTCTACTTTGTGAGCTCCTGGCATTAAAGTTGTGAGCGAGCGATTTGGCTACTGCATAAATTAGTTTGCTCTGGAGCCATCCTTCCTGAGCTAAGACAAAAATGTGTGAGCAGGAGGCTAAAAAACTGTGAACTAGCTCACACTAACTCAGCTTAGAGTGGACACTGCTGGGTGGGTGGGTGGGATGATTGAGGTTTATAAAATTATGCAAGGGGTTGAGAAAGTAGACCGAGAGAACTTTTTCTCCATCTCCCATAAGATTAGCACTTGGGGGTATCCAATGAAGCTGATGGGCAAAAGATTCAGGGCAATCAAAAAGAAATACATAGTTCCTTATTCAACAAATAATTAAATTTTGTGGTTATAGTAATAGCCACAACAAGCATGGATAGTTTTGAATGGGTGTGTACAACAGATTCATGTAGGATGGGCTGATGAATGGCTATCCAGACATGGTGAATAATATCCAGAGGCACCAAGGAGGAAGAGGCAGTCTTCCTCGCCACCATCATTCAGCCACAGGACCAGGAGATCTGGAGGCTCCTGGGAAGCATTTGTATCCCTTTTCTGCTCTTGATGATGCCATTTCCACATTTCAGAACTGGGCTTGGAAAGGGCCAAGCCGCTTCAATTATATTAAAAAAGAACCTAGTTTGGATTGCTGAGCCCAATTCTTTATCAAGCTGTGGGGAGAGGGGCAGAGTTTGTCCATGGCTACATTTCCTGTCATTTGATACGACTTTGGTGCAGGGGTCTTTCCTTTACATCAGTTATGACGTTCACACTCACATCTATTATTAAGACAGGCTTGCCTGCTTTGTGACCCAGCAAGCTAAACCCAGCCAATCACCCATGGATGTCAGTTCACTAGGAAGAGCCAAGTAATGTATCTATCATGGGCGTCAACTACGGGGGGGCTCGAGGGCTCGAGCCTCCCCCGAAATTTCCCGGGGGGGGCTCAGCCACCCCCGGCAAAATGCTCGCCCAGCAGCCGACCGTCGCCACCTCTCCTTCCCCCCCACCCCCGGCCTGCCCTCCTGCCTCCCTGGGGCGGGGGGGGGGGGGGAGAGAGGCGGCGGGGACATCGTTGCGCGCTTCGCGCGGGCGGCAGTCAGCCGGCCAGCTGGCTGCCGCCGCCGCCGCGGGTCTGCCTCCCCGGGCCGGGGGGGGGGGACGGAGCGGCAGGGACAAAGGCGCGCACAGGCGCGCTTCGCTCGGGCGGCAGTCAGCTGGCCAGCTGGCTGCTGCCGCCGCAGGTCTGCCTCCCTGGGCGGGGGGGGGGGGAAGAGCGCCAGGGACATGGTCCCGTGCGCGCGCGCGCGCTTCGCGCGCGCGCACAGGAGAGCCACTGCCCCCCCCGGGGATTTAGAAAGTCGACGCCCCTGGTATCTATTCTGTTGTTTTGAGCATACAGGGACAGGAGAGTTGGTTTTTCAAGGACCTGGCAAACCCAATAAATGGCTGCCAGGTGGCATTTGGACTGGCCTGGATTCAGGCATGTTTGCTCATGTAGTTACATACCATTTAGTATACGATTAATGTCTGTTCAAGTTCAGTATGTGCCAATATATTCTACTGAATGTTAACCACCTACCACCAGCCACAAAGACTTGGAGCTGGTTCTGACAATCTCTTTAGAACACCTTTGTGTGGAGAACCCTCAGTCACCTTTGATCTTGTAACCTGAGCTAACATTATGGCATCTGGGTTAAGGGTCTCATGCCAGCCAACCAAGGCACGTGTTGCAGACAGGAACATCTGTAGAAGAAGTTATCCTGTTATAGAGCCCCTTCTGGCTGGGCAGTTCTGCACTTCTTGCCTGACATGTCTTTGCATAAGAAAGAAGAGATGAAAGGGAGGCAGTATAAGGCAGCTCCTAGGCCTACCTGATCAGAGAATCCTTTCACTTCGTGTCGTTGTTTAAGATTGGTTTCCCCATCGAGACTTGCTGTTTCCAAATGACAGATCCCATTCTGATCAGAGGAGTGGAGCAGCAGGATGTCAGCGGGGATAATCTCATTACCCTGCAGCTGTACAAAGTCTCCCACGCATACATCTTTCCAGCACTTTTCAACATAGGCCTTCTGGCTTCTGTTAAGAGAAAAGGTTAACTCTACTGGATACTCTCATAGAAACCCAACACTTCTCCTTTCCTGAGGGCACAGGAAATTGGTTTAAGTTGAAGGCTTTGTTTACTTATTTATCATACTCACCTCTTTCCCTTCCTCTGAGCATCTCAGGGCAGTTCCATGTGGGGATTTTGTAAAAAAAATCCCTACAATCGAGGTATGAAATAGTCTTGAGAGCTAGTGGCTGGCCCAAGGCCATTCAATGACCTTTCATGGCTGAGTGAAGATTTGAACGTAGAACTCCCTGGTCAGACAGATGATATTAATTACACTGCCCTGGATACATACGCGAAGGGTGGATTCGAGTGAGAAGGGCTTGTATGGGGCCTCTGAGCTAGGGTTTGGAAAATACCTGGAGATTTTGGAGGTGGAGCCTGAGAAGGGCGGGGTTTGGAGAGGAGAGGGACTTCAGTGAGGTATAATGCCATAGAACTCACCATCCAAAATGGCTGTTTTCTCCAGATGAACTGATATCTATCACCTGAAGATCAGTTGAAATGGGAGATCTCCAGCCACTAGCTGGAGGTTGGCAACCTGAGGCCTCTATCACTTTTGTCACCCAATCTATCGTTGCACTGGTGCAAGAGGTACCACAAGCACAGCAGCTGACATGGGTGGAGAAGTTCTGCAGTTACCATCTGTTACAAGAATTGCTTGTCAAAGCTACAGCATGTCTTCTTCTGCAATCATTGCCACATTAGCAGGAGTGCACCAAAGGGTAATTTATACTTATCTAAAGAGAGCTCTCATGGGGCAGGGCAGGAATATCACAGGGCTGAAGCGGATCAGCAAAAGCGTCACATGATTTGCTGAGTAATTATATTTCAGATTGCTGGGGAAGACCAAATATTTGAATGTTCCTGGTACCCTCTACACATACTAAGTGAGTATATGAGGAAGATTGTTTCAGGCTAGTCTTTCCATTAATAGACCAGTGTTGTATGAGTAAGGAGAGGATTGGGGTTTTTTTTTTGGTATTTTGTGCGCGTGTTTGTGTTTCTGTGCCTGGAAGTCATGGAGAACTCTGGCGACTCCTTCTGGGGTATGGAGGACTTCAGATAAGTGGCTTGATAGCCTGCCTCTGTCCCCCTGCCCTGGCATTCTTTGGAGGTCTCCCTTCCAAACACTTGCCATGGTCGGCCCTGCTTAGCTTCTGAGATCTGATAAGACTGGGCTTGCCTGGGCTATCCAGGTCAGGGCTGGGTTTTTTTTTTAAATGAAGGTGAGCACTCACTTGTCCATCTACATCCTGCTATGAGGCAATGAATAGCTGTGAACATGGATGCAATCAGTTCCACCCAATATCCATAACCTGATAAACACCAACAAGAGGTCCACAGGATTTGACTTGCCACATAAAGTATGGAAGATGGCTAATAGAATATGAACAAGCTTTGGAAGTTGTGCAGACCTGTTGTTTAAATGGAGCAAAATCCCAGGACTTGAATGTAATTGTGGTGCAGCCAACCAAACTGTTTTCCATCTGTCATAGGAATGTGAGCAGTATCCCTTATCTCTCAAATGATAAGTTGATTCAAAAACTTTATAATTGGTTGTTAGAGGATTTTTTGCAAGATGAGATAATTAAAACACCAGTGATTTCATGGATGAAGGATATAGGACATTCAATAGATGTGGATGATTGGGTG
Organism: Lepidodactylus listeri; assembly: GCA_029233225.1. Classification (NCBI taxonomy): domain Eukaryota; kingdom Metazoa; phylum Chordata; class Lepidosauria; order Squamata; family Gekkonidae; genus Lepidodactylus; species Lepidodactylus listeri. Next base: position 124,625,562 of record JARCFY010000007.1, on the reverse strand, counting down.
AAAATATGGAAATCAGCAAAATATATGCAACTCTTTAAGATGTTTCATAGATGGCATTGGTCCCCGGACAAGATGGCTAAATGTTTTCCTAATGCGTCTAATATCTGTTGGAAATGTAAGACCAATGTCAGAACCTTCTTTCAGTTATGGTGGAGATGTACAAAGATGCAAAAATGTTGGAACATGGTACATAAAATGATCTTAGAAATATTTGAAGTGAATCTACCGTTGACACCTGAAGTATTCTTATTAAATATGCTACCAGAAAACGTTGGTCCAGATAAATATGTAATTATGTATATTATTACGTCAACTAGGTTGTTGATTGCAAAAACTTGGAAAGCAGAAAAACTTCCCTCTAGAGAAGAAATAAAAGTCCCCTCACCATAAAAACAATGCCAAGGCCAAACCACTGGACCTAGAAACACCAAATTTGGGGAGAGCGCTCCTACCATGGCGTAGGTGCTCACTAAGAAGGGATTTTTAGAAATTCGACCCCTAAGTGGGTCAAAAGGGGAAAATGTACTCCCCCCATTGATTTCTATGAGGTTGCCAGGCTGCTGCCTACTTGCACCCCCCACTCTCTGATTGGTCAGCTGCAGAGCTTAGCATTCTGAGGTTTTAAAAAAACAGTTACAGGAGACTGCAGAGAGCTAATGGCAGTTGAGGAAATCAGGACTGCCTTAGCCCTGCTGCTGGCCCAGCCTCCTGGATGCCTTTAAGCCATGAGGGACCCGCCCCAGCAGTAACACCTTGGTGATTCTGCCAGCCCCGCCTCCACAGTAGCTTCTAATACTCCTCCCCCCTCCCCCTCCTACACTGGACAGGCAGCTGCCTGTCAGGTAAAGGAGAGAAGGTGGGATGCTTACAACAAAACAATCCAGGAACACAAGTAGAGAGGCCATCACTTTCGTGGAAGGTGGCAGGAGTTGACTTAACAGATGACTGCTTTATAAATGGACAGTTCTATGTGGCCTGCTCCAGAGTGAGCTCACCAAGCAGCCTGGTGATCCCAGCACCTGAGGGCAGAACCCCCAATGTGGTCTACAGAGAGGTCCTTCAGTAGAGAGGGAAAAAACCCAGTACGTATGTCTCACTTCATTTTTTACACTACAATCTTCTCCATTAGAATTCGTACTACAAATCTTACATTTCAAACTTCACAACAACAGTATTATAACTAGATTTACAAATCTTAAATACCGTAGCAAAGCATGGGTATCAGGCTAGTATTTTATATTATTATATGCTTCCTGTGTAACTCTGCCATGTGATAATAATCCTGCTATCAGTTGATATGAAGCTAAGTTAGATCTATGATTTATCTAGCCCAGTACTGTGTACTTTAATAGGCAGCAACTGTCCACTGTAAGGCTGAAATCCTTCCCATGGCCAGGGCTGGTCCAGCTACTAGCCAAACTTAGGGGATTGCCTACAGTACCAGAACCGGGGGGGGGGGGACCAAAACAGAAGGCTGCAGGCAACCCCAGGAGTTCTGGATGCAAGTCAAAGAGGGAGCCAAACCAGTACTCCTCATATGCATGTCTATCATGCCTACTCAGAAGTAAGTCCCACTATGTTCAACGGGATTTACTCCCAGGTAAGCTTGTTTAGGATTGAAGCCCTTGGAATGAGCTGGTTGATGTTTCATTATGTTTGTGTATGTATGTTGAATTGGGGGGGGGGGGGGGGGGGAAGGGACCAAAGTAATAATTCACCTAAAGCATCAGAAAACCTTTGGTTGGCTCTGCACATACCTGCAGGTGTGAGTTGCCAAGGCCTGGACCTGACTGTGGTCTACCAATGAGTTAGGGCAAACCTCACAAAATTACAGATTTGTGCAGACTCAAAAGGATTTCTACTATGGTTGCCAGCAGCAGCAGGCAACCTGCTGGGCAGAACTGAGGAACGGGGGTGGTGGTGGTGGGGACAGGTGTGCCAGTGTTCCGCTGGCTCATAATGTCACTTCCCAGTGCATCGTGATGTTGGCACTCTAAGATTCACCCTAAACTCTACAGTTTAATTTTCAGTTTTGCATGGGAAATGACCTTCTGTCCCCACCCATTTCTCCCCTGCTGGCTTTTGAAGTGGTGGCAAGAAATGGGTATAATTGGCTGGAGGTCTCCTTTGGGCGCCATGTCTGCCAATTAAACCACTTATTTGCACATCCTTGCAAAAACTGAGTTCTCTTTTATCATGGAAAAAAGCTATCATTTCTCTCATCACCAAGTCATGTCTAATTCCTAGAAGCTTTTTGGGCTTACAGAATCAAATTGAACTTTTTATTTCACATCTTGTTTTTTTAAAAGAACATCTACACTGATGCAATCTTTCCTTAAGTTTCCACTCTGCATTCCCATACTGATCCACAGTCTCTGACCCTAACCTGGGAATTTGTTACGGGAAGTAATTGAAAGGGGTGATGGTAGATGTAGTGACTGACTTTTGTTCTCACAACCACTGAAAAACAGTAGATTGCATGGATCAATCTCCTCATCAGCAACCTCATGGATAGAAAACAAAGTATGTATTTGTTAGGGGAACAAACCTATGAGGAGGGGTTGTACACATTAAAAAGACAGGATTTAAAAGTCTCAGATGACCTTGATAAATTGGAGAGGTACGCTACAATCGATACAAAGAAGACAGATGTAATGCTTCACACCAAGGGAAGAAAGATGGTTCTACTCTGCTCAGCATTTTAAAGTCAGGGCAGAATAAAAACAATGAAGAGTTTTAAGTGGGTAAAGTTAGCACATTCTGGATTAGATGAAGTTTGCACATGGTTTTGAATGCTATATTTTAATAAGAATTTTGGCTCCTGTTCATGAAGTGTGACTCCTGTGTAGCAATAAGTGCATATCATTATGTATACCAAGAACTTCTTCGTCTCTATCACAGGTAACTTTCTCCCAAGTGTAACTAAGGACATCTTTAAATACAAGTACCAAAGCATATTTTTCACTATAAGGTGCTCTCTGCCTGACAAATGCACCTTAGCTCTTGGCAGAGAGAGATGATACAATTAGTCTCAGTAATGCCTTGAAGCTAGTGAATCTGGATTCTCCTTTCTGTGGTGGCCTACTATGGGAAGATCAACTGGGCCTATATTGAAACGTCAGCATATACTACAAAAACACTGTCCCTAGGGTTGCCAGCCTCCAGGTGGGCCTGGAGATCCCCTGGAATTACAACTGATGTCCAAACAACAAAGATCAATTCCCCTCCACAAAATGGCTGTGCTAGAGGGTGGGCTGTATGGCATTGTACCCTACTGAGCTCTTTTCTCTCCCCAAACTACATTGTCTCCAGGCTCCACCCCTAAATATCCAGGAATTTCTCAAACCAGAGTTGGCAACCCTATCTTTCCCCAGTTGTTTGTTGGAGCCCATGCGGTTTGTACTTTATGTGTAACATGAAAGCAGGGCTTTGCCTTGTTCTAGGTATTGCAGGACATAAAATTTAGAAGGGAGGGAGCCTGGCCTTGACTCTACTTCCCTGGGGCTCAATGAGCACCAGAGGCTCAGTCATTCAAATGCAAAGGACAAGACTGTGGTGTGAGAATGAAAACACAATCTGAGATACCTCTATGCTGAACAAGGAACATTTTTTTTACAGAACACCCCCCCCCCCCCATGGAAATTACAGGGCAAAATTTTGACTGGTACAACCCACAACAATTTACAGCAAAGCAGTTACCTCATCCCTGCTTGTGTTTAGGTCCCTCACTCAATGTGTCTTTTAGATAAAAAGCAGAAAGTGCCTATTCCTGTGCTTGGAGGCCGTAGAGCTGGCATGGAACATTTTGTCATGAAACACAGTGCTAAAAAATTTATAAGATTATGCATGGGATAGAGCAGGTAGAGAAAGAAGTCCTTTTCTCCCTTTCTCACAAGACAAGAACTCAGGGGCACTTCATGAAATTGCTGAGCAGTTGGGTTCGAACAGATAAAAGGAAGTACTTCTTCACCCAAAGAGTGATTAACCGTGGAATTCACTGCCACAGGAGGTGGTGGTGGCTACAAGCATGGACGGACTCAAGAGGGAATTAGATAAACATCTGGAGCAGAGGTCCATCAGTGGCTATTAGCCACAAAATATAGATAGGAACTCTCAGTCTGGGGCAAGTGATGCTCTGTATTCTTGGGGGGGGGCAGTGGGAGGGCTTCTAGTGTCCTGGCCCCACTGCTGGACCTCCTGGGGGCACCTGGTGTTTTTGGCCACTGTGTGACAGAGTGTTGGACTGGATGGGCCACTGGCCTGATCCAACATTGGCTTCTCTTGTGTTCTTAAAATGCAATAGGACACAAGCCCATGTTTCTAAAATGGAAGCAGCAATTCTCCATGCTGGAGTGTCCCTGCTGGAACATGTGTAGAGATAGGTCCTCTTAATGATCTGCATCTCTCATTATGAACTTCTTCCAACCTACTATCCCCTTTACAAGACAGAGGCATTTGAACCTCTGAATTCCTTTGCCAGGAGGCAACATCGGGGATGGCCTTGGCCTCTATATCCTCTTGTTGGCCTTTCAGGATAACTAGCTTGCCACTATGTAAAACAGGATCCTGGAGTAGATGAACCACTGGTCTCAATCCAGCAGAGCATGTCTGATGTTTCTATGACTGGGAAGCTCTGCGGGTTTTTTGAAAGGGTGTCTGAAGCACTGAGTCTAAACCAGAAGACAAGAGATGAAGCTCTAGAACTACAAGGCAAACTAAACTGAAAACTCCAAGTCTAGATGGCATGCAACTGAAGTTTCTTACAGAACTCAAACATAACGCTGTTGATCTGCTAATTTGATGCTAAAATAGGCCTGAGTGCTAGATGACTAGAAAATAGAAAATGTCACACCGATTTCTAAAAAGCGGTACACAGGGGATCCAGGGAATTACAGGCCAGTTAAGCCTAACATCTGTTCCAGGTAAATGAATAGAAATTGTTATTAAAGAGATAATTATTAAACAAAGTCTGTGAAGGAAAATCAGCATGCCTTCTGCAAAGGCAAGCCCTTTTGGAGTTCGCTGAGCAGGCATGTGGTATATGATTTGGTAGATATTATATGCTGGGACTTCCAAAAGGCTTCTGATGAGGGACTTTATCAAAGACCTGAGTAAGACTGACAATCATGAGATAAGATGACAAGTCCTTTTATGGATCAAAAATTGGTTAAATAGTGGTGTAGAAGAATGTGTTTACACTGGCCTGCAGGCTGCATTCCACCCTGCCCTCTTTGGGGATGTCAGGTTCCCTGTCATGTTTTGCTTCCCTTTGTCAGTCCCTGTTGCAGGTCCTGGCGGGAGATCGGCATCAGCTTCCGTTCTGGCGGTTCCCCCCCTCCCCCCTCCTTCCTCAGAATGAGCTCAGATATTTTGCTAGACTCATGTTATCTCTGTTGCTGCACTTCTAACCTTGGGCAACTGGGCCTCCGCTCTTCCAGGTGTCTTTTGCGTGGGAATGCATGTAGATTACACACACAGGGCCGGGGATGGGAAGTTAGCTCTGCTTACGCGCCTTTTTCCTGAGAAAGTAATGGTAGCACATTTTGGCGCTTGATAATTCTTTTCTCATTGGTACCCGCGTTTTCACCCTTGTTTGAATACAGTATATCAATTCCTCCCATTCTGTATCTGGTATCACTAACAACGCAAGTGTTTCCTGAAAGACCATTAAGAATAAAGACTTTGTTTTGAAATACAAGGCCTGACTTATTGGATCTAATCAGAAGTCTCACAGGGGGTTCCCAACTCCCTGGAGGAGTTTTTCCTCTTACTCTCCAGTAGCCGCTACCATAATCTGATCAATATAGAGACTTCCCACTGAGAGGACTGGGACCTTCAGCTCCCCTTCCAAGTTCAAAAGCCTTGCTTCTATGCCCCCTGCTAAGCCCAGCTACCGTGGGGACAGTTTACTGCTTTGTAAGCCCTTGGGGGAATAGCCACTTGCCAACCCCCTCCCTGGAGCTCCCTTTAGAGTAGCATGTGCAAAACAGTTAGAGGTCTATGTGATACAGGAAACCACTACCAGCATCAGAAATTTAAAGTATTTATTAAAAAGAAAATGTTCACAAGCATATGTTTAGCATAGCACCCAATTTGAGCAAGGGAAAACAAAAGAAATGAGAAGAAAAACACAAATCCTCTGTCCCTCTGTTTATATGTGCCCCAATTGGTAGAAACATGGCTGGTTGGCTTAGACTGAGCCAACTGAAATTGAATCCAACGAAGAGGGAGGTCCTGTGCCTGAGTCAGAGCAGACTGGGGTTAGGGATCCCACTCCTGACCTTTGATGGGCACCATTGGTGCGAGCGCTGGAGTTTGGGAGTGTTCCTGGATGCCACCTTAACAATGGAGGCCCAGGTAGCAGCCACTGCCAAGTTGGCCTTTTACCATCTTCGGCTGATCAGGCAGTTGGTTCCCTTCCTTGAATGCAACAACCTGGCAACAGTGATCCATGCAATGGTCACCTCGAGACTGTAATACTCTCTACATGGGGCTGCCCTTGTCTCAAATTGTATTTGCATATGCTACACCTCCTGACATCACCAGAAGTATGTCAGAAGGCAAGAAAGAAAGGAGGGGGGGGAGAGAGAGGGGGCGGGGGGAGAGGGAGAGGGAGACCGAGCCTCAGAAATACCACTATTCTGGGAGGATAGCTTCAGTGGTGGCTGAAGCCTTCATAAGGCTGGTTGGAGGAATAAGGAGCTTTCCAGGGGATGGGGACATTTTGCTGCAGCCATGACACAAGCAGGCATTCCCATGCAGGGTGGGGGGCTGGCACCAACTCCCAGAGCTGCGCTCCCTCGAGCTCCTGCTCGAAATGACCCCTGGTTATTGCAATAGAGGGAAGAGAATAAGGACTGATATTGGAACCAGTGCTATTTAAGTTATTCACAAATGATTTGGAACTGGGAGGTGAGCAGTGTAGTGGCTGGGGCAAAAATGGCCCTGAAAATGGCCCCAAGCCCGATTTTTATTATACAAAATTTATATGCCACCTTTCTACCCTCACAAGGGCCACCAAGGTGGCTAACAATTAATATATATATATAATAAAAATCACATTAAAACCTAGCAACCTCCCATCATTAAAACAAAACCAAAGCTAAAATACATACAAAATATTAAAACAATTAAAAACATTGAGCAGGAAGAAGGAATCACTGAGGGAATGCCAAATGAAAAAAAGTCTTCACTCACTGGCAAAAGATGGCAACAGAAGGGGACAGATGAATCTTCCTGGGGAGAGGGTTCCACAGTTTTGGTGCCATGATTGAGACAACCCATTTGCAGGTTGTCACCGACCTAATCTCAAAATACAGGGGCGCCTGAAGCAGAGCCACCAAAGATGACAATAGAGGTCTGGTGGTTCACAGAGGAGTAGGTGTTCCTTCAGGTATGCTGGTCCCAAGCCATGTAGGGCTTTAAAGGTCAGCACTAGGAGTGTGCATTCGGGTATATCTGAGCCAAAAACAACAACTGAAGAATACCTATCAGTATTTTTTTGGTTGATTATTTAGCCGAGCATACATTCCAGGATTGTTTTGGCTATTGGATAAAGCCAATCCAGAATGTTTTTGGGATTATCCAGGAATGCTGGACAGCTGCAGATAAAGGGTGTTTAAAGGGATCACAGTCCTTTTAAATGCCTTTGGGGTGAACTAGTCACTTAGAAAAGGCACTTAAAGAGATGACAAGCCCTTTAAACATCTTCAGAGTGAATGTGCAGCTTGCAGAAGGTATTCAAAGGGACTGTGAGCCCTTGAAATATCTTTCCCCCTCCATTGAAAACATTGGTCCCCATAGGCTATAATGGAGCCAAAGAAATCAGAATTCCCCCCAAACCCAAATATGACTATACCAGTACTGGAATTTGGGAATATCAGGAAAGATTAATATTTTCAAGATCTTTTACACATGAATCTGAAAAATGCAGATTTTTTTTGTGTGCACCAGCATCCTGAATTGTAACCAGATAGGAAGGCAGTGTAGTTGGACCCACTCTAGTCAACATCCTGGCTGCAGCATTCTGCACTAATTTTCCTCTGTTAGGCCGTGGTCACACAGCACCCTAATCCCGGATAAAGTCCCGTGGTCACACATCCCAATCCCAGCAGTGGTGGCGGTGGCGGCTGGGTGAGGCACCCTTCCAGCTTGGCTCACAGGAGAGTGCTCTACACCCCCCTCCACCACTGCCACTGCCAGGATGGCGAATCCAGACCCATCCTGGCTGACTGGCTCACCCCGCAGTCTGCTCTGGGCCCTGAGCCCTGCCGGCTGCTGCCCAGTAAATTTGGGGAGAAGCATGCGGGTGTGTGTGTGTGTGTGTGTGCCAGGTGGTGCTGGCCGGCAGGGCTCAGGGCTCGGAGTGGAGTGTGGGGTGGGTTTTTTTCCTTTTTGCACTTGGGCGCTTGAGTGCCCAAGTGCCCAAGTGCAAAAAAGGGGAAAAAAAAAACCCGGGAGGGACTATCAGACAGCACTCTCTTGCAATCATTGCGAGAGAGGGCTGTCCAGATCGGCTCAATTGTGAGTTCCTCGCACGACCTCTGGGAAAATACTTGATTTCCCCATGGTTGGAAAACGTGGGAGGAACCCGCGATTGAGCCCACTTCAGTGCAGGAGTAGCTGTGGCCGGTCTGGTCAGTCCCTTTAAATGTGGGAGGAAACAGCAGTTCCTCCTGCTTTAAAGGGCTGTGTGACCGCAACCTTAGAGGGGGGAAAGCAGGAAGAGGAGGCACTTGGCTCGCATTCACAGTGCCATGCCGCCAACTTGTGCCTGCCTAGCCCTCTGCTCAGCAGCTACTCCCACAGCCCTGTTCCTCCATTCACAGTAGCAACTATGGTTGCTGTTGCTGCTTGCACCTGCTTGCTCCTCCAACTGCACTGACTGCTCTTGCCTCTTTTCTCTTGATGGCTGTGCCCACTCACACCATTCATCCCTCCACTTGCAGCAGTGGTGGCTGCTGTTGCTCAAGCCTGCCCTTCTTCTAGCTGCTGATGTGCCCACTTGCCTATCCATCCTGCTGCTTGTAATGATGGTAGCTGCTGTTCTGAGATGGCTTGCACCCTCCTGCACCTTCTATCCTGGTTGCTGCACCCACCCACCCATCCCTTTGCTTACGGAAGCAGCAGCAGAAGCAGTTTGTGTTTGCCCCCCAGGAATGAGGGCTGCTCCTTATTTGGGGCTGGGGTGGCCCAGTGTGAGTGAGGCAGCCTTCCAGTCTATTGGCCCACAGTCTGCAGATGATATCAAATTATTCAGGAAAATAAAACCAAAAGACTGAAAAGCATCTGTATATACAGAGGTTGCATACCTCAGAATACCAGTGCTAGAAGACAACATCTGGAGAAGACCTTGACCTCTATACTGTTTGTTGGCCTTCTAGGGTGGATGGGGAACTGGTTGGAGACCCACATTCAGAGTAGTTGTCAATGGTGTTCAGTGGGGCGCCACAGGGCTTGGTTTTAGGCCTGGTACTTTTCAATATTTTCATAAAGGATCTGAATGAAGGTATGGTGGGGCTACTCATTAAATTTGCAGATGACACCAAATTGGGAGGAACAGCAAACATACCAGAAGATAGAGGTAGAATTCAGTGAACACACACTGGAAAAGTGGGCTGATGTGAACAAGATGCAATTTAACAAGGATAAGTGCCGAGTTCTACATCTGGGTAACAAAAATGAGGAGCACGTATACTGGATGGGAGATACACTTCTGGGTAGCAGTGTGTGTGAACAAGATCTTGGGGTATGGATGGGCTGAAAGTTAAGTATGAGCAGCCAATCTGATGCAGTGACATAAAGGCTAATGTGATCTTAAAGGTTCAAAGGTAAAGGTTCCCCTTGCTCGAAAGCCAGTTGAATATGACTCTAGGGATGCGGTGCTCAACATTGTTTCCAAGCCGAAGAGCAAGCACTGTCCGAAGATGTTTCTGTGGTCATGTGGCCGGCATGACTAAATGCCAAGGTGCACAGAACGCTGTTACCTTCCCACCAAAGTGGTACCTATTTATCTACTTGCAATTTCTTGCTTTCGAACTGCTAGGTTGGAAGGAGCTGAAGCCAGAGACGGGAGCTCACTCCGTCATGCAGCACTTGGGTCTCGAACTGCTGAACTACCAAACTTCCGGTCTGCAGCTCAGCGTCTCTTCGGTTTGGAAATGTCCCTAGAGTCAGATTCGACTGGCATTCGAGCAAGGGAAACCTTTACCTTTACTTGTTGTGCCAATACTCTGTTTTCTTGCCATGGTCCTGAACAAAATATATTTAATGGTAATAAAATGCATTTACTGTATTGTGGAAATATTTTAATCAAGTAGTTAAATGAAAAAAAGTACAGTCTTTTAAATGCTGACACATGCAGACATTTTTGGCCTGCGGAGGATTCACCCAGGTGAAAAGAGATCTTTGCCCCCCTTTATACAAACACTGAAAGGAGCGAGTGTGGCATCGTCAGTGATTAAAGAACCGCTTGTGTTCTCTGTCTGGGAAATGGTATATTATTTATCCCTGCAGGTTTGCCCGGGAAAGACTCTCTACCTGATAAATGGAAACCTGCTGCATTAATTTACTGCTGGGAGTGATTTGAATGTCACAGCAAGTCTGTTACCAACATTCTGTGTAATATCTGTTCCCTTTAGGAGTGAACCCTGGTTAGCCTGAGCTGTGGAAGCTGCTGAGTTGAGCTGAACAAGAAAGAAAGGCCAGAGTCAGAAGCAAGTCACAGCACTTGTTCTACTGAAGAACAAAGAAATGGAAAAGGGGTTACTTAGTACTGAGCTAAGGTCTATCTCCTGTTGGAAATGTATGAGCTAACAAGACCTGACTTTCCAGCCATTATAGGGTTAACTTGGTTACGTTGCTGTGCTATGGTATACACTGACCTGGAACCTGGCAGCCAGCCAAAGTGGGAAAAGCCTGCGAATCTACAGGGGTATTGCTGTATTGGTTGGATACTGTATTCAGGTGACTTCCTCTCTAAGGTCAGGAAGGAGAGAATCTCCATTGTGATCTAAGCATGCCTTTGTAGATAGATGGAGCAAGATGTCACTCCCTAGGTTGTTGTTTTCATAGCATTCCCGTTTACCCTTTCCTTTAGTTAATAAAGTGTTTTTTAAACTAAGGAAACCGTCTCGACTCCAGTGAAGCAAGATCTATTGTACCTCTGGGCATTTTTAAGCATTATTTTGAATATCTAGACCATAAAGGTCACTTTTTCAACATTTCCAAGTCCACAGAATAAGTTTACACCCTGAATGATTGTTGCTGTTAGTGCCGGGCTCCTGAAATCGCCATGGGCACCCAGACAAAAGTTCCACCTCCCCCCCACCAACCCTGATCCAAGACAAATAACAAAACAAATCACTTGGATTTTTCTTGCTGTGAATAGAAGAATAATGGTTCAGTAGCTAGGCAACGTTAAAGGAAAAGGGACAGAATGATTAAAGATATCTTTTATATCACTTATGCTTCTCACAGTACCCACTGTACAATGGGATATGGTGCACAAAGGGAGGGGGGAGGACGCAGAATCAGGAAGACTCCCCTAGCTGGAACAGAAATGCGCACTATCAAATATAGGTCAGCCTCAAGTTACCTGGTAATAAGCCCCACTGAATAAAGCGAGTCTCTCTCAAAAAGTACTAAATTGAAAACATGCTTTTAACTTTTAAAAAAAAATAACCACAAACAAAAAACCCAAACTCACAACAACTTGAAGAAGCTTAATAGGGGAATGGAAATTGGGGAGATGTGAAAAATCAGTTTTATTCTGCTGGGAGAGGAGGCAGGTGAGCTGACTCTGCATACACTGCTGTTTTCCTGCACCTGCCCTAACTTTAGAAACTGAAGCCCTGGGATGCTGAAATCCAACTAACTCCAGTTTCCCCTTCCCTTCCCTTCTCTTCCCTTCTCTTCCCTTCCCTTCCCTTCCCTTCCCTTTTGCTGCTGCCTTCGCTTCGAAGAGGGGAAAAGAAACCAAGAGAGAGGGGGCCGATTGGGCAATTGAAATGACCCTGGAAATAAATTCCAGACTGGCCCTGTCCCAGCTTCTGATCAGGGTGAAGGTGCAGATCGAAAGACACAGAACTGTCTAGATTCTTTGGAAGGAATCCTAAACAGGTTGCTTTAGAAGTAAGTCTTATTTTATGCAATGTGGCCTACTCCCAATGTTCTGTTTCCCTTACATACATCCTTTTAAAAATTGAACACATAATATGAATTAATTACAAGGTACCATAGCTCCATAGCATGCATTTTAATGGGAGTCGCAACTGCTTTCTTTCCTCACAAACATTTTTCTGTGTGTGTAGCTATATCTGCAGACTGAGAATTCATGCATCTGATGAAATAGATTGTAACCATAAAATCTGAAACACAAGTATTTTTATGATGGCATAAGATTCCACAATGGCCTAACATGGCTACTCCTTTAGAATTTGTGTCTTCTAATTACTCAGTTTGAACCAAGATTCCAGCACATGCTGAGCTCCTGAGAAAGAATACTCCCGAGCATGCACAGAATGCCTTTCCCTGTGGAAAACCATAGTCTCCTTTATCCCCCCCTTTAATTATTCAGGCACATACTTAAATATGCAGAGGAAGCAGTGGGATCATTTTCACTTTCAAATTAGAACACTATTTTATGTGGACCTCCCCATGATGTTGTGCTCTAAGCCACCGTTTTCCCATCCATGCCATCAGGGGCTTTAGAATAGAGTTTAAAGAAACTGGCAACTGCTATAGTGATGTAGCAATTACAGATAGAAGAAGCCCTTGGTGATATGGTAGGGGGAAATGCAGGGGAAAATGGCGTCTGATGGAAGGAAGTATACAGAAAATCCGCATATGGAAGCTCCATTGCCAGTGCAGTGGCCATGGATGTAAAATGGAGAGTCATTACTGCCTAGATGCAGACAGTGTTAGATTTAGAAGCAGGAGAACTTGCGAGCATGCGCACCCATGCGCATGCTTGTAATGTGAATGACACAGTTAATATGAAAAGGTAAACATTTTAAAAATGACTGCTTTGCATTCAGTGTCATTCCCTGTCTGTATGCCATTTGGAAAAGGGAATACGTCATCTTTAGCAGCATTTTTGAGAACAACTCCTGAAACCCAACCTCAGAGGACACAGGGTGTGTTCAGACGGGCAGCTAATCCCGCCATCGGCCCAGCTCAAATTTGATCTAGATTTTTTTTTATCCAGTGTTGCACGACCAGACAGCTCCCCCATGATGGATTGTCTAGACGGCATCCACCTAATGAAGCTGTGCGGTCGGCTTCTTTTTAAAAAATCCTGTTTGCGCATGCACATATGTGCCTCACCATGTACTTGTTTATCTGTGCATGTGCGGACTTAAATAATAAAAGCACTGCCAGCGGTACCTTCTTCTGGGTACCATTTCAGTTAATAAAGTTGATAAAGTTCATGGGACCATCAGAAACATATTGTCCAGATCGTTTCAGCAGAGCTCTGCGGATGTTGCATATTTAAGGAGTTATGCGCGCATCGCTGAGACTTTTTTAAAATGGCGGCTGTTTGGGATGGTCTGGAAACCATTTCTAAGTGCTGATTGTGCACTGGTGGAATGACCAGATGGGAGAAAGTCTGCCATTGGCCCTTTGGCAAGCTTTGGACTGGACTTTCACACTGTCTTTTAAGTATGGCTCCCCGACGGGGATCGATGGGCTGATCATAGAAGTGGCATGTTCTCCAGATGTTGCTGTCTGGATGTGCCCTTTAAATCCACCAGGCACTTGTGCCTGGCGCAGCTCAAAAGAGCCATCTGAACTCGACCACAGAGAACCTTTCAGCTCTCAGCCATTCCAAAGAGCTGACTGGTTTCAGAAAGGATTATTCTTAATGATTTGATATTTAACTACACTACTCTGATATTTGCAGCTTCTCTGGATTTACCACAGGGCTTTGTGCCATTAAGAGAGACTCGCTTTGGAACCAACTGAATCACAGGTGTATAAGACCTATTATGCTCTCTTTATTAGAGCCAGGGGTCATTTTGTAGAAAAAGAGGTGCAGGAGCTCATTAGCATAACTCATTAGCATGACTTATTTGCGTATGCTAAACCACCTGACATCACTGGAAGTATGTAAGAAGGCAAGAAAGAAAGGGGAGAGAGAGAAAGAGAGAAAGAAAGAGAAAGAAAGAAAGAAAGAGCTGGCAGAGAGGGGACAGCTACTAATCCAAGCCTCAGAAACACCGCTATTCTGGGAGGATAGCTTCAGTGGTGGCTGAAGCCTTCAGAAGGCTGGTCGGAGGAACAAGGACCTTTCCAGGGGACGGGGTCATTTTGCTGCAGCCCTGACACAAGCAGGCATTCCCCCGCAGGGGGGGGGGCTGGCACCAACTCCCGGAGCTGCGCTCCCCCAAGCTTCTGCTCGAAATGACCCCTGATTAGAGCATTGTTAAAAACAACAACTCCACTTTAGGTTGCATTAGGGACAGACAGTTCTTGTATTGATCCGTTCCTGTCTGGTAGAAAATTCTGACTTTTTCCATTCTCTCTTAAACTTGTTTTTATACATTAGTGAGAGAGCTGATATTTTGAATACAGATTCCTATGAGCGTATATAAACCTAAGATTAGCTAACCACAACTGTGTGATGGCAGTTTGGGCCACACAGAGATTAGTTAAAAGTTGCTTATTGTTTTATATTGTAGGACAAGGGAAAGTAATGTGATTTCTGAATGTGATTTCGGACACTTTCTCTGCATATATATATTGACAGCTGTCACTGTGCCTTTAAAAGTTTAATCACAGCAGATCCAGACCCTAGTATGTAACTGAGAAGTTTCTGATTAGAGAAGCTTATAGCAGAACATATGTATTTTGTAATTGCATTTTTTGTATAAGAAGTCATATTAAGCAAATGTATTATTAAAAGCCTTTGTAGATGGAATTAGGATGCAACAGGAATGGAAGGCTATTTAGAAGTTGCAAGGCTGCTCCTTATCGCTAGCTCTCCATATGCGAGCCCAGGAAGTAACTCAGTGTTCTATAAACAAGTGAAATTACTGACACCACTGAGAGATGCACCAAATCAAATGATGTTTGTATGATGATAACTGCCTGGTACCAACTAGAGATTCTTCAGTGTGTAAACTATATGTGATGTCATTTGGGGTAGAAGACCTTCTGCCCTTCCTGGTTATGGCAGAATACAGCTTTGGAATTGCTGAAGTGCTAAGGCACTCATCAGCCCTGTATTCCCTGTTATGAATTCATTAAACAGATATTCATCTAACTCGTTGAACTCAGACTGTGTGATTCCAATTCGGCCAAGGGACACAGACACAGATTTGTGTATCGATACTGCTGAGATCTTATGCATCCATAATGAATCCACCACCCCCATCAAAGAGCGATTCCATTAAAATAGACAATGAGAAAATGAAAGTGGAATAATTCCGCCCCCATGTTAATGTCATTACCTTGGGCAAGCCATAGCTCTATACCAGCTGTTCCCTCAAGGACAGTTGTCTCAGAGCTCTCTCAGCCCCATCTACCTCACAGGGTGTCTGTTGTGGGGAGGGGAAGGGAAAGGAGTTTGTAAGCCACTCTGAGACTCCCTTGGATAGTGAAGGGCAGGGTATAAATCCAATCTCTTCTTCTCTTTTTCTTCTTTTCATTAAGAGTTCCAATTTCACTTTCTGATGTACAAAGTCATTTATAGTTAAGTATCATCATGATGATCTTTTTTTGGGGGGGGGGGGAGGGAGTTAGGCTGAAAATAAGTAGTTCAAGACGGAGCTGTTCCACCAGGCCTTCGATTGAGGCAGCGCCGTGGACGTCTCGGTATGGCCTTCCTGAGGTTTCTGTCTCACATCCAATAATAGCTGGCTATAGCCATCTGCACCAATGGGCCAGGGACCTCTTGCAACCAGCCAGTTTCTGTCATTGGGCTGTGACCACCAATTTTTATGTTATACTATGGTGTTCTAATGTTTTAATCATATTGTATTGCTATTACGTTGTTACCTGCCCTGAGCCCGATTGTGGGAAAAGCGAGCTATAAATAAATAAATACATACATACATAAATAAGCATCATGTCCAATTATGGCCCTCGCTTTCACCCCACCCACCCCACATCCACCAATTGTATCATATAGCCTCCAGCTTGACTGTCTTTCTCAGGCTATCCTACCTTGCTGAGTTTCAGTGCTCGGGTGGATCTTGTGCACTGAAAAAAGCACTTATATCTACCTATGATCCATCGCAGTAACCCTCAACTGAAATATTTACAAATCCAGTGCAGTCAATTTGGACCAGCATTTATTCAGGTTTTAGCTACAAATCTAACTATTTCATTTCACAAATATGCCTGATAAGACACATGCAGTTTACGACTGTAAAATAGCCTCAGTATTTATAGATACCATTCAATTCCCAATTTACATTCCATTATTTGGAAAAAGCAGTATAGTGGCAACACTTTGAAGTAAGTGCTTTTCAGTTCATTCCATGTTGCATGAAATGACTATTTCTTAAGCTTTAAGCCTTGGGACACAATCAAGTTACACAGTTCTGTCAAGACAAACAGCTTTGCTGGGTACAAAGTCTCAGCTGCATTGTTTGGGCAATTTATAGAGCCTTGCTAGGTGACTCGGCCTTTCCATGCAACTCTACTCCTGTCACAGCTTCCGTGGCAAAGAAAGCTACCAAAGTCAATAAGGCTCAAACCAGGGAGTTTCCCTTCCCCGCAGTTTACTTCCTTCTTGAGGATCTGTAGTGTCATTTTGTTGTTCTCTGATCAAAGTTCATAGTATGTGCTTTTGTCCTCACAGCTATTTAAACAAAAATCTCCCATAAATCCAAGCAGTTCCAACATGAGGAAATAAAAAGTAAACTCATTTATGCAATAAAGTGGGGTAATTTCTTAGGTTAAAGATGGAGAAGGTTATCTTTACCTCAGTAGGAACTGACTCAAAAGGACAAGGTGCAGAACTCAGAAATGGGAGTTTAGAATAAAAGAAGGAAATATTGAAGCTGAAAGGTATCACCAGAGGAAAGGGAAATGCCTTCCCGCAAGAGATGCATTTAGGGTCATTCTTTTGCTCTCTTTGTGGAGCAGGCAGAAACATCATTCCACCTCTGGCTGAGTTCAGACTGGCAGTTTGGCCCAATAGAGGCATGTCTCTAAAGTGGATTAAGCAGGCCGGTTCACACAGCCACAGCTCTCTGGCGTCCCTGTGCCGTACTCACCCTGTCCTAAAGCGTTTTGATCCCGCTTTTAAAAAGTACCAGGTGAAAGCCATGGCAAGCTGTTTGGGTGCATGTTGATCCTGCTTCCTGGAAGTGTGGAAGCAAATAAGCCCCGATCAACCGGTGCCAGTAATGTGAACCCGCTGATTCAGCATAACCGCCCATGCGTGCTTCTGGCTCGCAGAGTTAAAGCTCCCAGCCATGGGATCCTGCCCTAATTGCTGCTGCGCCTATGAGCCCATGCGCCTATGTGCAGTTTGGCGAAATGGACCACAGCTGTGCACAACTGGGGTGCTGCCGCCAGGGGCCGCCCCACAGTGTGAATACTCCATTCCGCCTCCTCCCCGGTATGGTCCTGCATCAGTCCACGCAGTGCGACTGGAAAGCTCCATGACAACTTGGCCCGGGCCTTTTTGCCCCGCTTCCCTTGCACTTCATTCTGCCAGTCTGTCCTCAACCTCTGAATCTCTATTAACTAAGGTCGATATGCCTAGGTTGTGAAGACTGGTCTTGCTACTTTGGCCTCTTTTTCTGTCATTCTCTTGTTTTTATTCGTAGCTTTAATTGATTGCTTGAAGTATTCATTTATGCTTTAAAGTTGTGAATGACTGTTAAAAAAGCAGTCATAAGTAAAACAAAAGTTTGTTGAAATGATGTATTCCAGTATGTTGTCTCAAATTTTGCCCCTGAATTTTCATGTCCTACCGTAGAAACGATGACTATGAATTTCCCCAGTGTCTGTTTCAGTATCATCTCATTCCCTTTGTCTTAATATGAGAAAAGACCGGCTCCCAGCATGGTGGAATGCCAGATTGGCTCATTATCTGAGAGATATATCAGCCTGCTGAGTCTTGACCACAGTGTGCCATGATACGAGAAAACTAGTAAAGAGCAAATAGTTGTAGATGGGCCAGTCTTGTATGGGTTTTGTTTAAATGCAAGACATACTTTGCAGTAATTAGGACAAACTCCAGAGGCAGTACTTCTCTACTTCCTTTGAAAGAGTCTGAGGTGACGCAGGAAATCTGATATCAAATCTCCTGGTGTCTTAAGAACATAAGAACATAAAAGAGAAGCCAATGTTGGATCAGGCTAATGGCCCATCCAGTCCAACACTCAGTGTCACACAGTGGCCAAAAACACCAGGTGCCCTAAGGAGGTCCAGCAGTGGGCCCAGGACACTAGAAGCCCTCCCACTGCTGCCCCCCCAAGCACCAAGAATTACAGAGCATCACTTGCCCCAGACTGAGAGTTCCTACCTATACCTTGTGGCTAATAGCTACTGATGGACCTCTGCTCCACATAAGAACATAAGAGAAGCCAATGTTGGATCAAGCTAATGGCCCATCCAGTCCAACGCTCTGTCACACAGTGGCCAAAAACACCAGGTGCCCTCAGGAGGTCCAGCAGTGGGGCCAGGACACTAGAAGTCCTCCCACTGTTGCCCCCCCAAACACCAAGAATACAGAGCATCACTTGCCCCAGACTGAGAGTTCCTACCTATACCTTGTGGCTAATAGCTACTGATGGACCTCTGCTCCACATAAGAACATAAGAGAAGCCAATGTTGGATCAGGCTAATGGCCCATCCAGTCCAACGCTCTGTCACACAGTGGCCAAAAGCACCAGGTGCCCTCAGGAGGTCCAGCAGTGGGGCCGGGACACTAGAAGTCCTCCCACTGTTGCCCCCCCAAACACCAAGAATACAGAGCATCACTTGCCCCAGACTGAGAGTTCCTATCTATCCCTTGTGGCTCATAGCCACTGATGGACTTCTGCTCCAGATGTTTATCTAATTCCCTCTTGATGCTTGTAGCTGCCGACACCTCCTGTGGCAGTGAATTTCACTTCTTCTTTCAGCTTTAAATATATCTATTTATTTGTTTACATTTTTGGGGGGGGAGGGGGACTTTTTCCAACATGGCTTATAACCAAGGCGTACCACACCAAAATGAATAAAAACATCACACAGTATTCTACTGAACAAAGGCAGAGGACAGACTAGGAAAGTGAGGGTGGGAGAGCTCCGCTTCAGAAGTGGGGGAAGGGAGCCAGTTCAAACAGCTGCAGCTGTCCTCCAGCTCCCTTCCTTACTCACCTGTGTGGGAGCTGCTTCCCTGCCACCTCAGAGGGACACTGGCAGAATGGGCTCCCGATCGCCTGGCAGCGCAGTGGTGTGCGGGAGCCGGTTTGCCGCCTCGCTTGACGCGAGGCAGCAACAGAGCACATTCAGACATATTGTGCTGGGTGGGGGCGGGGCTTGCTCGATGAGAGCTGTTGCCCTGCTCCCGCCAGCTCAGTTCATTGGCATGCTCGGTTGTTGAGAGCACGCGTTTGTGGAGCTCTCGGCTGGGGGCCTCCTTGGTCTTCGATCGTTTCGACAGCGGCAATTGTTTTACTCCCCCCCACTGCTGACGGTGACGGTGGCCGTGGCGGCGTGCTTCCAAGGCCCCGTGGCTTTATTTCAGGCAGTGGTATTGCAGTATATACGCAGTAGGGAGCTCCGATCTTCGGCCTTTTGGAGCGAGGCAGTGACGATGGTGAGCCAAGGCGGTTGATCCCTGTGGCGGCTTTTGCAGCGGTGGCTGCCCGGTGGCCCCCCTCTTTTTGGTCTGACGGTCCTCATGGGCCAGCTTTCCTTGTCCCGGTGTCGAGGCGGCGGCAGCCTGAGTTGTGGCCTTTCCCCTCCCCCCCTTCGGTGGCGGCACAGCCCTAGTTGGCACCCCCTCCCCCTTTTGTTTAAGGCAGTGGTCCTGCCACCGGGTCTCGCTGGTCCCCTTGGGCAGCGTGGGGTGGCATGAATTGGCCTCACTTGCATTGGCCTCAGTGCTGGGCTGTGTGTTGGGGACGCCATGGGTGCAGGTCTGGCGGCTAATACTGTGTCTGGGTCCTTGCTGTCTTCGTTGCTTGGTGGGTGACATTTTAGGCGGCATTTATAGAAATTTCGCAGGCCTCATTACAGAGCAGCAGCCATTTTGGGGAGGTCTCAGCAGATGATTTTGGTAGGCCTCATTACGGAGCAGCAGCCATTTTGGGGAGGTTTCAGCAGCCAAGTTTGGTAGGTCAGGTGTGGATCCTGTTTAAATTCAAGGACGGCCATCTTGATGAGGTCCGTCTTGCCTCATGTTTAGTGGCCATTTTGTGTGAAGGGTTGAGGCGGCCATTTTAGTTTACATCTCATTAGTTCTCCTTTTAGTTTCTGCAAGCTACAAAGGGTTAATTGCTGTTTTCCATTTTTGCTAATTTAATCGTGTTGTTTTGCTTCCTGTAGTAGGTCTTTGCTATGGTGTCAGGAAAAGGAAAGGGCAAAGGCAAAGGTAAACAACCAGCGCAAAGAGACCTCTGGCACGGCCTGCACCTGTAGTTCCTTCGGATGAGGAAGATGAAGGGGATGTTGTAAATGTGGTCCTGCAGCGGCTTGAGGCACTTGAAAAGGGTCAGGGTATGCCTGCCGGGGGTTTGGTGGTTGGGAAAAGCTCTAATGTGTCTTTTCAAGCCCAGGTGCTGGCAAGACTGGCCTTCCTTGAGGATAGGCAGGAAGCGGCCGCTTCCGGTTACGGTGAAGGAACCGCTTCAGGACAGCAAGGTCCTTGTGCGGGGGAGCAGCAGATGGCTCTCTATTCGACTCCCCAGGTTACAGGAGGTAAGGAGATAGCTTTAGGTGGGCACGGATCGCGGTGGCCGTGGGGCCCTGGCGGACAGGGCTCTGTCATCTCCCCTATGTCACACACTAGCTGGCCTCAATGCCCAGCATCTGAGCAGGGTTCTGTCGCCTCTCCCATGCCACACACTAGTTGGCCTCAATATTCAACATCTAGTTCTCCATCCGCTTACCATGGAGCCTGTCCGGCTTGGGTTTTCCCCCAGTCTAGTATGGGCTACCCATATTTTGGTGGTTCATCATTCAACACCGTTGCTGCAGGGGCCGTGCCAAGCGGCGATGCAGACTTGCCTTTAGGTGATCACCTCTCCATTGCCACTAAGGAGAAGATCCTTAAAGGGGAGTCTGTTGATATCTTTAGTTTGCTCTATCGGGAAATAGAAAAAAAGGACAAGGACAATTTGGATGAGTGGGACAAAGAATGCTTGAAGTGTCGGGTGGTTGACAGAATATGGGCAAACTGGTTTCCTGGGTTCTTGATTTACACAGCTGTCATAGTGTGACACCAGCCTTGGAGGGCTTCTGTGATGATCCAGTACTTGGACATCATTTATAAGGCCTTCACAGATTTTCCAAGCCCGGCCTGGTCGCAATATGATGAAGAGTTCAGGATGAGGGTGGCCATTAACCCAGCCATGCGGTGGGATAAAATCAATCCTAACCTGTGACTGCAAATTATGTCACCTAACAGGTCTGCTTGGGGTGAATGGTCTCACAGCGGTCACTCAGTAAAGAGGGCGCATGTGCAGCCAGGTTCCCGCCTGATGGCGGGCAGGCGGTTCAATGACGCCCGCTTTGTTGGGAGTTTTCTTCCCAGGGGACCTGTGGCCAAAAATCTTGCACTTTCTGGCATGAGTGCCCCCTGTGTGCCGGACCTCACACCTTCTCCAGTTGCCCACGGCCCAAAGGCCGGGGTGGAGGAAAGGGTGGCAAGCGCCCAGGGGGTGGGCCAAACTATAACCCCCCTTCTGACAAAGGGACCCAGCCCAATTAAATTGGGTGTTCTGAGACGCTGGTTGCTCAGTTACCCTAGGGTGGGTGATCGAGGTTACCTCTTAGAGGGCTTTACAGTTGGTTTTCAAATACCTTATCAAGGGATAAGGGCTCCTTACTTAGCACCTAATTTAAAGTCAGTTGTGGGTATGGAAGCCATAGTTCGAGACAAAATTGCTAAGGAGTGTAAAGAGGGTAGGGTTTTGGGCCCATTTGAGTATCCGCCAGTTGTTAATTTGAGAGTTTCCCCGTTGGGAGTTGTGCCTAAGAAGGCACCAGGTGAATTTCGCCTCATTCATCACCTGTCCTACCCTCATGGGTAGTCGGTGAATGATGCCATTCCAAGTGAATTATGTTCTGTAAAATATACATCTTTTGACCAGGCTATGCGGGTAGTTCGCCTCTGCGGGGAAGGGGCCAAATTGGCTAAGTGTGACATTAAGTCTGCCTTTCGTCTCCTTCCAGTGCACCCAGAGGACTTTGAGCTGCTCGGATTTGCCTTTGAGGGTAAGTTTTACATGGACCGGGCCCTTCCCATGGGCTGCTCTGTGTCCTGTGCTGCTTTCGAGAGATTCAGTTCCTTTTTGGAATGGGCCTTGAGAGTTAGGATGGGTCTCTGTAGTACCACCCATTATCTTGATGATTTCCTTTTTGTAGGCAGGAAGGATTCGGGGCAGTGTCACTTTTTACTGTCCAGTTTTGTCTATCTGGCAGAGGAACTTGGTGTTCCTCTCGCTCTAGAGAAGACTGAGGGCCCTGCATCCATATTAACGTTTTTGGGGATTGAGATAGATACTGTTAGTTTGTGCTGCAGGTTGCCCCGGGACAAATTGGAGGCTTTAAGGGGAGCGGGTTGCCTTGGTAAGGTCCCTCTCGAAGGTTACCCTGTTAGAATTGCAGCAGTTGGTTGGCCACCTCAACTTTGCATGCAAGGTTGTGGCGCCTGGCAGGGCATTTGTGAGAAGGCTGTGACTCAATGAAGGGCCTCCATCTTCCACACCATAGGACCAGAGTCAGCAAGGGGATGAAGGAGGACCTCCTTGTGTGGGAACAGTTCCTGTGTTCATACAATGGGGTTTCTCTCTGGCGGGAAGACCTCCAGCTCGAGGCTGAGCTGCAGATTACTTCAGATGCTGCGAGCTCTTCGGGTTATGGAGTGTACCTTAGGGGACACTGGTGTGCTGGGGACTGGCCCTTGGATTGGTTTCAGGCTGGGTGGGTCAGAGACCTCACCTTCCTGGAATTCTTTCCAATTGTCGCAGCAGTTTGGATCTGGTCCACTGAGCTAGCTAATCAGACGATCCACTTCTGGTGTGATAACCAGTCCACTGTACATGTCATCAACACCCTTACGTCAAAATCCCCCAGGGTTATGGCTTTGGTATGGGCTTTCACGTTGCAGTGTCTAAAGCTTAACATTTTGTTCAGGGCTAGACATGTTCCGGGGGTCAATAACAGGGTTGCTGACACTCTCTCTCACAAACACATGGAGAGGTTTCGTCAGCTGGCTCCGGAAGCCGACCTGCTCCCAGCACGGATGCCCGACGAGGTGTGGGAGATTGGAGGGCTGAGGCCAATAGGGCGATGAGTATGGCCCTAGCCCCTTCCACCAGAAGAGTTTACCTGAAGGCGGGTAAGCAGTTTCTGTCCTTCAGGGCTGAAGGGGGTTTGCAGCAGGTTTGGCCTATTCCTGTGTCGCACTTGATGCACTTTTGTGTGACACTGCGGAATGACGGCCTTTCAGCACAAACTATTAGGGCCAAGCTGTCCGCGCTGGCTTTTGCCAGTAAGGCCTTGGGTCAAGAGGACACCACGAGCGATTTCCGTCTTCGGAAGATGCTCGAGGGGTGGTGACGTGAGTCTCCTAAGGTAGCAGATACTAGGGAACCCTTGACACCCATGGTCTTGTGGGAGTTAGAGAGCCAATGGCCCTCTTGTTGTAGTGACAGTAACGAGGTTGTGCTCTTCCACGCCGCTTCGTTGATTGCCTTTTGGGGGGCACTCAGGATTAGTGAGCTGGTGGCGGGCAGATAGTGTGGTCAGCCATGTACTGATGTCTCTGGCACAGCGCTGGAGTGTAGGGATGTGGCAATGCTTACTTTTAAGCTTCGGATTAGGCTGCGTAGATCCAAGACTGATCAGCGTGGTAAGGGGCTAGTTATCGAATTAGGGTCCAGTTTGGAGCCAGGGTTGTGCCCAGTGGCTGCCATGAGTTGGTACTTGGCACTTCGTGGTGACTGTCCTGGATATTTGTTTCAGCACAGAGATGGCACCCCCCTTACAAAGTGTCAGTTTTGGACCGTGACGCAGAGGGCTTTGGTCCAACTGGGTCTGGGCGGGGTCCGCTTTTGTTCCCATTCTTTTAGAATTGGGGCCGCATCAACAGCTGCAGCCATGGGGTACCACGCTAGGGAGATACAGTGGATCAGGCGTTGGAAATCTCGACATTTTAAGGGCTATGTTAGGCATTGTACCGTGTAAGTTTTCCTGGCTTCATTCGGGGTGTTGTTAATTAAGTTCCTTTTACAGGTGCTGCGGGCCGAGAGACAAGATGAAGGGTCATAGTCTGCAGCCACAGCATGGTCTTTTGGGGAGCTCATCGGGCGCGGAGGATGTCTGTTGGCTCCCAGCTCGGCCTCAGCGAAGTGGCGACGGTCGAGTGGTGGGGAAGGAGGGGCATGAGATGGCCGGCGCTCCTCCCATTATTGTTCGAGGAGAGGCAGGGTCCTCCCCCTCATGTTTAAGTCATACACCTAGGGGGCAACGATCTAGGGCTGATCAAGGGTGTGGCCCTTGTATTGCAGGCCAGGGCTGATCTTGCGATGATAAGAGCAAGGTGGCCCAGGTTGCAGATAGTGTGGTCAGCCATGCTCCCTCAACGGGTGTGGAGGCATGCCGGTGACCCCAGGTGTATGGATAGGGCTAGGCGTAATGCTAATAGTCAACTTCGTATGGCCATGGAGTCCGGGTTGGGTCTCTTTTTGCCGCACCCCAACATACGGGTTGAGTTTCCTGACCTGTATCGACCTAATGGGGTGCACCTCTCAGACAAGGGCAATGGGATATTTTTAGAGGACTTGCAGCACGGGATACAGATGGCACTCGGTTGCTGTGTGGGGTCGCAAAGGTCAAAGCAGAGGCTTGGCCTTGGCTGTGGCAGGTTTGTGCAAGCAAGAAAATGGAACTGGTGGGTGCCTCATGGCATATCCCTGTTGGGAACAGGAGATCATCAGGAACCACCCTAGGGCCTTGCGGTCTGGGGAGGTGAATGGTGATCCCCTCTGGGAACCTCTCAGACTAGGCTCCTCCCTGAAGGTCTGTGCAGCCTCAGGGGTAGGCGCTCCTGGGGGGCTATGCTGGGCTCCGGTTACGAGCCAGAATCTGTCTGGCTCAAGACTGGAGCTAGGTTACCCGCCCATTTCAAGGGCAAGGAGGTTGTGTCAGGGAGTGACGCCTGCCTTGCCTGTTCCAGCGCTTGCTTAGTTTACCCATTGCTGCATGTTCTGTTTAAATAGTTAATAAAGTGGCCCTTGTTTGATTCCAAACTGTTGTCTGTCTCATTATTCGTGCTGGGGTGGCAAAGTGGTGTCCAGGGGCTGTCTGCCGCTTGGATCCCTATTCCCGGCTGTGTGGATGAGAGGAGGCGGGATTCAAGTGGAGGCAGCAATGTGAATGCGCCACCATGGAGAGATGCGCATGAGTGCATGAGTGCTCATGCACCCATGCGCACAAGCAGCCCCAATACAGGAGGTGGGGAGATTTTAAATTTTTAGAGTGCTGCTGTGGCCATGCGGCCATGCGCATAGGTGCCCATGCGTATATTGCCGAAACAGCCCCGCCATGAGCCGCGAAGGCCGACCTGCCTGAGGCCACTCCGCAGCAGTCTGAATGCTCCATTCCAGCATGCTCCCATGGGAAACTGGCCAGTGGGAATGCGCAGCCCCGGGACATTTTTTCCCTGTAGCTTTTGCTCCCGCTGCCGTCCCAAGGCAGATTGCAAGTCTGTCCTCAGCCAAAGTGTGAGTCCAGTGGCACCTTTAAAACCAACAAAGATTAATTCTAGGTATAAGCTTTCAGGAGCATGCACACTTCTTCAAATACATTGAAACAGACATTGCCAACCATTACATATAGGTGGGAGGGTTAGTTGCCAGGAAGGGATAACTGGAGTCAAGATGCATAAGTAACTGAGCAATTCTGATATTCTATTGTCACTCATTACCCAGACATCATAGCTTGTAACAAAGGCATACCTCACCAAAATGAATAAAATATCACATAGTATGTGGTAATATCACTTGACTCTTAATTTGTTATAGTATTCCATTATCACTTATTATCCAAGAATAACATAACCCCAAACAATACCATCATTACAGGGATGCTAACCTTCAGGTGGGCCCTGGAGTTCTCCCAAAATTACAACTGATCTACAATCCACAGAGATCAGTTCCCCTGGAGAAAATGGCTATTTTGGAGGGTGAAATCTATAGAACTATATCTCGCTGAAGTCCCTTCTCTGCAGGCTCCATTCCCAAATCTCCAGGAATTTCCTAATGTTGACAACCTTAATTCTTCCATTAATTTGTGGTTCCAAAGAAATAAACAAAAAAACTTTGGGTGCAAAACTGTTCTACAAGATTTCCTGAAGGCCAGCAGTGAGGGTAGTGTCCTAACATTCTCTGGCAATTCATTCTGGAGGATCAGGCCAGTGACTACAGAAAGGGCTACTAAAGACTGAACACACCTCAGAAATGGCAAATAAATTAAAAACTGCTGGAAGGAGCTTATCCGGCATGTGGGATCAGATCTGCAGAGATGGTTTTTCAGATAAAGCTGTGATGAAACACAGATTGGATTAAAGACACTGAATCTTTCTTTGTGTGAGAGCATGCTTAATCATGTCCTAAACACATGGCATTTGAAATTAAAGTGGCTCTGCATGGAAACCAGGGATTGTTTTACATAAACTGTAAATTTGTACCTAATAGAAGCTTTAGAATGATTTTGGATCTAAAATGAATCCACTAGATTGTAGGTCAACTGATAGCCAAAAACTCCCTACCCAAAGTATTTTCTGACATGCACACACTTAGGCATGTATTTTAAAAAATATATAAAGATGCTTTTCTTATTTAATATTTCAAGGTTTAACAACAGTGCTTCTGAAATATCTCTGTATTGTATCCAACACATTTGTTATTGATGAAAAAAAACCCCATCCCATTTCCTCAATATGTTCAAAATGGTTTACATCAATAAAAGTTCAGGTAAAAAGGTAAAAAAAGCAATAAAATGACAAATCAAAGATATTCAGCAATTTTAAAACTACCATAGAGCAAAATTTAGAATTTGCAGTAGATTAGACCATCGATAGCAACAAGAGCTAAGCAGCAAATCCCTGGATCAAGTTGGGCAGCAAAGCCAAACAAGTTTCCCCCTGATTCCTAAACACAAACGAGTTTCCCCCTGATTCCTAAACACAAAGAAGGCACCAGGTGAACATTAGGAGTGTGAATGTTTCACAAGACACAAGGTACCCAGTCATTTACCTGCTGTATACCAGAGAGTCCATTCTATTGATTTCCTTGTCCAGCTTGAATCTCCGAAAATCCTCCCAGGCATCTTTGATGGCTGTGATAGCCATGATAACACAAACCGGGATCACAGATATCCCTGGCGCAAAGGCATTGACCACTGGCACAAAGTTGAGTGCCACCACGGCCACAAAATATACATTGGCAAAGCGATGGAATTGCTCAAAGATGTTTTGGGGAATGAAAGAGAGGAAGGAATATCTTGTTGTTTTGATTTTGTTTCCTCCATAATGTCTGTTTGGATTTTCTTTCCACCTGTTGCCTTCGAAGGGCAAGTTAGAAACAACCACTCTTTTTGTTTCTTCTTTCCTTTTTTCCCTCTTCCACCTCCTCATGGGCTCCTCTTTCCAAGTGGCAGAATCTGAAGCAACATGCTGGCAGCCTGGGCTCCGGAACCAAAGTCTGTCCCTTATGAACTGCATAGAGCACATTTCTTTAACATCTTCTTGCCCCTTGAAAGTTATACTTTACCAGCACAAGGATTAGAAAATTAAGGGTTAAGTATTCCAGCTGATTTGCTATATGGTGAAGTTCCAGACTGAGTTGAACTAAACCTTTTGCTTGCATGCAATCAACACCTGCCGGAACACAGACGTCACACACGCACACACACAGTAGTATCATCCTCCTATAAACCGGTTCTTCTGTTTTCAGGGTGCGTGACCCTGGGTCCTAGTGCTTGCTCTTTGTGTTGATAAGTGAGGAAATTGTTCTGGAGATTTACATCTACACAGAAACTTTCTGCACAACACACTGAAAAGCAGAAAACTTTCAGTATCTCCCTAACTCTGCTAAAAATAAATGCCAAGTTTTCATGTAGCCCAGTTCCATGCAAACCCAACTGCTTTGCTATATTTTGTAAAAAGGTGAATTTTGCAACCTGTATTTATTATAAAAATAAAGCCCTTTTGCTTATTTTTGCTTATTTTTTCACAATTTATTTTGCATGTCCTAAACACAGTGTTACCATGTGTTGTCAAAATACCTGTGCTGCTGGGACCATCTTCATACAAACTTGTGTCTGCTTTCCAACTGGAGCCCACACCCAAACAAAAATAGGCCGATATAAGGAAGCTACCTTCTTCTTCTTCTTCAGGAGCCCAAATAACCCTTTTTAACACCAAAATGATTTCCCAAAATCTTCACCTTAGTAAGAATTCAGGAAGCACTTCTTGAACCAACTGGAAGAACATGCACAGGGGACAGAAACAGGATTTTAATTTAAAACCAGTAACAACATTCTGTTATCCCCAAATCTCTGAATTACGCCTGTTATGATCGAAGTGGTAAGGTAATAGAGCACAGAGTAAGAGCACAACTTAATGAAGAATTTTATATATTTGCATTATTTAGAGTAAACTTTTAAAACTTACTTAATATACACTTTCGTTTTAGAAGAGTTGATTCGCTGATCAAATTTGTGTCTCTCATAGTCTTCAGTGCCATCTTTAATTGCGATAATTAAAAGCACAGCAGCCAAAGGTAACATTGTGATCTCCCTATGGAAGACTTCCAACTGTGGGAACCAGTTGATGATAGCCAAAAACAGGAAATACAAATTGGCCAGCCTAAAAAAGGTTATATAATATTAACCAAGCTGTAAATTTCACTTGCACATTTTAATTTGCTTTATTTTTCGCATGTGAGAGACAGGGTGGCCAGCCTGAGTGGGAGACTGGAGGTGCAGACATTGGGGGGGGGGGGGGGGCGGGCAGCTGTCACTGATAGAATGATGTAATCTGGGAAAACCCCATAAGTGACATCATGCCAGAAGCTCTATGATAAAAGGCACAGTCACCGGTCATTTGCCAAGATCTGAAGAATTATGCAATAAACTCTGTGAGCCAAAGTTTTTCTGAAAGGTAGCCTAAGTGCTACCTACTCAACTACTTCCAAAAAAAGGGAGGCCGAGATATGGCATGGTGTGTGTGGTTCAAAGATGAAATATCATGAATATTAAAGAATATTAATTGACTGATATTAAATACAAATATTTCTGTGATCTATGCAAAGTTTTTTTAAAAATGTTCCTATGATTCTGTGATTTCTAAAAGAAGTGTATATTAGGATTGCCAGATTGTGAATGTTAGGAATCTCATCCTATGTTAGAAATAATATGCATTTACATGCTTCAGAGAGAAAAAGAATGGATTGCGTGACTGGATCAAAACGGATTTTTTGAGTAATTATTCACAGCCTGTGTACAAAGTCATGCAACCTATTCTAGGTGTGTTACGACATGAGCAGCTTGATACCACATGCTGATGACTGCAGTGAACACCAAGTGCAAAATTTAATCCATTTTTTACGAGGATCCAAACAACCAGCTTTCCATGGTTTAGAGATGCAAAGGGCTGACTTCCTACCCCTAAGATATGCAAAGTGGTTGAATGGATAGGTCTTAACATTGCTATTACAACATTACTATTATTATAATTACATTGTTTGAATTTATATTCCACTTCGGAGCCAAAAACAAGGCCCTTGAAGGAATTAGAAGCATTAAAACAGCACTGAGATAAAAAAACCCTCAAGAGCACAGCAGCTGCTGTGAGCAGCAACATATGAGTAGCAACGTTATTTAAAATCAATAATTAGAAAAGAATAGTCTTGCGTGGACACATTCTGGAGAAGAGGAAGCTGTCTCAAAGAGACTGGTTTTGGTCCTCCTTTGAACACAAAGAAAGCTGGCCACCTTGCCCATCCTAAGTAGGGAATTCAGTACAGAGGGAGCTACCATGAAGGCCCTCAGAACCAGAGTGTGGTGGAGTGGTTAGAGTGTCAGACTAGGATCTGGGAGACCCAGGTGCAGATCCCCACTCTGCCCTGCAGGGCTGCTTGGTAACCTTGGCCCACCACCCTAACCTACCCCACAGTGTTGTTGCTAGGGTTGCCAGGTCCTATTTTCTCCCCAGTGGGGGGATTTGGGGGGTGGGCTGGGAGGGGCCGTCGCAGACATGATGACATCACACAGAGTAGCATCATCATGTCAGGCACGCAGCACTGGATGTGCATGCCCTCCTGCTTTCCCCCAAACACTTAAAGGGAACCTTCCCTTTAAATGGTTTGGGGGAAAACAGGGACCACCAGTGCCTGCCCTGCAAATGGTGAGTTCATGGCTTGCAGGGCATGCACTAGTGGCCTCCACTTCAAAAGAGCGGGTGCCCTGCATGCCTGCCCTGCAAGCTGCGAGCCCGCGGCTTGTAAAACAAAAGCAGGTGGCTCCCGCTTCAAAAGAGCAGGTGTCGCACATGCCTGCCCTGCAAGCGGTGAGCAGCCCCAGTTTAAAAGAGTGGGCGCGGCACACACCTGCCATGTAAGCAATGAGCTCACTGCTTGCAGCACAGGCATGTATGGCCCTCACCGCAGATAACTGTTGGGAGCAGGATTCCCCCCACCGACTAGCTGGCTGGCATCTTGGGGCAGATCCCTACCCCCACCTGGGGACTGGCATCCCTAGTTGTTGCAAGGATAAAATGGAGGCAAGGAGAATGTTGTTAGCAGCTCTGGGTCCTCACTGGGGAGAAAGTCAGGGTATAGTGAAGTAAATAAACCAATCAACAAACAAACATCTTGGTTAGGGAATCCACCAAGCACTGAGAAGAAGGAAGAATTCTTGGTCATTCCCTAGGGTCCAACAGCAAGTGCACATACTCTACATAGTCGATAGGGAATCTGAGGGTAGTATCTACATATCCAAGCAACTCTACTGTACCATGACCTATACATTGTCTATTAGTGCTGGGACAGGGAACTGTCTGGATATAGCCGCAACAGAGCACAACCCCTTGCCCAGGTCATTCAACTCCTTTACACATTCCTGTTTTAATCAAAATTTGAATTCATATACACAATGGGGCTTAGGCACATGAAAAATCATGGGATCATATAGTCACTAGTTTTTTTAAAAAAAACATTTTTTACAATCCAAACAGATTAAACTACAAATGCCATTAAAAACAATAAAAACCACAACACTAACAGTAACAACTATAAACAGACTACGCTGAAAAACTAGCAGAAAAACCAGGAGGACCATCACATTCATTAGAAGGCCTGGGAGAATAGCAGTATTTTTGCCTGGTGCCTAAAGCTCAGCAAGCTTGGTGCCAGGTGACTCATCACAGGAGGAGAGTTCCAAATTCAAGGCACCACAACTGAGAAGCCCGATCCATAGGACTCCCCATTGTTGCTCATTTTATGGGCAATTTAGTCATGTGTAATATGACATAGGCAGGGCTCATTTCGTAGCAGGAGCTCCTTTGCATATTAGGCCACAGACCCCTGATGTAGCAAATCCTCCAGGAGCTTACAGTAGTCTTTGTAAGAAGAGCTCTGTAAGCTCTTGGAGGACTGGCTACATTAGGAGTGTGTGGCCTAATATGCAAAGGAGCTCCTGCTACGAAATGAGCCCTGGATATAGGTAAAAGAAGAAGGGGGCGGAAAAGGATGAGATGGTTAGACAGTGTTATCAATGCAACAAACATGAAATTAAGCAAACTTTGGCTCAGAACAGAAGATGGGAGGGCCTGGCGTGATGTGGTCCATGGGGTCGCAAAGAGTCGGACTCGACTGTGCGACTGAACAACAACAAAATATGATACATTGGATAGATAAGTTTTCAAGCTTACCTGGATGTGACCTGTGGGAACTGGATGATTTCTTATGAAACAGTACCCCTCCCCCAACCCCCCCCCCCAAAACAAAACAAAAGCAAGCAAGCAAACAAAAAAACCATGGAACTGAGCAAAGAATTTCATCCATACATTGATTCAGATGTAGCCAGTGTGGGTTAGGTTTCGTTAGTTTTTTTAAACCATACAGCACAGTTTAGCTTTATTATTCTGTTTCTACTTTTTATCGACTGTTCTGAAATTCCTGTTGCTAAAATTCAAATACATTAAATATACCGATTTTTTTTTTTTTAGTTGTGCTGTGCATACATACCTGTGAAACTGTTCAAAGATGTTCTGGGGTAAAAAGGTCAGCAAAGTGTACTTTGTGGTCTGTATCCTATTTCCAGAATAACGTCGAGAGACTTTGCTGAACTCCTTTTGAAAGCTCTCATTACTGGGAAATACAATTCTCCACTTGTCGAAATCGTATTTCTGTCTCTCGGAGTCAGAGGACAACAGAGGCACTGACTCCAGCTGAGTCTGAGAGGGCTTTTTCACACACCACAGATGCTGCCAGCGATATAAAGCAGAGTCTACTGACAAAGCCATTCTCACCTACAGAGGATGACTGGAAAACAAATGCATAACAAGACCTCAGAATAAGTTTCAGTATAAAAGCAAATACCTTTCTTGCTAGAGAAGATTTAAAGTAGCAAATGAAACTCCAATTTATTCTAACGTGTTTCAGATTTAGTGCTTCCGGTACCAATTACACAGGCGAACAAATGCAATAAAAACACTTCAAAAAGGAATACATTGGTCACTGTTGGAAGGAATTTTCTCTAGATTCACAAACACAGAGTGGCAAAGCTGTGCCAACAATCAGTGAACTGAGTCAAAATGGCAGATACAGAAACAACCAAACAACTAAAGGGTATCGACCATGCTGTCAAAAATAGTTATGTCTGTCATCGCAGAACTCCTCTTTCTGCTTCCTCAGGGGATGATGAAATTAATCAGAACTGAAATGGGTTGCCAACTCTAGGCTGGGAATTTCCTGGGGATTTGGGGGTGGAGCTTGGGAACGGTGGGGAGGGACCTCAAACAGGGGATAATGTCATAGAGTCCATCCTCTAGAGCAGCAATTTCCTCCTGGGGAACTGAGCTCTATAGTCTGGAGATCAGTTGTAATTCTGGGAGATCTCCAGGCCCCACCTGGAGCCTGGCAAACATAAACTGAATGATCAAAACGGAATACACTGAAAAACACAAAGCTGCATGCAATTCCAACAGCAGAAATCCCGCAACAATGGTTTCATTCAGTGGTTCTCAAAACAGTTCTAATTATAAACTGGAAACAGATGATGACAGCAGACATGGTGCCTTCTATTGATATTCTCACAGTTGCAGACTTTTCCCTTGATACTGCTGTTATTAAATTATTTGGAGAAAGGTAAGTCCAGGCGGGCAGCTGCATTAGGCCGTGGTCACATGGCCCTTAAATGCGGGAGGAAGGGCTATTTCCTCCCGCATTTAAAGGGGCTGTCCACAACGGCCGCAGAAAGTCCCGCGCCGAAGCGGGCTTAAATGGGGGTTGCTTCCGCATTTCCCAACCCCGGGAAAATTAACAGTTTTCCCGGGTGTTGCGGGACGAACCCGCATTTTAGCCATCTGGCCAGCCCTCTCTTGCAATCATTGCGAGAGCAGGGCTGTCCAGATGGCCCCCCCACCATTCCCCCCCCCCTTTTACACTTGGGCGCTTGGCCACTCAAGCGCTCAAGTGTAAAAGGGGAAAACCCCCCCCCAAACTTACCAGGCGGCCAGGGGGGGCTCGGGGAAGAGTGCCTCCCCTGGCCGGTGCTGCCGCTTCAAAAGCCCCGCCGCCGCAGAAAACGCCACTGCACACTTCAAGGCTGGCCGGCCACCGATTCTTCTGCCACCGCCTCCCTCTGCTGCCTCCGCTGTCCGCTGCTGTCGCCTGCCGCCACCTCATCCTCCTCCCGCCGCCGCCTGCCGCAGCAGGGGTTGGGATGTGTAAACATCCCAACCCAAGGAAAAAAAATGTGGCCCCTTTAATCCCAGGAGGGCTCCTGGATTTAAAGGGGCCGTGTGACCGCAGCCTCAGTCTGTACCAGCAGAACAGAACAGGAGACCAACAATTTATTCCAGCTCTGTGAGCCAGAACAGGAGACCAATTTATTCCAGCTCTGTGAGCCAGAGCTGAGCAAGGGTCTGAAGTCATAGACATCTCCAGTCACAGGTGCTCCTGCTCTTGTTTATTTCCTAGAATTCATACTAATATCATCAACAATTACTAGCTACCTGGAATCTCCGTGTTCTGAGAGAGTACAGCACTGAGCGCTGACTGCTACTGATGAATAACAAGTGATGGACATTACCTTCAGGCCCTGTTTGTGAGTGATTGTGGTAGTAGTAGTAGCAGCAGTAGTAGTAGTGGTAGAAGAAGAAGAAGAAGAGATTGGATTTATGCCCCGCCCTTCACTCACTTGGAGTCTCAGAGCGGCTTACAAACTCCTTTCCCTTCCCCTCCCCACAACAGACACCCTGGGAGGGAGGTGGGGCTGAGAGAGCTCTTTCCCAAGTTGTCCTTGAGAGAACAGCTGGTACAGAGCTATGGCTTGCCCAAGGTCATCCAGCCAGGTGCAAGTGGAGGAGTGGGGAATCAAACCTGGTTCTCCCAGATTAGAGTCCGCGCTCTTAACCACTACACCAAACTAGCTCTCCTTCTCCTTTTCAGCAAGAAATTGGATTTGTACCTTGCCCTTCACTCACTTGGAGTCTCAGAGCGGCTTACAAATTCCTTTCCCTTCCCCTCCCCACAACAGACACCCTGTGAGGTAGGTGGGGCTGAGAGAGCTCTGAGACAACAGCTGGTACAGAGCTATGGCTTGCCCAAGGTCATCCAGCAGCTGCAAGTGGAGGAGTGGGGAGTCAAACCTGGTTCTCCCAGATTAGAGTCCGCACACTTAACCACTACACCAAACTGGCTCTCCAAGGGTTGATAGACACCATTTTGAAAAAGCACAGTAAAAGTAATGAAAATTAACATGGAGGTACAAGTTAAATAAACTGATTTTATAAGATCTTTAATCATGGGAGGTATAATTTTTAAAAACTTTGTTTTTTAAAAAAGTTGTAAGTTGGAAGCAATGTCTCAGAGCAGCTAGGCCTAAAGAGATGGCTCCTTACCTGCTGTTACAAACCCTTGCTGACCACTGTGCAAGTACCTGTGTTATTGTCCAGCACAGCGCAGGAGGCCGGCTCATTCATCCTGGCATTGCTGAGCAACTGCTGAGTTGACAACAGCCACCCACTTCAAATTGCACTTCTTTGTTTGTCAAACCCTTTAAACTGCAGGCAGCGCCTGAAGAAAGGATTGAGCTTCACGTGGGTTGAAGGAAGAAAGGAAGAAGATGCAAAGCTGGATGAACATGCACTGAACGGGTGGGAAATGGGCTTATTGGCTATGCAGTTTAAGAAGATAGAGCTGGTGTGAAAGAAAAGTGATGGGATTTCCTCCTTCTTCTAGGGTGTGACCTGAAAGGGTATAATCTGGGTCAGAATGACTACCCCCTGTTTGTGGGCTTCTGGCTGGCCACTGGTGGAAACAGAAAACTGGAACAGATGGACCCTTGCTAGGTTTGCCAGCCTCCATCTTTCCTAAATAAACAATTGATATACACCACTGAAAGTTCATGCAAACAATTATAATTACTATTGTTTTTGCAAGAGTCATGACAAACATACTGACAACATTGCTATCTACTGGCAAAATGTCAAATGCTGACATTCAGAGAAACAGTTAAATGCTGAAAGCTTTTTTATCTCTTGTAAAGCAGCTCTGGTCAAGTTGCCACAAAGACAAGACTAGATTGACATAGTCTGGATCAGACATTTCGTTTTCCTTCATCAGAGCCACCTTCAGTACTGGAACTAAGTACAACTTCAAAAAGTCTACAGAAATATCAGTGTTCAATACTGGTACACTCTATTTGGAAAAACATGGTTCTCATGTGGCTCTCCAGGTTTTACCTGGAGACCTCCTGGAATTA
Source organism: Lepidodactylus listeri (assembly GCA_029233225.1). Taxonomy (NCBI): domain Eukaryota; kingdom Metazoa; phylum Chordata; class Lepidosauria; order Squamata; family Gekkonidae; genus Lepidodactylus; species Lepidodactylus listeri. The sequence continues at coordinate 124,589,397 of JARCFY010000007.1, read as the reverse complement.
CAACTAGGGTTGCCAAGTCTTACTTTTAAAAAAGCGGGGGAGTCCTATTCTGTCTCTGGTAGTCTTGTGCGTGTGTGAAGATTGCACCGCAATGACATCACCTGGAAGTGATGTCATCACGCTGGGCACATTGCCAGGGTGACACTCTGGTAATCACCCTAAAACTCTATGGCACCACAGAGTTTTCAGAGCAATTGCTAGAGTGCCCCAGCAACGTGCCCAGTGTGATGACGTCACTTCCGGGTGATGTCATCATGCTGGGCACATCGGCCTGATCAGGCCACTTCGGGGGTGGGGTTCCCCCCGCCGGCTGGATCTAGCCTGGTGAATTGAAAACCTATTTAGCGGGGGAATCCCCGCCCCCCGGGGGGACTTGGCAGCCCTGATGTGAGGCTTCTGCCCGATGTAGTCAAGGATCAGACCTTTGTTGATGAAACAGAGTTCTTTATTCCCTATTACTACATTACAGGTCCTCGGATCATTGTTAGAGATAAGGTATACAATAGAAGCAGGATTAATATACCCTCCAGTACAATTTGAATTCCCCATAGGTGACCAATCACAGAAAGGGAAAAACCGCGGGCTAAAGGTCCTTTGACCGTTTTGCTTCCCACAGGAAAAAGGTGAAGTGTGAAGCTGTAAATTTCCCTTCTTAAACTGGGGCTCCTCAGATGTGTCCATTTCGTGCATAACAAATAGCTCGCCAAGGTCTTCACACACCGATAAGAAACGTTCTGTGTCTCCGCCGGCAGGGAGGAAAGGAATGCGGAGGGGGAGAGGGGTGAGAGGCCGATTGTTCTCAGGTGCTGCAGTCGCCACTCTCCCGGACCAAATGGTTACACTGACCAGACCCATCGTTAGCCATAAACAGAGGGCAATAAACCAGAGTCAAAGGGAACATGATACAGAGCAAATGAGATAGCAGGATGTTACAGCTGAACTGCAAAAGTAGGTTACATATGAAAGGATTATACACAGCACAAAAGCAAACCTTTGTTAGAATCCTTAGATTCTGACACCTGATTACAACCAATCTCCAGACTACAGAGACCAGTTCCTCTGCAGAAACTGGCTGCTCTGGAGAGCGGGCTGTGTGGCATTGCACCCCACGGAGGCCCCCTCCTCTCCCCAAACCCCACCCTTCTCAGGCTCCACCCCCAAATCTCCATGAATTGCCCAACCTGGAACTGGCCACCCTAAAATTTGACCTGATTCTGCTTGTTTGTTCCAGTTCTTTTCTTTCCATCTGCTCTCACTTCTGCCTCCAGGCCTTGATAGCTTAATAACATCCCCCCCCCATTAATTATAAAGGTGGTTGCTGCAAGGGAGGCAGTCCAACATGAAAATGTGCTTGAAGGCTTTTCTTTTATCTGAAACACCACTGCAACAAGTTCAGACAACATGGCCTTGTGAGGAAACACCTAGCTGCATTTATTGGGAAGCCTTGCTTCTATAGTTGTCTGCAGTTTCATATGGGGCAACGATGATAAGCACATGGTATTTTTTTTATTTAAAAAGTGAGATATAAAAGAATCTGCCTTTTAATGTGAACATGAGAAGTCCAGCCTGGCACCTTTTCTTTTGAACAGGTTGAGTTCTTCAGAGGGAAAGAACTACCTGCTTAATCCCAGTACTATTTGGTCCCTTGTGAACAGACTGTCTCCCTTTGCAATGGCCTATTTATAGTTATGTTTGGCGACTGAAGGCAACGCCTAATGTTACACTTGTAAAGAATGGAAATGCTCCTCCCACACAGCTCCTTTGGAGGAAATGTCATGAATCTTGCAGATGTGTGTGTGTATTCTTCCAGCGTGGCACTGTTTACTCATGGGTGGCTATCACTGTAAAAACTGTAGCTTCAGAAACAGCCCTGACAAATCTCATCTAGAAAAAGGAAACAGGTGAATATGAACAGACACAGGTTCTCAGCCAAGGCCTTGAAAAGGTAGACAGTTTCATTATACAGGGATTTTATTAACCGTGTGCCAACCTGCTCCTGTTACAGAAAAAAAAAAGTCCGACTGCACCTATGCCCAAAGGCAATGGTAACACTTTTTAAAAATTAGATTAGGGTGTTCACCTTGGCACTGCAAGCAAATTCCAAAGGGTGAGTTAACCAGCCTACACGTATGTGTCCATCAGCATGGTAGCAAATAAACTAAATGAGGACATTTACAGACGGGAGGGAACAGCTGACTGATCTTATATGTGTTGACAAGAAGAAGCCATGGGGAAAAGCAAAAAGAAGCAAAATTGCTTGTTACACTCATTTTTTCCAAATATTTAAAATCCAAATGATTTTATATATTTTTTTCCAAATATTAAAAAAGGAGTCCCTTTGAAAGCTTTGTGAAGCTCTCTGCCTATAGAACACTAGCTTCTAAGGCTATCATTTAATTAAAAGAAAATCATTCATCTTTATTTTCATATTCCACTTTCCCTTCCATTAGGTGTCTCAGTTCCCAGGCTGAAACTCTTTCATTAGCAGATTTTGAACCACTCCAGACCAGACATTGTCCAGGTGTTCTGTATATGCCTTATCTAGACGGCATAGACATTTATCTGCCAGAATATTATAACACTGTCTCCAAGGCCCACAAGCAATTTCAATTAGATGTTATTAGAGTCTTAGCTTTTTCTTAAATTGTTTGCCAGAAATTTTATGGCTCATCCTGACAAAATTACACACACACACACACACTTTTTCTAGGTAGTGATCATAATCACAGGTAAGCAGGGGCGTAGACTTTTTAAATCCCGGGGGGGGGCTCTCTCGTGCACGTGCGCAAAGTGCGCGTGCTCGGGACCATGTCCCCGCCGCTCTCCCCCCCACCCCAGGGAGCCGCCACCGCCGCTTCCCTCCCCCGGGCCATGCCCGCCTGCCCGCCATGCTCCCCGCCCCCCTCCCTCCTTCTCCCCGCTCACCTCGGGCGCTGGCGGCCTTGCGGGCCCCCGGCTCCCACTCTGCCTCGCGCTCGGGGCGTGCGGGGGTGGCGCAGATGGAGCGCCCAGTGGCCAGTCAGCCGGCCGTCGATGCCTCTCCTTCCCCCCCCGCCCCAGGGAGGCAGGAGGGCAGGCCAGGGGTGGGGGGAAGGAGAGGCAGTGACGGCTGGCTTACTGGCCACCGGGCGCTCAATTTTGCCAGGGGTGGCTGAGCCCCCCCCCCGGGAAATTTCGGGGGGGGGGGCTCGAGCCCTCGAGCCCCCCCGTAGTTGACGCTCGTGCAGGTAAGATCTCTCTAACAGAAACGAAGGCAACTGAAATTAGGAAGTGTTACACTAGGACTTTCTGGAAGAATAATAATAGTATGAGCCTTTGTCAAGGTACTAATGCAGCACCAGTCTACATCACTTATAATAAGAAAGGGTGAACTCAAGATGGAACATGCAAAGAAATCAGGAGTTACAACGATCAGGGGAAGACACTAAAAGAATTAGGTTAGTTTGGAGAAATGGATAGGACTGTTTCTTACATATTTGAGATGAAAATGTGTGTGTCAGTTAACTGCCATGAATTCTTTTCAGTAACTGTATGACTGCTACCAGGTGTAATTATATGGTTTCTGAAAAGGTCACAGGCTTACATATATTTTTCTCCAAAGTTTGGTGACAGGTCTCACCCGGGAGTTTGTAACAGGGCCGTGACTCCCTCCTCTGGAATGCGTGGTCCGCTCGCTTGCCTGCTTGCTTGCTAGCCTCGCTCGCTTGCTTGCGCATGCCCTGACTCAATTACTTGCTTCCCTGGTGTTATCTCTTGTGCCCTGTCCTTGAACAGGAGTGCCTCCTATTTTTGTGTGAGCCATTCTCACAGACTGTTAGTAATCCCTTTTTGGGAAACAGTCCATCACCCCACTATGGATAGCGATGGTGCTGAGATCCCTATTACCGACTCAGAAGTTCCAGTTACCTCTGAAGTGGCGCTGGTGCAGCTGCCCAGCACCAGCGGGGTAAATGTTCAGCCTCGTTGGACTGGAGGGACCCAAACCTGGGCCCAGTTTGGGACATCAGCTGTGGAAACCTGGTCCCCAAGGTGGGAGCGGGGGACCAGGTCATCGATCGTTCGAGGTGCAGAGCAGAGTGCCGTGGAGGCTTCCCAGGCAGTGGAGAAGTGGATGCAGATGGATCATCGGTTTGACACGATCCAGCGGCGGCTCCAGCGGGAGATGATGGTGTTAATGATGGACTTGCCAAACGTGGTGGCCCAGGTACTCTGAGATCAGCTAGCTGGGGCAGCTGGAGGGGCAGGGGCACAGCCAGGTGTGGTACAACTGCCTGTGCAGCCTCCAGTTCAACCTCCAGCTCAACCCCCAGTTCAACCTCCTGCGCCACTGTGGACAGGCACCCCATGCCCAACGAATTACTGGGAGCGACATTCGATGGGAACCCCGCGAAGCTACAGTTTTTTATAATCAAAGCAGGTCACTGCATGCAGAATTGGGGCCACCTTTTCCGAGACAAGGGAGACCAAGTGGGATACCTCGGGTCCAGACTCTGCGAGGAAGCAGCCGACTGGTACGTGAGTCTTCACAACCCTCCTGGCCTAGAGCTTGATAGCGTGGATGAGTTTATGTGGGTGCTCCACCAGCAGTACGAGGATCGGATGAGTGAGGAGAAAGCCCGGAACCAGGTACGCAACCTCTCACAGGGGAAAGCATCGCAAGTATACTGCTGCTTTTAAGAGGTTAGAGGCAAAGATCTGGGGGTGGCCTGAAGTGGTCTTTGTGGAGCAGTACTGCCAGGGTCTGAATGCGGAGCTGTACGAGACTGTTCTAAGGAATGTTAACTCAACCACCCTCAGTGGGTGGATCCAAGCGTGGGAGGATGCGGAGGCACGTTTTGCTCTAATCCACTTGAGGCATCAAATAAGGACCCCTAAAAGTTCAGGTCCCGCGGCCACCCCAGTCAAGGCAAAAGCCAAACCAGTGGCGCATGACCTCCAAGAGCTAAGAATGAAGATGGGATTGTGCACCCGATGTGGGAAAGCAGGGCATTTTGCATCGGCGTGCCCTGCTGCCTCTCTCAAATGGGGAGCCTCTTTCCCTGCAACCCCTCGTCTGCAACAGAAAAAGGCACCCACTCCCAAGCCACCCATGCTTCAACTTGTGGATGCCAAGTTCCCGGAGAACTTGGAGGTGGAGACTGAGGTCCAGCCACAGGGAAATGACCAGGACCTGCTCTGAATGGCGTGACACAGCAGGTCCCCCCTACCATGGCGCCTCAAATGGTGACCTCTCCGGGGCCCCTTCTTTACCTACTGGTGACTGTAGTAAATCCCCAGCAAGGCACCCAAATGTAGGTGTGAGCCCTCATTGACTCGGGATGTGCCAGAGACCTGATCAGCCCGATAGTGGTGGATGGGTTGGGGCTGGGAGTGCGAACTTTGGAAGAGCCACTACATTTTACACAGATGGATGGCTCCAAAATGAAAGAACCCTGTGCCTTTGAGACTGACCATATTATAATGGGCACAGGAGAACACTGGGAGAAAAGAACTTTTATTGTCACCCCCCATGCACAATTCCCTATGGTCTTGGGCAGTCCGTGGTTGCAAGTGCATGACCCTTACATCCACTGGAGTGAGGGACGGATTACCTGGGTCTCCCCCTCCTGTCAAAACCATCACTGGGATATGGAGTGGGGAAATCCGCCAGGCCACCTGAGCACCTGTCTGGCGAGAGAGGAATTTTTATCCATCCCAGCTGCATACCGGGATTTATCAGATGTGTTCGAGGAGATGGAAGCTGATGAACTGCCCCCCCCATCGTAACACTGATGGTGCTATCAAACTCCTGCCCGCCCTTAAATTGCCCAAAGGAAAACTGTATGCCATGTCCCCTCAGGAGAAGGTGGAACTCTGCAAGTTCATAGACAAAAACTTGGAGTGAGGTAGCGAGGTTTTTATCAGGCCAGCCACCTCCCCCTTTGCAGCCCTGGTGCTATTCAGAAAAAAAAGGATGGGGGGCTGCGGCTGTGCACAGACTACAGGGGTTTGAATGCTGTGTCCACATCTAATGGCTACCCCCTCCCCTTAATCAAAGACTTGCTAAATGAGGCCAGTACAGGGGAAATCTTCTCCAAACTGGACTTGCACAATGCATATTTCAGGGTGCGTATTAGGGAGGGGGATGACTACAAGACTGCCTTCAATACCCCCCTGGGGCAATTTGAGTACCTAGTTATGCCCTTTGGCCTCCAGGAGTCTCCAGGAGTTTTTATGAATTTAATAAATGAAGTCCCACACAAGAATCTTTTCAAAGGGGTGTTATGTTATCTTGATGATATCTTGCTGTACTCCCCAGACATGGAAACACATGTCAAATTGATGAGAGAAGTGCTCACCACCCTCAGGGACAATTAGCTCTTTGTCAAACTGTCCAAATGTGATTTCCACAAAACAGAAATTGACTTTTTGGGGTACAGAATCTCACCCAGGGGTCTCAAGATGGATCCTGCTAAGGTGTCTGCTGTGGCAGGCTGGGAGGTACCCAAGACTAGGAGGCAGTTACAAAGCTTTCTAGGATTCAGCAATTTCTACAGAAATTTCATCAATAACTTTGCTCATTATAGCCTGCCCCTTACAGACTTGTTAAAAACGAAAGGGAAGGGGCAGGAAGCTGCCAAACCAGGAGCTCGCTTGAACTGGACTCCTGAGTGTCAACAAGAGTTTGATATGTTAAAGCATCTTTTCACTTCTGAACCCATCCTAGCTCACCCTGATGAGACTAAGAAATTTGTTGTTCAGGTAGATGCTTCAGATGTTGCTATGGGGGGCGATACTACAGGAAGGGGTGGATGGGAAACTACATCCTCTGGCATATGTGTCTAAAAAGTTTGGGGAGACGGAGCCGCAATCCGACTAGCCTTGACCACTTGGAGGCATTGGTTAGAGAGAGTGCGCCAGCCTTTTGAGATATGGACAGATCATAAAAATTTGAAGGCTTTGCACACACAACGCTCCCTCAATGCCAGACAGCTTTGATGGGCTGATTTTTTTTCAAAGTTCAATTTCATGCTTCGCCATTTCCCAGGGAAATCCAACTGCTTAGCTGATGCCCTCTCCTGTTTACCTCAACATGACTCCAAAAAAACGAGGTAATAGAGACTATGTTCACTCCTGAACAGTTAGGAGGTGCCATGCAAACCAGAAGCCAGACCAAACTGCAAACTAACCCCGCTGTCTCTGACTGGATTCTTAAGTTTGTCAAGGCATATTTGGAGGAGGACATTTATGAATTCAAAGCCTTGCCCTCATTAACCCAAAGCTCTGAAGGGTGTTGGTTTAAAGACCAAAAGCTGGTGGTCCCCATAGCCCTCCGCAAAGACATTATGTATGCAGCTCATGAGTCTAGGTTGTCTGGACATTTTGGGTTTTTAAAGACGTTAAATTTGTTGCAAAGGCAATTTTGGTGGCCAAGGATGAGGGGGGACGTTTCCACTTATGTTTCATCTTGCCAAACCTGTTTAATGAGTAAATCCCGTAGTGGGAAACCCCCGGGACTTTTGCAACCATTGGAAACCCCCAAACATCCCTGGGAAGTCATCTCCATGGATTTCATTACCGATCTCCCACCCAGCAAAGGGAAAACAGTGATCTGGGTAGTTGTGGATACCTTTTCCATACAAGCTCACTTTGTCCCATTTAAAAACTTACCCATCACAAAGAGTCTGGCAAAAGTGTTTGTAAACCATGTCCTCAGGCTCCATTGTTTACCTAAGAAGGTAATTTTGGACCATGGAACACAATTTGTTGCCAACTTCTGGTGGGAGCTTTTACACTTGCTAGGCATCGAGTCAGCTCTAAGTAGTGGCTACCATCCGGAAATGGATGGACTGACCGAAAGAATTAATCAAGTCTTGGAGCAATATTTGAGATGTTACACTAACTATCAGCAAGATAATTGGATAGATCTCTTACCTTTTGCGGAATACAGTTATAATAATGCCGTGCACTCTTCCACTGGAGTGTCCCCCTTCATGGCGGTGGGAGGTTTTGACCTAACTCAGGAAGCAGAAGGGACCACCAAGTTTATCCAGTGGTGGAACTCTTTAAGAGACTCTCGGCCGTTAATTGCCAAAACTTTGGAGGAAGCCAAAGCTGATTATAAGAAATATGCTGACAAGAAGAAGGATCCTGGTTGGGACCTCTCTCCTGGTGACTCTGTCTATATGTCCACAAAAAAAATCAAAGGTCTGCAACCCAGTTGAAAACTCGGCTGGAAATACGTGGGACCTTTCCCAGTGGTGCGGTCTCTCAACAAAGTGACTTTTGAATTAAAACTGCCTAAGTCATTGAAATTTGTGCATCCTGTTTTTCATTACAGTTTGTTGAAGAAGGATCCTGGTTTGAACGAATGGAGACCCTCCTCTTCCTCTCCTCCTCCTCTGATGAAGGATGATCAGCCTCACTATGAAATTGATCACATCTTAGACTCTAAGATGAAAAGGGGTAATTTGTTCTATCTTATAAAACGGTTGCATTTTGGTCCTGAGGAAAATGAGTGGGTGGAAGAATCACATGTTCATGCCCCTCATAAAATTCATGCCTTTCATAAATTGTATCCCTTAAAACCTCGGGGGGGGGGAAGTTTGTTATCGGGAGGGCAGAATGTCAGTTAACTGCCATGAATTCTTTTCAATAACTGTATGACTGCTACCAGGTTTAATTACATGGTCTCTGAAAAGGTCACAGGCTTACATATATTTTTCTCCAAAGTTTGGTGACAGGTCTCACCCGGGAGTTTGCAATGGGGCCGTGACTCCCTCCTCTGGAATGCGTGCTCCGCTCGCTTGCCTGCTTGCTTGCTAGTCTCACTCGCTTGCTCGTGCATGCCCTGACTCAATTACTTGCTTCCCTGGTGTTATCTCTTGTGCCCCGTCCTTGAACAGGAGTGCCTCCTATTTTTGTGTGAGCCAAACTCACTGGTGTTATGTATTCCTTTCCTTTATGTCTTGGGAACTTAGCTTTTAGAAATGTTCAACATCATTATTTAATGAGAACTCCTTTTCCCACGTTTTCTATGGGAACTTCAGGCCACTATATTTGTGTGCCTAAAATCCTGTCTAGTGATTGTTAGACAGCTATTAAGCCATATTTCATATCCAGTATATCAATACATGTAATCCCTAAGCACAGCATTACTAACAGGAAAAGTGTTTGACTGCAATGATCTTTTCTACAAATAAAGGACTTACTGATTAAGGAGACCTGTTGTGGACTATATCTATTGGGACATTCTCACAATGTGTCATTTATAACATGCCAGTATCTGTGGGATCTGCAAAGCCACTGGTGAACTACTGCTGGACTGGGGGCCTTACACTCTACTACCAGCGCCACTTCTACTGTATCTTCCTTATATATAAAAGCCAGTTGGGGGTGGCAACATTCCATGGGGCACCAAAATCAGTTGGCTGCAAGAGTTGCCACTCAAAAGGGGTCCCTGGCCACTGGCTGCATTCCCTTGCTGCATTGCCTCAGTCCAGCCCACAGAGCTGCTGGCCAGTGTCTCAGCCTCAGTCTGGAGGGAGCAAGCGAAGGGACTGTACTGAACATTCCACACACTCCAAAATCAGTAGGCTCACTGATGTGCCACTCAGAAGTTGTCCCTATACACTGGCTGTGAGTACTTGTGTGCCATTGGCTGGGTACTGGATCTGCTCCTCTTTCCCACCCACTACTTCAACCACTGTGCCCTGTCAGAATTTCTGGCAGGCAGCTTTCTCTCTTGACGAAGATGCTTCTCCTGCTTGCCTCCTGTGTGAGACTAACTGTTCCCTCAGTGGCTCTTGGTAGGTGTAATGAAATGGCAGTTACCTGTGTTTGAAAGATGGCTGCTGTCTGTGGTTGTTTGTTTAAAATGTTCCCCATAAGGTTCAATTGAGCTGCAGTTCCAGAGAGGGGCCTGCAGGGTTATCATGCACTGGGTTGAATGGGGCTTCCTCATCTGCTGGCCCACAGTTCCCAGCTGCCCCAAGGCCAAAAAGTGTGGGAAAAGAGGGAAAAAAGGGTGACATGGCAGTAAGGGCTTCAGAGCATGGTAGAGGCTGCAGGTATGGGGGAAGATGGAAAGCTGAAGAGTGAGGGGGAAATAAAGGTAGGTTGATGCTTGGCTGGGAAGGAGAATGGGTTGCCAACTCCAGGTGGGGAATCCCTGGAGATTTGAGAGATGGAGCCTGGAGAGGGTGAAGTTTGAGGAGGGGTGGGGACTCAGACAGGTACAATGCCATAGACTCTGCCCTCCAAACCAGCCATTCCCTCTTGGGGAACCACTGTTGTCAATCTCCAGGTGAGGGCTGGAGATCACTCAGAATTACAACTTCTCTCCAGATGGAGAAAATGGTGGACTCTGTGTCCTTATACCCTGCTGAGATGTCTCCCCCCATGACAGCCAATGTGACGTGGCAGTCAGGGCTTCAGAGCACGGTAGAGGCTGCAGGTGGGGGGGGGGAAATGGAAAATTGAACAGTGAGGGGGAAATAAAGGTAGGTTGATGCTTGGCTGGAAAGGAGACAGGGTTGCTAACTCCAGGTAGGAAATTCCTGGAGATTTGAGGGATGGAGCCTGGTGAGGGTGAGGTACAGTGCCATAGACTCTGCCCTCTAAACCAGCTATTCACTCTTGAGGAACCACTTTTGCCAGTCTCCAGGTGCGGGCTTGAGATCACTCAGAATTCCTGCTCAGGTCCCTTCAATGAGACTCTCAGGAAAATGTTCTTCAGATTCATTGGCTTGGACTCACTGGAAGCTTCTGCAGATGGAAGAGATTTCTGGCAGGGGGTGTGCTTTTCTCACCTCCCCACACCTCCACATAAAACAACATAGGTGTTCAACAGAGCAATGTAATGCATAAATCTGTCATTTACCAGCCTCTGCCTTAGAGAGATTTTAGCAAGCAAGCGGCAAATGCTCCTTAAAAGACATTTGTCTGATATTATCTACTTCAACTAAGCATGTAAATCATGCTGCTGAAATAACCAAGTCCTAAAATGTCACATCTTATGTTGAAGCCAAACTTGCATTATACGATAATGATTCATTTATTTCTTGGCTGTGTCTGACATGATGTTCCTGAGGCTCACATGCCTATTTGTTATTTGTTACAGCATGCCCATACGCATAATGCCTGACTGGGATTTTCCATAGGTAGCTCTTTAAAGGACCCTTTTCAGGTAAGTGGGTCCCACAAGGAACTGTGCTTGCAGACCAGGCTATAAAGTTAGGGTTGCCAGCTGCCTTGAGAAAAATATTGTCTGTTTAATAGAGGCTTAATGGGGTAGTACTTACCAGGTGTTGTTAGTTTGGAGTAATGGTTAAGTGCTCAGACTCTAATCTGGGAGAACCGGGTTTGATTCCCCACTTCTCCACATGCAGCTGCTGGAGTGACCTTGGGCAAGCCATAGTTCTGTCAGAGCTGTTCTTGAAAGAGCAGTTCTTGGAAGAGCTCTCTCAGCCCCACCTACCTCACAGGGTGTCTGTTGTGGGGAGGGGAAGGGAAAGGCGTTTGTAAGCTGCTCTGAGTGAAGGGCAGGGTATAAATCCAATCTCCTCCTCCCTCTGTGCCACGAAAAGCTTCACCTGCCTATTTCCACATATTAAGCTTCTTTTACAGGGTCAGGTTAATTTTCATGGCATGGAGATAAAAAGCATCACTTGGTAAATAACATCCCACTGAGCATCTCTTAAAGAGTCTAGACAGCTTTTCACCAGGCAGTTGGCAACCCTCTGACTACCCTGGGTTAGCGGGACCAGTGCTTTGAAGCTTCATGGATTCATGATTAGCAGCACATCACTGACAATGGAATGAGAGAAGGCGCATGCATTTTGCATCAAGGAAAAAAAATAAGAGTACAAACCTTGTGAAAAAAATAAACATGCAGCTTCTGCCTCTAATAAGGGTGTAAGCTGTTCAAAGCTGAAGACAATCTCTAAGCAGCTATGAATTTATTTTACCGTCTAAATATCCTGCTTACCAGTTCCCTCTATTAGCCACTGTGCCTTCCTGCCTTGTACAAATAGCTCTCTTGGAAGCAGTTACATTTATGAACAGTTTGTGTGCTGATCACACTGCCAGCTGTCAGCAGACAAACAATCATTCACTCGAAGAGAAGAAAATTGATGCTGAAGAAAAATGGCTCTCAAGCAACGTTCCCATAAATCCAAAAAGAGAAATAACTACAAGGCCCTTCTTGCAACTCTGAGTTTTATTAATGACTCCCCGGCTTTGTTTCTAAATACACAAATGTCCTGACTTTATTCGATGACAGAAATGCCCAGCAGGGGAGGCCTTAAAAATTGCAGTGTGTGTGTCTCTCTGTGTGGTATAATCATATCCTAATATAGCTGGGATTTTATTTATTGTAAATATTTATAAACAGCTTTTCCAAGGCAGAAATGATTGGGAATTTGCAATTGTTTGCATGGTTTTCAAGGTCAAAGACACATACCTCTTTCTATTTTGAACAGCACAGCATGTCTCCACTATATACGAGGTCTGCATATTTTCCACAGCCTTGGCCATGAACTATTATTGTAAAAAAGGGAAATATACAGAAGAAAGGCAAAAGGCAGAATCTTACTATTCTCATAGTCAAACTGGCCACAATACAATATGGAAGGGAAACAGACAAGTAGCATAACTAGTATGGGCAATAGGACCTTTCCCCATTTAACCTTGGATACAATTGGGCACAGAGATCAAAAATGGACTTCAGAAGATCATGTCATATACTAGGCACTCTTAGTAGATAAGAGTTCCCTGACCCTGGTGAACCTCTAAGCACTTTTGGAATTTTGAGATCAGGTTGTGAACACAAATGGCTGCCATGGAAGCATGGGTGGGGAACCTATCACAAAATGTTGGGTGGTTCAATGAAACATTAATAGGTTCCAAGCCCGACATGCTGCTATGATGGAAGCAGCTGTTTCCAAATTGGTGTTCCCTAGAAAAACAAAGGTAGTATCAGGATTGGCTTTTTGCTTTGGGGAAGAAGCAACCAATTTCCCTGAGATCATCCCTGCAGTGGTCATTTCCTCCCATTGCCACAGAAGGCTTTATTTTTTTTTAATTGGCACTATAGAATCATTATATTGATATCATGTTATAACAAATGTGTACCAAGTTCTCCAAATTCCTAGCTTTCATCAGGGGAAAAAGTAGGTCTCTAGGTTTTTGCACTATGGATATATAAGGGGAAAGGCATATCTCTGTAATAGAAAGGCCTACAGACTTCTTAAAAATTAGAACCTAATACACATGGGCCCCTGGATCCCCAATGTGATAACATGGGCACTCACCCGTTGGTTGCCCTACAAATAGGAACCGATGGAGAGAATCAAAGACATTATTACCATTTGGGCTTTTGCAAAAGTTTTGTTTCATCCATAACTTTTGAATTGGCAGATTATAATTGAATTTGAATTGGCACAGCAAGGGTTATGACCTCATGGTAATTTTGCAGTCAGTTGTTGTAGCACTGTGAGTTGGTAAAGACAGACAGACAGGCTGAGGACAGACTGGCATTTTGGCCCGATATAGGTTCGCTTTTCAAGCAGATGAAGAGAGCCCATTCAGACAGCCACAGCTGCCCGGCATTGCCGAGCCACACTCACCCAGTCCTGAAGCACTTTCAGCCTGCGTTAAACAGGTACCTGGTGAAACCGATATCAAGCCGTCTGGGTGCACGTTCATCCTGCTTCCTGGCAGTGTGGACGCAAACAAGCCGCGCATCAAGTGGTGCCAGTAATGTGAACCTGCTGATCCAGCTGCTGCGCCCATGTGCCTATGGGCTCATGCACCCATGCGCCTATGTGCGCCTCGGCAAAACAGACCAAAGCCCCGTGCTGCCCCACTGCTGCCACCAGGGGCCGTTCTGCAATGTGAACACTCCATTCTGCCTCCTCCCCAGGATGGTCCCGAATCAGTCTATGCAGTGTGAATGGACAGCCCCGCGACAACTTGGCCTGGGTCTTTTTGTCCTGGAGAGCCAGTTTGGTGTAGTGGTGAAGTGCGCGGACTCTAATCTGGGAGAACCGGGTTTGATTCCCCACTCCTCCACTTGCACCTGGCTGGATGACCTTGGGCAAGCCATAGCTCTGTACCAGCTGTTCTCTCAAGGACAGCTTGGGAAAGAGCTCTCTCAGCCCCACCTACCTCACAGGGTGTCTGTTGTGGGGAGGGGAAGGAAAAAGGAGTTTGTAAGCTGCTCTGAGACTCTTAAGTGAGTGAAGGGCGGGGTATAAATCCAATCTCTTCTCTTCTTCTCTTCTTCCCTTGTGCTTTAATTTGCCAGTCTGTCCTCGGCCACAGATTCCCATTTTAGTTCACAACTACAATGACCTGAATCAGCTCTACTGATAAGTACTGGAGTTCGGAGGCTGGTAATGGTGAAAACAGCATAGTCACTTACTGCGGGTTCAGATGGTACATGCAAACCCCGGGCTTCGCGCCTGCTTTTATGCCGGTTGGAGATAATCCCCTGACCTTGCCCAAATGTCTGGATAGGACCTTAAGTTCACGATTGCAGTTCATAGGTTCCCCAGGGGGAACCTAGGCACAGGATTGGTGGATGTTCAGGATCCGATCATCTATTGTCCAACCTGGCTGAAGCTCAGGTAGGTTCGGACCACGTGCGAAGGTCCATGTGGCAGTCGTCATTGCGGGAGCACATGGCGACTGCAACATCAATACACAACACCCCTCACCCCATAGTCCAGACAACCCCGGTACACATAGTCTTTTAAGTAGTCCGGTCGGCGATGCTCACGGCCCGAGTGCCGGGGAGTTGTAGGGCATGGGGCGTTGCTGGGTCCCGGGAGTGGTGCAGCTGGTGTCTGCTCTGGCGCATCTTGGGGCAGGTCCGGCTGTGGTTCCGGTGTCACTGTCTCTCTTGGCTCGTCAGGAGGCAGGCGGTCTACAGGTTCCGTCTCGAGGCAGGGTTCCTGGGGTGGTTGCTGGTCCGGTTCCTCGAGTGCTGGAGTTGCAGGAAGTTGGGGTACGCTGCTCAGTAGGCACTGTCACAGCTGGTCGATGTGGTGCCACCGCACCACGCCACCTTCCATGAGGACCTCGTAGGACAGGGAACCTGTGGGATGAACGATCCTTCCGGGGATCCAGGTGGGACCTCTGGCGTAGCTCCGCACATAGACTGGGTCCTCGGGGAAGAATCCACGGGGAGCTTGCTGGAACTCGGACCTTGCATGGTCATTGACAGCACAGTCAGGGTGGAGCCAGTCCAGCATGGAGCTGAGGCACCAGCCCATCAGCAGCTCCGCTGGCCAGCGTCTAGTGCCAGTGTGTGGAGTGTTCCTCTGGCTAAACAGGAACTTCATCACCTGGAACTCCCAGTCCCCTTGCTCCATGCGTTTGAGAGCGTCCTTAGTGGTTCTCACCATTTGCTCCGCCTGGCCGTTGCTCGCAGGATGGAAGGGCGCCGAGTGGATGTGCTGAATGCAGAGGGAGTCCACGAAGTGCTGGAACCCCGCAGAGGTGAATGCCATCCCATTGTCCATCATGAGGGTGTCGGGCAGACCATGGGTGGTGAAGATATGCCATAGCACTTGGATGGCCACATCGGTCGAGGTAGCCCGCACCGGGACTACCTCCAGACACTTGATGTAGCTGTTGACAATGAGAAAAAACAACTGGCCCTGGACCGGCCCTGCAAAGTCCAGGTGGAGTCATGACCAGGGCTTGTTGGTCGACTCCCAGGGCCGAACGGGGGCATGAGGAGGGTCAGGGTGCAACTCTTGACATTTGCCGCATCGATGGACCCGGTCCTCGATCTCTTTGTCCATGCCTGGCCACCACACATAGCTGTGTGCCAGGGCCTTCATCCGGACAATTCCAGGATGAGACTCATGTAGGACCACCAGTACTTTGGCTCGGAGCGGCCCTGAAATAACTACCCTGGTCCCCCATTGTAGGCACCCCTTGTGGGTGGACAGCTCATTCTGCCTTGTGGTGTAGGCAGCAAAATCGGGGCCTGGGTGATCAGGCCAACCTCTCCCCACCCAGTCCGGGACCTGGGAGAGGACTCAATCCTGAGCTGTGCAATGAGCCACATCCTGTACCTGGACAGGCCAGTCCGGGAGATCCTCGATGAGAGCCACGTGGAATGCTGGAGCTGGGTCCAGGTCATAGGATGGCAGCGGGAGTCAGCTAAGGGCATTGGCATGGCCCATCGCTTTCCCAGGGCGGTGCACCAATGAGTACTGGTACCCTGAAAGAAAAATAGACCACCACAGCATCCGCGGGGACAGCATTTGTGGGAATTGGTGGTGCGGAGCAAGGAGGCCCAGGAGCGGCTTGTGGTCCGTGGCCACAGTGAACAACCTACCATACAGGTAATCATGGAATTTTTTAACCCCTGCAACTATGGCCAGCGCCTCTTGTCAATTTGGGCATAATTTCATTCCGCTGCCGACAGGGTCCTGGAATAATATGCCACCGGCACTTCCTGCCCGTTGGGAAGTTGATGGCTGAGGACTGCTCCCACACTGTAGGGAGAAGCATCACATCCCAGGAACATTGGGAGTGCCTCGTCAAAGTGGGCAGGACTGCGTTGGACACCAGCAAGTCCTTGACAGCCTGGAACGCTGCTGCGTGTCATGGTCCCCACTCCCATTTAGCCTCCTTGTCCAGTAGCCGATGCAGCGGTTCTGCAATTGCTGCCTTGTGGGGGAGGAAGGTGTGATAAAAATTGAGGAGGCCTAAGAACGCTTGCAGCTCTGCCTTTGATGTGAGTGGCGGTGCCTCCGTGATGGCCGAAACTTTTTCGTTGGTTGGGTGGATGCCTTGGGCATCTACAGTGAATCCCAGGAAAGTCATTGATGGCATGCCTACGATGCATTTATCCTTGCGCACCTTCAGGCCAGCGTCCTGGAAATGCTGCAGCACGGCTCATAGTCGGGTCTTGAAGGTGGCGACATCCAGAGCCACAATCAGGACGTCGTCGAAAACGTTAGGGTCTAAGTCTAGGGAGACAGGTGGCCCCTGGTAGGAGCCCAAGGTGCTGTCAAAGACAGTGGGGAACTTGGCGCAGACTGATTTGAAGTCTGCTGATCCAATTTGATCAACCCCCCCTATTTCTAGTCCTAGGGGTTTTAAACCATGAGAATCCCAGCAGGCTGACCAGGTCTCTTTCCACCACCAAAAGGTCCAGGAGTCCATTAAAATCCCAGTACTGCACCCTGAACTTCCACAGCCCCTTAATTGTGACCAGGTTCTTTTGAAAATCCCAGAGGATTAGTCCTGTGGACTTATGCAGCCGGGGGCCCCCTTGGGACAGAGCTGCTGGAAGGTGGTGGCTGAAATGATGGACTAGGACAACCCAGTATCTAGCTCAAAGGAACAGGGAGCCCCTTCGATTTGGCCGTAGACCGTAATTTTCCAGGGGAGGGGCTGGGGCAAGCTCAGTACCTGCTGGTGGACAGTCGCAATGCTGTCCGCTGCCTCATATTTTTATTTATTTATTTATTAGGCTTATATGCCACTCTCCTCGCCAAGCAGGCTCAGAGTGGCTCATATATAAATACATTTAAACATTTAAAACAGATAAAATCCAACATAGAATTCACAGTTATAAAAGTTAAAGTGCTCAAAAAGATGGTGTAGTATAATACCCAGCATTCTCTGCTTACAAGTGCTGATGGTATTCGCAATTGTCCAGGTCCTAGGCTGGGATCATGATGGTAAAACAGGGGTAAAGGGGGAAGGCAAAAGAGGAGGCAGCCCCTATTTGTAAGCCTGGTGGAAGAGCTCCGTCTTGCAGGCCCTGCGGAACTGCACAAGGTCCCGCAGGGCCCTCTGGGAGCTCATTCCACCAGTAAGGGGCCACCAAGAAAAGGCCCCTCCCCTAGTGGCAGCAAGCCTGGCTTCCTTGGGGCCTGGTATAACCAACCAATGTTGGGCCCCAGACCATAGTGCTCTCTGGGATACATATGGGGAAAGGCGGTCCCTCAGGTAGGTCGGACCCAGGTCATTATGGGCTTTAAAGGTAAGTACCAGCACCTTGAAGCGAATCTGGTATGCCATAGGTAGCCAGTACAGTGCCTCTAGCACCAGCCTGATGTGCTTCCGTCTAGGGAGATACATCAGTAGCCTCACCACGGCATTCTGCACCAGCTGTAGCCTCTGGATTAGCAACAAGGGCAGCCCCATGTAGAGAGCATTACAATAGTCTAGCCTCGAGGTGACTGTCGCATGGATCACTGTGGCCAGGTCAGTGCGGTCCAGAAAGGGGACCAACTGCCGCACCAGCTGTAGATGGTAAAAGGCTGACTTGGCAGTGGCTGCTACCTGGGCCTCCACTGACAAGGAGGGATCCAGGAGCACTCCCAAACTCCTAACCACCGGCGCAGGCACCAACGATGCCCCGTCGAAGGCCGGAAGTGAGAGCCTCAACCCCGGGCCACCCCTTCCCAGGCACAGGATCTCCGTCTTCACCGGGTTCAGCTTCAGCCTACTCATCCTGAACCATCCAGCCACAGTGTGCAATGCCCGGTCCAAATCATCCGGTCCAGCATCCGACCGACTGCCCAACATCAAATAGAGCTGGGTGTTGTGAGGCTTCTGTACTATCAGCAAGAGATCAGACCTTTGTAGTTAAACAGAGTTCTTTATTTCAAATGCTGGAACAGGGTCTCGATGTTTGTTAGAGATACAGAACAAAGATGGCTTGGGTTAATATACCTACTGGCATAGGTGCTTAAACATAATCCTCCAATCAGGATGCATACAAAAATGCGGGAAAAGACATGGTGACCGTTTGTTCCCACCAAAGGTGAGAAAGGTATAAAAATTCCCCTCTTGCCCTGCTCGACCCAGATGTGAGAACTCCTAGGCAAAACATTTGGCCAGTGACAATAAAATAACTTTCAAGGTTGTCCCCACTCTAATAACACACTGAGAGCTTCAAATGGGAAGGGGGAGGGAGCCATGACATGATAGCTACAGTTTGTTTATGTGACGCATTGGAATGCGAGAGGCCATCCTCCCGGGCAAAGAGTAACACTAAGCAGGACAGCAATTTCTACTTCAAGGCAAGCAATAAAACATTTGGGTGACAACGAAGCACAAAGAAACAGAAAGTAACATTTCAGACAAGCATAGGACAAGCAAGCTATTGTCAGATCCTGACAGGTGTCTTCAGCGTACTGGTGACATCCCAGCCCAGCCCTCTGGACAATCTGGGCAAGGGGGTGCATAAAGATGTTAAAAAGCATCAGGGATAAAACAGCCCCCTGGGGCACTCCGCATTCAAGCGGGTGCCTCTGGGACTGCTGCTCCCCTAGCACCACCCTTTGTCCCCGACCTTGGAGAAAGGAAGCAAGCCACTGCAAGGCAAGCCCCTGTATCCCCACATCAGCGAGGCGGCGGGTCAGCAGCTGATGATCAACCATGTCAAACGCAGCTGACAGGTCTAACAACAGCAACACCGCCCCGATCCAGGTGTCTCCAGAGGTCATCAGTAAGGGCAACCAGAGCGGTCTCCATTCCGTACCCTGGGCGAAAACCTGACTGGATGGGATCTAATATGGAAACGTCATTCAGGAAGCCCTAGTGGGTGGTTTGGGAGTGACGGTTGTCTCGGGAGCGGCAGGCCTTCATGATGTGCCCCGTGCGTCCACAGGCTCAGCAGGTTGCATCCCAGAACCTGCAGGAACGTCTCTCATGGGGGTCTCCACAGCTTGCGCATGATAGGGGCGGTCTGTGCTGGGGAACGGGCGAGAAAGTTGTGGCCGGAGCCGTGCGACGGGAATGGGAACTGGAAGCACAGGACACACCTTTGTGGGAGCGAGGCTGCAGCTGGTGGACGTCCTCTTCCTACGAACCATCTGATTCAAAGACTGTGGTGCTGTGCAAGCGGGTGGCTGTTTTGTCTTTGTGGGTCATTTCAAACGTGACCGCTGTCTGCAGCACCTTCTCGAGAGTAAGCTCTGTGACATGATCAGCCACCGCCGGAGCTTGGCCTCTCGCACCCTCACCACAAAACTGCCCAGTAAATGGTCCTCCACATGCCTGTACTCACATCTGACTGCCATCCGGTGGAGGTTGGTGAGGAACGCGGTGGCACTCTCACGCTGTTGTGGGGTCCTCTCGAGAAACTGGACATGGAGTGCCAGCATGGATGGCTTTGGCGCGAAGTAGTTCCCGAGCTGCTGGATCAGGTCGTTGTAGTTTACGTCCAGCAGGTCTCGGGGCGAGATGAGGCTCTGGGCTAGGCGCATGGTTTTGACACTGCAGTGGCCCAGGAGCCAGGCCCGCTTCATCTTGGCCTCGGTAACCCCATGCACAGTCAGGAGAAACCCGAGTTGCCTGGACCAGGCGTCCCAGGTCTCGGGTTTGGAAGGGTCAAAGGGAGAGATTTGTCCCACGGCGGCAGCCATAATTACCAGAGCAGGAGTGGCGTGGCGAGCAAGGTCCTCGGGGGCAAGCGGCGGTCCTTTGGGGCACTGGGGCTCGACGAAACTTGGTGCTGGCAGATTGGTGCTTGGTGCTCCACTGCTTGGTTCGGCTGATGAGTCGCTCATCAGGATCCCACCTTCATCGCCACTGATAAGTACTGGAGTCGGGAGGCCGGTAATGGTGAAAACAGCATAGTCATTTGTTGTGGGTTCAGAGGGCTTCGCGCCCACTTTTATGCCGGTCGGAGATAATCCCCCGACCTCGCCCAAATGTCCGGATAGGACCTTAAATTCATGGTTGCAGTTCATAGGTTCCCCGGGGGAAACCTAGGCACAAGATTGGTGGATGTTCAGGATCCGATCATCCATTGTCCTACCTGGCCGAAGCTCAGGTGGGTTCGGACCACGTGCGAAGGTCCACATGGCGGTCGCCATTGCAGGAGCACATGGCAACCGCAGCATCAATACACAACATCTACAGTCAGCTATATCCCAAATCAAGCTGGATAATAGATTAACATTCTTTTTGCTTGAATCTTACAGATAATGCATTCATTTTGTCGATAGATCGTTTATAGGTAAGCACAAAGGTATCTCACGTCATGTTGTGCCCACAGCACAACGACAAGTAAGTTCACCTGAGCAGTGAATTCTTTAGCAGCAGTACTGTTAAAGGTTCACAACCTTTTTTGGTTTACACCAAAATCAGGGATGACTCCTACTGATTTCTTCACTTGTATTACATTTTTATGCTACCCTCCTTCCAAGGTTCTGAGAGTACCATACAGAGTTTATTCTAGAAGCCTATTTTGGACACTCTAGAGATTATGTCCTCTCCAAGAGAGCTAGATGGACCTTTAAAATTTGTGTAGTGCTTTCTGGGAACCAGAATTTATGTATGAAGAAGTGAAAGCATGGCCCAGGCACAGGGATCCAGGGAGCTGTGCTGAACATCCACAGTGGAACATTCTTGGGACTAAAAAGGGTTTTTAGGAGGTCTATAATGTTATCTGAAGGCTCGCCAGCTGCTTTCCTCTTTCACACTGGTCCAGAGCATTTTCACAGCAGTGACTGTCAGCTGCAGTACCATTTGTGATACAAGGTCTTTCCCTCCCAGTAATGTGGGTTTTTATGGAGCCAGTCAGATTTGGCAATGGAACTAATTCCAAGTGAGGACAGCATGTACTGGATAGGCATTGCTCTCACTCTGAATGTTTTGTTTCCCCCCAGCGGCATTCCCATGTAGCCAAATTTGATTAGTTATGTGATGACCCATATTCTGAGGGGGGAATAAATGCACTGTAGCAACATCAAGAGGGGCTACAAAGGCACTCAAGGGGGCTTTTTTTTGTAGAAAAAGCCCAGCAGGAACTCATTAGCATAATAGGCCACACCCAACAGCAGGAACTCATTAGCATATTAGGCCACACCCCTGACAGCACAGCTCCCTCCCAAGATCGGCTTCCCCAGGTGCCCCGCGGCTTGCAGGGCACATGGGGAACCTGAGGGAAGGAGGGCAGTTTCTGGATCGGCTTCCCCAGGCGCCCTGCAGCTGTGGGGTGCCTGGGCAACCCAAGGAAGGGAGGCAGTTTAAACTGCCTTCCCTACCTGGATTGGCTTGGCTTCCCCAGGCGCCCCGTGGCTTGTGAGGCACCTGGAGAACCCCGGGGGGGGGGGGAGGCTGTAGGCGTGGCCAATTCAGAAGCCAGCTGGAACACCCAAAAATAGCCCAAAAATAGCCCTGCCAATACTGACACTTTAAATGTGGTGTACCTAGAGCTGCTAACAGGACTGGAGAAAAATGCCTTGCCTCTTTAAGAGAGGCTAACTGTGTGGAAATGAGCAGCTGGAGTCTCCAATTGTTCACAAATATAAAAGTTCCGCAAGGAAGGAACAATAAATTATTAACACCTATTTCAAAGCTTGTAAAAGTAGCCAAAAAGTAGCCAAAAAGGTTATCCTATTTGCCAAATGAGAGAACAGTGTTTTTTGCTGCTTATCAAAATAATTACTCTTGAGCACTGGTTTCATTGATAACTCATGACCTGGAAGAAGACTACTGAAACATGCAGAAAATCTGGACACAATTGGTCACTCATAGCATCTCCATGGCAATTGGACTACACTGTCCATGGTTAAATATTGGGAGCAACTCCAAAAAAAAAACCCACACATTTTTTTTGGTGATTTTTACAAGCTTTGAAATGAAACAACCATTTAGTGTTCCTTCCTTGTGAAACTTTATATTTGTGAACAATTGGAGACTTATACCTTTGAATTATTGTAAAATTATATTGTTGGAACTTCATATGCTATATTATAGTAAAGCAGTAAATATTGTACATGGTGTTCCTTTGTTACTTGTAACTTGGCCTCATGGCAGAGCCAGCTCTGACCCTTGAAAGCCTTTGGATAGATCTTTGGTGTGATTCAGAATGACTTTGTAGGTTCTTAGTCCCCAACTGTGGGACACAAAAATAACAGTACATTTCTAAAAATAATAATAATCCAGAGATCCTTTTTTTGGGAGGGAGGGATTTATTTCTTTTAAAACTGTGCAGTCTTTACTCCTAGCAATGTATGAGGTTCTTTAGAGTATTAACTTCCACTCAAGCAACTTACACCAGTAGGTTTGCCTTCAATATTTCCCCACATGCTCCTGGTTTTCATTAAAATAATCCCTGAGGGAAGTTTATGCAGCTGTGCTGTGGCTCCAGCAGGCTGACAGAGTACTTTCCCCTCTCGTTTCTCATCAGTGTTCACATCAGTGCTTTTGGCTAATAGATGGGTTTCTGCTTCCAGATATATGGCTGAAGATGTACACTTGTGCCAGCTGAATTAGACCTTTTCAATGAGAGACACTTGGAATCTGGACTCTTCACACTTCACAGGCCATTTGAAACTAGTTGCTCCTGCTGTTTTCCTGCAGCTGCCATATTTTACACTCATGGAGAACAGGAACATTGCTATTAACATGTAACGGAAAGTGGCCAATGACAGCGTCTTTCTAAATTCCCCTTGTCAAGGCTGTATTTAAAACTATATGTTCATCCCAAAGTCTGTTTTGGCATATAATGATAGTCTTGTTAACAGAATTTGATTAATCTTTCGGTATATGCTTTAGGTTTTTGGTGTTATGATTTTGCTTAATAATAGCCCAGTCTGCATTTGCTATGTAAAGCTGTTCTGTACTGCTGTAGTGCCAGCTTCCCATTTGGCTAAGTTTAAAGCTCTCCTCTGTCTGCATCAGGATGCAAGTTGTTTAGGGAGAGTGTGAGAGAGAGGGGGTGGGCATGCTTCCAACCCCCCCTCCCCAAATATGATCACAGAAAAATATTCCCTGGCTGCTTTTAAACGCAGACGACAGGATTTTTAGCTCACTTATTTCCTTTGTGACAATTTGTGTATCTCCTTAGAAAAGATGGGGGGGGGGGAGAGAATTCGGCTTCAGTGGTCTGCTTTTTGCTCACAGTGGCTCGAGAAAGGGGAGGAGCAATTGTAGCACCTTAAAACCAAATCCAGATAAGGCGATGAGACACCACAGTGACCTTGGAGTCATCACTAAATGGCAATAAAATGATGCAGACAGCCCATCCTGAGATGAAACAATAGGAGAGTATATGCGGCATAAAATGCAGACAGAAATTTGTGAGACGATGTGAGATTGTTAGCACAACAGTGGGAAATACCAATGCAGATTGGACCAATAATAGTAAAATACTGACACCCAAGAATGAAGGCACAGGCCAGATGGAAAGTGGCAAACCTTGCTATTTTCGAGAACGGTTGCTTTTATTTTGATAGGAATATCTTTATTGCCTTTGGGTTGTCTTAAAGCTGCTCTCTCACTAACTATTAAGCTATAATTGTATTCTATGCAGCATATTATATTGTAATAGATGGCCAAAAGAAAGGTTTTGATAAACAAACAGCCTAGAACCCATGTCTAACCCACAAGGAAGTAGAGAGCCAGCATCAGAGGAGCTTAAAGCAGGGCTTTTTTTTGTAGAAAAAGCCCAGCAGGAACTCATTAGCATAACAGGCCACACCTAACAGCAGAAACTCATTAGCATATTAGGCCACACCTCCGGTGGCTTGCAGGGCGCCTGGGGAACCCAAGGGGCGGGAGGCAGTTTGGCTTCCCCAGCTTGGCTTCCCCAGGTGCCCCACAGATTGCGAGGCACCTGGGGTATCTGAGGGGGAGGGGAGGCTGTAGGCGTGGCCAACTCAGAAGCCAGCCAGAATGCCATTCCTGTGTGTTCCTGCCCCAAAATAGCCCTGGATTAAAGTATCTACTGACACTCGTTGGGGAGGGTTGGGGAGGGTTCTGAAACTTGCACTTTATATATGTTGGGATATAGCTCTGTCTTGTGTACAAAGAAGATGAATATCCTTCAGAGGCCTGCAAGTTCTAGCTAGACAGGACTGTAGGAGGGTACCTTCTTTCTGAAAAGGGGCCTTTCCTTGTCTGTCTGCAGAATGCTGCTCTGAGGCTTTTCTTCTAGAAAGTCCAGAAGTCTCTCTCTGCTAACAAGGTAGCTAGGTTTATCCCTTCCCTATCCAGTTTGTTAGTTCCACAAAGCTTTTGTTACTTTTAAATCACCCTACAATGGCTTTGCTCAAATGAGCAGAGCTGACGCAGCAGAACATAGTAGGACAGCCAATGTAAAACAGGTGGCCTGGGTGGTCACCAGTGGGGCCAGATTCCTCACCTACCCCATACCCATTCAGGGTAAAGCCATTCCTGCTTTGTTTGACCTCAGGAACATAGTACTTGGTACTATGATGTCACCTCATCTATTATGTGATCCCAAGTTCATTGCAGTTACTCAAGGGAGGATCATAGAATCATAGAGCTGGAAGGGACCTCCGGGATTGTCTAATCCAACCCCCGCACAATGCAGGCAGTTCACAAATACCTCCCCCCACACCTGCAGTGATTGCTGTTCCACACTCAGAAGATGACAAAAAACCTCCAGGATCTCCAGCCAAACTGTCCTGGAGAAAAATTGCTTCTTGACCCCAAAGTGGTGACCAGCATTTCCCTGGGCGTGTCAGACAGAGCTGCAAGCATTAAGCACTGATGCAACCCTTTCTGCCCTCCCTCTCAGGATCTGCCTAAGTTAACAGAATGCAATAAAGAACAATGTAAAATGCAATAAAGAACAAAAGGCTTAAGCAGCAACAAAGACAGAAGCCAATGGATGTGAACAACTACATATATATATATATATATAAAAGGAGGGATGTCAGCACCTCAAAGTGTCACTTTCACCTCAGAAATATTTGAGGGCAAAAAGTGCAGTTCAGGCTTCCATTTCCATAACTGTTGAGTGTTATTACCAGTGATGACCCCTAACATTTGTAACTTCCAGGCAGAATTACTTTCAGGCAGCAACACTTACATCAAGATACTTTCAGAGCACTGAAAATACAGGCAGTTACAGTCAGTACAATTGTACATAATACTGAGGCCGATTCCACACTAGTTGTTGCCCCAGCTTCACTTCCCGATAAAATCCAGGGCAGAGCAACAGTTCCACACTTGTTGCTCCGGGTCTGCAGTTGGCCTGAATGTAATAAGCATTTTCCCCGGATCTTCGGTTTCCAGGATTTTGAGGGGGGAGGGGGGTTGCCACGGGAGTGAAGTTGGGGCATTCAGGTGGGGAACTCCAAAATCGGGGTTTCTTGCTCCACCCCTTTAACGCCCTCTCTCCCCTTTCTGCCCTGGCGTCCACGGGGTTCTTTTTGTTTGCTGCTTCATTGCATTACAACAACACGACATGACATTGATCCATTGTTGTGTGGTTAACATTTTTTGTGGGGCCAATTTTTTGTGGGGCCCCCCAGCCAAACGAGCAATGCCAACCCAGGGGGGCAGGGGAGTGGCGAAGGAGGTGCAGCCTGAGGAATCTGGGCTGCTGGGAAGCCGCCTGTCCTGCACCAGCACTGTGTGCCGGAGAACGGGCTCCAGGGCCCTCCTCCTCCTCCTCTGCGGCCCCCTGCAGCAGCCAAGGGAGGGAGCCAAATGCAAGCAGGATGGCGCGGTCAGGTGGGAAGGGCTTCTCCCTTTGGCTGTGGCGGGCCCCTGGGGAGGGGGCAGGTCCCAGCACTGCCGGGGCGGCGGCTGCTGCTACAGCTGCAATCCTTCCAAGCCCTTTGTGCTCATGGGTCCTTTGCCTGCCTGCCCTCCATCCACCACTCTGCCCTCCAGTTCCCAGACCGAGCACTGCCAAGCTGGATCACAACACTCTCCCCTGCCCTGCTCCTCCTCCAGTTTAAAAATATCCCTGCCACCCCCATACACCAAAAGGGGTGGTGGTGGTGGTGGGGGGGGCTCAGGAACAGCTAATCGGGAGTGGGAAGAGAGGATGGCACATGGGAGTGTTGGAGGGGAGCAGATTAAGTCATTTGAGCATCATCACAATGACTATCGCAGCCCTTTTCGGCTAGGCAAGAGTTGAGAGTTTTTCATGGGGGGGGGGAGGAAAGAGACACCACCTGCCCCAGCCAGCCACAAAAAAAGACACTGGTAGGGATTCGCCTGAGATTGGAGTGAGCCAGGGACGTGGTGGCATGGTGGTGTGGACACAATTTTTGCAGGGGTTACATGTGTTAGTATTGCATGTTCCCCCTCCATTTCCCATCCCTTTCCCACCCTCCATTTCCCCTCCAACTCTGGTGCAAGCTTTTTTTTTCTTACATGGATGATTTTCGCGGGCTTGGAGGCTCAGATGGCCAATCACAGCTTTGTTGCATCACGACGTCATAACGCAACTCTGCCTACATTAAAAAAAGGGGGAGACGGGCGGGGGCTCAAGATTCGGGGCAAGGACAGATGCGGAAATGAAGAACCGGCATCAACCGGGGTCAGATTCATGTACTGCGGAAATGCACACCCTGATTCAGACCAATTAAACCCGAGAGGAAAGGGAAGCAAAGTCCTTGTGCGGAATCGGCCTGAGTCTTTTCTGAATAGCTTTCTGAATAGTATTACACAAGTGGGGACCCACAAGAAACTTGCGAGAATGGCTATCCTATTCCTCCCACCTCTGCCTCTCTCCCTCTCCCCCTACTTCTCTCTCACTCTTTCTTCTTCCTGCCACCCTGTTTCTTATTCTCTCTTTCTCTCCCCTCTCCATGCCTGTCACTTCCTTTCTGCCCCCACCCCATTACTCTTTCTGCCTCTGTCACTCTCCCGGCCTCCACCTATTTCTTCCCCCCACAGTACCAGTGGCAGCAGCTGCTCTCCAGGAATCACAATGGATTGCCCAAATGCAGAGATCAGTTCCTCTTAGGGTTGCCAGCCCATGTTGGGAAATTCCTGATTTGGAAATTCCTGATTTGGAATACCTCAGCAGGGTATAATACCATAAACTTCACCCTTCAAAGCAGCCATTTTCTCTGGGGGAACTGATCTCTGTCATCTGGAGATCAGTTGTAATTCCAGGAGATCTCCAGCCCTCTCCTAGAGGGTGGAGTCTATGGCATTATATCCGTCTGAAGTCCCTCCCTGCCTCAGTCCCCACCATCCCCAGGCTCCACCCCTCA
Organism: Lepidodactylus listeri; assembly: GCA_029233225.1. Classification (NCBI taxonomy): domain Eukaryota; kingdom Metazoa; phylum Chordata; class Lepidosauria; order Squamata; family Gekkonidae; genus Lepidodactylus; species Lepidodactylus listeri. Next base: position 124,561,444 of record JARCFY010000007.1, on the reverse strand, counting down.
AATATCCAAGAATTTCCCAACCTGGAGTTGGATCCCTATCTCCTTCCCACCCAACAGCCAGCCTACCTTTATCTGCCACTCTGTCTTCAGCTTTCCGTCTCCTTTCTCCCTGTAGCTTCTACTGAGGAAAACTATGGTCTTGCTCCACAGTGGGGATTAAAGCAGTTTACATTGCTCTCTTCTCCTTTTTATCCATACCTACCCTATGAGGTAGGTTAGCCTGAAAGTATGTGACTGGTCCAAAATCACCCAGTGAACTTCCAAGATGGGGATCTAAACCTGGGTCTCACAAACCCTACTGTGAAACTCTGACCATTATATTACACTGACGTTCATAGTCTGTTGCTGCTAAATAGTAGCAAGCAGCCAGACCTAGTTGAACCATGCAAGTCAGGTGGTATCAAGACACCCAGAGGGTGCTGCTAGGCCTAGGTTTGCCAGCTTCCAGGTGGGGCATGGAGATCCCCCAGAATTACAACTGAACTCCAGACAACAGAGATCTGTCCCCTTGGAGAAAATGGGTGGACTCTGTGGCATTATATCCATCTGAGGCCTCTGCCCTCCCCAAACACTGCACTCATCAGACTTCACCACAGAATCTCCAGGAATTTCCCAACCTGGAGCGGGCAATCCTAGTCCCAGGCCTGGCTCCAAAATAGGCCTGGAAAGTGCCCTGCCCCTCCCCCATGCCTTTTTAACTCAACTCCCCTGCTGTTTAGCCATCCACATTGTAGGTGGAATTATCCCCAGTCCTAGTTCTGCTTTTGCTTCCTGCCCTCTTCCCCCCCCCCCTAGGGCTGCCAAGTCCTCCGGTAGGGCGGGGAAAACACTGATTTTTAGTGCTTACTACCGCTTTTTCAAAGTTGGCCACCGGGGGGACAAAATGGCTGCCTTAAAAGGGAAATGTCTGCAGAGAGCCTGCCCTGCAGTAAAAAGCCTCACCAGACATTTTCCCTTTAAGAAGTCAGCAAGAGAGCTTCCACAGCAAGAGAGGTCCGCCCAGAGATTAAGGAGGGACTGAAGGAGCTGCTTTTGCATGTGGCTGGCAAGGTGAGTTTCTCTTCCAGCTCTTTTCCTTCTGTCTCCCTCTTTCTTTTTTCTGTCTGTCTGTCTGTCTGTCTCTCTCTCTCTCTGTCCCCATCCAGCAGAGGTCTATCAGTGGCTATTATTAGCCACAAGGTCTAAATGGAAGTAAGTGCCTCTGCCAGTTTTTTTCCTTCTCTCTCTCTCTCTCCCTCTTTGTTTCTTTTTTCTGTCTGTCTGTCTGTCTCTCTCTCTCTCTGTCCCCACCCAGCAGAGGTCTATCAGTGGCTATTATTAGCCACAAGGTCTAAATGGAACCCTTTGTCTGGGGCAGTGAAGCTCTGCATTCTTGGTGCTTGGGGGGCAACAGTGGGAGGGCTTCTGGAGTTCTGGCCCCGCTGCTGGACCTCCTGAGGGCACCTGGTATTTTTGGCCACTGTTGTGACACAGAGTGTTGTACTGGATGGGCTGTACTGGATGGGCCGATCCACTGTGGCTTCTCTCCTCTTCTTATGATATGAAAATCATATTTAGCACTTGTGTAGCACTAAGTGCTTCATATTCTGCCGAGATGAGGAAGGATTCAGTAGGGCTGTTGCTCAGTGATAGAGCATCTGCTTGACATGCAGGAGGTATCAGCTTCTTCAGCTAAAAAAGGATCAGGTAATAGGTGACATTAAAGATCTCAGCCTGAGACCCTGGAGAGCCACTACCAGTCTGAGTAGTCAATACTGACCTTGATGGACCAATGGCCTGATTCAGTATTAGGGAACTTCATGAGTTCATGTGTCAGCATGTGGAAGCAACATCACAGGATGTGACATCACAAAATGATGTCACTTCCTTTCTCCTGGCTCCACCCCCAAAGTCTCCTGGCTCCACCCCCAAAGTCCCCAGATATTTCCCAAGTTGGACTTGGCAGCCCTATCCCCCCATCATCTCGCTCTGTCTCTCTGGCTATCAGCCAGTTTATCCCTCACTATTGATGTGGCGGGGCCTGGAGTAGATCCATGTGGAGGGCATTTTAAAAGGTATGGGGGGGGGGATTCAACCATCCCTGCATTTTTAAAAAACTTTTTGGATTTTTCTGCAGGACCATGGAGTCTCCTGAGTTTGTAGAAAAACCTGTTGGGGGAGAGTGTGCCCTCTGTTTGCAGAACTAAGAATTAGATACATAGATTTTGGACTCGTAAATGTAATTCTGACCAGCTTTCTGCTCTGCTGAGACAGCTACAAGGCCTGTTACCAGATATTAGAATTATGAAAAGGAACATTTTGTGGCAGTTGGCACATTTAGTGAAGACCAGATGGTAGACCTTCATTCTGATCCAAAGACCCAGGTGTGCTACAATGCACAAAGGGATCTTTTACATATGTAGATTAACCTGTTTCTCTAAAGGAGTTAGCAGATCCACATGTGTAAAGGGATGTGCCAGCAAATCGGTTACTCTACTGAAATGAACAAGGAAGCCACTGAAGGTGGAGGAGTTTTTGTACCTTTAAAAAGCACTTCATACAAGAGCATTATTCATTTACTGGTCATCTATGGTTAACTATGACCTCATTACATCTGCAACACAATTAAGCATTTACTGTCACTAAAATCAAAAGGCTAATCAATATGACATTTGACATAAGAATACTTTAGAGTTGCCAACAGGTCAGGAGAAAAATGTCCTGTCCCTTTATAGAGGCTTAGTGTGTGGGAGTAAAGAACATCACTTGGTAAATAGCATCCTATTAAGCCTCTATTAAAGGGACAGGACATATTTTTTCTCCAGACAGTTGGCAATCCAATTATACTTGGAAGCTAGAGGTCTGTGAGGAATCATCAGAGGGGGTCAGTTTGAAAATTCCCTGTAAAACCCAAATCTTCTCTACCATAATTTGTTAATCTCTCAGGGTCTTGTGCAGGCAAATTGCCCCATCTCTCTCTCTGGCCACTGTCATTGATTGTCAGCTGGAGAGCCAGTATGCTATAGAGGTTAGTGTGCCAGAGCCTGGGAAAACCTTGGGGCAGTCAAATACACTCAGCCTATTCTACCTCACAGGGGTTGTTGTGAGGATAAAATGGAGAACAGGACCAGGGGTAATTTCGTAGAAAAAGAGGTGCAGGAGCTCATTAGCATACATATTAGCATAACTCATTAGCATATGTCACGCCCCCTGACATCCCCAGAAGTGTGTCAGAAAGGGAAGCAAAAGGAGGGGCATCTTCAAAACCCTTCCCTTCCCCAGCTGGCCTGCCAAGGCGGGCGGGCGGGGAGCGAAGCGAGAAGGGCCCCATAGAATACAATGGAAAGATCGTGCTGCTGCCACCATGCGACTCTAAACAGAAGAGGTTAAAACTTTAAACCCCTTCTTGCTTCGCTTCCTCCCAGGCCTGGGAGCTGGGGGAGGGGCTTGCCACCACTGCCATTTGTGCCCACTAGGGGAGTGCAAATACATTTTTTTGGCCCAATTCAGATCGGGCCAAATCAGGCCGCATCTGTTCCAGCTGCCAAATGACCCCCGCGTGTCAGTTTTGGCAATGCAAGTCAACGGCAAAAACTCATAGGATATATGAGGGACTGGAGGAGAGGGGGTTTGAGGGAGAGGCTCCAAACTTGCAGGGCAGCTGCTGGGGCCTCTCCCCGAAATACCCTCCAAGTTTCAAGAAGATTGGAAAAAGTTACTTCCCCCCTCCCACCATAGAGAACAATGGAGGGAATGGGGGCAACCTGTTTGGGGGCCCATAGAATTGGACCCCATAGTCCAATCTTCTTGAAAATTGGTGGGTATTTGGGGGAAAGGCGCCAGCAGCTACCCTATAAATTTGGAGTCTCTCCCTCAAACTCACTTCCCTCCAGCTGCTTTTTAAGCCACCACCGAATTTTGGCAGCAATTCGGCGGTGGGTCGAATTAGATCAGAGAATCTGATTCGGCCCGTGGCTGTCCTAGTGCCCACTCCTGGGCTGGCAGAGTGCCGCTCTGCCTCGCTCCAGCCCCAAATGATCCCTGAGCAGGACAATGATGTAATCTACTTTGGGCCCCCATTGGACAGACAGGCAGGATATAAATGGAGGAAATAAACAAACTGTTTTCAACATTCTGTGCCTGCCTAAGAATGCTCACTTTTCCTCAAACCATTTTTGGAGGATTTTGTGTTGCATTTTCTAAGTACGTAGAAACTCCTAGGTTGTCTATGGTGCCCTGGTTTCACTGCTTTTGTGACTGGCTCAAGGCACCCAGTTTCCTATTAAATACTGTAATTGTACTTTTTGAAATTTCTATGCACTTTGGGGAGTTCTCTCCACTCTCCCAAACTTGCTCCTTCCTGAAGTTATCCCCCCAACCCCCAGTAAGCTCTATCACACAATGTCCCTTGAGGGTAGTTTCATTCGTAAAGTTGTTGCAGCACTAGGAGTACACGGTAACACAACCTATTTTCACATAGCAGGCATAACGTTAAAAAAGGAATCTGCATGGGGGAGGGAAAGTTACGTGCAAATTGTTTCTATACCCAGAGCTTGCCCATTTCCCCCACATATTCCTTTTCAAATCTTCTCCCAGCTTTGGAAAAACAGGAAGCACCACAATGCACGTTCCCTCTCTGATTTTCCCCACTTTTCCAGAGAATGTCCACCACCACCCTGAGTGAGGGTCTCTCCCTCTTCCAAACTTCTGTTACCTCAGTCCACCTCTGTATGGATTTTAAATTTGCTGGAAATGGGATGGAGATTTTTATAATAGGACAGGATAGGAATTAGGGTTGCCAGCTCCAAGTGGTGAAATTCTTGGAAATTTGGGAGTGGAACTGGAGAAACTATCCTCCAGAGTAATCATTTTCTCCAGGGGAACTAATTTCTGAATTCTGGAGATCAGTTTTAATTTCAGAAGGTCTCCAAGGCCTATGTGGAGGTTGGCAACCCTAATTAGGAACTGTCATCAAAACATTATGATTTCTGCTCATTTTGATGTTCTTTTGGTGTTCAAACTCAACAAAATAAATGTTGAGGGGAAACTGTGGTAGCAGAACAGCTTCCTACTGTAGTTTACCTGTCAGAATTTCCCAGGTTTTACAAAGGATAATACATAACTAGTTTTAATCAGATTACAATCCATGATACAGTTCAAAAACTATTCTGTACAAAGGTAGTGTTGCCAGCTCTGGGTTGGAAAATACCTGGAGATTTTGGGGAGGGCGGGGTTTGGAGAGGGGAGGGGCCTCAGCATGGTACAATGCCACAGAGACCATCCTCTAAAGCAGCCATTTTCTCCAGGGAAACTGATCTCTAGCCAGTTCGGTGTAGTGGTTAAGTGCACGGACTCTAATCTGGGAGAACTGGGTTTGATTCCCCACTCCTCCACTTGCACCTGGCTGGATGACCTTGGGCAAGCCATAGCTCTGTACCAGCTGTTCCCTCAAGGACAGCTTGGGAAAGAACTCTCTCAGCCCCACCTACCTCACAGGGTGTCTGTTGTGGGGAGGGGAAGGGAAAAGGAGTTTGTAAGCCGCTCTGAGACTCCCTTGGGGAGTGGAGGGCGGGATATAAATCCAATCTCTTCTTCTTCTTCTCTATTGTCTAGACATCAATTGTAATAGTAGATCTCATAGTAGGCCTCATCTGGAAGTTGGCAATCCTATTCTGTACCCAATTTTAGCATACATATATCAAAAGCTATTGAGATTCTTACATCATATGAAACTGTGGAAAGAACTGAAAACAAATCATCCAGTATCATAATGCCCCTGTATAAATCGATGGTGCAACCTCATTTGGAGTATGGTGTACAGTTCTGGTCGCCACACCTCAAAAAAGATATTATAGCATTGGAAAAAGTGCAGAAAAGGGCAACTAGAATAATAAAAGGGTTGGAACACTTTCCCTATGAAGAAAGGTTGAAGCGCTTGGGGCTCTTTAGCTTGGAGAGATGACGGCTGAGGGGTGACATGATCGAGGTTTATAAGATTATGCATGGGATAGAACAGGTAGAGAAAGAAGTCCTTTTCTCCCTTTCTCACAATACAAGAACTCGTGGGCACTCCATGAAATTGCTAAGCAGTCGGGTTAGAACAGATAAAAGGAAGTACTTCTTCACCCAAAGAATGATTAACCATGGAATTCACTGCCACAGGACGTGGGGGTGGCTACAAGCATGGACGGCTTCAAGAACTAATTAGATAAACATATGGAGCAGAAGTCCATCAGTGGCTATTCGCCACAAAGTATAGATAGGAACTCTCAGTCTGGGGCAAGTGATGCTCTGTATCCTTGGTGCTTGGGGGGGGGGGGACAGTGGGAGGGCTTCTAGTGTCCTGCCCCCACTGCTGGACCTCCTGAGGGCACCTGGTGTTTTTGGCCACTGTGTGACAGACAGGCCACTGGCCTGATCCAACACTGGCTTCTTTTATGTTCTTATGTTCTTAACAGCATGTGAGGTTAAGGTTTCACTGTCTGATTTCTATTATCTAACAGCATTCCTAGCAGCAGTAGCCATAAGGCAGATGTGATGTTACTCTAGGACTTCTGTTTTTCCTAGGCTCTATGGTATACTATAGCTGCCATTTCCACCATGGATCTGATCTTTGTAGTCTGGATATCTGTTGGAATTCTGGGAGAACTCACAGCCTGATATTGAAGTTTGTATCTCTAATGCCTACTCAGATGTAAATCCCACTATAGTCAGTGAGACTTATTGCTGGGTAAGCCTGTAAGACTCAACAGAGTTGGATGTACAAAGTACACTATAGCTTAGGACATCTTAGGACATCTGATTATGAAGGGTGTCTACAAGGGAAAAAATTACTACCCACCCCCCAAACAAATAATTTTCTTGGTAATACTATGTCATGCTTGACATGGTTTAAGGCCTCAGCACCTAGTTCTTAGCCTTATCTGACTCCAATCTTCAATGACTTGAATTTTGTTTTCCAGTTTTTCAGCCATTATGGTTGGATGAGAACAAGGAATTAACACAACCTTTGCTCTAAAGTGATTTTAAACAAATCTAATGATTAAAAACCCTAGATGAACACAGTTTTATTTTTAGAGACCAGGATTCTATTGTTCAGGACAATTTCAGCAGACAATATCCTGGCCAATGAGAGAGTAAAAATAATTGACCAAAAGGGGGCAGAGACACACTGCACAAAGTGAAGGATATGAAGAGACAGCTAATCAGTCTAGTTATTTCAGTTTTTATTGCACTACCTGGAGCAGAATTTTTCTCCCAAGATTGCACCAGTGAGTACGACATAAATAGCTGGCTCATTGAATCTGTTTCCTCAGTTATTATGATGTAATGAATTACACCCAGCATTACAGGTTAGACCCATCCATTTCTGCTTGTATTTGACTAACGAAAACTTTGGCAGTATAAAGGGGGGAGGGTCGTAGAGTGATACAACTACTTTCTTGAAATCTTACATATTCATAATTGTGATGAGAGGTTAACCTGGGAGGAAACCATTATTAGCTTGGCAAATTGAATACTATATTCACATGACTGTAGGTTTCAGCCCAGGAAGGCTATTCAGGGAGGTGCTGATTCTCCTGGCCTTTAGAAGACTTTATAAAACGGAACTATTCAGTGGCTCATTTGAAAATGGCTAGAGGAGACTTTTTTTCTGGATGATTTGGCATTTGTTTTAGTGATTTTAGAACTATTTTTATGGCTATGAAAGAGTCCCTTCCCCCCACAGAGCAAAACTTTAACAGAGTCTTTAAAAAGAGTCCAAAGCCCCTGGACCTCGAAGACCCGGAAGGTATTTATTTTACTCACTTTCTGTCTGTGTGCTTATCTGTACCACCAGTTGTCTTGCTCTGCCCACCCTCCCAACCAATGCTCCCTCTAAGCTGTGGAGTCTTGTGAGCAAAAATTCTACTTTGTGAGCTACTGGCGTTAAAATTGTGAGTGAACGATTTGGCTACTGCTTAAATTAGTTTGCTCTGGAGCCACATCCTTCCTGAGCTAAGACAAAAATTTGTGAGCTGGAGGCTAAAAAACTGTGAGCTAGCTCACACTAACTCAGCTTAGAGGGAGCACTGCTCCCAACCCTTGCATCTTTCTGCAAACATTTTTAATTTCACAAAAAACTCTATGGATTTTTTTAGGCATCTGTTCTTTATCTTTATAACAACAGTGAGTTACATCAGTGAGCATTCTAATTATTTTTAAGGCACCCCTTACAGGAAGATTGTGGCTTTGGACTGTTTTGTACAATAAGCTCTCAACTAGGACCACAACTCTGGTAAAACTCTCTTAAATGTGTCCTCCCTGTCCTACCTTGTGGGACTGGTGTTAGGAGAGAAAAACATGGCAAATTCCAAAACTACTCCCTCCTTTTCAAAACTTCCACTCACCTCTCAGAGAGGCTCCCTGAGGAACCCCCACCCCACCCCTTCTTCTCTTTTATTTCCCTGTTGAAAGAGGTTGTAGGGGGACTTTGGTGGGAGGCTGAGTGCGTGCCTCCTGCCTCCTTTGGGGGAAAGGTGGCTAGTCCGCTCGCCTGCAAAGAACATTTCCCGCAAAGCAGTCCCCCCTGGTAGGGTTGCCAAGTCCCCCCGGGGGGCAGGGAAACCCCCCCCTGGAGCGGTCTGCTGCCCACTGGCCAGGATCAGGCTACCGGGGGGAACCCCACCCCCAAATTGCCATGCTGAGGAGACGTGCCCGGCGCAATGACATCTCCTGGAGGTGACGTCATCGCGTTGGGCATGTTTCGGGGGCGGCACTCTGTAATTTAAGGGAAAAGTCTATGGTTTTCCATCGAATTACTGAGGTCCCGCCCCCAACATGCCCAACGTGATGACATCACTTCCAGGCAAAGTGTGCACGCCAGGACTCTCCCAGACCGGCATGGACACCCCCCTAAAGAAATGGTAGGTACTTGGCAACCCTACCCCAGGCTCTCCGGGATATGTTTCCCAGGCAAGAACGGGAGAAGGATGCGGGGGGGGGGGGGAGCACGTGTTCCTCTGTGTTGACAGAGTGAAAAAAAGTCTGTGGGGGGAGGGTTCCAGAATGACAGCCGGAGAATGCCTTGCGGTTGGTTCAGGAGGCCCAGATCAAAATTTCCCGGGTTCAAAACAGAGACCGTTCATTGGCTAGGAATCTTAACCCCCGCCTCCCTCCCAGCAGGCAGCACAGGCTGTTTGCTTTCTCTGAATGGAGAGAACAGCCGGAAGGCTTCTCTTCCGGCACACAACTGCCTGTAAAAAAACTTTTAAAGGTGAGTTTTTGCTCGGAAGGTTTTTTTCTGTCTTTGCATACTTTTTAGTTAGATTAAAAATATAGGACTGGGTTTGGGGCAAGGGGAGATGGCATTGTCTCTGCTTCCCCGGTAAGTAAAAAACTGCTGCTTTGCTGTCCTGTCTGCTTTTTAAAGGCTGTTTGCAAACTAACAAAGTTTATGGGTTAAAACGCTTTAAAGGGGGCTCTGTGTGATTAGTTTTTGGTCTCCCCTGTGTGTCTCACCTTTTCCTCTATTGCTAGTTCGGGGGGGGGGGGGGCTCTCCACTTTAAACCGGCTGGAGATTCTCCGGAGTTGGGGTGGGTGGGTTGGGCATGGTGGTGGAGGAAGCAGAGACTCTGAACTGGATCTGCTGTGAGCTGAATCTCTCTCCGCTGGCTTCTGCTGTTGCTGGTTCAAATTTCCCTCTGGGGGGCACTTTCTCTCTCTCTTTCTGCTAATGGGGACTTGTTTTTCCCCCTTGCTTCTAAGGCCCAATTTACACCTCCCCTCTGAAGTAGTTTGACTGCTGTCTTTTCCTACACTTATTTCATGCTGGTTTCAAATTTCACTCCCTGGGTCTGAAGAGTACTAAGCAACAGGATTTGTTTAAAGTAGTATAATGCTAGCTTGACCACAGGAGGGCAATTAACAAATGTAAACAGTAATTTTAAAACTAGAACAAGTATGGTTTGGAACTAGAAACAGGTATAGACGTGTTTTTTTGGAACTAGAATGATTCCAGCGGGAAAGTCAGATGTAGATTTGACCTAAGACCGCCTGTCAGCTTGGTATGTCAGGGAAAGACTCAGGAAAGTCTACAGGTCTCTGTTTACAGACTCTGTTAAAGTTTTGTTCTGTGGGGGGGGAGGAACTCTCTCTCCTCATGTGCTTGTTAGCTATTCATGCCAGCAGGAGGGACGATGTTGCAGACTGTAGTTTAAAAGGACACTTTTTTTCCTTTGCTGCAAACTGGTTGCTTTTGGCTCTGTGAGGCTTGTGGGGGGGGGGGGGGACTGGCTGGCACGATAATCTCTGGATTTTCCCGTTTGCCACAAACCGGGTCCCTTTGCTCTCTGGGGGCTTGCAGAAGGAGGGGGGCCCAGGTTCTCTGGGGGCTTGCAAATGGAGGGGGTCCTCAGGATTTGCCCAGGATCTCGGGGTGGGGGGGGAGTCTTCACTAAACAGCATTAGCACAAGCATTGTACAGTTTTCACACATGTTCCCAGCCCCCCCCCCCCCCCGCTGTTTTCAAAGCATCTCCAGCCACAAAACACACAAAAGATGCTGTTTTCTCCCACCATACATAACGCCTCAAAAAGCTTCAAAACACCCTGGACCTCATTTCCCCAGACCATTTCCCATCTGTTAATAACAAATACATGTGGGCACAGCCACCATCTTGCCTGGAACGCCAACACGTGGCTGCCGGCCGCCATCTTGCCACCCCCACCAAAGCATGGCCCTTAGGGAGGAGGGACTAACAACCGAGAATAAGGTTGCCAGCCTCCAGGTGGGACCTGGGGATCCCCTGCTTTTACAACTGATCTCCAGCTGAGAGAGATCAGCTCCCCTGGAGAAAATGGCTGCTTTGAAGGGTGGACTCTATGGCATTGTACCATGCTGAAGCCTCTCCCCTCCCCAAACCCCGCCCTCTCCTGGGTCTACCTCCAAAGTCTCCAGGTATTTTCCAACCCAGACCTGGCAACCCTAACCGAGAAGGATGGGGCACCTGTCAGTTTGATGTGAGGGATGTCTCTATTCCTCCTAACAGGGACTTAATAGTTATTCAAGGGACCTTTAGATGGTAATGGTGGGGAGGAACATATTTCCTGAATATTGGTGGTTTCAAATGAACTCATGCAAGTTTTCAAGTAGACCTGGATTAGTATTGTTACAGGTCTGAGTGCCTGAGGGAAGAATATCCAGAGTCAGCCCTTGGGGCAGGGGGATATACACTTCTGAACAATCTGTAAAAAATATAAAATCATGGATGGAAGTCCATGTTAGACATATAATTTAACTTAAGCCTTATGGGAATAAGGGGGTCCGGCTCACTACGGCAAGGTCGGTCTTGAGCAAAGAGGAACAAAGTTTTTGCAAACCATACAGGTTTTTAGTGGTTGATCAACTGATGTACGGTGCAAGCTTAAGCAGGTCTACTCAGAATCCTGCTGCAGCCTATTGAATGGGACTTACTCCCAGAAAAATATTTTTAGGACTGCATAGTAAAATATTTATCCTACCTTTCACCTAGGCTTCATATGGCAGTCCTTTTAAAAAAACTAAAGATCACACAATTAAAATGATGAAAACAAACTACTGTACAAAAATACTCAAAATCAAACCAAGATGACAGAAAACATAATCATAAATCAAAGTACAATCAATATAAGAATCAAGCCTTCAAAACAAATCAACCAAGGAACCACAAAACACGCTGGAGCCCAATCCAAAGTTTCCCACTGGAACACAATCAAAAGCTTCCCAGGGCCCTTGGGAACAGCAGTGTCTTCAGTGGCCAAACTGAAAACCATTAGAGATGGTGTAAGTAGGAAAGAATTCCATCATTCTGGTTCTATTCCTTTCCTGTGTATAACCACTGAACCCACTTCACATGGTGGGGGCATTTGCAACAGAATCTCAGAACCTCACATTGTGTAGGTTTGTATGCGAGAAGGCACTTCATGGACCCTGAGCCCAAACCAGACTGGGTTTCAAAGGAGGAAGAAGAAGAGTTGGTTTTATACCCTGCTCTTCACTACCCAAAGGAGTCTCAGAGCAGCCTACAATTGCCTTCCTTTCCTCTCCCCTGAACTGACACCCTGTGAGGTAGGTGGGGCTGAGAGAGCTCTGAGAGAATCGTGACTGACCCAAGGTCACCCAGCTGGCTTCCTGTGGAGGAGTGGGGAATCAAACCTGGTTCTCCATATTAGAGTCCACTGCTCCTAACTACTACACCATACTGGCTCTCAACAAATGCTTGGACCTTGCCTTGGGTACTTTGTACTTGTACTTGGGTACAAAGCTAGTACTTTGAATTGGGCTCAGAGACTAAGTGGAAGCCACTGAAGATGTTGGCATACAGATCACTCCAGTCCTGAGTTTGGCAGCTGCTTTAGGGGCCATCAGTGTCAGTGCCTGCCATATATTGCCTACCATATATTCTGTAATATCAGTGCCTGCCATATATTGCCTGCCATATATTCTGTTCCTGTTATATATTCTGTGCCTAGCAGTGCCTGCCATATATTCCGTGCCTACTTGTGTACCTCTGCCATACCAGTATGTGCCTCTTGCTTTGAGCCTATCTTATTTTCACTTTGCTTTAGTTGCTCCATACGTCCTGCCCGGGAGTTCACAACAGGACCTCCACCCAGCCCTTAGGAATGTGGAGTCAGCCAGAGCTCAGCCTGCTACCCCCCCCCCCCCCCGCCTCCTTGCTTGCCTGTTTTGCTTATGCTTCACTTGGCAGATTATCAGCGCCTGCGCAGACTGCTCACTACCTTCTGGCCAGCTATCTCATGTTTTGTCCTTGAACATGAAAGGCTCTGCAGTAGAGAGTAACTATTTTGCTGTTATGGTTTCAGGTCTCTGGGAACGGGTTTTTTAGAATGTTCAACACTATTGCGCGCCTAAAAGTACTGTAGCCTGATTGGTAGAACACCTGTAGCCATTTATGAGTTTAGCATATCTATGCACGTAACCCAAAGCAATTCATTACTAACAGAAGAAGTGTATGACTCCAATAATCTTTTCTGCAAGTAAAGGACTTTTATATACTGTTGTGGACTATATTCATTGGGACATTCTCACAATCAGTTTCTGAGCAAAGCAAACGCACATAGAATATTTTGCAGTAATCTAATCTTTGTGGATCCAGGGGCATGGGGGGAGGGAGCAGACAGAGCAATGAGCAACCCAACGTGATTTTGGTAAAGGCCACAGCTTTTATTGACTACACCTTGTGAACATTGGCACTGCATGGGGACAGATCCTGCATCAGGCAACCTGCCTGCAGCCTGATGAGCACTCCATCCCTGGCCCATCTGCTGGGTTCCATCCCAGGAGTGGCAAAGCCGCCCTGTGGAGCCATCTGGGTACTGGCTAGGGCCATAGCCAGTGGTGGGGCTCTAGGAACTCCACCTTTATTGATTTAGGGCAGGCCCATAGCCAGGTTTTTGTAATCTGGGGGGGCCTTTAAATAAGTCGGGGGGCACTGATGTCACAAAAAAAACAGAATGAAAAAAACCGGTCCCCATCACCGGCTTACTCAGCCTTCTGGGGGATCAAGCAGCCTGTGATCACCTGGCTGCACCACACCTCACTCCTGCCTTCCAGGGCTTCCAGCTCCTGGGAGGTCCCCCCCACAAGTCACCAGGCAAATCTGTGCTCCCCCCTGCAACCTTCAGATCCCGAGCCCTGCCCCTGGTCCACGCGCAGAGCGATTTCGGGGGGAGGGGGAGAGAGGGCTGCTGCAGCTGTGTATCTCCCAGTTCCTTCCTTGGGTTTAGCAGCTTCCCCATCTGTTCCGATCAGAGAGCTTTTCCCTCGGTCTCCTTGGCTTGTGTCGCCCTAGAGGAGGGTCGGGTGGGGCAGGAGGGAGCAGAACTGTGCCTGCCTCCAGGGCACATGGAGCAGTAGGGAGGGTCATTGTTCCTGTGCAACTCTCCTTGCAATTGGGGGGGGGGGGGGAAGCGGAGGCAATCCTTCAGCCACAGCCTTCAGCCACACACACACACACACACACACCACCACCACCACCCAGGCAGCCCTTCCTGTCTTTCTTTCAAACGCCCCAACATCGTCAGCTCTCTCTTGGGCTGAGCAGAACTGGCGGCGGCCTCCTTCACCAGAGAGTCACATTTTGTTTCATAGCCGAGGTGGGAAGAGATACAGAGAGCGGGGGGGGGGGGGGGGGGAGGCTTGCAGCAGAGGCCAGCATGAGGAATAAGTCGGGGGGGGGGGGCTGTCCAGAGTAGTAAATGGGGGGGGGAACCTGGCAGAAATTCAGGGGGCCAGGCCCCGAAATAATCCAATGTAGCTATGGGCCTGATTTAGGGAGAGTCCCGACACCAGCCAGCCATTTCCTGTCCTGACCAAATGCAAACTGCAACCCCGGGAGTCTGGAATCCTTGGAATTCTTTTGCAGTGGGTAGAGAAGAAAGCTCAGCTCCAGGGCTCTCCCGCAACTTCCCAGCCCCACACCCCGCAGCGACTCACCAGCGCACCCACATGCTGGGGCTTCTTCAGCCACTTCTCAGCACAGTGGACATGGTAGAAGCAGTGGTGGCTGGAGCTCCAGCTCCTCCCTGGTGGAGCCACAAAGCTTCGAAGGCCCTACATCCCACCCATGGATCCTATATGTCTGTGTGGAGGAGAGCATCTCTCCCTCTTCTCTCCCTTGTTTTTCTTCCCGGTCACTTTTCTCCTTTACAGGCAGGGATTTCTCTCCTTCTCCTTCTCTCTTATGGGGCTACAAGCGGAGAGTTTATTGCCGGGGACAGACAGAGCAAGCACTCAAAAGGGTGTGTGTATGTCCAAATTCAGCCTCCTTTCGAGGAATCCAGGCTCTGTCCCTTTCCACCCAGAAATATTTTTAAAAACTCACAGATTGGCCCTTTCTGCCTTTTTCTGAGATGGCTGAACAGCACAGGATGCTCTGGGAGTGCAGCCCCATGCAGAATTCTTCTAGAGCAGCCCCCTTGTGCTGCATAGGGCATTGTGGATGGCAGCCTAGCTGAAGCTCCTCATGGAGAGGGCACAACACATTTCCCCTTCCTCTGCAGCACTGAAAAGGTTAAACCCACCAAGCTGCTCGCTGGAGAAGCTGGGCAGAGTCCTTGGGAAGCCGCCCTGCAGCTGAGGATGGCCGAAGAGGCAGTCAAGTGGCAGGCTGCCTCCTCAGAGGAGAGTCACGTGATCCCAAAGCCCTTCACCAGTAAATGTTTTGGCTATAGGACTGGGGCCGGCCGCAGTGGGGTTTCCCTGCCACTTAGTGGTGAGGGCCCCCTACCAGCCCCCGAGCTGGGTGTGCTAATCTATTAGCTCCACCACAGACTCCTTAGGGGGGTCCTCAGAACCATGGGATGCGGGAACACAGGCACTGCCTTCCGAGCCAAAGGATCCATCCCAATGCCCCAACTGGCAAAAGCTGTGACAAGAAGAAAATATCATACCTGACCCCATGACAATGGAAGCGTAGGGAGGGTGGGAGGGAAAAGAGGCTGCATGGAACAGAGGCCCAGCAGCTGGGGGGGGGGCAGGTAGAGCAGCCCGCCCACTGACCCACCCTTGGCCCTGCCCCGGATGCGTGTCTTGTGCATCAAGGGTGGCTGGCTGCCGCCAGGCCCTGCCCATGTGGCCCGCTGGACACCACGCACAACGGCTGGCACTGCTGCTCCCTCCCCCAGGCCCAGAGTCCACAAGGCAGTGTTGGGGTACCTCCCGGATGCATCATACGCAATTGGAGTGTGTAGCTAGGTTCTTTTTAATCAGGAAAGGGTACATTTGGCAAACCAGGGTGGTTTTGTTTTGGGGGGCATTTTTGTGAGTGTGTGTGTGCATGTGCCCATGCCTGGAAGTTATGGTGACCACTCTCGACTCCTAATGGGGCACGGGGGACATTCAGAGAAGTGGCTTGATAGCCTGCCTCTGCCTCCCGGCCCTGGTATTCTTTGGAGGTCTCCCATCCAAATGCTTGCCAGGGTCAGCCCTGCTTAGCTTCTAAGATCTGACGAGATCAGGCTTGCCTGGGCTATTCAGGTCAGGGTGGCAAACCATTTTTAATTTGTAAAGGGGACATTTAGCAACAGCTAGATGCCATGTCCAAGAGCCCAAAGCTGTGAACCTGTATCTTAGGGAGATGTGCAACCCCTTCCAATATATTCCTAACCAGCAGCATTTCTGTTTTGCCTGAATTAAGTTTTGGACTGTTAGCATTCATCCAGATCTTCAGTGAGTTTGAATACTGATTCAGGCTCTCAGCAGCATGGAAATTACTCCATTCATGATGGGAGGAAAGAGGCCAGAGAAGGAGAGCAAGAGAGAGAAAGCAGATATGGCTACCAATCTGTACTCCTCCAAGAGGAGGTCGGAGTCCCAAGGCAGGGTCCAAGCATTTGTTGAGGAGCTATGAGAAGACTTGTATTGCACATCATGGCTTCTGTTAAATCTATGTAAACTATTCCGGTTTTCTGAAATCTGACACTCACTTGAACTATGTAGGCACCAGAGCCATGCCAGTGTTACTGACCTGCTGACCCAGGATTATTTGCTTCCATTTGTTGTTCTAAGTGGACCATCACAGAAAGCAGGCCACAGAAGGAAGCAAGATGCTGGCAGAGTTCCTAGCAGATGCAGTCCTATAAAAACACAACCACTGGCCAGATTTTGCCACTGACAGATGTCCACAGGTTGAGCTGACCCTGACTGTCAACAAAACAACCTTAGCAACAACAGATGTCAGTGAAGGTGGACCATATGTTGTTAAATAGTTGCTTCAGAGGATGACACAGTTCCAATTACAACACATCCCCATGGACATACTGGTTCTGCTAATGATTAATAACTCTTGGTCTCTCAGACTGCTTCTACAAGAATACTAATTATTGGTACAGAATGCAGAATTCTGCTATCCAGATTGCTGTGAGGGTATCCTGACCCCCGTCCATGTGTGATGCTGCAGTGTTCTTTCCGCAAATTCAAGGAAAGGTGAAAGAAATTGGGAGAAAATGTGTTTGAAAACAGAAATCCCATGCGTGTGCAGCAACAGCATTTCTTGATAGCCACCGCTCGAGCAAGGGGACCGATGCTGTTCTGTGAAACTGTCTGTCTGAATTATTCAAGAAGTCACACCACTTGTCATTTTCCTGGTAGAAACCTTTTTCCTCTGGTGCTTGGTAAATCCTGTCTAGCAGATTACCTGCCAAAGAACACCATTTCCAAATATTCAACACTCCACTTGCTAATTTCCAGGGCATCTCTGCTTGAAATGCATTATTTACAAGAGAGCCTTGTGTGGAAAGGTATTAAAGAAAATTGCATAAGCCTTGCAAACATGGCTTGAATTAGGAGCAGAGAGGAGGAATCTGTAACGCTGTGGATGAGCTTCTGAGCAGCACTGCAGTGTTTTCAATTCTTCCTACTCCTGTTTATGGCCATGTTTCACCATGAAAAAAAGAATATCTTATGTTTTCATCTGTACAAATGTGCCCATACAAAACATAATGGGCTGCTGTATCAAATAAGATACAACAGTCCTTCTTGACATTTAATATATGTTTAGCATGAAGGATATATTCAGCCAGCAAACAATGAATTTCATATAATCAGAAGCTAATTGCAAAAACGAAACCAGCAAACTGGGATTTTCAAAAAATCAAATCATACATCAATTTAAACCAACTAACAGCAAAACCAGAACAGTCAATATCAATTCCTCAAGTATCAGACTGCAAAGAAAAGCTAAAACTAGGTCAACTTAGTCAAGAATCGTAAAGTCCTCAATACCCAATGAAAAACGAGGTCGATTTTTCTCAGGAGAGCAGTCCACATCATGGTGCCACTCTGGAGAATGTATCCCAATTTACTGCACCTCAAGCAGAAAAGGAATGCAGTGCAGGGTACTGGGTTGGTAAGTAAGTATACGTGGCAGGAGGTAGTCTTTCACTTAGCCTAATCATATCCACCACGAACTAGACACTACTTTTCCAGCACTCCCATGTCTGAATGAGGTTGGGGCTAGGAATGCTTGAACACCTTCCACCTCGGCTCACATTTTTCATAGATTTTGTGAGCATTTCCAGCCTATCTGTCAGGTTACTTTTTGAGTATTCATTCAGTACAGTACAGTAGAGTTTCATGCACGCATACTCTTACATGGTAGGATAATAGTTCCAATGTCCCCCTCTGCCACTGCCATGTCTCAATGCACGCTGCTCTTGGCCACAAGATTTATAAATAAATATTGAGCAAATCTATCAGTCAGGCAATGATTAGAAATATTGTTTTTAAACTTCAAGATGCCCAGAATTAATGTCATGAAGTCACAGCAATGCTCTAGAAATTCCCCAAATCTCTATGGTAAAAAATCCCTGCAGTTATTCTGCAATGGTACTTCTGGGTACTTAAAGAGAAGTGGTGTTGTCAACACTCCTAGTGTTCTGGCCCCACTGCTGGACCCCTGGAGGGCACCTGGTGTTTCTGGCCACTGTGTGACCCAGAGTGTTGGGCTGGATGGGCCACTGGCCTGATCCAACAGTGGCTTCTCTGATATTCTTATATATGGAACTATTGGTCTGGGGCAAGTGATGCCCTGTATTCTTGGTGCTTGG
The DNA here is from genome assembly GCA_029233225.1 of Lepidodactylus listeri. Lineage (NCBI taxonomy): Eukaryota > Metazoa > Chordata > Lepidosauria > Squamata > Gekkonidae > Lepidodactylus > Lepidodactylus listeri. The sequence goes on along the minus strand of JARCFY010000007.1, from coordinate 124,542,874 downwards.
GGGGGGGGGTACAACAGTGGGAGGGCTTCTGGTGTCCTGGCCCCACTGCTGGACCTCCTGAGGGCACCTGGTGTTTGTGGCCACTGTGTGACTCAGAGTGTTGGACTGGATGGGCCACTGGCCTGATCCAACACTGGCTTCTCTTATGTTCCTATATGGAGCAGAGGTCCATCAGTGGCTATTAGCCACAAGGGATAGATAGGAACTCTCGGTCTGGGGCAAGTGATGCTCTGTATTCTTGGTGCTTGAAGGGGGGGGGGCAACAGTGGGAGGGCTTCTAGTGTCCTGTCCCCACTGGTGGACCTCCTGAGGGCACCTGGTGTTTGTGGCCACTGTGTGACTCAGAGTGTTGGACTGGATGGCCACTGGCCTGATCCAACACTGGCTTCTCTCTTGTGTTCTTAATGCCACCACTCCCAGTGCTCCACTGAACAGCAGTGGAAGCCAAGAGCTCTGCCAAGATCAAGTGCTGGCTATTCACCTCCAGGCATATCTCAATGCTACTGATTATCTGGAACCATTTCAATCCAGCTTCAAGCCTTGTTTTATTATGGATGATTGCGACCCTCTTGATTCTCCTGGACTTTTCAATAGCCGTCAGCATCACCAACCATGGTATCCTACTGGTTCCTCTGGCTCAAATAGGAATTTGTGTCATGGAACTTTGGTGTTCTGCTCCTGTATCTCAGGTTGGTACCAAAAGGTGGTACAGGGGGATGTAAGATCACCCAGGGAGATGCTGATGGTCTTTTTATTAAACATATAGTAACTTTATTCAGGAGAAACAAATATCAGAACACAAGGCCTACAGAATCCTTCATGGCAGTTCCTCTAGGCAACTTATCCAGAGCTCTGAGTAAAACCTGGACTGAAAGTCCTCCAGTTTCTACCATCCTGGAACTAATATAAAACATGAGCAGACTGCTGAACATTGCAGGAGAATTGCCCGACACCATGGAATTTGTACCATGTTGTTCTACAGGGTTCTGTCCTGTTGCTCATGCTCTTTAATATCTATATGAAACTTCCATCAGAGGTCATCCAGGGTTCTGGAGTACAGTGTAATGAGTACTTACCCCTATTTCTTCTTGTCCTCTAGTCAAATGAAGCAGAATATGCCACCTCTGTGTGCCCCCACCTGCAGAAGTAAGACAAAAGGTAAAGGTATGGCCATGGTGTTTGTCCTGTAGAGGTTTACTTGGCGCCTATTCTTGCCAGTCTTAGGTGCCAAGCTAGAATGGTCCTTTTCATCCAGGGTTTAAACGGAAGGTTTTTAAAACAGTCTTTTTAAAAATTCTTGTTGTCCTAGATTTATATTTTTTTAGAATTTTATTGCATTTTCCCCTTTTGATACAACTGAACTGCTCCTGTTAAGAACCAAGCTGCCCCATTGCGGACCAGTTGGAGTTTTGACCACTTTTCAAAGGCAGCCTTATGCAGAGTGCCTTAAAGTAATCCAATCAGGAAGCTACTGGGCATGCGAGATAGTAACCAGGTTGGTCATTTATAGGCAAGGTTGCTACTGGAGTACCAGCTGGTAATAGGCACTCCTGGCCACCATTATAATATGAACATTCAGATGCAGTGAAGAATCCAAGAATACTCCCAAGCTATGTACATGAGTCTTAAAGAGGAGTGGGACCCCATTCAAAATGGGGTGAAAATCAATCCCCAAATCAGCTGAGGCAACAATACCCGCTCCTGTCTGGATTTGCATTTCTTTACCCCAATTCAGTCCATTACTGCCTTCATACACTAGTTCACTTCAGCAGTTTCCTAGAATGTCATGGAAAAGGAAGGTGGTGTCATCTGTCCGAAAGTACCTCAGTCCAAATATTTGGATGGCCTCCACAAGAAGCTTCATATAGACGTTACATAACATATGAGACAATATGGATGCTTACGACACAAGTAATCCAGAGGCCATGAGACGAGCAGCAGTGTGCCAACACCACCTTCTGCAGCCACTTCCCAACAAGTGGGCTGAGCTAACCAAGTACACCTATAACCATATGTTTCTAAAGGAAGGCATGGTCAAAAGATTTGAAATGTTCAAAAACCATAACCAGAAAAATCCTAGCAAAACTAGTCTGAATATATGGTAGCAATGGTAACTAAATGAGGTACTGTATTGGCAGTGAACGTCCACCATTGTTCAGCAGTAAAGGAGATACCCTTAACTAGTGGGTATTGTAAGGGACCACCCCACACTAGGCAGCAACTGCATGTCTGCATAGGGTTGACTTCAGCTCCTGGTGCAAAAGTTATTGTATGATGCCTGCCAGGAAGGGCATAGTCTTTCTCTGTTGCTGCCCAGTGGCAGCCATTTACTACCATCAGAATGATCACATGACTCCCCCCACTATTGCTGTGTGGTCGAAAGGACAGTGCTGCTTAGGTGGGTCCAGGCATCAATTCCTAAGCAAAGGGAGTTGCCAAATGTTAAGCATGACTTGAGTCCATTTGTAATGTAGTCTGCTCTGTGTAGCAACCAGTTTGCCATGTGCTCCCAGGTAATGGCGCCAGCCGCATGGCCAGAGCACACGGTCAGGCAGAGAGGGGAGCTTGAATCTGGAGGAACAATAGACATCCGCAAGGGTCGTTTTGTAGAAAAAGAGGTGCAGGAGCTCATTAGCATGACTCATTTGCATATGTCACACCCCCTAACATACCGGAAGTGTGTCAGAAGGCAACACCCACCCTTTAGGCTCCACTCCACAGGTGAGTGAAACTGACCTGCTCTTCCTCCATTCCCTTCCCCATCCAATACTTTGTGCAATAAAAATAAGCGTAAAGAACACACCCTCATTCTCTTCCTGCTCCCTTGAAACCACCAGGTTTCAAGTAGACTTGAGATACCCAGGACATGCGCACCACCCATCCCTTTCCCTTCCCCTCCCCACAACAAGACACCCTGTGAGGTGGGTGGGGCTGAGAGAGGTCTTTTGAGAACTGCTCCTGAGAGAACAGCTCTGAGAGAACTTGTGGCTGGCCCAAGATTACACAGCTGCATGTGGAGGAGTGGGGAATCAAACCCGGTTCTCCCAGATTAGAGTCCAACTCCTGACCACTACACCAATCTGATGGGGTGGAAGCTGCTGAAGGGTTGGTGAAATTTCTCCAGTACTTATGTGCCATGTGCCCAGATAAAAAATGGTATACTTAGAAAATTTATATGCCACCTTGAGCAAGTCTCTGGAAAAGCAGCACACAGTCATAAATGGAACAATGATAAAATTGTCAATATTAAAACAAAACATTAAACACAATAAAGACCCTAGCAGGGCTTTCCCCGGGGCGCTGCGCCTCTGCACTGCTTGGGGAAGCCGAGGAGGGGGCGGGGCTTGGTCATGTGCCCGCCCCCTGTGCTCCTCACTCCAGGAGCTGCGCTCCTGTGCGCTCCCGCTCCAACGGACCCCTGGACATCCGGATTGAAAGCCTCCACCAATGTGGGACCTAGGTTCTCCCTGGAGAGCCAATGCAATCAAAGGCTCCTCCAGGGAACCTATGACAAACATGCGCATATGTTAAGCCCCTATCAGGTCTTTTGGGTGCAGCCGGAGGTGTGGCTCCGGCCAGCATATAATGAGGGCCCTGGAGCCCTGGAAGCATGCTTGTTCTGACCATCTACTGGGCATGCTGAATCACTCAATAAAGGCTTCATGATTTCACCAACCTGGTCTCCCAAGTCCAGTACGCTTCACTGGCGATGAGGATGGGATCCCGATGAGCGACTCCTTGGCTGACACCAGCACCGCATTGAGCCCAGACCAGATCCATCAGCCACCGGCCCTGCTCGGCTCCAGCACCACCGCACCGCCATCAGCTCCCGAAGATCTCGCTCAATGCACTGCTGCATATCCCAGAATGGCCACCACTCCGGGAACCACCCACCCATTCGATCCAGCCTGCCCCGAAGACTGGGAAGCCTGGACCAGCTCATATCCTACTTCGACACAGAGGACATCACGGATGCTGGGAAGAAGAAGTCCTGGCTCATGGCCTCCTGCGGGGTAAAGACGCTGAAGTTACTCCGCAGCCTGCTTTCCCCTCGTACCCCAGTGGAGGCCACGTACGATGACATCATGGTGCTCCTAAGGAACCACTTCTCACCGAGACCCTCCAAGAACATGCAGCGGGTGAAGTTCTTCCGCCGGCTGCAGCAGAAGGGTGAGTCTGCCTCCAATTACCTGGCGGCCCTCCGACATCTGGTGGGGTGCAAGTTTGTGGCCGAGGAGAACACGCTATACTCCGCGTTCCTGTGTGGGGTCCGCGACCCCAAGCTTCAAAGGAAGCTGATGGCCAACTCCACCGCCACCTTGGACGAGATGCTAACCACGGCTTGTGCCTTTGAGGTCTCTCAGCAGGAGAAGCTAGGCACATCTGCAGCTGCCCACCAGACCAAGGCCGCTGCAGACTCCGACGTATCCGAGGATGACAAGACACTCCAGGTACAACGGCAGCCTCCGGGACAGGGGTCCCACAACTCGGGTGAGAAGGCTTCCTGCTCAGTGACACCACACTCCAAACATTCCACGTGCGCTAGCTGTGGCAATCAGCATGACCGCCGGACCTGCCGTTTCCGGGAAGCAGAGTGCCGGTCATGTGGCAAGAAGGGCCACATCGCCTGGGCCTGCCACACCCGCTCCAATTGCCGCACCCAAGCCGCGCACCAGGAGTTCGTTGAACTCCTCCAGACAGCAGCAACCCGCCACCACCACCGCAAGACACAGCAGGTAATGAACTTGCCCCCCGACACCCCCAACAAAATTAAGGTCTCAGTTTTGATTGAGGGGACCCCCTGCCAAATGGAAGTAGACACCGGGTTGTCCTACTCCATAATCTCGGAGTTCACCCTCTGCAGGCTCTGCCCCACGGGGGGCCCCGACTTCGGAAAGTCCAGGGCCTAACCCTGTGGGACTTTCAGAAGAACCCGATACTGATAAGGGGGTTGGGCAAGTTCCGGGTCCAATTTAAGAACTTTATGGGATGCTTGGGCCTACTGGTGGTGGCGGGCAACCTCACAAGCCTGCTGGGACTCTCCTGGTTCCAGCCCCTAGGGCTGGGCGTCATTGGGGTACACAGCCTGCGGCCCACAGATTTTGCCGACATCTGTGAGGAATTCCCAGCAGTTTTCGACGGGGCACTGGGCTCATATAAGGGGCCACCCATCACCCTGGGCCTTGACTCCAGGATCCGGCCCATGCGCATACCAGTCTGCCATCCGCTGCTTGCAGTGCGACCCAAGATCGAGCGGGAGCTTGATAAGTTGGTCGCCCAGGGTGTACTAGAACCAGTGTCCCACGCCCTATGGGAGACCCTGATTGTGATGCCAATGAAGGCAAACAGGGACATCCGCATCTGCGCGGACTATAAGTGCACCATCAATAAGGCACTTTAGGCCCATGCCTACCCAGTCCCGGTCATCAGCCATGTGCTGGCCTCCCTGGCTGGAGCGTGAGTATTTGGGAAACTAGACCTGGCCCAGGCCTACCAACAGCTGCCAGTCGACGATGCCACAGCAGAAGCACAGACCATTGACACACAAGGGGGAGTTTAAAGTAAAGCGCCTCCAGTTCGGGGTCAGCGTAGCCCCCGGGATCTTTCAAGAGTTAATGGACCGTTTGTTAAAAGGTCTTCCAGGGGTGCAGCCCTTTTTTGACGATGTCCTGATCGCGGCTCCGGATGTCAAGACTTTCTCGGCCTGCCTACGCTCTGTCCTCCAGCGATTCCAGGATACCGGCCTGAAGGTGAAACACGAGAAGTGCCTCCTCGGGGTGCCTGCAGTGGATTTCCTCAGCTTCAAGGTGGACGCCCACAGAATTCACCCCACTAAGGACAAGGTGAAGGCCATCTCCGATGCCCCAGCCCCCAGGTCCAAGGCTGAGCTGCAGACTTTTCTGGAACTCATCAACTTCTACCACGTCTTCCTTCCCCACAAGGCGGTGGTAGCTGAGCCCTTACACAGGCTCCTGGACAAAAGTGCCACCTGGACTTGGGGTCCCCGCCAGGCAGCGGCCTTCCAGGGCATCAAGGACCTCCTAATGTCCAATGTGGTCCTCACCCACTTTGACGAAGCCCTGCCCGTCGTATTGGCCTGTGATGCATCTCCTTATAGGGTGGGGGCAGTTTTGGGTCACAAACTGCCGGCCGGCCGGGAGGTCCCGGTGGCATATTACTCCCAGACCGTAGCCCCGGCCGAAAGGAACTATGCTCAGATAGACAAGGAGGCACTTGCGATTGTGGCTGGGGTAAAAAAGTTCCATACTTACTTGTACGGACGCAAGTTCACGGTCACCACGGACCACAACCCTCTTCTGGGCCTCCTCGCCCCGGATCGCTGCACACCGCAAATGTTGTCCCCACGAGTCCTCCGATGGTCGATCTTCCTCGTGGGGTACGACTATGACTTGGTGCATCACCTGGGGAAGGCCATGGGCCATGCGGATGCACTCAGCCACCTTCCGCTGCCCTCCTGCGACCCTGACCCAGCTCCGGCTTACCATGTCGCTCTACTTGAGGACCTGCCGGACCGGCCACTTCAGGTATGAGACGTGGCCTGGCGCACGGCCCGGGACCGTCAACTCTCCCGGGTCTCCAACTGGGTGGGAAGAGGGTGGCCCAAGAATCCGGACCCTGAGTTCGTGGCCTTGTCAATCCGGCACGCAGAACTCTCCACCCACAAGGGGTGCTTACTCTGGGGCTCAAGGGTAGTGATTCTGGAACCCCTCCGCCTGCGAGTGCTGATCGCTCTGCATGAGCACCACCCTGGGGTAGTACGAATGAAGGTCCTGGCCCAGGGCTATGTCTGGTGGCCAGGCCTTGACAAGGAGATAGAGGACCGGGTCTGCCGCTGCAAAAAGTGCCAAGAGACCCGTCCAGACCCTCCACATGCTCCCGTCCGCCCCTGGAAGTCCACCCAACGCCCCTGGTCCCAGCTCCACGTGGACTTTGCGGGCCCGGTACAGGGGCAGCTTTTCTTTATTCTAGTCGACAGCTACAGCAAGTGGCTGAAAGTCGTTCCTGTGCACGCCACCTCCTCTGAAGCCGCCATTCGAGCAATGTGGTGCATCTTTGCCACCCACGGCCTGCCGGACACCATAGTCTCGGACAACAGCATGGCTTTCACCTCCACAGAGTTCCAGTGCTTTGTGGAGCTCCATGGCATCCGGCACGTGAGATCCGCCCCTTTTCACCTGGCCACGAATGGCCAAGCAGAGCTAATGGTCCACACCACTAAGGAAGCGCTGAGGCGCATGGACCAGGGGGATCTGGGGTTTAAGTTAACGGCTTTCCTATTCGGCCAGTGCACCACCCCTCACTCGGCTACCGGTCGCAGCCCCGCAGAGCTGCTCATGGACCGCCGGCTGACAACCCAGCTCGACCGGCTCCACCCTGGTCGGGTGCCGGCCACCTCCAAAGAACCCAATGTCCCCAAAGCTCCCAGAGGGTTCGCACCAGAGGACCTGGTCTATGTCCGCAACCACGCCCGGGGCACCCTGTGGTTGCCGGGGCGGATTATCTGCATCACTGGTCCCCTCTCCTATGAAGTCGCAGGCAAGGAAGGACAATGGTGGAGGCACCACGTGGACCAACTTCGCCGCCCCTTGCACACCTTCTCCGTGGACGATCCAGGGCTGGACTTCCCAGATGCGGAACCCGAGGTACCAGAGACAGACGATCTGCCCGCCCCACGACCAGCCGAGACTCTGCAGGAGGACCCCACAGAAGCCGGCTGCCTGGACATCACTCCAGTCGCCATCCCTGCACCAGCACCAGACCCGGCTCAGCCCATGGCAGATATCCCCGAATCTCAGCTCCCTACACCAGTGGCTCTGGCAGCTCCACGCCGCTCGACCAGAGAATGGAAACGTCCCGCACACCTCAGAGACTATGTTTGCCAAGGGACAGTCTGGACTATGGGGGGAAGGGTGTAATGTAGTATGTTCTGTGTAGCAACCAGCCTGCCATGTGCTCCCAGGTAATGGTGCCCGCCGCATGGCCAGAGCACATGGTCAGGCAGAGAAGGGAGCTTGAATCTGGAGGAACAATAGACATCCGGAATGAAAGCCTCCACCAATGTGGGACCTAGGTTCTCCCTGAGGAGCCAATGCAATCAAAGGCTCCTCCAGGGAACCTATGACAAACATGCGCATATGTTAAGCCCCTATCGGGTCTTTTGGGTGTGGCCGGAGGTGTGGCTCCGGCCAGCATATAATGAGGGCCCTGGAGCCCTGGAAGCATGCTTGTCCTGACCATCTACTGGGCATGCTGAATCACTCAATAAAGGCTTCATGATTTCACCGTTCCTGGTCTCCCGAGTCCAGGACTCTTTACCATAAAAAAAAAAAATTAAATCATTACATTCTCATCCCAGAAATGAGGCTGGGGGTATTCAAGGGTACTCTACAAATGTGTATTACTTCTGTACATATCCCAGTCTGCCCCCAGGATTCAACACAGGTTATGGGATTGATTGTAGTGATTCTTGGCTCAAATAAAAACTTGCTTGGATCTGGCGAGAAAGTGCAGAAACTGAGAAACAGCTGAAAAGGGAAAAGAAGGCTTAGAGAGTAACTTTGGTTATTTTTTTAACGAGTAAGCTTTCATAAGCTGCAACCTAATGATGTATGAAATGGAACTATTAATAGATAAGTGTTGAAGACAGATATCAGAACATTATATTCAGGATGGCTTTCTAACAATGGAAAGGAGGGGAGCTCATGACTTTTTGGTACCTTTTACAGGGCTTGTCCAAAGGGAAGGAGGGAATACTGTAGTGAGATGCATTGGGGTGGACTGGGAAGTAAAAATGGCTTTGAAGCAAGCAAAGGGGAGTAGCTCCTGCAGTGCAACAAGCCATTGCTGCAGGCCCAGAAGCCCATACTGGCTCACCCACTGCCTCCTCTTGTAAATCAGAGGCAGTGCAGGAGGCAGCTGGTGAGCTGATACCAATCAGTTGTTGCTGCTGGAAGGTCCAAGCCAAGTAGTTCTTGAGGTGCTGGCAAAATGACTGGGAGTTGGCTCTGCTTGGTCCTCGCTGCCTGTTCACCGGGAACTTTCCCTGTAAGTTAAATAGCCACTTCACCCCCATGGAGTGGGAGACATGGCAACTCTACCTCTAACCTGTAGGAGCAACATTTTGGTAGGCTCAACAGGTTGCAGAAGAAGGTGGGTCTCTGCTGCCCCATTTAAATAAAAGGGTACTTCAATTTTCTGAATGGTGTGATTGGATACAAGCCATTATCTGGTGATATTTACAACCACTCCGTAAAGCAGCTCAGTGTTAGCATTCCCAGGGTATAAATAGTGGTCTTAGTCTGAGAAACAGAGGCTTGCCTAACCTAGGGCATGAGTTCAAAGCAGTGGTAAGAGTAAATCTGGGGACATTCTGATTTGATTTCTACTCACCTTTCCAAGTGTGCACTAAAATGTTCTATTGTTGATTTACTGGCTCCCCAAAAAGTGCCAGTACTCAATACCAGTGAATTTCATTAAAAATAAAAAAAGCCCTGTAGACCATCTTGGGTCTATAATGCTCTCAATATAGGGAAAACAGGTCAGATGTTACACAAAAGAATAAATGAGCACAAATTTGACATTAAATGTTGCAATATTCAGAAACAAGAGAGAAAGAATATTTCAGTCTTCCAGGATATTCTATTTTGTATCTAAAAAACACAAGCTTTCTGCCGAAGAGCTTAAAGGGGAGAATCCAGCACAAAAGAGCTGAATTAGAATTCATTTTCACATTAGCTCCCCCCCCCTTCACCTTGCACAAAGCTGAATAGAGACATGGGGTTTCTGTAACTATCCCTGTTAACTATCTTACCAAAATTTTGGACTGCTCAGCTATTACAGGCGTTAACTAGCTTAGCAAAAATATTGAATGGTCTCCACTTTCCTGGATTAGGTATGAATTTTACACAGTTACATTCCACACTGTACTTTTTGTAATTCTGGAACTTCAGGCCCCATGTGGATGCTGACAACCTAACTCAAGACCCCTGTTTATTTAATTATTGTTAAGTTTATTGTAAAGCATTTGCTTTTGACAATGTCTGACAGATATTCAGAATGAAGAACAATTCCTAGCAATCTTCTGCCATGATCACCAATTGGGGGGGGGGGGGGGGAGAGAATGAACAAACGAACGAGCAAACATGCAGTTTCTGGCCTAAAAGACAGGGTGACTCTGGGAAAGATTTTTATTTTGGATGTACTTAATCTTTTTTAAAGTGTTGGCAGCTGTCAATTTTGTTTTGTTTTGTTTTTTTACAGAAAGGATGGTGACGTTTGTAAACCTGGGGAGACAACAGACCTCCCAACAGTGTCTAGCATGTGAAAGAAAAGAGATGTTTTGGGAAGAAGCTGACTTTTTTTGGTGTTATGTTTAGCCTGAGATTTTAATAGGATATTAGAAAAACAATGGTTAGGAAACAACAATTTTCAAGATAAGCAAGTCACAGTGCAGGAGCCCCTGCTGAGAAGAAGCTCCTAGTCAATTCAATTTCCCACATTTATAGGATTTTAAAATCATCTTCTAACAATACCTACAAGCCCCACTTGATAAGTGTGCACATTTTTGGCTAGCTAATTATCTTGTAACTTCAGACACCATACAATGTTATCTGTACTTGAGATGTCTTCTTAAAATATGTAAAAAACTGTTAGTTCACTCTTGCTACTTTTTATCTTAACGTCTTTTTTAACATAGGCTGAAGACAGACTGGCAATCTGGAGCGGGAGAGCTCCGCCTGTGAAGCAGGGGAAGGGAGCCCATTCAAACAGCTGCAGCTGTTACCTGGCTCCCTTCCGTACTTACCTGCTTTCATGCCGCTTCCCTGCTGCTTCAGAAGGACACCGGGAGAAAGTGGTGTCCAGGGGCTGTCTGCCGCTTGTTTCCCGCTTCCCGGCAGTATGAACCAGAAGAAGGCGGGATTCAAGCAGAGGTGGCAGTGGGAACATGCTGTTTCAGCAATGTGTGCATGAGCACTCATGCGCCCATGCACACATTGCTGAAACAGCCCTGCCATGAGCTGCGGAGGCCGGCCCACCCAGGGCCACTCCGCAGCAATCTGAACACTCCGGTCCAGTATGCTAACGCAGGAGTCTGGCCAGTGTGAACGGCCAGCCCCAGAGCAGTTTTTCCCCGCAACTTTCAGCCCTGCTTTCCTCCTGCAGGAGATTGCCAGTCTGTCCTCAGCCATAGTGATTACAAGTTTCTCATATATTTGAATAACTTTTCGCTCTCGACCAGGTGTCAGGTGGCCTGACAAGGGCCTCATTGTTTACACTGAATGAAGAACTGTTGCATGTCTCCTTCTATGTCTGCTTCCCCCTCCCTGCTTCATCACCTTGAATTGTATTGCTTTTAGGAGTCCTAGACAATGTAACCATTTCAGTCGGGAGAGTGGCGACCCCGCATACTTGCACGTCACCATAGAACAAATGGCCTTTCCTCCCATGCATTCCCTCCTCCCGCTTCCTGGGACAGAGAATGTCTTATCTTGTTTTGAGGACCTTGAAGGTCTGTTATTACCACTAGAGCTGTTTTGTTATGCATGGGTTTCACACATTTGGGTCATCCAGTTCAAGAGGGGAATTTTTATAACTTTCGCACCTCACCTTCCTGTGGGAATCCAAATGGCCCGATCCCTTCTCCCGCATTTTCTACTCTAAATCTGATTGGTTTCATGTGGGGGTTCAAACGAACTGGAGGGTATATTAACTCTGACTGTTTTCTACCTGGCATCTCTAACAAACATCCGAGAACCTGTCAAGCAGTATTAAGACTAATAAAGAACTTTGCTTCATCAACAAAGGTCTGATCTTTTTGCTGTTAGTACAGAAGCCTCACACCAACACACCCTGTCTTTGAACTAAATCTTCACTTCTTTGAAACTGGACATTCCTGCCATTTTCAGACACTCTTTGCACCTAAGCCTCAACAAATATTATCTGTTGATATGGGCAAGGCAACTTCTAATCTACACAAAGCCATCTAATTGTGTTACTACTTTGTTTCTTGTGTCTTTCCAAGGCAAGTCTATTCTAGGCCTCTAAACTCCCTTTGGGGCATTTTTAGCTGGGAGGCCAGTATACAGAAAAATAGCCAGCCTGGCCTCCCAGCTAAACATGCCCCAAACGGGAGTTTAGAGGCCCAGAACAGAATAGCCCTGGAAAGGCACAAGAAGCAAACAATGATTTTTGTGTCTGTCAAGTCCAGCAACTGTCCCCTGGCATTCTTGGCTACATCCGTGACAATATGGCATTCAAGTTTCAGAGAGACCCTTATGCCTAATGGCCATCAGCCAACTTTGTAATGTTACACTTGATTCCTATTTGAGGTGTGTTACGTTTTTGACAGCTTGGCCTGTTGGAGAAATCTGAGACCTGGAACTCTGTACTCTTGACAGGTGAGCAGTGGTGCCTCTGAGCTCCACAGTGCTGTGAACGAGTCGACATTTGACTATTGCAGAACTTTTCTAGAAGATTATTTCCATAACCTTGTAAAAATCTCAGAATGAATTCTTTTAAACTATGCTTAAATTATGTTTAAACTAAATATTAAGAATAATTTAAACATTATAAGAGAAAATAGAATCCAGTCAAATTTCATTACAGAATATGATGTCCTCCATGGGGCCAGGCCTCCAGGGAACGGGGTCTTTCCCCCCCATATTGGTAGACCTTGCCTTGGGCCATCACCCTGCACTGAGCCTTGGAAAACAAAACAGCACTTGGGGGGGGGGGGGGAGGGACTCTTGCAGTCCATTTTGGGTCTTTTTTAGTGAAATATGACAAGTTACAGGTCAAGTATAACAGAGGTGGGACAATCACTGTCAGAACCCTACCTAACCTAACAAACTGGAAGTTGCTTAAATGTTATCAACTCGCCCATACTCAGGGGTCCGTTGGAGCAGGAGCGCACAGGAGCGCAGCTCCGGGAGGGAGGAGCCCAGGGGGCGGGCACATGACCAAGCCCCACCCCCTCCTCGGCTTCCCCGAGCAGTGCAGAGGCGCAGCGCCCCGGGGAAAGCCCTGCTAGGGTCTTTATTGTGTTTAATGATTTGTTTTAATATTGATAATTTTATCATTGTTCCTTTTATGACTGTGTGCTGCTTTTCCAGAGACTTGCTCAAGGTGGCATATACATTTTCTAAGTATACTATTTTTTATCTGGGCACATGGCACATAAGTACTGGAGAAATTTCACCAACCCTTCAGCAGCTTCCACCCCATCAGTTTGGTGTAGTGGTCAGGAGTTGGACTCTAATCTGGGAGAACCGGGTTTGATTCCCCACTCCTCCACATGCAGCTGCTGGTGTGACCTTGGGCCAGTCACAAGTTCTCTCAGAGCTGTTCTCTCAGGAGCAGTTCTCAAAAGACCTCTCTCAGCCCCACCTACCTCACAGGGTGTCTTGTTGTGGGGGTGGGGAAGGGGAAGGGATGGGTGGTGCACATGTCCTGGGAATCTCAAGTCTACTTGAAACCTGGTGGTTTCAAGGGAGCAGGAGGAGAATGAGGGTGTGTTTTTTATGCTTATTTTTATTGCACAAAGTATTGGATGGGGAAGGGAATGGAGGAAGAGCAGGTCAGTTTCACTCACCTGTGGAGTGGAGCCTGAGGGGTGGGTGTTGCCTTCTGACACACTTCTGGTATGTTAGGGGGTGTGGCATATGCAAATGAGTTATGCAAATGAGTTATGCTAATGAGCTCCTGCACCTCTTTTTCTACGAAATGACCCCTGCCCATACTACTTATTTATTCAAATACTTATAACCCACCTTCCCCTGTGACTCAAGGCAGCTTACAAACCATACTGAAAAGCATAATGGGGTATGCAAAAAAAAAACCCTGATTTCTTTCCAGCTCCATTATAGTCAATAGGCCCCATAGGTTACAATGGAGAATTAATCTGGGGGTATCTGGTGCTCCAGGGGGGCTGTTTTTTGAGGTGGAGATACCAAATTTGCAGCATAGCTGCTGGTGTCTCTCCTCAAAACCCCCCAAGTTTCAAAAAGATTGGACTAGGGGTCCAGTTTTATGGGCCCCTGAAGGAGGTGCCCCCATCCACCATTATTTCCATTGGAGGGGAAAAAATGCCATCACAGATTAGTTGTGAGCTGAAGCTAAAATTCCTGAGCTGCCATCTAAAATTTTGTGTGCCAGGAACTCACCTTTGCCCACCACAGTTTTGAACCTCCCTCCCATTTGTAGATTGTCCACAGGGGCAATATGGCTCCATCGAGAATCACTAGCTTATACTTTGTCTTGTCTTACATTCAATGAAAATTTAAGAATGGGTACTTGTGTTCTTCACTGCAGACTAAATGTTTATTTTATAGTCTCCAGAAAGGCTTTCTTTGAATAATGTGCTGAATGAATACTTCAGTGTTCAACATAAAAATAAAGGAAATCACCTACACATTGTTGTGATTTTGTTTTTGCCAATGCCTATAATTTCCATAGAATCAATAGACTGCACTGTAAAATGGCAAATTTAGGTATGGAATTTATGTTCCCAGCAATTCCAAGGTGCTTCTAACTTTATTGAAAATGGTTTGGTCTTGCTTGAATCACGGCTTTCAACAGTAAGCTCCAATCAGCCATGAACTTTACTACCTGATACTATTTGAAGGCTGAAACTCCTACGCCATTAATTGCCCTCCTCCACCCAGTTTTCCTACCAGGTCATTAGATACACATTCTCAGTTGCTATGAGGCATTCCAGTTACTAATCTCAAACCAAATGTTATGATTGTAAGGAGTATGTTATCTTTATCCTCCAAAAGCAATGCCCCTATATCTCATCTTCTCTCCATCACATTCAGTGCTACACAAAAGTTGTTCATTTGTCTTGTCCATCACCTTATTGGCTGCTGATTGCAGAGGGGATGCTAAGCATTGATGACACCCAGCAGTTGGTTTGTTGCGTGTTATAGGGAAAAGGGGGGAAGTTATTTGGGGTGCAGCTTTTGCCAACTGCCATGCATATCCATACTGAGCCGTGAGTCTTGCTCCTGCCGTTCATGTGATTAAATCTGATAAAACCCATGAGTTGTGAATCACGGAAACCAGTATTTGCTATTCTAGCTAATGGCCTCTAGTACCTGCAAGAATATTTATTGTTCAGTGATACCTGCTTTAATGTCTCTCTTTCATTTATGTGTCTAACTTTGAGGATAGAGAACAGCCTCAAAACAACAGTTTACTGGAGTTTTCAAAGATACTTAGTCACTAGTTATCTACAGTACGCTGCATTCAAACACTGACACATCATGAGAAATGACACATGAATCCAAGAACTGTAAATAGTACAAGACTGAGGAAAGAGAAGTAACACCGAACTCGGTGAACTTTGTGAATTTCATGAGCAGTTAATGAGAAGTCTGCAATCAGGAATAAGCTGCTTTGAAATCAATGGGATTTGCTCCTGAATAGGGATAAACATGTTAGGTTTTTGAGAAATTCAAGCTTCGTCAGGCATGTGCTAACAGCTACCACAGATGATGTTACACTGAAACCATTTCTCCAAGACACTGAGAAGCATCTCTGTTGCAATCAGATCTTCATTTGCATAGTAAATAGAAATGAGCACTTAGAATTCCAGATATTCATGAATGCTTATTGGAGGTCGTGTTTAAATCTTTACCTTGTAAAGCCCTTGATTACAGAAGAGAGAAATGTTTGGCCTTATCGAGGGCTTTTGGCCTTTAACAAAATAGAAAAACACATTAATACTGGAGTCAAACATTGCAAAAATTATTTGTGCTTCACCACTGGTAATGGAATGAAAAAGGTAAGGCTTCAGTCCTGTTGCCATGGAAACTGCAAATGGAATGGGTTTTTCACCCAGTATATACATATACAAATGACCCTGTCTCCCTCATATGGAAGCCTTTTTTCATCTTTGGATTTTTTAAAATAAAAAGTAAACTGAATGTTTTGAAAACAGAACATTAAAAGAACATTACAACATATGAATTGTTTTTGTTGAATCAGCAATATTTCATTTCCTAGAGTGGCCAGTTACTTCTTGTACAGACAATTTCTCCTTTTTGGTCCACAGCATTTGGTAATCAGACAGAACTGTGGCTCAAACCCATTTAATTATCACAGCTAACTGCTACGTACAGACTTATCCTCTATGAATGATATACCACTTTTAGAATCATAGAATCATAGAATTGGAAGGGACCTATAGGGTCATCTAGTCCAACCCCCTGCACAATGCAGGAGACTACCTCCGCCCACACCCCCAGTGACCCCTGCTCCATGCCCGGAAGATAGTAAAAACCCCTCCGGGATCCCTGGCCAAACTGGCCTGGAGAAAATTGCTTCCTGACCCCAAATTGGCAATTGGCATTTCCCTGGGCATTTTTAGTTGTGATAGTAAAATGGAACTGTCTGATCATCAAATGCTGAAAAATTGCTATCATCATGTCTTTACAAAAAGTAATTGGCCACTCTAGAAGACAGAATATTGTTGATCCAACAAAAGCACTTAAGACACTCAGTTGTAATGTTCATATCTATATATCTATTTCCAAATCATACCATGGAGGATATGATCAGTAGAGTCACAAAATGAAGCTGGGGACAGACTGGGGGATTTCTCTACAAACCTGAAGGAAGTCCCAGGGCTGCTGAAAAATCTCAAATGTTATGTATATATATACATATATATGGGAGATTAAAACTCACTGAAATAACACAAACAATGCCTGTATTTTTAAGAAAGGAATTCCCACTGAATGTCTAGTGGCTGTTGGGGGTTGCTAGGTAACCACAACAATATTATTAAGCCTTTCAATTTTACATTTTGAATACTTTAACCAGGGGTCTTTTTGTAGAAAAAGCCCAGCAGGAACTCATTGGCATAATAGGCCAAACCCAACAGCAGAAACACATTAGCATATTGGGCCACACCCCTGAGAGCACAGCTCAGTAGCCGATTAGGCCACACCCCCATGTTACCAGAAGTGTGGTCATCCAGCCACACCCACCTTTTGCTTCTTATTCTGTTTACCTTGTTTGTTGTCAAAACGGTTTTGACAAAACCAATAAAAACATTATTTTCTGTCCCAACTATACAAAATGTTTCCTGAACCAATATCTTGTGTCCAACAATTATTCCCACACTGGATTGGAATCAATTCCTAAAGGTTAGGTTCCCATGGAAATCAGCTTGCCTTCCTGCAGAACTATTACGCTGAATATGAATTTTTAGGGTTGCCAACCTACAGGTGGGGTCTGGAGATCTCCTGGAATTACAAACTACAGAGATCAGGTCAATGGCTGCTTTGGAAAGTGGAGTCCATGGCATTATGCCTTGCTTAGGTCCCTCCTTCCCCCAAACCCCACCCTCCTCAGGCTCCACTCCCAAATTTTCAGGGATTTCCCCAACCTGGAGTTGGCAACCGTAGTTCACTGGCAGAACAACCCTAGGTTTGTGGATGCACTGGATGGGATTAGTTTGCGGACTGCACCAAAGGAACCAGTCCAACAAAATTTTATTCAAGGTATAAGATTTCATGAGCCACCCACACTTCTTGAAGTGGAAGAAGTGTGCATGCACATAAAAGCTTATACCTTGGATGAAACTTTGGACTCCAACTTTGTTCTGCTGCTTCAGACCAAAACGGCTACACACCTGAATTATTACACTATAATATTTTTTACAAGCAATTATGTATCAGTGGAGTGGTTACCATGCAGAGTCTGTCCCACAGCTAAAACGATCCTGTGAACTGGTGGGCCTTACCACATACCACAAAGTATCAGTACCATCACAAGATCACCAGTCGTTGGAAGTTAATGCCTCAGAAGCAGAAATCTCTCTTATTAGGAGGTTTAAGAACATCAACTTTGCTAGCCAATTAATGGCAGATGTCAGTCCAGTGGCAGAAAAGAAGGACAATCACCTTCAGAAACTCTGCCCACTTTTTAAATTTCACAAAACAGGCAATCTCCAAAATGCTGCTGACCATGCTCATTTTTAGTTACAACTCTGTTTCTCTGCAGATGTCCCTCAAAGTCCCCCATGCAACAGTCAAGTTTTCTGCCAACACACACAACAATGCAGCTACTTTTTCAGATGTTTTCTCTTTCATGGCAGTTAGCACCAAATGACTTTCATATAGACTTTAGACACACATATATTTGCAAGCCATTTCCAACAAGACACGCCACCTAGGTATGGGTCGTGAGTTCCAGTCACGCTGTTGCGTACTGGGTTCGACACATGAAGAAGCAGGACAACAGCATGATGATCCAACTCATAGTTTACTGGTACACAACAACAACTTCAACCAGCCGAGGTGGCCATCTATATACACCCACCTAAGACACACCCACAGTTCCATTGAAGGGTTTGAATCTCCTGCCAGAGTCCCTATTGGTGAACTCTAGGTGGTTCAGGATCCTTGGCCCCTATTGTTTCCCAGAGCCAAGCTCAAACTGTATGTCGCTGGTGCCTGGTGGTGGTCAGAGGACATAACACACATGTTTGTGAGAAGGATCCTCAGAGCAACAGAAACATTAAGCCCTCCACAGGGACAGGATCCTGCTGCAGGACCAATGTCAGCTGCTCAGAGAATCCACAAGATGGAATGCTTGGGTACCTTGGAGAGGGCACAGGGGCTCGTGGGCATCTGAGAGCACTCCTGGACTTTATCCCCCTCCACCTCTGGAGGATGACGGGGGTGGGGGTGAGGGCCTGCCCGACTTCCAAGTCCAATCCACCCCCACCCACAGGGTGGAAGGAAGGCAGTAACCTGAGCATGGACAGTTCTCCTCATTTACAAGGCCCCTTTAAGCCCTGAGACCAGCAAGAAAGCAGGGAAGGAGGGAATGCTCCCTCTTCTAAGCTGTGGAGTCTTGTGAGCAAAAGTTCCACTTTGTGAGCTACTGGCATTAAAGCTGTGAGCAAGCAATTTGGCTGCTGCATAAATATGTTTGCTCTGAAGCCATTCTGCCTGAGCAAAGACAAAAATGTGTGAGCCAGAGGCTAGAAAACTGTGAGCTAGCTCACACGCACTCAACTTAGAGGGAACACAGTGAGCTCTGACAAAATCAAGCAAAATCAGTCCACTTGAGACTCCACCAGTCCCTCTTGCATGGGAGGGTCTCTGTCCCCCACATCCTCAGCAACGGTTCTCCTGGAGATGATGGGAGCTTCCACACCATCCAGAACCAACAGCAGCATGCAGAGAAAGATCAGAGTGCAGTGCCTTGTGCAGCAGCCCATAGTGGAGGCACCGCACTCCCTTCCACCTGACCCTCCTTGCTCAGGCAGCTGCTCGCCGCATCTGGACAGAGCCTGCTGCCGGCCCGCTGGCTCCTTGCCTCGTGTGATCGCCACCAGCCCCTTCCCTTTGTTCGAGAGCCCCCCAGACCCAGGAAAGCAGGCGGGATGCCAAGCGAAGCCTCCGCCACCCACCCGCCTGCACCCTTGGGCTCGAGAAGGGCTCGGGTGGAGAGTGGGTGTGGGGAGGGAAGGGCGGTGTGCATGTCTCGCCGAGGAGAGCCTATGAATGGGACTTGTGAATGGGTGAGAAGACTGGGCTGGGGGGAGTCGGCATCACTCGGTGGCAGGGGAGCTGTGAGTGGCTGCATGGGGACAGTGGAGGGGGAAGCGGCAGTGCAGCCCTGGGAAGAGACTGGGCCTTGCTGTGTGCCACTGCCACCAAGGTTCCCTTCCCAGATGCATCATCAAGGCAATGGGTGGGGAAGCAATGAGGCAGTGGAGGAGGAGGAGGGGGTCTGGACGGGGCATCCGGGGAGATGCACACAGCATACCAGACTTACCTGGTTGGCCAAGGATGAGCTGCATCTCTGCCGATGGGGGGGGGGGGTGTCCACTCTAGCTCGCTATGTGGCAGGGAGGTGCCCTCTCCATCACTGCATCCCGCTGGGCAGATGGGGCCACGGAGTGGCAGAGGTGCTGCTGCCCATCCTCACTTGGGCTGCACTGCAGGATGCGGGGGGAGGCTCTGGTCCCCAAAGCAGCCGCCTGCCCCAGTCGGAGCTGGTACTCGAAGGGCAGGCTTCTGGGCGCTCCCTCGTCACTGCCAGCATTTTGGCAGGAAGGTGCAGCAGAGCAGCGGCAGGCAGCAACAGGACGACCATGTGCTTGTTGCTGCTGCTTCTTCTACCAAGGGTGAGGTGGTGGTAAATCAGGGCTTTTGGCAAGGGAGGGGAGGGGCGGGGAGGGGAAGAGTGGGCTTGGAAGCCAGCTGGAATGCCATTCCGGGGCATTTCAGCCCCAAAACTGCCCTGACTTTAACAATAAAGCATGTATAGAAATTTTTTTTATAACTTTATTTTTATAAATTTTCAACAAATAACATATCAGACATATCAGACAAACAATAAACCACAACTTTTAAGATTTAAATCTTTATGAACAATTTTCTGGTTATGAAAAAGCCTTTTCCTTCTCCCAACCTCCTCCTCCATTTCCTATCCACAGAAGTTTCTATTGCAACCTTTGCCTCACTTCCTCTCTCTGAGTGGGCTGGAGTTGGAAATTGCCAATAATTGATACATCTAATTTGCAGATAACATTGTCGTTTCTAAAAATTCCGAGTGGAAAAAACCAGCAACTTCATTTTAAAAATATTTAAAGCTAATTTCAGTAACTGATGAGATCAACCGTTATAAGTGGAAGGTAAAGAAGACATTGTGAAACCATAACTCTGAGAGTATTAGATTAGGGTGACATATATATTACTTGGGAACATCACATATTAATAAAGCTCTGGGCTTTAGCTTTAATAGGAAAAAACTGATGTGAGTGCTATTTGGAAGATGATTACCAAACACTACAGTTACAGGCTAGGTGTAGATAAGTCCTCTAGTAGCCCCGAGAGTAATTTCCCAAGGGTAGGGGAAAAGAAATCTTCACCAACAATCAAAAGGACAGCTAGACTTGCTTCAGATAACATAATTCTCACCATGCCATCCCACATACCTACTTATGCAGAGAACCCACTGACCCTGTGAAGACCTCCCCACTGGAAAAGGACAGTATACATATATACCTTCTCAGAACAACAATTTTTGGAAGATTACCTCAGGAGGAGCTAAATATGGATGAAGGGAGAGGCACATAAGAAAGACAAATGTACCCATGTGTATTACCATTTGTTCACTTACTGCTTAGCTCATCGTCTGTGGAGATAAGTCCTTTATCTCTTTCTAGAATTCCACCTAGCAAATGGAATTAGTGTCCAGTACGGTTTTTATATATACCTGATGCTACCAGGTAGAACTGAGAATGCTGATGCACAGGGAAAACAAACCCAGACAAGTAATTAGCATGAATGATGCGCATCCATTTTCATGCAGACTCACCTGGCTAATTCTAAGGAGCCAATTCATCTGTATTAAGCATTTACTTGAATTGTATGTTACTGATGTTCAACTTCAGGAAGGGGTTTTTATAGACATTTTGGTATAAAATGTTAACGTAAAATGAATCTTTTCCCCCTAATTTGCATGAAAAGGGAATGATGCAAAAATAGCAAATTGTGATAATTACACGACAGCCCTACCATTTATCAGCTGATTATTTGCAAGGAAAACAACAGTTAATCTCAAGTGGTAATTAACACATTTCACATCCCTGTTGTTTTCTGTTTAGTGACATATGCAGCTATCAACAATTTGCACCAACTTTCATCTCGATAAAGTTTGGGTGAGCAAAAATATGAAGCTTCAGTAGCACAAATTGTGCCTCGTTGTTTCTGTCAAGCAACATCAGCTTTCAGCATGGTGCTTTCTGAATTCTTTAGTATTCTGAAGGTTTTTCCCGGAAATCTAATATTTGGCATCTGAAAGCTCAGCTCAGCTCTAATGCATTTAGAACTTTATGTGCAAGGTTATTGTTTCTTCTTAAATGTACTATCATTTGACAAGAATTTTTGTAGTGATGTCAATGAATAATGGCATAATACCAAAGAAGGTTTTATATAGCTTTCAATGTTTTCTCCACTACTAGAAGATATCTTGAGCCCAAGGGGACAGATGGAGCAGGGCGTAAATTTTATATATATATGAAAAAGACATTCTCTTGTATTATGAAACAACATCTGCCAGTTCCTAAGATATGCTCTTTTTCTGTAACTGCTAGTTCCTTTTTTCAAGCAAGAAATGAAAAACCAAGGGCTGGGTCTCAGCAAGCCTCTATCTGAACTATACCAATGATCCCTCTATGCTGTGGAGTCTGGTGAGCAAAACTTCTACTTTGTGAGCTACTGGCAATAAAGTTGTGAGCAAGCGATCTGGCCATTGCATAAATTAGTTTGCTCTGGAGCCATCTTTCCTGAGCCAAGACAAAAAAGTATGAGCCGGAAGCTAAAAAACTATGAGCTAGCTTACACTAACTCAGCTTAGAGGGAACACTGCTTCAGACTGTATTTCAGACTGTACATAGGAATCTTTTTTCTTAAAAGGGATTGGCTAGTCAAAAGTGGTGACGATCTGGGATTTTCCCCGTCCTCCCCTGCCCCTGAAGCCATTCCCAATTCTGGGAAATTTCACTGAAGGACTCAGTTGTGTGTACTAACAGCTCCACTTGTTGGGCAGCTGTAGTGGGGTGAGGGAGGGGAATGAAATTGCTGATTTTGCCCTGTGCTTGAATGGAGCTCTGCTTACAGAAGAAAAAGGAAGGAATGATTTCATCCCCTTCCATGGCTTTGCTATAACAGCTTGACCTGTGCAGCTCTCAGTATCACAGGACTTCTAGCCCTAACCGCCAAACTAGGGCCAAAGTCTCAATGGGAGCGCTGGTCAAAGTGAAGAAACCAAAAAAGTCTGAAGTGTGAGTCCTTGCACCTCAAGGTAGCGCTGCCACCAGTCCTCCGCTGCCATCCAGAGACCCAGAGACCCAGGGACAAATTCTCGGGCCCTCCTGGAACTAAAATCAAGAAAGTCACCCTTGTAGGGTAGGATGCCTTCAAGGCAAGTTTCACAAACAATTATTTTGCTAAATGTAGACAATAGGGTTGCCAAGTCTTACCTTGGAATTAGCGGGGGAATCCTCTTGTTTCTTGGGTTGCCCTGTTGCCCTGGTACCATAGAGTTTTCAGGGTGATTGCTAGAGCGTCACCCTGGCAACGTGCCCAGCATGATGACGCCACTTCTGGGTGATGTCATCACGCTGGAGCAGTCAGCTGTGTTGGAGAAATGAGTATGAGAGACAAGACCTGGGATTTCAGTCATTATAGGGCTAACCTATGCAACTTGTTGTGTTTCTTAGTTTAACCTGGAAGTGCCTGGCAGCTGGCCAATTAACTCTAAGCCCGGGAAACCTGAAGGTGTACTGTTTTGTTAATTGGTCAATGATATCAGGTGTTTCCTTTCAGGGGTCAAGAAGAAGGAGAGATCCTCCATTGTAATCTCTCTCTCTCTGTAGTAGGATGTCTTAGTGTGCAGATGCAGCACAATGCTGCTTAGCAAGCATGTTTTGTTTATTTGAAGCTAATCCCGTTTCCCTTTTTCCTTTAGTAATAAAGTTTCTTTTAAACTAAAAGAAGCAATCTCTTCTTTCCAGAAAAGCAAGATTCATTACTCTGAATTTTCTTGAATATTGGACAAAAGTCCTAACAAGCTGGATCGGGCCACTTCAGGGGTGGAGTTCCCCCCACCGGCCGAATTCGGACTGGCAGATTGGGGACCCCTTTAGCGGGGGAATCCCTGCCCCCTGGGGGGACTTGGCAGCCTTAATAGACAATGAGGGCTAAAGTACTAGATTCAGATTGAAGCCTCCTGAATTCAGGACTCCACAAGATTATAATTAAAGTAATTTATTTTAAATTGTGCAGAAATAATCAAAGTAGAGTAGTGAACAGTGAGCATAAAAATGACAAAGTCTAGAAGACTATCTAAACCAGGGGTGTCGAATTTATTTGTTATGAGGGCCAGATTTGACATAAATGGGGCTTTGACAGGCCGGGCCATGTGTGTCATAAAATGTAATGCCAGGTAGCAGAGATATCAACTTTATAAAGGACGCAGAAAAACACAATTAAAGATTTTATAGCTGCTATTCCATTGGAGCCCCACATTAGGAGGATGTGTGTGTTAAAACTAATGCTTCTCTGCAAAACTGATGTTTCTTGAGTTTGTTGAACTCTATATTTTAACTGTGGTTAGTCCCAAACCTCCCCTCCCCTAAAAATATAAACTACAAATATAAATGGTCTAAGCCTAGGACCCAGGGGGAACAACATGAAATGGCTGAGCACTGAAAGCTTCTTCTGCCCTCAGGTCTACTCAGAGGGGCAGTGGCTCTTGGGCTTTTTTTTAACAGGGTGGTTTGTGTTAATAATTTTGGGTGTCCTCTTCAGCACTTGTTCTGCTATTTTTCCACTGGAGCTTCACATTAGGAGTGTGTGTGTGTTAAAACTAGTGTTTCTCTAGTCCCTTGAGTTTGCAGAACTCTATAATTTAACCCTGGCTGGTCCCAAACCTTCCCTCCCCACACTTTTAAAACATGCCTGCCTAAATTGGAAAGGTGGGGGGAATAGTGGGATTTTGCAAAGCAAGATTTAAAATGAAAAAGAAGCACAAGGATCACAGCAGAAGGACACCCCCCCCCAGCTCCTACCTCTGAGGATGACTACGGAGGCCTGGAGCAATGGCTGTGGAGTTTGGCAGCCCCACGTTCCTCTCAGAGGCAGACCCATCCTCTGCTCTCTATACTCTGAGGCAACTCAAGCTAAGAGCAGTG
The DNA here is from genome assembly GCA_029233225.1 of Lepidodactylus listeri. NCBI lineage: Eukaryota > Metazoa > Chordata > Lepidosauria > Squamata > Gekkonidae > Lepidodactylus > Lepidodactylus listeri. The sequence continues at coordinate 124,518,132 of JARCFY010000007.1, read as the reverse complement.
AGGATGGGAGAGAAAAGAGAGCCCCACTCCCAGGCCAGATTAAAGGACAGGGCGGGCTGGTTCCGGCCCATGGGCTGTAGGTTTGACACCCCTGATCTAAGCCCTTCTGCAAACAATTGTTCAAGTGGTCTTCTAGATTCCACACTTCAGAGTCCAAGAGAAGGCTTCCAGTCAGTAAGAGCCACAAAACAAGACCACATTCAGGCTAATACAAGTACAGGGTCAGTCACAGCAATTGCCTAAGGTGGTGGCCTGGGATCTGACACAATCCTGTCTCCTGTCCTTGGAGTTACCAGGCCTAACGGAATGACTTGCAGCAGGGCTACCTCCATCTCTCTTATCTATCTCTGAAACTTCTAACAGCTTGCTTTGTTTCAGAGGAAATTTTTTTCTTTTGCAAGGCCTCTTTACCAGGCTGTTTTACTAGGCCAAAAGCCTGAACCAAAGTTGAAAACTTGAACAAGAAATTGCACAGGAAAACCAGTTTCTTGACAGTCAGCACTCATATGTCCCTTGATCCTGGGAATCAGGAGGGAGAGGAGGGTGGAGATCTTTCTGGGATCTTTGTGCCCACAAATAGCAAGATCCAATCTTATTATTTCATCTTATTATTTCATAGGAAGAAGTAGTCAAAGGATTTATCACCAGGAATGGGCACAAACTGGGAAAATGTGGTTCAGTTTATGGCATCCCTGGTTTGTGAAACTCACAAGCGTTTTGATGCTAGACGGACTGGTTCAGTTTGTGAAGTTTGTGATGTGGTAGAAGCCCCTCCCCCCAGCATGCTAGAGGCACCAAACTCACAGGGGTTCTGTGGTTATCTCTTATCTACATGCCATTCAAATGTGATGAGAATTGGATATACAAGATCCAAGTTATGGCCAACCAAAGAAGGTGCACCCAGGAAAGTACTTTTTGGGGAAATGACAGGTGCAGGTTCAGGAGTTTATACAACAGATCTTGTACAACCTAGAGACACCAAACTCACAGATAGTCTCCGGCTGATTCTCCTCCTCTGAGTTACATTGTTTCCAATAGAGGGGGGAAAACAACCAAGGGCAATAGAATCAGAGTTCCAGGGAATCTCTGTAGTTGAAACTGAAGGTTTGTGTGTGTGGGGGGGGTATTTTTTGCAAGCCCAGCAAAACCAGTGCAATGTGCCCAGCAGAACCAGTGCCACTGTGGCACTGCAAACCCAACAGGAAAGTACTTTTAGCAAACCCAACAGGAAAGTACTTTTAGAAAAGTACTTTTAGGCCAGGTCAAGCCAGGAAAGTACTTTTAGGCAAAATGTCAGGCACAGGTTAAAAAGCATATAGAATGGACCCCCTGTAAGCTACACACAGCAAATGCACAGGGAACCTCACCCTGCCACCCGCTGCTCTAAAATGGACAGAAAGGCAGACATGACAAGATACTTTAGGCAGGAGCTCCCCAAAGATACCCCATGTTGACAGCTTGGCAGGCACCCCAGCCCCACCACACAAGCAAGGGAAGTATGCCCAGTGCCCACAATTCTCACAGCCCCCCTTCAAGGGCTGACACAACCTGTGGAGAATTCTTCTACTCTGTGGAGGAAAAGTGATACCTATCAGGCTGGCTGGGCCACTCACAATTCTCCAAAGGCAGATTTGGAAGGACAGAAAGTAAGACATGACAAGATTTTCTACAGGGGCTCCCCAAAGTTACCCCACAACAGTGTGATGGGCACTCCTGCCCCACCAGACCAGTGGAAATCATAGTTTTCCATTTAAAGTGATTAATGATTTAAATGTATTGCATAATAAAGACTGTACAGTTTCTTGCACAACCAAGTGTTTATGGATTGAAGTTTTAACATATGTTCATACACCGAAATAATGCACGGGAACTATTTCTAGGGATAAGCAAAAACTGGGGGGGGGGGGGGGGGAGTGGTTCATGTCAGTTTGTGGTTCCTGGCCAAACTATGACCTAAACAGGGAACTTCATTCACAAACCGAACCAGTTCATTGTGGCCTCACAAACATCATTGGAAGGGACTGTAGTACCTTTAAACAGGGTTTGAGGAAAGCCCAAAGACCAACAGAGTGGACGGGAGCAACCTGCTGTTTTTCAGGCTTTCTTGTGCACTCCCTTTCAACTTGACAGAGACTGTACAAAACAGCCCAAAACAGCTGAGCGGCAAGGAGCACACTGCTCCCCACTACTCAGCTGTTTTTGCGGCTTTTGTGGGGAACAGAAAGCAGAGATTTAAAGGGACTCGGTGTCCCTTTAAACCCTGCTTTCTGCTCTATCCACAAACTGCCACAAACTACCACAAACTGCTTCATGGAAGTTTGTGATGGTAGACCTGTCAAGAACTTCGGTTCACAAATCATGAACAGGTCAAAAATCATCACGAATTTTGCTTCATGGTTCTGTTCACGCCCATCCCTATTTCAAATATGTTCTTAAATAATAGCTGTCCCTCTAGAATTGCTTCCATAGTGGATGTTAGGACTGGCTCCTCTACAATCTCTCCAAGTTGGGGGCAGATTATATTTCTGGGGTCCCAGTTACGGGCCCTGAATAAAGGTCTCCCACATTTATACCCTCCCATCCCGCTTGAGTGTGAACACTATGTGTGCCATGAGGTGAAAGTGGGTACAAAGGGTACTCATCATGGGGGGGGGGGGGAGAAGTCTTTCAACCCCTGCATATGACCAGCCCCTGTCCCTGGGCACCAAACCCATCCTGCTAGGCCACTGGAGCCTGGCCCTAGCAGGGCATCACCAGGGGTCTTGGAGCCTTCTGCCTCTGATCTGTTCCTGACAGAAGCAAAATAGTTGTTTGGAGCATTGCTCAGTGACACCAGCAGTTGTTAACACTCTCCAGAGAGGAGCACTCTGACTGCAGTGATTCAGAGGGAGTGGAGCATTCTCCCCCTTCACATCCCAATTTCCTGTTGCTGTTCACACCTCCAGTACGTTTGGTGGAGCAGAAGAATGCGGTGCAGGATGTCAGCTCCTCCATGACCATCCTGCACGGGGAGGAGGAGCTCATCGGGGTGTCTTTCCCCAGTGAAACCCAAGAAAGCCTTCTGTGAAAGTGCAGTTACATGTTCTCAGCTGGCTGCTCCAGGAAAAGTTACAAACTGTGATACAACAAAAAACATACAATAAAGCTTTACACTTAGCATTGAACAAATCATTCTTCCTCTCAGGGGTCCTTTCATGAAAAAAGAGGTGCAGGAGCTCATTAGCATAACTTATTTGCATGTGCCACACTCCCTGACGTCACCGGAAGTGTCAGAAGAAAGGAAGGAAGGGAGGAAGGGAGGGAGGAAGGAAAGGAACCGGAAGAAAGGTAGGTAGGTAGGTAGGTAGGTGGGGGAGAGAGTATTTGAATGTGGTTTTGAGCCGCATCTTTTTCTGTTCCAGTGTGGGTTTGGTAAAAGAACACAGCAAATGCTAGATGCAGATTTCTGTTGCCAGTCCATGTAGCCAAGATAGAATATCCTTTCCTTCACATCTTGTGATTCAGCTGTGCATTGTACAATGGGGGGGGGGGGGACAATGCTGAACCCCAAATTTCTATATCACATCAACCCGCTGTAAGCATCTTCTTACAACACTTCTCCTGGATAGGGAAATAAATTTTTATCTAATCTTTTGTAAAGCTGATAGTGCAAAAGAATTCGTTAATGGTAGCTAGTGGCTAAAATATCTTTCTTGAACAGTTTGGGCTGGCTGCTCATTGTTAGCTACTGGACATACCTAACACATTGGGTGGGAGGTTTGAGAGAAATGGTTTGCAGTTGGAATGTGGTTAGCAGATAGAAGTCTGAGTTTTTGCAGCAGGCTGTGACGCCCAAAGCACGTGCTTCCCCCCCCCCCCGGGGGGGGGGAGAACATGTTGTTCTGGCTGAGTGATTCACATACAAATATTAAGTATTTTTATCTTGGTGGTTTTTCTGGGCTTTCTCAAACATAACCTGAAAAAGCCTAACTTTTCCACTTTGTTTATATGGTAGTGATTCATGACTCAAGAGCACAGCCTTGACAACTTTTATTAAAAATTCAATGAAATTTGACAGCGATTGTCATCAGAGGCAGCAGAGAAACTGTTCCGAGGGGTGTGTGAATCACTGTGAGTGGCTGTATGCTATGTAATTCCAAGACAGACTCAACATAGTTTATCATTTATTAATGTCTGTTTGTTATAGTGTGCTGTTAACCTGCACTTGGACTAGCTGAAGGCAACAGAAGAGTTTAGTGTCCTTAGCTGCACAATGTCTTGACAATTACACATGAATTTTATGTCCCTGAGAATGGACATTTTTCCTGTGCCCTAATTGTTTCAGCAGCTTTAACGCTTTGTTATTGAGCCACTCAGAGCTTTCAGAGGTAGAAGGGTGGACTACTGGGATTCCAGTGGTATTTAGCTGGTATGTTCTAAAGTAGAAGAGAGACTGGTTTCATAACCATTTCAGCATGGGCTTTAGAGTCATGTAAGAGGGACCAAAAGACCACATTCAGCAATGGGAATTTTGCACAGAGTCCACTTTGCCCTTCTTTTTCCCTGCAGACAGATCCAGGTCTATCAGTTGTCCTAGCAAACGTGAATTTACTGTCACATGTACATTACATGTACATGCTGCAAGGATCCATAGCCAGTTCTGATTCCCTGACACACACACTTGCATCTGAGAGAACTGTTAACCTATCATACTAACAAAATGAAAGGAGGAAGAAAATTTCAACACAGCAAAGTATGCTTCTGAACATATTCTTGACAATCATTGCTGCTACACTTGCCAAACCTCCAGGTGGGGTTGAGAGATTTCCAGAAATTACAACTGATCTCCAGACTACAGAGATCAGTTCCCCTGGAGAAAATGGCCACTTTGGAGGGTGAACTCTATGGCATTAGATCCTACTGAGCCCCTCCCCTCCCCAAATCCCACCCCTCCCAAGACTCCACCCTCAAATTTCCAGGAATTTTTCAATCTGGAGTTGGCAACCCTAATTGCTGCACAGTAAGAACAAACACCAACGGAAATGAAGGAATGATTTAAGAAGTCAGGCAGGAATTAATATTCCCAATTAACAATGGGTAAGGTTGCCAACTCTGGCTTGGGAAATTCCTGGGGATTTGAGGGTGGAGCCTGGGGAGGGCAAAATTTGGGGAAGGCTGGGAGTTCAGTGGGGATGTGATTCCATAGACTCTACTTCTGAAATGCCGTTTCCTCCAGGGGAACTGATATCTGTAGTCTGGAGATCATTTGTAATACTGGGAGAACTCTCTCTCCCCCCCCCCCCCCCCCCGAGGATGGCAACTCTTATCTCTGGAAATACATTCCTCTCCAAAGGTTCTCCTGGTGCCTACCTTATTTTCCTTTAGGCACCAGGCAAAGCCAGCTCTTTTTAACACAGGCTTTTGATTGAGAGGTGCAGTCATTTTCTTATGGCCGGCTTCTAGCTTAAAGATCATTTTATGAATGCTGTGTTTATGCCCTTGGGGGGGTTTAATCATTGATAATTCTTGTTGGTTTTATGATTCTCCGTAATGTCTTTACTTCATGAGCTGCCTAGGGTTGCCAGATCCCCTGATGGAGGCAGGAGTCCCCTACTTACAGGCCCCACTTCCCCGCCGCTGATCAGCTGTCTGGGGGAGGGAACTTATTCTGAAAAAGAGGGAGATCCATCTGTCATGCAGCAATGTGCTTATGTCACTGCCCACGTGACTCGGAAGTGGAGTCATAACATCTGGGATGTTGGGGAGATGCTCTGGTATTTGGGCAAAAACACCATGGTAGAAGTCAAATTTACCCTAGAATTTTTGCCCAAATATCTGGATGTCCTGGACATGATGACGTCACTTCTGGGTCACATGGGCAGTGACATAGACACATTGCTGTACATCAGATGGGCCTCCCTGATGCTCTGGGTAAGTCCCCCTCCTACTGATTGTCAGGAGGGACCTGGCAACCCTAGAGCTACCTCTAAAAGGCCTTGTCTTGTTTACAATCATGTAAAGAAGGACATTCTGGGAAACAAGACCACAGCCTAGCAGAGCATCGTTCCATTGTTAAGCCCATTGTTTTAAAAGGATCTAAGTATGGTCAGATGCATCTTGGGTTGAGGCCTAAGAGTTTAGCCCTATTGCCATCCTTGCCTTGTATTAACAAAACCACTTTTCAGCATCTCACCCTATTTGGCCACTATCAGTTCAGTCTAGAAAGAAAAGGAAGGCATTTTTCATTGGATGGACATTCTTGAGGAAACAGATATTACATTCCAATTAGCAAACATAAGAGCAACAGAAAACAAACTAAACCTCATTACTGAAAACATCGTAATATTAGTCAGAACTTCTTTAGTTCTAATTGTAAATTTCATTGAATTTCAAAAATCTGTGCCAGAGTTCAGTGTTCACTGAATACTAAAATACAGCCACTTCAGAGACGGAAGAAAAACAATTTCTCCTAAAATTACAGTAGAAGAATACTGGATGAATGGCTAAAAAAACCAAGTTCTTGAATAACAGTATATCTAATTTTCAGCATGACCAAATCTGAGGATACTTTTATCCAGACACTGGAGCATGAACAGATAAGACAAATCTTTCTACAAACTTAAAAGAGCTCCAGAAAAAACTGAAATCTTTTTTTAAAAAGAGAAAGTGTATGTGTGTCTGGGGTCAAGCCCCCCAAATAATAGAAGCAGCACTTGTAGCTTAAAAAAATGTCCTCAGTGGCTGTTGTTAGGATACCACAACATATTGCCAAACTCTCAGGCTTGGTTTCTGTCAGTAAAAGACAGGGGCAGAAGACAGGAATGCATTCCAGGGCTTCTTTGGCCTTTGAGGGAGGACTCACCAGGCCCAGGCCCCCAGCAACCACTGGGCAACTTGCTCTTACAGGACTTCCATGATCCATCCAGGCCTGGCTGCTTGCTACTGTTCAACGGCAGCCACCCCAGTGTGGTGTACTGGCTCAGAGTAGGATTTGTGAGACCCATGTTCAGATCTCCACTCTGCCATAGAAACTCACTGGGTGACCTTGGGCCAGTCACATACACTCAGCCTAATCTACCTTACAGGTTTGTTATGAGGATAAAATGGAGGAGAGGAGAATAGGGTTGCCAGATGCCTGGTCAGTGCAGAGATTCCCCTGATTTTCGGGGCTCCAATCTGCTGCTGGCCATGTGTGCGGCGATGCTCTAGCATTTTGGCCCAAATTCTGTGGTAACCATAGAGTTTTGACCAGAATGCTAGAGCATCACTGTGTGACATGCCCAGCATGATGACATCACTTCTCTGTGTTGTCATTGCACTGATAACAATACGTGCGGTGACATCACCCCCACCCTCCCCACTCCCAGAAGGCTCCCCCCCACTGGCCATGTAAGTAGACCTGACAACCCTAGAGGAGAATGATGTAAGCTGCTTTGGGTCCTCATTATAGAGAAAGGTGGGGTGTAAATGAACTAATATTATATATAGCTGAAGATGGGAGGCAGATGGTGGGTGGGAAAGAGAGAAGGATGGAAGGAAAGATAAAGATGGGAGGGTCACCAGGAGCAAGAAAACAGGAAATAGTGTGGGAAGGAGGATATAAGGGAAAATGAGGTACCGTATGGAAGTCCTTGTGGGTTCTATATCTTGCAGCTTGGCAGCCAGTACTGCGCAACTGGGAAAGCTGAAGACAGGGTAGTAGATAGGTTGGTAGTTTAGCAATCTGGAAGAAGAGAAGCAGGAAAAGGGGAGAGGCTATGGGGGTTTTCAGGGAAGGGAAAGAGGAAATAGTGGGGGAGGGGAAAAGAGATGCCACCTGCTTGGGTTGCCTGCTTGTGAAAATTCTAATCAAACTACTACATGCCAGATTCATAAGACAACATGCTTCATTCATGGCTCGACTCAGCATAAATCATTTGTGCAAGACCAACCAGTAACATTTCAGTCAGAGTGGGGATTTGAACCTGGGTCTCCCAGGTCCTAGTCCAACACCCTGATTTATTATTTACACCATTTATTTATTCTGTCAAGTTACAGCTGATTTATGGTGATGCTGTAGGCAAGAAACATTCAGAGATGGTTTCTTTCAAGGCAAGAAACATTCAGAGATGGTTTGCCATTGCCTGCCTCCTGCCATTTCTTGAAGGTCTCCTATCCAAATACCAACCAACGCCAACCCTGCTAACTTCCGAGATCTGATGAGATCAGGCTAGCCTGGGCTATCCCCTCAATTTATACCCTGCCTTTTCCTGAGCGGAGACCCAAAGGGGCTTACATCTAGGGTTACAAGGTGTGAGCGTTGTGCTGGTGGGGAGATTTGGGAGGCAATCTGGGAGTGTGTGGGGACGACCATGATGTGATGACATCATGTGGAAGTGATGTCATTGTGTCGGCGACATCTGGGGCGATGCTCTGCTTTTTGGGCAAACTCTATGGTTAAAATTGGAATTTTTATATGAGGTGTAATTGGGCCCGTATATGTTTTTTCATTCTTTGCAAATAAATACATGTCTTTTTAATATATTAAATATATATATTAAGTTTTAATTGTTGGCCCTTTACTCTGTTTGACTTATCTTTTTAAGGTCTTGATCTTAAAATTGGGCTCAAACCACAGTTTTGCCCAAAGAGCAGAGCATTGCCGCACGACATTGCCGATGCAACAATGTCACTTCTGCATGATGTCATCATGCTGGGGACATCTCCAGCCAGCTGGCTGGTGGCAGGAAGAAGCCCCCAAAATTTGGGGAATCCCAATCTGGAACGGGGGTCTGGGAACCTACTTACATCATTCTGCTGCCCTCCTTTGTATCCTTCATTCTACCACACTGGCTACATCACTGTGCCACAGTAAAGGGAGCCAGTTAGAATCTGTTAAATCCCCAATCTGGTATGATAGCTTGTTGGGTTTCCCATTTGGGTATGCCACTTTGGTTTCCATTGAAGAGAAAGGCAGGGTATAAATGAAGTTAAGTAAATAAAAGCATTTATGATCTACTGACAAAACCATTCTAGTAACCTAGAGATCCTTGTTTGGTTTGCCAAACATGGCCCAGCAACAGGTGGGAGCTGGGGGGGGGGGGCAGGGGGGCACCATTGGATGAATGGCATGACATCTCTTCTTGGGAAAACCTGGAAGTCATGTCACGCCTCTCTAGAAATCACTGAAAACTCTATAGTAAAATCATACAGTTTCTGGTGATTCCTAGAGTTGACTGATGCCACTGCTGCATACTCCCTGGAACTGAGGTCACACAGTTGCTGATAACTACCCCCCCTCCCCATTATTTTTCTCTAGCTAGTTACAGGAGCAGTGGTGGAAAATAGGGACCAGTGGCAGGAGATCCCTCATCTTGGAACGTAATCCTTATGCCTAAAAATCCAGTCGTGCTTCTAAAGAAACTTTCCCCAGCTTCCCACTCAAAGGATTATATAATACTGCCAAGCTTCTCTCTCTCTCTCTCTCTCTCTCAAATCAATTAAAAGCAATCTGAAAAATGAGTGAAATGTAATTTACATAACGAACAGCTTGAAAAACCTGGAGGTGCACATGCTGCTCAGATTTATTTTTGCAGCAATTTTATACTTGACAAATTCTGCACAACCAGAATCTAAAATTAAATGATTTCAGACTCCATCTGCAGTTGTATTCCCTAGACACCTTGGGTCTCTTTTATATTAAGTAGACCACAGATGAGGAAATACACCTTGTTGGCCTGTGCCAGATGTCAATGTTAGATTAAAAATTCATTAAAAAAACATTATTCTCTGAACAGGTTTTTTTTAATGGCACACACAGAAACTGAAGAAGTTATTTTTCAGCTTTTTTCAGCTTTTTCATAAAAGATGTGTACAGCATAAGAAGAAAAACCATTTTTTTTTCATTAAAGATTGGCTAAACTATGCTGTAGGATCTTTACTGTTAGAGATTCCTTGTTAATGTGTAAGATGCCTACCTTATCAATAGGAGAGGAGCAGTCTCTTATAGCATTTATATTATAAGTGAAGAATGTTGAAATGTGGGTGGTAGTGATCCCTAGACATTAGGAATGCTTCACCCTTGACCATATTCCTTCACTTTCTTTCAGTATGCTGAGAGAATCAGAGTTTACATGCCTAGGCAAAAGTGATTATTATCTTTAACATCACAAATGTGCTCTCTCTTCTCATCTTCTTCTAGCAGCACTCCAAACTATTGCAGGCCTACAAAGCTTGTGATCCAGTAAACTGAACACAGACCAGCACAGGGTTGCCAGTAGGGCTGCAAACCTTTAGGTGGGGCCTGGAGACCACCCAGAATTACAACTGATCTTTAGACTACAGAGAGCAGTTCCCCTGGAGAAAATGGATGATTGGGAGGGCGGAGTCTATGGCATTGTACCTCACTGAGGCCTCTCCCCTCCCCAAACCTTGATCTCTTCAGGTGTCTCCAATACTCCTGGAATTTCTCAAGCTGGATTTGGCAACCCTGCTCCAGCTGTTGCCTATTAACTGGTTTTCCTATGATTTGCTTGACAGTCCCACATTTTTGGTTGTTGCAGGGAGGTAGCAAAATTAGCAGGTTTATCATGCCCTGGTGGGGACTCCCTATAGCCAACTGACTGTCTTCAGCTTCACTGATCACAAGCTGTACACACCTGATATATAAATTTTTAACAATGACAAGCGTTTATCTGATTAATCAATCCCATGCAAAGTGTAAAACAGCATAACCAACCGTGCAGTCCTTCCTTCCTTGCATCTCATGTGCATCGGGTTCCAGTCATGGGGAAGCTGATTGGCTAGGGACTCCTCAGCCCTAGACTGATTTGGGCAAATCAGTGAGAAGCTGTAGACAGAACTTCCATCTGCTGAAGACTTATTTCTCTTGTAAGAAGCATGTCCCAATAAAGTGAAATTCAACAGAGTGCAACAAAAGATGAAGGAACTTTCTGTGGGGGCCATTTATCATACTGAGTTAGAGTTACCAGCATTCCACAGGAACCAAGTGACTGTAGTGTAGCAATTGTTTTTAAATGGGGCAAGGAAAGTAAAATAATGCATATGGAAAAATAGAGTACAATGATACGTATATAGGTTAAACAAGCTTATGTTTATCTTAAGGTTTGCTAGTCAAGGGTTGGCAGACTCCATGAGCTTTTGGGGATGATACTGTGACACCTTTATGGTTTTCTAACTGGAAGTGATGTTGTACATCACTGGGATGCTCTAGCAGCCCCCAAATCTCTATGGTAAAACCAGAGAGATTTGGAGAATTGCTGAGGCATCCTGGCAATACATGACATCACTTCTGGTTACAAGGCTGGAAGTGGCACAGGGGCATGAGATCTCCTGCTATAGTAGAATATCTGGTTCCACTAGATTACCTCCATATAGAGGTACCAAGTTCCTGCCACAGGAGAGGCATCCCCTGCCCCAGGTTTGTATTGTCCACTGGAACTCCAGTGGTGGGCGGGGAAAATTAGAAATCACTTCTGGGCAATGATGTGACATCACTTCCAGTACTCTCTATGAATCTCTGGAAACTCTGTGGTTCTAACACAGAGATTTCAGTGATTCCTAAGAAGTGTGATGTCACATCTGGATATCCCTGAAAGTGATGTCTTGCCATTGTTCGATGGTACTCCCCCATTCCACATTTCCTATATCCTAGCAATTTGTGCTGGCAGTCTTCCAGTTACATTCTACTCATCCTTTAAAAACCTCACAAAATCCTCTTCAGGTTTTTCTTATTGTTAAGGAAAAAAGCCACTCTGAAGGCCCATAGAAGGATGCCAGCTAACAATAGTCCCCACCCTCTTTCAATCCTCAACTGGCCTCTCAACTATCTACAGGTGATAGTCAGTTTCTCTTATTCTCTATAGTACATGGTATAGCATCCACCCTCTGTAATCACTCTAGGACTTCCATTTCTCCTAAATTCTATGTGATATCATACAGCTTGTTCTCCAAAGTTGCTATTTCCTCCAGGAGAACTGATCTCTGTAGTCTGGAGAACAGTTGCAATTCTAGGAGAACTCCAGGCTCCACCTGAAGTCGGTAACTGTAGTATTGGATGGGGTCATGTATGGTGGTGGTGGTGGTTTCTGTGTTACAAACTGGTACCAGATTGCAGAAATGATGCCTGGGCTTGCATAGCTGCAATGGGCTGGTGCTTAATGTTTATTTGAGAAGTAACACGCAAGGCAACTATGGCTAATGGTATGTTAGACAAGATGAAACTTTGGCTGGAGCCAGCAGGTTTCTTCTTATGTTAACCACCTGTTTACGCCTAATTCAAACACAAACACCATTATTTTTATGGATCATTTGTACATATTTGTGTGTATATCTCAAGGCTGCCCATATTTCTCCTTGCCAGATATCCTTCTGTTATAGGGTTGCCAGTCCCCAGGTCCCAGTGGGGGGTTCCCCCGCTGTTTGGGGCTCCTGCCCCCAAACAGCCAAGTTCAGGCACAATGCACCAACATGATGACATCACCCAGAAGTGACATTATCATGTTGGGGAAGTCACGCACCATGCTGTGGTTAGAGGGAAAAACTCTATGGTAAAAAAATATAGAGTTTTGCACTTAAGCCAGAGTGCCACCATGTGATGTCACTGATGTGATGATGTCACTTCCAGGTGATGTCATCATGTTGGCAACATCCCGGAACGCCCTCCAAATCCCCCTGCCAGCATGGTGAGGGGACCTGGCAACTCTAATCTGTCAGTGTTGATTTTCCTTTGAAGTTTGGGAAGGGATGTGCTCCTAAAAGTCCCCCCCCCAAAAAAAACATGTTTTCTGAATAGTTAAGAGACATAGCTAGTTAAGAGACATAGTTAAGAGAATAGCTAAGAGACAGGTTGTGCTGGTGGGTCCCGTTGCAGGCCATTACCTGCAGACAGACTGAAACTGCAGACATTCTGGAATTTGGCCTGATGGAATTTGGCTCTTGGAAGTCAGTGTATCCTCTTCAGTACCAGAAACCTCACCCCAGCCTCTAAGTAACCTTACAAGTTTGTTTTTTCCTACCCTTGCCCATTGAGATTGCTTATTTCTACATAAACTTCCCCTCCTCTTTCTATTCAGTGGGCCAAATTAGGCATGAGAGTGGATTTCTGCAACTAATTCAAATGGTATATGGAGAGATTCCCTGTCCTCAGCACAAAACCCCTGATCCAAATCATCCCTTCCCACAGCTGCTCTTTTAAGGTCAAATTTCAGTCAATAAATTGCATCATCCCAGGTAGTTTGGCCCAATGGGATGGATGCAGCTAGCTTTTTCACTCAGATCTGCCCAGTCTCCTTCTTACCAGACCCCCATCCCATATGACTTCTGTCCATGTAAGGTCCAATGATCCCCAACATAGCATTTTGGGGTGGTAATTCCTTTTACACCAGCTGAAAAGCTGTCTGAATCCAACCCCTATACCTTTGCAACAAGAGTTTAGGTCAAGCAGTTTTGCTTGATCACCAGATGCCATGATCTGAACCATCAAAGGTTTTCCCTAGAAAGGCCCTAGCCTCACAATGGGGCATCTTTTGCACGGTAATGAGAGTGAAAAGAGGCACTAGACCTTTCTCTGAAAAATAGGGACAATGCTGGAGATCATCTCCAGTTCTTATATTCTCTGAAACTGTTGTTGCATCAGATTATTCCAGTTGATACCTGTTTTGTACATTTGCCGCCTTTTCCTTTCAGGTGGTGTGTTGTTTTATACTTAAATAAAGCTCTGTAGCCATTTGTGGTATAACATTTCAGAATCAGTATTCTACCCAGGTATCCAGGATCACTGAAATATAATTTTCTGAATTCTGACCAGCTAGGAATTTTCAAGTGCAGAAGTACTATCATAAGCATACAGATTACAGGCCTGTCTACTCCTTTTATCCTGCATCAAATGATACTCAGAAAATGGTGCGGGACTCTCAAAAAAGCACATAGCAAAGGGAAAACCATGTCAAAAGGTTGCAAAAGAAAGAGCTTGCCATTTTAATTCACTTTAAATGGAACACCGAATGGATTTTGCTTTCATATAGCCCATATATCTATTCCCCAAAGCCATTTCTTACTCGAAGGCACTGCAAACAGTGGTTTTATGCAGTGCTGTAATTTTTTTTTTGTGAATTCTGCTTGCCTGTCCCAGCATACCCCCCTTCCATCTATCTTCTCTGTCTCCCAACTTTCCCCCCTTGCTCTCACCTCCCATGACTAGGGAAAGTCTGGACTTAACTTGACATTTATAGAAATGCCAAGTTTTTAAAAAACAAAAACCTTTCACAGGACAGGGCGAATTATAATTTGCCAGTCAGAAAACGAGCAGTTGCTGGTGGGTGAGCAGATGTGTAGCAGCAACTGCTTTCCTTTCTCATCTGCACCTCTTGGTCCTTGAAAGCTGGTAGAGGCAGCTGGGAGGACCCATTGGTGCTGCTTGCCCCCCTCGTAGTCTCCATTTTGTTTATAACAGGGTACTTTTCATTTTTGTTGCTCTTGAGCCTACTATGCGGGGAGAGCGGCCTAGAAACCGAATTAAATAAATAAATAAATAAATAAATAAATAAATTGTATGACCTTTATGAGCAGGTGCAGGGAATAGGAAAATTAGAAAGTCAAATCAGCAGCTCATATTAATGTTGCTTCCTGCATTACTGAAGTCTAAAGCCACGTTTACCTTTTCAAAAGGAATGTAAAACTGTGCAAATTGCTGAGCAGTGAGCACAGTATACATTATGTTCAGGTTCACTGGCTAGAAGTGGAGATGCCATCCTTTAAAACTGCAGGCCATCTGAAGGATACTGTTCGTTTTGGTTCTGTTTCAGCGAGTGAAACCTTTTAACTCCAACAGGAAAGACTGGCTTTCAGGGTTGAACAAAGGGTCTGATTAGATGTTATGTTAAACGAGAGCTGGGTTGTGCACGGCAAATGTGCAAGAACAAGAGAGACTTCATATTCCCCTCTCTTCCACCCTGTGGGCAGTCAGGGTAGGCATGTGGAACCAGCAGTAAGCATGCCACCCCCAGCCCTTTTCTGCTAGGGAAAGCACACAGCGTTAAAGGGAGGGAATGATGAAGACTTTCTTGTCATTGTGCCATGCTTGGGAGGTGGTTTGGCCCCCAACCTAACTCACATTTAACATATTGTCTACTCAGACCCTAAGTTTGACCATAGCCATTCTGGAACTGGCCCCATCATTTAGACAGAGGTGTGGTGGTGTTTAAATGGAACAGGAAATTTGTCTTATGGGTGAAGAGTGCCAATTTTGCCCTGTGCCAGCGGCTTACCCTTCCACGACCACCCTCCCCAAGTATGCTTTGCTTAGTAATGGTAACTTCTAGTGTCAGAGCTCACCTCAAATGAAGAACCCTTTGGGAAAGAAGGCACAGGGGGAGCAGCTGTGGTGGATGAGAGGGTACTGGTCACTGTGGGTCCCTTTTGAGGGTGAAATCAGGTCTCCACCTGCAGTTTCTTCACGACTGAGGTTGTTCTGTGTTTGAAAAGACAGATCTTCAGCCATCATGTCCAGGCCCTGGGCACCAGGAGTGGGTTGGCCCTTTAACTTATGGGGAAAGTTGCTGGTGGCCCTCTGCCCAGAAGGGCTATGAGTAGCCAGAAGCAACTGAGTTCGAGTGACATTGCTAACAACAGAGGCCACTTAGCTTAGATCTGGCCAGAGGTAATGATTCCGGGTATAGGCTTACTCACCACTTCTTCCTACAAAAGGCTTATGGTGATGTACTACAAAGAGCACTCTGCTTATATCTGGCCAGTGGAGATGTGGAATGATGTGACGGACAAAACCCTACCTGTTGTTATTATTACCACTGGCTGGGGCTGAGCTGGGACTGCTCTCCTCGACTTGGTCCTGGACTATTTTAACTTTCCAGTTGGAAACTCTGTAGCACCCCCCACCCCAATGACACCCCTGCCTCTCAGAAATGCAACTACAACATTTATTTGATACAACACAATTCAAAAGTATTGGAACAAAGCCTCTCACGCCATTTGAAATACTCATAAAATCTGAAACCACATCTATGAAAGGTTTGATATTTACGATATACAGCATATTGGGACAGACAAATTTTGAAAAACCATTTGCATATCAAAATAGCTGGGAACAGGATTGCAACAGAACCATATTGACTCAACGATGGCAATCTATTTGGAAGTCTTCAGCCCCACAATCATAATCCATTAACATCAAAACAGAATCTTTTACGATCTTAACAAGATGCTATTTAACACCTCAAAAACTACATTACATCTATCCATCCATGAGCTCCATATGCTGGAAAAGATGTGGTTCAACAGCCAGCTTCATCCACTGCTGGTGGCAGTGCCCAAGCATAGCTCAATTTTGGGAAAAGGTAATTGAAGATATCAATAAAATAACGAATATTCATATTCTAAACAAACCAGAACTACTACTGTAATCCCTAAGGGAAAATTGTAACCTACTGAACAGGGAAAAAATACTAATTGATTATCTACTAGCAGGAGCCAGAGCTTGCATTGCCGTTAAATGGAAAAACAACCTTCCACCAACAATCAAATTATGGTACGACAAGATCTGGCAGTGGTATGTAATGGAAAAGATAGTATATACAAATGTTTTGAATGATAATGCAAAACTAAAAGCTCAGTTTCCAGCAATTTGGTACCCATTACTAGAGTACATGATAGCTAACAAGAAAGTGCTGGAAAATGTTTACCCTATAGACCTATTACAACTGTAATATTGAAACAAATCACATTGTACATTTACAAACTGTAACTCTTCTGTTTCTCAAACCAACTGTATATTGAAAAAGCTATATGCTCTCATGGATAAGTTTGTATTTAATCTTTTTTTGTTTAATAAAAATGTTTTTTTTAAAAAAAAGAAAGAAACAGAGCCTCAGGAGATCTGGCACCTCTAGTATTCCAGAAGGTACTGTGATGTTATAACTTACTTCAGCAAGATTTGTATAGTTGTGTGCAGGATTATAAAGCATTTCCACAACCCACTGAGCTGTTATCACACCAATGGTATTGACTTGTTCAACTTCAACCCAGTTATTTCCACTGGTAGAAGCAAATAAATAACTCCTTAGAGAGTGTCCCAGAGGAGTTGCATGGATTTTTGCCATGGGACTGAGAAAATATTGCTGCGGGCAGGAAGAACACAGAGTCGCTTCAACTAGAAGTGGAAAAGTCTAATAAAGTTTTGCAGACTGTGTTACAAGGCAAAAGAGTAATAAACTTGAAATTAAACCATGCGCTGCAGAGGTTACATCCAGAAGCAATTGTAGCTGAGGGGAAGGATGTTACCCAGCAAATAAAGGCCTTGTACACAATCCTCTTCCTGGGTCTCATTTACTTCTTTAAGAAAAGTACTTAAATGAACAAACAGAATGCACTATGGCACAGTGTGATTTAACCAACAGTAGGACCTAACTGAGCGTTAAGCATCAACAATAATTCTAACTGAATGATAGAGAAGTGCCATTTACTTCAGTTCCAAAGGCATGAAGCAGTTTAATTCTGCACACATTCCATGTTATTATGTTTTTATTACTAGGCAATTTTCAAATGTATTTGCTATTCAGATGTTATTATATTTCAGAATATATATGCCTCAGAGTTGCCAGCCTCCAGGAGGGGCTTGGAGATCTCCTAGAATTACAGCTGATCTCCAGACTACAGAAATCAGTTCCCCTGGAGAAAATGGCTGTTTTGGAGGGTGGGCTCTAACTCCGAGCCTCTAAGGCAGGGGTGGGCAATTGTTTTGGCTCGGGGGCCACTTTGTGGGAGCGGAGGTTAGCGGAGGGCCGCACCTTTTAAAATGATTGCATTCATCAGTTAACTTTGCATTTCAGAAAAGGTATAAATTGTATCATAAAAATCAATAAATATAACTTAAATAAAATAGTGGTAGTTTTATTCAATTTATTTATTGTACTAATTTCATATCATCTATAGCTGCAAGCACATTTAATTTTAGAATCAGTTTAATGAGACAAATGTACCCTATCACACTTTTCTATAATTTTTTTGAAATCAGGAGTGAGATTGCTTGTTGAGATTCTCATCACAGCCTGCAAGTTAATGTCTGTCAAAGAGCATCTATATTTACTCTTGTTGATCTGGCCGACTGTCTTGGCGGGCCACAAAAAACTCTGTGGCGGGACGCATGTGGCCCACGGGCTGCAATTTGCCCACCCCTGCTCTAAGGCAATATGACCTGCAGATGTCCCCAAACCCTGTCATCCCCAGGCTCCACCCTTCAAATATCCAGGGATGTCCCAACCCAGAATTGGCAATCCTAGAGTGTATGTGGGGCAGCCAACTCAGGACTGGGAAATTCCTGAAGATCTGGATGCAGTGCTTGGGGATGGTGATGTTTGGGGGGAAGGGAGTTCTGTGGGGATAAGATGCCATAAAGCTGACTCTCCAAAGCTGCCATTTCCTCCAATGGAACTACATCTGTCATCTGGAGAGCTGGAAGAACTCTAGGCCCCACTCGGAGGTTAGTAACTCTACATGTATGTATGATCCCAGTGAAGTGATTTTCATCACCTCAAGGATGAGGCATTCATGTGATAGTAACCATCTTAATTAAAATCTGTTGCTGCAGATGAAGCACAATCTTGTACCTAAGAAGTGGGGCTGAGCCATCTGGCTTTCTTTTGACTCTTAAGACAAATTTAGTTCTTTCCTTCTTAATAATTTGGTCCGTGCAGCTTTCAAATGCTGTCTTAAAAAGCAGAGATATACCGTATTTTTCGGACCATAAGACACACTTTTTCTCCCCCAAAAAGTGGGGGGGGGGAAGTGTGTGCATCTTATGGAGCGAAGACTGCACGTTGGGGCGGGGGAGTGACTTTAAAAATTCCGGGGGGGGGGGGGGGTGCCTGTTGCTGCCGCGAGGCCGCTGCTGCTGCTGCTGCCGGCTTGTGCGAGGCCGCCGCCGCTGGCTCCTGTTGCTGTTGTTTGTTGCTGCCGCGAGGCCGCCGCTGCCAGCTCATGCGAGGCCGCCGCTGCCGGCTCCTGTTGCTGTTGCCTGTTGCTGCCGCGAGGCCGCTGCTGCCGGCTCATGCGAGGCCGCCGGCTCCTGTTCCTGTCGCTGCCGTTGCTGCCGGCTCGCGCGAGGCCGTTGCTGACCAGCGCGGAAGGCGCGAGCCTCCCCCTGCGTCTTATAGTCAGGTGCGTCGTATGGTCCGAAAAATACGGTAACTACATTTT
Source organism: Lepidodactylus listeri (assembly GCA_029233225.1). NCBI lineage: Eukaryota > Metazoa > Chordata > Lepidosauria > Squamata > Gekkonidae > Lepidodactylus > Lepidodactylus listeri. Next base: position 124,498,944 of record JARCFY010000007.1, on the reverse strand, counting down.
GTGAGTACTCTGCTTTTGTTAAAAAGTTTGTATTTCTCTGGCAGTTTCTACATGTTCACGATTAAAATGTAGTCATCCATTTTCCAATCACATTTTCAAAATGTAATGGAAAAGTTGTCATAATTTTTTTTTGTCTGTTGTTTGGGGTTTGGACAATAAAAGCAACTTTAAAAAAATGATGCAGTGACTCAGAACAGAATAGATGTCAATTGTTAGGAGATAGTCTCCTGATAGTTTGATAGCTTTGTTAAGTAACTAAGAGAGCTGGGAGAAAGTGACCACCCAACTGGGTATTGGGTTTTTGATGGTGGCTTCTTGTAAAATTCTCTCCAGTTTGAGGCTTGCATGGTGTTTTACTGTCTGATTCCTTTTTTACTGTTTCATATCTAAATATTTGTGTTTACCCAGGCATTTAATTTAACTGTTCTACCTTTTCAGTGGTTATTTTTATTGCCTGCTGCTAGCATCAGGGCTGTTTTATGAATTCTATTTTAAGGTGCTAAATATTATTTTATGCCTCTGATTGGTTCATTGTATATTGATAATGTATATTTGTTCCTTTAATGATTTTATTGTTGTGGTGGTTTTTACTATGCAAGTTACCTTGAGCAGGACTCTGGAGAGGCAGCATATACATTTATTAAATAAATAACTGTGGCTTCTTGTGAAGACAAGTACATTCTGTGTGTGGCTTCTTGTGTGTGGCTTCTTGTGAAGACAAGTACATTCTCCACATTGGTTGTGTAAATGGTCCAACTTATGCTAGGGCAAGGCCTTCCATCCACTGCCTCTCAGTATTATACCGAAAGAGCAGCTAGCATAGGGTTTGTATCTCACATAAAGGAATGCTCCAAATCTGGGCAATGATACAAAAAAAACAGAGACATGGGGATTGTTTTTGAGGTGATGAAACTTCATATACAGGTCTGGAAGAAATACTGGGAGTGTTGGATAGGGGAAAAACCAACGATGAGTTTACTGGGGGCAAAACTCAAACATCAAGCGTCACCGGTCAGCACTAGAAAGCCCTTGAATCTGTGTGGCCTTTTTGAACTGCCCTGAGCCTATTTGCAGGGAGGGTATGATAGAAATTGAAATTAATTATCCATAAATGAATGAATGAATGAATGAATGTTAAGAACTAATCTTCCAAATGCCAACACATACTCTGTGCAACATGTATCACTAAACAAAGGGAGAAAATTGGCAACTGAGTTGGAGAAAGAAGGTGAGGCAGGGCCAGGGCTCTTTTTCAGCAGGAATGAACCAGAACACTGTTCCGGCTGGCATCCAAGCCTGCCCCACCCCCTCCCTGCTGGGCCTGAGCTGTTTACACTTAAAGGAAAAGTTCCTGCAGAGAGCCGGCAGGAAAAAGCCCCACCCGGCGCTTTCTCTCTCTCTCTCTCCCTCCCCCTTCCTTTCTCTCTCTCTCTCTCTCTCTCTCCTCCACCTTCCTTCCTTTCTTTCTCTCTCTCATCCATCTATCATCTGTCCATCCATCTATCTATCTTTCTCTCTCTCTGTCCCCACCTTCCTTCCTTCCTTCCTTTCTCTTTCTCTCTCTCCCTCCCCCTTCCTTCCTTTCTCTCTCTCTTCCACCTTTCTTCCTTCTTTCCTTTCTCTCTCTCCCCTGTCTGTCTGTCTGTCTGTCTCTTTCCTTCCTTCCTTGCTTCCTTTTCTCTCTCTCCCCTACATTTCTCTTTCTTTCTTTCTTTCTTTCTTTCTTTCTTTCTTTCTTTCTTTCTTTCTTTCTTTCTTTCTTTCTTTCTCTCTCTCTCTCTCTCTCTCTCTCTCTCTCTCTCTCTCTCTCTCTGTTTAATTTTGTTCTTTGTGTTTTTATAAAAAAAATTATTGAAAAGGGTGTGTGTGTAAAAAAGCAGAGACCTCAGGAAATGCTGCTTTTGACAATATCTTTAATTTTTGAGCATCTCTTTCATTTTCTCATGGCATCTTCTGCTTAAGAAAAGTATGTTTGAAGCCTGAGTTCATTGTTGTGTCTTATTGGGAATGGCTTGCAAATATATGTGTGTCTAAAGTCTGTATTAAAGTGGTTTGGTGCTAACTGCCATGAAAGAGAAAACATCTGAAAAAGTAGCTTCATTGTGTGTGCTGGCAGAACACTTGACTGTTGCATGGGGGACTTTGGGGGACATCTGCAGAGAAACAGAGATGTAACTAAAAATGAGCATGGTCAGCAGCACTTTGGAGATTGCCTGTTTTGTGAAATTTAAAAAGTGGGCAGAGTTTCTGATGAAGATGATTGCCCCTCTTCTCCTGCCACTGGGCTGACATCTGCCTTTAATGGGCCAGCAAAGTTGATGTTCTTAAACCTCCTAATAAGAGAGATTTCTGCTTCTGAGGAGTTGACTTCCAACAATTGGTGATCTTGTGATGGTAGTGATACTTTGATGTGGTCAAGACCACCTGTTCACAGGATAATTTTACCTGTGGGACAGACTCTGCATGGTAACCACTCCACTGGTACATAATTGCTTGTAAAAAGTATTATAGTGTAATAATTCAGGTGGGTGGCCGTGTTGGTTTGAAGCAGCAGAACAAAGTTGGAGTCCAAAGTTTCATCCAAGGTATAAGCTTTTCTGTGCATGCACACTTCTTCCATCTGAAGAAGTGTGGGTGGCACATGAAATCTTATACCTTGAATAAAATAGTCCACAAACTACTCCCATCCAGTGCATCCACAAACCTAGAAGAAGAAGAGATTGGATTTATACCCTGCCCTTCACTACCAAAGGGAGTCTCAGAGCGTCTTACAAACTCCTTTCCCTTCCCCTCCCCACAACAGACACCCTATGAGGTAGGTGGGGCTGAGAGAGCTCTGAGACAACAGCTGGTACAGAGCTATGGCTTGCCCAAAGTCATTCAGCAGGTGCAGGGGGGGGGAGTGAAGAATCAAACCCGGTTCTCCCAGATTAGAGTCCGCGCACTTAACCACTACACCAAACTGGCTCCTAGCGTTGTTCTGCCAGTGAACTAGGGTTGCCAACTCCAGGTTGAGGAAATCCTTGGAGATTTGGGAGTGGAGGGTGGGGTTTAGGCGAAGGAGGGACCTAAGCAAGGCATAATGCCATGGACTCCACTTTCCAAAGCAGCTATTGACCTGATCTCTGTAGTTTGGAGCTCAGTTGTAATTCCAGGAGATCTCCAGACCCCACCTGTAGGTTGGCAACCCTAAAAAAATTATATTCAGCGTATTAGTTTTGCTGGAAGGCAAGCTGATTTCCATGGGAACCTAACCTTTAGGAATTGATTCCAATCCAGTGTGGGAATAATTGTTGGATATAAGATATTGGTTCAGGCAAGATTTTGTATAGATGGGACAGAAAATAATGTTTTTATTGGTTTTGTCAAAACTGTTTTGACAACAAGGTAAACAGAATAAGAAGCAAAAGGTGGATGTGGCTGGATGACCACACTTCTGGTAACACGGTGGTGTGGTGTTGGCCAGCAAGGCACTGCTAGTGCTCTTATGAACTGTGATATTCATAAGCCTGAACTTTGGGCTGCCTTTAATGGAAGGGCCATGTGCTTTCTTCATGATAGGAGCCAGCTCCAGCCCATGCCAGGAGGCTGACACCCTAGAAGTTCACCTGGGACAGAGACAAAGCCATGAGGTTTCTTTCTGTTTCAGGGTGCTGGTCAACCCCTGCCCCCTCCAACATACCTGCATAGTTATGCTAACGCAGTTGCTTAGCGACTAATGTTCGGGCCATCACCCAGTCGGCCAAGTCATTGACTAACAATAGATGTGGCCAGGTGAGTCATCGGACCCCAGGCCAGGTGTCCACTTCCTGGTGAGATCATAGTTTGGCAACATGGTCCATCCCCTGGCCCTCCTCCCTTTGTCCACCTTTAACCTATGGAAAGGCCCCAGAGGGACGGACCGCCTAGAAGGTGTGTTAGTGGGATGTGGTCTCAACAGCCCACCCCAAGACCCCCTAATAAAAGTCCAAACCCAGAGGCACTCACTCTCTTGAGCCATCGTCCCCTGTCAGCTTTACTACCCCTTCAGTCCAGCTTGCTGTACCCAACCCTTGTCTCCATCTTTAATCCTCTCTCTCTGGAATCACAATCCAGGAGAACCACATGGTCTCGCATGTTCGAGCCTCGTGTCCCCATAGCCTTTCTGTTTTCTCCCCATCCAATTCTGCCATCGTTTGGACAACGCATCTAAGGTAAGGCACTGCTTCCCCACCAACGATTACCTGCTCATGCAAACGTGCTATTTTCTGTCTTTATTTCTTAGGCCTGTGTGATTGTGTGTGTGATTACGTTTTTGGTATGCTTGAGATACATTTTTTTTTTTGGGTAAAAATTTTTTATTTTTCAAAACATTAAAATTAATACATTTATCTTATACAAATCCTTTTTTCCATATTATATAATATTTTGTTCTATAATCTTATTTTTATCTTGTATTGGCGGTTTCCCACCACATCTGAAGCATAACACATTTTCCACTTTATCCAAAATAGTAATACTTATATCTATGTTTACATTTCTGGTAACGGTCATATATCTTAAAAATACTTATATACTAATTCTTACTTTCTATATTCTTATATAATTCTAAAATAAAAAACAACTTCATTATCTAATTATCCTTAATACATTCATATACTCTAATTCTATTGCTTTATGTTATTATAACCATGTATAAATGTAGTTTTTCATGTCCCAGTATTTTTCAACATATTCTTTCAAATCTTTCCAATCTTCTAAAAAGGTCTCTGAGTACAGGTCATTCAACTTTCTAGTCCATTTATCCATTTCAGCCATATATAACAATTTTTTCAACCATTCCCACACATCTGGTATTTTTTCATTTTTCCAATTTTGTGCATACACCATTCTTGCTGTTGTTATCATATACCATATTATTGTCCTTTTCTTTACATTTATCTCTTCTAGTTTAAGTCCAAGCAATAACATTTCAACCATAATCAAAGTCCATCTGATGCTGCTCCTTCAATATAAAGTCTTTACCATGTCTTGTTAATAAGTCTCTATACTTCAACCAATCTTGTCCTTTGTGACGTGATACTGGATTTAAAACTTCTGCGGGTACAATCCACATAGGTATATCTTCTGGAAAAAAGTTTTTATATCTTGTCCACGTATCCATTAGCGTTCTTCTCAAATAATGATGTTTAAACATATTGTCCATTTTTGTTTTACCGTAATACAAATACGCGTGCCACCCAAACCTACAGTCATGGCCTTCCAGGGACAATAACTTTCTATCTTGTAACATAGTCCATGTCCCTACCCAAGTCAAACATATTGCATCATGATATAGCCTTAAGTTTGGTAACTGGAACCCACCTCTATCTTTAGCATCACACATTATTTTCTTCTTGATTCTTGGTTTTTTCCCTCCCCATACAAACTTAGATAATTCCTTCTGCCAGCATTTGAATGTTTTTACATCTTTCACAATTGGAATAGTTTGAAACAGAAACATTAATTCTGGTAGCACATTCATCTTAACCACCACAATTCTACCCAACAATGACAAATTTAATACATTCCACTTTTTAATATCTTGCATAATTTGCAGCCATAATTTTTCATAGTTATTTTTATAAAGATCAATATTTTTCATTGTTAGGTTCACACCTAGATATTTTGTCTTTTTCACCACCTCACATTCTATAAGATTTTGTAACTCAGTTTGTTTGTTATTTGACATATTTTTACACATCACTTTCGATTTGTTCTTATTTACATAAAATCCAGCCAAGTCACCAAACTCTTTTACTCTCTGTAACAGATATGGTAGTGTAGTCATAGGGTCTTCCACTATAAACATCACATCATCTGCAAAGGCCCTATATTTGAAAGAAAAACCTTTGGTTGTTAAGCCTTTAATATCTTTATCTTCCTTCACATTTATTAGTAGAACTTCTAGAATCCAAATAAATAACAACGGCGAAAGTGGGCATCCTTGTCGTGTTCCTTTTTCGACTTTAAAATCGTCCGTCTTTTCAGTGTTAATTATTAAAGAGGATTTCTGTTCTTTATATATTGACTTAATGAGGTTAAGCATATATTCACCAATTTCAAGATGTTCTAGAACCTCAAACATAAAATCCCAATTTAAATTATCAAACGCTTTTTCCCCATCTAAAAAGAAAAAAACCCACTTCCTTTTCAGGATTTTTATTGTAGTATTCTATAGCATCCACTACTACTCTTAGATTGTCCCTTATTTGGCGATTAGGTAAGAACCCTGCTTGTTCTGTTTGTATAGTTTCTTTAAGGTGTTCTTTTAGTCTGTCAGCTATAATCTTAGCAAAGATCTTATAATCATTATTTAGTAAAGAAATCGGTCTATAGTTCTTAACATTAGTTAAGTCTTGATTTTCTTTCGGGATAAGTGAGATGGTTGCATCTTTCCAAGTTTCTGGGACCTCACCAGTGACTCCTATATCGTTCATTAATAGCAGTAACACTGGTGAGATCGACTCCTGTAGCGTTTTATAAAACTTCGCTGTAAATCCATCTGGTCCAGGTGCTTTTCCTAATTTTGAGTCATTTATTGCATTTTTAATCTCTTGTAATGATACTGGATTGTTAAATAGTTCTTTAATTGTCTCTGTTGGTTTTGGTAACTTTAATGTTTGCAGGTATTCTTTAATCTTTCTTCTGGCTTTGTTTTCCTTCTTAAAAAGTTTTGCATAATATTTTAAAAATTCTCTCTTTATTCCTTTGTTGTCTATTATCTCAATGTTATCTCTTATCATTTTAGTGATAAATTTATTTTCACGTTTTTTCTTTAATTGCCATGCTAGATATTTTCCGGGTTTATTTGCACCTTCAAATGCCTTTTGTTGGAGTTTTTTAAAGTTCCAGTACGTCTCTTGGTTCAAAATAGCTTTTGCTTGGTCTTGTAGCATCCAGATTTCCTTTTGCAGTTTCTTTTTCCCTGGTCTACTCTTCAGTTCTTCTTTTGTTTTAATGGCTTGTACGATATTTTCATATTGTTCTCTTTTCTTTTTATTATCTTTAGCATTTAATGATATCAATAGACCTCTCATCACTGCTTTATATGCATCCCATACGGTTTGAATTTTTACTTCTTTCTGTATATTTGCTTGGAAGTATAGGTCTGTTTCTTCCTGTAATTTTTTAACTATTTCTTGGTTGTCTAGTAAGTCCTCATTTATTCTCCATCTCTTTTGTTTTTTTACCTGCCCAGCAGTCCATAAACACGGATTATGATCTGAAATTATTCTGGGTAGAATTTCCACTTTTCTTGTCTTAAACGTTAAATTAGTAGTCATCCAAATCATGTCAATTCTTGAATGCGAGTCATGTCTATTAGAATAGAAGGTAAAATCTTTTCCTTGTGGGTTAGCTTTCCTCTAAATATCTTCCAGCTTCTCTTGTTTTATCAGTTCAAAAAAGTTTTTTGGAAGCTTCCCTAATGCCTCATCCTTTCTCTTAGAGCGCCTGTCTAATTTGTTATTCACAGTTCCATTAAAGTCCCCCAACATCATGATTTGATCATAATTTACGTTATCCAATTCCACTTGTAATTCTTTAAAAAAAATTTATTTGGCTCTATTTGGGGCGTAAATATTCACAATCAAAGTTTTCTGTCCTTGTAGTGAGATTTCAATAGCTAAATATCTTCCTTCTTTGTCTTTAAATATTACTTTAGGTTCCAAATCTTTTTTGACATATGTTACAACACCATTCTTTTTATTGCTTGCTAAAGAATAAAATTCTTCTCCCAATTTTTTCCTTATTAAATATTTGTGGTCTTGTTTTTTAAGATGAGCTTCTTGTATACAAATTACACTACATTTTTGTTTCTCCAGCCAATGCCCTACCATTCTATGTTTTTGGGGTGAATTAAGTCCATTTACATTCCATGTAAGTACTTTGTAATCCATCTTGATATATTCTTAAATATCACCAAGGTCATCTTTATTCTCTCCAAGAAATGTGTACATTTCTCCTGTTCTTTTAATCACTTCTCTGGTGCTGCCATAGTAAAAGCTTAATCCTTGAGGTATTTCCCAACGGAATCTAATTTTTTTCTCCTTCAATTTATCCGTCAGACGCTTGAATTTTTTCCTTTCTTGCAGTATTGCGCTAGGCAGTTCTTTCATTACTATAATTTTCTTTCCATCTATTTCAAAAGGATCAGTAAAACACTTCTTGTAGATTTGTTCTTTTGTCCTCTTCATTGTAAATTGGACTACCACATCACTTGGTATATTTTTATCTCTTGCGTATGTAGAATTGACTCTATAAACAAGATCCATGTGTTCTCTAACAACCTCTTCCTGTTCTTGTAAAAAATCTGCTAATGCTTCTTGCATTCTTGTAAAAATGTCTTCACTCAATTTTTCCTCAATCCCTCTAAATCTCAAATGGTTTTGCATGTCTTTATAATGCATCATCTTTTCCATCCTGTCATTGTCTCTCATTGTCTTTTGAGTACTTTCTTCCAGTTCTTTTACTTTAGTTTCAATGTCTTGTGTTCTTGTGGTTAATTTTTGAAATTCTGCTTTTAAGTCTATGAAGTTTTTATCTGCTTGTGAAGCTATGCCATTCATTTTAACATTTACCTCCCCTATAGCGTCTAACATTTTTTTCCCATTGCTTCCATAACAGCTAGTAGTTCTTTTTCTTTTTTTGCTGCCATTGTAGGAGAGGACCATGTAGCTGCTCTCGATCTTAGTCTGCGGTCCGTCTTGTCTCTTTAAAAAAGATCAATTTTATTTTATTTTCCAAATCAAACACCAATTAATGTGATCACACAAGCTAGTCTTGCCAAGTCAAATTTTGTTGGTTTCAGCCTTCTAAGTTATATAGTTTATGAGATATTACTGTTTAAAAATTTTATAAATCCAAAATGGCGGGCACAACTTCTCTATGGTTTGTGTCAAAGGTTATAGTCTTTTTACCTTGCTTCTGGCTTGCCGTAGTTTCCTTTTGTCCCTTCCTCTTGCTTACTTGTCTGCTCTCCGCATGTCACTTCCTGTTGTAGTCCTTTTGATCCGGCAGTTTTTACAGTCCCCTTTGCTCTCTTCCGGTTCTTCTCTGTTTCCCTTCTTGTCTGCTCCTCAAGCTGTCACTTCCTGTCTCAATCCTCACAGCTTAGTCTCGCGATGCTTGGTTCCCTCCTCCCCTCTTTGTCTCGCGATGCTTGGCTCCCCCTCCCGACTCTTCTTAACTGCAGGAATGTTAAACAACTTGTTTTTTTGGCTTTTTAAGTTCAAATTCAGCTTTTTAACGTTTCAAAACTGCACTCATCCAATCTGCAACAGTCTATTGCTTCACCAGATCTGCTTTTCGTCTTTCAAAACGCGGTAATGGTAAGGCAAAAACTTTTTTTCCGTTACCTTATGTTGTTACTTCGCTTCAGATGTGGTCCCAACGTTTAAACTTTGTCTTCTTTGTTAAGGAATCAGGGGAATTGGAGATTTTATGCTGATTTAATCAGCTCGGCTCGGCTCCTTAGAGATACTTGCAGGAATCTTCTTCGGCTGCAGTGCTCAAGGTATTGTAAAAGTCTCCTCCGAGACTTTTCCTTCACCGAGCTTGCTCAAACCTGGATTATATTGCTTGCTAGTCCTCACACTACCTGTGTGAGGTTGCGTCAGGTGGATTTGTCCACCCAAGCTGTCAAGAAGAGCCGCCGTCCGCCTTGCGCACTTGCAAAGCGTGTCAGACCTCCATTCCTCCGACCGGAAACTCCATGACCAAGATACATTATTAAGTAAACAACATTTAATTTGCCATTTGCCTCACATGCCTCTTTCCTTGAGAACTCCTGGGAGGGGTGGGACCCTGGTATAGTTGGCTAAAATCCTGTGTATTTCACCAATTGCTAAGCGTAAATCAAAGCAATTCAGCTAACAGTGGTCTAATATGTTAATGAGCTGTGCTGTCAGGGATGTGGCCTAATATGCTAAAGAGTTCCTGCTGGGCTTTTTCTACAAAAAGAGCCCTGGGCAGGGGCATTAGCTAACTTCCAAGTCAAAAAAGTGTGCATAAGGACTTCAAACATTAGAAAGAAAGAAAGATGGACAGCCCACCTGAAACACTGGGGCCGATTCCACACTAGCTGTTGCCCCGGCTTCACTCCCCGATAAAATCCGTGTCAAAGCAACATTTCCCCACTTGTTGCTTTGGGTCTTCATTTGGCCCGAATGTAATAAGCATTTTCCCCGGATCTTCCGTCTCCAGGATTTTGAGGGTTTTTTTTTTTTTTTGCCACAGGAGTGAAGTTGGGGCATTCAGGTGGGGAACTCCGAAATCGGGGTTTCTTGCCCCAACCCTTTAACACCCTCTCTCCCCTTTCCCTCCCCTTTCCCGCCCTGGCGCAAGCGGGTTTTTTTTTTTGTTTGCCGCTTTATTGCGTTACAACAACACGACACAACATTGATCCACCATTGACTGGCATTTAAATATCTTTTTAAAATGTAGTTTATTGTTGATGTCTCAACATTTCTGTCTAGCATTGTTTGCATAAAAGTCGTTCCTGAGTCATGGCACAATAAAAATATGTATTGATGGCTTTGAGGTGCAGTGTGAGCTGTTCCCCCCCCCCACGTTGCGTTACAACAACATGACATGACATTGATCCATCGTTGTGTGGTTTTTTCGGGGCCAATGTATTGTGGGTGGTGAAGTGGTGTGGACACATTTTTTTGCTGGGGTAGCATGTGTTGTGTTGCATGATCCTGCTTCATTTCCCATACCTTTCCCACCCTCCAACTCCCCTCCAACCCTTGCACAAACTTTTTTTCCCCCACAGGCATTTCCTAATGGCAAAAGTCACAATGACACTACGCATGTGCAAAATAACAACCACAGTTGTTTCATGCGCATGCATGGAGGATCCTTGCCGCTCTGTGGGAGGCTTCATCACAACAAAACTCCACCTATGTTAAAAAAGGGGGGGAGGGTGATAAGAAAATGGTTTCTAAAATGTATAAAATATTGTTGAAATGGGATAATGAAGATGAACTAGTTAAAGAACAGATGATAAAATGGGCAATAAATGTTAATAGAGATATTCCGATGTCATCATGGGAATTTTTATGGAAAAGAGCTATGAGTATATCAACATGTTATAGTCTTAAAGAAAATTGCTATAAAATGATGTATAGATGGTATATGACACCAAAAAAAATTGCAATTATTAGTAAACATGTTTCTAATAAGTGTTGGAAATGTAAACAAAAAGAAGGTTCCTTTTATCATATGTGGTGGACTTGTGAAAAAGCGAGGAACTACTGGTCAATGATATATGAGGAAATGCAAAAAATTGTGAAATGTACTTTTAAAAAAACACCAGAATTGTTTTTGCTAGGTCTTAAGTTGGAAGATATAGATGTCAGTAAACGGACAATGATATGGTATATGGTGACAACCGCAAGAATGGTTTATGCACAAAACTGGAAGAATGAAAGAACTCCAGAGCTTTGGGAATGGCTCAGAAAACTAATATTTTTGGCTGAAATGGACAAATGGACTAAGAAACTGAACAATCAAGATTCTATGACATTTTTAGAAGAATGGAAGGATTTGCAAGAATATACAGAAAAGTGTACAGAATTAAAAGGAAACGTATTTACATTTTCTAACTATTGAAAAATCTGTAGTAACTGTATATTTGTCTAACATTTTTAGGAATGGAATAATAGATAAAAACATTAGAGGTACATATGTTATAGAAAAAGAGCTAAATACTTAATTTTTTTAAAAATTAATAATTTACCTATTAATTTAAGTTTAAGTACAGGTGTGGGGTCTGCTGGAAGCCAAAAAGGGGGGGGGGAGGAAGAAAATAAAAAGAGGTCGGTAAAAAATAAGATGAATGTATTGTTTAATGAAAAAATGGTGACTTCAATAAAAAAAAAAGGTGGGGGGAGGGGTGGGTGCATGATGTACTTTCCCGGGAATTATGAAAACCCTTGGCCAACCATGACTCTGTTGTGTCACGACGTTATAACGAAACTCCGCCTACATTTTTTTTAAAAAGGGGGGGGGGGCAGGAGCTCAAGATTCAGGGCAAGGACAGATGCAGAAATGAAGAACCGGCATCAACCCGAGTCAGATTCCTGTAATGCGGAAATGCGCAGACTCATTCGGACCAATTAAACTCGGAAGGAAAGGGAAGCAAAGCCCTTGTGCGGAAGCCCTGGAAGAAGCAAGACAGACAGCTGAATTGGCATCCTCGCTAGCTAAGTATATGTGCTTTGTATTGCAAATACAAGAGAAATACATAGTGGAATGTCCCTGGTTTTATCAGCTGGGCATGCTTAGAAATACATGCTTAATATATATTTAAATGGGGTAAAGTTGTTGCAGTAACAATGATGAAATCTTGTAGGGAAACATTTGACCCAGTGGGGAAAAGGTGTGAATCAATACTTTTTTTTAGCATATCGAGTATGCATTTCAATTTCAGCCAATACCCCTGTTAAATAAACCTTCACACACACACACAACGTTTTAAGCCTGGAAATGGAATATAATTGTTTAGAAAGACACAAAAAGTCATATTCTACAAACTAATAATTACTAAATGGTAGGGTCAAGACCATTAAGTGTAATTCATGCCATGGTAATCTCTTGGCTCAGCTATTGCAATGTGCTCTGCATGGGGCTGCCCTTGAGAAAATGTTCAGAAGTTAAAATTCTTGTAAAATTTAGCAGTCTTCTTGGAAGGCATTGGGGATGAACAAAGGGCATATGTTACCAATGCTTGCCCAGCTATTCTGTTTGTCCATTAGATACCAAGCAGAATTCAAGAACTGCCTATAAAGCTCTGACTAGACTAGCCTTATGATACATTTAGGGTGGTCCATTTCTCAAATGACCCCCTGACACCTTGCCACACCAAAATCTGTACAGGAAACACCGCCTTTCTAAATTCTGCAGGATTTTCATTCTACCTTTGTGGTGCTATATCATTGAAATTCTGTGAAAAATACTGGAATTGGGAGGCCGGTGGTAGTGATTTCACTAGCAAGTTTATTTCAGGTCCAGATGAAGTATAAGAAAATGGAGGTCGGGGGCCTGCTTATATACACAGGTAAGCCGCACCCCTGACATCACCCAAACAAGGCAGTTGGATAAGGCAATTGAATAAATTCCAAGGTAATTGAATAAATTTCAAGGTAATCCCAGGATAATAATCGGATAATCCCAGGGGTGGATACATCTCAAGGTAATTGAATAAGTTTCAAGGTAACTGAATAAGGTTCAAGGTAATTGAATAAGGTTCAAGGTAATTGGATAATCACAGATTTAATCACAGATCATAACATTCTGTCTCCAGGGAAATGTGCCTTCATCTGTCTTCTTCAATGCTAGGAGGCCTCTGAAAGTTTATTTTTAATGCCACTTTTGAGGGACCAGTAGATTACGATGCTGCTACAATTTCAAGGTTTATTTCAAGGTACCTTTATGATTTCAAGTGCAGGTTTTTTACTTGGCTGGGCTTAGGAATGTACTTATTTGAATTGTGGAGGATTGTTTTCACCATTCATAAGAGAATAGGCTATGTGGCACCATGTGCAGGGTTGCCAACCTCCAGGTGGACCCTGGAAATCTGCTATTGCAATTGAGCTCCAGACTATAGTTTCCCTGGAGAAAATGGCTACTTTGAATAGTGGACTCGATGGCATTATACCCTGCTGGGATTCCTTCCCTCCCCAAACTCCACCCTCCTCAGGCTCCGTCCCCAACATCTCCTGGTATTTCCCAACCCAGAGTTGGCAACCCTAAATGAGGAAACCAGTTACTGAAAATGCAGGCTGGTGTCATAATAGCACTATGTCCTATCACAGGACATGACTTTGAGGAATTGTGAGATGGACCCCATTCTCTTGTTGAGCCTCCTCAGGTGGAAATTTGGAAGCCATTGTGTTAAGGCTCCATATGTGGTCTATAGCAAAAAGTCATTACTTTGAACTGCCTTTTAGTATACCAACTCACTTATCAGTCAGGATTATCTTTCATCTTATTTTATCTTTTCATATACACTCCCAAGTTTTCATGTCCTTGCTGGAAAGATTCTGAGGATTAGTGTTTTGAGGGTCAGCCTCATTACTGTCAAATCCTCAAATCATCGTAGCCTGTTCCCTTCCAGGTTGTCAGCACAGCAGACTTTAATCAAAAATCATTTTGTATAGCAGCTGCAGTAGAAAAGTGCAGCTTGAACAGGGAATGTCTTGGTCGCGTATGAAGATGGCAGAGTGATAACTTTGGTAGCTTAAGACGTACCAAAGCTCCTTATTATTTTATCACTCTGAATAATATTGAGACCCAATTCAAGACTACATCAGTTCTAGAAGTAGGACAGTAGTATTAATGAAAATCCTCTAGCCCTCTCTCTGTCCTTTCTGATTAAAGGTCTAGTGCTCTGTAACCTCAATGTACTAACCAAATCCTATCTTAAGGGAAACAGTGTAGTTACCTTTTCAAAGCCACAGGGATGCAAACATCAGCTTGTTAATCTAATTATCTTGTGGAACCACTTTAGGCAGTGTGGTTAAAAAGAGGGAAACCAGCAGGAGAGGCAGTAAGACTGCATTATTAAAACCAAATAAAGAAAGGTTTGCTAGATTCATCGGCAACCCATCCCCCCCCAGCTCAATTATGAGTCAAATTTAGTGTCATTTCCCTAACTGCAGCATCAAAAGAAAGAAGGTTCTGAAAGCACAAAGCATTTTCAACTTATTGCAAAGTGATTTTTCAGCTATTGCTAACAGGTGGATAATTGAATGACCTGAATCCTGCAATACAAACAATGTCTAATTATTTAATGGAGATACACCATCACTTATACACTCTTGCCCAATTATAACTACCCCCTCACCAATCCATCCAATTTCTCTTTTCTAAGTCTCAGGACTAACCAAGGATACAAACCCCTTAACTATATTTTAAACTATATTTTTTAATACTGAAATGAAATTGCACTTCCAGTTTCTTTCTGGTTATCGTTCTGAATATCTTTGCAATACATTAAAGTATACATCCTTCCCCCCCCCCCCCCCGCGTTTAATGACTTATAAATGAGATACCCAGTGAATGGAGGGGATGTATAAAGTGCCTGAAGATTAGAAACCAACAGCTATTTTACAGGACTATTTTAACAAAATTAACTTCAACTCATGACAGAGGGCATTACCAGTGTGTATCCCACTTTCTTATATTTCACACTGACACAGACACACTGAAATCAAAGAGAAACCGTCTTGGGAGCCTTAAAATGCTGCCTCTGTATATTGCGATATATTCCTGAATACTTCCAGAATTTTTCAGGATCCATCTACTGGTATCCTGAAAAAGCCCAAATGCCTTTCAGACACCTGAATATATCCAAAAAGTACTGATAAGGTAGTTTTTTGGATATACATTTGGACCAGAAATATCCAAACACACTTTCCTTGTGTCCTTATTTGCAGGAAGAAGGGAAGCAGAGGGCTGCAGTGGGAAGGGGGAAATCAGCAAAGGTCCCTCCCACAACCTCTGAGCAGTTCGTGGTGTTTTGGATCCAAACCACCCTAGAAAATGAGAAAAGTTTAAAATGTCATTGCTCAGTCGAGGCTATTGGTCCATGTGCCAGTCACTCCAATTAGTTATCAAAGGGCACTTCTCAGTTATGTGTGTCTCTTCTCAGCAGTTTTCACTAGGAGACAGTAGCCAGGGTTTAACTGTGTTTAATATTGGGTTAATACAGATTTAATACTGACCATCTAGTACACATGCTGTATACCTGCAGACTCTCAGGATATTTCCACATCTCATTCTTAGCCACAGATCATATAGCAAAAGACAACCTCTTGGACAAACTGTAGGCCTGTCCCACAAGATTCATTCTCAGGAGACAACAACTTGCTTTGCAAACAGATAGTCATCACCAGGATGAAAATGGGCTCTAGCTACTTAAATACATTACAAAAAGATTATGGGTTGGATCTAATGTAGCACCAACCTAGTTGGATCTAATGCAGCACTAGTTAAAGTACTGGGATAGGACTTCCCTGTCTCTCCCTCCCATAGCAGCTCACTGAGCATGGGGGGCAAAGTGGGGGGATTGCATTGGCAGAAGAGATTCTGAAAAACAGGCTGCTTTCACTAGCAAAAGTGCTGATCCACTGGTGTAAGTGGCACCAACAGAAGAGCCACTTTGGATCCAACTTAAGCACTATGTCCAGGTTCAGGCAGGTAACCAAGGCATAGCCAAACACAGTCCAGAGTCAAAGCAGCAGTATTCAGTAGTCCAAATGTCAAAACCAGTAGGGCAATCCAAAAAGCACAAGCCAAGTTACAGTCCAAAAGGTCAAAACACATTGAGGTCCAGAATGAGGCAAGATCCAAGAGCACATAAGGATTGTAGACAAGTTCCTTCCACACTGACTCACCCATTTCTGGCCACTTTTATCAGAAAAACCCTGCTGAGTCATTCAGGACAGGTACAACTCACCAATGGCTGAGCAGCTTATGGGGCTGTTAGCCCTGATCTTGTGGTAACTCAAGCTCACAGAGGCTGACTGATGCTGAGCTGTCAGCTGTGCACTACAGTGGCAGTCCTGTGCCTCTCTCTGGGCCCACCTTCTCCAATGTCCCAAGGGCTCTGGTGACCCTAGGGGTGAGGCCAGCGGCTGCAGGGCTTCTGCTTCAGTTCCTGCACTGCAGGACAGGGGCGTGGCACGCTGGCTTCACCCTGAGACTCTCCCTCTGCACCTGTGAAGTCTCTTCCTTTTCCAACAGGTCTTCCTGCATCATCCAAGGGCTGGGGCTGGCTTCCTCTGTCTCCTCCTCATCCCAGGAGGTGTTGGCAGGCAGACTCACAGCAGAATGTAAAATTCACATTCAAGGCTAAATCTTTGTCTCAGCTCACATATGGAGCCCCCATTAACATTACAGCAAACCTTAAGAAGGCAGATACAGTTCAGTCAAAATTTTTGGGAGCAATTCTACAAGCCCCTAGTGGGGTTACCAATGCCCTTATTCGTACAGAGACAGGCATGATTATGGTTGAGGCAAAGCTATGGAGTGCGGTGATAATGTTTTGGTTGAAGCTAGCTTTTCTACCCAAGGGATTGACAAGTTTAATGATGTCAGACCATTTTGAACCCCCTTGGTTTAAGATCCTAGTTAAGAAATTAGCCTTTTACGGTTTGTCTTAACAATGTTTGTGCTCTGTGGATTATGAAATGGCCAAGTCTGTGGCAAAACAGAGAATACTGGATATCTCAAGACAACGTTGTTTAAATATGATAGAGAAATGGCGAGTCCTCCTGGCTCCAGATTACAGAGTGATCCCTATGCCTTACCTTTTCCGTTTATTAAATCAGGACTACAGAAGAACATTTACACTAATGTGCTGTGATGTCCTCCCATCTGCAGTCCTAGAAGGAAAATCTAACAAGACTCCTTATGAAGAAAGGATATGTACCTGTTGTGCAGATGGTATTGAGTCTGTAGGACATGTAATTTTTGACAGTGAAGCGTATAACAACATCCGCAAGTCTCTTCCTTTCCCTAAGACACTCCCTCTCTTTCGCAGGCAAGGAATCTGCATTTTAAGAAATTTGCTATCGGATAGCTGAGCAGAAGTTACCTATCGGGTGGCTAGGTTCGGATGGCTTGCCCTAAGAATTAAAAATCTATAGTAGCTCGAAAAGAGGAGAATTAAGATCGAGTTTTATTAATTTTAACCATTATGGTTTTTATGGTTTTTTTAAATAACCAGTTTTAAAATTCTGTTCCTATTTTAATGTGATATCTTTTACCCATGTAACAAAATGTTATTGGTTTATGTTTTGGTCAATGACCGTGAATAAAACTTATTATCACATCTTTTTATCATTGTCTTTCTTTGAGGTTCAGAACTTTTAGGGAGGGGGAGGAGAGAAAGGCATGCATGTGTGTTTAGATAGGTGAAATGCTCCTTTTGCAATTTAATTGTTGGAATACAGGAATTATCTGCGAAGCCTCCTTCAGTAGAAACAGTCAAAGACAACTGTAAAAGGCATCATATGCACACACACAAAAATAAAACCTTTCTGTTGTGTGCTACAGAGTTGTGTTTCCATGCTTTCTCGCTGCATATCTTTACTCTGCATCTAAGTTCTCTGCAGTGTGCAACTCCAGATTATAAAATGTACAGTAGGGGGCAGTTTGGTTTCATGTTTGCAGATAAGCCACATCTCTAAGTTTTGTTTTTTTTAAAAAAACCACTCTGGACTTTCTTCTTTCTTTTTCTAGCCGTGACATGCTAAAAAGCCATATTTAGTTCCTCTTCAGATATCAATAATATTATAAAATCACTGATTTTTTTAAAAGAGTTCAAAGGGGAAATATCTACAAGGCCCAGACTATTGAAGAGCTCTATTCAGTTCGGAAAGGGAGCACATGGCTGCTTAATTTCTTCTCCTTTATTAGAGAGATGGGCTAGAGCATTTTTGAAAAATATCTAGTCTTTTACTTTGGCAAAATCTTGGCATAATTCATAGATACTTATGAAATTCTGGTTAATGTTGAAAAATCTCTCAATTGTCCAACAAAAACCCCTTCTGCATATAACCAGGGCTATTTTTGGGCACACAGGAACACACAAGAATGGAGTTCTGACTGGCTTCTGAGCTGGCCATGCCTACAGTTTCCCCCCCTCCGCAAGCCGTGGGGCACCTGGGGAAGCCAAGCTGATCCAGTGAGGGAAGGCCATCTAAGCTGCCTCCCCCCTTGGGTTTCCCAGGTGCCTGGGGAAGCCGATCCAGAAACTGCCTTCCTTCCCTCGTGTTCCCCATGTGCCCCTCAAGCTGCGGGGCACCTGGGGAAGCTGATCCTAGAAGGGAGCTGCGCTGTCAGGGGTGTGGCCTAATATACTAATGAGTTTCTGCTGGGCTTTTTCTACAAAAAAGCCCCACATATAACAGTTTCCCCTTCTATATAGTGTAGCCTCATCTTCACTATATTGCAAGAGAGCTGCAGATGACCATCATTTTAACCCCCTCTGCATCTGCTGCAAAATCACTATGTGCTGCAGTCTCTAAGCATGCATAAATGTAGCAAAGTAGACACCTGCACAATTTTTGCAAAAAAACAGCGTTCATGAATATATACTTTTGCTCTCCTTAAAAAAGGTCAAGTATGCAGAGATTCAAGAGGTGAGGTAAGAAATCACTGAAACCAGGGTATGTTTACCAGTTATGAGTGCCGGTAACAGGAAGCAGAGCCCTGAGGGATCTGTGCTTTATAGTACATACTGAATTCTCTGACTCTGGTCCTTTCTGCATTTGCCTGCCACTTTGGATTTTCTCAGTGTTCAAGTCAAGGCAATTTAAATCTACAGCAAAACAGCGTCCAAATAACCCGGGGCAACAGCAGGCTGAAACCGGGCTGACCACTGAAAGGAGATAATCTAAATCAGAATGGGGGAAAAACTCAAAATATGGTCCCACCACTAACATATACTTCTCTTGCATTCTTTGTTTCCCCCATTACATTACAGTCCCCTTTGCTGGACCACTGAAGGATACACGGCTGACTATCCATAAGGTGATTTTTTGAGTCACAGCTGGATCCCATAATTATCTAAATGAACACAGGAAAGCTGGAAATGTCCTTATTGCTGACTTGAAGGACTGCAAAAAGGGATGGCAGGCCTTCTGCTATAGCATGAGACCTCCTGGTATCCAGCTGCTTTGTTCACCAGGAAGAAAGGGGGGGGGGGGGATAGAGCATGCACTGGGTACACTGATGTGATGGGCACTATAGAATCTTTAAAAAAAAATTTGGTAAAACTATAGAGGTTTTGTAAAATCTGGAGCGTCTAATGATGTAACTTCTGTTTTTAACTGGGAGTGATACCAGTGTGCTGGCCTGTCACCAGCGTGCCAGGCTCCACCCCCAATTTATCCCACAGGCTGCTAGCCGTAGCCTGGCAACCCTAATTGCAAAGGACATTCAGAGGCCTAATTTCTCCTGGGGAGTTAATCCTGTTCTGAGGTGATGCAGACTCACTGCAGGTTGGATAATATTTTGGAGCAGGGCTATTTTTCGGCAGGAACACACAGGAACGGAGTTCCAGCTGGCTTCTGAGCTGGCCACGCCTACAGCCACCCCCCCCCTCAGGTTCCCCCAGGTGCCTGGGGGAAGCCAAGCCGATCCAGGCAGGGAAGGCAGTTTAAACTGCCTCCCCTCCTTGGGTTCCCCGGTGTCAGAATCTGTCAATTCAGCCAATGTATTCTTGCATGCATGCTATGTAACCTTTAATCATTATGTATTGGACCTTGTATGAATCCTGTTTTGGTCGGGAGGGTGACAACCCTTAAGGGTGAGAACAAGGAGGCCTCTCATCCCTGCCTCCGCATTCCAGCTGCCCCGGCAGTAACTTCAAGGGGAGGATGGCTCTCATCTCTTATCTCATGCTAAAGAACCTTGGAGCCATGAATTGTTATGTGAACTGAGGGGTCTGGTTTGAGAAGGGAAATTTACTGCTTAACACCTCACTTTTTTCCTGTGTGAACCAAACGGTCAAGACACCTTTTAGCCCGCCAATTTTCCCTTGAGGGGATTGGCTACCTATGGGTAATTCAAACTCCTTGGAATGGTATAATAGACCCGCTTGTATTATTTGTCTCATCTCTGACAATAACCCGAGATGCTGTACTAATGTAGGAATAGGTAATAAAGAACTGTGGTTAACCAACCAAGATCTGATCCTTGACTACTCTGAGCAGAACTCTCACACCCAGGTGCCCCGCAGCTGCGGGGTGCTTGGGGAAGCCAATCCAGAAACTGCCTTCCTTCCCTCTGGTTCCCCACGCGCACCACAAGTCGCAGGGAAGCCAATCCTGGGAGGGAGCTGTGCTGTCAGGGGTGTGGCCTAATATGCTAATGAGCTTCTGCTGTTGGGTGTGGTCTGTTCTGCTAATGAGTTCCTGCTGGGCTTTTTCTACAAAAAGAGCCCTGTTTTTGAGTGTATATTCCCTGCACATAGGCAGGGCCAGAACCCTTTTTGCTGACATATTTTTCTTGAGAGCAGATTATGATAGTTTTGTTGGAGTACCCAACAAAGCTTCAAGATGACTCCTCACATCTCTCTCTCTCTCTGTTTCTATATATGTGAGAAGAAACAAAAAACAGTAGCCAGAATTTGGAATGCCATGTTCAGCTTTCATATTTGTAAATATTTTTTTTAAAGATTTGTAAATATTATTTAAATATTGTAAAAAAAACCAAACCACTACAAGATTCTATTTTCCCTCATCCAAAAGACAGCAACCCAAGTAATTCTGCTCCTGGACATACTCACTGCTGGGAAAACTGGGGAAGCACATGATGGCAGTATACAGTTTGCAATAAATATGACTGCTTTATGAAAGCAGAGGTCAAAGAGCTGGCTGTGAAAACAGCAGGAAAGCCACAAAAGTCTTATAGTGGAATGCGGTGAAATGGAGAAGAACCAGCACATAAAGGAAGAACAAAGAGCAGGATGCGACAGAAAGGAACTAAAGTGAGACAAACCAGTTTGGGACAAAGGCATTGTCAGGAAAGTGGATGTTGCACAGAATATCGGCCCCATCCTTCCCCCCCAAAGCCTCAATTTTTGATCTGAAATTTTATAACAAATTTTGGCTACAGCAAGGTCTTTCCGTCAAGCATTTGGAACTGAGGAAGCAAAAGTGCCGTGTGACAACTGAACTCTTCACACCACTGAGAGATTCTGTTTCTCTTGTCAGCAAGCCAGGCTAGACGCCCCCACACGGCTGAACACAGCCGTCATCCCCTGAAACGAGGCCTTTGACTTTGTATCATCATTGTTTTACTTGTCAATCTGTACAAACATCTCTGAGGTCAGGCACTATTCATTTGAAGCTGAGAGAAACAGGCTTGCTCAAGACCATAATTCTAGGGCCAAAGTAGGACTGGAAACATCTTTCCAAGGTCAGGGAACCACGCTTGCCTCAAGTTCAGGTTAGAGGACTTTAACAAAATAAATTCCACCGTGGAGATGTGGCTTGTTACCAAATATTGCTTTCTCATTTAGGAAGCCAACCCAAATTGTTAGTGGTTATATATTTTTTCTAGTCGAGAGAACATTTATTTTCTCTATGCACCAGCCCCAATCAATCCAAATCAGCCAGAGCAAGAAATCTGTTCGGTAAGACTTTGGTCTCAACAGGGCAATAAAACATAACTGTACTAACGGTAGAAACAAAATACTTGCTTTTAGCACAGGATGATTTCCTTGGAGTCCTCACCTGGCTGTGCACTGTGTTACTATTATGAGCCAGATAACAAGGCCCCTGTGTAATAATGGGCTCTGTGCATGAACCTCCCATGCAGTGTCACTTTCTAAGTGAAATATTGCCAGCAACTAAGGCTTAGGTTTCACTTGAGGGAGTAAACCTGTGTCTAAACTGTACCAGTTATCGAATGTTTTATAAAATAGAAGAAATTCACTTCACGTAATAAATTAGGTATCAGAAAGAGAGCTAGGCTAGAACTTTCTTACTAAAAGGCTAATTTTTAAAATTCAGGGATATTTTTTGTATAGAAAACCATTCAGTTATATATGATCCTTATCTGTAGTTTGAAGTGGTACCACAAATGTATCATCTCAGTGAGATTTAAGCCCAAATCCAGTTACTTCCTGTTCAGATAACTATCTGAATGGGTACATTGGCGCAAACATGTATG
Organism: Lepidodactylus listeri; assembly: GCA_029233225.1. Classification (NCBI taxonomy): domain Eukaryota; kingdom Metazoa; phylum Chordata; class Lepidosauria; order Squamata; family Gekkonidae; genus Lepidodactylus; species Lepidodactylus listeri. The sequence continues at coordinate 124,476,234 of JARCFY010000007.1, read as the reverse complement.
TACTTATTGGTACATACATAAAAGAGGAGAACTAAGAATTGAGATTCCTGGGTGTAACATGCATACTTGGCTGAATCACTTAGCAGTATGTAACAGGCATTGATGCCCTAATTATACGACATCCAGTCTGTCATGTTCAACCACAAGCTGAAGATTTTTTTTTTTTGCTGCTGGGTGCAAGAAGTAGGACCTTATGGTAAACTGCTATTCTGTGTATGTATGTGTATTTAATTGCAAATGATAACATTTCCAACACAGTGACAAGAACTGACACATTCAGGGTGGGATTGGAGCTACACATACCTGGATCCCCTCATAGCTTGCTGGTTAAACAAAGACAGCCTCAGAGAGATCTGGACCCACCAGGCACAGGAGCTTTTAGATCATTATTCAGAATAGCTCAACAATTAATCAAGGTGCATCTTGACACAAAACCACTTAAAGTATTAACTTTCCTTCTATCAAATAACTGCATCTACATATGATGATTTTCAGCTGAAAGGTTCTTCCTTTGCATGACTCAGCAATGGATATAATACAGTCTGACAAAGTAGCTCAGTTTTCCACCACATCTATGACTGCTTCTTGCCCCTTTCCTTAACAGGGAACATTCTCTGGGCTTGACTCTGCCCCACCTTCTAATTAGGGAGCTTCCTGCTGAGTTCACCTGGAGTCTCCTCTGGTTTCCCAAGCAATGGAAAAAGAAATCATTTGTGAACTATTCAATTTTAGGTCCTATAACTAATGCCAGATCTTCCACCAAACTGTATTCCATGTTGTGTTCTACCTACCTGTTTTGCCACATACCAAGAATTTGGCTCCCTTGCTATGTTTAGCCCTGTCTTACATGGCAAAGTCCACCAATATTTCTACTCCCCCATCCTTTGATCTGTACCTGAATTTTACTTAAGTGTTTGACTTTTACTCCCACAACCACCACACTGGGTAACTATACCTCCCCAAATATGAGTCTTGAGGTTCCCTGTGAAATACTGGTTTCCTTGCTTGAGACTCAGATCATTGGTTGAGAAGCCTGCTCTTATAAGTAACTGCAAAGGTCCTCTCTCCCTTCTTACTCTGTTGGCCTCTGCTTTCTCTGCTTGAGTAGTACACATTGCACAGAGTATGGGAGCATTCAGAATGTTTGAATTTCAGTGCAGGCATTCTAGTATTTGGTACTATTTTTGCATGGCTGATATAATCATGACTGCTTGATATATTGTTTCCATCAATAAAAGCTTTCTCTGTTTTCACTATATCCGGGTCTCCATACACTCTGCAAAAGGTAGAAGACCATATTTCCCTCATGTTCAGGTTTCCCCAGAGTTAAGGAGAGCTGGAAGGAGAGCTTCATTCACATGGACACATGTGTCTTCCTAATCACACAGAGTAACAAGATACTGTCAGATCTTCAGTTAAGACACTCTCCACAGCTTCTTTATTGAAATGATCTATTAGAGATATGCTTACTATGGAACTGTTTCCTTGTCAGGAATAAAGAAAGCGCACAAAACCCAAAAGTTATAGGTAAGGTTCAATACCTCCACACACCCCACAGTCATATGTTGGCACTGTGCCCTAGTGTTGCTATGACTGTTAGCCAGCAAGGCACTTTCTGTGCTCTTATGGAGTTTCATATCCATAAGTCTGAACTCTGTGTTACCAACAGTGGTAGGGTCTTGCGCTTTCTTCTTGAATAGGAGCCAGCTCCAGCCCACGCCAGGAGGCTGACACCCTAAGCAGTTCACCCAAGACAAAGGATTCTTCTTGCCATGAGGTTTCCTTCTGTCAGACATCCACTGGCTAACCCCCACTCCCCCACTACACATCTGGATAGTTATGCTAACTAGACTGCCTAGCAACTAATGTGCCAGCCATCAGATACTTGGCTAAAACCATCAACTAACAATAAGTATGGCCAGGTGAGTCATCGGACCCCAGACTCAGTGTCTGTTTCCTGATGAGATCATGCTCTTGCAATACTGACCACCCCCTGGACCTCCTCCCTTTGTTCACCTTTAACCTATAGCAAGGTCCAAGAGGGACGGACCGCCTAGTAGGTGTGTTAGTGGGTTGTGGTCTTCAAAGCCCGCCCCAAGACCCCCAATAAAAGTCCAAACCAAGAGTAACTCGGCCTCTTGAGCCGTCGCCCTCTATCTAACCTATTGACCCTTCAGTCCAGCTTTCTGTACCCAACCCTTGCCTCCATCTTTGAACCCCTTTTTCTCTCTCTGGACTCGCAATCCAGGAGAACCACGTGGTCTTGCTGGTTCAAGCTTCATTGCCCCATAGCTTTTACACCTTTCTTCCCCCATCCAACTCATCTTGACATCGGACAACGCATCTAAGGTAACGTGCTTTCCCCACCAACGATACCTGCTCATGCAAAAGTGCTATTTTATCTCTTTATTTTATTAGGCCTGTAAGATTGTGTGTGTGATTACGATTTTTGTATGCTTGACTACATGATCCAGTAAACAACATTGAACTTGGAACCTGCCTCACGTGCCTCTTTCCTTGAGAACTCCCGGGAGGGGTGGGACCCTGGTATAGCTGGCAAGAACCTGTGTATTTTGCTGATTGCTAAACGTAAATTAAAGCAATTCGGCTAACATGACTACCATGACAAATATATGGTGTCATATCTATGGTAGCTTGGCACAAGAATCTCCAAGGCCACTCTCATGAGAAAGCCAAGGGGCACAACTTGGAAGAAACAGTTATGACTACAACAGCAGGCACCCACTTTTTGGCACACACTCCCTCAGGAATTCCCTCCCCCCAAAGCATGACAAATATGGCGTGGAATAAGGAAACCTTAAGAATACATTAATACAGTGAACTGGAGCCTTGACAGATACCTGCGTTGCATTTTAATCTAGCCTGCCACTTCTGTTGCTGCTCTTGCCAAATATAGCAAATATACCCAGAGATGCATGATTCTTCCAGCTCAAAAAAGAGGAGGCGATATCACCTAAACTGTGCATCAGGTCATGCATTGAGCCCTTGTGTCTGCCACTGTCTTCTGTGCATACTCCCTCTCATCCACCATGCAACAGTCATCCTTGATTTGGTATGTCTGAGTGTAGGGCTGCCAAGTCAGCCCGGGGGGCGGGGGATCCCCCGCTATAGGGGTTCCTGATCCGCCGGCTGGCATTCGGCCGGCAGGGGGAACCCCGCCCCCGAAGTCGTCCAACGTGGATGACTTCCCCAGCGTAGTGATGTCACCTGGAAGTGACGTCACCATGTTGGAGATGTTGCCAGGGCGACGCTCTGGCAATCGCTCCATTTTGGGAGATTGCCAGAGCATCACCCTGGCAATGCCCCCAACGTGGTGACGTCACTTCCGGGTGACGTCACCGGGCGCGCGCGCCAGGGAGGCTCCCGAGCGGCTCCTGGGCGGCAAAGGACTCCTCCCCGCCAGTAGGTGAGTTCGACTTGGCAGCCCTATCTGAGTGTGATCTCTGATGTCTTGAGTATATGCAGAGTTTACAGCCATTTCTATCACAGCTAAGGTTGCCAGGCCCAGAGCCAATACCATGGGAGGAACTGGGGGCAGGGTCTGTCACAAGCATTCATTCCCCCCCCTTTCCTCCTGCCAGTGCGTGAGGCACTAGCAGGCAACAAGAGAGAATGGTGGGCGGCCTGGCATCCTTAGTCATAGCCCACATGAAATCCCACACTGTGCTCTGTTAATCAGGTTGCCAAGTACTTGGAGAGAGAGAAAATGGCCTGACCCTTCCATAGAGGCTTAATGGGATGTTATTCACCAGGTGACTTTCTTCCATGCTATGGAGAGCTTCAGCCGCCTATTTCCAGACATTAGGCCTCTATGGAAGGGACAGGACATTTTTTTCTCCAGGCAGCTGGTAATTCAATTTTGTAAAGAAGTAGAGTTATATATCTGTAAGAGTAACTCTCTTCCTCCCATTTTCCCTATGTTTGGCAGAGCTGGCATACATAAAGGGACCCCCCGCTGGCTGAGCTCATACAATTCAAGGCATAATTGATACATTGAGATATGGGGTGTCAGAATCATGAAGATGTACAATGAATTTTTCTTTTCACTAATTAAACTCCCTTAGACCAGTGAAATTCTGCAAAAAGCTTCTCTTCGGGGGGCCGTGGCAAGAGCCCTTCCTCCCCCTCAGGGGCATTCCAAGTCCTCTGTTACACTTGGTATACAGATCAATGCATATGTGTGACCTTTTATCAGCAAAAAAGTTTGCAAAAGTATCACAGCTGATTTTCTGTTTCTGTGCTAATAAAGGCTCAGATTTAGGAGTCAGTAGATGCCAACATACCTTAAATAATTAGGATGGTCAGGCACTAGCTGATGCAATGGTAGTAGAGAAGTAACATTTCTTTGTCACTGTCAATGCTGCTTCATAGGTCTTCTGATGGGTTCTACAGCACATTCTGTCAGATTCAGTATGAGTTCTCCACCAACATCACTCTAGATGTTTCCTGGCTCTCTTCAGCTCACCCAGCTATGTGGTAAATGGCAGGTGTGTTCTGCCTCGAAGATGGAAGAGGTCAATGAGGGGCAATGTTATTGATAGCTTCAAGGACAAATCATGTTCCATGCTCCCATTGCAGCCTCAACAGAGCCTCAACAGAGTGTCTGAAATCCTAAAATTCCCCAGAGCATTCTGGAATTCACTAAAATCCATGACTGTTCATGGGTGGGCCATTTAACCTGGTCCCCTTTACTGTGGGGTGCTGGAACCACATTCATTCTTTCCTTGGGTAGATATTGGTCAAACTATGGTTCAGGCTGAATCTCCAGCTCTGGAACCAGACTTTCCCTCAAACACTCAGAGCAAAAGGTTAAGTTCAAGGTGTGACCTCTTTCATGTGTTGGGTCTGTCACAATTTGAGAGAGGACCAAGGGAGTCAAAGAAGCTATAAAATCCTGGGCAGCCCTGGCAAGGTATCCTCTGCTTGAATGTTGAAGTTCCCCAGAACAATCTGTTTAGGTGTCTCCAACAACACACCCAAGAGCACCTCCATCAACTCAGACACGGTGCCTACTGAGGAACTTGGTTGCCAGTAAATAAGCAGTATGCCTAAGTTATCCTTGGTCTCCAATGTGAGGAGCATACAATCAATGCCAGCAATAGTTGCTTGGGAGTCTGCAGGTGCTGAAGCACCCATGCAGGTGCTGAAGCACCCATCACTCCTGCTCAGCCACCTGTGCTGCGTTGGTGGAGGACTGCAAAACCAGGTGGGGTTAGCTTGGGCAGACACCATGCCATTTTCTTACAATTGCACCTCTGTTACACAAGCCATGTCAATTTTCTCTTCCTGTAATAACCTGGATAGGCGTGCAGTTTTGTGCCTCACCGATCTAGCACTGTTCAATACGAAGACACAGAGGAAATAGACCAGTACTCCTTCATAGTGAACATTTAAGTAAAATTTTCTCCAACCTTCTCTTATTCATCCTCCTGCTGAAGTTCAAGAATGTGAACCCTTGGGGCCAGCCTCATATGTGACAAAAGATTTAAAGCAGTTAGTGAAGCTGTTTCCACTTGGCTGGAAAGTTTCCTGACCAAACCATTGTGTGTAGTGGTGGGAGAGGGCCAGTCAGTCTGTCAACTGGCTAAAGAGAGATCCTATTGGGGTCATAACAGTGATGGGCTAGGAAGCAAGAGAAGAAGAAAGAGAAGAAGAGCAACTGGGGACCACACCACCTTCCTCAACCAGGCACCATAACATCAGAGAGCAACAGATCCAGGTAGGGAGAGACCATGAGGCCCCTGAAAATGGGTGCATTGCTCTGGCTTCTTCTAAACCAGAGGGTCCATCAAAAGAGAAAAGGGAGCTGGTCATCCCTTGGCATGTCTGTAATATGAACACTGCTTCACAGTTTTATTTATTTATTTTGGCTTACAGGCTGCTCTCCCCGCTGACAAGCAAGATTCATAAATACATTCACAATATTAAAAGCATATAAAAACCTTAAAACATTCATAATCACAGTAATAATTTAAATAAAGTGCTCAGTGTAGTAGATGGCATACCATGCACCTCCAACATTTTCAGGCCCCCAGTGTCAATAACACTGAGGCCAGGTGGTAATTTCTGGCTGCACGTTGGTGGTGATAGAGTGGGGGGAGAGAAAGAGGCGGGGCGCCTATTCGTAGACCTGGCAGAAGAGCTCTGTCTTACAGGCCCTGAGGAACTGCATCAGGTCCTGCAGGGCCCTGATCTTTTCTGGGAGCTCGTTCCACCAGGAAGGGGCCGCCACGAAAAGGCTCTCCCTCTCATGGTAGCGAGCTGAATTTACCTGAAACTTTAGCATTTATGTATGGCTGCGGTCACACTGATGGCTTGGCATGATATGGTGCCACCTCTAATTGAATCGGTTTGAAGTGTTGCAGGACACATCAGCCACACAGCACACTCTGCTGTGGGTTACCCACGGAGACATCCCATGGTAAAGCATCCACATTATTGCAGCGCCTCAGCCACAGAGCGCATGGCAACCCCCCCCCCCCAAAAAATTCATGTGCATACAAGTTTTTTAAAAAACTGGCTCCCTAGCAGCAGAACGGATCTGTGGGTGCAGACTGCCAGAGCCGTTCTGTGTGTGCTCTCCGGTGTTCAGACATCCGACCATGTGCAATGGCTGTGCAGGGAACCAAAAACACCCCTTGTGATGTGGTGCCTTTTTAACCTGGCTCCAAGTCGTCCTAGGACAGGATAAGTATGGCCTGGAAACGCCTAACAGATGTGGCTGTGTGACTGTGTCCATTTGATCCAGAGGGGAGGATTGGCTGTGTTGGGCCAAACTGCCCGTGTGATCACAGCCTATGTCATAGTTGTTTATGCCAGTACTAGAAAGTTCTTTGCACACAACACATGCCTTATACCAAATCAGAACACTGTTATGTCAAGGTCAGCATTGTCTGCGCTTAGGATTTATTTATTTATTGGATTTCTATCCCACCCTCTCTGCTTCACAGCAGGCTCAGGGCGGGTTGCCAACTCCAGGTTGGGAAAGTGTTAGCTCTGCTGCCATAGTGTGTGGAGGCTGGGAGTTGGAAGCTGGATGAAGCTTGTTTTCCTTACAGATGTCTTCAGGTATGTTAACTTTCACTTTTAGCACTGCCTTATCTCACTCACTGCCTGTGTGGGACCTTGGGGCCTCAGTGCCTCTTTTCTCCCAGGAACTGTGATGTGTTTTTTATGGCACGCTTGTGTGCTTGCTCTGATTAGCCCCACCCCGGGGTGTGCTTTGAATTATGTATAACTTCCCAAGTCCCGCCTGGAGAGGCATTACTGACACAACAAGTGTTCTAGATGCCTACCTTCACTGATTCCAATAAACTGCTTACTGGTTAACACTGTGTGTTGGAACTGATTGCTGTGGTACTCTGAGTGTCAGGTTCCTGACATTTTTCCCGGGCGGGAGTTGGGTGCCTGCTGCTCTCCACGTCATTGAGCGCTCTCTCACTCCCTCCCTCCCACAGTTCGTTCTCATGCCTGTATCTGTTTCTCTGAGCAATGCTTGTTACCTTGAAGTGTCTTTCTAATGGCTCTGACTCCAGGTGGTGGGGGTGTGGGAATCAGTGGGGAAGTTTAGTGGGAGATGGGGAAAGGCTGCCAAGTCTGAGCTGACTCTGTTAAACACCTTTTCAGTGGGAAAACAACAGCTAGTATTTTAGCGCCTTTTTGCAACTCACCTGATTGGTGCCAGGTTCTTGTTCTGGTGTTTGAATATAGTATAACTTACCCTCTGCCCTGTAACTGTCATCACTAACACTGAAAGTGCTTACTGAGTAGACCATTAAGAAAATAAAAGGACTTTATTCAACATAAGGCCTGGCTTATTGGATCTTACAAGGTTCTCACACTGAGGAGATTTGAGGATGGAACCTGAAGAGGATGGTGTTGGGGAGGGGAGGGACCACAGTGTGGGATGCAATGCTACAGAGTCCAACTTTTACAGCAGCTATTTTCTCCAAGGGAACTGATCTGTGTTACTCTGGAGATCAGTTGTAATTCCAGCAGATCTCCAGGCCCCACTTGAAGGCTGGCAAGCCTGTCTTTTCGGAGTGGCACTGGATCTCCAGGGTCTCAGGCAGAGGTACTGAACATCACCTACAGCCTGGTCCTTTTAAGTGAAGATGCTGGGGAATGAACATGAGACCATCTGAGTGGAAAGTGGTCTCTCCATGTATGAAGTACCACAACATAAAACAATCACAGTCTGAAAAGTAGTTAAGTTATGGTGAGATAATGGAACCAACAATAAAGGAGACTTAAAACAATCACAATCTGAGAAATAGTTAAGTGTCCTTTATTGTTGGTTCCATTATCTCACCATCCCCAAATATGATTTCTTCAGCAGCTGGTCAATCTCCACTCCCTGCCAGAAATGCATACTACTGACAACCAAGGACTTACCCTTTGAGGTGCCATATAAGGCTTTCTTCCATTTTAGATAGAGAGATTTTTTTTTTTGAAAAGCAGTGATATGTTTTAAAACTCTTATCCAGTCTTCCTGTCCACTTTTATGCCATCTCGAGGCTCACAGAATTCAGTTTTCACGGGGATTTGTGAAATGAAATGTGAGCAACTTCCCCCCAAAACTCTGAATTTTTAAGCAGTGTACTGTTTTATGTAGGCTACCAAATAAATGCAAAATAAAAGAATGCAAGAGAACAAAAAAGGATCAGTGTTTCAGAGTTCTAATGAAGATCCCGGATGAAACAGCTTTTGTTTTTAATTTTGTATTTGCGAATTTTGAATAATACCCTCCCTGGTAACCCTCACTTAATGGACATTTATTAATTAAGAGTTGGACCTACATCAACTACATGCAATTTGAACATAAGTAGAAAACAAAAAGCTGTGTTTGCACTGCCCTTTTGAAAAACAGTTTAATAAATTTGGGTCTTAACAAGGTATTTGTCTGAACAGAAGGGCTGACACTTGAAATGCTAAGTAGTGTGTTAAAACTAATATAGTTAATGCTCTAACAGCTGTGGTAGGTTTTTTTACTACTGTAATTGGGGGAAGGACTGGGATCCAGGACTTGTTTGACAGCTACTGTGTCTGGGCATATTTGTTCTCAGGAATCCTGTCATTTCCATTTTCCAACTTCACCTCCCATAGCATTTTACCCCCTGCAAGTGCAGTGAGAGGAATTTCACCAGCATATTACTTTGCTACAGTGGATGAGTCATTAGGAGAGATTTCTGCTGAGGAGAGTCCCACAACATTAGAAGGCCTGCTGCATACTCCTTCACAAGGGAAGTTGCAGAAGAGTTACATCGATGACTCTGACTGGGACAGATCAACAGGTATTAAGGATTCAGTCATTGATTCAGAATGGATACAGCACCCACATGCCAAGCGATTCTAATAGGGCCCTGTTCCCTACCCTTCTCTGTCCCACGCTGCATACCCATAGGGGTGCCAACATCCAGGTAGGGCCTGGGAATCTCCCAGAATTACAACAGATAAGTGAGATCAGTTCCCCTGGAGAAAACTGCTACTTTGGAAGGTGGACTCTTACCATGCTGAGGTCTCTCTCCTCCCTAAAGCCGCCATTCCCTAGGCTCCACCCTCCAAATCTCCAGGAATTTCCCAGCTCAGAGCAGGCAATCCCACATACCCACCAGCCCTCAGCATGCCAAGCTTTGATGGGTAAAGGGAATTTTGTGCTCACCAGTCTCCCTGCACCAGAAGTCCATTTCTCCCTGGTCTGTACAGGCAAAGTCCCAGGGTGTTGTGGACCAGCCAGAAGGATCAATGGGGAGGCAGATAAAACATCCCTGAAAGACTGACACAGATGCTCCAAAGTTTGACAGTTTCAATAGCATAGCCAGTTGGCCAAATGACCTGTATATGGTTTTCTCCACACCTTTACATTGGCTCCTGAACCATGCTCAGGTGAGGAATTGAGCCCCTCCCCCAATTTCCTGCTGGAATTAAACCAGTGGGGTGACTGGGTACCAGTTTTCAAATACTCTGTAATGAGAGACACCAGAGTTATTATCTTCTGTTCGGCTCCCAACCATTGCTGGATGAGTGAGGGGGATGGAATCCCACTGCTTATCACTTCCGTAAGGCACCTTAGCCAGCAGATATGTTTATGCTTTTATTTCCTCTTTGCCTTTGTTAATTTTGTTTGAGTCCTTGTTGACTTCCAAATCAGATCTTTACTTATTCCAGACTCCCCCCTTAACCATTTCTTCTTCTTCTTTTGTACCCAAGTCATCTTCTTTGTTTTTACTTGGAATAAATTGTTGTTACATGGAACTCTTGGCCCATGCATCACAGACCCTTCAGCCTTGTTACCTCAGGAAAGCAATTTCAGCTTCCTTCACAGAGACATGAATGAGTAGGCAGATTTTGCTGCAATATCTGTTTGATGTAAAACATCCCCTAACTAATGGTAGCAGGAAACCCCTCCCCCACTAGTTTTGGGGAGTTCTCAGTTCCCTTTGCCCTACAACCTGACCTGAGGGTCTGCCATTTTTTTTTTTTGGTTGTTAGGGGTAATTCTTAGACCCAGAATTCTGACCTACAGACCTGTACCAAACTGCATTTCCCCTTCTGCAGATGCTTCTCAGATGGCTCCAAAGAAGACTAAAGAACTGGAATGTGAACATGTGAGGTGTTTATCAATAGCTCAAGGTCATAGCTGCCTCTGAAAGTTATGGCCCAGGAATCTTACTGCTATGTTTGGTAATGGAAGAATGAGGGTCGACAAGCTTTAAGGATAACTAATTTATTGTCTCAGAATACAAGCAACCCCAGAACAGGAAACTCCACCTGCTTCAGCCACTCCCCAAAATTACAGGGGCTGAAGAGGTTCGAGCAACCCCAACTAACAGGCACAGTACCTTCTGATATACATAACACCTACCACAGTTTATGACTCCCTGGCCCCAGTAGGTCTGTAAGATACCCAGACATGAAAGTCAGATCAAAGGGGGTCTTGAATTCCTTATCAATAAGTATCAAAAGCCCGATCTTGTCAGATCTTAGAAACCAGCAGGGTTGGCCCTGGTTAATACCTGGATGGGAGACCACCAAGAAATATCAGGGTCACTATGCAGAACAAATCAGCCAGTATCATAATGCCCCTGTATAAACTGATGGTGTGACCTCCTTTGGAGTACACTATGTATAGTTCTGGTCGCTACACCTCAAAAAAGATACTATTGCATTGGAAAAAGTGCAGAAAAGGGCAACTAGAATGATAAAAGGGTTGGAACACTTTCCCTATGAAGAAAGGTTGAAGCGCTTGGGGCTCTTTAGCTTGGAGAAACGACGGCTGAGGGGAGACATGATCGAGGTTTACAAGATGATGCATGGGATAGAGCAGGTAGAGAAAGAAGTCCTTTCTCCCTTTCTCACAATACAAGAACTCGTGGGCACTCCATGAAATTGCTGAGCAGTCAGGTTAGAACAGATAAAAGGAAGTACTTCTTCACCCAAAGAGTGATGAACACATGGAATTCACTGCCACAGGAGGTGGTGGCGGCTACAAGCATGGACAGCTTCAAGAGGGAATTAGATAAACATAAACATATGGAGCAGAAGTCCATCCGTGGCTCTTAGCCACAAAGTATAGATAGGAACTCTCAGTCTGGGGCAAGTGATGCTCTGTATTCTTGGTGGGGGTTTTTTTTTGGGGGGGGGGCAACAGTGGGAGGGTTTCCTGCCCCCACTGCTGGATCTTCTGAGGGCACCTGGTGTTTTTGGCCACTGTGTGACACCGAGTGTTGGACTGGATGGGCCACTGGCCTGATCGAGCTTCTCTTATGTTCTTATGTTCAGAGGCAGGCAATGGGAAACCATATCTATTTTACTCTTGCCTTGAAAACCCTATGGGGTTGCCATAAGTCAGCTACAATGTGACAGCACAATCAAAAGTAACACTATGCTCTGAACCTAGTTAGACTCCTCCTTACAGATAGGGGCAGACCCTAGCCCCCATGTGACACAGGCCAATCCACTGGAAGAAGGGCAAGAAGTATGGGAAGAGGGCATGAGTGAGGATACCCCTTTTTCCAGGATCACCCTCTTTTCCTGGAACACCTGGCTTGGGCTGACACAGTGCCTCCTCCTCAACACAATGGCGAATGGGCTAGTGCTGGGTAACTTCTGTACATGTATGGGGGCCTAAGTAAAATCCAGGCCAATCTCTTGCTCTCTGTTCTCCTGTTCTCTCTCATGTAGTTCAATGCCATGAGCATGGTGTTTTGAGTCCCCCCCCCCCACAAACCAGCATCCCATGGCCGCTCCTATCCTAGGGCCTGATCCTGTCCTAGGGCCTGATTCCAAGATCTGATCAATCACAATACGAGAACTCAGGGGCACTCAATGAAATTGCTGAGCAGTCGGGTTAGAACAGACAAAAGGAAGTCCTTCTTCACCCAAAGGGTGATTAACATGTGGAATTCACTGCCACTGGAGGTGGCGGTGGCTACAAGCATGGATAGCTTCAAGCGGGAATTAGATAAACATCTGGAGCAGAAGTCCATCCGTGGCTATTAGCCACAAAGTATAGATAGGAACTCTCAGTCTGGGGCAAGTGATGCTCTGTATTCTTGGTGCTTGACAGGGGGGCAATATTGGCAGGGCTTCTAGTGTTCTGCCCCCACTGCTGGACCTTCTGAGGGCACTTGGTGTTTTTGCCTACTGTGTGACTGAGTGTTGGATTGGATGGGCCATTGACCTGATCCAACATTGGCTTCTCTTACGTTCTTATATGGAGCAGAGGTCCATCCGTGGCTCTTAGCCACAAAGTATAGATATGATCTCTCGGTCTGGTGCAAGTGATGTTCTGTATTCTTGGTGCTTGAGGGGAGGGGGTGAACAGTGGGAGGGCTTCTAGTGTCCTGACCCCACTGCTAGACCTCCTGAGGGCACCTGGTGTTTTTGGCCACTGTGTGGCACAGAGTGTTGGACTGGATGGGCCACTGGCCTGATCCAACATGGCTTCTCTGATGTTCTTATGTCTGGGGCTAGTGATGCTCTGTATTCTTGGTGCTTGATGGGGGGGGCAACAGTGGGAGGGCTTCTAGTGTCCTGCCCCTACTGCTGGACCTCCTGAGGGCACCTGGTGCTTTTGGCCACTGTGTGACAGAGTGTTGGACTGGATGGGCCACTGGTCTGATCCAACATTGGCTTCACTTATGTTCTTAACTGCTGGCTTAGACAGCAAGCAGGGCAGTTCAGGTTAGCTGATTACCCCCTTTTGGTCCTAACAAGGTTACCACAGCTTCCTGTCTCCCTATGCAGTCCTTCCCTTCTACTCAATCAAAAGTTCAAGCTGCCCTCCTTGATGGAACAGACTGAGGCATGCTGGTTGTGTAAAAATTGTAAGGGGAGGGGGAAAAATGATTCTATCGTGTTCCTGGACAGGGGTCCTTTCGTAAAAAAAAGAGGTGCAGGAACTCATTAGCATAATTTATTTGCATATGCCACACCCCCTGATGTCACCAGAAGTGTCAAAAGGCCACACATCCCTGACGTCATCGGCAGTGTGTCAGAAGGCAAGAAGGGAGGGAGGGGGAAGGAAGGAAAGGAACAGGAAGGAAGGTAGGTAGGTAGGTAGGTGGGGGAGAGAGAGAAGAAAGAAAAAGAAAGGAAGGAAGGAAGGCGGGAGGAAGAAAGGAGGGAGGAAGGGGGGAAGGAAGGAAGAAAGAAAGGAAGGAAGGAAGGAAGGAAGGAACAGTAAGGTAGGTAGGGGGGAGAGAGAGAAGGAAGGAAGGAAGGAAGGAAGGGGGAGAGAGGGAGGAAGGAAGGAAGGGAGAGGGGAAGGACAGGGAAAGGAAGGAACAGGAAGGTAGATAGGTAGGTGGGGGAGAGAGAGAGAAGAAAGGAAGGAAGGAAGGGAGAGGGGAAGGAAGGGAGAGGGAAAGGAACAGGAAGGTAGGTAGGTGGGGGAGAGAGAAGGAAGGAAGGAAGGAAGAGGGGAAGGAAGGAGGAAAGGAAGGAACAGGAAGGTAAGGTAGGTGGGGGGGAGAGAGAGAAGAAAGGAAGGAAGGGAGGGAGGGAGAGGGGAAGGAAGGGGGAAAGGAAGGAACAGGAAGGAAGGTAGGTAGGTGGGGGAGCGAGAGAGAGAAGGAAGGGAGGGAGGGAGGGAGAGGGGAAGGAAGGGGGAAAGGAAGGAACAGGAAGGAAGGTAAGTAGGTGGGGGGAGAGAGAGAGAGAAGGAAGGAAGGGAGGGAGGAAGGAAGGAAGGGATGCTTCTCACCCCACTGGGGCCGGCGTTTCCTCCCCCCCTCTTACTTGGGCCCCAGTGGCTTCACGCCACTGGGGCCCGGCTTCTTCATTGGGGGGGGAGGGAGGGGGCTTCTTCTTCCCGGGGTCGGCGGTGCTCTGCCACGGCCCCGGGAGCACTGAAGGGGGGGAGGGAAGGGGCTTCCTGGGGCCGGCGGTGCTCTGCCCCGGGAGCAGTGGGAGGGGGAGAGGGAAGGGGCTTCCTGCAGCTGGCGGCACTCTGTCGCGGCCCTGGGAGCAATGGGGGGAGAGAAGAGGCTTCTTCTTCTCAGGCCAGCGGCGGCCTGCCGCAGCCTGGGAAAAGTGAGTGGGGGGCGGGACTTTGTTAAGTGCCCCCCCGGCCTCTCCCGAAGCGGTGCTCCGGCACGCCCCGGCCCCAATGGAGCCCTGTTCCTGGATATCTCTCCACTCGTGGGTACTGCATTGACTGTTGACTGAACTGAACCCTATTTATTCATTTATTTACAGATGGCTTATGCACTTGAAATATGTATCCCATAATTATCAGCATTCCTTTTGAAGCAGCTATAACTAACAAGCCAAATTAAAACCAGCAGTAATAAAACAATTAAGCAAGGAAAGATGAGAATGACGCAAAAAGGGAACAATAATATCAGCAATCTTAGAGAGCAAACGTTTAAAACTTGCTTTCTAAAAAAAATCTTTTAAAAAACATAGCGGCATTCTACTAAAATAGATCAGACTACTTACAATTGCCAAGAGATCTTTAACAACCACTTCACAAATATGGAACTGATGACCTGGTTTCCGAGCTCACTTCAAACTTGGAACCGATAGCATGTTCCACTTCTCCAGATGGCATGAGATGCAATGCTTGCTGGCCCTAAGGATAGAAAGTTAGCTGACAGTGCCACGTACTCCACCTCAAGGGCACCATATGTAAAAAATGTATTATTTGGATAACAGGTGACAGTTCCTTAAAACATCAGAATGGGGGAAATGCCACTGCTTTTTGCCATAAATATTATGGGTCATCTGCCTCCTTTTGAGCCACTTAACCCCTAATAAAGATGCAGACCTTTTCTGTGCTTTGCTGATACATCGTGTCAGCACTTGTATGGCCAACTGTTAACCTTGGGATCATTCTCCTCTTCCATTTCAGCAGTGAAAACCGGCTGCAATAAATATGACACAGGAAGGCAATAAAGAAAGAAACAAATAAAAAATATACAGCACCCAAAAGCCAAATAGGCTTGCAGGAGGGAAAAAATTCCAGTTGTATGGTGTCAATCCGGAAAACAAATCATAAATCTGTACTAGTAATTGGCAGCCTCACCTGGATGGCCCAGGCTAGCCCAATCTCATCAGATCTCAGATACTAAGCAGGGTCAGCTCTGGTTAGTATTTGGATGGGAGACCTCCAAGGAAGTCCAGGGTATCTACACAGAGCCAAGCAATGGCAAACGACCTTTGAACATCTCTTGCCTTGAAAATCCTGTGGGGTCACCATAAGTCAACTGTGCTTTGACAGAACTTTCCACCACCATCAGTAATCGACAGTGGCATGTATCCTGCCACTCAATTAAGCAAGGTCTGAAGTCTTCCTCCAGCCTAAGTAGGTTTCCTCCAACTTAAATGCGAAACTGCTGTCTTGAAAACTGTAGCACACACACAAAAGGAAAGACTCCAATGTTGCAGGAGAACCCTTGCTTTCAGATATAGTGAAGTTATTAAAATGTCCCACTTGTAAAATGCTCACCTTTCACATAACATGGCAGAAGTGGCATGCTTGGCAGAAGTGTCAGGCAATAGACAGAACAACAGCTATATGAGAGGTCAAAAGCTAAGGGAACTTATAGCTGCAATGTACACTGAACCAATAAACCATATAAACAAGCAATGCAAAAATATCAATTTAATACAAGAGACAATAAACAAAGGTCCAAGAGTAAATCAACGAAGCATCCGGTAAGTATATTTGTTTCTGGCAGTCTTCATCAGGCGGGGACCATCATATGACTTCATGTATGACTTAGTAGAACAACATCCAAGAGTATAACTTAGTAGAACAACACCACTGTGAAGCTTGTTCAGCTATTTGTAACTTTGTTTGAATACTCTTGTGTATGATGCCAGTATGAAAAATTGATATTGATGGATTAGTCTGATCTTAAAGGATTGGTCTCTTGGATGTTGTTCTACTAAGTCATACATGAAGTCATATGATGGTCCCCGCCTGATGAAGATTGCCAGAAATGAATATACTTAACGGATGCTTCGTTGATTTACTCTTGGACCTTTGTTTATTGTCTCTTATATTAAATTTATATTTTTGCATTGCTTTTTTTAATGGTTTATTGGTTCAGTGTACATTTTAGCTATAAGTTCCCTTAGCTTTCGACAGAAGTGTCAGGCATGAAAAGGGAAGCAATTGATAGCTATCATAACTTACAGCAAATAAATTACATTGATTTACAAGAACTATATATTTTGTGATTGGTTGCATGATTTTTTGGGGGGGGGGGGGACTTTTAAGAACAAACACCCCGTGTAGCCACTGAGGCTGCACTTCAAAGCCCCAGACTGATGCAGAGGGAGAGCTTCTAACCATTTTCATGGCATCATTTTTCTACTCTCCAACCAAGTTATTTTAATCCCTGCTGCGGAAAAGATAAAGCTAAGCTGAGTAGTTCTAACCTTAAGAGGGATGATAAAGAAGTATTAGCTAAGCAGTCTTCCACCCTTCTAAGCCAGTTTGGTGTAGTGGTTAAGTGCGCAGACTCTAATCTGGGAGAACTGGGTTTGATTCCCCACTCCTCCACTTGCACCTGGCTGGATGACCTTGGGCAAGCCATAGCTCTGTACCAGCTGTTCTCTCAAGGGCAGTTGTCTCAGAGCTCTCTCAGCCCCACCTACCTCACAGGGTGTCTGTTGTGGGGAGGGGAAGGGAAAGGAGTTTGTAAGCCGCTCTGAGACTCTAAGTGAGTGAAGGGTGGGATATAAATCCAATCTCTTCTTCTCTCTTCTAAGTCCACTGAAGACAATAGGAGTGGTTTAGGGCAACACTTCTGGGGAGGGTGGGGTTTGGTGAGAAGGAGGGTGGGGTTTGGTGAGGGGAGGAGCCTTAGTGAGGTTTAATGCGATAGAGTCCACCCTCCAAAGCAGCCATTATCTCTCGGGGAACTGAGTTCGCTTGCGGGGAGGGCGGGGAATAAATTTGAAATATAAATAAAATAATACATAAATCTCTGTAGTCTGAAGAGCAGTTGTAATGAGAGTTGCTAGGTCTGGGTTGAGAAATACCTGGAGATTTTGGGGGTGGATCCTGGGGAAGGCAGAGTTTGGGGAGAGGAGGTGCTTCAGCCGGATACAAGGCCATAGAATCTGTTTTCCCCAGGGGAACTGATGTTGGTCATATTGAGATCAACTGTAATAGTGGGAGATCTCCGGCTACCACCTGGAGGTTGGAAACCCTAGTTCTAATTCTGAGAGCTCTCCAGGCTCCACCTGGAGTTCAGCATCCCTAGGTCTGTCCACTATCTTGTAGCTGTGATTCTTAGTGGCAACTCTGTAAAAAAGCACTGCAGGGGCCTGATTTGGATTGGGACCATAGCAGAGGGAGAGGAGGGGCTCCTGACATCTCCCACTGTATTCTGGAGCTGAAATAATATGTGTTTGTATGTTATTTGCCTTGTTGGGACAAATGTCTCATCTAGTTTAGCCTTAGAAAAGTGTAGTTCTGTTTAGGATTGCACAGTAGAAGAGGTAAGCAGAGTCAATGGATGAACTCTAATAAAAATTTCAGAATCAGTTTTTCCACTTTGGGATAATAAACTTTTCATCTTTTTTCACTTGTAGGAATTCTGTTCAGTACTTCTCAAAAGAGATTTTCAGTTTATTGAAAACAACCTGTTAATTTAACTGTATTAGTCTCAGTTGTCCCCTGCAGTGTCAGAAGCATATGGCTCTAAACCAGTGTTCTTTTGGCAGGGAAGGTAGGTCATAATGCCTTGGGTTGCTGGGTTGCAATCTGTAGAATTGCCATTTTATTTTGCTGCTTTATGGAAGGATCCAGTGCTAGATCATATAGAGAGAGCAAAGAAACTACCAAAGGCCAACTCCAAGTTGGGAAATTCCTGGAGATTTTGGGGATGGAGCCTGGGAAGAGTGCGATTTGGGGAGGGAAGGGACCTCAGCACAGCATCATGCCTCTAAAGCAGCCATTTTCCCCAGAGGAATGGATCTCTGTAGCTTGGAGATCAGTTTTAATTCCAGGAGATCTCCAGGCCACATCTAGAGGTTCTAAAACAGAAAATAATACCGTGATCCCACTAAGACAACACACTTTGAACAATCTTTTATGCTAATTTCTTTATATCAAAACATTTACATATCCTGAACCAACATTTACAAAAAATAACTGTTAGTTTCACTCTAAGCATTCAAATGAATGACACTACCAACCATCCATCCTGCTGCACAAAAGAATAAAAAATAGTCCAATCCAGTGATCAATAATCCAAATCCATTAAATTCAATACTGCAGTTTCTTTCTTCACTGAGATGTAGACTGAAATCAAACATTTAAATGTTTCAATCGATGTGGGTCATTTCAAGCCTCCTGTCTTTCTGGCTGCTGAGATGTAGACTGAAATCAAACAGCTGAATGTTCCATTCAATGTGAGTTATTTCAAGCCCCCTGTCATTCTGGCTGATCGGCCACTAGCTTCAAGTCCAATTCCACCTGTTGTTTTATCAAAGTTGGAACTGTATGACTACACCATATTCAGAATTTGACATCTCACTAGAATAAACATATTATAATATGACATTCTAATCATAACTGGAAAATTCACTTAAAGAGTAAAATTCTACATTTTACTTACCAAAACATTTCCAATGAATCTCACAGTCATTCAGAGAATAAAATCTTCAAAAGATCTGGGCATCATGAATCATTAACCACTCAAACAATCCATCATTACTAGTATATCACAAATAGATGCCTCTAATCCTCTAAAACTGGTATATTACTGGAACCAACTGTCTTAAAGCAGCCGTACATGAAGAAAAATCCAAATCCTTTCAAAGCATTTTGTCAAACCATGCCAAAAACATGTACTTTACAAAAAACAAGTATAATCTATATTCAAATTCACACCAAAGGGCATCATGGTATTCAGTTTAAAGATCCCAAAAGTGTCTTCCCTTAAAAGCTTCTTCTGCATATCCCTTTCAGCAAAGTCATCACTCTCATATTTGTAAATTACAAAATATCTGAGGTGCAACCAAGAGGCACCTCCAGTATTTTATTTTTAATTCTAGACTGATGCTCTAAAATACGTGTTTTCATGGATCAAGTAGTACTTTAAACATACATGAATTCACATTAACATAACATAATGTACACCACATTTCTTGTGTTACAATTGGAAAAGGATGTTAATTGTATAATAAACCCACCCTGCGTGGGTGTAAACTCCTTTAATTCCAGTGTCAGAGGGCAGACCAAACACCTGCCACACTTATGGTGCCCTTTAACATCCAAATTACTCCTTGGGGCATGGCTGATGTTGGAATGAACCACCACATCTTTAATATTCCTTGTGTGTCTGAATCCCACAAATGGTGGGTCCATGCTACCCAGAATGCCCTCTAATAGATGCCAATGTCTCATGAGTATTTTATGAATAGAGTTAGAAAGTGGAGTATAATCAAAAGCGCACACAACCGTGTTACGTGAAGATCTACTACAATCCATGAATAAGCTCCTTCTTTCTACAGAGCTCACCTGAGATCTAGCCCCCTGTATCACATGTTCAGGTCATCCTCTGTTTCTAAATTCCACCATAATCTCATTGCAATCCTTTACATAACCAACCATCTTAGTGGAATTTCTCTTTAATCTGAGGAATTGGCCTTACAGTGCAGATGGGCCAACTGGAAAGATTTGTAATGAAGATAGGAATTCCTATCAGTCTTCTTCTTAAAGGTGTGCACCACCAACTGATTATAATGTGTCCTATGGCTACCATATCCAAGAATGTAGCTGAATTTCTATCATTTACTAGAGAACTTAATGTTCTAATGGATCTCATTCATCCACCTAAAAAACTTTTCCACATCCCTATCATCACTTAAAACAATAACCAAATCATCAATGTATCTTGTACATAAGGATCTTGCTGAAAAAAGGATTACATTCATTAAGGCAAATGGCCTCATCCTCCAGATTTGGCATAAATAAGTTTGCCACATAAGTTTGCCACATAAATTGGGCACCGGTGCTCCTCATCGCAACCCCCTTGGTCTGAAAATAAAAATCCTCCTCAAATTTGAAATGTCTTTTCCAGAATTATTTAAGAGACAAAATGTGAGTGGGTGTGGTTTTACTCATGTCAACAGAACCCTCTTTATGACCTGATGGGCCTCATCATGAGGAATACTAGTCTAGAGGGCTGCCACATCCATGGTAACTAACACAGCTTCTGAAGGAATGTGCATGCCCTCAACTTCAGAAATAAAGCCCCTTGTATCCTTAATATAAGTTCCCATTTTACAAACAAAGAGCTTAAGAAAATAATCAACAAATTTTGACAATAGTTCCAGGACAGAATTAGACCCAGAGATTATTGTCTGGTCAGGTGGTAGAAAACCTGATTTATGCATTTTTGGCAAGGTCTAGAAAAGGGGGGTTCTTGGATGTTCATATAACAAAAACCTATATGTGTTGTTATCTATGAATGCTATAAGTTCTGCTTCATCCAAAACAACCATAGTAAGTCTGGATATGTGTTTGGTGGGGTCATGGTTAATCAGTAAATAGTTGGTCCTAGCTGAGAGTTATCTAATCTCCCCACAATAATCACATTTATTCTGGACGACAGTTGCACCCCCTTTATCTGCTGGCTTTATCACAATACTATCATCTCCAGCCAGATCATTTAGTAATCTTTGTTCAGCCCATGATAAATTCTGCCATGAAAATCTAGAAGTCAACTCTGCCCTACTAATGTTCCTTAACACAACCTTCTCAAAAGTTCTCACAGAAGGATTAGAAATATTAGGGACAAGAGCGGATCCGGGGTGTAAAGAGTTGTCATCCTCAACCTCAATATTCCCTTTTTAAAATTTTTATTTGTCAAATTACTTTTAAAATAGCTATTCTAGTTTGGAAGGCATTGTACCTTGGAGTAGGTACAAACCCCAACCCAAGGCTGAGCACCTAATGTTCCAATGCGGTGAGTGCTCTAGTAGATAAATTCAAAACTAAGTCTTCTGCCTCCCTCTTCTCTGAGGGCCCCGCTGGAAAAAATCCCCGCCTAGAAATGTGACATCCTGCGTTGTGCTTGCAATTCAGAGGGCCTCATGCTGCCGCCTCTGATTTAAAGTGGGTCTTGGGTCTGAAAAGTTGAAGACCACGGTTCTAAACAGTCAGGCATTTGGCACAGCTTCTGATATACATTTATTACTGCAAAGTCCTTCCCATCACACAAAGCATCTGAAGCATGTATTTCTGGCAATAAATACTTACATGGTAATCAGTAGTAACATGGAATGTTTATTTGATATTTATCCCACCCTTCCTCCAAGGAGCTTAGTAAAGTGTACATGGTCCTTTCCCTCCAGTTTATCCTTAGAACAACCATGTGAAGTAGGTTAGCCTGTGGAAGAGTGATTGGTCCAAGATCATCCAGTGATCTTCATGGCAGAGTAGAATTTTAACTCAGATCTCCCCAGTTATAGTATGAAATGTTAACTATTATATTAGACTTGTTCACTAATAAGATGTATGTTTGTATTGGGGAGCAACATGTACATTTAAAAAATGGAGACTTTTGTATGGTAAATGCAATCAATATTGGACACCCATAAAGCAAGCATAGAGAGACTGCCAACTGCAAGAATGTGAGCCAATCAAGATAATCCCCAGTAAGGCCAATAAAGCTTCTGACAGTGATTAGTGTCTCAAGGAGATCATACACCATTTGAAAAGACTGTGAGAACAGCTGAAAAGCCCTGAGAAAAATCAGAAGATAAATATCCAACAGAAACAGTGTTCAAACCTATTATGTAACACTATAAAAATACAAACTGGCATTATTAATAAAGTCGGCAATGATGTTCTGACAAATTGTGTTTACTGACTTCTAGCCTAATGCTATACATACAACTTCCCAGTGATTTCAGTGGGATATGGGAGACCCCCAAGGAAGTCCAGGTTGCTACACAGAGGCTGTTTGTCTCTTGCCTTGAAAACCATATGTGGTTGCCATAAATTGGCTGTGACTTAATGGTACTTTCCATCACCACCACGCGGTCATGTAAATGTGCAGTCATTTATTGGCAAGCAGTTATTTTGCAAGCCAAAGCACTAAAGCAAAACAAGATTCAAATTGCTAGGATTAGATACCATCTGATAAAAGGGATCAACATTTTTTAAATGTTGTAATTAAAAAGTACGAAGGCCAAGTGAGCTGTGAGTGATAAAAACCTCCAACAAAATCACTGTAATAATCCTGCCGAAAATCTGCTTTAAAACACCTCCTTCTCTTTGGAAGATGCATAGAAAAATCTCACACACATCAGTTTAGGTATCCCCTAAGGAAGAAGCCATATTGTACTGAAGTTTTCACAGTTCTCTATTATTATATCAAGTTTCCCTGACAGTAGAGGACAAACTGTCTTTCACATGATATAAAGTAATATGCCAGCAGTTCAAGTAAGGAGTAGGATTAAACAAGACTGTCTGGTGGATTTATCTATACCAAATTTAAGTCCTCACGAAACTTTCGAACAGCACACTATTTAATAGAAGCAGCACAGCCTTGGCTTTGAAAGATTATACTAAAGTACAATGAATTTACCTCCAAGCTAAATGTAATAACACAAAAAAGCCCCCCAAAGCATGCCATGCATCAGCTTCCAAATTTTTATTGACCTTTTCAGCACAGCACATCTAGGTTCTGAGTTGCCTTTCCCACCAGTTTTACATTTGAGGGAGGCAGGCGGCAACACCTGGGTCACCACCATTCCCGGCTGCCTCGACAGGACAGGAAATGTGCAGCAGAAAGATATATGGCTCAATTCCTCTGACAGAACATTCTTGACAATGAGCCATTAGAACGTTAGGATTTCAGCAAGGACAGACAAAGCCGGAGCATGAAGGAAAACTATCTCCTGTGCCCCCTGAGGCTGGGATCACCAAATAGTAGTTAAAGGGATCTCATAAATGGTAGAGACCAAGGAATAAATATCCTCATTTGTTTTGTACCATCAATCCTATTAACATATGCAAGCACCTCTTAAGTCCCTTTAGGCCATGAAACACATGCAAATATAAACACGCTATCTGTTTGTCAACCAGCTTTACAAATAGAACATGATTTACAGCTGTTATATGATTTTTAAACCTCAAGGATGTAGCAAAAGTAAGATTTATGGCAGATGATCAATCACTGGGACAAGGGGTGGTAAAATAATTTAAGTCTTCCTCAACTTTTGGGAGATATTTTAATGTCTCCTTTAAAATTCTGTAGGGCAAGCTCACCCATTTGGTGTACTTTTCTTGGCAAGAACCAGTTCTGTGCCTGGAGGCCAATGTCAGGAGGAAAACGGCTCCTGTAAATGCTGGGATTTATTGACTTTATGCACATACAATTAAGCAGGCAAGGGGGCCTACTGGACTTTTATCTGTGTAGTCCTAAACAGTTCCTCCTATGCCCATTGAGTTCCATGGATTCTGGAGGGTATAACTTTTCTTCGGATTGCACGGTATGTCTACTGTTCCTCTTCACAGCATGCATCAGCCAGTGCCTGCCCACCTGTCCTTGGTGTTCAGCCTGCCACTGGTAGGGCCTTAATGGAATCTACCCATAAATAGTTGGAGCTACTCTTTACAGTCTCCTGGTACGGTGTTTCCCAACCTGTGGGTTGGGACCCAATAGTGGGTCGGAAAGCCTCTGAAAGTAGGTCACAGGCCAACCTCAGTAGTGGCAGCTCCTGCCTTTTCCATTGCTTTCTTTTGTTATCTTGAAACCCAAAATCTGACCCTGGAAAAAGTGTCTTTCACCCACATCATACATTAATTGGTATTTCTTCTCCACTGCATATATTGTTGATCGAATAAAATGTGTTGTTATGGTTACTAGAGTGAGCTTCTTAGCTTAGAGGGAGTAATGGAGAAGGAGAGGGTGGTCAAAGGCTAGAATGTAACCTCCATAGGCAAAGGCTGTGTATGTTGAAATGCTGCTTGCTTGGGGTTCATAGTGGGGGCAACTGTATCCTTTGTGTGATGTTTCTTGGTTTCTCAAAAATGTCTGGTTAGCCACTGTGGAAAATGGAATGCTGAATTAGATGGTGCCAAGGTCATAGTTTGTCTTGGGAACAAATAAATCTTGGGTGGATCACCATACCTAGTAAATCTGGACTTGTGGGTTAACTTACTGAAAAGGTGGGAACTGCTGTTTTAGAACACCACTGCAAAACTGCCCTTATTGGACCTGCCTGTGAAGTAGTCCAAACCCTGGTGATTCAACATAGCACAGCAGTTCCCTAGGCAACAGTCAGGAGTGACCTGCAGTCGGGGCACCTAAGGCACGTATGTGTCATATGCTATAGACTGAAGAGGTATTAAAACCAACGATACTGAATGAGGAAGGTGCTGTGCAAAAGAACAAATTGGAGCTTCTTAAAGACTTTTTCCTTGGCATGTAGTGATGAGCAGTCTATTTAGGCCAAACTATTGCATCTTAATGTAGTGACAGCTGGCATCAGCACAGCTTAGAAGCTAAGTAAGGCAAATCTTTCGCAAAGCACTATGTTTGCAGGTTGTTTATTACCCGCTATGGGCAAGTGTGTTGACAGATGCTAATGACAAGTGCGTGTGTGCCATGTGTGAGAGAGATTTACTGTTGAGATCCTTGCCTTCTGTCCTCCCTTTTTTTTTCAACCAAGGTGGCCAGGCAAGAAGCACAGTTTGTTCACAGCACTTGGCAATATTTCCCTTTGTTACAATGATGGATTCAGTACTACGGATGACAGAAGTGGTCATAACACAAGCATTTTCAGAAGAATGAAAGTGAAACAAAGCAAGCGTAGGAGTGATCACCTGGAGAGCAAAGCCCTTAGCAAAGCCCTTGAGAGACTGACACACTGGCAGTTCATCTTCTGTTAATTTTAATGATTCACTTACCACTTTGAGCTTGGGTCTCCTTTTAGGCTGTTTAGCATGGCTGATCACACTAACTTGCCTTCCTCCCTATCAGGTATTCCTTTGGAGGTCAGTTGCAACAGTGCTTACTCCATGCCACTCCTTAAACCGTTACTGCCTTAATTTAAAGTGGCTGAATTCTAGGGTTGCCAGCCTCCAGGTGGGGCCTGGGGATCTCCCGCTTTTACAACTGATCTCCAGCTGACAGGGATCAGCTCCCCTGGAGAAAATGGCTGCTTTGAAGGGTGGACTCTATGGCATGGTACCATACTGAGGCCCCTCCCCAAACCCCGCCCTCTCCTGGCTCCACCCCCAAAGTCCCCAGGTATTTTCCAATCCAGACCTGGCAAGCCTACTGAATTCATTCTTCTGCCTGCTGGATAACAAGAATAAGGTGCCTTTTCAGAAACTGCTGTTGTGCCCCAAGCAACATTCAAATCAATTTTAGAATTTAAACTATTTTAGTCTCTATTTAAAAATATTATTTAGAACAGAATAGGCTGAAAACAATATACCAAATTTTATGCAGATTTTACCAAACTGACACCTATTACAGTCTACCAATAGCTGTTAAACGTATGAACATAACACATCCCTGCTGGATCAGACCAGCTGTTCCCCTAGGTAGGCGTTCTGTTTCCAGCCGTGGCTTACCAGATATCCAAGAAGGCCCACAGGAGAAGCACAAAGGCCAAATCCTCCCCATGCTGTTGCCTCCCAGCAACTGGGATCCAGAGGTGTATCTCCAAACATGGAGGTCCCAGTCAGCCATATAGCTAATGGCCATTGATGAACATATCCTCCATGAATTTGTCTAATCTGCTTTTAAAGCCAGGTGGCAGAATTTCAGGTTGGTTTTTGTCATGTCTTCTTATGACACTTGGAATGGATTTGTATGTATCTTAAATATGGAATATGTACTTTCCCTTCTTCCTGTATTACTTGACACAGCCCATTTTCACATAATTTAGATGCACCATAATGGTATGATGGCCTGAGAGAGCAGGCAATGGCAAAGAACCCTCACCTGGAGCTAAAGTGGGTGTGGGTTGGGGTTTTTTTCGATACCTTGATGATACATGCTCATCTGTGCATGTATCAAATCATATGCATAAAGAAAACCAGCAGATTTAGCACATTCAAGGGGGGGGGGATACATAGGTCTACTGTCTGTATACCCAGCTCCCCTATACATATTGCTACACTTAAAAACAGGCATTTCTCATAGATGTCATTAAGTTTGCTTATTTTTTTTATGTCAGTGGGACATGTTTTAGAAATGAGCACTCTGGGGTGGTTTTTCATGTTACTACTTCTTCCCATGAATCTTAAAATACACCTGTTTAGAGTGGCTGAAAGATTAGAAGCTTTTTAAGATGCAGATGATCAGATGGATGTCTATTTAAACTTATGTCTCAGCATTCAACATTTTTCATTTAAATTGAGAGCCTGTGAGAAATCATGCTGTGATAGGGTCAACTACTAGGAAATATCCCCCCCTCAACTGCATATTAGCGCAACATTGCTATGTTCTAGGGTTGCCATTGGTGACAGTGTGATGTCATTTCTGGGAAAACCCAGCAAGTTTCTGGTGATTCCTAGAGAGGACTAATGCCTCTTCTGGTTCTCCCGAAATCATGCTATTGGCCCAATGGGCATTCTGGGGAAGAAATTCTTCTACCACTGTTTCAAGCAGCAGTGAAAAATAGGAACTAGGGGCAGGGGCCTGGAAACCTTGCTTTCCTCTGGGGTTAAACGAGCAGCTTCCAGTTCACGGAGCCTGGAACCTGTACAGTCCAGCATGACAGCACAATTACCCGGGCTGCTGAGATTCAAGACTAGCAGAGCAATCCTAATAGAGTCCACTGGCTTCAGTGGACTTAGAAAGCTATAACAACTCTGCTTTGGATTGTACTGTGAGAAGGAAGTCCCATTTCAATGTCCTGCTGAAAGGCATTTGGCCATGACATTTGGAATGATGATGGCTTTCAGAGCCTTTAAACTAAAGGAAAATATTCCTTGTTTCCAAGTGCTGAACTTAAAAGATTACACTTTAGAAACAAACAATGATATGGTCACCTGTAAGAAAAAGAGGAAGGAAGGGTCAGTTTTGCAAGTCAGTTTTCTTTACAAAAGTGTATGTAACCACTGTAGAAAAAGCCCAGCAGGAACTCATTAGCATAATAGGCTACACCCAACAGCAGAAACTAATTAGCATATTAGGCCACACCCCTGACAGCACAGCTCCCTCCCAGGATAGGCTTCCCCAGGTGCCCCCTCACTTGTGGGGCACATGGGGAACCCAAGGGAAGGCAGGCAGTTTCTAGATCGGCTTCCCCAGGTGCCCTGCAGCTGCGGGGCACCTGGGGAACCGGAGGAGGGGAGGCAATTTAAACTGCCTTCCTTCCCTGGATCGGCTTGGCTTCCCCAGGCGCCCTGTGGCTTGTGAAGCACCTGAGGAACCCGGGGGGGGGGGGAGGCTGTAGGCATAGCCAACTTGGAAGCCAGCCGGAACTCAGTTCCTGTGTGTTCCTGCCCAAAAATAGCCCTGTATGTAACTATTAGATATTAGCATAGTTGCCATGAAACAGATGATGGAGGCACTAGAAACCCATCTGCTGGATAAAGTAGTCAGTGATTCTCACACTAAAAGGTCTGTGAGCACCCAGCCAGTTCAGCAAGGCTCAGATGAGAATCACAATGCATTCAGGATGACTTTGAACAAGGCTGTGTCTTGTTGGATTGGGATGACTGTCAGTTCTAATTTTAAACTTAAGCAGATGCAACTTACAATAGGCTAAAACTTGAAAATGAACCTCAGCTGTGCCGGATATATGTATAGGCTAAGTAGACTGAATAGGGTTGCCAAGTGTGGGTTGGAAAATACCTGGAGACTTTGGGGGTGGATCCAGGAGCGGGCAGGGTTTGGGGAGGGAAAAGGCCTCAGCCATAGAGTCCACCCTTCAAAGCAGCCATTTTCTCCAGGGGAGCTGATCTTTGTCAGCTGGGGATCAGTTGTAAAAGCAGGGGATCTCCAGGCCCCACCTGGAGGCTGGCAACCCTAAGGCTGAAGCCTAGGGCCTCTAAATCTAGGGGGCCTCCACAGCCCTGCCCCTTCCCCCCAGCGGGCAGTCTCCCCTCTCCCAAAATTGCAAACCCAAGACTTCATGCAAAGGCAGGGCAACTCGGGCCCAGCAACTATGAGACTCAGGGCCAGTCAGTGGGGCCCAATTTGAAACTCTGGGGCCCAACTGGAAAACATTTTGTGGGGCCCCAATTCACAGCCAAAGTTTGCAGAGTCTTAGAGATATAAGTAAAATCCATCTAGATTGCCCTGGTGCGGGGGCCCCCTTAGGAGAGGCCTGCGGGACCTGATTTGGTCAAATTGCTCCAATTGCCTTAAGGCCGGCCTTGATGAGACTGTGCAGGGGTTGGACTGACAAGCTCTGCCCCTCCTAGGTCCCTGGTGCCACTATTCAGAGTACAGACTCCAGGACTCCAGAGCCAGCAGCCCAGAGTCAACAACCAGCTGCACAGCCTTCCCCAACTCAAGGGTCAGGTCAGCAGTGGTACCTGCTGCACTTTAATCAATGGGAGAGTGCGACTGGGGTGTGTGTGTGTGACTGGGGCAGATATACCAGGCAAGCAAGCTCTCCCCAGTCCCTTCTATTCCTTCCCTCCTTCTTGGCTTGAACAGAGCAAGCACATGTGACTGGCACTGGCCTCACCCCTCCCAGGCAGGGAAGTCTATCTTTCACCCTTCAGAGAGCCCCTCTCAAGTGCCTGCAGCATGCACTTGCAACCCCTTTCTCTGAACTTCTTGGATATGAGAAGAAATATTGATGGTGTCAATTGTCATGCCAATAAATCCAAACAATACTGCTTCATACATTAATAGTAGATTAATTGTTCTAAAGCCATTGCAGAATCTAATCAAAGTTTGACATATTTATTTGATATAACATTTTTTGGCAGTTGGCTCTTTTAAATGGCTAGTATTGATTGTTGGATGGGATCCTGGTGTTTACTGTTGCTGGAATTATTAGATGAGAAATTATAGTTCATTAGTAACCTATGTTTTTGCATCATTTTCAAGCCTCCTAATTGCATGTGTCTTGGAGAAAATTATTTTGAATCCTTTTGGCAATTTTGGGAGTTTATAAACTTTTGAAAACATTTAGATTGGAAAATGATGTTGTGCTATAGGGTTGGCTTATTTGATGTGACAGAATAGACTCCATCTTGTGTTTGCTTTAGTTTAGGTTGTTTAGTTTAGTTAAAATGGCCACCCACCCTGGGAAGTAGGGCAAAACTCCAGGGTAGGCCTACACATCCCAGATGCCTTTATGGCCAAAAAGTGCAGGAAAGCCAGGGGGCGGAGTCAGAAGATATAAATGCTCCAGCCAGCCTGGGAGGGGGGAGTCATCCTGCAACCCTCAGAGAGGCCAGGAGGCTCTTGCTGCAGATTTCCCACAGGCAGAGAGAG
This sequence comes from Lepidodactylus listeri, assembly GCA_029233225.1. Classification (NCBI taxonomy): domain Eukaryota; kingdom Metazoa; phylum Chordata; class Lepidosauria; order Squamata; family Gekkonidae; genus Lepidodactylus; species Lepidodactylus listeri. Next base: position 124,446,322 of record JARCFY010000007.1, on the reverse strand, counting down.
GCCTTGGGGATCAGGGAAGGCAACAGTGGGAAGGGATCCTCAGAGGGTTCCAGAACTACCTGTAGAAGGCAGGAGGCCAGGCTGCAGGTTGGTAACTGAACCTCATCCCAAGCGAAGGAAAATAACAGCTCAACACCTTGCTGAATTTCTTGCTTAGATGCTGTCAGATTAGCAAGAATGGAAAACAATTGTGCAACATCACTGTACACAGTACTTCTTTTTAAATTGGCTTCAAGTGCATCTAATATAGGAATAAAGGATTTTATCCTAAACTTATCTCTTGAAGAAAGTGCATCGAAGGCATCAGGTGCACTTCTGTCATTTCTTTGCCATTCCCTTACTCTTTGTCTCATTGTTTTGTAGTTAACATTTGGCAAGGTGGCTTTTGCTGGTTTCTCTAGCTCATCAAAATCTTCTCTAATTTTCCTTCAAAAATCCAGAAGTGAACTGTACAAACTTGCACAAGAACTCAATAACAGGTCTGATTTCTGAAGGGCTTTGCTGACCTTGTGGAAATGACCTAGCACACAGGTCCAAAAATGCAGCATAAACACAAAATCCAGTTCTTCCATTTTCTGCAAAAGATAGTTAGCGTGAAGCCTGGTCTCCCCTTCCCATTAACGTCAGAGTACAAATGTCTGAAGGCATCAGTGATAGCACTGTAACTTTAGACTGATGTGGCAAAAATGGTTTACAAAGATCAGCTATTGCGAAAGTTTTTCAGTGTTAATTTTAACATTTATGCATTTTTTCAATCACTATGGTATGTAACAATAACATCTTATGTCCTTTAGAGGAGAAATTGTGCATTGCAGAATTTTAAATACCTGTCATCATCCTTGGCTTCACTCAGTTTTGTTTATAACACTCTTCCGTTTTCTTCTAGTTGTGTGGGTGGGGGAATTGGCAGGGGCCTCACAAGTGGAGTAGCCTAGGGCCTCTCTTCATCTAAGTCCAGCCCTGGACCTCAGAATTTAGGGAAAAGTCTATGTAAATTAATGAAAATTTAGTAGATGTCATTGGGGTAATGATACTAATATCTACAGAGGAAAAAAATCTCTGGTTTGCTTAATTAGAAACTTAATAGAACAGTTGATTTGTTAATGATCAAGTATCACATAGTAAACCTGACTGTATTAACTGAATACTTGGTAATGTCTCACGATTAAGAGCCAGTCTATTCATTAAGCCTTTCGTCTGTAGAAATCTTTAATTTCATACATCAAAAAGTCCACTGGCTCCCCCGCCCCCCCAAACACATATTTTTAAAAGCTACTGTAGTCTTTACAACCAGTAATTATTCTGTTTCAGTGCCAGCCAGTATCAAACACCAATGAATAGTAATAACACATCCAACACAATAGGTATGGCTTCTGTGCAGCTTTGGAAGGCGAAAGTAAAAGCTGATGCTCCATACTGTGCAGACAGACACAGATGCAAGGGGGCTTAGATGCAAACTCAGAGCGTGTATATTATTTCTGGCTGCTATGCCAGCATACAGCTGCCAGCAGTCTCTGGAACTAGGTAAGCTGAACCAAATGGTGAGATAGGGAGCATGATCACACCAATAGAAACAAGCTCAAGGAACATGGAACAGCCCAGCTCCTGATGGTCTCTGGAATCCCTTAAATTACCTTGGCTGCTATTTGTTGTGGCTTTCTGGAGAGCAGTATATTGCTCCTTAGCTCATAATCCTTGCTGCCATTTGGCTCCTGTCAACAAGTGAAATGGAATGCCAGGTGAAAGATGTTCTGGCCCCAGTTGCTTTTGGTAAGGGTGCTTCAGTTTTTGCCCTATTGGCTCCACCTGTTTATTCACAGAAGATTTCTGTGAGCAGAGTAGATTAGGAGCCAGCCTGAGTTCCCAGCTCTTACGCTTTGAGATTCCATTTTTTCCTTTTGAATTTGTTGTTAGAGTTCGGCAAAAACTAGAGATGATTGTGGGAGTTGGGCATATACCCTCACCAGGCTCCATCCTGAAATCTCTAGGAGTTTCCCCAACTGAATGACACTAGAACTGAATGACACTTTCTATTCCATCAACAACAGAGTTTTGCATTCAGTCTTTTAGAATTTGAAGTTAAAGTCTGGTGTCACTTTTTATCCATGGAAGGGAGGGTAAAGAAGCCCTATCATGGCAAAGAGCTGTGTAATATAAATTCCTTAGTTAAACCGTATGGTAGTAGAGAGATGCAATTATTAGTACTTAAAGAGCTGTTGCTCTTTAAATGGGGGGGGAGGGGTTCCACAATCATTTTCCTCTCTCAACACAGGCAGCAGAAAGGCAAACAAATATAACTAACAAAAGCATATTGTTTACTTTGATTCCCCCCCTTCAAAATACACTGCACTAGGATCCTACCTGTGATGTTCTCAGCCTATGTTAGGAATTTTTGTGAAAGTTAGTAAGTTAGAATCATAAAGAGTACCTCCAGGGTCATCTAGTCCAACCCCCTACACAATGCAGGAAGCACCTAGGAAAAGTGCTATGAAAATATAAAGCAAGATCATTATGTATTCAGCACCAGAGGGTAAAAATACAATTGCAATATATTGAATGTGATTTGCAAAAATATAGGCATCCTGTTAGTCCCTAGTTGTCTTTGATACAGTTACAGCTCCTCAGTGGAATGGTTCTAATTGATCCAGTTTTTTTTTGTAACAGAGAGCTTTGATCAGTCTCACCCCCTTAACCTTCCTCACCATGCATTCACCCCATCCTTGATTGATCAGACGCAGCAGCCAGGGAGTGGGGCAGTCGGGCAGCTTTTTTAAAATCATTAGTCTTCTGAGCATGCACATGAGCACTGATGGGAATTAACACTTCAAATTCCTGGCAAAATGGCAGTAGCTGGTGGCCAATGGGATTGCTGGAGCAGGCTGCTGGGAAATGGAGGGTAGTGTTTTTGAGGGTGCTTCTGAGAAATTCCACGTTTCAAACATTTAAAAGGGGGGGGGGGGAATAGAGAAGCCTCATCCTGTGTCCTGTTGGTGTTTTTATTTAAAAGACTGGAGCAAAGCTGAAGTCACGGGCTTTGTTCTCAGACTCCCTCCCACTCCCTACTTCTCTGAAACAAACTTGTCTTGTCAGTTAACCCCTTCCTTACTCCATGTGCTGCAAAGCTGTAGGCAGGAGAGAGCTGAAACACACAAAGCAGTGATCCAGTCATGCACACATTACCAACTTTTTCTTAATGGTGAAAGTGCAAGGAAAATGTTCAGACATCCTAAACAGCTTCAGATCACTAGGAGATGATCCAGACAGGCAGAAATGTGGGGTGAAGCCGGAAACAACCATTAAGCTACCTGATTTTCCCAGTGTTGAGAAAACCGCAACCAAAGTGTGGGAGGCCAACAAGTTCAGGATGGGATACAGATGTTGCTGTCTGATCAAGCATTTTAAATCTGTTAGGGAGCAGTGGCAACACTGGCACAAAAAGCCCATCTGACCGCAACCTAAGGGACTCTTCTCCTGCATTCTCTCTGTGTTTGGCTTAGTGGTAGAGTATTAAATGCATAGCCAGTGAAGCTACTGTGTGCCCTCAGTTTTCACAGCTGTTTTTGTTTCCTTTAAAAACTAGAAGAGATAAGGGTATAAGAAAATAGGAGAGAGAGGTTTTGTTTTTTATTCAACTGGAGGGCAGGTTGATTGCATTCCTCTTTGGAGTTATTATATGTAAGCATTAGAGCTGGCAACCTCCAAGTGGGGCCTGGAGATCCCCAAGAATTACAACTGATTTCCAGACTACAAAGGTCAGTTACACCCTGATTATACTCTGCTAGGGCTGCCAAATCCCTGGTGGGGGTGGGAGATCCCCCACCCCCAGCTCCCATTGCTTGAGCAGTGGCAGGAGAAAAATAAAAAAGGCAGCATTGCATGAGGTTTTACCATGGAGTTTCTGGTGTTTCCTAGAACTACCCTATATCTCTTCTGGGTTTTTGCTGGAAGTGATGTAACAATGCGGCCATCATTACAATCCCCCATTTCCTTGCCCACAACTCTCCAATGGGTTGCCAGACAATGCCTGGCAACCCTATAACCCCACTGAATTCCCTCTCTTCCCCAAACCCCACCCTCTTCTCACTCCATCCCCTAATTTCCAGGAATTTCTCAACCCAGAGTTGGCAACCGGACTTGGAAGGAGTATTAATTTTCTTAGAGATATAAACCCCAAGCCTCTAAATGGCCATATTTTTGCCTCTAACCCACCTCTGACCAGGTTTGTTTAATGTGATCCCTTAGGAAGCTAAATAGTAACCAAAGTTGACCAGCACGGAGAGCAATGGTTCATCTGTTGCAGAGATAGGGCCTGGTTCCTGGTTGTCATGGCCAATCTCCTTTGTCTGCACCCACAGATAGGGGGGGCATCCCAGTGTCCAGACTCTGGGGGAGGAGGAAGGAGCCCACACCAGTGTGAACTCAATGGGTTTGCATCACTTCTAGTAAAAAAAACCCAAAAAATGACATGGGGATGCGATTTTACAAAATCTGTAGTAAAACGATAGAGCTGTTGGTAACTACTACAGCGTCTAAAGATGTCACTTCCATTTTTCCCTGGAAATGACATCAGTACACCTGGATGATTCTGGCACAACAGGCCCTGTCCCTCAATTCTTCCCTCGGGGTGCTGGCTGTGGCCTGGTAACCTTGCCCATAGGTGATTCTTGAGTGAAATGTTTCCTATGCGTAGAGTTGCCAGCCTCTAAATGTGGCCTGTAGTTCTTCCAGGCTTTACAGCTGATATCTAGACTAGTATATTTAGGCCTTTTTTGTCTGTGTTAAAAGAAGGAGTGTACCACTTTCTGTTGGTATGCATTGGTCTCTACTGACAGGGTTCTCATGCCAAGTGAGATGAATTTCTATGTGCGGAGATTTATTCCTTATCCTTATCCTAGCTCCTTATCAGATCTCCATGATCCACATATCTGATGTCTTCCTGCCACAAATGATTGGCATTTTGCTGGTAACTAATAAAGAACTTTCAGAAAAGCACCATATTTAAGATGCCTTACTTTTTCCTGGCCTTCTGAGTATGAGTGGTGAGATCACGTTAAATTTGAAACAGAATTGTGCTCTGAATCTGCCCAATAAATTTTGTTCTGACGTCTCACGCAATGTTTTCCAGGCAATGTTTGCATTATATTTATTTAAAATATTTGTGTGCTGCCTTTAGGGTTGCCAAGTCTTACCTTTTAAAAAGCGGGGGAGTCCTGGTCCCCCTCCAGGAGTCCAGCACTGCACCACGATGACATCACCCGGAAGTGACGTTATCACACGGGGCATGTTGCCGGGGCGATGCTCTGGTAATCATTTTAAACTCTATGGTACCATAGAGTTTTCAGGGCAATTACTAGAGTGTTGCCCCAGCAACGTGCCCAACATGATGATGTCACTTCTGGGTGACATCACGCCGGGCATGTTGGCCTGATGGGGCCACTTCGGGGGTGGGTTCCCCCCGCTAGCCGGATCCAGACCAGTGGATTGGGGACCCATTTAGCAGGAGAATCCCCGCCCCCCAGGGGGGACTTGGCAGCCCTAGCTGCCTTTCCACCCAAATTGGGTCCCCCAGGCAGTGAACATCAAAATGCTAAAACATTAAAGCTACATTTAAAATAAGGTTTACATAATACAGGGGTGGGCAAATGGCGGCCCGGGGGCCACATGCGGCCCGCCACAGAGTTTCTTGCGGCCCGCCAAGAAGATTTCAGGACTTCAAGAAAATTGAGCCTAAATTCAATTTGCTCTCTTATCCCATCACTGCTGATATTGATACAGCACCTGAGGAGCTGCAGCTTGAACTTATTGACATGCAGTCAGATCACACTGTGAAAGAAATGTTTAATGCTGTGACATTAGTTGACTTTTACAAATCTTTGTCTGCTGAAAAATTTCCATGTATGAAGAAATTTGCTGGGAAAATGTTCTCTGTATTTGGGTCTACATATATTTGTGAGCAAAGTTTTTCTTGCATGAAGATAAACAAGAGTAAATATAGATGCTCTTTGACAGACATTAACTTGCAGGCTGTGATGAGAATCTCAACATGCAATCTCACTCCTGATTTCAAAAAAATTGTAGAAAAATGTGATAAGGTACATTTGTCTCATTAAACTGATTCTAAAATTAAATGTGCTTGCAGCTATAGACGATATGAAGTTAGCACAATAAATAAATTGAATAAAACTACCACTATTTTATTTAATTTATATTTATTGATTTTTATGATACAATTTATACCTTTTCTGAAATGCAAAGTTAACTAATGAATGCAATCATTTTTAAAGGTGCAGCCCTCCGCTAACCTCCGCTCCCACAAAGTGGCCCCCGAGCCAAAACAATTGCCCACCCCTGACATAATATATTTAAACAATTCAGGAAAAACATCTAGACATGGGGGTAAGCCAAACAAAGCTGAAAATGCCTTCACCCACTGGCAGAAGGCAATAATCGAGGGAGAGAGACAAATGTTCCTGGGGAGGAAGTTGCAGAGTTTTGGCTCCTTGACCAAGAAGGCCATTTCTAAGATTGGCACCAGTCTAGCCCCAGGTGGTGTGGGCACCCGAAGAAGGACCTCTGAAGATGACTGGAGTGGACAGGTAGGTTCATACAGAAGGCAATACTTTGGGTATTCTGGCCCTATAGGGCTTTGAAGGTCAATACCAGCACCTTGGATTGAGTTTAGAAGCAAATTGGGATGTACGTGGTGCAAGACTTGAGCGATATATCGTCCCTAAGACCCACTCTCATCAACATTCTGACCACCGCATTCTGGACCAACTGTTAAGTTCTGAACACTCTTTAAGGACAGCCTCGTGTAGCGTGCATTTCAGTATTGTAATTTAGGTGTTATATACCATATGAACCACAGTGGTAAGATCTTTCCTGCCCTGGAAGGACTGCAGCTGGCTCACCAGCCAAAGATGGTGAAAGGCACTGTAGCCACTACTGCCCCAAGCTATGAACTCTCTTTTAAGGAGAGCGCAGCCCCATCTGGAGTAATGTTCACCCACCTTTGAGATGAGAGATGGCTACAGGGATCAAGCACACATGTTCAAGCTTCTGACAGAACATTCTGTCTTAAGCGTACATATACACATTAAATTTCACAGAAATTTCTAAATCTTCAAGACTTATATCACATTGCATTCTGTGTTACCTCGTTCCTGGCCTCTAAGAAAATGATTGCAGAGCTTGTTCTGGGGTTCACCTTGGAACACTATCCCGATTCCTGAACATGAACATTAGCACATGGAAGTTAACGCTAGAGTGAGTGCTTAAAATGCAGAATGGTGTCCTGAATAGGCCCTCCTACTTTTATGTTCTGATTTCACACTGTTTGAGGAAGATCTCACATTGGATGGAACCCCCTCGTCTTTGAAAATGGATATAGGAATTGACCTGGCATTCACACTTGAAACACAGTACTGTGTTCTGAATATGTGTATTTTTTCATTCCATGAAAAAGGTAGGGTTTTTTTACTAGGGTTGCCAACCTCCAGGTGGGGGCTGGAGTTCTGAAATTACAATTACAGAGCTCAGTTCCCCTGGAGAAAATAGCAGCTTTGGAGGGTGGACTGTGTATGCATCATGTCCTTGCTGAGCTTCCTCTCCTTCCTAAACTCCACCCTCCCTGGTCTTTGCTTCAAATTTTTTAGGAACCCAGAGCTGGCAGCTCTAGTTTTGACACACAATTAGCCAGAACCAGAATGTTGGTCCTTGGATCCAATACAACAGGGCTCTTCTTATGCATTAATATAAATAAAGCCAGATCCATCTACTGAACAAAGATTATGGTTTCTTATTATGGAAATCACTAACTTATGTTTTAAGAGACCTCTTATAATACCACTGGCAGATATGTTGCAAAGGCCTTTCTCCCATCTAGGTATGTAATTCTGAAGGCCACAATTTGAGGAAAATCCTTCCTTTTTATTTCCCCCCACAGGCAAGTATATGTATCCAGCCATTTTTTTAAAAATAGATTGTTCTCAGCAGTAAAGCTTTTCTGTGGCAGCAAAACTAGCCATCACCTGTTCCCTATTGCTTAATATCAGGGGTGGGGGGCAGAGTAAACTCATCCTACAAAAAAGGATAACAGTATTGCAGTCACTTGTCGGCTAATGCTGCCATCCCCCGCCTGAGAGGTGGTTCCTAACTCAGGTGAGCCTCATGTCTGTGGAATGTCTTACCCGCCCTGTTCTCATGGTATGCTTATCACCTAGCCTGCTTCTCTGACCTTGGGAGACTGTAATGCCAGCTGCTGTTTCTTTTTAGGTCTGGCCATGTATCTTTCCTGCTTTTACCTTGGGAACAAAGAACCAGTATTTTTAGCGCCTTTCAGTCTTTTCCATGATTGGATGTGTTATCATAGAGCACCCTTTTGAATCATGTATAATTTTCCTGGCCTTGCTTCTAAGCGCCATTACTAATACAAAAAGTGCAGATGACCAGTAAGACCTTTCTTCAATAAAGATTTCCTGTTTAAGGACACTTTTTGTTGATTGACTCTGTGGGCTCTCACATCACGATCTGCAGTAGTATCACCACCTGCCAAAACCCTCTATCTGGACATGTTCACGGATACAGTGATGTTTAGTGAGTTTCTCTGTTTAACTGGATGTGGCACAGCACTGAATTCTAACATATAAATCCTCTCTTTATACCATAAGAGTATAAAAGCATGTCCACACGGGCTTCCAGTTGGTGAGCATAACCAAAAGAACGGGAAGCAAGTCTCCTTCTGAAAGGCAGGTTTTCCACTGGCATCCTCATACTAACAGCTGGAGGCTGACTCTGCATGCTGCATAGTCTGAACTGATCCTGCAATTGCTTTTGGGTAAAAAGAAAGGCAAAACTTTAACAGACTATGAAGCCACCGGAAAAAAATGAATCTCATGGAGATGTGATCAAAAGAGGTAAAAATACGGCTCCACGCGGCAGCTGGCCAACAGCTAATGCTGCTGGGGGCTGCCTTTGCCTCCTTCGATAGGAGGAGGAGCAGAGGGCTGCGTCATCATCCTGGCTCTGGAGTGGGGATGGAGCCAGCATTTTCCATTGGCCAGCTCTGCCCCTGCCCTCCCAGTCTTCACCTTGTGCTCAGCAGGGAAGGAGCTTGGAGGCTTTGCTCCCTGGACAGGGCTGGGGCCTTTGGAGCCGAAGGTGATGGAAGCGGCGAAGACTCTTGTGACCAGCAGAACAATTTCCTGGGCTGCTGCTGGCAGCTGGGGAAGCCCCATGGCGGCACAACAAAGCCAGCTCGGATTACAGCCCGCCATCTCTTTTCCCTCTTTATAGCTTTGGGGGAGAGGGCTGGGGACAGAAAAAAGCACCCCCTGGTCTCAGTTCTTTCTTGAGGGGGGTTTCAGCACAGAGCAGCTGCTCCGTTTTGGAGATTTGTCATCCGGCAGTGGGACGCTTTATCATGGGGGAAGACTGAATCCAGAGGGCCAGGCAGCCTCTGCAGGACATTAATTCCAGTGTGGACTATAGTCTTTAGGCTGGGGGGGGGGGGGCTGGTAGGAGGTCCTGGGCTGGCAGCCATTTTGTAGTGCAAGGTGGAGACCAATTTTTGTACCGCGGGTTTCGGACCTGGGGTGACTGGCTTCCTGGAAAGGCCAGGGATGCTCCAAAGGGAAACAGACAGTGCCCAAGGCCCCTCTCAAGCAGTGGCCCCTGCTCTGAGCTCCTCAGTTGAGGGGGATGGGGCTTCTGATAGGCAGGCCATTTTGGACTGCTTAGCGGTGCTGGACCAGGCATGGGGTGTTGCTCCCTTGGTACCACCCTAGGACGAGCTGGGTGGGGAGCAGCGGCTGACAAGGCTGGCATCTAACAAGTGGTTTCAGTCTGAGTTGTTGAGCCATCTGTCATCTCTTGAGAGCAGGTCCAAGCCATCTGGACATGGCAATGTCAGGGTCTTCTCCAGTGAGTGCTCCCTTCTCATTTGGTGGCCAGAGTATTTGAGTTTCAGCTTCAGTATCTGACCTTCCAGAGAACAGTCAGGATTGATTTCTTTTAGGATTGACTGATTTGATTGCAGTCCAGGGGACTCTCAAGAGTCTTCTCCAGTACCATAATTCAAAAGCATCTATTCTTCAGTGCTTAGCCTTCCTTATAGGTGAGTCATCTGGCATGGCAGCAGTTGCTGAGCATTGGGATGATGCCAAGGCAGAGACTGTTGAAGCTGACCAACCAGAGTTTGTGGGCAAGTTTGACTTTCCTCAACAGCTGGGGATGGTGTAGCCTTGGGGACCTTGGGGTGAGACAGCTGCCTCCGGGCCTCTGGCCTCCACCCAGACATACACCTCACCAGTAAATTTCAGTACCTTTCAATCCTGGGCTTGGGCCTCCAGCCAGTCTAATCTGCAGATGGCCTGGGGTAGCTTCTGTCCTGGGTCAGGGCAGACTCAGCCAAGACCAAGGGGACAAGACTGAATCACTAACCAGAAGCGCTAAGTTGAGTGTTCAGTCAAAGAGTCGTACACAAGGGAAGCAAGCCAAGGTTCCAAGAAGCAGAATCTGAGCAGGTCCAAAAGGCGTAGTCAAGCAGGTCTGGGACTGAAGCCAAAGGTTTCAGGAGTTGTGGAGGGAAACAGGTGATGTGGTTGCACGTCTCCAGAAAGTTGATGAGTTGCTCCCACATCTACTCCATCTGAAGCCCTGTCCTTTATGGGTGGCTCACAGCTGGGTCTCATTGCTTGCACGAGAGCCATCCATTTGTCTCATTAACCCCAGGTGTTCCTCTTGATTTGGCAGTTGCTGGGCAGCAAGGCGCATGCTCTGCCTCCTCTCGAGGAGCTCCAAGGATGCCCACTGCCTCCTGCATTCCTCTGGCTCTGGGGAAAGGGGAGGTGAGGCAGCCTGTAAATTTTCCCCAAGATCTTGGGTTGCTGAGGCACAGCCTCTCCGGGTTGCCTCTTCCGTGTTCCCAGTGCTCATGGGGCTGGAGCACATGGTGTCCTCAGCAACTGGGGTACTAGGACCAGCCTCCGCTGTCTCGGGGTTGTTGACAGCATCATCTGGTTGAGCATCAGAGTTGCTGATGGTAGAGTTATCAGCATCAGCTGAGTGATCCTCAGCTAAAGCAAGCTGGCCTATGACAGTTTCCCAACCCAGCCCTGGGAAACCGGAGCTATTCTTCCCCATGGGATCTTCCTGTGCCTCTGTACCTCTTAAGGCACTGCCTTTTGGGGACCAGGTGCTGCCCTGGGTAAAGTAAGCACTTATTAATAGTAGGAGGTTTGTGATCTTTGAGAACCATTTGAGACATGTTGTTGTTGTTCAGTCAAACAGTCGAGTCTGACTCTTTGCAACTCCATGGACCACATCACGCCAGGCCCTCCTGTCTTCCATCGTGCTCTGGAGTTTGCTTTATTTCATGTCTGTTGCATTGATAACACTGTCTAACCATCTCATCCTTTGCTGTCCCCTTCTTCTTTGACCTTCAATCTTTCCCAGCATCAGGGTCTTCTCCAGTGAGTGCTCCCTTCTCATTTGGTGGCCAGAGTATTTGAGTTTCAGCTTCAGTATCTGACCTTCCAGAGAACAGTCAGGATTGATTTCTTTTAGGATTGACTGATTTGATTGCAGTCCAGGGGACTCTCAAGAGTCTTCTCCAGTACCATAATTCAAAAGCATCTATTCTTCAGTGCTTAGCCTTCCTTATAGTCCAGCTCTCGCAGCCATACATTACTACTGGGAATACCATTGCTTTGACCATATGGACTTTTGTTGGCAGGGTGGTGTCTCTACTTTTTATTATGCTGCCTAGGTTTGCCATCACTTTCCTCCTAAGGAGCAGGTGTCTTTTAATTTCCATTTTTGAGACATGAGCTGTGCCTAAATTGTTGTGGAAATCAGGGTGAGTGTAAAGTGTTAGTGCATGATGTACTTTACACACAGGTGCACTGGAATATATATATTTTGAATCTCTCTTTGGTTTCTTTTGTTTCATGGTTATTTTGTTATACTGTAGTTCCATTTTTCAGCCGTATAACTGAGGAAGAATGCTTTGAAACATCTGGCATACCTTGGAAGGATGTTTCTGGCTGCAGAAGTCTCCATGTTCTTTGAGACATCCTCTGCCTTCTTTGTGGACTTTGAGGTCTTTTGGACACTATTATACTGAAAGGATTTAGAGGAGTCTACTGTTGGATTGTAATTGTCATACTTATGCTTGTCAAATTTAGCATTCAATTCTAATTAGTGTTTTTGAATTGTGACCACCAATTCTACTATATTAATTGAGTCACTGTAATCATTTTTCAATAGACTGATGTCTACTGGTGACTGGTGAAATCTGTAATTTTTTTGATGGTCTACCCTCGCATTTTTTGTTTCTGTACTCTCACTGTTGCGTACTGGGTTCGGTGCATGGAGAAGCAGGACAAAGTATGATGATCAGCTCATAGTTTATTCATACACAGCAACAACATCAACCGGCCGAGGTGGCCAACTATATGCACCCACCAAAGACACACCCACAGTCCCATTGGAGGGTTTGAATCTCCCACCAAAGTCCCTACTGGTGAACTCTAGGTGGTTCAAGATCCTTGGCCCTTACTGTTTCCAGGAGCCAAGCTTGGACTGTATGTCGCTGGTGCCTATTGGCGGTCAGCAGACATAACACCCCTTCCCCCTATAGTTTGAGCCCAACCTAGGGGACGTAGTCTTTTAGGTAAGTTAAGGGTCGGAGCTCCCGCAGGGAATGCCATGGAGCAGGAACTGGGGTTTCCGGAGCCCCATCAGGCAGACCTGCCTGTGTACTTGTCTGAGGGGGCAGAGCACTCTCTTCTGGCGCTGGAACAGAGGCTGACGTTCTGTTGCCCGATTTGGCAACTGGAACAGGAGTCTGTTCCAGAATCCTCTCGTCTGGAGAGGTGAGTCCAGGGGCTTCCGGCAGGCTTCCATCAATGTCTCCCAGAGCAGGGGCATCAGCAGATGCAGGAAGCAGACGTCTCCTTAGTTGATTCACATGCTTCTTGAGGAGCTGGCTGTCGTCCGTGGAGACCTCATATGATACTGGGCCCATTGGTCAAACGATTTGGCCAGCCAGCCACTGGGGACCTTTCCCATAGTTCCTGATGTAGACGGGGTCTTCCGGGAAGAACCCCCTTGGTGCTTCTCGCTGGCCATGTGACTCTGGGACCCTGTTGGGGTGCAGCCTGTCCAGTAAGATCGCAGGCCGTTGGCCCATCAAGAGTTCGGCTGGGCAGCGGCCATTGACCGGGGTGGGAGTGGTTCGTTGAGCCAGGAGGAAGCAGGCCAGGCAGAACTCCCAGTCACCCTCCACGATTTGGCTGAGTGCTTCCTTGGTGGTCCTGACCATCCGCTCTGTCTGCCCGTTAGTCACTGGGTGTAATGGTGCAGACCACACATGCCAGATCAGGTTGCTGCGAAGGAACTCTTGGAATTCCTCCGACATGAATGCCATCCCATTGTTGGAGATGATGGTGTCTGGCAACCTGTGAGTCGTGATGGTGGCCGGATGGCGCCCGGATGGTGGCCTTGGAGGACATGGCAGAGACAGGGCTTATCTCCAGCCATTTCAAGTACTAGTCCACTGTGACCAGGAATAGCAGTTCATGGAACAGCCCAGCAAAGTCTATGTGGAGCCTCGACCACAGCGTGTGGGTGGATTCCCAGGCTTGTGTGGGTGCACTCAGCGGATTTGGTTGGACTGCTTGGCAGGCTTGGCCCAATCCTCAATCTCTGCGTCGATCCCTGGCCACCATACAAAGCTCCAGGCCAGGGCCTTCATGCGGACGACCCCTGGGTGGGCCTCGTGGAGGACACGGTGGTGCAGGATGCTGGGGACTACCACTTTGTCTCCCCACAGTAGGCATCCCTTGTAGGCAGACAACTCATCCTGGTGAGCAATGAAGGCTGTAAACTCAGGGCCCATTGCAGCTGCAGGCCACCCCCTCACCACCCAGCCGAGAACCCGGGAGATGACGGGGTCCCTGGCTGAGTGGCGGGTGATGCCGACTTCCTGGAGGGGAGAATCAGGTAGGTCTTCTACCTGGACCATGGATCTTCCTTGATGAAAGGCAAGGGCAGGCAGCTGAGGGCATCGGTGTGTCCCATAGCCTTTCCTGGGTGGTACTGCAGGCTGTAGATATATCCTGACAGGAATATGGACCATTGTAAGATGCGTGGGGCACACTGCTTTACTCCCTCGATGGAGATTCCCAGAGGGGCAAACCAAGCACAGCCCAAAAGGCTGACCAGGTTGCCCCCAACTACGGTTAAGTCCAGGTAGTCATTGAACTCCCAATACTGGACCCAGAAACTCACCACATCCTGTATCAGAACATGGTTCTGCTGAAAGTCCACCAGGGTCATGGTGAGGGATGCAGGCGGGGCCCCCCCATTTGAGCACAGTCTTTTAAGGGTCTCCACAGAGATGATGGAGGCTGTAGACCCGGAGTCTAACTCCATGGAGCAGAGGGACCCCTCTATTTTAATCCGGACCTGGATTTTAGGGGCTGAGGTCTGGCTCGGAAGCTGCAGTACCTGTTCACTTACAGGGAGGTAGAGGTCTTCTGGGATAATGTTGTCTTTGTGGTGCATGGAGGTCCAGTGGCATTGAGGTGGCTGTGTTGTCGGGCTCAGGACCCCCTGGAATGGCAAGCACATGCTATATGGTCAGAGTGGCTGCAGCTCCAGCAAGTGGTGTCCCAGAACTGGCACATCTTCCGGTCATGCCGGTCCCTGCAGCTGGTGCACTGCTGTCTGGTGGACTCCTGGATGGGAACGGAACATGGCGGAACCCTGGGATCTCGCCTTGTGATGGACTGTTGGGTTCGGTGGACCTCTTCCCCATCAGAGTCGATGAGGTCGGTGCTTGCCTGGTGTGAGGCTGCCATGCAATGACTGGCAGTGGGCCCAGTTGTGGACAGATGTGACCTCTCCCAAGCGGTGGCAATGGAGAGGACAGATGCGAGGGTGCAGGTCTCTGCCTCTATGATGTGTTGCTGGAGCTTCTCCTCCCATAGACCACAGACTAGCTGGTCAAGGAGGGCCATCTCCAGCTGGGCCCCGAAGATGCACTCCAAGACAAACCTGTGGAGCTCCGCCAAGTATTCCGCAGCAGATTCTCCTGGTTGCTGCAGCTGGTAGTGGAAAGCCACGTGGCACGAGATTTCAATGCCTGGGGGACAAAGTGATCCTGGAGCACCTTGACAATCTGCTCAAATGTGGCTTCAGATAGCTTCATTGGACAGAGAAAGTTGTGGGCCAGCTCTACGGTTGCCGGGCCACACGAGCCAATGAGGAGGGCTTTCTTCCACTCCTCTTCAGTTATCTGGCAGAAGATCAGGATGGACTTGAGTCTCCCACCAAAGTTCCTATTGGTGAACTCTAGGTGGTTCAGGATCCTTGGCCCCTATTGTTTCCAGGAGCCAAGCTTGGACTGTATGTCACTGGTGCCTGGTGGTGGTCAGCAGACATAACACTCACAGTATTTGGCTGCATGTGGCCAGGATGATGGTTTACTCTTCCGGCATTTGGATGGTAGTTTGCTGACAAAACAGTTTCGGGCGGTGACCCCCTGTGCATCAGGCAAACTAGAATTGTCAGGAGTGAAATTTGGAACCCATTCCTTTAGGATTGGCATGGCCTCTGTGGCTGCAGCTGTGGGCTATTCTGCCCCCAACATTCAGCACCTGGGTAGGTGGCAAAACTTATGTGTGCCCTCTCATTGCTCCATAAGTTGTTTGTTTTTGTTTTTTCACTGTTGTTTCTTCGTAGGTGCTGTTGTCCATGGCGAGAAACATTGAGTTCTCATTTGTGGGCACAGCTTTGTGTTTGGGGCAGGTCATCGGGCCAAGAGAGCCTCCTTTGGCTCACAGGTGGGACTCAGCCAGTGAGCTATTCTTGAGTGGGGGGGCACGGGGGCCTGCAATGTAGGGCTGCCAAGTCCCCGGGTAGGGCAGGGGAAGCACCGATTTTTAAAGCTTTCCCCCGCCTTTTCAGAATTGGCCACCGGGGGAGGCAATGGCTGCCAGCAGGGAAACGTCGGAGCTTGCCCTGGCCTCTTAAAAGGGAAATGTCTGCAGAGAGCCTGCCCTGCAGTAAAAAGCCTCAACAGACATTTCCCCTTTAAGAAAGAGCAAGAGAGTCCCGCCCAGAGAGGCTCTTTCTGCTGAAGGGCCTGCTTTTGCATGTGGCCTGCTGCTGGAGTAAGCTGCTTGGGGTAAGCTGCTGGGGCCTGCCTGCTCTTTTCCTTCTCTCTCTCTCCCCCTCCCCCTTTCTTTCTTTTTTCTGTCTGTCTGTCTGTCTGTCTGTCTCTCTCTGTCCCCATCCAGCAGAGGTCTATCAGTGGCTATTATTAGCCACAAGATCTAAATGGAGCCCTTTGTGTGGGGCAGTGATGCTCTGCATTCTTGGTGCTTGGGGGGCAACAGTGGGAGGGCTTCTGGAGTTCTGGCCCTGCTGCTGGACCTCCTGAGGGCACCTGGTATTTTTGGCCACTGTTGTGACACAGAGTGTTGTACTGGATGGGCTGTTGGCCCGATCCACTGTGGCTTCTCTCCTGTTCTTATGATATGAAAATCATATTTAGCACTTGTGCAGCACTTAGTGCTTCATATTCTGCCGAGATGAGGAAGGATTCAGTAGGGCCGTTGCTCAGTGATAGAGCATCTGCTTGACATGCAGGAGGTATCAGCCTCTTCAGCTAAAAAAGGATCAGGTCATAGGTGACATTAAAGATCTCAGCCTGAGACCCTGGAGAGCCACTACCAGTCTGAGTAGTCAATACTGACCTTGATGGACCAGTGGCCTGATTCAGTATTAAATAAAATGATTCCATGGCACTGCAGGGTTTTGAGCCAGGCTCTCCCAGATCCCAGCCAAACAAACTGACTGCTACATAACACTGACTCTTGTTCAGCGACAAAAAACAGTGGCATAAAAGTCACAGTCTGGGTAATGCTGCTTGCAAGCCTATAAAGCTCAAGGCAGCAGCAGAAGCTCAGTATTAGGAAACTTCATGAGTTCATGTGTCAGCATGTGGAAGCAACATCACAGGATGTGACATCACAAAATGATGTCACTTCCTTTCTCCTGGCTCCACCCCCAAAGTCTCCTGGCTCCACCCCCAAAGTCCTCAGATATTTCCCAAGTTGGACTTGGCAGCCCTACTGCAATGGCCGGGCCTCATGCCATTTCTGTTTCAAAGGAATACTGCCTCCCTTCACATCCTGGTCATCCACCTGGGTGGTAATGAATTGGGTCTTGTTAAGAGGAAGGCCTAGGTATTGCAGGCCAAGGAGGATCTGCAGGTCATTCAGAACAAATAGCTTGGGGTTATAATAGTGTGGTATGCTATTATACCTCATCTAGTTTGGTGGGGTGTTTCTGACCCTAGGGGTATTGACAGTTCCTGATGTAAAGCAAACAGGGAAATCAGAAAAGCTCTGGAGGGTGGCTTAGGCCACTACTTGCCACACTCTCAGCAGTTCGAGACCCAAGTGCTGCATGACAGAGTGAGCTCCCGTCTCTGGTCCCAGCTCCTGCCAACCTAGCAGTTCAAAAGCAAGAAACTGCAAGTAGATAAATAGGTAATACTTTGGTGGGAAGGTAACAGTGTTCTGTGCACCTTGGCATCTAGTCATGCCAGCCACATGACCACGGAAATGTCTTTGGACAGCGCTGGCTCTTCGGCTTGGAAACGGAGATGAGCACCGCATCCCAAGAGTCAGATTCAACTGGCTTTCGAGCAAGGGAAACCTTTACCTTTACCTTTACCTTTACTATTGAGGTGATGGCGTCCATCTTTCTGAAAAGGGGAGGATCTATGGCAAGGGCTGTGGGAGATTCTAGACCTCTTGATGTGCGCAAGGGCCTAAGCAGAGGCTTGGTCTTGGCGGTGGCTGGATTGCTTTTGGGGATTAAGATGCGACTTGGTGAGCACCAGTTAGCACCCCCACTTTAGGGGCTGGGGTCTTGTAGGACCAGCCCTTGGGTTGTTTGGCCCAGGGAGAGGGATGTGGACTGCCTTTTGGGACTGCCTTGGATAGAGCCTTCCCTTAAATTGTGCAGCTTGGGGGTTGGACCTCCAGGGTCAATTTGCTCTGCCAGCCTAGTATGAGCCATCTCAAGCTGGCTCTAGCCAGGGGCAGGGTGCCTCACCCATTTTACAGCAAGGGAGGGGTCAGGAGTGACCCCTGGCCTTGACTATGCTGCGTTAGTTTTGCCCCTTGCTATTTATTCATGTTAAAGTTAAAATAAAGCAGCCTTTAGTTTACCCAAGCTTTCGTAGCTGACTTTCTTCTGGCGGGGGGGCGGGGGGGGGGGGCAGCCACTACAGCTACGTACGGCAGAGTTTAAAAAATTAATTAATTAAACATATTTATAGTCTTTCCTGCTTTCTCCACCACAAAATGCTTGAGGTTTCTTACAAGGCCCTTAAAATATTAAAAACACATGCAAAATACAACACGAAAAGCGTAAACACATCTATTGAAGCAGTCTTCATGGGTAAAACTCAACCAGAGGAGCAATAGCCACAAAAACAAAATGCCCTCTTAGAGCCAGTTAACAACCAGTCAAAATAGAAAGAAAGTAGAGGTAATAAAAAAACAAGTTCTCTGTTCCTATCCCTGCTGCCTGAAAGTAGAGGTGAGACAAATTCCCCCTCCTGGATTTTCATGGATATTTTTGTGCCTCTAAGGAAATGATTTCAGTGATTTTGTGGGGAGGGGGCTTTAAAGGGTAGGAAAACATTCGTGGATGTGGCCCTGTTGCAACTGGGTGGCTGTGCCTTGTGTTGCAGTACTGCAACACCTATCTGGCCAAACAGGGCGTATCAGCCTGGCTGAGTCCTTTGAGTAAATATTTGGGTGAATGTACTGTAAACCAATCAACCAAACAAGTTCTGCAGCAAGGATATACCTTCCCCTTTTGTGACTCATTCAAAGCGAGGGCAAGTTAATGAGCTTCGTTTGCCCTTACTGACTACAAGGGCTACAAGGTGCTGTGACATCGCCACGTATATGATGTGACAGCTGATAAGCCTCTCTAAATGCCAAGCCTTTCACAGTTCAGGGGAACTATGCCTGTGAAAAGCCACCAAAAATGCATGAAAATCACAGGGCACTCTTGGTCACTCTTTTTGTCCCTTCAAAAGCACATTTTGTCATCCTAAAGATGCTTGTGGGTAAAAATCCAGTTAAGCCTTGCTTGAAACCTGGGGCTCGTCTAGGAAAGCAAGTACTTTGCCAACAAATTCCAGCCCAGAAGTCATAACCTATCACGCCGTTGTCAAGACAGCACAAAAAAACCCCAATCTGTTTTAGAGGTGATTAAAAAAAAATTACCAGCCATTTTGTATTTTTGAGCCACATGAAATAACGCTGGAATCGCACTACTATTGAATAATAGAAAACGTCACTCTGAGACCATAATTGAAGCTGAAAAACAGCCCACAGTTAACATTCAAATCAAGTAGTGGAGAGCATTGGTGCAAGTCATTAGAAGGTCGTAGGAAAGAGCTTGCGACTCCTTGAATAGCAATTAATCCAAATCAATACAGAAATTAGAGAGAAAGATTAGAAAGTGGTGAAATTTACACAGTGAGAGCTAATTTATATTTTAACAAATTGCATCCTGCTGCACAATCAGGAAGGTCAGAATTAAGATTCAAGCCCAAGTTCCTCATTGTCTTTTCTTATTAAGTGCCAAGGCACGGGCAGCCTCGAGCAAGAGGTGCAAGCAAAAGGGAAAATGTAAATAAAAACAAGACGCTGCGGGCTGGTAGAGCTTCTGCGTACTCCTCCTGAAGCTAAATGAGGGCCATTTATGAGAAGCACAACCTTCACACAAAGTTTACAAATTTCATCTAAAAGATCTAGACTTGGCAATAGCTAGGGCTGTCATCTCAGTATTTTTCAAAATTCAGTACAGATGTCCACCTGCTTATAAAATATTTTGATTCACAGGACATTTACTAAAGCTTATGGTGGGGCTGAAGTGGCTCAAGTGGTTAAGACACTGAACTGCAGACCGGTAGTTCAGCAGTTGAGACCCGAGTGCTGCATGACGGAGTGAGCTCCCGTCTCTGGTCCCAGCTCCTGCCAACCTAGAAGTTCGAATTGCAAGTAGATAAATAGGTACCACTTCAGTGGGAAGGTAACAGCGTTCCATGAGCCTTGGCATCTAGTCATGCCAGCCACATGACCACGGAAACGTCTTTGGACAGCGCAGACTCTTCGGCTTGGAAATGGAGATGAGCACCGTATCCCTAGAGTTGGATTCAACTGGCTTTCGAGCAAGGGAAACCTTTACCTTTACCTATGGTGGGTATCTATTTTTTGTGTTTGAGAATCTCAATTCAGTGGATGTGCCAAAAGATGAAAAAAATGAATATGAGGTCACTATTCAAACATGGGTCATGTGCATAGTATTCTTATGGAGCTGCCTTTATATTCTTTATGTATTCTTTACGGAGCTGCTTACTCCCAGTATTAGCCTTCTGCTTACCACAAGTGTTTCTATGGGCACAGAATAGGGCTGCCAAGTCCCCCGGTATGGCGGGGGAAACACTGATTTTTAGTGCTTATCTCCCGCTTTTCCAAAGTTGGCCACCGGGGGGACAAAATGGCTGCCTTAAAAGGGAAATGTCTGCAGAGAGCCTGCCCTGCAGTAAAAAGCCTCGCCAGACATTTCCCCTTTAAGAAGTCAGCAAGAGAGCTTCTTCCACAGCAAGAGAGGTCCGCCCAGAGATTAAGGAGGGACTGAAGGAGCTCCTTTTGCATGTGGCTGGCAAGGTGAGTTTCTCTTCCAGCTCTTTTCATTCTCTCTCCCTCTTTCTTTTTTCTGTCTGTCTGTCTGTCTGTCTGTCTCTCTCTCTGTCCCCATCCAGCAGAGGTCTATCAGTGGCCATTATAGCCACAAGGTCTAAATGGAAGTAAGTGCCTCTGCCAGTTTTTTTCCCTTCTCTCTCTCTCCCTCTTTCTTTCTTTTTTCTGTCTGTCTGTCTGTCTGTCTGTCTCTGTCCCCATCCAGCAGAGGTCTGTCAGTGGCTATTATTAGCCACAAGGTCTAAATGGAACACTTTGTCTGGGGCAGTGATGCTCTGCATTCTTGGTGCTTGGGGGGCAACAGTGGGAGGGCTTCTGGAGTTCTGGCCCCGCTGCTGGACCTCCTGAGGGCATCTGGTATTTTTGGCCACTGTTGTGACACAGAGTGTTGTACTGGATGGGCTGTACTGGATGGGCTGATCCACTGTGGCTTCTCTCCTGTTCTTATGATATGAAAATCATATTTAGCACTTGTGTAGCACTTAGTGCTTCATATTCTGCCGAGATGAGGAAGGATTCAGTAGGGCCATTGCTCAGTGATAGAGCATCTGCTTGACATGCAGGAGGTATCAGCCTCTTCAGCTAAAAAAGGATCAGGTAATAGGTGACATTAAAGATCTCAGCCTGAGACCCTGGAGAGCCACTACCAGTCTGAGTAGTCAATACTGACCTTGAGGGACCAATGGCCTGATTCAGTATTAGGAAACTTCATGAGTTCATGTGTCAGCATGTGGAAGCAACATCACAGGATGTGACATCACAAAATGATGTCACTTCCTTTCTCCTGGCTCCACCCCCAAAGTCTCCTGGCTCCACCCCCAGAGTCCCCAGATATTTCCCAAGTTGGACTTGGCAGCCCTAGCACAGAAACCAGAAGACCTCTGGGCATGGGGGATGTCGCAAAGCTGTGTGTGTGTGGGGGGGAATAGGTGTCCAAGAGCATTGTTTTCCAGGTAGCTACTGCTATCAGCATTCAAAGGAAGAAGAGAGTGATCAGGATCAATACCGTACTGAAAACTCCTTTTCCAGACTTCTTTAAAAATATATGATTGTATTATTGTAATTTTTATAAGTTTTTTTGGGAACCATTTTGGAGCTAAAAGGTGGTTTAAAGAAATAAATATCAGACCTTTACATGATTCATATCATCAGTGGTTCCTGGGAGAAATTAGGAATTAAAAAAACACAAATGATAAAGAAGACAATAGAGAAAGAGCACTCGGATGCTGCTAGCATTTCTAGATGTGTAGTGGTAGTTTGCAGCAGAAATAAAACAGGGCTCCGGTGAGATAGATCCAGGTAGGTAGCAGCAGAACAAAGTTTGGGTCCAGTGGCACCTTGAGTCTAGTAGTGTCTTGAAGGCTCAGCTCAGTTGTTTAAGATATTTTGGCACTTGTTGACTCTTAAGCTTGAGTCTTTAGATTCTCAGGAACTGATAATTAGCTCTAACACTTGTGTTAATTTTTTTGCTGAGAAGATCTCTCAAACACATTTTGAACTGGATTCCTATTGTAATGTAGTTGAGATAGTAGAAATGTGCAGGACCATTGATGGATCATTTTGACTGACTTACTATGATAGATACCTGAAGGATCTTGGGATATGAGAAGGTACTTGTACTTCAGATCCCTGTCCATTCTGGTTGGTGAAATCTCATAAGGATTACATTAGTAAGTCCCTGGTGTTCGTCTCCTTTCCTTTGCCTTTAGAACAGATGGCCAGCCATCCATTAATTCCAAAACTATTGCTAGAGAAGAATGATGTAGCCAATAATTGCTTGGTCTCTAATTTGCCTTTTCTGGGCAAGATGATGCAGAGGGCAGTTGCAGAACAACTCCTAGTTTTCCTGTATCGCTCATCTGCTCTAAACCTCTTTCAGTGTCGTTTCAGGCCAGGCCATGGGATGAAGGCAGCACTGGATGCATTAGATGACAATCTCAGTTGGAATGTAAACAAGGGCTATGTCTTTTTGTTGCTCTTACTGGATTTATCAGCAGCCTTTAATACTGTGAAACATGAATTTTTGTTGAGGCATTTGAAGGCAGAAGTAGGTATTAAAGGATGTGCTTTGGATTGGTTTAAATCATTCCTCATGGACAGGACTCAGAGGGTTGCTGTTGGAAATCAGTTATCAGGGACTTGTCTAGTGGGGTTCCACACAGTTCAGTCTTATCCCCCATGCTATTTAATCTCAATGTAAAGCCCTTGAAAGAAATCATTCAGGTCTATGTCTTTGTCTAGATTGCCAGAGCTATTTGGGAAGGCTGCCTTGAAGGACATTGTGCTTCCTACATTGTGTAAGGTCTAGCTGACACCCACTGGTTCATCTAAGAGACTAGGGATTATACCTGACCCAACATTACTATTGGTGAAAAGTTAATGCAGCTGTAAAAATGCTTCTTCATTTAGCCTGGAAGATGGCTCTGTACCCTGACTCAGCCAATCTGGCCACATGGATCCACATTGTAATGCACTCTACATGGGTCTGCCCTTGAAGTCAACCCAGAAAGCAGCATCTTGGTTAGTATGGGAAGCAAGGTAGAGGATGCATATCACACTTATTCTGCTGTCACTCCATTGGTTACTAGTCAGTTACCAGGTTCAGTTCAAGGTACTGGTTACCACCTACAAGGCCCTTAATGCCTTGGATCCACGCATTTACAGGAGCACCTCTTCGGCTGTGCGCTTCTCTGTTGTGGCTTTTACCTTGCAGGTCAGCCTGCCTGGGGAGGTCAGGAAGACTCCTGCACTTCTGCAAAATGTGCAAAGTAGAAATGTTCATGAGGACGTTTTTATAAGATTAGAACTGCAGTATAATGGAACAGCTCAAGAGGTTGCTTTTATAAGGGAATAGGACTGCAGTGTGTTGCAGTGCTCATTATATGTATGATATTGCTTTTAGTGTACTGTCCTCTGCCTTTGTAATCCACTTCCTGCATTGTTTATGGTATGTCATGCCTTCGCTGGTTTTTTAACTGCATTATTTTCTAATTTTGTAAGCCTAGTTTAGTCTTATTGTTTATTGGATGTTTTATGCTTTCAGATTGCCCTGTTTTATATTTTGTAAGCTGCCTTGAGTCTCAGTGAGAATGGAGGGCTATAAATAAAGTACAATGCAACGACCATGAAGTTGAGCACACTCCAGAGGATGGCAGAAAACCGGAGGGCCTGGCATGATGTGGTCCATGGAATCGCAAAGAGTCAGGCTTGACTGTGCGACTGAATAACAAAAGTAAACCAATACAGAATATTTATTCCAGCATAAGCTTTAGTGAGTCCTTGCTCACTTCATCAGCTGCACTGAAGTATGCATCCATTATGTGGATGCATTTAGATTCATAGCAAAATGCTGGGTGTTACAAAGATGTTACAATGAATGGCCAATTCAAAACAATGGGTTGGATCCAGACTAAACTGGTGAGTTCTACTGATTCCCCCTTTGTGCTTGTATCATTCCTCCTGGTCTCCTGTTCTCCAGGAACAGCCGTTGCTGGAGATCAGGGGGCTACCCTGGGAGGAGGAAGGCAGGAAAGTTCCATTCTGCCACTGGAAAATTTAAGCCTGGATCCAACACAGTATCTTAAAAAATAAACAAACAAGTAATTAGTTCACTCAGAGCAGGTGGGGGTCAGGTAGGCAAAGCAATCAGCAGAGTTTTCTGTGTATATTCCAAGGGGTAATATGTTTTCCAAACTGGACCACAGCAGAAGCAGATATTCCCTGGTCCCGGTCACACGAGCAAGATAATCCGGGGGAGAAGTGAGGCTATTTGTGCTGGAGTAATTTGACCCGCAGTTCACACAGTTCTGTGAAGCTGCGGGCACAGCCCACCACTGCGTGATCAGACACAAGCACGGGTGAGTCAGGTTTTTTTTCTTTTGCCTTTTTTCTGATGTGCTTAAATGGGGGATTGATGAATCGCATCTCTGCCCTGAGGGCTTCCTATGGCAGTATGCAATGATGCGTATACTGAGAAGGGAAAAAAACAACGGCATGGCGTCAGGATAGCCTGATCAGACTATCCCTGACGCCATGAGTGCATGCTGGAACAATCACACAGGGAAAGTCTGTCTGTGGCCCGTGGCAAACCTGTTTGATACCGGACTTTCCCTAGTATCTTTTAACTTCGCTTCTTCAGTGGAGAGAAACGTTGCCGATGGGTGTGGGACGCTTGCCAGATATTCTGGTGTGATCGTGCCCTTAAAATCTGCATGGCATTCATGTCTATTGCACAGCTAATTCTGCGTGTGATCAGGGCCCCTGTCAAATGCTTTTTTATTTCTCTTGGCAAGGCTCCTCCTTAGAGATACAAGAACATAAGAAGATCCCTGCTGGATCAGACCAGTGGTCCATCTAGTCCAGCATCCTGTCTCATACTGTGGCCAACAAAGTACTCTGTAGGGACAACAACAGGACACAGAGGTGAAGGCCTTTTGTCTGATATTACCTCCCAGCACTGGTAGTCAGAAATTTTCTGACTCTGAACTTGGAGATTCCCTTTAATCACAATGGCTAGTAGTCAGTGATAGACCTGTCCTCCACAGATTTGTCCCATCCCCCTTTATAGCCTTTGTCCCACAGTTTAATCACTTGCTGAGTAAAGAAGTAACTTTATTTTCTGTTTACCAGCAAACTAGAAGATTGCATTTTATGAGAAAACACCGTCATTTTCTCTTGGTTAGGACAGTGCCTAACAGAGTCAATGGCTATAGGTCAGAACTGCACCACCCTCTGGCAGACAACCTTTTAGAGGCATACATTTTCCAAGACAGAGGGGTCATATACATCTCACACTGTGTAGAGGGAGGCAGAGTGCTCAAAATTCAGTGTCTCGCCTGAAGTATGAATTGCTACAAGGCCCAACTTGTAGTCTCACAGCAGCTCTAGTTACAAAAAGACTGTGTTCATAGCTCTGCTGACCACTTTTTGAAATGTTTGACCTCCACGGGCTTAACAAATCAAGGCTCTGGGAGCAAATAATCAAGGGTCATGGATCTGAGACGGTCTTCTGAGTTCATAACCTTTCAGGTCCTTCATAATAAAAGCAATCATATAGTACACCAAAATACAAATGCAACTATTGTTGTTATACTGAACTTTATAAGTAAGGGCCTTAGACTGAGGAGTTTTGGTACAACCAAACTACAGCATACACAGACTGGAGAATTATAAGTGATAATAGAAAACTGCAAAACAAACACATCTCCTGTTATCTTTTTTTTGTCCCAGAATATTTGTACTTACTGAAATGATGGGTTTCCTTTGTTTTTGCCTCATATGACTGCAGTCTCTGAGTCCCAGTTCTCTCTGTCAGTCACATAATAGATTCTCCAACAGGTTGAATATGAGATATTCCAGTAACCAAGTGCAACATCATCCAAACCCCACTATTTACTGGGCCAAACAAATCATATTAAAAAAATACAGTACCTGTGAAGTCAGAAGGAGACCTAATGGAATTTACTACACCAGCAGCTGGAGAAACTGGAATTTCTTGAGACCTACTTGATTGTTTGCCCCTCCCTGTCCTTTGGAACATTTCTTAAGAGGTCAGAAAACTTGATGCTAAATAAGAATGTGAGGAGATAAGACTTACAGGCTAAATATTTGAATATCACTTATCATGGCAATGATAAAGACTGTTTGCCTCCAAAAATATTTGAATATGATAAGACGTACAGGGGCATTTCCACATGAATGAAAATACACACAAACCCAAGGAAAGCCTCAAGGCTGCATTCAAAAGGAAAAATATATGCAAAATTTGTTAAAAGTAGTATCAGGATAGTGGGAGACAAAACTGAAATTAAATACAACAAGAGTGATTATATTTATTATTTATTTAAAGCTTTCTGTGCCACCTTTCTACCCAAAAAGGGTTCCCCCCAGGTGGTAAATATCAAGACATTAAAACATTTAAAACATAAAACTGCATTGAAAATGTATATGTGAAATATTTAACAACACAAAAACACAGACATACAAACACAACACAATCAAGGAGGAGGGCTGATGAAAGTTTACTGGGATGTATGCCAAATGAAACAAACAAATAAAAACTTCACCTGCTAGTGGAAGAAAATGACAGAGGGAGACAGATGAATCTTCCTGGAGCTCCAAAGCTCCTATGCCATGACTGAGAACAGCCTTTCTCAGGTTGCCACCTGTCTAGTCTCAGATGCCCGGGGTACCCAAAGCAGAGCCTCTGAAGATGACTGGAGTGGATGGGTAGGTACATATAGGAGAAGGTGGTCCTTCTATGCCATATGGATGCACCATAGAACTGCCATTCACAGAGCAATCCTAAACAGAGTTTAGGGTTGCCAGACCCCTGGTCCCGTGGGTTTTTCCCAATTTGGGGGGACTCCATCTTGCCTCCAGCCAGCTGGCTAGTGGAGGGGAAGCCCTACCACTGCAAGCAGTGATCTCACAGCTTGCAGGGCAGGCACAAGCAGCAGGGGCTACCGGCAAACATAAGCAGCTCCCACTTCAAAAGAGCGGGCACCGTGTGTAGTTGCCCTACAAGTGGCAATCTCACAGTTTGCAAGGCAGGCATGACTGGCACCCACTCTTGAAGCAGAAGCCAGTTGCACTTGCCCTGCAAGCTGCGAGATCGCTGCTTGTAGGGCAAGCACGCATGGTACCTGCTCTTTTGAAATGGGGGCTGCTTGTGCCTGCCCTGCAGGCAGCAAACTCGTGGCTTGCAGGGCAGGCACTAGCAGTCCCTGCTTTCCCCCAACCATTTAAAGGGAAGATTCCCTTTAAATGGTTGGGGGGAAGCAGGAGGGCATGCACACACAGTGCTACATCCCTGATGTGATGATGTCACTCTGAGTGATGTCATCACATTGGGGGCAGCCCCTTCCCCTTCTGGCACCCCCCCCCCCCCCCAAATCCCCCCACGGGGTGAGGAAAATAGGACTGGCAGCCCTAACAAGTTACAGTTTTCTGATGCCAGTGGGCTTAGAAAGGTGCGTCTCTGTTAAGGACTGCATTGTCAGTCAGACAGCTGTGAAATATACTCTTTCAGTCAACCAGCTTAGTAAATTTTGGGGAAACAAAAACAGTGGAGTTAATGAAAGCTTTGTAAGGGTTCTGCATTGACCAATGAAATCAAGTTTCAGTTTCCTTTCTACAAAAAAATGGTGAATGGGGGAAAAGCAAAATGGATAGGCACAACTAGGGATATTTTGGGGCTGGAACACACTGAAACGGTGTTCCGGCTGGCTTCCGAGCCCACCCCTCCCAGCTTTCTGCACTTAAAGGGAGCTCCCTTTAAGCGCAGGGAACTGATGGGATAGGGCCCCACACACCCGAGTGGAGATCGGGCTTGTGAGGCCTCCCGGCTCCTTGCACTTAAAGGGAGCCCCTTTAAGTGCAGGGAGCACTTTCAGTGCTGCAGATGAAGGAAAATGAAAAATGTGTCCTGCCCTCTCCATGAGGTGCTTCAGCCTGGCTGCCATCCGTGATACCCTATGCATCTCAATGGGCTGCTCTGGAGTGACTGCTCCTGGAGGATCCACTGCCGAGAACATACTTGGGCAACCGCTGTCCTTCATTTTGGTCCATCCCTTTTTTGGGATGGCTGAACTATGGAGGACCCCCTGGGAGCACCGCCCTGTTCAGAGACACTGTGGAGCAGTCCTGCAAGCCCAATCCGACCGCCCAGGTCTGGGCACTGCTCCTTGTGGACAGGGCAGGAAGTTTTCTTCTTCATCTGCAGCAATGAAATGGTTGAAATGACCGAGCTGTTTGCCAGAGAGGCCAAGCAAGGGGGGGGGGGGACGGAAGAGAGGAAAGGGAGGGGCTTTGCTGCTGACTGTCCAAAGAGGATGGGGAAGGGCTTCGGAGAAACAGCAGCAGCAGGAGGGAAAAGCCATGTAGCCGGATCCTCCTGGGAAGGCTTACTTATAATTAAGTTATGGCGGGATGAGCTCTTCTTTCTCGGTGGAGAGGAATGTGGCTGTTGTGTGCAGTTTTCGATCGGTGGGGTTTCAAGTGATTTTAAAATGTAGTTTTCTTCCGTGCGTTTTAAGATGCTGGGTGAGCCTGGTGGGGGCAAAAGGGCAGGATCTGAATTTTGTAAATAAGCATAAGCATCAGTAAGTTCTCAGCCATAGAAGTCATAAAGGAGGGCCAGAAAGGAGTCCCAGGCGGGATCAAGATGGGAGGGATAATAATTATCTGAGAACAAAGAGGATGTGGAAAAGAGGATCCGGGCATGGTCCATGCCTGGCTTGGCTCCCACAGGATGCTCAGGGTGTGGAAAGAGATTCAGTTCAAGTGGCCATCTTCAGTGGCATCAAAGAATCCACACTGGGGAGAAACCTTTTGGATGCTCAATCATGTGGCATACTTCCAAAATAGTTTGGCCAGTTCTCTCCCCCCCTTCCCATCTGCCTTTTCCCCTGGTGGTTCACTGCCTCCCCTTGCTCCTGTTTATCCAGGCAGTTCCTCTGCCCTGATATGAGGTTGTTTAGCTAGACTTCCAGGAAGCTTTTGATAAAGTTCCTCCTCACAAGCTCCTAACTATTAAACTCAGCAGTCATGGTAAAATGTTTGGTGTCGTGGTTAAGTGCGTGGACTCTAATCTGGGAGAACTGGGTTTGATTCCCCACTCCTTCACTTGCACCTGCTGGATGACCTTGGGCAAGCCATAGCTCTGTACCAGCTGTTCTCTCAAGGACAGTTGTCTCAGAGCTCTCTCAGCCCCACCTGCCTCACAGGGTGTCTGTTGTGGGAAGGGGAAAGGAAAGGAGTTTGTAAGCTGCTCTGAGACTCCAAGTGAGTGAAGGGCGGGATATAAATCCAATCTCTTCTTCTTCTAAAAGGGGACAAGTCCTCTTGTGGATTCAAAACTAGGGAATTAACAGGAAACAGAGAGTGGGCCTAAATGGGCAGCTTTCACAGCGCAAGTTGGGAGGCAGTGGGGTACCGCAGGGCTTGGTGCTAGGTCTGGTACTTTTAAACATGTTCATTAATGATTTGCGATTGGCAGTGAGCAGTGAAGTGCCTAATCTTGTGAAGGACATGAAGTTGTTCAGGGTGGTGAAAACCAGGGAGGATTGTGGGGCACTCCAGAGGGATGGCCACACTTCTGGTAACATGGGTATGTGTGGCCTAATATGCTAATGAGCTACACTGTCAGGGGTGTGGCCTAATATGCTAATGGATTCCTGCTATTGGGTGTGACCTATTATGCTAATGAGTTCCTGCTGGGCTTTTTCTACAAAAAGAGCCCTGGACACAACACAGTTGTTGTGGCCTAGTTTATAACCATGAATCTGATTTATTTATTTAGTACCCTTTTATCCCACTTCTCCTCCACAGAACTCAGGGATGCCTATATGATGCTTTCCCCTCCTCCATGTTACATAGGCTGGGAGACAATGAGTGGCCTAAGGCCGCCCAGAGAGTTTCATGACAGAGAAGGGTTTGAACCTGGGTTTAGCAGGAAGAAGACTTGGCAGCCACAGCTGGCAACGAGGAGCCCACGTGGCCAGCAGCCGCGACCCCCTGCCCTCACTAGGTCTTCCCCCCCACCAACCAGTGGCAGATAGAAGCCCATGAAATTAGGGGATCCCCTGCCCCCACCTGTGGACTGCCATCCCTAGGAGGATTATACAATCAATGCAAGACATCTAACAGGCAATGTAATGGGACTGAGCTTGCAAAAAATTTTCCTGAAAGGAAAAATCTGAACAAAGCATAAGTATTATGCATTACATGTTAAACAACTGGTAAATGGTATCACATCAGTACAAATGCAACGCAAGATAATAAATAAATACAGCAACATATAATAGGGTTGCCAACCTCCAGGTGGTGGCTGGAGATCTCCTGCTATTACAATCGATCTCCAGGAGACAGAGATCAGTTCACTTGGAGAAAATGGCCACCTTGGAAGATGGACTATGACATTCTACCCCACTGAAGGCCCTCACCTCTACAAACCCTGCCCTCTTCAGGCTCCCCCCTCCAAATCTCCAGGTATTTCCCAAACTGGAGCTGGGAAGCCTAAACATATAGTACATACCATACTCAGTAGTAAAGTCTACAGAACTATTTTCTTCCTTGGAACATCTCCTGAACCATTCTGTTATAATATAATATAATTAACTTTACAAAGATGCCCTCCTGAACAATTCTGTTCTACATAGTTTGTGGAAAGCCAGGAGCGTGGGAGCCTCAGGCAGGCATTTCCACAGAATGGGGGCCACTACAGGGAACCCACATCTGCAGGCAGTTATTCATCTTGTCCATTTGCAGGGTGTTGTCTACAGAAGGTCCTGCTCAGATGAGCAAAGTTGTTATGGTGGAGCATATTCTGTAGATATAAGGGTCCTAGCCCATGAAGGGCTTTATATATGACGGCCAGTAGTACCCTGAATTGGACCCAGTAACTGATGGATGTAATATGCCTACTCCATCTACCGTGTGATAATAACTGAGTTATGGCACACCCAGTGGTTCCGTAGTATTTTGCTCCCTGCTTGTTTTTCAGTGTGTGCCACTGCTTCACCAAGCTCTGGTCTATACAGGCACAAAGCAGCAACTGCCCAGAAGCAATCCCAGGGACATGAGATGGCCGCTCCAAGTTCTTATCATACCAAGCCTGAGCAGTACAGAATCTGGAAACCACCCCTCTTGTTCCGGCTCTTCCCTGCTCCTGTACATAGCCTCCAACTGAAAGTTACTTCAGGGGCTTTATAAACAGTACCTCCTGCTTCTACTTCATGGAGATTTTCCGTATTTTCTTCATCGCCTGCCTTGATATTTAAGAATTTTTGAGCTTTTGCCAAGATACCTTTTTTGATAATCTTGCTTCTGCCACCTCTTCCCTTCTGCCAGCATTATTTCAATCTCAGCAGGAGTCAGTCTCCCTCCCAGAGCAAAGATAGCTTAGCAGAAATAGTAGACTGGAAGAGAGAAAGCTAAAAATGATTTAAAAAAACAAAAACAAAAACAAGTAGATGGTTGTTACTTGTAAATAGAACTCTACCATACTCTCCAACTGTCCCTGTGTACCAGGGACAAGCCCTGTTTTCAGGTACCTGAGACTGATAATCCCACTTTTAAAATATGTTGCTGATCCCTAGAGCTCTTTAGGTTTCAGTCGCTCTCCTGGGCCCTTAGAAGGTTAATTTCAGTTCCCAAGTTCCACCCCCTTCCAAACTAAAATACCTTACCATTGATAAGTGGGAGGTAGCAGCTGTCAATGGGAGGGTTTGCTAGGGAGGGTCTTCATGCCTAACAGGGAATGAAGTTCCCTTGAATTTTCAGAAGTACCTTCTCCTGCTGTGGAGCATGGGATCTGTAGTTTCTTCTGTCTCTGACTGTTAGTGATCCTTCCTTCAGTCGGGAAGGAGTGATCCCCATACCTGAAGATGTCAGAAGATGGGTCCCTCGTTCCTACCTCCACCCCGAGACACCGGTGACTACCACACCTGTAGAGCCAGTGGCTACAAATTTTGATACCTATGCGCCCCTCTGTCGGGGGGGAGGCATGGGTGGTTGGTCGTTAATGCCAAGGTACTCCTGGTCAACCTTTGGCACAGGCACGGCTGAGTCCTGGGTCCATGACAGATGGGGCTCCCAAGTACGGTTCGCAGACGAGAAGAAGGAGTCCTGGCGGTTGAGTCTTCCACCAGAGGAACGCCCCCCCCCTCAGCAACCGGAGTGAGTTATGGATGACCTCTGGCACCAAATGGACCGGAGATTTGAGGAAATGCACGATTGGTTGGCGGGTGAGCTACGAGAGGCATTACTCGAAATGCAACAGGCTGTGGTGGGAGCTGCTGGAGCTGGACCCGCTGGAGGAGCCAGCGCACCTGGGGGCCTCCCTCCCCCCCACAGCAGGTAGATGGGGGTGCTGGCCCCGCACAACCAGCGCTTGGGGGAGCCCCTCCACCGGTCGGGGTTCCAGCCCAGCCAGCCCCATGACCTGGGGACAGGATGTATCGGCAGCCTCCAAATGACCCCCTGATGGCTACGTTTGATGGTGATCCTGACAAGCTCCGGGTCTTCATCATCGAGATCAAGCGGTTCCTGGAGACTTGGGGGCACCTTTACCCCACTGAATGCGAGCGGGTTGGCTATATTGGCTCGAAGGTGCGAGACACTGCTAGTGACTGGTATGTGAGTTTGCACAACCCCCAGGTCCTGAACTGCGATCTGTGAATGACTTTATGTGGGCCCTTCGGCAGCACTATGAGGATCTCTTGAGGGAGGAGAAGGCCAGGAATCAGTTGAGGAAACTGGTTCAGGGCCGATCCTCTGTAAGGGAGTATACTGCTCAGTTTCATCGAATAGCTGCAAAGGTGCATGGCTGGTCTCAAGACCTTTTCATTGAGAAATACTGGGGGGGGGCTGAACTTGGAAATATACGAGACTGTGTTGCAAAATGATAGGTCTGGCTCCCTGGCGGCATGGATGAGAGAGGCAGCTGATGTGAAGGAACTTTAATCAAGTTGGGGTCACAAGCATCCCATTTCGCTCCCAAAGCCACCCCCAAGTCCAAGGTCAAAACAGCAGTCCAAGAGCTACACGATGCCCGCTTCAAACAAGGACTTTATATGAGATGCGGGGAGAGCGGACATTTCGCATCCTCCTGCCCCCTGGGGGGGGTGAAGACACCCAAGACTCCTGCTCCGACCCCTGGAGGGACACCTCGGCCAGCGAAAGGGACTTTTAAACCCCAGGCATTACAGCTGGAAGGGGCAACGAGTGAAAACACCGAGAAGATGTCTCTGGAAGTCGTTGCTGTGCAGCTGTCAGGAAACCTCCAAGACCTGCAGTAGGAAGTGCGAAACTGCAGGTCCCCCCTCTGGCCACGCCGCCAATGTTGAGCAATCCCAAACCTTTGCTCTACATGGTTGTGACTGTTGTAGTCCCTGAAAGTGGCACTCACGTTTGGGTGCAGGCCCTCATTGACTCGGGGTGTGCCAGAGACTTGATCAGCCCCTTAGTAGTAGAGGGATTAGGACCTAAAGTAAACTCTTTAGGGGAGCCTTTACAGTTCACCCAGATGGATGGAATGAAGGAAGCTTGTGTGGCAGAAACAGAACCATTAATTTTGGGCATGGGTGACCATTGGGAGAAAAGGGCCTTTGTAATAACTCCACACGCCCAATTCCCCATGGTACTGGGGAGTCCCTGGTTGGGAGCTCACGACCCATACATCAAATGGAGTGAAGGGAAGATTTCCTGGGTCAACCCTAAGTGCACACACCATACCTGGGACCCAGCCTGGGGATCAGGACCTCCCGCTTCTCCCTTCGCCTGCTTAGTCTCAGAAGACTTAGCCAAGATCCCTCTGGAATACCGGGATCTGGCTGAAGTGTTTAGTGAGACAGAGGCAGATGAGCTCCCCCCACATAGACTCACAGACTGTGCTATCGAACTTTTGCCGGGGAAGCTGCCTAAATGGAATTGTACTCCATGAGCCCTACAGAGAGGGATGAGTTATGGAAATTTTTAGATAAAAACTTGGAACGAGGTTTCATTCACCCTGCCAAATCCCTGTTTGCCGCCCCTGTCCTCTTCCAGAAAAAGAAAGATGGGGGCTTACGGTTATGCACAGATTACAGAGGGCTAAATGCCGTCTCCGCTTCTAATGCCTACCCCTTGCCTCTCAGCAAAGACTTGCTGGCGGAGGCAGCAAAGGGGAAGATTTTTTCCAAACTGGATTTACAGGAAGCTTACTTCCGAAGGGGCATCAAGGAAGGGGATGAGTATAAGACTGCTTTCAATACCCTCCTGGGGCAGTTCGAATACCTGGTTATGCCCTTTGGATTGGCTGGGGCTCCAGGCGTATTTATGAGTCTCATAAATGAAGTATTACACAAGCCTTTGTTCAAAAGGGTGCTCTGTTATTTAGATGACATCATTCTTTATTCACAAGATCGGGATTCTCACGTTAAACTGATGAGAGAAGTGTTGACCACCCTTAAGACCCATAAACTGTATGCTAAGCTGTCCAAATGCGAGTTCCATTGCACAGAGATTGACTTTTTGGGGTACCACATTTTCCCCAGGGGTCTTGAGATGGACCCAGCTAAGGTGGAGGCAGTGGTGGCATGGGAAACGCCTCGTACCCGCAAACAACTACAAAGTCTACTCAGATTTTGCAATTTCTATAGAACATTCTTAAAAGATTTTGCTAAAGTCACTCTGCCCCTCACGGATCTTTTAAAAAGGAAGGGAAGGGGTCCTGAGGCTGGCAAGCTGGGAGAGAGCTTAAATCGGTCAAGTGAATGTCAGGCAGCTTTTGAAACTCTTAAGAAACTGTTCACTTCAGAGCCTATCCTGGCCCACCCCGATGAAACCTGGGAGTTTATCGTTCATGTTGATGCTTCGGATGTGGCAATGGGAGTGTGGCAATGGGAGGGGCAATCCTGCAGAGAGGGGAGGACGAACAATTGCACCCCTTGGCATATATCTCGAAAAAATTTAATGAGACTGAAAGACACTGGTCAGTCTGGGATAAAGAGGCTGCAGCCATTCGCTTAGCTCTCTCTACTTGATGACACTGGTTAGAGGGTGCGCAGACGCCTTTTGAAATCTGGACTGATCATAAAAATTTGGAGGCATTGCACACTAGGAGAACCCTGAATGCTAAGCAGTGTGAGAGTCCTGTTCAAAGTAGTCAAGGATCAGATCTCGGTTGGTTAACCACAGTTCTTTATTGCCTATTCCTACATTAGTACAGTGTCTCGGGGTATTGTCAGAGATGAGACAAATAATACAAGCGGGTCTATTATACCATTCCAAGGAGTTTGAATTACCCATAGGTAGCCAATCCCCAGGAGGGAAAATTGGCGGGCTAAAAGGTGTCTTGACCGTTTGGTTCACACAGGAAAAAAGTGAGGTGTTAAGCAGTAAATTTCCCTTCCCAAACCAGACCCCTCCGTTCACATAACAATTCATGGCTCCAAGGTTCTTTAGCATAGATAAGAGATGAGAGCCTTTCCTCCCCTTGAAGTAACTGCCGGAGCAGCTGGAATGCGGAGGCAGGGATGAGAGGCCTCGTTGTTCTCACCCTAGGGGTTGTCACCCTCCCGACCAAGAAAGGAGAAATACAGGTCCAATACATAAAGACATAACAGAATACATAGTGTGCATGCAAGATTACATTGACAGAATTAACTGATTCTGACACCCTGCCCTCCCCATGATTCCCTTCACCTAGCTTTTTCAGGGAACATTTTATGGAACAGTTTGGTTAACTTGGGGGCATGAACATGTTCAGAACGAATCCATTCATTGTGTTCCGGGCCAAAATCTAACCATCTAACTAAGTAATACAAATGGCCCCTCTTTGTCTTGGAATCCAGGATTTCAGTTATCTCGTAGTGTGGACTCCCCTCCTTCATCAGTGGAGGAGGAACTGGAGGAACTGGATGCCATGCATTCGGCCCAGGATCTTTCTTCAGCAAGCTGAAATGAAACACAGGATGTATGGAACTTAGTGATTTAGGCAGGTCGAGTTCAAAGGAAACATCAGAGATTTTTCGTAGCACTTTAAAAGGTCCAACATATTTCCATCCTAATTTTCTGCTGGGCTGCAGCCCGTGGATATTTTTGGTAGAGAGATAAACCGAGTCCCCAGGTTGAAGGTCCCATCCCGGTGCTCGCCCACGATCAGCATATTTTTTATAGTCCTCCTTGGCATGGTCCAAAGCTTTACCAATCAACGGCCAGGAGTCCTGGAGTCTGGACCACCAGTTTTTAAAGTCTGAAGGGGGAGCCTGGGGGTCTTCCTTGAGGGTGGGGAGCGGTTTACCTTCAAAACCTCCCACTGCCATGAAAGGTGAGACCCCAGTGGAAGAATGCACTGCATTGTTGTAGCTATATTCTGCAAAGGGTAATAATTCCACCCAGTTATCTTGGTGGTAGTTGGTGTAGCACCTTAAGAACTGCTCCAGGATTTGATTAGTTCGCTCGGATTGGCCATCGGTTTCTGGATGGTAACCCGAGCTCAAGGCAGGTTCTATATCCATTAGCTTCAAAAGCTCCCGCCAGAAGGTGGCAACGAATTGACTTCCGCGGTCGGACACCACCCTTCTCGGAAAAGCATGTAATTTTATCACCTGGTTAAAGAAGGCTTTAGCCATCCCTTTGGCGGTGGGTAACTGTTTGAAGGGAGTGAAATGGGCTTGTTTGGAGAACGTGTCTACTACTACCCAGATCACTGTTTTTCCTTTTGAGGGGGGCAAATTGGTGATGAAGTCCATGGCTATGTCTTCCCAGGGCCGGGAAGCCGTGGGGAGGGGGTGTAACAATCCCGGGATTTTGCCTCCCCGTTTTTTACACATTAAGCAGGTTTGACATGCCGAGACGAAATCCGAGACGTCTCGACGCATGCGCGGCCACCAGAATTGCCGTTGGATCAGGTTAAGAGTCTTTAGGAATCCAAAGTGCCCGGCAAGCTTGGAAGAGTGACAATTTAGCAGGATTTCTTTGCGTTTGGTTTTTGGCACCACTAATTTGTCCCCACGGAGCCAACAATTGTCCTTTCTTTTTTCGCACTCTCCCATTGCTTCCAATTCCTCTATTTCCTCAGGGGCATATCCCCCCCCCCATTGACAGTCCCCAGTGGTGAGCTCAGTTTTCTTTACTTTACTCCTGGTGACAACCGCTCCTCCCAGCTGCTGGGGGGAGAACATGGAATCGAATACCTCCTCTTTCAGACTCTCATGTTGGGGCAATCTGGACAACGCGTCTGCCAGGGAATTAACCTTCCCAGGAAAATGCTTTAACACAAAGTTAAATTTTGAGAAGAAGTCCGCCCAGCGCAGTTGTTTGGCGTTGAGGGACCGCTGGGTGCGCAAAGCTTCTAAGTTCTTATGATCCGTCCATATTTCGAACGGAGTTTGCGCCCCTTCTAACCAGTGGCGCCAGGTAGTGAGCGCCAACCTAATGGCCGCAGCTTCCTTGTCCCACACTGACCAATTCCTCTCCGTTTCATTAAACTTCTTTGAGATGTACGCTAAGGGGTGTAGTTTCCCTTCAGAGTCCCTTTGTAGGATGGCCCCCCCCATTGCTACATCCGAGGCATCAACATGGATTATAAAGTCTTTAGTTTCATCCGGGTGCGCCAAAATGGGCTCTGAGGTAAAAAGAGTTTTTAAAGCCTCGAATGCCTTCTGACACTCCCCGTTCCACGCCAGTTTCTCTCCCGGCTTTCCCGCCTCGGGACCCCTCCCCTTGGTTTTCAACAAGTCCGTTAAGGGAAGGGTGACTTTGGCAAAGTCCTTGATGAAAGTCCGATAGAAGTTACAAAATCCTAACAGGCTCTGCAGCTGCTTTCTCGTTCGCGGAGCCTCCCATTGCACCACCGCTTCCACTTTCCCCGGGTCCATTTCCAACCCCTTCTGAGAAATGCGGTAGCCCAGGAAGTCCACAGACTCGCGGTGGAACTCGCACTTAGAGAGCTTCACAAACAGCTGGTTTTTTAGTAATGTTGACAGTACGTCTCGGACCAAAGTTACATGTTCGTTCTTATCAGTGGAATAGATCAAGATATCATCTATGTAACATAACACGCCCTTAAATAGGTGCTTGTGTAACACTTCGTTGATTAAACTCATAAAGACCCCGGGCGCGCCACTTAAGCCGAACGGCATCACGAGGTATTCAAACTGCCCCAGGGGGGTGTTAAAAGCAGTCTTGGGTTCATCCCCCTCCCTTATGCGCACCCTGAAGTAGGCATCTCGCAGATCCAACTTGGTGAAAATCTTCCCCTTGGCCGCCTCCGCCAAAAGGTCTTTTATTAACGGGAGGGGGTAAGCATTAGAGGTGGAGACTGCGTTTAGCCCCCGATAATCCGTGCACAATCGTAAACCGCCATCCTTTTTCTTTCGGAACAGCACGGGCGCCGCAAAAGGGGACTTGGCGGGGCGGATAAACCCCCTGGCCAGATTTTTGTCCAAGAACTTCCGCAGCTCTTCCCGTTCCGCCGGGCTCATGGAATACAATTTGCCCTTTGGGAGTTTCTCGCCCGGGAGGAGCTCTATGGCACAGTCCGACAACCGGTGGGGGGGCAACTCGTCCGCCTCGGTCTCACTGAACACTTCCAGCAAGTCTCTATATTCCTTAGGCACCATGGCCGGGACGAGAGCGAGGGCGGCCGCGGGAGACGGCGGGCTGGGGGGCCCGGGGCCCCATCCTGGGTCCCAGCGGTGGCTCTGGCAGCGTTCGTCTACCCACGAAATCTTCCCCTCGCTCCATTTTATGTAGGGGTCGTGCGCCCCGAGCCAAGGGCTACCCAACACCATAGGGAATTGGGCATTGGGGGTTATGATGAAAGCTCTCTTCTCCCAGTGGTTCCCCGTTCCCAAAATTAAGTTCTCTGTCTCTGCTATGCACTCCTCCTTCATTTCGGACCCATCCATCTGGGTAAATTTCAGGGGTTCCGCTAACGGGGTGACTTTGGGTCCCAGCCCCTCTACTACTAGGGGGCTGATTAGGTCTCGCGCGCACCCAGAGTCAATTAAAGCGCGGACCCTCATGTGGGTACCTGATCCTGGGGTCACCACAGTCACTACCATATATAACAAGGGGCCGGGGATGCTCACCGGAGATGGCGCTTCGTTGTGGGGGACCTGCAGTTCTGCGCCGCTCACTGCAGGCCGTTGGAGTTTCCCGACATCTGGGTTTCCATCAGCTCCAGCTCTCCCTGCTCACTCGTTGCCCCTTCCAGCTGCAAAGCCCGGGGTTTCATGGGGGTCTTTCCCCGAGTTGGGGTGCTTGCAGGTCCTGGAGTTGAGGTCTTCGGGCCCTTCCCCCCTCCTCTTGGACACGCCGAGGCGAAGTGGCCACTTTCCCCACACTTCATACACAACCCTTGCCGGAACCTCGAGTCGCGGACGTCTTGTACATTGGATCGGGGCTTCGCTCGTGGGCCCGCTCTGATAGCGGCGGTTGCGGATGCTCCCATCTTGATTAGGGCGAAGCGTTCTTCCATGTCGGTGGCCGCCCTCATCCAGGTAGTCAGCGTGCCCGGGCGGCCTCCCAGCAGCACAGTCTCGTAGATTTCCGGGTTTAGACCCTCCCAATACTTCTCCATGAAGAGTTCCTCCGGCCATCCGTGGATTTTGGCAGCGATGCGCCGGAACTTTTCAGTGTATTCTCTCACTGACGATCTTCCCTGGAACAGCTTCCTCAGCTGATTCCTGGCTTTTTCCTCACCCAGCGGGTCTTCGAACTGGTGCCGAAGGGCCCACATAAAGTTGTTCAAGGAACGCAGCTCAGGGCCAGGGTTGTCGTGCAGGCTCACATACCAATCGCTGGCGGTGTCTTTCAGTTTGGATCCGATGTAGCCTATGCGATCCTTCTCGGTAGGATACAGGTGGCCCCAACTGTCTAGGAATCTCCCGATCTCGAGCGTGAAGAAACGTAGCTTCTCGGGGTCCCCATCGAAAGTAGTCGTCAGCGGGTCGGAAGGGGGTGGGCGAGCGGCCGGCGCGGCCGGGACTGGGGCCGGTGCGGGGACGGGCCCCGGGACTGGAGCCGGGACGACCGGCTGAGCTGGCTGTGCGGGTATAACGGGCGCCTGTGGCTGAGCCGGAACCCCTCCGGGTGCTGGCTGCTGTTGTGGGGCTCCTACTCCTTGACCGAGGAGGGCGCCTTGCATCGCCACCATAGCGTCTCGAAATTGGTGCTGGAGATCGAGGGCCAGCTCGCGGAGCTCGGAGGTGAGTTGTAGCCTCAGGTCTCCCATCATCTGATCTAGCGGGACCGTCTGCTCCTCTCGATACGGATCGGGCCCATACAAATCCAGCGTCTCGTCTTCGGGAGGCTGGCGACGCGGTCCTCCACGGCGAACTGGCTCGCGGTCGTCTCCTAGGTAGCTCGGCCTCCCACGATCGAGCTGGTCGCCGGTGAGCGGAACTCTCACCCCTTTCCTGTCGTGCACCCACGAAGTCACGGATCGGCCTCCGAAGTGGCTCCAAGTGTACTGGGGGGTCACGCTCTGATGGGTAATCGGACGGCGCGGGATGTAGTAAGCCCCCTGGCTCGTGGTCACCGGCACCTCGGGACCTCCTCCGCCGCCGCCACCCCCGTTCCCCGGATCCGTCGGGGTAGCCGGGGCCTCCTCTGGAGTGGTAGGTTTGAGGGGGACGAGATCGTCTTCTGACATGGTCAGGAACGATTGAATCCCAATCAAGGATCTCTGACAATCTGTGAGAGTCCTGTTCAAAGTAGTCAAGGATCAGATCTCGGTTGGTTAACCACAGTTCTTTATTGCCTATTCCTACATTAGTACAGTGTCTCGGGGTATTGTCAGAGATGAGACAAATAATACAAGCGGGTCTATTATACCATTCCAAGGAGTTTGAATTACCCATAGGTAGCCAATCCCCAGGAGGGAAAATTGGCGGGCTAAAAGGTGTCTTGACCGTTTGGTTCACACAGGAAAAAAGTGAGGTGTTAAGCAGTAAATTTCCCTTCCCAAACCAGACCCCTCCGTTCACATAACAATTCATGGCTCCAAGGTTCTTTAGCATAGATAAGAGATGAGAGCCTTTCCTCCCCTTGAAGTAACTGCCGGAGCAGCTGGAATGCGGAGGCAGGGATGAGAGGCCTCGTTGTTCTCACCCTAGGGGTTGTCACCCTCCCGACCAAGAAAGGAGAAATACAGGTCCAATACATAAAGA
The DNA here is from genome assembly GCA_029233225.1 of Lepidodactylus listeri. NCBI lineage: Eukaryota > Metazoa > Chordata > Lepidosauria > Squamata > Gekkonidae > Lepidodactylus > Lepidodactylus listeri. The sequence goes on along the minus strand of JARCFY010000007.1, from coordinate 124,404,861 downwards.
CATAACAGAATACATAGTGTGCATGCAAGATTACATTGACAGAATTAACTGATTCTGACAAGCAGCTCCGATGGGCTGATTTTTTCACCAAGTTTAATTTTAAACTGCGTCATTTTCCCGGGACGGCCAATTTGTTAGCCGATGCATTGTCCAGATTGCCCCAACATGAATCTAAGAGGGAAGAGATTTTTGATTCCATGTTCTCCCTGGAACAGTTGGGAGGGGCAGTGGTTACTAGGAGCCAAAAACAACAGGCTGAGGCAGTCCCCTTGACAGAGTGGATTACAAAATGTGCACTAGAATATTCGCAGCAGGATTGGGATGATGTGGGAGGGGAGGCAGAGGTGGAAAAATGCTCGGATGGCTGCTGGTATAAGGGCACTAAATTAATAGTGCCAAAATCCCTAAGACTGTCTATTTTACATGCTTGCCATGAGTCAAAACTCTCCGGCCATTTTGGATACCTTAAAACATTGAATTTACTTCAGAGACAGTTCTGGTGGCCTCGAATGCGGAGAGATGTCTTGGACTATGTCACCTCTTGCCAAACCTGTTTGATGTATAAAAAACAGGACTTTTACAACCTCTCCCAACCCCATCCAGGCCCTGGGAGGTCATATCGATGGATTTTATTACAAATTTACCACCCAGTAAAGGGAAGACGGTTATTTGGGTTGTGGTGGACTTGTTCTCCAAACAAGCACATTTTGTCCCGTTTAAGCAATTGCCCACAGCAAAGGGCTTGGCTAAAGTGTTTTTTGCTCATGTTGTGAAACTCCATTCTTTTCCTAAGCGTATAGTCGCCGACAGGGGAAGTCAATTTGTGGCCGCCTTCTGAAAGGAGCTTCTGCAGGTCATGGGAATCAAGCCTGCTTTAAGTTCTGCTTACCACCCAGAAAGTGATGGACAGTCCGAACATGTCAATCAAATCCTAGAACAGTTTTTACGCTGTTACTCCAATTATCATCAAGACAATTGGGTGGACCTCCTTCCCTTTGCAGAATATAGCTATAACAATGCAGTGCATTCTTCCACGGGAGTGTCCCCTTTTATGGCAGTGGGGGGTTTCGAAGGCAACCCACTACCTACAATAACCCTCCCGGGGGCTGACTCCCCATCCCAGTTTGGGTTATGGTGGACCTCTCTTCAGGACTCTTGGCCCCTCATCGCTAAAACTTTGGAATGGGCTAAAGCGGATTACAAAAAATATGCTGACAGGGGAAGGACTCCTGGGTGGGATTTGGAACCTGGGGATTCTGTCTACCAAGAACATTTGGGGTCTGCAACCTAGTCGGAAATTGGGTTGGAAATATATTTAAATTTGTGCGTAAGATTTCCTCTGTCTCTTTCGAACTTGAACTGCCGAAATCACTGAGTTCTGTGCATCTTGTTTTCCATTACAGCCTGCTGAAGAAAAGCCCTGGGCCGAATTCATGGAGACCGGATCCTCCTGCTCCTCCTCCTCTGATGAAGGAGAGGGAACCGCATTATGAGATCTCCAGTATTTTAGACTCTAAAATTAAACGGGGCTGCCTGTATTATCTTGTTAGCTGGGTAGATTTTGGTCCTGAATGTAATGAATGGGTTGCTGCTGAGCATGTTCATAAACCACGATTGATCCGTGAATTTCACAAATGTATCCGTCTAAGCCGGGGGGGGGAGTGATTTTGGGAGGGGCAGGATATCAGGTTCCCTGTAATTTTTCTGGCTCTTCCCCTTTTTATTTTCAGGACCTCCAGTCGGGAGGATGGTGTCCGGATCCAGTCCATGTCACCCCTGCCCCCTCCCATCCCTGTGTTGCTAATTTGTTTTGCCAGCTCTGCTTATCTGTATTGTTGAACTGTTAGCCTTGAGATGTCTTGCTCTGGGCTCTTCCAGGTGTCTAAGCGTGGGAATGCAAGTAGAGTGCACTAAGGGGCATGGGGGGGGGGGGAGTTATGCTTTAGCTTGCGCGCCTTTTTCATGAGAACATAACGGTTGCAGGTTTTCGTGCTTACAAGACTTGGATGCACCAAGATTCAAATACTATAAATACAGTAAAATTTTATCAGAATAAAACATTATAAAACATCATTGGCAATATTCAATAACACTCAGACAAGTTAAATCAAGTTCAATGGTGACTGTCTATCCCAGCCTACCAGGCCCCTCTGACAGAATCAGGAACCAGATGGTATTCATTGAGGCCCTTTATAGCTGGTAAAAAACATGGGGGGAAAGAGGTGCAGTGGCCCCTGTTCAAAAGCCTGGTGGAAGAGCTCTGTCCTACAGGCCCTGTGAAACTGCAGGGTCCTGATCTCTTCTAGGAGCTCATTCCACCAGGAAGGGGCCGCCACCAAAAAAGCTCTTCCCCTGGCGGCAGTGAGCCTGGCTTCCCTGGGGCCTGGTACTACAAGATGATGTTGGGCCCCGGACTGAAGTGCTCTCTGGGGTACATATGGAGAAGGGCGGTCCCGCAGGTAGATCAGACCCAGGCCATTTAGGGCTTTAAAGGCAAGTACCAGCATCTTGAAGTGAATTCGGTATGCTATAGGCAGTCAGTGCAGTGCTGCCAGTGCTGGTTGTATGTGCTCCTGTCTAGGGAGAGCCATCAGCAACCGCGCCACGGCATTCTGCACCAGCTGCAGCCTCCGGATTTGCGACATGGGCAGCCCCATGTAGAGAGTGTTACAATAGTCTAACCTTGAGGTGACCATTGTATGGATCACTGTAGCCAGGTCAGCACGGCTCAGGAAGGGAACCAACTGCCGTGCCAGCCTCAGATGGTAAAAGGCCGACTTCGCAGTGGCTGTTACCTGGGACTCCATAGTCAAAGAAGGATCCAGGAGCACTCCCAAACTCCTAACCACTGGCGCAGGCACCAATGGCACCCCATCGAAGGCCGGGAGTGGAAGCCCCGACCATGGCCCGCCCCAACCCAAGCACAGGACCTCTGTCGTCACCGGGTTCAGCTTAAGCCAATCAACCTCAGCCAACCAGCCATGGCATGCAATACCCGGTCAAGATCATCCGGTCCAGAGCCAGATTGGCCGCCCAACATCAGATAGAGCTGGGTGTCATCAGCATACTGATGGCAACCCAGCCCCACCCTCCGGACAATCTGGGCAAGGGGGCGCATATAGATGTGAAAAAGCATTGGGGATAAGACACCCCCTGAGGCACTCCGCATTCAAGCAGGTGCCTCTGGGACCGCTGCTCCCCTAGCACCACCCTTTGTCCCCGATAGGGCTGCCAAGTCCAACTTGGGAAATATCTGGGGACTTTGGGGGTGGAGCCAGGAGACTTTGGGGGTGGAGCCAGGAGAAAGGAAGTGACATCATTTTGTGATGTCACATCCTGTGATGTTGCTTCCACATGCTGACACATGAACTCATGAAGTTTCCTAATACTGAATCAGGCCATTGGTCCATCAAGGTCAGTATTGACTACTCAGACTGGTAGTGGCTCTCCAGGGTCTCAAGCTGAGATCTTTAATGTCACCTATTACCTGATCCTTTTTTAGCTGAAGAGGCTGATACCTCCTGCATGTCAAGCAGATGCTCTATCACTGAGCAACGGCCCTACTGAATCCTTCCTCATCTCGGCAGAATATGAAGCCCTAAGTGCTACACAAGTGCTAAATATGATTTTCATATCATAAGAACAGGAGAGAAGCCACAGTGGATCGGCCCATCCAGTACAACACTCTGTGTCACAACAGTGGCCAAAAATACCAGGTGCCCTCAGGAGTTCCAGCAGCGGGGCCAGAACTCCAGAAGCCCTCCCACTGTTGCCCCCCAAGCACCAAGAATGCAGAGCATCACTGCCCCAGACAAAGGGCTCCATTTAGACCTTGTGGCTATAATAGCCACTGATAGACCTCTGCTGGATGGGGACAGAGAGAGAGAGAGACAGACAGACAGACAGACAGCTTTTTCACTTACTCTTGCCCAATTCCCAGGCTTTATTTCTGGCCCTTGTTTCACCCAGCTGTTGTCCATGTAAGTCCCATAACTTCTCCCCCCCCCCCCCCCAGCATAGGCTTTTTGGTGGCTAAAGAGGACCTTTGTCCTCCCCTTTTCGCCAGCAGAAAAGCTAGTTGGATCCATCCGTAACTTAAAATACCGGTTACTTGATGTACAAATGCTTTTAAAAATGCAGATTTTTACTGCCGGAGGGGGGGGGGGGGGGACATGGTTGAAAGAAACAGAAAATTGGCATAAAAATGAGGAATCCCAACTTTTATTTGCAGAAGGGAAATGAGGATTGGGGGGACCCAAACAGCCACAACAAGACATTTCAAACAATCCCACTCCCAGACCTTCAACAGGCAACCTCTCGTGATGTTTACCTCTTTGGAAGTGACAGTTTATTCCTTTGACAAAACCACAGTGGACAGACAGACAGCAAAAAGAAAGAGGGGGAGGGGGAGAGACAGAGAAGGAAAAGAGCTCGCAGACCCCAGCACCTTAAGCAGCTTACTCCAGCAGCAACCTTGCACGGAAGCAACTTACTCCAGCAGCAACCTTGCACAGTCCCTCCTTAATCTCTGGGCGGGGCTGTCTTGCTCGATCAGCTCTTAAAGGGGAAATTTCCCTTTTAAGAAGTTCAAGAGGCCAGCAGGGCAGGCTCCGAGGTTCCCCTGCTGGCAGCCATTTTGTCCCCCCGGTGGCCAATTTTGGAAAAGCGGGGGAAAGCTTTAAAAATCGGTGTTTCCCCCGCTCTACAGGGGGACTTGGCAGCCCTAGTCCCCGACCTTGGAGAAAGGAGACAAGCCACTGTAAGGCAAGCCCCTGTATCCTCACATTGGTGAGGCGATGGGTAAGCAGCCGATCATGGACCGTGTTGAACGCTGCTGACAGGTCAAGCAGCAGCAATACCACCATGCCACCCCGATCCAGATGTCTCCGGAGGTCATCCGTGAGGGCCACCAATGCTATCTCAGTCCCGAACCCCGGGCGAAAACCTGACTGGAAGGGATCTAGCACCAAAGCATCATCCAGGAAGCTCTGGAGCTGTATGGCCACCGCCCTCTCAATTAATTTGCCCAAATAACAATGTTGGCAGAGTTTAAGTATACAGAGGGAGAGAGCACCAACTGTTTAAAAAAAATAACTTGAATTATTAAAGAAGAAATAAACTCTGAGAACAGAGGAGAGGGAGAGAGGCTTTACTAACTAACTGCTGTGAGAGACAGGAACAAAGGGGGAAGGCTCAGTTGGAGCAGGAAGTCTCCAAAGACCCAATTAGGAGACAAGAAGAGCATAATTTGAAATTATGGGAAGTCCCTAATCCAGCTGTGCTAACTAGCAGTCCTTCAGCTGTCCCCTATAGGCTGTTCTTCTGATCTTCTTCAAGTAGGTGCACTATAGACCTTGTATATTCCAATGCACAATAAGGTAGGCCAACTTCCAAAAAATACTTTAAATGGTTTCCCCCAAACCTCTAGATTAGTTCTTGAACATCCACATGAGCAGGTGATGGAAAGATCCTTCCCCAGTGTCCTGTCAGAATTTAGCAAATGGGATGACTTTGTGTCAAGTTTTCAAATAATTTATAAAAAGAACCTCCCAATACTATTATTTATCATAGCCTCTTCAGTTTAGTTCAGACCAATTTATTAATGTACTACTCTGACACTGGCTGTGGGAGAAGACCTGGCCCTGTGGAGAGCACTCATACAAGGCATTTTAGATTGCTGGGGAATGCATCCAAGCAAGGGCGTAGACTTTCCAATTTCCTGGGGGGGGGGGGGTGTGGAGCTGGGCCAGAGACATCACAGTCCATTGTCTCTGGTGGAGGCTCAGCACCTCCTGGAAAAGTTCGGGGGGGGGGGGTTCCAGCTTCCCAGTCCCCCTGAAGCTGACACCTATGCATCCAAGTAGGTTGATGTGTTTGTACTATTTCTTGTCTGCCCTTGTATGAGGAAGGAGTTGTGGACACATTTTGATCCAAAACATCTAATGGCTGGTAGCAGTGAAAAACCTTTCCTCCTACCTGGCTTTTTGGATCTCCTGCATTTTTAATGAGTACAGTATAGACTTCTAATAGTTATATGTGAAATATCTGAGGATATGAACTATGGGTTGTTGGGCCTTTTTGTTCATATCCAGGATACCTAAGTACAGAGAAGAGGAAAGTGTGGCAAACTGGAGCTTTGGGATATCTTTAGGTCTGCTCACTTTTGTTATCTTAGAACCCATCTGCCTCTCTCTCTCTCTCCTTTCTCTTTTCTGCATTCTCCTCTGCACAAAATATTGTGTGCTTTGACAAGTCTAGGTGAAGGGAGCACTTGGCTGAAGCCAGGTAATGATGTGATTTTGATGGTATGATTGATAATGTGCAAATAATGTGGCTATGAAGAACAACTGCAATAAAATATATTACTAGATGGGACTTCTGAACTGACTTCTGAATGCTTACCTGGCTCTTATGGTCCAGCCAATACTCTTAAGTGAAGAAGAGAGCTAGAAATTACTTTGCAGGCAATTACGGTTACCTGTAGAATAAAGTCACCTCAGATAAACTCCAGTCAGAAGCTTATTGATTCCAATTTATATCCCGTTAAAATACAATTCCTGCCTGCCCAGGTAACAAAGTTCTGGAAAATGCTATTAGGGGACTAAAAGATTACTTAAATTAATGAAAGGTAAACAGAAATGGCTCAGGGACAGCAAGAATTATGACCTAACTTTGCAATTTTAATTTGATTCATTTGGGAGAAAGTCTGTAACAGATAGCATTTCTAGGGGAAGGAATATCAATAAACAAGTTTCCGTTCAACTTTGAAATTACAGATTCTTTAGCTAGAAATGGGGAGGAATTACTTTGAGAAATGAGTAAAGGTGCATTATGTAAGAGCATGGTGAGGACAAATTATGCAAAATATATAACTAAATGACACCAGCAGGGTACCCACTCATAGAAAAGATATGCACAATGCAGTAGGCAGTGGAAAACTCCAACTAATTTTAATCCAATGGAGAAGAGGTTGGATTTCTCCCCTAATTTTCAACAAACAATACATTTTCCAACCATTTATTGCCACACCCAAGTGTTTCTGTGTACCTGAGTGTCCAATTATTAGTAATCTTCATGAGCTCTCTGAAAATGCACTACACTGGAAAGTGTATACTTTATAAGCCAGTGGAAAAAATAATGATTAATTTTAGACACCACCACCAAGAATCTTCATCTCTGACTGTCAATCACATCCCACTGTGGACATTTATTGTAACATTTAGAAGGCAGAGTGAATGGCTGGTAAATAGGGGTGTGCAAATTTTTTTGGGTATTTTTAAGGTTCGGGTACATTGAACCCGAAAAATATTGGTATTTTCGGATATTCCTGAATTCCAATACCACTATCGTTTACAAATTTGGGATTTTCTGGAAATCCTGAATTTTTTTCAGCTCCATTTGCAGAATAGCTGCTGTTGTCTCTCCTTAACCCTCCCAAGTTTCAAAAAGATTGGACTGGGTGTCCAATTCTATGGGCCCTGCAAGAAGGTGCCCCCATTCTCAATTGGTTTCAGTGGAGGAAAAAGGGTGTTTAAAGGGATCATGGTCCCTTTTAATGACTTCTCCAAGCTGCAAGTGAACTCCAAAAGTGTTTAAAGGGCTTTCAGTCTGTTTAAACATCTTCCCCAAGTGGTGAGTTCATCTGGAGGGCATTTAAAGGGACTTCAATCCCTTTAAATGCCCTTTAATGTCAACTATCCAGCAGTCCTGAAAAATCCTGAATATTTTGGGGCTTTGGGGGGCCTGAACATTTCCGATAGCCAAAAACAACAACAAACCCAAATCTATATCTGGCTGAAAAAATAACTGGAAAATACAGATAATTTATTTTTTATTTTTTTTATTTTATTTTTGCATTTCTATCCCGCCTTTCCAGTGAACTGGCTCAAGGCGGCTCACAACATAAACATAAGCACCGAAGTGGTTTACAATTTAAAATCATAAATACACAACATTAAAAAACGACTAACATAGCCGTACTGGCGGCATCTACATGCTCCTGGAGAGTAGCGGCAACAGAAGGTTTGGCCTGTGGAACTAGGGCGATGTTGTCCTGCCATCTCCCCGGTGGCGGCTCCTATTCGAAAGCCTGGCGGAAGAGCTCTGTCTTGCAGGCCCTGTGGAACTGTAACAAATCCCGCAGGGCCCTGATGTTGTCCGGGAGCTCATTCCACCAGTATGGGGCCGCCACCGAGAAAGCCCTAGCCCTGGTACAGGCCAGCCGCACATCCCTTGGACCGGGAATAGTCAAGCGATGCTGGGTGCTTGACCTCAGTGCCCTCTGGGGCACATATGGGGAAAGGCGGTCCCTCAAGTAGGCAGGCCCCTGACCATATAGGGCTTTAAAGGTCAACACCAACACCTTGAACCGGATCCGGTATGCTATAGGCAGCCAGTGCAGCAGCCACAGCACAGGCCGGATATGGTCACCCATAAAGAGGCCCATCAATAACCTGGCCACGGCATTCTGCATTAGCTGCAGCCTCCGGATCCGGAACAAGGGTAGCCCCAAGTAGAGAGCGTTACAGTGGTCTAATCTCGAGGTGACCATAGCATGGATCACTGTAGCTAGGTCATCACGTTCAAGGAAGGGAACCAACTGCCTAATCAGCTGAAGATGGTAAAAGGCTGCCTTGGCAGTGGCTGCTACCTGGGCTTCCATTGATAAGGAGGCATCCAGGAGCACTCCCAGACTCCTGACCCTCGGGGCCAGCACCAATGGCACCCCCCCGAAGGACGGGAGTGGGGTCCCTATCCCCGGCCCGCTCCGACTCAAGCACAGGACCTCCGTCTTCATTGGATTCAGTTTCAGCCGACTCAGTCTGAGTCAGTCCGCTACGTCTTGAAGTGCCCGCCCCAAGTCATCTGGGGTAGAGCTGGACCGACCGCCCAGCAACAGATACAGCTGGGTGTCATCTGCATATTGATGGCACCCAAGCCCACGCCTCCGGACAATCTGGGCAAGGGAGCGCATATAGATGTTAAATAACATTGGGGACAGCACCGCCCCTTGAGGCACTCCACATACCAGTGGGTACCTCTGGGAGGTCTGTTCCCCGAGCGCAACCCTCTGTCCCCGATCCTGGAGAAAAGAAGCAAGCCACTGTAAAGCAAGCCCCTGTATCCCCGAGTCGGCAAGGCGGTGGATCAGCAGCTGGTGGTCGACCATATCGAACGCGGCCGACAGATCTAACAACACCAGCACCGCCGTACCACCCTGATCCAGATGTCTTCAGAGGTCATCCGTGAGGGTGACCAGTACCGTCTCCATCCCATGACCTGGCCGGAAGCCAGACTGAAACGGATTCAGCATGAAAGTGTCATCCATAAAGCCCTGCAACTGTAACGCCACTGCCCTCTCCAATACCTTACCCAAATAGGGAAGGTTGGACACCGGCCGATAGTTGGCCAATACGGCCGGGTCCAGAGATGGTTTTTTCAGGAGGGGGCAGACCATCGCATCCTTGAGTGCTCCCGGGAATAGCCCCTCAGCGAAGGACTTGTTGATAATCTCCCGGAGAGCACCTCGTAGCCCCTCACGGCCAGCTTTTATAAGCCAAGAGGGGCACGGATCAAGGTTGCACGTGGTTGGACGCACAGCTGAGAGCAATCTGTCAACTTCCTCCAGGCTGAGAGGACTGAAATGATCCAGAATAGAACCAGAAGACGTGCATGGGGCCTCGAGTTCACTCACTGTCTCAACTGTGGCTGGGAGGTCCTGGCAGAGTAGCAGGATTTTATCTGCAAAATAGCTCGCAAATGCCTCACAGCCGATATCCAATTCCCTAACATTTGGTCTGCCCTGTGCCAGTACAGTTAAAGACCGAATTGTTCTAAATAATTGCGCCGGGCAAGAGCTTGCAGATGCAACCTCGGCTGCGTAGAATTGCCTCTTCGCGGCTTTGACTGCCACCTCATAGGATCTCATAAACATCCTATAAGATGCTCTTGATGCTCCATCACGGGCTCGCCGCCACTGTCTCTCTAGTCGTCTAAGTCCTTGCTTCATCAGCCTCAGCTCCTCGGTAAACCAAGGAGCTAGCTTAGAGCGAGGGTGCAGAGGACGTCGGGGGGGGGGCGATCTCGTCGATGGCCGTCGTGAGCCGGACATGCCAGTCCTCGACCAGCTCATCCAACGAGCCGCCAGGGGGCAAGGGATCCCGCAGAGCCGTCAGGAACCGCTGGGGGTCCATCAGGCTCCGCGGGTGAGCCAAAATACGCTCGCTGCCCAAACAGAGTTGGGGAGGCACCATCAAACGGGCCTTCAGGGCATAGTGGTCAGACCATGGCACCGCCGTAGCAGTGATCTGATCCACTGTAACCCCCGCCGCAAAGATCAAATCGAGCGTGTGCCCGGCCTGGTGCGTAGGAGTTGTTACAAGTTGGGTGAGTCCTAGTGCCGCCATGGATGACACCAGGTCCGTCGCCGGTATAGAGGCCGGATCATCAGCATGGACATTGAAGTCACCCAGGACTATCAGCCTCGGGTGCTCCAATGCCCAGCCGGACACGGCCTCCACCAGCGAAGGCAGGCTGCTGGCTGGTGCATTGGGCGGCCGGTACACCAGCCAGATAGCCAAACTCTCCCCAGCTTCCCACACCAGACCGGAGCACTCAATGCCCGCGAGCTTCAGCGGCGGGAGCTCTCTGAAGGAGAAAGCCTCCCGAATGAGCAGTGCCACTCCTCCTCCCCGGCCCTCAGTCCATGATTGGTAAAGGACCGCAAACCCGGGTGGAGCTAACTGGGAAAGGGCTACTGTTTCCCCTTCTCGCACCCAGGTCTCGGTCACGCATGCCAGGTCAGTACCTTGCTCCAAAAGAAAATCCCTTAGAGTTTCGGTCTTGTTGTTAATAGACCTGGCATTACACAATACCAATGACGTAGGAGGGTCTTGCCCAGCCCCACTGCCTGTCACTCTCGGGATGGGACGCAGGCTGGAAGGAGGCCGAGCTTCTCTATTTCTCCACCTCCTTCCCTTAATTCCTGGCCTGCTCCCACCGCTATACTTCCCCCGCCCCCGGATCACTGGAATTCCCGGTCCAGCTGTCATCTGCTCTGGCGGCCTTCACACTGCTGACACAGGTCACAGGCCAAGCCAAGGTTTATCAACTGTTGCCAAGAAGTACCAATCACCAGAGCAACTCCCTCCCTAGAATTAAAATTTAACATTTCCATTCCATAATGTATTTTTCAGATATTTTGTTGGGTTGGATATAGCCGAATGCACACCCCTACTGGTGACTTGCAGTTTGCTGGGGGAGGGGGTGTTGCAACATAAATATTCCTGGAGCAGTTACTGTTTCATGGTTTTAAGTACAGGATGTCATAATCATGGGACCTTCACTACTCTCTTTTTTATTCAGTCAGGACTGAAGTTGTTGCTATTTAACTTTGGTCAATATCCCACTCAGGATACTAAGGCTCAGGTTTTTGCAAACCTGTAAAAATGTTACTGCAGCTAGGGTTTAAAACAAAGTGTTATACACTGCAACCACCCCAAAACAATGTTTATCAGTGAATTATGATTCACAACTTGGCATGCAACCTCCTTTAGGAATCAAATGGATTTTAGATTCACACGGAGGTGTTGGCCTATGTCTTAATATATGAAAACCTGTCCCTTGCCTCGACCACTCCATTAAGAGAATGTGAAAGATAGTGATGTGCACTGGGAGAAGCTAAGGAATGCCAGGGCACCAAATTGCACTGATAGCTGCAGTGGACATACTTCTGAATATGGGAAGGGGGGGGCAACCCAGAACAGAGGACAGCATCATAAATATGCCTGAAGGAGAGTAGTGGCTAATTAGAAGATAAGGAAAGTGCCTTAGCACAGCAAAATTAATGAACTCATAAAATGAGTACCTTTGACAAAGGAAGAAGAGTTAGAGAAGAAATAATAAAGGTGGCAGGAGAGGGCAATTGCAATTTCCACTTTTCAAGATATCTAAATTAAATATTTAAATAGGATTTCAAAACTCTCTTTATTTAAAAACAAAAAGCTTTCAAAGTGATTTTAGCTCAACCATGTCCATACTGCCATTTTCCATGTAGGGTTAACTATTTTCACATAGATCTGGCAAGGTAGCTGTAACTGTCACAATTCCTCTGAAAATACACGGACCACACTGGAAAGCATATATTCTCTCTTTGGAGATACTTCTAATAAGACAGGAGCTCTGGCAAATACAAACAGGTAATGAAAATACTGATTAATTTTGTTGACTTGCAGAACACAAGATTCATCTAATAAGTACTATTTCCAAATCTGGATACAAGCACTTGTCCAGATTCCCAAATGCTCATCTTCTCCTCCCACTTGGAATGAAAGAAACGGGAATTTTTAAGCTCATATTATAGAACCTCCTGTTCCAGACAGAATATAGAATGATACTACTTTCTTCTTCCTTTTGTTGAATGAAGCAATAACCCCTTTTCCTACCAGATGTGAAATACCACTGTTTTTCTCTGCTTAGTTTCACCATGATATAATCATACTAGAAATTCCTTATCAATACTACTGACTGTGTTGTTTATTATGCATAGAATTTCAATATGTCATCACAGAAAAGGAAGAGCTGTTTCACCTACCAGGTTTAGGATCTTAAACTAGTACAGACCACTTATGATAACCATTCGTCATATGGAGGGCTAGCAGACAAACAGAAGGAGATCACCTCTTGACTATAAAACCATAGACAGCTGACAAGAAGTCTTGCTACAAGACATACTTGTGCTAGGCAAGGAAAGACACCCATTGAAAAGGGTGATGGGGTCTGAACTGGTGGAGACTGACCAAGAGAGAGATCTTGGAGTCGTAGTAGATAACGTACTGAAAATGTCGATAAAGTGTGCGACTGCAATAAAAAAGGCCAACACTATGCTGGGGATTATTAGGAAGGGAATCGAAAACAAATCAGCCAGTATTATAATGCCCCTGTATAAATTGATGCTGTGATCTCATTTGGAATTCTGGGTACAATTCTGGTCACCACACCTCAGAAAGGATATTATAGCATTGGGGAAAGTGCAGAGGAGGGCAACTAGAATGATAAAAGGGTTGGAACACTTTCACTATGAAGAAAGTTTAAAGCGCTTGGGGATCTTTAGCTTGGAGAAATGACAACTGAGGGGTGACATGACAAGATGATGTTTTTATGTTTTTATGGTTGTTTTAATTTTTAACTAAATAATGTATTGTGCCATAATGGCTGCTGTTAGCCGCCCTGAGCCCACCGTATGGCGAGGAGGGCAGGATACAAATTTCAATAAATAAATAAATAAATTATGCATGGGATAGAGCAGGTAGAGAAAGAAGTACTTTTCTCCCTTTCTCACAATACAAGAACTCGTGAGCACTCTATGAAATTGCTGAGCAGTCGGGTTAGAACAGATAAAAGGAAGTACTTCTTCACCCAAAGAGTGATTAACACATGGAATTCACTGCCATAGGAGGTGGTAGCGGCTACAAGCATGGATGATTTCAAGAGGGAATTGGATAAACATATGGAGCAGACGTTCATCAGTGGCTATTAGCCACAAAGTATAGATAGGAACTCTCAGTCTAGGGCAAGTGATGCTCTGCATTCTTGGTTTTTTGGGGGGGGCAATGGTGGGAGGGCTTCTAGTGTCCTGGCTCCACTGGTGGACCTCCTGATGGCACGTGGTATTTTTGGCTTGACAAAGTGTTGGACTGGATGGGCCATTGGCCTGATCCAACGTTGGCTTCTCTTATGTTCTTTAGAGCGCGGGGGGGGGGGAGAGATCTTGGGAAGGTATGTGAGAAATGGAAGTGGCTTGGAAATGAATCACTTCACATTTGTGTCAAACCAATGTTTGTCATTTAATCTGAATCACTAATTATGGTATGTTCCCTTAAACGAGATTACACTGTGGTTTAAACTACAATTTGTTGCAAATCTCAAAGGGATTAATGATTAATTTACATGCATGGGAGAAGGGAGAAAGCACAGGAGCCCAAGAATTTCCAAGGCTCATTCCCATAGTGAAAGATTATAATTTCTTGCTCCACAGGAATATAGTTACCATTATCAGGGAACAGAAAGACATGCAGTCCACTAAAATTCAGATTCTTACTGCTGTTCCTTATTCATTACCACCAAGGCAGATTAATGTTCTGTTATCATGGATGTAAAAGGTGGAGGGGAGAAACATCCTGTAGGAAACATTCAAAGGTCCAAGTGATTTTCTATTGATTACTGCTGATTTACAGGAATCTTTTGGGGGAAAGTGTTTGGGATTCTCCTTGAGAGTTGACAGGCTGTTTGAATCACTAGACAACATTATAACAGAGCATGTGTTTTAAATAAAAGTTAATTGACAAGGGGTTTTGTTTCCTAACTAGGAGTGTTTGAGTTTTACTGAACAGGTGTTATTATGTCATCTTTTTAATTGGACTAAGACCTGTGATAAGTAGAGATTTATAGAACCTCTCTACTTCAAAGGAAGTTCAAAAGTTTATTTCAGCTTCTATTTTTTAGTAATTTTAAATAAGAGAAAATCATATTGTTTCTCTTTCATGTTTTAACATGTCAATATTGAACTATTGAAATCTATAAGCAATCTATATATCTAATAGCCAAGTGGCCCACCCCCGTGTGGATACCTAAATCTGCGCGGGGGGGGCACTTGGAGGGCAGAGGGGGGGTTCTGCAGGTGGGGGGTGACCCCCCCGCTTGCAGAAAAATCCGAAAACTTTAAAAAACTTTTCGGGGGATATTTAAATCCCCCGAAAAGTAAAAGAGCATCCCCTGCGCATGCGCAGGGAACGCTCTACGAACTGCCATGGCCAGGGGGGGAGGGGGGGGAGCAGTGGGCCCGGCGAGGCCCACTGGGACTCCTTGGGGGGGGAGTGGGGCAAGGGGGTGAGTGGCGGGCCCGGCGAGGCCCGCTGGGACTCTTTGGGGGGGGGAAGGGGCAAGCGGTGGGCCCAGCGAGGCCCACTGGGACTCTTTGGGGGGGGAGTGGGGCAAGGGGGCGAGCGGCGGGCCCGGCGAGGACCCTGGGACTCTTTGGGGGGGAAGGGGGGGAAAGCGGCGGGCCCGGCGAGGCCCCCCGGGACTCTTTGGGGGGGGAAGGGGGTGAGCTCCTTCTCTCCCCCCCCCGCGAGTATCGCGGGTCCCCACCTTGTATCTATATAAGAGTCCAACCCATTTTAAATAAAAAAGATTATAGAAAAAAACTTTGTTCATTTGAAAAAGCTTTATTTAAGTGAATTGAAACACTATGCCAGTGAAAGTTTTAATTGGAATAGAAATTGCCAGCGTTAAGATTGATCGTGGGACTTTTTGATTAAGATGTTTTCAGAAAAGCCTAATTGGGGTAAAACAGGGGACAGCTATACAGAGAAATCCCCTCTCCTGATCTATGGTGTGTGTATTTTTAGAATTTTACATTATATGTTTAAAATTGAATATAAGATATTAGTTGAATATTTACTAAGATGATGATATAAGATATTTATGAGAGTAGCTAGCTGAATTAACTATGAGCTTTGCTAAAGAAATATCAAACTTATGCTTGCTTAAAGATACATTTAAAGTTAAAAATAATGATCAGGAGCTAAACAGGTGTAGAAATTCTGCCAAAATAGGAGTCATCAATCATGAATCATTACAGTTAAAGAAACTCATTAAAAGGGTCAATTAAAATTGCAGAACTTGTATCATACAAGAGAACCCCCTGCTGACTAAAGTAAGTTAATATATTTTACAAATTAAGAGGCTCAATAAGACCATAAAGAGGCTTTATAAAATAACAAAACAATATTCTGATGAACCAAAAATGAAGAATAATGTGTAATTCAATGTATCTACAGAAGCTTTATGTCATAGGTCACTTTGCAATATTAAAAGATGATTTCTTTGCCTAACCTTAACAAATATCAGCTTGTGGTTTTGTATCTGAACCATTTTTTCTCTCAGTACAGGTGAAATCTACCATACAGGCATGTATCCATGGGGGTGCCCACAAGTGCCCAGCACCCTCCCCAAACAGCCATGCTTCCCCCCTCTATGTGAGGGGGCTTGCCTGGCTTGCTGGGGGAACGGAAGTGTGTCTCAGCCCACGCCCAGCTTGCTGCCAGTGCAACTGTAATGCCGCTGGGCTTGGCCCTGCCTCCAGAAGCCAGAGAGGAGCCATCGCAGGAGATGGGCTGGGGTTTAATTTTAAATACCAAGTGGGAGGAAAGAGGCACTGCTGCAGGTAAGAGCTGACCTGCTTCAGGAAGTGCAAGACAAAGTTCCTGTCTTTGCTCTCCTCTTAGATTGCCTGCAAAGGCACGCTGAGAGGGGGGTTAGGAAGGGGACACAAGGAGAATAGCCCATTGGCACCAGGGGTTAAGGGGCTGCTCAGGGGGTTATTGTCCTGCTGCTGCTGCTAGCTAGCCAACGGAGCCAGGTTGTGTCTGTAAAACCTTGAGGGGCTCTCCCAGCTCCTTCAGCAATGCTTGCCAGACATCTTGGATCTTCTGGGGGTAGGCTTTGATTTCAGAGCAATGCACAGTACTTCAGAGAGAATACAACTCCCAGACTGCCCCAGGTGCTGCTCCTCCCCCCATTTTTACCTGTCAACTCTTATCTAGCCATGTCTCTCCTCCTTTATGGGTAAGGGCAGACTGGGAAAATGAAGTGCAAGGGAAGCGAGGCAAAAAGCCTTGAGCCAAGTTGTTGTGGGGCTTTCTGTTTGCAGTGCAGAGACTGATCTGGGACCATACCGGGGAGGAGGCAGAATGGAGTGTTCACACTTTGGGGTGGCCCCTGGCAGCTGTGCTGTGGTGGCGTATGGCTTTGGCTCATTTTGCCTACCTGCACATATGCGCGTGGGTGCATGGGCGCAGCAGCTGGATCAGCGGGTTCACATTACTGGCACATTTGATGCACGGCTTATTTGCATCCACACTGCCAGGAAGCGGGATGAATGTGCACCCAGATGGCTTGATATCGGTTTCACCAGGTACCTGTTTAATGCAGGCTGAAAGTGCTTCAGGACTGGGTGAGTGTGGCATGGCAATGCTGAGCAGCTGCAGCTGTCTAAACGGGCTCTCTTAATCCCCTTGAAAAGTGAACGTATATTGGACCAAAATGCCAGTCTGTCCTCGGCCTATATTCCCCTAACAGCAACTACAACCCTGTGATGTAGTCAGCTCCACTGTACTAAAGTGTCCCCTTGGGGTCTCCCTAACAAAATTTTTCTGGGTATGGGGCTGACTGGAGCATGTTGAGATGAACAGACCCAAAAAGGATGCTTGTACTGTTACTTTAAATGTGTCTTTCTCTTATAAATACAAATGAAGTGGTAAAGAACACTTTTTGATACTTTCCAACAGAAAATTACATATATGAATTAACCAATACAGCCGTCACTGGCATGATTTATCTTTTATTATTCAAACTGCAAAAGGTGGTTCTTTAAAGATCCTGGCTGCAATTTCACAGTTCAAAAATTCAACAAAAGGAAAAGGAACCAGAACAATGGATTGAACGTGGAATAATAAAAAAGACTAACTCCTCTGACATAATCACATTTAAATTTAAAATCCATTCAAATCACATTGTGGTGCAACATCAGCGGAGTGCTGAAGGGGCCAGCAAAGCCCAGTTGCAGAGATGGCCTAAAGGTAAATAGGGGGTTTTTTGGGAAAAAAATATGCAAAGATAACAGCAAACTGCCTATCAGCCTTCCCAGCTCTCTCAGCTGTTCCCTGTTAGAGCCAGGGCATGCAAAGGTAGCCTACAAGTTACAGCCACAGCATGCTCTGCAACTGCATTCCAGCACTAGATGTCCGTATTCTCCTCCCCAGCTGTGTTTTTAGTGGTAGATTTTTAGGGTTAAGTTTTAGAGCTGTTGGATGGCATAATGACTCGAGGCACTTCACTATGTGCAAAACTTTGGTTGCATTATGGAATTCAGCCCAGGATGGACTCCAGGCAAAATCCACTTGCACAGAAACAAAACAAAACAAAACAATCCATGCAAAGAATGTTATTACTGTAGGCAATGGGCAGCTCATTAACGAAGCTGAGCAAGCCATCAGCACATGGAGGCAAACAGCACAGAATCTCTAGCAGGCTTCTAATCACTGAGGCCTCACATCTTTCCATGTTGGAAGCCAATTTAAATTACACACTGGGTCAGGTTAGCAAGCCCATGAGCATTTCATTCTCAAGACCGTCCATGGAATGTTAATGAAGATGTCAGTCCTGAACTCGATGAGAAATCCAGAAGGCCAGCCTCAGTGCTATTTGATATCCAGTTCAAGCCAACAGAGTGGGTGCTCTCTGACTCTCTCTGTCGACTTTTAGAGCCCTGATTAATGTTCTGTAGCCAGACTACCTTCCACTATATCAGGCAGAAAATTTGTCAGATGTGGTTCTATACAAAAACGATCACCTTCCAATATTTTATGAGGAACAAAAGGTGATATGATCAGATGATTTAATATAATCATTTTGCTCCTTCATCAAGTAGTTTAGATTGAAATGGGGGGTCTGTTTAAATAACTTGTTGTTAAGTGTGTCGCATATCCTGAAAAAATACATTCTTCAAAACAACAGTAAGTTTATTTAAAATATTTGTATCCAGTTTTTACTAAAGCAATTAAAGCAGCTTCAGAATTAATATAGTAAAACATAAAGTGCAATAAAGTGTAATATATAATTTAATGTAAATCCTGGAGCAGACACATGGCCACTTCCTTCTCCTCCTCCTGACTTCCTCAAAGCTCACCTAAATAGGGAGGTGGGGCTGCTGTGCAGCAGAATGGTTGACACCAGGCTTTGCTCTCGGGAATGGCTGATACTTTGCTCTTTTTAGAGGAGTTTTTTTTGGGATCCTGAGCTCCACTGGACCTCCTGGAGAGAGGTCTGGCGGCAAGGGACTTGATTTGGGCCCCTCACGAGTGGCAACAAGCAGGTGGTAGCCCTGGATCATCTCAGAAGCAGAGAGCGAAGTAGAGCAACCATGGCAGCTATGATCTGCACAAGCTGTGCAACCCCCGACAAGAGAGTAATTTGGAGCCTCATCAATAACATCGATGAAGATAAACACTGTGAGTACTTGTAAAATGCCACAATTGAAGAAGAACCCAGCGACCCTCTGATTATACCCCTTTAAATCTTTAAAAGGACAAAGAAGAAGGAGGTGGAATCCCCTCCCCCCTTTCTCTGTGAAGCAGCCAGGACGAGACTGTAAGTAATGGCTGTGCTAAGCTCACACTAGGGCGAAGAGGATTTATTGCTGTTGTTTAAACTCCTAAAAGTCTGTTCCTGGAATATAAATCTGAGCAACAATACAATCTTTTTTTTATTACTTTATGGACTTTAATTATTACTTTACTCTCTGTCTCTTTTGGATTTAAATAATTTGTTGGAAATATACATGGACCTTTTAAAGAAAAAATACTGAAAAGCTCACAGTTTTTTAGCCTCCGGCTCACACATTATTGTCAGCTCAGGAAGGAGGGCTCCAGAGTAAACTAATTTATGCAGTAACCAAATTGCTTGCTCACAACTTTAATTCCAGTATCTCACCAGGTAGAATTTTTTCTCACAAGACTCTACAGCTTAGAGGGAGCATTGACAGGGTCCTGTATACATGCAGACACCTAACAGAATATCAGACAGGATCGACCTGTTATTAGATATTACATTATGATTTTCTTTCCCCTACTGTCCATAATCATCCACCTCCTAGATATTTCTGTTTGGTGTAGAAACTCCAGAGAGAGAATTATTATGATAGTGTAGCATCCAATGATGCTTGGATCCTCACAGATACAGACACACACCAGACTTCCTAGTAAAAAGCCAGAAAAGCATAAGCTGAGGAAAGAGCTACCTGGGAAATCCAACTGTTTTAACCAAGCTAACTGGGAAAAGATCCAAGGGGGTGGGGGAGAGAGAAGCGCTGTCTTTTCTCTCACAGACGTGAACAGCAAAACACACCCGCTCGCTCCCCCCCATTTCCACCTCTGCCATGTATGTGGCTTTTGAAGCTTTTAACTTAAGCCAATTTAAGAGGACAACTGCACCAATGCAAACTGTAACCAAGATAGGAAAATTTCAATGCCAAACTGACCAAGACCAAGATACAGATCATGACTACAAGCAACTGGCTGCATCACATAGAAGGATTTACATAGAAGAATATAACAGTCTCAGTAAAGGACAGACAAATGCTGAATTCTTCCAAGTTGTAAAGGAAATAGTGTTGCAGAGAGAAGACAAAAAAGGACCTTTGGAATCAACAATTACTTCAAGAATGGAATATAGATGGCAAATCCCAAAAGAAAATCTCTCTACATACAAGGACGAGAGACACAAAATTAAGACTTTACTGAAACGAAAGAATCAAAAAAGATGAAGAAAATAAAGCATTATAAATAAATGTACGTCAGTGAGCGATTTGGTATGCGTAACAGACCAAGAGTGGCTAGGGAATACTTAAGTTTACATTTTTGGTGCACATGTAAAATGCTAGGGAAATATGTAATGGTTATATTTGAATTTGTTTACTCACTTATAAAACTTCAATGCATATTAATAGAAGATCAACCTTATCTGACCAGGTAATCCTTATAATAGATGGTATTAAAAATGCAATTCAGCAAATTGTATAAACAAATTTATGTACAGGGAACATTTGCATAAATGCATAGATAAAGAGTATTAAGGGAAGTTTAATGGGAAAAATATATATAATCTATATTGAAGGTATTGTAGAGTAACTTGATGATTAGGTAAAGGCTTATAATAGCAAAATAAGAAGGAACTGTTTAAACAATGTTTAAGTAGGTGGGAATATATAATGATAAAATTCAGAGTTGCAAGAAATATAGTTGGCTATGCGGTAGCTGGATAGAGAATTAGATATAAATGTACGAGGCATAAAATAGATACAGTGATGATGTCATGCTCTTATGGTTGTCTGAAAAATTGATAATAAAATTAAAATAAAAACAGAAAAAAGCTCACCTAAATAAAGCCATCATGTTCCACATTCGATGATCAGCAACATGTTAAATTATGGCACTTTTGTTTTCAGTTCGTACCCAGGGGCACCATTTAAAAAAATGTAACTAGCACAAATCCTATAAAAAAACAAAAAAAGGCACAAGTTTGAAAGAGGTATGTCCAGACAAGTTTATTACAGCCCCAAAGGGCTTCAACCCAAGAGTAATCTTCAGAAGCAACAGAACTGGGAAGTTAAAAACAAACACAGCTATCCAAATACCAGCTAAGAATTTGGATCTTCGATACAAAAAAATGTTCATATGGTGAAGAAGCAAATGTGCCGCCCTCTGCCCTTCGGAGAATGCCATGTGTGATGTGGATGCTGCATGAGGGTGACTGTTTCTTGCTGTTCCTACACTTCAAGGGGCGACAGAAACAGATGTGATGAAGATGTGTGCAGCTCCAAATTGGACCAGGCAATGTTGGGGGAGGGGGTTAAACTAGACACGCTGAGGATTTAATGGCAAGCATGATCTTCAGGGAAACTTCCCCTCGGCTGCCCACCACATCCTATGCACAGATCAGTTTATTTCATCTTTACTGTTTGCTCCTGGCTTAAACCCCATGCTGGGCACCTTGGAGGATTAGTTTAGTTTCTTATCTAGTTACTTCACTTATATCATGCCTTCCTCTCCAATGGGGACCGAAAGTAGCCCACAACATCTTCCTTTTCCATTTTTATTTTCACAACAACCCTATGAGGTAGGTGAGTCTCAGGGTATGTGTGACTGGCCCAAGGTCACCTAGTAAGTTTGTATGGCAGAGCAGAGAGTTACACCTTGGTATCCCAGGTCCTAGTTTGTTATTGTAACCACTACACCCCACTGGCCTTCTTCTTGTGTCTTGCTTTTCTGCCTGTGCAGTGGGGGGAAATCAACCTCCCCCTAAGGCCATGGCAGTTGTTTATACATTTTTTTTGGGGGGGGGGGTATAAAGTACAACTTGCATTAGTCTGTGTAAGAATGTGCACATGCAAAATCCCCACCCCCTCCTATTGGAATCTGGCATCTTTGGCAATTCATAAACCCATAATCCAAATACAACACTATTGTACTTGAAGTAAAGACTAGGAAACAAATAATCCTGGATTCTATTGCTGCACCCCTCTTTTTAGCTTACTTTAACAGTCTTTAAAAGATGGACAAAAGGGAACTTCTAGTCATTAATTACCTTTCAGATGGTGGAAAAGTCATAGCTGCAAGGTAGTTACTAATGATTTGCTGTCACTTTGGAACAAGTGGGGCTCCATTGAGAACTGCTCTAAAGTTTTAGAGCATTTCAATATTTCATTCTATCAGTGTGAACCTTTTTAGGTCCTAGACAGCCAGACACTAGATTGAAGTTCACCAAATGTCATGAAGAAAGCAAGAAAAAAACAGTATCACAAACTGAATGACCAACAGTAAAGAATGATGCTCAGGTGCATTTAAAATGCAGACTAAGTATGAGCTCTTGGCCCTTTAGCTCTTAGTGCATGACTTGCAATGGATAGTACTTGAAGTAGCAGTAGTTGTACTGTTGAAGACCAGCTTGTCCAAGGTAATGCTGAGGGGTTTTTGGAGGGGAGCAGGATGAAGAAGGATGTGCCTCATCTCCCTGGCTATGTATTTGTATTCAGGCATGGTTTCATATTGTGATTTGACAGACTCTAAATAACCATATTTAGTGGGGTACCCTATATTCAAATGATCAACTAAATATACTCAACTACTTTAATTAAGCCATGATTTCATGTAATATCTGAATCAAGCCGTTCTGGGTGAACCAAGCCACTGAATCACAGTGCTGGAAAACTGCTTGAATTGCATAGAGTGACAAATTCTGCCATAAAGTACGACTAATGTTGAAAAATGTAAGACAGAACATATACAATGGTAATATCTCTGTCTAATAAGAGCATTTATCTTTCAAGAGAAAAGGCTGCATAATTGTAATCTGACCTTTTACCCTGAATTTCATACTTAACAATTTATCCACAGGTAGCCAATGATCAATATACGATACATCAGAGCCGTAAGGCATGTAACGTTGCCTACAATGGGAACTAAGAAGCTTAATTAGAAGGCTCATTAGTCTGTTCTAGAACACCAACTTTTAAGTAGTTTCTTGTAAGTTTCTCTTTTCCAGATGTCAAATGGTTTCCATTTTAATTAATGCAATTAGTTACACCAAATTTTCCTTAATCTCTTCTAGTAATAAGGCGGCGAAAGATGTCCTGTAGAGTCTCTTCATGGGGCCCCAAGAGCAGCAAAAGGAAAACACGTAACTGAAAAATCATATTCCAATACAATTATGTTAATATCCATTTTAAAGCTTAACTTTATCCTGAAATGTCAATCTATAAAATCTTTCTGTCTTCTAAAATTGCCTGACTACAGCTGGAAAAATGGATGGCACTCCAAGTTGTACGCAGCTGTAGCTATTAGAGATCACCAAGCTCGATGAAGGCAAGTAATAGGCATGAAATACATGTTGTAACACTTTCTATGTGGGTCTGTCTTTGCTAACTATTTGAAAACTTCAGTTGCTCCATAATGAAGCACCCAGGTTATTATCAGGGGTTGGATACAGGGATCATATGACTCTGTGGTGAAAGATCTATATTAGCCACCCTTCTGACTGGCTTGGCATCAGGGCACTTGAAACATTACCTCCACTCTGTTGCCCAGCCCACCAACTAAGTTACTTTTCTTGTGCCCTGATCTCAGTGTGCTTGCCTACAGATGTAAAGTCTGTAGCAACCAGAGACAGGGTTTTTCCAGCGGTGGCATTTTACCTTTGGAAGGTCCACCCCCTTGAGGCTTGACTGGTACCTACTTTCCTTCAGGCACTAGGCCATTTCTCATTACCCAGGTCTTTAAATAATGGGCTCTATAATGGATATGACCAGAAATTTAAGGAAACAGTTGCTGGACTTGATAAAAAAAAGATAATAGAGGATGTTGCAGCATACATAAACAGAACAAACCTGGTCTCTCAGGGAAGCATGCCAAGAAGGGAGTCTAGAGACCAAAAACTGAATAGACTTGAAGAGCAATAAGAAGAAAACAAAGTAGAAACATAGTTATATGACCTTGTATATAGGGCTGGTGCCAGGGTTTTTTGCACACTAGGCGAGGCTACCTTCTGCCCCCCCCCCCCAATACGCCCACCAATTTTCAAACATAAATACATCTTAGGAAGAATGAAAAACACAAAATTTGAAATTGCTCTGTGAGAACTGCGCTTGAGAGAACAGCTCTGAGAGAACATGTGACTGACCCAAGGTCACCCAGTTAACTTTGTGTGGAGGAGTGGCAAATCAGACCCGATTCTCCAGATTAAGAAGAAGAAGAAGAGATTGGATTTATATCCCGCCCTTCACTCACTTAAGAGTCTCAGAGCGGCTTACAAACTCCTTTCCCCTCCCCTCCCCACAACAGACACCCTGTGAGGTAGGTGGGGCTGAGAGAACTCTTTCCCAAGCTGTCCTTGAGGGAACAGCTGGTACAGAACTATGGCTTGCCCAAGGTCATCCAGCCAGGTGCAAGTGGAGGAGTGGGGAATCAAACCCGGTTCTCCCAGATTAGAGTCCGCGCACTTAACCACTACACCAGACTGGCTCTCAGATTAGAGTCCGCCGCTCTTATAATCACTACACCAGACTGGCTCTCAGATTAGAGTCCGCCGCTCTTATAACCACTACACCAAACTGGCTTTCTACTTGCTTGTTTTACCCCTCACTTTTCACCCCAAAGGGAACTCAAAGTCACTTGCCTTATTCTTCCTTCTCCATTTTATTCTTACAGCCACACTGAGAGGTAGGTTAGGCTGTGAGAGAAAGAGTGGTGATGGTCACTCAGCAAGCTTCCATGACAGAGTAGAAATTTGAACCTGGGACTCCCAGACCCTAGTCCAGCCACTGCACCATGCTGGCTAGTTAGGCCTTGGGTGATTTCGCCGCACCTTTTGTTCTGCAGCATTCAAAGCTTGCACACCCTCTTGTGTTGCTCTTGTGTAGTCAGCTTTTTGTATTGTTTCTTCTTTTTCCTTATCTCAAACAGAATGTCTTTTAGGATTCTAATTTCTTTGTTATTGATTTTTAAGATTGTCCCATTAGTCGCTTTCTGTACCACATCTCTTGTGGATCTCTTTGAGAACTTCTCAACTATTTCTCCAGGCAGGTTTTTTTCTTCTTAATATATTTTGAATATGTCCGATAGACCATATCCATATCATTTTGTAGTAATTTCACTTTAACACCTGTCACTGGAGCCAATGCTTCACTCGAGATCTCTTTCAAGTTTTCTCCTTTTTCCTCAGGAACACCTTGAAATCTCAGAACATATTATGCTTTTTCCATTTGGAGTTGTAAAAGCTGGTCTTTATCAGAGGTTCTCTCTTTTCCCACAACCCCCAGCTTTTGTTTTATCACTTTGGTCTTAGTTTCAACTTTCCCCACCAATTTTACAACTTTCTCTGTTTTTATATTGGTCTCTTTGAAGAGTTTCAAAGTTGTTATTGTGATTAGTCATCTGGTCTAACAGAGGGTGCAGTGCTGTAGCCAACATATTGGGGAAGTCAGTATGTTCTTCCGGTTAAGTAGCCAAAAGTGTTGAGCTGGCAGTTCCTGGAGAAGGTTTTGTCCTCGTCGCCATCTTTTCTGCCTGATTTGTCATGCTTTACATTACAGGAAAAGTTCTTGTAAGTCTCTGAAAGTTTATTAAATCAAGCGCCTTTAATCATTCACCATTCTACTTGGCTAAATCATCAACCTTCATGGAAAAAACATCACTCTTTGCCCCTTGTATTCACTCAGTCAATCATTTAAAAAGTTTTCTGGGGGTGCGTGGAACCGCTCCCCCTTTGCCGCTTATGGGGCATTCGGATGGCCACTGATATGCTTAACTAGTTTGGGAAGATACACCCTCACACTTCATTCCATGACTATTCATAAGGTAAGGAAGGCTTCAAAGTGCCAGATCACTTGCTTGCTTGATCTAGTGTGCACCTCTTGCACTATTGCTGGTGCCACAATGGCAGGACCTATCAGCAGGGGTCATTTCATAGAAAAAGAGGTGCAGGAGCTCATTAGCATAACTAATTAGCATAACTTATTTGCATATACCACACCACCTGACATCACTGGAAGTATGTCAGAAGGAAAAAAAGAAAGGAAGGAAGGAAGGAAGGGAGGGAGGGAGGGAGGGGACAACTACTAATCCAAGCCTCAGAAATACCACTATTCGGAGAGGATAGCTTCAGTGGTGGCTGAAGCCTTCAGAAGGCTGGTCGGAGGAACACGGACCTTTCCAGGGGATGGGGTCATTTTGTTGCAGCCATGACACAAGCAGGCATTCCCCCATTGGGGGGGGGGGGCTGGAACCAACTCCCAGAGCTGAGCTCCCCCGAGCTCCTGCTCAAAATGACCCCTGCCTACTGGGGCAAAGAGGAGCCTTGATCCCTTGGCCACAGCCTTTGGAGAGGCACCTCTCGTGCCCAAGGCTGTGAGCCCCCTACAAGGGCTCACTGGGGGTCCAGAATCATCCGGTACCCCTCCCAGCTGCCATGTTTGTGGGCTGCTACCATCAGAGCTCAGCAGAGTGTGCCTGCCCACAAGCCATCAAAAACCAGAAGTCCCACTGAAGGACCAAATCTTGAAAGAGATGACATCAGTGAGGCTTTAACTATAACTTGCACCAGATGAATGATGTTGTTGTATTTTATTGGTGTTTTAACTGTTTTAATTTTTGTATATTGTATACTGTTTACTAAAACTGATGAAACCCGCCCTGAGCCTCCTATGCGGAAAGACGGGATGTAAATAGAATAAAATAAAATAATAAAATAAAAATTAAATTAACAGGAAACAGAAAGTGAATATAAATGGGCAGTTTTCACAGTGAAAGGTGATAAGCAGTGGGGTACTGTGGGGCTCAGTACTAGGTCCAGAGTTCCCTCTAAGCTGAGTTTGTGTGAGCTAGCTCACAGTTTTTTAGCGTCTGGCTCGGCGGGGAGGGTGGGATACAAATCTCAGTAAATAAATAAACATATTTTTGTCTTAGCTCAGGAAGGATGACTCCAAAGCAAACTAATTTATACAGTAGCCAAATTGCTCACTCACAACTTTAATGCTAGCAGCTCACAAAGTAGAATTTTTGCTCACAAGACTCCACAGCTTAGAGGGAACATTGACTAGGTCTGGTGCTTTTTAACTCATTCATTAATAATTTGGAGTTGGGAGTAAGCAGTGAAGTGGCTAAGTTTGTGGATGACACTAAGTTGTTCAGGGTGATGAGAATCAGGGAGGGTGATGAGAATCAGGGAGGGAGAATCAGGGAGAATCAGGGTGTGCAACTGCAATAAAAAAGGGAAATGCTATGCTGGGGATTATTAGGAAGGGGTCTGAAAACAAATCAGCTAGTATAATAATGTTCCTGTGTAAATCTATGCTGCAACTTCATTTAAAATGCTGTGTATAGTTCTGGTTACCGCAACTCATACAAAATACTATAGCACTGGAAAAGGTGCAGAAAAGGGCAAGTAAAATGTTTAAGGGGATGGAACATCTCCCCTATGAGGACAAGTTAAAGAGGTTAGGGCTTTTTATCTTGGAGAAATGATGACTGTGGGGTGACATGATGGAGGTTTACATATGCATGGGATAGAACAGGCAGAGATAGAAGTACTTTTCTCCCTTTCTCACAACACTTGTGGGCACTCAATGGAATTAATGAGCAGTAGGTTTAGAACAGCTAAAAGCAAGCACTTCTTCACTCAAAGAGTGATTAACATGTGCCACAAGAAGTTGTGGCAACTACAAGCATAGACAGCTTCAAGAGAGGATTAGATAAACATATGGAGCAGAGGTCCATGAGTGGCTATTAGCTGCAAAGTATAGATGGAACATTATGTCTGGGGCAGTGATGCTCTGTATTCTTGGTGCTTTGGGGGGGGGACAGTGGAGCACTTCTGGAGTTCTGGCCCTCCTGATGGCACCTGGGTTTTGGCCACTGTGTGACACAGTGCTGGACTGGATGGGCCAACATGGCTTCTCTTATGTTATGTTCTTATGATCTATACTACTGTGTATAGCTTGCTGAAACTAGGATCCTACTATGGAATTTTCTATCATTTAAAGAGTTGTGTTAAGACTTATGATTTGCTTCAGTTCTGTTTTTAGACTTCTGGTTGGTTTTACAACCTAATCCTACTGTGTTGAACATTGAACGTCCCATCCGTCAATTGTATTGACCCGCTCTTGTGTGATCCACCTTGAATCCAAGCAAGAAAGGTGTACTATAAATAACATACATAAATAAGCATAACTGTCACTCATACTCAGTGGACTCACAACCATTCTTAATCATTTGTCCTGCTAACTAGGCTACGTTCCTATATGAACTACAATTAATTTTTACAGTAAATCTACAAAAGTGTTAACAATACAAAATCCCTTTGGATCACAGGTTTAAATATTTATAGCTACACTGAAAGATGTTATGTAATGTAATTAAAATGTTTGTTTTTTAAACATTAACTTTACTTGGGTTATTTGTTACGTTGGCTAATTAGTTGGGTGCCCAATTCCATTAATTGCAAGATTGTTCATTGTTCAAAACAGATTAGGATGAATTAATTACAAGAATACTCATTAAAATAAATCTGCTGCATTGGCATATTAAAACTGCACGGCAGGAAGAACAGGACTCTGTCTTTGTAAGAAGGCTGGCATGAAGTAAAGTCAAGGTCATCCACGTATAGTACAGTGGAAATATAATCAAAGATAAATAACCCTCTTGAGATTCTGAATCTGGATTAAATTTCAGGTACTATGTCCTCACATTTAGCTGCATCAAACATTTCCTAGGAGCCTAACCTAAGATTTACTTACATTCATTAATTTCAAATAAGGTAGAGTTGAACAGGTAGTGGGAACAGTGTATTAATTAGCTGAAGCTTTAGACTCAGTGTAATCTTGACTCCAGTGGCAGGATGGTGGTGGAATATTGGGCTACTACAGGAGTGGGGGAACTTTGGAAGACATTTCTCCACGGGGAAGTCCCATTGCCAGTCCACTTCATCAGGAGCAACAGTAAGGAAACCCCACTGTGGTGTTATCCGGTGGATGATGTTAAAGTCTTAAAGAAAGCTTTCACATTTATGCACCCATATGTTTTTACAGGCTACTTGTTGACTGTGCATCTATGAAGCATTGAACCTGTTGTGTATTAATATCACGGTCACCATGTGTTCTAGTAATGGCGACCACCACGTGGTCATTCGCACATGGCCTGAATCTACCTGAGCTTCGGCCAGGTAGAACAATAGCTGGTTGGATCCTAAATGACCACCGATGATGTACCTAGGTTTTCCCCGGGAACCTATGAACTGTAACCACTATCTTAAGGTCTTATCAGGACATCTGTGCGAGGTTGGGGGTGTGCCTCCGACCGGAATAGAAGAGGGCTCTGAGCCCGAGGTTTGCATGTTCGATCTTGATCCACAATAAACTACCATGCTGATTCCACTGCTACCGGCCTCCCAACTCCAGTACTTTTCTAAAAAAAATTGGCAAGTATTTATGACAGCAAAAATTTCAAGCTAATTCAATTACTTCTGCCACTTAAGGTATTTATTTCCTTCATTTAACTGTTCAGTGACTCAGCTGACTCAAATCCACTTGTCTTCCTCATTGATTTTCTTGGGTGATTTACATTATTATCTATTGGACTAATTAGGACACCTTATTTACCTTCTTACACAGCTTTGAATGGCCTTCTCCTGCCTAACATAAATTCACACTTCAGTCTCCAGTGGAGGCTCAGATGTATCCACCTTCATGTCCCAATTGCTTACTGTTCTGTTTTTCAAGCAACACCAGTTCTGCCATCACTCAAAGGGAGAGGATTTTAACCTACTTATCATAAAAATCTACAAAATAAAATAAGTTGTGAGAAGTGCTTGCTGAGTGCAGAAACACAGCTGCTGTGATACTAACATAAACTTATGCAAGTATGAATACAAAGGCTATCTATCCATCATCATCATCATCACCTCTGCATGTGGATACTTATTTCTGCAGACAGAGGGCACACTCTCCCCTAACAGGGTTTTCTGCAGAGTCAGGAGACTCTCTGGGTCTGCAAAAAAATCAAAAAAGTAAAAAAAACCCAAAACCTCTGGGAGGATTGAATCCCCCCCCAAATACCTTTTGAAATGCCTCTGCAGGGGTCTACTCCAGGCCCTGCCACATCAATAATGAGAAATAGCCAGGGGAGGGGGGGAAGGAAGCAAAAAGCAGAACTGCATCTTGGATTCGGAAGGATTCCTCCCGCAGTATGAATGGCTAAATAGTAGGGGATTTGGAGCCAGGCCTGGGACACGGGTTGCCTGCTCCCCCAAATCTCCAGGAATTTCCCAACATGGAGCTGGCAGCCCTAAGAGGAACTGTTCTCTGTATTTGGGCAATCCATTGTGATTCCTGGAGAGTGGCTGCTGCCACTGCTGCTGTGGGGGGAAGGAAGTAGGTGGGAGGCCGACAGAGTGGGTGGGAGCCCCAGACTTACCATGCCTGCATTGTACCTGCTGGAAGTTTCTCCTGCCAGCACTGAAAGCAGCAGCGCCTACTCCACAGCTAGAAAATGGTTGGTCAGCTCCTGGAATCCCACAAGGCTTAGTTGTCACAGCATCTGTTTTCTCACTCACAACTGGGGGCTTTTTAAAAGAATTGTCATTGTGTGGGTAGTTGAAAGAGTCACAAAAATGATCCCACAATAAAAACAGTCACTTTGATGAGCTGAGTTCATAGATTTACAGTAAGGGCTGCCAACAAGCACCTTTTGTGCGAGCCTAAATGGACTTGGAGATCATTTACTAGGATCTTCACGTACCCAAGCACCATCAATCATCCAGTTTATTCTATTTAACATTTCCTGGAGAGCAAACCTCTGTGCGGTGTGAAACCGTGCTGCTACTGAAATGTCCACATCTACTAATTGCCCTCCTGTGGTCAAGCTAGTATTCAACCGGCTTGATTCTGCTTTAAACAATTGCTGTTGATTAGTGCACTTAGACCCCCTGGAGTGAAATTTCACACCACTGTGAAATCAGCACAGGAAAAGACAGCAGTCAAACTACTTTAGAGGGGAGGTGTAAAATGACCCTAAAGGTGTAGTGTGAAATCCCCCAGAGTGAAAGAGGTTACTGTAGGGAGATTTATTAGATTACACTTGGAGAATTCTCAAATTTAAGGCACTGTAAAGTATCACTGAATGAAAAGAAGAAGAAGAGGAGGAGGAGGAGGAGGAAGAAGAAGAAGAAGAAGAAGAAGAGATTGGATTTACATCCCGCCCTTCACTCACTTAAGAGTCTCAGAGTGGTTTACAAACTCCTTTCCCCTCCCCTCCCCACAACAGACACCCTGTGAGGTAGGTGAGGCTGAGAGAGCTCTTTCCCAAGCTGTCCTTGAGAGAACAGCTGGTACAGAGCTATGGCTTGCCCAAGGTCATCCAGCCAGGTGCAAGTGGAGGAATGGGGAACCAAACCCGGTTCTCCCAGATTAGAGTCCACGCATTTAACCACTACACCAAATTGGCTCTCAAGAGATTAGATTTATATGCCGCTCTTCAGTTGGAGTCTCAGAGTGGCTTACAATCTCCTTTCCCTTACCCTTCCCACAAGAGGCACCCTGTGAGGTAGGTAGGCTGAGAGAGCTCTGAGAGAACTGCTCTTGAAACAACAGCTCTGAAAGAACTTGTGACTGACCCAAGGTCACACCAGCTGCTGCATGTGGGGGAGTGGGGAAATCAAACCCGGTTCTCCCAGATTAGAGTCCACACTCCTAACCACTACGCCAAACTGGCTCTCATGGAAATGGAATCCAAATCACTCAATAACATGCCAGGCTTTAGAACCTGTCTGTAGTCCCACTTGCCAAAATTTAAATTGAATTAAAAACTCTAACACCACACCAGCCCCTATGCTCTTTCCACTGTGTTTGACTTCATGACCAGTGCCCATCAAGTAAAGCGGGCGCAGCACTTGCCCCTCTTCCTTGGGATGAAACATGAGGTGGGGGGGAGCCAATTATGGCTCAAAATGGGAATCCCAGTCAATTGGAGGCTGGCACGCTTGCCAGGTTTGGCAGCGGTGGCCTCCCTCCACAGTCCAGCGCTGCATGACCTCCCCATCCTCCCTCTCTCTTTGGAAACCCTATGGGAGGAGCTGGTCACCAGTCTCAGGGCCAAGCAGTTATTTTTTGAGCCTTACTCAAACTGGCCAGAATGGGGACCTTTTTTCACCTGCTCTGCATGGTCAGATGGTGTGAGCTATAAATAAGTCTGGTAAAGCTAATTAGACTCTAATTGGGAAGGCAGAAAAAACATGTATTGAGGGGGTTTACAGCTGGTAAGCATCCTGAGATATCAGCGATGGGGGGGGATCCTTGAACCAGGTACATATCAGCTTGGCAGTCTGGGTGGTTCAGTGGGGGCCTCTTTGGGGTTGGTGGGACATAAGACAGACATTAAGGCTTAAAAATCACAAGTGAAATTATGCCCCTCCACCCCCTCTATGCACTTGTGTGTGGGCCATGAGGAGAAAGGTTTGGAACGATTCCAGACCTGGCTCTGAGCTGGGGTGGTTTTGCTCTGTTAAGGAAGCTTGTCTTGCAAGCCCAACACAACCCGTGCTTTAATGTGTTAACTTAGTTATGCACAGGCCTGTAGCTACAATGGATCATTTCGGGGCCCAGCCCCCTCACTTTCTGCCAGGGCCCCCCAATTTACTACCCCCCCTGACTTATTCCTCATGCTGGCCACTGCTGCAAGCCTCCCCCCCACACACACACTCTCTGTATCTCTTCTCATCTCGGCTGTGAAAAAAATGTGACTCTCTGGTGAAGGAGGCCACTGCCAGTTCTGCTCAGCCCAAGAGAGAGCTGACGAAGTTGGGGCGTTTGAAAGAAAGACAGGAAGGGCTGCCTGGGTGGTGGTGGTGTGTGTGTGTCTCAAGGGCTGTGGCTGAAGGATTGCCTCTGCTCCCCCCCCCCCCCAATTGCAAGGAGAGTTGCACAGGAGCAATGACCCTCCCTACTGCTCCGTTTGCCCTGGAGGCAGGCACAGCTCTGCTCCCTCCTGCCCCACCTGACCCTCCTCTAGGGCGACACAAGCCAAAGAGACCGAGGGAAAAGCTCTCTGATCAGAAACAGATGGGGAAGCTGCTAAGCCCGAGGAAGGAACTGGGAGATTCCTAGCTGCAGCAGCCCTCTCTCCCCCTCCCCCCGAAATCGCTCTGCGTGTGGACCAGGGGTGGGGCTCGGGATCTGAAGGTTGCGGTGGGAGGAGAGCGCAGATTTGCCTGGTGACTCGTGGGGGGGAAACTTCCCAGGAGCTGGAAGCCCTGGAAGGCAGGAGTGAGGTGTGGTGCAGCCAGGTGATCACAAGTTGCTTGATCCCCCAGAAGGCTGAGCAAGCTGGCAACGGGGACAAGTTTTTTAAATTCTATTTTTTTTGCGACATCAGTGTCCCCTGACTTATTTAAAGGCCCCCCAGATTACAAAACCCTGGTCTACGGGCCTGGTTATGCAGATCAACTTGTTTGTAAGTAAAGTTTCCAGTTTAACCCATAACCTGTGTTGAGTTTCATTTGAGGTGGGCAACTTTCTGTCCATTCATGTCTTTATAATCACACCAAGTGCCCCCTTCATCTCTTTTAGGAGGGTCCCAGTCCATTGAGAACTTTGCAGAAATTGCAACCGCTGTTCAAAATTACCATGTTTGAAATGCTCTTTTTTTGAGCTAAGCCTTTTGATTGTCATAAGAATCTTCTCTCAGGCAATATTGTGAACAGTTCTGCATTTGCACAGTGGTAAGGCATATTAACTCAACAAACAAAAATCAAATTCTTTAGAATTCTTGGCATTTCTTGATTGTTTTGATGGTGGCAGATTTCAGCGATGACTTTTCAGCAGCTGTCAACTACCAAAATCTAATTAATATTATATGTTATTTACACAGTGCTATAAGATAAAAAATACCATGTCAACTAACAAATAATGTTTATTGGTAAACCATCAAACAGTCAACCTTCAACCAACCAACCATCAGACGGTCAAATATGACAAACCAATGGTTTTCATTGCCCCACCACCAAAATAAGGAGACAGACAACAGTTTGGAATTAAACAAGGGCCACTTTATTAACTATTTAACAGAACATTGCAGCAACGGGCAAACTAAGCAAGCGCTGGAACAGACAAGGCAGGCATCACTCCCAGACACAACCTCCTTGCCCTTGACATGGGCAGGACACCTAGCTCTGGTCTGAAGCCAACCACATTTGGCTCGTAACCAGCAGCCCAGCATACTGGTAGCCTCCCAGGAGTGCCTACCACCTAGCCTGAGAGGTTCCCATAGGAGAGGAGCCTAGCCTGAGGGAGGAGCCTAGCCTGAGAGGTTCCCATAGGAGACCACTATTCACCACCCCAGACTGCATAGCCCTAGGGCAGATCCTGATGACCTCCTGTTCCCAATCGGGATATGCCTTGAGGAGCTCACCAGTTCCATTTCTTGCTTGCACAAACCTGCCAAGTGACCAATATATTTAATCCCCATCCACCACCTATGCCCTTAATCCCTGACCACAGTGTAAGGTAGGCAAAAAACACCTCCACTCCCACAGCCAATCCTGGTAAAGGCGCAAAAATTCCTACCTGACCCCAAATGGTGATCAGCTAAAGCCTACACTGCAAACAGGGCAGGCGGGTGGGCGAGCATGCGGAGCAACTGCAATGGCGGGAGCGGGGCACCTGCCCTTATAAGGCAGGCCCCACCCCCGCCAACTCCGAGGCACGCAGGAACGTGCCGAAAGTTGCTGACTCCCACTTGGGACGGAGGCAAAGCAGCCCCCGGGAGACACAGCATTGCTGGGCGCCCGGGAGCCCAAAAGTATCTTCTAGAGAATCTTGGAGTTTTTTGGAAGCATATCAAGAGCTTCCAAGAAGGGCTACACCAGAAAGACAGCTTTTTCATCACCACTGATGCCTTTTTGCAATGCACAGCTGGAAATGTAGGGTGAGTGAACGCACACACTTCGGTTCACAGTAGGCCATAGTAAGGCTCAGCATTGCCCCATGTGACTGCAATAGGTCCATGAATCCAGGGCTCTGGTGGTCATTATGCAGAGCTCCTTGCCAGATGTCAATGCGGCAGATTCTCCTCAAGTAAGACATTATGAAAACCATTACAGCATATCGACTTGGATCATAGATGCTCTTCTTGTATCTGATGGTGGGTTCTCATGCACTAAAACTTGCATTATGAGGGCAGCTCTCCTAAGCAGTGCAATGGACTTAGACGCTTATAACTCTATTTAAGGTAGCACTGAGGTATCACAAGATCCGTTGTCACAGTCAATTAGCTATCAATAAAAATCAAATAAGCCAATAAAGTTCATAACACTGGCACAATTATAAAGCAAAGATTTCGGTTCACTAGTACACCATTCAAATCAGTATATACTTTAGTGCAGGGGTGGCCAACCTTGCTTAACGTAAGAGCCACATAGAATAAACGTCAGATGTCTGAGAGCCTCAAGACAGGAACAAATATCACACACACATTTTTATTTTTAAAAATATGCAAATTTGCTTTTTATTAACGTTAAATGGGACTGCCAAAAATAAAAACAAACGAGGAAAACCAGTTATAAGAAAGAGAGAGAGAGAAACTAGGAAAGCAAATAGATGGGAGGGAGGAGGGAAGGAAGGGAGAAAGAGAGAAAAAGCATGCCTCCCCTTTGCTTCCCCAGCCGCCCTGCCAGGAACCGCACAATATGTGTGAAAGAGCCGCATGTGGCTCCCGAGCCACAGGTTGGCCACCCCTGCTTTAGTGAAAAGAAATAGCCTGTTAGAAGAGAATGTTGAAGTATTCACAATGTTCGGGGGAAACACATCCAAAACTATGGAAACCATGGGGTGGGTGGGTGGATGGATGGGAAATCACGCATTGATTTCAATATGTTAAAATGTTTCCTGTGTGAGTTAGCTCTTGGAGATGCGGAAGATTATGTTTGCTTGGAGCAGAGGAACCAGCAGGTGCATAAGAATTTAAGTGCATAAAGAAGCGCAGAACACAACAGTATGCATACAGTAGACTGACTGCCATCTTAAACACAGTTTCACAGTTCTAAGCCCATTGATTTCCATGGATTTAGAAGGGTTTAGTTCTTGCTTACTTAGGATTCCCCTGTTAAGACTGCACTGAATCATCATGATTATTTCATTCCTTTGGAAAATGACTCAGATCTGATTTTGAACTCTCATACTTTTAGATGTAATACTACATGATATTTATTTATTTAGAGAATGCATATGGTGCTTCACTAGAGAGCTGCTCAAGGTAGCTCACAAGTAAAACTGTAAAATAAAATAATTAAACTACAGCATAAAAACAAGCCATATGTAATAAAACATCTGTTCTTATTTAAAATATAATACGAAGATTGGTGAGCTTTGGAGGTAAATCCATATACTATGTCATTCATATTTTATGTAATTTACCACCAATAACAGAAGATCCTTCCATTTCTGTTGATGCTTACTGAAACTGAAGAGGCAGCTGCTCAAAACATAGTAGAGATTCTGTCTCAATATGCATAATGCAGTTCAAATCAAGATTTTTGGACAGCTTTCTCAGTTCAGACCAAAGATTTCACTACATTTGCACCAACCTGTTCTCACTGTCTTCATTATGATGAAGGCATGGAATTTCCAGGAAAAAAGATCAGAGAAGAGTGCCATGCTTACCTCTTCAAACCAAGTTGGGCTGGATAGATGTGTGCTACCACAGAACTGAACCCCTGTTCAAATCACATAAGGCTTGCCGGATGTCTTTTTAGCTCAGTCATCACGTTAGCTAGTGAGGGAAGGCTTTTTGAATGATACTGCTGAAGCAGAGTTCAGGAAGTGATGCGGGAGTGTTCTGTTCCTGCTATCATGATGAAAAGATGCCCACCTAGGAATCTTCTCCAAACAAATGCTGGAAAGCTAAAGAAGGAGCTGGTGTGTTTCATTTCCTCCTTTCCTCCCTTTCTCAGGTATCAGGTAGCTTAACACCCCCCCCCCCCCAAAAAAAAACTCACTAAAATGAAACCCTTGTTTCGGTATTAGAAATAGCCACTTACATTCTGCCTCCAGACATCATCTGTCATCTTCTGAGGGATGAAGCCACGCTATAAGGTGTCCTTTATTACTGAGCCAATTTTAGTCTTCTTCTGGGGTCAGAACTGTTTTGATAAGGGTATCACAAATGATAGCACATTTAACAAAACAAGAGGGGAATCTCATTGATGTTACCACTGAAAGAGCACTAGTTAACATACAGGCATAGCAAGGAATCATGCAGTGCCTGGCAGCTTGGCTCAAGTTTATAGATTTTTTCAGTCATATGTGTGGGTGAAAGTATTTGAAAAATGCTCTGTTGACTAAGGTCTCTCTCAGGGGTCCTTTCATAAAAAAAAGAGGTGCAGGAGCTCATTAGCATAACTTATTTGCATATGCCACACACCCTGACGTCACCGGAAGTGTCAAAAGGCCACACATCCCTGATGTCATCAGCAGTGTGTCAGAAGGCAAGAAGGGAGGGAGGGGGAAGGAAGGAAAGGAACAGGAAGGAAAGGAACAGGAAGGAAGGTAGGTAGGTAGGTGGGGGAGAGAGAGAGAAGAAAGAAAAAGAAAGGAAGGAAGGAAGGAAGGAAGGAAGGAAGGAAGGAGGGGAAAAGGGGGGAAGGAAGGAAGGAAGAAAGGAACAGTAAGGTAGGTAGGTAGATGGGGGAGAGAGAGAAGGAAGGAAGGAAGGAAGGAAGGAAGGAAGGAAGGAAGGAAGGAAGGAAGGGGGGAGAGAGGGAGGAAGGAAGGAAGGGAGAGGGGAAGGATGGGGTAAGGAAGGAACAGGAAGGTAGGTAGGTAGGTGGGGGAGAGAAGGAAGGAAGGAAGGAAGGAAGGAAGGAAGGAAGGGGGGGAGAGGGAGGAAGGAAGGAAGGGAGAGGGGAAGGATGGGGAAAGGAAGGAACAGGAAGGTAGGTAGGTAGGTGGGGGAGAGAGAGAGAAGAAAGGAAGGAAGGAAGGGAGAGGGGAATGAACAGGAAGGTAAGTAGGTGGGGGGAGAGAGAGAAGGAAGGAAGGAAGGAAGGAAGGAAGGAAGGAAGGAAGGAAGGAAGGAAGGAAGGAAGGAAGGAAGGAAGGAAGAGGGGAAGGAAGGAGGAAAGGAAGGAACAGGAAGGTAAGGTAGGTGGGGGGGAGAGAGAGAAGAAAGGAAGGAAGGGAGGGAGGGAGAGGGGAAGGAAGGGGGAAAGGAAGGAACAGGAAGGAAGGTAGGTAGGTGGGGGAGAGAGAGAGAAGGAAGGGAGGGAGGGAGGGAGGGAGAGGGGAAGGAAGGGGGAAAGGAAGGAACAGGAAGGAAGGTAAGTAAGTGGGGGGAGAGAGAGAGAGAAGGAAGGAAGGGAGGGAGGGAGGGAGGAAGGAAGGAAGGAAGGGATGCTTCTCACCCCACTGGGGTCAGTGGGATGCTTCTTACCCCACTAAAGGCTATTTTGAACCAAGAAATATATTGAAATTTTAAAAAGCTGCAGCAAAAATCTTTTGAAAGTGCAAACAAACCTGGAAAACATTTGGCATGGCAATTAAAAAAAAGAAGAGAAAACAAGATTATAAATAAAATTGAGACAGATAAAAAAGAAATAATGGACATCAAAGGAATAAAAAGAGAATTCTTTAAATATTATGCTAAACTTTTTCAAAAAGTGACAGTAGACCAAAGTAAAAT
This sequence comes from Lepidodactylus listeri, assembly GCA_029233225.1. Lineage (NCBI taxonomy): Eukaryota > Metazoa > Chordata > Lepidosauria > Squamata > Gekkonidae > Lepidodactylus > Lepidodactylus listeri. Next base: position 124,366,024 of record JARCFY010000007.1, on the reverse strand, counting down.
TTCAAAATACATACAATCATTGGGAATACCTAAACCAACTGAAAAACTTAAAGAAATGTTGTATAGCCCCATTACAATTTAGGAAATACAGAGGGTTATTGAAGATTCTAAATTGGGAAAAGCACCGGGGCCAGATGGCTTTTCGGTTAAATATTATAAGAAGATAAAGGAAAGTCTTTTGCCAGTTTTGGAACTTTTGTTAAATGAAATAAGAGCTACAGCTGAGATACCAGATTCATGGAAAGAGGCAACAATATCACTGATTCCAAAAGAAGGACAGGATCTATCAGATGTCAAGAATTACAGACCAATCTCTCTACTTAATAATGACTATAAAATTTTTGCAAAAATATTAGCAGAGAGACTGAAAGAATACTTAAAGGAAATGATACAACAAGAACAAGCAGGTTTTTTGCCAAATCGCCAAATAAAGGATAATTTACAAACAGTCCTAGATGCAATTGAATACTATGATAAACATTCTGACAAAGAGGTAGGTTTTCTCTTTCTAGATGCAGAAAAAGCCTTTGACAACTTAAACTGGGACTTCATGTTTGCGATATTGGAGAAATTACAAATTGGAGAATTTTTGCTGAATATGATTAAATCGATATATACGGAACAGAAGTCATCGATTATAATTAATGGCGAAAAGACGGATTATTTTAAAGTTCAAAAGGGAACGAGACAAGGTTGCCCACTTTCACCATTGTTATTTATTTGGATTCTTGAAGTTTTGCTTTGGAATGTAAAAGACGACAAGGAAATTAAAGGTCTGTCAACTAAAGGATTTTCTTTCAAGTACAGAGCGTTTGCTGATGATGTGATGTTCATAACTGAAGAACCTATGACTACTTTACCACTTTTATTGCAAAAAATTAAAGACTTTGGAGATCTTGCAGGTTTTTATGTTAATAGAAGGAAATCAAAAGTGATGTGTAAGAATATGTCAAGCAAAAAACAGTTGGAATTACAAAATTTAATAGACTGTGAGGTGGTGAAAAAGACTAAATATTTAGGTATTGACTTAACTATGAAAAACATTGACCTCTTTAAAAATAATTATGAGAAGTTATGGACACAAATTTCACACGACATTAACAAATGGAATACTCTAAACTTATCACTACTGGGTAGAGTTGCTACAGTTAAAATGAACATTATGCCAAGACTAATGTTTCTATTACAAACAATACCAATTGTGAAAGACTTTAAAGCCTTTAAAACATGGTAAAGAAAACTTTCAAAATTTGTCTGGGCAGGAAAAAAACCAAAAATAAAAATGAAAATAATGTGTTATGCAAAGGAAAGAGGAGGTTTTCAACTGCCAAATTTAAAGCTATACCATGATGCAGTCTGTTTGACTTGGCTAGAATCATGGATCTCTTTAAAAGACAGAAAACTATTAGCACTTGAAGGACATGATTGTCGATTTGGTGGCATGCGTACCTGTACTATAATAAAACGAAGATGGACAATATGTTTAAGCATCACTATGTGAGGAGAACTTTAATAGATACATGGTTTAGATACAAGAGTTTTTTTCCAGCAGAAAAGCCTCTCTGGATTGTACCAGCAGAAGTAATAAAACCTTTTTCGAGTTTTAAAGGACAAGACTGGTTGAAGTATAGAGACCTGCTAAAAATTGAAAATAATGAGTTTGCATTGAAAGAAGAGAATCAGATGGATTTTAAATACGGTTGGCTGATCTATTTAGGACAGATAAAAAATGTAGGGGTTTCAGAAAGAAAATTAATGAGATTGAACAGATATGGGAGGAAGGAGGAAAAAAACTGATTTCAAAACTGTATAAAATTTTGCTGAAATGGTATAATGCAGATGAACTTGTAAAAGAACAAATGATAAAATGGGCAATTAATATGAACAAAGAAATAGCTATGTCATCTTGGGAATATTTGTGGAAAAATGCTATGAGTACTTCTACTTGTTATAATCTAAAAGAAAATTGTTTTAAAATGTTGTATAGATGGTATATGACTCCAAAAAAAATAGCAAATATTGATCAACGACTGTCTAATAAGTGTTGGAAATGTAAACAAAAAGAAGGTTCTTTCTACTATATGTGGTGGACTTGTGATAAAACTTTTGGTGTATGATTCATGCTGAAATGGAAAAATTTTTGAAATGTACTTTTAAAAAGCTGCCTGAAATGTTATTACTTGGTATTAAGCTAGAGGAAGTTAGTGTAACTAAAAGGACTTTAATATGGTATATGGTGACTACAGCGAGAATGGTCTATGCTCAGAACTGGAAATGTGAAAAAAACCCAGACATATGGGAATGGTTGAGAAAACTGCTATTTATGGCAGAAATGGACAAATGGACAAGAAAACTGAATAATCAAGACTCAGAAAGATTTCTAGAAGAAGGGAAAGACCTGAAAGAATATCTAGAACAACATTGGGATATAAAAAATAATATTTTTACATTGACTAATTATTGATTTTTTATGTTTAAAAGAAGAAACAATTATTTTTAAGAGAAATATACTGAACGATTGAAATGACAAGAACAGAAACTAGGGTACATTGTTACCTGTAAGAGCTAATAATTTTAAATCTTTATAATTGCTATTATATATATAATGGTATAGGTGAGGCAGGAAGTCCCAAAGTTTTTGAATTGTAATCGGAATACATAGCTATATAGAAAAACGGATAGTGATGATAATATTTCAAAAGTAACTATGTAAAGTTTTGTAACTGGAAAAATAATAAAATTTGTTTTCAAAAAAAAGCAAAACAGAGATTTTTCATTCACTGAGGCAAACACTGAGATTTTGGAAATTACTAGAATGTTAAGATGTTGCTCTACAGGCCACATTTTTTGCTCCTGCTGGATTGAAGAACCCTGGAAGAGCCTAGAGGCTGGGGGTGGGGGATTGCCTGCCACCTCCAGGCAAATGGAAACCCTACCTCACTTCCACAAGGAGCTTATTTTGCAGTGGTCTTCCCTGGGTTCACTTAAGTTCATACTGAGGTGTGCTTTCATTTCTGTTGTTTGTTTGTACTCTGTCAGCACAGAGCAGCTTCAGTCTTCAAAAAACGTGAGGGAATGGAAAGAAGAGCCTTTTGCTTTCTATTTTCCACACTTCTTCATATCACTGTGCCAATAGCTGAAGTCAGCACTGTGGATGTTCCAAACACTATGAGGCAAAATACAAAAGAACAGATGGCTTCTGAAAGGCCTGGTCCTTGCCCATGCTGTCTTGTGGGCTATATATAGGTCATTAGAATTTTCCTGGTAAATATCATTATTATTAGGGTTGCATCCTCTGCGTTGGGGAATTCCTGGAGATTTGGAAGCAGAGTTTAGGGACAGTGGAGTCTGGGGAAGGGAGGCAGCTCAGTAGGGATGTGATACAGAGTCCATTCTCCAAAGCAGCCATTTTCTCCTGTGGAGCTGATCTCTATAGTCTGGAGATCAGTTGCAATTCTGAGAGAACTCCAGGTACCACCTGCAGGTTGGCAATGCTGACTATTATAGAGTACCTATCTCTGAGATGGCATGGGCTCATGGGCTTGTTACAACCCTGTAGTGCAGAGTGTGTGTGTGTGGGAGGGACCATGCAACTGGCCTGTAGCATGCCTTGGGGAATGGATGGGATGAAAATTGAGGGATAATAGGAGAAATTCAGCAGGTGATGGGAGTTGTTCCTACCACACCTCTCTTTGCCATGCAATAAATGAAGGGTGCATTCAGATGGGCAGCTAATCCCACCATTGGCCTGGCTGTAATTTGATCTAGATCTTTTAAATCTAGCATTGCACGACTAAACAGCTCCTCCGCGAATCGCTTTGCTACACGTGACTCCGCAGTAGATTGTCTAGATGGCATCCACCTTAAGGAGCCGTGTAGTTGGCTTTTTTTTTTTTAAATCCTGATTGTGCATGCGCTTATGTGCTTATTTGCATATGTGCCTCACCATCTGCGGACATCGCATGTTTAAGTGGTTATGCATGCATTGCTAAGAGTTTTTTTTTTAAATGGTGGCCATTCGGGATGGTCTGGAGACCATACCTATGGGCTGATTGCGCGCTGGTGGAATGACCTGATGGTGGAAAGTCCGGCATTGGCCCGTTGGCCAGCTTTAGACTGGACTTTAACAACTATTTTTTAAGTACAGATCCCCGATGGGGATCGACGGGCTACTAACGAAAGCAGCACAATTCCAAGATGTTGAGGTCTGGATGTGCACTTTAAATCCACCAGGCACTCATGCCTGGCACAGCTCAAAAGAGCCATTTGAGCCCACCCTAAGTCCCACAAGCTTTTTTTGGGTATGTAATGAAGGATTTTTATCCAGATCACTCCCCCCCCCCCCCCCCAGTATATATGCTGCCAAAACAAAGGCATATTTGGAAGGCCAAACTGTATAAGAACCTATGTTTCTTTATGAGACAGGCAGGGGTGAACAATAGTCCATTATGTCTGTGGGGTTTTTTTTGTGTTTTTTAAATTTCCGTGGCAATGCTAAAAGCAGCTACAGCCGTAGCCTGATGAGAAGCAATGACTGTTTGCAGATACATCAGACAAATGAATTTTAATGTTGGTGGCCAGTGTTCCCACAGCAGAGAAATCTAGCCAGACCTCTAGTGCACAGATGACATTATGTTCCTGCTGCAATACTTTCTCCTGTGGAGAAAAGGGTGGAAGGTTGCTCAGGCTGTTAACATAAGGGTTGGCAGACTAAGGGCTGACAATTACCAAGGCTCTTTATTTTGAAACCGTGCTGCACACTATCTTTCTCTCCAAGCTAAGGCACATCCCAAAAGTTTCAAACTAAACTGCTCATTAGTAGGCTCATTTATTGCAGCCGTATTGGGGGGGGGGGGGGGGCGGGATGGCCATGACACTTAAATGCAGTTCCTGGATTTTGCCATATAAAGATTTTTTCTGCTAAGCAAACACAAGATATTGCTGTTCACCAGTGTCCTGTACATGAGGAGCTCACTGCCATGTAGGTCTGAATTAATGAAGCTCCAGCCCTCTGCAAAGCATAGGTTTTAGAGTGGCAAATTTTCCCATTACAGTGGCCTTCGGGGCAAACAAAATGTGTAGCATTGTCAGGGGTCATTTAGTAGAAAAAGAGGTGCAGGAGCTCATTAACATAAGTCATTAGCATAGCTTATTTGCATATGCTGCACCACCTGACATCACCGGAAGTATGTCAGAAGGCAAGAAAGAAAGGAGAGAGAGGAAGAGAGAGAGAGAGAGAGAAAGAAAGAGAGAGAAAGGAAGAAGAGAGAGGAAGGAAGGAAGAGAGAGAGAAAGAGAAAGAAAGAAAGAGAAAGAAAGAGAGAGAGAGAGAGGAAGAGAGAGAGAGGAAGAGAGATAAAGAGAGAGAGAGACAGAAAGGAAGAAGAGAGAGGAAGGAAGGGAGAGGGAGAGAGAGAGAGAGAAAGGAAGGAAGAGAGAGAGGAAGAGAAAGAAAGAGAGAAAGGGAGAGAGAGAGAGGAAGAGAGATAAAGAGAGAGAGACAGGAAGGAAGAAGAGAGGAAGAAAGGAAGAGAGAGGGAGAGAGAAAGAAAGAAAGAAAGAAAGAAAGAAAGAAAGAAAGAAAGAAAGAAAGAAAGAAAGAAAGAAAGAAAGAGCTGGCAGAGACGGTACAGCCACTAATCCAAGCCTCAGAAATGCCACTGTTCTGGGAGGATAGCTTCAATGGTGGCTGAAGCCTTCAGAAGGCTGGTCGGAGGAATAAGGACCTTTCCAGGGAATGGGGTCATTTTGCTGCAGCCATGACACAAGTAGGCATTCCCCCACAGGCTGGCACCAACTCCCAGAGCTGAGCTCCCCCGAGCTCCTGCTTGAAATGACCCCTGAGCATTGTGCTATGGAACAATTGAAGAGCAAAACTGAATCCAAATGAAAGTACAGAGGAAATTAGAGTGGTGGGAAACATTCCAGAAAGTAATGGAAGTATACATATGCAAGTGATATCAGGAAATGCCAAAATGAATACAAATTCATATATTTGATACCATTTGGACTTGGCCAAACTTATGAATAGAATGAGGTGTTCCAGCTTAGGACATTACAAAGTTGTGCAAGTCTCTAGAGAGGTGGCAGTCGATAGGTGATAGACAGACAGACAGACAGACAGATAAAGTTGCCTTTGAAGTTGTGAGGAGTCTAACAGAATGGATGCCAAAGGATGGTCAGGGTTATCAGAGGTCATGACTATGCATTTTGTTTTCTTTCTGGTTGTGTACTGCATAAACTACTTGATTTAAATGAAGCGTTTCTATGCTTTACAGATAACTTTGGAAGTGTGGCTTCTTTCTTCCAGTTCATAATAGTACCTGGAATAAACATGTGCTATGGACTTTCATGTGCAATGGGAGATACGGTCTGAATTGCCTTCAAATCCCTTTCCAAAAACAGATGCTCAATCAACAGTCCCTACATTTTGCCTCTCTGGGTTGAGGAGAAAAGTACCAAATCCCCTACCCCAGAGCCAGCATCACTAAACCATAGGCAACTGACCAATAAAGAAGGAAGTTCCTACAGCTAAAACTATAGTAAACTAGGATTCATACAAGAGATGAGGCATTGCTTCCTGCTCCTGCTTACTCCTTTACCATTCTTTCCTATGTTCTTAAATGATTTTTTATTATATTCTTCAGCCCAGCTGAGCTCTGAGAGGCAGCAAAAGATAGAGTTTCTCGAGGGGTGAGTGTTTTTTTTAATTTGCTTTCAGCTGAGGTCATTTGCTGAGGATACTGTGTGTGGGGGACTGTGTTTGGGAGTGTGTGAGCGAGTTTTGAGTTGGTGCAGAGTCCTGACTGGTTGAGATATGGTGAGAAAGGGTCATTATTTGACTGTAATTGAGTGCCTGGGTGAATTTGAATAGCTGCTAGCCATGCCCTCTGCTGGATGAGGTTTCTGTTTAAGGCAGCACCTGACCAGAGGCACAAGCTGAAGGGCAAGAACAAAGGGCTCGTGGCCTGTGGCTGTTAGCCTAGGGACTCTTAGACTAGGGGCTCTGTGAGAAGCCAAGGAAGAGCCAAAACACCAGGCCCCTAGTCCCCCTGGGTTCCCAGTAAGGTAAATAGACTTCTACAAGGAGAAACACTTAAACACATTAAATATTTTATTTTTTAATTTTTAAAAATTATTTTTAAAAGCAATTATGAAGCCAGAATCCCAGCAGGGGGTTGGGGGCTATCCAGTGTTTTGCACTGTGTGTCACATATATGATTATCTGCCCCCACTGATGGACCTCCCATTACTCTGTAGATTCAAACCACTACAATATTATATATATTCATAGCCCTGAAACCCTTCTGGTATACTTATTAGATGATAGCCAGAGAACTATATTTTATGCAGTAGCGAAATTCTGTGTGATAGCACTAAGAAAGAGGTATCACTTGATGAAGGAAACGCCAAGTACTGGGAAATAAATTAATGAACGGAGTGGTTTTTACCATTTTACCATGTTCTTCACCTTTTATGTATTTACCCATTTTAAAATCTATAAAGTGTCCTTTTTATCTGTACCTATTGTGGCTAGTCTTATGACCGTAATAAACTTTTGGATGGCACCTGGTGTTTATGGCCACTGTGTGACACGGAGTGTTGGACTGGATGGGCCACTGGCCTGATCCAACATTGGCTTCTCTTATGTTCTTATGTTCAAATGTATCTTTATGTGGGGAGATCTGGATGGCATCATATTTAGCATTGTAGTTTCATCCATTGGTGTCACTACTATTTATGAGAATGATATCTTATCATAGGCTGAGCATAGACTGGCAGAATGAAGTGCAAGGGAAGCGGGGCAAAAAGACCCAGGCCAAGTTGTCACGGGGCTTTCCGGTCACATTGCATGGACTGATGTGGGACCATACTGGGGAGGAGGTGGAACAGAGCATTTGCAGTGTGAGGCAGCCCCTGGCAGTGGCGCTGCAGTGGGATGTGGCTTTGGTCCATTTTGCCAACCTGCATGTAGGCGCATAAGCACATAGGCGCATAAGCATGTGGGTGCAGCAGCTGGATCAGCGGGCTCACATTACTGGCGCCGCTTGACGTGTGGCTTATTTGCGTCCACACTTCCAGGAAGTGGGATCAACGCACACCCAGACAGCTTGACACTGGTTTCACCAGGTACCTTTTTAAAGTGGGATGAAAACGCTTCAGGACAGGGTGAGTGTGGCACGGCAATGTCAGGCAGCTGTGGCTGTGTGAATGGGCTCTCTTAAACCACTTGCAAAGTGTGCCTATATCAGGCCAAACTGCCAGTCTGAACTCGGCCATAGTCTAATTAATGGCATATGGATTCATGTCCTATTTTGCCTCTCTTGGTACAGTTTTCTCAGCTTGTGGCAGGCTATATTAACATCCCATAAAAAGTTTTATTCTGTATTCTCTATGATTATATTACGGTGAACCTGAACAGGTGTTTTCCTGACTAATTCATAAATTAAGGCAATTCCCAGCAGAACCTTCACACTCTAGAGGAAAGTAGATTTAAATTTATGCAACTTCTTCACTGTTGCAAAAAAAAAAAAAAAGGCAATCTGTTTTAAACCAACTGAAGGGAAAGGCAAAAAAGAGAGAGAGAAATAAACTGTTGGGTCAGGTCATTGCACACTTACAGATACCCTGCAGACCATCTTGATCTCTGGAGGAACAGTATGAAAATTACTTTGCTTATATTATTTAAAAAATACTCAGCCATGCATGGTAATGTAACATTGCTTCTATACTACAATAAATGCAGTAGGATACATCTTGAGCACCTTACCAAAAATTTACAGATGCAGGATAGGGCAGGTTTAGCTTCTGTACCCCCCACCCCAACTTTTTAGTCACACAAATGGGCAGTTATTTGTATTTTTCTTTTACCAGACCTAAGAACAGTCTGTGTGTGTGTGTGTGTGTATGTGTGTGTTCAGAGAAGAGAGATTTGTATGGGGACTCAGTAAGTTCACATGCTTTTACATGAAGTTAAAGAGATGTTACTGAGATCTCAAAAATGAGGTCCTCATCACTCATGTTACACAAAGAAACCATTCTCAGCTGCTTTTTTCACCACAGATCTCTGGCATGGCCCTTGCCTTGCATTGTGGGTGAGGAGCTATTGGTTTCTGTCATCCCATAGTCATGCGTCTAGCTTGTCTGCTACCAGAATAGCTGCAAACAGCATATTTGCCTTTCTTCCCACCAAGCAGGCATGCTGCTGTATCTATGTTCCTTTTCAAACTGCCATTGTAGTCTGTTTTAGTAATTGGCTGCTAATGGATTTTTTTCCCTGTCATTTCAGACAGACCTGTTTTAGTAAGCAGCTGCTAGCAGAATTTATTTACCTATTCATACAAACCTGCTTGTTTCGAGTTAGCAAAGCGTGGTTGAGCCACTTTTGAGGGAAACTGCTTTTTTCCATTTTCAGCCCCTTTGTTGTGCTTCTGAATTGCTGTGGCGCCTCATCCCAAATGTCCAGAGAACCTCTCCTGGCAGTTTCAAACAAAAGTTAAATAGTACGGGAACAGAAAAGAACCCCATCTGAAGTCTTCTAGTCTGGCAGTAGTTATAGGGGAGAGCTCCAATTACCATCCCACAATCAAATTACCACCCCCCACCATCACTTCAGAAGGATACTGTAGTTGATGGCATCAAGAGCTGCTGAGAAGTCTGAGAAATTAGTGATTTTGAGATTGCCAACTCTGACTTGTCCTGTCTTATATGCACAACAACATCATTCTGCCCCAGTGATTAGAATCTTCAGCAACTCGGACACTGCTGTAATGAATCCTTCCTTCTAATCTGCTTCCTCATATCATCTTTAGAGCCTGACTTCACTTTTCATATGAGGTTCTACGCCTCCAGTAATCTGTTGCAGATGCTGAAGCTTCAGTGCACCCAGAGAGTTCCATTGCCCACGTGGCCTACTTCCTCCATTTCCTTGAGCACAAAGGGGCATGAAGTTCCTTTGACCTGGAGTACAGTAGTAGCTAAGAAAATGAGCTATGGATCAGAAAGTCTTGTGTTTGTATCTTTCCTCAGTACTGAACTAATGTAAAGGGCCTTAACCAAGCTACCATCTCTTTCTGCAATACAAAAATTGAAATATTTTATAGGGTTGTCATAAGAATTACAGCCAGATAATATTAGTGAAGTCCTCTGAATATGTGAAAGCACCATACAAATGCTAAGGATTAAGTATAATTACACAAAGTGAACTGGACCGGCCAGATGTGCAGGAACACCACATGACCTTTGAAGGTGTGTGCACAGCTGGTATTGTAAAACAGTAGGTTGTAAATGTAATGGGATGTAATGGGAAAATCCTTGTTCATCAGTCCTGGACCCAGCCCCAGGGATCAGTGGTTGTTACAGTCATACAAACAATGTGGGATAATGGAAAAGGGAGAAAAATGCCCGGCCTGCCAGAGGAATGTTCTGGAAGGAGGCAGCAAATTGCTCTGCTGCACAGACCAAGGCAACAGACCAGCCTCAGCCTCTAGCTCTGCACTTTCTGTAGCTGTGTGTAAAGGAACAGTTTACCATGCACAGTTTTTTCTGTCACTTGTCTTGTCATACCAGAAAGTGGGGTACCATGCACTCTTCCCCATGCAGCTGGTCCAATGCCTCTTTTAGACCAGTGTAGCTAGTTTCCTGGAGTATAGCTAGAGAACCAAGAGAGACAAAGATTAAGATAAACAATGAACAGAAGTGAGCATTCCCAGCTATAAACTGGAATATCTTTCATTTTGGAGTTCTTATAATGGGGAAATACTGTATCAAAATAAGTAACGGCAGGTAGCCTGCTTGCCTTCGTGCATCCTCGAGCTAAATTGTTAGAGGGGATTTACATAGTGATGTCTAACAGCATATTTTCCATTCTCAAATCTGCACACAAGCCAACCTCAAAACTAGCCAGAGTGTGTGGATCATCATGCACTGCTAAGTTTCTGAGCTGGGAGAGGGAACGGATCACTGAGAAAAGCTGCTCTGGGGCTTTGGATGTCAGAAAAGCATTGGCAGCAGCCAGTGTATTTTCTAATTGCAATATCCTAAGGAACAGAACTTTTTTTTTTTTGAGATAGAGAGGGAGGGAAGGAGGAAAAGGCTTAAACAAAACCATACCACCTCACGAGCAAAGGCTTTTCTGAAATCACAGGCACTCCTACATATGTCAGTGGAAAGGGAATGTCAGCAAAAAGCATTAGTTGTTTGTATTCTTAGGGGGTGGGTGAAAGTTTTAAATCTATAAAAGTCAGTACTTGGGGGAGGGGGGGGGGAAGCTGCCAGCTGGTGGTGTGGTATCTACACATTTCCATGTATTCAAATGGTTCCCCGCACAAGGGACAGCTGATTACATGAACTGATACTTAAGAACTGATGCCCCAATGTTTGCTAGAGACCAAGTGCATACAACACTAGCCTGGCTCAAAAGCCAAGCAGTAAGTACTTCTTGCTGCTGACCAAAAGCCAAGGGCAACTCTGCCAAGTTCTATTCAGTTAGACAAAATAGAGGCAAGGGCACCATGTTGGTTAGTGAAGAACACGAAGTCCAGGAACTGAAGAAGCTGTTGTCTTTTGCCAGAGAACTAATAGCTGAACTGGTGGCTGCTGGGAGGCCAACTGTCTCCCTAGGCATCCAGATGGAGAAGGTAAACAGTAGAAAAGATACATGGACTAAATTTAAAAGGCACAGGTTAAGCTGGATATGCAGAGCACCTTGGCCTAATTAGACCAATCTGGTGGCAGAGAAGGTATTTTAATACAGGAAAAACCTTCAGAAACATTGCAAGTCTTCATTCTGTCTTCAGAGCTATTGTCAGAATCTGCCAATTCAGCCAATGTATTTTTGCATGCATGTCTTTAACTATCCTATGTATCTAAAGTATATTTGAACCTATGTAACCGTAATGCATTATTCCTGTCTTGGTCGGGAGGGTGACAACCATGATTTGCGAGAACAAGGAGGCCTCACATCTCTGCCTCCGCATTCCAGCTGCTCCGGCAGTAACTTCAAGGGGAGGATGCTTCTCATCTCTTATCAAATGCAAAAGAACCTTGGAGCCATTGATTGTTATGTGAACTCGCAACATCTGAGGGGCTGGGTTGGGAAAGGAAATTTACTGCTTAACACCTCACTTTTTTCCTGTGAGAACCAAACGGTCAAGACACCTTTTAGCTCGCCAATTTTCCCTTAAGGGGATTGGCTATCTATGGGTAATTCAAACTCCTTGGAATGGTATAATAGACCCGCTTGTATTATTTGTCTCATCTCTGACAATAATCCGAGATGCTGTACTAATGTAGGAATAGGTAATAAAGAACTGTGGTTAACCAACCAAGATCTGATCCTTGACTACTTTGAGCAGAACTCTCACAGATTGTCAGAGATCTGTGATTGGGACTCAGCCGTTCCTGACCATGTCAGACGACGACGCGGTCCCCCTCAAACCTACTACTCCCGAAGAGACTCCCGTTACCCCGAAGGATCCGGGGAACGGGGGCGGTGGCGGCGGAGGAGGTCCCGAAGTGCCGGTGACCACGAGCCAAGGGGCTCACTACATCCCGCGCCGGGTTCCTCATCAGAGCGTGACCCCCAAGTACGCCTGGAGCCATTTCGGTCATCGGACCGTGGATTCGTGGGTGCACGACCGGAAAGGAGTGCGGGTTTCGCTCACCGGAGACCAGCTCGATCGAGGGAGACCGAGTTACCTCGGAGACGACCGCGAGCCGATCTACCGTGGAGAGCCGCGTCGCCCGCCTTTCGAAGGAGAGGGGACGGGTCCGTATGGGCCCGATCCGTACTGCGAGGAGCAGACGGTTCCCTTGGATCAGATGATGGGAGAGTTGCGGCTTCAACTCACCGCCGAGCTCCGCGAGTTGGCCCTCGATCTCCAGCACCAATTTCGAGACGCTATGAGGGCAGTGCAAGGAGCTCTCCCCGGTCAAGGGGTAGGAGCCCCACAACAACCAGCGGCGCCCGGAGGGGTTCCGGTTCAGCCACAGGCGCCCGCTCTGCCGGCACAACCAGTCCATCCGGTCGTTCCGGTTCCGGCGCCAGGGCCCGTTCCAGCACCTGCCCCGGCCCCGGCCGCTCCGGCCGCCCGCCCAGCCCCCTCCGACCCTTTGACGACCACTTTCGATGGGGACCCGGAGAAGCTACGTTTCTTCATGCTGGAGATAGAGAGATTCCTGGACAGTTGGGGCCACCTCTATCCCACCGAGAGAGAACGGATTGGCTACATCGGGTCCAAGCTGAAAGACACTGCCAGCGACTGGTATGTGAGCCTGCACGACACCCCAGGACCTGAGTTGCGTTCCCTGAACAACTTCATGTGGGCCCTCCGTCATCAGTTCGAGGACCCCCTGGGTGAGGAAAAGGCCCGTAATCAGCTACGAAAGCTGTTCCAGGGGAGATCGTCGGTGAGGGACTACACTGACAAGTTCAGGCGCATCGCGGCTAAGATCCACGGATGGCCGGAGGAGCTATTCATGGAGAAGTATTGGGAGGGCCTGAATCCGGAGATCTACGAAACCGTGCTGTTGGGGGGCCGCCCGGGCACTTTGGCCACCTGGATGAGAGCTGCCATCGACATGGAGGAGCGGTTCGCCCTGATCAAGATGGGAGCGTCGGTGACGGCGGCCAGCAAAGCAGCCCCTAGAGCGAAGCCCCGATCCAGTGTGCAAGACGTCCGAGATGCGAGATTTCGACAAGGGTTGTGCATGAAGTGTGGGGAGAGTGGCCATTTCGCCTCCGCCTGCCCAAGAGGGGGGGGGAAAGGCCCGAAGACCTCAACCCCCGGAGCGGGGGGCACCCCTAGCCGTGGAAAAACACCAATGAAACCCCGGGCGTTGCAGCTGGAAGGAGCTGCCAGCGATCAGGGGGAGCTGGAGCTGATGGAGACGCAGATGTCGGGAAACTCCAACGGCCTGCAGTGAGCGGCGCAGAGCTGCAGGTCCCTCGCCAAGAAGCGCCATCTCCGGTGAGCATCCCCGGCCCCCTATTATATATGGTAGTGACTGTGGTGACCCCTGGATCAGGTACCCACATGCGGGTACGCGCTTTAATTGACTCTGGGTGTGCGCGAGACCTGATCAGCCCCTTGGTGGTGGAAGGGCTGGGACCAAAAGTCACCCCGCTGTTGGAACCCCTAAAGTTCACTCAAATGGATGGGTCGGAGATGAAGGAGGAGTGCATAGCAGAGACTGAAAGCTTAATTTTGGGGACGGGGGAACACTGGGAGAAGCGGGCTTTTGTCATCACCCCAAACGCCCAGTTCCCTATGGTGTTGGGCAGCCCTTGGCTCGGGGCGCACGACCCTTACATTAAATGGAGCGAAGGGAAGATCTCGTGGGTGGACGAACGCTGCCTTAACCATAGATGGGACCCAGAGTGGGGACCGGGACCTCCGACCCCTCCTCCCCCGGTCCCCGCGCTCGCTCTCACCCCTACCATGGTGCCCAAAGAGTATAGAGATTTGCTGGACGTGTTCAGCGAGACTGAGGCGGACAAGTTGCCCCCCCATCGACTGTCGGATTGTGCCATAGAACTACTCCCAGGAGAAAAACTCCCAAAAGGGAAATTATACTCCATGAGCCCGTTGGAGCGGGAAGAGTTGCGAAAGTTCTTGGACAAAAATTTAGCGCGGGGTTTCATCCGCCCAGCCAAATCCCCCTTTGTGGCGCCGGTGCTGTTCCGAAAGAAAAAGGATGGGGGTTTACGACTATGCACTGACTACCGGGGGCTGAATGCGGTCTCCACTACCAACGCTTACCCCCTCCCGTTAATAAAGGACCTCTTAGCGGAAGCTGCTAAGGGGAAGATTTTTACCAAGTTGGATTTACGGGATGCCTATTTCAGGGTGCGCATCAGGGAAGGGGATGAATCCAAGACTGCCTTTAATACCCCCTTGGGGCAATTTGAATATCTAGTGATGCCGTTCGGCTTAAGTGGCGCGCCCGGGGTCTTTATGAGTTTAATCAACGAAGTGTTGCACAAGCACCTATTTAAGGGCGTGTTATGTTACATAGATGATATCTTGATCTATTCTACTGATAAGAAGGCACATGTGACTTTGGTCAGGGAAGTCCTCGCTACCTTACTAAAAAACCAGCTATATGTGAAACTGTCTAAGTGTGAGTTCCACCGTGAGTCTGTGGACTTCCTGGGCTACCGCATCTCTCAGAAGGGCTTGGAAATGGACCCGGGGAAGGTGGAGGCTGTGGTGCAATGGGAGGCTCCGCGAACGAGAAAGCAATTGCAGAGCCTCTTAGGATTTTGTAATTTTTACCGAACCTTCATCAAGGACTTTGCTAAAGTCACTCTCCCCTTAACGGACTTGCTAAAAACAAAGGGGAGAGGGCCCGAGGCCGGGAAGCCAGGAGAAAAGTTAGCTTGGAACGAGGAGTGTCAGAGGGCGTTTGAGACTTTAAAGACTCTTTTTACTTCAGAGCCTATTCTAGCGCACCCTGACGAAACCAAGGAATTTATAATCCATGTAGACGCGTCTGATGTAGCCATGGGGGGGCCATATTACAAAGTGGCCCGGAAGGGAAATTGCACCCGCTGGCTTATATTTCGAAAAAGTTTAATGAAACGGAAAGGAATTGGTCGGTTTGGGACAAAGAAGCCGCAGCCATTAGGTTAGCGCTCACTACGTGGCGGCATTGGTTGGAAGGTGCGCAGACTCCGTTCGAAATATGGACTGATCATAAGAATCTGGAGGCGCTGCGCACTCAGCGGTCCCTCAACGCCAAGCAGCTGCGATGGGCCGATTTCTTTTCTAAGTTTAACTTTGTGCTTAAACATTTTCCTGGGAAAGCTAACTCCTTGGCAGACGCGTTGTCCAGGTTGCCCCAACATGAAAGTGTCAAGGAAGAGGTGTTTGACTCCATGTTCTCCCCCCAACAGTTAGGAGGGGCAGTGGTCACCCGGAGCCAAGCAAAAAAGGTCCAGTTGGACATTGGGAAATGTGATTGGGGGGGGGATTATGCTCCTGAGGAGATCGAGGAATTGGAAGCGTTGGAGGAATGTTCTAAGAGAGAGGATCAATGTTGGCTGCATGGAGACAAACTAGTGGTGCCGAAGGCCAAACGCAAAGAAATATTGTTAACCTGCCACTCTTCCAAGCTAGCCGGGCACTTTGGTTTTCTAAAAACTCTTAATTTGATCCAGCGTCAATTCTGGTGGCCGCGCATGCGCCGAGACGTCTCCGACTTCGTCTCGGCTTGCCAGACCTGTTTAATGTGCAAAAAGCGGGGGGGGGGGAAGTTCCGGGATTGTTGCACCCCCTACCCACCCCGTCAAGACCCTGGGAAGCTATAGCCATGGACTTTATCACCAATTTACCCCCCTCTAAGGGAAAAACAGTTATTTGGGTGGTGGTAGACACATTCTCGAAGCAAGCGCATTTCACCCCTTTCAAGCAATTGCCCACTGCTAAAGGGATGGCCAAAGCTTTTTTCAATCACGTGATTAAATTACACGCTTTTCCGAAGAGAGTGGTATCCGACCGCGGTAGTCAGTTCGTTGCCAGCTTCTGGCGGGAGCTCCTGAAAATGATGGACATAGAACCCGCCCTGAGCTCGGGTTACCACCCAGAGACCGATGGCCAATCCGAACGAACTAATCAAATTTTGGAGCAATTCCTGAGATGTTACACTAATTATCACCAAGATAACTGGGTGGAATTGCTGCCGTTTGCAGAATATAGTTACAACAATGCAGTGCACTCTTCCACGGGAGTCTCCCCTTTTATGGCAGTGGGGGGTTTCGAGGGGAAACCATTGCCTACTATTGAGGATGTCCCCCAAGCTCCCCCATCGGATTTTAAAAGGTGGTGGTCCAGTCTCCAGGACTCATGGCCACTAATAGGCAAGGCATTGGACCATGCCAAAGAGGATTACAAAAAATATGCTGATCGAGGGCGAGCACCAGGATGGGAACTTCAACCCGGGGACTCTGTCTATCTCTCTACTAAAAATATCCATGGGTTGCAGCCCAGCAGAAAGCTAGGATGGAAATATGTTGGACCCTATAAAGTGCTACGCAAAATATCTGATGTGTCTTTTGAACTAGAACTGCCTAAATCACTGAGTTCTGTGCACCCTGTGTTTCATTTCAGCCTATTGAAGAAAGATCCTGGGCCGAATGCTTGGCATCCAGTTCCTCCAGTTCCTCCTCCACTGATGAAGGAGGGGGGCCCTCACTTCGAGATAACTGAAATCCTTGATTCCAAGATGCGAAGAGGCCGATTATATTACTTAGTTAGATGGCTAGATTTCGGCCCGGAACACAACGAATGGATTCGCTCAGAACATGTTCATGCTCCTAAACTAACCAAACTGTTTCATAAAATGTTCCCTGATAAAGCTAGGTGAAGAGAATTATGAGGAGGGCAGGGTGTCAGAATCTGCCAATTCAGCCAATGTATTTTTGCATGCATGTCTTTAACTATCCTATGTATCTAAAGTATATTTGAACCTATGTAACCGTAATGCATTATTCCTGTCTTGGTCGGGAGGGTGACAACCATGATTTGCGAGAACAAGGAGGCCTCACATCTCTGCCTCCGCATTCCAGCTGCTCCGGCAGTAACTTCAAGGGGAGGATGCTTCTCATCTCTTATCAAATGCAAAAGAACCTTGGAGCCATTGATTGTTATGTGAACTCGCAACATCTGAGGGGCTGGGTTGGGAAAGGAAATTTACTGCTTAACACCTCACTTTTTTCCTGTGAGAACCAAACGGTCAAGACACCTTTTAGCCCGCCAATTTTCCCTTAAGGGGATTGGCTATCTATGGGTAATTCAAACTCCTTGGAATGGTATAATAGACCCGCTTGTATTATTTGTCTCATCTCTGACAATAATCCGAGATGCTGTACTAATGTAGGAATAGGTAATAAAGAACTGTGGTTAACCAACCAAGATCTGATCCTTGACTACTTTGAGCAGAACTCTCACAGCTATAAAGCAGCATAGAGGATATGGGATAAGAACTGAAATACACCATCTTGTACTATCTGCTGTTATCTAAGCTGCCCTGGGTGATACATGTGTGTTGTCTTTACATGTGCATATTTAGACAGGTGCATACTTGGGATGATATTTGGGAAAATGTGTGTGTGAGAGAAGGAGGGAGAGAGAGCTTTAATTGAACTAAATCAGTCTGTATTAGGTACAGTGAAAGAAAAGCAAGAAAGGTTGGTAGATGTAATTCCATAATTTGGGGGATGCAGTGGAAAGCAGTGGAATAATTTCTACTAAAACAGCTCACCTTTAGCTAGGTGTGTCCAGTCATGGCTAGTCCAAGTGGAACCCACCTGTGAATGCATTTCAGTGTCCCCAGTTAGAGGAAAAGTGATAAGTATTGGAGTCGGGAGTCCATGGAATAGTGAAACAGCTAGATCTTTATTGCTGGTCCGGATGAAGCATACAACCCAGGGCTCGAAGCCCTCCTTTTATGGTGGTCAGGGACAATCCCCTGACCTCACCCAACTGGCCTGATAGGCTATTAGAAGTCTATTTACATTTCATAGGTTCCCTGGGAGAAACCTAGGTACAGGATTGGTGGCCGGTTTGAATCCACCTGGCCTTTGTTCTACCTGGCTGAAGCTCAGGTAGTTTCTTGGCCATGCTCTGGCCATGTGCTCTGGCCATGCGGTCGCAATTAAGAGAGCACATGGCGACCGCATGGTCAATACATAACACCCCTCCCCCCATAGTCCAGAACCCCTCTGCATACATAGTCTTTGAGATAGTCCAGGCGTCTGCGCTCACGTCCAGAGCGCCGGGGGGTTGTAAGGCGGGGTGTGTTGCTAGTGTCGGCAGGTTGCGGTGTGGGTAGTTGTTCTGCTGGTGGGGCCTGTCTGCTCGGGGGTTGTTCAGGTGTGGATGGTGCGACTGCTTCGTCCGCGGGCAGGAGCGGCATCTCCGCAGTCTCCGGATCAGGGTCTGGCGCTGCTTCTGGAGTCGTGTCGATGTCACGGTCTGTTGGTGCAGGGAGTTCGGGGGCCTGGGTATCATCGTGGTTCTGGGTATGGCGTCGAATCTGGTCAATGTGCCGTTTCTAGACTATGCCATCTTCCGTAAGGACCTCGTAGGAATAAGGCCCTGTGACTCGGACGATCCTCGCGGGGAGCCATGTCGGACCCCGTGCGAAGTTCTTTGCGTATACAGGGTCCTCGGGAGCGAATCCTCGGGCAGCTGGCTGGTCCT
Organism: Lepidodactylus listeri; assembly: GCA_029233225.1. NCBI lineage: Eukaryota > Metazoa > Chordata > Lepidosauria > Squamata > Gekkonidae > Lepidodactylus > Lepidodactylus listeri. The sequence continues at coordinate 124,346,819 of JARCFY010000007.1, read as the reverse complement.
CCGTTGTCGGGTTCCCCTTGATTGCTCGGTCGGGATGTAGGAGGTCCAAGACGGTTCCCAGTCGTCTTCCCATCAGAAGTTTGGCTGGCCGGCGCCCGGTCCCTGAGTGGGGTGTGTTCCATTGGCAGAACAGGAACTTGTACAGCTGCTCTTCCCAGTCGCCATGCTCCATCTTCTTTAACGCATCCTTCATTGTCCTCACCATGCGCTCGGCCTGGCCGTTGGTTGCGGGGAGGAACGGAGCGGAGCGGATGTGGCGCAGACCGCAGGCTTCCACAAACCGTTGAAACTCGCCGGAGGTGAAGGCGGTCCCGTTGTCGGTCACGAGAGTTTCTGGCATTCTGTGTGTCGCGAAGATCGGCCAGAGACTTCTTAAGGCAGCGTTGGTGGAGGTTGAAGCTACCGGCACTACCTCAAGCCACTTGCTGTAGCTGTCAACAATGATAAGAAACAACCGGCCCTGGACCGGTCCCGCGAAGTCTAGGTGCAGGCGGGACCAGGGCTTGTTAGTAGATTCCCAGGATCAGACAGGAGCGTGTGGCGGATCTGGCCATGACTCCTGGCATTTGGTACACTTCTGGACCCGCCCCTCAATGTCTTTGTCCAGGCCTGGCCACCATACGTAACTCCGGGCCAGAGCTTTCATGCGCACAATTCCCGGGTGAGCCTCATGGAGGGCCTCTAGCACTTGGGGCCGCAGGGGCCCGGGGATCACCACTCGAGATCCCCATAGCAGGCATCCCTTGTGAGCCGATAGTTCGTGCCTGTGTGCCATGAAAGCGGCGAAATCTGGTCCCGGTTTTTCCAGCCACCCCCTTCCCACCCAGTCCGAGACACGGGAAAGGATGCGGTCCCGCCACGTGCGATGGGCCACATCTGATACCTGTACGGGGCGCTCTGGTAGATCCTCTAGGAGCGCGACGTGGAAAGCGGGAGCCGGATCAGGGTCGCAGGACGGGAGGGGAAGACGGCTGAGGGCGTCTGCATGACCCATCGCCTTCCCCGGGCGATGTACCAATTCGTAGGAGTAGCCTGACAAAAAAATTGACCACTGCAGGACCCGTGGGGACAGCATGTGAGGGGTCTGCCTGTGGGGGGCAAGGAGACCCAGCAGCGGCTTGTGATCTGTGGCCACGGTGAACGACCGTCCGTAGAGATAGTCGTGGAATTTCCTGACGCCAGCTACGATTGCTAGGGCCTCCTTGTTGATCTGGGCGTAGTTCCGTTCTGCCGACGACAGGGTCCTGGAGTAGTAGGCAACCGGTACCTCCTTTCCGTTGGGTAGCCGGTGTCCCAGGATGACAGGGAGCCTCTCATCGAAATGCGCTAAGACCGCATTTGAAATTAATAAGTCTTTGACGGCCCGGAAGGCTGCATTATGCTTGGGACCCCAGGCCCAAGCCGCTCCCTTGTCCAGGAGACAATGCAGGGGTTCAGCGACTGCTGCCTTGTATGGAAGGAAGGCGTGGTAGAAGTTCACAAGTCCCAAGAACGCCTGGAGTTCCGCCTTTGAGGACGGGCGGGGTGCACCTGTAATAGCCGCTACCTTCTCCTTTGTAGGGTGAATGCCATCTGCGGTGACTTGGAACCCCAAGAAGGTCACCGAGGAGACTCCCAGGTTGCACTTGTCTTTTCGAACCTTGAGACCCGCGTCCTGGAACCTTTGCAGCACCATCCAGAGGCGAGCTGCGAACGTGTCGGCGTCTGGGGCAGCGATGAGGACATCGTCGAAGAACGCCTTCATTCCTGGAACATCTTTTAGGAGAGAATCCATTAGATTTTGAAAGATTCCGGGTGCTACGCTGACCCCAAATTGGAGGCGTTTTACCTTGAACGCTCCCTTGTGAGTCACAATCGTTTGTGCCTTGGCCGTTGCTTCGTCTACGGGAAGCTGCTGATAGGCTTGGGCCAAGTCTAATTTTCCAAATATTTTGGCGCCCGCGAGGGAGGCCAGAACATGGCTGACCACCGGTACCGGGTACGCGTGGTCCTGTAATGCCTTATTAATTGTACATTTGTAATCCGCGCAGATGCAGACTTCCCCGTTAGCTTTGAGGGGGGTCACAATGGGAGTCTCCCACTTGGCGTGGGAGACCGGCTCGAGCACCCCTTGTGCCATGAGCTTTTCCAACTCCGCCTCCACTTTGGGCTGGAAGGCGAGTGGTGGCCGGCAGACGGCCACGCGGATGGGCCGGACTGCCGGGTCCAGGTCGAAGGAAACCGGGGGTCCTTTGTAGCAGCCCAATGAGCCATCGAAAACGGCGGGAAATTCCTCGCAGATGGATGAGAAGTCAGTAGAGCCCATGAGGTGTATTCCGGTCCACTGCACTCTGAGCGGCTTGAACCAGGCACGACCTAGGAGACTGGTTAGATTGCGCTCCACCACAAGAAGGTCCAGCAGGCCATTAAAGGCATGGTACTGGACCCGGACCCTGGCTAGCCCCTTAATAGCCACTGGGTTTTTCTGGAAGTCCCGGAGGACCAACCCAGCCGGCAGCCGCAGCCAGCATGCCCCCTTCGGGCAGAGGCGGCAGAACGTAGCTGTGGACACAATTGAATATGCTGACCCTGAGTCCAGTTCCATGGAGCAAGGAACTCCCTCTATTCGGAGAGACACGGAAATTGCGCCCGGGATGGGCTGAGGCAAGTTCATTACCGTGGCCGTGGGAACGACACTACCCACTTCTTCGAAGTTCGCTGCTGGGTGTGAGACTTCTGCTCAAAGTAGTCAAGGATCAGATCTTTGTTAATGAAACACAGTTCTTTATTTCCAATCTCTACATTGGTACAGCTTCTCGGATTATTGTCAGAGATAACACATATGACAGAAGCAGGTCTATTATACCTTTCTAAGCAGTTTGAATTACCCATAGGTGGCCAATCACTACACGAGAAAAACGGCGGGCAAAAAGGGACTCTGGCTGTTTGCTTCCCACAGGAAAGAAGTGAAGTGTCAAGTTGTAAATTTCCCTTCCCAAACCAAACCCCTCAGATGTTACCATTTCACATAACAATCAATGGCCTCGAGGCTTTCGCACGTTGATAAGAGATGAGACTGTCCTCCCTTGGAGTCCCAGCCGGGACGAATGGAATGCGGAGGCAGGAGTGTGAGAGGCCCATTGTTCCCATACTTTGAAGTTGTCATCCTCCCATTCTGACAGTAACACAGATCAGGCCTGGTCAGGGTCATAAACCTGGGGTCACATATTCTACATATATACTGGCCAAAGTTAGGGTACCTAAGAGAGGGGCAATTACATGGCAGGTTTTATGGAAGCAGCTATCATACATACATGGCAATATGAATATAGTATGGCATACAGACATGACAGTGAGAAGCATAGCAATAAAACAGAAAACACAGCTGTAAGCAATAGAAATGCTCTGTCTGAATCCGTTTATGAAGGTGCGGTAAAAGTTGCAAAATCCTAATAGGCTTTGGAGTTGCTTTCTCGTTCGGGGGGCTTCCCACTGGACCACTGCCTCTACCTTAGCTGGGTCCATCTCCAGTCCCTTCTGTGAAATGCGGTACCCTAGGAAATCTACGGACTCTCGATGGAACTCACATTTAGACAGTTTTGCATACAACTGATTTTTCAACAGAGTGGAGAGGACCTCTCGGACCAATTTCACGTGTTCTTTCTTATCAGCAGAGTAGATCAAGATATCATCTAAGTAACATAACACCCCCTTGAATAAATGCTTGTGTAACACTTCATTTATCAAGCTCATAAAGACCCCCGGCGCGCCACTCAAACCGAACGGCATCACCAGGTATTCGAACTGTCCCAACGGTGTATTAAAGGCAGTCTTGATGTCATCCCCCTCCCTGATGCGCACCCGGAAATAAGCGTCTCGGAGATCCAATTTAGTGAACACTTTTCCCTTGGCCGCCTCCGTTAGCAAGTCTTTAATAAGGGGGAGGGGGTAGGCGTTGGAGGCAGACACCGCATTTAGTCCTCTGTAGTCTGTGCACAACCGCAACCCCCCGTCCTTCTTTTTCTGAAACAGAACGGGGGCCGCGAAGGGGGATTTAGCAGGGCGGATGAACCCGCGCTCAAAGTTCTTGTCTAGGAACTTCCTCAGCTCCTCCCGCTCCGGGGGGCTCATTGAGTAAAGCTTTCCCTTTGGAAGTTTCTCGCCCGGGATCAGTTCTATGGCACAATCCGATAGCCTGTGGGGGGGTAGCTCGTCCGCCTCGGTTTCACTAAACACTCCCATTAAGTCTCGATACTCTCGGGGGACAGCCAATGGCACCAGGGTGAGGGCCGCCGCCCGGAGGGGCACTGGAGGTCCTGGTCCCCACCCCGTGTCCCATTTGTGACCCTGGCACTTCTCGTCCACCCAGGAAATCTTCCCCTCACTCCATTTGATGTAAGGATCATGGGAGCTTAGCCAGGGGCTCCCCAACACCATGGGGAATTGGGTGTTCGGGGTGATGACGAAGGCTCTTTTCTCCCAATGCTCCCCCGTTCCCACAATTAGTCCCTCGGTCTCTGCCATGCACGCTTCCTTCATTTCCGAACCGTCCATTTGCGTGAACTTGAGTGGCTCCCCCAACGGGGTGACCTTGGGTCCCAGTCCTTCTACCACTCAAGGGCTAATTAAGTCTCGAGCACACCCGGAGTCGATTAGGGCGCGGACTCGGACATGGGTCCCAGTCCCAGGGGTCATTACAGTCACTACCATATACAACAAGGGGCCAGGGATGCTCACCGGAGATGGCGCATCATGGCTGGGGACCTGCAGTTCTGCGCCGCTCACTGCAGGCTGTTGGAGTTTCCCGACATCTGCGCTTCCGTCAGCTCCAGCTCTCCCTGCTCGCTCGCTGCCCCTTCCAGCTGTAGAGCCCGGGGTTTGAACGAAGTCTTCCCTCTGCTGGGGGTGCTCCCGGCCACCGGGGTGGAGGTCTTCGGTATTTTTCCCCCTCCTTTCGGGCACGCCGAGGCGAAGTGGCCACTCTCCCCGCATCTCATGCAGAGTCCCTGTTTGAACCGGGCATCCCGAATTTCTTGCACATTGGGCTTGGGTTTCACCTTCTGCGTTGCTTTGCTTGGGGCCGTTGATGAAACTCCCATCTTGATGAGGGTGAAGCGTTCTTCCACGTCCGTGGCTGCCCTCATCCAAGCGGCCAACGATCCTGGTCTCCCCCCCCGCAATATTGCCTCGTACACCTCGTGATTTAAGCCCTCTCGATACTTCTCTATGAACAGGTCTTGCGTCCAGCTGCGAATCTTGGCTGAGATGCGCCGGAACTTATCGGTGTAGTCCCTCACCGAGGACCGCCCTTGGGTCAATCTCCGCAGATGGTTCTGGGCTTTTTCTTCTCCCAAGGGGTCCTCATAGTGGTGTCGGAGGGCCCACATGAAATTGTTCAGTGACCGTAGCTCAGGCCCGGGGGCGTCGTGCAGGCTCACATACCAATCGCTGGCGGTGTCCTTCAGCTTGGACCCGATGTAGCCAATCAGTTCCCTCTCGGTGGGGTAGAGGTGTCCCCAAGTGTCTAGGAACCGCTCGATCTCTAGCAGGAAGAAGCGCAACTTCTCGGGGTCCCCATCGAAAGTAGCCTTCAACAGATCAGCGGGGGCCGGGCGAACCACCGGCCCTGCCGGCACGGGGGCCGGCACAGGTATGGGTGCGGGCACCTGGCGGGGAACGACAGGGGGGACCTGCTGCGGCACTTGCGGCGGCACTTGCGGCGGCACCTGGGCGGGGACTCCTCTGGGAGGCACCACCAGTTGCTGGACTCCGACCGCGGGAGGTCCTCCCATGGCTGGCGCTGGCTGAGCCGCTTGCATAGCCGTGAGGGCGTCTCGGAACTGATACTGGAGATCGAGGGCCAGCTCTCGCAACTCGGTAGTAAGCTGGAACCGCAAATCTCCCATCATCCGGTCGAGGGCTTGAGTCTGGTCTTCTCGATAGGGATCGGGCCCGTACGGTCCCATTCTCTCTCCTTCCAGGGACTGGAGATGCGAATCTCCTACGTAGGTCGGTTCGCGTTCGTCTCCCAGGAAACTCGGCTTCCCGCGGTCGAGGTGATCCCCCTGGAACGAAACCCGTGCCCCTTTCCGATCGTGCACCCAGGAGTCCACGGTCCCGTGACCGAAATTGCTCCATGAGTACCTCGGGGTCACGGTCTGAAGAGGAGGTGGGCGCGGGATGTAGGGAGCCCCTTGAATCTTAGTCACTGGTACTTCGGGCTCCCCTCCGCCACCTCCACCACCGGCCCCCTGATCCCCAGGGGTGGTCGGTGTATCTTCGGGAGTAGTAGGGATGGGAAGAGTACCGTCATCCGACATGGTCAGGAACGGCCAAGTCCCAGTCACAGATCTCTGACAATCTGTGAGACTTCTACTCAAAGTAGTCAAGGATCAGATCTTTGTTAATGAAACACAGTTCTTTATTTCCAATCTCTACATTGGTACAGCTTCTCGGATTATTGTCAGAGATAACACATATGACAGAAGCAGGTCTATTATACCTTTCTAAGCAGTCTGAATTACCCATAGGTGGCCAATCACTACACGGGAAAAACGGCGGGCAAAAAGGGACTCTGGCCGTTTGCTTCCCACAGGAAAGAAGTGAAGTGTCAAGTTGTAAATTTCCCTTCCCAAACCAAACCCCTCAGATGTTACCATTTCACATAACAATCAATGGCCTCGAGGCTTTCGCACGTTGATAAGAGATGAGACTGTCCTCCCTTGGAGTCCCAGCCGGGATGAATGGAATGCGGAGGCAGGAGTGTGAGAGGCCCATTGTTCCCATACTTTGAAGTTGTCATCCTCCCGTTCTGACAGTAACACAGACCAGGCCTGGTCAGGGTCATAAACCTGGGGTCACATATTCTACATATATACTGGCCAAAGTTAGGGTACCTAAGAGAGGGGCAATTACATGGCAGGTGTTATGGAAGCAGCTATCATATATACATGGCAATATGAATATAGTATGGCATACAGACATGACAGTGAGAAGCATAGCAATAAAACAGAAAACACAGCTGTAAGCAATAGAAATGCTCTGTCTGAATCAGCAGATTCTGACACTGGGACATGGTGGCTGTTCCTCAGGCGGCAGGCCTGGGCGAGATGTCCTGCTTTCCCGCAGGCATGGCAGATGGCATCACGGAAGCGGCATGTCCGTCTGTCGTGGGGGTCCCCACAGCTGGCGCACATTGGGGCCTGCCTGTTGAGGGAAGCAGAAGAGGGAACAGAGACAGATGCTGGGCGCCGGCCCTTGGGCCTGGGGACGCCGGGCTCACCCTTCTTCGAGCGTGGTTGCATCCGGTGGACGTCCTCTTCTTCGCTTGAGTCAGGTTCGGGAGGAGCCGCCTGGTGGACTTTGGTGGCTGCCTTGTCCTTTTGCGTTGTCTCGAAGGCTGCCGCAGTTTCAAGCATCTTCTCCAAGGTTGGCTCCGGCATTGCAATGAGGCGCCGGCGGAGATTGGCTTCCCGGACCCCTCCCATGAAGGCGGTCTCCACGTGGTCATCCATGTGGCGGAATTCGCAGCCCACGGCTAGTCGACGGAGTTCAGCCAGGAAAGTGGCGGCCAACTCCCCCGGCTGCTGCTGGCGCTGTATGAACTCCCAGCGCCTGGCCAGTTTTGATGGCTTCGGGCCGAAGTAATCGCTGAGGGTCTTGGTGAGCACGTCGTAAGACACCTCGGTGGGGTCTTGCGGGGCTAGTAGGTTCTGGGCCACCCGCATGACCTCCACCCCTCTGGAACTCAAGAGCCAGGCACTCTTCAGGTCCGCATCTGTGATTCCGCGGACCTTAAAGGCGCAACCCAGCATCTTGAGCCAGGACTCCCACGTCTCGGGTCAAGACGTATCGAAAGGGGTCATTGGTCCCGGAGCGTTTGCCATATTTACCAGAGCAGGAGCGGCAGCGGCTGTTTGAGCGATGTCCTCGTGTCTTGCGGCAGTGCCGGGGAGCGCTGAGGCTTGGCGCTGGCTAGTGCCGGAGGATTGGGCTCAGAGCGGCTTGCGGCGAGGCATTGGAGCGCTGGAGCTCGGAAATGCCTGCGGTTGGTGGGACGGAGCTCGCTGTGCTGCTGTGGTCTGCTGGAGAGTCGCTCATCGGGATCCCACCTTCGTCGCCACTGATAAGTATTGGAGTCGGGAGTCCATGGAATAGTGAAACAGCTAGATCTTTATTGCTGGTCCGGATGAAGCATACAACCCAGGGCTCGAAGCCCTCCTTTTATGCTGGTCAGGGACAATCCCCTGACCTCACCCAACTGGCCTGATAGGCTATTAGAAGTCTATTTACATTTCATAGGTTCCCTGGGAGAAACCTAGGTACAGGATTGGTGGCCGGTTTGAATCCACCTGGCCTTTGTTCTACCTGGCTGAAGCTCAGGTAGTTTCTTGGCCATGTGCTCTGGCCATGCTCTGGCCATGTGCTCTGGCCATGCGGTCGCAATTAAGAGAGCACATGGCGACCGCATGGTCAATACATAACAAAAAGCATAGGGAGAGGAGAGAGAAGGAGTTGCACCAAAGGATGAGAAAGGGTAGGCTGGACAATCTAGAGAGAAAAGAAGGGAGTTGAAGGGGAAAGGACAGAAGGGTGCAGAACTAGGATTTAGAGTTTAGCCAAATGAAACTAGAAGGCAAAGTTAAAGAGAGAGAAGCAGCAGAATGCTTAGGAACTGATCAGGAGTGAAAGGGAGAAGTGAGGGGGAGTGTGTTGCTGGTGGCAAAAGAGAGGGTGAGCAGGGTAAAAAGGGGTCCTTTGTAGCCCAAATATGACCTTTTCCCACCAACATTTTATTGTTACTTGAGGGGATGCTGCTGGGGCAGGAGATGAAGTTATTCTGCTGATTGAGGTCTTGATAACTTTACTGGACAGGTCTTCATGGTGAGAGATATGCTTAGAGGTGAACAGAATGTTTGGTTATTGACTTCCAAGAACTAGTAATTAAATCTGGCCTGTGTGTGGTTAGATCCAGTTAAATCACAAGACAAGCCTTTAATGACCAGAGGGAGCAGTTTCCAATAGAAACTGGTTTCATCATGAGGTGGAATTTTGTTGCATTTAAATCCTATGAGGGCTCTCTGGTTTGATCCACAATAGAGTTTGTCTATACCTATAGATGCATAACCCCAGGAGTGTAAAGGCTTTGGGTCGTAACACTGCACTGGAAACCAGAGGACAGTATGTATCTCGGTATGACTCTGGGAGTGTGCAATCATTTACAGTTTCCAGTCATACAAGAAAACTCATTCTAGCTGTATCTGAAGAAATGAGCAGTGACTCGCGAAAGCTCATACCCTGCCACAAATTTTGTTACTCTTTAAGGTGCTACTGGACTCTTGCTCTTTTCTGCTGCTAAGAAAACTTTGGTGAGTCACAAAAGTGTGACTCAGAAAAAGGAACGTAACAGCCCTGACCTGAATAGCCCAGGCAAGCCCAATCTCATCAGATCTCGGGTGCTAAGCAGGGCTGACCCTGGCATGTATTTGGATGGGAGACCTCCTTGGAATACCAGAGACAGGAGGCGGGGGCAGGCTTTATTCAGCCACCTCTCTGAATATCCTCCAGGCCCCCAGTACGGCTCAGTCACCAGAGGTCACCATGACTTCCAGGTGCATGCACACACACACATAAAAAAAAGAAATGGAGCATAACTCTAACATGCCACACACTTTAAAATGGCTGTTTCTCATTAAGGTTTATACAGAGGAAAAGGTCTGCAATGACTGAAAAAGAAAACCTACACATCTTCAATACCATTTTAAATATGTTTCATTTTCTGTAATATAAGACTTACAAAAATATGCTAATCAATCAAGATTACGCATTCAGTGAGACAAATGAACTATGAATAGACAAATATATTCTGCAAGAATCAGTGAGCTCAGCAGACTGTAAAATAGACATACATACCCTTTGAATTACTAAATGACTACCAAAAGGCATAGTCATCTCATGGATAAACAATTTACAACAATTGACAATATATATCTTTTGCAAGCGCAGAAGAATTCCTACCCCTGTTCTTACAAATATTGCACAATTCAATAAATCTATATAGAGATGTAACTCTTTACACCAGAAAGAATAGAATGGTGGCCAACTGTCTTCAAAATGAAGTTTCTTAATATGACCAACCCTTAATTGTTGCTAATTCTGTCAGTTTAATAATTTTTGCTATATACTGAAACTTGGCTATCTGGTTTTTAATACTCAGCTTTGTCTTCCTCTTAGATCCACTGGTAATTTAACGTCAATCATCTGATCAATTTCTTTTACCATTTTCTCGAAAAATCCTTGGTCAAAAGACAAGTTCACCATGAGTGTTTAAATTCTACTCCTTGTAAACTGGATTTTGAGCATCAATGTATGTTAGCGCGGCAGATTTAATTCAGCCTGTGTTGAGTTACGTACCACAGGCCTTCAGCATTTGATCTGATATTTGAATAGGAACGTTCTCAAATAAAAAGTCCAGCCTGGGCTAAACTATCATTTTCAGCATTTAATTCTCCATGTCCAAGACAGGCATAATGTTGTCTATTTAATAATATCTTCTTTAATTTGAATCCATGTTCATAAATAATTTTTAAAAACCTTTGATCTTAGGCAATAATCATATTTTTAGGTTTTGGACAGGGGCTGTTGATCAGTTAAGCTTGTAACCATTAATGGCGTTGTGCCTGCTGACTGGGATGTCAGTTGGTGCTGCACAAGTTCATTGGTTACCAGTGGAGTACCAAGTCAGGTTTAAGGTTATCATATTAACCTTTAAGGCCCTATGTGTCCAGGGACCAGCATTCCTGCAGGACCGTCTCTTCCCATATTCATATGTGCCCCGAAGAGCCTTGCACTCTTCAGACCAACACCGTCTAGCAGTCCCCAGCCTGAAAGACATCCACTTTGCCTCAACCAGGGCCAGCAGGGCCTTCTCAGCTCTGGCCCCAACCTGGTGGGACATGCTCCCAATTGAGATCAGGGCCCTGTGGGATTTATTGCAATTCCACAGGGCCTGCAAAATGGAGCTATTCCTCCAGGCCTTTGGTTGAGGTGACGGACATCAAATAACACTGGCCTCTCCCACTCAAGCGACCATGGCAGTTTTTATATCTTGGGCACCTGAAGTGACTGACTTGTTCAATCAGAATGCACCCCACCCTCCCTGGCATGAGCCCAGCAGACACTGAAAGAAGAAACTATTTACCGAACTGCCAGTAGATATTTAAATTAGTCAACTAAATTTTAAATTGTTTGAGTTAATGTTTTAATGAACTGTCCTATGTAATTAATGTATGCTTTTATTGTTGGATGATATGTTATAAGCTGTCCTGAGCCTGTTTGTGGGGTAGGGTGGGATAAAAGCCCCCCCCAATAAACAAACAAACAAACAAACAAATAAATAAATACTACTCCTTTTTCACCTGCTGATGCTTCATATAGAGCTCCTGAATTCATACTCTTCAGACACTCAATTGGATCTTTCCTCATTTGATTTTCCTGCATCATTACTATCTCACTTCTCTTCTTCTGGATTTCTTTAACAATCATTCTTCTCTTTAGCAGATTACTTAAGCCATGAACACTCGAGAGTATTTTTAATCAAGCCATTTAATCAAATCAGTTTTGTTATTTAAATCAGTCTAAGAGGGAAATATCAGATTTTCAAAGTGTGCAAACTATTTAAGAAACATGAGGAGTAAGTCTGTAATCAATGGGCAGCAAATTTTCTCCTTTCCTTTTAGCTAAATCTAATGATCCTTCAGAATTAGGCCTTAATGGAGAAATCCCTAGAGAACCTTCTTGGTTCTTGTAATGCCCTGAATTGTCCTCCAGTTCCCCTTTCTTCTTGATCCTTATTTGATTTAAAGTTTTTGTTTCCTGAGAAGTTTATCTGCTCTAATAGTTTTTCAGTCTCAAGTCTGGTTTTAACACATCTGTTTCACATTATATCAGAGAATCAGTTTGAATGGGACACCACATTTATTTTTTAAAAATTGTGTTTGAAATTGTGATGTTAGAAATTTAAATTCTTGTCTTTTTGGCAATAAAGAGCTAGGTTTGCATCTCCTGATCTTCAGTAATAATTGTGTTGGACTCTTATTACCTTTAATATTTGATTCTTAACGTATATACTCTGAAATGTAGCAATTACTTCTTGTGCAATGTTCTTGAAAGATAATTTTCTAGGTCCAATTTGATATGTTTTCTAAGTGAAGTTTTAAGTGCATCTTTCTTCAAGAAAGGCTGCCAAATCGTTTCCTTTAGCACCTTCACTGACAATGCAATCTTAAACAGAGTTACGGCCCCCTAAGTCAACTGAAGGCAATGAGCTTAGAAGGGTGTAACTCTGCCTAGAACTTCACCATGAATCCTTTATTTTTCAGATTTTGAGCTCTCTTGTGTCTCTTTGATTTTTTAAAATTTTGCCTTGTGATTGATTTACTACATTATTAGTTGTTACAACATGATTTGGATGAAGTGCCTTGAAGAGCAACTCTGGAAAACATGGAAACTAGCTCATTATTTGGTGATTTCAGTTGGCACTGATAAGTATTACATTTTTGGATTTTTCTCTAATATACCACTACCTCTGGTTTTTGTTTTGGGAATGTCAAATTTAGCTGTCCTGCCATGCAATCCTTAGCAGTTACAGCCTTCTAAAGCCATTGATGTCAACAAGCTTAGACTGCACTGCTAGAGAAAAATTCTACATCCAAAAGTTGACCAACTATGACCTAGCAGATATGATGACGGAATTACATGATTTCTAAGTAATAAGTTAACACTGTCCAGGTGGGTTCCAATCACTCTAGTTTACCTAGTTCACTACCTAAAATTACATTGATATCCCAAGCCCACAAATGTAACTCTGCTTAGGAGGGCACTCTAATCTCCAGTTTTGTTAATTCATGTTCTGCACCTCTTCTTTTTGCCTTACAAGGGACCTATTTGTTCCCATTAAGAGAGATTCCAATGATGCCTGGATTTCAAGGGTAAGCAGCGCCCCCTTGTTTCCTTCTGTGTATTAGCAGATTTTGATACAGCCTGACATTCACCTGCCATCCAACATAGCCCCGTAGCCAGGAATTTTTTCAGGGGGGTTCCGGGGTACTGGGGGCATTAATCAAATCAAAATTTAATTTAATTTAATTTAAGGAGCATGGAAGGGAGAGGACACTGAGGCTGAAGAAGTGTGGCAGAAGGAAGGAAGGAAGGAAGGAAGGAAGGAAGGAAGGAAGGAAGGAAGGAAGGAAGGAAGGGTCAGATTCAGCCACAAGAAGGGAAAGAAGGAGCTCTCTCTGCTGACGCCGACATGGCTGCCAGATGATTGGAGGATGATAAGGGGCAGATTCAACCACGGATGATGGCCCCCTCCTCCATCATCCGGCAGTCCACTCGCCCGCTGCCTCTGGCCCATCTCCTCCTCTTGCTGTTTCCACCACCCTGGTGCAGCTTAAGATCGGGGGTGGGAGTGTTGAGACAATGATGAAGCTGCTGGGCAGCCTGGCAGAGGTGGAGCCAGAACTCCTTGCAGCCACCAATGCAGTCACAGCAATCCGGGAGCTGGGTGAGAGGCCCTGGGCCGGCATTGGGGGGGGGGGGGGGGACATGCAGATTCAATAGGGGTGCATCCTCCAGTACCCCACCGCTGGCTATGGCCCTGATCCAACACTATGTAATGTAATTAACAGTGCCATCCTACGCACAGCTATACCGAAGTCCCTTGGAGTCGATTGATCTAAAATAGTGGAACTGTGCTTAGGATTGCACTATAATTGTGCCACAGTTATTGCATTCCATGTCAAAGCTTCTACAAACTTTTCCATCATGCCCTGAAACATCTTTTTCTCTCTCATCCCCTTTTTTGTACTGACCAAGCCAGCCAGATGAAGGATTCTGGGGAACTTGAAAGCTTGCTTGCTATACCTTGCCCCAAATGTTCCCCAGAGATCACTGCGTTCAGGGTCTCAAAATCTTCTGGCTCTCCTGGCCATAAAGATGCCAGGCTGGCTATGACCAGGGCCAGGGCTTTTTCTGTGGTGGCTCCATGCTGGTGGAATGAGCTCCTGGAAGATATTAAGGCCCTGTGGGACCTTTCACAGGTCCGCAGGGGCTGCAAGATGGAGCTCTTTCACCAGGCATTTGACTGAGGAGCTGCACCTGAATATAGGTTTAAGATTTAACACCCTGGAACCATCAGCAGCAGCCTGTGCCTCGCTGGTATAAACTGGAATTTAGCATAGGACTGAGACAATAGTCCTAAAATCATTGCTGACTGTATTCCCACTATGATTGATTCAATACTGTGTTCAGCCATCATATATGTAATACTGCATACTAGCACTTTTAAAATGTCTTATGAATGTTCTGTTTTTATTTATTTTAATCTTTTTATGTAAGCCACCCTGAGTTTGCTTCAGCAGGGAGGACAGGGTACAAATCAAATAAATAAATAAATATGGTGTGGTGTTTTGGTTGGTCCTAACAAAAGGGGTTACACTGCTGTTTTGTTTGCATTTTATCAGTTTGGCTTTCTGTAATTATCAAAGCTGTGACCCGAGAACATCTCCTGTAGCTTTTCCACCTGATACTGCTTAAACCACATTCATGTGTTTGCCAGATATAGCAGATGGCCAAGTTCATGCTTCACTCTCCTGTTAGAATATCATCAGGTCCTTTGATAGATAAAATGACACATTTCATCATACACCCCCTTTTGTATTTCAGGTTTCCTCTATGTGTGAAAAAAGGTTACCAAAATGTTTTGGGTATTTTAAAAGAAAAGCTGCATGGGAGGGGATGGCGGTTGAGAACAGTGTTGAGGGGATGTAATTGCAGGACAGAACTGTTAACAGAGGCCATGGTCACACGGCCCTTTAATGTGGGAGGAAGTGCTGTTTCCTCCCGCATACTGGCCACAGCTAGTCCCATGTCAAAGCAGGCTCAATTGCAGGTTCCTCCCACGTTTTCCGACACTGGGAAGAGCTGGAGAAATAATCCAGGCCCATATGGACAGAGCTGCCTTCAATAAAGTGTACTGCAAAAGAGCTTTTGCCACCCCAGCAGGAATAACGAGACAGACAACAGTCTTGGAATTACACAAGGGCCACTTTATTAACTTACACAACATTGCAGCAACGGGACAAAACCAAACCTAAGCAAGCCTGGAACAGGCAAGGCAGGCGTCATTCCCTGACCTGCCTCCTTGCCCTGGTAGGGCGGGTCACCCCCAGTTCCGGTCTTGAGCCATCGATCTAGCTCGTGCCCAGCAGCCTGGCAAGCTGGTTGCCACCTAGGAGCGCCTACCCCTGAAGCCTTACAACTTGCATGGAGGCGCCTACCTAATAGGTTCCCAGAGGCGATCATCATTCCCTACCCTGGGCCTTAGAACCCGAAGGCAGTTCCTGACGACCTCCTGTTCCCTAACGGGATACGCCATGAGGTGCTCACCAGTTCCCTAACGGGATATGCCATGAGGTGCTCACCAGTTTACTTGCTTGCACAACCTGCCATAGCCAAGGCCAAGCCTCTGCTTTGGCCTTTGCTCCCCATTCAGTGACCAAGCACTGCCCGAATCCCGTGCTGCAAATCCCGTAGAAATATTCCATTGCCCTTGTCTGACAAATGCACCCCATCTGGCCTATAAAGGTCCGACAATTCGACCCGTATATCAGGGTGCTGTAAAAAGACACCCAACCCGGATTCCATGGCCTTCCGTATTTGCCTGTTGACCTTCCGCCTAGCACGGTCAATACACCTGGGGTCACCCAAGTTCCTCCACACTTTGTGAGGTAGAATGGCTGACCAAACAATCTGCACGCCTAGCCACCTTGCTCTTATCCTCACAAGGTCGGCCTCTGCCTGCACCACAAGGGCCTTGCCCTTCATCAGCCCCAAATCATTACCCCCCAAGTGTATTACCAAGACCTGAGGCGGAAGCCCTCTTCTTTCATCAAATAGCAGGGGGAGGAGCGCAGGCCACCCCATGCCCCTCCTTCCCAGCCACTTGACAACTGCCAGTTCGCTAAGGTCCAGTTGAGACCCAATAGGTGTCCTCCGGGCCTGATGAGCTGCCCAAAAGACCATGCTATGGCCGCAAACTAGGACACGTCGTCTTGTCTCACAGCCAGTAGCACCTGCAAAAGGAACTGGATTAGCGACGTCATCTACCTATCCCTACCTACAACTAAAGTAAATCAACCTACGTCTTGCAAGCCCGAACATAGCCTTTATAACAGTGGGACCTCCATTGCCCAATCCTCTGAATCTCACCGTTGGGGTACCCCGTTGCTGCCGCCATTGACGCAGCCCCAATTCGAAATGAGTGGGTTCCAAACCGCACTCCACCCAATCCTAATTGC